>CM067376.1:129539716-134339716 GCA_034510155.1 Eucriotettix oculatus | reverse complement strand
CTGTCTTTTATCTGGCTTTAGTGGAAAAAACAAATAACACACCCAATATAGTTAGAATATATTTTAAATATAATAATAAATTAAAATACTATAACAGATAACGTGTCGTTACTTTCTATGGAACACCTTTAGATGTAGATTTGGTGTTAAGAAGGTCTGGTGAGCGTGTAAAAACATGCTAAATTACTTTTAAGCAACGATGGGGTATTTAACTGGTGGAAATGAGCAGGTTTCAGCGTACTCTTCTGGATACTATGAATTTACATGTAAGGAAACCTACTGTTGGATTAAATCTTGTTGAGACAAGTAAAAGAGGTTCAGTATCTCACATCACTCTCAGTAGTCATATAGCTTTCAAACTGAACAGAACTGTTGTTTTTATTTTTTAATCATGGCTCCAAGGTGTTTTTTAAATTTTCCTGGTAGGATTTGTTTTATTTGTGTTGAATACACTACAACAGAGAAACATAAGCTATTTTGTGAAGAATATTTATTTTGCTTATGTGAAATGGAAAATTATGATATTAAGACAAACCATGGGCTCCTCACAAAGTGTGTAGAAGATGTGAGGAAGAGCTTCGTTTATGGTTTAAGGGCAAGAAAAACTTATTTCGTTTTACAATTCCTATGATATGGCGTGAGTATAAAAATCACACAACCGATTGCTATTTCTGTTCAGTAGATGTGAAGGGATTTAATACGAAAATAAAAAGAACATAGATTATCCTAACCTTTACTCAGCCTATCGTCCTGTGCCCCGTAGTTGTGAAATACCAATCGCACAACCACCTTCCCGTAAAGGTACATTCCCTCCCCAGTACGAAACAGCTCATTAAATTGGAATTCACGAAATAGTAAAATCACTGCAAAAGGATGGGAATTGTTTTAGATATCTGTGTTCCAAATTCTCAAAGCTCTCTGAATCCTAGTTGAAACAGGGAGTTTTCACTGGTCCCGACATAAGAAAACTTTTATTCGACTCAATTTTTTGTGGAAAATATGAATGAAAAGGAAAAAGAAGCTTCTGAATCATTCAAGGATGTGTTTTGGGAAATATTAAGGATCCCGACTACAAAACCATTGTGCACCGTATGCTGGCAGCGTACAAAGCTCAAGTATACAAGTTGAGCTTAAAGGTTCCTTTTTTTACATTCCCATCTAGACTAAATTCCTGGAAACTTGGGAGCTTACAGTGAAGAGCCGGGTGAACGGTTTCACCAGGATGTCCGTGATATCGAGAAACGGTCCCAAGGAAGAAGGGGTGCTTTAAGACGACTGACTGTTGGATGCTTCAGCGGGAAACCAAATATGGAAATCGGAAACGAGTCCGACGAAGCATCAAATAGAAGAAGAAAAGGTTTCACAAATAACAAGAATAAACATAAAATTGTAAGTGTCACAAAATGATGTTTCATTTGTTATATATATTTATATGTTAGATTAATTTTAATAAATGAGTTATTTTTACCGATACTGTATTTGTTTCAATTTTGCAAAAATAACATACGTGATAGGGGTAAATGCATGCCATTTTTCGAATCAGCACATTTTAAATATGTAATTTAGTAAAAACATCTCATGCAAATGATAAAATTATTTTTGTAGACCTGTGAAATTTTTAATATTACTTTATTTCTAATTTATTTATGCTTCGTACATTATCAAATCAAATAACAACTTGAAAATTCATTTTAATATTTTCCAAGATTGACAGGCTATGATATAGGGAAATACAGGTTGTAGCATCTTCAACAGAATTGGAAGAAGATATGCATAAGGAGGAGCCAGGTTTCCAAGCATTAGCTAGAGCTGCTGGGCTATAGTTTAAGGTTCCTACGTGGCAGTCGCCTAGTGATGCAGATCATACCCTATAAAACATACAGTAGAAAGGGCGGGCTGTTGTTACTTGCCCCACTCCCTGCCAAAGTGGAGTTTTCTGTGAGTACGCAGCATTCCCTTCTGTATGCCTCAACCAGTTTAGAAGACAGATAGCCTACTGTTTCCAATAGAACAACGGGAAGATATTGTCCATAACCCAATGTGTGTCACCCGAATCATACACCTCTAAAAATGACAGTCTCGGCTTATAGGAACCTTAGTGTAGAATCAGTTACAGAAGGAGTCATCCCTGCAATTAGAACTCTTCAAGACAAAGTATAGCATGTACAGATTTTATCTTTCGCTCCGTATTATGAATTACGAAATTTTCTCGCTACTAGCCGTTGGAACGTTTGCGTCAAGAATGATGCTTGGGTAAACGCTGCTACTATTGGAACATTCGGCCAGCTGCCTCCTAAGTTGGTCGAGACATTAAGAAGTGAATGCTGCGACCCGACGGCAAATTCCTGTCCGTCATCGAGAGGGCGTGAGACAAATACCCAATAGCCTGATCTACATTGCTGCAGGTTTCGTAAGGTTTTCAGTATATCGATTTTGGAAGAATAGTACGTAATATCTTTAAAATACAGCCCGGGGAATCTAGTCACCCCTTAGCTGTATTCCTCTCTCTGCCGGCCCCCGTTTCAAAATAACATTATAATAGTATTAAAATATAGTTGCAAATTAAGTGGATTATGTAGGCTTTCACTCAGAAAAAAGTACTTTGGGAACTATTTTACGTGCGTTGTTGCATTGTGTTTTACCCTGAAAAGTACAATTACGCGGTGGCATATTCAATTTATTGACACAAATGCAGTGGGGAAGGAATCGAATATAATGGCGATCTTACGCATGAATCGTTCGACGTTGCAGATAAATAAGGGAAGGAATTGCCTCGGTTTACTTTTCATCCCTAACCTAGATGGTGGTGTCGTAGGACGTGACGCGTGAAGCTGCAACTGTCGTGTCAAGCTTGATTTGGTGTACACTGTAACACGGGGAACCTGATTATACTCTGAGCAGGTGGCGTTGTTGCGCCATGCGCCGCATCCCACGTATCTGGAGCGTGCTGCAAATACGTACGTCACCTAGATAAAAGGGGGAATATTCAGGTGAAATCGCACAGTCGTTATTTCACGCTCAAAAGTGTGTTCTGTAGTTATCATGGTCTATCTTAATATGTGTCTGTATGTTTCAGCATAATATTGAAACTTTGAAACTTGACACTCATATGACTAAAAATCCGAGAATCCTTTAGAAAAAATGATAGAACCACCAACAATAGCATCACTTTTAAAAAAAAATTATTTACACTTTCATGTCCTCGTATCCCAACCAAATGTTTATTTCATCATTACCGGAAAGATGACTCCGTAATTTAAACGAGCCATAATCATATTGGTATGTTAAATAAGCATAGTAACTCATCAATAAGGGTCAATTCAAAACAAGTGGTCCAGAGGTGGTTGCTGCACCATTTCAGAAAAAAAATAATATTTTGTTTGTGAATTGCCTCATGTTTTGGTAGTTCAGAACTAATTTTGTTTCGTTTATATTGTGTACGGTTCAAAAAAGGCGGCCGCTTTTGTTGTAGCGCGCACGCCGTTTTTCGCGTTTGCAGGTATTTACGAATTTCTAAATTATCCAGGACTGTGTTGACGTATCTTTTTCAAATATACTGCATCGAGTGCAGTTCATTCAGGCCTAAAAGTTAAATCTATACTTACTAACCTAACATTATTTTTTCATTTACCCTGTGTACCATGAAGTTGTCGATTCCAAATGAAGAAAATTTCATTTTCGTAGGCTAATTTCCCCAAGAAGAAACATTTTGATAACTTCAATAATTTACGTGATTTTACAGATAATGATGTAGTTGTTTAATATAAATTATCAATGGCAACCGACGTTCCCTTTACAAATTATAACTCTTGTAGATAAAAGTATGAAACTTGTTTGCATAATAGATCTTTATAATAGCAAACTACGATATATATTTAAACTTTGAGATTTAACTTAAAGATAGTATAAAAATGGTTAAATGCTCGATTTCCAAGTGTAGTATAAGTGGCTATATCAATATAATACTTCAAATATTTAGACTAATTCCAGACTTTTCTAAAGCTATTTACTTCTGGGTTAAAATGAGGAAAAGTGACAAATTTTAATGCACCGCGGAAGTGTCAAAAACGCGAGAATCTGTAACGGCATCACTGCAGTAAGGATTCGTCTACCAATATGAAACGGTTAGGCTTCATATCCCGGGACATTGGGACCAGACTTTCATCTAGTCAACATGACAGACAGATAAGCATAGAAATTTAATTAATACATACACAGATTTATGTAGTAACTTGATCACGCAATTATTATACACTAAATATTTTCAGAGGTGGTAGTGTACCGTATTAGGATTCCTACCTAATTTTATTCACATTTTTTATTTTAAATGATAGAAATTCAGCAAAATTATTATAACTCCTCAGAGACAGGCAGGAAAGAAGTTGGTATTCCCGCCGCGCGTGGGGGAAGGAGAGGCTGACTGAAAACGTGCCTGCCCGCAATTACAAAATATTAGACTTGTTTTTCTGAAGGAACGTTCGCCCTTCAAAATTTACCAAGGACGCCATTCTCTTCGTCGGCGCAAAGCTTTCCATGCTGGACGAAGAATGAATAATAATTGGCGAACGCAAGTCACGTGGGTTAACGCTTTCCCTTAAAGAAGGAGAAAATAAGAGTTTAGCTAGGAGGTAAACATGAAAAATGTGCAGAGTGGATCAAGACGTTGAAAGGGTGAGCAAGCAGAGAGGCAGGAGCGTTGCTTGGAGGTTGAAGGGAATAGTAAGCCGAGGAAGTAAGAGAGAAGATAGAAATGAACAATTAATAAGTCAGTGTTAATCAAGAGTTGAAAGGGAGGTGAGCATTGTTGCTCTTGAGTTGAAAGCAAGTGGTAGTTACAGTGTGCCGGGTTTTCCTCAATCGCCGGTCCAGAGCAAATCCACTGTCGAACTGAAACTGTGAGGGTGGAAGAAGGAAAACTACTCGCAGAACTTTAAGAATTGCTGAGAAGATGAGGCCACGACGTGAAATCTCTGCTGCATGTTGTTACCTCTATAATTAACCCTGAGAAACACTTTTAAATTTAAACAATCATCAACATATATTAATATGTATAATTGTAATAGTGCGCAGGGCCTCTTAAATAATTTTTTTTACATAAATAATAATAGTATTATTATATAATACAGTAGTAATTTGTCAATTAACTTAAATAATAATAACCTCCTATTATCATTTACAGTAGTAACCATCGAAACAAGAAAGAAACTTCCACTCAATAAGAGTTCGAAAACGCATAATTTCTGAGACCTGTGCACTTGTCCATAGTGGCTGAAGACGTTTGGTTGTGAATATCACTTAAGGACACAAGTTATGGAGAAACCACGAGGTGAACAGTGGAAGCTATCGGCCAGTCCACACGCCTCATATGGAAGAGAAAATATTAAGTTTACTGGACGAAAGATTTGCATCAGAAGGAGTGAGTAAAACTCATATCTGAGTTGTACTACATGAACAATTATTCTACAGCACGTCTAGGCACTAAGACCAAAAGACCGCCGCAGTAGATTGCATGTCTGTCAGTGGCTGCAGACCGTTTTCGTCGAAGATTTTATTTACGAACAAAGGTAGGGTTGACAAGAGATGGCGTTGTGAACTTTCGTCACCAGTGTAGGCTGTGAAAATATTTTTGTACTAGAAAGTATAGAATATCAACATCATTTTTCCATAACGTATGGGCAGACGTTCTTGGTAATAAATTGCTAGGGCCATACATTCCTACCACAAAATGAGATTCGTTATCATCAATTTCCTTTTCACGTGTTGCTTATTTTTTGGAGGGTGTGCCATTTCAGGAGAGACCACTGGTGTGAATTATGCACGATGGTGCACAATTCCTCCACTATGTGCGTGAAGATCGTTGGATTGGTCTCTCCTAGGTTTTTGTGAATTGCTATTTTTTCGTGATGTAATGATTATTATTACAAATAAGTGTTTTATCCTGTAAAATATGAAGAAACGATGAAAAGATTAGTTAAATATTAGAACACGTAATTTATTAGTGAGTATGTGTGAACTCTGTTTAAACAATCAGAGTTAAAGGCGAACATAATAATATTTCACAATAATTATATCTGGTTTCGTTATTAATATTTGTTCATTAACTAATAATTTGGTTTCACGTAAGACCTATATTTAAAAAAATAACAATATCATTTTGTATATCAACTATTCTTCTGTAATTAAATAAATGAAAGAATCTAGCAATATTTGCATATACTTTTATGGACATTAGCAATAATTGTAATTCAAGAACAGAAGAAATGACCAATAATTTTTCGGCCGATTAAATTTTTTCGTTACAATTGAAACAATACAGTCATACAATAATTGTATTGAGAAATTATATTTCAAAAATTACAATTCATCTCGAACACTTTACGTAACTGCAATGTGGAAATCTTCAGAAAACTTAACTGACACAAATACATGGTTATCAAGGAATGAATTTTACTAGTCATCTGGTTAGACAAATCAGTTACCAATACAACCTAGGTAATATTTACAGATTGGATTATACAGTCTAATTGAATCTTACAAATGAAATCACAATTTTACATGAATATTTGAATCTAGATGAAGGAAGTTAAGAGAATGCCAAAGTCTTACGCTTACACTACATTGATATTTTAGAGCACAAAGCGTATTTCTGCAGCAGAAAGAGAAAAAAAAACGTGAAAATGTTAATAGAGTCTCATATGTAGTTCAAAATATAATTTTCAATATGGGTTGGTTCATAGCTTTAAATAAGCTCACTGGATGTCTTTATATATGTAGATCCTTTAATTATCGTCAGATTATAAAAATCTTCCTCGTCTTTATAGGACTTTAAGAACATAAAGCTGCATCCACCTGTCTGCAATATTATATCGCCGGGAGGTTAAGTTGTATTTTATATTGATCAAACCACAAAAATAAGAATTGATCTGAGAACTTTTATTTTAAATGGGTAGATGGTATTGGTTTATATTTTTGAGCCGTTATCTTTGAAAGTGATGTAATTACATTTTATATTATATTATTATATTTAATTGTTTTCATTTGAATAGTTTTAAAATTATTGGTATATTTTAATATGCTTATTTTATATTTTTTAACTATCAAATTGATTTAAGTTTATAATTTTATCAGTTTTAAAGTCTTATTTAAAACACAATTATAATGACCCCACATGGACTTTCACTGCTTTGAATGTAATCAGTACGTGTAAATGGTACATTTAACGTTAAATACAGGATTTCAATTGCATCGAACTAATCTTTTAAAAAATATCAAATATGTCAATAAAACTAAATTAAATGGCTTTATTTCAATACTTAATTTCGTTACTTGTGTTTCTACTTTATATTAGTATGTGCCATTTTAAGTTTTTATCATTATGAGAAAGTTTCTGAAAGTAGCCATGATGTACTACAGGAATTATAACATTATAGATCCGTTTTCGGATGTAATGGGCCTTACATGATATAAGGGTAGTAGAATTTTATTTTCAAATTTTGTTGGTCATCCTCGTCCGGGGAATAAAGAGAGTTCTTCGAACTCTACATATTTATCAAATAATGTACTAATACAAAATTGTAGATAGTTCATTTTTTAAACCGCTTTCCAAAATATCTTTAGACAATTTTTGTCTTCTCCATTAGCATGTTTTAGTCACCTTAGAATTGCATTTCCTAGTGGTTTCATAACGAAATCAACTCGTTCATCTGTATGGATCTTATGGATGAAGTGGAGACATTATGCAGTACAATTTTTTAAATAAATTTAGCGAAAAATGAACTTACACCCCTTTTAAAGTAATTATATTTATAATTTCATGAGCTACTCAAATTTAGATGGATAAAATTTTGGAGTATTTTTTTGGGGAACAGTTTATAGATAAAAATTCCATAGCAGATTGAATTAGTAATTATAATTAGCTAACTTTGTGTCAAAAATCATTGAGGGGGGGTAACAGGCTACATGAGGGTGATCCTGAAACAGGCAACTACCCTTTAATAGCGTAGGAAGAGAATTTACAAGGGGGAAAATGTGGAAGGTAGAGCAATGTAGCCAAGGGTTGACTACGGCCGCCGGGTTATAGTTTAGGATTCTACCCGGTCATTCACCTAAAGGTGTGCATCATGTATGTCGAAACATACAAGACTTTTAAAGATAATGGCTCATTTTACTGTCCAATTGCGAGTATTATGGAGATAGAAGCACATTAACAGTCAGAGAAATACAGTTAGAAGCTTTCTATCTCCTTATATTTATCAGATTTCATAAGTATTATTAAACACAGAGATAATTATTATTTTTTTGTCAATTGACGTCGTTATTGTAGGATGATAACATAATATCAGTATAGTGCAGTAGTGAGAGAGATTCTGTGTAATTACTCCACTATTACGAAATTCCAGCAAACTATAAGTACTTACTTTCAAGGGACTCTTCAGAAACAATCTCCAAGTTCTTCTTTTCAACTATTTGTGATATTGAATTAATTCTTCTCTGTATATAATTAATTATTACATTAACAATAAGTTTCATTTTTTTGTACATACAAGTATATCGTAACATGTTAGAAACGTTACTTTGTTCACGTCAGTCTGTCACATAATTAATATTTTGTCGCTTCAATACATGTTATCCACATAAAGTAATATCGAATAATTGGTCCATTCGTTAATGATTTTTCAATAATTAATATCATAACGTGATGCACTGAAAATAATTAGTTTTTCTCCATTAACGTAGGTTATATACGATCCTTTGCTCGTGGGGACATTGGAGATGACTAATTTAATCTTACAATATACTAACTCATTTTACTTTTATGTTTTAAATTTGATACATTTTAATAATTTTAATATCCCTGCGTTCTGTTTTCTAACTCTATGCCTTCATTTCAATTGTTACAATATTGGTTTTGCTAAGGTTGATATAAATTACTCAGATAATATATGTGAATTATTATGGGAAATTTTTACTTGTTGAGCTCAAATTCTTGGTTATTTGATTTTGTGTGGGTCGACAGAGCGGTGTTATGTTTGGCTGCGGGTTTCAATTTCAATTTATGATGATACATTCTGGTTCCAAAATATATTTTAGAGCAATTTATACATGAGATGTTGTACACAAGATTAGTTTTAAAAAATTTTCTGCCTTTACTTTTTCCTTGGTTGTGTTTCGTTTATGTTTGAATAGTTAATCTGAATGCGAAAACGAATGGTAAAATCATTGTGGAATGAGTAAATTTTTTATTATATTAACAGAGATAGCGGTTGACCTTTATAGATCTTGTTCAAGCAAATATGAGAGCTTTAAATTTTACTGTGATTGTAAATGTTATACAAATCGGGTGTTATACTACGGCAGAACTTCACTGTGAATTTGATCATTACAAATTTTTACTAATTGATAAAAATTATCCTTTAAGAAAATGATAACAATTTACTCTTAGGTTACTTAATTTATTACCGCATCTGTTCACTTAATTATAGTTTTACGTATTTTTCCTTTGCCACATTTGAAAGCTTTCAAGGTATTATATCTACCATTGACGGAGTATCCGTCTTTCCGATCCGTATAAAGAAATACACCAAGAAAGGCACTCTACCAGGATTTTACGGAAGGGCAAGCTCATTTTACGTGACAGAAATAATATCTTCATCATAAAATCTTCCTTTGACATATTTTCTGCAATATGCGTCTTTGGTTAGTGGTCTTTTTTTACACTCTGACAGTTTTCCTTAGTCGCCAGCTGAACTCTTATGTGCTCACAATTTTGTGCTACATGGATTTGTGGAGTGACAGTGTTTCTTCACACATTTTATTGAGAGATGTTTCTTTAAAAAGGCTAAAATTAAGTAAAGAAATGGTATTCTTAGCTACGAATGACATTTAATTATTTAGTAGAAATATGTTAACCAAAGATGCAATTTGTTTTAAAGTAAAATGGAAAGTTAATTTTTTTAAAAGCTAAATTTATATTACATGAGTGTTACACAATATATGTATATAAAAACAAATGTATGTCTGTCTGTATGTTTGTCCTTTTGTATTACTACACCATACATCTGATCCCCATGGAACTTTGGGAAGTTGTTAGATACACTCCCGCTAAGGTTTCTGGCATACTACATATGAACTACGATAGTAAGTTGTATGTATATAAACATTGAAAAGGGAAAAACATTAACGGGATTATGAAATCGTTGCTAAAAATTTTCGTATGGGGTGTGGTGTTATATGGGTGCGGAAAGTGGACGATAGGAATTGCAGAAAAGATAGTATAGGAGCGTTTGAAATGTGGTGCTATAGGAGAATGCTGAAAATCAGATGGGCGGATAAAATAACTAAGGAGAAAGTTATTAACAGAATAGGGGTAGAGCGAACAATATGGAGAACATTGACTAAGAGAAGGGATAGATTAATAGGCCACGTTCTTAGACATGAGGGTCTTGTAAAATTAGCTTTAGAGGGAAATGTGTGGGATAAGAACAGAAGAGGGAAGCCAAGTAGGGAATTAGATAAGTAGATTAGGGTGGATGTGCTAGTTATGCGGAAAAGGATAGGCTTGCGCAACATTGAATTACATGGAGGGCTGCACCAGACCAATCTTAGTACTGAATACAACAACAACCAGCATCTAGATATCTAAGACGTGATGTGGGTTGCCTATACTCTTGATCTATAATAATGCATATATTTTTTTAAAACTTATAAACATTTGCGTTTCATTACCTTTAGTTGGAATAGAGCTAATTCTCAGAGGATTATTAAACTTCTTTGTATCGTCGATACGATTTATTTTTAGCGTTGATTTTATTTATCATCAGTTAAATCGATTTAACTTCGAATACAGAATTTTTCAATTTATTGATTTATTATTATTTATCAGCGCATTTTCGAGTGACAGTTATATCCCCTAAAGGCGTCAGAAAACCTTATGATTTATCCGTTTACACATCAAACGGAAAAACAAAAAATATCGTTAATCCACAAGCACTCCAACAAATAAATACAATTAAAACGAAACTTTTAAATGTTTTCTATATGAAAGTGAATAATTTTCAACAAGAGTTATACAATTTACAACGGACTGTGGGTAAACTATATACCACAAATTTGCGGACACGTTTAAAGTGAACTTTTTTACAAACTGGTAACAAATCAAAAATAAAATTGACTATATTTTTTCTTAGAAAGAAAGGTTACATCTGCTGTGTTGGCTCTCCCCTATAATATCGTAGGAAGGGATGGAAACGGAGGGACGTGGAAGGCAGAGTAAGGTAGCCAAGTGTTGACTAAAGCCTTTGGCTGTGCTTAAAAGATCCTACCTGGCGATTCACCTAAAAGTTATGTAGGGAAAGCCGAGAGAAACTTGTTGGTCATTTGCTACTACTCCCTCGCCCTTCCGAAAACGGGAGACACCGTTTGATGTGAGGACGCAACAAACCCGACTACAGGCCTTGAACAGATTTGGGGAGTAGCTTTTCGATTGGTCTATTGGGATCAGCGAATGACTCCTATCATGTGCCGGAATTCTGCGACACCAAAACATATACCTTACAAAACTGTTCGTAATGTCTCCATTTGTGGGAGACTTAATTTAAAACCCTTGTTCTCCGACAAAAAAGAGAAAAATCTTAAAGGAAGACTTCTTTGTAACCCTTTTGTGTTATTTTGTTGTACTGCAGAAGCAGCAACGTTTAACTCCTGTACTAGTCAAGAGTTCCTTTGACGTGGAATCTATTTTGCAATGAGGTTGTATACAGTAGATCTGAAATATACCAACATTGGCATTACTATATGTCGCTAATTTCAATATTGTTACTATAATTACAATCAAATATTAGTCATCTAGGCATCATAACTATAAGAATCACTCATTTTATGTCTCTCTCTCCCTCTCTTCCCTCTTTCACACACACACAATTATACTTCCATTCATTCTTGTATGTGCTCTTCTTCAATCGGCGCTTTGTCAACGCTTTCTTCTTCCTACCGGCTACTATAGGGTAAGGAAAGAGATATGGACTGTTAGGGAAAATGGTCCGTCTATTTATATAAAGCCTCATATAAGGTCCATGTGAAGGCTAAACTAGTTTGGCATATTTATTAATTACGTAACATGTATTTTGCCTTAAATACAGCGTTAATACCCCTTTCTCTCTAAACACACTGATGAGATTTCGACCAAAATCTGTACACGTGTTCCATGAGACTAACACTGTGAGTATAAGACACGATTATCATCCCTTGTTGCGGAAATTTAAAATATGCAGGGACAGCTGACATTTGCGCCGAATAAAATATTTCGGGGTCAGGGTGACAGATAGCGTTCATACCGATTTTATCTGTGCATATTTAAAACTCCTTTTCGTATTTTAGGGGAGCGCCCATGGGGGTTTCGACATAAATCTAGCTTGGTCTCGAAACCGCTGTTACGGGTGTAACTATGAGTAATTTTGACATTAAAAATGCAACTTTAACTGTATTTGAGCCTCATAGTGGTGGACAGGATAGAGGGCTGATGGGTTAAAAGTTTTTTAAACACCAGGAACCGAGATTGGGGTTATGTAAGTCGTTGAACTTGATTATGTCATCCAACTAGAAACTTAATTTCCACTAAGTTGGAGACTGGGGATACTAAATTAGAAGTGGCAGAAAGACAATGAAACCGAAACCAACCCAAATTACGTCCATTACGAGGTTATGAAAGTCGCTGAGTATTAAACATTACACCAGACTAATATATATATATATATTAATTACAATATATATTAATATATATATATATATATATATATACCCGGGAAACGTCAGACGTAAATAATTCAAAAGAAATAAAGGTGCTGTAATGCGTCATGATTTAAAAATAAACAAAAGTTAAAAATTAATTTTGTTACAGAACTGATATCTTTAAAATTTTGTTGAATAGAAATAATTTATTTTGTATTACAAAAAATATTGACTTCTAAATTTTTAGTATTTGATGCGTTCCGATGCAGTGAAGTGAGTACATTGATATTGTAAAATATTGTTTCTATTGACTCATACGTGAAGTTCTATTACCATATTCTATTTTCTTCATTAATATTCCACCAGTTTATATTAATTAAGAATCATATATATACTTTAAGTAGTATAAGTAACCTGAAAGTGTAAATTAATCGTGAAAGTTACTAAATTATGATTTCCTTGGCTAATATAAGGCCTGACCGAACCGTCTTAAAATAATCATTCACATTTGTTCACGCTTTTTGAAATTAATTTTCTACTTTATTTGTAACTATTTGGGAGCCTGGTACAGAATTTCCCAGACGGAATGTTAATTAAATAATAACCTCCGTTATGCCTCGCCTTTATCAAGACACTTTTTCTACTGGTAACTTAAATAAACACAGTAACCCATACGAGTGTTCGCCTTCATTGTCATAAGGGGTTTAAATTAATCGTTGACATTTAGGGACGACACTGTCAAACTGTGTTACCCTGAAAACGTTTCCTTCGACGGTGTATATAAGCCGCACCTGAGTTTGAGCAAACATTTGTGGGGAATATGCTTTTACAGAATACCAGTAGCTTCGTTCTGCGAAATGTGGCAATCGTATATATACATAAAGTCGTGTTTTCACCGGAGTTGACAAATTTTAGGAATATTCTAGAGCATTTGTTTGTATTATTCTTTTCATGATGTTAATGATAATCAAACTCAATATGCTGTATTCTCTGTAGATATGTATGTTTTTAAATACTAGTTTAATACAATAATTCCGAGTACTACCAACACCATTTTCACTGCATATTTTTAGTAAAAAGGTGGGCCTACATACTTCTAAATACAGTAATTACTATTCTAGAATGATTTTAAAATGACAATGGGGTTAAAATTGTACAAAAACAACATCTAATGATTGAGGAATTAATTCTGTTACGCCTAAAATATTTAATAAAGATTCGTATGGGTCGTTTTTGAATGTTTTAAAATTTATAATCTCCTCAATACTCGCGACTAATAAAAGAAAAGGCTTTGTAGGTTAGGTTAGGATGGAGGGTTCCATCAGACCAACGTAAATAATGAATACCACAATAACAATAACGACAATGTTTTTCCGGTTCGTAAGTAATTTGAGTACAAAATTTGTTCAAAATTACTCCACGCATTTAAAGTTTTGTACCAGAAGTAAGTTCAAGAAGTTAAAAGGGGAGAAGAGGATAAAGGAGGTCAATACAAATATTTTTTTCGTGGCATATTTATAAGGGACGCTTTGTTATTGAACAATTCGACAGCAGAAAACATAAATACAGAGCTCGTAACAACCTCGCCAGGAAAAGTTCTTCCTGTGGTCTCTGCAGAAACCAGTAGACAACCCTGAATTCTGGAAGCTTGATTTTGCTTTCTGACGAACCTACATTTGCACGCATGGGGACTTCAGGGATCCACGTGCCACACACACGCGCGCAACTTGCAAAAGACTTTTCAGTGTGGTCTGGTATTGTTGGAGATGTTTTATTTTGGCCATTCAATATTTATACACTCATGTATTTTTTTTCGATGGTAGCAGTGAGTCGGGAGGCGTGCTTTTCAAATTATATTTATGGGTTTTCTTTTCTCCAACTACGCTGTAACGAACACCTTTAAATTTTTATAACCTATATGGACGATAGGAGTTGCAGTAAGGAAAAGGATAGAAGCCTTCTAAATGTGGTGCTCTAGAAGAATGCTGAAAATCAGATGGGTGGATAGAGTAAGTAACTAGGAAATTCTAAGCAGCATAGGTGAAGAGAGAACAATTTGAAGGACTATGCCAAAGAGAAGGGATATATTTATAGGCCACATTTGAGACATGAGGGTCTTTTAAAATCAGCATTAGGGGGAATTGTTTGGTGTAATAACTGAAGAGGGAGAACAAGGATGATATACGCTAAGAATATTTGGGTGGATGTGGCAGCTATGTAGAAATGGAAAGGCTTCCCCAGGATAGCTTAGCATGGAGGGTTGTATAACAAGAGTCTTAGGTGATTGCCGGCGATTGAGGAAAACCCAGTTTTACCTCCTTCTTCCCTCTGGTCTTCCTTGTTCTCATTCCCTTTCCAGTAAAGAGCAACAAGTTACTTCTCACTTTCAACTTTTGTTGCACACTTCATCTTACTCCTCTCTTTCAAAATCCGCTTTCTCCTCCCTTCCACGTCCTGATCTCCCTCCTCACCCTCTCAACGTATAGAACCATTCTTCTAATTTTACTCCTTGCCTTCTCAATGTCTTTCACCACACAGAATATTTTTCGGCTCCTATCCTCCCAGGTCAACTCGTATATCCCTTCTCCAAGGGAAAACGCTATCCCACGTGATGTTTGTTCTGCCATTCCTGGTTTGTCCGTCCAGTGCGGGAAATTTTCCATGACACAGGGAACAGTGTACTTCGTAAATTTTCAAGGGTGAACGCTTCTTCGGAAAAATAAGCTTAGTATTATTTATCTGCAGAAAGGCATGTCCCCAGACGCCAGCCTGGCGCCGAAATATTCCACTTTTACCTCCCTGCCGCTAGTTAGCATGTTCTTGCTGAATTTTTATATCCGTAAAAAATTAAAATATTCCTACTGGGCTACAGACTGAGTACTTCTATAACAAAAAACAACAAACCCTATATGCATAAGTTACATACACGGAAACAATCAGTTTTTATTAAGATTTTGTTCATTACAAGAACGGCACGTTTTTTCACCCGATGGTGACTAATCTAAATATAAGTAATTACTATATGAATGCCAATATGAAGTGCTGTAAAAGGAGACCATATACTTTGCCCACATTTTTGTTATAATTTCAAAGCTTGTGGCGTGAGTCTGTGAAATCTAAAGTTTCCTTTTGAAATTCTTAAGATTAAGGAAGAAAGTTTCGCAGATATCGAGAAAGTTTTCAGTTATAATGCGAAGTATTGCTTTGCATTTTCTACCCATTAGTGGGGGGACAAATTCTATTAAAACTTTGATGAATATATTAATGCCGAGGTTTTGAGTTGCTACGTGATATTTTCGTTCTCACAGAAACTTACTCGTGTGCTTACTCATTTTATATAGATATTTTTCAATTTGATTCGTATTTATATTCGGTATTAAATAAATTTAGAGAAGTAATGTATGTGGAATTAAATATTTATGTTAATTCAGAAACTATGTATTGCAAAATAATTAAACACAAAAGATGACATAAAATACGTCACGTATTTAGAATTTTTTCACTTTTTTCTCATGCATGTATTTGAAATATTAAGTTATTGACTTCCATTTCACAGCTACCGTAACGTAGCACTCAGTATGTTGAAATTTTGAAGTCATATTAACAGAGATGATAGTAACAAATTCTAAATAGCAGACAGCTTCAAGGTGTATTATTATTATTTTGCGGCTTGTATGATCTGACTTTGTGAAGTAAAATTACCCGAAAACTGTAACTAATGAGAGATTCTTATCATTTGTAATAATCAAAGTTTCTGTCAGATATCCGATTAAAGTATGTTAAATATTACTTACTTGACAACAAAATAGGATTATTATTACTTGTCACTAGTTTTATTTAGAAATACACGAATTTGAAATGTCTGAAAGTTAATTACGTTAAATAAAATAAGTTAAAAACAGCATCTTTGTAAGTTTTTATTTTATTAAATATTGAATTATACTACGTTTCGTCTCTCATTTGAGACTTATTCAGGTATAAAAATTTAGCTATTCATAGAACCTCACTACATGACTCCTTCGTCGGTATTTTTAGGAGTAATTCGTCCCCAATGAACCAAACCTTATTGATTCCATTTAAATTAAATAACGATAACACACACACGATTGGTCAACTATAATCATATGTACGGACGAAGGAGTCATGGAGTGAGGTTACATTAACCGTTAAATGTTTATACCTCACGAAGTCTCAAATAAGAGACGAAACTTATTATATAATAATTATTAATGTCTGTAAGTTTAAATTAAAGTTTAAATAAGACCAAAAACAGACAAAAAATTAGTGAAATATAACAAACTGTAATTTAAAAACAACTACATGTTTCGGTCCTGTTCTGGAGGCCTCTTCTGGTTGAACTAAATAACACTGCACAAAAATTATAACATTCCAAATATATTACAGTAGAGGCAAAGAATACAGTAATTAAAGAACCAAAAGACAAAATTTAAAACAGCAAATACAATAATTATACATTTGATACATTACATTTCATTAATTAAGATATATATATATATATATATATACTACTGAGCAAATACGAGTCCATTTTTACATTTAGAGTATTAATGTTGAGTTTAATGTGAAGCATTTATGAAACTAATCGGGATTGGTAGTTATTGTCTTTGTCTAAAATTTGTAAATTATCCCAATCAATAGTGTGCTTTGAATCTAAATAGTGTTTTTAAATAACGGATAATTTGTCTTGTGGAGGCTTAATATTGGCTCTGTGTTCCTTGATTCTGGCACTGATGGTTCGTTTAATTTGGCCTACGTATACACAAGGGCAGTCATTGAAATTTAATTTATAAACTACATTATGAAATTTGTTTTTTACCAACTGCGTTTTTAAGTGTTTTATAATAGTGGATAAATTATTGGATGATTTAGTTATGAGCCGGATGTTGTATGAGTGAAATAGGTTCTTCAGGGAATTGTGTAAAGGTTGGTGGAATGGCATAGTAATGTAATTTGTTACGAGTTTCGTTGGATTGGTTTTTGGTATTTGGTCTTTGTGTTTAAGTAGTCTTTTTCGAAACTTTGTGGATACGATTTAGATATTAATAACCGATTGACGATTTCAATGTTGTTATGATGAAACGTGTGATGAAACAGCAAAATGGCGTTACATGTAACGTTATTTAAAACGGAAATTATTTGTTGGATAGGATGAGACGAATAACAGTTTAACAGCCTGCCAAAATAAGTTGGTTTACAATATCAGTTTGTGTACATTGTGCCCTTAGCATAAGAAACAGACACATCAAAAAAATTAAGGGTAAAATTTTTTTCCATCTCTTGTGTGAATTTAATGTGAAGGATGATAATTGTTAAACGTGCATAAGATAGTATCAATTTTGTTATTGAGAATGACGCAGAAAATGTCACCAACATAACGACAGTAATAAACAGGCTTGAAGATGAGTTTGGAAAGACAATCAAATACTAAATCTCGTAAAAAATTTCAGGAAAAAAGGGACTGAGAGGACCTCCCATAGGGCAACCTGAGATTTGTTTGAAAAATAAGTAGAATATATAATTAAATTGATGATGCAGAAAATCTCATTAAAACTTAATAAAGTTAAATGTTGTTATTAAATTACAGTTTATGTTTCACTTTTTTTGTCTGCTTTTAGCCTTATTTAAACTTCAATCCAAACGTATTGTAATACAACATTTAATAAAATAAAAACTTGTAATGAGGCTGCTTTAACTCTTTTAATGCATATTTAATAGTCAGATAAACTATTTATTTAAATTATGCTAGTTTTAGGATAATGATAAATTAACTTTTGGAACCATTTTGGATCTTCATAGAAGAAATATTGACCATGTATAAAAAGGTGTATGAACTAAATAATGCACTGCATCTAGACGTGATCCAGAGTGATCCAGGCAACATGATTAGCATTTGGCTGGTCATTTACGTGAAATTAGTTATACGAGTATATATATCTGGGTGAAAAAAATCAACTTGCATAAATGTTGCATGCCAGAAACGTGTTTTGAATGCATGCATGCGAGTGAGTTGAATGCTATGCGGCTTCTATTTGCATTTTTATAGAACTTCATTCTTCACAAACGTTATCAATTGGACTTTCCAAAATAACAACTCTACAATGAAAAATTATGGTCTCTTAGCTAATTAAAAAAATTATTTATATCACAAAGCTAATTTAAAAGTAAATATTTACTTATAAATTACTTCTTCAAAATTAAATTACGTTCAAATATAGTTTCCGGCGAGTTTTAAGAAACTCACAATTATTTACGTCCTCCTTTTGTATTGGGCAGAAAGGAATTCTTGTTCAACTGCGGCATAGTTTCTCCAATCTGAAGGAATTCCATAAATTCCCTCTCCTTGGCAACGGAATCGGAATCCATTGTTGTCTGTGAATAGTCTGTTTAGGAGTAATTTGTCCCTAATGAAACAAGCCTTATTTATTCCGTTTAAATTCCGTAAATGACGATAATAGACACAATAATGGTCAACTAAAATAAAAAATACAATATTTAAATATTCATAAAATACACATATTTTCTTATAAAATAATATGCAAATGTGGCAGCATGTGTTTATGAGGTGAGAGGGCCATACAAGGAAATATGCCATATTTTATTGCAGCCAATGTGGCTAGGATTTGTTTGTATTCTACTACACTCACTTGAGATCATTTATATCTTTGGCCTAGTGGATAAAGTCACAGACTCATATTAGAGATGCCGGGTTCGATTACAGGCTAGGGACTGGGTGTTTGTGTTTTCAAGTACCTTTACTGAGTTTACCCGACAGAGAAAACGAAAATTATTTACCCAAAGAAAAATTCACTAATGACCTCGTTGGTCGGCGACTAAAGTCTGAATTTAAAAAACAAAACAAAAAAAGGCACAAGGAATGATGATCGTAAAACAATTCAAAACATTTTTATTTTACGAAAGTTTTTATATTTTTGTTTTCTTTACAACCACTCTTAATGTGACATATTTCACGGAACCAAGTTTCCGATTATACTTTAAAACTAAAATTTTCCAAAATTATGCAATAAAAACTTCAGAGAACATCAAAGTGTGATGAACATTTTATAATCAAAAATAATTTATTTCTTAACAATTGCAAAAACTGACGAAATAATTTGAAATGAGAATATTCAAGCATATTATCTTAAGTTTATTTTTTTAATGTTGTGTTTTTAATACTAGTTAAATACCAAAAATTTCTTTTCGTTATAATTTAATAGATAAGATCTATAAAGGCTTAACAAAGAATGTCATTACAACATTACAAACTTTTAACATTGCATACAATTAATATTTTTTCATTGAAATTTTGAAAAATTTGATATTCTTTTTATATTTGTTATATAAACTAACCAAGATTCACGCTTTAATCTGAGTACCCAGGTTTCTACAGTTCCTACTACGAAACCATTTTTATGTAAATTGATGTGACTCTTTATTTCAAGTTCTTCAGAAACGCTGTATGGTTGGTTCATTATCGTGGCAATATTAAGGGAATTTAATATATAACGGGAAGCGTCAATCGGTTTTACTAGAGTCACTCTTAAAGTATCGGGTTCTCGACTCCTTTAATGTACTGGGGGATTTTTAAAACTCAATTTAAGCACTGGGAATATTTTCACTCTCTCACTGCACCAGGATATTTTACGGTTTTTTAAGTTAGCGTGATTCTTTAATGCTGACTCGATTGAAGTACTGCGAGTCATCATGGCGATTATGATGAAATAAACCTTTGTTTGGGATAGGCTTGCGTGACGAGATAAACGTTCAGGAAAATGAGGCACTCGATGCCGATTAAGTCAAATGCTGACCAGAAGAATATTGTTGACTTAAAATATTGTACCAGACTAGTATAGTTTTGCGTACCCGGGGAAAAACCAGCTGGATGTTAATAAATAGTAACATAGTAAACATATTCTCAGCCGATATTGATATTTGAATTTTAAGTCCGTCTTAACCAATTAAGACAAAATTTCTTCAATAACTTTAAATAATATTTTACTTTAAGGCCTGTTTTTAATAGTACGATATAATTTGCGACCAATTAACAGTCACTTTTATTATTCAAAGAAACCGATACATAGTGCTATTAATAAAATTGTATGTTTAATGAATAATATTTCGAATTGTAGAAACGTTTCTTAATGAGTCGTTATATTAAAGAAAATTCTGATCTTTCTCATAACGCCAACTAAGCTAATTTTTGGCGTTTTTCACTTTGGCGCCAGGTTTGCAACATCCAAATTCACCAGTAGTGTAAATGGTATTGGTTAACTAATTAAATTATTTAATGAAATTACTTGCTTTAGGATATAATATAATTTTATTATAAAAACAATCACTGTAAAAGTGGTCCTGGGCGCTATTAAAAATAAATAAATAAATTCAAGGGGGCAATATCAGGGTTAATTACTCATTGGGGTTATCACTTGCAGCAGAGATTTCGTTCAGTTGACCAACCTGTTTTATCTTTGAGTCTTGATGTAGGTTACTAGGCGACCGGATCTTCCTTCTTCCTTAGGGTTGAATTGTAGATTTTCCCTTTGCCGGCGGAAAGTAGGATGAATCTCGTACTGCCGGTAC
This sequence comes from Eucriotettix oculatus, assembly GCA_034510155.1. Taxonomy (NCBI): domain Eukaryota; kingdom Metazoa; phylum Arthropoda; class Insecta; order Orthoptera; family Tetrigidae; genus Eucriotettix; species Eucriotettix oculatus. The sequence goes on along the minus strand of CM067376.1, from coordinate 134,318,389 downwards.
TTCAGGAAAACTCAGTTTTTTCTCTTTTTTCTCAATACCTTCTCGCTAAAGAGCAACAATTCACATCTCTCTTTCAAGTCTTGTTGCACTCTCCAGCTTCCTCCACCATTTAACGTCCTGATCAACTCTCCTCCCTTCCACCTCACCTTCTTAAAGTCTAGAACCATTCTCCTAGTGTGCCTCCTTGCCTTCTCAACGTCTTGCACCACACTGCCTATTTTTCAACTTCTCGCCTCCCAGCTAAATTCGTTTATCCCTTCTCCAAGGGAAAACGCTATCCCAATCCTCGTGTGTCCTTCGTCAAGCGCGGGAAAATTTCCATGACATAGAGTAGTGTCCTTCTTAAATTTTGAAGGGTTAATGCTCCTTCAGCAAAAACAAGTTTAACATTATAAATACGCAGACATGTGTCTTCCGACCGCCAGTCTGACGCCGGGAAAAACCCCATCTTACCTGCCTGTTTTCAGGTAGAATGTTCTTGCAGAATTTTTAAATCATTCTAAATTCCAAAAAATCGAATATAATTAGGGGGGAAGGAGTCCTACTGAGCTAAATATATTGTCTGCAAAGCTGTAAATCCACTGACTTAGATAGTTATGTATACATGCAAACTACGAAATGTAAATACCACTCGTACTTTATTTATCCCGGCAGGATTATTTGAAAATACGAAATAAAATTAGGAAAAATTATTTTCACGAACTTTGTGGCCCATGGGGGTCAGGGATGATATATGCTTAAGTATTTATTATTCTTTTCATAATTTACGCATGCGGATTATCTTAGAAACGAATTTTCAGATTATATTCTCTAATAACTCCCACAATATTGAATCTCAAATGTAGCATTTTTGAAACGCCGTCGACTTTTACGAACCGCAGGCAACCGCAATGCAATTTTTTGAACTGAAAGTTTTCATATGTCCGTCTAAGGCTTTACAGTGCAATCTGTCGAAATTTCATCAAAATATTTAAATGGTCGCGCGGGGAATGTTCCCCGCAAACAGAAGAGGGACAACAAGCAATGGATATGCAAAGTATGTAAGGGAAGATGTTGCAGTCATGCGAAAATGAAACGGCTTGCGCAAGATAGGTTAGCATGGAGGGATTCATCAACAACAACAGAAGTAGCTTCAGTCCAAATTAAACTCGTAACTAAATGGAATTTGGAGAACCCCTTTGGGTGGGGCCAAAACAATCAATATTGGCGCATTTCTTCAAGGAATTTATTAAATTTTTTTGTTTATAGGCTGATAATTAATTTTTATGATGATAATTTTTCTCTAATTTTTATCAGTCACTTCATAAAACCAAATATATTTCAATTTTGATTTCAAAACTTTATTCTGAAGGGGCTTACGGCATTGCCATATTCATCTACAAAATAAATTACAAAATATAAGAATAAAGTTTGGATATCAAAATTGAAATATATTTGGTTTTATGAAGTGACTGATATAAATTAGGAAAAAATTATCATCAATATTGGTGTCGAATATTTCGTTTACGAGTAGTTAATTAGATTGGTATCAATATTGATTATTATTGAAGCTAGCGAAACCAATACCGATATGGGGGGTTGCTGAGTGTAATACTTATATTCACCACGATAAAGTTAAACCTCCATCGTCAAGGGGCGAAGAGATGAAAAAAATATTCTCTTATAAGTAACAGTTCGATAATATTCGGTGTAAAGATATTCCCGTTTAAGCGGCGTGTTCACTAATTGCCCGTATGAGGCGGAGTGAGAAGCGGATGATTATAAAACATTCGTAATAAGATTGGAGTCGAATAAATTATCATTAAAATATGAGTGATTCAATATCCGGAAAACGTTGGGAAATCAACTAATATTTTTTGTAAAAATACCTTACGTATGAGGCTGAAAAGTAGGATTATGATATCTGTAATTAGATTTTAAACGAAGTTGTTTAATTGTTTAACTGAAAATTTTGATTATGAATCTCAATAATATTACTGCAAATAATCAATAATTAGTACGTAGATAAAAAAATTACATTAAAAAATTTATATTATTACATTATTTATATTCTTTTATTAATTAATATCGAATACAAATTAATTTGTCTAATTAATTGTTCAATGTTATATTTGAGGGTATCGTTGACGATAGATGGAGTGATTTTAAGGGAAGAGCGCTGCGCTCTCTAATGGGGCTTCCTGAAGCAATCACAATGCTTACACAGGTTTCAAGCGCTTACCCACAAAGAGCTTGCAACCAGCCACCTCGGAGAAGACAGAGAAATGTTTTGCGTTTATTGCCCCATTATAGGCGAATTGATTCAGAGGTATTAAGAAAGAAATTGCTAGGGAGAATCCTTTTCTTCGAGTGGAAAAGTTGCCTCAGAGATAAAAACAAACATCCATTAGAGGCAAGGAAATTGCGTCCGCCGAGAAAAAAAAAATTAAAAATTAATTCCGTTAAGCGTCCCCGTCAGTTTCTCAGAAATATAATTTTAAAATATGTGAAAACTTCCTTCATTTACGAACGTTTTTTCTTTAGACCTCACAGTGATTATGGCTTGTTAATTTATGTCTGTTAGCCTCCAATCTGATCCAGAACGCCTTTTATGATATTCACGTGCTTCAAAGGTACGTTGAAAACCGTTATTATACAAGAAATTGGAACCTGCTTTTTGGGACATGAAACAACAATAAATAATCTTAACTATAATATATTTTCGTTATGCCCACTTAATAAGTATGAATAAAATAACACTGAATAAATGGAAAAATAAAAATTATAGCAAAAAATTAAAAAAAAACTGATCATGGAATCACTAATTATAAGAAAAGAGACGAAGATCAAAACTTACAACGTTGAAATTAATGTTGTAGCAGTGCAAAATGTTGTCACACAGTATGAGCATCATGAAACCAGTTATTTAAAAAAATTGTGAAAGGAAAATAAGAAATTTACAGAATTTCCTCTAAATGAACAAGGATTTCCCCGTCTAATAAACGGATAGGAATTGGTGACAATTTTCACTTCGATCAGCTTTGTTTTAAATATTTTCTTCAAGGAATTAAAACTTAGTATGACTGATTGTGACTTGGATTATAATAGTCATGTACCCAAAGGTTTTGTTGATTCGTATGTTTTTAATATTGTGAAAATTTTGGAATATATTTGGTTTCTTTTATGTGAAATAATGTGGCCTATCCGAAATGTCACACGAATAAGAAAAAATGAAGATATTAATTAATTAATTATTGCTTTGATGAAACTGATTAAACTTTTGGGTGCCGGATTTTATTTAAACTTGGATTTAAATGCAAAAGAAGAATATTTAAATGAATTTATAATATTCTAACCCTGATATAATACAGAAATACAACATGATCATTTCAAATTATTGTTTGAAAATTAGGATGCGTAAAAATCACAAAAGTCTTTAAATAGAATATGTTTGCTTTAATTAAAAGCTTTAGGCTATTTTGTTATATTCATCCTGTTATTATATACACGTAAAAATTCACTGTGTATCTATTTGTACAATAATTATTTTCCCGTTTGATATTCACTGGATGAACCAATGTTTTAGACTTTGAGATTTGTAATTTAAAATAGTATCATTAAATCAAATTACTAATGACTTTATTTACTATTTCAATTACTCTATAGCAGAATGAAAAAAATACGCGGCCCCACAAATGAAAATTTATTGTTAACATACAAGTGACATCACCGATAATTAATAGTGTAGATAAAATTCCTTCATATGACAATAACGCAGTTATGAGGCTGAATCAAAGGAACACATTAATTAAATTTACATGGTTTTATCAATAAAAAAATTCGAAACACCATCAGAAATAATCTCTCGTGGGAGATACTATTCACACAGCTAAAAAAAATTCATACAATACTGTGGTACTTTTATGAGTAATGGGGCCGCAAATCACTTTTCTTTCTTTACGGAGTAGGGAGCACCAACATTCTTTCCTGGCCGGAAAATCTTTACAGGCGGGACAAAGATTTCAACCCGTGAGGAAATTACTCTTGCTTCCACACCAACGGAACCGGTGATTGAAATATTTCACTACATCAACCAGAAATGCAACGTGCCTCCGTCTAAAAACGGGGACAAATTCTATAAAGGCTCGTATTAAATTTATATTCTGCATTATGATCTGTAAAATGCAGTTACGTGTAACTAACAACATACCTGACCATCTAATAAACGAATCCTCATGTCCGCTCAATCTGTAAAGGAAGAAGCAATATTAATTGCGAAGGCACTAAGCCGTACTGAACTTTCTCTACTTGAATACTGCGGATATAATGCAGAACTCTAATGAGGAAATAAAGCATAAGAACTAAAACGTAACAAGTTTTGGAACGAGCAAGTTTTTTACCTAAACAGGCGGAGAAGTGCCTTATTTGCCTGCCTGTCTGCCTACCTGCGACGTTCACTCCAGTGATTGAAGAATCATAACATTAATTAGTGATAGCTACAAGACGCAATCCTATGCAAATGCAGCTGCTTCAGAGCAACGCCCACACAGGACAGACGCACTGGTCATGGACTACATCCCGAGACACAAATAGTTGAGTACCTAAATGCCTATAATCAAGAATAAAAAATAATAGAATATGCATTTTCATAAGTAACAACAAAGATGTATTAGAACTGACAAATAAGCATATGTATATGTGTTAAAGAATATACAGTGAAGGTTCTTTATCGTGGGTTGAAGGAGAACTGATTTGGTGATGGATGGCGCGTGGTTTTGTGCATTACCGTGTTTGGGTCTTTGAAACTGCAGCAGTTGCGTTTTCTGCATGGCACGCAACTGCTAAGTCCATTTGCTTGTCGCTTGTGCGTGTGACAACTGTGAAGTTTTTTTAGTATTTCGTCCCGAACGACCTCGGTTTGATGGTTAAATAACGTACTGATATTTAATCATTAACTCGAAGACCCTTTAAGGAAGGGAAGACACAAAATATTTTCATAAACAATCAATTTATTTTTATTCATATAAAAAAACTTTTGTCGTAACTACTATCAGTTTGGACAATAATGATTCAGCCTATATAAAATTAAAATAAATAATACAAAATTAAAATATAGTATATAATTTACATGTTGACATGCAGGTAGGTTAATTCATTTAATTAATCTACTTTAGTAGATGGGTTTTCTGTGTGTGTACTTGAGAGGCATAGGACGTGGGTGTTTGATTGTTGAGTTGCAGTGAACTAATAATTGGAGGATATATGAGGATGTGATCTGCGGGAATGATGTTAAGGTGGGTTAGGGGGAGTCTGCATGGTTGGGGGAAATATGAGGTCGATTGGGAGTTTTCTTTTGAGGCGACGGAAGCGTGGAGGTGGAGGAGGATTGTCATGGAATTACTGGATCGTGGGTTTTGGGTGGTTGAGGGCGCTTTTGTTTAGGGAGGTTATGGATTTGGAGATTACGGAGTTTACTTTGGGAAGTTTAATATTATGGTGGATGACGGAATTTCTAAGGTACCAGGGAGAGTCTGTAATGGTGCATAGGATTATGCTTTGTTTAGTTTGAATTTTTGTTTAATGGATTTTTGCTGTTTTTTCCCCATATGGACGAGGCATCAAACCAGGTGGGTTGTATTATGGAAACGTATAGGAGGTGTTTTGTGATGATGGTAACAGGGGATTTTCTGTTTAGGAGGGGATATAGGGTTCTAAATTTTTGGTTGATTTTGGAGAGGAGAAGATTAATATAAAGTTTCCAGGAAAGTTTTGAATCAAACATGATTCCGAGGTAGGTGGTTTCTGATTTTGTAGAGATTAATGAATTGTGGATTTGAGGAGGAAGGCATTTTGTTAGTGTGAATAGGACGGTTATTGATTTGGTCGGGTTGATGCTGATTCGCCATTGTTTGGACCATTGTTCTAGGTGGTTGAGCGCTGATTGGAGTGGTTCGAAATTGGAGATGAGAGAGGAAGTTTCATAGGAGATGGTTATGTCGCCTGCGAAAAAGATTGTGCTAGTGTTGTGTATGAAGGGGGCAATGACACTTCCTTGGGAGACACGCCTCGCGATTGAGTGAGTTTGGGGGAGGTATTTATTTATTTTGTCAGAGAAGGTTTCTGTTTGAAAGGTAGTTTAGGAGTATTCTGTAGTGGGTGTCATTTAGGAAGTCTTTAATTTTGGATAGTGGGAAAGGGTGGTGGATATTATCAAATACAATTCTCAGGTTTAAACCCGGGAAGACTTCGCACTCTAATACCTTACTAGGTTCTTTGTGAACATAAATGTTGTATTTTAGTCCCTTTAGTTCAACGCCTTTTATACTGTTCTCTCCTCACCAAATCTATTCAACACATTAGGTTTTGTGACTCGATCTACATGTATGATTTCTACCATTCATCTGTAACACCACATTTCTAACGTTTTTATTTTATTCTGTCCTGTCGATTGTCCTAGTTTCACTTCTATAAAATGCGACTATCCCAGAACCATTTTGAGAAATGATTTCCTAGTTTACAAACTTATAAACAAAAAATTATATTTTAAGCGAAAGGTCTCTTTTGAAAAAATAGTATTTCAACGAACAAATAAACAAAAACCTAACAAAATGAATAAAAGTTTGATCTTGTAAATTTAAAGAAATGTTAGCTTTAATGATTACATTACACATGAAAATACCTTTACAAAACAGAAAAGTGTTTCGTTCCTAATTTGGGAGCTCATCAAGTGGTACATAATAATAACCTGAAAAGACTAGTTATACCTCATTTAACCTTAGAACCTTGGAAGTCAGTCCAAGTCCTTATTGGTCCAATGAAATAAATTTTAACATGAATGAAGAATGTTATTAATAATTTTTTATTTTGTTTCACATTAACAATTACTTAATTTTTTTATATTCCAACATAGTAATACTAATGCTCATCGTTTATTATTAATATTATATAATACCTTATTAAGTCCAATATTGGGGATTAACCAAACATGTCTCTAATTTTAATTAATTTTCTGAATGCTTGAATTGAAGTTTTCAGTTAATGTTAATGGGGTATAACACATAATTCGATTTATCGCTTTAAATATTTTAAAAGCACTTTGCGTATATTTTGCCAATCTCGTGTGAATTCTTATATCATTATTTTAAAAATTAATATACGGATTAAAACCTAAAACGGAACATCCTGGCCTATTAAATATAATATGCCTATAAATTGTTCAGAGTTGCCGCGTGCTTGAGAAAATTGCGCATCTTGGTTCGTTGAAATCATGCGCATTGCGTGTACGTTTCTTTATGTGTTAATTAGGAAAATAAGTAAATTATGTATTATCTAATTGGTATTAGTATAATTTCTAAGATGAGAATGGCAGAACACGTTGTAAACTCTTTTAAAAACGTTTTAGCAATTAATCGAATCAGGTGTTCGAAAGATATTGGACTTACAACACTGACCAGAGCAAACAATTTCGCATGTACCAACTTACTGGGTAATAAATTAATTTTTTCTAAATATTGACATTACTTACCAGATTTCTACGCGGCGTGACATTATATGAACAATTATTTAGAAAAAGTTATTATGATCTGGCTACTGCTCTACAAGAAGTGACATGTCTGTCAATAGCAATGATACATTCTTACATTTTTTGAGCCGAAGAAGGCAGTGAAATTAGGTACAAGGAGATGATTCTGGGCGTATCTGTGCCGCGGGATGCTGCGTAACTGGATTTGGAACGCAGACGTCTCTTTGATATGGATTACGTCGCCGCAACTCCAGAGGCATTTCATACGTGTCTAGGCAGCCTCAGGCTTTCCTTTTCCTGACAGTTCCCCCTCCATAAATATCTCCTCCCAAGACTGAAGATTCATGAAACTATAGGAATGTTTTCATTAAACTGCAATTGGTTTCGTTGGTACCTTCATAATTCACGTATTAACAATAATTACGAACAAGTTTGAAGTTTCTTCAGTCGTATCTCATAAACGCGACAGCATAAGTAACCTAAATCAGCCAAAATTATTATAACTACTGCTGCAACTCCTCGGATCTACGGCCCTCTTTAGCCAGATGGCTGTTCATTACACATTCAGTTGTTGGAGTGTAAAGATTGAATCTCGACCCCGATATTCCCGTTGCTATGATAACCACAAATTGTAATTCTGGCAATATTAGATGCATGATCGTGCTGTAATTTTCTAAGAATTATGAAAGTCTTCAAAATGCCGCCCCTTAATTGTGTTTCCTTTTTTAAAACCCTTTGATTAATTCAAATAAACCACAATAATTCAATTAAAATTAATTTTTTCATTAAGTTGTCAAACACATTTACAACTGTATAAATCCAAAAAACAAAGCCTCATGAACGTCATCAACCGCCACCTAAAACATATTCCCAAGAAAACATTCATCTTAATCACTTATATCTTCAACGCCTCAACTCCGCAGAACTACCTATTAACCAACCAAATTAAAACACACGCCACCATAATAATGAAAGCTAAACCAAACAAACCAATATTTCACCCTGAAAATTACCGTCCAATAAGTCTCCTTCCTACAGTATCCAAATTGTTCGAAAAGCTAATACTCTCCTTCCTGATTCCGGACACACACAATACGGTTTTCACCCACAGATCTCCTGCCACCATCAAATATACCGTCTCTCCAACCTCATAAACAACTCCTTTGAACATCGCAAATCAATCCTCATGTCACCTTTATTGACATCAAAAAGCTTTTGATAAAATCCACCATCCTTCCCCACTATCCAAAATTAAAGACTTCCTAAATGACACCCACTACAGAATACTCCTAAACTATCTTTCTAACAGCACTTTCTCTGTAAAAATAATAACTACCTCTCCCAACCTCACTCAATCGCGACGCGCGTCCCTCAAAAATTGTCATTAATCCGTTCCCATACAACATCTTCTCCAGAATATCCCACAACATTCCAACACTAACACAATCTTTATCTCAGACGACATAGCCATCTCCTATGAAACCTCCTCTCAAATCTCCCATTTCCAACCACTCCAATCAGCGCTCAACCACGTAGAACAATGGTCGAAACAATTGTGAATCAGTATCGACCCAACCAATCCAATAACCCTTCCACTCACACTAACAAAAAACCCTCTCCCCAAATCCACCTCTATCTAAACAATTCATTAATCCGTACAGAAACAGAAACCACCTACCTCTGAATCATGTTTGATTCAAAACTCTCGTGGAATCCTCATATTAATCTTCTGTCCAAAATCAACCACAGATTCAGAACCCTATATTCCCTCCTGAACAGAAAAGCATCTGTTACCATCAGCGCAAAACATCTCCTATGTCTTTCCATAATACAACCCACCTGGTCCTATGCATCATCCATATGGGGAACAACAGTCAAAATTTCAAAGTAAACAAAGCATAATCCTACGCACCATTACAAACTCTTTCCCTGTAAAATTCCGTCATCTACCATAACAACAAACCTCCAAAAGTAAACTCGGCAATCTCCAAATCCATAACCTCCCTAATTAAAAGCGCCCTCAACCACCTAAGCCCCACGATCCAGTAATTCCATGACAATCCTCCTCCATCTCCACGTTTCCGTCGCCTCAAAAGAAAACTCCCAATCGACCTCATCCTTCCCCCTGATCATTCAGGCACACCTTAATCCACCTTACCATCATGCCCGCAGATCACATCCTCATACATCCTCCAATAATGAGTTCACCGCCAGTCAAACCTCACCCACCCACGTCGTATGCCTCTCAGCTACACACACAGAAAACCCATCTACTAAAGTAGGTTAATTAAATGGATTAACCTACCTGCATGTCAACATGTAAATTATATACTATATTTTAATTTTGTATTCTTTTTTTAAATATTGTATAGACTGAATCATTACTGTCCAAATTGTTAGTATTTACGACAAAAGTTTTTATATGAATAAAATAAACAACTGTAATCGGATGTTATCAGGCACGGCCCAGCGCTGTTTTCTTTGTATCTCATATGATTGTTAGTTCTTGGGCGGGCTGTTATCAAACGAAATATTGCGCATTTCTCATCCCCGACAGAATTTACGCGCTTCTGGATCGAAATGACGTGCTTTTTTTTGTATTTTATTCAATTGTTTCTGATGCGGTTTATGTATTTATCAATTATCATTTGTAATTTGTAGTGGCATTAATAAAATTATATAATTGATGATATACAAAAGGAGCTAGTCAACTTACTACGTCTACATTTTATCATAACATTAGTTGAAATCAAGATGATTGAAATTAACTTTCGCCTACAATTGATAATGTAAATGAATGATTAAGTTTAATGTTGCAATTGTACAAAATTATTTACACGTTAAATTGAAATGAAAACATTGACAAATTTCGAAATCCTTGAGGCTTTACTTTAATGCTAGATCTACAGGATATGGCACGCTGTGATTATTGTTATTAAAGGCAATATACGTGTAGAACGTAAAATACGAGACATTCCAAATGGGTTTGATTGAGTTTAATAGATACAGACCATGATTTAACATTTCACACATACTTGATTAAAATAAATTTCGAATGTATGTATTTAGATATTTGTTTCTGTAAGTAAATAAAACCGTAAAGAACTCAGAAAAAAATATAACAAAGTTTCCCAATTAATCGAACATCTTTAGGAGTACCAAAGTGGTATTGATTATTTCAATAATAATAATAATAATAGTTATAAAATAATAGTAATAAAATAATAAAATTTACTTTTCAAAACTTTATTATATATTTTTGACATTATATAATATTACAGGAAATAAATTAATTCATCCGTACATATTTTTTACACGTGAAGAGTATCAAGAAATGAATGAAAAACAGTGATATATTTTTATTAAATAGTTTTTAATCAATTGTCGTATTTATTTATTGATTTAAATACTCAGATTAATATAATTATTAATTTTTGATTCAGTGTTTCTACTGTCTCGGTTGAAAAGAAGGACAACATGTAAATATTTCAAGAAAATATTATTCTTCTAATTGCAAAAAAGATTTTCGCATGAGAAAGTACTTCTCATAATATAAATATATTAGAATTAATATCAGTCAGCATAAGTTAAAAATAAATATTAAAGATTTAAAATTTTAAAATGTTACCCTCCATTATCAAGTAAAAAAACGTTGAAAAGTCAGTTTGTGTTACACTTGTGTACGTTGTTTAATCACCGATATAGAAAGGTTTAATTGCAGACAACAAACAGCTTCATTAATTACTTCCGTAGAAATAGAAACTCAGCTCCATTGAAGCATACATCGCTTAAGTTTATTCGCTGCGGTGGCTTATTTCTCAAGGCGTGCTTCGCAGACTTAAATTCTGGAGGAGACTTAGCAATACGACGCTTGCTACTTCAGAAGCATTCATTTAGCCTCAGAAACAGGTGGGTTCACTTCTCGAGTATTAAATAACAAAGGTTTTATATTATTATTTCAGTCAGTTGATGGAAAGATACATTTCTGACGTTTCATATTGGCTCATTTCTGGTAAGAAAATAATAATGATATTGTTGTTTCAATAAGTAGCTTACAAATTGATTCAATCTGTTAAATTATTTTAAAATTCAATGCCTTTATATTTGAAAATAAGTTAATATTCTGTTGAAGTAAAACAGTGTATGATAAGAATATTACTATTATTTATTAAAATAAAACAAAAAATGAATAATTTATATAAATATGATCATTAGTAACTTGACGCATCTTTTGTCTAAAGTGGTTTTACAATTTTTTTTCTATTGAGATTAGAATGCTTGAATTTATAGAAAGAGAATGGTTGTTATTGTGGTATTTAGATCTAAGAATGGTTTGATGCAACCCTCCATGCTAACGTATCTATCGCAAGCCATTTCAATTCTGCATAACTACCACATCCTACAACCTCCCTAATATGCTTAGCGCATTCCATCCTTTGCCTCACTCTTCTGTTCTCACACATTTCCCTCTACTGATAATTTTACAAAACCCCCCATGTCAAAAAACGTGTCCTATTAATCTATTCTCCATATTGTTCGTTTTTCCCCTATTATGTTTAGAACTTCCTCGTTAGTGGTTTTATCCACCCATCAGATTTTCAGCATTCTCCTATAACACCACATTTCAAAAGGCTTCTATTCTTTTCCTTTCCGCAACTCTTATCGTCCACGTTTCGCACCCATATAACGCCACACTCTATAGGAAGATTTTTAGTAATGATTTCCTAATATTCATACTTATATAAGCCTTTCTTGCCCGTGCTACCATACTCTTTATGTCTACTATACTTCTACCATCCCTAGTTATTACGCTTCCCAAGTAGCAGAATTCTTTAACTTCCTTAAAAATATCCCTTCCAAATCTAACACCCTTTGTAATTTCACTATTTCCCATACTACACTCCATTACCTTGGTTTTCCCTCCATTAATCCTAATATTCACACCGTTCATGCCATTTATTATGGTTTCTAAGTTTTCTGACCCTCCTAATACTACAATATTGTCGACCAAGCGTAGGGTTTTTATTTCTTCTCCCTTCAGTATGATTCCTTTTCCATATTCCGTTTTAACTTTCTTCATTGTCTGTTCTACATATAAGTTAAACGGCATGGGCGAAGAGTGCATCCTTGTCTTTCTCCTTTCTTGATTTCTCCTTTCATTTCTAAATCTTCAATACTAATTACTGATGACCTTTTTCCTTAGAGGTTCTATAAAAGACTCCTTTCTCGATATTTTATTACAGTGCTCTTCAAAATCCTTAATAGTGTGTTCCACTTACAATTTTTCTAAATCTAAAATGACATGAACGTAGGCCGGTTTTTTCTTATCCTGTCTTCTATAATTAGACGCAAAGTCAATATTGGGTATCTTGACCTTACATTCTTCCTAAGTCCAACCTGATCTTCTCATAACTCGCATTCTATTTGACATTCCATCCTCCAAGAAGGAGAATACCGAATATGAATTGATTTTATTGGATTACATATATTCTTCGCCGCTTTAACCATCACCAGTTTTAATTAAATCATAAATTCGGCTGCAACATATAAATAAAGAGAACTTAACACAAAATATATAAATATTATTCTCATTTAAAGCCTCCATTATATTCTGAGAAAGGTTATCGTCTTGATCTTACCTAATATCTACAAGGGAAGAATGAAATTGATGGTTGTGTCATCAACCCGTGATGCCACGTGATTGCAAGCCGTGTGGTTCCCTCAGGTAATCAATCACTCATTAGAGTCCGTATATAGTCAGAGTTATCACAAAGACTCTGCGTGAAAGTAGAAACGACTAAACGTTACATAAACATGATGACGTCATTCACATATAAATCATTTGTTACATATATGAAAATTTTCATTTGCTTGCTGATAAGTAAACGCTCCAGTGAAAGTGTACCAGAACATTGAAAGTTCAGAATTTAAGTAATCATAAATGTAGATCGAAATTTAAAGAGAAGTAGCAACAATGAAATATCGTTTCAGGAGGTCTAGAAGGACATTTATTTGTTTCCGAACAGTTTCCTTAATAGTTTCTTCATTCATTCCGACATTATATTAGACAATGGAAACAAAATACAATTCTGTCTTCATTGCAAAATCGCTCCAAAACGTATAATATTATAATAATTTTTCCTTATTTTGGTAAGTCACATAAACCAAAACTATAATTTAATTTTAATTTCAAACTTTATTTGGAAAAGCTTTCGACTTTGCCATGAATGTAGATACAATTTAAATTTTGACGTGGCTTAATTACAAGTTTAGGACTCATTGAAAAGTTTCAATGTAAATTTTCGACTATTTATGGATGTATGTTGCTGTTTGTGCTTGGTAAACTGACAAAAATTAGAAACAGCAGGTCACCAAAGATGTAATACCAAAGATAGTCTAGAAAGTATCAAAGAAATAAAATAACAGAGAACCACATTTTCGGAAAATATTGATCTCAGAAATGCTACAAATTTAAAATCACCCAGAACTAATAATATTAAACATGGCACAGATAATCTTAATAGGCTTATTTTATTTATGGTCTATCTCTAGTGTTCTTCTGTTCAAATTTTGTCAGTTTCACTTTAAGAGCCATTTGAGAAACATGCTAAACTCGCATCGAAACGTCGGCCTATCTTAATTTGTTAACTAGTTCTCTCTATTTTGTAAGGTTTGCCTATTAAATAAGGTCGTTTCTATTGTTAAAATAATTTAAAGAAAATAAGACAATAACTGAACGAAATAAATTTGTAACACAGACACACAGGGTTAAGCACTACACACATTAAGAAGCACACACACACAAAGTACTAAATGCTATAAATTATTAATCTATATCATAACTTATTACATATTAAAACTTTTATTGCTCTTAGAAGTACATAACAGTTTGTTATTTCAAAATTTGTTTCCGTTGTTGATAGATATTGAATCGAGAAATTGATTTTAATATTTAAAAAGTGTTCATTTTTAATTAAACTTTTTTTATATTTTAACGTAGGAATCATAATGGTTCAATACGCACAAAGCGATAGGAAAATAAAATTGCTAGAAAAACATTTCAGTCGGAATTATTATACGTACTTTATTTTTAAAATACGAAATTCAAATTGAAAGTTATTTACTTTAATTAAATTTTTATAACTGTGCCAAGTTAAATCAAATTTTACTACTTGTGTACCTATAAGCATACAGTTTCCATTAATCCAAGACAAATATTAAGCAGATCTTGGAAATGACATACAATTAGATTTTTAAATACAAATAAGCAGTCAAAAATAAATTATTATGCATATGTATTAATTTATTATGGAAATGTACAATCATGTTTAATTTATGTGTTCTATTAATTTAATATAAAAATTTCAAACACTGCTGTTTTTAAGATTGACTACAAAGGACTGTCAGTTACATTCATCACAGCTTTGCATCTGCATTCGCGAAAATGGCCCGAAATAGTAGCACATGCAGTGCGATTGTTTACAACTCCCAGTATATAACTAAACTATAGACGGCGTTGGATGAAGGGTACTTTCCCCTGCAGGCGTTTCTCCCCTAATTGACTGCGGAGCTCTCCTGACTATGTTGGGAATTCCTGGTTCTGTCTCTGGCATTTTCAAAGGTCACACGTGCCGACGCACCTTCACCAATTTCGGGAGGTGTATGTACTGCGGTCGAAGACCTTGGGCATGATCCCATTCAATCAGTCGGCCAACTGGTGAAGACGCGGAGAAGGGAATGCTGCGACCTCAGAGCAAACTCATCTCCCGTTATTCAGAAGAGCGTGAGAATAGTACCCAATAGCCCCTTCTACCTGATGCGGGTTTTCTAGGGTTTCCCCGCATCTCTTTTAGCCGAAACGCCAGTGGCCCTAGTCATTCTACCTGTCTGTACCTTCCACATTCACCTTTTCATTTCCTTTCTTTTGATATTAATGGGGAGTTTCCTGTTTCAAGCTATGTAGCCTTTACCACCCTCCCTCCAATATATATTATGTTGGTACGTTTGAATTACTCGTTAGAGGACTAATGGATTAAATGCATAACAAAATACAACGCCCGCGAATTTTTATGTCTGAGTTAAAGCCACCATAGTCATGACATTTCAAATCCATATCCGAATGTCCGTGGTTCAAGTTTCGCGAATATTAACATTTTGTTTGAGTGGCTCGTGTTTACTGCACGCGAAATCTCAACGTGAGACGTAAACGTGCGCTGCTATTGTACAAATTTCATACACGGTTAATTCCCAGAAAGTTGTAAAATCGTGGTTCACTGAAAGCAATGTTACGCGAGGTCGACGGAGGTGTATGGGCGAGGGGGGCGGATGGGGGTGGAGGGGGAGGTGGAGGTGGAGCATTCCATCTTCCAGCAAGATTACAAGCAGGAGAATGTCACCAGGGCCGAGGGGGGGCGGGAGGGAGTTCAATAAAACAGCAGCGGCGACCGGCCGCCTGTTTACCCACACATGCGCTGTGCCGAAAATCAATGCCCGCCACGTCACGGGTGACGTCACGGCGGGTCGGGCGCGAGAGTGGCTAGTCGAGAAGGAACCATGGCCGGCGTCGCGGTGCTCCTGGTGCTGGCACTGGCGCTGACGCTGACGTCTCTGGCCAAGGCAGAGGTCTTCACCAACTCCTTCCTCGTGCGGCTCAAGGGCGCGCCCGGCGAACAGGTGGCGCACGCCGTCGCGGCCAGGAACGGCTTCGACAACCTCGGCCCGGTGAGTTCACTCTTACTCTGTTTACGTCCACGACCACGTCCATGTGCCGCTACTCTCAGACACGCGCCGCTAACACTTCACTTGACTACAACACATCACTAGTTTATATGTCGCTGTCACCAATTTTTGTCAAACTGAATAAATTAAAACATATTTAACCTAATCCTATTTTAACTCCTTTAAAAATATCCTGTAATTCATCTGCATAAAATGTGTTCCACAGACAACCTCTTAACTGGTATTACATATTGTTCAAAAGAAGGTATTAAAACATAATTTATATAAATATGATTTTAAATAAGACTTCTGACATTTCTGTCTGAAGTTCCCTTTCATTTATTCAATGCTAATTCTAGAGTGTGTTTCATATTTCATAATAAGTGTATGAAAGAATTAAATGTCTTCCGGTTTTAAAGAAACATTGTAAATTACAAATAAATATGTTTCGACAAACACTATAGGTTTTGTTTTACGGTGATTCTTAAAGTTGTTCTCATAATTACTTGTTTTCTCCTAATAGGTAACCAACTTTTAAGAAAGTGACATCAGAAATTACATTTTTTTATGCACGACTTGGGAAGGTATCAGAAAAAATCGAAGTTGATGTCGCGTGGCATTCAGTGCCATTATTTAAATATGCATTACGAAGTCAGTCACTAAATTTTGTGCGATGCTCATTCATTTGCCAAAAGCGAAATAATAATACTGACGGTTACGATTTCACATTTCCCTGGTTTATGAAATTTTTACTAGAATTTGATGAGATACACCAACAGCCTTTTACGGTTAAATACGTTCACTGTAAGCTAACAATAAATATACTTTCCCTATCGTAGATGACGTGCTAGCGTTTGCAACAAAGGCACCGAGTGAAAATCGGTAAATTTTAATCTTATGAAATATAAAAATTATTCTAGAATAGTTCCATTAACCGGATTTAGTTCACCGAAACAGAAGGAAATTAGTTTACAGTCATGAAGTAAATTGAAAATTTTTTCGACATAACTACTTACGAAATCACTATAACTATATCCTTAAATGTGACACTATTTAAGTAATGAGCAGAAGTAGAAAAAAAGCTGTACCATTAGGAAATGCTGGTTAAAAGTATAGAATTCAAATTTTCTCTAAATCTGTTTTCAAATGAAATAGGAGAACAACGAAAATTTTAAGCTCTTCAGATCTTCAATTCCAACTTATGATATTTACTAACATGCAAAAATAACGCAAGTAATACGTTTCTATTAAATGTGAATTTGTATACAAGACTATAAATATAAAAATTTAATATGTGCTGAGTTCATTTTTCAATCAAATCTTATTTAGTCACTAAAACTTTTATCCGTGTCTGGTCCGGACCCTAGAAGTTTTGATATACTAAATAATAATATTTCATTAGAATCTGAAAGAATTGGCGGCACAGCAAGCGGAGTTAGCGGCAAGCGCTCCAAAACCGTGCTTTTCGAGTACTCTTAAATTAAATTGATAGATAAAAATAAACGTACAATGTTAATTTTGTTTTCGCGTCTAAAATTATACTACCATTCATCTAGAAAAGAGACATTACGTAAATAGATCTGGAAAAAGTCATAGAATAAGTAGGAATTTAAAGTATTTTGCAATAACCATTGTAGAAATAAACAAAATATATGTTTCTAAACAGAATAAGGGAAGAGGGAACAATATGGAGGTCGTTTACCAAGAGAAGGGATGGATTAATAGGTCACGTTTTGAGACATGAGGGTCTTGTATAATTAGCATTAGAGGGAAGTGTGTTGGGTAAGAACGTGGGGTAAGAAGGAGACGAAGGGTGGAATCCACTAAGCAGATTAGGAAGGATGTAGTTGTTATGCGCAAATGAGAAGATAGGTCTTAGGACTGAATACCACAGCAAAAACATGATGGAGCAGTCCAGCGAATAAGAAAATGCCCCTTAAATGTTCTTATTAAATACGAATAACTCATTTTATTCATTATATATTGATATTTAGCTGATAAAACAATTTTTTAAAAATGTAATGGAAAAACGTCATAAAAGGAAAATTAATGAACAGTGTGATTAATAAAATAAATATATCAGTACGTGCCGTTCCTAGTTTGGGACACCATCAGATGAACAATAAAATAGAAAATGAGACTTTAATGATTCATTAATATTGTATTTTAATATCTCTAGAAAGATCGTGAGGTTTTTAATAAATTTGATTGTATACTATTCTTAAATTACCTATATTGTTTTCCTCAGAGAATGAATTCAAATTATTCCAGCCTAATCATTGAAAATATTAGAAGATTATACGATCAAAATAATCAAAATATTCAAGAGATTACAAGAAAGTTTTGATTACAATATTGACCATTCGTTAGGGTTTCATTTTCGTTTGTTGTTCACATGATGCGGTCCCAAATTAGGGGTGAAGTGTAGTGGTAAATTTTATTAATCACGTTGTTAATTAATGAATATTTTCTGACTGTTTGGCCAATATATACATTTATAAAGTAGTTACATAATAAATGCTGAAGTTCAGATAATAAAACATTTAGCTGCGTTGCCATAATTTCAGGAAAATAATTTTAAAAATACCTACACCACACTAAGGATCATTCTGAGGTGGTTCCAAACCAAATTTATCTTCAAAGTAGCATTTAGATCAGTATTAATAGTTTATTTTGTAATATGATCTGAAATTAACTCTTTCGGAAATGTTTCACATTTATGATGTCAAGATAAAAAACTAAATGGGATGAATATTAGTAGGTTTTCCGAAGACTGATAATGAATTATATTTAACCACTAAAACTAATTTCATTGTAAACTTAGCATAAACGTTGTTCAATCCCTCGTATATACTATAAATATTCAGTCGCCGTAAAACCTGACACAAGAAAATATGTTACAATAAAACACACAGTGATCAATTAATGAACGCTATGTGGAATATTCACAAAATTGTTATCGTTCTTTGTCTTAATGTAAAACGAATGTATAAATAAACGCTGCAGTCTTTTACAAATGATAAGGTTAACAGTCCAAATAATTTGTTTTAAAGCCTTCGTGGTAGTTTTAATTACTCTAATGCATCGGAATATTATGTCATGTTTATATTTAAATATCGGCGTAATGAATTATATTTTTTCTATACCGACAAATGAAATCAAATTACAAAATTTAGGGATTTTTCCTCATGATATATGGCAATAATTATACTTATACTGTAGTTATTTTGAGTATTTAATGTTTGCCTCAGATATTTATTAAAAATAGTCTATTTAACTACAATTATGTTAATAATTTTTTGTATTTAAGTCGCTGATTAGAAAGTGAACTACACTTTACGATTTATTGAAATATTTAAAGCAAAAAAAGTTTCATTAATTTCTACGTCAAATTTATAATTAAAATGCAAAATTTTTAATTTCATGTCTTTAACAGTTACGAAGCTGTTTTAGAGAATCGTATTAAGAACGAGGAAATTAATTCATAATTTGTGAATTGTATGAACATTGTAGATTTTCCCAGTTGTCTTATTAAATACAAGCTTGGTAGGGAATTGAGAAAATGCATTACCCTCTAAATCTCATAACAGAAATATGGACTGCCGAAGAACTAATAACTCATAGATAATACATTTTCCATTACGTTCCGACTGCCGTTTACTTTTGTCTATGGCGAAGCTATTACATGAATTTAATACATTTAGTTTACGCCAACTTTATGATGATTTGTGGCTAAATGTTCATTATACAGAGGAAGCATATTCTCAAAACCCGCTTACTCATGGCGCTAAAATTATTCTCAGATTATTATTAGGGATTAATATCCTCAAATCAGTGGACTGTAGCAAGTAAAGAGATGCTTACCAAATTAAGAGTATGTTACTGGCATGCCAGAAGGAGCAAAATAAATATGAGGGAGGTAAACGACATATTTTAATTTTTATCGAACAAAGGTTAATCACTTAAGCGCGAGAGCGGGTCAAAATCTTCGCTTTTCTATCCCACGATTAAAAATAGCTTTCATAAAGCAGAAAAGAGATGAGTTGCAAATAGCACTTTTATGTGTTGTTATTTGGCTTCAAGAATCTCGCTGACAGCACGGAATTTACATAATACTGCTAATATTTCTCACTTAGGCCCTCGGCGGAATGTAAATACCTGTTCGCTGTATTACTCGCGGCTCTCCTCGCTGTTCTACCTGGGGAAATTTGCTTCGTGAATTTCGCAACAATAATTTCTCACTTTAGAATGGTGTGTCTCGTGCAATATTTCTAGCGAGTGATGGACTGGGTGCTACGATGCATCGGCATATAAACTCATTATTATTTTTTGAGGGAGAAAGATTTATGAACATTTTTGTGTAAAACGACTCCACGTTTCCTCGCAGATTAATTTTTCAAACAAAAAACTATAATGATCGATAATTTTTCGTAATAATTGAGTGAGTCATATTTATCGTTTAGTGCAAAACGTATACAAGAAGATTAAAGGATTGAGCTATTTTAAACAGCTGATTAGTCTTTAAAATAAAAATCAACTAAAGCATTTGCTATTAAAACATAATGAAACTTTGTTCGTAGAAAACACAATACAACACTTATTACATTCAGAGGATGCTCATAAAGGTTAGCACTAATAATAACATATTTTAATAGTATGTTTAAATTTTAGTAGCGTACCCTGCCTATAAAAGTCTTTGTATTGTCCTGTTTTATAATTATTCATAAAACAAGACGATGTAATTTGTTTTGTTTTCTAGGCGTATCCTGGATGCAATAATTATTGTATTCTCTTGTTTTCGGAAAATTTTTCTGATGCTTTAATGTTGAAAGATTTCGTTGATTTTTACTGTAATGACTAAACGATACATAAGTTGTGAATATTCGGAGGGCTTAAGTTGGTTTGGATCCATTCATTTTGTAAAGGAAGTGTCAATTATTCACTTAAAGATTTGTTGTCGTTTGCCACATCTGCTACAATTTCTCTACTTAAAAATATCTCATTAGCCGTCTAAAAAATTTAGAGCTTTCAAACATTATAAGCGTAACATTCGAAATTAGGACACCAAGAGTCATATATAAATGTAAAAGTAAAATTTAATTTGTACATAGGTAATGAACGAGTTCCTTCGTAATATATTTGATCATTCTTATAGGTACGATTGCTTAACCCTATTTTGTCCCGTTTAGAAACCAACGATGGCTAGTTATTAAGGATGAAATTTGGAAAGGTACACCCAAAAAATATTTTTAAAATTTAATAGGAATTATTGAGAAACGGATAACGTAGACATTTTATTTATTTTAATGACTAAGCATTAATTATAATGCCATATTTTCGGCTGATACATTTGTTTTTGGTATAAATTGATATAGATAATAATGACTAGATTCTTTTTAATATTCTCCGCACAATCTTGTTTGAGATGCTAAAATTCATTTTTACAATCTGTTAGAAGTTGTAGAAAGGACATCCCAGCTTTTTTATTTTCAAGAGCTTACACTAGAATATTATTTTTAATTTGGAACTATTGTGTAGTTTTCCGTTCAAGGTATGATTTCGTATGTTATGTCTTAAGCAACGAATTTTAATTTAAGCTTCATGCTTGCGTTGATTCTATTTAATCTTGTAAAACATTACAAACAACTCATTGTAGACTTATGTAGTTATTTTAGTTTAATATATTTTGCCAATTTCAAACCCCAACCTATGCTATTAATGGGAGTTGTCATCAAATAGGATTACGTCCCTTAGAAATAGATACTGCTTTCTAGGGCTTACCCTGCATCTCTTTCAGGTGAATACCCGTATAGTACTAGGATCCTCGTTTACCTTTATCTGCCTTCTCCATTCCGCATCCCCTCTTTCAAATTAATATGCTATTTAAGGGGGTTGCCATTTATTGAATCACTCTCACGTATCGCGTCACACTAAAAATAAAATTATCCTCTCCCCGCTCCTAACAGCGAAGTTTTCTTTTACCTACCAATACTCGACCCTTAAAAATAGAAGTAAATGGGACAGACCGAATTTTAAGTTCTAATGTTTTCAAGTAGTCTGTTTTATTATGAAAAGCGAACAAAATTGGAGTGACGGGAATTCAGAGGTCGGCGGGTTCGGCTCCTCTGATGCATGAAAGGTAAAGATATGCTAAAATCATTGGAGTATAAGAAATTTAGAGTCAGAAATGCTATTTTGTTCAAATAGATACGTGAAACCTTCTAATTAAATCTGTTGAAATTTTTCCAAATCTTTTCCGTTTGCTATACCAAATAATTTTAAACATATGAAATATGCAAGCAGGGTGAAGAAAACAAAGTTTTTTCAAGCGCTTTAATGCAAAAACATTTTAACTACATTTTATTTTTATATTCTTGTATTATGCGTGGAAACGACGAAAAGTTTTAATATAGCGTTTGGGTGTCTTTCGTTAAGGTCTAATTGTTTAATTTACTTCTTTATAATAACTTAAATGTTTTCGTATTATGATCGAATTATTATGCACTTCACGCCGACGGGTTTTCATTTTTCCTGATTAATTTGGTTTTACCTTTGTTCAGTAATATGTAGAATAACAGTGTAAAATTTGCGCTTTAAGAGGTAACGTATAAAATAACGTGTTCGAAAGTTCCAAAATGGATGAAGACACGTCTATAAAAATTAAAGTCAATAATACAAACCGATGAATCGTGGCAAGTATTCATGTATGTATGTGAGAAATGAAATAAAAGCGATTTTTAAATGTTAATTGTGAGCCATAATTTATATTTCAAAATTATTAAATGGTTCGTACCTGAATTAGAATATCATTGGCAAACAACAATCTCCACGAGGAAAAGTATTTTCGCACCAGATAAAATTTAATATCATATAGTTGCTGAATTTTAAAAGCAAATAGAATGACTGATAGTGATATAGATAAAAAGTTAATAATAATTTCTTGTATTTATGGAAACAGCAGAAGTGACTTTTAAGACTTGTATATTAATATATTATTATCATTATTTAGTATTTCGAGGGAGTTTGGGCTAATAAGAGCGGCGTCCATATAATAACATCTACTAGGAACGCGGGCAGACACAGAATATTGCCCGTGTAACTATTACACTGATAATTGAATGTATTAATAATTTTATTAATTAATTTGTTTATATCTGCATTATTTGATATAGATATATGTGTAACGTGATATCCTGTTTAATGTTCATATATATATATATATATATATGAACATAATAATCGGTGACCCTGAATTCATCTTGTGACGTCACGGCGTCAGAATCTGTTACTGGATATTACTCGAGACCGTAAACCTGATCCTGACAGTATCCTGAGCTGACTACACTTACATCGATTTTGAAGTCTGCAATGCAAATATTTGACTGGAGACAATTGGTGGCAAAACGTTAACATCAAGCGTGTATAAAAAATTTCGTCAAGCCTATGAGATTTCGCGGACCAAGCTTATGCTATTATATATATATATATATATATATATAAAACGGGTTAGTAAATTAAATTTTTAATCAAATGAGACATTAATACAATTCTTTGCATTAGAAAACGGGACTGGTTGAACATTTGGTTATGGTTATATTTCCAATAAATTTATATGTATAACGAAATACTGTCTATAAATAAATATCTTGTTAACTTTGCTATAAAAGGATTTATTAATGCTTGCCACAGATTTAAAAAATTTCTTGACACATAGGAGTAATGAAAAAAATGAAGGAAACTATATTTTGTTAAAGTTATAAAATATATTTAAAATGATTACTGACTTAATTAAAATTAAAATAATATTAATTTTGAAATTTTAATAGAAGTTTATAAAGAGGTTCTCTTTAGGGTATAAATATATCAGAAAAATATTAATGAGGTATTAAGAAGGTTTCACAAACTCTTTTGATCACTCTGCTATTCATTAGAGAATCTGTTGAGTGGATTTTCTACTAAAATAAAACTCGAAACTGATTATATTCATGTGTAGGTATTTATTGATCATATTTAAAAATCATTATTAAATTAGTTATTCCAAAAGATGGAAAATTCCAGGTGATGCGACTGTATGTAATTAAAAATTATACACAGCCGTATCACCTGGATTAATTAAAAATGTAATTAAAAATACAGACTTTCAATGAAATATTAAACACGCCAGTCCTTTGTTGAAAATATGAGCATAAATGTATTAACATAAGTTTCTATTCACATTGTCTTCTTTATACAAATATATAATTGTTTATAACAGCCCATTAAAATCGATTAGAGAACAGAATCCGTTAAAGGAGATTTATTAGGTTTAGTTGTAATAAAAATAGTTTTCATATGTTTCTGATGACTAAAGAAGAGAACAGGAACCTCAAACAAAATCATATTGTACGAAACACTTGTCCTCTCTGTGATTAATTTTTTTTGATAAGTGTACTACTGATAATTTCTGGTATCTCCTGCAGTTACCTGAATAATACTCTTCTTCATTCTAGAACGGAGCAGGTGCATGTATAACACCTGCTACGCATTAAACGGGTTACGCGTTTCAAAACTGTAACAAACACAGAGAAAGCAAACGGAGAAAACTTTAAAAAATATTAATGATACAATATCAATTAACTCCAAACTCTATTGGACTTTTGATTCAAAATGAAACACTTTTTTAAGATTATAATGGGTTTGATAATAATTCGAAACTAACGCAAGAATGTATTAATTGAAAACATTTAAACCATAAAAACAGTCCAAAAAAACAACCTTTATGCACTAGATTAGTCAAACATCGTTTTGTTTACTTATATCAGACGGTATTCCCGGCTCTGCTATTTATTAAAAATCACACCTAGTGGTTGTTATTTTTATTACAATTTTAACAAATTTATATATTTCTATTATTGTTAAAAGACAATATTTCCCTGTTTATTTAAAGACATATGTTTCTGTTACGAGCAAAATCATTATAAATACATAACATTTCATTATTAGCAATATCTTTTTACTTGTATAACATCCCATTTTTCCCAAATTTACTTTACAGATATAACAAACGATTTCACTTTACAAACAAAACATTACATTATTATCAATAGATATGTCACAGATATAACATTCCATTATGAACAAATTATTTTACAAACAACATTACATTATTAGTAATTTTTATTTTACAGACCTAATATTATTCTTATTCAGATATTTCGTTTTAAAGACATAACATTTCATTATTAGTAATTCATTTTAAAAACATAACCTTAGATTTTTAATGACACAACCTTACTGTATCAGCAAGATATTTTATAAGACATTACAGTTCTTTATCAACAAGATCATTTTTAAGACTACACATTACTTTCTACAGAAAAAATCATTGTCTTTCCACAATAATAGAAATGGATAAAGTTGTTAAAAATGTAGTTAAAATAACCGCTAGGTGTGATTGTTAATAAATAGCAGAGCTGGGAAGGCCGTCAACTGTAAGTAAACTAAACGTATGTATACGATGTTTGACTAATCTAGTGTTTTTAACAGGTAATTATTTTGAAATTTAAATTCAAATTGTTTTCGAATATAATAGTTTGATTATAGTGAGAGCAGTTATGACAAATATAATGAGTAAACGAAACTATCTAAATACTTAACGACAGGTAATTTAATAAAAAATAAGGAACGTTCCGGTAATTGCAGCAAATATATACGAAACTTTACCTCCAGTAAGATTTAAATTCTACCTGCGAAGTTTGATGTGTCTGGCATTGTTGCAAGTGTTACAAGCAGAGACATGACAAAATTCCCTCCACGCTAGAATACTGTAAATTTATAGCTAGCGTGTTGCGAGTTATGGAAGATTCTGAAAGGCGTTCTTCAAGTGGAGAGAGGAGAGTCGTAGTTTTTCAGCTTGAAGACGTGATATTGTTCCTTTTAGTTAGAAGAGAGTTGGATTGCAGCTTAGACGTTGGACGTAGAGAGATATATTGCCGACATTCGATAGAAAAAATGTATACCGCTTGGATAGAAGTTCGCAGTTTTATTTAACTACTTAACACACAGACGAGTATTGTTTAGTTAAAAGGATTAATGTGTCGAACTTGAGACGTTTTACGTTTTTTCGCTGTTTAAGATAATATTAATAATTTTGAAATTATTATATTTCATTTGAAGATATGAATTGGTTTATTACATAACTTTTGGTTGCAGTAGAATAATAATTAATGTTTACACTAACCTAGTGATGGGCAAACTTTTTAAAAAGGGGGCGAAATGAAAGGAAAAAAAACTTAAGCGGGCCAATATAATTTAGAATTGAAGTGTAGTGAAAGTTATATTCTTTGTAGAATGCTACAGTTTCCTTACAGATGAGACATAGCGGTGTAGCGTACTTTTCTATATATTGAGATTTAAGAAATATGTAAGGCTTTACGCTAGAAAATATCCATTTATTATTTACGAAAAGTTGAAAAAAATTTCCTGGCTAGCTAAATATGCAAAAGTTGTCTCTACTCAAGGCTTACCGTGGGGTAAATAGGCTATCAACGAATTCTGCTCAAATTGATCGTCACAGAAACAGTCTTACCGCTACCACGTGACCCAATCGTGCACTCAAACTGCTACAACACCAGACGTCCTCTTTCTTCATTAACCTCAGAATGGATCAGTGATCGACAAAAGGCTCTGATTGGTTTCTACTTATCCCGCGCTTTTGTGGGAGAACCAATCAGCACGTCGCGTCAGTGTATGCTGAATGCGGACTGTTTTTCAAGAACCTTTGCACCGTGAAACTTAGAAGGAAGGGGCCATTCCTTCATACCAGAGACGCAATGCATTCATTTTTCTATGGTTTACTTTTAAGCCGTGAAATCCTGAGTCAGGCGCACGTGTCTAGCTGATGCACATTCATATCTCCCAAATTTACTAACTATAAGTCGCACTACTGTGGTTTATCCCGAAAAAATATAAAAATCACTTCCAACTCCATCTTTGAAAACACGGCACTCAGAATCAAATTAACATTTCTTAGATAACAACGTAAGACTAATCTTTTTTACAATATGCAAAGTAAAATCAGAAATCCACCAACGCTAAACAGATCTGAATCAAGAGACTTTTTCTATAACTAGCCACGGTGAAATGGGGAGGCTACTGCGAGGAGGCTCCGTTGCCAATTTTACACTTCGCTACAAAGTTGCCAGCAGCCAGTGCTTCTCATTCCCAATATAACATTCCAATATCTAGGTTAAGTCAATAAATGTATGTATCATAACTGATACAAAACGAAAGAGAGGAAAGCAAAGGGGAAAAAATTTATTTTTATTTTCGCCTATATTCTTTTTTATTCGTCTGATTATGAATAATGTCCCGCGGGCCGGATAGAACATTTAAAGGGGCCGCATCTGGCCCGCGGGCCGTAGGTTGCCCATCACTGCACTAAACGATAATTAATAATAAGAATAATGAACACTAAATACAAAGATAACTAACATAAATAATGACGGCTGAATGTATCAGATTGTGATCCCATAATGCATCAAACGTAAAGCTATATTAAAATTATTCTATGCTAAGAAATGGACAGTCATAGCTATTTATTTATTTATACAACATATATTGTTAATTGTAATTGTATTAGGAGTCACGTAGTCGTTGCAACTCTATATTCATGAACTTCTAAGGATCTAATTAGTGACGTAAGTGATAAGATGAAACATTCAGCAGCATCACATTTGATAATGAGGAGGCACGACATTTAAAAATATTCAGAAGCATACCTGTTTTATATGTTATATTGCATAATTACTTCATTTCATGTAAATAAATTGTCAACTAATGAGGCAGCACGAGAGTTCCTTTTCGTCTTCCTTCCCGCTTCATTACTCTGCAGGCAAAGCCGAATGCTTTGTGCTTTCGCGTCTCTTAAGTTATTGCGAGAGGAAGCAGTGACCAGCGAAAACAGGTCATCTGAAATAAATGAAACCGTTTTATTGCAATATACCAAGGGTCGGTTCTGAGTTTTATTGCATACCTCATGAGCAATATGCTCTCCTCTGATGTGATAAAACAAACATCGACTTTTCCTTTCTACTATTATGAGGCTTAATACAAAATTCCCGTTGTAAGTAATATTAGTAAGAAAGGAACCAATAAATCTTATTTAATAAAAATGTTAACCGTAAATAGGCTCTACGAAGTCAATAAATAATATAATCAAAATAATAGGAATTCAACAAAGTATATCCCGTTTATATATGTTGAAGTCAAAACTATAATTGACTGTGTGTAATTGTTTAGCAGTTGCCACGTAGCGCAGGGGGAGGGGGGAAAGAAAGAAAAATAATATAAAAGGAACTTTTTGATTTTTTAATCCTACTCTTATTAAGAGATAAAACGTCTATATTTTCCAGTTTAAACTGCAATTCAAATGACGGTTATTCTTGATGAAGCTTACGCGGAACAATGAAAAGTAATTTTATTATTCATTGTTTCTGAACTGGAAAATTCGTTGACTGCCCACAAAATTGAACATTTATTCTCTCTTTAAATATAATCGCTTTCTAGCGCAGGGATTCCCAACCCTTTCCCTAGTTCGTCGTTTAACAAATCCTATTCACGTCAATAGCTCCCCTAATCTTTTGTGTATTAATGCAGAGATAAAGCATTTAATATAAGGCTTGTTGGAAACTACAGTCCCTTTCTCAACTTCGATCGACCCACAAGTGGTCAACCTGGGCTCCATTGGGAATCCCTTTACCAGTAGAATTATATTTTCAATAAACAAAAAAAGGAAACATAATTATTCGAAAGCGATGTTTCATCTCCATTTTGAGACTACCACAGGCTTAAAAATTAGCAATTCATCATACTTACTCATTGACTCTCTCAACGGAAAAGATTATTGAATGTACATGTGAAGAATTTGGTGTCGCGCATGGACCATTTCCAGCGACGGTTACGACCAAAATGATGAAGTAACAATGAGTGCTTTCGGCAGTTAAATTCTATCAATGGAGAAGAATATTAAAGTTAAACTACTACACCAAAAGAGTATCGTAAATTTTGTTCAAATTATTCGTGTCATTTTTATCACTGAATGCATGAGGGTTGCACCTGGTCTACAAAATTTCACTTATAATTCTCGAGAAGTAATTATTTTCTTCGTCTAAAATTTCCATATTTTGACATCATTTCGGTCGTAACCGTTGCTGGAGATGGTCCATGCGCGACACCAAATTCTTCACATGTACATTCAAGAATCTTTTCCGCTGAGGGAGTCAATGTTTAAGTATGATGAATTGCTAAATTTGTAAGTTTTGAACCACGTTTTTGATATATAAATTGAAAAAATGTAACATAGAACCCATATTGAATTTATTTTAATATCATGTTTGTAGTACGCCTGAGGAAGTCTCAAACTGGAGACGAATCTTCGCTTTTGAATAAATGCTGATAAATTTATATTCTGACTTATTGGCCGTCTTTTTACTTGTTGTAAATTTTAATGTCAGAAAACTATGAATTAAATTTTGTTCGTGGCATGATGAAACTTAAATGACAAAAAATATTGAAAACATAAAACACCTGTTACGTGAATATTAATTTTATATATCAATTAAATGATAAAATACTACACTACCGTTCTGCAATCCTTGTTGCTTCCGTCAAGTGGTTCAGAAACACAAGAGTCGTAAAATTACATACCGTACAAACCAGTTGAATGCAACAAGGATTGTAATAAATTTCTGTGGTATTAATAGCTTGATTTTCTTTTTGCTACTTTTATACGTAGTAGTTTAACAATAGTCAGGTCACCGTGGACTGGGAAACAACTTCGTCCAGAGACACTTCAGTCACCGGACCGTGCCTAAGAGCCTCTCTACCAACTCCAACAATTCGACCAAGCACTACGAAGGAAAATATTTACTGTCTCAAGTAACAGTAACGTCGTCTATTCTGGGGATTAACTAATTCCTATTAAATTAACTAGTAGATAATGATCCAATTTAGAAAGTTATAGTAAACAGAATTCCATCGTTGATTATTTGGGTAGTTAATATTAAATAGTTTTATTTGTATTAATTTGACTACAAATGTGCACCGGTCAGTTGTTAGTTATACAAAATTATGTTAAATATATTAGAAGAATAAAAAATTTAATAGAGAAAAAAAGAATATCCCCTACTTTCAAAATACTAATTTTAACACTAAATTACAACATAGTTTTCTGACTTTAAAATTTACAATAAATAAAAAGATGGTAATAAGTAAGCATGCAAATTTATCACTATTTATTCGAAAGCGACTATTCGTCTCCGTTTTGAGGCTTCCTCAGACGTACTACAAAAATAACATTACAATAAATTAAATATGGGTTCTGTATTACAATTTTTAAATTTATATATCAAAAACTTGGTTCAAAACTTACAAATTTAACAATTCATCATATTTCCTCCTTGACTCCCTCAGCCGAAAAGATTATTGAATGCACATCTGAATAATTACATGTGAAGAATTTTGTGACACGCATGGACCATCTCCAGCGACGGTTACGGCCGAAATGATGTATTAACAATGAGTGCTTTCGACAGTTAAATTTTAACAACGGAGAAGAATATTAAAGTTAAACTACTACAACAAAAGAGTATCGTAAATTGTGTTCAAATTATTCGTGTCATTTTTAACATTGATTGCATGAGGGTTGCACCTGATATACAACATTTCACTCAATTCTCGAGAAGTTATTATTTTCTTCGTCTAGAAATAGAAATTGTAATTATTAATATGTATGTGTCTGGACACAACTGTATACTTTTGAATGTTTATTTGATGTTGTTTTTATGTTCTTTAACGCGAGTTTTTTAAAGCTCTTTTAGTTTGTCCAATATACACTGCATAACAATCGAAACAATTAATTTTGTACATAATATTATGTCTTCCAAGAAAGTTAATTTTGTTTTTAATATTTTGAACGTAATTTAAATTATTTATTGCTTTAAATCAATATCTACACCGTAATTATCAAACAAATCAATTAGTTTATATTGTACGTTAGCTATGTAAAGTAAAATTATTAAATTAATTTTTCTGTTATTAATCTTATTAACAGATAAATTATTGTCGGAATACCTGATTTTATTCAATCAAATTTTGACATCTTTGTTGATGAAATTCATTGGGTATGAATTTAGTAACAGATTATTGGTAACTTTATTTAGATTTTCACTGTGCTATTTGTGATGCGACAAAAACACTTAATTCTTCAATCCTCACTTCACTTGGCTTAATAATGTACAAGATTTGAAAATGTCTGGTAAGAACTGCTAACGAAAAGCGTACTCTCTACAATGAGTCATTTTCTGTGGCCTGGTTTTAGTCTTAAATTTATGATCCCGTCTGCCTATGCGTGTCGACTTACACATTTCCACGTGTGAAATATAACATTTAAAGACTGAAAATTTTCTTTTCGTTTCTAAGGGTTCCCATTTCAACGTGTCAGTTTTTTTATATCTTTGCCCTGGCCTCCTGACCACTTATTTAGCTACTTTCCGCTACAGTATTCTCTAATGACCGTTTGGTTTTTTCTATACGAGTTCCAACCTAATTTTTTCATGCCACTTCTTTGACTTCAGTGCTCCCTTTCATCAATATTCTATAAGAAAAAGGTAATAATGTCCAGGATTTTCGATACAAGTGATTATCCCCCCTCCCTTTTCCCCAATATCTGAACTTAAACACTTCATACTTATAACTGCATTTATTCCCTGTCTATATTATCATTTAAAGCGTCTTTCTCTTTTATAAACTAAATTTATTTACGTTTTCTTTTCATTTAACTTCCCCCTCTCACTATTAACACAATTATTAAATTATTTAGATGATTTTTAAAATTTACGTATCCCAAATACTGATTAACTTCTTACATATAATATGATCGTTTAAATGATGCCAAATGATTGTTTGCATAATATCCAGCATATCGTTACTATAAATTCGAAACAGCAGTTGTCCTGACATGGACACCTGACGTCACATTTCACAGTACTGTTGCCCAAAACTTACTCTATGTCCGGCTACTGAACAATTCCTGTTCAAACAAATAAAAAGGTAGCCAATAAGTCCGCATATAATTTTATTGCCGTTTAATTAATATAAAAGCGACGTTTCATTTCTCTTTCATGACTTCATCAGACATAAAATTTAGCAATTCATGTCCTTTACTCCTGGACTCCCTCGTCCGGAAAGATTATTATATATATTGAAGTATTTATATGGTGTCGTGGACTACCTCCCGCCACGATTACGAGGACTAATAGAATAAACAAATCAAATCTTATACACCCAGACTCTAGAACATTTAGGATAAGAAAAAGTGCTTCGACAGTGAATGACGAAATTCAATAGAAACTTACATAAGAAATTAAATAATTTCATCCTTCGATTAAAGAAAATATATTCCGTATATTAGTTTTGTATGAGGTGGCTAGAAAAATTTTCAAATTACTAAAGACTGATTTCATGTGGTTCACGGATTAAATGAAGAATGGTGGCGATTGAAAATTACCAATAGTAATAAGCAAGCCAAGTTTCGTCGAAGAGCTAATTGAAATAATACAGATTTGAAGCATGTTACTGAGTAAGAAATACGCAATTTAGTTACTACAATAATATTTATCGGAGATAAAACAAACCTTTGTTCATATGAAGGCTACATTCCTATAACGAATAGCAGCATACAAAAAAGTCTAATACAAAAGGGGTTTTGAATGAGGACGGGCCGATGTTAAAATAGGATAAAACAAGCTGTTTGTGAAGTATTAACGAAATTTTTTATTTGAGAGTGCATACGTGGGCCTTTCAAATAAAAAAGAATTTCGTTAATATCTCACGCACAACTTGTTTTATTCCATTTCAACATCAACCAGCCGTTTTTGAGAAGCCCTATAGTTCCACAGCATAACTGTGGTCGTCGTTTCTTGAAAATAATCTCCCACGAATCTCATATGCATACATCCTCGACTGATTCTGTGCCTTTGCTGTCTTTTGATACATTTGAAAAAAGGTATGAGAGGCAGTCGCGGTAAAAATGTTTTTACGATGTTTCCCGTTACTCCGATACTCACATCCACATTTTTGTAAAACGTTTCTCGGAGTTCAGATTCCCAGAAACTGGTATGTGCTCGTAAAAGCGAAGCAAGTATGGAAATAGCCGGGACAAAATGGCGTTGAAATTGATAAAAAATTCTGATAACAGTTTCCTCGCAATTAATCTGTTTTATTATACGTAGAAGAAACGTATGTTTAGTTATTTTCAATATAATTTCTGACAATAAAATTATTCGTTGGTAGTGTACGTGGAAGGTATTGGCATTTTAATTAAATTAATCGTGGTATTTTGAGGTCGCATGCGTTCTAGTGGCGCATAGTAATTTCGGAAGAGGTTCTACACAGGGGGCTTGATGAGCGCAGCTTTTAATTGCCCTGTGCTGCCCCAGTAATAAGTGGTGCTCGTTGCTGTGCTGAAGCGAGTATTTGCAGGCCTCGGGCTCCGCGACTTCGCAGACCAAGCCACTGCTACGGTTTCTCATTCGCAAAAGTCTGTACATTATATATAAGACAGCTTCTGGGTAATCCCGATCTACGGAGTAAATGTTATACCGTATTTATAAATTTCCCGTTTTGAAACATCCAAGAGCACAGAGCAGCAGGGGCGATTAATGAATAATGCGTGGTTAAGAATGTAACTAGTTCGTTTTAGTTCTCATCACTTCAACCACTTCTTATAAAACTGATCCAATCCTCTATGTTGACCTATATTGCACAAGCCTTTTCATTTCCTTATATCTAGCACAAAACCCAAATCCTCCATAATCTTCTTAGTGTATTCCATCCTTGTCCTCCCTCTTCTGTTCTTATCCCACTTACTTCTCTCTAATGCTAATTATTTCAAGATCCTAGTATCTTAAAACGTGGCCTATTAATCTATCCCTTCTCTTAATCAACGTCCTCCATATTGTTCGCTTTTCCCCTATTCTCTTCAGAACTTCCGCATTTGTGATTCTATCCACCCATCTGATTTTCGGCATTCACCTATAGCACCACATTTCAAAGGCTTCTATTCTTTTCCTTTCCCCAACTCCTCTCGTCCACGTTTCGCACCCGTATAACGCCACGCTACATACGAACATTTTTCGCAACGGTTTATAATATTCACATTTATATTACCGGTGAGTAAATCCCTCTTTAACCAGCTAAATAACTTCACCTATACATTTACTCCGTTTTTAAAACAGGTTACAGGAGCATGAGGGTCAAATATTGATTTGGTTTTCTTTCTAATGTCCCTAGTCCTTTAGACTTATCTTTAACCGAAAGCTATGCGAATTAATCATAAGTCTATCTAAAATTTATTTTGATATACCAAGGCGTTAAACATCCTGTAACCCGACTCCCCTTTGAAATTCTCCATACATGAGGACGGATAAAAATATTTAAATAAACAATTGTAGTTCTTTCACAACAGTTTTACGTATCCGAATGTATTTTGATACATTCAGCAATATCGACACCTAATCTTTTCATAGTCACTTTAATATTTATATGTATGTGGTTCATTAAGCAGCTATTGTCACCTAATAATTTCAGTTTTGTTGAACAGAACGATCTAAACTGGATCTAATTACTATGGACAAATTAGTCTCTCGTTAGTCACCTGAAAAACGCTTGAAGGCGAAAAGCGATAAAAGCTGAACTAGATATAGAAGAATTGTAATTAAATATCAACATGAAATTTGCTTAGCCAAGACTGTTGTTGGATATTCAGAGCTAACAAAAGGTGATCAGCCTTAAAGAAAATAATAGTTTAATTAGTCGGAAGCTTTCGACCAGCAAGATCAAAATACAAAATTATAATGTGCTCTTAAATTTTTATTAGTAAAATAAAAAGAATAGCCAGAAGAGTATAATTAGAATGAAATAGTTTCGAACCCAACTTTCGGAACCACCTCAGTTCATTAATTAAAATGTAGTCAAATAAAATCTTATTTTTATTATATTTTTGTTAGTTATTTACAATATTAAGCCAGATTAATTTAATTACTTCAATTATTTTTAATTTTTTTTTTCAAGTTTCCAGAGGAAGTCTAAAATATGGACGAGGTGTTGTACGTGTCTTAAATAAACATTAATATCGTTTACTGACCAACTGGCTGGAATTTCTATGTATATAATGGTTATTTATGTCTGTAAGTTTAATATAAATTTAAATAAGGCCAAAACAGACAGAAATTAGTAAAACATAAACTATTATTTAAAAACAATTCGTCTTTATATGGACCCTCTTCAGGTTTAACTGAATAACAATGCACAAAAATTATAACATTCCAAATATTTTACAGTAGCAAAATAATACAGTAAATTAAGAACCAAAAGCCAGAAATATTTAAAAAAAGCAAAGATAATGATTATACATTCGATGCATTATATTTTATGAATTAAGATATTATATATACTACTGAGAAAATCAGTGTCCGTTTTTACATTCAGAGCATTAATCTTGTGTTTGACGTGAAGCATTTATGAAACTAATCGGGATTTGTAGATACTGTCTTTGTCTAAAAGCTGAAAATTTTTCCAGTCGATAGTGTGGTTATAATCTTAAATATGGTTTGAAATAACGGATAATATTGGATCTGTGTTCCTTGATTTTGGTGCTGATAGTTCGTTTAGTTTGGTCTATGTACACACAAGGACAGTCATTACAATTTAATTTATGAACAACACAGTGAATTTTGTTTTTATCAACTGGGCCTTTCAAATGTTTTACATCTTTGGATATACTGTAATATTTTTAGAATGTTATTCAGTTCAACCGGAAGTGGTTCCATGTCAAGACCAAAACATGTAGTTGTTTTTAAATTATAGTTTATGTTCTTAATTATTTTTCCTCTGTTTTTCTATGTATAATTGAAGAGAAATGTCAGATTATGTATTTGTTGTATTGTAACCCATATAGTTGCGTTGCAGTAGCTACCAGTTGGTCTCATCCGTATATACATAATAATACGTTATATAATGGCAGGCAGTGTAAGTATAATACGTGGGCTGGTGATCGGCGCAGAATTCCCTGCAGGGTTCTCTGCGTGTGACATTAATTCGCTATTACGTGCGGGCGCTAGGAGCAGCCACGTGTATGCGTGTCACATACACATTGCGTGACACACTTCCCTTACTAAAATTCGTCCTAGCCACGAAATAGTAGTTTTCCAGCGCCGTCGAAATGTAATAACGCTTTTAATAAAATATGTTAACTGCCTGGGTATATTACTGTTTTGCAGTTTTTTCTGTCAGCCGTCTTGTGATTCACACTTAAATTCGGAATGAAGTATGCATCTAAAATTAGCTCCTTAATAATGTTTGACTTCGTTCGTGTTTTTCATGAATACGTGCGTTTTGATACCATTTAAATTTAAGTAGAAGTTTGTGGTTCTATTCTGGTTGTTCTATTATTTGTTTGTTTTATTATTTGCTTGTTTAATACCAGTCTGTTTAGCGCAAAATACTCTTAATGCTACTATGTCCTATATAATGAATAGTATATATCCGAATAGTACTTTTCTATGGGTGGAGCGAAAAGTAATTATATTCGGTAATTTGGAAGCTTATAACAGTCAATGTAGACGGATATTTTCTCTAAAATTTACTTGTCAAAGTTATTAAGTGCACCATGTATTGAATGCAAATTTGTAAAATTGAAGTAATTTACATTGTTTTAAAAAAAATTTAAGTATCAAATAAATTCGTTTCTCTTTAAATTGTTAAAAGTACCTGGAGATTCGTCATAATTTATTATGTAATATATAGAATAAATACGTTTCTGATATATGGCCTGATATGCCTAGAAAACTCCAGGAAACCGTAGTACTAAATTTTGTATGAGAGATGTTAATATCTGCGTAGTACTTCGGTGAAAATAAATTTGCAATTTAAAATAAAAAACTCTGTTTCACTTAGGAATACAGTATATAATATTTTCAGAAACAGATGCTTCCAACTCAAATATGATTTGTTTTGTGAGTATTCAAATATTTATTTTTTAAAAATATATTAGACTTTCTTTCTAGCTCAATATCTACATACTTCATTTAGTGGCATTGTTACATAGCTACCTTAACTTATAGAGAATAACAGAAAATACTAAATATTACAAATTTGTTTTTTCCCTTTCCACGTATTTAAATTATTACTTTATATAGTTTCTTTCTGAATATATCTACACTCGTAAGGAACGTTTCCTGCAGTGATGGAGACAAACTGTTCCAACTTTCAATTATTATATTTATAAAAAACTTATATTTCACCTTTGTTTCCTCTGCCGTACTTTTGAAATGTGGGGATTTCATCCATTGGTAATTTATTATTAGAGTGATTTATAAAAAATTTAAATTAAACTGAATATTTTTGCGGTTTCGATATAATTTTAAAATAACAGTAGAATTAAAAATGTATTGTATAATTGAGTTTACCTGAATCATCAGAAATAAAAATTAATTTTACTGTATTGCGAATTGATTTTTTGTCATGTATGTTATCAAGTCTTCAAATTTTTTGTTATAAATTTTGCTCTTGTCCTAACTACCGTTGCGTAACGATGTTATCTATTAAAAAAATTAATTTACGTCACGGGTAGTGACAACAGTCATGAATTTTCAGAATTTTGGATGTAAAATCGGAGGAAAGATTATGTTCGATTTCCTCTAAGCTAAAAAAGAAGTCAGTGAAATACTGAAAATTGGATCTTTCTCATTAAATATTAACAGCAATAAAAATAATTTGTAAAAAGAACAAAATATCAAGCATTTCAAGGAGTGGAGTATGTATGGGACATTCTGTATTAAATAAAAACAGAATAATTGCAAAGTGAAAAAATCATTGCATTTGTAGCATTTTATTAATTACATTTTAGTCAATCTAAAATTTCTCTTAGGTAACTTAGTGAAAAAAAAATTGTAGGTACATGTCAGTAAAAGTTTAATGTAAACTATTTAAAAAATAAGCAATTAGGAACCAACTATATTTAGCTTATTCAACTAATACTCTTTAATTACTATAAACTGTTAAAATAGTATCACATTAATGAGAATTATCAATCATTGGCCCGAACACTTCCTCCCACGTTCCTCCCTAGAAGTTATCACATCCTGATTAAGGACAAGGGTGAGTGCTTCTGGGATGACAAGATTAAGTACGTTCTTGAGAGATATAACCATCCTAGAGTGTTTTTCACAGATGGTTCAAAGTCTAATGATGGGGTAGAATGCTCGGTTATCTCTGCTGAATTGAATGATTCAATGGAAATTAACAAGTATATTTCAGATATAACGGCTGAAATTTATGCGATACTGATGGCTTTACAATATTGCAAAAACCACACGTGGATTTCACGTTGATTTCGACCGACTCTCTCATGGTAATCAACTCACTGTCAAACAAATAGTGTAGAAGTGGTTGCATAAATTAAATCAGGAACCTTCTTTGGGAGATAAAAAGAAATAACCAACAAATCACCACCTGTTGGATCCCGGCTCATGCGGGCGTCATGGGAAACGTGCTTGCTGATAAAGCCGCTAAGCAGGAGGCATTCTTGAGAATAAACCGCTTGTACTTTCCTCAAGGAAAGACTTAATGGTCGGGTGCATCAACCTTCTGAGAGGAAGTTGGATTAATGATAGAAGAGGACATAACGAAGGAATCCTCTACAATGAAGTGGATTCCTTCAAAACAATAACCTATCTACTTGACATCTCGAGAAGGATGACTGAGAGGAAGTTGGATTAATGATAGAAGAGGACATAACGAAGGAATCCTCTACAATGAAGTGGATTCCTTCAAAACAATAACCTATCTACTTGACATCTCGAGAAGGATGACTAAGATCTTTTCACTCGCTCCTTACACATTCATTTCTCTTTTCTTGGTCTCCTCAGCCTTTATACTCCGATTGTAAAACCGCCCTGACTGGGCCGCACATCCTTTTTGACTTTCTGACACCAGCAGAAGGTCCACGATTACTAACCATTCCAGACGGGAACTCTGTGCTTCTCCAGTGGCGATTGACAGACTGTTTAATTTCAATGTAGATATTGGTGTTTTGGAAGAAATATAAGTAGTCTATATGTGACTTTGTGATCGTTTTTCTTCTGTTCTAAAAGTGTCAGTTTATTCTCACTACTTGTGTTATCCGAAATTTCTATTGTTTATTATTGTAAATATTTTTGTGGTCACCAAGAACGTCCACTTTTTACGCGACTATAATTTCAATGACAAAAATGAAGAGTAAATCTACATAAATAATTACAAAATTGTGACTTCTAGTAGGATTTCTACAACTACATACATTATCAACTTCTCTTGAATTCTAAAATAATGAAAAACAGGGGAACCAACAATTTGATAATAATATAGCAATTAATACATTCATGGTTAACAATTTAACTTACAATTGTAAATAAAAAATAAGTGAAATAATCTTAAATTATTTATTTCAGCTTTCGTCAATTTTAGAACACTTCTAAATGAAATGTAAAATAAAATTCTAAAATAATGGGATGTTATAGTAAAAATTTTACTACAAATTCTTCTAACACTTAAAAATTACTAAATTTTTAATCCACGTTACCTCCTCTGGTAATGCCTGACGGGTAACATGCATAACACTTAAAGTTTGACATGAGATTTGTTTATAAATTAAACTAAACTATATAATTTCTTAAATATATTAAACAGTAGCCTGAAAGAGGTCTTAAATAAGCTACTTAATGAAAATAATAATTGAGAAATACATTAATTACTGATAGTAGCATGCATGACGCTGAATTAAAATACGCACCACTATTTTCCGTTGAGATGACCTTCTCTTGAGTCATTGGATCAACAATACTTCTTACCCGGTAGTTTCAAATGTACTTAAAGGGCCCCAGGTTCTTGATAACATGAATTACATAATTTTCTCCAATTTTTAGGGACAACATTTAAAACCTCATATTCTTGTAAAAGTTTGTTATTTTTAATATAACGTTGTAGCATTTATATAATAATATCCGATAAAGATAATTTAGACAATAATCTATATAATACATGACTTAACAACCCAAAAATTTTAAATTCACCTATTGGGACAATGGATTTTGCTTGTATTTTGCTGACAATTATTTTTCTAACTTTTTATAAAATTTTTAATGTTTTGATTGTTAACGCTAATTTAATGTAATTTGTAGAGCAGTATAGGATTATCGAAAAAGTTTAAGGATTTAATGGATTTAAGAGATGTTAAAGTTGCTCTAAACTCCAGGGACATAATCATAATCCAAATGGCCAATTTTCTTTTTAGAATAACCCATTTACTTTTCTCCAAGTCTTATCTCCCCTCAATGATTTGAAATTGTGCATAATCGTGCTGTCTCCAAATTTTCTGAAAATTCCTACCACCCTTTGCCACAAAGTTTTCAGCAACGATTAGTACTCTTTGCAGTGCATTTATGTACAGTAAGGATCTCATCAAGCATTATCTTACTCCAAAATCGAGCAACATGGGAAGTGTAAACAGATTCACGTTACATAACTTCATTTATATTCAAAATTATCGTCACGAAATTCTTATTTTTAGAAATTTGGAAACAATATCATTTTAAAGTTGCCCCCAATTTAGCTTCTTGTTTATTCAAGGGTATCTAAAAATTTTTAGTTGAGGAAAGAGACGTACTTCCAGGTTGTTCGACTGGAGCCCGTATCTACGCACCCTCATTATTCAGTTTTCCGGATTTAGAGACATTCCCTATTGTAAATCCCTTTGAAGCGCCCTGACGTAACTTTCTGCCTCTACTTTGTGACAAATTACGCATTCTTCAGCAAAAATCCGTTTATTTTTATTTAATACTGATCCATTCGTCATTTACTCTCGTAACATTTAACAACTGACCTAGATCGCTGCACTGGGGAATTATATTATCGCAACCTTGGAGGAAAATGAATAACTAACTGTAATTCTTTTTACCTCGATTTAATCAATAATTTCCGTATCGAGATGACAATGCTTTTACCTTCCCAATAGTTCCAAGCACATTTATTTTACTATAATTCCTTGACCTCAAACACCTTATAGAAATCGATTGTTACCCCATAATTTCTACGTACCCTGTCAAGAATATCTCCAGCAGTCTGACAAAAACAACCCACATTTACTTCCAAATAAACAAGTTGTTTTGTTTAATTGATTTTTCAGATATTCCTCAATTTTGTGTTCCGTTAGTTTCAAAACAACTATCCAGCCTATATTTCCGAGCTTCTGCCTTACTCACTCCTTTATAAATCCTGGCTTCATTTCCATCGTGAGGTAAGCTTTAATTGTTTGGGCACATCTAAATTTAGTAACAACTTCTCTTGCAACGTTCAGGATATCTCCCACTACGAATCCGATGTGTATTCTACATTTTGTCATTTTTCAAGGACAATTCGCGTACTCTAATATAATTATGGATATCTTTACCTATTATTAGACACAAAGTCCGTAAAAGGAAACCCAGAGGAGCTCTGGAAAGTCCGTCAGGGCTGACTTCCTCCTACTAAATTTTGTCGACCCCCCTTTTTCCCAGAACAAAGTTTTTAAATTAAGCTGACATGACTTTTATCAGATTGAGGGGTGCATGCATTGGAGTATACGATAATAGTTATTCGCGGAGCTCATTTGGCCAGTCAGTCAGCTATCCAGCTATCCATAAAATTTGTCGAGGCTATGAATCGTGTTTGTTATGTTCC
Source organism: Eucriotettix oculatus (assembly GCA_034510155.1). NCBI lineage: Eukaryota > Metazoa > Arthropoda > Insecta > Orthoptera > Tetrigidae > Eucriotettix > Eucriotettix oculatus. The sequence continues at coordinate 134,276,376 of CM067376.1, read as the reverse complement.
CTCAACAATCGAATGCCCGGTCATCAGAAGGGCTTGGGAGTCAATACCAAAATACAGGTTTTCTAGGGTTTCCTTGCATCAGCTTTAGGAGAATTACCGAGTAAGATCCTAACAATACAGACATGGGGCCCTAATCAACCCTTGGCCATTTTCCATATCCCTCTTCCATTCATTCTTATGCTATTATAGGGAAGAGGTACCATAACCGATAACCCTCATGTAAGCTGTCTTTCTAAAAAAATCTTATTAGAGATACGAGGGGAAAACCGGTGTGAGCTTTCTCTCGCAGGCACTTCTCTGCAGAGTGACGATGGGGCTTACCTTGGGGGTGTCTCTTTATCTCAATAATTTCAAGGTTCTCACATGCCGAGGCACATTAATCTCTCTGGAACCACACAGAAAACTCATCTCCTCTCATTCAAAAGGGCGTGAGAATAGCACCCGATGTTTTCGCTGTATCTCATTTAAGTGAATCACAGGGTAGGATCCTTACACTAAAGGCCGGGGCGCAAGTCAACCCTTGGATACCTTGCTCTACCTCCCCCCTCTTTTCAATTCCCTTCCTATCCTATTAGCCATATACCCCCCTCTTCTCCCATTTTTTTTAAAAAGATGCATTTTTATATAAAAAAGAAACTGATGCTTCGATTTTATTAAATGCATCATTTTTATTTATAATTAACCTATTTATGCAATTTTCTTTATTTTTTTGCCCCTATTCTTACGAAAATACTAAAGCAAATTGCTCTCCTTTTTATTTCGTCTGAAAGAGCATTTTATAAGTAGATTTTCTGCGCCATCTTTGTCTCTTAAACAATTTCTCTAGATCGGTTGGTGAATAATCTGCGATTATGTTGACTCAACTTTCGCTTTACATATGATCTTGTTTTTTTGAATTCCTGCCGATATGGCAAAATACAGAAGGAACATTTAAAGAACTTTTCAGTTTACATTTACTATTATTGTTATTTATGTACACATCGAGAAAAATTCTATAATTCTTTCTAAATATTCAAATAAATTGAATCTTATTATTATGATAAATGAATATCCTTGCTTACTATGGTGTTATTTTGAAACAGCCTAAGCACTTATACTTTTGTAAGTAATGCTGTGTAGCTAGAGTATCGACTTTTCAAATCCGAGATCGCGTGTTCGCAGTTATTGAGAGTGTAGCAGATCAGCCGATTTAAAAACATGCGGCGTGAAACCAGAGCGCGTATCTAAAGCGTTCCTACTTATATGCATGAGCTGTTCCGTTGTTATCGATATGTATATAAAATGGATGAGTATTATCAGAAACGACAATGTTCTCACACGTTTTATTGCTCTCATAGAAATTAAGGGTCCAATCTGAGGTTACTTTATGGTGACATATTTCTGTTAGGTTCAAGGAACCTTAGCAATTTTCCATTTAGTGTAGCAATAACGGTGACTGTTAAACGTCCGCCTTACTTGCTCTTATCGTTTTTTACCTAAATCTAGTATCTTGACTGAATACAATGTTGTGATGGTAGATGAAAAGGATATTCTGAAGGGTCCTAAATTATTCAGAGGTTGCTAGGACTTCCCATCTTTTGCATGGAAAATTTTAATCTATGAGGACGGCGTGGGATGATAGTTAAGTGGATCTCCTTGTACAATAAACTTCTAATATTCGCTTCCTCTTACACTACAGCAAATATTAATTTTTTTCTGAACTACGACCGACTCATATCAAATTAAGGTGCTAATTAAATATTAAGGACACATTGGTCAAATAATAAGAATATAAGAAAGGTTAGGCATTCAATTAACGTAAACAATATAAAATAAAACTTGGACTTGAGAAAACGAATAAAACAATTTTGTATTTCTAATGCTTAAATTACAAGAAGTAATGGAAAGATGTTTTTCGGTCTGGAAACACACGGATAAAATTTTAATAAACTATTGGAAAGTAGGTTGATTATTCTGACTGAATATTAAAATCAATTTTTTATTGAGAAAAAGTGTAGCCACATGGAACTACTGGTAAAATGCTTAATAAAACGATGTGCTATTATTAATTTTTGTTGATACATGACTTTTGATGAAACACGGATCGACACCATTCCAGAGACGAAACTGTAGGCTTCTCCAAGCGAACCAGCGTCGAAGAAGACGAAGGCGATGAGATCAGTTGTGAAAGTAATGCCCACTTTAACTCGGTGATTCACATATTACGACGTTAACGTTAACACTTGTGCATAAAAAATGTCTAATCCATTTATACAAATACAATGTAGCTGTACTATTACGAATGCGATCACAGTGTTTCATAGATTGGGAACAATTCGAAATTTTCTTATTTAAACTAAAAATATGTGTCCCCAAAAATTTGTTTTTTGAGGATGTTCGGTGGAAAGTTTGTAGAAACTTTTGGTTAAGTCTGTTGACTAGAAAGGAGGGTCAAAATTGAAAATTAATCTATCCACAATGCTTTGTTGTTTTATCTAAATAAATAAAGGGCAATATAAGCAACGCTATCTTGAGTTTATATACCGGGTTTGTTTTAACAATCTGCGTGCTATAAGGTTTTGCCACTTAGGCGTTCCTATACCATTAAACTGTTACCGTAATTTTTTTTGTAATTAGCACTGATCTTCCAGAAGAAGGTTTCTGTCGATCTTTTGAAGATTTAGGGTTTCTTTCTTCCCCTCTTTCAGGTCAGAAGAGGTCCTATCGTAAAGACATATGGAACTTGAAAATGGATAAATTATGTGCCCTCACGCGACCTGTGAAACGAGATAATTAAATTGTTGTTCAGTGTGGATGGAAATGAATAACTAGCGTTATATTTAAGTAATGATACTTTTTAATGAGTTAATAATAATGCAAAATGTTTATGAGGGCAGGGCAACGTTTGTGGAAGACGACACTGGCGCCCAAGCCGGATTTTTCTGTAACTTGAAGTCTTTCATTCGATGTGACATTCGCGAAAAACAATTGAACAGTATCATTAATTAAATAAAATGATATTTTATGTTTAACAGCTATGTAATCATGGGCAATGAAACTTTATTTTTAGTTTGTAAATATGAAAAACGATTTATAAGTCGCAATACAGATTGATCACTCACTCAATTTTATTTCCGTATTTGTATCTGTAAACGTTTTTGGTACTTAAAACGTGGTATCACTATATAGGGCTGGAGCTCTAAGAAATCAAATAGAAATCTTTAAAAGTTATGTATTGGCGCTACAAGAAATGAAGGCCCTGGAAAGAAATTATGGAAAGGAGGATATGTGCGGTATATTATAGCTGCCAGGAGAAAAACCACCAATTTGGAACCGGATTCATCGTCAGTAATAGAATAAAGGACTTAGTCATAGATTTTAAGCCAATTGATCCGAGACTATGTAAAATTAGATTACGCGGCCGCACGCATAACTACAGCATTATCTCTGCCCACGCGCTTACTGAAGAGTGTAACGAACATGATAAAGATAGCTTCGATGAAAAATTAGAAGGGGCATAGGATAGATGCCCCAAAAATGATGCAATAATTGTTATAGGCGATTTTAACGCCATTAGGTCGCGAGGAGGATACATGTTGAAAGTAATAACAATGTATCCAGTTTAATTGATTATGCAGTATTACAAAACATGGTAACAGGGGGTACTAAATTCCCACACAAAAGCATACATAAAGCCACCTAGAAGTCTCCTGATGGGAGAATCATGAATCAAATCGATCATCTACCGATCAGTACAAGATATGCAAGCCATCTCTTGGATATACGCAGCTATCACGGAGCTAATATAGATTCTGAGCACGTTTTGGTAATTTTAAAAATTAGATATAGAATCGCCAGGGGATATTATAAACAAAACAAGAACTACATCGAGAGATATGATATCTCTAAACTGCAGCAGCCTGATACTGAATTGATCGTAAATAAATTTGATGAAAAGGCAGATATACCAGGGGCAAGACAAATGCTAGGCCTACTTCTAGGCAAGTGCTGACTGAAGCAGTTAATGAGATAACCAAGTAAAACAAAAGCAACGGTATGATGAAGAGTGTAGGGAAATTACCTTGAAGAAGAATGAAGCATATGCTCAAATGATCAACAAACACTATACTAAAAGTGCAGTTTTAAAATATCGAGGTATAAGAAGGCAGGAGAAACGTTTATTTAAAGAAAAAAAGACCATTTATTGAAGAAATATATAAAAATGTTGAAGAAAATAACACGAAGAATATATCTAGAAAATTCTACAAGACAGTTAATTGTTTAAGAAGAGACTTTATTCCCAAAATGATGGTATGCAGAGATGTTAAGGGGGAAACACTCAACAGCAGGGACAATATAAAAAGAAGATGGCACCAATATTTTCATCAGGTACTTAATGAAGACAATATATCTACCGAGGAACAACAAGGGGAGAGTATGGAGGACTGTGAGGTAAGGGGAGTTGACACTAAAAATGATCCGCCATCCAGAGGCGAAATAAGTCAGGTAATTAGTAAACTGAAAAATAATATAGACCCGGGCCCGGATTCTATAAACGTGGAAATTTTAAAAGTGTCTAGCCAATATTAATAGAAAGAATTTATACAATATTTGGAGAGGTATCGAGCACTGAAGAGATAGCTAAGAAATGGGAAGAGGGCATTATCTGTCACATAGATAAGTAGGTTGATCAACCAGAATGAAAAAAATACATAGGAATTACTCTGTTAAACACAGCATATAAAATGTTATCAAACATTTTGTTTGAGGGACTTACCCCCTATGAAAAGGCAGTGGAGAGATATCAATGCGTATTGAAAAGAGGATATTCAACCGCGGACCGTATACACACACACTGCCAAATATTGGAGAAAACAATAGAATATAATATTAGCATGAACCATTAATTTATTGACTATAAATCTGCGTATGATGGCATCTTAAGAGAAAAACTGTACATAGTTATGAATGAAATGCAGATCTTAGCTAAATTGTAAGACTGGTAAAAGCTACGATAAGAAAAGTTAAAAGTAGAATCAAATTTGGAAATCAACTTACGGAAGAGCTGAATAGTGGGAAAGGACTAAGACAAAGTGATGCGTACTCTTTAATATTGCCCTAGAACGGACCATAAGGAAATCCAACATAGATACCAGAAGCACAACTTTTAATAAATCTATACAAGTAGTGGCTTCCTGTAGAATATACTAGAGAACTAATAACATTTGGAAGAGGCTGCCAAAGAAATAGGATTAACTATTAATGAGGAAAAAACCAAATAACGGACCTACCAACAAAGGACGCTACTTGGAAATTAATGATGACATATTTGAAAAGGTATCTAAATTTAAATTTCTGGTAAGCCTGATGACACAAAATAATGATATATCATCAGAAATTAGTGGTCGAATTACAATGGCAAATAAGTGTTATCAAGGGCTGAAATTGCAACTGAAATCCCACCTTCTTAGCATTAAGACCAAAATGAAGCGTTAGAAAACCATAATCAGACCTGTTCTGTTATATGGAGCCGAAAGCGAGACATTATCTAAGGCAACGGAAAACAAACTACAGATTTTTGAAAGGAAGGTCGTAAGAAAAATTTATGGAACAACTCAGGATGGAAGAATTTGGAGAGTTAAATATAACTCAGAACTGTTAATACAAATAATTAAAGCTGAAAGTATGAGATGGCTTGGCCAGATATACAGAATGGAGGTGGGAAATATATGTAAACGAATAACTTTCTACAAGATGATTGGTACGAGGAAGAGAGGAAGGCCCGCTTTAAGATGGTGTACGCAAGGACCTTCAAGGGACGGATGTCTAAAATTGGAAGATGGTAGCCATGGATAGATCCATGTGGAAGAGAGTAGTGAAGACGTTCTTAATCTGAATTGGGCTGTTGTGCCACAGAGGAGAAGAAACATTATTTCACCAAAGAGATGGTTAAGTATCTTTTCCTATTTTTGTGAATGTATGAGGCGCTTACAAATCTAAACGCGTGGAGCAATTCCGACCAAATTTAGTACACGGGTTGCTTGCAACACGAAAGCAAGCTTTTATTACAGTAGGGGTAAGACACTGTTACACCCCTGGGGGCGAGGGTGGAGGGCACGGAAATTTAAAACATACACAAACGGTAGATGTTTGCATGCGAATAATTTTTTTTCGCGCTTGATGAGATTTAACGTGTCTCTCTCGGTATTATACATTTTTAAGATTTTTAAAAATTATGTGGTTATTTAACGTACCGGGAGAATTTTTAACTTGATTAAGATACTGAATCATCGCGGTGGTTATGATGAAATTAATCTCTCATAAAAAACCGTAAAAAAATTTCAAAAAAGTTACGTTCTCGGTGATGGTTTAATGGCTTGTTGACAAATTGATTACTGTCGAATTAGATACTTTAGCGGGCAAATATAAATGAGTTCAGGGCATCGACTGACACCCAGATAGTTGATTTATACGTATTACATGATATCTTCTGGTTTTTCGTCCATTCACCCTTCATAAAATTTTGTTCATAGCTTAAGGTTTATTTGTGTGCCATACAATTATTTATTTATATCTAGTCTAATATACTCTTTCCTAGGTTTATTTCCCTCTCCCATCATTATTTGACTAAATATAAAAGGGAACATACTTTTACCCATTTTAGATTAGCAGAATTGTGGTCTTAATTTTGTTTTCGTTGCATTTATCTTTTCTATCTCTTCAAAACGATTATGAATACCGCATATTTTATATTCCGCCCCTTCCAATGTTTATAAATGTATGGGTTTCTCACCTTATCGACAGTTACATTACAAATGATATCAAAATGGCCTGAAATAATATACGATGGATGGCGTCCGCAGTAACATTTAGCAAGGTAACGCATTCTGCAATACAGTTTCTTTCTGTTAGGGAATCCATACACTTTTCTGTAACACACACCTTTAATAGACCTATCTTTTGTGGCAAAGGTCATTCTTTTTATATATCCTGCTCGGTAGAGTGCCACACATAATACACTTACTGGCACAAGTCCCTGGATGCTTTCACGCGACACAAAAACTGCCTCTGTGGGGTAAGAACATGTGGAAACATTGCCCGCCCGCTTGCGAAGCACGATTCGTGGTCCTTCATTCTTAAAAAAAAACGTTTACAGATTTTTCAGCTCATATTTTAAATACGTTTGAATAAATATCAGAGCTAATACAATATTTCTGCTGGTGCGATTTTCACATGCATTTTTCAGTTTAATCTCGTAAATTCCCAGATAAGTGCCAAATATACAATATACAGAAACTCCTCTCTTTAACACTGTATTTCAAATAATGAATAGTTATTTAGCTAATCTACATAATAAAAATATGATTTTGTATGTGCGTTTGCATATTCATAATACAGATTTAAACGCGTAGACAGATTTCAACAAAACGTGGTACTCATATTCTTAAAAACCAAAGGAGGTCCAGCGCGGCACCAAATTCTTCACATGTAAATTCAATAATCTTTTCGACTGAGGACGTCGAGGAGTAAATACGATGTATTGCTAATTTTTAAGCCTGTGGTAGTCTCAAAATGGAGATGAAACATCGCTCTTGTCAATAAATAATGTGTAAGGCTGACGTTTTGGCTGTCATTTTATTTATTGAAAATAATATAAATCAAATGCTTACCCAGTTGCCACAATCTAGCACAACGGGAGACTCGCAAAATTGAAAAATTAATTCCTGCCCGAGGCAGACTGCTCTTCTTTCCAAAGCCCTGTAATCCTGTTGACGCGACGACAGCATATAACGTAAAACTAGAGACTTGTCGTGTTGCTCGATGGCTTCCAAATCGTGACAAGGTATTATAAATGCACATTACCATAATAAAACGACTCGAGAAAAATGAGCATCGCTCGGCGGAGAAGATTTTTTTTTAATGGGAAAGGGAATAGGAGAAATAATTTCCGTTGACGATGCCTTGTTTATTTTGAAGGTATCACCGAACGAGATTGTTATGACGGCAATCATGTGATTCATTTAAAACAAGTCGAGATCAAATGTAGATAATGACCATGCACTATTTGATTTTTATTTAAAATGATTTATAAAAGAACAAAACAATTTGAGTAAATTCCTTATTACAAATGAACTTTTCATGTGAAAAAATATTAACAATACGAATTTACCACGCGCTTCCTCTCCACTTTTCCCGCACTCACTTCATACGTGTAATCTAATTAACTGTGTGGAAAGCATTATTCGAAATAACCCAAATAATTTTTTATTGTTATGTTCATAACATTTACTAATAATACGTTTATTAGGGCGGAACAAGCACCTCAAACACGCGGCACGTACAAACTATAAAGTTAAACAATGAATGAAAAGCCTGATTCCTGTAATTTCACTTCATTTACTCTAATTTATTTAACACAATCGAAAATGTAGTAAATGCAATGTGATTTGGTTTATTTAAACACAGTAATATTTTATCAGTAAAAAATTGTATTGTGTACATAAAAATCTGGACTGTTGTTAATAAGATTTTATTATAGTGAGAGCTAGACAGTGAACATCCTTCGTTGGCGCTTTCGACTCTATGATACATATTAGAAACCGTTGTCTCAACCACCATCAATTTTACCCGTTTTTCCAATTTAACTGGAGGTCTGAAAATATTTTCTTTGTCGAGACAGTAAATAACTATTAACAGGTACATTTATCTCCCTTCATTGAAATTAATGAATACACCAGCGTAATTGGTCTGTAATATGCAGGGTTTTCAGTATTCTCATTTCAATAATTCGTAACAATTCAGCTGTTAGATAAAACTTTAATTCCTTTGGTTTCCAGTAGGTGGCTGCAGCGCGCTTTGGCCAACGCTCATTTTAGTTTTTGTCACTAGAGTAATACATATCGTTATGCTTCAAAATTCAATATTTCCTCAGTTTGAGTCTGATTTAAATGACTGCATTAAACAGATTTTAAATTAATATTAATTTTATATGTTCAATTTCAAAATTTATACAGTGAAATCAAATAATTCTTTCTGATCTCCAGTATTTTTCAATAATTACAAACTTAGAACATATTTACGACAAATTTGGCTTGCGTCTTCATTTATTTATAAGTAAATTGGAAATTAGAACAAAATTTCGGTCCTGGCTCTTGCTTTTACTGTGGACATTACTGTAAAATTTATATCTTAATTTATTATATGAGGTAAAACCAAGGTTGTAACTCGGTTGCATAATGACGTCAAGTGCTTCATTACAAAATTTATTTATTAATGCTTAAGTTCTTAATTAAAAATTTAGTTACTTTCCTACGTGTAACGAATAGAAAAACAGTGGTAATACCAACTACTTAGATTTTCCAAGTTAAAATAATTTCATAAAAGATTTCGTGATTTTATTTACATGACGATTTCTATGATTGTCAGTACCGTTGTCCTTTAACTATCTGGTTGCTTGGCGATTCCCGCTTGATCAATCCTAATCCTAGTCAGAGACTGTCTAGCCCTGAATCTAGCCAGTCGCTCTTTAGCCATGCGTCTTCTATCTTCTATCGGATCCTTTTAAAATTGGTTTCGAATCTGTTGAATTAAAACTGCTAGGATTAATGGAAACAAACGTTTGATATTTATTTAGGTGGCCCAAAAAGTACTTTATGTCGAATCCATGCGTCTGGTTCAATATGTTACGGTTATAGAAATATTAAGTGACACAAACGTAATCGCTATAATTGATAACTGGTTTGAAGCGTACTCTCTGCGACGTCGTTTCTTTGACGAAGCTAAAGCCGAGCTTTTCCATGTTTTTTTCCGAGTGTTCCACGAAGAGCGTTACTGAGGACTGTTATATTACTAAGTATGAAGAATGACTGTAAATGATACTAATAGAGCTGGATTATTTTCTCAGAGAAAAATTGTATAAAGTGGTTAACCTACTTTCTTTTCTTACTGAGATGTTAAAAACTCTCATAAAGTTTACATAAAGGATTGTTGCAATATTTGGTTTGCAAACAGCTATACTCAAAAGGATTCTGAAGAGCACAGGAATAAAATACGAGAAAGAAGGCTTATACATAACCTCTACAGAAGACAGGCAGCAGTAATTAGAATAAAAGGTCAAGAAAAGAAGGCCGTAATCACGAAAGGAGTAAGACAAGGATGCAGTCTGTCGCCCATGCTGTTTAACTTATATATAGAAAAGGCGATAAGGAATGTTAAAACGGAACATGGAAAAGGAATCATACTTCAAGTAGAAAAAATAGGAACCTTACGCTTTGGGGAATCAGAAGAAGACTTGGAAACCATCATAAATGGCACGAAGGTGGTCCTGGAGAAAGAGTTCAATATTAGGATTAATAGAGAGAAAACCAAGGTAATGGAGTGTACTTTGGGAAACAGTGGAATAACAAAAAGTGTTAGATTGGGAAGGGATATTATGACGGAAGTTAATGAATTATACTACATGAGAAGCGTAATTACTAGGGACGATAGAAGTATAGTAGATATAAAGAGTAGGAGAGCACAAGCAAGGAAGACTTTCAAAAAAAAGAGGAATTTACTTACGGGTAATAAAAGTGTGAATATTAGGAAACTATTGCTAAAAATGTTGGTATGGTGTGTGGCGTTAGAGTTACTAAGAGAGGGATATATTTATGGCCACGTTTTAAGACATGAGGATCTTGCAAAATAAAGATTAGAGGGATGGAATGCACTAAGCAGATTAGGAGGATGTGGGATGAGGTAGTTATGTGGAAATGATAAGGTTTTCGCAATATAGGTTAACATGGACGATTGCATCAGACCACAAAATTTTTCACATGTAAATACTTGAATACATTTAATTTTCGGCTGAGGGAGTCAAGAAGTAAATGCCATGAATTACTAATTTTTAAGTCTGAGAAAGTCTTAAAAGGGAGGATAAACGTCGTATTTAATTAAATAGTAATAAATTAATATGCTGACTTATTGGCCGTCTTTTTATTTATTGTAAAATTAAATTCAGAAAACCAAGTTGGTATTGTCATTCATGTTTAGTGTATGGGTTTTTGTTGATTTAAAATCCATTTACCCAGTAAGTTATTCTTTTTGTGAAAGTAACTATACTTCATTGCTTCACATCTTTGAATGTGACATAACCTTTGAATATTTCTAAACCGAAGCAAGAAAATACTGTCTAATAATTTATTAAATGAATTTAGTTATGACACGAGTGAAATTTAAGCGAGCGCAGCCCTCGTCATTGTTCATATATGACAGTTTGGCCCTCAAAGGTTTCTGACTTGGACATGCCTGGTTAGAGGTTAAACGCAAATTTATCCCAATTACAATATTTTCAATCGGTACTTTGAGAACTGAGATATGTGTCTAAGTTGTCTTATAGACACACACACACACATATATATATATGAGATGAAGGCCATACAGTTCTGTGACATAAAGAGGCGGCCTAAGCAGGAAGCACCGTAGGGAAGGAATATAGAAATATGATATATAATTTGAGCAACTCAATAATTAAGAAAATAATTAAAAGTACTGGTACATTTTGTGTATCTGTTTTCTTTTTTGAGAAAAAGGAAACATACCGCAATCGATTGTTATTTTAAAGAACATTAAATTGAACGGAAGCATGTTCTAGATTTAAATAATACTGAGAAATCTACCTGCACCTTCCTTCTTCAGAGTAAGTATAACAATTGATGACATAAAGATTTATTAAAAATAGGTTAAATTTTTTTAAAGACACGGAATATTAATTTCAATAACATCTAGACACAAGTAACTCAGGGGAGAGATCCATAAACATTTCTTAAAGCATAAATATTTTATAACTAAGTATTGAAATAGTTTGTATCGTGATACATAAAATTTTTTATTTTGGTACTTGTCTATACCTGACATTTTTTCATCCACATAATGTTTACTCATCAGCAGTTCTCACAGCTTTCTCAATAATCTAATCAAAATTTTAAACAGATTTTCTTCTGAAAGACCTAACCTATAATATTTAATAAGCCAATGTTCCTTTTACATAAATGTAAACTAAAACGACCAATTTATGACAAAATTGCATATTTATTTAAATACTACTATCTTTCATCCTCGCATTTGAGAATGCGTTTAAACATTAATCTTGACAAAAAGTATAGGTCCAAATATAAAATAATTTCAAATAATTGTTCCGTTCAGCGTGGTGAACACTATCTATTGGTAATAATATAATCATTATTAAGTACAAAAATACACGTTATACCTTTTTTCATAACGTTTTGCGATGTTATTTCATAGGTACGATGAACCTGAAAATCTGTGCACTTAAATGTTTTTTGTATGTAATTCAGTAAATGACGGACAAATTTATATATAATTATGATTATTCTTATTAAAATCCCAAAACATGTTGTGCATATGATACATAAATTCCTCGTTTCTTCACAGTATTTCTTTCATATGATAAATATGGGTAAACAGGTTACAGATCGAAACTTCTGTTAAATTTGGCAAACATGGCTTGTTTTTGGGTAATCCCGTTATGCCTTTATGGATTACAACGTCAAACTAAAACTAATAAATTATCACATTGTCAATACGATAACTCTGACTTTCGTGACAGATCGTTGCCAAAACTGTAGCATTTCGACATTTCCTATCATGTCCACACTTGTATAACCTCTCGTCGCTGTCACCGTTATCCGAACTTAACACAGGCTATTTTTGTAAAAATCCCATGAACAAAAACATTGTGTCCGCAACCAACGAGAAGAAAGAAATTAATTAACGTTACAAGGTGGCTTGGAGAAATTTAGAGACGCGGTTAATTAAAAAATTATTATGCAGCCCGGACAATGCAATAAAATCTGTTAATATTACTTCACTTTTCAGACAGGAGATACGGAGAACAATTCAATTTAAATCCTTCCCGATAGGAATGGATCCTGGTAAATGACAATTATCATGTTAATTTGGAACAAAATTTCAAATCAAGGCCGGGTCAAAGGTACGAGATTATTTGTTCGACAGGTACGAACACAATTCGATGCAAAGGTTATTAATGAAACATTGGTAATACCAAGAATTAACTTTAATCACGCGGAACCAATTATTTCATTCTGTTTAAAGTGGAAACAGTTCCGCACTATAATTACATTCACAACGACTATGCACAAGGCACAGAGACAAATATTAAACATAGCTAGGATATATTTATTACAACTTTGTTAATTTTTCCAAGGTTAGGAAGATGGGTAAAATTCACTACAGTGAATGTCCAGAGAAACAGATTTTAGAGCGTAAAAATTTTTCTCGTTATGTTTCAAGAAGATTTTTAATTTATGAGTCCACAAATTTTTAAGATCTTTTGGGAAAATTTGTGTGATATATTTCTCAATTGGTATTGCATTACCTCAAGAACGTAATGCAGTGAATGGCCAAATTATTATGTGCACCTCCTCAATACAATGTTGGGCCACCCTTTGCTTTTAATACTGCTTGAATTCTTCTGGACATAGATTCTATGTGATGTTGGTATGTGATATGCGGAATTTGAGACCGTATTTGATGAACTGAGCTTTCTAATTCCTAAAGATCTGATGGCCCGATAGATTTCATCTCACAGATTCTTAGTTGGATTTAGATCTGGTGATTGTACACCCAATGATGCCTGGTAAAGTCTCCATCATTCTCTTTGAGCCATCTGAGAACAATACCAGTTTTATGACAAGCGGGAATTATCCACCCTAGCAGAGAACACCATTAACATAATAGGATAATGATCTGCGATAATACTTAAATACCCTTGGGCATTGAGACGTTTTTTCACGGGAATCAATGAATCTCAGAAACCACAATATTGTAAGGTCCCTGCTTGAATTGTGGTGACAATGCAGTTGCTTTCGCGTTATTTAACCTGTCATCTGCATGGTACATTTGAAATTGCGATTCATCAAATAACATGACCCTTTCACAGTCATCTACTGTCCAGTCCTAGTGCTCATTTGCGAATTTAAAAACGACTGCTCTTATTCAAGGCAGATAGTAGAGGTTTTCGAACAGGTCGTCGGCTTCCATAGTCCATATAGTGTAATGTGCGACGAACAGATCGTTCAAAGACGTTCACAATAAGTCCTTTATTAATATTACCTTCTACTTGAAGCACTGTTGCTCTTCTAGTGCACTGGGCAGCTCTGGCAAATCACCTTTCAGGTCTAGTATTCAGTAGCCTGTGATGACCACAAGCCTGACGTCGAGACCCGGTTTTTATCTTGGTAGTCCATTCTCTGTAAACATTAATAACTGCTGCTCTCAAACACTTCACAAGTGCAGCGGTTTTGCTGATACTGGTTCTTTCCTTTCGACCGACTACGATCATCCCGTGTTCAAATTTAGTTAAATGATGTTATTTTCTCATCATAGCAAGAAAACACATTACAACTGATGATTCACTTCTTTTGGATTACCAATTTATAGCTACCTCAACCTCTGGCTGCAACACTGTGACGCTGTCAGGTGCTCATAATAATTTGGCCAGTGAGTGTTTGTTTTGCGTTTATTTTCAACGGATAATTTTATATTAAAACATTGAATTTTTAATGCTTTATAATTATTATTACTATCAGTTCCGGTTATATCGGAGTTTTCCACAATTAAATTGTAATTTTGAGAGTTATAGTAATAGTTACTATGGTCGAGGTCTGTGCTCAGATCTGAAGACTAATAAATAGGTTTTTCCAAGAATTAAAATTTCGAAAATTTGAGCAGGTTAAATAATAAAGAGAACGATAAAAACGTTTAAAATGTGCAATTCAAAATTAAGTAGTTCAAATTTATTCTAATTGCTTAAATAATATAAATGGAAAAGAAAGTTTAATTCAGGTTAAGACGGAATACTTTATTTTGTTGCATTTTATTGAATACCGTTATTAGGGTTTATCAATTTTTTTAAAAAGCAATCTTAACCATTTTTTTTTCCAAAACGTGATAAAATCTTGGAGATAACGGAGGCTCCATTTGCTTTTGTTGGACGTCAAGCACGGTGAAGTATATTAACTCAGGTGCGATAGCGGCTGATTGCGTAGCATGACGGCCCGACAATATGCGTGCAATCACAACTGATATCTTCCTTGATATGAAGTAAATTTCTTCAACAAGCTGCACAGTTTAAAAAAACACCAATGCTCAAAAAAACCTGCATCAGCCATTATATTAGAAACAAATAACTGATTGAAAGGATACTATATATTACAATTCATAAATTTACAACGTTAAATCACTCATTCAGGAATTATCAGAATTATTAAGGAATTAGTGGTGTAAAAAGGCTTCTTAATTATGAATATTAATTTGTTGTTTGAAGTTTATTATAATATATCCCAGTTATACCTGAAATTTAAGAATGGCACTAATTTACATATTAAAAAACGAAAGACTTAATTTTCAAGGAAAGTAAATTAACAATTTTAACATATTTTTTGTGTCGAATGTTATTGGGACATATAAATTCAATAATATTGTAACATCATATTTACGAATTCTGTTTTAATAAATTCAGTTACGTTTATTGAAGGCTGTCTATTACAAAAATGGCGTCTTGCCTCTGCAAGTAAAAAAAAACCTAACGACCATATACAATCCTCTACAGTTATAATGTCTTAGAATGGAAATAATAAGCTTCTCAAGTAAACTATGTATGATATAAAAATTACAAATACAAGAGACAATATAATCAGCCCAGGCATTGTGAAACGAATTTTTTATTTTTTGTATCTAAATTAATTTACAATATTAAGAATTCTGACCGAAGTTTACATAGAGAACAGATCCTGAGGTATTTCCCGGGAAATAAACGCAGTCATCAACTTGAAGCCTGACATGCGCCTGAGGAACCCCAGTCCTTTGTTTGGAAGGATTTTTTCTGCTCGGTGAAAAACCCAGGTCAGCCAAGGTCAGCAAATTGGTTGACTCAAAAGATGGACCTTTCAAACTTTGAATTTTTGGAGAGGAAAGGTAGGGACGCCAACCCCATTTCAGGACTTGGGGAAGATAGAAAAAGCGGGAGATCAATGAGGTTTTTAGGAGAGGTGAGTTCGATGTAGAAAGGACCTTGGAAAATAAAGTTGGAAGTGAGAGGTCAGAGAGGAGGTAGCGAAACGGAAAGTCGGACTGGATTGGCTTCAAGGAGTCAGAGGGGAGAGACGAGAAAACAAAAGTGGAGACACGTTTCCTGCACCAGACAGCAGATTGCCTGCTTCACATGCCGATTCTTGAAGCTCCCTTTACGAAGAATCCAGGATTGACGGTCAACCAGGAAACTAGGGGAGGATGAATGGAAAGTAAGAAACAAAAGCTACAATGTCTCGCTCTGCTATGCGAATAAACACGCCATACAGTCATGAGTAAAGAATTTTAAATTTACTAAAGTCTCTTGCTATGTTTCTTCTTTGGTTACGACTCGGCTGCGCAAAATAAATTACTTAAAATTAATTACTTTCTTAAAATTGTCATTTGTTGATCTTTTATATTTGTTAATAATAAAACTGTCAAAGTTGAGTTTTATTGGCGCCCACCTATCTAAATATATACTCTAAATTCTTTAATACATTTAAAAAAATTTTAAATTATAAATCCGTGTCACAGCATAATAAAAGTTTTTTAAATTTGGACATTTATTAAGAGGCGGATGAGGAAAATTAGAAAATTATAATAAATTAATTATATATTTTTAACCACTCTATGACTATTTGATCAGATTCATATTAGGCACTTTATATAAAAGAAGATATTAATTCATGTAACTTAAACAGAAGACCGAAGACATATACCTTGTTGCCCCCCTCCCCTCAATTCTATCCTCTCTCTCTCTCTCTCTCTCTCTCTCCATATATATATATATCACTTCATCCCCCATCTGTTGAACTTTAACGGTTTGACTTTATCCGCCTTTCTATTCACTCTCCCAATTTTTAATTTAAAATTGATTAAAAATGAAGTTAAAGCCCAGATCCCGTGCGCCAATCTTGATCTCATAATCTCGAGTTTATGAAAAACCATTTGTGGAATTCGACTGCTTCACAGAACAGCGTGAGCACTCAAATATCATTAAATTAATACTTCTGTATTTTTAAAAAAATAATTCAGATTTACAAGTGTAGTAATACTAATACCACAACATGTCTTTTTTTATAAAATGAACCTTTATATCACACTGATCATGTAACGTTCATCAATCAATTTAACGGTTCAGTGAAGTTTATATACTTTCGGTCGACTATTATTAATGCTATTTGACGTAATCAATATATAGACTTAAATAAAAAAATAAATATTATCTCAAAACACAGTCGTCATTTTGTCACAATCTCCATGAAACTTAGTGTGGAATTCTAGAGGAGTTTTCGGACAGATAAAGAGCAAAATGTATGTAACTCTGTTGAATTCTCTGCTGCACGATAAAACTCTTAGGGCGTCCCTGAGGGAGCATATAGCATTTGCTCCTGTGTCATGTTAATTTTATGAAAAGAATATTAAATGAAAGATTAGTCGAGGCATGAAATTAATTTAATATAAATTAATAAATAATAATTCTACATTTTACATTTGTGAATAAATGAAATGTTAAAAATAAAAAGCTTTACTTATGAAAGGGAGCCCAAGGATCCACCTTAAAAAACTAAAAGGCCTATTTAAATAATTATTTCTTAAATCACCGTTACAAAGTTAATACTACCCACAAGAGATCACTTTGAAATATTTTTAAAACCTCGTTACCCGGAGAAACTTTATTCCCATTCTTTATCTATTACATTGTTTATTTGAGAACGTAACGTTATCACGTACTTAATTAAGCTCCATATAGTTGGATTCAATCCAGAACGCTTTGAAAAAGAATGAAATGTTTCTTCAATCGTTTCCTACCAAGAGGTTCGTTGCCCGGAGTTTCAGTGGAGAAAAAATTCCGTTTTTGTGTTCTGAATAATGCTTTCACGGCCACAATAGACCTCACCATATTTCAAAAGTGATTTCAATAACGGCTTGTGAGCGATTTTTTTTTTAAAAAAGGAAAGCAATTTACAAACCGTTTCGCATTTCGTTTACCTGCAGGACTAACACAGCTATATTTACGTAAGTGTGGAATAAAAATAACTTGCAACTATCGATTTATCGTGAACTTAACCGACTCTAATTTCTATAGAATTGGTGAGATATGTATTGAATGTGTTAGATATTATTTTGAGGCCTTTCATGTTAAACGATTCGAATCCTAATAACTTTCAATTCCTTTTGACTAGTTGAAAGATATAAAAATTATCAAATCACTTCCAATATACGATGGTGAATATAATTTATTTTAACTTACTTAACGATAAATATTTTGAAATATTACAACGGAACCTATTTTCCATCTGTTCTACCAGCAAAATCTACTCAATTGAGAGAAGTGAATTGCGTACAGTAAATTGGTCCTGTTGGTTAATCAACAGTCACGTGTTAACCATCATTTTAACAACTTCAGTATCAAAAACATTAGTTTAGTTAATAATCAACAACAAAACATATCGTTTTTCCTTTTTATAAATTTGTTATTTGAAACGTTGAAATGTTTACTTAAGTTCCTGGAATTTGTACACAATTTTCAGTTAACTAATTTATTAAGATTAATATCATTGTGTTTTATGTTATGAAGGAGAAATTTGTAATATGCTTTGTTACTGTAAAAATATAAGATAGTATTCATAGCTAAACGTACGAGAGTACAAATGTATACATAACTGTTCGTCATTGATTATTAAAATATTGAATATTTAAGTCCATTAAAGTGTTCGATTTATATTATTAAATTATTTCTGATAAATTTAGCTGTTTTTATTTATTGATGTTATCCGGGTATATATTTATATTAGCCCGAATCGTATTTAATTCGATACTAATATCTTGATCAACACGTGATTTACACAGGATCGAGGTCGTCATATATTTAACGCTTTATCTATTTACGCCCTCTTAATGTAAATATCGGCCGTTTTTTTGTTATTTTAAAATTTTCACTCAACTCACAGTCGTGTCTTACCCCGAAATTGTTTGTTTTCGGTTCTTAAAGAACGCATCTACAAAATTTGTTGAAATCACTCTACATGTTTAGCATTGTACGCGGAACTTTAGTTTAGCCACTTCTATACCTTTCGGAGGGAACTGTAACTTAACCGTCATGTTGGTTGTCAGAATTATACTCACTGACTCCCTATAACTTTGGTTTCGTCACCAATATAGACTGTTGCCTTGTTATTCCTATGTGCCTCCATCCCACCCGCCCCCGAATGGATACTTCCCTCTAATGCTAGATGTTGTTCAAATTACACTCAAATTACATTGTAAAGAAAACAAAAGTAATTGTCCCAAAATATCATCCTATTTTTCATATTCTAAAATTTCCTTCATCCCCGCTCCTGGAGGTGGTAGCATGTCTCATTCCGACGGTATTTGGTTTCGGGTCACAAAGAAAACGTATACAAAGTTTGGTATAAATTTTGCCACGGGTTTACATTTTTATGCGGAACAAACAAACAAGCATAGGAGTTTCAAGCCTTTATTAGACTTAAACTGTGTATTTTATTTATAAGAGGAATATAGTTGACCATCTCTTCGGTCTGTTTAGCGCGAATGAGTCGTAAATTTAATGAATGTTAAATACATTCTACGTAATTAATATGTATTGTAAAAATGTCTTATATTCGTTATTGTCCCTTATGCGTAACAAAATATAAATAGGAAAAGTTTTGTTGCGTACAGATAATTTTATTCCTGAGACAAAAAAAGATAAATTGTAATAAAGTAAGAGAAATTTAACTATTAATTAAGTATACTTGAAAATGTTAGATTCACAGAATGTAAGAATGTTTGGAGGTTTGTTTCTTGTGTACGTAATCCGACTGTTTTTATGTCATTTCACATTCAAATTGTATTAACACAAAAACTTACCCTTAATTATGAGCCTCATTAGGAAAATATGCACACAAACCCTACACGATTATATTGTCGAATTCTAAGCTGCTCCTTACTGAAAGGTTCTGGGATGAATTTAAATTATGTAAGCCTGACTCGCGTAAGTGGAGCTGTCTCTTATTCTTTTGTCATGGTCCGGATGGAATGGCGTCTGCTTTCTGGAAAACTTCTCAGATAGTCTACCATAGAGGAGGATTGTTCGCGTCAAGATAAAAGCAAGTGACGTCAGTCCTTGTTGTATTGACCAATAAGATTTTGCCCCGGAGTGAGGCTCCCAGCAACGCTTTTCAACCAAACGCAATGTGTTTGGAAAGCGAGGATCTCGCCTTGTTACAGAGGAGTTGGAGTTATGATCAAAGTTACAACGGGGAAAAATGCGGTATTTCACCTTTATTCTCTTTTCCTTTTATCTCTTCGTTCTTTCTGCCCCTATTAACGATTCAAATAGAAAATATCATTCAATTCAGTAGCCGTCTTATACGTTTAATAATCAGTGGTGGCACATGAGATTTTTATATCATCTGCAAATCAGCACAAGCGCCAATAACAATTTTTACAAGGACTTACATCATCAGTGTTAGTAATACTCTAATTCCGCCAACATAATATCCTGTAGTATATTATTTATAAACGCTGAAAATTTATGACCAACTTGACACGCATTTGTATTTTGTCTCCGTAAATGTTTTAAATAATTTTAATTTTACTCTTCGTGTATTGGTAGTATATTATGTGCTAAGATGAAAAGAGCACATAAAGGAGACAGTCGATCGAGCTTTAAGGATAGTGCAATGGGGAAGAGCGGAACGTCTTTATACTAGAACATAACTTACTGGCGTACGTAGAGGAACGAAAATTACATTTCGTTAGATTATATTTCCGTATATTGAGAGTTTTCAGTCAAGGATTAAACCAAGTTGTTGTATTTGATTGGCTTTTAACTTCAAGCTGAGACACGGTAATGAAGAACTGCTTCTGTTTCGAGGCAATTTACTATTAATGCAGTGATCGAATATTATTTTAACAGCACATTCTAGTGACAGCAACATACAGTGACAAAATTTTATAGTGGCAGACATAGATGCAAATAAAATAAACAAAATTTTTCATGTCGAGTGTGGCTCGAACCGAATACCGCAATTCTATGGATTCCTTTGTTAGCCGGGAAAAACACCCAGAAACTATGTGGTGTGCCAATATTAATTTAATAAGGTATTGGAGGGTTATGCGCGTAAGTATAGCGAAATACAATTTTTTAAAAACGTTTTCATAATAATTTAATAAAAATATGTTTAACGGACAACAGCTAATTACATGGTAGCATTTCTAACTATCTGTTTAAATTAGCTACGCGTGCTTAATTCTTAAAATAAAAATAAAGTAAAATTATTAATTACAACGGCAGAGTAGAGCACCTGTAGAAGTGACAACGTAACAACCAGCCTTTTCCATTTCACAACTTTTTCTCTGAGCCTGTTACTCAAAGTTCGTTTGATTTGTCATTTATAAAATTGTGAACAATCCTTACATTCAATTTTATAACCTACAATTTATGTTTGCCATACATACATATAGACGTGGTAGGATATTAAGCCAGTGGAGGAAAGATACTGCGCAGATTGGAAAACATCAGAAATGTTTCTTCGCGATAACAGATTATTTTATGCCTCGAGATATATTTTCGTCAACCCACCAGGGATTCGTGAGCTTTGTACTACATCAAGATCCATAAAAACAGACATTTTTCTACTGTCTTGTCCCTTAAAACCACATATCACCAAAGAACAGACTGTTGTGACTTGGCGCCAGGGAATGAGAAGGAAACGGTTCATCAGGTTGGCTGTTCATGTGCTACTGTCCGTGAGAATCTATGGAAACTGGTTGACGGAAGGTAAAGCCACGAGTAGGAAACAAGGTTTTGGACGCTTGCTCGCTATGTACAGCAAGATAGGATGGCAGATACAATGCTGGTGCAGACCCAAGTGTGCTCTGGCATGGGGGTAACAGGATACACGAGGGTGACAGCTCCCCTATATATCTTTGGAAGTTTTTTGGGGACTACCAGGCGACATGAGGGTAATCCTAAACCGGCAAGTCCCCTTTAATAGCATAGGAATGGAATTGAAAAGGCAGGATGCGGAAGGTAGATTAAGGTAACAAAAGGTTGGCTAAGGCCCCGGGCTGTGGTTTAAGGATTCTAACCGGTTTCACCTAAGGAGGTGCAGGAAAAACCCTAGAAAACCTGAATCAGGTAGGTCGGGCATTGGATACTATTCTCACGCCCTTCAGAATGACGGAAGACGAACTTTCTGTGGGGTCACAGCATTCCGAGTCTCCACCAGTTTAAGGAATTAGTTGGCCGACTGATCCAATGGGATCGCTTGCCTTACGCCCAAGGTCTTCGACCCCAGAACATAAACCTCCCAAAATAGGTGAAGATATCTCGGCATGTGAGAACTTTGAAAAAAAAACCAGAGAAAGTACGAGGTATTCCCGACAGTCAGGTGAGCCCCGCAGTCACTCTGGGGCGAAATGCCTTTTTTTTGGGTAACAGGCTACATGAGGGTGATCCTGAAACAGGCAACTCCCCTTTAATAGCATAGGAAGGGAATTGAAAAAAGGGGGGATGCGGAAGGTAGAGCAAGGTAGCCCAGGGTTAACTAGGGCCCCCGGGCTATGGTTTAAGGATCCTACCCGGTGTTTCACCTAAAGAGATGCAGGGAAAACCCTAGAAAACCTGCATCAGGTAGGTCGGGCATTGGGTACTATTCTCACGCCCTTCCGAATGACGGGAGACGAGTTTGCTGTGGGGACGCAGCATTCCCTTCTCCGTGTCTCCACCAATTTCAGGAGGCAATTGGCCGACTGATCCAATGGAATCAGCGGACAACTCTTGCCATATGCCCAAGGTCTTTGACCCCAGTACATATACTTCCTAAAATAGGTGAAGGTATCTCGGCATATGAGAACTTTGATAAAAAGTACCCAGAGAGAGTGCAAGAGGCATTCCCGACATGATCAGGTGAGTCCCGCAGTCACCCTGGGCTGAAGCGCCTGCGAGAAAACTCCCGCAGCGCCCTATCATGCGGCGAAATGCCTCTTCTCAGACAAATTTGCCATCTTAAAGTAGGATAACTACCTGCGAGAATCATGATCAGTGCTTTCAGCACAATGATAGTGAAAATTCGAAATCATGGCCATCACATTTTCCTGATATCAACCCGATGGAACACATTTGGGACAGAATTCCGCACCCAGAAACAACTACCTTGTAATTTCGTGTCATGTGCGCAGACATTTCATACCAGAAACCTACCAAAAACTTGTTTAATTCGCGCCAGGCTGAATCGCTTCTGTATTCCGTTCCAAGATTAGGCCAACATGAAATTAAGAAGATGGTTACGTTTTGTCTCAGCAGGGAATACGTAATATTGATTCTACAAATAGAATTGCTTTCGTTGAATTGTTTAATATTTATGAATTAATGTTATTCAAAGAACGGAGATAGTAACATGTTGTAATTCTGGATAAATTCAGTAATTTAGTTGCTAGCTTTAGTTATTTTGAATTCTCTCAATAATAATCATTATAAATTTCATAGAGAAGCACAACGCAGGAATATTTTTACTGCCACAAAAAATGTAATTTCATAATAATCAAATAAACATCGTAAAATACGCTAAAAGTATTGGATACAAATTTATAGCAATCGAAAAATATATAAATTAAAAGTTTTCTGATATTATCTGATTTATATGAAAAATTAATGTATAAAAATGTCACTAACTGATAAAGTCTGTCATATTGGTTTTTGTGTCCCTGTACGAGAGTACGATTATTAACATGTTTTTTTTAATGCTCGCCTGTCAGTTCAGCAAAATAATACATCATTAACACAATTCAAATACGGTTGATGGCCCCGAGCAAACAACGTCCATTGGAAAATATTGTCACAAAAACAAAGGACAGTTGAAATACGCTAAAAAAGGAAAATTATGTTCTATAATAATCTCGTAAATATATATTATATTGTCCTGTTAATTTAAAATGACTAATAAAGTTTTGTATAATCCCTTCAGAAAGTTTCAATGTTTTGGTTAAAATAACTATATGTTCTTAATTCTTTAGTGTATAAATGACTTGATTTATAAATGGTGCATTTGTCTTACTGAAGTCTTATTCATTAAATCCGTGTTAAACTTCAGTTTATTCGGTGATAATGAGGTAAGTAAGAAATTAGTATTGCTTGAGATATTGGCTGATACGGAACAGTCTGCTATATAGGTTATTCGTTACGTATTCTGAGATTATTTGAATATTAAGTATGTGAAACAAAAGTAGTAAGCATATATGCGATATTATTTTGCAATATTATTTTCAATTATATATACTGAAAAAACCATTGAATAACAAAGTGAATGCTGAATACTGCAATAGTTATTATAATAACGATTAATAGGCAGACCTTACATAAATTTGGAACGTAACTTAACTTAGTATCCAATAATTCAAGTAATGTGTCATTTATAAAATAAACAAAACATTTTATATATAAGAAATTACAAAGTTCCTTTACATCGTTTTGTTCTCAATTTTGGCACTTCTTCAGACATAGACATACGTAGACAAATTTATTTTATAATGGAACATTGAATGAATGCAAAAATATAAGAATTGAATATTGGAGGCCGAAAAGGAGGAAGTTTGTGTATTTCTGAATTATAAATACTGTTTTTAAAAATTCATTTTATTATATGTGACATCAGCACAGAGGTCATTATAGATTTTATATAACAGTGACGTATTAATACTTAATAAATAAAAATTTTATAGTAAATTTAAAAAAAATACGTGTTAGTTTAAATGTAATTATACGAGTCTCATGACATCGGGAATGAGTTGAAAATTGGGAAACACGTTTTACTTATTGCTAATGGAAACTCTTTTTAATATTTTATAGACAGATCTATTTGTCAGATTGGGCTTGTTGGCAGCATATACATATTTCAATTTAGTACAATACAACTAATAATATTTTTAATGATAAAAATAACCGTATTTGTTGAAGTGGAATCTCCAGGATTTTTAAAATTATAATGCTGATATAATTGCCAGTTACTGATCGATGCGTCTTTTCATGTTCCTCGTTGCCCAAATTAATTTTATCATCTGGATTGCACCCAGTTGCTTCGCAAAGTAATACCACTTTTAATAAAAGTGTGTCTTGCTAATGGAATCTTGAATTTTGTTAATGAAAATGACCAGATTGTGGTCATGCGTGGGCGAGCAACCCTCTTCTTATCTGAAGTCCCACAAACATGCCACACTAATTAAGCCTGCCTATATATCATTCCACCAACAAGCGCAGGAGGAAACTGCGCTCTGAAGAGGATCCTGACATTTCCTCTTCAAGATTTTTATGACAATATGGAAAATAAAATCCCTCCAACAAGATGATAATTTTTCTTTAAATATGAAATATACGAATATTTGTGTTTAAAATGGTATAAGAAAATAACATGGGGTTTCATTTTTGATACGCAATTTGGACGAAAGCACTGTTTAGGGTGTAATTAGATATTGCATCGTCTTGACTTTGTCGGTGGGATTGTTACGAGGATAAACTGAAAAAGAACTTTCACAAAAAAAGGGCATTGGACTGTGTTACGTTTACGCTAATTCTAAGTGTCAATGAAATTAGTTAAATGCATTGCAAATTTGTAAATTTAATTGTTGCGTAAAAAGTTTCCTATTATCCATAATGCTACTTTTTATAAATTTATTGAAAGTCTTAAATTTTTTGTTCGTTAACTTCAGTAGAAACGGGTTTATAATTTGGAGTTCACGCAGTTTATAGTCGGCGTCTAAGACATAAAAGGTATTGCCTCACGTGATATCCCTCCCCCCTTTTCTATTCCCTTAATATGCCCGAACTACCTGATACAGGTTTTCTAGGGTTTTACCTGAATCTATTAATGTGAAACACCGGGTAGGATCCTTAAACCTATGCTATTTAAAGGGAGTTACCTGTTTCAGGATCACCCTCATTAACCTGTTACCCAAAAGAAAAGACTAGCGATGGACAGATCGATTCTGATTGTTGAATCGTTCAGAATTAATTCACTCACTGCGAAGAGTCGATTCTTTTTAACAAATTTTCGGCTCTCCGAATCCCATCCAATTCTATTCTGAACATTGAACAGTAATAACTTGGGCAATTAAGGGAGGGATGACGAATACATAAAAAGTTATTAACAAAATATTTAATAATCATAAAGTAATTTATTTATGAAAAATAATTTTGAATTTGTTTTGGATGTATGACAAATTTTGATGAATGCTTGAGACAATTAAGTTTTAGCTAACTAATAATATGTGTTAAAAATTGTAAGTATAATATATAAACGAAATATGAGATTGTAAAAAACTAAAATTATTTTAAAATACACCGTCTTTATTAATAAAATTGATAAGAATCTATATGGCCAAAGATATTTGCTCGCAGAGACCTTTCACAAATTTCGCTTATAAATTAGAAAAATATTTTATAAAATACATACCTGACAAATTGAACCGTTGATTCGATTTCCTGTACCACTATAAATTGATAAAGTCGACTTTCAGACGGTGAAAGTGAACTCGGGAGACTTCTACAATGCAAAGTTGTCGCCTTGTCGAGCCGAGAACTCAATGTTTCCTCTCTAACTAATTCAGGGTAATAAAACCAGCAGTTATTTCTAAATATAGATTGGCATCCATACGGAAACACGGTCCTTGGGTTAGAGTATTGACCTTCCGGGATTTATTGGAAACGAAAAACCCTATGCAAGTAATGCCTGGAATAATTTGCTATGTTATCTACACGGCAACATTTATATCGAGATACAATTTATTCTTCATATGCATTGTTCACAATCTTGAAAATTAAATCAGTTAATGATATGGGAGTCTGTTGATAACAATATTATTCAAAACGCTGAAAAAAAGTATGAACATTGGAAGGGCAAAAAATCTTTAGTTTTGTTAACTATGGATGCAGAGAAGTCGTTAGAGTAACAAATCAAAATTAAGTTTCTGTCACGATAAATTTAGCAATAATTAAGACATTTCGTGATGAAGGATCGCGCGGTATTGTTTATTAATTCTTGGAGAGTGCCGCTCATGACGTTTTCGGCTCGAATAGTACTTCAACTTGAGAACGCAAGTAGCTCGCTCAAGAATCGACTCAGGGAAGTAGTTCGCTCAAGAGTCGACGATTCAAGGAATAAGCTCACGACTCTACGATTCGTAACTCTTTTTACTCAATTGTTTTAGAGAACGGTTCTATTATAATAATCGACTCTTTGAATCGACTCTCGATTTTTTTTTGTCCGCCTCTAATAAAGACAGATCAAGCCAAATGATTTTTCAATTAGGATGCACTTGCATTGGTTGTGTAAGTAGTAACAATTTTAGAGATCAAACCATAACTCTTACTAATTGTTTAAATAAATAAATGACGAACACATATTTTAAACACATAACCGAAACATTTAATTCCAAGAAAGTCTTTACCTTGTCAACTTTTATTTCATGTGAAGAAGTCATTTCATTTCTTGAAATTACCGTAGCTTGTACAAAAGTTATTGCCGGGAGTTCCTGTGTCTATATTGCTAGGAATTATAAAAGGTTGAAATAAGAACGAATTTAATATTTTTAATTGTGTTACACTTCGGGGAATAACAGTTGGGTACATGAATCATAGCGCTCTTAAAGAAATAAACATTCAAAATACATTTTATGGAAGAAAGACTGCATTTTTTAATTATTCCCATGAGAAAGAAAAATAAAGTTATAATTACAAATCATATTTTACCAAGATTATTTTTTTAATTATTCTTATGAAGACAGAGAATTAATTTTACTTAAGACGATAAAAAATAAAAAACTCAATAATGAATGATTCACATGTTTGCGTTCCTTAAGAATAACAAGCACGTTATACATTAGTAACAATTTAACTTAACTTCACAATTCCTCCAATATAGATAAAAATTATATGTATCAGATTATCGTAATTTTTTTAATTCAATATTAAACATTTAAACTTCAGATTTCGATTTAGATAGAAGTTTTCTATTGCTCCTCGGCAGAAGCAATACTTCAAGGATGTGTAAAAGTCAAGTTATCCTTACTAATTAACTTGAATTAATTCTAAGCAAGCATGTAGAATGCTATCTCAGTTCAAACGTAACAAAAACGTATCTGCATATTTTCAATTTTAGTTAAGTAGTTGATCATGCCTACTATTTACGTCAGCTTTTCCCAACTATCACAAACCGAAGACCCCATTTCAGAATTTTCTTTCTGCATCCACCATATATTACATAAAAATGATATTTTTATAAAACTATATTTTTCTTGATGTAAGGCAATTAAATAGTAACGTGTCTTTAATGTAAAGTGTTATTGAAATATGGTTTGAGGAACACATGTTATAATGTAAATTAGCAAAAATATACGTGTTATTTTTAAAACATAAAACAAATAACATCACATAAACACACATAAAGTTCAGGGAAAATATGTTGACGGAGTGAGAAATATATTATTAATACTTTAGGAAAATCTCAAGGAGTGGAAACCGAGGCGCTTGTTAATCCAGTTTCTTTTAGTGCTGAGATTTGATTCAAAGCATTCATTATTTTTCTGAATTAAATATATTATAAATAAAACAATTATAATAATTGAGGAAATAATATTCTTCAGAATTACTAAAAATCATTTTTATACTGTTTTATTCGATTGAGCATCAATTTAATGGCCACTTGGACTAAACTTTGTTAAAATATTTCTTCTATGCTTGGACTAATTAGGTGTTTACATGAAGAAATCCTAACATCTTGAAGGTACGCGTTTATATTTTTACGAAAAATATGTCTGTGTAGAATACAATGAACGCTGCGAATATCATTAACGTTTCCAAGAGAATAAAAAATTCCCCGTATTTTCTTAGCATTGAAGATGCTCCTTCACAATGTATCTTTCTGATTTGCAATTAAAATAGGAAATTCATATTTATCAAAACATAACACAAGAAAAATATGATCTCCTGATTCCAATCGTTCAACAAGAAGTGTTTCCCAGATAACTTCTTTTCCGTTACTGCGTATCTAGTCAAACTCGATTCGTTCATCGTAGAGATATTATTAATCAAAGAATAATAGATGAGGTCGTACACAAGAACGGTCTTCTTCACAATTTTCTTCTTTTCAACACGATAAAAACGGTAATGATATGTGTATATATATTGTAAATGATTATTGTGGTTATTATTTAAGTTATTTCATGAAATTACTTGCGCTTTAGGATATAATAATTTTATTTATAAAAAACAATCACTTAAAAGGCGTCCTGCGCTCTATTACAAAGAAATAAATTAAATAAAGTGGACGATTTTTAAATATCAGGGTTAACTACATATTGAGATAACCATGTGCAGCAGATTTTAGTTCACTTGACGAACCTGCTTTTATCTTCATTCGGGTTGAATTGTAAATTTTCCCTTCGCCTGCGGAAAGTAGGATGAACCTAGTACTACCGGAAAGTGAGAAAAATCCAGTTTTTCTCTTTCTTCCCCCTGGCCTCAATACCTTTTCACTAAACAGCAACAATTCACATCTCACTTTCAACTCTTGTTGCACTCTCCAGCCGCATGAACTGACAAATGATATGTCGTAACTTAAATATAAAAGAAACATACCGTAACATTGAATTTAACACCATAAAAATGATTTATGTACCCATAATCTTAAAAGTATCTAAGAAAACGAAATTGCCGCGTCAACGTGAGAACATTGGTTGAGCTCTTACTGTAGGATGGCATGTTCGCTGCTCCATCTGGGATGCTCGTACCGTGATGGATCCTTTACCAGGTAGTATGGTAAAGTCTTAGTTATTGCTAAACGAATAAAGGCAGAAACTTAATTTTGATTTGTTATTATTTTGTCATCTCTATGATAATATTTAACATATTATTCCGAACGTCTCTTTTTTTGTTCTTCCGATGTACATATTTTCGTTGCACCTCTTGAATAATTCTTTTATGTTCAAAAAATTACCAACAGTAACAGCTTAAATTGAGAAGATTATGTGCAATGAATATTCAGAATAAATTTTATTAAGATGCACAGGCTGCTGTGTAGATGACGTTACAAATTATTGAGTTGAATATATCGTTGCCAATAAATCCCGGAAGTCGGCTAGGACGAGGTCAGTGCCCTAATTAACCCGTGTTCTCAAGGACCCTGAAGTTTAATGGCCGCCAATCTATATTTACAAGGAACTGTTGGTTTTCCCGAAATTTGCAATTTTTGAGTCCTCGTCAAGACAATATAACATCTTGGAAGACAATAGATTAAACTCTCCTGAGTTCACCTTCATCGTTCGTACATAGCCTTCACAAATTCAAAGTGGTAACAAGAAATCAAGATTTTATCGTTTTTCTTAATTTATGAAAGAATGTCTTTTAATTTAATTTTCGATTTTAATCATCTAATATTTTGTATATATTATTATTTTCCTATTTTTATACATATTTTGGATTGTTAAAATCTTTTGGTATAAAACATTCGTCAAAATGTATTAGTCATTTAAGACAATTTCAACATTATTTTTCATAAATAAATTACTTAATAATTAATACATGTACTGTGTTTATAAGCTCTTCCCCCTTACTTACCCAAGTTATTAAAATGCACCTTTGAGAATAGAATCGGATGGGATTTGGAGAGCCGAAGAGCCGTATAAAAGAATCGACTCTTAGCAGTGAGTAAATCGGCTCTAAACGACTCAAGAAAAAATATTTTTTGGAAAGGGAGGGGGGGTGTTAACAGGCTACACGAGGGTGATCCTGAAACAGGCAACTCCCCTTTAATAGCATAGGAAGGGAATTGAAAAGGGGGGACGCGGAAGGTAGAGCAAGGTAGCCAACGATGTGTTTGTTCCCATCTCTGAGCATTTTCAAGTTTTTTTCCTGAGATAATTTTTATGAAAATTTGAATCACTGAGTCATGGGGTATGCAAGTTGACTCATCATGCACGAGGTGATATGCTTCATAGATCACTCAATACAATGTTGGAAATTTCATTTACTGTTTCTTGCGTATTCACCCCCAGCGGACGTCCAGAACCATGATGTCCGATCTCTTTTAAACTAATAAACGAAATTTATACTTTGAACGTTGTAAAGGATGTGCCACGGACTTCAGTTCGTATTTGTATTTTTTTTCCTTTTTCCTTCATATAATAAATCCACGAGACATGTTTCTTTCTTTGTTTAAAAATAGCACAATCAATTAATGGGTGTGGCTTCTAATCTGAGAGTGGAGTGAGAGAATTAAACTCGTTCGATTTATTAGAAGTCGATAGGAATTTAATTTTAATTGGCCTTGATGTCTACCAAACAAATACAATCTTCGGGAGAGAGAGAGGGGGTGAGGTGATGGTGGTGAACCTATTCTAAGAATAGATTATACGTACGCAATAGTATCTTATCTCAGCGAGGCTTGTATACGTCACCATCAAGTGACGACTATAATTATGTTTCGATGATAATCGAACAAGTGGACCTGTAATGAATGTATTGTAAGGCTTATAAATCCGGTAATGTAAATTTTACTATACAAAATTTAAATCGTACTAGAATAATACCATACATATGAATGAATGAAAGAAATTTGGAAATTACGTGTACAGAGATTAAAATTGGAACTCGGTGACTTCGGAAATATCAGACGCGGAATAAATAATTGATTAGTGTATTGTAGTACTTATTTTCTAAATGGTTGGTTACAGTCGTATCGACGAATGTAAATATGATGAGTATGAGCGTTCGGTGGCCAATTATGAATGTAATTATTTGGCCACACGATTCCCTTATTTATCATGACGTAGGTGGTCCACTCCGATAACAACCCCCGTTAATGGTGACGTAACCCAAGTGCGAAGCTATATTTACTCAGGCTTAATTTATCGCGCCGATGGAAAGTGTAATCAAAGGGTGGCGACCAAGAACCTAAATCAGGACGACAGCAGACAATCAGGGGCTTCGTGTGTCGTCAATGGCTCGTGGGAGGCCAGACGCCTCAAACATACCAAATTGTCTCTTTTTTTAAAATACAAATCTACGGACAACTAAATCTTCGTCAGCTGTATGGAAGTTAGTTGTAAATAATTAAAGTCATTGTAATATTCTGAAATATATATATATATATATATATATATTGCTTCCGAATTAATTGAAATGTTCAAAATTAAACTATTATTACTTAATTGACTAATATTTTAAGTAATTTGTGTAATTATAAAAATATTACAAAGTATATACGGGATTAATATGATTGAAGGATGGTTTATGCATAATATTTTAAAATTTCCTTATTGTGTGGGATTGAATTGATTTTGAACTGACACTTAATAGAATCCGTATAATCATAGTTTCCCTTCAATTACATCCTGATTTTTTTTATACATTCTACAGATAGTTCTCCTTCATTTCTCATTTTTTTTAATGTACTGATGTTGTGTGACAATTTTGTATACATACTTTCACTTCTAACGTAATTAGTAGACTTAAAAGTATATTAAATATCCATTTATTTTTTCGCCGCGCGATTCCCTTATTTTCTTTCTATGTAGGCAAAAAGGGCTCATTATTTGTAATTTTTAATTACACGGTGTTCAATTATCTCTTGGTGAATTAAAATTATTACCACTTCGTCGTCAGATGAAGTTGAATAATTGTGGTGAAAATTCCAAATTTTTGAGACAAAGTAATATAGAAATGACATTGATATATCGGCGGATGAAACACACATGGCCCTATTGATTTCAATATTGCGTGCGTCTATATTCTGCGAAGGAATATATGCGCGCTTGAAAATACCAGGACCTTTTAGCACGTTAATTAAACATGGACGAGGCCTTCATATTTCAATAACTCTAGATAATTGCAATTACATTTTATAGGAGATTTATTCACTATTTTTAATCTTTATAACCTTGATATCAAGTAGTTCAAATAATTCTCTCATTCATTACTTTAAAATCTGTAAATTAATATAGAGGTTACATATGAAAGTTTTAAACTCATTGACTCTTAGATTATTTCTCAGAACTTTAAAGGTCACACTTTGAAGAATATAAGTACAAAATTTAATACTATAATTCAATAATTAATTATGAATCCCATCGACTGATTATGATGAATTTTATTTAAATATTTTTCTATTCAAGAACAAATAGTTAATTAAAAAAATATTTAGATTGTAAGGTTTAGGGATCAAGAAGGCTTTCGCGAAAAAGAGGAATTTACTAACGGGTAATATAAGTGTGAATATTAGGAAATAGCTGTTAAAATGTTCGTATAGAGTGTGGCGTTATATGGGTGCGAAACGTGAACGATAGGAGCTCCGGAAAGGAAGAGAATAGAATCATTTGAAATTTGGTGCTATAGGCGAATGCTGAAAATCAGTTGAGTAGATCGAGTAACTAACGAGAAAGTTCTAAACAGAATAGGAGAAAAGCGAACAGTATGGAGGACGTTGACCAAGAGAAGAAATAGATTAATAGGCGACGTTTTAAGGCATGAGGATCTTGTAAAATTAGCATTAGAGGGAAATGTGTTGGGTAAGAACAGAAGAGGGAGGCCAAAGATAGAATCCGCTAAGCAGATTAGGGAAAATGTGGGTTGTACTAGTTATGAGGAAATGAAAAGGATTACGCAAGATAGGTTAGCATGGAGGGTTGCATCTGACCAATCTTAGGAATGAATACCACAACAAACAAATCTACCTTTGTGATTGAATGAATATCACTTAATTTTCTGAAGTAACTCACCAAAATGCTTCTGGAAATTTTGGTACTAATTTATTTAATTGCGTTTTAACTTCAAAGTATAGGCCAGCATATCAGCGGGAAGTTGGTGATAAAAGAGATTTGGATCGCATAGTTTCTCATGAACTTCCTTTTGTGTTTCGGAAAGTAAATTAAATTACATATTGTTAACTGTAACTCTTCCATTACAGAAGTTCAGCTCATCTGTCTCTTCTTGTAATATAACTGCTCTTATTTATTCATTTTTTTATTTCTACAGATAATTTGATTCGATTCTTGAATTAATTTCTCTGAATTAAGTTGATCTGACTGTTGGTGAATAAATGTTGTACGGTCGCAGGTATTTTTTTTAATTGAATGTTTGGAGTTACGCCAACCCCAGGGTCATTGGCGACTATACACAATTACAAAATTATAATCAGATCATAAATAAACACGATTATTTTGACATAAAAGGCTCATCCAAGTGACTGGTAACAAAAAAAAGCAATGCCGGTGAACACAAAAATATAGGCACTAAAAAGAAAAGAAAATTATTTACACATTAAATTTCTTCTGTCACTAAAGTTTATTCCAGAAATAATAAAATATTCTTCAGTTGACTCGTAGAAATTTTTTTTTTCTCTTGGTCTGAATATGCTCCCTCCTCTCGCTTACCTGGGCTGGGCATTCGAAAATAAAGTGATGTAAAGTAAATGTTACACTGCATGCCCCACACTTTGGTTGAGGAGATCTATAGAAATGATAAGAATGAGTCCACCGCTTGTGTAGGGCTCAGCTTTGATATCACAAACTGTTTTCTTCTGGTTAGTTCCTTAGGGTGAAATCCCTCCACTCACAGGATTGGCTTGCCAACAGTTACTTATTAGCATATGTTTATATCTCGCTCTTAGGTCCCTACATGTAATTGTTGGACCATCACTGTAATTATTCCTCCGTCTCCCCTCTATCTTTGCTACGTGGTCTGCCCTGTCATGATCCCTGATACCCAAGCTATGGTAATGGTACAGTTTTTTTCCTTGCAGAATAGGAGAATATCTCTTATTACATTGGTGATGGTTGATCGAGATTCTTTGTTTTTAAGCAGATTAATCGCCTCGCTGGAGTCAGTGATCCCTGTTTTTTGACGTTGAAACTCTTAATAAATATTCAAGACTTTCAATTTCCATGGTGGGTATTTTGGGGTCGTGTTGTGAAGTATTTTTGGTAATCTTATATTCTCGGCAACTATTAATCGATCCACAGCTGTATGAAGTGGGGTTGTGTCTTTTGGCGGATCCCTGGCTGTCCACCGTGGTTTTTCTACCAAGCTCCTTACTACATTAGCTTCATTGAGTGACATATCAGGAGTGGTGTTTCGTTGGATTCCAAAGTGAGTCTTTCTATTGGTGTAGATCTCAGGCATCCGGTTATTATTCTCTTGGTTTCATTCTGTATTTTGTTTAACATTCCTAATATTCCATCTGTTGCCGATGCATAGATGTGACAACCATAGTCTAACTTTGATTTTATCATAGACTTATAGTTTACTTGCAGTGTGTTTATATTCACCCCCCCCC
Source organism: Eucriotettix oculatus (assembly GCA_034510155.1). Taxonomy (NCBI): domain Eukaryota; kingdom Metazoa; phylum Arthropoda; class Insecta; order Orthoptera; family Tetrigidae; genus Eucriotettix; species Eucriotettix oculatus. The sequence continues at coordinate 134,240,974 of CM067376.1, read as the reverse complement.
CTAGTTCCTAGCTGCTATTACGCTAATTATTTGTAACCTGTTCTTGCGTTCCGTGATGCGGTGTGTGATTTACTGTTTAAAGGAAAGTTTAGAGTCTTATATTATGCCCATAATCTTTGTATAAGGAACATATTTGTTTCTGGCTTCATTTATTCTTAGTGGGGCCTGATACACCTTTTTGGATATCCATAGTGCATTTTGCTTTGTCAGAGTTAAAAGAAAATCCTATAGACTGTTAAATAATTTATTTCATTAGTAATCTTTAGACATGCAGTTGGTCTTATTAATTCACAAGCTCTTACAGCTGTATAAACTGGATGACGTGAGGTTAATTTTATAATTTTTACTAAGTACATAAATACGGATCACTCCTTAGTTTTGTAAAACCTATTTCTATGGCTATTTTTAATTACGTATATATAAAGCAATTAAGTTCACAATTAAAATATTTCACCCTAAAAATAGTTGAATAATTTTTTTAAATGTCTTTCTAATTTATGATACTACGGAGGATATGGACTAACATTTCCGAACGTAGTCCAGCAGCTACCAAGTGAATAAATTGTTTAACATTAAAGTGACTTTAATAAGGTTTTTCTCTACAAAATTAATTTTACCCACGTCATAAAATAGGTGTTTCTGATAGGATTGCTTTGATATGCCAGTGCAGCTAGTTTGTCCAAATAAATGATTCAAATTAAATTTTTGCACGGATTATAACGTACATTAATTATAATTTGTTATGGAGCTAAATAGAACGAAAATTCAGCGGAGTTGGGGTGAGTATCAAAAATAACAAGCATTGTGAATGCACTAATTGGGGACTGGTTCCACAGGCAAGTTATAAAAAAAATATGTGTAAGCGTGTGCTTCAAACTTCAAACGCAGCAGTTTTCAGCAAATGGAAAGAGCGAACGCAACTGGGAGGAGGGGTGATAGAATCAATGAGAAATCGTACCACAGGCGGTAACTGCTCGCATCCAAGCCACTAGTGATGTATGAATGGAAAGATAAACGTAGATTCGTTTCTGGAATGTTTGTGATCCAGAGTCGTAAGTTGTAATGGCTGCATTATCAGAAATCTTGTGTCCAATTGACTTCTTCATTCCTATTTCATATACATACGCAAAAATGGTAAATCTATTACATTATATTTTTCACAGCAATTAAATAGAATATTTACGACACTGTTGTAGACATAATAAATATTTTCGAAAACTATATCAAATTAAAGGTGGAAATAAAATATTTATTGTCACAAAACTATGTTGCAATAAAATATTAGATTATTAGCGTAAGTTCCTAAGAAATAGTGTAAGTAAACTTGAAATTGAACTGAATAAAATATTACCTACAAATTTTTTCAAAATGTTTTACAATTCAGAAAGGAAATTTGAAAAAATATTTTTAATGAACATGAAAAAAGTATCCGACAGAAGACCGCATGACATTATTTAACCATTAAAAACTATACGATTAAATATAAGTATTGAAAATTGGCTTTATAATCTCGCTGATAATGTAATACCACAATGTTAAGAGAAGTGCTGTATTAAGGTGAAAATTTTAATCTTGTGCACTGGATTATAAAATTGAAAACGAGCCGTTGTTTTCTAGTTGCGCGGGAAAACTCCGGCCATTAAGGTCCAAGGGAAAGGGATCCAGATATGACAGCGACATAAAACGAAATAATGGTAACATAAATGGAAATATTAAATTAGACAGAACTCTACACAAAATCATAAAAGAAAATAGAAAATAACGTTTATTCCAAAAGCTCTAAATATCCCTAATCTTGATATATACATAAACTATTAAATAGTACATATGCAATTTCTATGCTTTCGCGTAAGACTTTATGGAGGGGTGTGTTTGGAATAAAGGGTATTTAATGAAATGAATGGGAAATTTGTTTTTAAAAACCGAACAAAGAAAACTATTTACAACTTTCGCAGGTAGGCGAAGCAATCTGATCTCTTATTAATCTCAGGCTAAACCGATACCACCCCCCTCTAGTCGTCAGTGATTGGGAATCTTAGCAGCGTATCTTGCTGGAACATATCGTCGCCTTTCTGCCAGCTTCTTTGTAGGACACTCTCCTGAGCGTCGACAGGTTGAACTTCAACGCCCAGGACCAAACGACGATTCCCTTCCGTCCCCTTTTAAATTCAGAGAGCAGAATGACCATTTACACAAAATTACCGTCGTGTGAAGAAGAATAAAAAATTTGACATTTAATATCGTTTTTTAGACCACGAATTCCATTGGTTGATGTAACAACATGGTATTTAAATATTTCGCTGTTTTTCTGATTCTCGTTTCCTACGCGTGCGTGGCTACGGAAATTCCAGGTTATATCCCTACGTGGCAAAATAAAAACCATGGGGATTAGAGACGGCATAAGGTCTCGACATGCTGACGCCAATTACAGTTCCCAATTCGTTTAACTTTGTATTAATAATTTATGAAATATCAACTATTGCACCTAGAGCGCGGTCAAGATACAATACACTAAATGAAGTATCATACAACATCCTCCATATGGTAATTTAATACAAGGAGCTGCCCACGAAGCACCTCAGTACAAAAGGAAACGCGATGTCTGGCGAGAAGCAAGAGCCACAGGGAAGACGTCGCAGAAAAGCAGGGTGAAGCAAAGTTGGACCACAAAAGACGACACCAGTGAAATGTCGGGAAGATAGCAGATAGCCGTCAGTAAAGGGAGAAGCCGTAGGAGCGCGGTGACAAACCGTCGACCAGGCTGGGCACAATCAAGCGTTAAGGTCGGACGCCCATGGCACCACATCACGTGACGTGAAGATAATTTCTAACTCCATGTGAGTGACAAAAGATAACAATTATATATATATATATATATATAGTAAAAAGAAATAATTAAAAAAGCGGACTCGGTGTGACTTGACCGCTGCGCTAGGAAAAATAAAACTCGACGAAACAATAGAATAGAAAATATTAAAGAATTTGAATTTCAATAATTTATGACTCAAAATAATACTAATAATGAAAACCTAAAAAGTGTGTTGATCATTTTCAAAATTCACAAAAGAAGTCTAAAAGATATGCTTGTAATGAAACAATTATCCTATTTGTGAATAGAATAATTTTTTAAAATATAGTCCGAACCTCTGTGTTCACTGAGGCTGATAAACGGAACGATACATACATATTAAACAAAGTGAATTATGTCGATAAATTTAAAATTATTGCAAAAAATGATAGAACTTATAAACTGATTACTGTTGATAGATTACCTTAAGAAGTATTGGAAATATTAAGTCCAATAGGTTTAGTAGTGATTTTGAGGATTGTCTTCAAAGATTTTTGGCATATATGGGAGTAGCTGGTTCCAGAAATTTCTGATGCAAGAATCTACGTGATACCACCAACAGTCTGAGCATTCTTCAAAATTCGATGCCAACTTTTGTGGTGTTATCTTCACTAAATAACCTAAATACCGTTGTGTTAAGTAGTCGGCTCAATATTTAACTAATAATTCAAGTTAATGAAGTTATATCCGGAACCCATATCAGAAAACATAGATTGGGAGCGTCCTATAAAGTAAGGAACTACTCCACCATATCACAGAACTTTTCACTGTGGGGAATTACATAAAAAAATCTTACGTTAAATACATTTAAAGCCTTAGCAAGTAAAATCCATCGCAGGGGATTATGGAGAGTATAACTTGCTTTCTGGTTTCCAATCGGGTTGAAGGGATAATTAGTGATGCTTTAATGGCTGGCCCCACTATCTTCTTCAGACTGAAGTGTCGAAGTCTCAATTTCAACTGTGCGTGCACAGGCCGCCTATGATTGGATACTTACTATTGTGAGGTCATATATGTTCTGTCATAGAAACGGCACTGATTATCGCATAATATCCGAGAGAAATTTATACATTCCTTTCACCAGGAAAGACCCATACTCTATTTCTGGAGAGAATCAAGGAACCGACTGGGTACGGAAGGACTGATCACTTTTTCAAAATAGTGAACAGGCATCAAGAAACTGATTTGTTTTGGGTAACCAATTTCATGAATGTGATCCTGAAATAGGCAACTCCCCTTTAATAGCATAGATGATGAATTGAAAAGGCTGGAAGGTTGAGCAATGTAAGCAAGAGCTTACTAGGTTGTAGTTTAATGATTCACTTAAAAGACACGTAGAGAAAACCCTAAAAACCTGCATCAGGACTATCGGGTACTATTCTCACGACCTATCGAATAAATAGGGGAAAAGCGAACAATATGGAGGACGTTGACTAAGAGAAGGGATAGATTAATAGGCCATGTTTTAAGACACGAGGGTCTTGTAAAATTAGCATTAGAGGGAAGTGTGTGGGGTAATAACAGAAGAGGGAGGAAAGGATGAAATACGTTAAGTATATTAGGCAGTGTGTTGGTTGTGCTAGTTATAAGGAAATGAAGAGGCTTGCGCAAAATAGGTTAGCATGGAAGGCTGCATCTGACCAGTCTTAGGACTGAATACCACAGCGACAGCATCGAATGGCGGGAGTCACAGCATTCCCTTCTCCGCTTTTATACCACTTTTAGTAGGCAGCTGACGACTGATCCAATGGGATCAACGGCCAACTATTACCGTTTACCCAAGGTCTTTGACCTCAGTACATACACCTCATAAGAGAGAAGAGAGTGCCTCGGCGTGTGAGAACCTTGAAATTAGAGATAGAGAAAGGGGCATCCCCGAAGGTAAGCCCATTATCACTCTGTGTAGAAATACCCGCGAGAGAAAGCCCCATCGTTGTTTAACTCTCTGTCTCAAATAGGAAAATCCTCTAATGAAAAGAAAACTTTGCCTCTAACTCAACTCGGTTTCCGATGAATACAATTCGGTATAGTGTAGCAAGTGAAGTGATGGGACTTTTTAAAGTCACAATTTGTTAACAATAAAGTAAAATGAAGTGTAACTATAGTTTTTCTCCATAGTAAATCTCTATTTCCAGGCTAAAATTCATTTTTATTTTGGAGGGCAGAAGAATAACATTATGATATTTATCTGCAATGTCCTTTTTAAAAATTGATCTTAGATTCAACTTATTCTTTATGTACACTTAATTAATAAAATATTGCCTAGAGTCAGGTTAATTAATTAATTTAAAATAATTATATTTATTGTAATTTCATATATCTACCATTGAGTAAACTGTCCCTTTTTATGTTAAATAAAGAAATGCTTATAATTACTTATCCATAAGGCGCATGTAATTGCAGCACATTAATATAAATTGTGTGTTAATATTTTTGTAGTTAATTATAGTGCTATATGTCGTTTACCTGTGGCTAATTATGAAAAAGTTATTAGGAAATTTAATTAGGATAATACATTAATGGATCAAGAAAAATAATTCGAATCGAAAGTAGATAAACGTGAGTGCAGTTATTTACTTCTTTATTGCGATAACTTATATCCGAAGATAGTACAGTTGTTTTTACATGACGAATAGTAATGAGTACTGTAAAATTACATTTTAAGTATTGATTGTTTCTTTCATAGTTTTATTGTAGTTGGTGGGTAACAATGCCACAAGTATTAGTCATAACTCTAATAGAGTCAAGTAAATAAGAGGATTAAGAAGAAATGATACTGGAGGATAAACAACAACCAAACGAACTAACTAGATTTCATATGTCAAAGTCTCATGCTACTGAAACGAATTACCATAAAGCTTCTTAATATATGACATTTAATAAATAATTTTGTCAAAATAATGTCTCGAACAATATTCTTTCTTTATACTATATTATTTGATACGCTCTCAAACGTATGAATAACGAAGCTCGCTAGTACAATTAAATAATAAGTGGTTGAAAAGGCATTTTCTCCAACATTCATTCGTTCATATTGTGCTGCAGTTTATTTTAAATATTTGGGTACCGAAGCAGGTTTCCTCTTGGTCTGAGTTCCTTCAAAACTTTACAGCTGGAAGGAGATTTTTAAATCTAAAGGCAGGTTTTATCTCACTAAAGAATACCACTCAAAAATTTTCCATCTACTTTAATTATTAATTAAAATGAAACTTGACCCAACATTTCTCAAACATAATCATTGATTTCTCCTATGATTCTTCCTGTTAGTGAGGTATGAAAAGCTATCCTTCACAAACCGTGAGACTGGGTACAAGAAAAAGAAACTAAACTGCACAATCAAGAAACGTGACTAGATTGTATAACGTAGATATTCTCCGAATCTCGGAAGCAGCATCTCTCGTAACAGCCAGTCATTAATTCCGTCTTAAGTCTCAGATTCTAAAGGCTGCTTGGTGACGATCGAGCTAAGAATGTTATGGTGGCTCCATAACGACTACTCTGCAGTCCTCAAGTTCTGGCTTTCTCCTACATGTTCTTCGTGGCTAATGAGAAGGCCTGGACAATATGATGTCGTTTCGTAAGCAAAAAGAAGATGTAATAGGCCTTTTGCAGGATGACTCCCCGGATTGTCAGAATATTATGAAACACATACAAACACTAGCGTATTTACGAAACTGTTTCAAAATTTGTACCGATATTTCTTCAATAAATGACAGAATATTATTTTCCATATTTTTTAATACCAATACTTGTACAATTCACCTCACACTACTACTAGATATAGTCACCGCTTATATTAATGGATTTTTGGTAAAGATAAAAATTAATTTTGTATGTATTGGCCAAAGAAAGATGAAAGCCAGGTCTGCTTCATATCATCATCGAAGTTGAAGTATTTTCCATCAGAGCCAATTGCAGACAAATCCGGACCGTAGGGATGGTGGTGGTGGAATTTTTTTACAAGCAAATGTTGTGATCTTGAGTTGGTCTGGCGATTTGTGGCCGGGCGTTGTCATGAACCAAAATAATTCTACGAGAAAGGATTTCGCACCTTTAGTTATGTATTGCACGACGGAGCTTTCGTTGCGACTCTAAATAAGCACCCTTGTTGACCGTCGCATTCTTGGGAAGAAACAAAAAAAACGCGAAAACCGTGAATAGACATTCTTTAAACTGACTAATCCCCACCGCTCCATCACTCATTATAACTTCCCAATAAACCTATACAATTGCCGACGAATGTTGAGTAGCGTAACATTCTAGAAATGGTCGAATGTGACTATAGTCGACGGGTCGTTTAATTCATTTGAACATTTTGAATCTCTCTTTAAAAAGAAAGCACAAAGCGACTATGTTTCACAAATTTGTCTGGTGTCCTAATGAATGAAGAATGTGATCGTGCTTGGTCAATATTACAACTCCAGCCCTACAGCGGAAAATTATGAAAACGGTAATTACTTTAAAAACAGCCCTCGCACTTGGTATGCTCCTCAGAATTTGGTACCGAGAGTAATAAAACTAGTGGTTTACAAAAAGTAACGTGAAGTTGTTAATTAGTTATCGGGGAAAAGGGTGTCCACTTCAAACAACTACTAATAAAACGTGAAATAATTGTTATTAACGTTTGAAATTTGTACTTCCTAAGAATTAAAACGTCCACACGTAATAAGTTGAAAACTCTAATACAATAAATATACTTCATCAGAAACCTGTTTCATAAATCACCCTATTATTTCCAAATTATAAGAATTACAAAAAGTAGCATAGCAGAAATTGACATTATGTTTCTGTAATCAGTTTTCGTGAAATCATATTGATTAAATAGTTCTGGCTACGAAATGTTCTCACACAATGAAAGACTAGCATATTACATTCCAATTTAATATTTCAATTCACAGAAATAATGCCTCATACCGTTACCTACCATTATATCTTGCTAACTTGATATTCATTTGAAGGAAATTAACGTTTATGAAGTATAAACTCAAAACTCTAAATTTAAAAATTTATCTAATTAAAAATAAGATTCGGAATTATCTGTTTTTCATCCCCTGACTAAAATCTGGAAATAAAATCTTCAAATATCCACCAATCATTTTTACTTACAGTTCATACAATTTTTTAACAGGTTTATGTTATTGCCAAATAGTATGTCATAAGTCTACAAAAATATATTTATTATATATTAAATATATTTTGTAATCGTAATTAATATAACACGTTAAAAACAAAATTTTACAGATAGTGATTTATATTTTTAATAATACAATTTATTAGCTCTTATTATTGATTTGAATACATAATGTTTTCTATGTTAGATATGTATTTTCTTGCAGTAAACTAATTCTTCAGTAGGTAAGAACTTTGAATAACATTTTTTGGATTTTATCGTTGCAAATTATTCTTAATAACATACAAATTATTTAGATTTATTAATTTATTTAATCCTCTCCTAGGGAAATAAGACAAGGTGAAATTGTTAAAAAAATATCATCATAAACAAGGAAAATATATAAATAAGATAATAGTACTTAGTAACATATATAAATATTAGAAGTCATTATTTGGTGGAAAAGTAAAACCCTACACATACTCTCTTGTTAAAATGATTATAATTCACATGAAGGCTGGTTTTTCTACCTTCAAACACAATAGCAGATTTTTCTAAGAAAGATGCATTGAAATACATGAATAAGATCAGAAGTTGTGAGAATGTAAATAGATAAATAGTACTTTAAACTTAAATAAGATAAATTAAATTAGGAATCAAGCCCTTAATATAGAAATTATTCTGCAAAGTAATAAATAATAAATTTAAAGTTTAGATAGTATGTAATTAATTTGAATAAAAACTAGATAACAAAAATAATTTAAAAGAAAATTCTCTATGAACATTTATAATACGACTAAAAGACTTAGCTGGAAGTTGATGTCAGCAATGTAACTAACGCACAATATGGACCCTAAATAATTAATTTAGTAGTATCTGTTGCACTAAGAAACAAAAAAAATACAGATTAACCAAAGGCAATACGCATACGATTTATGCCCGGTTTTACGAATTTATGTGCAGAATAATTCTTCCTTTTAATGAACAGAGTTTAACATATATTTACTAATACGTGGTAGCTAACTACTTATGTTATATAGATAGGTTGATACCTTTTAAGAGTAATTTAAGGTTTATTAGTGAGGCAGGTCATTGAACTGAAATTTTAAATAATTGTAAATTAATTTGAAACACAAAACAACTGTCTGTAATGATATATACATTTTCAGTCGATTACTATGGTAATACCGCAGAATGTAAACGTGCGTTCTCTCTTATCAAAGACTAGGTATAAAGTTTCAACAAGCTGCTCTTCTAACTTGTAGAGAAATATTAACTCTTCTGACCTCGTGTTTCATGTTTCAAACTTTACCACAGAATATACAACCCCAATTAGGGCGTGTGATCGAGAAGTCTGGACGGTTTAAATGACTCGTGCTACTGATATTTCCACTCTTAAACCTCAAAAGAGCGGTGGGAAATTTGATATTTCGAAGGATTGTCCTACCGTAGTCAACTTATCCCTTAAGACCAACAAAGTTAAATTTTGCACTGTGAAAAACGTCAGTTCTCTTGTTCCTCTTGAGGTATTACGATTATGTATTGTTGCAATTTCCTAATAAATTCTTGAACTACTACCAAATTCCAAGTAATACTTTCGTCATAAAGAAGTATTTTTCCCATTGTTGCAAAATTCTCTTCCTTTCTGCCCTTACAAATTAATATAATGGAAAAACAATGAATGTTCTTCGCAGATTGATACTCAACGTTGCTACAGAATTACAAGACGACACTAAACGGACACTAACCTTTATATTTAACAGTTTGAGATTTAAATTTCGTAACTCAATTATAAGTCGATTAATATTTATGTTTATGGATAAATAATGTGAGCTCTTTTGCTGTGAACGAGGTTATTAAAATTAATTTAAAATGTTTTAAAATATACTATTTAGTTTTTTATTGTAAAACACAAGTCGCTCAAAATTGGTCAACGAAATAATCTAATTCATGTAATAATATCTCATAAAACTCTGTTAATAATTATGGCTGTTTCGTTTCAACAAATTGCGTAAATGCCTGAGTTGATACAAATATCTAGTTGAACATTCAACCTTAAATTTGTAGTCAATAAGAAATATCTAATAATAAGTAAGAAATTAGCTACTTCAGAATATGAGCTATTACTTTTATTGTCATCTGCATAATATTTATTTACAATTACAAGATAAAAACCATTTTGAAAAAATATGCGCAATAAAATAATTATAAAGTACGAATACTAATTGAAGAACGTGAAATTCACAGACATTTTGATTATAGATTTACAATAATAATCTGTACAATATTTAGAATCTCTCTCTCCCTTATGCAAAATAGATTTTCTAGACCAAATAACAGGGTTTTGTGTAGATATGTCTAAAAGTCCACTTAATATATTTTGTTAAGTGTTACGAACATAGTTTTCATAGGGAAAGACTGTACATTTAAGCTAGTCTTTACAATCTGTGCATGATCTACGATCGTATGAACTTTACTATAGACCATCGATATCTTAACGTTCCTTTCTCACTTCAGAAAAACTGACTATAAAAAATAGATTTAATAATATTTATAACATTATAATTAATCACAATAGTCATAAAAATTACGTGTAAAGTATATTACTGAAATATAAAACACAACTTTTCACCCCATTTTATAGGACTTCACCGAAAAATAAAATAATTTTCTAATACTGTAAAAGTGTTTGGAACAAAAAATTTACAAGTTTTTAATTTTTCTTTAACGTTTATTGAAGGAAAAATTTTCAAAATTGTGTAGAGTTTGGAAAATTATCTGCTTTAATCCATTATAGCATATTTCCCTTAAATTAAATAATCCAAATTAAATACAAGAAGACACTCAATTTTACGTTAAAATAGGTACCGGAACTAAGACAATATTCAGTCAGTTAAGACGAAAAGAGTTTGCAACTAAAGCTGGTTAATATTTCACATTTTGCGTACCGCAACAACGCTAGTTCATGGGAAATAATTGTGTTAACATAAAGTGCACGTGGCCCAAGTTGTTTAAAGATAAGTAAATTAACAAAAGAAATGTTGTACAATTTAATGAAATTAAATCATACTTTAAACGATGCAATTTGCTTCTTACTTTCGTCAATGGATGATTCTTGGATTAATATTCATTTTACTCTTCGAATAGATTTGAAACACTGGAAGACTTAAGAAGAAGTGCTAAAGTGAAAGTGCTTCTGGGTAGTTTGGTGATTGGTACAGTTTATTTATATGTACACTATATCATATCAACAATCTTTTGATTCATTTCCATACTCGGAAACTTGAATAAGATCCACAATCCTTCTATATAATAAAAATAATGTGTTTGTTTGTGTATATTTAATTCTTTATAGAAACTGAAACGTGTGAACAGAATGCGGGAAAACTTGTCACAAGCATTCATAACAACATGAAAGAAAAACACTGCGTGGTGAGAAATCTCTAGTGTAAGTGTGGAAGGAATTAGACTTAAAAAACATACCTTTGTGTCAACTCGTAAAAAATTTATGAGCTCACGTACAATTTCACACTCTGAATATAAGGAAATACCATATATTTCAAGAGGATAGATGGCGACAATTATTACAGTTTGCTAATATAACAGTTTATAAATTAATGTATACTTTGCGAAATATGAATACATAGAACGATGATGATGATGTTGAGGTAATGGGGCCTAAGACTGGTCTGACACAACCCCTAATGATAAACTATCCTGCGGTGGCCTTTTTATTTATATATAGCTACCACATCTCACATCCTCCCTCATCTGCTTAGCGTATTCCATTATTAACATCCCTCTTCTGTTCTTACTCCACACACTTTCCTCTAATGCTATTTTTACAAGAACCTCATGTCTCAAAACGTGGTCTATTAATCTATCTCTTCTTTTGGTCAAATTCCTCCAAATTGTTCTCTTAGAACTTCCTGCTTCGTTACCCTATCCACCCATCTGATTTTCAGCATTCTCCTATAGCACCGCATTTTTCTGTCTCGAAATCCTATCGTCCACGTTTCACACACATATAACGCCACAGTACATATCAAAATTTTTAATAAATATCTCCTAATAATTATACTTAAATTAGCCGTACGTAAATTTATTTGTTTTTCGATGCTTTCCTTACCTGTGCTATCTTACTCTTTATGTCTACTATACTTATACCATTCTATTTATTATGCTGCCCAAGTAGCAGCATTACTTAACTTCCTTCAAAGTATCCCTTCCCAATCTAACATCCTTTGTTATTCCGCTATTTCCCATACTACACTCCATCACCTTCGTTATCCCTCTATTTATCCTTATGTTGTCCTCTTTTTCCAGGATCACCTTCATGCCATTTTTATGTTTTCAAGTCTTCTTTTGACTTCCATAATATCACGATATCATCAGCAGCCTTAGGACTTTATTACTACTCGTTGCAGTTTGATTCCCTTTTTATATTCTTTTTTAACTTTCTTCTTCCGCTTTAAATAGCTTTGGCGACTGCAACGGCTGAAAGCAAGGTGAAACTACAGCCGCGGCCTTAATTTCTTGCGTACATTCGACGTTAAATACATATAAATCTGTTGGCAGCCTCCCGCGTAAAATATTATGGGGGTAAAATAGTCCCCATTCGGATCTCTGTGCGGGAACTGCTCGAGAGGATGTCATCAGAAACACAAAAAGGATTACAAAATATTTTCTCAAATGTGTACATTTCTTCCCACACTTCAGGTAAGTATGGAAGATTTCAAACAACACTTTCCTAATACGAGGAAGTGCAGAGAGCAAACTGCCATCTCAAGAATTAGGACTGAACACACCAAACTAACTCATCTTCATATAATAGGAAAGAGATCTCCACCAATCAATCAGTGAAAAGTCCCATTCTCAATGAAGCACATACTCTTGAATTGCACAAAGTACGAACAGCACAAGAGGAAATTAATCTACGTAATAGTGAATTTTACGAAGTTAAAAACTTTTATGGGAAATAGTGCTGTCAGTTGTAAACACCATTGATTAATTGCAAATATTTAGTCGCTAATGACCCTAGAAGTTAATGCGGCTATGAATAAAAATAATTAAAATAAGAGTATTAGTGGCAAGCCAATATTATTACATTATGCTTCGTATGCTCGCAGTTGGCAGTCATTCAATTGTTTACAGCTGTATTGCTTTATACGAAAAAAGAACATGTTTATTTAAACCTGAGGTTGAGAGTGCATCAAGTGAACGGCTTGCGTCTCAATACATGGAGCGATTATAGTGACATCACACTGGCAATCTTTACTGACAAATATTTTCGTAATTACGAGAATTGTAAAAAATAATTTTTTTAACCGTATTTGAACCATCATGAGTATCTATAAATAGCAAACTGAATTAAAATTCGTGTTGACGGCGCAGCTTGACATCACACACAAGTTCAATTGCATATATATCTCATTTAATAAGAGTAGGATTTGAAAAAGATTGTCTAAAAGCGTCTTTATAACGATGATTAGTGACGTGATATATGTCTATTAAATAACAATAAATTAGATTAGTGTCGAATTAAATATTGTACCGTGTCTAAAGAGAAATAATTCGCTGCGCACCCAGCTAGTAATAAATACAAACGGGAACGCTGCCAGAGATCCAAATATTGAGTCGTGTGAATGGACGGTAAGAACTTACAGTTAAATGTAAGTGGAATGTGGGTGGCGTGGGATTAGCTGTTGCTACCCGCATGGCAAGCCGCAATCGATCCCCAGCGTCCGTGCTAATCCCCACGGGACAAGGACGCATCCTCCTAACTTTTTCCCCGACACTTGCAATTAGCCGGGCTCGGAGCAAGAAGTTCAACTCTTCATTTATTGTTGCCATCTCGCGAATTTTAACGGCGATTAATAAGGACATAGCGTTTAGGAAATGAAATGGCTGCATTTACGAGTATATACTACGCTGAGTGTGGACACAAAATGAAGTGAGCATATTCGATTGTAAGAAAATAATACTAAAGAAAAGTATCTAAAACGACAAATGCCTTTCGATACATATGTAAATATTATTTCTCGTATCATAAAGTTAATTTATCCTCATCTTAAAACGAAAAGGGGGAACTTTAATTATTTCAGCGCAATATTAACATATTAATAATGAGCTCTTATAATAAAAAAGAAACAATTTATTTTATCCTAAACAAATGTACATCAATATTACAATGTTGATATTTTCAAACTTTAAGCCGGCAATTATTTCTTAATTAACACTACATATATATTTACAAAAAATGATACAAATAAATATCTTAAAACTAACAATTCTCGATTTATAAACTCAGGGTCGTATGTTATGGATCTTCTCATAGATAAAAATATTACACACAAAATCTAAATTTATAGGAAATCAGCAAAAAGTTACAGGGGTAATTACCGTGTCGTCATTATGGACCTTCTAGCGTCTTCCTCGTTCCTATTTCCTCCTAATTTGGGTCGTGTTCAATACAAATCAGAGCTGCCACTGGTTCAGGAAGAATTTCCGTTTATGTTCGTCTCCTTGGACTACTTGTCCAATAATGTCGATCATCTGCTCGTCTCCATAACCTCTAATTGCATCCGATCCACCGCTATCGTCTCCGCAATCTCCCTTGCCTAAACTTATCATCTGTCTCGAAACCTCTGTCAAAAATATCTCTGCAATCCTTTTTAATACCTCTTCTCTACTTCTTTAGTTGATATCCCGAAGGTGGCAGGGGTAAATATTAACCAATCGCATTTATGGTTACTCTTCTCTGGGAGTTACAGTTTGCCCCTCTTCACCCGAGATTTTTGGGAGATAACACCCCCCGGTGCCGCCATATTTCACCATAGTTGGTAAGTTTTGCAAGGAACAAACGTCAGGGGTTCGTGGAATGATTAATGCAAGTTGAGAATAAAAATTGGAAAGTATTATTTCTACGCAGGTTTTAAGAAGTTGGTGCTTTATACATGTGAAATTGCAATGGATTTGACAGACCTACGGATGCGTGAGCGCCCTTCTCCCAATTTGCTGTCGTACGGACGGACAGAGAGCCGTGGATGTCGTCCACTTTCAAATTCAACCAGGGCTGCGGCCTCAGCTATCGGAACCAGGATGGTTCTTGAACCTCCGCAATTTAGGAAAAGCGACTCCAAACTTCGCTTTTCTATTTCTCACAGGAAATTGACTTTAATACTTAGCACTAACAACAATGAACTGTCAAAAAGTTTAAAAAAATGATTTTAAACGTAGAATTTTGCTAAGAACCTCAGAAATGCCCCTTCTGAAGCTTGCAGTAAATCGCCTTTACCCAACAGTAAATATTTCTTCAAAGCAATCAAACCACTCGAACAATAAAAAAGTTTCGTTTTCACAGTAGGCCGAACTTGATCTCGAACTCGAACAATTTATATTGACAACATACTGTGAATATAAATTTTTGGTTGGATTATAACGCGTCTGATCATTACGGTTGGAAAAATAATTAAACCAATATAATAATTGAATTAAGTAAGAATAAAAAGAATAATTAACTTTGAAAAGAAATAATGAGATAAAGTGTTTTGAATTAAATGTTCTATGTAAATCATTTGATAAACGTTAAACATTTAACTTTTTATGTTTTACGCAGAAAATTATTTACAAATTCCTGTATTCATTATTGTCAGTCACTTATGATGAACATTCCTGACTAAATCCGTCTCCTGCTACTTTACGAATCCAATTATCATAAACGCCATTAACTAAATGGCACTTCTATCGTTGAGTATGGATATCGAACGATGCCGATCCACTCCTGTAACTCTTTCTGTCATGAAAATGAACCTCTGTCGTTCGCTATGAAACCCGAATTAACGATCTGCTTCTTTACGAAACGACTCTCTTCTGACTCCGAACGTTTCTTGTATTATTGCCCCATTAATTTGCTCTTACCATCGTCGGTCAGTCTTCGATTTTCTTTATCTTCTTTATTTTATAATGAGTCGCATCAACTGTTAATGGTTATTTGTGACTTTCTACAATTTGGGGTACTCACATCTTTGTATGGGTTCTACTGTATGGAAACATACACACAACATACATTTCCTTGCCCGGACTCGAAACCGAGACCTATGTGGTGCGATTCAGCGACGCTGACTACTTTACCAAGAAAGATCGGTTCGAATTTATTGCTTCCTACAATACCAACAAATTAATATTATGTAGTTACAATATTATATTAAAATGAATAGACGTATTCTAAAGTTTGATAGATTATTGTTGAGATTAGAAGCGTGAGACGATGTTTGCCTGTCCAACGGGAAGATCCAGTGAAAAATGTGACACAATTTACGCAAACTGGTATGGTCAACCAACTTATTCTGGCAGGCTGTTAAACTATTTTTCTTCTCATCCTATCCAACAAAAAATATCCGTTTTATATAACGTTACATATAAAGCCATTTTGTTGTGTCATCACAAGTTTCACCATAACAACATTGAAATAGTTAATCATTTATTAATATCTAAATCGTATCCACAAAGTTTCTTCAAAAAAGATTACTTAATCACAAAGGCCAAATACCCAACACCAATCCCACGAAAGCCTAAACAAATTACATTACTATGCCATTCCATCAACTTTTACACAATTCTCTGAAAAACCTATTCCACTCCTACAACATCCAGCTCATAACTAATAATCCAATAATTTATTTACTATTATAAAACATTTGAAAGACCAAGTTGATAAAAACAAAAATTATAATGTAGTTTATAAAATAAATTGCAATGACTGTCCTTGTGTATACATAAAATAAATGAGCATCAGCACCAGAATCAAGGAATACAGATCAAATATTAAGCTTTCACAAGACAAATTATCCGTTATTTCAAAACATATTTTAGGTTATAATGACACTATTGTATCCTCAAATTTAAATACATGATTAAGTGTTTTTACGTGGGTTCATAGTGCCGTGTTGCTCAATTTTTTAAAAGGATCGGTTTTTAAAAAAAATTGTATTCTCCATTTACATCCAAATGGCGGCGGAACGTTTTTCATCTGCGGGGTTCAAGTATCCTCCTTGAATTGTGATAGTATCTGTAAAACTGAATGTAAACATAACGAAAGTAAACCTATGTCTCAAAATAAGGATTCGGAAATTATTTTTGTCTCTAATTGGGAATTTGCGTGAAGGTGTAACTGGGCGACGTGTAACACCATTAGCAGAGAAATTAGGAGAGATTAGATGGAAAGTGCGATGCCAAAAGAAAGAAACAGGTGTTGGCAAATTCTCATTTCTAAATAAGACCATCAACTACCGGAATAATTTGCTTGTTGGAGTGTTTGGGAGAAATCCTCTTCAGGAAAATATGTTCAGGACAAATCTCAGAAAACGTATGAAGTGAAGTGGTTATTTTTAATAATACAAATGCATAGTCAAATTTAAATTTTAAAGCCAAAGTGAAGTGTTAAGTTTATATAATTCTTGAGTCGTTTCTATTTTATTTCTTTCAGAGGTATAGAAATTTTAAAGGACAATGATTATTTTTAGAATAGGTCTATTATGTAGAAATAATGGAATGAATCTGCTACTGTGCTTACGCCCAATTGTAGACCAACAATAAATACAAATGAGCAGATATCTGCGTTCTTAATTGTTGCTAAATTACTCAGCAATGATTAGCGCAAATCGTATTGATATATTCGCTAGGAAAACCGTTTCGTTTTATCATTGCATAAGTAAGTGTTCGCTAAATCCTATAGAATTACATAATTTATAAATGTTTAGGCTATATCATGCCCAAATAGCCATTGTTCTACGGTTGCAACTACCAGTGAGTATGGATCAATATGAGCAATCGATATTGAAATCAGTTATATGGACCGAGAATACTGCGGATCCCGACCATTTAAGGTCGGTATTCCTTGGAAGTGTATTAGGACGATCAATTTGCCACATGAGCGCCAGAGATAATTAGCCTGCGAGTCGCGTGGAGCGGCGGCAATGCTGCGGAACCACTCCACTGCGCAGCAGGTCTCAGCGATGACCTAAAAGGCTCCAGCAGGGGAGGCCCTGGGCTGGATCCCTACACTGCTTCCTTCAAATTCTTCAGCAAAGTTAAAAAGGACGGGGAATAAACTGGAGTATGAAATTTAACGGAAGTTTCTAAATGAAAGAAGATTATACAAAGTTCGTTTCAATGCTTTGATTTCTTTACTTCTTGTTCTGTATCCGTACCTGGCTAAAATATAATTAACAAGTATAGAAGTTGTAAATAATTTGAGTTTAGCTAGGATACGTAAGGAATCAGATTGAGTTAGAGTTGGTTGTTAGAAATTCCAGCTAACTCTTTTCTTCAGCGTGGAGACGAAGGGATTACTTGAAGGAAATATGAACGATAGTAACGTATTAGATTCAGAGACTTGAACACAGTAGAACGCGCTAAATAAGATTAAGGTTAAAGTTTATTTACAAGTTATTTATAGTAATAGGCTGAAAAGAACTCCAATGTTCTCCATCGATCAATATAAAATCTCCCTCTAACGTTGAGGTCCCTCCCCCTCTCGCAGCAGGAGTCCAATAAACATACTCAGACTCTATAACGTGGCTGATGATGGATCCCTGGAAATCGCTTAATTCCGTGTCTGATCCATATAAGCATAGCAACCCGCCACAGGTCGAGAATTGTTGACCTGTCAATGACACCCACATCCGCTCATAACTTCCCATTTCCTAGGTAGCCAAGTTGGAGATATAAGAAGTCAGTAACCTCCATTACAGGGAGTATAATTATAATACATCCGCGAAGGTGGTAACAGTTTCAATTAACCATTTAAACATCTAAAAAGTATTATAGGAATGCATAATGGAAATTGCTGTTGAATGTGAGAAAGAAATTCTGTGACTTCCACAACCCCAGATTGGAACCGATATTTATATTAAATAATCTCCACCCTCACCCTTGAGAGTGATCTCGTCCCATAACAAGTGAACTTAGATTAAAAAAGATTAACACCGGGAAGAAGATTACCAATCTCATTCAGCCGAAAACATAATAAACCCACGCAAACATCGGTCCTTTTTTAAATAATTTTCATCTTCCGTTCACCCCAAGAAACACTAAATCGCCGACAGAAATCTTTGCTGGTGTTTGTTTACACAACAACTTACCAAAGTTTCATTACAATAAGATGAATCGTATAGGATCTCATACGAAAGACACATACATAAAAACATTCACGTACATTCATTTTTATTTAAGTAGATGAATGCTATGCTTATTTGTTCACATATAAAATGCCAGTCCTATTTAGTATTATCAATATGACTTCATTGTCAGACCAACCTAAATGGCCACAAACTGTTCTTCGGAAAGAACTGAATAAGACACAGAAGAAATTAATACAAGAATGGTTTAATGATAAAAGTATTTATCAATATGCTATTGGTTTTAAATATTGGATTATTAGTCTCTAGAATAAAAATATTTAAATAATGGGAACATCTAACATCTGCGAATAACACAAT
Organism: Eucriotettix oculatus; assembly: GCA_034510155.1. Taxonomy (NCBI): domain Eukaryota; kingdom Metazoa; phylum Arthropoda; class Insecta; order Orthoptera; family Tetrigidae; genus Eucriotettix; species Eucriotettix oculatus. The sequence goes on along the minus strand of CM067376.1, from coordinate 134,221,515 downwards.
AAAAGAACTAACGACCCGTATAACATAGTTTTACACAAATTTTTGAAGAATTTTTAACAAAAACCAGACATTTCGACAATGAAACCAACTGATAATGAAATTAACATTAGTCCTATTTATCCCTTCGGGAGGCGCCAGACGAGATTGAGCGACACGTGTATAGAATGAAAGAGAAAAAATATACTAGGTTTACCCTTTGGATTGTAGTCACACATATATTGTGCATCATTTCTTCTGTCAAAGAAGAAATAGAGATAAGTATCAAAAGATATAAATCAAAGATAGAAGTTTATTCTAATTATCAAGCATTTAGCTTATTTGGCATAAGTCCTTTCAACTGGAGACTCAAGACACCACACCACTGATTTTCCGTCTAGATTCTAGTTCACTCACCCTACACTATATTATACTCCTCGTAAACCAAATACGCATTAGTTAAAACTGAAACGATTTTGATGAACGTCTGCTTCCGTTTTATTTCATACAGTCGATTAGGTAATTTACTTGTTGCTGTGCGGGCAAATATAAGTAGCCTGTCGATAGGAAAATACTAATTGTTCCAAGTGAACAGGTTGTAAATAAGCAGCACAAAAAAGGTTCCTCTTCGAAAAGAACTGAAAAAAATAATGAGAAGGAACTATTACAAGAATTTTTTAACGATACTGACTTACTTTACATTTCAATAGACCTATAACTTGCCTCCACCAATAATCTATTGCGATAATATATGCCATGTATATCTATACCAATCAATTTTTCACGAATTATTAATTTTGTGCTCACTTTTAACTTTTTATAAAACGAAAACTAATTTATTTCAGAACTTTATTCTTCCTAAGGATGTAAAAAATAAATTATGTTAGCAGGAGAAATATTCCACCGTTGGCGTTGTTTAATAATAAAAACTTTATTAAATCAGAATGAATTCTTGTTTACGCGGAAACGTGTATTTGTAAAGGTCTGCTATTTGAAGAAGCTTTCCCATTCAGGCAAACTTTTGCATGTGTGCTTTCACAACTCGGACCGTCAAATACTTCAAAAATATTGCGTCGGTCAGATAAGACGCACATCAATATTGGAACGGCATTATATGGGTTTATTTATAGACGCCCTGCAAAGGCTTTATGATGCTTGCATGAAACACGGATGCCCTCGACAAGGAAGCAGAGGTTATTTATGCGCCGGATACCTGCGGACATGTTTTGTATCTCTTGCAAACAGAGCGCGTGCAATGGCGAGACGCAGGACTGTGTACATTGCTTATCCACAGAGCAAGGATTCGACGGAGTCGTATTCAAAGAAGCTTATCTGCATTACAGGCATCGCATTTCTCGTGCCTGCTTATAAAGTTCGTTTCGCTGCCGTAATCCTCGGTTTGGAAAAGCTGCAGAGAGATTAAAACTTGAAGATGTGGTATTTTATTACGTTATTTGAGGGATTATTCATGGTAAAAAGCCATGTAGATACCAGTGAATCTTATTTAGATAGCCAGAGTCATAATTGCATCATCTTAACTTTGTATTAAATTTAAGTTTCGTTTGAAAAATCGTGTCGCCAATCAAGTAAGACAAATTTCATTAAGTGAACGATTTGAATATTACATTACTCCAATTGACAATGAACTCTATATTGAATTAAATAAACAACGTTTCATCTCTATTTCTTCCGATTGACAATTATCAGTTTTCGATCATTGATTTTTGCAACACCTAAAAAACTTAACAAAGTTGTGGATAAAACGTTGTGTTTTATTATTTACTAAATTGTACAGAGTATACCTTATTTTACTAAACATATTATTCAATTCATCATTACATCTGACTTAAATATTAACTCTGCGTTATTTAATAATCCTCACTATTAATAATTTCTAAGATTAAATGATTTGAAGAACCAATAAATATTTAAATTTATTCTTCCTCTTTCACGTAACGTTTTCGTGTAACCAATTGTGCAGAGGGAATTTTAAAACCTTCAGTTATGTTTTAAACATGTTCGAACGATTTGTGGAATTCTGCGATTTGCTATTAGTCTTACACATTACAGCTCAGTTTGCGAGTTAGTTATTATAATTCATCAAGTGCCAACTGTGAAACTGTGACGATGTTCTCTCATCCGTCAGAAAGCAGTACAAGTTAGTATTCAGTTACACTATTCACCAGCATATGACATTCTGTCTGCTGATTTTTTATGCAGCGTAATTGTGTCAAAATACGAAGCCAAATTATGGAAGCTTTAATTCGCTATTGCGGCGAAGCCCCAATATAAGAAAGATTAAGTGATGCAGAAATTAAGTTAAGGGAAATCATTCGATTAGCTGTTCAGAGAAAGAAACTGGAAGAACAGCTTAAAGAGGAAGCAAAGGTAAGAGCACGGTCCTCGATGTCATCCACATATCGGGTTGTCCATAATTCAACAAATGTAGTATAGCTTTAAATCTACCCCTTGAAATGATTTTCGTGGAAACAAGATAGAACTAAAAATTTAGCATTGACGAATACAAAGTTTAATTTCAAGGCGAGCAGAGACTGCAGTTTCATAGTAAGTATAAAGTGACAAAAGAAAAACAGGATGTCGTGCAATGAGCGTGCGAATTTTGAGCGCTCCGTGCGATGAAAGATGAAAGTACTATTTATCATTAGGCCCTTCTACCTGCTTCAACAGGTATACAGACAGGTCTTACCCTGTTTGAAAAGTCATCATGCGATTATTGCATTAATTCTCGAAAAAAGTAACTTTATTTCTAAAAAGCAAAATAGTTAGGAAAATAAGTTACGTTAGATACATGGAGAGCCAAAAAACTGGCATTTATTGAAACAAACTTCAATAGCAAATACATCTTTCGTTACTGATGTGGCCCCCATCAGGCGTAAAAAGACGAAAACTATTAATTTATTGAACTGAGATTACAAATTATCATCCAACGTTAAAACTCAAATTATAGGTAAAATTGTCAAAAATAAAGTATTCGGACAAAGCGCGAAAAAATACCTTAAAATTGACATAAATTTTTAACTAAAAAGGCCGAACTATGCATTTACAAGTCCCAAGTTCGGGATAAAAGTGTGAGTTAAAATTGCTAATAATAATAGAAATAATTTAAAAATACAAGTTAGGATAATGAATTAATAATATTACAACGTAGTTTTTTGACTTTAAAATTTACAATAAATAAAAAGACGGCCAAAAAGTCAGCATAAAAATAAGTGAATATTTATTCACAAAAGCGACGTTCCATCTGCATTTTGAGACTTCCTCAGGCTTTCTACAAACATATTAAAATAAATAAAATATGGGTTCTATGTTACAATTCTTTTATTTATATATCAAAAACATGGTTAAAACATACAGATTTAGCAATACATCGTATTTACTCCTTTTGCCAAAAAGATTATTGAATTTACATGTGACGAATTTAGTTAGTATCGCACATGGACGATTTCCAGCCCCTCACGGTTACGGCTGAAATGATGTATTATCAATGTGTACTTTCGGCAGATAATTTTAACAATGGAGAAGAATATTAAAGCGTTAAACTACTACAACAAAAGAGTATGGTAAATTTTGTTAAAATAATTAGTGTCATTTTTAACATTGATTGCATGAGGGTTGCACCTGATTTCACTCATAATTCTCGGGGAGTAAATATTTTCTTCGTCTAAAATTTCCACATTTTGCCAATCGAAATTATGATTATTAACATAAATGCGTTTGGTCACAACTGTGTACTTTTAAATGTCTAATTTGATGTTGCAAGTTGTACATGATACAATGCGAATTTTTAAAGCTCTTTTAGTTTGTCCGATATACAATGTGTAACAATCTAAACATTTAATTTTGTAGACAACATTATGTCTTAATAATAATATAATCAATGTGAACACCAAAATTATTAATCTAATAAAAAAATATTATGTCTTTCCAGAAAGTTAATTTTGTCTTTAATATTTTGATCGAAATTTAAATTATTTATTGATTTAAAAACAATTAATTATGAAACAAGTCAATTAATTTATATTGTATGTTAGCTATAAATGGTAAAATTATGAATTTCATTTTTCTGTCATTAATCTTTTTAACAGATAAATTATTGTCGGAATACCTGATTTTTTCAATAATTTTGAATCCCTTTTTTTGAGGGAGTCAGAAGTAAATATTATGAATTGCTAAATTTGTTAGTTTTGAACCATGTTTTTAATACATAAATTAAAAAATTGTAACATAGAACCCATATTTAATTTATTGTAATATTATTTTTGTAGTACGCCTGAGGAAGTCTCAAAAAAGAGACAAACGTCGTTTTCGAATAAATAGTGATTAAGTTGTATGCTGACATATTGACCGTTTACATTTATTGTAAATTTTGAAGTCTGAAAACTTGTTGTATGGAATGATAGTTTTAACACAATCAGAATCCCGCTTGGAAAATACTAATTATATGTGTGGTACGGGAAGTTCAAAAGAACTATTGCGAAAAAAGAACCGTTGAGTTAGTTGAATAGTTATCTAAGAAAGTAGTAGTTTGGAGCTAAGGAGGGTCCAACAATCTTGATGAGGTATGACCACTTCTTCGTTATTGTTGCTGATTGATGACCCTTTTACCTTTAAGTGCGTGTTTCTTCCCTTTATCGTCAGGCCCTGTACACATTCGTCGCTCGACTCGAAGTACTGTAGTAAATGAGAGCGTGCACATGATGTTGCGCGGTTTTATCGGTCGTGCATAGTGTCGCGCGACTGTCGCGCGGCTCCATGTACATTGGTTCTTATGGAGCTTTACACACGTGTCGCGCGTTTTACCTGGAACTAAACTCTCTCGCTTTGTTTAACGACGAAATACGAAACAGAACAGCTGTAATGGCATGGACTTTTAATTTATAAAATCTATATTTCTCTGACTTAAATTATAAAATATAAAATTAGTTGCCAAATGATTAACTAATAATAATTAAATAAATAAACAATGTACATTAAATTTAACTAAATATATACGACTTATCTACCACCATCGGTGGTTCTCTTTGAGTATTTGATGAAATTATAGTGACAATGATGTTTAGGGCGAAGCTAAATATATACCAATCAATTCTTCTTATTAAATATTATATGTGACAATTAAATATGTAATAAATGATTTAAATCAGCATCAGTTTTTTAAATTTAAATATTAAACAATACAACGTTTCGTCTCACATTTGAGACTTATTCAGGTACTAAAACAGGTTTACAATGTATTACATAGGGTAATATGTTATGAAAAAGTTTTTAAATACAAAACATGGTTTTAAACTTACAAAATTTAGTCGTACATGGAACCTCACTCCACGACTCGTTCGGCCGAAATGCAGGAAAGTGCCGCAAATCCGGCTTAGGTGTGAAGTTCCATTAAAATATTAATTCAACAATGGAATACAGAAGTAAAGAATTATATATACAACTTAAGTTATTGGTATCACTTTTTACGTGGATACAATGAACGTTTTTTCTAATCTGGAGAATTTCGCTCATTATTCTCCAGAAATAAATTTGTTCATCTATAATTTCGACATCATTAGAATAAATTTGGTGGTTATTCATTATTATGTGCTTAGATAAAACGGAATGATTTTGTGAACTGCTTTTAATGTATTTCATGTCCTCCGAAATGCGTATTTATAATAATCTTTGTGTCTACCCTACATACGTCTAATCCTAAGCCGGTTTTGTGGTAATTTCCTTGCATTTCGGCTGAAGGATTCATGGAGTGAGTTTCCATACACAGCTAAATTTTGTAAGTTTACAACCATGCTTTGTAATTAAAACCTTTTTTCATAACACATTACCCGATGCAGTCAATTGTAAATTTCTTTTTAGTACCTGAAAAGTCTCAAATGAGAGACGGAACGTTGCAGAGTTTAATATTTAAATTTAAAAAACTGACAAAGAGGCTGATTTAACTCAATTATTCTTATTAATAACTGCTTCCTTAACTTGTGAATTTCACTAGGAAAACACGGAAGTCCTGGCAGAACTGTCTATATTTGTTTCTATCGTACATTTTAGAAGGGCAGTGAATCTTTTGTAAAAAAAAATAATTCAACTCTTTGTACAGTCACATTTATGTATTTCTAGATGGATTTATTTTTGATCTATTAGGTGATTCCTGGATTAAAATCTATCCATACTCATATTGCGATCGTCTTACACCCGTTATACTGGCTCACTTTATAAAGCTAGTCTTAAAAATGCGGTAAATGAAGCCAAATTATTTTGTTTATTCTTATGTAAAGAGTTTCAGTAATTTTATGACGATTTTACTACTTCAGATTATCCAATCCTTTGCATTCCCACACACGCCATTCCTATAACATCAGTTTCCTCCTAATACAAGTAATACTACTTTATTCTTATTACCCAAATACTTCCAGTTGGTCGTTTGATTACAGGAAGTACTATAAATAATACCAGCACCATTAGGCTTTACTGGGTGAAGACGCATTTATGGCGTTTAATGCCCCGGAGGACCCCTCCCCTAAGGTGCTCAAGCATCTGTTGAATACCGGCCAAGTGGAGTTAACCAGGGATTGTACCGAGGCACATCTCCACCTGAACCGCCTCGCGAGGTGTGGATTATGTTGCTCAAGTTGCGTACGGCTCCCACGCCCGAGTTTTTAATCTGTCGGAAATGCACTCCACCCGCAACGGTGAAAGTGACCTCGTGGCCGCTGCCTTACCCAAAGGCTGGTGGCTTCAATGGTCTGGCCTGGTCCGCCCCCTACTCTTAGGTTACACATACCCAAGCACCGACTTGCTAGCACCACCACAGTGGGTTTTTGAGCGCATGTCACTGCCCGACATGGTTCAACCCAATTGTGAGCAAGGCTGCCGCCGAGTAGAGCGACAGCTGGGCTAAAGCTGTCTACCCGTATTTTTCGCTGAAGGTTCAGGTCAGCCCCGTGCCGCGCTTTTAGCTAGCCCAGGGAGCCTCTTCCACCCATAAGGGCCGGGCGATAACCCCGATGGGGGTGAGAACTCCCCTACGACTGGCCGGGTTCAACTTTAACGGTAGCGCTGGCACTTCCAGCCAAGGTTAGCCTCTTTCCCCTAGAGGAGCCCCATGGCAAACTTTTCTGAGGGGGAGCAGCACCCTCAGACCGGCATTCGAATCTTCCCACTTCTTCCGGATTACAGCACCTGGTTTCCGAGGCCAGGCGCACCCCCTTCGGAAGTGGAAGCTAGCAGCTATCCCCTATGGATGATCTACGCAACCACACAATAAAGGGGAATTACACACAGACAGTTTCATCATCAGATAACTAAGTATGGCTAGCAGTTTTCACCATAGCCCGAAGGCTAGATGACTTTCTAGAGCCACCGCGCGATGACTCCGACCCGTCATTGTCAATTCCGCGTGCTCATAGAGGATACTAGTTTCCAGCTAGCCACCCCTGGTCCGCCCCTTACTATTAGGTTTCACATACCCAGGAATGGCAGGCGGGACCCGACACCAAGGCACATGAGAGATGCGCGCTGCTCCCCATTTACACCGTGACCGATTAGATTGCACAGGGGCACCGCGGGTAGGTTAGACCTCCGACTTGAGGATGAGAGGCTGTACACACATCATCCACCTCCCCCCACCCTCCCAAGTACTTCCAGTGAAAAAGTTATACATTCCATCAAGTTACACTACAACGCTAGAAATAAGCCCAGTGAATTATGTGGATTGAACTGCAAACTCCGCCAGCTGTTCTCTCAAACTCCAGCTGCATTCAAGAAGAATCATTAAATTTATTCTAAATATGTACTTTGCAGTTTTTAACAAAATTTTCATCCTCCATGTATTTTTTCTACTTAGCATATTATAAATATTCATATTTTCAATTATATGTGTTCAATAACAATGTCTAGTTTTAATAAAATCGTAGAAAAAATTTCGCCTCTCTAATTATTTTTGAACAAAAATTCAGTTGAAAGGATAATGCTTTGATCTCTTTGATAAATGAATAATGCGTCACAAACAAGCTTGGAAGCCGAAAACCTATAATATTGCTTCATAAAACGACTGCCTTACCGAAATCGTCGAACTTTCCGTGCTGCGGGAAATAGAAGGCAAAGGTTTGTTTGAGGAAATTCTCGGAAACTTTCAGAAGCACTTCGTATTTTATTACACCGACTTTTACACAATGCTTGCCTATTCCCGTTTCAGAACAACGCTATCGTTTACGAAACCTCACCTGCTTGAATGTGGCCCCAGCTCAGGTATCAATACGATCGATATTCTTCATCTGACGGTACAGAAAAAACCTGAACACGTTTATAATTTTACTGTAATACCCGGCATATATATTACATATGTAATTAAATATTAGCATACATGTATTCCTTTTTTTCTTACATTTTTTGCGGTCTAACATTACTTTTTGCATTTTTGTAACGATCAATGATATTTCTAAATTTTTACATTTATTCATTTTCATTTTTAAATTAATTTTTTACATTAATATGATTTGAAACTGCTGAAAGCAAGGGAAAACTACAACCGTGTCTTTAATTTCCCGCGGACATGCAACGCTAAATTCATAACATAACTAACCAGGAAGTTCTAACCAGAATATGAGAAGAGAGAACAACATAGAGGACGTTGACGAAGAGAAGGAATAGACTAATTGGCCACGTTTTGAGATATAAGGGTCGTGTAAAATTAGCATTTTCTCTTTGGATAACATGAAGTAGTTCAAATTTTGTTTTTATGGGAGTCTCTTCATTAAAGTTCTGCAACCCTTTATATAAAGACAAGTAAAATAATTTGGCTGCATCTTGACAGTTTACTTATGTTTTCCGAGATTTTAAGGCTAATTTTATAAAGTGAGTCAGTATAACGGTACTCAATATGAGTATGAATATATTTTAATCCAGATAATCGACCAATCGACACGTGTAGGAAGTAAGAACAGAAGATGCATGGCATGGTTGGAATACGCTGAGAAGACTAGGGAGTATGTGGGATGCGGTAGTTACGTAGAAATGAAAAGGTTTGCACAGTATGGTTTGGCATTGAGAGTTGCGTCAGACCAGTATAAGGACTGAGGACTGTAACAACAATGAACAATGATTTGAAAATTGCTTTTTAAAAATGAGGACACGTTAGTGACTGGTCATTATTAGCGTTAGCAATCACGGTGAGAAGTCTCCAGAATGGCCTTGAAACAATAAAATACGCTCAATCTTATTTCAAAAATAACCAATTTATTATTTTATTGAAAGTAATAAATAGGAGTAAGAATACAAAGAATTAATATATGATTATTTACTCGATGTAAATAAAGAATTCTTAATGTTATAAACTTTATATAACTTTATCCTCAACAATAATATAAAAATTATATATTATAATTATATAGTTGTACGAAGGTATTGATTTCATCAGAAACAATAAGACATAAATGAATCCGTTATATGAATACATTTAATGGATACTTAAACTGTTTTATAACTATTGCCTCTTTTTTCCGCATGCACTACTGGCCATCAAAATTTGTACACCATGGTAGTAATACAAATAACAGAGTGATATTCAGGATAAAATTTTATATATATATGTTAATTTGTGGTTTTTTCCAATATATATTGAATGCTGTAGACTCTAGCTTTACATAAGAATTCCTTATTGATTTCTCCTGTCTTCCTATTAGCACTACATCATCAGCGAATTGCTTTATGTAGTATAATTCCTCTAATCTCCATTTCCGCATCTCTTACAACTTTTTCTAGGGCTATGTTGAAAAGTAAACATGATAGGGCGTCTCCTTGCTCAAGCCTTTCCGTGTAATGAAGGATACCATTAAGGGCATTTACTCTGCACTTTACATTTTTTAAACTGAGCTACGTCAACCGTATTAGTTTTCTGGGAATATTAAATTCTCCCATAACCCTGAAAAGCTCTTTCCTATGGTATCGTATACAGCCTTGCAATCCCCAAATATATAGCGTATGTAAATTCTATATTCTTTAAACTTTTCCAAAATTTGCCTTATTGTATTTGTAGGTGGTCCGAGGTCGACTTCCCAGGTCGATTTCCAGTAGTGTACATATATTTGTCTTTTATTGACGTATATGCAAAATTTCTGTAAGGGAAGTTTAGTCTTATAGGTATGTAATTGAAAAACGTGTGCATAAATTTCTAAACGTAAAGTTGGTATTTATTATACTACTTTCCTTATTCCTTTCTTGAGACTATTATTCGAGGGAAACGTAGATGGATTTGTCGTCATATATTATATGTTATTGAATTAGATAGTGAACATAAAATACCGTTATTAGTATTTATTGAAATAGGTATGAAAACACATTTTTTTTGGAAGAGAGCGTTATATATAAACGATTATGGTGATTTGATCAGCTGATTTTGAAGCACGAAAAAAAATATATATGAACTTTTATATATGACTATAATTCGTTACCTTTATCATGCCTAAATTTCTTTATCGGGACAGTCGATACTAATTTATCTACAAGAATTAAGGTAACGTAGAACAAGCATAAAAATCGACATTAAAATATGACATAGATATTTATTCTTCGTGATAGAAGAAAATATTGTAGAGGCAGCCGATGGATCATATTTAAATTACGCTGAGATATCAGGGCCGTCCTTTCGTCGCCTGACGTGGACTTATTTATTTTGGAGAGGAAGAGAGGCAGTTTCTCGCCTTGCCTGCCAAGTTATTGATTGAGTTGCACTTCAACATTCCCAGTGTAATTTAATATTGTCTGCATTTATCTACAGTTGGCTGGAGACAGCTTCGTTAGTTGTCATTATAGTCGACTCCGTGTCGATAAAATTGAAAATGAAAACAGAAGGGGAAGAAAAAATATTTTTATCAAATATAAATATTCATACCACGTTTAAAAAATTCAATTACGCAACGTGAGAACAAATTTAAATTCTCCACACTGAGATTAAAAACAAATAAACAGAAAGTATGTATCTGGATATAAATGCTATTTTTCATTTTTTAATTCACTTCAATATTTTAGCATTTATTTTCAATGAAATATACCATGAGAAATCCTCAAGTACATTTTTTTCCTTATTTGTAATGAAAGTGACTGATTTGAAATGATCTGACCTGTCTTTTAATAGATTAAGTATACATTAGATGAAATATATAATTTGTGTGTAGAAGTGTACCTTACTGATTTTAGTTGCTAGATAATATTTATAATACGTTAATTTTATAATAGCCTATTATCATTATTACTGTAAATGCAATAAGGTGCCGCTTATTGGAATTCAGTTCGTAGCGAAGGGATGTAATACTATACTAGGAAAAAAGTCGCACATTACTAGATATTCATATGAATATAGTTATTGAGTTTTCCTGGTGTTTTTTATATTCAATTAAATTTATTGATCTTCCCACTATTCAGTAATTAATCGTTTGACTGTATGTATTTCAATTTGGAACTTTCACATCGTCGTCAGTGATGATTCACTCTATCTTCAATGAAGTTCTTGACCTAGGTATCTCATTCAATATTGCGGTTTGGTTACTTTAGTGTTTACCTTGTTGCTCCTTCCTTGTGGTGGTTTCTTGTCAAGTGTTAATGTTACGATGCTTCTTCTACCTGTACATCAAATATATTTTTGAATGCTGGCTACATCTGATTACCAATGATGCTGAATTTTTCAAGCAGGATGTGTTCTTTAATGCGTGTTTCCACTACGTGGGCCCACTCGGCAAGTATTTCAATTTTAGCCAGTAATAAATTTTGGTTCACCTTTATATTCACGCTTGAATATAATAGTAAATTCGATATTTAAATTAATCTGGCATTTATAAAATTAAAAAATAAATATAAAATTGACCGTGAAGGCAAATATATTTCGGCTTCAATAGTCATCGGACATGGTCTAGGACGCAAAATTTTCACTCTAGGACCTCTATTTGCTAATTAAAATCAAATGTATTTGCATCTATTCAAAGAACTCAACGCCAGAATAAATTAGCAATATATGTATATAATATATATATATATATATATTGGGCTTAAAAAGTCACATAATTGCTGACGTGATGTTGTATCTGATGAGTTAAGTTTATAAAAATCTGACTTATTGGCCATTTCGTTCATTATTTGTTAATATTTAATTGTTGTTTTACTCGGTGTAGGACCAAGTCTTACGTTGAGTTTATTCTCCATGTCCTTTTATGTTGGAGCCCCAACGTTTAGAGGTACTTGTCTTTACTGAGCCATGTTAGGAGAGCGTTCTCCCAGAATAGTTGCAAGGTCGGTTTGTATTAGTCCCAGTATTTCAACGCAATTTCCTTGGTCACTGTTCTATATGTGTGCGATGCAAAGCCTACAGTTCACTGTGTTGTAGTTTATATAGACGTGTGGTCTGCAAATAGAGCAGTGTAAATGCATCCTGTCAGCTGGAGAGTTGGCTGTGTAGATGAAAGGAATAAATGCCTAAGCCCTATTCCTGTTGGACCCTTCACGGACCTCGATCTTGGAGGGCCTAATTTTAACTACATGAACAGAAACTGTTTTCTTTTATAGATATTACACGAGAAGGAAAACTTAGAAACATGGATAACTCTAGTTTAACATCAACTGCTACAACAAACAATATAAAGGCATAACAAAATACTACAATTTTTTATTTGGCCTCTAGGAATTTGTTCAAATGATACAGTTTTCAATTTTATTAATGCAAAGGCTTAGGCATTGAATGGTAGACAACTAATTTAACTATGACAACGATCAAGCACAGTAATAGACAAATATTATCACAGTAAATAGAGAAAATGATGGCGTTGTGCTCTCATCTATAAGTCAATGAAACCAAATTGGCTAGAGTATTCTTTAGAGAATACGCAAAAGAAATAGGATCACTTGTGTAATCTATACCAATAAATAAAACTTAAGTGTCTGTCTGTCTTTCTATCAGTCTGTCTGACTGTCTTTCCGTATTTTTGTCTCTAATAGGCTCCGAAACGGCTCACCGGATTTCAAGGTTTAAAAAAGGAGATTTAATTTAAATATTCGTGCATATTTAATTTCGATATTTTGCAGAAGATAATAATTTAATATGAATACAAAGGAAAATATTAATTCTACAAAAGATTTCTTTGTATTGCAGCACGCAACCCGGCGTGAAACCAACTGCGAGTTGCAAGTCCTATTACGCGTTCCTGTGTCCCACTTACTATCTATTGTTGCAGCAGACTGAGAAAAAAATGAACTTCTTTGGATCTTCGATACGATGCATACATAAATTGTTAAATTGGTTTTATTTCTCGAGTCAGGTAAATTTTAAAATTTAGTAATTCCTAATATGAAAATAAAAAGGAAACAATCCGATTTGGTGTCGACACCGGTGTAATGCGAATCACCGTGTTACCTTTAATGTGCGATTTACGTAAAAATTTAACCAGTAAGTGAAGGAAAATTTTTATTCTGTTAGAATACTGAAAATATATTTATTTCTGCTATTGTACTGGAGGTATTTTGGATTCTCGAGATGCTCGGAGTATATTGTGACGTTTTGATGTCGGTTTAATTATGTGTTGACCAAGAATTAAATAATGTACCGGGATAATATAAATAAATTCTCCTGCAACGCCGGGTCTTTAGAAAGTCAATAAAAATGAAAGGCAATGTAAGCCACGGACTCCATTTCCCATATACCGGATCTGTTTAAACATACAGCCAGTTATTAGGTTTGCCCTCTAGCGTTCCTATACCATTTTCCTGCTTATCGTGAAATATATTGTATTTAGCGCTGATCACCCCAAAGAAGGTTTCTGTCGATCTTTTGAAGACTTAGGTTTCTTCATTAACCCCTTTCAGGTTCAAAAAATTCACACGTCAATCATTTGCCCTTATGGTGTCCTATACCATTCATCCGATTGGTGCACATATATAATATCTCTTTAGGCCTAAAATTCCGTTGCGTGGGGTCTGACGAACAGATAATAATAGACAAATATTATTACAGTAAATAGAGAAAATGATGGCGTTGTGCTCTCATCTATAAGTCAATGAGTACAATTTTTATTGATTGAATGATCTACCAATTGCGTTAAACTCTGTGGCAGTTACAAACAATAAGCATAAAATAACTAATATGATAAAAATGACGAAATTAAAGTGTCCATTGTTGTCGCACTACATATCTACATCACTAACACACTTACTTTGTTTTCTCTGGAAAGCTTTAGTTACGAGGAAATGTTTGAGAAACTTCTGCAGATTTATATTTCGTCGCCTAGATAATATGGATTGAGACCTCCAACAATCTGGCTCTGAAATACCAAGACTTTCTTCTAGAACTCTAGAAACGAAGTTAACTTCTCTTGGTGTCAGATGTTATGTTGAAATAATTAGACGGCTTAACAAAGAGAATAGTGTTATTGAGGTAGGTTTTTTCTTTTCCGAGAGACTAGATCACAGGTGGGGAACGTGCGGCCCCTATAAAGGGAGTACTCGATTTTCGTCGATTATCCGCCGGAACGCGATTGACGAAATGCGAGGTCGAAAGAATTACCTGCATATGAATCAATATGAATACGAAACAATTAAATACATTTCCTACAGAATATACATAGTTTAAATATAAAATTCGACAAAAACCGAAACCGACGATAACCGAATTTAGCTAAAAACCGAGTTTTTATTGTAAACTGTATTTTGAAATTTCGAGTATCCCATCCTACGGATTTACAAATGGAGTTATTTGAAATGTGGAGGACAGTATCCTTAAATCCTTTTCGATGTTAAAAAATATCCTATAGAAATCTGGAAACAAGATGTTGACTATCCATGCGTACAAAAACTTGCACTCCGTTTACTTTACTACTTTAGAAGTACTTACTGCTGCGAGTCAAAAAATTTTCCCTCATGTCCAAAATTGAAACTAGTTTAAGAACGCATATTACAGATGCTCATTTAGAGAATTAATTATGTCAGCGCGTTACGAACCTTGATCCAAGAATTCAATTACTTTCAAGCATGAAACAAGTGCAACTTAAATTTTCCGTGGAATTAAAAATTTTTCAACGTATTGTTAAAGTGCTAGTTAATATTATCTCATATTTTACTTATTTGTAATGCAATAAATTTATACTTTTACTAATATGATTACACCTTAATATTATTTTTCTATTATGTTTCGTAATAATGCAATGAATTTATTTAATAATGATTTTACTTTATTACTTTTTATTTGAAGTCTTCTTTAAATATTTAGTTTTCTTAATGAATAAGAATAATATTATAACAAGTTATTAGATTTACGTGAATATAAAAATATATTATATGAAAATTTGTTTTGGTGAATAATAAAAAATAGCTTATTATAGTCGTATTAAATCTATAGACCGTAACAAATTTAAAAATCATGCACAAACTAATATAATTTGACAATAGTCGCGTGTATATCAACTTATAGGCGGCCTGCCTTATTACTGCCTAATTTAAATGCGGCCTCTAAAAGTAAAAAGGTTTCCCACCTCTGGACTAGGTAATTGCTTAGCACGATCCTCAAATATTTAGCCAGTTTGAAGAATGACAATACGTTCTTCGGACTTACTATGCATCTGCATGATTGGAAATTCTAACTGTTTGTGCAGTGAAGAGACAGAAAAGGCGTGTAAAGGATGCGTCCAAGCAGAGGACTCAGCAAACACAATCTCGTAGTTGTTTGCGCGGGATCCTATCGCTGTCCCAAAGTATCCTTCCTCACACCCCTTCAACCTAAGAAACTTGTTTCAGAACATCTTGCAGTGTTTTCAGCTAAGTATATACTTCAAATGTATGTAAAATTTTCGTTGGGAGCATCACCTTCATAACATGCATCGAACGACCGTTCCACATCTAAAATGGAAGAAAGAAAGACGTTATTACTGTATAAGGGTTTATTATTGGAAATACAGTTAGTATTCATAAAAAGCGTACTATAGTCTCGTAATTAGCCTTTCCAAATGATTATTTGGTTTTATATTATTATTGTATTGCTTAATTGTTTTACTTTACATGCGGAATTTGTGGGATAGTATTAAAAAGTACTGTTGTATAGAAAAATTGGATATTAGCAAGTCGAAATCGTTATACGTTTTACTTTAAAATTACGGTGGAAACTTTATATTTTTTATTTGTCAATGTACAGTAGTAGTTAATTGTTGTCTCGTGTTATTGGTTCTATAATGTGTTATTATTGTTCTATTAAATTTGTATTATTTAATTGATTAATTCGGGTAAGGATTTAAAACAGGAAATTTTTTACTCTTTACTATTAATAAACTAATTTACTTGGTTGATTAGTTTATGTTCGAGGGTCAGTATAAACGAGAATATTTTTAAAATAAGTTTTTTGGTGAACGATCAAATTTCAAAACATTTTCTACATAGTTTTTTTATACTGAAACACATTTTCTCCAGCGTTTTAGAAGATTCCTGATTCCACAATCATAAAAGGCTGACTGTTGAGTCTTTAAGCAATTGAGCACAAAGAGTTCAAACTTTTCATCGCTTTTGAACCTTTGACCTCCTAGAACTTTCTTCAACGGTCCAAACAGATGGTAGTCACAAGGTGACAAATCTGCGCAGCATGGTGGATGTCGTAGCTGGTTTTCCTCCAATATAGTCTGCGTTATCAATGTCGTGAAGCAGAATGGCGCTTCTGATTGGGAAACGCCGTCTTATGTTTCGATATGCAGCTTTTGTTTTGTCCACCAGTTAGCAGTAATATTCGGAGTTCACTGTTCGGCGATCGTGGAGGAACTCGACCAAAAGAAATCCAAAAACATGATGGCAAGAACTTTCCCTGCAGACAATCGCTTTTTGGCCTTTATTAGTACTGCCTCACGCCTACACGGTCATTAAAGATGGTCAGTTTCAATGATCGATCACGCTGACAATCCTGGCGGCAGTCAGGTAGTAAGTACCCTACACGGCCAATTAGACTGACAGTCTTCAGTTGCAAGCCGTAAGCCAGAGGGAGCAGTATTCTATTTAAAGAGGAAAACCTGTTTGGCTATAATAATGACAATAATGTAAAAATTTGTGTATGTGGAACTAATAAAAATAGATACGACCTTATATTAATAGATAAACCTTACAAAATAGAGAGAACTAATTAACCAATTTAGATATGCTGACGTTTCGAAGCTGGCTTTGCGTCTTACTCAAATGGCTCTCGTAAAGTAAACTGAAGAAATTTGAATCAGGTGGAAAGTAAAAATATGTCTCCTAATATAAGGTCGTATCTATAATAATAATGGCAGTTGTCCCTAAAAGAACAGCAAAACGTTGGGTGAAAGAATCTTTAAAAAGCTCTAAAACTATGCTATTTAAATTTACTGCGTGAAATTTTAGCGACAAATGCTGAAGAAGACGATAGAAATTATTTACCAACGAGCAGGTATTCAAGAAATTACTTGAAATGGTTGAACTGCATCTGTGCAAAAAAGAGATTAGACAGTAGGATAAAGTAAAAGTTTGAAGCCCACATTGAAAAGAGCCAAATTAGTGTAACACGATTCTGAATTTATTTGAAGACATCCCTTAATTGAGTGAAAGCTTTTTACAGTGTAATAAATAGGTTGAATGTTCTAATTTGTTACTTCACCTATTGTATATCTTAGTTTGGACATAAATCCCAGTTTGGAAAGGCTAAATATTTAATAATTAATCTTAAGAGAAGGAATAAGTAATAAGCAGGCAATTATTAACACTTATTACGAATATTTTAACTATTCTAAATGAAATTTGCATTATTTCCTGCTCCTTAGAAGAATTTATACATAAAATTACTGCCAATATCTTTTTTATAAAAATACTCAGGTGATTTGAATTTTTACGCTCTCAAATTTCATTTTACTGTACCTACTTTTTGTCTTACCTATCGGATGGCAGATTGTTTCCTTTAGGTCTCTTCTCCCACTTACCTTGCATTTACTTCAGACTCCAATCAGTGCTGCAATATTAATTCAAATAATTACGACTGAACCACACGTGCCTTTTCCGTGAAGGCTGAGAATAAGTACACTCGGAGTCAGGGTCTAGACGAACCTACCATCCCCCAAGACTGACGTTAAGACATCAAAATATCTAGATATTCGTCATTCATGGCGTCAGTCCACCATTCACACTGTAATACTGGCAGTTTCTGCTAGTACAGAAAGTATTGTTGACCGTGTAAGGACCAGTTTCTTTCGATTGAGGGCGTATAGTAATGAACCCATAACTCATCACGACTGAGAAAGCCTTCTCCTGCGTCTGCATAACGGGTCAAAAGCCTGTGGTAAATCTCCAAATGGGTTTTGGAGAGAGTGTCATCACCGAATTGTGCCCGTAATCGAGTTGAAATTTCTTATGGTCTCACTCCTTCTCCCCTCAGTCTTTATAATAATCCGTTGCGCAACAGAAGCAGGAACCTCTCGCTTACTCATTGCTCTAATGTTGACCGAATGAAACTAACATTGGCAAGGTGGTGCGGTAGTGGAGTGGAGAGGCCCAGAGGAAACTCGTGCTAAAGTGTCCGGGCCCTCCAACTCTCCTACTAAGCTTGATAAAAAATCTCGTTTATATTTGTCTGGCCCTCGTATGAAAGTCGTGAAAGTGTAGGAGAGAAATTCAACACATGATTTGGTAAACAAATGCTGAAATCAATGTTTCTGAAATTTGGGAATCTATTCTTTAACATCAATTTAAATTTTAAAAAACAGTCGTTATAGCATCAGTTTTAGCGACTTACCTGATGCAGTTTTTGTAGGCTCTGCCATGCATTTATTTCAGATGAATAACTGGTACGATATTTAAACTATAGCCGGGGGCGCGCTAGTCAACCGATGGCTGCCTTCCTCTTCCTTCCATATTCCCGTTTCTCAAATTATCATCCTACTCTATTAAAGGGAAGTTTCCAGTTTTTGGATCATCCTCGTTTAGCCTGTTACCCCCAAACAATATAAAATTATATTAAATTAATCATCATAAAATACTGTTAGTTATATCTATTTATAGAATTTATTCACATCTACAGGAACAATAATTTTCTCAGTCGAAATTGATTATTTACTTGAAACGGCGCGGCCGAGACACAAAACATAATTTGTTAGATCACCAAAGTTCCAAGTTTTGCATTAGCCTGTTGTATTGCAACCGAGGCTATTATAACTTGAGGATTACGAGTCACCCTGATTACACCTTTCATCCTTAACTTGCCTCTAGAGTTTGAGCGAACCGCTTAATCGAATTATTAGCTCATACTGAAAGCTGTCTCTAATGAATCAAATTGTTAAATTGTCGAGTTGCATAGTGAAAGGTAAACGAGGCGACGAATTGAATTACTGGGACGTGTCCTGCGGCTTCAGTTCTTTTAAATAATTAACTATGCTAGGTGTGGGGGCAAATATATACATTGGCATTACGTTTCTATTTGGCCTCAATGTTTCAATGAACTGCTTCTCGTGGTCTCAAAACTCCTTCCTCCTTTTCATGTATTTTCACGAGAGCTCGCATAATATAGTTCTTGATTTCCCTCGAGAGGCATTCAAATTTTCTGTTGCAATCTCCTTTAGATAGTGGTTAAAGGAAGTGCCAGTGGCTGAGGTTTTATTTTGGACTAACAGAGAAAAGATATAGAAATATATATGGCCATGGAAGTATCTCCTATCTTAAATATATGTAAATACACTAAGAACGAGACGTGACGTCGCTATTTTAAGAATATGGCCTTCAAAATAAGACATATGCATGAAAAGTATGACACTTCTTAAATTCATTAAATGTAGGTCACAGAGATCTACTTTCTACAATATTTTTTTCAGACTGGAAATTTTTTAAACTAGTACTGAACAAAATACGTGCTTATAATGTTACACATGTGACGTCTGGTTTTTACGTAACACATTTCATAATTCATTTATCAAATACTATCATTGAAGACAGTCCGCTTACGAAGCGATAATACATGAAATTCTTCATTTTTCTTTATATTTATTTATTTTTCCCTTAGTCCTCGGAAGAGGAAATATGACACGACAGTAAAGTATAAACAAAATTATGAATACAGATTAACTTAATATACTCTGAGAACGTAATGTAAAATAACACGTCAGTGTAATTATACGAAGCTATTTACAATTAAACATTATAAACTTAATTATACACTAGTAAAATTATTAGTAAAAACTGATCATGTCTTCTGTGCTGCTGCGTCATCTTCAGCCCCAATTCTTGCGTCGATTGTTGTCGCACATCTATGGTTAAAACAGAGCGTTAGTATAATTCAAAAGAGAGACAGGATTAACTAAATATTAAGATACTTACTTAGGTCTTTAGAGGTCATCTTTAACTGTATGAAAAGCTATATTAATAAAATATTTTTACAATGAATAAATTTTAATTTTTTATATTTTTGCGAGGCTGTTACATAGGTTTATAGCGGAATAACTAACGCTGCTTTCAAAGAGGCTAAGGCAATATTTTTCTCTTCGCAGTTGTGAACGATGGCTTGTGTCTTGCAGATGATTGCGCCGTTTATGGTAAACGCACCAACGTAACGCCAAACGAAATTTAATTGTAGTACTAAGTACATAAGAACTGGGTAAGGTTAAAATACCTAGTGACTGAAGCGACCCCATTTTACTAATCAGTAATACATTTCAGACTAAAAAAAAACTTTACATGACACTTTTATTTAGTAAATCGGGTATAGAGTTATTCCATATCAAGAAGTCTAATTTTCGAAATCAGTCAATACAAATTTGTATACATATATTCTCTGTATTAGAATGAATATGACAGTATAAGCTGCCGAAAGCTGCCACTTTTGAAATGAAATAGCTTCTTAAGACCGTGACCGACAAAAGGGTTTCTTATTATCCATTGTATAGAAAAATTAAATTTTAATAGACAAAACTTGTTTTTATGTTACAAAAAAAATCATGAAAGTGTCGAATAAAATCAGGAGTGGAAAGTTTAGCCGGTTTTAAAAAACTTATAACGTTTTAATCAATACCGACAGATAAAATATCTAGTTTGAGTACCTCTTAAAATATTTTCTCGTGATATTACTCAGCTTAGATTTTACGTAAGTTCAAATATGATAGCAAACACGAAATGATCAAAATTAGCCTATTATCCTTAAAAGAGCAACTTTGAATTTTAGTTTTTCTCGTACCACTAGATAGAGTACATTCAGTTTTGCTAGAATCAATACTCAACATTTTCTAACCTCATCATTTTTTATTTAAAAAATCTGGTTGAATGTCGTGGAAGATCATCTCTTATTGATAGCTAAATAACAAAGTTCATAAAATCATGATTATTAGGGTATTCCTTTTTAAGAATTAACATAAACAGCAAAGTGCCAATTATATTCATTAAAAATAGAAGTAAGATCTTGAAAATAGTGCACTAATCCTTTTTTCGCCTATGGGAAATCATATAAATATCGCCAAATACGATCGGTCATTATAGCTGTAACATTTTAGTAGATCAATCGCCTGGGCCCAAAACTGTGGAGTGGAAACTTTTCTTTACCTCCTTCGACTTAACCCTATTTTCATTGATTCAATTAAACAATAATAAAATACAATGCATTGATATTCAATTTATTGAGTGGAAGCATTTATGAAGTGTGGTTAATTTATTTATCACGACAATAAACAAAGATTTAATATTTGTCATATTTATCTATATATATTATTTGTTTATATACTTTTGACAAGATTCAAACTAATCCCTGTTTACTAAATATACAAATTCCCGGGAACTCATTTACATGAACCCGCTACAGTATTTCATTCCACAGTAATCTCTTGATGGTTTAGGAATGCCTAAGGGAAACCTTAGAACACATTATAATTCGTTTTTTTGTAATTCCGAGTATATAATTCAAATGCTGGATTCAAGAGGAGCTGCCTGTTTCAGGATCACCCTCATGTAGCTTGTTAGCAACAACAAAAAAATCTTAACCATGTGGCATGTGGAAGTTTTCTCTCGCAGATATGTTTCCCCACATTAAGTGCGGGACTCACTTGGCTGCGTTGGGAATGCCTCGTACTCTCTCTGAGGAGGTGTATGTACTGGGATCGAAGACCTTGAGCATATGGTAAGAGTTGTTCGCTGATCTCATTGCATCAGTCGACCAAAAGCCTCCTGAAACTGGTGGAGACACGGAGAAGAGAATGCTGTGATCCCACGACCAACTCGTCTCCCGTCATTCGGACGTGCGTGAGATTAGTACCCAATAGACCGACATACCTGATGCAGGTTGTCTAGGATTTTCCCTGCATCTCTTGTAGGTGAAACACCGTGTAGGATAGCCCGTGGTCAATCACCCTCATGCAGCCTGTTAACCCAAAAAATAAAAAAGAACCTTAGCTACCTTGCTCTACCTTTCGCATCCCTCTTTTCAATTCCCTTCCTATGCTATTAAAGAGGAGTTGCCTTTTTCAGGATCACCCTCATGTAGCCTGTTAACCAAAAAATGCCTTAACGATTCGTCTTCTTTCTACTGAATCCATCATTGAATCCGCTTGATTATTCCCAATCCTATTTAGGTATTGTCTAGCCGTTAATCTAGTCAGTCGCTCATTTGCTCCATTTAAAATAGTTTGAGTCTTCCGAATTAAAACTGCTAGGTTTAATGGAAGAAAACGTTTGATATTTATTTAGATGTCCTAAAAAGTACTTTATGTAGTAGCCACGCGTCTTCTTCAATATGTTACGGTTATAGATGTATTAAGTAACACTAACGTAATGTAATTATGGAAAACTGTATTGAAGTGTACTCTCTGAAACGTGTTTTCTTAGACGAAGCTAAAACCGAACGTTTCGGTGGCTACCGGTACTCAAATAAATATACATAACTAAATAATTGCTTCCTTTAGGCAATTAGGGTACGTTAAGCAAGCCAAATAGTGGATAATACAAAATGATTTATGTCATTTTTACGAGACACAACACACTTAGAAGTCATTAAAGAGATAAAAATACGTTTAAAAAGATTTATGTTTCAACGGAAAGTCAAAATAAGGGATTAAAATATGCGATCAGCTCATAGTGAACGTTGGCAGTAACTGTTATAAAGAAATAAAGTGATCAGGATAGTTAGTACATGCAAAGATTTAAATAAATTTGTATCTGGGTATTAATTTATAACTTATAATGAAAAACAATATATTTATGTCTGTATCTAGTAAAAGGTATTGTAGAATATCTAAAATAAATATACAACCAATACTAAAGTTATGAAATATAAATATGTCCTTATAGAATTCAAGGAAGGAAATTTTCCCAGCGCGAAAGGCATGACGTTAAGCTCCGTATTTGCAAGGCCTGGCAGAAGAATAAAAGCTGGGTATTACAGCAGGAGGCGGAGAAATTGGAGGTGCCAGCGCCACAAGGGCCTGCCTATCCTACGACGGCGCCTCTGTATGTCATAAACAAACAGATCAATCGATACGTGGCCAAAGGTAATAGCTCCACTGTGCTGCGAGCATCTGAAACGATGTGGTGTAGACTTCTGCAGGTTCACGGAACCTCAAATAAATTTTGCTGCGCTGTAAAGAATTTTTTTAATGGATTTCAACGCATTAAAATATTAAATATTCAACAGTTTAGTAATATATATATATATTTTTTTCTTAAACAAAATAAATGCTTGCGTATAATGTAAATATATATACTGGCATTTGAATGCAATTAAAAAATCAGTTTTGAACCAATTTGAAATGAATAGGGGAGATATTATATATTTTATAATAATGAAAAAACTTAGCAATGTAAATTACGCTGAATTTTAATATTTATTTATTATTAATGTACACTGATTGAATATAGTTTTAATATGAAAAGCCGGCCTCTCTTTTGATAAACACAGAACGTAAATTTACAAAAGTGACACAAACAAATTTCTTATGACTAAATTCTAGATCTCTACACTCAGGGTCTTATGATATGGGCCTTCTGATCGGACCTAGCTGTATAGGAAATCAGCAAAAAGTTACCGATATATTTACCATTACAGATTAATTTGGACGTAGCGGCTCCTTCTCTAGTTTTCACTTCCTCGTATGACTTCGGTCAGGTCTCGATCACGCCTCATATATCGCTGCTATTGTCCGTGGTTCAGGACAATTTCCAGTCTTCACTTCTTCTCCTCAGACTATCTGTCGGATAATGTGATTATCTGCGCTGAAGTCTCACAATCTGCCACTAATATCATCTGATCAACAGCTCTCGTCCCCTCAATCGTGTCCTGCAAGGGTTTTTAATAATTCTTCTCCAGTTCATTCATGGTGGGGATGGATATTCGTCATTGAAATTTATTGTTACTCACCTCTGGGATAAATCGCTTGCCTCCCCCCACCAAGTTTTTTGGGGAAATCCACGCTTATTTCCAGCCTCCGACCACCACATTCCAGACGACGTGGGACTAATTCTGCTGCCGTCCAAAATGGTTCGAGTTGTATTACCCCTGTTTGTTTGCCAAAAAAATGTCTCTGTTCTTCTGACTTTGTACCGCCGACGTCCGAGCAGATAAGTTTCACCGTTACAAATCGATACAGAAACTACAAAGTTGTCTTGTCCCATCAAATTTCGCCCAGATTCCGTACATAGTCATGTAAAGGAGAAGCAATCATGGTAATTATGTTCACTCTAAGAATTAAAGGACGGGAACGAAATAACTCAACCCATAAAGTACAAGAAAGAAGTAAACTAAATAAATAACAGAATGCCATTCAATGTATATGATTATTGGCAAGAACAATATGATCAAAAAATTTGTTTCAATGTTAATAATCAAAAAGAATAAAAATAATTCAATCAAGGTATTTAATGTTCTAATCATTTAAATTTCTTTTTCAATACTAATAATTTTTACATAGACAGTTAACGTAAATAAGTAATTCAATGATATACTTAGATTATACGTAGTATTTGCTAGTTCATATCAAAGCTTTCTTACTTACCAACTGACCACAGAAATTTTTTATAATCATTTAATTGAATCTAAAAATCTTAATCATGTTTGTATATATTTTATTTCACATTTTGTTTTAGTCTAACTGCCACTGTAAGAATATAAACGAGAACGATTTGAAGGTTTCCTAGAGATCATTTTAATCTTTTTCGTATATCAGCAAGTGACACCACTAATACCTTTCTCATTTTTAACGTATTACCTATAGTCTTATTCATATAGATTACACCAGAATCTGTGTTTTGAATATATTAGACTCAAAAACAAATATTTTGATACTTGTTGCTGTAGTATTCTGTCCTAAAACTGGTCTGACGCATTCCTCCATGATAAACTATCCTGCGCAAGTCTTCATATCTACATAGCTACCACAATCCATATACTCTCTAATCTTTTTAGCGTATTCGATCCTTCGCCTTCATCTTCTGGTCTTACCAACACACTTCCCTTTAATGCTAATTAGACTCTCATATCTCAAAATGCGACCTTTTCTTGGTTCAAAGTCCTCAAATTACTCTCTTCCTCTATTCTGCTTAGACTTCCTCGTTAACTAACTCTATTCACCCACCTGATTATCAGCGTTCTCCTATAGCACCACATTTTGAAAGTTTCTATTCTTTTTTATGTCTGCAACTCCTATCGTCTACTTTTTGCACTTATATAACGCCACGCTCCATACGAACATTATTAGCAATGATTTTTCAATAAAGTAAATTCCTCTTTTTATTGCGAAAGTCTTCCTTGCCTGTGCAATCCTACTCTTTATGTTTACTATACTTGTACCATCCCTAGTTATTACGCTTTTCAAGTAGCAGAATTCCTTAACTTCCTTAAAAATATCCCTTCCCAATGTAACATTCTTTGTTATTCCGTTATTTCCCATACTACAATCTACAGCTTGTGTTTCTTTCCATTAATCCTCATGTTGTACCCTTCCTCCAGGTTCACGTTTATGCATTTAATTATGGTTTCCAAGTCTTCTCCAGACCCCCGTTTTACCACAATATCATCAGCAAACCTTAGGGTTATTATTTCTTCTCCTTGCATTTTGATACCCTTTCCAAATTCATTTTTAACTTTATTATTCGCCGTTATATATATAAATTCAAGAGCATCGGTGACAGACTTGTCTTACTCTTTTCAGCTTTGCTTTCTTGACCTTCAATTCTAATTATTGCTAACTGCCATCCGTAGACATTATCGATATAATTAATAAAATGTGAGATTACCAAAAAATGATAAATTTACTCCATATTGTGTAATTAAATCTCCGGTTTCCTATGTCTGCGTTAATGTATGACGATGCCCCGGACTTAATTTTGAATATCTTTTTAAACTGAAATTCCTTCCATGTTTGTCCTAGGGCTTTTCCATTGTTATCCCCGGGGTTTTAAGAATGTGTTCAAAGTTTTCGTGCAACCTCTTCTCGCATTTAAATATGTATCAAGATTTAAAATATATATATATATATATATATAAGAATATATCCTTTTTTATTTTTTTGATATAGTGACTCAAATTTCAGGCCATAAAAGAGCCACGTTTACGTTACGTATTCGAAGTTAGACGGAGCAAAAGACCAGAAAGTGCACATCGTCACATGATATTCTAAGAATCAGTTTAATATTCATTGTCAGAACAGGAAATTAGCAATCATAAACGTCATCTCCGAGCAATATTACAATTTATAAGGAAATCGTAGTAATGATAAACTTGTGTGATGCAGCTAATGTTTACAAAGCTTATAATCGGTGCAATTTATTTTAATAGTAATTAATTACTTTTATAATCCTCTTCTCAAAAAAGTCGTACATGTTGAAGTGAAACTTGCGAGTTGATATTCACTTTGTTTGCAAGTAAATCATTACTGCTGCTTATCCGCAATTAAAAGTGATTAGAAAGCGTTGAATATATTGCAACAGAGTCGCACTGCTATGCATACATCCAGATTAATTTTTGAAAATCTGTGTAATAACTAGTTTTCGTTCTACATATTATCGTGGTTTTATTGCAAGATTATATTAAATCTGATTAACGGAATAGTACGAATACTGCATTCAATTGGATTGCAATCCGGATAGTTTCAAGTATCGGATAATATGCTTCTAAGTCTCATCAAGATATTACCTATAGACATTAAATGTAGGTATTAAATTCCCCGGGATTAATTGTAAACCCACTCGCCATTCATTATCAATTGAAGTGTCGCCATATCACATACACTTATCCTGTAGCCTATGGAAAATAAGTTTGTTAGACCTCCTGACAGCTTGAATATTCGTAATAAAACAAGCGTAATAATAATATTGTCTGTTATGAGGAGAGAATCGTGAAATAACGAATAACATTATTCGTCGGATATAATGATGTATTGTAAATCAACTTCATAAACTTTCACTGATAGCTTGGATGAATAAACCTGAATCCTGCTATTAGAAGGGACCAACGCGTAGCAGTGACATTTGATTTTATTCTCCTGCCATCTAGGGAGAGAGCCAAGAAATATCCGTACTTGTCACATCTGTGTGATGAGACTTGTTTAAATTTTCTCACACCCGATATTCTCGTTTTTCCGTTAAGCTGAACTTTAAAGCAGAATGATGTTTATTGCATAACATTATTTTTATTTACGCTTTAGATTATTACGTGATATTCTACTATCAAGATATCATTGACGGATTATTTTACTCTACTTGACGTTACATGCTTAGTCCGAAAATCTTTAGAATTATAGTTCATGTTAGACGTTATCAAAACAAAAATAACAATTAAAGTAGAAATTATTTGGATTATCCCTTCAGAGTGTTGACGAGTCATTTGTTTATTCCCAAGACATTACAAATAAAATCATACTGCGGACTTTTTATTTACCGTTTTATGTAAAATAATAGTTGTAAACGACCTGATAATATTAATAATTGTCTGATTCAAACAATTAAAAAATTATAAATGTACATTTTAAAAGGCATTACGTTTCTTTAATTCATTTTGATGGTCATTAGCGACTGCTCCATTACAAAAATTAATGAGTGGAAATAATACTGTATAAAGGGAATACAGAATAATATGGAAATAATTTAACTTTTCGGAATAAAATGTAGCACTAGGGATATAATACCAGCTGACAAATTACTTATTATCGTAAGTTAAGAGAGTGCTAATACATTAGAATGAGATAATTAATTCATAAAAATTTTAAAAATTGTTTAATGTGGGATGATAAAATAAAAATACAAAAATTTACACAATTTCTGGTTGTGCAATTGTTTTTTGAAAAATGGAACAAAAATAACACTAACGCTTCACTCAGGGTCATTAACAGTGGGGAAAGAAAATGGTAAAAAGTTATTCTGTGACATATGTGAAATAAGAGTTTAGAAAACATTTATTCTTATATTTTTGTCCAGAAATTTTTCCTCCTCGTCGTGAACGTTTTCTTACACTTCACTTTTCTGTAAAAACCCAGTGCCCTGCTTTTTGGATTCACTAAAATTTCACTTAGATTTTTATTGTCTCGTTGTATTTCCATCGGCGGCTGCTTACATCTTTTTATTGCTTTTATTTTCTTTCCAAGGAGATACGCCAAACCACTTTTACATTTCAATTTACTTAAAATTTCGTCAGCTCGCACGCTCAGATTATCCTTATTACTCGGCCGTCCTGTCCACATCTCTTGAACTCGCTCTGCCTTTTTCTGGACTTCTGCCTTGCACACTTACAATACGAGGATAATTTTACTCTTTCGAATACATACATATATATTGTCACGACCTCTTCTTACTCTCGCATATTTCACCTTCTGCGAAAATGCGGAACTGACTTCCCTATGCTCGTTTACCAAGTCTTCATTGGTGTTTCGAAATAAACTGAGATATTGCCCAAGCTAATTCGCTGGCATGAGCGTGTAGATTCACGGTAAAGTTCAAAGTGATGAAAGAAACAAAAAAATTATTATATTTACTCTTGCTATTTCTGATATTGATGATAATTGAAGATACCGGTTGAGTGGAATAACATTCTCACAACAAAAAATTAAATAAAATTATACCAATAAAAGATTAACGTGAAGGAATTATAAATAAAAAGAAATTACAGAAATGTAAAAAAGAGAAACACAAAACAATTTAATATTTCGGTAAGGTCTTCGAGTGCAACTAATAACTCGGCAAACAGAGTTTTCATTCGTCAATATTCCATTCGAAGAAACAGCCGCAACAACTCGACGAAAAATTTAAGATAAGACTTTTTAATCTTACAATGATTGTCCTCTGGATAATCCAGGAACCACGACCTTTTCCTTCATTCGAACCGTTTCCGACCAAAATTTGAAGTCGTCACCCGGAGCCAGCAGCGAAGCAGCACCAATATCACGCAGGATGCATGAAGAGAAAAAATACTCAAGTGCCAATTAATGTTTGATCCTCAAAGTTTAGAAAACAACGAGCTGCAGCCTTTTTAACACAAATTATATTATTTCGTTTCTGTTACACTCCAATAAAATAGGTCTCACTTCCCTACACTGTCTCATTCCGTCCATAATGAATGTAGCATATCTCAACACTTTCTTTCTTCTATTTTTCTCAAAGCATAAAAAAACTGCTGGGATTAGTATTCTTTGATATTAAAAACAAAAAGTATAATATTCTTTCAACTAATTTTAACGAATAAATACTTTTTAACTCTTCACTTCCGGATATTTTTCAACAAATATTACAAGTAAATCATTATCTTATTACGTTTTTTAATAACCTACAGGTAGATATTAAATAAAATATATTCATTTCAATGTTTTACAAAGTTATTTATTTTAAAATCTTTTCTTATTATATCTACTTTGAAAATTTTTTCACGGAATTTTGAAAAAAAATTAAACCAAATAAAGCATAATAAATATTGTAGTAAAAATTGTTCACAATAAAAAGTTGTAGTTTTTATGCTATTAAGATGACATATTATTACTTAAAAAGATCATTATCAGAAAGTTCCCGACTAATCTCACAGTCTATAGAAATAGGTTTCGAACGCGCGACCTTCGGAATAGCCGGCTGGAGCGTAATTCATTTAGAAGGTTCGGTCGGCTACCCCGAAGAGTAGAGAATAAAGATTTTGATGCTAGTAATTATAAAATGTTTCAAATCAATTGCTTCTCTGAATACATACATTGCAACATCCTTTCCGATAGCAAGATTAGATCGCGGAACCCTGAGTATCAAGACGGCACGAACTCGCCTACCAGCTGCGTTCGACTGCACCAAAATTTGATAAAAACAGTGTAAAATGCCATCGTAGTTATTTATAAAATGCTTCAAATATATTTCATTGTTCATTGCAAATAATATCTCAAAAGTAGCATAGGTTTCAAAGCATAAAAAATACGAAAATGTGGTAGTTTTCCGCTTTTAGAAATCGAGAAATAAGTAAAAGTTTAAAGTAAATCATGCGTTGAGAAAAAAACTCGCACTCTCTATGAAGGGGACGAGATATCTCATCCAGATCAAGGAAGAAGAACAAAAATTGACATAGGACGAGTTTTTCTCGGCGCGTCATGTTTTGCTAAAGCGATCCGGACGAGATAACTCGTCCGAGACAGGGAAGGGGTTAAGCAGCATAAAACAATACTTTTTTCATAATGAACAAATATGATTGGAATAAGTTTTATTATTTTTATTTATTTATTTAACACGAATTATTTCGCGCACAGAAAACAGATAACACAGCTCGTCATCAAAATTTTTTGTTTTGGTTAACAAGCTACATGAGGGTGGTCCTGAAACAGGCAACTGCCCTTTAATAGCATAGGAATGGAATTGAAAAGGGGGGATGTTGAAGGTAGAGCAAGGTAGCTAATGGAATGACTAGTGCCCCCGGGCTATAACCAACAAATTAACGTACGTAACGTAAGACGTGGCGTTATATGGGTGCGAAACGCGGACGATAAGAGTTGAGGAAAGGAAAAGAACAGAAACGTTTGAAATGTGGTGCTATTGGCGAATGCTGAAAATCAGATGGGTGGATAGAATCACAAACGAGGAATTTCTAAACAGAATTAGGGAAAAGCGAACAATATGGAGGACGTTGACTAAGAGAAGCGATAGATTAATAGGTCACGTTTTATGACAGGATGGTCTTGTAAAGTTAGGATTAGAGGAAAGTGTGTGGGGTAAGAACAGAAGAGGGAGGCCAAGGACGGAATGCGCTAAGAAGTTTAGGGAGAATGTTGGGTGTGCTAGTTAGAAGGAAATGAAAAGGGTAGCGCAAGATAGGTTAGCATGGAGGGTTGCATCAAACCAGTTTTAGGACTGAATAACACAATAACGTAAAATATGAAGTGGTTGCGAGAAATATTATCATAAAAATACAATAAACAAAATGTGCTGTAGCGCGATATTTATTTTATTATTTATTGTATTAAATTGTAATTTAGAAATTAGCAAAGGATTGGAAGGCGACAGTGGATGGTTCAGTGGCGCCACCCTGTCGCAGGGATAGGAGGCTGTAATCCTATGAGATGCTGTCAGGGCACGTATAAAGATTACCTGCGCTGTTCTCAGAAATCCCAAACTACGAAGAAACAAACAATATTTTAAGATTACCTGGTGGTGGCCTCGGACAGTGGAGTTTCGTGGGTTGATAAATCGAATGAAAAAGATCGATTTATCGAGGTGCAGGACACAGCGGAGAGGCTGTGCAGATTCATTCGGTTCCGGACACTAGGAGAAGACGGTCGACTTGTGCTGGACTTAGCAGACGCTGAAGGAGACGGAGCCATATAGAAGCTGTATAGAGGTATGCTGCCAAGTTTCCAATACAGATCGTTTAAGGGAGTTAAAGAGATCAGATTGCTTCACCGAATTCTTAATTTCGTTGATTATATTCCTTAATAATGCATTCCCTTTTAAATCCTCCTCTTATGTAAATAAATTCCCAAGATTTTTAATCATCTTCTATTTAATATATTTAACCCCCCTCCTATAGTGCATACGAGAGTAACGAGTCGTTACGTCATATATATATATATATAGGTGTGTGTGAGCGTTAGTCGTTCGGTAAAAAGTAGCACAAACATTATTGCCGAAATCTATTATTGTTCGCTCACTGTATACTGTAAATGTGGGGCTCGTTTACCGTATTTTGCTTTAGTATTACGTGACTGGCTGCAGTGTATGTTGAGACTTGTTTAGTTTCACCAACCCCCACTATATCGTAAAAGGTTTCTTCGAAAACGTTACCTTCTGACAAAACTTAGCCTTTCACTAACAATAAACATCTGCATGTAATCATAACAACAACAAAAACGCAACGCCGGTTATTTATGATATGGTTTTATCAGTTATGAAAATTTAGCGGCGGTGTTTTGGTAATGAGTTGGAAATTCCCTACGGGCATATAAAATTAATACATCCTTATTTAAAAGTAAAAAAAAAGATTCTGCACAACGGTATTTCTCGGTAACACATTGTGAATGGATGTGATGTATATTATGATAAGATGAAGTGTTCTCATCAAACTATATTCAATAGTATTTTTCTTTAATTTTAATTAGTTCACTCGAGGGACGTCTTTAAAATATGGTAAAAATATAACAAGTATAATTATTACAGAATATCCATCGAAAGTTGAGAATTAGTAAAGGCGTGCCATTAAAATATTGCAATAAGAATTTATCTAACAACTGCGCGCTACGGTTTATTTACAAAGAGTTCATTAATGAGTTTGTATAATCCTATTTCCTCTGTGAAATGATATATTCGACGCCACAAGTCTGTTGCTGTAGCAAGCATGCAGATAAATAAGGATATGTAATTTTCTTTTAATGATGTTATGGGTACCATCTAGTGTGCCCATGGAAGCATGTATAGAGTTTCTGATATATTAATGTCTAACATAATGCGATAAAAATTGAGGTGTTTGCTATTCTTACAATGAAATACATTAGGCTTTGAAATTGTATTGATGAACGAAAGTAAAATAATGTAATTGATAACAAAACTCCTTTTCGATCACTGTTTTGTGAGTTGTTATATTTTAAAAGAGGTAGCTTTCGGCAATTATACTGCCATATTCATCCTAATAATATACCAATCAATCATTGTTTATAATGCAATTATTAAAAAGCATTGTACAATATCAGATCTAAAACTTCTTAAAAATGATATAAACATTTTTACATTTGTTGTACTTATACATTATTTTGTAATATCCTTATTTTCCGTACAAAGTACGTTGTTAATATATAAAATTTTTATGTTTTTCTACACGTCGTCCGTTACAAACTGGCGGAAAAACTCAATATAAGCGAGGTTATACGTCAACCGAACGATAGTGTAAGATTAACATCGATTATTTATTTTGTATGTAATAATATATATAAATATATACATGGGTAGTAGCATAATGAATTGTATATATTTAATTAACGTATAATATTGAGTATTATTGTAATTTATTGATGGTCTCAATGTAATAGCTTCCTATTTCACTTCCTTCATTTCTGAAATTAATCATTTTCCCTCTAAAAATATTAATGAAAATTGATTCTGCGAATCGGAGCTTGCTTTTAAAATTGTTCATGTATAAAATACGTGTTTTGTCGAATGCGAATTCATGATTATTATTTTACGTGGCATGATAATGCTGTAATATTTTTCGATTTGGCTTTCAATGTTTGTTTATGATTGTACATAATGAATAATATAAAATCTAGTTGTTGGGATGCTCTAGAAAACATGTACTCTACAATGGAAAATTACTCTGAATCAGTATTAGAAATAAATTACAAATTGATAGATTTAAAAATGAACAAACATTTTAATTTTATAAATTTCCGTAAAAATCAATTTACTCCGCGCATCTAAATAGTGATCATACTAAAACGAAAAAGGTTGTTGGAAAAATATAATACTCTCTTCTTAAGTAATAATATTGAAAACCTGACTAATGTTATTATTCCAAATAATATAATTAATTTTTCAAGTTTGAGCCTTAGCATCAACTGTTACACGTATAATAACAAAAAACCTTATAAACTTAATTACCGAAGTTGAAGATTTATTATTCAAATTTTTTTCGCCGGATAATTATAAATATTTAATTAGAAGTAAGTTTGGAAAATTGGTTTCAAATTATATGTATATTAATTACATACAAAAATAAATAATGGATGTTAATCTTACACTATCCATCAACCAATCGATAGTGCATGACGTATAACCTCGCTTATACTGAGGATTTCCACCAGTTTTTAACGGACGTCGTGTAGAAAAAAACAAATATTTTATTCATAACAACGTACTTTGTGCGTAAAATAAGGATATTATAAAATAGTGTATAAGTACAAGGTATGTAAAATGTTTATATCCTTTTTAAGAGTTTTTTGATCTGTTATTGCATAAAGCTTTCTAATAATTGAATTATAAATTATATATTGATGGATTTGTATATTATTAGGATGAATATGGCAGTAGAACTGCCGAAAGCTACCTCTTTTAAAATACAATAACTTGCAAAACAGTAACCGTAAAGGAGTTTTTATTACACATTACATCAACATTTAAACGGTCAAAGAATGAAATGCGTTTAAAATAATTAAATTTAGCGCAATTATAAATTATTTTGAAACTAATATGCTATTCGAAAACTTTTGTGCAAACTATAACAACTAAACTCTACTGTCTTCAATTCTGATATTAAGTTATATATATATATATGTGTGTGTGTGTGTTTTGAATAGAATTGTTATTTCTTACTGACCAACACAGCAATACAATAAACTTGTAGTTGAGAACAAATAAAAGTTTATAACGACGTTCTAGACACTCTACACAGATATGTATAAATTGATACAATTACTGAGTTCACAAATCAATTTACAGCACACTTGAATGTACAAATACTATATACATTTAGTCCCTAGGAACTGTTAAATAACTATATATAAGCTGATATTCGTCTCAAAGTTAGAACGCAACATTTATCTATTAATTACTCTTAATACGGCGTGTGTTTATTTTATTTATATTTAATATATTCATCTCATTAATTCGAAAGTTAAAAAGAATTAACTATAAAAAATAATTTAACTCCTTAAATGGTTGTTGTGATATTCAGTCCTAACACCTGATCTGATGCAACCCTCCATGCTAACCTATTTTGCACAAGTCTTTTCATTTGCGCATAGCTACCACATTCTTCCTCTTCTGTTCTAACCCCACACATTAAATTAAATAAAACTATTTCAAGACATATATTACATACGCCATTTAAATAATGTACTACTCAAATAAATGGATAATATTTTTATTTAATGTCTAATGGTATGTAATGACAAACAAGTACAATTTAAGTTGCAATTCGTTTTAAACTTTTTTATATAGATTATAATTGGGTGCTAGTACAAACACATCGGGATCTTGCGTCTTCTAAGTTTATGGGACCCTAGAAAAATTTTATGTTTATGGAATATTTTTGGTAGTATTCCTACGTCCCGGTTGCATTTCCCAATTTTTTCTTTAAATTACTTAAAAAGATTTTTTCTTCAATATAAAAAAATCATCGCCGTCACCAACAAATTGGTGGTTTGCCTTTTCTCGGTTTCTCACAACTTTTATTTCGAAGTGGTTTAATGAACACTTCGACGATAGTGGGCATAAATTAAATTCCTAGAAATCACTTTAAAATTTAGCGAATAAGCATTGAATATTTTTATTTTATTAAAGCCTTACGTTAACTCTCCGAAACCGTACTTTGTATTTATAAGCATTAAGAAACATAGTTTAGACAAATTAAATATTTATTATTTTGATTATTATTT
Organism: Eucriotettix oculatus; assembly: GCA_034510155.1. Lineage (NCBI taxonomy): Eukaryota > Metazoa > Arthropoda > Insecta > Orthoptera > Tetrigidae > Eucriotettix > Eucriotettix oculatus. Next base: position 134,185,726 of record CM067376.1, on the reverse strand, counting down.
AATTTTTCCTGTTGCAGGTAAGTGCAAGTGATGGAATTATTCGTGTTTCTTTCCTCCGTTACTGTTGAGTAAGTATATAAATATAAGTAATATGCTAATAGTAATCATATTCCAATGAAATACAATATTTATTAAAAAATATTATTTTAGAAAGTAATTGTAGGAGAATGTATAAGTATAATCTGACGCACAGTTTCTCAAAAGAAATATTATTTAAGTATATTTACAGAGCGTTCATTTTGTATATATTTTAAACTTATTTCGATTAATTGTGAATTTAATTTCAAACTAATACTTAAAAACTTAAATTAAAAGTAGAAAATTAGAGATAAGTATAATTTCTTTTCAGCTTAAAAAAATTTCAATTATATCCGGTCTTTAATAAATATGTTATTCAGTTTACAACGAAAGTTACTAAGCAGGCTACAAAGATAAATCTTCTATAATCTACGTTTGTGACCTTTATTATTACTAAATCATGAATAACGTGCTGTTATTTTCTTATAATTGACAGAATTAACTATAAATCAACAAACAATAAAACTATTAGGGTGTCCGGTGATGCCCGCGTTATATTAGCCTGCTACAGTACGAGCGAAAAAACCATCAGTTTACTTTTTAAGAGATGAACTTCATCATAAACACCGCCATAACCCAGTATTTCAATCGTGTCAAGAAATGGATTGGCACCTTAAGTATACACACTAACTTAAAAATAGTCTGAAAATGTACATTACTGAGGAAAACATTTTTACGGCTGCAAAAATCTGTTTGTATACGTTTTAAATTTCCATACCTCCACCACCGCCCCCATTCGTGGTAGTAGTGTCTTACCCCTACAGTCCCTGCTTTATTCCTAGGCGCAAGGATCAGGTGTACAAAATTTGGTCGAATTTGACCCTCGCGTTTATAATGGCATGCCGCGTATACATACACACAAAAATGCACTGAAAGAGTCCTACATATGTAATTAAAAGATACTTAAATCATCTCTTCGGCCTGATTACCGTTCAGAAAATTTTTATAGTTTCTTATACATATCTGTGAAAAATAAAATTGAGTGTATGCGGCCCTACACTACGATTTATAAAACATTTAGCATGTTTACAAACTAATAAAAAGTATCATTAATTATGAATATATAGTTGTTAAATATAAAATAACATTTCATTTAAGTAGTGATACTATTTAGTTCCTTTTGCGAATGTCGCATCGGATAAGCGACGTTTAGTTACATAAAAATACATCTCAGGGGTAGCGGCGTCTGTAGGTATGTAAAGCGTGCGTGCCGAATCCAATGGCTAAGAGATACAGAAGCGGAAGACAGAGCTGATAACGAAATCTGGCCAGCAAGTTTTTCCCGGAAGGGCAGAAGTTTCGGAGAAAAATACCTGACATCCCACAGCAAACTGCACTGGTCATATGCAACAAATCCTCCAAAACAGTGTGTATTGGAAATGGGAATAACATAACTTAAATCACTCGTGCTTGAGATTAGTCCACACCCATGCGTATAAAACCAAACTGAGCAGGAGCAAATAAATTTTTACATAATAAATTTTTATTATTTCTCGTTTGATTTAAGTGAATATAAATATAATTTAGAAGAAGGGCAAGAATGGAAAAATGTCGACGGGACCAGGGACCCGAACCCCGGACCTCCCGTTTTCCGGGCGGGCGCTCTACCACTGAGTTAATCCGAGTCGACGTCCAAGGGCCGATTCAACATCCCTCCATTCCCGTAAACCTAAGCTTGGCTCACCTACAATTCACCATTATATTGCTTCTTCAACTCCACCTTTAGCATTGCTCAGATCTGTCAGTGCCCTTTCAATCACTGTCCTTAAAATATTGTCTCCCAGTTCCACCTCTTCTTCTGTTACTGACTGATCTAGATTTCAACTGTGATACAGCTTTTATAGATATTCCTTTAATCTTTCTGCATTTTCTTCTTTATCCAGAATTGGTTTCCCATCCACTATCCTGATGTTATTGTTAATATTTTTCCTCTCTCCGAATGTTTCTTTACTTTCCTATAAGCAGCATCTATTTTCCCTTTCAACATGAAATCTTCAATAACTATGCATTTCTCTTGGAACCAAGTGACTTTGACTGCTTTTCACTCCCTATCTAACTTTTTCTTAAAGCGACTGTACTGACCTTTACCATTTTCATCTCTCGGGTTTTTATATTTAACACTTTCAGTAAACATTTTAATTATTTCTTGTGTTATCAGAACTTTCCTATTGGTATGAGTTATTCTTCCTATTTTTTCGTCGGCTATTCTAGTCATTTCTTCCTTTAAGAGTACCTAGTTTTTACTTCCATATTGTTCCTTTCTCCTTTCACTGTTACTCTACTCTTAATATCTCCTCACTAATCACATTCTTCAATCTCTAATTCTAGGAAATACATTAAGAATGGACGTTGCGTAAATTGATCAAAGGCGCTTTGAATTTAAGTCAAAGGAAATAAAAAGGCTTCAACCAAAGCTCAAGTGGGAGCGTATAGATAATTTAGTAAATTGTACGTGAGCCTGATTTAAGTTTACGGGAATGGAGGGATGTTGTATCGGTCTTTGGACGTCGAATTTGACGTGGTAGAGCGCCCACCCGGAAAACGGCCGGTCCGGGATTCGGGTCCCTGGTCCGGTCAACATTTTTCCATTCTTGTTCTTCTTCTAAATTAGCTATACGCTCCTGCTTGAGCTTCGGTTGTAGCAGCTCTACTTCCTTTGTATATATCAAACTACAGATAAATTTGATTTACAACGGAGACCTAAAAGTGACAATGTTGTGTGTAACTGAGGAACAACGGACGATGGTGAAACCATAGTTAATAATGCAGGGTAAAACGTCTACGAATTTGTGTACCGCAGTGAACATCCCTAGCCAACCATTTCTCTTGGAATTATAGTATAACTCGTTTCACATCTCACGAGGATCAGGATTAATTGAAGTACAAAATTCGAAACTAGTTTTTCAGTAACCCCGTGGGTTCTGACAGTTCGATGAATTACTTTCTGAAAATATCCATAAAATGCAACTATTCATTTGTTCATTTTTCGGTTGAATATTTTTCCATTAATTTCCTGCGTGCGGGTAGCTTATATGAGGCTCAAACGGTAGTGCGGAGTTTTAATATGAAAGTGTCCACCGCTGATTAAGTTGTAATGAATGAAGGCTCGCGAGCGGCATATGCAAGCTTTTCACTGCTCCGGTGTTCTGGCAACGCTGCTAGGCCAATAAATCTGACAATTTACGGCGTCTGCCGCAGCCAGAACAACAGAAGTCGATTACTGTGACTCTGTTATGGGACCTGAAACGCAATTCGACCCGGTTCCATTCATGAGAACAGCACCAGCGGATTCTACGTCAAAGAATTGGTATCAATAGTACTGAAAACAAGGCTTCTTTTGTTACTTCGATTCATATGCTAAAAACGTTTGAAATGTGCTGCTCTTCAGTATCCGAATATTCAAATCGGTAAATGCAAAATAATTTTGCTCGTACCCTTCTTCCTCTTTTGTTTATAAAAACCAGAGTCTACTCGATATCGAGCTGTATTCTGGTCCTGTGCCCTGTGTACATAATTAATGTCTATCGTTGTTTCGCAAATTGTGAAGTGAATCATAGATTATATATTCCTTTCTAGGTAACATAAAATTAATATAGTTAATTAAATAATTCTAGCGTTAAGTAAATTTATTTTGTATCTGAGTTCAAAGAGGTTGAAATTAAATGTAATAAAGACTAAATTTATGTATATTGCTACGATGTGATAGATTAGTCATGAACTTGATAAAAGCTACCACCTTTATAAATAAGTATATCTTGTATCTTCTGTTGTAATGATTGTTAGGACGAGTAATCCTGGGCGTAATCACGCAATCTCTATTAAATATCACGGCAACAATTTACTAACGCATTTATACAACAAAACTGGATCATGGAACTTTTATAAAAACCAAAAAAAAGCCATTTATTTCTCTTAAAATTATTGCTACTCTACATATAATGGATAAATAGTAGTTAAATGGAAATAATTATCAGTTTAAAGGCAGAGGTATTGTTCCCAATTGAAGCTCAGCCAAAGGTCAAGAAATTAAATTTAGAAAATTAATTTACAATATGAAGCATTCTGTAAGAAGTTTCCATAGAGAACAGATCCTGAGATATTCGCAATGCACCTTTCCGTGGTAAACCCGGAAAACAAACAGTCATAAATCTGAAGCCTGACAGGTGCCCGAGGATCATCAGTCCTTTGTCTGGAAGGATTTTTGCGGTTTCAGGTAAGCCAAGGTCAGAAAGGTCGTTGACCAAAAAGATGGCTAAGGTGGCCCCTCCCAAATTTTAAATTTTTGGCAGAGGAAGGGTTGGGACGCCTACTCTGCCTTTGGAATATCTGGAGGTAATTGAAAAAGCGGGTAGGCCAATAAAGTTTTAACAGAGGTGGAGAGGACCTCGAGATAAGGATTCGGAGAACTGTAGAACTGTAGAACTATTACTCTTGATTTTGTGCATTGTTCTGAATTCTTTTCTGTTAACGAATTTATTCATTTAACTATATTCATTCTGATTACAATGACGCTGAATACGACATTGAAACTGAGTAATAATATTGACTTTCCATTTTGTCCTTGCGTATGGAGTTCTGCGAATTTATGACCATCCGATGCGCAACTATTCAATATTCATTTCCCTCATTAAATTTTTTTTCTTTCAGCCTGTGACAAGCGCATGGTTATTTTGAGTACAGTGCGAGAAAGGAAATTTGAATTTAAGATTAACTTATTTCTTTGAAGGGTGAGGTATTATAATCGTTCCTCCGTTTGTTAATTGCGGTCGAATGTGAATGTGAAGGTTAACACTAAAATGTTTGTTGCGCTCAAACATTTATTGATGTTTCTTAAAGAGTAAATAAATGTGTAGGAAGCATTGTTTTTTAAACCATTCCTCTAATATTTCAGTAAAACGAGCTCCATCTGGTTGTTACTATTATTAGTTCAGAACTTGAGCTGATTTACATAAAGTCGGAAGGAAGGTAGCACTTGATAAAGTAGATGGCGGCAAATGATTCGCTTGTGGACTCAGAGATGACAACTTGATTAACATTGTTTACAAAAGTAATGGATAGAAGTTGGATTCCTGGGGGAAAAATGAATGGAGTCACAGCTTTTACCAACTCAATAAAAAATGTTTTATGGATTTGAAAAAAAATTGAATGTAATTTGAAATGTTTTAAAGTTCTTTGAGAAATATTATAAAAAAGATAATTTCAAAAGCGACACTAATGTGAAATGGAAGGAGTCCTTTAAAAATAATTCATAGGTAAATAATTTCTTCTTTATATTTAGTCTACGATATTGATAGTTTAAAAAGTGATAAGATCAGGGAAAGCTTTCACCAGTAATTAATTGCCCATACCTTTTAGAAACTCGAGGGGGATAAGGGCTAGGCTGACTAAGCGAAATAAATTTTTGAAAATATTTAAAATGCAAGATTTAATTTAGCAGAAACATTAATGAAAATGCTAACACATAAATTTAAAAGTGATCATTATTAACTAATAAATTAAACTTTATAGCAAAAGAAAAACAAGTTTCTCTAGATAACAAACTGACAGTACGCTAGAAGCTTAAAATTGTTATGTTTTGATATGTCTGTAGGTTTTTTTTCAGACACAAGATGTAGATAAAAATCGACTGGAAATAAAATAACAGAATCAAAGATTTTAAAACAGATGACACGTGACGAATATTATTTAGTAAAGGATCATCTTCTTTTGTATTAGTGGAATTAAGGTTTACTTTTTGTACAAAATTTCATAGATTACTCCTTTTTATATTTGTAACAATTATTTAAAATAAGACATTTTTCAAATACGACATCTATTTCATATGATGAATCCTATTTTGGGAAATGATCTTGAAACGTAACAATTTTAAGTTATAATAAAAATGCCAAAAATTTAGTATTTCATAATCTTAACAACAGACGTTAAACACACGGTAATTAAAGTCGTGCGTGGATATGCAGATTATTTTTCAAAACACATAGTGACACACGAGAAATTCTTATTTAACGTGTTCACCCGGAAAACCTTGATCTCCTATTCACTAAGTGAATTTGCTTTACTTTCATTACGTAGTATTAACATTTCAGGAGACAAATTTACTATATTTCGTCGTCGGTCTTTGAAAATAATTAAGGGATTTCTCTTGTTCCAAGTGAACATTTGTAGAAAAATTCCGAGCTTCCCATAGTCTGATTTGGCACGTCCTGTTACAGGTAGAGAGAAAGTTCAGAGTTCTGTTCCCACCAGCATTTTTTTTCGAAACCCCATCGAAAAGTGGAAGACGGGTCGCCTATATACATAAACCCCTGCGGCAAGGGCCCTGCACTCAGGGAAAAGGAAGAAATAAAATTGTGCTCGCGAACCACTGCCACCTCGACTCCAACTCCAATGTGCGTTGATCTGGGACGCTGAGAATCAATCACCAGTTGAACTTTGGGGTCTCTGAAGGATAGACCAGAGACCCCACGCACCCCGTAGTACCAATTTTCCCGAAGGATGGCATTGGTGGCCGTGCGTATTGCTCCTTTCAGCAGTTACATGCTCAGGGTGGTTCGCACTGTAGGGAGGATTTCCACTTGCCATAAATATTGTCGGTCCATTCTAGCAAGCCTGAATAAGCTCCCAAGCTAGAGAAATGCTATCGGATGATTATGACCATAGTCAGATAGTAAACCGAAGGATCCGAGGCCCGCTGATCGCATTTACAACCAGAACGCTCGAGTCCTCAGACGGCGCACTAGTCCCCGAACTTTCAAAATCTAAGTCGCTCAAAGACGATTCGATGACGGCCTTGAATCAGTCTCGGTTATTATCACTGGCAGGAACAGGATGCCACATCCCAAACTAACCCCTGTGTTCCTCGTACCAGGAGGAATTTATTCACCACCCTAAGGGGCTTAACGCAAGTGGCACAAGGAGAAGAGGTTCTAAATTGCTTTCATCCTTCCTAACACCAATCTGATCCTTGAGGACTTGCCTCATTGGTCAAATAAGTGTTAATGTAGCCCACGTAAGAAACGCTATTAAACAGTAGGAGTGACCAGACTTCAGATAGTCATAATTACTCTCGCCCTTTATCGCAGTAAACTTCTGATTAATATTGTCACGCCAAATATAATATTCATTTTATATTTTTCACTCCAGAATACAACTGATCATATAATAGAAGTTTTCAGCCTTTCAGCAATTTGGAAGTAAATTAAACAATAAATTAGTATTATTCCGGTACTAATTTCATTGCATTACGACATTTATCAATTTTACACGTATATTTATCTGTAGATTTGGTATTGAAAATTGTCTTTGATATACAGTGAAATTACGTCCTGTGACTATATAATACTCATATTTTAATTAAATTTTAATTATAGATGAATATGGCTGAAAGGCTTAAAGCTTCTGTAATAGGGTAACTTCTGTTACGTAATAAGAAAAACAATAATATAATGAAAAATTTTATTTGCTGTGAGAATGTCAATAAGTGTGAAAGCTTTGATCTGGATTAGATTGAATTGTTGTTATGGTATTCAGTCTTAAAACTGGCCTGATGCAACCGTCCATGCTAAGCTATCCTGCGCAAGCGTTTCCATTTCTACATAGCTACAGCAACCAACATTCTACCTTATCTGCTAAGCGTATTACATTGTTGGCCTCCCTCTTCTGTTCTTACCCCGTACTTTTCCCTGTAGTGCTAATTTTACAAGACCCTCATATCTCAAAACGTCGCCCATTCTCTTGTTCTTTCATTGGTCAAAGTCTTCCAAATTGTTCCCTCTTCCCCTATTCTGCTTATAATTTCCTGGTTAGTAAGTTTATCCACCAACCTAATTTGCAACATTCTTCTATAGGATCACATTTCGAAAGTCTCTATTCTTTTCCTATCATCAAGATTTCGCATCTATAGAACGCCGCAGTCCATACGAACCTTTTTAATAATGATTTCCTAATATCTTCCCTTTTGATTGAGAATCTGATTCGACCTAAATATTCTAAAACCATTTATTGCAAGCAGCCTTAGTTTTCTTATTTATTTGGAGACACCCTCGAGAGTTATAAAAACCTTTTAACGTATTTATTAACTATTTAATATATGATTACTTAAGTAAGACCTTTATTAAATTTATAAATTATATCGCGTTAAAGAACCTATTGGTTCGATTATCGTCTTCTTATGAGAAAATATACAGTTTTAAAGAAAAAACCTCAAACCTCATAGATGTATGTTCAGATTAGAGATCTAAACGCGTCAATAAATTTATAACAATTTTCGTACATGTATAAGCTTATCTTGCAACCTCGAAACCATGATAATTTCAAAATCTGCAAAAAACGGCAGCTGTTTGCACTGAAAAATATTTATGGCAGCAACTAAGATTGACAGCGTTTCTTCCTATGTTCTTTGTGAATAATTTCATCGGAATGAGAGGGCAGTAACAATATCAGCGGATGTGGAGGGAAGGTACGTAGAAATAACGCGAAGCAAATCGAGATTGGTGTCTATAAGTTACTGAGTTCAAATCTGATATTTAACATTCAACTTCAGTTGTGCTTCAGCCCCATGCTAGACTAGTATAAATAAATACGGAACAGTTTCTATTAAAAATTGAGAGGTTTCCGATTCAGAGCTTTTAATAACTCATAAGAATTGTTCATCATATATGTTATATTTCTTGTAATATTCAAGATTGGACGTGTAAAACTTTACCCTCTTACTTTACCTATTATTCGAGACTAAGTTTCCTCAACGATCGATCTTCAACTGTTTCATCATCACAATTATTTTTGCTCGCTTCGAGGTCTTGGATGTGATAGTTGCGTAAAAGTGAAGACAACGTGCAAAATACCATTTGTTTATATGTGTTAAAGTATTATTGCCAGGCTAATATAATCTTCTTTCGTAATGTAGGGACAAGAAGTTGACGGAGCGAGGTTTCGTTGATTCGAAAGCTGACTCACTTAGTGAAGTGACTCGGACGATCCGTCTGCCTCTTGGGATCTAAGCGGCTTTTGTCCACTCTCCTCAGCTAGGATTTTGCCGTGACAAATTGCTCCAGACGCCTTGTACGCCTGGGATTAAGGACCTATCCAATCCTTCGCCTCGCACTATGTGATACAAGCCTTCTCACGAAAAAAGGGATTAGTATGAGCTACACTCAAAAACTGCTGCAGAAATATTTAGGTGGATTTAATATGTTGTAATGCGTAAGCTGAATATCGTAATGCTACAAAATCTGGAACCAGTAATGATTTTTCATTAATATCTAGTGTATATAATAATTTTAATTGAGCTCAAATGAGTGTAATAACTGTATACTCAATAAGTGTTCTTCAGTTACAGTAGAAAAAATTTTCATTGAGGGACAGGTATTTAACCTAAGGATTTAATTAAAAGTAATAAAGATTGGGTATTAAGTGTTAATAACTAAAATTATCTGACAAATTGGATATTAATATTACATAAAATAATTGAACTTGCTATAAGCCAGGAAATCTTTTAAAGCAGACAAAACAATTAAATTATAAATCGTCGCTAATTTGGGACTTATAGAGATGTACAGCATTTGATAAAATAAGAGATATACGTGAACTGAATTGTTAATTTAAGAAAAAAATTCTTCAATTAAGAGGGGTTTCGTAAATCATTAAAGTACAGACAAAATTTTTCATTAAAAATCTTCCATTAATTAATTATAATAATAAAAAAAGGTTGAGTAAATTTAAAGGGAAAAATTAGGCTTCCGTGCTTTTGTAACTAACTTATTTAAGTGGTAATATCTGATAACGTAAACGTCAAACTTTGTCTATATAAATAAAAGGGAATATAGGATTTTTTGGGGTAATAGGCTCCATGAGGGTGATCCTGAAACAGGCAACTCCCCTTTAATAACATAGGAGGGGTCTTGAAAAGGGGGGATGTGGAAGATAAGCCCCCAGGCTACAGTCTAAAGATTCTTATCGGTGTTTCACCTGAAAGAGGTGCAGGAAAAGCTCTAGAAAACCTGCATGAGGCCGGTAGGGCTATTGATTACTATTCTCACGCCCTTTGGAATGACGGGAGACGAGTTTTCTGTGGAGTCGCAGCATTCCCTTCTCCTTGTCTACATCAGGTTTTAGGAGGCGTTTGGCCGGCTGATCCAATGGGGGAATCAGCGGACTACTCTTACCATATTTCCAAGGTCTTCGATCCCAGTACTTGCACCTCCCAAAATGTATGAAGGTGCATCGGAGAGTACGAGACAATCTCAAAGGTGAACCCCACAGTCAACCTGGAGGGAGGGGGGAGCATCTGCGAGAGAAAACTCACACAGATATCTCTATCGTTGTGGTGGACAATATATTTATAAACCTGGCCTCGTTCGAACACACTGCACTTTTAATGTTTGTCCCTTATGCGTTCCTATACCATTTATCCAATTACCCAGAAATTAAGGTGTTGCTCGTCTACGACATAGTTTCGGTCGATATTTCTTCCCTTTAAGGCAAAAAGGGTCCTACACTAAAGACACATAGAACTTGCAACAGGATACATTGCCTATCAAGCAAAATTATAATAAAACTTTAATATAATCAACATTTTTATTTAAGTGGTGATGCTTTTTTAATTGTTTTCCGTAAACGTCGTCGACACCCCCGCCGCGGCGGCTTATTAAGGCATCACTGGATATCTTGACTCGATTAATATACTGGCTCATCGTGGTGGTTATGATGAAATTCAGTTCTTGTGAAGTTGGGGGCGTGAAAGGGTAAATTATGAGAGCTGTGTCGCGTCTCGCAGTTCTTATAGGCACGTGTATTCAAAGATTACAGTTGAATTAAATACTGGAGCGGATTAATATAATTGAATTCCTGTGCAACACCACACACCCAATTCGTTTATAATATTGCATAGTATTGTGTATAATGTAGATTTAATAACTGAATTATATACTGTTCATATGAATGAATTATTTTTAAATATGGGTTTTATTAATCACATCACTCTTAATACAATTGTCTTTGAAAGAATGTAAACATATTGTTGTTCAATGATTAGTTTGAATTGTCTGAAAACATTCTATTAGAACTCTAAATTAGTATTTCACATTTAAATACAATTATTTTTTATAATAATCAATATTTTCAATAATTTCTGTGAAAAGTGATGTGAAATATTCATTTTGGTTTTATAACGTTTATAAATATTTAATTGCCATGTTCTAATTTGAGTGAATTCTAAGAATGGCGTGGTCTTTGAAGTGAAATAATTGATTCATCTTTCTATTACCAGCGCGATCTTTGTTTTCCTAAGGTCAAAAAATAAATATTTCGAAAAAAGAAAATATTTTATCTACCAGATTATTTGAAGGGAAACTGACGCAGTTTACATGTAAGCGGCCTCCAATACTTTTAGTCTAATAAAACAATTGTTAAATCAACTGTAAATTAATTACTATTTATCGCTAATGAATAATATTTTTACAGGAAATAAAAACGTTGGTCCACGATAATTCTTTCCATTGGCATGAACCATGTTTCAATTTTTTTTGACACACACCCAGTCTCACAATTAACAAATATCAGTATAATTTATAATGTACCTTTGTAGACAAATAAATGCTTTCACTTGAATTCTAATTTCATGTTTCGATTTGTTACTGAAGACAATAGTGACACAATACTGTCAGAAAATTGCACTAAAATCCTGCATGTAATTTCATTTAAAAAATGCGTGTTTTAATGTTTCGTTCTCTGTTCGTATTTAAAATTCAAAAATAAATATTCAGTGAATCTAAATAACGTGGTAGTAAAAGTTTTGATAATATTTAAAGTCCTTTAGATGTTATTTAGAATACTGTTACTGTTTTCAAGGATATGATGCACGTACTTAATGCATTGGCGGACATTAACCTCTATTTTCTGAGATAATCAGGGACGCCTCCGCTTTTCTTGGAACAGGAAGCTTATAACAAAAGTGTCACAGGAAACGTAATTTTCTTTGTCCAAGTGTTGTTGCTGCGAACTTCCTCAATCTCAGAGGACTCAGCTCAGAGAGCCCAACCTTTGTCCGTAGCAATAATTACAAAGTTCAAAGCGCAACAGCCTTATCAACTTAATTAATCTGGAGTAAGAAACTGATTAGATGCTTGGATCATTGCTGAGAGTATGTAAATATTATTTTTACTTAATTAAAAAACAAATCAACTGCAGTCGCATCGGTAATGAACCCAGATTTGTCACTAATGGTCAAAATGCTCCTTCCCTTTCTGAATGCAACCCTCAAAACAAATTTTGTAGGGAGTATTTATTCAAGCCTGGCTATGAAAGTAAAGAGGTGGTTCCATTAAAAGGTGTATTGTACTTCATGAATTTCTTTTCATTTCGAATATACGAGGGACATTAAATAATTAAGAAACAGATTGAGCTGGTTGAAAAATTGTGAATTTTTAAAAAGTGAGTCTGTTACTACTTTTCAACACAGTCCCCAATAATATTAATACACTTGTCCCAACGATGAACTAATTATTATACCTGATGTAAATAAGTCTATGTCTCAGCCAGTTTTCTACAAATTATATGATCTTCTCGTTGATAGTGAACTTCTTTGGCATCTGGTTAATAATAGTGAAGCCAAATTTCATCTCTGGTTAAAATATTGCTAACAAAAAAGTTACCTTCCATTTCATTGCGTTCTTTTAAATCTGCACAAATTTTAAGTCTAATGTCATAGTGCTGTTACATGAACTCATCTTCCACTTGTTTTTCTGTACTTGAGATTCGCTAAGGTTCGACCGTTTTTCAACTGTTCTTCTCGCTTATAACAATTACCGTGGTTCATACAACTTTCACCCTACTCTAAAATCGTTCTAGAAAAGGTTTGATTAATTTTTTCATCTTTGTAAAGTGAAAACCGGATCACAGACAAGTGAACCCAATTTCATCTCAAGTTAAAATATTGCTAATAAAAAAGTTACTTTCCTGTTCATAGCGTTCTTTCAAATCTGCACACCTTCGGAAAGCCAAAACCGGATCACAAACCGTTGTTCAACTAATGTGAAAACTTCAAGCGGACAACTCTTAAGCCAGTAAACGTCTCTTTTGTTAGCGACGTTTCTTAAATATTAAATTACATGCCATAGTAAACTCTTCCACTTGTTTTGCTCTACTTGAGATTGTTACTGATAACGTTATGAGCTGTGTCAACGCTTATTGCAACTTTTCTGCTATATCTTCAACAATAATACATCGGTCTTCACGAATAACATCGTCAATGTGGAGTTCAAGCGAGGGAGTTGATACTTCAACTAGTCGGCCAGGACGTTGAGCGTCATTCACTAAGGTTCGACAGTTTTTTAACTGTTTTTCTCGCTGATCAAAATTACCGTGGTTCATACAACTTTCAACATACTCGAAAATCGTTCTATAAAAGATTTTATTCAGTTTTTCATCTTCGGAAAGTCAAAAGCGGATCACAGACCGTTGTTCAACAAATGTGAAAACTTAAAGCGGACAACTCTTAAGCCAGTGAACATCTCTTTTGTTAGCGACTTTTTTTAAATATTAAATTTCTGCTATGTTTTATTTAAATGTGACATAAGCCACTACTCCATTATTTTCTAATTATCGTTTCCTTCTGCATAAAGAAAAATAAATGTACGGCATTTATGCTGATAGTGCACAAGGTTTAAAGCCGTCCTTCGAGAACATAAATCGTGAACAATTTAGAATTATGAAAAGAAGAAGCATTCCTACAAATCCATTTCAGCAACAAGGAAATCTGCACCAATGTATTCCTATAAGCTCCTCCTAATAACAGTAAAGATAAAATAGCCCCCTATTAACCCATAGCGCTCCTTTAGGCGCCCCAACGACTATTAAGAGCGGCCTTGCGCCTGTCGTTCGCTTTATAGGAACAATAGACGGTAATTAATTTAAGAGTCACGAACGGGGAAACTCATTTCCTAAACATATATTAGCCTGCTAAAGAGGAAGGCTATTTGCACTGGCACACACATCCATACCTGAATGTGCCCCATAAAAAAGATGTAAAACGGTAAACGATCCTGCCCACGCAACCAAAGCTTAATGCGCGTACTAATGAATATATTAGCACATTTTCATATAATTTGATCAAAATGTAAATCGATGTAACTAATTATATAGCCATAATCAGATTATTCTACGGCAGGGATTTCAAATATATTTAGCGGTCTCGAAATCCAGGTTCATATACTGGAAAATCATTAAAAAGCTAATGATATTTAGTCTTACGGCTTTGATTTCATGGGAACGATAACAACGATGTTCGACGTTTAAATTGTGGAACTGATGGAGGAGTCAGTTCAAAAAATTATGACAGTGGTCAACGGGCTGCCTACATCTGCTTCATTACTTGGTTTTACAGGCGCTGAGATACTTATAATTTCATGTTTATTATTTTTGTCCCATGCTACATTTTTAATTGTTGTATTTAATATTTATAGTTAACAAATAGAAATAGAAATAATCGAAGAGTGGAACAATGAGACATCAGATCTGGCAGTTGACCTCAGCCAGTTCAGTTGCTTAGATCTATCGCCCAGTAAGGGGGAGGTCCCCAGGTTCGGTTGACATTTTTCCATTCTTATCTTTTAAACTTAATTTCATGGCCTTTGGATGAACAGTTCTTCTCTGTATGAATTGATATATATATATATATATATATATCTTTATCTTCCAAGCATATTTAACCAACTGTAAACTGCGGGGGTGACTATCGCTACTCTCCGCCACCAGCCTATATTGTGTAGTGAAGAATAATCAGGATATTGCCGGTTTGAGCGTGGGGGTCTCCGGTAAAGTTAAAGTGATGAAAAATAAATAAATAAATAACAAATCAACATCCAAACAAAATTTTACTCTAGCAATTTCCTATGTTTAGATAGTTGATGCTGCTGATAGGGCGCCACCGCTTCTTGGAGAGGAATTAAATACACAAGTATAATAAATAAAATATACTGATAATAAAGGAACGAAGGGAATGTAACGAAAGAAATTACACAAATTTACAAAGAGAAACACAAATATTATTTATTTTTAAATGAAGTGTTTGGCCACAACAAATATATTGGCGACAAAGTTTTTTTACAATGGCAGATGGAGATGATATTTCCTTATCTTTTCATTCACAATATTTGTTTGTTGGCCAATCCAATGGACGACTCCGAAACCATGAAACGAGGATTCTCCGCACTTCTACGTACGGACCACTCCAACGTATACCAGTTGGTGTCACCTGGAGCCAATCTCGTTCGGAATATGCCTCAAATACTGAATCGATATTTTATCCTTAAGTATTACTGTCGTCCAGCCACGCTGTAATCTCAACTCGCTCCTCGTCAGTCTCTCCGTCCAATAATCAACAGATCTCCTATCTCCTCTCCCCCCACCGTTTTTCAATTATTTTCCAAAATATCAACAAGCATTCTGCGATAAAAACTCTTTGATAAAAACAAGAAAAAAATAATAATGTTCGTTAAACGAATTTAGAAATCCCCAAATAACATCCCTGCGAGAAGGAACGAATATGAAAGAAATAATATTAATTTAACTCAAAATTTTATGGTAACAATAACTGATACCACAGCCTCATCCCAACAATCACCTTACGTAACGTAAGACGTCATTAGAAATGTTGATCGGCTGCGAGAAATATTTCGACAAAATTACAAAAATACAAACATGTATACCAAAAGGAACGGGTCGTTACATCATATATTATAACGGGAACCTGGATCCTCCATCGTAATTCCGTCGACGACTGTTCAGCTGACAATATTTCGGCTCTCCAAATATGACAATTTATATTATATTTTCAACAGAATAAATCCAAAATATTCATACAATAACACGATATTTATTAAATCAGTTCATCTAATAAAGGGGTGTTCATTAAATATTCTAAATTACAATAATCACTCTCTGTACACTCCTGAACACAATATTAAACGATAAAATAAACACCGTTCGCTTGTTAAAGCTTTCTTCTTTTACTACGGTTTAACGTTGTTCGTTAGCCGAGTAATATTCACGTGGTCGCGAATCTTCGTGACCCCCAAACGCGTCCTTTGTCTACCACATCTCGTAGGCTACTAAATTGTAATGATACTTACGCCATCTTCAAGAAATAACCATGTAGTTCCCTCTAAGCCAATTATGTCGCTTAACGTTCTCTTTTGAAATATTTATATATTTATATTAGATTTAGAATTTTAAAATTAAATTAGTTTTTTCAATAATAGATCCCCGTAATTATATTATTATTAAATTAAATTTACCACATCACTCTTTCATGTAAATATTCATTACAACTGTTTCATCAACGTGGGGCTAATATATTATATATTATATATATATATATATATATAAATTAAATTCACCCCACCATTACAGATACAAGAATTGACAAGGAATTGTCGCGGAAACTCTGATAATTTTCATTCATTTAGTGAAGCATAATATTTGCGCTGTACGCACCGCTGATACTCTCAAGTCAATAAGATTTTCTTTCATGAAACGTGTCAATTTAAAAATATTTTTTTTAAAAATCTCTAACATTTATATAAATTTAATTTCTCGCTGATGCTGGCACAGTAAGGGCGTTAATGTTCCTCAGATCTCTTACTTCCGTTCCGAGTGAATAAACACACGTGTGCAAACAATGGACTTGTAAATCCTTTGTGCAAGGTTCGCGGAGGCACGTCTGGGGCACAGGTAATCCACGCCTCTGTCCTGCCCTGTCCTGTCCTGTGCAAGCAATCGATACACTTTTTATTGCGTCGTTTTCTCATCCGAAGCTGCAAATTAAACGGGCCGGTGACAGCGATTTGACGCGGTCCTCTTACTCAGCGTCAATCACAGCACACGGAAGTTGTGACTCCAAATTACAAGTCGGAAATTGATTTGCGCCCTACGATTTTTATCCTCTCTCAGCGATCCTACTGTCAAATAAAAAGCAGCTCAGCTTCGAAGAGGTGTTATGGTTTTAAAGTTCTCTGATTATATCAATTATTTCGAAAGGAATTTCCTTTGTCACGCGATAGGTTTCATTCGTTATTACAATCTTTTTCATTAACAATTTTCACGCAAAATGTTGAATATTAAAGTTCAAAACCCAATAAAATCGCATACAATTATAAATGATATTACGAAAGCGTAATAACTTAGACAATGATTTTGCTAATACAAGCAGGGTTCGCAAAGATCAGTTTTTAAAAAAAGCTAACCCACCCGTTTCTATAATAAAAAATATCATAATCCCTGGAGTAAAATCAGACCTTTTCAAATACTATGTACGTGTACATCTTTTTACAAATTATATATGATATTACATTATTATTAAGAATTTTTAAGACCACTGGAATAAAATACCCAGAAAGGAGGCTTATATATAACCTTTACAGAAGCTAGTCAGCAGTAATTAGAATCTAAGATCAAGAAAAGAAAGCAGAAATCAAGAAAGGAGTAAGGCAAGAATGCAGTTTGTCGCCCATGCTGTTTAATTTATACATATGGAAAGGGAATCAAAATTCAAGGATAAAAAATAAAAACCCTAAGATTTACTGATGATATTGTCATATTAGGAGGGTCAAAAGAAGATTTGGAAACCATAATAAATGGCATGAACGTAGTCCTGGAGAAAGAGTTCAATATGAAGATTAATCGAAGGAAAACCAAGGTAACGGAGTGTAGTATGGGAAACAGTGGAATAGCAAAGGGTGTTAGATTGGGAAGGGATATTTTGGTAGGAAAAAAAGGAATTATGAAACTTGGGAAGCGTAATAAGTAGGGATGGTAGAAGTATAGTAGACAGAAAGAGTAGGATAGAATAGGCTTTCGCTAAAAAATAGAAATTTACTTACGTTAATATAAGAGTGAATATTAGGAAATCATTGCTAAAAATCTTTGTATGTAGGTGAGTCGTTATATGGGTGTGAAACGTGGATGATAGTAGTTGCGGAAAGGAAAATAATAGAAGGTGCTATAGGAAAATCACTAACGAGGAAATTATAAACAGAATAGGGGAAAAGCGGGCAATATGGAAGGCGCAGACCAAGATAGGTCACGTTTTAAGACACATGGAAGCTGTAAAATTATCATTAGAGTGTGTGGGATAAGAACAGATGAGGGAGGCCCAGGAGGGAATGCGCTAAACAGATTAGGGAGGATGTGGGGTGTGATAGTTAAGTGGAAATAAAAAAGCTTGCGCAAAATAGGTTTGCATGGAGGGTCAAATCAGACAAATTTTAGTATGAGTACCACAACATAAAACGTGTGCAGTAAATATAGAGAGCAACCCAAAAGGATAAATATATACTAAATGAAATGTATTTATTGATTTTGTTGTAAAATGGAAAATGCACAGGTTGGTGAATCTCGGTTTAGGTTGGAAACATTTTCACACACGCTGAATCCGCAATAAGTGTGAGCGAATTTGATCTTAGAAATGTAATATTTCCTATTTGTAAAGACAGCAATTTTATTCGAGATCAAGTAAGAGAGACAACTCAGCGGAGACGGTAACGTGTTCCATTCAAGGTTAACAATGCTTGGATTATTGAGCTTTACGATGTTATTGGAGCAGAGTTCATTTCCCTTTCATTTCAAAAGTTCTTAATGGGAAAACGTCGTATTGGTGAACCAAACAGATGGTCACGTTGAGTTTATAAATCGTCCAGAACATGAAACTTAAATACGTGACATAAATTTCTAATAACCTAGGAAACAAGTATATGGTCAAGGTTGCTGTTGACCAATAAGAACAGTCATTGACATTAAAATATATTGAAATAATTATCACCAAGTATTTATTTATTTTCCGTAGGCACGAAAATAAAGCACAATGAATTCGATATTGCTGAAGAAACAGAGCTAAACAACTAAGAAAAACTGTGCTCACATTGCCACTTAAGTGAAATCAATAATGAATTAGTTAATATGCAAATAAATTATATAATAGGATTTCTTCAATTAAAACTTTGAGTGGAATCAAGAAACTTTCAATTCAAAAGAGTGCAGAAGTTCCCACCCCACAAGAATCCCTTGAGTGTTCAAAGCTTCCTTCTGAAATTTCGGAATATAATAAAGCAACTATACTTATAAAATCACTATAGAAATTAGTGAGATGACATAAACTTTATTGTAGGTTTATTTGTTTATCATTTACTGTTTTGTATTGGAGGAATAATTGAGTCAGGTATTTGAAAGATTGATATTTCAGATAACTGTAATAGTATTGGCAGCTGTTTCTGCTTATAAATAAGTTTAGTAAGACTTTTTTTCGTACCAATTGTATTTCAACAGTGATAATTGTAAACTGTTCTGTAAACTTATCTGCCGCCAGATGCCGCTGTCCCGCTAACGTACGCGGCAGGTTATCTCTGTGCTCAGCACTGAATAACTGAGGGGAAGGACAAATTATAATATATAATGTTCCGTTTCTTCCCCATGTACACTTCGTAAAACTCAACAAACCATCTTTCAGTGCTCAGCGCTAAGACAGCACATATAACGGCGGTATTATGACATGGTTGTTCCTAAAATTAACTTTTTTTGAAAAAAAATTACGAAATAATCATTATTTCGTGTTGAAAATGTGTGCCAACTTAATGATAACTACGTGGGGGTTGCCTATACTCTTGATCTGTTATGCTCCGAAGCGACTCATCGGATTTCAATGAAAATTTCAAGGACTGAAACAGGAATTTTAACTTAAATTTTCGTGCATATTTCGTATCGACGTATTGAAGAGTTCATAAGATATTAATATAAATATTTATAAATCCATTAAATTGGCAATTGCGAGTTAAAAGTTCTATTCGGCGTTCCGTTTCCATTATCCCACTTACTGTGTTATTATAAGCGTAATTAAGGCAGCATGAATGATACAGAACGAGAGCGAGAATTCTCACCCCATTCATTGTGAAAACGGGTGCGTACAAAACCAACTGCGAGTTATAAGGTTTGCGGTGAAGCGATCATAAATAAATGATACCGTACTTTTGTTTACATGGCCGTATTGAAAAAAGAGTTATTTCTGCGCGAACTAAGTCTCGGATATGGCTAGTAAAACATATTTCTCGATACTATTCGTTCAACGAGTTCCATCATCTGTCGATTAAAAACTAAATTGACTAACGTATTAGCAATTACAATTTATTAACAAATAAGTAAATTATTATTGCAATAAATATTCTCAATCCGGCGTATAGTGTGAATCGTGTGATAATTTCACAAGAGACCTATACCAAATACGGAAATGTAATTTTTAAATTCAAGTCTATTTAGCTATCGAAAACGAAACGTGGTGTAGTAGCATATTTTTATAGATAGAATAGATGAAAAATACTATTAATAATTTAATATAAAGTTTTTTTGTTGTTTGGTGAAAATTATCAATTATTTTCTAATTTTAAAGTAAGGCTATGTTGAATACATTCGGAGGTAATAACTCTGTGTATCGATGCAACACTCCTGAAGAATGGCGAACGCTCATCTTTTACCATCTATTAAAAATTAACATTATCTTGTGTAACAGGTATAGCACAAATATAGTTATGAATCATCTGAATACAGATAATATTGTTATTTAACTTATTATAAATTGGGAAAAATTTCCGGGTTTGAAGTTGATGTAATGAAACTCTGAGATTTGAATGGAATATAGTGATACCAGTTTAAGTTTAATTGAAAGGGTTTATTGAGTAGGGTAATAAAACTGAGACATTTCGTCGTCGGGATGTAACGTACTGGCCGCTAGAATTTGTCAACAACGTTACGACACAATGACGGGAAAATACCAATTTTTGGTGGTGAATGCTACGCCCAAATCTACAACGAGGACAGTGGGGATTGGGAAGGAATCTTCTCCGGCACCTGATGTAATACATGCACTGGGGTGTCGACAAGTTTTTAAAAACACGTGTTTTTGTATATGAGAAAGAAAGAAGCCCTAATTTGTTGAGCAGTAGGAGAGCTCCCTTATTTTATTCACGTTTCTTGGATTTTAAATGTTCGAAATATAGCAAGAATAATCTAACTTGGGGACAGGCAGGCAAGAGGTTGGTTTTTCCCGGTACCAGGTTCCCGGGATAAAACGTGTCTGTCTGCAGCTTCAAAAGATTAGGCTTGTTTTCCGAAGGAACGTTCCCTCTTCAAAATTTCTCAAGGACAATAGTGTCTTTTTCAGGGAAAATTCCCACGCTGGACGAAGAATGCATTAAGATTGGCGAATACACGGCACGTGGGGTAGCGATTCCCTCGGAGGAGGGGAAGATAAGAGTTCAGCTGGGAGATGAGAGCACGAAACATTAGCAGTGTGGAACAAGTTGTTCTAGAGAGTGGATGAAGAAGTGGGAAGGTGTGGAAACAGAGAGTCAGGAGTGTTGCTCGGAAGTGGAAGGGTACAGGAAGCCGTGGAAGTAGGAGGGAAGATAGAAATGAAAAATTAATAAGTCAGTGTTGATTGAGAGTTGAAAGGGAGGTGAGCATTGTTGCTCTTTAGTTAGAAGGAAGAGTGAACAAGAAAGGCCAGAGCTTCGGACGTGGTTGAACTGTGTGTTGGAGTGAAGAAGGAGGAAAACTGGGTTTTCCTCTATCACCGGCAGTAGAAGTTCCAGAGCCTTTTACGTCAACAGAGTGCAAATCAACAACCAGACCTGAAAATATGAGAATGGAAAAAGGAAAATTGCAACGCAAAACTTCCGGAATTGCTGAGTAGCTGAAGCAGGTTCGTCACGTGCGTGAAATCTCTGCTGCACGTTGTTACCCCAATGATTCATTAACCCCCAGAGACCCTTTAAAATTAAATGAGTTACCCACTTTAATTAATATATATAATTATAATAGTACGCAGGGTCAATTAAAGAATTTTTTATAAATAAAATTATTATTATTATATTTTGAAAGCTCAAGTAATTTTGTTAAATAATTTTAATTTAATAACCCCCTCCCCCCGAATTATAATTTACAAGTTCTTGAGAGTATGACATTTTCTTTGGAGATGGCTTTAACACGTTCTGCATTGGTCCTGATCCGGATGACCAGGCGAAATGAATCGGGACTCTAAATCTTGGAGTCACCCTGAGCAGATTTGATAAAGTAAATTTGTATCTACAATGACGACGGCGATTATCACGCGACGTAGGGTAGACAATTAAAAGTGGTGTCGAAAACAATGAAATTCGTCTTTAATGCGAACCTTTTCACACCCTCTCAATTATTAGTTAGGATGTTCAATTAATTTTTAAAGACCTGTTTTATGAGAAGGCCTTGATTAAGCGCAGTCCTCGGAATGTCTTCCTATAACGATACATTCAATTCCAATATATATATATATATATATATATATATATATATATATATAATGGTCGAGAAGACCGGGATTAAGATTGTTGGGGGATCGATACGCTGACAACGTGTCACTCCAATTTCGGAATGTGTCTTGCCAAGATGACAGTCCGCAGTCGACTCGGTAGGTCCAGGCCCTCAATGGGCTGCAGAACCATGGAGAAAAATATATAATGTCAGATTTTGAAAATTTAAAGATATTCTAATTTTTATTATAAATGTAATATTGCTCTAAAATCCAGCCTAATTGATATTAAATTTTTAAT
Source organism: Eucriotettix oculatus (assembly GCA_034510155.1). Lineage (NCBI taxonomy): Eukaryota > Metazoa > Arthropoda > Insecta > Orthoptera > Tetrigidae > Eucriotettix > Eucriotettix oculatus. The sequence continues at coordinate 134,163,020 of CM067376.1, read as the reverse complement.
AATTACATTGATTAAATTTAATCGCTTAAATTAAACTTATTTATTCCGCCGAATTTTTATAATATATTCCCATAAATGTAGCAGCCCCCATACGTGTAATTACCATGTAGTGAGGATAGTGAGTGCGAGAAAGCTCATTCGTTTCCAGACTTGCTAGATACGTGAGCAAATGGAGTAACAATTCAGGAGCTGATTAGGAATTTCTGAACAGTAGATTAGCTTAGTGAGCGCAATGCCAGGTGCACAATAGACTCTGTTACAATGTTCATTATCGTTTTACCCGCACAGCAATCCAATTTTAGAGGATTCTCGCTCACGCAGATTGGTGAACTATTCCACTATAGGAAACTTTGCCTCGCTGTGAAAATAGGCACGGTTGTCATAATCTTTGTAAACGTTTTATTATTATAGAGTCGCATGTTTCCCTTACGAGGTGTCAAGGTTAAGATCGATAGATTTGCCTTAACCACAGTTTATATGAGCAGTCTAGGATGAGGAATTTCTTGATCGTCAGTTCTCAATGCAATAATGGTCCAGTAAAGTTAGATTAACAAAGACAGACAATGTTTTAAATTTTTAAAATAATCAATTTGATGGTTCAATGTCAGCACCAAGAACAGCGGATAATAAGGTTTTCATGCTGTGACTTTGCCAAATCCGCTGTTTCGTACGCTGTTTTATCTTCAGGGTGCAACTTTAGATCCATATTTCTTCTAGAGACTCAGAAATGCTCCAACTTTTCCAATTACGCACATGAGAAGTCCTTTGACGCTTTTAGAAGCAACATGTTGAACCTATCACGCACGTAGGATTTATACATGTAGCGCATAATGTGGGAAATTGCGATCCCCGTCACGATACGATTACCATCTCAGGTTTTTAACGGAGCTTAATTTGACGATCATGAATCACGAATTTCGCTGACTATTTCTCCACATGCAACCTTATTCGATCGCCCCTGAACGTACGGTTATACAACATTGTTCGTATTCCCTTATTTAATTAATAATAATTATATGAAGGACTTTGACCAAGAGAAGGAATAGATTAATAGGCCACTTATTTGGGGGGGGGGGGTAACAGGCTACATGAGGGTGATCCTGAAGCAGGCAACTCCCCTTTAATAGCATAGGAAGGGACTTTAAAAGGGGGGATGTGAAAGGTAGAGCAAGGTAGACCAGGGTTGACTTGGGCCCACAGGTTATAGTGTAAGGATCCTACCCGGTGGTTCATCTAAAGGTGACGCAGGGGAAACCCTAGAAAACCTGCATCAGGTAGGTCGGGCTAGTGGGTACTACTCCTGCGCCAAACCCGCGCAACAAACCCGCCTCCGTGCATTGATCAGTATTGAGAGGCAGTTGGACGACTGGTCCAATGGGATCAGCGGACAACTCTTACCGTATGTCAAAGGTCTTCGACCCCCGTACATACACCTCTCAAACTTCTCAAGGTCGTCTCAGCCTGCAGGAGTCTTAAATTAGTTACCTTGATCATGGACCAAGGGAGGAGGGAAAGAGGAAAACCAGGAAGGAGGAAGTCAACCTCCACCTGGCTCTCACTCATTTCCCATCAGGATGATATGTTTCCTGGGTCTTTATAGGCCACGTTTTGAGACACAAGGGATTTATAAAATCAGTAGAGGGAAGTGCGTGGGAGTGGTAAGAACAGAAGAGGGAGGTGAATCATGGGATACGCTAAGTAGATTAGGGAGGATGTGGACTAAGTTAATTATGTATAAAAAGCTTTGACAGAAAAGGTTAGCATGTATCGTTCCATCACACCAGTCTGAGGACTGAAAACTACAACAAAAACATATTTTTGATAAATCAGACAAATATAGTAATTTTTTATTTAAATATCATTTTTAAACCAATTTGGGAAAACGAGAATATGATTTCGACTTGCATCGTGTTAGCTTTGACACATATATACGAGATTGGCGTCGCCCTTCAAGTGTGAAACCTCTTTGTGGGAAAAATTCTCAACAAGAATATCATATAGAAAGACGTGATCAGCGATGTAGGTTATCCGATTGCTCGTCCTTTAACCGCAGTAATGGGGGCTGCCACATCAAACAAACCCTCACAATTCCGTAGTACAGGATTGAATAACTGGAGTGTTAATTTCTTTTTTAAATTAAACGTTGTTTCTAATGAACAATAATTAGCATTGTATGAACTGATTGTCAGATGTTGAACGTTAATTACAGTTATAACTTGTACTATATTGATAATAAATAGATTTCAACTTATAGTAACACGCAACAGTAAACTTAGCAAATTAACATAAAATTTTCCAATTGTAAAAAAACCGCCACATTTAACTTGTTTGATTTAAGAATATTGTTTTATATTTAGGATAATTTATGGACTGTCGATGAGCGAAATTCCGAAGGGAAAAACGATTCCACCTGTTATTCTTTACTTATAGATTAAATCTTTCCCTGTACTTCTACTACGTTTTATACATTTAGTTTTCATTTTGAAGATTTCCGTAATCATTTTTCATTTTGAATTATGAACTTACATTTCTGTAACTTTCAAAGCGTAACCCATTTCCTCTCTTCGAACGCACTCCAAATATTCTTACATTTAACAAATTTTCTTATGCATACATACACTTTCCCCTCTTCTTTTTCTTTTGTAATAGGAAGCACTATCTGAGGATCCCAAACCACAGAACTTACTAAATAAATATATTTCTGAAAATTAATAGTATATTATTATGATTACCTTACTTTCAAGAGTTTGACATCAAATGTCACTTGAAAATAATTAAAAGTTTCTGAATCGATTCCTTTCCATTCAATATATTGTGGTGTATCATTCATATTTTTTTTATTGTCGAACGCGATAATTTACTAGATATCACTTATTTGTAGCTTGTAGGACGTCAGGTAATTCTGAATATGATTTTTAAAAATTTAGACGAACCTTACAATTTTGAACGTTGTGGAAAGTAAATATGATGCGTGCAAAAATCGTATGGGGACAAGTTATCATTTAGAAAACAGTCGTTTTGTATATTTTAATCAAATAGCTAGTCAGTGAAAGGAATTGGAATGCTTCAATTGAAGCTCACTGATAGCCGACAGCTAGTCAATATTTATTCCCAACAGTTGGAACCGTAACCACCAACTTATTATTTAAAAGTAGACGATGATTTAATATCCATATCAATCTTGAATGGAAAAATACTTTCCTCTACAGTACGTGCCTTTCTTTCAATCAAACAGAAATGTTTTCACGTTAAGAAGAGATTGGTTTCATTATAGGTTTTTTAATGTAAAGACACTAAATGTTTTGGTAGAAACGAGAATAATTTACTTTCTTGGGATACTTTATATTAATCATTACAATAAAATAAATATATTATAACTTTTAACTATTGTGGCACTAAAGATGCAAAAAAAAACTTATTTGGAATCGAAGCTAAAAATATATCTTGAATAATTCAATTAAATCCAGACCACAGATGTAACACTAACTGATATTCTCACACAAAATACAATTGTTTGTTAAATATCATTAATTTCATGTTAAATTTAAAACTATATATCAGTATTATATAGTTACAGGACGTAAGTTTACTGTATGTCAGTGACATTTTCCAATTACAAATTGTCAAGTAAATATATGATTGCAGTTGGAAATTGTCATTGAAATGTAGTGAAATTAGTACCAGGGACTGTATAATACTGATTTATTGTTTATATTTCACTTACAGATGAATAAGGTCTAAAGGCGGAAAGCTTATCTTATATGATGACTTGAGTTTTGGTATCCATCTTTCGTCTTGAAGCCTCACAATGTGTCCTCCCCATTTCCGTTTGGTCTTTGTATCCTGTTTTGAAATGTCTATTGTTTCTGACATCCTATGTATCACGATGTTCGATACTCTATCTTTCAGACAAACGCCAAGGATCTTCCTCTGCATACTTGTAGAGTGTTTCTCTCTTTTACTTTGAGAGCCCATGCTTGACACCCACACAAGAATACTGGAAAAACGCAGTTTTCTAGTTTCTTCATTTTGAGCTACCTATTTAGGTTTCTGTCTAACAATATAAACTTTAAGGACTAGAAAGTTTTCCAAGCTGATGAAACTATTCTCTTTATTTCTTCTTCCATTTTGTTGTTAAAAGAAATTATTTGTCCTATACATACATACATATATGCATATATATATATATATATATATATTGTGATGTATAGAGTAGCTCTGTTCCTTCAAGATATGTTGAGTTTTTACTCCGTTTGTAATCACTTGTGTTTTAGATTTATTCATTGACAGTCTTGCCAACTTGCTGTGTGAGTTTAACTCTTGAAGCATTGATTGTAACTTTCTTGGAGTTTTGGCGCATGCAACTATGCCTTCTGCAAACCTCAAGTTTGTTAGTCTCTTGCCATTAAGGCCTATTCCATGTTTCTTATTCCATTTTAATTTTCTGAATGTCTTCCAGCATACAGGTAAATAGCTTTGGGGAAATAGGGTCCCCTTGTCTGACTCCTCTTTCAATACGGAAATGTTGGCCTGTTTTTTCAGTTTTTACTTTAGTATAACTTTCATTACAGATTTTTCTTAGTAACTAAATTTATTTTACTTCTACTCCTTGGGTGGTCAGTGCTTGAATTATGTTTGGCTGTTCGATTGTATCAAAGGTTCTGCTGTAATCTACGAAAGTTAGGTAAATTGTTAAGTGATTTTCTTCAGACTTTTCTATTATTTGACTGATGGTTTGGATGTGGTCCACAGTGCTGTAACCTGTACGGAACTCTGCCTATTATGAGGGTTGATTCCCGTCAATTATTTTTGTTATTCGTCTTGTTAGTATTTTTGTGAACAGTTTATATAAGTTTAACATCAGGCTTATAGGTTTGTAGCTTTTCAAATCATCTTCGTACCTTTTTTGTGAAGGAGTATAATCGTGTTTATTTTCCATTGGTCCATCGGTGTCTTCCCATTCTTAAGTTAATTTATTTCTGTTCTAATCTCACTGTATATTATAGCGGGTATGTCTTCGGTGGTGGTCTGATGTAGATCGCCAGGGTCGCAATTTGTGACTTTGTTGTGTATATTGTTTTGTAGAATTCCGTTGCTGATTCTATTATGTCTTTTCTTGTGGTTAAGGGGACCCCTGACCGATTCTTTGTTCCTAATATCCATTGTTTCCCCCCATGGACTTTGTTGATTTACTTGCTTACAGTAATTTTAACCTTGGTTCTTACGCAACTCTATAGGTGGCAGGCTGGCTAAGACTAGTACCGCGCTTTTCGACACCGTCTTGTAGGTAGAACGCAGAGCCCCTTTTCTCTGCACTGCCTCAAGTTTCCTCTTCGCCAACAATGCCGGCATCCTCTGGGCTTTCTCGGCTGTATGTGTGAAGTGTGCCGAGTTCATCTTTCTATCTAGTTCCACTCCTAGATAGCGGATACTTTTGCTACAGGTGATACTGTGAGAGCCGATGTCAAATGTAGGCATTTGAAAAGATCGCCTATTTGTTACTAGCATAGCTTCTGTTTTTTCAGCTGCCATCTCTAGGCCTCTTCCCGACAGCCATCTCTTTATCCTCCCGAATGAGTCGTTAACTTTTATTTGGAGCACTTCCGTGGTATCTGCCGTGGCTGCGACTATCGCGTCATCGGCGAAACCCACAATAGTAACTCCTTCTGGTAGTTCCATGTTTAGGAGCCCGTCATACATTATATTCCACAATGTCGATCCTATCTTGGAGCCCTGACCCGCTCCAGAGTGTCGCGTTCCAAATGATAGAGTACTTTCCTCTCATCGAAGTACTTCTCTATCATTTTGATGAGATATTCCTCGGCTCACTTCTCCTTGAGTGCTTTTATAATAACAGGCCATTTCGACGAATTAAAAGCGTTTCGGACGTCAATAGCTACCAACGTGCAGAAACCCTTCTTCGCCTTCCGGACTCTGTCTACTCCCAGCAGGATAGCATCGGTAGTGGATCTGCCCTTCCTAATCCTGAATCGTCTGTCCGATAGCTCCAAGGACTGCTGGATCCTATTCAGGATCAATCCCTCGAGGACTTTCCCCATGGTGTCTATCAGGCATATTGGTCTGTAGGAAGAGGGGGAATCCAGTGGCTTCTCACCTTTCCTGAGGAGGAGTAGATTCTGTCTCTTCCACTCTCTTGGGAATATACGTTCCTTGAGGCAAAGGTAAGAGCAATTTGGGGTAGCCCTGGATTGCCACTTTGAGGACCTCGTTGGGAATTCCATCGGGGTCTGGGGCCTTTTTCTGCTTCAGAGGTTTCCCGACTTTCTCCAGTTCTTCTATATTTAACGGGTCCCGTTCTTCTGCCTGTCTGAAATTTGTTGGTATTTTTTGGCCCTTCAATAATTTTCAGCACCCACGGCTTATTGTTTAAACTTGGGACGGCCTGTTTACATTTAAATCTTCCCAGTACGATTTCGAAGGCTTTACCGCATGGGTCGGCGGTGACTTCCTTAATTAATGTGTCCCAACACCGCCGTTTGTTCTTCCTGATCGCATTTTTAAGTGACTAACTTGGACTTTATACTGATCAAGTAGTTCTTGTGACCCCTTTGATCTGTTGTATTTTCGTCTGGCTTCCAGGCATCTTTTGCGGATATCTGAAATTTCTGCCGTCCACCAATACGCTGGCTTGCGTTTACTTCCTTTCCTCTTTTTACGTGGCATTGCGCTGTCACAGGCCGCTTTCAGTGTCTGAATTTTCTGCCAGACTGTTTTTTTCCAAAAAATCTCTTCCTCTAGTCCATTTCATCTGGTTCAGGACCCGTCTCTCCTCCAGGGACCCTCGTAAGCCATTTTTCTTAAAATTGTTTACGTTCCAGCCGTTTTGAACCATGTTGCAAGTTTCTGTTTGTATTTGTTCCAGCTTCAGAATTAATTCTAAATACAGGTGATATCTCAGAGTGATCTCGTCCAAAACCTTCCATCCTAGAACCCGTCTACTTGCTCCGTTCGAAGCAAGCGTAAGGTTAATGATGGAAGTCATGGTTCCCCTTCTGTAAGTTGGTTTCCCGCCATGGTTTAGTACCACCATATCCTTTCTGGCCATCAGGTATGTCTCCACGGAGCCTCTTCTGGGTTCAGGCGACTTGGCGTTGAAGTCTCCGCCTATTACTATCTCAGTCCTTGAGCGTCCTACACTTTCTTCTAAGGAGTCCAGGTTCCATTGCTGTTGCTTGGACAGCTCCCTCTGGAATGCGACGCCCTTTTTGCTGCCTGAGAAATTTTTGCAATCGGATTCCCCAGCTTCTCGTTTTGTGGCCATCTTCCCCGCATCTTAAACACGTGTCTCGTCTGTCGGCTTCCTGACATTGTTTTGCGATGTGTCCATACCCTAGGCATTTGTAGCATTGAATCACCTCCGTCCTTTCCCGTATTTTGCCTATAACCCAGCCAATTTTTATTTTTTCTTTTCGAAGAAGGATGGTTGTGTCGCTCGTTGGCATTGTGACAATAGCCGTCTTTGTGCCACCATACGCTGGTTTGAAATGGCTGTTAAATTCCACCTCTGGTCCTACTTCTCGTCGGATGGCTTCTTCCATTTCCTTTTCGGTGGTGAATTCTGGGATATTGGAAATCGTCAGTGTCGACTTTCTTGTTAAGGTGAATACTTTCGCTTTGTCCTTTAGTACATTCTCGAATTTTCGTTTTAGATCCGAGAGGGATGCCTCTTTCTGGAGGGTGAAAATATAGTCTCCTGTTCTAGTTTTCTTAATGTTTTTAAAGTCTTCTCCGTCTTTCCTCGGCTCAACGTTTTCGTTTAATTGCATAGCTGGCGTTTTATTCCGCGATTACTCTAATTGCGTTTCTTCTACTCCCCCTCGCTTCAACCCATGAATTTTCTGCTTCTCCCACAGAGATCTCCGTGTCGTTGTTGTGAGGTGCAGACTTCGACGAGCCACTTTCTTTCTCCTTGGTTGCGGTCGACATCTCCTTATCGTCACCCTGTCTCCTCTGTGCTACTTGTTGGGTGGTTGTCTTATTTCTCGTTTGGGTTGCGCGTTCAATGGTCTCAGTCCTACAGCAGTTTAATACGTGACGAGAGTTCAACATTTCCAGAGTTTCTCCGTTTTGGTCTTGCAGAAGCCAGAAAAGTCTTAGTTTCTTTAATAGCAGCCTTCAACGGCTTATGTATATTTCTAGCTTCTGCTGAAATTTCGTAAGCCTTACTGAGGCTGTTCCTTAATTGGATTATAGCGTTCCTGGTAGCAGTTAATGATTGATTAACCTTCTCAGTTATATCCATCGTTGATTCGTCTACTGTTTCTCGTGGGGTAATTTCAGTCGATTCAAAGATTCGATTAAAGTTAAGGTTAGGGTTAGGGTTAAGTTTAAGGTTAGAGTTAGGGTTAAAGTTAAGGTTAAAGTTTTTCTGTCACTTGTATATTCTCTTCTTTATTTTTTTGTCCCTTTTATGTTGTTCCTGTGGTTTTTATTTATTTCTCCTTGCCTTCTTCTCCATGTGACTGTTACCCATGAGTGTCCCACTTGTTCTAATCTTCTATTTTAATTAACACTTGAAAATATTTTTATCGTGTTTATTAAAAGTACTTGTAATCACTACCACTTTACACGTAAATTAATTTTCTCTAAAGAAATGAGCCGAATTATTTGTATTAAGCTTCTCTTTTCTAAATATGGTTTTTGTAACAACGCTGAGTGGGTTTATCACCTGCCCAATATATATTTTGTGCTCCAAATGCCAATAACAAATCTGGTTATAAACGATCTACGTACTAGCAAATTACTCGGATTATAGAGACGACCACACAAATTTGTATTCATCATAAAAACTGTCGAATAAGACCGATACTGAATCGCGACACTATGGAAATGACAGAGCACTAAAATACACATTAAATCTCGGTGGCACATTTTCTTTATTTTCATAGAAGTACGTGAGCGTGAAGTGGGTGCTTGATTTAATCTTTATGTGCCAGGTACGGGGTCATAAATACACTTTAGAGCCTTCTGGGGTTTGACAACGCTGTTTATAACCACAGCTGCTTCATTTTGTAGGTTCAGTGGTACCACACTCTTTCCAGGCGGAGTAACTCAATACTGTTGCTGACCATTCGTTATTATATCGCTCAAAGACTCTGGTATTTTTCCGTTTGTTACGTATACACAGTAATAACTTAATAAGTAATAGAGGATTATTTTTCAAGCAATTATCGGTGAATAAAATCATACACGCTTAAGTGCATATAATATTATTTAAATACTGGCGAACTTTATAAAAAGTATTGATTTTGTAACACTGCTCACCTTTACGTGCAATAAACACTAAATTGTGCATAATTGTAGTTGTTTAAATAATCAGTCTGCTTAAATCTATTTTTCTACAATTAACTACTGGTATTCTAACGAACTAGTTCTTACGTTTCTGTAACCAACAAATTAATTATAGAGACGACCACACAAATTTGTATTCATCATAAAAACTGTCGAATAAGACCGATACTGAATCGCGACACTATGGAAATGACAGAGCACTAAAATACACATTAAATCTCGGTGGCACATTTTCTTTATTTTCATAGAAGTACGTGAGCGTGAAGTGGGTGCTTGATTTAATCTTTATGTGCCAGGTACGGGGTCATAAATACACTTTAAAGCCTTCTGGGGTTTGACAACGCTGTTTATAACCACAGCTGCTTCATTTTGTAGGTTCAGTGGTACCACACTCTTTCCAGGCGGAGTAACTCAATACTGTTGCTGACCATTCGTTATTATATCGCTCAAAGACTCTGGTATTTTTCCGTTTGTTACGTATACACAGTAATAACTTAATAAGTAATAGAGGATTATTTTTCAAGCAATTATCGGTGAATAAAATCATACACGCTTAAGTGCATATAATATTATTTAAATACTGGCGAACTTTATAAAAAGTATTGATTTTGTAACACTGCTCACCTTTACGTGCAATAAACACTAAATTGTGCATAATTGTAGTTGTTTAAATAATCAGTCTGCTTAAATCTATTTTTCTACAATTAACTACTGGTATTCTAACGAACTAGTTCTTAGGTTTCTGTAACCAACAAATTAAACCGATAAAAGGAATAGAAAGAATTAGATAGAATGTTGATTTGATGCAATAACGCATATGCCACTTTGTTTTTATCAGGGAGACATACTTGCTAAGGAAACGGTGCTTCTAATTCGCTTATTTAATTCGGTGATGTTATCTCCATTTAATTTTCATTATTTTTAAAATAATAAATCAAATTTATGTGTTTACCTTTGGTGGTATAGTATTACATAACAAGCATAAGAGTTTTATTTCTGAATAAACCCTCGGTTACTCGCGTCAGGTCCAGAGGACCTATGCCGTTTAATTTTTTTTTGTATTTGTAAAGGCAGGTCAGGAACTGAGATGAACTTTTATGACATCCCAGAAGGTCCCGGGGACCTACTACGCCCACTCGCGTCACTATTTTGCTGCAGTACGTTGGGATTATTGAGTTACATTCACGTTTAGCATTTAATATTTTATTTTTATTGCGTAAATATTTATTTTTATTAGTGGATACAATAAAGTTTTGTGAGTTTTCTTTTTTCCTCACTTTTTTGAAAATTAATAGTTTTGCAATGAGAGTAAAAATTGTATCAATTGAATATTGCTCAATATGTATATGTATATACTTTAAAATAATCATGTATATTTTATATAATCAGTACCTTAAAGTCAAATTAAAATTTAATGATATAAAGATCTGAATGCATTTTCAATAATTAATCTCTTGAACACGCTTGAGCGGTTATTCTTTCAGGCCTTTCAGAATATTACGATAGATTTTCAAAATAACTTTTCAATATTTTTAGGAGATATAAAATATCAAATTTTGTGTAATTTAAAATTTTATTTGTAGTAGAATTTTTAAAAATATTTAGATTACAGTTTTAAGTAATCAGAACTTTCATTGGATGCGTGAATTATAAACACATGAGTAGAAAAATATATATGTAAATTATCTGAAGGTAAATGGTTCATAATAATTTTAAAAAATTTCAAAGTCAAACCCTTGGTCTTCTAGGCCTAGCGTGCCTCACTGGGGGTTGTGTGTAGAAGCACGTAGGCATAAGGGGCAGGTAGGCAACTCCTCAACTCAAGAAACACGGATACTTTTCAATGTTCATAAGGCGCAAGTAGACTACTCCTCAACACGAATTTCTGGGCAACTTTCCGAAGAAGCGTTGCAACCTGGCGGCAAAGTAATGCTCTATTTGCCTGATAATTAAATACCTAACGCGGACATAAACAGTTCTACCCCACCTCTCTCCCTCATTTCCTCATTCTTGAATTGATTACCTAATCATTTCGGTAGCTTGTATGCCTCAGTAGATAATACAATTAGTTTCAGTATATTTTAGGCTTCCAAGAGAAAAGTAAAACGCATTTCCACTGCGGACGCGCGGTGTTCATTTCACTGTCAATTCCGACTTGATGTCATTAAGAAATAAAGGAATCCAATGCTCACATCAAATGACTTAGAAAAATTCTTTCTTCTACATTCTATCGCATCTAAGAGACACTGGAAAATCGTTGCTAACTGGTGAAAATGAACTTGATATATCACGTTACACATAAATCTGTTCCAGAGATTTATGCATATATTCCGTATTTAAGTTTGTCAACCAATTTTCACCCTGATAATTTGGGCGCGATACGATGACACAATCCGCTTTCCATGTGTTATTATCTCAAATGATCAAGGGCTTCATAATTATTAATTATCAAACGTGATAGGTGTTGACTCACGACATCCTCACTGAGGACTAACATTTGTCTTGCATTGTAATCATCTCCAAGCTATTCGGATGGCTAAAAATCACGATCCGTATTCGTTCCATTTCATAAATCTAATTATTTTTGTTTTCCCAAGCAATGTTATGCATTATTTCCAAAACCTTTAGAACAAAATAAAACCATTATTATTTGTTTACTTTATTACTAAGTACCGTAATTTTCCTTTTCCTTAAAAGAAAAGAAAATTATTTCATCTCCTTTACTTCTGTAAACGTCTTTATAAAACTTAATAAATAATTTTTCTTGATTTATACCTCATTAGATTAAATTAGCTGTTTAAAATGCAATTTTTTAGTGGAAATATGTATTTGGAGAGAGCAAACTTTTACAAAGGTTGCTTCAAAATTACTCAAGGATGTTTTTCCCGATTTAAAGTACGCAAGTGATGGAAAACATTCGAGCAGTTGTAACAGAAAAGTCAGTGAGAGATAGACAATACTTAATGTCTTACAGCGAATCGTATTTTATCCATTGTACTTTAACGTTATGTAGTTTGTTTAGCTATGTTTATTTGGGTGACTGTAGGAAAAGATGGGAAAGACCATTTGACGCAATATTCTCCTGATGGTTTATTGACATTCTTTTTTTCTTTGGTGGCTATTTATCTTCTATTAATAAAGAAAGTGCTCCTTTTCCATAACTTGGAAGCCATTATTTATTCCGAGGTCTAATAACAGACATTCAGGAACTACCATTTTTAATGCCACATTGTAATTATACTGACTTCCCTCAGTTAATTGCATTCATTTATTAAAAAAATCACGAATTATAACCAAACGTTTTCATTGAAACACTCATCACATATCGTCTTGGTCTGCAGTTTAATGAGTAAACTCTCAAAAAACAATTATTTTCAGTTATAAATTATTTACAATTCTGTAAAGACGCTGTACCGAAAATTACATCATTGTGAAAATTATTGTAATTGTTTACGCAATCTGTTTATCAAGTAAGATCTTATTCTTAAATTATTTACACATTATTTTAATTTTTGTATATTAAACAACAAATTGTAAACAAATCAAAAAACAATATATATATATATATATATTACTGAATGAGTTTCTTAACTGATTTATTAGTCATTATTGATGTTAGAATAAAAACTCTTATAAAATTATAAAAAATTCAATTTATTTTACGTTTGTAATATCGATGACCGTGAAAATATTTCTAAAGCTTTAATTGTAAATTTTAAAATAATATGATGACATTAGTAAAAAAAGTATTATGTTTATTGTGTGACTGACAAAATATTTAGAGGTACTATATAAATGTAAGAATTATAATAATTAATGTTTTTGGATTAGGCACACGCAATGGGAATGTTTTAAATATGAGTGAATAGGAAATATATAGGGTAAATACTTGAATAATTTAAATTTTTTATATGAATTTTAATGTTTGGGCGTTTTAGTTAATAAATTAACTGATGGCACAGTTTGATTTCATGGCACGTTACTGACAATAAAAATTGGGGGAAAAGGGAGAAAATGAACAAGTTCCATGATATGAGTGCAGTGAATGCATATGAGCTTCAGAAAATAGTTGCAAGTGTCGTAAATAAATAAAGAATGGTAGATAATTAAGGAGTACAAGTGTTTTACACATAATCATGGATAAAGCAGCAAAGTAATGTGGAACAGAAAGGGGAATTACAATTATTGTGGCTCTATGCTTTTCCCTCATTCACATACCCATTAAAAAGCACTGTGTAGAAACAATTCCGCAGTCACGCACAGAGACGACCAGTAATATTCAAAATCACCTCAGAGAGAACGTTAATGTCATAGGAAGAGTCAGTAATGATGCAAATAATTTATAGCGATCCTTAAATTGCTACTATCGTGCTCTTTGTCATAAAAACCCCATCATAAACCGTGACAGAAAAGTCAGTTAATTATAAGGTATTAAGACTTAAACACAATAGTGGGAAAATTATATTTTTAGCCAAAGCTAAAGTTCGATCGCGTAGTATCAATAATCCTTATTTGTTTACCTTTTATTGATACTGTATTATAAAATTATTTTCATTTCAAAATCAATCACTTTCTTATTTTTATTGCACAAGTCTTCCAAAACTAAAAATAATTGACATGCTTTACAATGTAATATCTTTTCACATAAATCCATTAGAACTGTTTGCAGCAACACGTACGGTAACAATGTTTAAAACCTCATATTATCGTAATATATAATTTATTTTAAAAATAAAAAATTATCTACGAAATATATATTTGTCATAAAATGTTATAAATTATAAAATACGTATATTACTGTAATGTGTTTGCAAAACCTTTATTCATAATTCGTTGTATTGCATATATTGGAGTGTTATATAGTAGATTTTTCCGTTTTAGTAACTCATGCCCTCATTAGTTTTGTGACGGGATGAGACCATTTTAGTTCTCCAACAGTTACGTCAGATTATTAGCACTGAATCAGAACAACTTTAAAAAGACGTTATATTTGGAGATAATTTGAAGGAGGGAAAACGTGAACGTGGGATTAGCTTTGTATTGGAGCCGCCTATGTAAATCCCTTCCTCGAACTCTATTTCCAGAAATTGGTCCTGGGACTTTGACGTATCGCTTGTTAACTTCGTGTCACAAATAAGTGATCTACCTTGCTCGTTCAGAGGCATACGTCACTGAAATCCCTGTAGGGAAAAAGCCTTTCAACATGAAAGTCGTATGAAAAACGTGATCGACATCATAGATTGAGTACAATTCACCTCAATACAACAAAATAATAACCGTACTATTTACTAATAAAATTATAAATATTAATGCACACCTCACCATACGAATTCCAAATGGAAAATTATGCTAAATTAGCATATTAGTTTCATACGAATTCTGCATATCTAACTTGAAGCATATACTGGAAAGGAACTACTTCATTTGGGTTGTATCTACCAACTAAATATAAAAACATAAAATAGAATATCAATTAACGATTGTTTTTCACAATAATTAAGCCGCATAAATTTACCACACTATTACAGACAAAGTTTTAATTTAATCAAACCGACGTTTCGTAACGATATTTCTGACTTCCTCAGAAAACTTCTTCAAATGTTACCACAAAAATTATCCGAAAACATTAGCAAGTAATGGATTAAAAATTATTAAAATTTTATCTAAATTTTAGAATTTTTCACTTTCAGTTTACTTCAGGAGTGTTTGGGGAACTTCCTCTAACAGAAACAAAATTTCGACTCAATTTAAGTTTAGTGTAGTGTAGTGCAGTGTAGTGAAGTGATCAGTGCTGCGAAAACTCTAAAAATATACTACAATGAAATATATTTCAATTTTTTTTGTTTTGTTTCTTTTTTTTCAGGCAAAAACAATACTATTCTTTTTTTAAAAAAAATTATTTCTAGTAATATGATTCCACACTTATTTATTTATATTGAATATAATTATACATTCAACTATAGGTTAAATATGGTCCTTACGACCAGTTTATTAATTATTGTTTAAGTTCTATGTATCTGCCACCGGGCATCTGCCCATTTGTAGATTTAATAAATACAATAAAATACAATACTTATTTTATGATTGGTTATATTTATTGTTAAAATTATAGGTTGTATTATTTTTTATAGTCTCATTAATACTGACGTTTTATACTATATATCATTGGTTTATTATCCATAATTTTATTCTTCCCATTGTTTGGTTCACAATTACACTTTTAGAATCCCACTTGTACACATTGTTAGGCTTAACAGTCTATAATACATTGTTGCTTTGTATTCTTCGATCCCGTTTTCGTTAAATCTGCCATTGTAGATAGTCTGCTCTACATTTTTAACGTTTTGGCTTATATTTGTTCATCTTAATTTCAAAATTGTAAGTTTAATATTATTATTATTACGATTCTGATATTTTTAATGCATCATTTTCTATTATTGTAGCAATATTTGAATAATTACTTGAAGTCCTCAATATAGTACAAAATAAAAACTTTGGGATCGTAGTTTTTCCCGGCGTATTTGCTGTATAAAAAGCTCTCGGCTTTCCAATCGGGTATAACATTGATTTTGACGCAACTAAAGGCACTGTCGACATCTTCTAGGCGAAGTGCCGGGACGTTATCAATAACTGATATATATATATATATATATATATATATATATATATATATGTTATACCCTGGGTCCACGAGAGCCCAGTGTAACCAGCCGTGATTGGTTGACGAATAGCGACACCTGATTCTCCAACCAATCATGGTCTACGCTGGGCTCTCGTGGACCAGGGTAGAACGTACATATATATCAGTTATTGATAACGTCTCGGCACTTCGTCTAGAAGATGATGACAGTGTCTTTTGCTGTCGAAACGTTGCGTCAAAATTAATGTTATACCCGGTTGGAAACCCGAGATCTTTTTTTAAAATTAAAAACTTTGTCTCTAATTTGTTCGTAAATTTATTCGAATTAAGCATGAAGAAAATCAATTTTAAATTGAAATTTACAAGGGAATATTACTCCAAATATTTAAACTGACAATTGGCTCGAAACTTTAGTGTAGGATTACTAAAAAATTTAGTTTTTACAACACATCCTCAGGGTTTGAATTGTGGGTAGCGAAGCAGAGAATTTCGTGAATACATACAATTCAATTTGCTCCAATCTCGCTCTAGGACGATCCAGGGAAAAGGAATCGTGATTTCAGGATATTTTTCTGCTTCCATGGGTTTTGTTTGAGGTTTTATACAGTCAACATGTTTAGTTTCAGGTGTAACTCCCTTGGAAACTGCACTACTTTCGCTTTTTCTGTTTTAATTTTGAACAAATTATGTCTCGGATCAGCCTGAAAATATTCTAATTTCTATTTGAACTAAAGATTCAACTATCATTCTGCTCCAAGTGCTAATCCTAAACTGTCTACCCGATTTTTAACTTCTTTTGGAGCCTTTGTGAATGTCAGGGGTTTTTAAAAACCAATTATTTCCGTTTAAGTGTCACCCTAATAGTGCAGTTCTGATGTTTGGGTGGAATTTCTTACACGATTCTCGAAGGTTTTTTGTTGTGGATGCACTAACCTTTCTTTTCAAGATTCCCACGCAGAAGACACGCCAGGTCTTGGACATGTTACTTCCTGCAGACACTTTTTCTCAAGTAAAAGTAGCACATCTACAAATTTGAAATACGTTTGAGACTAATTATACAATAAATAATACAAATGTCAAAAAGTTTAGCATTCTCTAAACAGTAAGCATACGTTTTTCGAGTGATCTTAAATTATTCTCTACTGGAACATTGAACCAGTAACCGTTAGTTATAAGCGGCTTTTGTATAGGGTAATTAGTAACAATATATTTTCATGATTTTCTGCTTTACTAATATGTCGTATATATTTGAGATACTGTTAAACATAACCTTTTTAATAGTGAAATAATTAAACTATTGTGTTTTCCGTTCCACAGCACGGTACGAATGCAAAATCTCTTCGCAGTTCCGCTTCCATTGTCCCTTCACTTTACTCTGAGGAACAATCGCCCTGGATTTCAATGTGAGAATCGATACAATGACGACATGCGCACTCATCGCAGAAAAATGAGGATGCGGCAATTACTTGTTATTGTTTTTGACAGATGTCAAGTCTGGGATATTTTATCTATGCAGACATTCAGAAAGATTTTCAAAAGGCTACGTCACAAACCATTGTCCGTCACCCAGCAAAGTTGTGTCGTTTCGGTAAAGAAACGGCGGTGATTAAAGCCCTCTAGGAGAAATATAAGTAAGTTCCATATTTAATGATTAATTAGGATAGAAAAGTTATTAAATGAATTACGATCGATAAGTAAAGAGAAATTAGAAAAGAGAACGGAGAAATATGAAAACAACTAATATGATTAATTGAGAAAATTGTTATATTGATCATATCGCCGCAATGTTTGTGCGTAAAGAAAATTATAAATTTTAACAGTTTAAACATTTTGATTATTTTTATAGTATTTATTAATTGTAGAGGCTACAATGAAAGGAACGCAACGACATGAATTTCTAAACTTTTATTAAATTTTATTTTATCCTTGACTAATTGAGAAAAATTAAAGGAGCGTAATTCCCCCGAGAATTAGAAATTTAACTTAAAATATATTCAAGTAACTTTCGGCTAAAGCTAAAATCATCTTGAACAAATTACATTTTTTCAGGCGTCAATTTCATATTAAAACTATAATTATTAAATTTCATATAGAACAATGATTATACTGATATGCTTCACTTCAGTATTTAGTTCTGTATTAAAATATATATAGTGCTGATTTAAATTTTAAATAAAGATCAAGTTCCAAAAATAAATACGCCTTTTTTATATTCACAGTCTTTATTCAAAACACAATATAAGGATATTTCTGCGTTTTTGCCACATATAAAATATATAAAAACATAAAATTCATAATACAGTTGAAATTCATACGTTAGTTCGTATCTGTCCCTTCTATGTACTCTTATCGCTTCCCTTCATTAGTCTACATGTAAATCTGAATTTTTAATATATAAACAAATATTTTATATATTCCCCCTCACTTAATTTACGTTCAGGATTCCTATACTGTAGTGAGGAGGAATATGTAAAATGTTTGTTGGTATATTAAAAATTTAGATTTACATCTACACTAATGAAGGGAAGTGATAAATAAGAATAAATATAAGTGGCAAGTACGAATTAACGTGTAATATAAAACGTTATTATTAATTATATATTTTTATGTATGAGATGTATATGACAAAAATGCCGAAATCTCCTAATATTGTTTTTTCAATAAAGACTGTGAATATAAAAAGGGAGTTTCTTTTTTGGAACTTGATAAAATAAAATAATATAGTCGTTTTAATTCCTCATTAATTTAAATAAAAAATTTTAAGCCTGAGTGAAACAACTATGATTAATTAAATAAAAAACTAAAGAATGAGTCGTATCTAATTATTTAAGAATCTTAAAAACTTCAAAGAAATACGAAATTTATAGACTACATGCTCTATTGTGGAGGTATTTTAATAAAAATATTGGAAGATTGCATTTATAATAAATTTTATTTGTGCTCAAGTGCTTGGGTGTAGATTAATAAATAGGATGCGATGACATCAACCAACGCCACGGAGTTGTTCTGCTAACGATCCGAATTATAACCCAAACCCTAAATTTTTTTTATCATATAATATATACAAAATGAATAGTGGTAAGATAATTATTTTATAGAGCGTTTAATATTCGACTGCAAAATGTTGAGAATTAAAGACTGAACGCAGTTTACTATTTTCCATTTAGGTGATGTTTTAATGACATGAATTAATTTAAATGAGTTTGAATTAAGCAAGCGCTTGAGTGCGGGATAGCGTAGCCAATCAGCCAGTTTATAATCGGTTTTTGATAACTACTGCTAGAGGGATTAAAATTTTAATGAATGAATGAATTAAACTGAAAAGAACAATCAGTTCGTACATCTGTCTGAATTTTATCCCTTTAATCACGTCAGAACTTCATAGGAACGCTTAATATTATGAAAAGTCGAAAACTAACTACCATAAATAACGGCCTGGAATAAAGGGATGAAAGAAAATAAGTTCGTTAATATTTCACGATGTTCAGTATTTGACAAAGTTTCTGAATGGAAATTATGGTACTTAATCCTTGTCTTATACAACTATGTGAGCAACTATTATATCGAATTCTATTAATTGCATTATGTGATTTCTATTCATGTGTTTAAGGCAGCTGTATGTGGCATTTACGTTGAAAGCTGTCACGCCTGTTGGTAGATTATTATAACGGTCGTGTTTCCCAACGTACGGAATTTCAGTTCAATAATTGCTTGGTATTATATGGAGAATCAACAGAATGAACTGCCACTAATGTATACTGACATGCATTGAATAAAGTGAGTAACCATTCTTCTGTCGAAAGCATTGTAGTTT
This sequence comes from Eucriotettix oculatus, assembly GCA_034510155.1. Classification (NCBI taxonomy): domain Eukaryota; kingdom Metazoa; phylum Arthropoda; class Insecta; order Orthoptera; family Tetrigidae; genus Eucriotettix; species Eucriotettix oculatus. The sequence goes on along the minus strand of CM067376.1, from coordinate 134,143,254 downwards.
ATTGATTATGGAAACAAAATAGTATAGTGCTATTGACAAAAAGATAATCCATAATTCCTGTGGTTTAGTGGTCAACATCATTGCCTTGCATCAATGGGTTCGAATCCCGGCGAGGGTATGGATGTCTGAGCCTGTCATGGCCATTGGAAAATTAGGTCAAGACCGAACACGTACCACTCCAGATTTGGACTTTGTCACGGAAGATGACAGTCTGCAGTCATCTCAACAGGATAAAGCCCTCTAGGGCCACACAGCGAATAAAAAAATTAACAAAGAGATAAAGAGGCAAACTTAGGTGGTTTAACAGAAACCAAACAACGTTTCTACAGGTCATGTTTTTCCGTCAGGGTGTAATATTTTTAATGACAGCAGGCAACACAGTCTCAAAGTTGGTGTAAAAATACGGGTTTATAGGTATTGTTGAGTTTTATAGTATTGTTTTCTACGTCAATTGTGTTAATACTTCTTTAAAATATTAATAATTTTGAGTAAAATTATAGGGTAAAGCTTAGTCTGATTGCCAAACATTCATTTAAAGGTGAAGGTGTGGTCCCTAGAGTCATTAATCGCAGTATGGCTGGTTTCACATTATCCGTTTTTCAGCCGGATCGCCCGGGCCGGGAACACTTTAATGTTCTTCCGGTGAAATCCCCGGATGGCTGCTGCTCAGATGCTTTCAGTTGGTGATTAAGTCTTGTGCTGCTATAAGTAATTAACGTAAAACCATTATATTATTAAAGTTTCGATACCCAATTGTTCAGTATTCAGTTACAATTAGCGTAAATCTTATTTTTTCAAAAGCTTTCGGCTCAATAAGTCATATTCATTTATAATATATTTTATATTACAGATGAATATGGATTATTGAGCCGAAATCTCCTGAATAAATATTACTGATATTTAACTTTTTTAAATTATACCAATAAATGAAGACTGAAAAATTGGGTATCCAATATTTAATAACAACTTATATAAATGAATAACTCAGTAGAAACAATATTGTAAATACTTGCATCGTACTGTGTTACAAAATTTTGTTCATGAGAGAGATGGATACAGCGATGTGGGAGCAATTTATATCAAAGACTGAAAGAGTTGGCGCAGGAGATAACCGTAAGAGGACTGACTAACTGCAAACATCGTGAAAAGTGAATTATTTTGGTTCTGACGTCGGAAGTGTGCCATGAGAAATGGCAAAGGTGTAAACTTAATAAATTGAGACTAAATAAAAGAAAGTATTAAAATTATTTCTGTACATGTTTCTATCTTTCAAGGAAATAAATGCTGCACGCATGTATAAATTATAGTGTAAGTAATAATTTTCTTCCCAAACGCATTTTTATACTTTTCATCAACAACATCAAATTCTGGGAGTAGTTCCTCGCAAAGTTTATGCCCGGAATCTTGATTATCATTCCTATGTATTTGTCATGAAGTGTGTCCCTTGCCACAGGTCTTACTTTCACAGGGGTAATCAAAACTTCTCCATCAATATCTTCCATTATTTTATTAATGGGGAAGGATTAAAAATATCCTTAGAACAACCGCATCTTACTCCAGACAAAGAAACGACGTCATTTTTGTTAGAGAAAAATTGTTGTTCCCCCGGACGAACGCAGTGGCAATTCCAGGTGACGCAATCGCCTTCGCCCAATTTTTTACCGTCACCGTACAATGTGAAAGGGACCATAAGTTTCTTCAGTAGACTAAACTCCCGTATTTTCCCCGGCCCTGGCGAACCGGGTGAAAAACGGATAATGTGAAAGGTGTCTATGGGGATGCTTGTTTATCACAGCATGAATGGCGTGGGAATTAAACTAATATTTTGACGACTGTTCTCCACGCGTGGACCGGCTCATCATGTGACTGCAGAGACAACAGCAGAAGTTGAAGCCACCATTGGACCACTGTTACCAGGAACACATAAATAGACCTCCTCAGAAATCCTCTTTGGCCAGCCATTAGAACAAAACGATGTGAACTGCTATCGATAGTGTTCTTCTTCAACATGATAATGCACTATCCCATACAGCTCTTGTGATGGTTATGCCAATTGCAGGCATGCCTCATCTCCCATAGTCTCCCATCCTTGACCTAAGTGGCAGAAACACTTTCTGGGACGAAATTTCATTCCGATGACGAGGCGATACATGAGTGGTTGCACCGTCACGGAAACGTTGCCAGGCATGTATTAAGCTATGTCGAAAAATTATAATGTTTTGTTGTAAATGTGCACAATAATCTGAAAAAAATAATTAAGGTTTTCATTTAACTCTTTCCTCGTATGTAAACTTAGAACAAAAATTATTATTTGTAACCTAAACTTCACTTCATAAGTGAAACTAAATTTCGCAAATAACTCTGCACAGCACTAATAACACACAACGGTTAATAGGAGACGATGATATACAAATTCCAACGTTGTCGTCTCCGGAAGAATTCATCTGGCAGCTCTTCTTGTCGAATGAAAATCTCTTGCAGGTTACGTAAAATAATCAATTTTGAAATATCAGTTGTTCATATAAGCAATATATAAGCATTATATGAATTAACCTGTTTTGTATAGGAAACTAATGTGCGTTAGGTTTGGGCTGAATTAAAAATTCATTAACAGAATAATACGCGGCGTTAATAAGCAGATCTTTGCATTTCTTAACAAATACATTATGCTAAGAGGAAGATAATTAACTAGATCTATTCCTGAATAATGTATACTTTTTCAAAATGTTATATTCTGTCCGCAACGTCGCGTGGTGTTGGCAAGCATATTATATTTATGAAATTCCCAGTTGGTAACAAACAGATTTACACCTCATTTTAAGAATTGTAAAATTTCTTAAATTTTTGTACTATTTAACGTTAATATTCGAAGATGTTTAGTATTCGGGTCGCACGTTTCTGTGATTTATAAATTTTCTCAGAGCGAGAAGAAAGTTCCCAGCTTGTAATACCATAGAACATGTTTGAATGTAAATATACAAATAAATAGTTTTTTCTCATTAACGTATCTATTTGTTTCAATAATACTCGAACTGATTAACAGACGACACCGAGTTTTTATGGGAGTACTTCAATATATGCGTTCAACCAAACTTTCCGTCAACATGAACGCCGAGAAATGATGCATAATCATCTGTATGGTTCACTAATTCCGCATTGTTGTTACGGGACGAACAATGATAAATTATAGACTTCTGTAATTTTAGAACGAATTTGGCATTTAATGACTTGAGGGTGAGATCGACTTTACTTTGGAGCGGTTTGTCGTCACTAAGTTAGTGTCATCGACGTACAGTAATGATTAAATGTATCCTCTATTTTTTTTATTCTCGAATTTCACTTTCACTTATACTCGAATATGCAAAACCTTAGTTTTGTGAATGGTTTCTGTTTCAGGAGTACCGTGCGTGTTTCTGATAACGTTTAAAAGAAGAATTTTGTATGGTATTTTGGTCACCACTGAGTGTTACTGTTTTATACTAGCTTACTGCCTTTTTGTAAAACTTCTCAACATTTCCGTCGAAACAGATTATAATTTGACGTTCTAATTTCACAAGAAGTTCCTTGCGCCACGAATCACCTCGTCAAAGTAAAAGATAAAAAGAGAACAGAAAGACCCGGAGCGAAATGATTATGGAACATAAATTAAAGCAACCACAAATTTCGTGGATTATCTGGAGATAGGAAACGCGATGGTATTTTTTTGCGTGGGCTGTAATTCACTCAGCCGCAGATGGAGCGCGCAGGCTGCAGCCCAATTTTCCCAGAGAGAGTGAGGGAGAGTGAGGGAGAGGGGGGAGGGAGAGAGAGAGAGAACGTTCCCGCAATCCAATCCCTGTAGACATCGCTGAGCTGTGATAATTCCACCTAGAAGATTGCCGTTCAAAGTTCATTAGGGGAGCAGTCACCTGGGACGTCTGTTGCAAATAAATTCAAAACGCGAACCTCACATATTGCATTCAGATTCGCAAAATTCCTTCGGCGTTATGCCAGCGCTCAAAATTATTTTCCGATTTCAGTGCATGACATGTGTGTCCATTAGAGCATATTGAAGCTCACGGTTGGAACACGTGATCAAAGAATTAATAAATGACTCGCTTGGTGTATTTCTAGATATTAAAATGTAAACTACAACTTCAGTGTATTGTTGATTTTAGGTGTTCGTATCTGGAAGTTGTATTCGAAAAAAAAACCTTAAACATTGGAATAGTGGTATGATTATTTTCAAGAAACTAGCACAATTTTTCCCACATGTTTAAATTCAAAATTACTGTTAACAATCCGATCAGAGGTCCTTAAATCTATAAAATAACTAGATACCTTGAACTCTTTTCTGGATTGAAACGATTAAATTATGATTCACACACTTAAGTAACATAACCTATTCTGTAGTTTCCCGTTACAGAGTGATATTTCGTTAAAATATTTAGCGAAACGTCGATCGATTGATTTGGGGTCTGCCGTGAACAAAATGTTTGGTGATGAAATAAAGCTGGTGAATTGCTGGTCTTTTACTACAGCATTGTCACAAAACATAAAAATCCTGAAGAATGAGTTAAACGTATTACTGAGTTGGGTGGAAGGAAAGTTTCAAAATCAACGATGAGAAAACGGTACAAATGGTACTCAGGAGAGGAGACTGACTCACGGAGAAAGACAAAATCAGAATAGAAGAGGGACTGCTGGAAATAATCTACAAATTTAATTATATCACTCACGAAATCTTTCAGCGCACAAATCCAGGAACAATATCAGCTGGTGTAAGAGCCACGTTTACTATAAAAAATATTACACAACTAGCTGGGGACTTGGCTTTGCCCAGGTATTTATTTATATCATCCCGGTACAATATTTAGTTCTTGGTCAACACAACAGACAACGAAAAACGTCATAATATAAACCTCAAGTAAACTTCCAGTATCTCGAGAGAGTTTAAAATACCCCCCGTTCAATAGTATTCTAACAGAATAAAAATTTTCCCCCGACTTAATGGTTAAATGTTTACTTAAATCTCATATTAAAGGTCATAATGTAACACAGCGACTCGCATTACACTAGTTTCGATACCAAACTCGATAGTTACCTTTTTTATTTTCCGATCAGCAATTACTAAATTTTAAAATTTATCTGGCGCGAGAAATAAAACCAATTTATGTATACATCGTGTCGACGATCCAAACAAGTTCATGTTTTCCTCAGCCTGCTGCAACAATAGATAGTAATTGTGATTAATGATATAGGAACGCCTAATAGGACTTATAACTCGCAATTGGTTTACACACCAGCTTTCGCGCGGCAATTCCAAGAAATGTTCCCGTAGAATTAATATTTTAATTTGTATTCATATTAAATTATTATCTTCTGTGCTATATATCAAAATTAAATATGCACGAATATTTAAATTAAATCTCCGTGTTTAAACCTTGAAATCTGTTGACCCGTTTCGGAGCCTATTAGAGACGAACATACGGAAAGACAGTCAGACAGATAGACTGATAGAAAGACAGACAGACACTTCAGTTTTATTTATTGGTATATATTACACAAGTGATCCTATTTCTTTTGCGTATTCTCTAAAGAATACTCTAGCCAATTTGTTTTCATTTACTTATAGATGAGAGCACAACGCCATCATTTTCTCTATTCACTGTGATAATAATATTTGTCTATTACTGTACATGATCGTTTTCGTAGTTAAAGTAATTGTCTAGCATTCAATATTAAAGTGTTGTATTAATAAAATTGAAAATTGTTTCATATCAACAAAATTCGTAGAGGCCAAATAAAAAATTGCAGTGTTTTTTTTTCTCTCTTCATAATGTTTGTTGTAGCGATTGATGTTATTCGAGACAAGCATACTGACAGACGGACAGAAAGACAGACAAACATTTTATTAATTATTTATGACACAATTAGCCTGCTTTCTGGTACATCTATAACAGGCCTTATCTTCTCAAACTTGCAAAATTGTGTTACAAAAAAAATCTTGTATTATTTTTTTTGTGTGACACTTTTCAATTTCATTTATTGGTATGGATAAAACTGGAAACAGTCATGCGGAGAGTTTTTGAATCAACACTAAAAACCTACAGCCACACACTGAATATAAATGATATTGGAGAAACTGACTGTCAGCATAGAAGTAATTAAAGAGGTGAAATCAAGGTTCCTGAAGATTGCTATGGGAGCACGTATGAATTCTCACCAAAGAAACCTGTTTTCCTGGACGATATCGGGAGCAACATGTTTCTACCAGCAACAACGTCATACAACGAAGCAGCAGCCCGAAGGACAGACATCGACGAAACATTCAAGACGGACGCCTATTGGCTATTTTTGTCCGTTATATACCATTGAATGTGGAATCCACGTATCGCGACTCCTATAATTGCGTATCACTGCTTGTGATTGTTGTTGGTCTTCGTACGGTCAATTACTAATTATTTACCAGCTGAAATATTTTGAATAAATCAATCATATGTGAAAACAAAAATACATGAAACTAATAAATTATGATTCACACCCGTACGCAAAGGAAATGATCAATCTGGTTAGGAGTTGGACTTACGAAAATATCCGTTGTCTTCTCTTCTTCAGCGATAAAAGGAAGGAGAATTCAAAATAAAGATTAGTATAGATTCCGTACGTGATATTTTTATATTTTGTGACAATTCTGTAGTAAAAGACCAGCAATTCACCAGCTTTATTTCATCACCAAACATTTCGTTCACGACTGACTTCAAATCAATCGATCGACGTTTCGCTAATTTTTTTAACGAAATATCACACTGTAACGGGAAACTGCCGAATAGGTAAGGTTGCTTAAGTGTGTGAATCATAATTTATTAGATTCATTTGTTTCCGCTTTCATATCTGATTGATTTATTTAAAATACTTCAGCTGGTTAATAATTAGTAATTGACCGTACGATAATGAATCTTGTGGGTGGACATTAATTTAATAATTAAATAATTGATGAGATTTTTTAATAAAAACTGTAAAACAAATTGCTTTGACAAAATAAAAACATACAATAATAATTACAATTTTAAATACTTCCATATTTCAATATTTGCGCCGGCACTGAATTTCAATAAAAACTACACTTATATTTACCAAAATGATTTATATTAATTATTTAAACCTAACAATTTATAAAAAAAACTCATCTCATGGTCGCACTTTATGGGCCTTCTCATAGAACAGAAACTAATCCACTTGGACCTGGCAGCAAATAGAAAATTACAGTCACAGGAATTATTTACCGTGTCGGCTTTTCGCTACTTCCATGCTCGTCCTCCATCCAGATCCAAGCTGTCGATCACCGATCTCGCACCATCTGGTCAATTCTCCTCTCAACACTCTCGACCACGAATCTTTCACCAATCTGTGTCTCCACAAATCTGTCACCAATCAATCTGCTACATCTCTCATCTCCACCAATCTGCCTCTCTCGAACAATCTGTTCATTCCATTTTCTATCACCAATCTCCCACCAAAATGTCTCCACCTGCTTCCTTTGGCGAAAAGCACGCCGCCCGGTCGCCGATTCTCACGCAATTTTGGGAAACTCCCGAGCCGAGACGCTGAGTCCAGGTTTTATGGCCCAAGTGTCAACAGCCCTCTCCTATGTTTTGTTTCTGCGCCGCCAAAGCCCGCACAGCTGTATCTGTTCGTTACAGTACCAAGACCACCAACAACAATCTGGTGCAGTGATACGCAATTATAGGACTCGCGATACATGGATTCTACATTAAATTGTATATAACGGACAAACAACACATCAGAAATGATTTATGCACGTTCAAAATGTGTTATCAAATGTGCAATCACCACTTACACGGCTGAAAGGAGTCTAAACGAACCTTTTTTTCATTTTTATGTAACAGGCTACGAGAGGGTGATCCTGAAACAGACAATTTCCTTTTATTATCATAGGAAAATAATTGAAAATGGGGATGTAGAAGGAAGAGTAAGGTAGTCAAGGGTTCACTGTGGCCCCCAAGCAATAATTAAAGAATCCTACCAAGGAAAACCGTAGAAAACCTGCATCAGGTAGGTCGGGCTATTGGGTACTGTTCTTATGCCCTTCAGAATGACAAGAGATAGATTTGCAGTGGGGTTACTTGGCTATTACTTATAACAGTCATCAAATAATCGAACTACAAGTACAGCGAAGCATTAAAGTGCTAGGGGTCAGCTGTTAGGTGATAAAAATAATAAACCAAAGTTGCAATTGAATGCGCATATATTTATTTTATACAATTGGTTTTATGAGTCAAAAACCAGTTTTTCCTCATTATCAATTTCTCTTATATTGCTTGGAGATGTCTCAAACAGTTATGTTCTAACTTATAAACAATTGATTTCTTAACGTAAAATTTATGAACTCTTTTCGATTAGTTTCTTCTCCAGAGATTTCTGTCAAATACAGTACTTAATCCATTATTTAAGAACTATTTTCTGAATTTTTAGTTGTCTTCAAATATTAGCATTTGTCTGAAACTGATTTACGCAAATATTTCTTCAACAATAATTTTGATGATAACCCTCGTTTAACACATATTTCTCTTCTATTGTTCTTTATAATATAGCCATATTTCGCTCTTACATATTTTTATTTTATTTTGGAACTGAAGTAGGAGAATTATAAAAAATACATTAATTAATTCCAGGTTGATAAGAATCGATTTCATAATTATTTAGCTTAAATTTGTTAAGTGTCAGAACTAATTGCAATATGCTTGCCCCTTAATGTAGCGGAATGTGATTGAAATTAATTGTGTTTGTGGGTGTTCATTTTGTGTATATTTTTTCAGGTCCTAGGCTCCAGGAGCGACTTCCACTTCGTCCACAGGGCGCTGCCGCATGCTCGCACCAAAAGAAGCATCCCACATGCCCGCCGCCTCAAAGTCGACCCAATGGTAAATGATTTTATTGCCATCTTTATACAAATTAAAAGCTATTAGTACCACAAATAAAAGTTAATATATGTAGATGTTATTCTTTCCGTTAAAATATTGATCTGGAAAGGTTGGTAACTGAAACACTGCATGACATTGCTTCTGGTACAATAGACGCTGAAATTCGTTATACAGTTGGGACAGAACACTTTTATTTGTGGATTTTATACAGAAACTCAGCGACTTTGAAAATTTTTTGTTACCGCGGGGAACGTCTCTTGACCGCACCAAGAACTCTGTGACCTTCTGGTGAAGAAAAAATTGGTTTACCTGTTAGTGGCAGTTGAGCACAAAGCGTTACTCCTGATATTTTACTTTTCGTTTTCCTTATAGTATTAAAGTAATTAAAGCTTTCATTTTTGGTATTATCTTACAAATTGTTTATATTTGAATACAGATGTTTGTTGATGACGACTTCGTCACTCAAATTAACATAAATATGAGATATAATTAACAAATAAGAACAATGTATTGTGTGCTAATAGGATCAGCCCCAAACTTTGCGCAAAATTGGATATAAAATTTTGCAAATTATAAAGTTAGTAAAAAGTTTTAATAATTCATGGATAGTCTTTATTAATATTTCATGACTGCAGTGAGACGCCAGAGCTGCACCACGACCCTCCCACAGAAATTAAAATTTCAAATTTTGGGCTGCCACGACATTGAGAATGGCTAGCATGACTGCAAAAACTCAACCTTCACTTTCGAAAATACCTGCCACTTCATTTGTTTTTGCTTCCATATCTGATTTATTTATTTATAATATTTCAGCTGGTTAATAAAGTTGCGATACAATATCTTTTAAAAATGTTTTTAAATAATCAATTATGTCACTTTGTGTGAGCATGGAGTAATATTCTTGGCTAAAACTTCAGGAATCCAAATTTTCGAGGAAGTTGAAATTTGTTGTTTAGCTTAGGTCAGTCTGGTTAGGAGTTGGATTTACGCAAATTTCCGTTGTCTTCTCTTCTTCAGCGATCAAAGTAAGGAGAATTCAAGATAAAGAGTAGTACAGATTCCGTAACTGAGAATTTTAGTTCTTAGTACCGTCTGAGCTTGAATGGAATCAAAAGACGCTAGAATGCTTTCGAAGATTAAGTTTAATAAATAAGAAAAAGATAACTCATCTGAAGAGAACCCAGGAGCATAGTCATGTTTAAAGAAGAAAGTTCAAACCCAGGTTAACTTCTTTAGCCCCTCTCTGTTCTATCACTATAATAAATTGGGAAAATGACTAATCATAATCCAAACTTTAGTGTCGTGTGCTCCTTAGGGGCCCCTACTTGACTGGTTAAAACCGAATTTATGCAAATGTATCTTCGTAACTGAAGGCGACCTTAAATTTGCAAATGTCATCTTGAAACAGACTCCCGCTTCGCTTATTATGGCGTTATTCCCAGGAATTCTCATCCTGCTGCTTGTCAAGTGGAATTTTACAGATGTTTGAATATGTAATATTAATAAAAAGAAAAATATTGGTCACCATATGGCAGTTTATTGACATAAAGAAGGATATTAAGAGATATTAATTTTAGGTAAATATAACAACTTTCCTAACGACCAGTCGAATTAAATTTAGTAGGTTTGGCAACAAAAATATATCACTCCAATTTTTTTCAATATATTTAAAATATCCTTACTCGATAATTACCATTGGGCTTCACAGTTACTGCATACTTGGGGGAAAAGTTAGATTCGCAATTTTCTAACGTTCCATTTACACTTACTTACCTGTAGATATATTTTTTAACGCTGACATTAACAAGCATTAAACGTTTTAACATTTAGTGAGTATAAAAATTAGCCTATGTTATAACTTCATCAGAAATGTGCTTTAGTACAGTAAAATCAGTGAGATAGTAATATTTTGTACTTCAATAAATTTAAAACATGGGACGTAAACAACTTTTATGGGCGTCATATGCAGAGCAGTCTGTGATTAATATATTGGTAATGAAACTCTGCAGGCACGCTTTGTTAGTTGGTGTAGGTTTTCAAAGGAACCAAATTTGCCCATAGTTTGAGAATGACCCAATATATCATAGTTTACAACAACAGAGACTCGTGTAAATTAAGTAACAAATTGAAACTATCCAGTTTTCATTATATAGACTTGTTTCGTAAATTTACTTTCAGTACTATTATTATTCAATTTTTCAAAACACGTATTACTGAAAACAATATATGTGTGCGTCAGAGGAACCGTCGATATTGCACATTGAGGTATTTTATTGGACTCAAATGTAACTATGCTAAGAAATTATATGTTATGATATAAAATTTTAATTTTTACGTTCCTTCTACTGACTAGAAAGTAAAATTACAAATACTATGTAAAGAATGATTTAGTGTCACAATACTGAATTGGAGCACATTACTCGTGTACTAAAAAAATTTCCTTCTTTATGTGCACGTAAAACCGTGGTGTACAATTCAATGCACTTTTGATAGATTTGATTTATACCTGTAAGATTCCCAGATATCACCACTATCCAAAATATTGTGTAATTTATCTCATATTTTCGCACGTGACTTCGAGATAAAACAGTATAATTAATAATCAACAAAGATTAATTTAATAACGTATCGCAGGACATGATGTGGAAACCACTGCTTTTTAATGACAGTAGGTAGATCATCCACATAATAAGTAATAATTGTCCAAGTTTCCTTAGTAATTGATTGCTATAATGAGTCAGATTAATTTATTAATCATTTGGAGACGCAAGAATTAATTGCTTCAAGTTCCACTGCACATTATTGTCGTTTTCTCTCTGTGAACATGAAGTACGTTTTGTAATTGGTTATATAAACTAGTTTAGCAGACGATGTAAAGAAGAATAACCTTATATAATGTAAATAAATTAAATTCTAATATTGAATAGTTCATTTAAATAAATTAATAACCAGTTTTACCGACATTTTAAAAACGAAATTTCGTTGCCATAATTGGGACTTCTTCAGCTGTTAATACAAAAAATTATTCATAAAAAGTAGTAATATATGAGTATATTAATAGCATTAGTAATAATAAATTAATATTTATAAAGTATTTACTACATATATTTAATTTAAATGAAGGATGAAGGAATATAGAATAAAGTGGAAAGAAAAAATTAGCATTATGGGCAAGGAAAGGTTGTACTCAAAAATTCATAATTATAAATGTAACAGACGAAAAAGCGTAGAAAAACCACGTTAAGATGGATACCGTAACAGGAAAACCCGCCTAATACTTCTATGAATATAAAGATAAAAGATTTATATATTTTCAAATATATATTTATTTTTAGTAAAAATATATTATTTTATTTTCTACTGTTATTAATATTCTGATGTTAATAATTTTAATATTAATATTCTGAATCATTTTAGTAGTAGCACCCGAAGAAGTCCCAAGTGTTATAAGAAATCATTTAATCTAAATTTAAAACAGTCTCTGTAAAAATGGTCGTTAATTTATTACACTTGAGAACCTTGAACAGCCATTCCAAACTATTTATTTATGTAGGTCTCTATCAAATACGAACAAAGAGATCGAAGTAAACCACTAAATAGGTGCAGTAAAACCGCATTCTTTGTAGCATATTTTCGTACCAGAAAAGATGTTCGATCCATCCCTTTATGTCCGTCTTTGCTTTTAGAAGATGAGCCATAAAATATTCCATTAACTTGCATCGAGGCGGCACCAGAAATTAATGTGACCGTAAAATCAGCAAGTGAAATGTAGTCTCGAGATTGCGACGTTATATGACCAGCCTGACCTTTGTCCTTAGCAGCTATTCGCGATAATATTGTTACGTGTACAAAGGGGAAAAATAAAAGATACCCAAGAAATATTAAACCTTGGAACATACTTATTTTATACCAACAATCCTTCAATATTACAAACATTATTTTTATTTTAAAAACGTATGGCAACATATTATTAATAAACGAATTGAATAAAATGTTTGATTGTTTAAATTGTTAAAAATATTGTAGCTAATTAAATATTGAAATAAAACAATTACCGCAATTTTTATAGAACTTTTCAAAATTTTATACGTTAATAATGCACCTTTTAAAGTATGTAGTATAAGTGAAATATTTTATAAAGAAACTACAGATTATAAGAAAAATTAATGTCAGCGAATGAAAAATTAAATGAGTAATTAAAGACTCGTATAACAGACGTTTTACCCAAAATTTTGAATTATTTTTAACAAACTAAACGTTTTGACCATCCATTATGATCCATGTCAATACACAAAATCAAATTCTTCAAAATTTTGTGTAAAATATCTGTTAAACGGGTCGATAAATTTTCATTTGATTTTTATAAAGAAACTAGAACTCGGACCAGCAGTGAATAATAAGAATGCCGGATAAATATCAGAAAATTTTTCCACAATTAGGTTTATTTATTTTTCACATTCAAGTTTTGATTAAGAATTAAATTATAAGGAATTAAAAGTACTTAAGACAAAAAATATATATTTTATTTAAATATTTATGTAGTCTAACATAATTTATATCAAATTATAACTGATTGGTAATTACAAATAATTAATGAGAAGGGAAAGAGATAGTGTTTTCAAATTACAGATGGGTTTACGCAAGTGTTTTATATGAATGGGCTGGTACATAAACTTGTGTCTAAATTAATACCAACAGTATTATAATCAATTGGCTTTAATAATAATATTGTATTCACCTAAAAAGAAACTAACTGTTTAATTAATTGTCGTGTAACTGTCCTCTTCACTTCACCTGGAAATTATTAAAATAATATTATAATTTTGGAACGAAAAAATTTCACTAGATACAGTTATTTTAATTTTTGCGGGAGATTTCACTACAAATATGTATTTTTCCACGGCTACTTTATTTCAGTTTGTTTTCCTCCTTCTTAAATTTGTCTTACATTTTTTCTTTTTATTTGTAATATTGAGGTACCAAGTGTAGGTGTAACTAGATTTTCGGATTCTAAAACTGGTGCCATTCCATTACCTAAAATGGATATTGTTTGAATAACAATTATCAGCTATTACGAGTAAACTGAAACTGTTGATGTTTGTAGTCGGGAATTCATACTCCATTGTTGGTAGGGACATAAAAGTTTCTTTTACTAAGCACAAGTGACAGTGGTTCGACCTTACCATAATTTTGAAAATACTTACTTTACACAAAAACTAATTTGACTATCCCAAATTCACATTTTCTCCGCGTAGATTATTACTCTTTATTTATGTATATTTTATTGAATTTATCCAACAGGGTATCATAAAGGGTATCTGTGCATTGGGGACGTAAATGATTCTTTCATTAATTATACCACCTCAGTCTATTTCATCAACTAAGTCGCCATTATTGGATTTTCATACGAGAACTCTTTTTAAAACTACTTTGCCATTAACAATCAACTGTTCATATATAATATACCCTGCTGTGATACGTCGTAATTGCTGTTTTTTGCGTACTACTGAAAAACGATTAACTGACCTAAAATATTTTACATTTATTCTATTACGAGATATGTAAATTGTGGGTTCAACAATATTTTCAATCAAACAAATTATTAATATTAATGTTAAAGAATCCTATTTTAATCGGATTCATTGATAACTGTAAAGAAAGTGAAATTTAAAGTTACAAATTTTAGTTAAAATATATAAATAATATAAATATTTCTAAAAAGTAGTGTTTCAAATATAAGATAATGTTGCATAAACTGCAACTATCAACAGTTATAACCGCATGAAATATTGTTGATTCAATACTGTCCTCCTTATGTTAAAGTCTAATTACATAAAGAAAAATACAAAATTATCGGACAAAATAATTACTACACAAAGATTCTGCAATCCTTGATGTCGTCGGTTGTCGAATATTCATTGGAGCTGTAAAAATGTAATGTAAATCAATGCAATTGACAGTGTGAATTTATGGGAATAAAAATAATAAAAGTACTTAATGTTAAATAATTATAAAGGGCATTTAATTAATCAAATATGATATTTTAAATAACATTTTCCCAATTTAAAAATAACATTCCAGCGGAGTTAATAAGTTCATCGGGCGAAGAAGAAATATGATGACTGTTTAGTATAGTTTGCGAAATATCTTTAACAGCAAGAGTACCGAACGATTTTAGTAACAAAGAAGAACAGCGAACAACACAGGACAATTAGTTTAGTATCCCGTGAGTGAGAATTTTTTTGTGGGTTAAAAGACTACATGAGGGTGATCCTGAAACAGGCGATTCCCTTTAATAGTATAGGAAGGAAATTAAAAAGGAGGGATGCAGAAGGTAGAGCAAGGTAGCCATGGGTAGACTAGGGCCGCCGGTCTATAGTTTCAGGATCCTACCCGGTGTTTCACCTAAAGACATGCTGGGAAAACCGTAGAAAACCTGCATCAGGTAGATCTGGTATAGGGTACTATTCTCGCGCGCTTCCGAATGACGGGAGACGAGTTTGCTGTGGGGTCGCAGAATTCCCTTCTCCGTGTCTCCGCAAGTTTTAGGAGGAATTTGGCTGACTGATCCAATGGGATCAGCAGACAACTCGTGCCTTATGCACAAGGTCTTCGACCCAAGTACATATACCTCCTAAAATAGGTGAAGATGTCTCGTTGTGAGAGCGTTGCAAAAAAATCAGCGATTACGAGGCATTCCCGACATAATCAGGTGAGCCCCGCAGTCACTCTGGGGAGAGAAACTCCCACAGGCTATCAATCTATGAGTGAAAAATATTAACGAAAATAGTATACAGCTGGATGGAACGTCAAATAGACTACGACTTAGGAGAAGATCAATTTGGTTCTATGAAGACTGTAGGGAGAAAAGACTAAATATTGACTCTGCGTCTAATTGTAAAAGAAAGAACAAACAGGTCAACGTTGATGGCATTTGTAGATTTAGAAAAAGTGTTTGATAATGTAAACTGGAATAAACTATTAAGAATTTTTAAGATGACAGGATTAAAATATCTCGAAGAAAGAGTTATTCATAACCTCTACAGAAGGTAGTCAGCAGAAATTAAAATTGAAGAGCAAGAAAAGAAAACCGAAATCAAGAAAGGAGTAAGACAAGAATGCATTTGTAGCCAATGCTTTTTAACTCATTTATAGAACAGGCGATGAAGAGCGTTAAAAATAAATATGAAAAGAGAATCAAAATTCAAGGATAATAAATAAAAACTCTAAAATTTACAGATGATATTGTTGTTTTAGGAGGGTCAAAAGAATATTTCTCCCTCCCCCTCTCTCTCCCTCCCCCTCCCCCCTCCCTCCCTCTCTCTCCATGGCTCTACAGCCCATTGAGGGCCTGGGCCTACCGAGTCGACTGCGGGCTGTCATCTTCCATGACACATTCCGAGTTTGGAGTCTTAATCTCGGTCTTCTCGACCATTATATATATATATATATATATATATATATATATACATTGGAATTGAATGTATCGTTATGGGAAGACATTCCGAGGTCTGCGCTTAATATTGCTGCGAAACGAGAAAGTTGCAGAAAGAAAAAGAATATAAACTTTTGAAATGTGGTGCTAAAGAAAAATTCTGAAATTAAGATTGGTGGATAGAGTAAATAACCAGGAAGTTCTCAGCAGAGAGAAAAATATGGAGGAGTTGAACCACGTTTTGAGACATGAGGGTCATGTATAATTAGTATTTGACGGACGTGCGTGGGGTAAGAACAGAAGAGGGAAGCTAAGGATGGAATTGGGCAAGCGGATTTTGGAGGAAGTGGGATGGTGCAGTTGTGTAGAAATAAAAAGGCTTGCGCAGAATATGTTAACATGGAAGGTTGCATCAGACCAGTGTAAGGGCAGACTAACATTACAACAACGACAATTTTTATTTTACAATTACAAAAGCTTGGCGTGAATCCAAAAAAAGTACTTGATAAATAATTAGCTGACAAAAATTATAAATAAAATACAAAGAGTGACCAAAAGTCAGAAAAAGAAGAATTTAATTGAAGTTGAAAGGTTTATCGCCAACTTTCGGATCCTCCTCAGGCCATTATAAACTTTCGTATTTCTGCCGAAACGTCTGGGGGCGAAAGTCAAAATTTTATACAATTTTATTTAATGAATTGAGAAGGTCCTGAAAGTTGGGGACAAAACTATTAATATCAAATTAAATTCTTTTATTTCTGACTTTTGGGCATGTTTGTAATCTATTGAAATAAAAGTCGAATTTATTTTATAATTATGGAAGCGATTTAACAAGTCTTTAATTGTATTCATTCCTGCAATCAGTAAAAGGAATTTCCTCAGAAATCTTCCAATGGCTCGTGAGCCAGTCATTTATTGTGTGTTATCGTAAGGAATCCTTGTCCTGTCGTCTTTCCCGGGGTCATCCCCAAGTCTCAGACAACTGCAGCGGTCTCATCTCCAGGGGTTACTGTACGAGTTGCGGACTCGCCCTTAAGCTTACTCTCCCTCAAGACCAACAGACTTTCTACTATTCTACACTTCACTCTATCTGTTTCTCTTCCCTTACTTATATCGTCACATCTAAATCATCAATCTCTCTAAATCAAAAAAGATATATCTAACATACTTAGTCTTAAAATTAGAAAATGCGACAGTAAAGAAATAACAGACAATAGGTAAGTTTTTTATTTAACACAATTGACTAAAAATTACATTAAGTATCCTTAAACTATAGTTCTGAGACCGTAGCCAACCCTTTGCTGCCTTCCTCTCCCTCCCACATCACATTCCATTCATTTGCTGTTATAGGGGAGCGGCCAGTTTATTGGTCACCTTCATATAGCATGTCATCTAAAAAATAGTCCAGATTTTCGAATAATAAATTTCCAAGTGACTTTAAAATTTTAATGGATAATAATATATTCAGAATGAGATAATTTTGTTTCAAGCATTGCGTCCAGAGACGGTTATGCGTACGAACATTTCTGTCGTCTCTGGACACAGTCAACAAAGCAAAATTCCCTTCATATACAAGTATTTGCCCGCTGAAAATGTAACGTCACTTAGGATTTTTACACATGAAGAAGCCCAACAGTCTAGATGAAATGTGGTGAAATATTTAGCGAATCATGGTGAATAAAAATCTGTTATATTTACTTTGTAAATTTATAAATGTCAGATAACTGACTTTTAAATATGAAACAACCAGAAGTCCACATTTATAGATACATATTTTTTATGCCACGTCAGGAACACGACGCTTACATTGGTGCTGTTGGTATTCAATATTTTTACGTGATTATTGTGTTGTCGTGGTAATCAGTCGTAACACTGGCCCGATATCCTGCGCAAGTCACTTCATTTATACATAGCTACCATATCCTCCTTTATCTGCTAAGCGAATTCCAACCTTGACCTCCCTCTTCTGTTCTTACCGCACACACTTCCCTCTAATGTTAATTTTACGAGACACTCGTGTCTCAAAACGTGGCCTTCTCTTGGTGAGAGTCCTCCAAATTGTTCTTTCTTCCCGTATTCTCCTTAGACCTTCCTGGTTAGTTACCTTATCCAGCCATATGATTATCAGAATTCTCCTATAGCACCACATTCTGAAAGCTTCTATTCTTTTCCTCTCTGCAACTCCTATTCTCTACGTTTCGCACCCATATAACTCTACTATCAATACCAATAATTTTAAAAATGGTTTCCTAATATTCATAATATAAATACAGACTTATGGTTGTTTAATTTATTTTAACATTTATAATCATCTTCTATATATACGTTTCACCGATAACCTATTCTCCACAGGGAAAAACTGGAATTAAGTATTAAACCATTTACTCAATGAAATGAAAACCTAAGACAGACAGGGTTAAGCCATCCACATTTAATTACTATACATGTAACGATATTAAGTGTGTCGCATAATTACTATTTTCTATTTTTTTATGTGAAAATAATTATTATATGAGAAAGTTATTTGTTAAAAACAATTTCTGTTCTTATTAGTATAGCACTCTGACCACTTTTGGAATATTTCGAAACTGCAAATTACTTATCTTCACGATACTCTCTCAATTGTACACAAAATTATTGCAATTGGTCTCTTATATCTTAATACTTTCCAGTTACGAAATGTCTTTGACTCCTAGACATATTCTCTTCTGAAATTTGTATACCTACCAATAATTCACGTTCGTGACGAAGTAATTCCTGTTTTTAGGATCACTTATAGTGTTTCCCAAAATGACTTTCACTATACATTTTTTTCTTAACTTTGTTAGTATACACAATCGTACAATTCAAACGAATTTTTTCTCAATCGTATATAGTCACTTGGAGTATACACTCAAATATTTTCAAACTTTCATTAAATGTAGTGTACTCGATTCTTCTATATTCTTTGACTTCTGGCGTAAGTAATATTCCAGTCAGCATATTTAAAGTTTCCTGTAGAAATTTGTTTTCCAAAAGTTAACTATTTTAAACTTCCATACTTATAGTGTTTATGAATTCCGGTTGAAAATGTAGACGAGTCTATGTTACAGTAAGACTAATTATTTATGAACCAAAAGATAAAATTAAGTAATCAAAATAAATATCGGCAATCCCTTTTTGTTTATAGACGAATCTATGTTCAGCAAGACTAATTATATATGAAGCAAAAGTTAAAATTAAGTAATTAAAATAAATATCGGCAATCCATTTTTGTTTACCTCAGTTGACGAAAAATCATGTGAGCTATAGGAACACAAACGGGTTGACAAACTTTTTATGATTTGAATCATCTGTCGAAACAAAGACGTAATGCAGATACATTGCATGGTATTTATTTAATCACTTAATTAAGCTTAAGCTTTAACATATTACAAAAATATTAATTTCCTTTTTACAGTATTTTTTTATTTACGTATCTTTATGCGTCTCCATAATCTTGTGCGCTGTTTTAAACATTTAATACTTGTGTGAAGTATTTTATAACGTTGAAGAACATGACTTTTTTTCCTACACTGTTATACTCAACCTCCGTTCCTAAATTTTCTGACATATCTTCATGCGTCTCCATTATCTTGTGCGCTGTTTTAAACATTTAATACTTGCGAGAAGTATTTTATAACGATTATAAGAACCTGGCTTTTTTTTCTACACTGTTATTCTCAACCTCCGTTCCTAGGTTTTCTGACAATCTGAGACAGTAGTCCGCCAGTAACTATGATGAATATTTTATAACGCAAAATTATCTTTTTAAATGTTTGTCTCCTCGCCCACTGAGGGCCATGGCTCATTATGGCCCTGAATGAATATGAAATCGTTAATCGTTTATCAATTAGAGATAGAAGCAATCCTTTTCCACTCTTTCAATTATTAAATACCGGGATGTACAGTGAGTGTTGTGTTATCAGATGACTGACTGTGAGTTCGAAATAAAGTGACGTCCTACGCGTTTTCACGGGCGATGAATAATCTAGATCGGATGGAATGCGAGTTCTGCCGTTGCTGCCGTTATAAATGGACCCAAATTTAGAAAAGAGACAAATAGAATCGCTCTGAATTAAACCTGAGCTGCAGAATAACGAACCGTTCATAACAGCCTCAAACTGAGGGATAGTTAACTGTTTTCAACTCTTCTTGGCATTTGTAACCTTCGATAACCTTGAAAAAAACATTATTTCTGTTGTTGTTCTCGTGTACCGAATTTAACACGGCCAAGTACAAATTATTTTTAGCCCCTTAAAGTACCGTGGTTATTTCAAACTTCTTTAAGGGAATGACTATTTTTTACTTCTTTGATGAACCAAGTGTATCTTGGACTCTCTCTAATATAATTTTCACTCTTCATCATAGGGATTTTTAAATTATGTCAAGGTGCCGAGCTTATTAAGTCTTCGGAAAGAAATCTTGGCTCTGTATCATCATTTCTTGCTAATGCGCAAGTGGTATAGATCGGTGTGTGCCCATCAATGATTTATACCGATGAAATCGAGCGTTGACCAAGAGATTATCGGCGAATTAATTCATTTTCAAAAGAGATATTGTACAAAATTTAGTAGTGAAACATGTAATGAAAAATTCAGTTACTTCCAGAGTAAAGTCTTTATTTACTATTTCGCGTCAACCCAACGAGTTATTAGAGAACCAATAATATATTTTTTACATCATTTCTTAATAACCTTTGACATATGACAGAGTAAAACTGTTACTTCGTTTAAATTACATTTAAAAATCCGATTAAGAATTACATTTAAATATATAAAACTGATCTCCTTAGCATGTCTGAAACTGAAAATTTACTACTTTAAATTTCATTAAAAATGCCTACTTCACATGTAAATTTCAGGACTTTTAGGATTATGTCTTTGTTTGTTGCTAAATGAATATGATTTAAATGTCCCTTTATGTTTTGTGATTTTTGCATTCCATTAATATACGTGGAATCGTCACTTTTGCGTTACAAGTTCTGCATATCGGTTTTTCTCCTCCTGAGAAAAGGTTGGTTCCGTGTGCAATGGTCGAATTCTATTGATCAATAAATTCTGTTTCCCGGATAACTTTTCAATATTTATAATCTCAGTAATATTCACTATTTATTTCCAAATACACCACTTTTTTCAGAGTTTCGTTTTTTTGATTTTGATTATTTCTTTACTTTTCTTCATTACTTGTAGATTTTGTGTGGAAATTGTTGGTAGCTGCTCTGTTTTCCATTTTGAGTTCACAGAATACGATCTATGTAGAATTCGGGGTAAGATTTTTTTCGAGCAGATCCCTAAGCTGTGAGTAGAACGGCGTTGGACGAAAAGTGGGTATCTGCAACGTACATTTTACAAGTTTGGTAATATTTCTTACCTCTTCGTGCAATGAAACCCTAGCCTTGATGGCATGTCTTATTATAGAGATTTCTTTTACGTGCTGGAGTGCAGTGCAGTTTAGTTTCCAATAGAAGTCTATTTATAGGTGTGAACCTCAGGCATCCCGTTATTTGGAATAACATTGAGCTTCTTTAGCGTTTCCATGGCTTGAATATATTTGACAACTATAGTTCATTTGGCTTTGATTAACATGTTATAAGTTTCTGCAGGCTCTTCAATCATTAGCTGCAAGTATTTTTAAGACGTTAAGGCTTTTTTTTATAAACTCTTTCAGGTGAAAAAATATCTTGATACCGCGTAATATTTGTTAAGTTATCAGAAATGTTAAATTAATTAGCGTAGACTTTCCCGGTGTATATTCGAATAAAATATTCACGGTTGACCAACCGGGTCAGGCGTGTAAAAACTCACGTTTCAGGCTATATAGTCTGATGACGGCGGCAGAGAAAGTTTCAAATTAAGGTATTATATTTCTGTATTTTATTCATAATATTAGAGTAATATTATTTTATTTATAACATTCTGTTTGATGGTAATATTTTTCGTCCGTATTTAGAGCATTCACAAAGAAATATGTCAATAGTCGCCATATGGTCCAACTGAAGCGGAATCAGATTATAAACAGACATCCCAAATATAGTGACTTTATAAATGTGAATTTTTTCATGTCATATTTTTATACGCCTCAATTGAAAATCTGAATTTATATGTTTGTTATTATTTTTGCACTGTTATTGACGTTCAGTGTGTTTCTGTTACACATTAAAATTCTTTCTTCTGTTCCTATTTTATTATTAAGCTTATCCGATTGTTATATTTATTTATAGCCTACATAGAAACAAAAATAAAGTCACATAATTTTTTTAGTAAATATTATAATGATTTATTTATAAATTATAGAATAATAGTAATAATTTTAAATGTAGTATAATTCACGCGTTTATCTTAATAAAAGAATAATGATACATTTTCTGACTGTAGTTTAGTTATTACGTAAGTTTAAAATAAGCAGTAAAAGGCCTGTAAGTCAGAATAATTAATAAATTACCGAAACAATATCAATAAATAAATTAATTATTCTGACTTATATAATTTTTGCACCATCTATTATTTTAAAAATGGGCAGATAATTTAAATAACCTAAATGTAAAATCTTACTATTTCTCAAACCTCTGACGATTTATAAAAAATTATTACTAGTTTAATTTTCTTTCTTGCAACGTTCATAATTGCTTAGCTTCGGTTACTTGGCGCGTCTTAATGTTGGTCTTAGGAAGTTAAATTAACGATTCACAATGTGCATTTGATAATTATTACATGTCTTAGAGATGAAGACCGCTTAGAAAATAAATGGCCAAAATTATGACTATCATGAGATTTTTTTGGGATCATAGAATTGTTTGAAACGGTTAATTAATGAGATTAAAAATACGTAACAGGCGATATTGCCATGAGAATATTATGGCCTTATTTAAATATTATTTAAAATTTGCGTTTCCAAAACCTGCTCCCACGTCTATGAGCCCATTCATATTTCTCAAACGTGATGCGTTTACAGATAAATCAAACAGTAAATTTAATTGAATGAATGATATATTCAGAGACGTAATTGAGTAGGGCGTTACAAATTTCCTTTTTGAAGTAGAAGATTACATTTTATTTACTGAAATGAAAATACCGATATTATTGTTTGATGAACCAGAAAATATTTATGATATAAATAGTGCTTCTTTTAACCTGTAATATCCAAATATCTCAGAAAATATTAACCTAAGAAAATAATTGTTGGATATAATTAGGTCTCACACCTCTCTCCCGCTGTGCGCAGGTTGTAATTCAACTGCGCAGTATTAAATGGGAGACAAAACTATTTTGTAGACTTTTATTAAGTTGATTTAATAATTTTATTCAACAAATAGTTGGCGGGGTAATGAAGTTAAGATCGATTCCATTGAACAGTTAATTTGTGATTAACAATATAGTTTTTCGTATTTAACCTGTGGTTTCAACATGATGGCTGTCCATCACAATACTCTACTACTGAAACTGTAGATCCAAATGTGCAGACTTCTCGCCATAGTTCTCCTTGTGAGGATACTTAAACGATTATGATTGCCAACAAATTACAAAATGTGCTGCAACAAATTAAAAAATGCTTAAGATAAAATTTTACCCTCCTATTAGCCAAAAAAAATTATGGGTGCATGGGGGTCCACGAGAATAAATCTTATTTAAGGGTTATAATAGGCATATAAATTATCTATAAAGTAATTTTTTGAAATATAAATGGTTATGAAACAATTTAAGCTATTTGGGGAACTATATCACTCCTTACTTTAATCTGTGGTAAACATTGAGAACGATGATGGGATATTTCTTGATCAATGAATACACCCACAAATTAATTACCTTGAATTTAAATTAATACTAGCTGTTCAATAAGCCAATTTAGTTTTAATTATAAAATTATTGAAAAAAGTATTGAAATAAAGGTTATTATTTTGTGTAAGCATTTTTAGTAAATATTGTAAATTTATTATTCATTATTTTATTTATTACACAAAATTACACATATAATAACTTTTTTTCACTTTTTGAGTCAGTCTTATAATTTTTGGATGATAAAGACTCAATTTAAAAGAAAATTTAGTGTAGTGTTGGTTATTTAACAGAATTGTTCAGAAAATTCAACGAGGTTAACTTAAATTTGATTTTAAAAACAGATTTTCTTGTATACGGTATAAATTTTCTCAGTCCTCACGGAGAAACTGGTAGGATGACGGTGTTTTAACGTACGTTCAACGTTTATAAATGATTCACACAGACTGTGAAACTAGGCTTCAGAATGTTTGGACCCTGAAATTACCATACGTTTAAGGCTCAGTTCATAACGGATTATCAGCAGTTTGGACTAAGAGAGACGTGCCTATTGCTCATCCTGCCAGTTCTTCTTGGAGGATGAAATGCACTCGTTCTGTTGAGAATCAGCTACATCTCGCACTTTTTGTCTGCGATCTTTCATTGCGATATTGTTAATTTTTTTTATTTGCTGTCACCTCAATTGGGCAGTCGGAACGAGTTTCTACTTTTGTGCTCCTGGGAACTCTTTAACCTCATTAAACCAGAATGAAATGGTCTTCACGTTCTTACGGAGTCCGTACGGACTTCAATTCGGTTTAGATATGTTCAGCCGTCCAACCCTTCAAATGAAAACGTTTAATGACAGCGCGGAATACGGTTTGTCCATTGTCTCCGCTGGACTACACATTTAGCACAACAGAAAACTTTAGGAATATCTTTGAAAGGATCATGTTTACCAACAACGGTGCTTTCAT
Source organism: Eucriotettix oculatus (assembly GCA_034510155.1). NCBI lineage: Eukaryota > Metazoa > Arthropoda > Insecta > Orthoptera > Tetrigidae > Eucriotettix > Eucriotettix oculatus. The sequence continues at coordinate 134,118,146 of CM067376.1, read as the reverse complement.
AAAAATTTACCAGACGTATCGAACAACCCTCGTGTTTAATACATTTTTACAGTATATTGTCGTAATAAATTTTAATACAGAAATTATTTCGGAATATATTTATGGGTGTGCTAACATTTGTTTGGTATCTAAGTAAATGATTTAAAGAATTATATACTTTTATTCCTTTTGACTGATTTACAAAATGTAATGCGTGTGAATTGTATCTTATGTTTATAATTGTATTTTTGTTTTCTTTGTATATAACTGCCACCGGGCAAATACTCAATAGCAGTTAAGTAATAATAATATAAAATCAGCTGAACAACTTTTCACTAAAGCGGTAATTAATTTTGGTGCTATCTTAATTTGGCAACCATCGTTTCGAAATCTTATAACTCGGTCTGACAAATCAAATTTTCCTTTCAATCTTAAAATCATTACATTCATCTTACAGACTCAACAGAATTACAAAATGTATAAAAAATATTTCATGATACATCAAAGAATAAGTAAATAATGAAAGAAAAATGACATACCCAAATCCAATCATATAAATTGCTTACATTGTACTCAAATCTTTGTGTCAAAAGCTAACCCTAAAGTCGAGAACGTGGCTCATAATGCTTTAATTCCTGAATGAAGGACGGATATCTAAATAGTATTAAACAAAAATATATCTGATATCCGTTTTTGTTCCATTATAAATAATTAACAAATAATTTTATTTTTCTTCTTGTAACTTACGTGGCTAACAAAATGGGGTGATAAATTAATTTGAATCAATCTGCTTTTATTAATATTTGTTTCTAGATAGAGAAATAAATATATGTACTAATATATAAAATATTTAAGAAGATTACTATAAACATTGTTGTAATTATTTTACAGATGATGTTGAATTATATAAAAAGTAGATTATATTTAATTAAAAACTGTTTCAAATTACAATACGAAATTTACTTAAAGTAATTAATGTGTCCTCTTTGCTTTTGGAAATTGTGACCCACCGTTTCATATTTCAGTGCAACAACCCTTTCTCAAAAGTTTTAGTCCCTGTTCTGGACCAGCTTGAATAACGCCAGTGCATTCCATTTTATAAAATATGCAATGAAGTTATATTCCAAGGATTCCTTACATAACCTCACCGTTCTTGAGGAATATTCTCCGTCATTTGGCGTCTTGAGGAAAATAGGATGTGGCTTCTTCTGCTTCTATGTTCGCCCAGTTGGCTTTCTTTTGATGGAGCTATTGCACATTGACTTTTACTCCTGTTTTACTCGGTTTTATGTATTACTGTACGTTCAAAATTAATGATAACAAAACTTCATGTCCATGATGACGAATTCTCCCGAGTTTTTTTTTTGTTGAGAAAACGTCTTCCGCTTTACTCACGAAGTTGTTTGGACCGACTTACTCAGAAGTCCCTAAATATGGTTTTTTAGCTGGCCGGCACAGCCTTTGACTATTAAAGAAAAATATAAATGGTATATTATAAATAATCTGAAGTGTTTATCGAAATTAGAAAATTTTATTTTGTCTTTGTAATTTTACATTAAGCTTTCTGCGACTTCCCATACTCATTTAAAACACATTAGAGGATTTTATTTTGTGTTTGTAATTTTAAAATAAGATTTTCGCGACTTTCCGTAGTCATTTAAATACATAAAAGTACATTAATGTTTATCAGAACATTCTATGTTTTATACACATTTATTGTATTGTTTACGTTACCGTTATTTTCGTATGACGTGTGGCGTTATATGGGAGTGGAACGTGGACGTTGGGAGTTGCAATTGGGAAAGAATAGATGGTGTAGAAATGTAGTGATATATAAGAATGCTGAAAATCAGATGGGTGGATAGGGTAACTATCCAGGAAGTTCTAAGCAGAATAATAAAGAGTGAACAATATGGAGAAATAGATTAATATGCCAAGTTTTGAGAGAAGAGGGTGTTGTAAAGTTAGTATTAATATAATATGCTGAAGCTAGATGACCTGCAGAATGTGGATATAAACAGGTTTCTTTGTTTTCTTATCTTGTGGTAATGTTAATTTGAAATTTACTACTAAATCTAATAAATCCCTATCCAAAACTAAATTTTAAATGGGTCACAATATATATTTTGATAGTATTAAAAGGATTAGAGAAAGCCTATGATAATGTAAATTGGTATAAATTATTAAGGATTTTGAAGATGAATATAGAGAAAGATAAGTTATCCGCTGTCAGTACTAATTAGAATTTAAGGGCAAGAAAAGAAATCAAAATAAAGAAAGGAGAAGAATTCATTCACAAAAAGAGGAACTAACTTACGGTTAATATGAGTATGAATATTAGGAAATCGTTTGTAAAAATGTTCGTATGGAGTTTGACTTATAAGGGTGCGAAACGTGGACGATAGAGGCTGCAGATAGGAAACGAATAGAAGCTTTAGAAGTGTGATGCTACAGAAGAATGCTAAAAATCAGATGGATGGATAGAATTACTAACCAGGAAGCTATAAACAAAATTGGGGAAGAGAGAAAAATATGGACGACTTTGACCAAGAGAAGAGAAAAATAATATGCCACGTTTTGAGGAAAGAGGGTCTCGTAAAATTAGTATTAGAGGGAAGTGGGTGAGGTAAGAACAGAAGAGGGAAGACGAGGATGGAATTTACTAAGCATATTAGGGAATATGTGGGATGCGGTATTTATGTAGAAATGAAAATAGTGTGTTGCATTAAACCAGTCCAAGAACTCAGTACTAAATGAAGAAGAGCCATTATTTTGACATTTCCGGAGTATTAGGGATGGTGAGCTCTTTGTATTTTAATGTCTGTTTAGTACTTTTCATTACATAAATTATGAAGGAGTACTCAACTCTACCACAAAATCAGTCTTCACAAATTAATAGAGGTTTTGTAAACATTATAAAATCTATTAATAATTTAAATTATTCTGCACTATATTTCAATAAGCTTTTGAATATAAAATACAAAAAAATATATTTTTCACCAATAAAATAATTTATTCCTTTTCTAACTTATAAATGACCAATCAACTAAGTATGCTTACGAATTGCTTCTTGGAAATTAACGAAAACCTATGTTATCTGTTCATCTGCTATCTTTGTTAGAAATGGGGGAAATAGTTTTTATTTGAGTGTTTTCATTATTTTTAATTACGCGGACAATTTCTTGACGATATAGATTTTTATTCATGAGATTACAACGTGCGGTATAGTAGCACACTGAGCGTTTTTTTTGTTTGCAAGTGGTTCCGTTTTAATTGGGAACCTCGTTTTAATCAGGCTTCACTCCAGGTTTGTGTGGCATAATCGCGTCAGCATTAGAGGTAGCCCTGCAGATTACAGAGCTGCGTCGGCAAAACACCAGACAGAGCCGTCGGACGTGAAATATTTCCGTGTCCTCCTGTCACACATAGCAGAATGCATAAATAACTCTTGACTGAGAATGTCCGTTGAGGTCTGCGATATATCACTGAATGATGTAACAGGGTTTCTAAAACCTCCTAAGGGCACCTATATACTTTCGTAATGTTTCATTAACGTTTAATTTACTATTCGATTGATCGAAATCGCTTAGGTATTTATTTATCCCAAACTTATATTTCAGAGACGAAATAAAAACCCTACGCTTTGCCGATGATGTTAAATTGGAAAGGGATATTTTGCTACTGGGGAAGGTAAATAACTAGGAATGAGTAAGATAGCACAGGGAAGGAAGGCATCACGAAAAAAAGAAATTTACTTACGGTTAATATGTGTTAATATTAGGAATCATTGCTAAAAATGTTAGTAATGGAGCGTGGCGTTATATGGGTGCGAAACGTGGGCGATAGGAGAATAGAAGCTTTTGAAATGTAGTGCTATAAACGAATGCTGAAAATCAGATGGGTGGATAGAATCACTAACGAGGAAGTTATAAACAGAATAGGGGAAAAGAGAACAATTTGGAGGACGTTGACCAAGAGAAGGGATAGATTAATAGGCCACGTTTTAAGACATGGGGGTCTTGTAAAATTAGAATTAGAAGGGCGTGTGTGGGGTTAGAAAAGAAGAAGGTGTCCAAGGATGAAATACGCTAACCAGTATAGGGAGGATGTCTAATGCGCTAGGTATCCGGAAAAAAAGTCTTTCGCAAGATAGGTTAGCATGGATGGTTGCATCAGACTGAATACCAAAATAAAAAAACATATTTGTTACATCTTTCGAGTTAAATTATAATTTTATAGGAGAATCACAATTTAATTATAGCAAATTTCAAACTCATATTTAAGTTGCATCTTTAGGGTTTAACAGTAATTTTACTGAAAAATTGCAATTTAATGATATTAAATATTGAATAAAATGAGGGAAGTACCAAATACAGTTAATTCTGTTAGTTGAATAGACGTTTTGTTGCCATATTTAATATTACTCGAGGAAGTTCCAAATATGGACAAAAAGTCTATTTAATTGTCTTTTCTGACAGTTAATTTTTTTAGTATAATTATTGTGAAAACCCGACGTTAATTTATTTTCTACAAACAAATGTTTCTGTCCTGAATCAGTAAACGTATTATTCTCATGTTTGATAAACATGTTTACAATCCACAAATTTCCCTTTCCCGCGTAAAATTCTAGCGAATAATAGTTTTTGAACGTAAAAGAAATTGCTGATAGATGTTAATAAATAATTTTTTTGAAACCGTCAGTATCCACATCCGCTGTAACACATCATTTTATCGAAAGAATTTAGCATACCGCAGTTCCTTTCTTCAATTCCCTTGTCATTTTTTATCTTGAAATCATTGATTTCATCCCACAAATTAAAAGTAAGAATGCTATTTCCTTGGTGACAAATTAAATTCGTTAAATATGGAGAAAATGTCTAATAAGTAAGACATTTTCGCAATACTGTCACCCTTACGAAACGATATTTCAAATTCCAATTTTTAGAAAATCTATATGTTCTGCAACAGTTCTTAATTCAAAGAGAATTTTTAATTCTATAGCAATCGACAACCATCGATCTCCTGCAAAAGTAGCATATTTATTTTATCGATTGTATGAAAACAGTAAGGTTATTACTACGTTTATAAAAGTCAAATATAATAATGTTACCGCAAAAAGGCAAATAAAAATAGCATTCGAAAATGTTATTTGCAAAATCGCCTTCCAATCTTCCTGTGTAAAAAGTTTCATAATATCCATTTTGGTTTCCAGAAACAAATTTGCACTTCTGACTCCATCCAGAAATTCATTTCTTCAATTCTCAGCTTTTTTAATAACTTATAATCCACAGACGTAGTGTCCATGGACGATGAAACAGACTTCGACGTGATGTGGATGGAAGAACGACTTTAAAAATACCTAAACGTAAATGTACCAATTAAATTCATACGCAAACTTTCTCCCTTTGCATACCACATTCTGGATTATTTTAACAACAAAAGCCTTGAATTTATAAATCAAATATATTATTGAAATTTTTTTTGGCGACAATTTCTAGTACAATCTTTATACTGAGTGGTATTACTGCAAGTAATAGTCGTAATTTATGGCGGAATATTTGATCAAACTATGTTTGATAACTGTACGGTCTATTTTTTTTTTGGGAGGGGGGGTTAACAGGTTACTTGTGGGTGATCCTGAAACAGGCAACTCCCCTTTAACATCATAGGAAGTTAATTGAAAAGGGGGGATGCGGAAGGTAGAGAAAGGTAGCCAAGGGTTAATTAGAGCCCCCAGGCTATGGTTTAAGGATCCTACCCAGCGTTTCACAGGAAGGGATGCAGGAAAAACCCTAGAAAACCTGGATCAGATAGGTCGGGCATTAATTGAATATGTCTCAACAACGTCTTATATGTTTTCAACAAAAACTCAACATATGTTCTTAAACGTAGTAAACTACGTGTACCACGGGTTGCCTTTCCTGAACGTTTCGTAGCAGCGGGATAGGGGTTCCTTTCAGGCATATTGTGTACTGGTAAAATAGTGTTGGTTTTGATTTAGCCCTTTAAGCGGTGTAATATTAATTTACTAAGACAATGTCTAACATACCAAGGAAATTAATAGAATGGTTCAAATCGAGTTCATGACTAAACAGTATGTAAGGATGATGTTTATAGAAAGTTTTGATTGTAAGGCTAGTCTTGAGCATATGTAGAATTTTCTAATACTTAAGTTTGTATACCCACTTCACGAATTTTATGAAATATTTAAGAGAGATGAAAAGCCGTTGGTACCGATTTTTTAATCATTTTAAAAATACATATTTGTTGTCATTTCCTAACTATTGACGTAATTCTTTTTCCGAACTAATATAAATACATATCCGGGCAACGCCGGATACCCATACAGGAATATAGAAAATAATTTCCTATTTATAGGAACGTGTACTCGCATAGTAGTTACATAATTTGTTGCCTTTATATGTATCTCTTTGCTTGTTAAATTAAATGTAAGTAATTAACTACAACATAGTTTTCTGAATTTAGAATGTACAGTAAATAAAAAGACGGCCAACAAGTTAGCATATAAATTTATCATTATTTATTCAAAAAAGGCGTTTCGTGACCTTTTTGAGACTTCCTCAGGCGTACTACAAACATAATATTACACGAAATTAGATATAAAAAATATGATGAATTGCAAAATTTGTAAGTTTTGAACAACGTTTCTTTTTATATAAACTAAAAATTTGTAACATAGAACCCATATTTAATTTATTGTAATATTATGTTTGTATTCGCCTGAGGAAGTCTCAAAAAGGAGATAAAACGTCATTTTTGAATAAATAGTAATAAATTTATGTGCTGACTTATTGGCCGTCTTTTTATTTATTGTAAATATTTAACATTATTTTGTTTATTACTAACGTGTAATTTTTATTATTTTCAATAAATTATTAGGTCCATTTACTGTTTCTGTCATCTACGCCCGTTCTTTATTTAGCAACAGGCAAAGGGATTATGTTTACATAATTTTAAATTACAGATTAAAAGCAGATAAGTTTGGTTTTCCAGCCGCTTGCTTGTATCACAAACTTATCCGAAAGCCATAATTTTGCCCGAAGACTGAAACACTGGGTATTATCCATGAACAAACATGGTAACAAATGATCACCGCAGTCTGCACCGTGTTTCTGCATCACTAGCGGTTAGTGTCATCCGTACATAATCCTATTTCGTCGGCCTAAATTGATTTGAGGTGGCATTTTCCAACACGTTAAGCGTTTATATCATTCACAGGCCCAGGGAAACGGTTCACTGAATCGCGGATGTTAATAGTTCTTTCCCGACACATTTAATGACGGAAACTGTTTAGAAATTTCCTCAGATAACAAAGTCATGCACATTATTTTTATGTGCTATTTCTTATACGTTTGCGTTATGTTTTAATGTTTGTACACAACTGAGTTAGTAACAGTTGGTTTAGTTAATCATACGCCAGTTTTCAATTACAGAAATCGCCGGTATAATTAATTTACTGCATGGCCGTGATGAGCGATGCTCAAAATAAATCTTGTTTAAACTTCCGAAATGTATCAAATCCTTGGAGTCTATAAATTGTTACAATTCGTTGTAAGATTGCTCGTAATTATTTCCCTTCTAATTGTTTGAAATGTTATATTTAATTAAATGTTTCTAATGACAAAAACAATCATTAAAGTATATATTAAACGAATTCCTCAGTGAAATAATGTTTCTTAGTAGCTTTCCAAACGATGATAAAATAATTCTTAGCACCGCCTAGCGATGTAAACTTAGACCCGGAAAAATTATCTCTGCAAATAGATATCAATAACTGCATCCGAATACAAATCAAATTGATAAATTTCTGTGTTGAGAATATTTACATACTTAAATAAAGTGGGTATTTAATTTTGTAAATTGAAGGAATAAAATATTATAAGTTTTAAATGTAGTTTCATAGTTTCGCAGTAACATAATTACGGTTTTGAGTGAATTGCTTCTAAAGCAACATCTCTTTTGAATTTTTTCACGAAGACTGATTCCTTTGCCGTTATCGGGTCAGGCGACCTTTTAAGAGTAAGACGGAGGTTCTTTTATTTAAGTTTTGATGGAGAAACGGCGGTTGTAGTTATTTTTAAACATGATTTGAGTAGAAGGGCAGGTAAAAGCAATCCAAACGATATTTTTCAGTTTAGGATTCGAGTTTTAACTGAACTGGGATGGGTCGTTTATAGGATAGTGAGGAATTGGTGAGTTAAAAGTGTTTTAGGATAGATCCGGAGGATATTGATACTTGAGTTTTTCGTACGTATGCTGGAAAGTGGGTAGAACTTTTCAAGGATCGATGGCCGTAGGATTAATGGAGATGAGCAAGACGTTGGGTACTATGTGTGCATATGTTGATGTATGGGTAGAGGAAGTGAAGTGAAAGACAGATGCAGGGATTCCGGGACCTTTAGATATTGAATGTGACGTGGTGGAAAGGGAAAATTCTAGGATGAAGGTTTTGTAATTATAGTGGAGGGACTGAGGTTAAGAGGAACCATATCAGGAGAGTGGGCATTGGATAAGGTTAAATCTTTTAGTGACGGATTTTCGGAAGTGTTGAACATGTCGAAGTACGCTGAGGATTTGGCCGAGATTTCTTGTTAGCAGAATACTATAAGGGTATTTTTATGGAAGACTGAAACGTGTATGAATTTTAAGAGGAAGGTTTTGGTGGGGTTGGGTTTGACTATCTACTTGAAGAAACATTGAGTTGTACTTAACGAGGGTGTTAACAAGGCTGCTGTGTTTTGTCTGATGTCCAGAATACTGAATCGTAGGCAAACTGGGAAAGGTTATTGGTTATTGTTATAAAGTTATGATAGGGGATGTCATGACAGTTGAAAATAATTACTGGAAAGATAAATCCTTCGGGGAGGTTAGCGAAAGAGGTAATGGAGGTAAGTGGAAGCAATGATTGATGCAAAGATCTGTCAGTTTCGAAGGATCGTATGAGGCGTATGAATTTAATTGATAGATTTACCGTTAGGTGTTTTTATAGTAGTTCTTCCATCCACACCATGTCGAAGGCTGTTTCATCGTCCATGGACACTACTTCTGTGGATTAAAAGTTATTAAAAGAGCTGGGAGTGGAAGAAATGAATTTCTGGATGGAGTCAGAAGTGCAAATTTGTTTCTGGAAACCAAAATGGGTATAATGAAATCTTTTACAGAGGAAGATTGGAAGGCAATTTTGCAAATAACATTTTAGAATGCTATTTTTATTTTCCTTGTTGCGGTAACATTATTACTTTTGACTTTTTCCAACCTCACCGAAAGTATGACAGGAATACACAGATGTTTGATATTTGGACAGTTTATTAGTATATTTTTGGTAATACTGTCGGCTCCATTTAGGCCACTGTGCACAGCTCGGAGGACCTCCTCGTCAGTGAACTAGGAGGATAGGGAATAAACAGGGTAGTAATCGGGAAGGAGGGTTCAAATAAATAATGTGAGCTGGCCATTTGCGTGGTGGTGGCATGTTTTATGAAATAGGCTGCCGTTAGCGAAAGAAACACCTTTTTGGAGATTTTTTCGACCACTAAGAAGCCTGTTTACTATACCATTCAGAGTTCTAACAGTGTATATGATGCAGATATTCTACTTCTGTAACTGCAAAAACATAGATGAGCTTAATTATATTTACTTTTATACATCTCCTATACAGGAAATTCATAACAACTGTGCAGGAGAACTGTTGTTGCTATTAACCGTAAATCTGAAGCATCGTAACCAAACTACAGCAAACGCCAGGAATAATTAACCGCAACACAATCCCCTTAATTGTAAATACTTTTATTGGCGGTTGCATCGATAGTATTAAAATTATAATTAATACAATAAATAAACAGACGACCAATAAGTCAGCATGTAATTTATGACCATTTATTCAAAAGCGACGTTTCGTCTCCTTTTTGAGACTTCCTCAGGCGTACTACAAACAAAATATTCTTCTCCTTCATTGGCTCTACAGCCCATTGAGGGTCTGGGCATACCGGGTCGACTGTATGACACATTCCGAATTTGGAGTGATACTTGGTCAGCGTATCGATTCTCCAACTCTTAATCCCGGTCCTCGCGACCACGACGACACAAACATCCATGTACAGCCAGGATTCGAACCCGGAACCACTGGCAATGCTAGCCACTAGACAGACCACAGGACAAACAAAATATTACGAGAAACTAAATATGGGTTCCATGTTACAATTTTTTAATTTTTATATAAAAACATGCTTAAAAACTTTCAAATTTAGCAATTCATCACATTTATACCCTAACTTCCTCAAATGAAAAGATTATTGAGTGTACAAGTGAAAAATTACATGAATTACATGTGAAGAATTTAGTGTCGCGGACCATCTTCAGCGACGGTTTCGGTCGAAATGATGGAGTAACAATGAGTGCTTTCGGCAGTTATATTTTAACAATGGAGAAGAATATTAAAAAGTTAAATTACTTCAACAAAAGAGTATTGTAAATATTATTCGTGTCATTTTTAACATTGATGGCATGAGGGTTGCAACATTTCACTCATAATTCTCGTGAAGGAATTATTTTCTTCGGCCAAATTTTCCGCATTTTTCCAATCGAAATTGTGATTATCTGTTTGGACACAACTATGTACTTTTGAATGTCTAATTTGATGTTTTTCTATGTTCTTTAATGCGAGGTTTTAAACCTCTTTCAGTTTGTCCGATATACAATGCATTACAAACTGGAAATACATAATGTTGTATACAACATTATGTATTTCCAGTAAGTTAAGTTTGTCATTAATATTTTGAACGAAAATTAACTTATTTATTTATTAACATCGTAGTTATGAAACAAGTCAATAAGTTTATATTGTATGTTAGCTATAAAAGGTGAAATTATGAAATAATTACTTCCTGAGAGAAGGAGACGAAATGAATAGTGATAAATTTATATGCTGACTTATTGGCCGTCTTTTTATTTATTGTAAATTTTAAAGTCAGATAACTATGTTGTAAAAACTTAAAAATAGCTCAAAATTGATCTATACAGTTTAGTACTGAGCGTATTGTTATCAATTAGGAATAATTTAACAATTATCTAATTATAACATTCTGTAATGCGTAATAATGTAATCTATGCTTACATATGTTAAACATGTTGATTTCTGATCTAACAAGTTTAAATTACATAGAAATGCACAAGATTCTTTCTCTTTAGCGGTGCAGTCCTTGGTCTACCTGGGCGACTGCGTAATATCATATTCCGTCAAACATTCTGATTTTAAAGGGGAACGTTTTCAGCTTATATTCTCCTTCAGCCCTAATTCCAGGTTTCCAATACGAGATTCTAACCTGCACATCTGCGATATGAAACTGACCACTACATCACAGCAGTCAAGGTCCATAGTTCTATCAATTTAATTATTAACATTTTCAGGAGACACTGTAGAAATTATTTTTCTCCTGAATATTATCTTATAACAGCGTAGATTATAAAATTATCTAAAGTAAGTTTTCGTTTTTGTAAGATTTGATATGCTCAGGTGTTACGTAATTTTAGGTCCAAGTGGTTCCGCACGGACTTTGCAATGGTTTAGTTAGCCATAACTGCTCATGTGACTGTCTACCCCGTAGAGGAGAGCGAATTTCATTGTCGTTGAGGGACCACTTAACGAAATGACATCTCTGCAATGGGAAAGTCGGTCGCCTGTGGAGGTAACTCAGCCCAATGGAAGCCCCAGTGATGAGATTGCCATCGCAGGACTTAGCTCTGTTAGAGTGGTCCTCGGCAACTTATTTAGGTAGACCGTATTACAGAATCTCAGGACCCTCCGACATTCCGTCCAATAACAGTACAAATACAATTAACTTCGTCCGACTAATGTTAAATAGAATAAAACGGTGAATTGGTGAAATGTGGCAAAAAGAACGTCAGAATCAATTTCAACTAAATACAAGTTACACATAGAAATTAATATATTATAATTTACAAAAAAAAAACTGAAATACCAAATATTTCTTACATACCTTTGCGACATCTTCATTAATCATGTAGTGAAAATAAACTATTTCACATTTTACAATTACCTTAAATTGACAACTATTGTTGAAGTAATGCGTAATATATCATTAAATCGTTACGCGTTTTGTGGGAGCGAAGCTTGTAGAAATTTCAGAAAGGAAAAGAATTGAAGATTTCGAAATGTGGTTCTAGAGAAGAATGCTGAAAATCAGGTGGCTGAATAGAGTAAGTACCCAGGAAGTTATAAGCAGAATAGGGGAAAAAAGAACAATTTGGAGGACTTTAACCAAGAGAAGGGATAGATTAATAGGCCACATTCAGACATGAGGGTTTTGGAAAGTTAGCATTAGAGGGTAAGAACAGAGGAGAGAGACCAAGGATGGAACACGCAAAGCTGCTTGGGTAGTTATGTATTAGTGAAAAGACTTGCGCAGGATAGGTTAGCATGGACGGCTGCCACAGACAAGTCTAAGAACTGAATACCACAACAACACAAACGTTTTTGCAATTAATGTTTTTTAAGAATCTCTGAATTCCACGTTAATTGATCAATCATTTGTTACATAAGGCATTTGGAATATATATGAACGCGTTTTTTTCCAATATATAACAACTGAACGGGTCTCAAATATAGGAAATTAACGATTTGTTCTACTTAAATTCATTAAATTATAGTGTAATTTTTATAAACTAGGTAAATATATGTATTATGATTGTTATTTGGCATATTTGCATTTTACGAGTTATCAGATCTTGTTCAATTATTGAATAGCTTCATCATTTGGGAAAAAAACAGAATACACGCATAAATGACACGGTTCAATGATTTCCAAATTCAATTCGCAGAAAAAATGTAATCATTTTACTAGGTCTGGTAAATATTTTTCTAATTAAGAAAAATTAGTATTTATTTCTAATTGCTAAACTACGCATCATATTTTTATTATACTTCACTACGACCTGATACAGTATTTATTATAATACTGATATAGAAACACATTTAGCGTTTTCAAAAAAATTAAAAAGGCACCAATATTGAAAGATCCGTAAGGCAGAAAAGTACAAAAAAAATTAAAAATACGTAAAATTTTGGACGTGAGTTGATGTTTTGATCTATAGTTGTGATCTTTGTCAATGTTAGAACCAGAATTTAGCTCATATATTGTTAAAAATTTTGTTTGTTAGTAATTGTCTGTCTTACGGCTAGTTAAATAGTTGTGTATTTATAATAATGATATTCGAAATTTATTATGTTTGATAATCGTTTATTGTCCAAAAGAGGAGTGTGAAAAATAGTTATTTAACCAAAAGGATGTAGGTATGTCTATATTGCCTAAATATTTATTTGATTTCTATTTATAGTTGTTAAAATATTATAATTCGATCTATAAGTTAGGTCTGAATTAAAATATAAATTTTAACAAACAAAATCAAATTTTCAGTTAACTATTTCTGCAACACTCAACCAAAACGATCTTACCTAAAAATACTACTATTGCTTTTAATTAATATCATATTGTTTACTGACCTAAAATTTCAATACTTTTTACAAAATGAACGGGAATATCACTGCGTCTACTGCCAATTGATGGAGGTAATTACAAATAGCGTAATATACGAGATGAATTTGAATAGAGTGATTACTTGAATGTATTAAACAAAAATTGGCACTCCAAAAGGCGTCTCTATGTAATTTCTGTGAAATTAACTTCTATAAAGAACTGATCTTCGTTTATAAACGAATTACCAGCAATTTATCAAAATGATTATATCTGGCTTATTCATTTGGTGTATGAATCATCACAATAGGCGTTAATTTATGTTAATTTATTAATATAAATCCTGTCTGTCAGTACTGTCCTTCGATGTTAAATTAATGTTAATCTAAAACAGATAGCGACTATTAACGCCTAATTATTTCAGTAATACTTAAATCCGCAAATAATATCTATATTTATGTAGCTTCAATTAAATAAATGAATACACCAGAAAATTAGTCAGAAATATATTTTAATAAATTTAAAACGTATTAATAAAACGAGAGCGACATATAGGCCTACTTACTATTTTGTTATCTCTTCGTGTGTAAATATAAATATTCTAATACCTTAATATCATAAAATAGAACGGAGAATTTTTTTTGTAAGCTCGTTACCCAATAATTTAAGAAAAAATACATACTAGCTGTTGAATCGTATAATAATTCTAGAATCCGGGTACAAAAAGAAAACTGGCTGATTTATAATTTTTTCTGTTAACTTTTCTTCTTAGTATCATAATTTATATGCTAAATCATTTAATTTTTTATCTTTTTATGTAGATATGTTTTGAATTCGATTATTTCCGTACCAAAAACATAATGTAATAAATAAGTATAAAAATTAAATTAATTTCCAGGCATTTGTACCAAAATGGCAAGTTATTTCTTTTTTGTGCACGATAATGTAACTCCCACTGTTCAGAATTCTGTGATTGCAAAGTGAAATTTTTTATGTGAAAATAAGACAAGAAAAAAAGACAATATGTTTTTTTAAATTTCTTTCCACAGTAGAAAAACTAAATTTTAATCATGAGAATTAATCCCGTTACAATCAAGAATCCTCATTCATGCCCTATTACTACCGATACTAATTCAGTAATTAAAAAACAAATAATATATTATTGGGTATTATTAAGTATTTTGTAAATTTCAAAAACGTTACTTCATTCACAAATGTACGAAATAATTCATTGAATTCTATCTAATAATATACCCAAATTTGCAAAGTCGTGGGTTTCGGAAAGAAAGAAAAATGTTTTCCAACAACGTTTTCGAATTTTAGCGTAGTTTCCTTTAAAATTAATATATTTACTCCACCGCTTTTACAGCTTCTCTAAAACTTCAGTATAAAACTATTTATCAAACTCCACCAAACAACATTTGTCTCGGCCATGGCTTTCTTTTCGGTGAAAATATACCACCAGCACTCTATTTATTTAGTTTCGAGAACGAATAACAACCCCTTGGAGATAAAAACGGTGCTTGCGGAGGCAATTCAAAACACTTTCATAGAATTTAGCAGCAATTGAAGCGGTGCATTTTTGTGATAAAAAAGAAAAATAATTTCTTCCACATATGCGGGCGTTTGATCTCAACAGCATGTTTCTATTGCTCCAGTATATGCTGCTTAAAATTCTCCGGTGATATTTTTGCCTTTTTCCAGTTAATCTTTGGGAATAACCCAATCCCTATAACTTCTGTAGCTACCAACACAGTTTTCGGCTTTCTCTTTTCGCCCCATTGTTTGTCCGTTGCGAGTGAAATAATATATCCTAACGTCATAATAACTCATCTGAATTACGGTTTTAAGTATATAAAACCCTGGCGATTAATGTTCGTTCTAGTCCATTTGTTGTTGAAGGTTAAATGTGGCAGTCATTGTCAGGAAAGTTTATACAAGCAATAGTTATAGTTGTAAATAATACATTAGGTTGTGTCCAAAGTGATTATTAAACGAACGTCGGACTAGTAAATTATTGCAATAACTATGCTTCAAGAACGAAATCCGAAGAAGATGGCGTGAGCAATTTATATAACTATGCTTCATATTTTATTCATCACTAATGCAATTTTCGTAAATTAAGTTTGTTTTTAAACTTATCTGATATTCTGTAATTTTTTCACTCCTTCATTAATCTGTTGTATTTAATTTTCAGCAAGTATTTATAAAAACTCAAGTTACTTAAAGAGCACAACACAAAACTGTTTATCGTGAAGGAGGATAAAGGATATGAAAAATCATCATCCGTTAAAATGAAATTATTATGTTGATTTACGTCGTACATTGACAAGTAAAAATGAAATTGCTGTATAATATAAGAATAAAGCAATCCTTTTACTATTAAAAAAATTACAGCAAATTGCCAGTGCATTTAAAGGATGTATTTCGATCATACGACGAACTATCTTAGTGAGAAAATATTTCTAATTATTTTCTAACACAATTTTTGATATGGAACTTTCATATAATTAGGAATTATATTATAATACGCACAGTGGCGGGTGGTGCATATGTGCACATATGCTACATCACATGAATTAATTTAGAAGGAATTATTTGTTTGGTAATTTTAAGAAACTCTAAACTAATAGAGTGTGAATTGCTGCTTCGGTTTCGAAGACTTTAATCTGTCCGCCTTCCTAATGCGGCAAATACACCGAGAAAACCTGCGATCTTTGTTAAAAAGATTACTGTTTATGCACTTGTTGTTGTTTATTTGGTTTGAACAAAGTTTATTAAAAATAAGAAACGTTTAGCAGGTGGTATTTCGAAGATTTTCGTAATTCTGAGAAAATTACCGTACAAACCTGCATATGTGGCTTTTCCTAAAATTAACTTTCTTTATTTAAAATATGTAATAAGCAAAAATACTGTCGTGTAAGGAATTTGCGCGAATATGGTTTTATATTTTTACAATTTTAAAATTTCGTTTGTATTACACGTGATGGAAACGAAATTATCACTACGGGTCGTGCAGTATTAACAACCCTGTAGATGTTGTAGTATTATTAATATCTTTATCCTCCTAAAATTTGTCTTGGCGAGATGTAGCACATAACTTTAAATACTCACGAGCCGCCACTGAATATACAGATAATTTATGTCTCTTATAATTATTTGTTTTTGGGGGGTTGGAAATGTGTCAAAGGACGACAAAGATGTAAGGATTGCAATGCGGAAAGAGGACGACAATGAGAGAAGGGTGAGGGAGTGTAGTTGTTTTTTAATGACGACTGCGAGTGTATGCAGCCCCTATCAGTGCATATGAGACTAAATAATTAAGAGTGTGTGGTCATCATACAAATGAAGTCATTTGAATTATTAGTGACAGGAAAAAGGCTAAAGGGATAGCCGGTCACTGAAAATGACTTACTATGGGTCAAGAATCATATATGGATGGGAACATGCAACAGCTCTTGTGGGAATACCAACTTCGCGACGGGGGAGTATTAAGTTCCCCAAATTAGCCTGGATTATTTTAAGTACTATAAATGAATTGGGGGAATATTAATTAATGAAATTAATAATTGGTTTTAAATATATACATTTATTTATTGTAAACACAATAATTTTAATATGGGTCGTGCGTGTATATATTATGTACAAAAAATAATTAATTAAAATGGGATTGTATTAAATATCTCAGGGTATTAATGGTTTGAGTGACCACGTGTAGCAGATTTTTTTGCTGAGTTGTTAAGACCCTTCTTCTCTGCTTCCTGGACTGATCAAAGAATGGTCCACCTGTCCGCTGCCACCTCACAAATCTGCTCTCGCCGTAACTTCTCTGCTGCCAATCTCCTCTCTCCACGTCCTTGTATCACCAGAAATCTGTCCACCACTTTCCTTCAATTCACTTAATTCACAATTTGCTCTGCTCATAACACAGGGATGCACAACCTCCTTACTCGTCCAACCCGCTCTCTAAAAACACATCTTCACTCAACCATGTCCTTCGCCGCTCCCTAAGTACAACCTTCACGGGAGCTCATCCGTTCCGTGTCCATCCTATCGCCCGTCTCACTCAACCGTCCAACTCGCTCTCCAAGTACACAATGTCCTAAGAACTGTCATTGTTTTTCAAAATTTCGGTATAAAGTATTGTAACATGAAGTTACTCCTCTGTTGTCGGCTTCTTTTGAGACTTGCCGACAGGAAGGTATTGTTGATGGCGCGCCACAAGCGTCGATAATTTCCTTGTAAAACGTTTCCGTAAATAATAATAAAAATTGGGCGCGGGTTCTACTGCGCTACAGTACCGATGTTAAGAAATATCGGTAAGTAAGTATTACGCCAGTGGTATATAATATTATTGATCTCCAGAGGGCAGCCAATGTGCTACCTAAACTCACACAGTACCAGAAATTATCATTATAGCAATTTTTACGCTTCACATTATAAATACGTAATTAAAAATTGGACAACAGTAGACAATAAATTATAGTGATCACTCGATGTGGTCACCGGATTGGTCAATAAACGTATATTATTAACTGAGGGAATGGGGCTGGTGTCTCGTAGACCCTTCTTTTGATCAAATTTTGAATTATTTTGTTTTAATAAGCACCGAGTGGCAAAATTCTAATAACCACCTGAAAGTGTCACAGTGTTGCCACTGGGGGGGGAGGCAGATAGCTATAAAATGAGAATGCAGGAGAAGTTAATCATCAGTTGAACTGTTTGGTTTGAGAAGATACTGACATCCAACATTAATTTTTCCAAAATGTGGACTACCAAGTAAAAAATCGGGTCTCAACGTCAGGTAGTCACAGGCTACTCAATTCTATACGTGAAAGAAGTCTTGCAATAGTGTTACGGTGTCAGAGAAGAGCAACAGTGCGTGATGTAGAGAATATTAATAAAGGACTAACTGTAAACGTCCCTGAACGAACTGTTTGCGCTGATTAAATAGTATGGACTATCGAAGCCCATCTGTTCGAAAGCCTCTTCTACCTGCCTTAACAAGAGAAGACGCCTTCAGTTTATAAAGAAAAACAAGGATTGGGCAATTGATGACTGGAAAAGGGTCATGCGGTCTGATGAATCGCGAAATCAACACCATGCAATGGCATAGTTCGAATATGGCAATATCATGGTTTAGGGGTTGTTTTCTTGTCACGGCACGGGTCCTTCAATTCCTGTGAAACGTCTAAACGCTCAAGGGTATTTAAGTATTATCGCAGAACCACTACATCCTGTAATGTTAATGGCGTACTCTGTCACGGATGGATACTTCCAGCAGGACAATGTTCGTGGTCATAAAGCTGGCATTGTTCTCAGATCTTCCAAAGAAAGTAACAGAGTAATTACGAGTAATTATTTTCGGCGGCTAAGACACATTCAAGTCAACATCAATTATATTCGCAAGCCGTTTGATCTTGTAACAATTGTAAGCAGTCTCGCATTGTAGTCCAAATTACAAGGAACGTCCTCATTCACTAAGTCCCAAAAGTTCGAATAACTCAGTAATCACACTTTTCCAGAACCATATTTTATACACAATTATTTCTTTTTCAATATGAGGAATCATTCCAGAAATTTTACCGTCGAATTTTGTTTCACTTTGTGTACTTTATAGTTAAAAATAAAATGTCAAGTTTATAAACGACGATACAACTTCAAAAATACTCTAGCGCAGTAATCCTCATTGCGAGCTGGATACTAGATACATTACGCTATACCAGTCGCACTCCATAGTTGATCATTCCTTAAAAAGTTTTGTTACTATTCCATGTGAAAGTAATTATTGATTACAATTATTTCTTAACATTACAAGAAAATAACAATCTTCCATAAAACCAATTAAACGACAGACTGGAGCAAAAATAATAACAATAGAGTGTGTTCTCGTCCGCCTATTGGAAATAAAACTTTAAAAAAGAAATTAAAAAACTTTATTTTAAATGCCTGTAACGTCTAAAGAAGGTTAAGGAATTCTGCTACCTTGGGCAACATAATAACTAGAGATGGTAGAAGTATAGTAGACAAAAAGAGTAGGATGGCACAGGCAAGGAAGGCTTTGGCTAAAAAAGAGGAATTTGTTTCGGCTAATATAAGGGTGAATATTAGGAAATTGTTGCAGTAAATGTTCGTATGGAGTGTGGCGTTATATGCGTGCGAAACGTGGACGGTAGGTGTTGTAGAAACGAAAAGAATAGAAGCATTTGAAATGTGGTGCTATAGGAGAATGCTGAAAATCAGATGGGCCGATAGAATCACTAACGATGAAGTTCTAAGCAGAATAGGGGAAGAACGAACAATATGACGGACGTTGGCTAAGAGAAGTGGTATATTAATACGTCACGGTTTGAGACATAAAGGTATTGTAAAATTAGCAACAGAGGTGTGTGTGGTAAGAACAGAAGAGGGAGGCAAAAGATGGAATACACTAAGCAGATTATGGAGGATGTGTGATGTGGTAATTATGCGGAAATGACAAGGCTTGCGCAAGATAGACTAGTATGGACGGTTGAATCAGACCAGTCTTACAACTGAATACCACAACAACAAAAACTCTAAAGCGTACGCTATGAACCCTTGATTGTTTAAATACTGAAACTAAAATTTTATTTGTAAAAACACAGAAAATACTGAAACTCACAAAATTTGCCTTCTTGGAGAAAATAGTATATGAAAAATTAATTTTTATCATTTCTAATCGATAAGTTTAAGTTATACAGAGTGAATAAAAAAAGAAATTGGAAATTTATTGTCGGTCAGAATCTACTTAAAACGTTTAGGATCTTTAGAAAAGATAGGACAAATCATTTATGAGTAATTAAGAACTACATAGGTACCTACAAACCCAGAAAGCAACCAAAGTAACAACATTTGTTTAACAGGACACAATGAAAATCTAAATAAATTAGTCAAATTATCAAAACACACGGAATTTCAACAATGAAATATTAATTTCTTTTAGATGAACAAAGCACTGCTGTGGAACTTGGTATGGATTAACTCAAAGCCAATACAAAAATTCTTTTAGTGTATCAAGAATCTTGTTTTAGAAACAAGAGTGAAACGCAGTTTACTCTGAGTTGGAGGTAGAACAGTCCCAGAAGAGGACAAGATTACGCCCTGTCCTTCCGGTGATCGAATATAGGAATGGCAGCGATTGTGTTTCCCTTTGGGGAAGGCGTCGCGTTCTTGTGGTGATCGGTAACTCGATTACAAGACGCGCCGGAGCTAAGAACTTGGGCAAACTCAGTGCCGCGTGTTTGTCTCAGCACCCAACGCAGGCAAACTTCTTTGCAAAAGCGGCAACTAACTTTTTATTTCTCAACGATTACATAAACATTTGCTCAGTTTCCAAGAAGAGCCTGGAAGAAATGATTCGTTATAGTAACAATTCGCTCTCTCACGTTGTAATGTATTCCGAATATTAATGATTGCATCCCAGCTATTAGTTTTACATAAATCCCCTCGTGGCAATCGTAGATGAAGTTTACTGTGAAGCTATTATATTGATCAAAATGTAACTTATGCTTTTCGTATTGTATCTACAATGTTCTTATCAGTCTCTTTCTTCTTATAAATAAAATTGAATGTAAGCAAATAGTGTACTTTTTTGTCGGGAAAATGAGGGTGATTCTGAAGCAGGCAACTACTCTTTAATTGGGTAGGAAGGGAATTGAAAAGGGTAGGTAGAAAAATGTAGTCAAGGATTGACTGGAGCCCTGGGATGTAATGTAATGATCCTATGATGCAGAGAAAACCCTAGAAATATTGCATCAGGTAGGTCAGTCTATTGGGTACCACTCCTACGCCCTTCTGATGACGGGAGATTGGATTGCTGTGGAAACGCAGTTAAACCCGAATAAATGCCTCGACCAAATTTGAGGGGCAGTTGGCCGTCTGGTCCAATGGGATCAGCAAACAACTCTTGCCGTATGCCGAAGGTCTTTGACCCGCATGAATACACCTCTGAAACTGGTAAAGGCCGTCTCAGCTTGCAAAATACTTGAATTAAATACTTTGCTCTTGGGCCAAGAGGGAAGATAAATGGTAAACCCTGGAAGAAGTCACCTTGACGGGCTTCCAGAACTCCACCTGGTTGTTTCCCATTCTCCAGATACTTTTCCTTCCTTACAAGAAGCTGTTGAATTTATACACCCGGCCTGTTCAAACACATTGCGATTTATAAGCTTTGCCTTTATGCGTTGCTATACAATTCATATCATTGCAGTGAATTTTCTTTTTTTTTCTTAACGTCGATCAACCCAAAGTAGGTTTCTGTTATTATTTTTAAGATTCAGGTACCTTCCATCCCCTCTTTCGACTGAAGACATATATAACTTGCAATTATATATATTATCACCTCACGTAGTCTGAAAAACGAAATAATTAATTTGCTGCTTAGCGCATAATAATCCTTAAGTCTAGCTAAAATGTTATTAAAGTAATGAAACTTTTTAATTAGCAAAAAATTTACGAGCAACAGTGCAAATGAAGGACGAATACTACTCTGGCGCCTGAGGCGGATATTTCTATAACTAAAAGTCGAGTCACTTATCTGGTGCGTCATTCGCGGAACACAGAAAATTTCATTATTTAAGTTACTTTACGCTATATAACCTTAAATAATGAAACTCATTGGATGATGATGTTTTAATCGCGAGTTGACAAAGAGATTACTTCCAAATGAAATACTGTAGCGTGTTTAAATGAATGAATTCCCGGACATCTCCGGTCATTTACCTAGTTTAACAATAAAAGTAGCTAATAACTACCTATTATATTTCATTTTGAGGATTTGGAAATTCGGAATTATTGCCATAACCATTTGAAGAGATTACTTTTTTAATAATTTTATCATATCAAAAATTCTATATGTATTATAATTTTCCAATATTTTCCCTCAGTTTTCAACATAAACTCACAAATTGTTGAATAAAACCGACATTATGGCCAATTTGTTTGTTATGGAATATCCTATTACACTTGCTGTCCAGATGTGACACCGATGTTATCAGATTACACGATAGGTCATTGTAAATTTTATCGGAAAGAGCCCAGGTTTTAGCATTTCAAAATTACTCCATTATCTAAAATTATGCTTCGTATTACCTTATGTCGATATAAGTTGTAATAGGCGTGAAGACCTATTTTATAATTATTGTCTTTAAATTTCAATAATGTATCCAGATTTAAAATTATGTCAATCATAATAATTTTCTAAAAATAATGTTTATTGTTGTTGTAAAATTTTGGCGTTGTTTTTTCAATAATTTCGCAGCTTTCTTCCTTACATCCAAAACAATTTGTGGTACGACAATCTATTACATCTACTGTAATTTTTTCCCTGGAGCTTTGAAATGTGGGAGCTACTTTGCCAAAGATATTTATCTGAAATATATTGAAAAATTATGGGATCATGTGAATGATATTTTACAAACCTACGATAACAAGTTCATTGGTCAAGTTTTTGTTGCGTTCAAGATTGACGTGTTACTCTAAAGCCTGTATTTCAACGGGAAACATCTGTGTATTGTCTCGACTGCTGATCTTTATTATTGAATCTTGGAAACGAACAGAATTGAAAATAATTTAATGTCACTTCTCGTTCTTTTATTATTACTTACGATAATATTTTAGCCCTTGCCTCCCATTTATATCTTAGATGTGTTTTTCACTAATCGTCGTATTTGTTCACAGCTGTTCTGTTTCAAAGCTCCTATTTTATTCTCTTAAATCGAAACCGATAAAAATAATATTCCCATTACAATTCAGACCAGCTCTGTTTCACCCCCAAAGGTAATTCCAGTACGATTATTAATGTAAAGTGCATGTCCAGAGATTTGTGATCTCATATGAAAATTGAGTTGACAAACATGTGATGACCACTTATTGAGTTCCATGTTCATTATTATTTTGTAATGAGAATCTTTCACGTGTTTCCACGTTCCTGATGCCCCATTTCCACTCCCTACTCACTTAAAAAAAAAGGTATTCCGTGAGAGCTGAAATTGCAATTTGAATGATAATGACGCTGTAATCAGCTGGGAAACGATCTGGAATTAGCATATATCCTCGTGCTTGGGAGCGTAGTAAAAATAGCTATAGCATTGAATTGTAATTCCTTTTGAAGCTGCAGGGATAATATATTTTTTATTTTTGGCTGGATACTTTCGGGACACTAAAGACGGATGGTGAGGATACAGCTACAAGAAAAATTATACCAATTGTCATGGTTCAAATAGGGGGAAATGAAGAAATAATGAGCATTTCCGTGGAATAACCTTGGAGTGGGTGACTACTGGAAGTCTCCGTCAAAGGAATTGTTGTCTGCTGAGACTCCGCGACGGCTGGACAGTATAATCCGGCAACAATAGCCAAAGGATGAAGAGCCAACAGGAATATATTTTGCTGGGGGAGCGTCTCACTCGCGGAAATATTTTCTCGTATGAAAGATAGGACACAGGGTTTTCATTCGCTGACTATGGTTATTGAAGGGACGGTCCAAGATGACTAAACTGAAAACTTAAGTCAGAATTTATCATTCTGGTCCCAGAATTCCAAAAGTATTAATTCGAGACCCAGCATTTGTATCATTCAGGCCCTAGCAGTTAAAACAGTTATTCTGGACTATGTTGTGTATGCTAGATGCTAGACTTGGGTCTCGTTCACCTCTAGCTAAGCTATAGAGGGTAACCGGATGCAGAAGACCGCACCAGCCAAGGAAGAGAAGGAAGAATTAGTCAAAAGTTGCCGACATCTAAACAGTCGCCACTCTTTCTCCACGGTCAATCTGAGCTATAGTAACTTTTGCGAAAAGTAATGGGTTGTTTATTTGCCATTTTTCTCACTATGCCAATCATTTACTCACCCAGGCAACGAATGCCCTGTTAGAGGAAGAATCTCATTATATTGGCGACCAAGAGTAAATCACTAAAATTTAATAGTAATAAACTTGCAACTATTAATTGAAATCGTATTTCTTTTGTTTTATTGAGACCCAATCCATAATAGAAAGTTTCAAGAAATTACAACAGGGATCTCATCAATTTACCTATACAAGAAAATAAAATTGAAGTTTCTGTCTGTCTGACAGTTTGTATGTTTGTCTCGAGTAGACTACGAAACGGCTCAACGGATTTCATGGAAAATTTGAGGGTTAAAAAGAAAAGACATTTAATTTAAATATTTGCGCATATTTAATTTCGATATATTTCAGAAGATATGACTATAATATGAAAATAAATAAAACTGTTAATTAAACGGGGAAAGTTTCTTGGAATTTCCGGGGAGTGTAAAACAGCTGCGAGTTATAAGTCCCATTACGCGTTCCTATATCATTCATCCCACTTACTACCTGTTGTTGCAGCAGGCTGAGAAAAAATGAACTTCTTTGGATCGTCGGTACGATGTATACATAAATTGATAAATTGGTTGTATTTATCGCGTCAGGTATATTCTAGATTTTGTATTTGCTAATATGAAAATAAAAAGATGTTGAAACCGCTGTAATGCGATTCACTGTGTTACACCATGACATTTAATAGGCAATTTAAGTCAAAAATTTAACCATTAAGTGAGGGAAACTTTTTACTGTTATAATACTGAAAATATATTTATTCCTGCTATTGTACCGGACGTATTTTTGACTCTCT
The DNA here is from genome assembly GCA_034510155.1 of Eucriotettix oculatus. Taxonomy (NCBI): domain Eukaryota; kingdom Metazoa; phylum Arthropoda; class Insecta; order Orthoptera; family Tetrigidae; genus Eucriotettix; species Eucriotettix oculatus. The sequence goes on along the minus strand of CM067376.1, from coordinate 134,093,002 downwards.
CGAGATACTGGGAGAATATTTGATCTTCATATTGTGACGTTTTCGATATCGGTTTTTTTTGTGTTGACCAAGTAATAAATAATGTACCGGGATAATATAAATAAACACCCGAGTAACTCCGGGTTCCCAGATAGTATAAGAGACAATAAGAGTGGTAAACGGAACCAATTTATAATTTATTGAAATCTCACTTTAGGTGCAGTTTTCATTTATAATGTTATTTTTAAAATCTATAAATTCAATCGCTCTACATTTCACATAATTTTTTTCTATATTATTAATGTAAATCATAGGAGGTATTCAAAATAAATCATATTATAAATTCAGTCCTTGAATTTTAATTAGCTTTTCCTCTAACACTGACCATTTCTTTAAAAAAAATTGAATCTTAGATATCGTTTTCCTGGTATTGGTATGAAAATGATGTAATATAAATATATAAAAATAAAATGTTAAATGAAATTAATAAAGGTGTGTGTGAAAGATACCAAACTGTGAATAGCTTTTTGAAATTATAAGTTTTGTGTACCTTAGTTAGCGTGAAATATTAATAATATACAAATAAATATCATATTTCTGTTTGTATATTATTAGTATTTCATGCTAATTACCGTACATGAAAATCATACTTTCAAAATATTACATGTTCTAAGCAAATTTAGGGGAAAGAGAAAAATATGCAGCACTTTGACTAAATGAAGGGATAGATTAATGGGCCACGTTTTGAGACATAAGAGTCTTGTAAAATTATCATTAGAGGGAATTGTTTAGGCTAAGAACAGAAAAGGGAGGAATACGCTAAGTAGATTAGGATCGATGTGGAATGTGATAGCAATATTTAAATGAAAAAGCTTGCACAGAACGATGACAGTAAGATCTTGGAATACAAAGCATCTAATGATTTAAATGTGACCGAAATTTTTCAGGACAACAGATTATACTATTTCAACTTAAATCACCCCATAGACACCTCAACAGAGGCCATCTGAGTCTTAGCTTAAACCAGAAAGTCCAGCTCAGGTCTTCAACATCTTCTTAAAAAACCTAACACCGACAGAAATCTACTACATCATCGAGCTCTTAAATGATATTTTGAAATAAAAAAGTTATAAAATACTTGGAACCAAGCTAGTGAGTTATCAATTCATAAACAACAAATTTATTTACACAAAAATAATTATGCCCTTGAATGTTGTGTTTAATAATGGTATTTTCCCGGAATAAAATTAAGTCACACCAAACAGTTATAACATTAAGTTCAAATCTTAGCTTGATATTCTCTTTCATCAGGTGTTTCAACGCGTACAAATCATTTTAAAAACAGGAAAATGTGTAGTCAACTCTGAAAAATGTTTTGGGTGATGCAGTTTTCAAAACGAATTTTACAAAGAACTAAACTAAAAGCGCCTTAATTTCAAATCTTAGCTTGATATTCTCTTTCATCAGGTGTTTCAACGCGTAACAAATCCTTTTAAAAACAGGAAAATGTGTAGTCAACTCTGAAAAATGTTTTGGGTGATGCAGTTTTAAAGCAAATTTTTCAAAGCACTAAATTAAAATCGCCTTACACGTTTTTCGCATACCTGCTGGGGGGAGGGGGGATGTTCCCGTGCTTTGCTGGGCTGAAATTCCGATAAGCCGCAGTTTGACCGCGCGCGACGCCTTTTACGCGCTTGAAACTTGGCTCTGGCGTGCGACCACGAGTCAGAAGCAGGCAAGCTTCAAGGCTGAAGGCTGCTGAGCTCCTCTGCATTCCGTGGACGGCAGCAAAGCCGGCATGCTCCAAGCAAGGCTCTGCCCACGAGAAAGATGCTCTCACGATAAGATGATTCTCGATGCGAATAGGCTTACGGCGTCGTCGTCTCCTCCCTCGCTGCTGCTACATTCACTCAGACGGAAAATTATTAGAAAGATTTCAAATTCCAAGTTAAGCTGAATTTTTCGATATACGTCTACTCACTTCCAAGGCAGACGTTCTGCGATATGTCTCTCTCTCATACTCTCTCTCCCCCCTCCCCCTCCCCCCTCCCCCTCCCCCTCCCCCTCCCCCTCCCCCTCTCCCCCCTCTCTCTCCCTCTCCCCCCCCTCTCTCTCTGTTTTGTCACACTGAGTCATTAGCCAATCAGATTGTAAAAATTCGATTTGAGCTCTTAATTGTCTTACAATAAAATTCATTAGATCCCTACCCGCTCATAACTGTCTTGAATGATGAACTTAGTTGTGCATTGTGTAGTATGACTACGAAAACAAAATAATAATAATAAATGGACCAGAGTTAATTTAGCGTCTCTGCATTTCCTAAAAATGTAAGAAGTTAATGCGATCTTGGTCCGCAAGTATGGACAGTGCTCTACTCCTGTTCGAAGTTTCGAGAAAGAAACTAAGTAATTTGGGAAACAATATTTAATTGGTACAGGATACTTTTGTGATACAAAACTGGTTGCATACAGAGCTGTCGTATTCGGGCAACTCTACTTTTATATCTTACTCTATGGACAAGGTTCATGGGGATCACCGTTCAGAAAAAAAATGGGACGTCTGACTAAGGAATCAATATGTTTAGCTTGGCTCAACTACATCCAAACTAAGTCTGATGACGTTTAACTGAAATTCACAATAGATAATTACATATATCTTAATAATATAAAAGGAAGGAAATAAGGTTCTTTATTATAAATGATTCTATAATATAATACAAATGAATTTTATTAGCAGCGCTCAAAATCGGTAGACTCGACTTTGAGGCTTAGAACTGGAGTCTGCTGAATTTTCCGGTGATGAACTTAACTCGAGGAAGAGAGTTTACCATCTTTGACGACAGATAGAGGAGAGTTATAGGTACTGTCCTGGACCGGGGTTGAAAGGCCTATTATTGTTGGCTGGAATATATTAGATTTAAAAGGACGTTGATGTTTCCAGGAGAAAGCTGAAGGACGACTTAACTTAAATAGAGATGAATCCGGAGTAAATAAAGCGTAATGTTCGTTACATGTATTGTGATGAAGAAATACGTTCAATTTATTCTTCTCAATATACTGTCTGAACCTTATTCATCTGTAGATTCGTAAAATATTTTATTGAAGACCATTAATTTGGGAAAGAGAAACGGTAGAAATTTTATTTTGGATTTGTGACGTTTATGATGTCATTGGAGTTTTGTTTATAATCGCGTTGAACCGGGCGTAAACTAGTAATATAGCTGCAAGATACAGAAAATGATTACAAGTAGACGATACGCAATTTAAGGTTATGAATTTAGGAAACTTGGTTCTACCTTAGACCCAGCTAATCTATAGTGGGTAACCGGATGCAGCCGAGAGTCATCAGCGGTTTAACTAAGCTAAACAACCGTATTACCAAATCACAAAAATTTCACAAATTTCAGACGGCGAAACAAGGAGCCAAAATCTAATTAAATAAAGACAAAATAATTATCGGGTTTCCACCCGAGAAGTTACTGTGCAACGTTTCGACGAACATATGCACTGTAATAATCTCAAAGAAAGTTAAAGAAGCAGAAATCACAAAAGTAATAGTATCCACTTATGAAAATAATCTTGAATATTCATCAACGATTTCTACGAAAATAACTCAATAATCGTAACGTACCATAGCAAAGAGATGGAGAAAAATACAGGCGCAGTAGGCCCCCTGGACCTACGATGTATTCTTTTCTCAATCTCTCGTCATTTTCATAGAAACTACAGATTACAAATATAAAATAAATTAAATGGCATAGGTCCACTAGACCTACCGCGCCTAACCCAGAGTTAATCAATTTCTTTACTTCTTCCTCTTAAAATTTATTCTGCTGTTTGAATGAAGATAGAATAAATGCAAATGAATTAATTTGGTGTATACGAAAACTGAGTGTACAATTTGTCTTTTGTCTTCACGTCGATTTAATACTGGAGTGGCTATATTGCTTCGGGAATAAAACATGAATATCTATAAGTTCTCCCTGCTGAGCATTCGCCGAAGCGGACGATAAAATATTATTTGTCATCCGACCCCCTTGTAGGAAGGGGTAGACGGAAAGGATTACTAAAATTATAACTGTAGTTATATTGAATATTGGTTGTTCTTAATTTACTTTTAGAGTTGCATGTAACAGTTTTAATTTTTATTCAATGAAGTTTAAATGAATAAGTCTTAAAATTCGAACTTTTAAAGCTTTTTGGGAGCAAATAAGTACTATATATACCGTGTGATGTTTAATATTCCTTTTATGACTTTTCTAAGTTAGAACAAATTTTATATTTGTTCTGACTGTACCTAGAATAATGTCCAATAATCTACTAAAAGTAATTATAATTGAAGTAAATGAAATGAAATAAATAAATTATAATTTAAATATAATTAAATTTAAATAAATTATCATTTATTTATTTCCTTTAATTCAGTTATATAATTAGTTTTAGTAGATTATTGGATATTATTCGCGGTAGGCGAAAAATTACGGCTTAAATTGGTCGGAATCAAAATTATTTACTAATTAAATTATATAACGACGTTTCGTTCCTTTGTTTGGAACCTCCTCAGGTGTAAAAACAATCTACAAAAAGTAATTATAATTGAAGTAAATGAAATGAAATAAATAAATAATAATTTATTTAAATTTAATTATATTTAAATTATATTTAATTAATAAATAATTTTATTCCACCAATTTAGGCCGTAATTTTACGCCTACATTTCTAAGTTAGTATATGAAACTGAATTAACGGGTTAAGATAGCAAAATGACAAACCCACGGCGTTGGCCATGTGCGTCGTTGCTTTAATCACTGTGCTGCCATCGTCAACTGCAGGTCATATGCGTGATTAACCCGTTGAATCGACCTCTACTAAAGCTGAATTACAACCAACTACCAGCTCGGGATCCTTGGTCAAAAAAATCAATTATAATAATTTTATCTAAACATATCAGGCTTGAGAACCTGCAGGCAAAGATCTTTTATTGGTAGTGGCAAAACCACTAAGGACCCATGCAACGAACTATGTGTGTACTGTACTGATCGTGTTACGAAATTCATAACAGGCCATTTAAGGATACAGCACTGAAGAAGAAAAACGCGAAGGAATGCTTTGGCTTTTGGTGACCTCACAGAAATAATAATAAATAGGCGATTGATCCCAAAAAAATTAATTTTACTTCATATGTACGAAATTCAATTAATAAATGGAAATAACGTTTATGAACTCGTTATTCAAGCTGTTATTGCGCGATAAAACACGATGAGACGATATTTGTCGACAGCTCACTACGGTTGATTTTGACCGAAAATCTGAGACCTTATACTTCGAGACACCGAAATTAAGCACAAGTTTTCTATTATAGACAGTCCTAATCCTATTAATGGTGTCAACTAAAGAACGGTGTTTTGTGTCTGTATGATTTATCCCTCCGAAAACGCTCATTTTTGGCGTTCTTCACTGTTCCATCAGGTTTTGAGCCTGACCTACCTGATGCGTGTTTTATAGGGTTTGCCCTTGCATCTGTTTCAGGTATAGGGTCTTTAAACTATATCCCGAGGGGTTCTGGTAATCATTGACTGTCTTCCTTTCATTTACGCATCCCCCCTTTCAAAATCTCTTCCTACGCTATTAAACATATCACCCTCGTGTTGCCTGAAAATTAAAAACAAATTTAAAAAAATTAATTTTGGTGTTTCTGGACCACAGAAACGTTTTCAGAATTGAAAAACTTCTTCACTATTGGCAGAAAAATGGACAATATGAATAATCAAATACGCGACCTTTTGCGGGGTAAGATGTATATAGATGCTTGCAGTTGTAGTTTTCTGTCTTAACGAAAGAGAAATCTTTGTTGCAGTTTTGGTTGTGTTTTAGTCTACTTAAGCCACTTGTTTTCGAAAGTTTTATATTTATATAGCAAACTACGATTAAATTTGCATTTCGGTGTATTAGTAGTACATTATTGAGCAACCATTTTTGGAATACTTGTCAGGTCATTAAATATGTCAATAGGAAAATAGGCATATTCTTTTGTGGGGAAAGTATTGTTCGGTGCTTAAACAGATTTTTTTTTAAATAAACAACTTTCAATCCTTGTAGTCAATTTGAAACAAACATAAAAGCAATTAAATACAATAGCGTTAGTTAACTAAAACTGTATACCTAATGATTGTATACTGGACAAAATAAATTCATAATAAGTACGGTGATAGTATTATTTTCTCGACGGTATTTATGACATTCAACCGCTGAATTTTTAATCACGTGTTAGTCCCTGTCACTAATATATTAATCTGAGCTGAGGTTGGTCTCACTAATATTTCACACTGGCTCTCTAATTGCTGTGTATTAACGCAAAGGCTTTGTGGCTCATGCGGGGCGTTTAGTGAGCTTTTGTTCGTTTTATACGCGTAATTTAGTTTTGCTCCCGCAATGGGCAATATTACTTCATACTGAATTCGCGAGATGAAATGATTTAATTAAAGGCTAACGCACGCATATGACGTAATACTTTATTTAATTGTATGAGTCAGTTCCACGTTCCTGACGGCCGTTTGTTAACTCCTAAGTAATTACTTGTGAGAAATAAGGATACGCATTCAACTATATTAAGCAAAATTTGCAGTTCATATCAGCTGTCATAACCATTTGAATGTTTGTTGATTTTATTATCCAAAGTAAATGAACGTCAAATTAATTCTACATGAAATATCACTTTATTTGAGCCTGTCGTGTTCAGTTATTAAAATAACTAAATGGAATTCTCGGAACCTGTCGAGCAGGCTTGGCTGCTCATCTGTCTTTCTCAGGTTCCTGGATAAGATGTTTCTATAGCAACCATATTGCGTCTTTCTCGTTCGGCGAAATATTTTTGTACTCTAATATGCTTACACAATCATCCCTACAGGGCAATGAATTCAAAATGATCCAGCTTTCCCTGTCTAATATTAAATTATGTACTGTAATCGTAAAAATGTTAACCATTTCCGTAAAACATTCAATTTTTATCCATGAAAAACTTAGCTCTCACATCTTTATTTCCTCTAGATTCAAATACATGAAGCTTTTTATGGTTTGAAATATCTTTATTATGTTCATTATGCAGTAACTAACGCTTGTGTGTTCTTTAATTACTGCACAACATTGTTTAACAATGCTACAACAATTTATGAAACAAAAAATCCACCTAAGCAAAGAAAAACCTATAATTAGTATCGTCGGTATCTAATGAACTTAATAAATTATAAATTTGTGATTCATTCATGGCACATTGAAATGTTGATCGTTATATTAATCCGACTTCACTTAAAATAAATTATTAAGCAGCCCCATTAGTCTGAAATAAAATTAAATTGAATTTGAAAATATGACGACGTTGCGTTCATGTCATTGGAATATCTTCAGGTGAAATTATAAAATGCTAAGAATTTAAAATATCTCAAATTTCAAACTTGAAATATATAATATGAAGTGTTGAGGGAAAAAAATTCAAAATTAAGACATAATCGGATAAAATTTTGAACGCTCCCAAGAAAAATATTTCCGTTTGACGTTCAAAGATTAATAATGAAGACAGTCGTTACATTGAATTACAAAAGTTCAGAATAATAAGTAATCATAATTTTGTTATAACTATTAGTTTCTTTCATCTCATTAATGACGTAATTATTAGATCTGATGTCCAACATTTTACTCATAAATATAGAAAAATATTTACTGTCATCAAATAAAATTTGGACATTACGAAAGTTAAATTCATTATTTAAATAAATATATTTAAAAAAATTTTAACACTGAATTTCTATTTATATTTGTGTCATTAGAGAGTGTTTTATTTTGCTGATGTGTTAATTTGGTTTTGTCATTATGTTAACCTGAAATGTTAATTTTATCTGCAATTTTTTATCTACATTTAAATTATTAGAAGAATAACATGCACGGTAATCAGTTGCAAATATAGATAATTTTCTAACTATTTTTTAAGTAACTCGAAAACGTTGTTTTTACCATATAGTTTTCTGACCTTAAAATTTACAATAAATAAAAATACAGCCAATAAGTCAGCATATAAATTTATCACTATTTATTCAAAAGTGACATTGCGTCTTCTTTTTGAGACTTCCTCAGGCGTAAAGTTCATTTCGGGCGTAACCGTCGCTGGGGAATGTCCGCGACACTAAATTCTTCACATATAATTCATGTAATTCTTCACATTTACATTGAATTATCTTTTCTGTTGAGGGAGTTAAAGAGTAAATATGACGAATTTCTAAATTTTACGCCTGAGGAAGTCTCATAAAGGAGACGAAACATCGCTTTTGAATAAATAGTGATAAATTTATACGCTGACTTATTGGCTGTATTTTTATTAAGTTGTTTTTAGTATGCAACGTCAAATTTTGACACGCTCTTGCGAAAAAAGAAGAGAAATTAGTTACACTTCAGTTTCATTCAGATTAAAATTTTTCGAATAGTTAATGGGTTCTTCAGAAGAAAACCAAAAAAAATATATGTTTGAATAAAAAGTTTCATAACATCAAATTTCCAGGTAAAAATTTGGTTGGTAAACCTGATATTCGTAATCAACAGCCCAGGAAATTTCTTACATAATAAAATGCAATAACTGTCTCTTTGAGTACCATTTGGCTGGATATAAAAACCTTTGAGCATTTTCAACGACGCAAAACATCAGTTCCACGAATTCTGTTTCACGCTGAAATACCTGCACGTGGCGCATAAAATTTTTCCCTATTAAATTACAAACATTAATTTATATTTCTCTAATTGCAACTTTATATATATTTTTTCAAATACATAATATGAACCTCGTGTACAGACTGTCCGTTACAAGAACCGTACGATGTTTTAAAATTGTTCGTTTGGAAGCGTTTCGTAATTATCAGTTGCGAATAAATCGCTTGACGAAGTAACACTTCGCAGTCTGCAGGCGATGGCATCCATTATTGCAGAAGTTCCTTTTTTAGGACAACGCGCCGTCATTACTGAGAAAGTGTGCACCCCGTGGAGCACTTCTCCTTCCTCTTCAATCCTTTTCATTACCGGCGTCCTCATTTTCGTCAACGCGGATGCCACCTCGTGTTACGACTCTCATCCTTCATTTCACCAAATCCTCAGACGAAGTCAACCTTTAAATCACACAATACATCCTCCTATATTACCTGTGAAGCGTAAACGTCTAAAGCGTTGCATAAATTTCAATTCAAATTGAAAATTGGACTCCATCTTGAGTAAAGTATGTTACGGAAATGCAATATATTTTACAATTATATTGCTACATAAAAAGTGTGCGTAGGAAACAAGTTGAAATACTAGTAATTTCAAATAAAAATTAATAAAATGTTAGAAGCAATGCACCTATTGGTGTCACTCTATTAAATAAATATTTTTAACCAAAAATAATAAACTATCAGTCTATATAAAATTGAATAACTGTAAGATGAAACACACAACAATAAACATCCTAACGAATAAAATAATATAATATTTCGGATGAAATCTACGTTCATGAAATTAATATTTATTATTTATAGGTAATATAATACTTGTGTTATTAATAAATATACAATCAAATATCTCAAATAATCTCAGTGAACAATCCGAGTAAAAATACAATTAATATTTATAGATTAGATCCACGGGACCTCAATAGGTGTTCCACAAAAAAAATTAGTGATTCGTTCTAAACTATGGCTTATAATGTCCTGTTATAATGCTACTTAATCAATTCGTAAGACGAAAATTCCGAATGCAACTAACGGGAGAAAGTGGAATAATTTCTCGTACCTTTCTTTGTTTCTAGTTTGTTTGGGAACCGATTAAACATCGTTGCTACTATAGGAACCATGGGTGTTGTAGTGGTATTCAGTCCTAGGACTGGTCTGATGCAACCTATCTTACGTAAGCCTTTTCATTTCCTAAACTTCTTAGCGTATTACATCCTTGTCCTCCCTCTTCTGTTCTTACCCCACACACTTCCCTAAAAAAATGTGGGTAACATTGAAAAAGTGTGGACGAGTGAGTTAGAGATTGCCTTAGCTCGGAGTTATACAAATAATACTTATTTTAAAGTTGTACTCAGGAAATTGTATTTGAATATTTAATTTAATTTAATTTAACATTGAGCAACTATGTCAAACAACTAAACCAACCTTAACACATTTGTTTCTGGAATGTAATTCAACAGCGCATAGTTGCAGCCTCTGAGTGCAGCGGTTCTGAACCGGAGGTCCGCAGAAAAAGTTTAGTGGTGCACTTAAAATAATTAATTTTTCTTTACTGGCTAACAAAACGCATGTAGTCAGAAACGTATCTATTAATTTACGTATTTCCGGAGCTTTCGACATATTGTCATCATGATCCATTTTTAAAATATCTCGTTATGTTAAAGAGTAGATACCCAATTTGCAGTCTTCGTTTATTGACAAGATATACATTTCATTATCAGTCATGTAATTTACTAAGGAGATTTGGCTCATGAGCTATGTTCATCAGTACTTAGTAATATCTCGTTATTTATGGTGTTATATTTGGCTGTTGTTGAGACATATTAATTATGTCTTGTTAGGTAAGCTAACAAATTAGCAAAATAGAGCAAGTGGGTGAATGTGGATCTGAAATTTTATTATAAAAAATACTGCAAACAAAAAAATTTCCACAAATTTAAAAAATGTTACGAATGAAGCTGTGTAAGTGATAAACTTTGTCAAATCAAAACCACTTCAATCCAAATTGAAAAAATCTTTGTGTGATGAAATGGGCACAAAATAAAATACTTCAGGACAATACTTTGTTGAATTTTTTAACAAATCCTACACGATTGATAAGACTTCTATATATGGCGGATATTTTTACAAAGTGCAGTTAACTTATCATTACAAGGAACAAATATTACAATTTCAATCGTAGATATAGCATTGCAAAATACAATTTTGGATTTCATCAGTTCAATCTAATGATTTTAATTTTTTCCTACCTTACACGATTGATTGAATGAATTAAATTTTAAAGTAGGTGATGAAATTTCCAAGAGGTTTTTAGAACACCTACATAAATTAAAATCAACTCTTCTGCAATATTTTCCGAAAAATAGTAAGGTCAGTTAAACCAGTAGCTTCAATGTAAGTGACAATGAAGTTATAATTGATTTAATCAGTGACTCTCATTTGAAAGAAATATACAAATATTTCTGGGCAATTTTGTCAAAAGAGTACCCCAGTATTTCAAAAAAAGCTATTATTGTTTTACTTCAGTTTTCTATATCCTATTTATTCGAAGGGGGATTTTCTTATTATGCTGTAATGAAGCCAAAGTGCAGAAACAGGCTCGACGCCACACCAGATATTAGAATTCAACTCACAAATATTTTGTCTGATATCAACAAGATATGCAATTCAACGCCCCAAAATCATCAAAGTCATTAAGTGCTTTATTTATTAATATAATATGTTTGTATTATTGTTTAATATTTAAAAATAATTACTAAGTAATAATTAAATTTTTTAATTTAGAAGTAGAAATTACCCAACCTAATAAATAAGCCAAGGGTTCAGTAAAAGTGTCTGATTTTGCGAAGTGTTCCATTGCAGAAAACGTTTGAGAAACCCTGGATTAGATAGAAATTAACATTTCTAATATGTGTATTACGTGTTTCAAAAGTCGTTTAATGAAATTAAAATTGATGTGGCAAATACTTATGGGTTCAAAATGTAAGAAACGTGAGTTAAATATCATACGGGCTGAAGCTACGAAATGGCCGCCATTCCAACGTAACTGGAATCGTGAAGGAAGCAAGGACTAGGGAGAAGTAAATATTTCAACACGTTTCTCAAAGAAATAAGTTTTTCACTCGGTGGAAAACTCTTGAAACTACTTTATAGAGTTAAAGCTCTTCTACACAGGATATTTAGTAATATTCTGTATAGATAATATGGACATGCAATATTGCATAACTTTCTGTTTTAAAACTATTGTAATGATTGTTTCTCTCAAAACAAATGGATGACTATTTTATATATAGGGGTTTTATAGTACTAATTGATAAGGGTAAATAGAATTCGCGGTCGAAACTACGGATGATCATAGTAATTTTTTGCGACTGGGGGTTATAATAAGCGGAGTTCTGCATGGGAAAATTCTAGCTCTTTTTATAGCTGATATTTCATTATATAAACATCCTCTGAAATCGATTATTTACTTGTATATCACATAAAACGTTTTAGGAAAGCAGATACCATTATAGACAGTGAGTGTGGTTAAAGTTAATAAACTATTACTGGTACTTGGCGAAGCGTATCCGATATTATAGTAACATTTCGAGTCTAGAATTCGGGAACTTCGCCGTCGCTTTAAAAGAAGTCAAAGTTATTTTTTTCTTCTTGGGTAACAGGTTAAATAAGGGTGATCCTGAAACAGGCAACTCCCGTTTATTAGCATTGGAAAGAAATTGAAAAGGGGGTGTGTGGAAGGTAGAACAAGGTAGTCACGGGTTGACTAGGGGCCCCGGATCCTACCCGGTGTTCAACCTGAAAGAGATGCAGAAAATATCCTATAAAGCCTGCATCATGTAGGTCGGACTATTGGGTACTATTATCAAGCGGTTTGGAATGACGGAAGACGAGTTTGCTGTGGGGTCGCAGCATTTCCTTTTCCGTGTCTTCAGTAGTTTTAGGAAGAAGTTGACTGATCCAATGGGATCAGTGGATAACTCTCACCGTATGTCCAAGGTCTTCGACCGCAGTACATACACCTCCTCAAATTTGTGAATGTGCCTCGGCATCTAAAAAAATCAGAGAGAGTGCGAGGCATTCCCAACATATGTGAGCTCTGCGGTCAATCTGTGGAGAAGTACCTGCCGGAAAAATCTCCCAAAGGCATTTTTCTTTTCTTTTCCGTAACAGGCTACATTAGGGCGATACTGAAACAGGAAATTCCGCTTTAATACCATTAGAAGGAAATTTAAAAAGAGCAATGCGAAAGGTAGAGCAAGGTAGCTAAGGGTTGAGTAGAGCCCCGGGTTATAGTTTAAGGATCCTACCCGGTGTTTCACCTGAAAAAGATGCAGAGAAAACCCTATAAAACCTTCATCAGGTAGGTCGGGCTTTTTGGTACTATTCTCAGGTCCTTTCGAATTCAAGCTCTTTAACCTATTTAACCCCGCTATTATACGTCTCGCACTGTGAGAAAAAAAATATGTAGACGAATGTTTTTAATTTTTTAAAGGTCGATGAAATATAAAAAAGAAATTTATAGATTTTTAAGATAAACATGATCTAAATTGACACTTAAGTTAAACTTTTCGGGTAAAATTATAGATAAGTTGTTATAATCATAAATATAATCAAAGTAACGTAGTATAATCAGGAAGACAAATAAGATGCAGGTTTCTGGCAGTTTACCTTCTGTTTGTGTTTGCGCTTTGACGTAACCCCAAAATTCAGTTTTATTTGAGGCCTTACCTTATATTTTGTCACAAATTTTTGTTAGTCTTCTCAGTGAAACACAGAAAGTTATTGTATTAAATAATATTTTCATAATAATTTATATCCAACCTTTAACAATGACGATTTATTGAAAAAAATAGTCAAATGAAGACGTTTTAAGCAAATAATTTTAGATCATTTATGCATCCTATACTCCATGTATATGAATATATGAATGATATAAACACAATTTTCTTTAGAATGGTTTCATGTTTCTATAACGATGATTTTATTTCCCCCTCGTAGAGGATGTAGGCGAGCAAAAACCGTTAGAAAACAATTACTTCTACAAAAGTTTCTAGCGTGTTTTTTCTGGTGCCAATGTGGCTTACTGAAGTAGTTGAAATTGCCTTGTGTTTGTTTCCCACACAACTGAAGCGCTTTTTCTCTTAGCAACAAATTGCGAAACTTTTTACAATGCCTCCAAGTCCCACGCAATCACTTGCGCATTATTTTGTGAGGTTACGCATCGCAGTATGGTAAATAAATGAAATTTAGGTTTTTTGCAGAGAGGCAAACTTTTATTAAATTATTGCATGTTTTAATATGCACATGATCTTTAATGCATATGTAACAGCAGTTTATAACAGTTTCACCTAATTTATTATTGTTCCAAATAGTAAAAAACTTAATAAGTTATATAATGGCTAAATACAAATGCTCTACATATTAGAATAGCTCAAAAATTCAGGTGCCTGAGCTAAAAAGGATAAAACTTTATGTAATCAATCATACCCTAATATTTTAACTTCCTTGGATTATCCTGTATTAAATACGTCTTGAAATTAATTATTGTCCGTATGAGGCAGAAACGAGGTACTTATAATATTTTTTTAGTTTTATGCAATGTGCTTAGACATTTTCTTCTGAATGGAAAACTAAGGTTGTACTAATAAATTTTAAACCAACTTTCAAAGAATTTATTACACGTTCCATATAGAGAAAAGTATATACAGACACAAAACAGAAGTTTCAACGTGTCTGTAGCAACCATCGAATTAACGAAAACTTGTGTTTAAAATTTTAATTCTAACTAGTTAATTTACCATGAAACAATGACGACGAAAGTTTAAGGTTCTTGTAAGTTTTTCAGGAACAACTTATTCAATAATATTTATCTCCAATACTTCAATATCATCAATACAGTTCTCCTGAGATTAATTAGTCTATAAAATATTAATATAAGCATAATCCTTATAAATTTAAATATCAGACGCGTAAACTTTTAAGGAATGGTAAAAAAGGAATGAACACAGAAATTCTAGTAACAGGAGACAGTTGTGGAAAATTGCTGAAAACTATTTTTTATTAAAAACCTTCTCTGGAAAAATTACAGACAAACTGTGGCCGTTGTTTTAATAACTTTTCATTGATATAAAAATATTATTTTATGCTATGGTACATTGCATTTTAAATTAATCCCAAGCAATAATTAATTGCCGGTTTATATTTTTCCGAAACAATTAGTAAATCTCTGTGTAATTATTAACTTTATGTTTGGGGAGTTACCAAACACATTCCTACTTTTTTCTAAAGTTTAATATTTTAGACGATTCTGCTCTATTTCTAAAATGTATTATTCTTAAATTTATTCCACACGCATTCAATTTATGATAGAGAATTACCAACGGTCACCTTCTAGTTGAACGCATTGCACACCCGATTCAATTTCTTAGTGGATTTGTATATATTCTGTCTTATTTTCAGTTATTCTGAAACCGAGTAACTTGGCGTGAGATAGTTGGTCAATATTACAACATTTTTACAATTTTCGGCACACATTACACCAAAATAACTTGTTTTGTGAAACTTAAAAACTGTTAAATTGAATTAAAGTTTGTTCCGAATCAACTTCCGTCTGTTTTAAGTAACGGTTCCCTAATTTGATAATTGTTTATTTTGGCATTCTTAAAAGACGTACGGGCTACTGCAGGAATTGTCAGCTGTTATATTTGTCAGTTTTGAAAACGTAAGTACAACATTTGAGTAAGGCGTGTACCATACTCTTCTAAAATAAGATGACGAAACTGGTATATATCAGAAGAATTCTTTAAGTTATATACTTTTTACTCATATTGTAAAACAGTGCACAATTAATGAAAGTTATGAAAGAAAAATTGACAAAAATAATTGATTTCACCTATATAAATATAATTTATGTATAAAAATGTAAATATTTTGTACTAAACGTGAATTTTTGTCAGTAATTTCTACGAAATGAATTGAATAATTACAAAGAGAACGCGAAAAACAGTGCAGGATTGGGTGCTGTTAGTCCACGGGACAACGTCATGTTACTTTCTTATTCTCTCGTCATTTTCTAAGAAACTACGCCTCTTTTTGGAATTATCGCACGACTGATCATTGTAAACATACCTGAAATGTCTTTCCAAATATAAAAAATAATAATAAGCGGCATAGACTCCTGGACCTGTCGCACCTAACTGTTTCTTACTAATCCATTTTATATATATCATGTTTACTTTCCCAAGTGGTTACTAGCGTGCTTAGGGCTTTGAATGTCTGTACCCTAATGTATTGTATTGGTTACAGGTGCAAACAGCCGTGCAGCAAACGGGCTTTAAGCGCGTGAAGAGGGGCTATAAGCCCCTCAGAGTGGAGAACTTGGTAGAGCACATGAGACCGCAAAGGGATCCTTCCGACCCTTACTTCCCCCTGCAGTGGTATCTCAAGAATACCGGCCAGTATGGCGGCAAGGCCAAGCTCGACCTCAATGTGGAGGCGGCCTGGGCCCAAGGAGTCACGGGGAAAAACGTCACTACGGCCATCATGGATGACGGTAATTTTATGATTATAAACTAAATTTAAAAATACAAAAAATAGTCAATTTATACAGAAAACTTTAAATATATTTTTAAACAACGGTAGGTGAACTTTTGAGAATTAAGTAAAATTTCGTATAAACTTAAAAATAAATCTGATCTTGAGCGGCTTCCCTCCTATTATTTATGTGGAGCCTCAGTCATCTGCACTTCTACATATAATTATTTTTTGTAATACTCTTTACAAATTTCACCTTCCCTACGTCTGGCGGACCTACGGTTTGACTTTTACGTTTCTGAATAGTGTTATATGAACCAATTATTATCAAAGAACGTAGACCTTCCCGGTGAATAATTGGGATGAAATCTTCACGGTTAACCAACCGGGTCAGGCTTTCAAAAACACAATGTTTCTGCGGACATTTTCTGCCGCCGTCTTCAGGCAATATGAACCTGAACACGGCGGCAGAAAATGGCCGCAGAAACGTTGTGTGTTTTTAACAATCTGACCCGGTTAATCAACCTTGAAGATTTCATCCCAATTATTATCAATTTACCTTTACATTTACATACATGTTTTTGTTCTCATATATACACAAATCACACATCTAATGAAAGATTTGATAACTTAAAACTGTAATATAATTATTTTGATAAAATTCTACTAAAAATAAAATAATAAGTTTTACATTACACTAAATTTGGTATTTTATATATCCTAAAAATATTGAGACGCTATTTTAGAAGTCAAACGCCAGTTCAAACCCTGAAAGATCAACGGCCCAAGCTTGTTAAAGAGATTAATTATTAAAAATACAATCAGATATATTATTAAATTTTAATTTGACTTTAAAGTACAGATTTATTTATTATTTACATGTTGTTGTTGTGGTATGCTAACCTCTTGCAAAAACCTTTTCATTTCCTCGTAACTAGCACAACCCACATCTTCCCTAATCTGCTAATCGAATTCTATCCTTTGCCTCCCTCTTCTGTTCTTACTCCACGCACTTCCCTCAAATGCTAATTTTACAATACCCTCATGTCTTAAAACGTGACCTATTAATCTATCCTTTCTCTTGGTCAGTGTCCTCCATCTTGTTCGATTTTCCCCTATTCTGCTTCGAACTTCCTCGTTAGTTACTCTATCCACCCATCCGATTTTCAGCATTCGCCTATAGCACCACATTTCAAAAGCTTCTATTCTTTTCCTTTTCAGAGTCATATCGTCCTCGTTTCGCACCCATATAACGCCACGCTACATTTTTAGCAACGATTTACTAATATTCATATTTATATTACCCGTAAGTAAATTCCTCTTTTTCGCGAAAGCCTTCCTTGCCTGTGCTATTCTACTCTTTATGACTACTATACTTCTACCATCCCTTGTTATGACGCTTCCCAAGTAGCAAACTGCCTTAACTTTCGTCAAAATATCCCTTCTAAATCTAACAGCCTTTGCTATTCCACTGTTTCCAAAACTACAATCCATTACCTTGGTTTTACCCCTATTAATCCTCATATTGAACTCTTTCTCCAGAACTACGTTCATGCCATTTATTATGGTTTCCAAGTTAATTTATTATAAAGTAGGTAATTGTAATTTTAAGTAATAAGTAAACTACTCTGTGTTTGCAGAAACTCTTTCTGAAGATTTTTCAAAACATTTTTGGCACACTATCTTAGTATATAATCGCAAACACAAATGATTACTGCACTTTTACAGTAATATTGAGTTTTATACTGTTGTTAAGTTTCTTTGCATGGTCCGTAGTGTGTTCTCTTACGTCTTGGTAATTCGCTTACTGTTGCCTCTTCCTTATCTTCAGTTTCCGATTCATCCGATGATTCTTCAATATTTTAGTCTTCTTAAATAAGACGAACCTCTCCTACATATAATGAGCATTATTCAATTCTATACTTTTTTGCTCATATTGCAAAACTGTTCATTATCAAAAAACGTTATGCTAGAGAAAAACAGTAATTTATTGTCCACTCAAAAATATTTATGTAGCAAATATAAAAATATTTAATACTAAACGTGAATATTCGTAAACAGTTTGTACGAAAAAAACTGTACGTACGCTGTTTCTTTCTCTCGTCGTTTTCCTAGAACCTCTTCTGGAATGTGACCTCGGCAGACCATTGTAAACACATCCTTCTGGGATGTCATAAAAGCTCATCCCAGTACCTGATCTGTCTTTTAAAATATAATAGCAATAAAACGGCATTCATCCGCATAACCTGACACGCCCAACTGAGGGTTAAACGCGCAATAAATTGCAACAAAACTTGGTAAACATATTCCCAAAAGTCTGAGGAAAAACATTGGGGGCAATGGGTAGAGGGAGTTGAAGAATACCTACGAAAAACGTGGAAGAATTATAATTTTTAAAAATGTGACTACGCGAAAATAGACTTCTCGGGTTTCTACTCGGGTTAGATCTTTCATGAAATACAACATTCAGATAGCCTTCTCCACCATCGTCGTCGGGTAATTGTCGATTCAATTACCCGTGTAGAAAACAAAAAACGCTATATTCAACTAATTCACCGGAAAACTCTACATTCTCGAATGTCAGTACGTGTCAGCAGCTGTTGTACTCATAAAGTTTTTAGTTGGTATTTTATTTATTAACACGTGAAGAAAAAAACTTTTAATCCTTTTTAATCATATAGCGTGCACAGAGGAGCGTGAGAAAAAGTTCATAGCTAAGTTTCATGTGAATATTAGTGTAAAAAGACAAAAATTATGTATAATTTGTGTTAAAAATATATTAATTTAAAACACAGCCCTCATTGTTTACATTTATATTGAATGTTAAAGCATATGAGTCACAATGAGTAGATATATCGCTGAAGTAATACATTACACTACACGAAATATACGTACATACGTCGTTTAGATATTATACATTTAACCTTGATATAATGGTAAAATACATCTATTATTATTATTATTTATTACTGGTGATTTAAAAAAATGAGTCAATTCAGGAATTCGCACCCGGTATTGAATATTGAACATTAACGGAGACGAAGAATGGCGTAAACATAATAATAGGTCAAATGATAATTTAATTTGTGTACATAGTATACAAAATGATGTAATTATTCTGTGAGGTACGTTTCTACACACTGAATGTCATTCCAATATTTAATACTTTTGAGTTTGGATTGATGGACTATGCAGGTTTTACAATAACGTTCACAATTATAAATTTAATGAATTACGTCTAATTTCGACTAATCACTGGAATACTAGTATAGGGAAACGTTTCTTCTAAACGAAAACAAGTTTTTTCGTAGGTAATTGATTATCATATGCCCTTCACATACTCAAGGTGCCTGATTCGATCACAGGCGGAACGAAATATCTTTTCTATGTACCATGTGTATATTTTATTTTTTGGGGGGGAGGGGGGACTCGCAAATGTTAACGCCATTAAAGCGCCATGCATATTTTTCATTCTGTTAATGCATCAGTATTTTTTAGGCTGTCGTAAGGAGCTACGCTTATATAGTGTGCCAGGAAAATACTTGACTCGGTTAAAGTACCGGTTATTTGAATCTAATCCCCGATTGGTAAAGATCGAAGTGTGCACATGAAGTGGCCAATTATTCAAAAAGGAGATAGTTCGATTCCAGTTAAATTGCGTGTTTACCAAGAGATTACCGTCTAAGTAATTCATTTTCATGGATAATATATATGAACACCCGGGTAACGCCGAGCTCCAAGTAACTTTAAAATACACATGTCTAAATTAGTCTCAATTGAAATATCTCATTAAATGTTCGGAAGATAGATGTACAGTGTGCCGAACCTGAAATAATAATAATAATTACCATATTTAACAAAATAGTGCCTTATATAACTTTTCATAAATTTATTTATGACGCACTGAGAGCACAAGTGGATAACCCCAGGGAAATCAATATGGAGAATATAGCCTTGTAGGGGTTAAAAAATAGCATTGTTTAGGGTGCTTAAAAGTCCATACAATTAACTGTGGATTTATTGATGCTCTCTGAAGTACAGAAACCAAAAAAATATTCTTTATACAAGGATACATTAATATTTTATGTAGGTTAGTTCATTTTCTCTCTCAGAGGTTTCACATTCAATATGAAAAGTCATTTTGAACAAAGAATATTAACACTATTTACTGCACACATTGAATAATACATAGTTAACATTTAATATGAAATTAAAATCTTATATATTTTACATGTTTCCTATAATATTACACATTTTTATGCAATATTTTCTGCCTCAGAAGTGTCCCTAAAACCCAGGACAAGCAACATTTCTAAATTATTGCGAGTGGATTTTAAGTGAACGTAGAATTGTGATAAATTGGGGATACAAATTCAAGCAAATTGATCAGGTCCTTCTTTTTTGCCTCAGTAATTCAATTTCCATTTGGATACAATTAATTGCTGATACTTGTCGATGTTCTTTTGGTCTCACCAGTTTCCTGAAATAGCGTTTCGCTTTGGTTCGAGTATTTATAAAAAAATTTGAATGGGCTTGTTACCTGAAAATGGATCCTTTTTATTATTCAGCCATTGCACTTTATAATTATTGCAGGACATCTTTCTATTAGTGATATTCGTTTCAAGTATTTTTGTCGGAAAGAAACATTCTGCATTCATATTTAGGAAAATATATTTTTCTATTCTGAACCAGGCTAAAATCCTGATCACAGGGCAGAAAAAACTGTACACTACATTTATGCTATATTTCCTTTTCATAATACACTGGGCTGCTTACAATTTGTTGGCAGAATACAGACATTTTAATGTTCCTATTCTGTCCTTCACACTGATCGGAATACATGATCAGTGTTTTGGTTCCTCCATATTTACTTATAAAATACAATTAACAGGAACTCATCCCTTGCTGTCCGCTGGACGCAATGGACTCGTTCGAAGTGCATCATTTTGCACGTTGTGAATTCCGGAGAAAGATGTCCACAGCTGGCTTTTATAATCACAAACTTTAGTTGATATTACTGGTGTTGGAAAATTTTTCATTAAATCAAAAGTTATAACTGCAACATTTCCATCTGGTTTGCTAAGTAAACAATCACTCTGCAGACCTTCCCGTGCATATTTGGAATTTTTTCTGATCGAATTCTATTTCCGCAATCAAAACTCTTTTCTTGTTATCATTATCTGAGGCAGTTATTTATACCTGCAGTGCATCGCATTTTATGCACGGGTCAGTCATTGTTGGATGAAATGACAAATTGAACCGTTTGTTAAAAAAATAGGAAAATAAAATGAGAATCTGATTCTTGCAGTACAGTGAGTACATTCTTGATAAATTCAAATCTGGTCCTAAATACTTTCTACCCTATGACGGTATTTTCGTTTGTCTCTGGCGAAGCTATTGCTGCAGCTTTCTCGTCTCCCTGGTCGTCAGGGACTTCCTCATAAGATGAAAAAATATCTTTAATTAATAATCCTCCATTAATTAAATATTTCAACGTAATAATAAGGATAATAGGTCAATGGTATCCAGATGCAAAGCAATTTGTTACAGTCAAGATTCGGTGTTTCAATATAAAAATGAAAATGATCATTCTCATGGATTCCACAAAACGTTAATCATATATATTTCATTATGTATTTTATGAAAATCAATGTATGTTTTATATGAAATTCCACCTCTGGCACGTTAAGCTGCTAAATTCTAAACAAATTACAATAAACGAACTGAAACTCGTGTTCATTGCCTTAATATCGTATGTTGGTACCAGTTACCACCAATAACTCAAATTCACCAATAATGTGGCTTAGTCCGCGTTCACTCTCAGGGCCTCATACGTATTTTTAATTGTTAAGAAATAAAAATAAAATATAGTAATTAAGGTAAAGTGCTGACATCTACCTGACATGTTGCTTTCGTGGTTTGATGAAAACCTCAATGATAACCGATCTTGCACAAGCCCTTTCATTACCGTATAACTACACATCCACCATAATCGTCTTAGCGTATTACATCCTTAGCCTCCCTCTTCGCTCTAATGCTAATTTTACAATACCCTCATGTCTTAAAACGTGGCCTATTAATTTATCCCTTCTCTTGGTAAACGTCCTCCAAATTGTTCACTCTTTCCCTATTCTGTTTAGAACTTCCTCGTTAGTGATTCTACCCATCTGATTTTCAGCATTCGCCTATAGCACTACATTTCAAAACATTCGATTCTTTCACTTCCTGAAACTCCTATCGTCCATCACCCATATAACGCCACACTCCATACGAACATATTTAGCAACGATTTCCTAATGTTCACACTTATATTACCCGCAGGTAAATTCTTTTTTTGTGAAAGCCTTCCTTGCCTGTGCTATCCTACTATTTATGTCTACCATATTTCTACTATCCCTCGTTATTACGTGTCCTAAGTAGCAGAATTCCTTAACTTCCGTCAAAATATCCCTTCCCAATCTAACACCCTTTGTTATTTTGTGTTTCCCAAACTGCACTCCATTACTTTGGTTTTCCCTCTATTAATCCTCATAGTGAACTCTTTCGCCAGGACCCCGTTTATGCCATTTATTATGGTTTCCAAGTCTTCTTATGACGCCCCTAATACTACAATATCATCAGAAAAGGGTAGGGATTTTATTTCTTCTCCTTGCAGTATGAAAAACGCGACACAAGAAACAGATTAAAGAAAATTTAGTATATATATATATATAAGTTCAGGACACGTCTTTCTTGGTGAAAAACACACAGAATTATTTTTTATGACGTCTCGCAGTACCCAGGAAGTTATAAATATAAAAAGAATCAAGTATTATTTGAATATGGATTGGTAAAATTTATACTTTAATTTGGATTGTGTTCCATTCTTTACATGGTTCTTTTATAGTCTGTTAAATTACCTGACCACATAATTTGTCGGGAATGGGATTTGTTGCTACCGGAGACACTATTGCCAGCCTAGAAGCCGCCTGTTTATCAATGTCGCCACGTGAGTTATATCTCGCTGACGTCAAGATAGATTCTAGCCAACGGTCGAATGTTCGACCAAAAATCTCTGGAACTCAAAATCTCAGCAATCACGTTTATGTCGAAAACAATTTGACGTCTCCGTAATTACCAAGTTGTTAAAATACTATTTCTTAAAACGTTAATTGATCAAGTTCTAATTTTAGAGTTGATTTCTTAGATACTTGATTCGTCTCCCGCTTCAGTGTGTACTGCGGGATTGCCGACTCAATGAGTGTTTAGAAAGTTACATTCCAGCGGTTCTTATTTAACTACGGTTACAAAAATCGTCTATTTGTGATAGGCTAGAAATTGGGATATGACAATATTTAATTTGTAATATTACCTATTTCTGACTTTTCATTGAGTCCTTTTAGTTTAATTACAATAATTTCCTTTTGTGCAGGAGAATTTAACATCATAATAAGTCATACGTATTGCTTCTTCTGGCCTGTTTCAGTAATAAATTATTTTAATAAGGCTTTGCAAACAACTCAAGAAATACTGGGAAAAGTAAGTAAATATAATATTCATCCAACGTATGGGAAGTTAAGGTGCAGCTAATCATTTTTCTATATTGAGTTATTCGTTTTGTCGCGAAGATCGGGATTAAGACTGCTGGAGAAACTCCAAATTCGGAATGTGTCATGCAAGATGACAGTCCGCAATTGCCCCAGTAGGCCCTGGCCCTCAATGGGCTGTAAAACCAAAGGAGAAGAGAGAAGTAGAGTTATTTGTTATATAGTAATGTAAATCAGGATGCGACCAAACTCGACGGTAAACTTTCAAGAATGTTAATTTTTTTCTATTAGTTATAACTAAAAATTTAGGAATATCGTATAAATAGACTTTATTAAAAATTTGGCAAACAAATAGTAAGTTACAAAATTAAATGAAAACCTCGAAAATGAGAATTAGCATAGTGAAGAAATATGATTTCAGCAACTAGATCATAATATTTTGAAATCAATTTGTATTATCTGATTTACATCAATTTATAGTCATTCCTTAATTTCTGAGAGCTCTGGAAATTTCAGTCTTTATTTTGTGAGAAATTGAATAATACAGTCAAATAAATGAACGATTCATTGGTATAATTTTGTATGTTCGACTATTGTGAGTGAAATTTTTAAGAAAAAGCATTATCGCTATTAATAAAGTGCTCCACGTTTTGAATACATACCCATAAAACATATCATTTGTATGAAAATTATTCTATGAAAAATTCCCTCTGCAATGTATTTTGCATTAAAGAGATCATTACGTAGTTTTAAAATATTATTATAAGATCGTGTACTTCTTTACGCGATTACCGGTTTATAAACATCGGTTTTTTGCAATAAATATTTTTCCTAATATTACTTGATACGTTTCAACAACCACGGGATTTATAAAGTAATTGCTATAATATTTTGAGCTAGTATATATATATAATGTGTAAAATAT
Source organism: Eucriotettix oculatus (assembly GCA_034510155.1). Taxonomy (NCBI): domain Eukaryota; kingdom Metazoa; phylum Arthropoda; class Insecta; order Orthoptera; family Tetrigidae; genus Eucriotettix; species Eucriotettix oculatus. Next base: position 134,068,293 of record CM067376.1, on the reverse strand, counting down.
ATATAATGTCTATTTAATCGCCATTACCGTTTAATAAACACCACCTTGAATGGTGTAGTATAATAATTGTAATAAAGTTAACAATAATCGATTTTTATGTTCATTTCATTGGCCGCTAACGTTTCCCAAAACGAAGCAATGATTGCATGAACTTTTTAGTGTTAGGCCATGCTGAAATTATTTATATACAACGTTTCGTCAACAATTTTGGAACTTCTTCAGGTAAATATTTACGCATACATACATCATTTCGGTGTTAACTGTTACTGCATGCAATCCAGGAAGGAAAATATAATTTTTGGCTCAAATGTTTAATACATAAGTATTATTATCCATTTAAAATTTAAATTCACTATACAATTCCCTAAGTGTGTCCACACCTGAAGACGTGTAAAATTTTGGGACGAAACGTTGTATCACATTGGATTATTTATATAAAGAAGTATTGGCTGTTTTGTTTCTTTAATAAATGACAGGTTAATTGAACTATTAAGTTTATTTTTCGTGTAATAATAACAATGCATAAGGATTTTTACAATTAAAAAAACATTTCAATACGGGTTTCTTTTATAAATACTATATTTGGGTATGAAGTGTAATTATAATTATGGTGTATGTTTGTCACCTCGTAATGCTTAAATGACTAAAAAGTTTCTAAACGGTTTGATCATCATGTATAACACGACCTATATAACACGAAAATATCGCAGAAAACATGCTTTGGAATGAGATACTGAGCTTAGAAGAGTAGACAACAATATTGAGTTCAATGTAACACGCCCTGTAAAAAGCCTTTTAGGTCAATTACATCATTCAAGGATTAAGAAATACTAAAAGTAGTGTGGAACGTAAAGGACGGCAGAATATTGACGATTGAAAGGAAATAAGATATTTTGGAGTTTGATAGAGGGAACTTAGGTTCTTGAACCTGTTTAATACCTAATACTGAATGTGACTTGGTATTGGAATAAAATACACATGTGTTATTGATAACGTATATTAGGAGCATTAACGTTATGTGCTGCGGTGTCAGGATTCTAAACTATACTACGAGCGACGTTGCAGTAACCGAGAAAACGCTCATAACGGGAACTTAACCTGCGTCCGATATTTAGCGAAAGCAATAGCAATGATGAAACTAATAAGGAGCTTGTATACGACTCGCCGTTGACGGACGTAATGGCGCGGCACGCTGCAGAATTGCCGCCCGAAACGACCAGCGATATTGCTTATGTAACTCGACCGTGAAGCTCGCGCGATAACGGAAGAGGAACAAATCATTGAAGTAAGTGCCACAGGAAGCTCACGAATTTTTTATGCTTTTTTTGTATATCCAAAACGGTGATCTTATATCCAGCATATTTCAATTTCAAAACAAATTTAAATTTCGTTAATATATACATAAATTAAGAATTCAATTGTTTCCAACAGCCAGCTGAACTTTTTTGAAAATATAGTCATTAGTATCGCTCGTAAAAGAGAAGGTGTTCTTTCGCTATGATTTCATCCATGACCATGACCTTATCACGATTCTTTTTTGGTAACAGGCTATATGAGAGTTATCCAGAAACGCCAAATTCCTTTTAATAGAATAGGAAACCGAAGAGAGAGGAAGACAGGAAAGTGTTTGTTAAGGCCTGCGGTCTAGAGTTTTAAGATCTTACCCCGTGATTAACCTTAAAGAGATGCTGGGCGAAACCTAGAAAACTTGCACCAGTTAGGTCGGGCAACTGGATATTTACCTCACGCTCTTCCGAATAGTCTAGAATTTAATGCACCTGTGACCAATTTACGCAATGTCCATTCTTCACGTATTTCCTAGTGTGAAGAGTGTGATTAGTGAATTGTTGGCTGAACCTAGCTTAGGTTTACTGGAATGGAGAGATGTTGAATCGGTCCTTGGACGTCAACACGGATCAGTTCCGTTGGTAGAGAACCCGACTCGATATCGGGAGTTCCTTGGTTAGAGTCCCTGGTCCGGTTGACATTTTCCCATTCTTTTCTTTCTTCTAAAATTATATATATGGTTTACTGAGCTTCATTTGTAGCATTTCCACTTCCTTAAACGGGAGAAGACTTTTCTATGAGGTCGCAGCATTCACCAGTTCAGAAGATAACTGGCTGACTGGTCCCATAGGATCAGAAGACAACACTTGTCATATGACCTAGGTTTGCAACCACGGAACATTCCTCATAAATGAGATTGATGGACCTCGTCATGTGGGAACTTTAAAAATCAGGTTATATTTGGTTAATAGCCTACATGAGGGTGATCCTGAAACTGAGAAAGGCGATAAAAAGGGAGGATATGGAAGGTAGAGAAAAGTAGCCAAATGTTGACTAGGGCCCCTGGGCTATAGTTTAATGATCCTACCAGGTGTTTCACCTACAGAAATGCAGAGAAAACCTGTCGGTCTGTTGGGTACAATTATCATGCCCATTCGGAATGACAGGAGATGTTTTCTGTGGGGTCGTAGCATTCCATTCTCAGTGTATTCACCAGTTTTAGTTTTCAGTTGGTCGATCCAGTGGGATCAGCAGACAACTCTTACCCTCTTGCCCAAAGCCCTCGACCCCAGTACTTACATCTTCTAAAATAGATTAATGTGCCTCGGAAAAAACCAGAGAGTACGAGGCATTCCCAACGCAGTCAGGTAAGCCGCGAAGTCAAATGGTAGGAAAAATACCTGCGAGAGAAAACTCCCGCAGGCGTCTCACTCTGTTTCTCGTATTATCCTTTTAAAATCTCAATATTAATCGGTGCTTGCGAGCAACATACCGAATAAATACTAAGCTCTAGGGGAAATTGACCAAAAATGGTTGTCTCTTGCATATGCCGACTATATAGCTTTAGGGAAGCGTGGCAATAGCAGATATTTTAAATGACTTGAAAAATAGTACAACATTAGGCCTGACCGTAAATCAAGTAAAGATGAAATGTTTGAGACTGTGAATATCAGAAGGCTGCGGATATTTCAAATAAATGGATATAATTATATATATATATATATATATATATATATATATAAGTAGCATAATGAAAAAGATTGCAAGCCATTAAAAAAATATATATACCGTATGACCAAGGTCTTCGAACCCAGAACATACACCTCCTAAACTAGATTAAGGTGCCACGGCATGTGATATATATATATATATATATATATATATATAATATGAAAGACGAAATCAACACAATAGCGATGGGAGGTAATGGAGCATATTTTGACAATATTCCACTACTAAAATCTACCTTACTAAACACACAAAAGAACGTTATATATGGTTTTTGAATAAGGGAGGGTCAATGTTGAAATTGAATAAAACAAGCTGTGTGTGAGGTATTAATAAATTTCTTTTTTTATTTGAAAGGGCATACATTTGCCGTGTGACATGCATGCCAAAATTTCTTCTACTTTTTTTCTAAGTAATTTTCATTTCATGAGTAATTTATTATATATATATATATTTCCTTTGTATTTTCATACTTGAAACACCAGATGAGGTCCCAACCTAAGGGATAAAATGTCGTCTATTGTACCGATATTAACAAACGTATTAATTATTCTGACTTGTAAGTCATTTTACCATTTATTATTTCTAGATACTCATTTAATATAACTAATGGAGTTAAAAATTGTCTTAGTACATTAAAAGCGTGAGAAATGCATGCAGTGAAACATTTTCGCTTTACCGTAATAAATTATTCTCTCGGTATGTTAATTGTGTTACAAACTCTCTGTGTACCTATGCCAATACTTCCTTAATTCGCCGGATCTTGCAACCTAATTTCAAATCATCTAATCATACTCATACCAGAAATTTAGAGGCGTTACTGAAGGACGCGAAATGTAGCGTCGTTTCAATTTATTTAGATCGCGGCGAGAAACGCAAACAAATTTCAAAAATTCTCGATTTAAATTATTTCGTTATTTTTACAAATACTTTTAAATTATAACGGTGAAAACATATAACCAATACTCTTTTATTATTAAGGTTTTTTTATTTATGAAGTTTGTATTACAGGGTATTATTGGCCAAATGTCCAGTTTAACAATTATTAGCCACAGTTTCGTGGAATATGTCAGGTTAAAAGTACGATTAAATAAACGCTATTATACAAACCAACGTATTTAAATAAATCTTTCGTAGTATTTTGGTATCCTTCCCTGTTATTCTGCTGTTCGCATTGCAGCATTTAATTTTTCAAAATGTGAGAGCAGCAGAATGTAAATGATTGCGCGCCATTAAATATGGCGGATTAAACTTTATTCCGCCTCTATGACGTCTGAGACATGCTGACACGTTCTAATATTTGTTTGGCTATAATTCATTCCAGCTTTGTGCTAGGGATTTATCGCCCAATCCCCTTTTTGTCTTGGTTTTGAAGAATTTATATACCAAGTTTTCTAGCAAATTTTCCTTGCATTTCAATTTATATTAAGAAATTTAAAAATGCTGGCATACAAATATACATACGAACACACACATTTCTTTAATATATAGATAAATCTATTACTCGTTGCGTAGTCAATATTTTTGGAAATGTGTGCTATAAGTAACATTCTCCTTTTATACATGTTATATATTTGAGTTAGTTTTCCTCCGCTATTAAAATCAATATTATGCTATTCAGTTTTTTCATTTGGAGAGAGTGCTACTTTTGTTTTGTATTAAGGTTAAAATTATATTTCTGATTTTATAGCATTGCTTTAAGACTGTATATACCAATCGTGATTGGATGGAGTGCACAATTGAAATAAAATTGATGTACGATTGTAAATTCTATAGACACTTGAAAATAATGGTTTGCTTTTTCCAACAAGGGAGAAGTCGCCCGGGCGGTAATGGGTTTGGGGATATTCGAAGGAAAGTTTGACGAAAACAATTTACGTTCCCACATGGTAAAGCGGGAGAGCCTTTAGGAGGGAAGCAATTCCCAAAGCTGATTGGAGAATTGAAGCATGGCCTTTATTCAGAGGTGCGAGGACGCGATACAAAAACGAAGAGAGAAAAAAATACCTCAGCTGAAGATTTAAGGAGGTTTTCTCTTATTCGAATTATAGGTTCCGCCTTTTCGGATATTTTGAATTTATAAAATGTGGCTTTCAGTTGCAGTACTGTGACACGTCGTGGAGTGACATGTCTCCGTCAAATCACTGTGCCGGGAGTAGGAGACACAAAAGTTTATGTCCCACGCTTTTGTTCGAGACATTCACATCTTCGCGACGGGACCAACATCGACGCTGACGTCGCTTGCTATTTCCTGCAGGCACCAGAGGAACGAAAATATTCAGGGACAGAATTCCGACGTTATACACGCAGACCTCGCGACATTTATTTCATTTTTCTTAAGTATGGAATGGATACTAGAGAACGTAGGCTTTTCCGGTGGATGGACTGAATAAAAATTTCTCATGATTTCACCCGGGTTATATCAATTGTAAAATACAATGTTTCGACAGCCAACTCCGCCATCGTCTTCAGTTGAAACCAAATTCATTCTATATTTGGTCTAATATCTTGATTTTTCTTCTGAGAATGGGTGACCACACACGAGCAGATATCAGGCAGATTTAAGAAATTGGCCGCGAAATCTGAAAGATGTTTACACGTAAGTGTAGACCCTCCGACAATAATATTACGTACGATATCTGTGCAGATTCTCGTATGCACATTTCGTTTGTTCTCTGCCAGTGGTGATCTTGTTTCCTATTTTCGCGATCGCAAAGCATAGTGAGTCAGTAAAGCAGTAATGGTTACCATACATAGTGTGTGAGGTTATAAATGATGTTATTTTATCGTGAAATCTGTTACAATTTGTGCTTTTGAATAAATTTTTCAATTGCATTGTATCATATTATAACATTTACACGTGTTTATGGCATACTTGTGATCTGAATTATATAAAAAATATTAAAGTTTCAGTGGAATAGTTTAAATATCAAACTTTTATATTTCGTTGTTGACATAAAGCTTTATTATTTTTTGTAATTGTAATAATAACAATAACAACATATTAGGGCTTATTTTTCACCACTATAACCAACAAATGACACTATAAAACTTATATTATGATTCAATTCTAAATACGGGTTAACGTAGCTGTAACAAATTTGACGCAGAATCTATGGAATACGCAGATAAATCTGTATTTGTCTGAATTTCTGTACCAGAAAATTCAACGCGCAGATTTGATCTGCCGCAGATATCTGCTCATGTGAGTTCAATATTTCATTTTCAAATTTAGGACGGTTGCACGCATTTTACTTACTCAAGAAATATTTTTGTATCTGAATTTTTTTTAAATATCAGTGTGAAAATTTAATTAAATAAATAAATACATTTTCTATATTTTAAAAATATTTATACAACGTTACGGCACATATCTTAATTGAGAGGATAACTTCAATGTTAGCATACGATTTAAATATTCATAAGTGAATTTACCTGTGAATATATTTAAGTCACTTTATTGATATACGCTGTTAATGTCCGATAGTTATTAATTTTCTTAAGAGGAATTCTTGGACTCTGGAGGAGAATAGTGGACGGTAAGATAGTTGGCTTGGCTACAACTCACAGTTCCCTCTGAGACCCAAAGTAAACGCCAAAGTCTCTCCGCCCTATCATTAATTCAGAGATACCCAAGGACTGTTTCAGCGGCCCTCCATTATTCAATGTGTCCGATTCCGTTCCGTGGTACGTTATTTTGTCACCTGTGAGTCCCTTCCCACCGCCCCCCCACACACCCACACACCCGAGAAGCGTTTGCCCGCTCAACTACTCATCATGGAAATGTCATTAAGTTATTATGTGAGACGATATGAGTACTAAAGTAGCCATATTACTCATAAAATGAATTAAATTAATTTCGTCAATGAATTTAATTAAATTTTGATAAAAAACTGATTTTTATTTTGTATGATAATAGTAACTCCCCTATGTTTATCAGTCACTTCATTTAATTAACCAATACTATAGTTTAATTTTTATTTCAAAATTATTAAATTTTTCAGGAGCTATCGGCATTGCCCACATGTACAATCCATGAGGAAATTTAGAAACGATATATAAATATACTAAATTATATGCCAAATGAGGTTATTTACAATAGTTTAAAGATTTAAATTAAGTAAATACCAAATTTGTTTTATATATTTATTTGTATATATAGAAAATCCCATTATAAAAAATTGTAATGTTTAAAAAAATTGTATTTGAATTCTGTAGATGACTATGGCTATCCCGAAAGCTCCTGAAAAATTGAATAAATTTTAAATAAAAATTAAACTATAGTTTTGGTTAATTAAATAAAGTGACTGATAAATAAGGGGAAGTTACTATTATCATTAGAATTAAACTTTAAATATAAACTTCATTGTGATCATGATTGGGTTTCGTATCAATAAATACTCAAAATGCTTTCACCTACATTGTAAGATATTCTTAAACTCTTTTTTTACTTCTATCATGACATCTTGTGCAGCACCGAATATATAAATGAACTATTTGGAAGCCCGTCGTTGCCCGGTAAATTATTTATATCATCCCGCTGCACCATTTAATTCGACAGTAATCTCTTGTCAACACATTATTAAATTATCAGTTTTATCACTTCATTTTTGAAAATTTAACTTTTTACGCAACCTATCATTGAAATCGTACAAATAAACGATGATAATAGAATGTTTTTAGGGAGTTAGATAAAACGTCGGCGAATTAACCTGTGTATAAATTGCAATTCAAGCAATTGCTTAAAATATTAATTCAAGTGCACTTCATTTGTTCAATGGAAAATTAATTGATGTATGCATGAAATAACAGTATGCGGAATATATCAGAACTCAGCAATCCTAAATCTAAATCTCAAAACATGCCAAGCTACGACGCAATGATCTTGCGTATGTCAAGCCAAACGGTCTGTGATTATACGTTTTCTATTTAAAAAATCAAATATATATATATATATTAGTCAGAAAAATAAGAAAACCTTCTGGATCTTGGCAACAGCGCCACCTACTGGGTCAAACTAAAGCTAAGAACCATTTAGGTAACTCTATAATGCAAACTAAAATCATAAAAATCTGTCAAGTCATTTAGGACGAGAGTTAACACACGCACACCGTAATTGTATATATAAATATTTATAGATTCAGAGTCAATTTTTGACCGCACACTACCATCAGTCACATTCCAAATTTTATAATTATAAGCCAACACATAAATTTATCACTATTTATTCAAAAACGACGTCTCGTCTCCTTTTTGAGACTTCCTCAGGCGTAAAATTTAGCAATTCATTATATTTACTCCTTGACTATTTGAAAAATATGATGAATTTCTAAATTTTACACCTGAGTGTCAAAAATAGACGAAACGTCGTTTTTTAATAAATAGTGATAAATTTATATGCTGACATATTGGCTGTCTTTTTATTTATTTAAAATTTTAAAGTCATAAAACTATGTTATAATTTTTTTCTGTTAAATAATTTAGCAAGGAAATATATGCATACATTTTATAATTAATAATTGTCATTTACTGAAATTGAACTTGTTATGATTGAAACATTTTAAGTGAAATGCGGCTTAAAATTTTCGATGTTAATACAGCACTTAACGTACCCTTCCTGTTTGCACTCAATAATGTTTTACTTTATAGTATATTTGAATAACATGAATATTTATTTTACTTAGCATCCCAAACCTTTTATGTGAGTCACTGATTTATAACGAATAAATATGGTACACGTTTGATTGTATTTTTTAATGTATTGTTCATATTTACAGGAGTCGACTACATGCATCCCGACCTGAAACATAATTACGTAAGTCTAATTTCAAATTATAATAATTCATCGAAAGATAAAAAACATTATTGATGCCTTGAAACTTATTTAAGAAAATACAGTTATATTTATCAAAGATTTACTTAAACTTCAGCAGATATTTAGAATGTTTTTCATTTAATTTTCAAATAATGAAATTTTTTTTCCAGAACGCCAGAGCCAGTTACGACTTCAGCAGTAACGACCCGTACCCTTACCCTCGTTACACGGACGATTGGTTTAACAGGTAGGCCAATTCTTCTCGTTCTATATTCAGCGGAAATCGTTAAATGCTCGTCATGGTTCTATATTTATTTTCTCTTAATAATATATGCATGTTTTAAAAGTAGTATAACAATGAATGTATTGCAGGCTCTCACATTTAATGCATTACTTGGTTATTAAATGTTTCAAAACATTACTGTAATTTCCCGATTCACGTAGAAAATTAAAAGTATGTATTACTTATTGCATGTATTAATATTTGGTAATTTTTGTTTAACTATACCTCATTCATTTCTTTCATTGCTAGCTTGCACAATAAATGTTTTGCATAAAATATGCAAAATATGTTATAAAAATTTTAAATATAATTTCGACAAAGTGGTTATTATTTAAAAAAAAAAGTATTTCTCCAAATATTAGTCTTTTTATAAATCGGAATATTAGTAGACATTCACGATACTTATTTTAAAAAAATTATCGGATCAAAGTTACATTTTAGGAATTTCTGAAACGTGAAATAAGTTGAATTCATCATTAGGTTTTCTTAAATTTACACTAAATTAACATTTTGATTACACTTCCGAATTTGTATTGTGATTTGAGTTTGAAATTATTCGAATAACATATACTTTTGCAATTTCCGGAATAAAAGTTCTCAATGCTTTCAAACTGGCAACTATAAAATACAGGAAACGCAATTAACGAGAAATCCGTAAAACAATTGTCTTCCTAACTTATTTAAATATTTTGTAGCAGTTAATGTGGGTTCCACAGCAAACGCAGAAAGGAAACATTCCATTGCGGTCACAGTAATAATACCAGAAAATTGATAAAGGGGAATTAGAGTATTTTCCTCTACAAAAATGGCAGGACAGCTAATCTATGATTACAGAACCTCATAACTCATCACATTTGGAAATTAAATTGCTTTTCTGTACATTATACCTCTGTGTATTTGTGATGTCAGGAGAACGAAGAGTCTTATTTCAATTAATCTTTCATCTCGCTAAGTTGATATAGAGATAAATTTTATCCTGCCCGGAAAAGCCGTTTGTCGTGAATTAAAACTGTAAACGTATTTAAAATCACAAGTTTCTTTTACAATAACTGCCAATTATCTATTGCTTATCTAGTGCATGTCACAATAGTGTGTGGAAAGATTAATCTCACTTTTCTGTTTTTGAAGTTCAATAAAGACGTTATGGAGTATTGCGTAGAGCATAAAAGAGAATGAAAAAGTAAAAGAATTACATATTTAGTTAGAAAGTTAACAATTACAGCTGGGCATAAGAGTCAGAACAATTTACATAAATTAGTTTATTGAAGACCTTCGATTAAGGAAGGCTTTGCACCTCACGGAAGAAATTTTATACCTACTTCTCCTTTATACATTTTATTATTTTATTTTGTTCTCTTTTTAATAATATCCTCTTCATATTGTCCATATAGTGTCCGTAGATCACGCAATAACACTCACAGTCGGATTTAAAGTAATGAAAGACTATCACCCTCATGTAGCCTGTTGACCAAAAAAAAGAAAAATGCACTAATAGGGCGCTGCGGGAGTTTTCTCGCAGACGCTTCAGCCCAGAGTGACTGCGGGGCTTACCTGATCATGTCGGGAATGCCTCGCACTCTCTCTGGGTATTTTTTTTATCAAAGTTCTCATATGCCGAGACACCTTCACCTATTTTAGGAGGTATATGTACTGGGGTCAAAGACCTTGGGCATATGGCAAGAGTTATCCGCTGATCCCATTGGATCAGTCAGCCAATTGCCTCCTGAAATTTGTAGAGACACGGAGAAGGGAATGCTGCGTCCCCACATCAAACTCGTCTCCCGTAATTCAGAAGGGCGTGAGAATAGTACCCAATGCCCGACTACCTGATGCAGGTTTTCTAGGGTTTTCCCTGCATCTCTTTAGGTGAAACACCGGGTAGGATCCTTAAACCATAGCCCGGGAGCCCTAGTTAAACCTTGGCTACCTTGCTCTACCTTCGGCATCCCCCCTTTTCAATTCCCTTCCTATGCTATTAAAGGGGAGTTGCCTGTTTCAGGATCACCCTCATGTAGCCTGTTACCCAAAAAAAAATGCAGGCGCTGTGACAGTTTTTTCGCAGCCGCTTCACCCCAGAGTGACTGCGGGGCTCACCTGATTATGTCGGGAATGCCTCGCACTCTGTTTTTTTTTCAAAGTTCTCACATGCCGAGATAACTTCACCTTGGGCATATGGCAAGAGTTGTCCGCTGATCCCATTGGATCAGTCAGCCAACTGCCTCCTGAAACTGGTGGAGACATGGAGAAGGGAATGCCGCAACCCCACAGAAAACTCGTCTCCCGTCATTCGGAATGGCGTGAGAATAGTACCCAATGCTCGACCTAGGGTTTTCCCTGCATCTCTTTAAGTGAAACACCGGGTAGGATCTTTAAACCATAGCCCGGGGCTTCAAATCAACCCTTGGCTACCTTGCTCTACCTTCCTCATCCCCCTTTCCAGTTCCCTTCCTAAGCTATTAAAGGGGAGTTACCTGTTTCAGGATCACCCTCATATATACTGTGAACCACCCCCCTCCCCCAAAAAAATTGAAAAAAAAAAGAATAATAAAATTTATGGATTCTAATCAAGGAACATTCAAACTAAGATATGACAGAGAGAATACCACCTTATATATATAAATAAATAAATATATATATATATATATATATAAATTTAGCGTTCACTTTGTTCGTTTTCAGGGTGAACAACTGAAATTAATATTTAATACAATTTTACCAATTTGTCCGAACTTTTATTCATATAATTAATTTCTCAGTATTCCATTTTCTTTTATTACTTTAGCCATTTTGAACGAAAGAAATCAATTAACAGCGGAGGTAAAGCTCATCTCTGATAACGATTAGGAACCGATAATACTCGTACATTAACCACTGTGTATAAAGTAAGTTTCTGTAAGCGTTTGTCCGAGAATTTACTGGCTATACGTGGCGATTACGGAGTTAAATTTACGTCGAAACTCCCTACAACTTGTCCCTGTCCTAATTATACAAAAGCTGCTGTGGTCTGAGCAGAAGGTGGGTGGTTTACGCGGAGTAGCCCTTGCATAATTGAGTTACCGTCGTCCATCTAGACAGAGGCCAGAATTTCAACCCTCAAGTACCAGTACCAGTAAGTAAGTCAAGCTATTTACTCCAAACGTCAAATATTTTCGCGTAACATATTTGAATTTATCATTTATTATTATGATCTTCACATATAATTTCATGCCACATATAACTTCTTTTATTTACTGGACTTTTAGTACAATTACTGTCTACTTAAAATACATGTTCGTCCAATTAAAGTACTTCAATTACTTACTTTATTATTGGAATATGACGTTTAATAACACTAATCGGCTATTGTTTCTTAGTAAGAAATCATGGAATTTTAGATTTTTAGACATTCTTGATTGATCTATGTTCATTATTCTTAACCCTCACCAACCACGCATTCACCCTCCGGCAAAAGTCTCTTTCCCGAATTATTTGAAATAAGGATTTCATATTTTTGGTAAACTTTTTTAAATTCCAATGCGGTAACGATTTCACTTTTTACAATAATGTGAAAATCGTTGGTTTGCCAGTGTAAAATTAGTCGGTCATTCTATTTTCTAAAATAATACATTAAATTATAGCGTCCATATAACTGATTCAGAACAAAACCGTCTCAAAATGATATAATCATACACTAAGGGGCTTAGAAACTGTTTCGTTTCATAATTAGGCTCTTTCTAATATTTAAAACATTTTGTATTATACCAAATTTATGTTAATAAAGCAGATATTTCGGCAGAGAAATATTATGCATGTTACGTGCTATTTAAATAATATTTATTTACTCCCCGTTTGACTTTATACACATCACTTTAAATCTGGAATCTATTATATGCATTATCCGTGCTTCCACATTACGCTGGTGAGTTTGGCAACATGCTAAAATCACTATGCTAATGTGAAATCATGTCACGTAGATGTGTATCTAATAGATTCAAAACTTAAATTGATGTGTATAACGCCCAACAGGGAATATAAATTACTTTCGGCTACAACCGTCACTTGATGCAACCATATATGTATTTACATCTATTCAAAATTTAACTTCAAAAAAATGGTTGCCCATGCTCTTTCCTGAAAAAGTCCCAAAAATTTGGCCAAAACATTGTATTTAATGTGTTGAATAATATAAAAATACAAATAAATTATAATAATATAAAAAAATTCTGGCATATTGGCTGCTTAGTAATATTTTGTTTTAAATATATTTTTAACAGTTGTGTTTAAAGTAAAAAATTATTGTAATTTTGCTGTTACTAATGATGTTGTTGTTGTGGTATTCAGTTCTAAGACTTGTCTGATGCAACCCTCCATGCTAACCTATCTTGGGCAAGCTCTTTACATTTCCACATAACTATCACATCCCACATCCTCTCTAATCTGCTTAGCGTATTTCATCCTCAACCTCCGTCTACTATTCTTACCCCACACGCTTCCCTCTAATGCTAATTTTACAAGACCCTCACGTCTTAAAACGTGGCTTATTAATCTAACCATTCTCATGGTCAAAGCCCTCCATATTGTTCGCCCTTCCCCTATTTTTTTTAGAACTTCCTCTTTACTGATTATATCCACCCATCTGATTTTCAGCATTCTCCTACAGCACAAAATTTCATAGGCTTCTATTATTTTCCTTTCTGCAACTCCTACTATCTACGTTCCACACTCATATAACGCCACACTCCATACGAAAAATTTAGCAATGATTTTCTAATATTTTTACATATATTAGTCGTAATTTCCTCTTTTTTTGCGATTGTCTTCCTTGCCTGTGATATCCTACAATTTGTGCCTACTATACAATAGTATCCCTATTTATTACGCTTCCATAGTAGCAGAACTCCTTAACTTCCTTCAAAATATCCCTTCCCAATCTAACACCCTTTATTATTCCTCTGTTTCCTACACTAGACTCCATTACCTTGGTTTTAACTCTATTAATCCTGATACTGAACTCTATCTCCAGGAACATGTTCATGCTATTTATTTAAGTAATAAATATGTGATATGAAAACATCTATTAAGTGTTGCAGATAATTTTAAACAGAAATAAAGTCGTTCTGAAAACCTCCGGTGAATAGCTACATCCAAATTGGGTTGATTATTTTCATTCTCAGACTGAAATAAAGAAATTATAGGAAATGACTGTCCATACACATTAGGTTCTTCCATAATGTAATAAAATGCGTTTTATGAGGTTCATTTGAAATTGGTCGGACCCAAATAAGGAAAACCGACGTTTGCTGAACTTTGAACATCATATTTGGCCCCATATCACGCTATTGAATTTCATCCCCAACTGATTAGCTTAAACCTATTCGTTAATTATTTGGTTTTTCATTCCCGCATGTCTCACTACCGAATCAAATATTCAACTTAAATTCACTTTTTCGTCTATTTCAATATCACTTAATTATACTTATAGCCTTTTTTGTCGTTTACTGTTCAGCGCGGTACGATGTTGAAAAATTCAGGGGCGTTACATTTTACAACATTGAACTCAACTCCACTTTCACATGTTCTGTAATTATCACAATGCCACACCCCGAACGAGAAACCGATTATTCATTAACTGAACGCAATAAACTGTAATAGCCCTTTCACAATTCAGGGTGAGCCAACAGAAAAATGAGGTGAATTACGCTGTGACATTTTGTTCTGGATAATAGGGTAAAAATTTTTGCTCTGAAAATTAGATGAAAAAATTGGTTGAATATAAAGTATTAATGTTTACAGAGATACCATGAAGATAAATTGCATTGAAATTGAATCGTGGTCACCCTTTGTTTATACTTGCAGCAAGCTTATATGCTGAGATGAATAAATAACGGCGTATTTACCGGCAGTTCCGTACATTTTCCCCTCGAATGCCCTAATGGACATGAAATTTTACTATCGATATGAATGAGCAGTGAAATAAGTGAGACGTACGATCATAACACAATTTCCGTTATTTTATAAGAACTTTACTACATACAAACAGTTTATAAATTAAATTAGAGAAATTTATTGGAATAATATATATAGTATATATATCGCAAACGAGCTAACAGTTTTCTGTCAAGTAAATTGAAATTTGTTTTTCACAATTTTTATCGCTTTTAAATCACCAAAATGGTAATTGTTTGCTTGGTTCGAAGAATTCCAATTTCAACATCGATAAAAGATAAATGCTTATTAAAATTGAAGTCGATTTTTATGCAGTATGTATTATTCATTTTATTTAAAGTCTATACGCAAGTGAATTTAATGAACAATTACATAATTCACTTAATGTAGGCATCGTCAGTAATACACTCTTCAAATCATGTATCAGACAGGAATGATCTTTTTCAAATTGAATTAATTGTTTATAAACAAACGAAACAAAATAGTGGGATTAATTTCATCTGGATAACAAATAACTTTTTAAATATGTGTTATGAAAACTATTGTGTAAAATAAAGGGAATTCTATAATTCCTGAAAGATATAAGAATTTGAGAAGCTTTTAATAAATATAGTGACAAATGCAATCAGCAGAGAATCTTAAAAATGTAATTTATGTATTTAAATTGTGACTAAGATCAGGGATAGACTAATAGCCAACGTTTTGAGAATGAGGGTTTAGTAAAATTAACATTAGAGGGAAATGCGTGAGATGAGAACAGAAGTGATAGACCAAGGATGGCATACGCTAAGCATTTCAGCGAGGATGTGGATATGGTAGTTGTATAGAAATGAAAAGGCTTGCATAGGATAGATTAGGATGGGTGAGTTGCGTCAGACCAGTCCAAGACTGAAAACTACAAAAAAATTGCGAAATTTACAAGTGCATTAATAATTATGGATATATTTATATAGAAATTAACGGAAATGAAATGAGCCTGAAAATTTATTTACTTTTTATTCTAGATTAATTTCAGTCTAACAGAAACTTTTAGTTTTGAAAAATTTAAATAAATGATTATAGCCACATATAATCTTTTCAAATTCCTTTCCTATTGTTTTAAAATATAGTTGCCACAATGAGTACACCTTCAAGAGGTTTCAGTTTGTCGTTGGTAAATCTTAGTCTAGAGACGATAGCAGCTACCTTAGAGGATACCCTATTCTCTCTCTGGTTTTAAATTTTCCACGACCCGAGGCTTTTTGGTCAGTTTTAAAACCAGGATCTAAGACCTGGGACAAATGGTAAGTGCTACCCACGGTTCCTATATGAATAGTCAGCCAACTGCCTCGTCATAGCACAGACAAAGGAATTCTGCGGCCCAACAGAGAATTGGTGTCTCGTCATTCTCATGGGTGAAAGACAAGCATGAAAAGCCCGACCAAACTGATTATGTTTTGTAATATTTTGCCAGCATCACTTTAAGGGAAATACGAGGTAATATATCAGGGGACACTAGTTACACCATGACTGTATTGCTCTGTCTTCCCAATCCCCCCCATTTCTTATCCCTTACTTAGCTATTACAGTGTTGTTTCCATCATTTCTATAATCTCATGTCACCCCCAAATAAAATAGCTTGTTACATCACTTTGAGGCGGCTCCCAGGCTTCCCGGGGGCCCTATGTACCCTTTGGCCACTTTGCTCTACATTCCGCAGACCTACTTCAAAAACCTTCTTATTCTATTAAAGAGGAGCTGCCTCCATTAATAACTCTCGTGCAGTGCGGCGCTGAACAAAAATTATGTCTAGGATAATTTTCGAAAACGTTTGATAAAAAAGTGGAAAGCTGTGCAAAACGTATCATACGACGGACGAGTGAAGCTTTTCATTTAACTTTTATAAAAGCTTTCCTGCTTATAATAAATCCATATACCGACTTTTATGCAGAATAGCTCATAAAAATCAGAACAAATGAATAAAAAAATTCATAAGTTATTTAATTTGCATATAAAAGGAAGGAATAAAAATCAATACCAGTTACGATGAAAAATAAGATGAAGCGAATGAAACACCGGATTAAATAGTATAACTTAAAACGTTTCCAAAAGTGAATAGATAAATGAGAGAGCAGTCTAGTTACTAGAAAATAAAATTAATAATAAGCATTTAGTACATCACTAATAAAAAATGGCAGTTTACTGTAGCGTATCTCTGTAAAATACGCTTATAAAGAAGTAGTTGCCTAAAAACGTAATTAAAATGTGGCAGTATTCTAGATGTCAACATCACGACTTTACAGTGTAAAATAATTGAGGAACCTGATTTGAAAATTATTCCTTCCTACGTCTCGACAGCCCAAATCCGGTTATGACCTCCTTCAATTTCCGCCTCTTCTTCCAATGCCACGCTCAAATCTGCATTTATCATAGTCACTGAGACTGAACATTGCATGTTTGCTTCACTTAACCTCCTCACGGAATATTTATCATCACATTGACAAAGCTCAAATTTTTAATAAAAATTTCCATCAGTATATTTTATTACTTTTAGTAAAATTCGTGTTCAACATTAGTCGAATTTTTGTAAAATGAATTAGCACTTCGTTTTGAACCCTATATAAAATTTGTTTCAGTTAATCATATAATGTGTAATCAAAACAACATTAGAACTCTAATTGTAAATATTTCAATTTAATATTGTAACGAAATATTAAGGTAATGAATTACAATGGGTTACCAAAATCAGAAATTTAAAACTTATTTTAAATTACTTCAGCGTATTGTGTAGTTCCCGACTCTCTGAGTAAATACAAAAAATAAGCCTTCCAAAAAGATCTGTGGCATAGTGGTTAGCGACACTGCCTCGCGCCAAAGAGGTTGTTAATTATCAGTGCGTTGTGCAGTATGTAGAGCCTTCACAGCATTACGTGTAATATCTTTCTTGTTAAAACGTTTTTGTATTCGCAAATTGTTTTTGTTTGTTTTAAGCGTGTTTGTGTTTGTACTGAACAATATATATATATATATATATATATATATATATATATATTAATAAGAAATAAATCATACAATTTCATGCTACATACGCAAGTCTCATTTAACCCACACAGAAATGAAATGCAAGAATTCAACAGAGGTCCCGGGTTTGAATCTTGGCATGGACTTGGGCGTTGTATTGTTTGTACAACCATACTGTGATGCCCTTACATGGAATAGATATGTTTCCCTAATCGTGTAGTCACTAATGACCTAGGAGTTGGTGCGAAAGTTAATACAAAAAATTAAGATTATTTGTAGATGTGTTGTGAAACCCACTAATTATGGCACCTTATACATGAATAGTAAATGTTATGCGACATTCTCTGAGGGAGTTTCGTAATTCAGAAGCTGCGTTGCTGGCCTGCATAACTGAGCCCGCGCAGGTATCATATGCTCCAAAACCAATATACACAAATATTTTAATGATCTATCTTTCTGAAGAGCTTCAATTCAATCCACTTTTAACGAATCGGTCCGTGAAAATACTGAAAATATCAATTTTTAAATTTTTGTTTCATCGTGAAGTTTTCTTTATTGCGGTTGTTTTGATATTTGGTTTGTATATGTTTTGATCTAAAATACGACATAAAATCCGTTTTTAACAATTTATTTCTTTGGGCCACGCCTACTTTAGATGTCTGAATTGTCGTATTTGTTTTACATTTTACAATTACTTTTTTAAAGAACGATTGAAACACAAAAAGTTTGTAACTTGCCATAATGGAAGCAGTTAAACCTTTCCATGGACTAACTCAAAACCTAAACGAGTCCTTCAACAACTGCATATGGGAACGTCTACCAAAAAATGTATTTTTTCGAATAACTACTTTAAAATTTGGTGTAATAGATACAGTAATATGTTTTAAAAATGGTTCCAGTAGAAGGCTTGATTTTTTGTACATTTGGGTATACTAACTGGTTTCAACATAAAAGAAGCCATAATAAAGTTCGCCTGCCCTAGAGTTTCCGATACAACAAATCGGCTGCATGCAGATATGACAAAGGAAGCTAGGACCTTCAAGGAAAGACAGAAGCAACAACAAGATGACCGTGGATATGAAAAATAAATAGGTTAAAGTCCTGGAATGTTTTAAAAATAAAATATGCACCTCCAAACTTTATTTAAAATTTTCCTGCAAGCCATTATTTAGTGCACTTAGGTACCAATATATATTTTAAATAAAGTTTCAAATCACAGTTTCCTGCAACAACATTGAAAATCATAATAATTATAAATTTACTGTCATAAACAGTACAGAAAAAACTAGTTTTTTTCACCCATGTTGATTAATAATATTATAAAAAAATTCATTACCTATCAACAAAAGAAGTAAGTCTGAATATCCTACAAAAATATAATAGAATAAAAAACTGAATGAAGTCCTGCAGCTTTGGGGTATATCACATCATAATAAATTATTTATTTATGTTCTGTAAACACTGTTCGATTAAATCAAATTTAATTTCACCAATATATTAAAATACTGTTATACTTAATTTTGCTAAATTCTAATTAAATATCTTGAAAACTTTCTGAGATAGAAACAAAGTCACACGAGTTGAAAATAGCTTAACTTCAGACACAGATCCCTTTAAACTTGTTCTTCCTGCAATAAAGTAATCATTTCAGCAATTCAAATACATGTATTATTTTGACAAATACAACTTTACCGTACCTCGACTCCACACTTCCCTCTGGCTCCAACTCCGATACAATATTTGCTAAATAAAGTCAATCTATTTGGAACAGACGTAGTTTAGTACACCAACACTCTAATACACACGAACACTGAGTGGCCAAATTATTAGATCCTCCCCCTATTAATAACGCTAGGCCACATTTGCTCTTAATACTGCTTGAATTCTTATCGGTGTGGATTTCATGAGACGTTGGTAGGTGGGAGGAAAAATTTGAAGTGAACTGCACTTCGAATTTCCTTGTTGTTGTAGTGGTATTCAGTCCTAAAACTGGTTTAATGCAACCTCCATGCTAACCTATCTTACGCAAGCCTTTTCATATCCTTATAACTAGCAACCCTGAATCATCCATAATCTGCTTAGCGTATTCCATCCTTGTCCTCCCTCTTCAGTTCTTACCCCACACACTTCCCTCTAATGCTAATTTTACAAGACCCTCGTGTCTTAAAACGTGGCCAATTAAACTATCACTTCTCTTACTCAACGTCCTCCATATTGTTCCCTTTTCCCCTATTCTATTTAGAACTCCCTCGTTTGTGATTCTATCCACCCATCTTATTTTCAGCATTCGCCTATAGCACCATATTTCAAAGCCTTGTATTCTTTTCCTTTCCCCAACTCCTATCGTCCACGTTTTGCACCCATATAACGCCAGGCTCCATAAAAAACATTTTTAGCAACTATTTCCTAATATTCACACTTATATTACCCGTAAGTAAATTCCTCTCTTTCGCGAAAGCCTACCTTGCCTGTGCTATCTTACTCTTTATGTCAACTATACTTCTACAATCCCTAGTTATTACGCTTCTCAAGTAGCAGAATTCCTTAACTTTCGTCAAAATATCCCTTCCCAATCTAACATCCTTTGTTATTCCTCTGTTTCCAATACTACACTCCATTACCTTGGTTTTGTCTCTATGAATCCTCATATTAAACTCTTTCTCCAGGACTACGTGCATGCCATTTATTATAGTTTCAAAGTCTTCTTCTGATTTTCCTAATACTTCAATATCGTCGGCAAAGAGTTAGGTTTTTTTTATTTCTCCTCCGTGCACTATGATTTTTTTTATCCATATTCCGTTTTCACTTTTTTCATCGCCTGTTCTGTATATAAGTTTAACAGCATGGGTGACAGATTGCATCCTTGTTTTACTCCTTTCTTCATTTCTGCTTTATTTTATTGATCTTCTTTTCTAATTACTGCTGCCTGTCTTCTGAAGAGGTTATGTATCAGCCTCCTTTCTCGATATTTCTAGTTTTCTTCAAAATTTTTAAGATTTGAAAATGCTGGAACCAGTTTCCTGATGCCCAATCGATCTCATCCCACAAATTCTCAATTGAATTGAGATCTGGTGATGGTGCAGGCTAACGAAGCAAGGTAAAGTTTCAGTCATTCTCTTAAAACCATCTGTAGACAATGACAAGGATCATTGTTCAGCTGTAAGAGTACACCATTAACATAGCAAGATGTACTTGATCTGCAAGATGTACTTACTGAGTATTCAGACGTTGTTCCACAGGAATCAAAAGACGCACAACATGACAATAAAACATCCCTTAAACCATATTGCCGCCACCAGTTTGAATTGTGGTAATGGAGTTTGGGTCCATGCTTTCGTGTTGTTTACTCTAAATTCGAACCCTGCCATCTGCATGGTGTTTTAGAAATCACCACTCATCAGACCACATGACCCTTTTCAACTCATCTATTGTCCAATCCTTGTGGTTCTTAGCGAACTAAAGACCTCTGATCTTGTTCAAGGTAGACAGTCGTCCACTTCCGTAGCCCACTCGGTGTAATGTGCGGCGAACAGTTCGTTCAGAGATGTTCACAGTTTATCCTTGTTTCAAATTCTCCGCTTCTTGACGCACTGTTGCACTCGACAACTGTGGCAAGTCTACTTTCATCTTGACCATTGAGTAGCCAGTGACGATCACAAGCCTGACGGTTTATTTGCTTGGCAGACCACTCTATGTAAATATTAATGCTGCTCTCGAATACTTCACAGCCATTTTTATGTTAGTTGTTCATATGCTTCAAACACTTACGATCATCCCTCGTTCAAACACAGTTATATCACGTCTTTTTCCGATATCCACAAAAAAGCACAGTACACCTGATAATTCATTTCTCCTGAATTCCCATTTCATCTCTATCTCGACCTCTAGAGGTAACACTGTGACGTTGCCAGGCGATCGGAATAATTTGGCCACTCAGTGTATTTTTGAAAGCAAAGTTTTCAGGTCACTTTGAAAGTTTGTAAACTCAGTTTGAGCAAAGTACACTCTGCGTCTGCTATTTACTTAGTTTTAAACATGTTACAACTGTAATTATCTAGGAAAAAATTTCCCGTAATTGCAGCGCCTGGAAGGATCTGTAACACCATTTATTACTTCTGCTACAGCATAACAGATGTTCTTCATTTGATCTCAAACTATTTAGTCAATTCCGTAGACAAAATAATATTTTACAGTGTTTATTGCATTTTTCTTTTCGTCTCAGATTTACACGGTCTAATGGAATGTTAATAGTTTAACGGAGTACAGAATTATAATCTAGTCAATTTTCTAAATGGTTCTGAAACACAGAACACACTCTATGACACATTAAAATTTCATGCCTTCTCCTAAAATATTGCGTAAAATACTCACATTAACATATCAGGTTTCCTGCCACGACACTAACTCCTCAAAAGTTGCCAAACATTTCATGTCTGTTAGCTAACAGATATTATCGAGATTATGAAAGTAAACAGGCATTTTTACCATCAGTAAAAAACGCCTCCTATACCTCTCCATAATACAACCCACCTGGTCCTATGCCTCGTCCATATGGGAAACAACAGACAAAATCGATTCAGCCAAAATTCAAACTAAACTAAACATAATCCTAAGCACCATTACAAACTCTCCCTGGTACCTTATAATTTCCGTCATCTACCACAACATCAAACTTCCCAAAGTAAACTTCGTAACCACCCAATCCATAACCTCCCTAATTAAAAGCGACCTCAACCACCCAAACCTCACGATCCGGCAATTCCATGACAATTCTCCTCCATCTCTACGCTTCCGTCGGCTCAAAAGAAAACTCCCCACTGACCTCATCCTTCCCCCTGAACATTCAGGCACACCCTAACCCACTTTACCATAATTCCCTCAGACCACATCCTCATATATCCTCCAATAATCAGTTCCCCTCCTGTCAACCATCACCCACCCACGTTGTATGTCTCTCAGGTACACACAAAAATAATTAAACCTAATACATTCTGCTAAATTATGTCAATTATATACATTGTTTTAATTTTGTATTCACGATTTAATATTGTATGTAGTGTATCAATTATTGTACCCACTAACAATCATTACGATAAAAGTTTTTATTGAGTAAAAAAACAGACATTTTCTTTTAATAATACAACAACAAAATTTTCTATTCCTTGGTCTTTAACAATCAACTCAGCCATATATTACGGAAAATAACCTGTACCCCTTGAGATAAGTTTCCTTCAGTCACTGAAGTTGCTGATAACTGCTTGTTAAGCACGTCTACCTGAAGACCCATAAACTTCAGGAATTTACCAGAATATGCCATATGGCTTCTTTTAATTAAAATATGAGTAACTTTGTATTTACAATGTAGTGGCTTCCTCATTATTAAATTCATTGCAAATAAAGTACATCAAATAACTAAAGTATTATGTAAGTCTCAATATATTCAAGTACTTTTTATGTGATACATTTTCAATAATTACGATGAAATAAGTTAATAATTTAATTATTTATTACACCCAATAGGTACGTTGAATTGTTTTTATTTAATATCTAAATTCAGATACGTGTGTCCGTTTTAAATTGAGTGCCGTTTTAATATTTTTATCCCATTAATTAAGAAGCCTAACGTTTTGCAGCATCGTCACGCTGGGTTTTTCTTCTGTTAGAGCGTTTACAATTATTCAAAACAATTAAAGAATCTTACGACTGTGAACTAATAACAGTTTTTAGTTTGTTAAATGAAAATAATGATACACCATTAAATATATATATCGAAAATAGTTTGAAGTGTATGACGAATTCAAATGAGTAACGTAATGGTGAGGAATCGTATAAAACAGTTCAACTAAAGTAGTGAATTTGTGCACGATTAACAGCGGTTAGGCCGAAGTGTAGATTTGGCTTTCATCACAGGTAGAATCTTTCTTTGTCCAAGCCTTGCAATATCTGGTTTCCCGTTACATTAATGCCTGAATGTCGGCGGCAGCTCTTTGTAGAAGGACTTTAAGGTGGAAATAAAATATCTGGAAAATAATGATCTGCTATTTTGTAAGAAATATAGCCGCTTATTTTAAAATAATCCCACGTAGAAATAGCCTTAATACGCAATTAATTAGTGAATTTGTGATTCTAAACCAAATAAATATATATATAATTTGTACTAAATTAAGAATAAAAAAATTTCAGAACTCAATTCCGTAAATATCGAGGTATATTATTATGTGTCATAACTTTGTCTTAAAGTTTAACGTAATTGTATTGTGAAAAATTGATGTTGTAAAGTATCAGACCTAAATGTTGTAGGTCGCATGTTCTTCAATAGGGCTTCGTTGCATATGAAACCAGACACAAATTATAATTCCACAAATAATCATGCAAATGCCTTCCATTTCCTTATACATACCCTTTGGCGTCCGGGCCAATAAGTGTCTCGCTGAGGATTTAAGGTTTAGACGGGTAGACGTTCTAATTGCACTTCTCGGCCCTGAGGCTTCACTTTGTAATGCTAAACAGCAATGGCGATAATTGACTTCGTGATGGACGCTAAGTGAAGGAAACGCAGTCGTTCGTGTTCCACCTGCTAAATCACTTTCCTTGAAGAACACAAGCGATCGTTTCGCTTTAGTTATTTGTCTATCCCCTTAATAGAACTTCAAAGGAGAATTAATTTGGTAATTATCAACTGTTATACGTTCAACAACAATTTAGAAGCTTCTGAAAGAATATACATTTTTTTATGTTCATAAATATAGAGATGCCATGATTCGTTTTCCACTTAGACAGAAAATGAAAAAAATATCTAAGTAAAACATATAAAAATAAGTTTAAAACGAATAACTTTATGTTATAATTAGGCAGTCCGGAATAATTGAGAAGTAGTACAAGGAGTATACATATAAAGTTTATTTAAAGCTTTATTTCATCCTGGTTTTATTTCATTATCCAGTAACTAACCAGTAACTTTTAATGAGAATAGGGAAAGAGAGAACAATTTGGAGGACTTTGACCAACAAAAGGTTCTTATAAAATTAGCATTAGAGGGAAGTTTGTGGGTTAAGGACAGAAGAGGGAGGCGATGGATGAAATACGCTAAGCAGTTTAGGAAGGATGTGGATGTGGTAGCTATTTATAAATGTAAAGGCTTGCGCAGAATAGGTTAGCATGGAGTGTTGCATCAGATCAGTCTTCGGACTGATTACCACAACAGCAACATCCAAAATTAATTTTTTCTGTGTATTGGCTAATTCAGAATCTATCTATTATTTTAATATATTTGCATATAATTTTCATTTTCATTTAATTTTACCGCTTTTGTATTTTCAAATTATTTATATTCCGTTGACAAAATTGTTATGTTTTTTCTCCTTATGATACTTTTGCATTACTAAACGTATTTGTGTTATAATCGTCATAAATACGTTCATTACAGGTAAAATGTGCATTCATATATTTGAATTTAATACTATCTCTGCGTTCCGTGAAAATATCCTCTAAATCTGTTAACGCTTTATTGAAAACCGTTATTGGCTTGTGAAACGTTAACTTTATGCAAGTTAACTTAGGCAGTAACTCAAACAGGGACACGCACGCATGCACGCACAAGATTCCCATTCCCACGCAGGGAACATTTTCTCGTACGGGCTATAAAAACGTTATAAAGCGCACCGACTGAATGGGTAATTTAATTTTTCCTGTGCTAGATTTTTTTTGCAGCACATTTGTAGAGCTATCTGCGGAGCCGCGTTATAGGCAATGGAAAGGCTAAAGGTCACACCACAAGGGTTGGCGGCGAAGAGAGCCTCAAGTGGCGAGTAATATAAGAGGGCGTAGCATTCGAGAGATTCTTGCAGGGGCTGAAACGCCACCATGGCACGCTGCTGCAAAACAATTCTCTCTCTTTACATATTATTTACATTTCATTTCATTTGTTAAATACAAGAAAATGTATGGAAATCATTAATAATAATATAGTTATATTAAAAACAATGCTTAAAACTTTTTATAAAACCGATTTTATTTTATCTGTTGTTGTTGTTGCGGTATTCAATCCTAAGACTGGTTTAATGCAACCCTCCATGCTATCCTATCTTACGCAAGCCTTTTAATTTTCTATTAACTAGCACAACCCACATCCTCCCCAATATACTTAGCGTATTCCATCCTTGTTCTCCCTCTTCAGTTCTTACCCCCACACGCTTCCCTCTAATGCTAATTTTACAAAACCCTCGTGTCTTAAAACGTGGCCTATTAATCTATCCCTTCCCTTAGTCAACGTCCTCCATATTGTTCATTTTTCCCCTATTCTGTTTAGAACTTCCTGGTTAGTGATTCTATCCACCCATCTGATTTCCAGCATTCGCCTAAAGCACCACATTTCAAAGACTTCTATCCTTTTCCTTTCGCCAACTCCTATCGTCCACGTTTTGCACCCATATAACGCCACGTTGCACACTAACATTTTTAGCTATGATTTCTTAATATTAACATTTATATTACCCGTAAGTAAATTTCTCTTTTCCGCGAAAGCCTTACTTGCCTGTGCTAACCTACTCATTATGTCTACTATACTTCTACCATTCCTAATTATTAAATATAATTCCTTAACTTCCTTAAAAATATCCCTTCCGAAACTAAAACCCTTTGCTATTCCATTGTTTCCCATACTACACTCCATTACCTTGGCTTTCCCTCAATTAATCCTCATATTGAACTCTTTTTCCAGGACTACGTTCATGCCATTTATTATGGTTTCCAAGTCTTCTTCTGATTCTTGTAATATTACAATATCGTCGGCAAAGCGTACGGTTTTTATTTCTTCTCTGTTTTTCAGATTATAGGGCAAGTAAAAAATCTCGTCAAAGATGCATTGTCGTAGAATTATTTTTTTATAACTTGACGTTCATTGTAATCATATTGGAAACCCTTGTAAATTTACGGCGTCTGACAAAAATTGACGGAAAATTTTCCGGTATAGCTTTATCATCTTAAGAGAAGAAGAAAATAGGTATTACAATATGAATATCGATATGGATAATTACAAAGTTATTCTAACTTTTATGAATGTTAGTGTCTACCGACGTGTCTTGTTAAGTATACTAAAATGAGAGAATCTTGTTACAATTGTTACAAAACGAAACATGTTTCGAATAAAATTGATGTTCATCTGAATACTTCTTAGCCCCTGTCAAGTTATAACTCTCCGTATACGGCAACCCGTCAAACAGTACCCACCACGCCAGGAATATTTATGGTGTTAGAAGCTCAACTGAAGAAGAGCATCTGACTGCATACAGTAAAAATGAGTTCACTTTAAAATTTCATTTTATATGTGAACAGAGCGTTCCAACAAGTCAGTTAGACAGTCATATACGGCTATGTACCTTAGATACGACTGGTAACCATTTTCGGGTGTTAATTATTATTCACAACATGTCTTCTTGTGTAACAATTGTAACCATTCTCACGTTTTATTCCAGATAACACGTCACGTCTTCATGCACTAACATCCATAACCGTTAAGATAATTCTGTCATTATATATACATTTCCGGACACAAGTTGTAAGTAATCTTTTTCCTTCTCTAAATATGAGGAATCCTTTGCTGAAATTTCGATTCGAGTTTTTTAATACCCTGAATAATTACAACACTGATAATACATAATATTTATAAACTATTAGTCACTCGGCTTAGAATAGGGAGTCAGGCTTTCTGCGCACGTCTGCATCATTTAGAAAAGTATAAAGGATGATCGAGACTAAATAAAATAAAATGGAAATCAATCGTAGGAAAAGAAGTTCTTTTATTTGAACAATATTGATAACGGAGATGAAATCTTGAATTATATTTTACTAGGGCTATGTTTTTTTTTAAATTTAATATTTTAGTCATTGAAATTAATTTAGAATATCAACATGGAAAAGTCTTTACGGGACCGAGAATTGAAGCCGCTTTCCAGGTTCGATTCCCGGTCAGGTCAAAATTTTCATTCTGATATTCTAAATTCAATTCCATGAGCATCGATTAGAAACAATGCTACCAATTTGAATGTTAGTGATACGAAGAGAAGAGCAGGACAAGTAGAAGAGGTGTTGTGAACTATAGAATGCCATTTATAAAGTCTTTGGGTGTTGTGGAACGAGGTAACTTTATTTTATGAATTTCAAACGTTACCACCGGACTTTGCCCAAAGGTATCAAATATGTCTATAATTATTGTGGACCAGTTTTGAAAAAATTCACAAGTCTTTATGACACATGGGGTAACGTCTAAGAACATAATCATTAATGTAAGCTGACAATGCCTTATTTAATACAATGCGAAGCTTGGAGTGTATTTTTTTAAATAAATACTTTTAGCTATATTATGATTTTTAATTATATAATATTTTTACAAAACAAAAGGATTTCTGAGTTACGAAGTAACTTCATAATTATCGTAATACACTACAGGAATGTGGCATTAGAGACGTTTCGGTTTAACACCCAATAAATATCATAACAGTAAATAAATAAAAGGAATACATTATGTAGAGAGGAAAAAATGCAGTGGATAACGCTGAGAACAGGACGAAAATTATGTTTACACCTGAAATACGCGCTGTTTACCTTGCATCGCGGAATCTAATGGCGTGAGCGTAACTTTGAAACACAAAGTGAAGCCCTTTCCGGTTGTATAATCCGTTGTGTGTGCCGTTCGATTACATACGACGCAGAACGTATTCAGCGTCGCACTTCAATGCCTTCATTAATCTGCTGATCCAGTCAATGCCTCCTGCAAATCTCTAGATGTGTCAGCTCCTACCACTTTAATTAAGTAATTATACAAATTTATTAATAGCTTGTTTCACCTTCGGTTTTAAGTCAGAGGGTTTCAAATAAATTTCTGTATCGGAAAGGTTTCTTTGGAATATAAACATATATGAACAGGTATATTATTTTACACTATACCTATATATATATATAGACCGTGTAAAATAACACACCATCGTTTTCAATACCGCGTTTGTTTTATACTTAATTAATGCTCTAATGACACGCTTTCTTGTTTCCATGTCTGTAGAATTATAAGTGAAGAAAATTATCATTCTCAATCTTATAAGGGCAGGGCGAAAAGTGATTGGGAAAAAACTTCTAAAAATGAAATTCTTTCCGGGTGTACAGTGAATGTTAAACATTTATTAACTAAATCACCACATTACAATTTCTTCTTGATCTCCGATATTTACTAATTTTTGCATCACAAGTGTGTCAAAATTTTTAAAGATTATCAAATACTTATCATTTACGGATCTACTAATACAGTTTCCTCATAGTTGAAATACCACAACGATTTACCTGACGGCAACAGCAAACATTGGGTCGTTTAAAATAAAACAATTTTTAAAGCAGTTCTTGTTACACGTGTAAACGAAAAAGTATTTCAGGGCCCGTTTTAATGAACATATGTCCAATAATAAACTTCTAAATGACAAACATACTGAAGTCTTCAAATAAATAATCAATTTAGAACATATATTTTGTAGAGTAAATGTTAATATTTGAGATTCGGATATTAGGTGCTGTTCCAGAATTATATCAGAAACCACAATAGATCAAACATTTCTACAATTATAGTACAGATTGATACCGTGAACCTCAACTATGGTTTTGGTCTCCTGTAGCTAGGCTAACGTTTCTACTTTAATACTACCTTTTGTTTTAACTTTGCATTTGAGTTCATCACTTGATTTGTGCTTTGTCTTTTTCTCGCGGCTCTGACTTTTTCATCACGTGAGGAAAGGCTAGTTATGTGGTATTTATTTTATCACTATTTTAAAGTCTGTATTTTGGCTGCTTCTTTTTCCAATTTGTTAAACGTCATTTTTTTCCATATCCATTTAGTTTACGGCCTTCTGTAACTGCAAATGTACGGTCTGGGATGCCCCTCAATAAATCAGTCACTGTTCACAGATAGTGGCAGCGCTGAAGTAAT
This sequence comes from Eucriotettix oculatus, assembly GCA_034510155.1. Taxonomy (NCBI): domain Eukaryota; kingdom Metazoa; phylum Arthropoda; class Insecta; order Orthoptera; family Tetrigidae; genus Eucriotettix; species Eucriotettix oculatus. The sequence continues at coordinate 134,038,287 of CM067376.1, read as the reverse complement.
GTCCATACCCCCGATTAGTGGTAGCCGCCCGTGTAAGTTTCCGAAGCGTTATAACCGGAGTCTTATCCCTGTTAATTTGTACCCCAAAAATAGTTAAGTAGGAATAATTACGATTTTGGCGTCATAAGCGTGTTCTCAAAGTGATTAGTATGATCCCCCTACGAGTGTTTCAATCAACAAAAATACTTGTAAACTTGGATGACATAACAAAAAATTACCTTCTCCTGCATCACCAAACAGTTTATTTTCCCCTTGCTACAGTAATATTTTTTAGGTTTTTCTTTAATTACATGACTTAGAGATTATTGTTTTGATGTAATCTGTAGTGCTATATGTATATATATGAACATATATTGTATTTTGTTGTACCTTCTAAAATTTGCCCATCATTAAGCAAATTGAAAATTGTCGTGTCCTCAACGTAGGCAACCAACATACCACTGTTAACATTGAGATATACAGTGTATAACAAGATCTCACCGACCGACTGATAGAGATGATACGTTATGCAGAGAATATAATTTTTTATTTGTTGACATATACTCTAAAAGACTTCATTTGTGTGTTATATGTACTGATTATTTTATGTATGCGCCACGCATCGCAACCAACTCGTACGTTTTTCATTTGCATGCTGTGAGCACACACTCCGTCGCTGTACGAGATTGTAAGGTTTGGCTGTTTGTTGTTGTGTAAGTTTGTGGTTACGAGACGTTAATAAAAATGGAGCGCTAGTATTCTGAACATGTCCCTTTCAATAAAATGTTATTTTTATACAAATTTTACGACCGATTCCAACTCTTAATGGCATGTTTGGGAGTTAATATTCACAAAAAAATTATCCTCTCTGCATGGAATATCATCCCTATCAATTTTTCAGTGGGGTCTTGTTACACTCTGTGTATATAACTAATAAAGGTTTCAAAATTTAACCTCGATGTTCCCTATGTTTATCTTTCCGTTGGGAGCTACGGTAACCCTTGTTAGACCAATGGGGCATGTTCCCAGATATCTGCTTGGGATTGGGATGATGAAAGCGTTTCAAAGTCCCTGATATTTCAAAGCCACTCGTGTTAAACCAACATACGTTGATGAACAGATTCCTCCTGGTACGCGGAAAGGAGGTCGTGTGACTCTCCATGGAGGTAGTCTGGGAAATAGTGTCCTGATCCTGCCAGTGATAGTAATAGAGACTGACTCGAAGCGGTCATCGGGTCGCTTTCGAGGAACTTAGGTGTGAAAAGTGCGGGGGATGGTGCGATACCGAGAAGGATGGGGGCTAGGGCCTGTTGGCGGCAAACTCAGTCATCAGGTTTCGGATCCTTTGCTGGGATGCTGATACTCCGTCCTTTCAGTATCCGATGATGAAACCGCTTGTCCATTGTCGTCGGCTAGCATTGCCCATGCTATTAGAAAGAATTAGACCTAACTTGGAAGTCCATTCTGGCACACTAGAATGTTTTGAGGGGCCATTCATGGCAATTAAAACTCCTCCCCGCAGGGCGACCCTAAGCACATTAGTCCTGAAAGGAGCAATGCTCGTGGCCAACCAATGGCGTCCTTCGGGGAAATTAGTACCTCGAGGTGCGTAGGGCCTTTGGTCTCCAGAGACCCTGAATCCCACCTGGTGGTGGCTGGTTCACGTTCCAGGCCAACGCACATAGGAGTTGGATCCGACAGGGTGGTTTTACTAGCTCACTTTTCATTTGTCTTTTCCCAGGCAGCAGGATCCTTCCCACAGGGGCTTTGGCAACTATATATCCCTGTTGCTTTCTCTTTGAGAAGCTTTAATAGGAATTCCGGTGGAAACCAAACATTGGATGTGTGCCCTGTGAGATTAATCATGACCGATTTTACACTCCTTTAGACGTTAAAGCTCATTTCAAGATGTATTGAAATGGATTTCTGTATATTGGTACCTACCTTCTGCGTAAGAATAATGCCACGGACACCGAGTGCTTCATCATCCGGGAAAACTAACGATATTTCTTCTATTGAGTAGGGGAAGTCTGCGCGTATAGGGTTAAGATTTTTTGTATACACAATTAGTACAATAAAATAAAATAAAATTTTAGAATATCTTAACACCTTTGGTTTTTTATTTCTTACACTTATTTTGCGTATGATTGATCGCTTTATCAATTTTTCCTTTCGCAAAACAATTTTTTTGCAACTTCGCAGTCTTTGCTAACATTTTTCCTTTTTTCCGTTCCTTTCCTTTCTTAATCTATTATGTTTGACTATAGCATCCTGTAACTCATTCTTATAAGTTGATTCTGCCAGATTTTTTTTTGTGGCACACATTACACATTTGCCTTCTACAGTAATATCCCGTTCCGCTCCGCACGCTAGTCTCAGTTTAAGTTTTTTACATACGCTTAACACAAGTATATGTAAATCTTATACGTAACTTGTATGAAGCTAAAGACACCTAGTTTACGAATATATTCCATTAAAGAGTTTAAAGCTAGAAGTTTTATGAATTACCTTCTGTCGAAATGCTGTACAAATTATGAAGTCACAGATGTAATTCGCAAACGGAAGAGTTCAGCCACAAGGTGAAGTTAAAATGTGGTCAAGTTGGCTACCAGGAGGTCGTCCTTGACCAGTTACAATCTTCTACCGCTCTTTACGAACATGCAGCACTATCCAGAAATAAGAAAAAGGTATCCCGTTCTACCCCCGCGATCTTGTTCCGCCCCAACTTCCCCTATATCTCAATACAATTGGGGTTGATTTATACGTCTCAAACACGCTGGACGTTAAAATATACATCAACTGAAATCTAAATAGTTGTATCCACGCTTCGTTGTTGCAGACTCCGCATAAAATTATTCAGCATTTCTTTCTGATTGACTAGGTCTCACAATATATTTCTGCCCCGGGCTTTAAACAATACAAATTTAAACTCTCTAAGTTGTGATATTAACATATTCCACGAGTTTCACTACTAATTTCGAGCTTAAGCTTGAGTACATAGAACTGAACTAGTTTCGGCCTCGAAACGTGCTACGAGTTCATGTTTAACAAAGTGTCGGACTACAATCTATGCATACCAATTTCCATCGGCAAGTCTTTTAATTACTTCTAGAGTCTCCCCGCTATATTTCTGCTCATCTGTCGCGCGTACGGTCAAATTTACATGGTAATGAAAAGTCTGCGATTCAGTTTCCTTGCAAGAACAGGGTGGCATTATGCAAAAAACAGACTTGCAAGCCATGTACTTGAATATTGCTTCAACCATCCCGATAAAGTGCTGATTGTAATAAGACATAGACACGGCGTAGGTTGATAGATTTTTGACGGACATTGGCATGAAATTTTGGATGACACTTCTAATACATTTAATATTTGGCAGATTGTGCTCAGTAAAACTAGTTTATTAGTCACCATATTAATTCGATATTTATTTAATTTGAATTTTAGATTTATTAAGTTTACGAAATACTACTGAGTGATTTACTATAATGAAGTGTCACGGCTGTAAATTAGATGGTTGTTTTGCAGCAAAATAAAATAACACACTATTATAATCAATGTGTAATAATTAAGTGAAGAATTGTTATATATAATATTAGTATATATTCTAGTAGGTAATAATAGGTAGTGTGGGAGCAGCAAAGTCCTCATTCAGTCAATCAAATATTATGCTTTCACTTGACGAGTTTAATTCTGAATCTATTGTTACAATTTTCTTCTGATACCAAAACGTTACGAATAGAAAAATGAGAAATTAAGATACAGTCTGTTGCTTATAATAATAGCAATATATTCAATAACCAACTAACAGACGTTTTAAAATATATGTTATTAAAATTATTAGTAAAATTTATAACGCATGTAAATATTTTAGTTCCTTAAAAATTCTAATTTTCTGTAATAATTTGTAGCCTCTTCAGTTTGTTTTATTGAAGTTAAAAACAGTTTCTCGATCTGGTTTGTAATTGCAAGGTATCTTATAGCAACACCGAGGAAACTTTTGTAAACTCAAGAGAAACTCTGCAATTGAATCACAGCTGTAGACGGTACAAATTAGTACTGAAATGAAGGAATGTTAACTGATGACATTTAATTTTGTAATATCATTCATGAATATTTAATTAATAAAATATCTGTTAGCAGGTCATTAAATAACTTACAATGAAAATATTCTTCTGAGGAACATTTATGATCAAAATTAGTCAATATTTTACTTCAACAATTCACAGCGTTTCCTCCAAAAGTTTCTTAGACCATTGAGTTACATTACCAAACTATTTTTATTTTATTTTTACATTTATTCAACTATTTTTACATTCATTTCCCACCCAGAATAACATTGGCGCAGATGTCAACTAGAAAGTAATGTATCATATATATTGTTGAGGTATTTAATTATATATGATCGTTAAAAGTTGAACTTGTTTGGTTTTATATGAATAGTATATGTACTTTTATGATCTTAGAGGTTTTAAAACGTATGAATAAAATGTTAGCTTATTACCGTATCAGACCGTTAAAGTTACTCACTTTAAGAAGGTCCAGGACAGTTTGGAGGAATGTTGTGAATCATAGTAATCTAATTCTTTGCGTCTCACTTTGCCCGTAAAATGAACTATATCGAAAATTTTCTTTGTCAGATATTTAATTACAGTTACAAAAGTATCTAACACACTCTTAATATGAAACAGAAATAAAAATTTGTTAAATAACTACCATGATGTAGGATTATTAACAAAATAAATCATTTAATTTATCATTGTTTCGTAAATCTAAGTTATAATAATGATATGTCTGTTAAATAATCATTAAATATATCTTATTATTGGAAATAATTTCATTAGAAATTTAACAAGGTTTACATAATCTTAAATTGAAATGAAGAATTTTATAATAAGTAGAAAATTTAGCTAACTGCAGATACATTTTTATGCCACGGAGACGGGTAATAAGACTCAATGTTGGTGCGATTCCCACCAGCATTTTTTTGTCGACGCTTCCTGAAGAATTGAGATGACAACGAGGTCGCCTGTTATTTAAAAACCCCTGCGAGAAGACTGCTGGAAAATCAATACGCTGAATAAGTATCAATCTATATTCTGAATGTGTCATGTAATGTATTAAATACGCGAAATGAAACTTTAAGATTTGTGCATCTGCGTTCCTGGCCGTGTGGATAGCACTCGCATTCCTTATGACAAAAGGATGATCCTTCCGGTTGAATGTGGGGAGAGGGCCCATTCATGGAAAAAGGGATCACCGTGAATAATTAGGGGCTGTTTCTGGCGAAAACATAGTTTCCGTGGAAAATTTGGAATTTCACTGATAAACGTAAAAAACATGCAATATTTACGGCAACAGTTGAAAATTATTCCTATTGGTTGCAATTATTAAAGAGCAACCCAATAGAAGTTTTTGGAATTATGTAGCTTCCCACCGAGCTTTAGTGGGAAGGGATTTTGGAGAAGAACCATAGAAGGTGTTGGTAGACGAGGCAGAAGGTGTTGGGAGACGGAAGACAGTTGCTGCTAAAGTTAAATTGTTAGCCGCTGAGAGAAGAAGATAGACCGGCTAATGCTGACCTAAAACTAAACTTTTAGCCGCAGGAAGGAGATAAGGGAGTCTCCGCCAGATTCGTCCACAAGATTCAGTTCGGACGGTGATGAACAGAGGTCATCCGCAGATGCAGCCACCACCACCGACGTAGACCGGGATGCAGACGCAAACTTCCAGTGATACAACGTCTGAATGCTTTAGGGAATTTAAGTATTATCGCAGAATACGTGCATCCCGTTATTTTAATGGTGTACTCTGCCAGGGTTGGATACTACCATCAGGACACTTCTCCTTCTCATAAAACTGGCAACGTCCTTAATGGTTCTAAGAGCATGGCAGATACTTCACCTTGCTTCGTTTTACTGCTCAATTTTCATATCCCAATCCAATTATGAATTTGTGGATGAGAACGAACGGGCCGTCAAGCATATGGATCTACTACCGTCAAATATTAATAAATTTGATAGTTCTGTTCATCACGATGTGGTCTCAAATTCCTCCTTACACCTACCTAAATCTCATAGGATCCATGCCCAGAAGAATTCAAGCAGTATTAAGAGGTAAAGTGGGCCTAACTTTGTATTTAGGGGGTGGTCATAATAATTTGGCCGCTCATTGTATGTTACCCATAAAAAATTAACCTGATGAACTCTACAAACATGAACGAAACGTCGTACATTAAATGAATAATTTTGTACTCTGGCAAATTGGCTGTATTTTTTTATGTATACATAACTGCCATATTATTGTTTTAACGTATTTTTTAGTAATGGTATTAATTATCATTTGTTAAATATATTATTATTGTGTGTTACTTTGTTAGAGGTTGATGTGGTGTTACAGACATGTGTAATATTATCTTAATATGAAATTAATGTGGTATGAACACGATAGAAGAGAAGAAGTTCTTAGCTCTTTGAGGGAGATGTCAGGTGCACAAAGAGATATCCGTTCAGCATTTTATAAGCCACGGCGGTCTAATTTATGAGAACAGAAGGTATTAGCTCAATAATACCATTGTGATGAAGAATTACTTTGGCGATAAAGCTGATGTTGTGGAAAACCGCATTAAAACTGACTGATAATATATGAATTTTAACGTTTATCGATAATATAATGAATTACTATTGTAATATTTCCAAGACTACGGTCAGTGTAGTATCGTCTGCAGTTCAGGTAGGATCACAGGCTCGACATTAACAGCAGAAACAAAATATCTCAAATATACCAAGGTACCGACGGTGTCTTCTGTTTCGAAATGTCGTGTCCTTCTTTTACTATTTATTCATCTTGAGATCAAAACAGATTTATCCCATATTCGTGTTGTGATGAAAGTTGACGACGTGTTAATATTCGACTCGACTCGTCTCGTCTCGCACTGAGCGCTTCCAGCTAGGCTAGGACAATCGTAATGAGCCAGAACTGATGTAACCGGATATCTGCCTCGCTCCACCACGCCAAGCCCGCAGCAGCGGTACTTTTTGTTTTCACTTTGCACACTCCACAGAAACATCGCTTTCAGCAGCCCGCTTTAGCTCCGCTTGTGTCGTTCAGGAAGTTCTCTGCGACATCTGAGCGCTGCGCCATTGCTCTGCAAAGCTAGAAAAGGTGAGAATTGAAACATCCGAAGCGAAAGCATTGTAAGACATAATTTTCTGCCATCTACATTTACACAGTACATAAATACCGTAGGAATAAAAGTTTAATATTTATATTTTATCTGCGTGCCCGGTGTTGCACGGTAATTGATTTGTATTAATGCGCTGCAGTATTCAATTCGACAGTAATCTCTCCATCAACACGAAATTAAATTATCAGGTAGATCATCACTTTTTTTGAAAATTTAACATTCACACCCCATATCATCAAAAAGAAAGTTTCCTTCAGGTTATATGGAATGAAAATGTGTATGAATCGTAATTCAAACAATGCATCTCTCACCTTTGCACAACTCATTTGTTCAATGTAAAATGAATCGGTAAATAATACAATCCAAAAACACAAAATTACAATAAACAGAATAGATAAGAACTCGTCAGTTCGAAATCGAAATGTCAAACAATGCCAAGCTACGACGCAATGAACCTGAGAATGCGTAAGTCAAATGCCACAGATTATTCAAATGATCATGCTGGAAATTTGAGATTACATGTTCTTTATGTGAGAAATCAAATAAGTAATGTAAAAAATACTTGCGTAGGAAAATTAATAGAAGTCTGGATGTTGACAATAGCGCCTCCTACCGGGTTACAACTAAAGCTAAAAATCATTTGGGTGCCTCCCATGAGTACAAAAAAAATCATCAAAATCGGTCAAGCCGTTTAGGAGGCTAATAACTAGGAACACGCGCACACCAGAACTTTATATATAAAGGTAAGAAAATGTAGTCAGAACTTCTTTAAATATAATTTGATTTAGATTTTTAGATTTACAAATTATATGCGACATACGTTAAAATTTACTGCATATACGTTTTTTCGTACAATTCTTACTGTAAAAACCGAGAACCGTTGTAGCTGCTGACTGAAGAGTTCTTGAGATTCCATCTCTGGTATACAAGTTTGTTTGCCTGAAGAAGATAGCGGTGCCGGCCATCGAAACGACGTGGCAAATTAACGTGTCAACCCGGATGGAATCCCGAGAACTCTTCACTCAATGTGTTCACGTCTAACAATTACGTATGTATAATTGAATATTCAACATATAAATACCCTAAAGACTTCTGTAGGGTACTTAAATTTTATTTGTGCGAAAACTAGACTAGGACGTTTTATAATATATAGAGCTTATCAAATAACGATGACACAATTTATTTTCCCTCCCACGTTGAGAAGATAATTTTTTATTTGCATCATGTAAAATATTTTTATAATTACTTTAAACATAACACGTTAATTTCTGATTTTCTTTTATTTATCTAAATTTATTAAATTTTATACATTTATAATTCGTGATGTTTAATATAGTTAGGTATTAAGCCACACTTCCTACAATTCATAACATATTTTAATATTAGTTCTGTAGGCTATTTCCATTCATTTATAACTGTATTGAAGTCAGATAATTATAACTATTAATTCTGTGATGAACGTCCAGAGAAAATATAATTAAAATACTTAATGGGCTTGTTATATTTGCTTTGGTAAATGTAATGAATAAAACACTGATTATTAATACGATGTAAAAATAATAATACGTTCCATATTATTTTTTGTGAGAAACGCAAATAATATGCAGTATTAATGTGTACACAACTTTAAACCACACGGCCAATTCAATAACGAACTTCCTGTGTTACTTGTTCCCTTGAAGCTCTGTTTGCTATTTGATTTCGATCTACGAGCAAACACTGCTCTGGAACTGGGTGTATATTAATATGATATTTGACATTTCAAGGCACAGAGACCGAAAGCGTAAAGATAATTCACTTTACCGTACTACCTGGAAACTATTACAAGAAACAAATTTTAAAATTATTTACCGTTAAATTTGAGCACGCAAGACAAGTTTTATAAATATTTCTGAATTAAAAAATGTATACAGACCGTAATGATATAAACGATACAGATATGTAAAAGGAAAGAAGTTAAATAATATATGAGATAAGCATAACTGCAACTTACAACCAAGATTTGAAATGTTTTTACTGTATTCGTATGCGCTATGAAATGACTATAGATGTGTACCGTGAATTAGTTTACGGGTTTTGACATATCGAAGGAGACTGAATATCGTCCATAAGATCCAAATTTGCTATGTCCACCCGTTTTTCCTTATGGGAGTTCCTTATGAGAACTACGTTCTGCCAAATCGCCTCAGACTTATAGAATTTTGATACTAGTAGGACGATGGCCCACAGTCAACTAACCCCTTTGACGTTCCGGACCATTATGTTTATTAGTAGTGTACACCTCATCTCCACTAGTCTTCTCAGCCCTTTATATAGGCAACTCATAACTTGTCTGGTTGGCTGACAATGAGATCTTGTACTCTGGCCAGCCACTACAATTTCTTTGAGGCATCTCGTCAGCTCTCCAAGGCAGTCCTACTCAGAGAGAAATATCTAAAATACACGTATATTACACACCGTTAGTTAGGAAATAGTTCATATTGCGTTTAACAAATTATTGAGTACCTAATATACAGGGAGTTTGAGAAAGAACTCCCAAGTTTTCAGGTGTCCTAGAATGTGTGCTAAGTGACATACACTATCCTAGTTTGTGGTTTTCGATTCATCAACTCTCCAAGTTTGGCTCCCCTGCAGTTGGCAGATTTGCTTGACTTTGGGACGACACCAGTGGTGTTTATTTTTACCTCTGTGCCCTTAATTAACAACAATGTGTACTCCGCAACATATAGCGCAGTGCGTTATTTGGCTTGTGCAAACTGAGTCAGTTACAACAGCGCAACGTAATTTCAGTAAGATGGTGAACCACCTACAGCAAAAACTAACCGTCATTTCCGTCTTTCAAGGAAACCGGTAGTGTTTTAAAACCAAAATCATCAGGTAGACCGAAAATTTCTGAAGATGTTTTGAACAGATCCGTGTTTCGTGTGTTCGGAGCCCGAAGAAGTCATTGGCCAGACGTAGTCTACAAATAGGAGTGTCTAAAGGTACTGTGTGTAATGTTGCGCGTAAAAGACATCGGTTACGTGCCCACAAATTGCAACTGTTACATGAAATAAAACCTAATGATAAAATCGTGAGGTATGAGTTTGCTATTGACTTTATGCACAGAATTTATGATGATGATGAATTCAATTTCTTGAAAAACATTCTCTTTTCTGACGAGGCTACTTTTTATGTCAGTGGAATAGTTAATCGTCATAACTGTAGAATTTTGGTGGCAGAGCATCCACATGAAGCTATTCAGCACCAACGTGACTCTCCAAAACTTGATGTCTGGTGCGGTTTGATGGAAGATTGTCTGATTGCTTCTTTTATTTTCATTGAAAAAACAATAAACGGGGACGTGTTGACAGAGGACGTAATCACTAGGTAGAGAGGTTTCGTCTGGAATCTTAACTTGATATAATTCCCATTGTAGTTTGAAAATTTCCAAATTACGAGGACTGTAACCAATACCAAGTCAAATATATGAAGGAAGCTAAGGAAATAAATTTATTTTACCTATTTAGGTATAAGCGTCGATAATCTTAACAAGTAGCAAGCAGAACTAATTTTTCCCTCAAGACGATTTATTTGTAAGTTTCACTTTAACTTATTGCCGAACTGTAAGCCTAGGAACGTCCCATGAGCTGAGAATTTATCGGGAACTTGCTGTTGTGCAAGAAATTAACTTAGTTTTCTGTCGCTTAGTTGCCTATTTATTGGCTGTAAACCAATTATTGAGGTTTTAGTTTCAATATTCGTATTGAGGCTATTTTAATCTGTACAAATAATAATCAAATTTGTGTCATCGGCGTATAAGACAGATTTTAGAATGAACATATTGTAATCTGAAAGGGAAAGGATTAAAATAAAGAAAAAACAATTAACATCTCTCATAAATTAGATAAGAATTAACGAAAAATATTTTAAAACTTAATACTAAATAGACGTTTCTAACAACACTTGTGATTCTCATCAGTAATTACAACTGACTATGTAGTCATAATTTTTGGATTAGTTTTAATATTAAGTTTTAAATTATATTTCAAAATTTTAATATTGCCAGTAATTCGGGTCGTTAATGTTTTTAAGCTTTTATTTAAATTACACGTAAATCCGTAATAAAGTACAGTTTCCAACATAAAAAGTTCCACAGGACAGGGAATTGAGAAATATTAAACTCAAGCAAATCATAAATAATCATGACAGGCCACCTACAGAGAAGCCAGTCCAAGTCCCCATTATTTCTTCATATTTCTCCATATGAAAGCAGACCGATTCCCTACTTGGATACTTCACAACACTGACCAAGTTTATTAAAAACTATCTAACTACAGAAGAATAGGGATTAATATTCAACCAGCTATATGGAAACTACGAGGGATATGTTGCAATTTATACGTACGGTTCCAGAAATAGCTACGGTACAAGCTCGATAATATATTAATTTAACACCTCCAATTCATTATCATTAAACCATACAATAACCATTTTCATCGCAGAACTTCACTCTATGCTCTTTGGCCTTCAAACATATCACCTCTATCACATCAACCAGTCATTTAGCCCTTACGGATTGATTCCTCTCCATACTGAAGTTATCACAAGCTGAAACATGAGGAGGCAGACACAAGCAAACTTCAACATCACTGGGAAGCCAAACAAAAACTACAACCCACATTCAGTCAACTTCAACTCCATTAAGATTGATCCCCCCTTAAATAGAAGGGACCAAATATCCATCACAAGGACTCACATCGGTCACTACAAAATTACTCACCTTCTCTTATTCACCATGAATCACCTCCCAACTCCGCTAACGCTATCATTACCATCAAACACATCATCAATGAATGCTGCTAATTCCATCAAGCTGAAATTAAGAAACCTCAACGGGATAGACTACTTCCCGAAACAAAAAAATATGCGGTAAAATTCTTAAAAATGATAAATTTTTAAAGCGAAATCTATTGAACCCTCATTTTACTTGCTGCATGAAACTAATGATCCACACGACAAATCTCTAGTCGTTTCCAACTATTTTTCGTTTAACAACTTCAGTTCTCACCAACAGTTCTCATATCTAAATAAAATCGTCAGGATAAATATAGAGAATACATTGTCTGTCTCTATTTGATTCCAAACTTATTTGTTTTCTCCAATATGTTTACATCTTTTTTATTGTTTCCGAAACGTAACTTGACTAATTAGATAATTTGACCGACAGTTATTATCTGAACCTTCAGTTCAGTAACGAACTAGACAATAAATTTTCACTTCGGTCATAGATACTACTTTATAAGATAATTACCTTCTGAAACAATTTCCTTCTGGTCGTGTTAAGTACCACTCCAACTAAACACTTTTTGAGAACCTATAATTGAGTTGAAACATTCATGTTTCTCACCAATATTTTGAGAAAAATAATTTAAATACAACATTATGATACTTTATTTTTTACAAGTTAAACTTTTTCAAATAACATGGCTCTATCCACACTGAACTAAGAAAAATAAAATCCAAAGAACAACTTACCTATGATACCTATTGTTTCTATTTTGTTTTCAATTTTCGACCTTGAAGTGTCTGCATCATTATACTTCATTTTAAGCTCTACTCAAAAACATCTTCATATCAGTATTCAGTCATTAATGTCTTAATTTCAATTGTTTACGTAATAGTTTTAAAACTGATACGTTGCGAAAGTTCAAAACAACTGCACGACCAGAGGACCTAAAAGTCATATGGGTGATACGAGTTTTGAAAGGAATGTTACGCCAGAAAACAATCATTGAAAATTGTGTGAGCAGTAATTAGAGCTGGAAAGGTGAAGAAGCGGATTAGACGAAAGACGAAAAAATGTGCACGAGGCCTTGAGGCCAACCTTCTGTGATCACGAGTTATTTGGTGCAAGCTGTATGAGGACACATTACACCGGGACAGTTGACTCCAGATGATTTGTCTGATGCAACCCTCCACGCTAACCTACCCTGTGCAAGTCTTTTCATTTCTACATAACTACCACATCCCGCATCCTACCTAATCTGCTTAGCGTATTCTATCCTTGGCCTCCTTCTTCTGTTCTTAACACACACACTTCTCTCTATTGCTAATTTTACAATACCTTCATGTCTCAAACCGTGACGTATTAATATACCACTTCTCTTAGTCAACGTCCCACATATTGTTCGCTCTTCCCCTATTCTGCTTACAACTTCATCGTAATGATTCTATCGGCCCATCTGATTTTCAGCATTCTCCTGTCGCACCACATTTCAAAGGCTTCTATTCTTTTCCTTTCTGCGACTCATACCGTCCACGTTTCGCACCTATACAGCGTCACACTGCAACAATTTCCTAATATTCACCCTTATATTAACCGAAATAAATTCCTCGTCTTTTGACAAAGCCTTCCTTGCCTGTGGCAACCTACTCTTTATGTCTACTATATTTCTACCATCTCTAGTTATTATGTTGCCCAAGTAGCAGAATTCCTTAACCCTCTTTAGACGTTACAGGCATTTAAAATAAAGTTTTTTAATTTTTTTCGAAGTTTTATTTCCAATAGCCGGACGAGAACACACTCTATTTATTGTTATTATTTCTACTCCAGTCTGTCGTTTAATTGGTTTTATGGAAGATTATGTTATTTTCTTGTAATGTTAAGAGTTAATTGACCCCCACCTCTCAAAACGTGGCCTTTTAATCTATCCCTTCTCTTGGTCAATGTCCTCCAAATTGTTCCCTTCCCCTACTCTGCTTAGTACTTCCTGGTTAGTTACCCTATTCATCCATCTGATTTTCAGATTTCTTCCATAGCACCGCATTTGGAAAGCTTCTATTCTTTTTCTAAATGTAACTCCTATCTTCCACGTTTCGCACCTATATAAAGCCATACTCCATATTAACGTTTATAACAATGATTTCCTAATATTCATACTTAAATTAGCCGTAGATAAATTCCTCTTTTTTTTCGAAAGTTTTCCTTGCCTGTGCTATCCTACTCTTAACATCACTATCCTTCTACCATCCCTAGTTATTATGCCATCCAAGCAACAGAATTTCTTAACTTACTTCATAATATCCCTTTCCCAATCTAACACCCATTAGAGAACGTAGATTTTCCCGACGAAGATGCTGGATGAAGAGTTTTCGGGATTCCAGTCGGGTGATGTCGATTGTAATCAACAACGTTTCTATGACTGACACTGTCATCATCTTCAGGAGAACTCTTCATCTAACACCTATTGTTATTCAACTATTTCCCATATTACAATTTATCACCTTGGTTTTCCCTCTGTTCATCATAATTTTCTACTCTTCTCTCTTAATGCCATTTATTATGTTTTCCAAGTCTTCTGACTTCCCTAATACCACACAATACCATCAGAAAACCTTAGGGATTTTATCTTTTCTCCTTGCATTTTGACTCCCTTTCCACGTTCATTTTTAACTTTCTTGGTCAACTGTCCAATATATAAGTTAATACACCAACTATTTTATAATTCCAGGTTTTTTATTCGCTTTTTCCACAATTCCTTGGCGTAAAAAAATTCAACAACGTTGATGATGTGCAACAAGAAGTGCAGCATTAGCTTTCAACACAGGCGGCATCTTCCTCTGACGAAGGCATAGGGAAACTGTTTTCCCTTTACTATAAGTGCCATAATAATGACAGTGGCTACCTCCAAAATGAATGTGAGAATTTAGTTAATAAAATATCTGGGAAATGGTGTTATATTATTTTTTAAATGAATATGGGGAGTTACTTAAATGACGGCCCTCGTAATAACAAACGATTTCATTTTCCCGTTGCGTTTTTACTTTATTGTAAATTATGCTTTTTTTAAATACGAAGAAGGATGTTACGCTTCTGTTTAAGAATGGTAGAAATGAGCGTGTCCTAGTCTGTCTGCTGGGAAATATCTGTCGTATTTGTCTTGTACGTACAATGTGAGTGGTGCCCGAGTGGGGCGCTTGTTGCGAGCTGATAAGCGCGATAGGCCTGTTAGCCAATGTGTGCACATCGCGTCATTGTCGTTCCAATAGATGTATTGTTGTCATATGAAACCAGCCTGGATGTCACAGAATATTGCTGATAACATTCATCTGCGAAGAACTTGTTATATATAAAACTGGCGAGATAACGGAAACTCGTTTTCGTTTATAGTTTGCATCACGTCAAGAGAAAGTGTTCGCGAAAATATTGGTAGCCATTTTCATTATGTATATACAGTATATTTATTGCATTAGCTATTTTTGAAACCTTACAAAAATTTTCAGACCCTAACATTGGAATTCGGAAAGTTCGCAGAAATTTCACCAAGAACTCAAGTAATTCTTAATGGAAACATTTAAGTCGTTAATTATAACGCCTACTGCTTTGATATTTAGAGCAAGGGGTTTCAGAAACCCTGCGTCACGAATTCCAACACGTCCTAGCTTGTTATTTTGGCCGCATTTACTAAAATATGGACTAGAAAAGAAGAAACTTATAGCTAAAAATGTTATCAATTAGCAGACCTGACGCGTCTCTTACATATTAATTAACAAATATAAATTATAGTTAAATAAAATAACCAGTTTTTTGTCAGTCCATACAAATTTAATTGCAATGTCAATTATTATATTAAAACAAGAGCTTTTTCCTAGTTATAGGCATATTCGTCTGAAATATAAAAAAACATAGGATATGTTACATTCTCATTTGAAATATATGCAAGGAACCATTTCTCAACGCATTCACACCTGTTAACATCAAAATAATCATTACAAGCTTAGTGGTCGTTGGGCTGTTTACATAGAAACCTATCCACCTACCAGCGCCTTTAAAGGATATTTATGGAACTACATGGTTATAATTAGTTTAAATTATATAATTCTACAAAAATTAATTCTCCTAAGGCGAAAGCTCTTGTATCAACATTATAATTGACTTATTGTAAAAAAATTGCATTTAAATTTGTATAGATAAACAAAAAACTGGTTGTTATTTAGTAATACGTTGAAAATTCGTCCATCCCAGGTTGCGTCGTTATAGTTTAATTTAATTCTAAGCTTTATAGTTTACGAAAGTCAAACCTTTTAAAGTTTATTTTTTACAGCCATAAAGACAAAAATATTCTCTGTAAAACCCGTCTAAACATCTTAAAAGTAATTGCTGGTAAAAATTGGGGAGCAGTCAGATTTATTTTACTTCTCACCTATAGAAATCTGATTAGGTCAAAACTGGATTACTCTACGCAACAGCAAATAAATAACTTTTATGCAAACTAGACACCATACATAATACAGCACTAGGAATAACAACAGGCTGCTTCCATACGAGTCCTATAGGTAGCATCATCATGGAAGCTCAAGAACTCTCCGTTGGTCACAGAAGGGACATCCTATGTGTTAAATACGCATTGAAAGCATTACTGTCCCCCAACGCAATAATTAGAAATGTAATCCTCCCCAGGCATCAATCCTGCAACATGTATCCATCCAGATACGTCCCTTTCTGTACAAGATTCAGAAAAATTTGTGACCAAACAGAGAATGCTCTGCCAGAGATTAAACCACTACAAAACTGCAAAATGTACCCCAAAAACCACCCCACAGAAATCACAAATGCATTTAAAGAATTATGGATAAAAGACCAAGAAAAGCTAACATAGTCATGGAAGTCATTTAAAGTCAGCAAGATCCATTATGAAACAAACGACTTCTACGCACTATAACAGAACAAAAAAGTCAAGAGAAGAGACAAAATAAACTTATTGAGAGTAAGAACTGGACATAAGCCCCCCCCCCCCCACCGATTTGTGATCAGTGCAATATACAGAGCTCAGTTGAACACCTGTTGAAGAACTGCTCGAAATTTGAGTATGAAAGGAAAGGAACTTTAAAAGAAAATGATTTCAATCAGTTTGTAAAAGGGAAAAATGCTCTGGAAAATTTAATAAAATTCTTTAAAAAACTGAATTCTACCATAAATTGTAAACATTTTATTATATATCATTATGTATATTTAAGTTTTGCATATAAAACATAAATGTCATGTTAAAATGTATAAAATTATTAATTTAAAGATCAAAATGTAATGGTTATTGTAATTTCGTATATGTCGCTAATGACTACTTTGTTGATGCGACTATAAATAAATTAATTAAAAAATATATCCTCAACAAAAAGAAACAGTATTTCTATGATGATTTACAGTCTGTATTATTTACACAGCTCCGGATTAGTCAGGAACCAGGGATGATTTCATGATATTGTCGTCAACATCCTTATTAACGTCCTCCCCTCGCCCCTCCCTTCCCCCACACTCACTCTGGTATTGAAGAACAAGTTAAGTTGCATATTGAATGTTAATGACTCACCCTTATCTCAATTTTTTCCTTGTAATATATATATATATATATATATATATATATATAAACGCCCCTCCCCCTCCTACGAAATCTAGCCTTTCCATGTAAAGAGAAGTTAAATGTATACACAAATACTCTGAGGAGGAGGATCACTATAAAAGTAATTGACCCCTGAGAAAGCTTCATTCAACGGAAATATCATTTCCTCCCCCACCACCGTGAGTGCTACCGTATCTACCCCGACAATGCTGTATTTCCGTCCTAAAGAACATGAGTACAAAATTTGGTCGTAAATGCACCACGCGTTTATATTTGTATTCGGAACATACGAAATTTGAACTCTTTTTACACAAAAGGATGGATTTTATTCATATATGCGATGAAACTGAATTAAGGGAAAAAGCATGAGTTAAATCTGGGCCGGAAGAGGAAATAAAACTTGGTTTTCTTCTTGGTACGAGGAGGCTTTCCTATCTGAGCTGGCTCTGAGAATGGGCCTGGGAGTTGTTCATTGAAGTCCTTAAATTGGGCCGCGAAGAATAAGATTTAATAAATTGTTGGAGGAGCTACATTCAGGGCTATACAATGGACTGAAGACAGGGAATAGACCAGAGTAACTCAAATTCCAGAATCACCAAGTGTAGGCCCTGGGTCTGGATATCGATCCGGTCAAGTTTTTCATTGTAATCCTTGAAATGTGAGAATAGTTTGAATTCAACACAATTAAATGAGAGACACATATCTCATGATGGGACTTTTAAAATTCAATTTGTGAGAGGATCAATGTCTAATTAGTTACAATGTTTGAAAACTGCTGTTTGATTATATTTGTCTTCAGTAATGTCATTACAAAGCTTCATCTGACATATCCTTTTTCATTTTTATTAATACACTAGCTGGGGACCCGGCGTTGCCCGGATATTTATTTATATTATCCTGGTACATTATTTAATTCTTGGTCTACACATAACTTAAGAAAACGTAACAATATGAACCTCAAATAGACTCCTAGTATCTGGAAAGAGTCCAAAATACCCCCAGTACAACAGGAAAAATAAATATATTTTCAGTATTCTAACAATAAAAACTTTCCCCCACTTAATGGTTAAATATTTCTTAAATCGCATATTAAAGGTCATAATGTAACACAGCGAATCGCATTACACTGGTTGGACACCAAACTCGTTTAGTTTCCTTTTTATTTTCATATAAGAAATTGATAAATTTTAAAATTTACCTGACGCAATAAATAAAACCGATTAATCAATTTATGTATACATCGTATCGACGATCCAAAGGAGTTCATTTTTTTATCATCTTGCTACAACAATTGATAGTAATTTGGACGAGTGATATAGGAACGCTTAATAGGACTTACACGACGACTTTAGCGCAGTATTTCCAAGAGATTTTTCCAATGAATTAATATTTTTACTTATATTCAAATTATAGTCATATCTTCTGCAATATATAGAAATTAAACATGCACTAATATATTAATTAAATCTCTTTTTTAAAAAAATCCGTTGAGTCGTGTTGGAGCCTATTCGGAAAAAACATACGGACAGACAGACATTTCAATTTTATTTATTGGTATAGATTACTGCGCCTGAAGAATAAGTTTGAAGCGAAAGTTGAACTTATTTCATTATCCTCTCATGAGATATAATCCTAAAATTTAAATTAATGAATTCCAATTATTCTGCCATTATTGGCATATTAATTATGTTTAAAGTCAGATAAATAAATTTTATTTTCAATAAATGTGTTCATATTCAATAAAAAATAGTTCAAATGTTCCTTTAATTTGAGTCATGACAATTTTAAAGTATAATAGCTTCAAATTCTTATAAGTCAATGATTGTCGCGAAAACTACGAGCAGATGTTGATATTGCAAATATTGAAGTTTACGTATAGTGAAGACAAATTAATCCCTAGAAAACTTAATAGAAGACAGTGATTTTAAAATGTTTATATTCAGGATTTAAATACAACCGCAGGTGATGTGGTATTGGAACGCATCGATTCTTGCTGTTCAGAAGAGAGTGTAAATTAAATATTATTTCTATTTATTCGTTTAATTAGTTACTCGAACAGCTCTCAGTAAGTTCGATGGAGCCGTTACGTGGACACATTAACTTTATGGTGACTTAACTATTGGACAAACAATTCATTCACGAAAGATAAATACCGAGTCTATCAAATTTTCCCCCTGTCCATATATTAATTTATTATTTTGTTTAGTTTACTTCTAAAAATATGATCAAAACTGTAGTAGAGATTGTTCTGTTGTATCTGGGTTCATAAAGAATTTTTTCCCTTTTGAAAATC
Source organism: Eucriotettix oculatus (assembly GCA_034510155.1). Lineage (NCBI taxonomy): Eukaryota > Metazoa > Arthropoda > Insecta > Orthoptera > Tetrigidae > Eucriotettix > Eucriotettix oculatus. The sequence goes on along the minus strand of CM067376.1, from coordinate 134,018,450 downwards.
ATGCATTATCCCGCGCTTAAACAAAAATTTGTTAACTACGTTTTGCACTCTTTGTATTATACGTATGTTTCATCCACGATAAAGTTCACTGCAGACTGCATTGTGCTCCAAAATACGGGGATCTAGATAAGGGTAAATCAATTCACGAGAAATATTAATTTTCTCATCACAAAGTGCATTATTTCCGTGGTTTGTGTAAACATAATTAACGTTTTCTCGCATTTTATCTGCTTTTAGTTGTTTGGTCCTAGACGTCTGTAATTAAATAAAAGAATAAATATGAAAATCGCGGTGAACTTTCGACATTCCTTTGTTTTCTTTAATTCCTGAGGTTTCAAGATGCTGTGTAATTATTTTGCTCTTCATCGTATAATTAGCGTTGCCACTTAAACGATTATTGCGTTACACAAAGGCTGTCGGGCAAAAGAAATACATTATAAATTAACACTCCAATTAAAGTCAACTCTGTAATACAGAGTTCCTAATTGGTAAAGTCACTCTCGCTGACGTCTAATTATCTCTCCCTTTGTTCATAATAATATCTATCAAGTACATAAATTACAAAATGAGTAAATTATTACGTCTAAATATTTCCCTTTACACTTACATGCACTCGCGCATATTCAATTCGTTTTCAAGTTAGTCTTGTAGAAACGAATTCCTCTATAATATAACCAAATTCTCACTTTTCGGAATATAACTGGTATAAAAATTCAGCATTTGTTGTACGATAGCCGTAGTTTGATATGGTTCATTACCGGCGTATTATTCGGTATTCATTCATTTCCCCGGCAGACAGTTGGCCGATACATGTTCTATCAATGACATTATCCCGTTATTACGTTTGGCCGACAATGGGCTTCTTCCACAAAAGTGCGTTTTTACTAAGTGACGCATAATATTATTGGAACATTTAATATGTTAGTCATCGGATTATCAATTATTTGTATTGTAAATTTAGTTATTTATTAATGCATGTAACAATTTCAACCAAATTCGGCACACGCGTCACTTACGATCGAGGAACAAACAGTGTAGATGTAATACAACCCTAACTCCGCGGAAAATGCAAATATTAGCGTCAAATTATTAGTTTACTGGATAGTTTAGCTTCATAGTGTCACTCTCGATGTTTATAATGTGTAATTTCGGCCCCTAACAACATGTTGAACACGTCTGGTATTTTTTCGAAGGGGTTGACAAAGTTATTCTATAAGGGCCGAGAGTAGTGTCGATTCCGGGTTACTGAAAATTGTCGAGTTTATTTAGGATTTTTCAAAACTGGTGGGTTGATGTTGAAATGAAATAAAGTTGTATGTAAGGTATTAACTAAATTATTGTTTTTATTTGAAAGGCCCGTGTGTGCATTTTAAAACAAAAAAGAATCGTTAATACCACACACACAGCTACCATTTCAACATGCGGTGAAAGGGGTGACACAGTTAGAAATTCACCCTTAAACGCATGGAGCAGTTTCAACCAAACGATGTGCACTTGTAGCTCAGAAGTTAAACAAAATTGCTGGTAAATTAATAAGCCAAAAAAAATAACACTACATGAAGATTGAAATATTATTTTAATTTTGCATTTTGTCGAAACGAATTTTCGGAATTTGTCACATCAATCTAATACATTAGAAACAATCCTAATTTATACATAGTATTCCCCGGGTCATTTATCGTTTTGAATACGTGTCACTTGTAACGCCAAAATACGTAACGAGCCTTGTATGTCATAATAGAATTTCTTTCTTCCACAACTTATGTGAAGATCAAAATATTCACAGCATACACGTATATTTGCAATCTCCCAGATTTTAGACTTTCAAATATACTTACAAATAACGAAAACACACCTGGTATCAACTTATTTTATATGCTCATTTAACTGTTAGTGTTTTCTTTTCCCACTAGAGTAACAATCTGTGTTTTCATGGTACCCTATTCTCAGCACGTTTAAACCTAATATTCATCTTTATTTTATTCAAAAAACTAACAAGACTAAATCTTTTTGCCAAGAGTCTTCGCCCTAAATATATTTACCTCTATTTCCCACATGTTTCTTATGCTTCACTGGAATGTACAGGTAAGCATGGACAAGAAAAAACAGCTTTTAAAGTCGTAAAAAAAGCGTCACCCGCGGCTTCATTCGTTCAAATATCCCCTCTCACCAATTCAAGCATATGCTGAGAAATAATTATCACAGTGAGGGATAATGTACCTAATGTCGTACCCCTTATTAAAAATTGATATATTTGTGTCATTTTTCAAGTGATTTTAGAAGATTTATTAGTGCTGTATCCTACCTAAAAATTAATATATTACCTTACAGAATAAAATATTTTAAAGATGTAAAACCACAAGAAGTGCATTTAGAAAGTTGCGAAAAACGTTTTCCTAATGTCACACCAGGGGTGTTCCTAATATCACCCTGAGATATATTGTGAATACTATTTCCAATAACCATTTAATACTAAGGCAGGAAAAATAATTTTAAGATAGCTATTTATTATTATATTTGACAACAAATTCAATTCCGTGTCCTTGTGATATTATTAGTCAGCAATTATATCTCTCCTCATATCTTCCTTGGTCCTGTGCTTTCTCTTCTTTCGTGGCAACAATTATTCTTTCGTTTCAGGCCACCATTAAAGCAAACAAGGACTACAATTATGCTTATTAGGAACAACATAACTTTCCAATTTTACACCTATATCTAATTAAACTGCAAATAATAAGGCTGTAATTACGTTATAATTATTATGAATATCGCTTATTTTTAAGAAGATTGATCAGTGAATGATGAAGACGTCAGAAACTTTAGTTTTGCTCAAAACTTTCAAAACTATACACAGGACTTGCAGGGTATTGTGGGACACTATTTGAACCGTTTTCCATTAGGAAGCAGAACCTAATTGGCGAGACCATAAGGGGTGTGATATTAGGCTAAGGTGCGATAATTGGCATACTACCCCTAATAATTTCTACTTATTAACTCTCCGTTAATATGCTTGTCGCCCTTGACTATTTCATTCACTTCTTCTAGAGCATAATAAGATTACTTCATCAAATCGTGTTAAATAAAAACAATTACGTTAATTATTGGGCGTTTCCTTGTTTATTTGTTGTAAAAAATCTCAAGAAAGCAACCGCGTGGTATGTGCGCCACGACGTTTCGGTAACTGTCACCGTTTCCATCTTCATGTGAAGTGTGAAGGTTAAACTGTAGGTTGACGTTGAACGTAAATTACACTCGTAAATTACACTCGAAGCTGATGTGTAGTTTAAACCCTTCACTAAAGGTTTTGATTTATTATTTAATCCATTAGTCCTCGGTCGAGGAAATAAGATCCATCAAATATAAGATTACAATAAATGAATAAAATTTACAATTAGAAAGTTGAAAGACAAAAAATTGAAATTTACAAAAAATGAATATAAATTTCTGAAGAATAAATATAACAATTAATTAACATAAGTATTAGCCATTTGACCCTGTAGAGAGGTCGGATTATTATGAATTTTGAACAACGTTAATGGCGCTAGCATAAATGTTATTTGGGAAATTATAATAATATTAATGTTAAATTTTCAGTCATCAGCAAATTTTGCGCCGATTCTCGTAGAACATAAAAATAAAATAATTCGGCAGTTGAATTCTAGTAGATTTTAATTGTAAAATAATAGCAGAATTTGATAGGATACCAGAAGACTGTTTCAGTAAAGAGGATCTAATCTGTCCTTCCTATCCACGAACTGTTTCATCGAACAATACGCTCCATTCACTAACAAAGATATACAACTCTTCATAAATAAATTTTGTACCCTTAAAGTTAAAATGGTTTTGATTATACCTCCAGCTCACCTGTATAAAAAATGTCATATTTTGTAGCTACGCCAGGAAAACATTTTGTAATTAATTAGTTGTTACAAATTTTGTAGTTGAAATTTTTAACGTTCAATAATCAAATATAATGTTTTTCAACTTTGTGGGATATTATCCCAGGATCATTGAAACTTTAGATGAAGTTAGTATCTCCGCACCAAAGCCTTAGAAGTATTCCTAAACCTCGCAAATACATTGTTTATTGATGTTAATTGAAGCTGAAGGCACTTCAACCAGTCACCAACGAAGAGGGAAGTAAAAAAAAGGAACTAGCAATCGATCAACACGGCGCATTCGTTCATCCTGATGGAGTATGTATCCCCAAATTTCCGCCTGACAGTAATGTAGACCAGCAGAAATAGACAGACAAGATAAATCAGATCAATTACGCACATCACTCAATGCGTAACGCAGGAGGTCAAAAATGTGCCACGGTCTTGCTCCAATAGGGCAGTAGTTAGTGAACTATCCGCTGGGGATTTCTTCCATTAGATGTATTCCATCTCACTCAATTTATACATATTTTTAATTTTTGCACCAACCTATATAATTTAGTAATAGGATTAATGCGAAAATACTCAGACCCCTTTCTTGCAGTTAAGAATTAAGTTCTCAAAACTAGATAAAAAAGTTTAAGCGTCTAAGTGAGAAGAATAGTTAATAATTCCCCTAAAACATTTTCCTTACACTATTTAATTATTTCAGCAAAAAAATAGTATTTCTTCCCTGCTGTTATTTCATTGCTAAATATACTTTGTATGCCTAAAATTTAATTATTAGCGCGTATGAATATAACATAATATATTCATCACAATTTTTAACAATATTGAACAAATTCGTTAATAACGAACACTTACATTCCCCTCAGATTTTGTTAACACAGTGAACCATGGTAGTCTTAGGTATTTAATAAGCTTACCCTTAGATTCACGGTGAATGTTTCCAGGGATTTTTGCTCGTGCTTGTCGAATGCTTACTTCAGCAATGTATTTAATTTAAAAATCGACTTTTCAATCCCATTTCAAGTATCATTAAATGAACCTACTTAGTATTGCAATCTCTAAATTTGGATTGTGTACATTTGAAAATATGGGGACGAAGTCTCAGTATAATTTTTGTTTAAAGTCGCACGAAAAGCTAAGGTCATATGCGAATTTATACAATTAGGGGAATTTATATTGCATATAGCGAACAGATGTTATAAAATTTCTGAATGGAATCGGAAATATTATAGGTGAGTCTAAATTTTAGTGGATTGGTACAGGTATACAAAAACATATTCTATGGAAGAATGAACCGGAGTTGGAAAATTATTTTAAAACACAACTATTGTAAATAGTAGTAATTTAGCTGAAGTAACCAACCAAATATTTTGTACTACAACAGAGAAGGAAACAAATATATCTATCATAATAAATTCCATTCAGTAAACGCGCGCAAACAGTTTCCTTCCACTTTTATTTTATTTACTACCTTTTTCAGACTTATATTAAATCTGTTTATATCGTCCTTTAATTAATTTTTATAGTAAATTTTAAAACTTATCAGTAACATAATTTTCTTCAAATAAATATTCATGTGGGGACTACGAAATATATTAAGATTTTGTAGCACTTCCTTTAATTGGGTTTTAATACTTTTATTTGGCATAATATGAATCAAATCAGAATTGACGCAATAAAAGGAAATATCTTGATGTAATAAAAAAGAACATAGTTTAAAACAATAGTAATATAAATATCTAAATCATTCGTACTTTAGCCATACCAAATGTGAAGTTGAATTAAATGATTGGGATGAAAATGTAGTGGCCAATTCCCGAATCAAATCAATTAATTTTAAAAGTATCTCAGGTTATATTTTATATTTATCTTTCCAGAACTGTATTGTGGGCGTATAATAAATGTGCTTATTTTGATTGTTTAATATATATAAAACACGCACATACACATATATGTATGTGTGAGTTTTATTTATATATAGCGTTCAAACCGCGAGACTGGATTGTTGTCGGTCTTGTTTCACTCACCGACAGAAAGAAGCCGACATTGTTGAAACGCCGTGTTACGACCGCGGGACAGAGTAAGCGAGTGGAAATATTGGGAGTTATGGACGAGTCACGATGGAGCAAAGGTGAAATTGTGTCCGCGAGAGATCGCGACCATAGTTGTAGGAGTTGGGTCTCGAATACGCTACCTGAATAATGGTAGTGAGACGCCACACGGATTTGTGTTTAATTTTTCATTGAGTCTAGCAGTTCACAGCGAGATACCGTGGTGAGTGCAGGATAAAGTTATGTATTAACAACGACGTCCTGTGAATTCATAATATATTCTCATTTCTCGAACAAATGAACTATTTTTTAAATTTTAAATATTTTGGTAGCTTTCATTGGTAAAATTACCCGGTGCCCAAATAATATAAGAGAAATTGAAGTTTGAGCAAAAGCGATGCGAGTAACGAAGAACAGTTGCCCCGTTATATTTTGGAACCCAAGGAACGTGGAGCTATGATCATTTCAGGAAGCCCGAGAAAAGCTAGGCGTTAGTTATTATATATATCATTCGTCGACCGTGGCACGGAATAGAACTGCAAAATTCGAAGAAGGTGATGTAATGGGTTTCCTTCCAGGCTTACTTAGCAGTTAGTAGATATGCGGGTGTATAGAGTGAATTCTCACCCACCATTTTCTGCTGAAGAACATCTCGTAATCCGCCTACTCGCCTTTCAGTCACTTCCATCTTCCAGACTTTAGTGCGTTCTTTACTCTACCGTTGCTGTAAATTCTTCACTCCAAGACTGTTACTCTCTGCGTCTGCACTGCCAATGCAAATTTCGTGAAACCAATACAATTTAGATCCTTGAATCTGGCCACATTCCGAAGATAGTTGGGAGTTCTAGTTTCCCAACCAACTTCTCGGCCTCGCCCATAACTACTAATCCAAAGATTGTTTCTTCAATGTGGCATAACTCTCAGTAAATGGCATGAGAAACTTTAAGTAATGCATACAACATTTACCTTCTAATTGATTATTAAAGATAAATAAGGATAGTCTATTAAATAAAACATCAAGCATGATAAATCAATTTTGAATTTAAAAAAAAACTGTCATCATAATTATATCCTATAAAAGTTAACATATATTATTAATAATCCATGTATAATAAGCAATTGGAAAAGTTAGACAAAAAATACCTACGAAACATATATCATATTCATGGCCTAAACTAAATAAACGCGTGAATACATACTAAATCGGCAAAAATCAATTATTTATATTTATTTAATTAAATTAGTGGAATGAATAAAACAATAAATAAAACAACCATATGTTACATTTCTAACACTTTATTTAAGCTATTTATGACCGTTCGTCCACATTTTAGACTTCTTCAGGTACCTAAATAAACAATTTCCGACAATATTTAAGTACAAAAAAGTATTTTTTTAATTATAAATTTGAATAAAAAAATTCTTAAATTATAAAACTTAGGCTAATGAATTTGAATTGAATCATAGACTTACAGACATTTACAATGTAAACCTATATTACTTTTATAATTTATACTTGGACTTTTGATGATTAATTACAAACTTAAAAAATCTGGCCTGATGTCCAAAGGCGAGGACAAAACAGTATAAATTAACTAAACCTTTTTCCTGTGAATTGTTCGTTTTTATTTGTGTTCATAGGAATCAAAAGGATAAGTGAAATGTTGCATTGATTAAGTTTCATGATGTTTTAACTGACATACAAAATAAAGTTATTAGAATTGAAATTTAGTATTTTATGGTGAAAACACATAATATATGAAGTGGTTTACTATAGAAAACCGCAGAAGTATCGTTCATTTATTACTCTAACCTATCATTTTACCACAAATTGAAACTAATTTAATACACCCAGCAAAAATTCAAACTTATCATAAGAAAATATTAACAATATACGTATTAAAAACTTTAAGCCAAAATCGATTATGAACAAAAATTTTAAACGGTCACCGAAATTAATCAAACTGTTCAAATTAAAAAAAAATAGAAAATATGAATAAACGAACAGTTTTTTCTTTGATTAAATTTACTGTACCTTTTTTATTATATTATCGTAATAAATTTTAGTTATTTTAAAACTGATAATGATTAATTCTTTTTAAATATTGATGTTGTTATTTATTCAATTTCTAACTCTTTATTCGCTTCTGGCATTTTCCTTCTCATCATAAAAAAAGTTTTACATGAAAAAGTCTCTCCAAGTGATGAACCACTATTTATTTTACATATTCTTTTTAAAGTGGCATTACGTACTGGGTCTTAAGCGATCACTGGGGAACTTATTTCCATTTTCGATTATTTTTTCTGTTCGAGAACTACTCTCGCACACAACATTCAAATCCTTGCGAGAATGTGAACCCGGGACCTCTGTATTGCTAGTAAGTGACGCTAACCACTAGACCACAGAGGCGGGTTAACAGGCTTCATGAGGGTGTTCCTGAAACAGGCAACTCCCTTTTAATAGCATAGGAAGGGAATTGAAAAGGGGAGATGCGGAAGGTAGCCAAGGGTTACTCACTTTATTACATATTTCATAAAACGATATTTGCAAACTAACTGCTACTATAGACACAAATTAAACTGTGAAATAGTATGAGACATAATATTAACAATTATATTACAAATAAATCATTTATCAAAATGAAGTAATCAAAAAACTACACTTTTGAACTTTATGAGTGAAAATTAATGAAAATCCGCGTTTGTTTTATTTTACAATATTTAATTACATTAAATACAGTGCAGGTTAAGATTTTTATGAACTTAATTTTTAATCCAAGGAAATTGCTTTAATGTCACAATTGAAATAGAAGATAAAATATTTATTGTCTACTTTACCTGAATATGAAGAATGTAATACAATAGTGTCAAATTTACGTCAGCAGTTAGTGAGGAGAAAGAAGATTGTTTAATTTGTTGAGAGAGTTTACACTGAACAGTCTAACAGTCTCGTCGCGAGTCGGGGAACAAAGACAGATCTCCTTGTGATCCTGTGCATACGAAATGAGTCACAACAAGGCGAGCTCTCAACCTTATTAGCGCCGATGACAATCACAAAAAGGAGGGTTGAAGACGTTTCCTTCAGAAGTATTTTCGCTCCTTTTGTATAAAAGAATCAATCGCCGTGTATAATCAGTTTCTGAAGAATATTTTCACACATTATATCCTATATTAAACGCATCTTTGAATAATTTATTGTGTATGATATATGATAATAATACAGTAAACAATTATTGGCTATTGTTATCAAAATGCGCGTAATTCAACGGTAAACTACCTAACTAGAAGCCACGGTAATTCTTGGAGTTAAATTTGAACCTCTACTTTAATATTTTTATAGAGATTCTTAATACGGTGCCAAAATCTTATGGGAAATAATGCCTTAAAATACTTTTAAAAATATAAACTTATTTTTACACGGCGAACATGATTTGACACGACCACTATTTGTGCGTCAGTTTAAATCAAAGAAGATACTGTTTTCCTTAGCAATTAAATAAATTGTCTCATTTCAGAAAAATATTTATTCCCAAAAAACTATAACGACAATTTCACCTTTACTGGGTTTCAACAAATCTTAATTAATGAAATAAATAAATTAAAAAGGCAGTAGGATCTCGCCTACTCAAAAAAAATGTATACATAATTATTTACATGAGTTATACCAGAAGAGGGCACAGAAGAGAACGAATTATCGTTATACTTTTTATAATTGTGCTCTGACTCAATCTCATTTATTTATGTTATGTTATTATTGTCAGTTGTTTTCAATATAGGTTCAGAGGACCTCCTGCTTACTGTTAAAATACTTTATAATATACATGATAGAACGTAGAACTTTTGTGCAAAATTTAAGAACAAAGTAAATGTTTGGATGAATGGAAGCATGTCAAACGCATTACAAATTATTACAGAGTGAACTAGAACTATACTGTCAATTTTTCAGGACTATTTCGGTATAATGGTCCCACGGTCTCCGGCGGCTTGTTATAGAATAATAATGTAATTATGATTTATTAATTGGACGACAAATCATTCATCGCAGTGGTCCTCATCCACGGACAACACGGTTATCGACATAACACCAAGGGACTCCATCTTCTGGGGACGTGTGAATTTTATGAGACTTTGGTCGATCTTGCCACGATTATCGCAGCCGCGGAAGCAGTACCCCTAACTTCTAGAATTCTTGAACTAGTAACATAGTCGATTGTGCGTCGTTTAACACTCTGCCGTGATCAGCCTGGCCTACAATTTGAACGATACCTGTGAGGGATCAATTGTGTAATTGTCACGTGCTGTAGTGTACACTGACAGAACAGATTGAACGCACTGCGATAAAAGTGTACGTGTTTCGTATGAGGGTTAATTTATTACCGTCTTTTGTGTGTTTTACGTTTTATTCATTGAAGGTATTTTCACAAAGTCAAAGAGATTGGGGTAAGAAACAGATTAAATTATTGTTATTCAAAGAAGCTGCCATGCATCTTATATAAAAATAAACAGAGTGTATCAAAGCTTGATGGAATTCTGGGTTCATCCTGTACTCAACTTTGACATCAAAATTATTTTTCTTTAATGCTGTAAATATTTTTTAAATTGAAATTATAGTCATGTCAACAGTGGACGTTCTTGGCGACTACAAAAATATTTACAAAAAGAAACAATAAATTACATAGAAATCACGAATAATACAATGTAAGGAGTGAGAAAAAACAGACAAATTTAGAACAGAAAAACATCGATCACAACGACCCAAAAAAATTGCTTAGATTTCTTCCGAAACTCCACTTTCTACAATGAAATTAAGAAGACTGTGAACAGCCGCTGGAGAACCACACAGTTCCCGCCTGGAGTAGTTAGCAATCTTGGACTTTCTGCTGGGGTCATAGTGGGTGCAGTCAAAAAGGATGTGTGGCGGTGTTACATTCTGATCATAAAGGCTGAGGAGACCTAGAAAAGAGAAATGAATCTGTAAGGCGGGAATAGAAAGATCTGAGTCTTGCAACAACGACCAGCTGTCTTCTCGAGCTATCAATTGAGGGACTCCATGTCACTACAGAAGAATCCTACGTTTTTTCCTCTTCTATCATTAATCCAACTTTCTCTCAGGAGGTTGATGCACCGGACCATTAAGTCTTTCCTGGAACCAGTAAGAAAGTCCAAGTGGTTTATTTGAAAGGAGGCGTTCTGCTTAGCAGCTTTATTAGCAAGCTCGTGTCCCAAGATGCCGGGATTCAACAGATGGTGATTTGTTGGTTATTTCTTTTTATCTCCCGAAGAAGGTTTCTGATTTCATTGATACAGCCACTTCTACACCGTTGATTGGACAGTGAGTATATCGCCATGAGAGAGTCGGTCAGAATAAACGTGACATCGGATGGGTGGTCTTTGCAATATTGTAAATCCATCAGTATCGCATATGTTCTTGAAGATGTTCTGGTATTTATTTACCCTATACCGGAAAATGAATTATATGAAAACTGATTTCTTGGTCATTTGGAATGATTCATAGGCAACTCTTTCCTCGCCGTCGCTGAACATGTTATTTAAACGGCTTCGGGTGTCTCATTGTTCATCTCAACGACACCTAATACAACGGATTCTTGAGTAATATAGGGCAATTTGAACTATTAATCCTCCCACTGCCACCCCCTCCCCCCATCATCCCCCATACCGATGACAGTACAACTCCAATTTAACAGCCTTCATGAATGTTACTACCCAATTCAATTATCTGCAAACTCTAGGTTTGGGCAGCAATGTCGGTCGTTTGTCCGGTCTTTATTCTTTATTACTTTATACGAATTCTCTTTATGTTTCGGTTAGGCACATCATAAAATCATATTCCACTTCCATCATTAGCGGTCCTCCTTTCCTTTGCCGTTAGCAGCAGGAATTAGATTTAAACTGCGCCTAGCGTTTCACTATTAATCTCAGCCATCCACGAAACTATTTATTTTAGATAATGTAGATCGCTTTCTTATTATTTTTAAATTCCACCCTCATGTGTCTTACCCCCACAGGTATCTTTATTACATTTCGACTAATAAAGTATAAATTTCGGTTGAAAATCCTCCATGCGTCTCAATGTGTTTGCTGAACACACATATGCAATTTTATTTATTCGATACTGTGAAATCCTGATAATAACCATGTGCTGTATAGTTATTTCTTAGCCACGGAATGATTTTGTTAAAAAAATATGTTATACGTGAGTTCAATGTAACCTAGACAAAGTATCGCAGTCCTATTTTATACGAAATTTTATTAGCTGCCTTTAAAATAATCTAGAAAGTTTTCCACGAATTTCCTTTATATAATAGACCAGTTTGTTTGTGGTACAATTTATAGCCCCTTATATTTTTCTAATCGTTTTTTGTCATTAATTGTATAGTTCTGACGTGTGAACCACGTGGAATTAATTTATACAGACTGATTTTTATAATTCCGACTTTTCCTTTTCATTTCTCGTCCTTTCGATTTCGCTAAATCGAGAAGTTTGTGTTTTGGCATTTAATGACTTTCTGGAATAAACAAGCTGGACCAAAACAATGTTTTACGGAACCGTTGCTTAGCAACGAGAATCACAATGAGCTGGGCCTTGAGTTAAGCAAACAGTGCTAATTAAGTTGATGAAGCCGGGTACAATTGCGTCCCTCTGTAAATCAATCAACTCCATTGGTTCCCATCGGTCCGTAGGCGGAGCTTTACTCAAAACTGTCAAATACATGGATAGATAATGAGCTTTGAACGTGCCCCCTATTATGTAACGCGTTTATAGTAAATTGTATCGTTTCTTTGTTGGAAATTTTAGAGTCGCATTGATTTATGAATGAACTTAATCCGGCGCCTGTTCAATATTCAAAAGGTCTCTGCCAGGCTGGCCTCTGCACACACATTTATAGATTTCAAAGGTTAAAGTAAATTAATTAAATTAGCTAACGTAACAGCACGTGCGATGTAATATTCTCGTATACATTATAGGTTTCCATGAAGGTAGTGAAAATAATATTGGTTTTCCTTTATTAAAGTAAAATATTAAAAACTGCATAAATAATTTATGCGAATTTGGTTCTTTGGCAGATATTTCGCAGAACTCAATATTTACTGTCACGTTTGTAAAAATAATTAAATCACAGGCAAGTTAATTACAAGCTAAATTTAAAAATCCAATAATTTAATGTTTTCCATTGAACTTTTTATGTGTGGAGCTTATAATTTACTCTCATTTTGTTCAAACAAAAACCTGAACTACTTACTCTGACACATCCGTCAGAAGCTACTAATGTAATCAAGTCAGAAGTCTACGAAAGAAAGAGTAAAAGTTGATAAACAATAAATATCATTAAAAGGTGAAATTAAAGTCTTCACATAATTACATACAATTTAGACGTATTTCTGCTGTATGATAATGAAATAATATTTGCTAAAAAAGATTTTGAAATACGACACTACGATTCAATTTGGTCATGTTGGCGACAGTCATACAACAATGTTTTAATATATGGCAAGGAAAGGAAACAGAAATCAAGAAAGGAGTAAGCCAAGGATGCAATGTGTCGCCCATACTCTTAACTTATGTGTAGAACAAGCGATGAAGAAAGTTAAAAATGAGTATGGATAGGGAATCAAAATGCAAGGATAAGAATTAAACCCTAAGGTTTGCTGATAATATTGTGGTATTAGGAGAGTCAGAAGAAGACTTGTAAACCATAATAAATGGCATGAACGTGGTCCTGGAGAAAGGGTACAATATGAGAATTAATAGAAGGAAAACCATGGTGATGGAGAATAGTAGGGAAATAGTGGAATAACAAAGGGTGTTAGTTGGGAAGTGATAATTTGAAGGAAGTTAAGGAATTATACTACTTGGTATGCACAAGAACTAGGGATGGTAGAAGTATAGTAAACATAAACAGGAGGATAGCGTAGGCAAGGAAGTCTTAAGCAAGCAAGAAGAATTTATTACGGGTAATTGAAGTCTGAGCTTTAGGAAATAATTACTAAAAATGTTCGTAATTGCGTGTGGCGTTAAATGGGTGCGAAACGTGAACGATAGGGGTCGCAGAAAGAAAAAGAATGAATGGAAGCGTTTGAAATGTGGTGCTATAAGGGAATTCATAAAATCATATTTGTGGATAGAGTAAGAAACCAGGAAGTTCTAAACAGAACAGGGGAAGAGGGAACAATTTGGAGGACTACTACTAAGAGAAGGGATAAATTAATAGGCCACGTTTTGAGACATAAGGGTCTTGTAAAATTAGCATTAGAGGGAAATATGTGGCGTAAGAACAGAAAGGGAGGCCAATGATGGAATACGCTAAACAGATTAAAGAAGATGAGGGATGATGTGCTAGCTATGTAGAAATAGAAATGCTTGTGCAGTATACGTTGGACTTTCGTCTAAGTTAAGAATATATGGGGAACGTAAACAACACTGTTACAGTTAAATTGGAATTTAAGCTACTGCCCGATATTAAATGACAGATAAAAAATTAAATACTTCTGTCTACCTCTGAATATTATTATCTACAACAGTTGCCTGATATTATTCTAATAAATAATATATTCCTAAAGACGCGCAATTTTCTTCATGCTATTTTATCAACAACCAATTTATGATAAAAGACAACGTTTTTATGTAAAAATACTCCCATAAATTAATGAGTTCATACATTATAGTAAGTGAAGAAGAATTTGAATTAATCGTCAAACTTTTACGGTAACAGTAGTAATTAATTTTAAAAATTCTACAGTATTGCTCGTTTTATAAATAAACTGTAAAAACCAATATTACAGTGAATTTACTTAACTCAATATATAATTCTTTATCGCTTTAACGGGCAGAGTATTAATAGCTGAATTTGAACTCCACTGATTGTCAGCTGTATTAAGCTAATTAGTTATTGTTCTGAATGACCACGATAAATTATACAATGTAGTTATTTGGCAACAGCAGTACGAATGCGACTTGATACATTTGTTTGCACGCTGTCGAATGTCCAAGTGGAGCACAGATGTAGGAAAGTATTCATAGAGGAACACGTCTCGTCTGCCCTTCAAGCCTCCGATATTGAAGCGCAGCAGCTTATCATACAAATGAAAAATATCAGAAAATTCTGGAACGATATTCCTCACTAGAATGTGAACTTTATTCGGTACAACACATGGTCAAGGTTGAATTATTAAAGAGAACTCAAAACAGAGTTCATGTTTCGATTCTGTAAAACATGTAAAATTGCTCGCAAATTATTAATCGTTCATTATAAAATTAAAATATACAACTTCATTTTCCACCGTAGGAGCACTCTTCAAGAGACTATATGTATACTCGTAATATTGTAAAAAAAGCTTTACCATTCATTTTCTTTATTAACAAATATTTTTTAATGGTATCATTTTTCAGACCCGGCTTTATTGTTCAGTGTTCTCAATTCGCAATTCTTTTATATCAGTCAGTCTTGATCTTAGTCATAAAACACCGCAGAATTACACACAGAAATAGTCTCTTTCGATAATGCAAGACACTAAAATTAAATTTATTAGCCGTCCAACTATCCCATTGGAACCGATAAAGTAGGCTTAATTTACTATGTTACAGTACTTTATTTGAATTGGTATTTTGTAATTATTTATTCCATTTTCTAAACGAGTCATTCTGTTCTTTATAAGTTATTGCTCTTGCGCTTTTAATATACTCAGACTTTCAAAATCGCAGTAATTTCCTTAATTCTCTTTATGTATGTTTTGAAATGCCAATTTAATAGAAGTCCTACTTTAATATTCATTACTTCACGAGTGGTATATATGTTAAAATCTTGTCACTTATATGATCATGTCTCTTTTGATTTGTTTTCTCATCAATTCTCCAGTTAACATTTAACAACAAGCATGTTTCTTTTCCATTTAGTAAAACCTTGAGAACTTTTGTCACGGTATCCTGTTTTGCAGGAATATTATTAGAGTGATTAAAATACAAGAGGGGGGGGAGGGGCGGAGTTCGTAATATGATTGGAAGGTGGTTCTGTGTCCAATTATGAAGCTGCAACTGAACGTTTCACTTCCATCCATCCGGGTCATAAATGTCGGATTGTAACTACTCGCTCTTTCTTTAAGATGACATGTTGCATGAATGTGATAAAATAAATAACAACTCCTTTTAATTGCATAGAATGGAAATTCGAAAGGGGTTGGGGGCGCTAAAGGGAGAGAACGACAGCTAAAGATTAACTAGGATCCCCGATCTATAGTTTAAAGATCCTGCCCGGTATTCACCTGAAACGATGCAGGGAAAATCCAAGAATACCAGCATCATGTAGGTCGGAATATTGTGTTCTTGTGTCTAACCCTTGCGTACGGTATGAGAGGAGTTTGCTGTGGCATTTACTTCTACGGAGCTTTTACGGGATAGGACACAGCTTACCAACTGTTCAGCGCATCAGCGGACAGCTCTTTCCGTTTGCCTAAGATTCACGACCCCGGAACATACACCTCTCATAACTGATGGAGGGAGGGGCCTCGAATTGTGAGGTGCTTAAAACGAGGAAAATGTATTATAATTGTGGTAACACAAGAAGACTATTATTAAAGTATTTAATTTTTAAAATAAATTAATGTCAACTAATTTTTACCCACCTTTTTTTATAAAGTTTTCATTTAATTTATTCTTTTGAAGCTCATTTACAAGCGTGAAAATATATGTATTCATGCCAATTTTATTAAATAGATAAATGACGCAAATTCACATCTCACCGAATAACGACGAGGGCAGAGAATGTTACTTAAGACAGGGAGGAACTAAGATACCATCTTTAATAAAGGTAATATTTGGAAAACTGCAGGTAAAAGTGTAATTTTGGGAAATGATCATTGAATTTAGTGGTTCACTATTAAATTACGACGTTATGTCGATCTCTCCCAAATTCCACTGCACTAAGTAAAGAAAATATGATTTTGTCCCTCCGCAAGGAATTTAAAACCATTTGACGTACTCTTCAATTATGATCATGAAGCAATACTCTACAACTCTTACAGTTGATACTATTAAATTATATAACTGAGACATTATTTTATGGACACCTTCTATAATTAAACCCTTATAATACTCAACCGCATCGTGCAGGGGCAACGAAAGCATCACTGCTCAGCTAATCTACCCCAAGCATTATGGACGGAATATTAACCTCGGGCGTTTTCGCATTATTTTTACGTGTCTTCTTCTCGAACCATTCTCCATTAGGGTGCTTCGCTCTTATCTATTTATACTTAAGTACACCTACCAAACTTGAAGAAACCATGAATTTGTGTCCCGAGTCTTTTCCTGTGGAAAAGCAACATAAATCTTAGTGCTAAATGCTGTCAATTCAGCATTTTCAGAAAGAAATGTTTAATAAATAGTTGGCACAAGTCAGATCAAATTTCAAAAATCTTTGTGGTTAAAACATAGTAAATGATATAGGTTTTTTTAAATTTCCTTGCGCTTTAGAATATGATATAATAATTTTACTTATAAAAACAATCACTTTAAGGAATCCTGCGCGCTTTTACAAATAAATAAATTAATTCAAGGAAACGATTTTTAAATATCTGGGTTAATTACTTATGGGGTAACAACGTGCTGCATAGATTTCTTTAACTTGACGAACCTGTTTTATCTTCATTCGTGTCTAATGGAGGTTACTAGACGACCGTAACTTTCTTTTTCCTTCGGGTTCAATTGTAGATTTTCCCTCTGCCGGCGGAAAGTGGGATGAACCTGGTACTGCCAGTGATTGAGGAAAATCCAGTGTTTTCTCCTACTTCCCGCTGGCTCGTTCTCAATACCGTCTCACTAAAGGGTAACAATTCACACCTCCTATGCGCTTTCTCTAAGTCTTGAACAACTCTCTTCCTATGCCTCCTCGCCATCGTCTAGTACCATTATGAATATTTGTCCATCTTCTAGCCTCCCAGCTTAACTCGTGTATCTCCCTTCTCCAGGGAAAAACGCCAACCCTCATGAGTCCTTCGTCCAGCGCGCGAAATTTTCCATGACACAGGGAACAGTGTCATTCGGAAATTATGAAGGGTGAATGTTCCCTCAGCAAAACAAGCTTAGTATTATAAATCCCCAGACGGGCATTTCTCCCGTACATCAGCTTGGCCAGGAAAAATCACATCTTACTTGCTTGTCGCCGAGCCATAATGTTCTTGCTGAACCTTTATTTAGATCATTCCAAAATACAAAATTCGAATATAATTAGGGAGGGGTCCTACTGCGCTACAACATATAAGAATTTTATAACTTGAATAAGTGAAAAAGTTTATGAACATTGTTTCATAAATTAAAGTCTAAGGTGTTCTTCAAGCTTCAATGCGGAATAACTCAACACCGGCATAAGAAGCTAACTACTCATTAAAGCACTGTACACTTAAATTCGCAAGCTGTTTCCCTTACAGATGTAAAGATGTTGTTGGTTGTAATAAAGAGCCGTGGACATATTAATATTTTTAGAGTAGTATTTTATCTGCAACACTGTAGATTATTGTTTTCAACGATTCTAATGTTTGGTTTTTGTTCCAGCCACGGTACGCGTTGTGCTGGGGAAGTTGCCGCAGCCAGAGACAATGATGTCTGCGGAGTTGGAGTCGCTTACGACTCCAAAATAGCAGGTACAGACTTTTACAGCACTACATTAATATATTTGTTAAATTAAATGTATGTAATTGCTTACAATATGTTGGCGACAAATTCGACTTCCTAAATGTTTACATACAAATTTCTAAACCGAACATTGATACATTTCTTTTCATTTCCTGTTTGGCCAGTTGTCAGAAACTGGATATAATTTTTTTGAGATTATATCGCGGCAACAGGAGACGTTCTTGGGACTAAAAAATTTAGTGATTGAAACTTTTATTATATTCGGAATACAATCAGACTAAAGTTGTTTACATTCTGTACCGGTTTTTATATCCTTATTAAAATTACGTTTTATGCATCAAAAACATTTTGAACGAATTGACAATTACGAACTTACAACAGTTTTCTGACTTTAAAATTTACAATAAAGTAAATGACGGCCAATAAGTCATTTCTGCTGTAACAGTCACTGGAGATGGTCCGCGACACTAAATTCTTCACATGTACATGCAATAATTTTTTCGGCTGAGGGAGTCAAGGAGTAAATATGATAAATTGCTAAATTTTACGCCTGAGGAAGCCTAAAAATTGAGACGAAACGTCGCTTTTGGATAAATAGTGATAAATTTAGATGCTGATTTATTGGCTGTCTAAATTAATTCTAAATTAAGAACTTAGCCGAGAAACTAATTGGCCATCCATAAACTATTTCTTTTAAGAGGAATTGGAAGACCCTGTCTTTGCCAAGGTTTAAGCAGATACAGTTTTCTCGTACACGTTTATGGGCAAAGAACTGGAATTATCAATGACTATTTTCAGTTTTTTGTTGTGTTTGCTGATGAATAACTTTCCAATATTGATATATAAATTAATAATTAACCGTTTACAGGACAGTAGTTATTATATTGGTCATCTACCGTAAGTTCGAAATAAATATACTTTTCGCATTGAAAACTGACCCGAAACAATACGGGTTCTTAAAATGGCAGAATTGACTTTATAGCCCAATTTTCCTTAATGATGTTGTTAGATATTATTTATTGAAACAGTGGCTTCATAATCGCCCACCATCCACTTGGTGCTTGTCTTTGCCGCTATTTTGTGACCACAACCTAAAATGAACCCACTTTTTTTTTAAAAAAAAAAGATTTAGCCTGATGTAAGATATTTATTTCATTGATGATTACATGTTTTATTTTATGTATTACTTTTATATATTGTAAATGAGAATGTAAGTAATTACACTAATAAATCCGCAAGCACAGTAGCAAAAGTTGGAGGTACACCTTTACGTTTCTGTAAATATCCACGTGTATTACATATGTGTGAGGGGCTATAATTATGTTATGATCAGATTACACGTGTATTATTTACAATATATATGAAGCAGATTTAGTGTCTAAGTAACTATTAGGATTGCATAGTCATTCATCACATTTCATATTTATACATTCAAATAATTAGGAGCTGATATTCATTCAAAGAATTTGATGATAAATCTGTTTATTATAAATGTGAATGTGGTTTGAATGCATATAAATTTTTGCTAAAATCTCAACCCTGTAACACTCGGGAGGCGGACGAATCATTCAATGACTCTGACACTTGTCATATAATTCGTCCATAACTTCAACTATGAGGTTAAATTCCAGAAAGTGATACGCATCAAGTAGAAAGTGAAAAAGAAGATGAATGAAAAGACGCTCATGCTGTTTCGTGGAATATTATTTTTCGAAGGATTATATTGATTCTTCGATGTATACTTCAATAAATTATTACAAGGTTTAGGAACAAAACTAGAAGTGAATTTAAAATTTATTGTGGCTATATGCGCTAGGTTCTTCTAACTCCATCTTACAACTCATTGATAGGGAATGTAATCTACTTAGTTATTAGGAAGGTGTTTAACTAAAATTGATCATCGAGGAATTTAAAGCATTATTTGGTGTGCTTCGTCTAATATAATTTTGTTTATGCCTGATATATGGAGGTTATCTTTTAAATGATCACCACAGCAGTACAATAGCATAGTGGATAATGGTTTATTTATCATCCTTCTTTCGTTCTCCTCTTACTTCCAAAGAAAGTAAAAATAAACTAATTCTAACTATAACACGTGTATATCAGCTATGCAATAAAATAATTTATTCCCAGCCATTTACGAAAAAAATCTTCCATACACATACCATAAGGTTAAGAATAAGTTGTGAAAATTCCTGTCTTGTACAAATAACGGTTTCAGAAAAATGGTGCCTAAAGTCAAAATACCCAAAAAATAATTATCATTGTTCCTTGTAGTCGTTTCACTCGTGGAAAGAAAAATTTCAATTAAAAATTGGAAATAACTTATGTTTATATTCACAAGGTCAGATGCGCACAATTAAATTTATAAAAAATAATTCAACATTACAACACACTGGAGCTCCGATATACATCGGGTGTACCAGATTGCATTTCATTTATACTTTAGCATTATACTTGAACTAGTCATTATATATTTCTTATATAATTATCATAATTAAATTATACGAAGTCCCACTGAGTAACCGTCATACACCCGTGTTATACTTGCCTATTCAATGGTACATTCACTTTAAAAATCAGGGTGTTGGTTCAGCACGTCGTATTGACATTGTAAAAACCGTTTAGAGATTCGAGTTTGAATCGATAACGTAAGTTAACAATGCACTTACTATATCACCCTAATTATTTAAGTACACATTTAAAAAAAATCACTGAATTACATCTAATAAAAATTGTGCTGAGACATTTATTATACTGAATATGTAAAAACCTTAAGCTATGTGAGTCGGGTCGCTAATGACACATTCAATTGTTGATGCGACCATAAATAATCTAATAAAAAATTGTTTAATATAATTGTAATATTTTTCTGACATTTATAAAAATATCTCTGTAAAACGTATCCATCTCACCTCCTTCACTTTTATAATTCATATTATTTTATCTATTAATATTTTCGATCTATTACTATTTTTATATAAACATTCAATGTTACCAAATTTAAATTTGTGTTTCTAATTTTTAAATTGTTCTGACAAGTTAAATTTGACTTATGATTGTACATTCTGTTTCTGATAAAATTGTTGGTTTAACCAATGTAAGATTTATTACAGTTATTACGTGGTATTTTATATATCGAGTGCAATTTTGTGCAATTTGTAGGCAATCGATGAAAATGATCTTATCAAAGATCGAAACTTCCGGTGTTTCTGAACTACAGAAATAATATTTGTGACTGTAACAAGGTTGTATTGTCGTGTGATTGGATGAATTTCGTGAGTGACGAAGTACGTTCTTCATGGTTTCATATCGGTGTTCGGTCTTAACTGCAATCTGCACAGCTCTAATAATTCTGTATAACAATCTCTGTAATTTTATTTTCACAAAGTTTTAATTTACCTTAAATAGAAGGAAGCAAAGGTTTTTTAAACAAAAAAATAAGTTTATTTTATTTTAAATCTTTCGAGCCTGCATTTTCTTCACCGTCCACTAACGGACACGATCGCTGCTTATCTTCTCGTGTGTATATATTTACTTAATTTGTTATCAATAAATTAATTTATACTTTGTGAACAAAAGTATTTATTCGGAAAAAAATATTTATTAAAAATGATTTCTCCACACGAAGTGATACAAAATTGTATGTAAGGATAAAGATAAAAGAGTTAAGAATATTGAAAGTTCTGCGGTGAAAATTTGTGTAGACGAGAATGAAGAAACATAAAGCTCATGAAAATTTCAATAATCTAAGTTACGTTATGAAATAACATTCTGGTTTCAAATAAATGACTTTACTAGTGTTTTCACGCCAACGATAAATGGCTTCAATTCATTCAATTATTTTTTGTGGCTCATAGTTGAGATGTTGGCATCTCAGTTCGTAATGAGAGTGCAGTGAATTTCAATTGATTTGCCGTGTATTGTTTTACTTGTTACGAAAAAAGAACAAAGCAATCCTCCATTCATTTTAAACAAAACTAGTGGCATATTTATGGAGAAATAAAAATGCATTGCAGCTCATTTAAATAATGCCTGAACGTTTAAATCTCAACTTTCAGGATTACTCCATCTAATATAGTCCCTTTAAATTGGGTACGAAAGCTCTCACTCTCTAAGTTGTTCATAATCCGTTTTGAAATTATAATGAGAGAGGGAAAGTGTTTGGATACCGCGGCGCTGTTCTTAAAGACAGCTTCTGGATTTACCGCACGGCCTGACCTTGCCCTGGTGCATTGGAAATCGTTACAGAGCCTGCCTTCTCTGCAGCCACGACTCCGGTGCATAAATAACCCATAACATCACACCTCCGGGGAAATACCGCTTTTATTTTTATAGCTACGGTGAGGCCTCTGTGTTTGTTGCTCACTTCCTTCGCGTCAGCGAAACAGATTCCATACATCAACTGCAACATTGCCAAACAAATAAAATTGACGAAAATCAGAGACCAGCCAAAAATAATAATAATAACTGAACGAGACGTAATTTAATTTAAAAACAAGTGAAACATTGACTGTGATTACGGAGCACGTAGTCTCCGATAATGAATTCGTCTACAATTTCACCTTTCTACTTTACCACTAAAAATAACCACTCGATTAATAATATTTTTAATATTATAATATTACTTGCCCACTTTCCTTATAAGTCACTTCCTATCAAATTTAGCTCATAACTGTATCACAGAATATGTATAAAATATTACATATCTGAATTAATAAACAAGGAAAAGAGCTTGAAAACGAATCTTATTAAATATTTTAAAATGATTTGTTATATGCCAATGTGCGTGAAATTAATAAACGAGTCGCCAACTTATTTTCATGGTATAATTTTCATTGTACCTTATCTTAGTATAATACTGAGGTTATCCTCTACATCCGGGTTTCCCAAACTGTGCTCCACGGGGTCCCAATAGCTGTTCCGCAAATATTTTGAATGATTCTCTGAATTATAATATTATGTTCTAATACTACTTAATCAGTTCGTAATACGAAAACTCCGTTAGAATCGAACGGGAGACAGTCGAATCATTCCTCACATATTTTTTCATCCCGTGTGCATGAAAGAGATGGGGTATATTGTTTTTACCTAAGCGACCAACAAGATTATTCAGGTAGAAGTGTGTTTACCTATCTCAACGGAGTAACACAGTCTAAACAAATGTTTCGGGATAGTGTTTATGAACAATGTTCTCGACGTTTCTCAACAGTTCTATTTTTTCCTGGTTTGTTTCGGAACCGATTCAACAACGTTGCGAAACAAAGAAACCCTATATCTTTTTTAAAATATAATTTATATCGCGTCAAAAATAAAGTCATTAGCGACCAACATCAATTTCATAAGCACATATGAACAGAAATTGCATTAGGGCATATGAACAGAACATAGAATTGTTACATAAGGTGAGAAGTTTTAAAAAGGTAAAGTTCTTTTGCCGACCTCCTGTAGTGTAGTGGCTAGCGTTGCTGCCTCAAAACCCAGAGGTCCCGGGTTCGAATCCTGGCATGGGCTTGGATCTTTGTGTCGTCAAGGTCGAGAAGACCGAGATTAAGACTGTTGGAGGATCGATACGCTGACCACGTGCCACTCCAAATTCGGAATGTGTCATGAAAGATGACAGTCCGCAGTCTACTCGGTAGGTCCAGGCCCTCAATGGGCTGTAGAGCCATGTAGAAAGAAAAGGAAAAAAAAGTTCTTTTACTTGCTTCTTCCGAAGATGTGATGTCTTTATGTCCATACAATCCAATAACTGTCCTCTGTGTGTGATATTGGGGGCAGTGGAAGATGATGTGGTCCATGGCTATGTTCACCATGCACGAGCTACGTTGTGGTCAAGTTTCTCTGAAAAAAAGAAAGCAATGAGAAAATTTAGTGTGTTTGGCCCTTACCCTGGAAATTAATATTTGCTCCTTTCTTGTTAGATGTGTGGGAAAGAGTAAATCTTGATAATTGTTGAGGTGTCGGTGGAATGGTCCGTTGTTAAAAGATCTTCTGCTAATGTTCCAGTGGTCCAGGAATTTAGTGTTATAAAACCTCCAAATGTCATCTACGGTGCACGTATGGTCGGATATAACATTGTGGCTGTGAGTTTAGCTAGACGGTCAGCTAATTCGTTTCCTAAAATTTTACTATGCGCATGGATCCAGCATACGGCAATATGATGGTTCTGATTATTAGAAATCCAAATATTGTCTCTGATATTGTTTAGATTATTGAGGTAAAAGTCAGTGTTTTTTATCGCTTTTATAGAATTGAATTAATCTCAGAATATTATTGTATTTGGAGCAGGATTTTATAAGCAGTGCTTAGTTGACATCAGTAGCGCGTAAGAGGTGAAGCATCTTTGTGGATAGCTTGAGTTTTTGATGAACCATTGGTGAACATGGCACATCCAACTCCACTCGGCGATTTTGACGCACCAGTGTATATTGCTCTTGCGTGAATTGTAACGTTCAATAAGATTACAAATTTTTGAATTACAATCGATGTTGTGCTTTTGATTGTTGGTAAAACTGGTGAGGAATTTGTCAGTCGGGATTTCCGTGTATCTCCAGGGAGGAATAGATGTGAAGGAGTTAAAGTCGCGAGGGGGGTAGGTGTGAAAAATTTAGGAAGGAGAAGTTATTGGAGACGTTTTGGTTGACTGAGTAATAAGATAAGGATAGACCTTCGTTATATTGCAGATTATTGGAGATGTCTCTTACTTTGGCGTTCGTCGAAGTTTTGTCTCTTAAAATATGTTTTGAAATTAGCGACGTCCTTCTGTAATGCAAAGGTAGTTCTTTTGCTTCAGCTATAAGCCCAATTATCGCAGTTTCCCGCTACTATAGGAAACGTGGCAAACAATGAGGAAGTGTGGACGTGTTCAGTCAATCTGAGGTCCGCAGGAAAATTTTATTGGGCCGCAAAAGTTTATTAATATTATTACAATTTCGCTGACAAACAATACACATATTGTCACAAGAGTATCTATATACAATTTTGGTATTTAGAAAGTTTTCGACATGTCATAATCATCCATTTAAAAAATGTGTTATTATACAAACTGTTACATTTTGTTGAAGTTTTAACAAATTAATCACGGTTGATACGACTTGCGTATCTGACAGACGAAAACGTGCAATGAACTTAACTTACCAGTACACGGAAAAAGTATTACAATTTTTAATACAAGAGATAAGATTGTTATTTTGGATAACAAAAATACAATTTTGGTTTTCATTAGTTGATTTTAATTCTTTTTCTGCCTTACATGAATGTTTCAATTAATTAAATTTTAAAGTAGATGAAGTTTCAAAGATGTTTTTAGAACACCTACAAAACTTCAAATCAACTTCTTTGCAATACTTTCCGAAACTAGTGAGGACGGTTCCTTGGTTCGGAATCCATTTTCCGTGACAGCTAAAACCAGTAGCTTTAAGTGCAAATGACTGTGAATATTTAATGGATTTAATCAGTAACTCTAATTTAAAATAAAAATAGAAAGATGAGCCTTTAAGCGTTTTCTGGCCGAGCTTGTCACAATATTTCAAAACAAGCTATTATTGAATGAAGATGGAAACGTCGAGGAACTACTCTTTTCACCCGGTTGGAAGCCCGAGAAAACCTTGCAACCTATTATTGTTTTACTTCCGTTTTCAACAACCTATTTGTGCTAAGGCGGATTTCCTTATTATCCTCCAATGAAGTCAAAGTGCAGAAACAGGCTGGACGCCACACCAGAAATTAGAGTACAACTTACAAATATTGTGCCTAATATTCACACAAAGCTTTCATATATCATATGATTAAATATTTTCTAGTGTAATAAGGACGAAATAGTTTTTTAATTTTATAACCGAACGTGTATATATTAAATTAAATGTGTCTTGATATTCAGTTTCAATTGTTTTCTAATCTTCGTGGTATATTCTGTGAAACTTCAGTTGAGAGGTATATAATTTTTTCAATGTTTTCTGTTAAGAATTGTAATAGAATGATGAATATATTAATTCCCTTAAATATTCCCACTAGTAATTCCATTTTTTATTACCTTATCGGGATAATGACGGGTCATTGAAAAATCTTATTTGGTTTATTATAATTCTTCCTTATTTGATAACTCAAAGTTTTTTTAAAAAAAGAAAGCCTTGCATTTTTAATATCTTCTTCCGATTTTCTCAAGTATGCGGTTATTTCCGGATTATATAAGGATTGTTAGAGCTAAAATTTTTAATGGTGTAAAATGCTAAGTGCAGGTGGTTCCTAGATTTCTATCAGAAATACTCCTACTTCTCCACAGTGCAATTTGGTATGGAGATTTCTTGTTTCAAGTCCTTAAATGTTTAAATGGTACTGCTTAAAATTCTTTAATCTCTTTAAAGGCGTGAGTGGCCAATTATGATGAAAGTCATTAATTGTGATTCAATTGTTCTCGTACTCCTATTGACGTTATTAGTGATAGTTTATACATGTTAATTTTTCAGTACAGGGCTTTCTAGTGATTTTTAAATTATAGAAAAAATTTATGAAGAATGAAATGAATATGTTTTAAAGACTTTGTGCCTAATATTTAATTAATTATGCTAAAATTATATAACTGTAGATCATTTGAATACCGAAATGTACTTGAATGTTTTTATCAGACCTGTATGTGTCGTTTACCTATTTTCTTAATATCGAACACGTGTACGGTTTTTCAAGTAACATTATAAATTTCTAATCGCATCAATATCTTAAGCAGTGCAATTGGCCTCAAATCTTAACATTTATTATATTTTTTGTAATAAAGTAATTAAATTATTCTCACTTGTCAAAAATTTAAAAATGGATTGATTTATTTGAATTGAAAACATATCGTGCCCCAAATTTCGGGACCTCCTCAGTTCTTTAATTAAAATATAAGAAAAAATTCGTGTTTCCCCGCACGTTGCAGCAGCATCATGAAATTTTTGTTGGATACATTGAAATAATTATCCCAATTCTGACTTTTGGCCATTAATTGTCTCTTTGCAGAAAACTGTATGTTAGTTAAAATAAAATAATATATAGATCTGTTACTTGTTGTTCACAGGTATTCGGATGCTAGACCAACCATACATGACGGATTTAATAGAAGCAAACTCCATGGGCCACGAGCCTAACTTGATAGACATCTACAGCGCCTCCTGGGGACCGACCGACGACGGGAAGACCGTGGACGGCCCCCGGAACGCTACCATGAGAGCCATCGTGCGGGGTGTCAACGAGGTAATCTTACTAATATTATAATAATTATGCCGAATTTATAAAACTCTAGACATTTTGCAATGTACTCTTATTAGGGTTGTATGTGTCGTAGAATTATCTTCGTAATTATCTTTCCTGAATTTCGAAAAAGATTCAACATTACTTGAAATTTAAAAGATATTTTTGTTTTATTTTAAAATATATTTAATTTTATACTTAAAAATTTAAATTGTAAGTCCCATCAGTACGTGTTAGCTTTGTACTTCACTGAGACTTCTAAGTCCCTTCCAGTAAATAAATGGTTAATATAAGTTTTGTAATTATGTACTGTAACAGCCCAGTATGAATGCTGATGATAATTTTAGTTGACCACATATCACCCCAAATTCGGAATGTGTAACGTCAGATGACATCCGCAGCAGTCTCGGTAGGCCTAGGACCTCAAAAGGGCTGTTGAGCCATTGGAAGAAGAATTTTAATATCAGTTTTAAATACCCAATTTTTTTGCCACGTTTTAGTCGGAGTTTATCCAGACGTTTCGCAAAATAGCTCCGAAAATTTTCATTTGCTAGACCAAGATTGTTTGTCGTTCTGTTCTTCGTAGTAATGCTCCGTAGTTTAAAGATATAACTTTGCATTCACCTAAATGTTCCTCAGGGAATAGATTCCAGCGTCAAGTTGATCGATCTCGTGGTACTTGTCCCACACTCTTCCGAGAAAGGGAGATCAGGCGAGATATCAAACTCCGTGCCTTGAACAAATTTGGAGCGTCGCTGGCCGGCTTGTCCAATGTTAACTGCTAACAACACTTACAGTGTTGCCAACGTCTCCGACACGGGAACATACACCTTCCATATACAGCCTGAGGTCGTAGCTATTGGGAACCTTAATTTTGAATAACTGGTTTGAAACTAAGAACAGGAAAAAAATTTACAAACGAGGAAGTCTCTCTGTTCATCCCTATGGGTTACGCGAAAATCCAAGTCATTCCAACTCAGGCCAGTGTTGTGTTCTCCCATGTAAAGAGGTCCGACTCAATGATAATCCGCACCCGATATCCTCGTTAAAGTTTTTAGGCCACTTATGTATTTCGATCGCCTCCATAACGATGCGGAAGAAACGAGGTTGGTATGGAAGGTGCATTTCGATGTCCTTAGTGAAGTAATGACGGGAATATTCTGAAGTCTGGTCTAGGAGAGTTGTATTTCAGTCAGCTTTGTCAATAGTTGTATTGTGAGGCAAGTTCTGGCCGAGTGAGACAGACTATACAAAGACTCCAGGAGTTTTAATGAGAACAACGCCAGTTCCAACAACAGCATCAGATGATAACGTGCGCCCCCAAGGGACGCCATCAGTCTCCCAGACACCACGTGACCCCCTATCATAAGAACAAAAAAGTTTTGTTTCATATCCTTGTGGATCGATATTGCGAAAGAAGAAAAGGGTGATTTGTATTTTATAAGAAAAATATTTTGCGTTATCTGCTCGCGAAATATTCCTACTATTGCTCTTTTCATTTGTGTGAAGATAGACGTTCCCATTTACCCTGAGACTTTACTTTTGTTTCACTGTCAATATGGGAACATCTATCTTCACACAAATGAAAAGAGCAATAATAGGAATATTTCACGAGCAGATAACGCAAAATATTTTTTTATAAAATACAAATCACCCTTTTTCTCCTTTATATATACATATAAATGAATCGCCGTAATGTACGTACGCGCATAACTATCGAACGACTGCACCAATTCTTTTTTTGTTGTGCTCGCTATTGTCAGGACAAGTTTTGTAAAAAAGAAAATTTTTAAAAATTTGACGAAACACTTTCAAAATTTCATAATATGAAAAAATTCTACGGAAAGGTTACCTTATATCCGCTCGTATGTGGGTTTCGTATACGCTTAATCTGTTTATGCTCCAAAAAGGCTCAACGGATTTTAATGAAAATGTCAGGGATTGAAACAGGAATTTTAACTTTTAGTTTCATGTAGGGTACATTTCGATATCTTGCAGAGTTCAGCAGATATTAGTGTAAATATTTATGAATCCATTTAATTTCCACATGAAAGGCGGCGTAAAACTCAACTGAGGGTTAAAAGTCATATTATGCGTTCCTATACCAATTCATCACACTTACCGTGTTACTATAAGCATAATTTTGGCAGCAGGAAAGAGAGAGAGAGGGAGGAGGGGGAGAGAGAGGAGAGAGGGAGAGGAGGGAGGGGGAGAGAAAGAAAGAAAGAAAGAGAGAGAGAGCATTCTCATTCCATCTATTCTAAACATGAGAAAGCGGTACCTATTCAAAACCAACTGCGACTTGCATTCGTATTCAATTGTCGTTTCTTTGGCAGCAGCAAAACTTATTGTGTTTTTATGTGTTTATCGTCGTGTTATTTATTGTTAGTGATAAGAAAATGCCACCAGTGAGGAGTCCAAATTCCGGTTGGCGTACAAAACAGACGGGCAAACGTAACAATTACCTATGAACGTTTCGCATATAGCTTCCGAACGAGGGATGGAATTGGTGGAATTTTTATATTTAATAAAGTCTCATATTTGAGTCGAAAAATATTTATTGAGGTCATTTACAACATTATTTGTGTATATTTTCAACCCCTTGTAACATTTGAGGGGTGGGGATGGAAATAAGTCAAATTAAAATAACAAGAAAATTATCAACTTTGTGGTCGAAACCGGTGTAAAGGGGGTCGCTGTGTTACATTATGACCTTTAATATGCGATTTAAGTAAAAATTCATACCTTAAATGGGGAAGAAATTTTATTCTGTCAGAGTATGGAAAATATTTTTAGTCCTATTATTGTACCGAGAGTATTTTTGACTGTCGAGATTCGGGAAGTATATTTGTGGTTACAACATAGTTTTCTGACATAAAATTTATAATAAATAAAAAGACGGCCAAAAAGTCTACGTATAAATTTTAGCCACATGTAATTCATATAATTCTTACCATGTACATTCAATAATCTTTTCGGCTGAGGGAGTCAAGGAGTAAATATGATGAACTGGTACATTTTACGCCTGAGGAGATCTCAAAAAGGAGGTGAAACGTCGTCTTTGAATAAATAGTGATATATTTGGCTTTCTTTTTATTTAATATATTTGAGGTTCATTTTATGACGTTTTAAATACCGGTTTAGTCGTGCGTTGACCAAGAATTAAATAATTTACCGGGATGTTATAAATAAATACCCGGGCAACTCTGGGTCTCTAGCTAGCTAGTTAATAATAAAATACTCATTTTTATAAATATTTAAGTAGTAAAATGTCGACTGATTAACGAAGCACACTACAACATAGAGTAGATATACGAATTGTTAAGTTTGCATGAGTTACTTTATGGTTTCATTCATTTGCCAAAAATGCTGTTGTAAAAGTATCTTGGTAATAATGCTTAGTGTATGTAAACTGTACGTAACAAGTTCCGCGATATAGAGAGGTTCGTGCAGCGGAAAAAAGATCATCAGAGAATACGTTAATAGACAATAATCATGTCATTTCTACATCTCTTTTTATATTGAAGGTACGCTACTCGCAGACACGCGTCAACGAAACTTCTCCTATCTCCCATTGTTTGGGTGTCCCTTTCTGCTTCGCAACAATAGATTACTTCGTTCGCTTCATTACAATGAAAACTGAGAATGTAGTTGTAATCTGATCTTACTGCAGTAAAGTTAAATAAATGCCATAAAAATCCAGTGGATATAAAAATTGGGTATATATAATTTCAATATAATTTAGAATTGAAGTGTCGTGAAACGTTATATTCTTTGTAGAATTCTACATATTCTTTGCAGATGAGACAGAGTAACTTTCTATATGTTGGGATTTAAGAAATATTTAATGTTTTACGCTAACAAATATCTATTTATTATAAGCACACAGTAATTAATTTACGAAAAATTGAAAAAAATTATTTCCTGCTAACTAAATATGCAAAAGTTGTCTCCACTCAAGTTTTACCGTGGGGTAAATCGGCTGTCAACGAATTCTGCTCAAATTGATCGTAACAGAACAGTCATACCGCTTCCCTGTGGCCCGATCCTGCAATCAGGCTACTACAGCACCAGACGTAATCTTTCTTCATCATCAACTGCAGAATGACTGATCAATCAACCTCTCCCTGGATCAGTGACCCTCAAAGGGCTCTGATTGGTTCCTGTTTATCCCGCGGTTTTATGTGAGTACCAATCAGCAAAGCTTTATCCTTCCACATCATGTCAGTGTAGGGTAACCGGGAACTGTTTTCCAAGAACCTTAGCACCGTGAAGCGTAGGAGGAGGGGAGCATTCCTTCGTACCTGAGAGGTAACGCATTTCATTGTCTATGGTTTATTTTTAAACTAAAATCCATTGAGCTAGGCGCACGTGTCTAGCTGCTGCACATTCCTAGCTCCCAAATTTATTAATCTTATCATTATACCATGCAACCATACGTCGCAGGGGTTTATTCGTAAATACTATGGAAAAGTACTTGTAACTCCATTCCTTTGAAGACATGGCACGATAAAATTAACGTTTCTTATGTAACATCTTAAGACAATTTTTTTTACAATATTCAGATTAAAACTAGTAAACCAACGACGATAAGACAGGTCTGAATCAAGAGACGCTTTTCAATATCTAGTCATGGTGGTGGGGATAGCTACTGCGAGGAGGCTCCGTTGCCAATTTTACTCTTCGCTACAAAGTTGGCAGCAGCCAGTGCCTCTCATAATCAACATAACATTATAATATCAAGGTTAAGTCAGTAAATTTGTGATTCGTCACTGATACAAAACGAAAGAGAGGGGAAAAAAGGGGAAAGATTTATTTTTCTTATAGCCAGTATTCTTTTTTCATTCGTCACTTTAGGAATAATGTCTCGTGGGACGCATAGGTCATTTAAGGCGGCCGCATCTGGCTCGTGGAAGTAGTTCTAATCACTGGTATTGTGGAAGGGGAACCTCATGTATTCCATTTAACACTAGAAACGCCATAGCTTCTGGTTTAAAAAATGCAAAAAGTATGAAACTCATTTAAATATAAACTATTCTCGTACTTACTTTTCCTATTTCTCATTGTCCCAAAAGTGTGCATAATTTGGAGCATTCTAATTTCAGATATCCAAAACACGAGCTGTTATACTTAGTAACTTTGATGCCGTCGTTTTTATATAAGTAGCCGGGTGGCCGACGTTGCACGGGAATTAATTTATATGAGCCCGCTATAATACTTAATTCAACATTAATCTCTTTGTCAACACGTCATTATACTAACAGCGAGAGCGTCGGATTTTTTAAAATTCCCCTAATTTGTGAGAAGTGATTTTCATCGCCACCACCACGATGACTCAGTATCTTAAACGAATCAAAAAAATCAATTGGTACCTTCAATACGCACATACATAATTCGTCGTCGTTCCCTCACGTGCTCATGCGATGTGGCGACATGTTCGCGTGAAACAACTAAATAGTAGCATAACTTAAATAAAATGTCAGCTATATTTCAGATGTAAAGCGTGTTCCGTTTATCTGAAGACATTGAAATATCTCGAGAACCACACATCGGATCAAAAAAAAGTGTGAATGAAAAATGTTAATCTGGAAAGGGGGCATCTAATTATAAGAAACTCGCCCCCCCCCCACCCTCACCCACTCTACTGGAGAAAGACTGATAGGTCTATAGTTTTTAACGTCTGTTCTTTTACCAGGTTTGTAAATTGTTATAATAAATGCAGTTCCAACAGCCAAATTTTTAAATGGTACGTTGAAAACTCTTACCACGAACGGAATTCCAGCCTCTCGTCCAAGTTTTAATATTTCTGCAGATATATCATCTGGACCCCTGACTTGCTGTTGTTCAGTTTACGTAATCTATGTCTGATTGTTTTCGCCTTAATATTAAAAATTTGCTAATTTCTATTATTGTCCTCTCACTAAAATTTTTTAATACTGAAATGAATCATGAATTTAGAAGATCTGCCTTTTCGCATTCCGATGTTTCCTTATAACCATAATTTTCTAATAGCACCACTTAGTCATTGTTTTGTTTCCTCTATTCCCCAGTTTCTGTAATGACTACTGTTTGGTATTTTGCATAGAAAATATCTTGCGCCCTTTTCTATTTCTAATAACTTTATTAAACCTCTGAAGTTTAATACATTTGCAGTTTTTACTTTCCTGCTAGCACACGCGTGCCTATTTTCACGTCTTTTGTAATATTCTGGATCGTTCTTTCGTTTTATTAATATATGTGGTACGAACCTATTTCTAGCTTCCTTTAATATATATTCGAAATTATGCAAAATGTTATTTATATTTTCCCCATTACACATGAATTTAGATAATTGTTACCAAATACTTGTAATTTTGAGGCGTCGGTTTTGTGATTGGTATTGACAATTTTTTCGTATTTCCATAGCACAGATTAATTGCCTTGAGCATTGTATTTCTAAAAGTTTGCTTTGTGGTCACTAAAAGATGGACGATTTTTCCAATTAACAACACAGTCTGTCAGGAAAACATCCAGTATATTACATTATGAAAGTCATATAATACCGCACAGGTGTCTGTGGAAGTTTTCTCTCGCAGACATTTCCCCTCAGAGTGACTATGTTGGAAATGCCTCTGTTTTTTTTTCAAAGTTCTCACATGCCGTGGCACCTTTACCTATTTTGGGAGGTTTATGCACTAGGGTCGAAGACCTTGGGCATAAGGCAAGAGTTGTTCTCTGACCCCATTGAATCAGTCGGCCAACAGTTTCCCTAAAACTGGTTGAGACACGGAGAAGGGATGCTGTGACCCCATAGCAAACTCGTCTCCCGTCATTCAGAAGGGCGTGAGAATAGTACCCAATGCCCGACCTACCTGATGCTGGTTTTCTAGAGTGTTCCCTGCATTTCTTGAGGTGAAACACGGGGTAGGATTCTTAAACTAGAGCCCGGGGGCCCTAGTCAACCCTTGGCTACCTTACTCTACCTTCCGTATTCCCCTTTTTCAATTCCCTCCTATACTATTAAAGCGGAGTTGCCTGTTTCAGGATCACCCTCATGTAGCCCGTTAACCCCCAAAAAAATATCATATGACGGGAATAATGGCAAGGGCGTAACACCGCTACCAGCAGATACTATATCATCCTGGTGGATGAAGTTGTGGACGAGACTAGCGCCACTTGAATCGGACTTGACTGCACAGCACAGGTGTTGCACCAGGCGCAGCAGACACAGGACCGAAGCATTCCCAGGTTGAACTGACCACGTAGTTAGTGAGGTTCCTGGGATGCTATTATTGGAGAAGGTTATGCAGCTGAACGGAGCGCAGTGCCTCCACGTGCAAATGCGCGTGGGAAACGACACGTGCGACCGCCCTTAACCGGGGGAGGGGAGAGACTCCCACACAGTTCTACGTCACTTACCCTAAATTGGAGGATACTTCTCATTGGGTTCTAATAACAATTCGTGTCAATATCAATTTTATTTGTAACAATGCTTCCTCGTGTAATTATTCTAACCAGAAGTATGTCGTCATGCGATAATGACGGGAAAATTAGTTCTTTTAAAGGAATACTTCAGTGTAGTTCTTTAATTGAACTGAACTAGTTCTTTCACGTAGTTCAACTCAACTGATAAGTGCATTTGTCTTTTATCAGTATGTTACAAACTTCGTTTGGTCCCGAAATACTTCGTTTGTAACACACACAGACTATGTCCCTAGATCAACTCAGGTCGTCGCAGGAAAAGAAAAATACTTTGTTTAAATAAAATATAAAGTTTGGCCAAAAGTCAGAACCGGAGTAATTTAATTTTAATACGTTCCGTCCCCAGTCTTTCGGGACCAACTTAGTTTTTCTTCTTCGTCTTCTTCCTTGACTCTGCAAGCTCATGGCCTACTGAGTCGACTGGGGTCTGTCATCTTACATGGCATATTCCTATTTTGGATTTACAGCGTATCGATTCTCCAGCAGTCTTAATCCCAGTCTCCGTGGCCATGACGCCACAACTCTCAAGCCCATGATAGGTTTCGAACCGGGGACCTCTGTGTTGTGACGCAGCGACGCCACGGGACATCGGCACCCCCCGCTCAGTTAATTCATCAAGTAGTTTATATAATTAAACATACATAGTTTAATACAAATAAATAAATAAACTTGGTATATTATACGTACAATTAAAATATTACAAAATTTCGTGTTGCTGCTATAACGTCCTGGGGCCGAAAGGAGTGGGGAAAAATCTCTCACATTGTTGTAACCAAATATTTTTAAATTACAAGATTTATATTTAAAATATTCTGGAATGCACAGGCGAATCACAATAATAATCTGTGTTCAAATGTTCAAATTAAGAAAAGAAGTAGCCAAAATACAGGTAGTAGGTTCACGATTAACTAAATACCACAAAGCATTTCCGCAAACCTTGAAGCTTTTGTCGTGAGATGACAAACGTGAGAATCGCGAGGACGAGACACCGAATAGAACAAGTGGCGAAGACTTCGTTATTGAGTTAACAGAAACGTTGAGTGGTATTCGTGCAATTGCTAATTTTAATCTTTATTTTGAAATTTGAAAAATATTTATATCCAACAAAGGCAAAGAGAATAGGGGGGGGGGGGAATTATACCCTGAAGCATATATAAATATATATTATTTGTTCTGATGCTTTCGATTGGGCATGCGCACGTTAGTAAATTAAATATCAGGGCGAGCTTGAAATGCGATTTACTGTCGGATCTTCCGCTAAATAGATAGAGGAATATAATTTCACCTTTTATTATCCCCTGCGTGAAGATAATTTTACTAGAAGTTTGTGTCACATTGTATATAACATTCAAACATTCCAGACGATAAATGGCGATAAATGATGGAAAGACTAACTAAATAAAGGAAAAAGGGAACAAGAATAACGAAAACTAAAAAGGACCATGTCACCGCTCATTGAGATACTTCGACCATCCTTAATTCACGAACTGGCCAAATTTCATGAATGATAGTTCACATAACCAGTGAATTATCTGCACAGTTCTGTTTCCGAAATTGCTGTTTGCAACTAGTTAGTTCTCGAATTGAACATCACTATCGAGCACTGTAATGTAGCTCTGTAATGATACATTTTCGGATCCCTGTTGTAATGCAGTATTTTTCTTCTTTGAGGTATTCATTCGGTAAGCTTTTCCCTCGATTACATATTGTATAATATACGCTTGCTTTATACATATTCATTGGTATTTCAGATGCATAGTTGACACTCCAATTTCATATTACAACCGAACTCGGTTACAAAAAAGGAACTCGCATATTTTTCATATTTTGAGGTCAGCGGATGGTGTGGCAGGCTACACGAGTACGACTCAAATAATTGCTATTTCCTTTAATTTCATAAAGACGGAATGTGAAAGAAAGGGGTTATAGTGTAATGATTCTACGGTATTTACCTAGTGAACCTGCATTGGGTTGGCCTGTCTCACGCAATTCCCAATATTGGGAGAGGTGTTTACTGTGGAGTCGCATTATTTCTTTCTACGATCCTCGACAGCTTAGGAGGCAGCTGACTGACTGTTCCAATAGGACCAGCCGACGGCTCTTTTTCCGGGAAGAGGGGAGGGGGGTTAAAATCTAGATTTAGATTTAAATGTTGAATTTATTAATACTGCAATTGAGTAGCACTCGATGGCAGTTACAAAAAATAAAATATGTTACAAATAATAATTACACTAATATAATATAAATTAAATTAATTCCTAGCAAAAAAAAGATAAAAAGTTTTCTTCGCACTTCACTACACTTCCTAATTATTCCCTGAAACACGTTACTATTGGCAGGGAATGTTTCAAAAACTTCTGCAGGTAAATTGTTCCAATCCCTTACAGTCCGATTTAAAAATGAAAATTTCCCAACGTCAGTTTTAAAGCTACACTACCCAATTTTACAATGATGATCCCCTCTACTGAAATAATTTACTTCAAAAAACTTTGATGCAATATCTTCCCAGGATTGTTGGCCTGCGTACGCTTTAAAAAGAGCCCCGAGACGTAAATTTTGTCGTCGTTTTTCTAACATATCCCACCCTAATTGACGAACCTTCTCGTCTCCGTGACCAGGACACCGCTTAACAAATTTTGCCGCCCCTCCCTGTACTTTTCCAGTGCCTGGACCTGATATTTTCGGAACGGATCCCAACAAATACAGCCGTATTCTAGTACTGGACGCACGAGAGATTTGTATGCAAGTTCCCGTGTTTCACAGTTTGCTTTTTTTAAAATCCGCATGACGAAATGAAGTGCCTTCCATGCTTTCCTAGTCACATGGTCTATTTGATATTCCCAACCCGTATTACTGCTCAAGTATATACCCAAATACTTACAGTTACTTTCTTGTACTATTTCATTACCGCTGAGCTTATAATTAAGAACTATTTCTACGCGACGCCTACAAAAGCTTATTGTCTTGCTCTTGTTACAATTTATTTTCATTTTATTAACAAGTGCCCAATCTTTTATTGTATCTAAATCTTTTTTTAGTAGTTCTTCATCGATCACAGTTTTTATTTTCCGATATATTACGCAGTCGTCAGCAAAAAGACGCACCTGAGAATTAATGCCTGATGCTAAGTCATTTACGTAGACTAGAAATAATAAGGGACCAATAACGTTGTTTCCATTAGTCCTCGATTGAGGAAATAGGATACGTCATAAATTACAAATGAACAAAACAAGGTACATAATTAAAGACAAATAATCTTAAAATAAATTAATAAAAGAAAATGTATATAGACAAAAGTCAATATAAACACAACACGGACACACGATGTCACACACACACTGGGAAACATAAACAAGCACACACTGAGAAACACATGATGGTGATCCTGAAACAGGCAAATCCCCTTTAATAACATATGAATAGAATTGAAAATGGGGGATGTGAGAGGTTGAGCAAGATGGCAAAACGTTGACTAGGGCACCCCCGGGCTATATTTTAAGGATCCGACCCGGTGATTCACTTGAATGAGAAGCAAGAAAATCGCTAGAAAACCTGTATCAGGTAGATTGGGGTTGTGTACTATTCGTATGCCCTTCCGAATGGGCGGAGAAGAGTTTCCAACATTACATTCTCAGTCTCTCCGCCAGTTTAAGGGGCCAGCTGGCTGATTGATCCAATGGGATTTGCGGATATCTCTTACCGTATGGCCAAGGTCTGTGACCCCCAGCGGAGATAAAGGCATATGAAAACCTTGAAATTAGGGAAAGGACGAGGCATCCCCGAAGATAATCACCGTCATCACTATGTGGAATAATACCTGCGATAGAAAGCTCCTAGAGGTATATCCTAAACTCTTTTTTCTTTTGCTTCATGAGCAGTTGAGAGAATTTTCCATCAACTATGAAATGTCTACGACTTTCTGCGGACGGTTACGGTTAGACGAAACTGTGATCAATTCATCAGTCCAGCCACTACATGACTGTTTCGTTGAGGGAAAAATATTATTGAGCAAAATAAACGATATTGAAATAATTGTAATCTGTCATCTCGGTACTGAAGAATAAACCCTTCAACATTTAGTCATTTGAAAAGAAAATAACAAGAGAAAAGAAAATTATAAAGTATCTATTGATAAATTTAGACACTGTATTCGTTGAGTGTTTAAAATTCTACGCGGTTCCTGTCTGTGACGACCCAATCATTAAAATGCAATATATCAGTTGGATTAGTAATGCATTGTAATTTGAATTGTTTATAATAATAATATCATTTTTCGAACTCAAAAAAAAAAGCAAAACCCGGATGAAACAAGCAGCTGCTGAATCTAACGGTATAACTATTTATAATAAAACGAATATATATTGAAACTGCAAATGGTTCGATACAATTTTATAAAACTATATATTGTAAATGATTTGGGGGGAATATTAATTAATGAAATTAATTATTGGGTTTAAATATATACATTTATTAATTATAAGCACAATAATTTTAATATGGGTCGTGCGTGTATATATTATGTACAAAAATAATTAATTTAAATGGGATTGTATTAAATATCTCAGGGTATTAATGGTTTGGGTGACTACGTGTAACAGATTTTTTTTGTTCGTCGACGAACCTGAGTTGTTAAAACCCTTCTTCCCTGCTTCCTGGACTGATCAAAGCATGGTCCACCTCTCCGCTGCCACCTCACAAATCTGCTCTCGCCGTAACTTCTCTGCTGCCAATCTCCTCTCTCCACCTCCTTGTATCACCAGAAATCTGTCCACCACTCTCCTTCAATATCCTCTCGCCATCACCTTGTCACGTTTAACTCAAAAGTTAATTAATTCACAATTTGCTCTGCTCATAACACAGGGATGCACAACCTCCTTACTCGTCCAACCCGCTCTCTAAAAACACATCTTCACTCAACCATGTCCTTCGCCGCTCTCCAAGTACAACTTTCACGGGAGCTCATCCGCTCCGTGTCCATCCTATCGCCCGTCTCACTCAACCGTCCAATTCGCTCTCCAAGTACACAATGTCCCCAAAACTGTCATTGTTTTTCAAAATTTCGGTGTAAAGTATTGTAACATGAAGTTACTCCTCTGTCGTCGGCTTCTTTTGAGACTTGCCGACAGGAAGGTATTGTTGATGGCGCGCCTTGTAAAACGTTTCCGTAAATAATAAAAAAATTGGGCGCGGATTCAACTGCGCTACAATATGTATCTTCTCTTCTTTTGAGGCGCTACGACAACTACTGCGATGTCTTGGCCTGATCCACAACGTGTCTCCACTCATTTCTTTTCTGGACCTTAGACGCCTACTTTATAATTCCGAGACTCCTAATATCATTTGGTACTTCGTCTATCCACTTGGTCTTCGGTCTGCCTCGTATTTTAGTTGAAAGGGGTATCCAGTTACAAACCATTTTTTCCATTTCTTTCATCGCTCATTCTGTGTAGATGTCCAATCCAACTTAATCTGAGAGACTTCACGTGATTCACTATATTTCTGTATTGAATTATTTTATCTAATTGATCATTTGTTCGTATCCTCCAGTTTCCACATGAGATTTTAACTGGACCATAAATCGTTCGAAAGACCTTCCTTTCAAATATGTAGTCTTTTGATGTCCTTCTCTTTCAGTGTCCAAGTCTCGGCCGCATAGGTGACTATTGGTCTTATTACCGACGCATACAATTTCAATTTTTCATTTTGGATAGTAACTTGCTTTTAAGTAGGTCTCTGTAAGAAAAGTAACCTCTTCTTCTATGGAGTTATTCCCATTAAGAATTGTTGCTAGGTATCTGTACAAGGTTACTTCTTGGTATGTGATGTCGTCAATCGTAACAACTGTTGCCAGACCAACCTTCGTTCTGCATCGCATGTATTTTGTCTTATCTTGGTTGATTACAAGCTCTTGGGAAAAAGGCATTTCTTTTCGTTTCTTCAATGTTTGTTCTAACGAGTTCTTTGTTCTTGATGTCAAAAGAATATCGCCTGCACACGCTAAGTATTGTTTTAGTCTTGCAGTAATATTTCCTTGAATATTCGAGCATGTCAGAATGTTGTCCGTGACGATACAGAATAGTGTGGCTGATAACGGGCCTCCTAGTTTAACCCTGGGGTTAATAAATATTGGGTCACTTAACTGATTGTTAACCTTAATTCTTGCTATATATATATACGAAATATTTTGTTTAATGTTCTCATCGGTTACAATACTTTAATTTTTAAAATTATACTACATGTGATCTTGTCTGCTACTCATAATCCATAGGACCCTTATTCCTATAAGAAATCTGTATAGTTTGGACCCTATTTCACCTTCATCTAACAATACAGCAGTCAAATCCAAAAATAGAAAAAACCATTTCAAGTCTCTGATTATTTGAGCAGCTTTCTTTGGTCCGCTAAATCTTACACGAGGAAGAGAACATGGTTTTTCTACCGTCTAATTAAGCCCTTTTCTGAAACTCGCCCTTTTTTGAATTTTCTGTTAAACATATTCGTTCTACTGCTTACTTTGTCAACAATGTTCTAATTCAAATAAGCACTTTATTTGGGCATTACGCTACCTGTATAATCGTTTTTCGCTCTCTTCCTCAAGCTTTCATTATATTAATTTCGATACTAAGTTTGTATAAATAGTATAAATCATAAATTGACAAGTGCAAATGTATTTCATTTACATTTTTCCAGAAATTCAGATGATTTAAGTTACCTCCGTGTTGAAAATTATAATAGATTCCCAACAGACACTTAAATCTTCATCGATTCAATGGAAGCATCCATCGATTACTTTGCCTTCGATACTTGCATATATATAGGCTACATTATTTAGTTTTCAAATTTGTTGACCACGGTGGACTTATTATTTAATAATAGTTGGTCGAGTGTTCCAACTATATGTATATATAAAGGAGAACAAAACAAATAAAAACATCGCGCAAGAAAAAGTGGTATCACGTGCCTATATCCTGAATTGATGGTCATTATTTCCCTGAAGATGTTCAGAAATATTAACTGTTCGAAATGTAGATTACTTTTTCTCCTTTCTCGTTTATGCTACTTGCTACCTGCAACCCAATTTACATTTTCTTACAATTTACAAATACATTTTCTTAAAACTTCTTAAAACCGACCCATTAAATATATACATTACCGTATTCTACGCCGTTTGAACAAAGATAATGGTAACCTCTTTAATGCCTTAAGTACGACATAATTCCTCTAGGATACAAACAGCCTGTAGGAGATGGTCTCAGCTTTCTTCCCACGTGATTCTCCGAGGGGATGCTTCCTCTTTTTTAGGTTTTAAGGTTCTCACACGAGGCACTTCGGTCAGTTTTAAAGTGTGCATGTTACCGAATTGCAGACCTTGGGCATATTGTAAATGCCATCAATTGATCCTATTGGAACAGTTTGTCACCTGCTTCCTACAGGAAGAAGAAATGATGTGACACCTCACCAGACTCCTCTGCCCTCATCCGGAAGGACCCAATAACCCAACCTACCTTATGAATATATATTTTTTTAATTGAGTTCATTTAAACTCACATCAACAGAAACAGGTTATTAGCAACGTTCATTAGAATTTTTTACATTAATTACATTACATAAATTTATCATTTTAAAAAAAATTAACATTATCTTCTTGATGTTCCATTTCTCTTTATTTCTGGAATCTGCTGCATTGATATATATGTTTTATGGTGGTTATGGTGTTGGGATTTATTTTCATGGGGTTGAAGGTGGCTGACTGTGGGTTATAATTATTGGATTTCATTGCTTTCCATTTGGTTTCCCAGTGTTGTTGAAGCTTGGCTTGTGTATGTTTCCAGATTTCCCAGACGGTATTTATTTGCTTTGCTGTTAAGTTACCTACGTTATTGGTGGCGTTCATGGCTTCTTGATCTGTAATGACGTTTCCAATTATGTTTTTGCGCGACGGAATCCATACAATTATTACTGTTGTTCCAGTTTCGGCAGTTTCGTGGAATTTCTCGTGTATTTGCATTTTCAGTTCGTTAAAGGTTTCAGTTTGAGTTAGTTTCTATATGGAGAGGAGTGAATATTTTCTCGGGTTTGCTCTGCTTCTCTTCCAGGTAAATACCGGGGAGGATCTTTAAACTATATACCCGGGTCCATAGGGAACCTAGTGGTTGTCTTCTTCTACCTTTCGCATCCCTCTTTTCAAGTTCCCTTATTTTACTGTTAAAGGTGATTGTTATCAATTGAATCACACACGTGTGACCTGCCACTTTTAAAAATAGTTTCTCTATTCTAACATTAATATTATTTTCTTTTGCGATTAACCTACAACACAGTCGGGAGTTGTACTTTTCTACAGAGACCATTTATGTGATCCAGTTTCCTACAGATTCCATAAACTGTTTTGCTTTTAATTAAAACGTTCTTGCGGAATATTAGTTTTGTTAACCTGATAAATGTTTCTATTATGAAACGGGAACTGAATTGCAGCGGAATTCACTAATTACGTAAATATCCAATTGCATTTAAGCCCTAGGAATTCATAGCATCTATTCTAATTAAGTTATCTGAAGTCAATAAGTAAATGTTCATCAAAATAAAATGTTTGCTTCAAACTTAAAATTTGAAGTAGTTATAAAGATACATTATTCAACGGTTAATTAATTAACCTGAACAGACGAGCTATTAATATTGCAGTATGTTTGATGTTATACCTAGAGTGCTAATTCCT
Organism: Eucriotettix oculatus; assembly: GCA_034510155.1. NCBI lineage: Eukaryota > Metazoa > Arthropoda > Insecta > Orthoptera > Tetrigidae > Eucriotettix > Eucriotettix oculatus. The sequence continues at coordinate 133,974,464 of CM067376.1, read as the reverse complement.
ATTGTAATGCACGAGTGCTTAAGGACCTAAAGCCGGGCTCATTCGACCGAATAATACATGAACAGACGATAAGGGTATCATTTCCAGAGTTCAGAGGAATCTCAATTTCGAGGCATATCACATCAAATTTTTCCATACGCAATATCTTTAACATGAAAATACAGACAAAAGAATTTTCGTGTTTGTGTTTTTATTCAGGGAAGGATTACCTTTAAAATGTCGAGAAATATAAAACTAACACAACTATAATGTACTATAGTTCTGAATATAGTATTTTTTTTATTTGGAGAAAACTCCCACAGGAATATTTGTTAATTTTTTTGCGTAACAGGCTACATGAGGGTGATCCTGAAACAGGTAACTCCCCTTTAACAGCATAGGAAGTAAACTGAAAAGAGGACGATGTAAAATGTAGACAAACGGATCCAAGGGTTGAGTATGGCCCCTGGCTATAGTTTAAATATCCTACACTGTGTTTCACCTAAAAGAGATGGAAGGTAAACCCTAGAAAACCTGCATTAGGTATGTTGGGCTTGTGGGTACTATTCTAACGCCCATCCGAATGACGGGAGACGAGTTTGCTGTGGGATCGCAGCATTCCCTTCTCCGTGTCTGCGTCAGTTTGTTTCTTGCAATTTATTTTCATCCCTAATGTAACCCCATATTATTTAATTTAAAGAAATGATTTAGTTACAGCATTGTTTAGTGACAGAATAATGTTTATATGGTGAAAAATTAAATTCGTCACAATGTTTTTTTTTATTTCTAGTTGATAGAGATCCTTTTGTCTAACCAATATAGCAATATGAATAATTGTTAAAATAAATAATTAGTTCCTATTATTTCAGTCTGTCTTAAATATTGACAATCACCGTAAGGGTCGGTCAAAACATCTATTAATTTCTAAATTATTGTTAAAATTTTATTTTATCATCTGATATGTGGGTCGTTATTTCTTATTTTATTTATGTTTTATTCAGACATTAATTGTTCTTATACCAGCAAAAAGAACAAATTTAAACACATAAGATGGGGTCGTATTTATGGGCCTTGTCATAGAAACTTTAAAATTCCTTGTTGAACAAAGAACACCTTGCTCATTTAGTCTTCTTAGATGTCGGCATGGGCTAGAGCAAGCATTCTGCCCTGAATAAACCAATTCTAGACCAATTCACAGATCTAAACAGTCTCTCCGTTCTGCACTTGGTTACCACCCCCCTTCTCTCTCTATCATTATTCAAATTCTAAAATCAGATTGCAATCTCCGATCTCTTATTTTCCAACTTCTCCATGCTTATTGCCAGAAAATTAATTTAGTCTCATTTTGAAATTGTTCTCTAGGCCATTATTTATTTTGGTTCAAATTCGTCTCCAATTAAATATCATTTACCCTTACACTTTGAGGGAGCCATCTACCCCAACCCACCGATGTTTTTGGAAAAGTATGTCGTCTACTCACAGCCAGATGTCGCTAATTATTCTTAATTTCTTAGTGTCAACAAAGATTTAATTTTTTATAAAAATGACTTTAACGAAGGTCGAAGTGAAAAGCAATAATCTTGAATGATGATCATCGAATAGAAGGGATGGCAATTGACAGTTTATTATCTGTGATTAACGGAATTATTTGTCTGACAAGATAAACTTACGGGTTCTGATGCCATTTAATTCAATCCACTGATATATAAGTCATCGTTAGATTTAGATCTTTTAGTTCTGTTGGTCCCCTGGTGAGAAAATAGGACAAGTCAAAATGATACAGTTACAAAAGTGATAAGTTCAATAAGATATTAAATACTTAGACTATACATAAATACTAATTCTAAAAAATTACAAAAAAAATACAGACGTAAGAAAGATTAGACATGTAATGTAAGAATAAGAATTATTATGTCATAAACACATCATTTCAGAAGTATCTATCGGGCAGTTCAGACAATTGTCCAGTATCAGTTGGACAAACATAGAAGATAAATTTATTTTCTAGGGAACTAATCTGCATTAGGCTCAAATCGATTTACAAATTCATTAATAATAAGTTAATAAGTAGACCTTTGCATATATGTTGTAGCTATTTATAATTGTATGTTTAGGTAGTGTATACTTTTTTCAAATAGTGAAAGATGATGTTTATCCATCCGTAAAGTCGTGTGGTTTCTAACATTTTAATCATGTGATTCTCCGTTAGTACCAAATCTATTTCCATTAATTTTACATATTTAAGGGTTTCTAGAATCTATTCACTAGCTAATGTTAAAATTAAAAGAGCTTTGAAGAGAGGTCTACACCTTTCTCTAAAATTATTGCCATATAGTATCCGGATCTCACGTTTATGTAGTATAAAAGTTTCCTCCGACCGATAAATAAGTCCCCCGTTATGTGGGGTAATATTCATAATATACAGTTTCTCCAGTTAACGTATCAACTTGTATTAGCAAACAGAGGCAGTAACAGACCGAGCTGAGTTTACTTGAGAGAGTCTGAATATGTTCGTTCCACCGTAACTTTCCCTCAAGTTGAATTACACAGAAATGGCGCAGAATCTATTGTTTGGTTTGCTAATTAAGCAATGTTGTTACTGAATGATAATTGAACCAGTTGGTTGGCCACACATTTTTGTGACTTGAGTGCGTTATCGACATTATTTTGAAGTATTTTGTCACCCCTATCGGTTATTACTAAGTTCCTTTCATCAGCGTAAAGAACTTATTTTAAAGGGGCTCGATACAATCTGGAAGATCATTAATGTGCAAAAGAAAAAGCTTAGTTCCTATAATCGACCCTGCGGGACCCCAAAAGTTACTGTTATCCAATCGGAGTCATAAATATTCCCGTCGTTGTTGTCTATGGAGATTTTTGGCTTATCATTGATTTGAAAAGTAAGGAAGCATTTTCCCTGATACGGTACAATTCTAATTTATCCAGTAAAATATTTTGATCAGCCATGTCGAACGCCTTCAAGAGAATTTTGTATTGATTGCATGAAATCGTTCATGACACTTTTGGTAGATTTATTTTTGAGAAAGCTTGACGTTCACTTCTTTTTTTATATTATTTTAGTTAATATTTTGCATGCATTGGATACTAAACTAATTTTTCTGTGCTGTTCACGTCTATCAGCCCCTGCCTTCTTCGGTATGGGTGTAATTATGTTTTTACTAAAATCTAAAATAAATATTACACGCCAAAGCTGCTTCTGTATTTTCAATTATTTTGTTGTCTTGAAGATTAGAGATTTTCTTCGTATCAGATCTGTTTTTATTGAAATTGTAGGTGCGTCAACAGTGGACGTTCTTGGCAAATACAAAAATATTTACAAAAAGATACAATAAATTACTTCGAAATTGCGAATAATACAGAATGAGAAGAAAACAGACACTTTTAGAACACAAAAAAAAGATCACTACGGCACATATAAACTGCTTAGATTTCTTCCGGAACTCAAATTTCTATAATGAAATTAAGAAGACAGTGAGCACCCACTGGATAACCACACAGTTCCCGCCTGGAATAGTTAGTAATGGTGAACCTTCTGCAGGTGTCATACCGGGGGATGTGCGGCACAGTCAGAGCGGTGTCACAATCTCAGTATAAGGGCTGAGAACTCCTAGAAAAGAGAAATGAATGTGTAAGACGGGAGTGGAAAGATCCGAGTCTTGCAACAACGACCTGCTGTATTCTCGAGATATCTCGAGATAGGTTATTTCCTTGAAGGACTCCATTTCATTATCAAGGATTCCTACATTTTTTCCTCTTCTATCATTATTCCAACTTTCTTTCAGGAGGTTGATGCACCCTTGAAGAAGTAGGAAAACCCAAGCGGTATATTTGCAAGGAGGCCTCCTGCTTAGCACCATTATCAGCAAGCTCGCATGAGCCGGGATCTAACAGATGGTGATTTGTTGGTTATTTCTTTTTATCTCCCAAAGAAGGTTCCTGATTTCATTGATGCAACTACTTCTACACCGTTGATTGGACAGTGAGTTGGTCGCCACAAGAGAGTCTGTCAAAATCCACGTGAAATCTAATGGGTGGTCTTTGCAATATTGTAAAACCATCATCAGTATCGCACATGTTTCAGCCGTTGTGGCTGAAGCATACTCGTTAATTGTCATTGAATTCAGCTGAGATAACAGAGCATCTTTCTTTTCCGGATGCATTATTTATTACATTTCACGTGGCTTGTATTTTGTTGTCTGAATATATTATGTATTTTGATGTTGCAAGTTTCCGAGCGGCGACAAGAACTTTTTTGTGAGTCTTCTTGTATGATATAAAATAGTTTATAAACTGGGGATATGTGGTATTTTGTTGTATTACACGAAAAAACAAAAAGGTTTTCACGCTAAATTTTTTTCTTTAATAAATAAGAATCTCGTTTAAATATAATAACAATCAAATTGAAATTATAATAAAACTATGAATAGTTTTATGTTGTTGCTTCAAGACATTAATTTTAAATAAGAAGGAATTATTGGAGAAATTAATATAAGTCGTGATAAAAAGTAGCTGCCTTTTTTGTTCTTAGAAAAGAAAGTGTACCATTTATGTTAGTAAATAACATTTACGTTCTTGTTTGCCAGGGTCGCAATGGACTGGGTAATATATACGTGTGGGCGAGTGGTGATGGTGGAGAAGACGACGACTGCAACTGCGATGGCTACGCGGCTAGCATGTGGACCATCTCGATCAACAGCGCCATCAATGACGGCCAGAACGCGCACTACGACGAGAGCTGTTCTTCCACCCTGGCTTCCACCTTCAGCAACGGCGCCAAGGACCCCAACACTGGCGTGGTGAGTGCACCAATTGATTGCAACACTGTCATCGTAGCAGGCAACTTTTTATTTGCTGGGTGCCCGGCGTTTCCGGGCATTTATTTATATTAGCACGTCACAGTATAGAAACGGGCAATAATATCCTTATCAACGTGTAATTATACCCCTGTCTACAATAATCTTTGCCTACAAATGATTAAAAGTCTCGGCCCCACCATTTCTAAAACCGAACTTCTATTACATGTTACTAAGAGTCGCTCATCCACTGTGTGCCACGGCGGCGGCGGCGACGACGTTCAGGAAAAGCAATTAAAAGTATCATTACTTAAATAAAATGTTAGTTATATTTAACTCTCCGTTAAGCTATGGTTTCCTAGGAAAGCGTTGTCCGTCAGTAACGGACGTAATGCTGCACGTTTGACGGAAACGTCCAATCTGGAGATGTAAAGTTAGAACGACGTTAACGCTGACGTCCCGTTTGTGGTCAAACAGCAGGTATAAGGGTTGACCGTCTGAGCAGGTAGTAAGAGGATTAATTACATAGTGGACTTGTATCGATGATACTTGGAGATATTTTATATGACGTTTAACTTTAAAATATTATTTAGATATCAATTCTACGCACCATTACAAGAAAAATGATACCAAACAATATATACTTTAATGAATTTAAGCGCAACATATTTGATACAGAGCTAACGTATATATTTTATCGGGAAGTTTTTATATGTTTTGTTGTTACTTTTATTATTATTAACGTAACTTATAATTTTTTAAGTAAAATTATATACAGAACGTGAACTTAAATTAGCTATTACTACTACATTGGACATTTCATTAACAAAGCTATATTTATTCCTTTTATGTGTACAAATATGTTCATTTCACATTGGAAAAATTTTAGAAAATTTAATTATTATTACAAAAAATATCGAGTCTTGAAAGATGGAGTAAATATCACTAGTAAAATGCTGGGATATTTTTAACCGATTTTTAAATTCAAATATTATATATTTTACTAAACTTCTAAAATTATTTACATCATTAACGTTAGTATTAGCTTTTACATTGCCCAATTCATTAAAAAAAGATAAATTTCCGTTTTATTTACATAGTTAAGTTCACTTCACACGAGGGAAACATTATCGAAAATTTAATAATTGTTACAAAAAGAAATGTGTATTTAAGAATGGAGCAATCATAGATAATATAAATGGAGGTGAGAAGAAATACCAAGTATACGCTTGCCCAACGACCTGAAAGGTTACCTATTGGTATTAGTTACACAGGTTCAATTCTTCAAATCCTCATTACTTACTCCTGTCGATCAAACTTCCTTTTATTTTATTGTGTTCTATACATATCGATTCTACGCACAATAACAAAAAATTATAATCAACAATTAATCAAATTATTGTACTGTAATCGTAATATAATTTAATAAAAAAAATAATCGAACTTTATCACAATTTAAAATAAAGTAATTTTTTCCAACTTAATAAAATACAAAGAATGGTCAAAAGTTAGAAATGGAATAATTAATGAGACCATGTTTCGTCTCCCAATTTTTAATTTCGGCCCCGGATTTTACAGGAGCAACAGGAAATTTTTAGAAATGTATTTAAAGAATTTTCATAAAGTTGGGAGACGAAACATATTCTAATTAAATTATTCCATTTCTGACTTTTGTCCATTCTTTGTGTTTTATTCATGAGAATCTGACTGATAAATAGATGCTGCATAATAATAGGTGTTTCATTCCAGTAATTTACGAATTAGTCACTTCTGATTCAAAAGCACACATCAATAATTGTTAGAACAAGAAGCACATCAAAATATCAGCAATGGCGCCTAGATTAACAGTAATCGGGTGCTGAGAAGTCGTACGGGGTTGCAGGAAGTCCGCAGTTGTAAACAATCCTTGCTTTGCAGAATTTCTTTTCCTGGAAGTTAGGGAAAAAGGTAAAAATCTGCATTCAATGGACCAGACCCAAAAGCACTGCCTCAACAAATATTGTTGTTTCACATGTGATTGTTGGAGACATGCTTTTGTCCCTTGCACAAGAACTCGATGTAACTTTGTCTAAGACGTCAAACTCTACACGATCTATCAAAAGTGATAATGTAACTATCGAATATCTCGATTTCCATGGACCAGTGACAATACTTTTATAATTTTCTGCGGTTATTTCAGAATGTATGGCTGCTACCACAAAACCTACAGGCAATACAATACATTATGTACCTGAATATTATATAACATTTAAAGTGCAGGAGAAGTATTTGCTACAGGTTAAAGAATGCTGATAATGCACTTCAATTACACATTAAAAACTCAATCCCAAAGTCCGTGCTAGAGTAGATTCCATTCATATTTGAGAAATGTTTAAAAATTACTTCAACGGACCAGGGGAGTTGAAAAGTATCGTAAACATTAAAACATTAAATCACTATGGAAACCATCCCCATCTAGCTTCACAGCCAACGTTTCTGTGACGTCATCATCCGTTGCATTACGTCCGCTACTGACGGACAACGCTTTCCTTTAAGGCGCTCTAGGTCTAGTGGACCTACCGTAAGGGGGCACTTACAGCTTAGAGTAGGAAGATTTTGACTAATTTAACTATTTTCTGTCTTTCTAAGTTTTATTCCTATGTCAATGATAGTAGTTTATTAAACTGACTTTCATATACATTAAACAATTTTTAATGCGAGAAAACATAATATTTACAAAATTATGAATGACTTCTTTTCACAATGCAGGTATGAACCGTTTCCTGATAACTATTTTAAAAGATTTATGTGTTTTCTTTTTCGTCATGTAACTGATACTCTTGCTTACAACAACTTGCTTTTTGAGTTAAATTCTTTAAAACAGATAATATTTTTAATGTTGTGCTAAATGGAAAGCATTGATTTTTGATCATTTTTGAGTATTAATTTTTATCTGAAAGAGTATTACAGTGACACAAGCATCATTCTGTAAATTAAGTGTTAAAAACACACACACAAAAATTTTTTACAATGGTATCAGGGAAACGGATCTTAAAAATGGATTTATTTATGTATCTTGCATACTTTAAGAAACGTATGGAAGTGAAAACTCTCCCCTGCAGCATAAATTTGGCCTTCTAATGCTGAATTCTGATTCGCTTCCTACAATAAAATGTTCTTTCTGCATTTCCTGGCCTCTTTTCTGCAGTCCTCCAAGTTTAGTGCATGTTCGCAATACTTCCCAGATTCCATTCCTTATTCTGAAACCACTTTCAATCTACTTTGTGTGCCTTGACTGAAAGTAATTACAGCATCTTTGGTTGAAATTTTGACAGTTATATTTCCACTAAATCCAGTTTTAGGACGTGTTTTGCAAATTTTTGAGGTCAACGACTCATTGACATTTTGTTTGTATGCTCCTACACACCTTTCTAGAAGCTATGTGGCATCTAAAGTTTTGAAGACTGGTTGTATTGCATTCATTACAGATTCTGGCAAAGTATTTATAGTGTTTATAGCAGGCCACCATTCCTTCAATTATTGCTCTCTGATATGGGCACCAAGAAGTGGCATGTGGCATCGGTTTGCATCTTATGAGCATTTATGACACCAAATGGCCCATATAGTCATTCCCATCTCACTTTCTGAATTAGAATTCCCTCTGATAGCATTTCCATAGTATTGAGTTCATCTTTTCCAAGCTTAAAGTTCAACAGTGAAATAATATTAAAAATGTAGACAGGTCATTATATATTTATAAATTCGAATTTAAATTTTTAGATAATGATTTATTCAAAAATGATAATTCAGCATCCATCAATTTTATATACACAATTATTATAAATCGAGTAATTATAATTTCAAAATAAGTAAATTATTTTGAGTACGTGTCAATTTATTTCGAAGTTTCGTCGAAAATTTTTTCGCACGTTATCCTAATATCTAGTCGCAAACTAAAAAATATTATACTTTTCACAGCTGTAATATTTAGTTCTACATTGTTTATTAGTTCCAAAGTGTTTTCTCTCATTTCTTGGTAATTCGCTTGTCGTTGCCTCTTCGTTATCTTCAGTTTCCGATTCATCCAACGATTCTTCAGTACCGTCTTCCGTCACAACATTTGAGTCACAGATGTCTTCTAAAATAAGACGACGAATTTCTTCTATATGTTGAGCGTTATTCAAGTTATACACTTTTTACTCATATTGTAAAACTTTCCAAAATCTCAAACAAAATTATGAAAGCAGAAACCACAAAAAAAATAGTTTCCACTTTTGAAAATAAACTTGAGTATTCATCAAGATTTAGGTTCTTTTCTTCCTCCCTTCAGGCCACAATAGACCCCATCTCGAAGACACATAGAACTTTACACAAGATATATTATGACCTCACGTAGCTTGACAAGCGAGATGATTATGTATCTCAGTAATAATAACGTACCATAGCAAAGAGATGGAGGAAAATACTGCCGTGAGTGGGCGTAGAAGGTCCCCTGGACCTAAGATGTGTTTCTTTCTCAATCTCTCGTCATTTTCATAGAAACTACGGCCTTTTCTGGAATGTGACCTTGGCAGATCATTGTAAACATATTCTCCTGGGATATCATAAAAGTTCAGCCCAATACCTGACCTAGCTTTCCAAATATAAAAAAATTAAATGTCATAGACCTACCGCGAGTAACCGAGGGTTGAGATACATAATCATCTCGCTTGTCAAGCTACGTGAGGTCATAATATATCTTGTGTAAAGTTCTATGTGTCTTCGAGATGGGGTCTATTGTGGCCTGAAGGGAGGAAGAAAAGAACCTAAATCTTGGAAAGGTCGACAGAAAAATTTTCCGGAATGAACACCAGAATGCATTAAAATTTGGAATGCGTATGGGACAAATTAAAAGTTGCAGTGAATCACAGGGTGCACACTTACACGGTATTTTATTCACATAAGAAAGGAACACATTGTTATTCACGAGTGGTCACTCTTTGGCAACTAAATACTTGAGGCACTTAAAAATATCCAACATATTAAATTTTTTGGGTGACTGTCCTGTTGCCGTTGAAAAACTAAGACATATCACCGCATACCGATGACGAAATAGTTACTGATTACATCGGAACAGGGCTTCATAGTTATTTGGAATCAGAACACAGCTACCATGTCGTTTAAAATTGAATTCTTTATTTCGAAAATTAGAGAACGCCATGATTTATATATATACCTGTGCCAGGTTGTTTGTGAACAAACATTGCACTATGTCACAAAGGGATAAGACACGAAAGAACTATGTGAGCAGGCTTCCTAATAAATACGTAATTATAATGTAATAGAGGTCAAGGTAATTATTAACTGATATTATTTCTTTCTGTAGAATATGTGGTACCATTGATCGACAAAATTTACACTTTTTCTTATAATTTTCATTTAGTAAAAGCAGTAGCCCCATTATCATTTGAACTCCTCCTCGGTGAATAGTGCTCAGATTTTTCATCGCTTTCCATGTATTTTTCTTGCTAACATAATTTGGAACTCTTTGAGAAACAATTTTTCACAGATGAGAGTAGCGAGAGTGAGGACCGATCAGAGATGCTCCGTTGAATCAAAAAAATTCTTAAATGTATACTCATTCCAGTTAATATTGTACGTTTTAGAAATGATTTCCAAATTAAATACAATCTATACCAATAAATAAGATTGAAGTGTCTATCTGTCTGACTGTCTATCCGTATGTCTCGAATAGACTCCGAAACGGCTCAACGGTTTTCAATGAAAATTTTAGGTTTTAAAAAATAAAATTTAATTTAATTATATTTGTGCATATTTAATTTAGATATATTCCAGAAGATATGAGTACAATATTAATATAAAAAAATTATTCTACGGGAAGATATCTTGGAATTGACGCGCGAATGCCGTCGTTTAAACCAGCTCCGAGTCCTATTAAGCGTTCCTATATCACTTATTCCACTTACTATCTATTGTTGCAGCAGGATGTATACATAAATTGATAAATTGCTTTTATTTCTCGCGTCAGGTTAATTTTAAAATTTAGTAATTGCTAATATGAAAATAGAAAGTAAACTGTCCAGTTTGGTGTCAAACCAGTGTAATGCGAGTCGCTGTTTTACATCATGACCTATAATATGCGATTTAAGTAAAAATTTAACCATTAAGTGAGGGAAAATTTTTATTGTTAGAATGCTGAAAATATATTCTTTCTATTGTACCTGAGGTATTTTGGACTCTCTGGACATACTGGGAGTATATTTGAGGTTCATATTGTGACGTTTTCGATGTCGGTTTAGTGATGTGTTGACCAAGAATTGAATAATGTACCGGGGTAGTATAAATAAATACTCGGGCAACGCCCAGATAGTCCTCAATATAAACTTTCTGCGGCTTCTCTTATACTAATTCCTCTCTTGATCCCTTCTCTTCACCCTTTTGTAGTCACCCAACTCCATCAGTACGTATCTCATCTAACAATTTCTTCTCTAACACAGTTTTTCTATCTCTTTAATACCTTCTCTAATTACTTACGCTCTGTCATACTTAATACAATTTTGCTACTCTATATATTTCGGCATTTCAAAACATATGGCGATACAGTATGCGCTGAAAAATGGAACTATATCATTAGCAGACTGTGGACGAGGGGACAGTCAAGGATGATGATAAAATTTCTATATCAATTAAAAAGGGATGTGCGAGACATATACATTAAGCTTCGATATTTTCTACAGTCTTCGTCAGACGAACAATTTTGCCTCATCTTAATTTAAATTAATTACCGACATATATTTAAAATTACGGGATATTATTTTCCAGATATTGTCTTTCAATCGTTACCGTACACCACTCACCACTTCCTTGTCACAGAGTAAAAACATCGTCACTTTCTGTTTCCATTCTTTTAAAGCGTTGCGAAAAGTTTTAAACAGTTTGTAAGAACCCGTACTATAAGTACTAAATTCTATTATCTCAATTTAATAATTGAATAAAACTTCTAAGGCGTGAAGTTGATAAATCAATTGACCCCTTCTCACAACAAAGCAAAATTTAAACTGCTATTCCTGGATTGTCTTGATGTCGCAAGTTTTCGTTCTGCGGAACCATGGCTGTGTCCCTCGTCCAGGTTCCGTTCTTCACTCCACTAGGTCAAGAAATGATAAGTCTAGCTGTGGAAAAGAAGAATTTGTTTATTAATGTCTGCAAGATATCTCTCACGTAAAATATATACATTCACACTATAGTTATCCCATTCCCACTGCTTAGCCCTAAGATATAACCGCTTCTCTCCTCAAAGATGATCTTCCTCGTGCTGGTATCCAGAGATAACCCTTCACTTCTTATTCTCTACCGACAAAAAAACAGTTGAGTTAATGTCAGATCAGTGATTCCGTTCTTAAATGCGAGGAATTTTGAGCCAGCAAATATTCATTGGCAATTGTTTGCAGTGTATATGGAAGCAATATTAAGTGATGTAATGGCTAGGGAAGTGTATTAGACAGATTACCAAAGGTGGTGCGGCCGACCGTTTTTGATCACATTCCCAGCTTTTTTAGACAAATGCATATAAAAACTGGTTTCCCGCTACGAGAAGTGTCTTATTAACTGCGATGACTATGAGGAGATGTTGTGTGAGGTTCAAGGCAATGATTGATAATAAAATATCAATAAATAATATACTGCTATTTATTAAATAAATACAGGCACATCATTTAAAAACAGACCTCATATTTATCAAGTAAGTAGTCATTTTTAAGAATTATTTCACGAGTGACTAGTTGATAACGCGGAAATAAATAAATTTCTAATTATCCATCTCTGTACTGTCTGGGGTATTACTCGAAAATTCAATATTAATATATTATCGATCAATGACTTATTTGTTATAAATTCTACTACAATTTTTTTCAGTCATTAATCCTTTCGTCATTTGGTTTACGTTCCGATTTCAATTCTTAATATTTTCTTGAAACTTTGTAATACCAACAGTCATGAGTGATACGTGTAGATTTCTATGATGAATGCTGTGCATAATCAGGGAGACATTTTACGACTTCCTTCAGCAATATATACTGTTTTCGACACGAGATCTTTCAAATTTCCTTTATGTATTCAAGCAATCTGTGGATCGTGTTCCATGAGCGTAAATCAACTCCGGAGGCGTCGTTTGCAGCGGCGGAATGATTTGCCGCTCAAGCGTATTTATTTATCAAAGCTTTCTTACTGCCCAATTCCTGAAGCCGTATTGTGACAGGTGAAAATGATTGCAGCACGTATCCGTAATTGTAAACTACGATATCTGTTCTAAAACAGACAAAGTTGATCTATTGAAAACCCATCACCTGGCAAACTTTAGCTTCTTTTTTATGCATTTTATTAATTCCAACCTCCAACGAATAGTTGTATAACTTTCTCATTGTAACGTCTACGTAACAATCTCAGAAAAACAATCCATACCTCAATTTATAATGCAGGAAGTTCAGCTGCATCTCGATTATTGAAAAGCGGGTTACTAGAGAAAGATATATATCTGTAAATAAAACATTTGGTAAATATCCGATGATTGTAAAATATGTAGTCCGCACACTTCCGAGAAATCCTCAAAGAATATACTCCTCAAGGAATTCCTGGTGGATTTTTCTCCTAGTGTATGTGCTCCTTTAAGCATTATTATACCATTCATCCGCTTGCCCCGAAGGTTTTTGTGTTATGCGCTGATCATCCAAAAAAAAAGGTTTCTGTTGATCATTTGAGGGTTTTGGTTTCTTCCTTCACCCCCTTTCAGGCCAAAAAAGATCCCACGCTCATCATCTGCTCTGTGATTTCATGTTTGTCCCTTATGATCTCTTATACCATTCATCCGATTGCCACGAAATATTGGTATATTGTAATGTTCTGCTCATAAAAGATTTCTGTTGATATTTTGAAGATTTAGATTCCCGACCAAAAAAAGATCCCGCGTAAATTTCTCCTCTTAAACATTGTTCGTCCATTATGATTTTCTATATAATTCACAGATCCTAACCCTATAGACAAATGACGGTGTCGACGACATTCGCGTTAAACAATTAAAAAGTTGAACAAAATGATCGCATTATTTAAGCGTTTGCCAGACTACGTCAGGATAAACACATAATTTTTTAAGCTGATCACCGAACAGAATATATCTGTCAAGCGTTATATAATACTAAAATTTAACTAACATTTTATTGAAGTTATGAATCTTTTAATGAGTTAATTCAGATGCAAAATGTTTTTTAAGTCATATGGCTAATTATGAGGTACGTTATATAAAGACCAGGACCGTATATATGTATCTACATACATTATTTCACGCTAATCAGACCGAAGAGATGGTTCATCCTTCTAAACATAATTGTTTGTTTATTTTTCTTGTTTATATGTGCTTATTTGAAGTAAAAGTTGATTTCTTGACTCTTGACTTGACTGCGACTGGCTGTGGTTCTGACGTCCAAAATTAGGGTGGGTGAAAATATTGATTTTTCAAAATGTGACGCTCTTGCTGATGGTTTAATCACGTGTAAACAAATAGATAACTGCAGCGATCATAATGTAAATGAATTACCGGGCATCGCCGAGCACCCATATAGATATTTACCAAAGAGAAACACTTTCTTCATTTTTAAAATAATATTTGTTAATGAAGCATGTTGATTTTTAAGAAGCTATTTAATACAGTTTTTACAATCTACAATTCTGTTGAAAGACCTATCAATATTTCCAAAAGTTCGGGCCGACACAATAAATTTAATTACATATAATCCCTTTCATAGACAAATCAAGCACCTCTCTTACATTTTAACTAATTGTTTCCGAATTTCATACAAACACAACTCAAACCGCGTACGCTAATATTTGTCGTTCAAAATGGTACTAACAGTAACATAAGAAGGATAGATAAGAGTGAATTCAGTCAATAGAGGTGACCTCAAATTAAAAATCAAAGCGAGATCACAAAAAATTGACAGGAAATTTTCATTCTTAAACAGAACGATAAACAGCTTACCTACAGCACTGTTCGGGGGGAATCTCGTTGCAACAAGAAGGTTTAAATATAACATAAGTAATTCCTTGAAATGAAAAGACTGATGTGTAGTTTTTTATTCTTATTTTCGGCAGCTTCCATTGTTTATTACAGTGTTACAAGTGTTGATAAATTTTAGGACAAATTTCTGAGTTATTATTTTCTATTTCTAATTTTTATTATTTTTTTCATCTCTTAGTCCACCGATATCTGTCCCACGCACTGAAAATTATATAAATACATACACGCATACATACAGAATAATTGATTTTTGTTTTTCATTTGAAATCATTTTTAATGACAATATCTGACTGCCTGGAAACAAATAAATAGTACACAATACGTTGTTTTACAACTTACTGAAATAATTGCTTCAGTGTATAAATTGTGGACGGTGTAACGAGTGAAAATCTCTGGATTTCCGGAAACTTATTCGGGTGGCTGTGGCCAGACGGATGTGTGAACAGTATAACAGATCTGCCAGAACGACTTTGATTCAACGCCGTCAATTCAACACAGTGGCTTTAGTCGAAAAGAATATGGACGCAATAAATGTACACGTCAAAAATATGTTATGTTGCAGAATTTCAGGGAGTGGCCTTTTTAAGACTGAGATTGAAACCATTTCTTGAGTTAAAATTCTATCGATATGAAGACAATAAAGCGCGAGTGTTTTTCGATGAACAGAAAAATTACAATTGACGGTAAAAAGTTGACTTATACAAAAAATAGTGTGTTGTAGTCTTCAACAGTATCAACGTTACAGCTGAAAACTTCATCCTTCGAAAAAACATAACAGGTGCAAGGAAAAATATAATTTGTTAATGGAGCAATTAAAACAGTGTATTAATTAATTCGTTTATAGTTCAACTTAGTTCTGGCTCGACTTTGGCGGTACTATTTTTAGAGTACAAACAAAAAGAAATTTGTCATGTTTCTTTTTATATTTGCATTTTATGTTCAATTTTACTCTTTATATTAATAATAATTATAAAATTATATATTGTAGTTCTTATGTAGTCTCTAAAGTTAAAGGAAAACAAGCCTGTTTCTGCCGAAATATAATAGTATTTTATATTTCAATTACAGTACGCGTTTCTAAAAAGTTTTGAAGGACAAGGAAATTCGATTTGTAGGCTACACATATGTTCTTTGTTAAAGATAATATTTACATTTTTACTCATTCAAAAACTTCAGTATTTCCTGTTTTCTTTCTGCGTCGGTGCCAAAGTTCCCGAGCAGCGATAATTCGGTCGCTGAATTAGAGAGGTAACAAGTGGAGAAAGGAATTATTGGCTCTTATTAACTCACAAGGATGTGTAGACGCATTGTCAATTAACACTTTGGTTTTTGTCTTTCTTAGGCAGATATTTTCCAATTAAAACCGTATCATATTTCGGTACAAACTGATTATGAAAACATTCGACAAACATTCACAATTCATCTAAGATATTTTTAGGGACGTATTACAACTTGTAGATGATTTCTGGCAAAGTCCTCCAAGGATCGAGGTCCTTTCGACTTCCAGATACACATGGGAAATACACCCTCAAATTATTTTCATGCAGTACCGTATAATAATTTTGGAATTACGATTAACCGAAACCGTTTCGGTCAATCCGGGTTTCGATTTTACTGTACATTGTAGCACGAAATCTGATCTCAGCGTTTTAGATAGTCAAGTTTATCCAGACGCATTGTTATCGCCGCGGCAGTAACAGTACCGCTAATGTGCAGGAAAAACAGTATAATACGTCAGAATTAGTCAGTTTACGGCGAGACGCTGCTGGAGGAAGTGTTGTGTTCTAAACAAATTGTCGCCACCACGCCAATGAGACACCGAACCATAATGGATCCATACTAATAAAAAAATTGAAGTGTCTATCTGTCTGTCTCTGTCCGTGTGCTTGTCTGAAATAGGCTCCGAAACTGCTCAACTGATATCAATGAAAATATTAGTGTATATTTCATTTCTACGTGAAGGTTTCTTTCTATTCGTGCGCTAAAATCTCCAAAGTGAATTCTGGGTGGCCAATACTCTTGATCTGTTTATGCTTAGAAACGGCTTAACCGATTTTAAACAAAAACTTCAGGGATTGAAACAGGAATTTTCTATTTTTCATTTCGATATCTTGAAGAGTTCAGAATATATTAATGTAAATTTTATAAATAAATATTTATAAATAATTTTGAATTTCAGCGCAAATTTCTCATTTTTATTGGCTCCGAAACGTATGATAGCGGGACTTGTTCTAAACCAACTGCGAGTTATAAGGTTTGCCCTGAAGCGATCATACCGAACTTTTTATATACTCAACTTTATCAAAATTCTGTACCTGTTGTTTCGTTTATTTTGGGGGCGAACGAAGTCGCGGTGGTTAGCTAGTGGGAAAAAAATTTTGAGTTCCCAGCGAGTCGCGCTGGAATGAAGTTGGAAGAAAAGCAGGGTACTCTAACAAATTGCCGTTACCATGGTAATGAGTACGCCGATAGTGGAAATGGTATTAGTTGATGACCGCGCCATGAGTAATGCATTTAATCTCATTACTCTAAAATAAATCGTTACGTATTTAAAAATTATTTTTGTGATTTTCTTTTGAAACCTTACCTGGCGCTCATGTATTACTGAATCGATAGGAGAGAAAGTTGAGCAGCCAAGCAACGCAGTCGCAGTAAACTAAGAAAAATGCAATCGGAAGTAACTATTTGGTGAACTGACGAGTGTTGGCTTTGCAAAAGTATAAAATTCCGTACTAACCGACAACTTTAAATAAGATTGAATTGTTGACGATACTTGAGTACAGTATTTCATTAGATTCCTTAATTCCTTAGATCCGTGGCTGTGCTTCACGTTCAGGTTGATTAAGGTGCAGACTCTGTTTTGGCGGTAGCAGATTTCTGTTCCATTTCAATATACTGGACGCTCAAGTCTCCAACAGTTTGTGATTTAGTGACTGCTGCTTCAGTTCAAGTCTATTCTCATCTTCCAAAACACACTGCTTTTGCATTTCCATCACTAATAACCACCTACACCATGTGAGCCGTCGTGTTCTAACAACTCATGAAAATATACGTGCCCTCGACGCGCAGCG
Source organism: Eucriotettix oculatus (assembly GCA_034510155.1). Lineage (NCBI taxonomy): Eukaryota > Metazoa > Arthropoda > Insecta > Orthoptera > Tetrigidae > Eucriotettix > Eucriotettix oculatus. The sequence continues at coordinate 133,956,552 of CM067376.1, read as the reverse complement.
TGGATACACGCAACTTTTCCAGAGATATATCGCTAAGCACCTTTAGCAAGAAGAGTCTTCCGAAATTAGTCTTGCAGTTAATTCGCCGCTCACTCGCACTGTCATTGTTGAACTCCTGCGAAAAGAGTCGTTAATTTCTCCTGTCGGCGACTCCTCAGCAGGCCTTAACATCTTGTGGAAACCTTGCACTTTAGAAAAACCAAACAAAAAGACTTGTCACTGGTATTTTATAGGCGTATAAAATTATTACTTTTATTGCTTCAGTACGATGCATATTAAGTGCGACGTATAATCTAAGTAGACGATTCTGTTAGCTGTCTCTGTGGCACATTGTGCAAAAATTCTGTAACAATTTCCAAGGTAACAATGAAACATTTATTCCAGCACTACTAAAATGTGCATGAATTGTATAATTTGTAAGGTGAATTGTTTGGTTCAATGGCTGCATTATTAAAAATTTCTATATGTGACAACAAAACAATTCGCTCAGGCGAAGTCCAATATAATTAACGGGATACGGCCGCTATAAAACAGCATTAAAAGACTTTAATTACAGCCATAAATTGCTTTTGTAATGCTATGCAGAGAGTATTGTTTCAATGCCTGCTAAAATTTTAATAATACTTTATAACTATCCACCTCCTTTTATAACCTTTTATGAGTTATTATTTGTCATGCAGAAGAGAGAATATCATTTTTCGTTTACATATATAAGTGTATAGTATATATTTCTTTATCTATAATGTTTGGTCACAGCATTTTGTAAAAGTAAAGTTAACATTGGGATCCGCTTGAAATGCAGTGTTTTCTTTCGATCCCTTTCTGAAAAGGATATAGTTTCCTTTACATGCTTGAAGATGTACTAGCATTCCGAGACATTCCGATACTCAAGTTGATTAATGGCGTCAATTCTATGACAAGTAAACATGCGTGAACATTATTTTTTCAACTAGTTGGATGCCCGGCAACGCCCGGATATTAACGCTTAAATATAACAAACATTTTACTTATGATACTTTTTTTCTCTCGCAAACGTCGTCATCGCCGTATACACGCAGGCTACGTAATGGTACCAACTTTATTAAAAATTTAATTTAACATTAAACAAAAAGTTTTGTCCATAAATTTACGGTATTTTCAGTTGTATCTTGATATAAATAATTAATTTTAATTGTATAAACAAAAGCGAACTTCCAAATTAATAATTAAATTAAGTGTAATTTTTTATATTGTTTGATTTCCATCGCCATTTTCTCAAAACTTCTCAAAAGAGAAGCAACAAGGATACCTAGTTGTTAAAATCCCTGCAGGAAGAGTCTTTCTCCCTTGGAAGAAAACACAAGAAAAATTTTCCCGCGAAATCGTAGACCCCTTGAGTCCAAGTGCAATGTTCGTTGGCCTGGGAAGTGACAAGCCACCACCAGGAGGGCTTAAGGGTCTCTGGAGACCCTACATACCCCGTGGTACCAATTTCGCCGAGGGACGACATTGGTCGGCCGCGCGCATTGCTCCCTTCGGCAATGTCGTGATCCGGTTCGCTGCACAGTGAGAAGTTGCACTTGCCATAAAATGGTCCTTGAAACTTTCCGGCCCATTTCAGACAGCCAGAATGAGCTCCAAAGCTAAATTTAGATTCTTATAAAGGACATGGGCAATGCTAGCGGATGACAAGTAGTATGATTGGAACGGAGAACCCGATATAGTGTTTGCATTCATCTGGCCCCAGCCCCCAGGCGACACAGCAGCCATTTTACCCGCAGGATAACATGATTACTCAAGTAATTAAAAAATTGAAAAAAATGAAATAAAACCATTCAACAGAAGAATTTATTATACTTCCACAACTTCCAGTACCATAATGAGGAAAATTAATGCCAATAATACAGATTGTTGCAACTGACTTTTTTATGTTAAGATGTTGGGGTGATATTTATATCATACAATAATTAAAATTTTGTACAGTATTCTAAAAGTGCCTTACAATATTTGGATAAGCATGAGGTGTGAAACAAATGTGTTTTGTTTAGACTGTAGAGCCAGTTATATTGATGAAACAAAGCTTAAAACCAGCAGTAAAGAACATTTTTACAAATTTAAAACAATTTTTAGATAAACAATCTGTATTTACAAAACGGGTATAGTTTAATAATAACAGGATTTATTGGAGAAATATAAACATTTTCGATTTAGAATGAAATTATCCTCCTTTGAGAACGAAATGCTTCATATTAGATCAAATATAAATTGAATAAATAATATGAATTTGTATGCATTGCAGAGAAAAATAACTTAATTATGTAAGGTTATAAATTGTGTGATTCTGAACATTTAAAAAAATTGGTATATGGAAACGGCTAATAATTAGTTAATAAATGATGCAGGACGTGAAAGAAGTTACCCTTTAATGCACGAACATTAAACACAAACAAAAATTACTCGATTCAAAACGTTGTGCAGACAGATCTATTATTTTATTTCCATAGATTGTTGGCGCAAAGAGCTATTAGCTACGTAGCATCCCTCTATAGCCTCAAGCACGCTAATGTAGTGACGGCTGTCATGCACACCGCGCTATGATTTGCTGCTTAAAGGTATTTCATTCCTGTGTGTACAGGGCTGTGTAATATCTCAAACGTCACTCTGAACTATACGACATGCATGTGGCACAATTAACTGCCTTTGATGTGTAGCGCTTACAATAGAAAATGACAGATTCTTGTTCGACGTTATAACTTTTAGCTACGATTATTTCTTTGTATTTGCACGAGTTGGGTAATCTACAAGTGTAGATAAAGAAATATATTTTTCCAGATACAAGTTACACGAATATGACACTCACGATAATAATCCAGAAATTCTTAGCAAATTGTGAACTTAATCACTGTGTGAAATAGAACTTTACTTCAGTTTCATTACCTAAATTGGACCATTTGCTTTTAATATTAATTTCATTAATAAGATTCATTTTAAGATTAAACATAAACTTATTTTAGATAGAAAATCTAATAACGGCTGTTTTTCACATTAATTAAATCAAATGAATTTAGAACCACATTAATAAGTAACACAAAAGTATGAATTGAGGAAAAGACGAAATTAAAAAGGAAGTGTTACATAATGCTATTGATAAAATTAAATTAAATATAATTGACCCATTTTTAAAGTCCTCAGTTTGTTTATTTTCAAAAAACAGCAAAAAGTTAATTTAATACAGAATAATTTGCCGCTTACTAGCATAATCATCAGCATATATCAGAATGAAAGTCAACAAGAATACAACATAATATATAGCTTTGCAAGTCGACAAAAGCCATACAATATCCCGTACCTGCTAGTATAAACATACACTGTCAATTTTCTTAAAACAAGTCCGATTCATATAATTTAACTCGGAAGGATTACGTATCCTGTATTTATCCTTGTAAGAAGATGGTTTAAGGTAACTAAAATATTTCCGACTGCTCAGGTAAACGTGTTTTAGTATGGAAACTCCAAAAAGAAACACATAAAAAAATTAAACTCCCAGGAAAAAACTTCCAGAGACTACCAGAATAATATTTCTGCCAAAGGACTTGAAGGAACGCCCGGTTCTTTCAACCATGCGGTCATCTACTTCGCTCTCCGTTCTTCTGCGATCTTCATCCTTGAAATCTCCACCAAGTAGTCATTTCTGACTTTCTGCAAAATTCTTGCCTAGTTGGTCTCCCAGCCCTTTTACTGACAGCTCCTCTAATTGGGTGAAACTGGCCTCAGCAACACCAGCTAAATCTATTAAATATTTCCTGATTGGTTGGTGAAAATGCTACTTGGCGCTGCAAGGCGGAACCTGGCTATTTTTAAAATGGCAGTTATCGGTATTTTAATTCTTTGTGTAGCAACGCATTTTAGTAGACAAACACTCAACGCAGTTAAGTTGTATTGAAATGACAAATTAAGTTTAATTAAATCAAATAAACTGAGATGTGCGCTATTTCAAAGATTATAGACTGAACAAATAAATCACAATAATAATGATCCACACATTAAATTTTGCGTATTTTTTTACAATTAAAGAATTAACATTTGATCTCTTCATTCGACAGTAATTTTTGGTTGCCGTCTATGTAACACAAATATAATATTATATAAACTCATCACTTATTGCTTCTGTTGCGCCACAAATACTTAGGAAATGCAGATTTAGAGAATGTATATAATGCAGTAAGTGAAAGGAGTTAACTTAGTACTTTTATGCAACTCTAATATATTAGTTGTATTTTGTGTAAGAATGCCTTTTAAGATTACATTTAACTATCATTATTAATTCAAGGGTGCTGTTATTTTATAAGAAACTTTATTTTGAAAAAATTTATAATTTCTCTCGTATGCCCTCAACTATAGATTTTATTATAAAATTAAAAAAATAATTTCTAACAAACATGGATATATTGTTATTGAAAAGACTCTTTGAATTATTAGATTATTAATATTTATTAATTGCGATTGCGTTATATATAGATTCACTTATAACGAATAAATTAAAGTAAGTTTCCAATTTAAGAAAGTAAAACTAATTTATAGACTATTATTTTAATATAGAGCTTTCTGAAAATTAAAGTTAAAATTGGTTTTAAAACTAATCACTTTTAATTAGCTTCACATCTTTGCTACACACTTTGGCGTTCATTAACACTTGAAGTTCTTCAGACTTCGTTGGAAAATTTGCCTCGATTGTAAACTCGTCTTAGATACTGAAATCTGCCAACTTCAGTTCTATATTTTCATTTACGGACTCTGCAATTATCCTTATTCAAAACATTAATTTAATATCATTATATGGTTTATGCGCAGGATACTTTTCAAAAAAAGTAAACCTGTGACGTAAAGTCCAGTGTTTGAGGATAAAATAGTACTTTGAGCGATGTCTTCTCCTAAATTCACTAAAGATTGGTTGACTTCCTAATCTGTGTAAAACATCTGTCGACTCCTTTTTTTGTCACGCACATTTTGTAGGCGCAGTTCCTAAATATTCAATTCGCATCTTTCATGTTCTAAATTCCATCGGTTTAGTCTGCTAAAGTTCCAAAACATACAGGAACAATATGCCGTGTATTCCAAGAGAACTAAGAATCTTTGAATCTAGTCTTATTTAATTAAATGACTGTAATTATTAGAGTTCATCATGAAAATTTAATAAGGTCGATGGCAACAGAATATTGTAATCAGTCATAAGAAGTTGATGCTCTCAGCCTTTTAATCTATAATACATACTTTCTTCTTTGTCGTTTATTTTCGTGTAAATAATCACTGCATTTATTTTTTGTTACACCGATTTAGATGAAACAAGATATTTAAATTACGTTTCCAAAACTTATTATATGCTTAACGAATATCGAAACAGTATCGAACATATTTTAATATTTTTAAATGGTATTAAATAGACTCGAAATTGTATGAAACGGCTATACATTTTTAAGAACTAGCAAGGGAAAAGAAACTCGAGTCTCCAGTAGTTCATTGATTCCCCTGTTCCAAAAATAAAAGCCTCCGCGAAGAGCTAATCCCAGCTTAACTGATATATGTGACAAAGCCACTTCCATTCCCTTTTCCTGCTAACTTATAAAAATGAAATAAGCTGTTTCTAGTGAGAAGAAATTTCCACTGCTCCAATTTTATTATTAAGGGTAATTCCACAATGAACTTAATTTATATTTTTAAATCTTTAAAATTGTCGTAATGACGAACAGAATTACGAATTTTTTAAATAATTTGTAAAATTTTACGCATATTACAGCGACATAAATTAAATCTCATACACTCCTTTGAAACTGACATTTCTAGTTCAAAGGAAATGATGGAAATTACAAAATTGTTTTAAATTAACCTGGGTCAAATGTTGAAAAAAAATTCTCAATGAAATGTGTTATATGTAATGATATTAACGAAAATTTTATTGTTTATTAACTTTCCAAAGGCGTTGGACGAAAAATCTAATATATAGCCACACTTTAATGTCAACGTATATTACCTTCTGGCACCAACCTTCTCTAGTTGATACCCTCAGGCGCTCGGCTGACAGGCAGAAGGCACGAACCCGGGATCGCAGGTATTATAAACCTGTCGTAGATCATTGGTAATCCGGAAATATGACGAATGAGTGGAATTTGTATTTGGGCGCCAGTGAATTTACCGTAGGAATTCACACAATTTTTATTCACAACAATGCAAAGATTTATTTTCCGAATTCCTGCGTACTCAAGAATTTTTTTTGGAGAGGGGAGGGGGTTAACAGGCTACATGAGGGTGATCCTGAAACAGGCAACCCCTTTAATAGTATAGGAAGGGAATTGAAAAAGGGGGATGCGGAAGGTAGAGCAAGGCAGCTAAGGGTTAACTAGGGCTCCCGGGCTATGGTTTTAACTAAATGAATTAAAATTACACAATAATAAATTATAGAACTTCGTCCTTACGCGAGATGTTACACAATACAAAATAAAGAAAAGAAACACTTTGTAACTGTGAATCTAAATTAACACTTTTATCAAAGTAAAAAGGATTCGTAGATAATTTATATACAAAGATTCTAAGTTTCTAGCGAGATAAGATTCTACAAAATAAAATTACACTCGATAATTCTTACTTCTCTTGCACTTGAAATGCCTATCGCAGAGTGCGATCTTATTTACGAAATTGTACACAAGTATAACAAATATTAACAAAGTTGAAAAATATTTACATGGATCATCTGGGCAGCTGATTGCTGCGAAGGCTCGTATCCGGTTGATGGCTTGGAATACGTGCGATTCATTGCTAACTTCAACAGAAATTTGATAGTAAAATTTCAAATCAATTAATTAGTAAGGAATTCTTTCACCTGCTAGTCAGTACAACTTCCAAGTGGTCGCTAGAGTCGCCTCAAGTCCGGACGGAAGCATGGCTATGTGAACGCAGGTTCCCTGTGCAAGACTGCATCGAGTTTCCAGGCAGGATGGCGAAGCATCGACAATTCACGATGCAGGCCAGCGTACAAGGACAAGGCAACATGTGTGGAATTTGCGTAGACCCTGGATGCTGGGAGACGGCGTTATCGCGTCCCTAATTTCGAGTAGCCCACGGGTAGATGGTGTATACTGAGAGGTTCCCAATCGGTTGGCTGAGGCGACGTCTGAATTGCCTTCGCACAATACTGTCGAATTTAGAGAAAATTTTCTAAGTCCGGAACTAAGAAAAAATTCAAAGCAGACTCCTGGAGTGAAAAAAATTTCACGACTGAAGTATGAGCTCCTGAGGTGAAAACGGGAGGGGAATCATAATCGATAAGTACTAAAAACGCAAACTACAAGAAACGAGAAATAATTCGTTGAAATGTATTAGAATCTGAAGTAAATAATATTTTTCTACATTGATTAGTATCAAAAGTAGTTGGCTAATTAAAATAATTATGGAAAAATGTAATTTAAGACCGCTGCATTCGAAAATTGGTGGAGCTTGTGATAGAAGACTCTGCGGAAATTTTAATAATTAAAGATTAATTCCGTAGAAAATTAATCGGAATGCATTATTGCGATAGAACAATCGACAACGTGAAAAAGATAAAGATTCTATTGATCACGTTAGATGGACTGAAAAAGATAATTACAATGGAAAGTAGGAGTAATGTTTTAAATAAAGAAACATAGGAAATCTAAAAAATAGGAGAACTTTACCAAATTTTTAGAAAGAAATTTGTAAAAGATATATTGAAAATAGAGAATGAATGCTGAAAATTGGTGATAGAAATTAAATTATTACCGGAGGAATTTGTATATTTTTGAGTCAGGAACAAGGTTAGGAAAAATTATTAAAAAACATGTGACTCAGTGGTGATCACGGGTCCATCAAAATATATATACTTGTTACTTATAACGGTAGCCAAATTTCGTATAAAATTATTCTAAATAACGTACAACCATTTAATATAATATAATACTAGAACAGTTCCTGTCCTTAACATTTTAACGCCTTCCACGCTTCCAATGCCGACGGAATGTCGAGGCACATTAATCTATTTTAGGACTGGGGTCAAAAACCTTGTACATATGGTAAGAGTTATTTGCTAATACCATTGGATCAGTCGGTCACTTGCCTCCTAAAACTGGTGGAGACACGGAGAAAGGAATGCTGCAACATCAAAGCAAACTCATCTCCCGTCGCTCAGAAGGGCGTGAGAATAGTATCCAATTATCCAAACTACCTGATACAGATTTTCTAGGGTTTTCTACGCATTTCTTTAATGTAAAACACCGAGTAGGATCCTTAAAACATGGCCCGGGATCCTAGTCAATACTTGGCTACCTTGCTCTACCTTCCGCACTCCCCATTTTCATTTCCCTTCCATGCTATTAAAAAGGAGTAGCCTGTTTCAGGATTACCCTCATGTAGCCTGTTAAACAAATAAAAAATTACTGATAAATCCCTACAGGGGAGTGGGACGTTTCGATAACGTCGTGATTTAAGTTTAAATTAACCGGGTGGAGAATCAAGAACTATTTATCCACATCCTTTCAACTGCTCCGATAACGTGGAATGTATCACTACTGTTAAATTCCGTTTGAAATTAAACGTTCCACTGTCGACGAGGAACGCCGCTGGAACGTTAGGTTGGGCCAATCAAGAAAGAATGGCGAGGGCCACATAGATTTTATAATATGGGTTGTGTGTGTTATCTGTGCTCCTAGGACCGAAACTTCCTGGTGTTAAATGAGTAAAATAATTTTTGTTTTTCCGTAATAGCAATCTCGTTTTTATTAATATTTTTTTCTGTTTTCCCATTAAATTAAGTTTTTACCATTTTTTCTAGGCTACCACTGATCTCTACGGCAAATGTACTACAACACATTCAGGCACGTCGGCGGCTGCACCAGAAGCTGCCGGGGTGTTTGCTCTTGCTCTGGAAGCTAAGTGAGTAAATACGTATTGTTCTTAAGAATTAGATTAACACATATTACTTATATCCTTAGCACGTGCATAATCCTATCATGAACTTTATTTCGGAAAATTTTCTATAACAACATATCTTAACTTCAACAGTATTATCATCTATGTGAAGGCCTTCTATTTTTTAAAATTACAGGAGTACTCCAGACAGTTCATTCTTTAAAAAGAAAGTATAAAGTTATTAAATAAATCATGATGTACGCCTTAAGATCTTATTCACTCGCGTCAGTGACGTGGCATTGCCGTCCACAGTACGTGATGATAACGTCAACCTGAATAATGTTCTTGTGGGATTTTAAATGGTAGCGTCATTACTTCAATGTTGTTGACGTGACCGTTCAGTAAAAATTCAGATCACAGCAGGACGATATTTTTTCACTTTCTTAATTTTATTTCTTATATATTTTGTTAAATATTATAATGTCCGAATAAAACGAGCAAATTGTCATGACCAGAGTATTTTTGAAAAGGCCTTTAATTAAAATTACTAGCGGCAGTAATTTTATGTAGTCGGAACTTATTCATATTTCATATTAAACAGTTCAAATACTCGTAATAAATGTTAATAATTGCCTGCTTATTGCTTATTCCTGCCCTCATATTAAGTATTTCGCTGGGATTTATATTCAAACTAAGACATAAAATAGGCGAAGTAACAGTTTAGAACATCTATCAACCTAGTATTACACTAATCAGCTTTCACCCCATTAACGGATCTCTCCAAGTAAATGCAGAATCATATTACACCAATTTAGCTCTTTGAATATTGACACATTATTTCATTCTACTATCCTTTTTTCTGCACAGATGCAGACCATTTCGAGAAATTTCGTGAATCCCTGCTTGCTACGCAATAATGCATTTGTCGCTGAAATTTACACAATAAATAAATACGTATACTTCTCGCGAGTTTTAACGATTTTTTTCACGCAACACCAACGCTTCTTTTAGTGAAAATTGTCATTATTATAATCATCGATATGACATTATAGACTTTGTTCCCCGATTATTTCAAATTTTGTCAGTTAACTTTATAAAAGACATTTAAGTAAGACTCAAAGTCAACTTCGGAACGTCGGCATATCTAAATTTGTTAATTAGTTCTCTTTATTTCATAAAGTTTGTCTATTAGTATAAGGTCGTATCTATTTTTATTGGTTCCACAGGCGTTAATTTTTACACACACATGTATATATATATATATATATATATATATATATATATATTGTAATATACTTTTTAGGGTATAAAACATTAATTAATCAATAGAACAAATTATAATCAATTTAAAAAATTTTCCTTTATTAATTTAAAGTGATTACATGGGCTTAATCTCAGGGGATTTTGGGTCTCTCGAGAGATGGAGTATGCAGTTACTGTAAATAGAAAAAACAATCATTAAATATTATTTAACCAGAGCAATGAGCAAGTTTCACAGCTTTTTTAATAACTTACCCCCAATTACTGGGCCTACAAACATCCACCTCACGAATGTTTCCGCGTCTCTCTGGCGTCTTGCAGGATTTTTATTGATGAAGGTAGTAGGAACCAGACCCGCAACTCATCTGCTTCCTCGAAACATCTAACGTCTGCAAACCTCTGACCACGTCTGCTCACGTCTCACCACATCTGACGTCTCTGCCCACCTCTCACAGCATCTGCTCTCGTCCGTCCTCTCCTCAACTCATCTGACTTCTGATCATCTGCTCGGACCACGTCTTTCCTCTCCTCAACACATCTCACTTCTGATCACGAGCCACCCATCGGCTCCCCTTTTAAATTCTCCGACGGGAATTCCCCGCCATAGGTCTATTTTATAAAACTCCGGGGCTCCCCGCCTCAGGTCCCTTACAAAATTCCGGGGTTCCCCGCCAGTTCATTTCACAAAATTTCGGGGTTCCCCGCCCTCATTTTTTACACACGCTCGGCGGGAGTCTCCCGCGGGGCACCCCCTTCGGGGTTTCACCCGCTTTCAGCCGACTAGACATTGCTGTTGGCCGAACTGCGCCTCATAACGCCACAATACCACAAAATCCGCGTTTTTTATCACAATACAATCACTCCTCTCTGTCTTTCCATAATTTTTTTTCTATTCCTATTTCTCAGATTTCCTCATTTATGCCACTAATCCAGCTCTTTCTGGGCCTGCCTTGTTTCCTTCTTCCTTCCGGCTTCCATTGTAGAATTTGTTTCGGTAGTCTTGTTTCTGGCATCCTATGTACGTGTCCAAACCAGATCAGGTGTTTGTCTCTTATGTCATCAATTATGTTGTGTTTGACATCCATAATTTCTCTGATTTTTGTGCTTGGTATCCTGTCCATTTTTGATCTGCCTACCGCCCTCCTCCAGAAATCCATTTCGGTCGCTGTTAACTTTTTGGCCATTTGTTCTTTTAGCGGCCAGACTTCAGCGCCATACGTTATTATATTTTTTACAATTGTATGATATATTCTTTGTTTGTTCTGTTTCGTAATACTTTTGTCTCATAAAATGCTATTTAGCATGGCTATTGCTTTCCTACCCTGTACATTTCTTTCTTGAATCGTCTCATCCAGTGTGCCCTTTTGTGATATTCTTATTCCCAAATATTTATATTCATTGCATCGTTTCATTTGTTGTCAATTTTCAATTTCTAGATCCTGTTGTTCTCCTCCACATGTATTCAGTCTTGTTCATATTTACTTCTAATCCCTAATATTTACATTATTGCCATTATTATAGCCAAACCGGTTGATCTCTTTTAAATGGACTACTGCTACCGCTGGCTTACGACACGCAGTATGGTTCACCGGGTACTTACTATCTGATTCATCCCTGGACTGTCACTTTGGTTCATCGTTCAGACTCTGTCTTGATTGGCGGATATCTAGATATTTTGATGTCTCAGCGTCAGTCTTAGGGTGTGGTAGGCATGCCCAGACCCCGCCTCCAAAGTGATGGGGCTAGGACAAAGAAATATTTCTACCTGCATCCCCGTTTGCCGTTTAGACAGTAAACTTAAAAACGTATTCTTTTCTCGCGTTTACTTTCACTGTTCTTTTACTGATATGCAATACTGATATGTTATAATAATAGATACGACCTTATATTAACAGACATTATACTTTTCTTTTCCTCCTGTTTCAAATTTTGTCAGTTTACTTTATAAGAGCCATTTGAGTAATATGCTAAGCCAGCTTCGAAGCCGTCAATCATTATATTATTGCCATTATTATAGTTGATATCATTTAATGGACCACTGCTCCCGTTGGCTTATTGCAGGGATCTGAGGACTGACAGTATGATCGTTCATTGAAACTGTCAGGCTGATTGACGCCAGGATTGTCAGTCTGACGTATCATTGAGACTGACAGTCTTGAATGACCGTGTATATAAAATTTGGTCACAGTCGTCAAAAACTAAACGAGAGTGTTGTTTTTTTCAGTCCTCAGTTGACGTGGAGAGACATTCAGCATCTAACCGTCCTTACTTCGAAGAGAAATTCCCTGTTCGACGCCAAGGGTCGCTTCCATTGGACTATGAATGGCGTGGGTCTGGAGTTTAACCACTTGTTCGGCTTTGGAGTGTTGGACGCGGGCGCCATGGTGGCACTTGCGAAGCAATGGCGTACGGTCCCTGCCCGGTACCATTGCGAGGGCGGAACAGTCTCGGAGGCCCAGTAAGTATTCTTCTTTATATTATTTTGCAGGCGTGTCTTTAACGAACATCTAAGAATAATTCGCTTCATGTAGATGTAGGAAACATCTGAAAACTAGCTTGAGAAAGGTTTGGTATAACTTAAATAATTCAGTCGCTGCGTGATGACTAAACACTTTACTTAGAGATGTCTTTCACTTGAAAATAATAAATATCTCAACGTTCGACCACGAACGGATTTCAGGGACCAATCCGCTAAGCATTTTATATTACGGTTAGAAGATGATCCATCATCTGAACCTATCTAATTCAATGGTATCCTTTTTATTTCAATAATTTATTGACTCCGAGTCATCAATTAGAACAGTAGGTCCCTAAAATGCTTTGAGAGTAAAAGTAATTGAATAATAACGATTGAGATTTATAACATCTTTAAAATATGATAATAATATAAGTCCAAATGTGTTGTCATCCTATTGTACAATAGTTACCAGTTGTATGTAATAATCTGGCCGTTTAAAATATATTATAATATTAATATATTTATAATATCTTCTTTGAAATATGATAATAATATAAGTCCAAATGTGTTGTCATCCTACTGTACAATAGTTACCAGTTGTATGTGAATAATCTGGCCGTCCAGATTCTATTTTAATTTGTCCACTGCTGAAAATAGCTACTCAAACATTAAATTATGAATTCATTGCTTAGGTGTTTGTTAAGACTTTAAAATTGTAAATTAAATTATTTACAAACTCATACTCATATGGAAATCTTAAAAGGATAGCGTCGCATTAATCGTAATCAAACGTTTTTCTAACAGAAACCGAGAGAAGGGAAGATTTTCCCTTATTCGGCAGGAAGTATTTCATCACATGTATATGCAAGTAAATTCGTCTAGTCTCTGACTTAAAGTAAGGAAAGTAGTTAACAATATTATTCATGTGAAAGAAAAGACCATTTTAGGTTCTGAAATAATACTCTGTTAAATAATATTAATTTTAATCCTACACCCTTCTTTGTATACTCCATCGACCGTAACGTAAAAATAACTAAAACTTTTTTCGGTCTGGCAATCGATCCTATGGCCTTTCATGTTTCTTTAGAATACCATAGTAGCATAGCTTCCAAGATAGTTGTAATACCCGCCAAATTTAGGAGTCGATCAGCGCAACTTTCAAGTAACCTACAATTCTTATTAGTCGTAAACGATGGAACAAAATTTTTAAAGTTTACTAGACATGCTATTTACAATTTCACTAATGACTAATTAATAGTTTTAAGACTTGAAACTTAATTCTATAATCATATGGAACATCTCTAAAATCTTGTTCTATCATCATTCTAGCACAAGATACATTTCTGTACTGAGTAAAGAGCATGCGCAGTATACCGGTTCACTTTCTCCTTCCCCTAAACCATCAAAATCAAAATAAATTCAAACCATTTAGTAATTATAAATATTTATTTAAAGCAGTTTATATTTTAAAAACGAAAATAGTATTCACTCATTTAGTGTAGTGTAAGCTTATTTTGAAGAAAGAAAAAACATATCAAAGACTTATCATCTCTTACTATGAAAACTACTGCAGTATCTTACATAAAATACGGTAATCATGCTTTTTTATAATTAACATCAAATTCAATTAAAATATGTACGAAAAAAATATTTTCGTGTTACAAATGTGTGTTAACTTGGTTTTGAAGTTTTCCGCTTTTAAAATCTAGGCGGAATTAGAAATATAGTTTATTGCGGCTAAGATAATTTCCGTCAGAAAATTTATATCATTATGGCTCTTGTACTCTTATTAATATCTTACGTAATTATACTGGTACAAATTATTTTTAAAATATTTACGAGCTGACAGTGACCCACGACACACCGTTATTATCACAGCTTCTGTTAGTTTGTAATTTAAATTGTGAAATTTCCGTGTGTATATGTCGCAAATAACGTCAATATAACGATGTAAAAACTTAAGTGTTTTGGGAAACTCTGAAAAATACAGTAATCGTTAAATATTTTATAATGCATAGAGTTGGATTTTTTTCACGTGCATTGAATTAATGAAAATACACTTCGTACAAACGCTGCGTTTTTTTTTGCAAAATTACATAATCTATACCAGAAGTGTCTGTTTGTCTATCTGTCTGTCCGTATGTTTCTCTCGAATAGGCTCCGAAACGGCTCAACGGATTTCAATGAAAATTTGAGGGTTGTAAAAAGGAGATTTAATTTAAATATTCGTGCTCATTTTATTTCGATATATTCCAGAAGATATTAATATAATATGAAGGTAAATGAAATTATTAAATCTATAGGAATATTTCTTGGAATTCACGCGGGAAAGTCGGCGTGTAAACCAACTGCGAGTTATCTGCCCTATTACGCTTTCTTATATCATTCATCCCACTTACTATCTATTTTTGCAGCAGGTTGAGAAAAAATTAACTTCTTTGGATTGTCGAACGATGCTTACATAAATTAATAAACTGGTTTTGTTTCTCGCGTCAGGTAAATTTTAAAATTTAGTTATTACTAAAATGAAAATAGAAAGGAAACTATCGAGCTTGGTGTCGAAACCTGTGTAATTTGAGTCGCTGTGTTACATTATTACCTTTAAAATTTGATTAAAGCACTAAATTAACCATTAAGTGGGGGAAAATTTTTATTCTGTACGAATACTGTAAACATATTTACGCCTCCTATTCTACTGGGGATATTTTGGACTCTCATGCGATACTGGGAGTATATTTGAGGTTCATATTGAGACGTTTTACGATGTCTGTTTAGTTTTTTGTTGACCAAGAATTAGATAATGAGCCTGGTCCCCAGCAAGTATATAATGTGTATTACATTCTACTAGAAGTTAGTATTTTGTTTTCAGTTACACGGTTTATTAACGTGCTTTTTATTGGAGACGCAGGTTTTATCCCGATTTGAGAACGAAGAAACAACATTTTTTATGGGTAAAATACCAGTTTCATATTGTTTGTCGCGGACAACGTTTTCTATTTACGCTTCTCTTCGCCTCCATTGCTGTATCTCGGCAGAGAATTTTACGCTGGCACTCGTTATTGCTTATTGGCTGTTAAATTAAAAGGACCGTGAAGGGAATAATGGGCCATAATCTTATGGCTTCCCACGGCTCTCCGTGTATTAGAGTGTTTATATTCCCTGTATACACAGATGCTACAGTTCGTTCACCACGTGATCAAAAGTACACTTTACTGTCTGAACTGTTGTACGTTTTATAACATCGGAAGCTGGCACTAATATTTATGAGCAATTGTTAAACGAATCGTTCTTCCTCATTAACGTATCTTATTCAAAGCTTTTATAAACCGAAGACGTGTTGTCGAAATGAAATACTGTGTGATGGAGTGTCAATAAAACGTGAAAGCGATAATTTCTTAAGTTTTCCCCGCTATACGAGAGAGCGATACGGTAAAAATTAGGTACTAGCCTGTTACAAAATTATGGCCGTGTATTATATTAGAAATTATATCTATCTGCCAAAACCATAAAGTGTGCTTTATATTTTAGGCAGCTGGAGAAGTACTCTTGTTATTCAATTTGTTGCTTGGAAGAAATGTATATACGGAGGACTGTGGGAATAGGATCGTAAATCCGCTCAATTAAACGAGTGCAGAAATATAAGAAGGCTGCCGGCGTGGTTTATGTCTGGTCCCTGCGAGAGTATCAGTGACGTACCCTTGGGTATTATTACTTACTAAGTCCGTTTCGGTCCATTGTAATAAAACAGACGTTTCAAATGCAAATCCCAACGACGCCTTTTAATACGTTATCGTACTAACTAAAATATACTAATAAGGGCCGTCAACGAAATGAAAACTCACTTGGTTTACGGGCAGTCTCTTATACACTTGTTGGAGAATTCGAGTTGTGCTTTCCCAATACAGTGATATTTCGAAACGATCGATTGGATTACTAACCACCTCGTTAAATGTAAATGATTGGGGAATATTATTTTAATTATTTAATGAAATTACTTATTTTAAGATATAATATTTATATAAAAGAAAAGTAACACAATAATTTTAAAAGGGGTCCTTTGCGCTATTACATAAATAAATAATTTCAAGTGATCAATTTATAAATCTCAGGGTTAATTAATTATTCGTTGGGTAATCACGTGCAGCAGAGATTTCGTTCACTGGACGAACCTGTTTTGTTTTCATTTGCGTCTTGATGCTGTTTACTATGCGACCGAAGCTTCCTTCTAGTTGACTTGTAGACCTTCCCTCTGCCAGCGGAAAGTGGGATAAACTCGTTCCACCGGTGATTGAGGAAAACTCAGTTTTTTCTCCTTCTTCCCTCCAGCCTTTCTCGTTCTTAACACCTTTTCTCTAAAGAGCAACTACTCGCTTTCAATTCTTGTTGCACCCTCCATCTGATTCCTCCCTTTCAAACTCCGTTCGACACTCTAGCTTCCTCCTCCCTACCACGTCTAGCACCACATTCACTCTGCCTCCTCGAATCCTCAACGTCTTACTCCATCCTGCTACTCTGCCTCCTCGACTTCTCAACGCCGTACCACACTGCTCTGCCTCCTCGCCTTCTCAACGTCTCACACCACACTGCTTTTTTTCGGCTTCTCCCCTCCCAGAAAAACTGCGTGTATCCCATCTCCAAGGGATAACGCTATCCCACCTGACATTTTTCTGCCAATCCTCATGAGTCCTCCGTCCGGCGCGGGAAATTTTCCTTGACACAGGGAACAGTTCCTTCGGAAATTTTGGAAGTGAATGTTCTTTCAGACAAAAAAAACAGACAGGCATATCTCCCAGCCACCAGCCTGGCGCCGGGGAAAACCCCTCTTACCTAGCTGACGCCAGTTAGCGTGTTCTTTCTGAAATATTATATCATTCTAAATTCCATAAATTCGAATTAAAATTGTGAAACGCCCTATTGCGCTACATAATGTGTCTCGTAAATAGTCCCAATGTTAAGTGTAATGCACAGCAAAGAAAGCTCAAAGGAAAATGAAACCATTAACGATATGGCTTACAAAACGTGCCAAATGTTCACGAAGCTGTTCATCACACGAGGTAAACACTCAAATCTGAAATAGCGGGTAGATCAGGAACACTTTTCACGTTGTTTTTGTTGCGACGTAAATAAGAAAAACATCGGTAGTTTTTGGTCCTGTGCCATCGTGATGGAGCATTCAGACTGTTTCATTGAAAAACGAATTGTCCGTACATCTGTATAATATGCTATAGTTTCAGTTTTATCGTGATAAACAACGCTGATATCTTAATATTCCATACAGAAGCCACCTGTCCCTTTCCTTTTTTTGTTTGCTGGTGTTGCCGAATATTTCCACTTCGAGATCCATTGCTTGCTGTCACGATCAGAACCAAAGTTTAAAAATAAATAATAATTTTAGATATACACTATTTTTTCGCAACATAAAATTAATTATAACGGTGTTTTACCTACCTGGCTGCTACTGACGTCAATCAACCGCGTGGAAAAATTAAATGTAATCTAACAAAACAACAGGAAAATTGTTTGTATAATAAATCATGCGATTAAAAATAATTATTGAACAACTAATATATACTTACCTACTCTAGATTTATCCTTGATGAATTCTATTTATAACAGACGCCTTTCTGTGTATTATTTTAATGTATATTAAAATTATATATATATATATATATATATATATATATATATATATTAATAGCTTCCTTTTGTATTTTATTGAGTGTAGTTCAAATGTTGTAAGATGTCATACATGTCATAGGAATGGTAATATATGGTGGAATTCTATTTCCTATGGGTTGTGAGGCAGCAACGCTAGCCACTACACCACAGGAGGTCAGCAATAAAACTATAATTTTTAAAAAGGTTACAGAAATTTTCGTTATACACTCTTTGACAGTGCAGTATTAACGTTCTTTTCTGGTTGGGTTGCTATTTAATTATAATTAATTAATTTATGGTTAATTATATGGCATTTAGAAATGTTTTAATTATACTTGACTTAATGGTTATTACATTGACATAACAAAAAAATCTTAGCAACGAATCTTATGGAGATTTAAATAAACTAATGGTGTGTGAACCGGAGTGAAGTTACATTTAAATGATACTACTCAACAAATTGAGTCATTGGCGAATCAGAATGGCCGGTGGTCGACATCCAAGTGCAGGCTGCACTGCATATGAGGAGAGTCATTAGCTGGCGGCCACAGAAGACATCAGTAACAGACATCGTCTCGTCACCGGCTGAATTCCATTACCTCATATGCTATAAGAAAGTTTATCATAGGGGCTTCCTATCTGAGACTTTCTAAGCTATGGTTTAGGGTCACGACTTACTATAGAAGAGAATGTCTAATTTTTTTTACATTCCTCCATTTTCGAATCCAAGAATTCAAAATTCCACCTCCAATCGTTTTGTTTTTCACTTAACTTTAAATGGTCGGCTTAATCGAAAGCAATGAAATATACTACATCTGCCGATGAACAGAATTTATTTACTTGCCTTATGGTTGCATCCCCGTCGTCGCCAGCAATCCTTCCAAGGCACTTATTAGTTTTTTCCACATAGTATTTTTTCCGTCTGTCATCAGCTCAAAGGAGTGATTCCTCGAGCTTCCGACACACACCCTTGTAACGTCATTTAAGAGTAAATGTTTTTCTGTCCATTGTACTGGCTAGCTCCTTTGACCAGAACATCCGTCGATGTGGCAGCCTGCCCTCTACCCCCAGGCCATCAAAAGCAACTACAGAGCCTTTACATAATTAATTTCCTTTCATTACAAAACTGTAATTGGTCGAGAAGTACAGGTATACAGAAATAGTAGCACAGCAAAGTATGTTTTAATTAATAATAAATAGTACAGAAAATAATTCGTGACAAAATGTTACATATATGGCAAGTATTTCAATAAAACAAATTATATGATACATTAACAATCATAAGGTATATAGGGTGTAACAAAAGTCTACGGTAAAATTTGAGTTGTGGATACGTCATATTAAGAGAAGAAAAACAGTTCAGTACAACATGGTCCGGAAAGGCATAATTACAGGTATCCCAACTTTTATTAATGTAATGCATGACGACATTCCTAGTTAATTGGACTAAAATTCGAGACTAGTAACAATTATTACACGAGGAAACATATTGCGAGTGATAAATTGATGTTGACAGAATACCCTTTAGCGCCCAAAAAGTGCACGCATTCTGGCCGTCAATCGTAAAGTAACCACTACAAGATGCATTTTTATCGTGTTCGAAACTCGATGCGAAGAAGAGCTGCTGCATGTATTCGGTCAAAATGATATCACTTTGAATATTTAATCATAAATGTGAATTGGGCATTCCAACTAGTCATTTGGACTGCATAACAACTGATTAGATACGCCGAATTAACTTTGCCGAGACGCATAATCATTTGTGGATGCTAAGAATTATTCTCGTTACCATCAATTTTATTCTCAACATGTTTCTTCGTCATACAATTGTAGCCCGAGACTCGCATTTGAGTCCAGATATGAAATTTAACCGTCGAGCTTTGTTATACGCTATATTTTAATATGAACAAAGAAGTACGTTTCGTGATACAACATATACACACTTAAGTACACATAATTTTTGTAAACCTTTAAAGGTATTTTTAATCAATATAAAGCAATTGCATAAACACTTATGATAATAATTTGTTACGAATATAGCAATAATATTTACTACATTATTCCAAAGCTGCATTTTCATTCGTCAGTTCGTAAAATTCAATAAATCATTATGAATCTGCAAAATTGTCAGATTTAATTAAATAATTTCTAGAGCATTTGACTGACAACGTACGGCCTGAAAAGTTTTGCAACTCGTCAATTTATAAGTGCTAACAAATTAACCAATCAACTTTTTAATTATTTAATTTGAGTAACGACCTACTACCTCGAGTCTGAAGTGGACCTTTTTACATATATTACACTTAATTTGTGCAATAATATACAATATTTCAGAAATAAAAGAAAACGTCTTGAAGTTTCAACTAATTTCTATAACAATCTACTATCTACTTATACATCTAGTCTAGCGAGTCTTTGCAACTGGACTAAATGCAACAAATCAACTATAAGAGTTTACAATACCGTTTGCCTACTTGAAAATATTTATTATTAATAATATTTGGCTGCTATTGAGCATTTTCCCGGTGCTTCATCGATGGCAGTAACATATCAAGTATGCACACATGATACAATAAATTCATACAGGAAAAAATTTGTACTGTTTTATGAGATTTTGACCTGAAGATGAAAAGAGAAAGCGGAAGTCACGCAGTAATTACTTCACTGCACCTCACTTCACTATTTTAATTTGTTTAGGAATTAATTTAGCATTTCACTGATTCTAAGAACTGCTCACTTTACTTTCCTAAACTGATTTACGCTACCCGGAAAATTCCTTAGTATTTTTGCAGACAAGGAATTCCAATCGCGTATTGATTTATTTACAAATGAAAATTTTTCTACGTGTGTACGTTGCCCTTTTTCTTTAATTTTGAATGTGTAATAATTTTAGATATAATTCGACGCCGGAAGATGATTTGTTATTTCTTTCCGGGCTCTTCTTTTCATACAACCTTTTGTAGCGTCATAGATTGCCAAACTTTACCATTTATTCCCGGGGTATTAAGAGCATTTTATAATTTATTGCAAGATGCTTCTTAATTTCTTTTTATTTTCTATATCAAATTATATCATTCATGATTTATTTATTACTCCATGGAATGTTTTGATTGAATAATCTCTTCAAACTATGTCCTTGTAATGTTTATGCTTACAGTTAGAAGAAAAAGTTTTTCATATAGTTTCATAAATTTATAGTCTCACGTTGATTAAATCTATTTACTTTTCGCCGTCTTGTTTTGCATCGGTGTTCACTGTCTTCAGCTGATGCCACTGCTGAAGTCGGTCAACTCGTTCTAGTTGAATTAGCGTCCTGTAAACCCACCTTTAACTTCATGTTTTCTGTCTTCTCCCTATACTTTAATAGGAATCTTCGTATAAAAGCCAAATTACATTCAAATGCATATACATTATGGGAAACCAATGTAACCAAGAATGTAATTGCTAAAGCAGTGGAAAGAAAAAATATTATGTTAAGTATCTAGTTCCCTTATACAAAAATACTGTAATTTCAATTTTCAGTAATTGAAGAAATATATCAAAACGCAATAAGCTAAGCCATTATCTATATAGTTAAAAATGAAATGCTGCTCTTTGTTAAGCGCGTCACTTGAGAACAGCTGGAACGATTTGGATATTTTAAAAAAAGTTTGTATTAGTCTAATTAAGGATTTCAGGGGTATAAAAATTGAAAAAAGTTCCCGGATAATTGAAGAGTTCTGGAAAAGCAAAAAGTTATTTTCCTATGAGATTTTTTTATGAAGTCAAGACCATGACTAACGATTCAAACGATGGATATGCGTAATTTGCCTTTTGTTTTATTCCTTATGGCCATAAAATGTAAAAAGGAAAACATACTCCAGGCAATTATGAAGGAAATGCAGAAATAGTTGTCGGGTTTCCACTCGGGTGCAGGTGCGATGAAAACGCGACGTTTCGACGACCAAGTGCTCTGTCATCTTCAGGCTGAGATGAAGACAGCACTTGGTCGTCGAAACGTCGCGTTTCCATCGCACCTGCACCCGAGTGGAAACCCGAGAACTATTTCTGCATCAACTACACTGAGAAAGCCTCAGCTCACTAAGTATGAAGGAAAGTCGAAAAATTCGGACAAATTGTAAAAGTCAAAATTTTTGTATGGACTCTTCATCATTACTCACGATAGGTCCATTCCTACCGGAAGTCACGGATTGCTACTGGCTAGCCCTGCTACAGCGTAATGTCTGGTCATCCAACACGGAGTTTAAAAATTAAACAAATCAAAAGAAACTCAGGATTTCCTTAAGATATCGGGAGCGGCCTGTGACGGAGGCTTGTCTCGTTACAATAAATATGAACATACCCAGATCGTCAGAGGTTATGTCGATCTGTATTTAGCTTCACCTATAATCTCAGAATCGTCACGAGCAAATTTTATACGGTATTTATATGCGTAATGTTGGATAAAAATTTTCTATCTGATGAGAGTTACCTATGTCGTTCCTGATTTATTTTTTATTTGTATTCCAAATTATATTCTGTTTACTAAATATATTAACGCAGCAATAGGAAAGGAAAGATAAAGTTATGTAGTATGGTACTATGATCTTGGTGAAAGGAATAAAAGTGGAGACAGGCTAGTAGAATTTTGCATTGAGCACAAATTAGTGGCTCAAGAATCATGATACACGTGGAGGAAGCCGCGGGACACGAGCAGGTACCAATTGAACTACGTAAAAGTGAGACAGAGATAAAATAATCAGGTGCTGGACTGCAAAACGTATCCGAGAGCAGATGTGAACTCGGACCATAATCTGTTGTTTAGGAAATGCGGCCTGAAAATGAAGAAATGCACAAAAACAATTAAAACAAAGAGATGGGAATTAAAAAAACTGAAACAATAGGAGGTGCTTCAGAGCTTCAAAGAAGAAATCAAGAATAGATTAATTGGAGACAGGAGAAAGAAACAATATGTAATTATATAAGTTTTGGTGTGGGGTTAAATTGTTTTAATTATGGTATTATACTATTATACTGAGGGGAGTATAAAAAATAGGAAATAAAAGTTTAAGTTTAAATTCTAAGCTTTAATAAAAATGAAAATTATTTTACAGATTTAGATAATATAAAACGAGACAATTCGTTTAGGCATTAGACTATTCTCTCAGGGTTCCATAGTAGGGTGAACGAGAAAGCTTAATTTGATCCCTAATGGCAATAGGCCTGGCAAATGTGAACAAATATACGTGTACGGTACCGCATAAAATGCATATGTTTCTATATGCTGGGTGATTGCTGGTTGACTGCAGCTAGATGGTCTCCGTCTCTTCTTCCGAGTTGCATCTTCCGCCAATGTCGCTCCGATTCCCCGACAGCATCTGGTGACCAGTTCGCTCCGCTCTCCCGACAACTTCTTCTCTGCTCTCCCAATCTTATGATTTTTCTCCCAAACTATCCTCCGTCGTCACCTCGGTCGGACGCCACACCATCTTCAGCTACCAAACAGACGTTGTCCACCAAAGTCTCCTATTGGCTTGCAGATTGACAATTGCAGCCAATAGAAAATTATTTCTCTTAGAGTACGTAAATGCTGCATATGTTACGCATTTAGTCGTAACATTCCAAATTCTTCATGGACCTTCCGTTTTTCCCGGCCGGTCCTCCAAATTAGATACGCCCACTCCCGGTAGCAACTTAACTTTCTATAGATGGTCCCACTTCTCAATGGACTGTTCTCGTTCAAAAGAAGGGTCAGTCTATTGTCTGTGGAATGCGCCCTGAGACCTCCCACTTTCAAAACGGAAAGGGTTTAGTGTTTTGTTAGAGTTTCGCCACCCACACACAGAAAAAGCCAAGAAACAGATGAATTTTATTTATAATTTAACTACGCGTATGTATTATCCATTACAAATAGAAGGAAGAAATGACAAGAGCAGCAGACGAAAAAATAAGTAAGAATAGCTGAGATCAATAGAAAAGCATGTAAATAATAAAAATGATTGACGATAAAAATGCAAGAGAAGAATGTGATAGATAGGAAGTGCAAAGCAGCCAAAGAGGCTTGGCTCCAAGAGAGATGCAAATCGGTTGGATATTTCATAGTGAAAGGGGAAAATAGACGCTGCTTATAGGAAAATCAAAGAAACATTCGGAGAGAAGAAAGTACTTCCAAGAAAATCAGGAAAGCAACTGGGAAACGAATTCTAGATAAAGAAGAAACGGCGGAAAGACGAAAGGAATATCTAGAAGAACTGTATCACGGTGGAAATCTGGATCAGTCAGTAATAGAAGAAGAGGTGGTGGATGATGAAGAGTTGGGAGACAAAATTTTAATGTGATGACAGATGTAATCAGTTGTAAAGCGCCAGGAATTGATAACATTCAAGGGGAGTTGATAAGATCATCAGGCAAATAAGAAATATCATGGTTGTTCAGCATAGTTTACGAAATCTACGAGACAGGAATAATACCAGAAGATTTTACGAACAGCATAATTAATGCTATATAGATGCGATCGGCAAAGGACAATTAGTAGTGAGCAGTTATGAATATAATATTATATTTAATTTGGATTTATTATCAGCCTACAAATTGAGCCCGGAACGAAAGAACTTCTGATCGAAGATTCTGTAAAAGTAAAGTGAAACCAAGCTACGGTTATTGCCTGGTTATAGAGTTGAATGTTCCTCTTACCTCACCGCACGCTTCAAGTTCGAATTAGATCTTTTAGGGACTGTTAAGCGTAGAGGCAGGAGGCGGCTTCGTTAGCAGTCCCCAGGGATCACGCTGGAACTGTAGCGGACTGTAAATGCCCTCATCAAACTTTCGGCTGAAGACGCAGAGTCTGCAGGAAGAGCGTCTTTATTAAGGAGAAATTGCATTTTCACTGCGGCGGTCTTCGTTATCGGAACACGACCAACTTTAATACCATTCACATAAAGAGCTTCTGTGGTAGTTAAATTAAGAAAACTCATTTGCGAAAGGGTGGTAAAAATAACATCCCAAAGAGGTAATTTTACTCGTTTCGCAAAAGGAATGTGCTTCTAAAAGAAACGAATCATCGCTTTGAATTACAAGTCACTCGTTGAAATTTGTCTTCTCCTCAGATCGAGAAGATAAGAATAGTGCAGGTAGATAAGCAATCCACTTTATTATTCCTTAGAAAATGAATAATAGATTTCTCTTTTGCATTACAATCGGCAGGCGAATGAATAGAACGACAAAGAACTAATTAAACTTCCATGAGGTGCTGAAAGTTAATCAAGACTACATTAGCTGTATTCTAACTAACATCGCGGAAGCCCTGATAAATAGATTATATGAGCTATGTTTATAAAATAGATAATTCATTTTGGTTGGTAGACCTATATTCCATTCCTATCATATAACTTTCATATTCTAAAAAAAAATACAGCGAATGCCCAAAAGTTAGAAATACAATAATTTAATTTGAAAACTACAACATAGTTTTCTGACTTTAAATTTTACATTAAATAGAAAGACGGCTAAAAATTCAGCATATAAATTTATCAGTATTTATTCAAAAGCGACGTTTCGTCTCCATTTTGAGACTTGCTCGGGCGTACTACAAACATAATATTACAATAAATTAAATGTGTTCAATGTTAAATTTATATTACAAATTTAGCATTAAATCATATTTACTCCTTGACTCCATGTACATGTAAAGAATTACATGTGAAGAATTGTGTGTCGCGTCTGGACCATCTCCAGCGACGGTTACGACCGAAGTGATGTAGTAACAATGAGTCCTTTCGGCAGTTCAATTTTAACAATGGAGTAGAAAATTAAACGTTAAACTACTATGGCAAAAGAGTATCATAAAATTTGTTCAAATTATTCGTGTCATTTTTAACATTGATTGCATAAGGGTTTTGCACCTGATATACAACATTTGACTCACAATTCTCTTGTAATATTATGTTTGTAGTACGCCTGCCGAAGTCTCAAAATGGAGTCGAAACGTCGCTTTTGTATAAATATTGATAAATATATGTGCTGATTTTTTGGTCGTCTTTTTATTTATTAATTTGAAAATGTTTCGTCCCCTAACCTTCAGGACCACATCACTTCATTCGACAAAGCAATTATATAATTAAATAAACATAGTTGAGTATCGTTAAATAAATAAATTGGGCATGTTGTAGGTACTTACATTAAAAATATTACAGAATCTCATGTTGATGCAGCATTGTCCTGGGCCGAAATAAGTAAAAACAATGGCAAGGAAACAGATCGGAAAACTCACATTGGTGTAACCGAATATTTTTAAACTACGTTTACATTTGAAATATTCCAGATTACAAAATTAAATCACAATAATAATGAGTCGTGTATTCAATTTAAAATTAGCGAATCCGTTGTTACATTTAAAGAATTAAAATTTGCCCTTATTTGAAGCGTTTTTCTCATCAATCTAAAATAATAATTATTTCTACATCTAAAATTTTAACATTATTCCAATCAATCCTGCGGTTTTTTAAAAATACATGCTTAATAAAAATTTATTGTTTATCTAATGCTATTTTTAAGTTTGCAAAATTTCTTTAAATCATGTTTTAATATTGTCCCCAGTCTAACCAATATAACAATCTTTGCATTGAATTTTATACACAACATTGTGTTTATCAAAATTATTTTAAAATATTTACATATTGTAACAAAATTTAAATTATTGTTGTTGTGTAAATGGGCCCTATGACTGGTCATATGCAACCCTCCATGCTAACCTATCATGCGCAAGCCTTTTCATTTATACATAGCTACCATATTTTCCCTAATATACTGATCGTATTCCATACTTACCCCACACACTTCCCTCTAATGCTTATTTTAACAAGACCCGTAGCCTATTAAATTATTAAAAGATCTAAATATTAGCGTAAAACCGCAATCAACAAACAAGTTAGTTAACCTCTAAATATAACGCATATATCAACATTTTTTCATATTTTAAAATTTCATCTCCCCGCTCCTAAGAATGGCAAAGGTCATGCGTCCAATATGTGGTCTAAATTCCTCCGCCCGTAAAGATTGTTCGCGGAGCTGTAATGCAACTTAACCGGCATATTGAAACACGGACACTGTCATAACATCATTTTATCATCAATCTTAATTGTTTTATTATTATTATGTGACGCTCCTCAGTCCCCGCCCGTATGGCTACTCCCTTTAAATTGTAAAACATTCTCAGTTTGTAATAAATAAGCATACATACACACATAAGGATATAGGCAGATGAATCGTCATATAGAATTCGAGTTCGGAAGAGATCAGTTTGGTTTTAGGAAGAACGTAGGGACAAGGGAAGCAATATTGACTTATCGCCTAATTCTTGAAGACAGGATAAGAAAAAACTCGGCCTACGTTCATGGCACTTGTAGATTTATAAAAACCGTTTGATAATGTGAACTGGAACACACTATTAAGGATTTTGAATAGCACAGGAATAAAATGTCGAGAAAGAAGGCTTATATAAAATCTCTACAGAACGCAGTCAGCAGTAATTAGGATTGAAGATCATGAAAAGAAAGCAGAAATCCAGAAAGGAGTAAGACAAAGACGCAGTCTGCCGCCGTGCTGTTTCAGTTTTATATACAACAAGTCATGAAGAAAAAAACGGAATATAGGAAAGCAATCATACTGCACGGAGAAGAAATAAAAACGCTATGCTTCGCCTATGACATTGAAGTATTGGGGGAGTCAGAAGAAGACTTGTAAACCATAGTAAATGGCATTAACGTGGTCCTGGAGAAAGGGTTCTATATGAGACAGAGATAGAGACAGAGTCAAAGACAGAGACAGATAAAGTCAGAGACAAAAAAGAGGAATTTACTTACGGGTAATGTAAGTGTGAAAATTAAGAAATCGTTGTTGAAAATGTTCGTAAGGAGTGTGGCGTTATATGGATGCGAAACGTGGATGATAGGAGTTGGGGAAAGGAAAAGAATAGAAGGCTTTGAAATGTGATGCTATAGGAGAATGCTAAAGATAAGATGGGCGGATCGAATCACTAGCCAGGAAGTTCTAAATAAAATAGGGGAAGAGGGAACAATATGGAGGACATTGACCAAGAGAAGGGTTAGATTAATACGCCACGTTTTAAGACATGAGGGTCTTGTGAAATTGTGTGTGTGGTAGTAAACGAAGAAGGAGGCCAAAGATGAAATACGCTAAGCATATTAGGAAGGATGTGGCATGTGCTAGTTATGCGGAAATGAAAAGGCTTGCACAAGATAGGTTAGCGTGCTTCGGCGACCAGACCCAGGAATGAACTCGCGAACTCCCGCTCTAACTAATTAGTCTGGGTAGACTGCAAAAAGCTCCCGGGTCAGATTTTCGAGTCCGGTTAACATTTTTCATTCTTTCTTCTTAAATTTAGTTTCTTAGCCATTGTTTGAGCTTTAATTGAAGCAATTCTTCCTTCTTTGAATTGAAATCATGCACCTTTGACCAATTTACAAAATGTACGTTATTAACTGGTTTCCTAACTAAGTTTGTGAAGAACATGATTAATAAATTGTAGGTTAGCCTAGCATAGATTCAAACGAGTGGAATAATGTTGTATTGGGATCTGGTTACAGCTCCACCCGGGTTTGATTCGCGGGTTCGGTCGACATTCCTCCTTCCTGCATTTATTTTTCTGATTTCGAAATTTACACAATTAAATCCTGCGTTATTCGTTTATTAGAGGTAAAAAATGCATCAAATATATCGCCAAGAATGTGAAGGAAAAGAAGAAAAAAATGATTCTAATAAACAAATTGCATCAGTATATGATAACATTAATTAATTAATACCGTAGAATATATGAGAATAGATCTGAGATCCGTTAAAATAAATTAGAGGCCCTAACATATGCTTATAGGAAAATGACATTTTTATGGTAAAATATATTTCATTACTATTTAATGTGCACTGAACCATGAGTATATAAAATTGTATCATTCATCAGACGTAACGTATGATCTTAATTACTATTTCAGGTAGATGTTAAATTAATATTTCTATAGGGACTACGTACATTAAAACCAATATGAATTGTACTAGTTTACCTCATGTTTGGTACAGTCAATCATGGAACGGAATACATTTCGCTCCTACAAGGACTTATTTATGTGAAATTTCAAACGTAACGGCATTAAGTTTTAGTAATGGAACGTTGTTAAGCAGTGTAATATTGAAATAATGACTTTTAAGTGAATAATACGTCTTTGCGTTTGTGTAAGTAGAAATAAATTTATTGTCAATGAGGCACATTTCAGCAAATTCCTTTGTAAAGGTGTAATGCAACCTGTTGAAATTTCAGATTTATTTCCTTAAACGAAGAGGAAAATTAGCGTTAATAATGGCAGTGGGGAATGTTAATCGAAGGTTGAAAGCCTACAGTTTCACAGGCGGTAGCAATTCCCACAGAAAGGGAGTATGGAGCCGCCATCGCTTTTAATTAAGAAAATAGCGTCTGAGTTAAAGTTCAGCGCCGCGAATATATCGCTGCAAACATTGATCTCACTAATGATATTGTGAATTTGCAATTATCTGACAGAAGCGATTCATTTGGTTTAAATAATAAAAAAAATATCTATACCATTTTATAAGAATCACTTACATCAGTACAAGGAGCATCTTTGCTACTGTCCACGAGTTTTAAGAACAGACACAATGAAAAGGCTACAAAGTAGGCGAGCATAGAACAAATTATGAATCTATACATGTCTGTTTATTTATGAAATGTATATTACTAAATTCAAGAATCCGAATTTCGATTTGATTTTTATCCTTTCTGGGTACTTATTTGTCGACAGGCTCTTGTTAACATTTGATTTAATCAGCATGGAATCACATTTTCTTTACCATTTCACACCTAAATGTCCCCGCAGAGTGTTTATTTTATCATAACCGGCATTATGATCAGAGTCAAAAAATTTCCTGGTACATTAAATAAACACGCTGTCTTAAAAGAGTCGAAAATATCCTGGAGTTAAAGTAATATCTTCATAACTGTAATGAAGTTAATTTTTTCCGGGCGGCACTGAAGCAATCAGAAATACACGCATTGAAAAAAAATATATATGCCCTGTATCTTTAGGAATTAAAACATTCTCCCGGTATCTTTATGATGTCATAAATATTCCCGGTACCTAATCAGTTATTTATTTAACTCCCTCGATCTTGCCACGACAATCAACAGATTGTCCCATTTTTATCATTATACCAATTTGAGCAGGACGTCACAATCCTGCGCGTGCAGAATATTTAAAGCTTAAAGTTCGAATTATGGGCCACTGTTTAAATTTGTTCTGAAAGAATTACGAAATCCACCAACTCTTTAAAAATATATATATATTAATAATGTGAAATGTCGTTAAATATTTTGAATTCTCACTTGAAATTAGTTTTTCGGTGTTTAATCATGGTGAAATATGTTAAATTATAATTTCACAAATTATTTTTAAGAAACTATTATTACACACGCAGTCTACGATTCTCAAGAATTTCTACTTGAAATTATTAAGTACACAAAATTCACACACAAACTAAGATTACGAAGAATTCTCACAATTATATCTTTCGTCTTTGCAGTGGAAAATAAATATAAATTAAAAGTATTAAAACATATTGTCTAATTTTTATCACACTTTAATATTTCCTGAAGTTCGTAATGAAAGATATAATCGCAAAAGCGAGTTTGAAAGCTTAATCGTGGGCCGTTGTTTCGTGAAATATGTCATGTTAATATGCGGTTCTAAATAAAACAGAAATATGGAAATGAAGGTACTTAAAAAATATTTATTTTTGTTGTTTATGATCCTTTCATCTATTCATCGTGTTCGTATTATAATTATATCACTAACCAAATGTGACAGTAACAGAATCTAAAGAAATAGTCATGCCATATTTGATCCCATTGGATCAGTCGGCCAACTGCCTCCTAAAACTGGTGGGGACACGGAAAAGGGAATGCTGCGATACCACAGCAAACTCGTCTCACGTCATTCGGAAGGGCGTCAGAATAGAACCCAATGCCCGATCTACTTGATGCAGGTTTTCTAAGGTTTCCCCTGCATCTCTTTAGGTGAATCATCGGGTAGGATCCTTAAACTATAGCCCAAGGGCCCTAGTCAATCCTTGGCTACCTTGCTCTACCTTTCGCATGCCCCGTTTTCTATTCCCTTCCTATGCTATTAAAAGGGGGTTGCCTGTTTCAGGATCACCATCATGTAGCCTTTAACCAAAAAAATAAATAAAATAAAATAAAAATTAGCGCGGAAATTCAATGGATTTTAAATATTTACATAATAACTTCTGAACTCTTCAAGATATCGAAATGAAACATACAAGAAAATTGAAGTTAAAATTCCTGTTTCAATCCCTAGAATTTTCCTTGGAATCCGTTAAGTCGTTTCGGAACATAACGAATCAAGAGTATAGGCTACCCGCAATTACTTGGAGATTTTAACGTACGTATGGAAAAAATCTTTCATTATCGAAATGAAATATACACGAATATTTAAGTTAAATTGCCCTTTTTTTCATTCAAATCCGTTGAGCCATTTCGGAGCCTATTTCAGACAAACACTTCAATTTTATTTATTGATTTACATTTGAGTCATTGCCCTAGTCCCCTTGAACACTTTTAATACTAAAAAGTAGGTGACCCGTCGTCCATTATGGAGCATAATATACTACTAAGCACTTAATTATTTAATATTCACAATCAAAGACTTTGTGGAAAATTATTTCATAAAATTTTTTCTTCAACTTTATCATTTGCAGGCATGAAAAGTTGCATCAATTCAAATATAAATATTTGAAAACTATAATACAGCATATTGTTAGAATATAATAAAATTGATAGTTACATGTGAAGACTTTAATATACCTGAGGCGGCTTCTCACATATTGCCTAAAATAACGTGTACTCCACACAATCGACCATCAAGCTATCCAATATTGGGGCAATGTATCAAGCTTCCTGTCTTAAGATATTGCCTGGCCATGGCACTGTCCCTTAAACATTTATGCTTTAAAACCTTACATTTTCCTCTGGCAAGAGAACCTTACAGCAATTTTCGAATTAAATTTCCTTTTTATTATGCACACATTAACGTTTATACAAGCTTAATGTGTCCAATTGGGTTGCATAGATAACAATTAGACGTACAATCATCTTAATCGCTATACTTATTCCTACTATAAATGTTCTTCCTTATGCTTGATACTTCAGTTTTTTGTCCTCTCAAAGAACATCGTACCCCTTTTTAAAAATTGATATATGTGTAATTTTTGAAGCTAACTAATTACTTTCACGTCATTTTAGAAGATTTATTAGTGCTGCATTATGCCTAAAAATCAATACAATACCTTAAAGAATAAAATATTTAAACATGTAAAACCACAATAAGTACATTTATAAAGTCCGAAAAACGTTTTCCTAATATCGCACCAGGGATGTTCTTAATATCACCCTGTGCGATATAATGAATACTATTTCCAATAACCATAAAAAAGAATAAGGCTGGCAAAATAATTTAAAGATAGCTATTTATTATTATATTTAACAACAAATTCAATTCCGTATCATTATATTAGACAGCAGTCTAAAATATTATTACATACACACACAGTCTAAGATTCTCAAGAATTTCTACTTGAAATTATTAAGTACACAAAATTCACACACAAACTAAGATTACGAAGAATTCTCACAATTATATCTTTCGTCTTTGCAGTGGAAAATAAATATAAATTAAAAGTATTAAAACATATTGTCTAATTTTTATCACACTTTAATATTTCCTGAAGTTTGTAATGAAAGATATAATCGCAAAAGCGAGTTTGAAAGCTTAATCGTGGGCCGTTGTTTCGTGAAATATGTCATGTTAATATGCGGTTCTAAATAAAACAGAAATATGGAAATGAAGGTACTTAAAAAATATTTATTTTTGTTGTTTATGATCCTTTCATCTGTTCATCGTGTTCGTATTATAATTATATCACTAACCAAATGTGACAGTAACAGAATCTTTGGCCCACCTCATATTTTCCTCGGTCCACTGCTGTCTCTTCTTTGGTGGCTCCTGCAACAATTAATCTGACGTTGCAGGCCACCAATAAAGCAAACAGGTGTTTAAAATGTACAAAATAGAACAGTGTGCGTAACATCGCACAGGCTATATTATGACAACAAAAGGGGTGCGATATTAGCAACAACACGACTTTTCAATTTGGCTGACTCTACCGGCTGAACTAACAATAGACAGAACATTACAGCTACAGCTACTTAAACTCCAAATAATATGGTTGTAATTACGTTATAATGATTAAGAATATCGCTTGCATTTAAGAAGATTGATCAGTGAATGTTGAAGACGTTAAAAACTTTAGGTCTACTCAACACTTTCAAAGCTAAACGCAACTGCTCATCTAACCAAGGCTCAGTAGGACTCGCAGGGTGTTGTGGGACGCTATTTTAGTCATTTACATTAGGAAGCAGCGCCTAACTGAGGTGCGATATTATTATTATTATTATTCAATCCATTAGTCCTCGGTTGAGGAAATAGGATACGTCAAACATAATATTACAAGATATATACAATATTTTACAACTAAGAATTGACAAGAAAGGAAAGATAAAATTCAATCTTCAATTTTCAGTCGACGGAGAAGGCAGCAGAAGATCATGCGTAGGTTCCCGTCGAACATGAAAAAGAAAATAAGTCAGCAGTTAAATTCTAGTAGAGTATAGTTGTAAAATAATAGGAGAATTTGATAGGACACCAGCAAACAGTTTTAGTCCTTCCTATCTACGAACTCTTTGAGTGAATAATACGCTCCATTCATTAACAAAGATTTACAAATCTTTATAAATGATTTTTGAACCTTTAAAGCTTTTATTTCTTCCGGGAGACTATTGTATTGATTTATACCGGAATAGTGAATGCTTGTTTCAAAAAGACTTAGACGATGTTTTTAACTCGGAGCTGAGAGCGATTTCTTGTATTGTACGAATGGTTTGAACCGTTTACAGCATATAGATTGATGTTGCTCCATACAAATTTTAAAATTTCTAGAATATACGTGCAAGGTAAGGTTAAAATTCCAAGTTTGCAAAGCAAAGGTTTGCAAGTGGTATTCCACCCGCACCAGATATTATTCGTAGTTTAAAAATGTGAAGCGCGTGATGCGAATGACCCCAGTTTGCAATACCGTAACACATTACAGTATCAAAATATGCATGGTACATCATTGTTGATGTGGCTATGTCGGCTTCCCGAGCTAACACTCGTAATGTAAAGCAAATTTTGCTGAGTTTTCCCGATATTTTTTTAATATTTTTTATATAATATTTTTTTAATTTCAAATTATTGTCAATCAGCAGACCAAGAAAACGCGAGTGCTCTGAAATGTTTTCCAAGTTAGGAGATAAACTGTTTGTGTTTGCTGTGAAGTTAACGATTTTGGTTTTCTCTAGGTTAAGAGAAAATTTGTTTGCAGTGAACCAAAGATTGAGACGGAACATCGCAGTATCAACTTTCTCGCATAAAGTTTGCGAGTCGCTGTCCGTGATTCCCAGATTTGTGTCGTCAGCGTAGAGGACTGATTTTAAGGGATCTAAATAATTAGGTAAATCGTTAATGTAAATGATGAAAAGTAAAGGTCCCAAAATTGAGCCCTGAGGGACACCGCAGGTAATTGTTTCCCATTCTGATACTCATTTCCACCCGTGTTTTGAATATTAGGCTAAGGTGCGATAATAGGCATACTACCCCTATACAGACATAGTCAGTTTGGTTGGCTCTTCGCCGATCTTGCAATACAAAATGGTATGGAATTCACTATATCCAATTTTATCGGTATGAAATGATTGACAGTTCTGTTGTTGTTCATAGGGAGATTTCTGCCACCCGCCCGGTGGTTATGAAAATCACAACTGACGCCTGCCGTGGCCTGGACACTCAGGTCAGCTACCTGGAGCACGTTCAAGCCGTCATCACCCTCAACGCAACTCGACGTGGAGACGTGGAACTCTTCCTAACTTCTCCTATGGGCACGCGGTAAAAGTTACTTTAAATATTCATGTTTGTAATGAAAGTATCCATGCCTGCAATTTCATGGTTGTGAAAATTATAATGAACTAGGTCAGTGATGGGAAAAAATTTTTAAAGATGGGGCCACAGGAAAGGAAAAAAAATTAAGCGGGTCAATGTAATTTAGAGTTGAAGTGTCGTGAAACGTTATATTCCTTGTAGAATGTTACAGTTTCGTCGCAGAGTGGTGTAGCGTACCTTTCCACCTATTGAGATTTAAGAAATATTTAAGGTTTTACAGTATCAAATATATATTTATTTTAAAAACACAATAATTGATTTTAAAAAAATCCTAGCTAGCAAAATATGAAAAAGTTCTCTACACTTAAGGTTTACCGTGGGGTAAATAAGCCATCAACGAATTCTACTCAAATTGATCGTCACAGAACATTCTTACCTCTATCACGTGGCCCGCTCGTGCACTCAGGCTGCTACAGCACCAGACGTACACTTTCTACATCACCAACCACAGAATGTCTGATCACCTAACCTCTCCCTGGATCAGTGATCGTCAAAAGGTTCAGATTGGTTCATATTTATCCCGCGCTTTTATGGGAGAACCAATCAGCAAAGCTTTATCCTCCTGTGTCACGTCAGCGTAGGAAGAACGAGGACTGTTTTCTAAGAACATTTGCACTGTTAAGCGAAGGAGAATGGGAGCATTCCTTCGTATCTGAGACGCAGCGTATTCCATTGCCTATGGTTTATTTTCAAACCAAGAAATGATATGAGCTAGGCGCACGTGTCTAGCTGCTGCGCATTTATATCTCCAAAATGTATTAATCTTACCATTATTCCATGCAATCATAAGCCGTGTTACAGTGGTTTATCCATAAATACTATGAAAAAGTACTTCCAACTGCATACATCTTTGAAAACACGGCAATAAAATCAAATTTACATTTCTTAGATAACATCTTACAGATAAATTTTTTACAATATGCAAATTAAAACTAGAAAGCCAAAACCGCTAAGACAGGTCTGAATCAAGAAACATTGGAGGGAGTAGCTACTGGGAGGAGGCTCCGTTGCCAATTTTACTCTTCATTACAAAGTTGCCAGAAGCTAGTGCCTCTCACTCTCAATGTAACATTCCAATATCTAGGTTAAGTCAATAAATTTGTATGTCATGACTGATACAAAATGAAAGAGAGGAAGAAAGAGGAAAATATTTATTTTTCTTACAGCTTGTATTATTTTTTGATTCTTCAGATTAGTAATAATGTCCCACATGCCAGATAAAACAGCCTGTGGGCTACGTCATTGGAACAGAAAGATTGGCTAAGAATGAAAAGTAACTTAGTATGTGTCAATTGGTATTTCTAGAGGAATAGGAACAAATTCTTCCTACAACCTATTGAGCAAAGGGAAATGTTTATGAATGTTTCTTTCTAAATAGCACTAAAACACAGAGAGTGTTTAAAGCAGGTT
The DNA here is from genome assembly GCA_034510155.1 of Eucriotettix oculatus. NCBI lineage: Eukaryota > Metazoa > Arthropoda > Insecta > Orthoptera > Tetrigidae > Eucriotettix > Eucriotettix oculatus. The sequence goes on along the minus strand of CM067376.1, from coordinate 133,919,760 downwards.
ATTATGACAGTTATCATGTAGAATGTAGGACGTAATAACGTCACATCTTGGTCGGGACATTAACAATTTTGGCATTGGAAGGCAACATCAGCAGAAGTCACAAAAATCTTCATACTAGATATTCAAAGGTAGTTAACACAAGTGGCACATTATAGTAGCTAGAATTCTGTAATTATTGGCATTAATATATCCATCTTGAATTTCTAGTTTTGTACCTTATTTATACCGAAATATTAGTATTCATAAATTCGTACAAGCTCATGGTTCACATTTGTAATTTTACGTATTATATGCTTGTGATTCAGGAAATTATTATTTCAAAGAAATACATATTTTGTCTTAATACAAGATTATTTTTCCAATTCAAGCTTCAGATATCTCTTTAATATGTATGTATTAAAGATTTTCTAGTTTCTTTTAAATGTGAATAGTATTTTCTCTCATAGATCAATGATTCTGAGTCGCCGAGTGAATGATGATGACCATAGGGATGGCTTCACTAAATGGCCTTTCATGACAACTCATACTTGGGGAGAATATCCACAGGGCACCTGGTCACTTGAGGTTAGTTTACATTGGCTTATAATTAAAATAATCATAGTTTTTTAATTATGAATTATTTGTAAGTAATTGATCAGACATAATATTTGCTGTCATTTAATATAAGAAGTAGAAATAATTAAACTTTTTCTCAAATAAGTTTTGATATATGTTCACAAAATAATGAAAAACATGTCTGATCACTATCATTTCTTTTAGTTTAAATTTTACATATCTCCATTAATATAGTATTAAATAAAATTAAATAATGTGCTGGAGGACATTATCATTTTATTTACACATGATATACAGACAATATAATTTTTTCTGTTTTCTTTTTTATCAAGGTTGGCTTCAATTCTCAAACACCACAGTCAGGTTTCATTAAAGAATGGACGTTAATGCTGCATGGAACAAGGGAACCCCCTTATAGTAGTTTGCCTGTCACTGATCCTCATTCAAAGTTGGCAATTGTGAAAAAAGCACATGAGGAACGAAGCAAACTGTAAATTATAAAGAATAGATAACCTGTTTAGCAAATAAAGAGCTCTTACTGAAAACATCTAGTTTGTTATTCAATTACTTTGAAGAATCAATGCACCAAGTAACTCTTATAATAACACTACTAAAATCAGAATTAATAACTATGTAAATTTCAATTTTGTTTATAAATATATGCAAATAATTTTGAGCTGTATGGGATAAAGTAAACAAAGATAATTTGATTCTTTCTCAGATTACAAAAACTAATTGAACAATTAATTATCTTCAAACTTTAAGCGATTAAATTCAAAATATTTCAAACATTTTCTGCCATTCAACTATTATGTATGCATTAAATATTTACTGTACATATAATGAGCTTTAGTTTGGCCATTGGCTTAAACACATTATTGAAATATTATGTAATTATTATATTTATAAAAAATGTGCTTATCTAATGGACAAACCACTATTATTTACAGTAAATTCTTTTCTGATTTGTTTTGTATGAAGCACTAAAGAAGGTGTAATAAATCCCCTTAATATATTTTTTGGTTTAAAATAAACTAAATCTTGTATAACTGTCTTGTGCATGTATACTATATTTCTAAATACTTAGCAACATGTGAGGTATGAAATTTGTAAAGTACTTATTATAGGAATATTATTTAAAACTAATAGTTGGTGCATTGATTCTATTTTTACCTGGATACATGATGATAAGTTTATTTGAGTTTTATGATGAATATATCATCTATTAAAAAATTAATGTAAATTGTTTTATGATTATATCTATGTTTTCAATCCTGAAAACAAACATGTAAATTTATTTTTATTGTGTAACTTTACTTACTTGTACAAAATAAACTTTTATTTGCTATATATTATATAAATAAATTAATTTATTTTTGGAAGTGTTTCCAAGTCCTGAATTTTTATGAAGGCTTATCCCATAACTTTCTAAACACAAATTTAGGATTGCAAAAAAGTATTTTACTATTTATTAAAGAGGATCTTTAATACCTACAAGATAATTACTACTTGAAAATAAATAATATTATGAAATGGAGATTCCCTAAAAAGCAGCCACAAAAATTATATGGTGTAAATTAGTTATGTATTTCCATTTTGTGATCCTTAAAAAATGTGTACACAACTACTATGTGAGAAGATAACTTTTATTTAAATTAGAATTTGGTACACAAACACTCAAAAATGTTGAGTTTGAATTTATATAAAATATTATGTATTGTGACAAATGAGACCAATAAGTTTGAAATTAATTGCAAAGAATATATATTTATTTCTAGTATTAAGTTTCTTACTTAGAAAATATAATTTTTGTATCATATAGATACTTTTTATTTGAGTTTAAATAATTATGTACGTATAGCTTGGTATTACTTTATAAATATTTAATAGAATGAAAAATATTTGCTTGAGAAATTAATTTAGGTAGGAATTAGCATGTAAAATATATTAATTTATTTTCTTAAGCTAATTTTAAGAAGAAATATGTAATTTATTTCTACAATCTATTAAATTAGAAGAAAAATAATTAATTATACAAAAAAAATTAAATTGTGATTATATGATAAGCAGTAATAGTGATACCATTCAAGTCCAACTATTAAATCAAGTTTAAACTATTAGAGAGGAAGAAAAATTATCAATTTGATATGTTTGAATGATTCATGCTGAATAGCGACGTGTTACTGGTCATGTAATTAAAAAATATTATCAAATGGTGACACCATATTCATAAATTTTGAATAAAAAATGTTACGTGAATAGTGTGTACTGCTTTGAAATCATACCATATAATGTTAGATCCAATTAGGAAGTTTCCTGCAATTATTTGTGAGGAATGAGGTTATACATTGATGCTGAATGAACTACAGACTCCAATGTTCTAAATCAAATTATGAACTTCTTAAATCATTTTCATTTTTGATTAATTGTATATTTATTTTCAATGAATCTACAATTGAATTAAGTGTATAATTTTTTTGTGTACATAATTTCTTGCTGCAATATTACAATGTCTTCAAAGAGCTTTTTTAAATAAAAATTCTGGCATGATGAATGAATGCTGCATTTAAAAAATAAATAAAACATGTCTGTCTAGTACTTGCTTATCTACTATAATTTTCATCCTTTACAATGAATTACAATTATTAAATAAATTTCTAGTAATACAAATAATCTCTTTCTCAACCAGTGTTTATGGGACCAATTGTGGTTGATTCCACTTATCATAAATGGAAGTTGTAAAATATTTTACAAATCATAATTCATAATAATTTTACTTTGTTGCATTTATTTAACATTTAATATCAGATTTCAACATTCTCACAAAATTAAATATTTTAATATAAATTATTTAATCAATCACTAAAGGTATATCTGAATCATTAAGAAGTTTGTCTACTGGATGCTTTGCACAATATTTAATAATCTTTTTTTTTAAGTTTTTACACAGCTTATTAAACTTGCAAGGGTATATTTTTGCCAGCTTTCAGGTCTACACAACTACTTTGTTATTTCTGGAAGAAGATTTGTCTACTGTATTGTCTACCATGTATAATTACTTGCATCTACATAGTGAACAGATTGTGAAAATATTGTCAATGAAGATTTGTATTGTTGTAGCAAGATTATAAAACAGATAAAGTACAATTATATGTTTATTAGTATTTTGTAATACAATGTCTAATAATACTGTACAACAACTCTTCATAACACCATGTAGCATTGTTGGATACCACATAAAATTATTGTTATTTTTACAATTGGTTGAAACATAATTGAGATTCAGCTTAGATGCAGTATCCAGCTGTTAAATAGGGATCATTGTAGAGATTTGGAACTACCAGTGACATGAGTAATTCCAGTAAAGATATAGTGAACAGATTTATCAGTTACAAGAGGGTTATGAATTAGAGGAAACTATTTACAAATGTAATATCTGTATTTATGATTTGATAGATTTAGACCAAAAAGAATCTGACTACCAAGTTTATTTATCTGGAATATTAGATCTTACAATATTAAGGAAGAATTAGGCAAAACTTTAATCATTTTATTATTATATAATTAACTGCATTTAGTTGTGGGGTTGTGAATTTAATTACTAAAATATTTAGTACAAATTCAATCCATAAGGGAAACTGCAACAATTTAATTATATTGTTGTTCAAACTTAGCACTATGTCTTACTTGATATGTTAAAAGGTGCAGAATGGTTTCTTTTTTTATAAAACTTATAATTTATTTAGAACAAATAGGACAATAATACTTGTATTTTATTCAGACCTTGTCTCTCATTTAGAATTCATCTATTTTAATTTGAAAAAATAGAGTTATTTTGATAATGAATTTATAATTTTACCAGTATTTCAGTATCCTTACTTGTGTGGTACCTTGGTAATAAATGAACTACATTTTAGAGATGGGTACATATCTGTATATAAATGTAAAACAACACATTCAGTATGACATCGTCTATAGATCTAATTAAAATTGATAATGTAGCATAGTTCATGTAAATGATTGTGTGATAATATGTGAAATAGCAACTAAGTGAATTTTCTTGTGTTGCTCCTAAGTTTAAAAATATAAATAACTACTCAATTATTTTTGAAAATAATGTATTATAAAATATTAACCAAAGAACATACAAATATAAAAAAAATATTCTTGTATATATGCTATGTAAAGAATTAAAGCACTTGTACTTAATTTGAATGTGAAAGTAAAGTTATATCCTATTTTTAATGATAACATAGAATTAAACTTCTGTTAAAAATTAATACTTCCTTTTTTTATTGGTTTCTGACATTTTTGTCTCTTGAAGTGATTCAATAAAAATACATTAATATTCAGTGCAAATCAAGAATATGATATAAGTAATTAATAAAACTCATTATTGCTGTATATTAAAAAGTTATTTCATGATCAATAACATTCAATTTTACTAACATTTAATTTTACATCCAAATAAGCAATTTCACAGGCAGGTGTCATCTTTTATGTGGTGAATACTTATCTAATATCTTACACTTTTATGGAACCTATCAGTTTATAAGTATTCCATTGTTGAGATACCACAAAACTGGAAAACCTGTGTAAAATATTAAAGCTTAGAGCATGAAACAAATTAGAGCTATGTAAAGATATAAATAAATACTGAACATTATCTATTATATTATCATTATTTACATAGAATAATTTTATTATAAATTTAAGTTTGCTGGCATATTGTAATATTTTCATTATTAACATGTTCTCATTGTATTATGTATAAACAAATACTTTATGCAATTGCAGTGTGTTTTCATGTTATACAAACTCATTATTGTTGGATTACATCAGGAAACGATATAATAACAGGTTTAATTTCCGTGTTGATTATAGTTCAGATTATGTTTGAAACATTATGGAAAGTCAAGAACTTACATCTTGCTTTGGCAGAAATAATGTTATAACAATATTATATTTGAAATTTATTGCATTTAACATAGTGAATCACAAATTCGTATAAATTGTATTGATACCCTTCCAAACAAACTCTGAAAATTCTACTAAAAAGGATGTTTCAAACTCTTTTTAAACCTAGTATCTGGATCTACAAATTATGAATAATTTCTCTCAAGCATACTTATCACATCTGTAACATTAAAGTCCATAGGGCCATAAAACCTACTTGTACACCAATGTTGTTGTCATATTCAGTCCTTAGACTGGTCTGATGCAACTTTTCATGCTTACCTATTCTGTGCAAGCCTTTTCATTTCCATATAACCACCATAACCTACATCTGCCTAATCTATTTAACATATTCCATCATTGGCCTCTTCTTCACAAACTTTTGTCAATGCTAATTTGATAAGAGTCTCATGTCTCTTCTCTTGGCCAAAGCCATTCATATTGTTACATCTTTTCTTATATTATACTTCGAACTTACTGGTTAGTAACTCTATCCACCCATTTCATTTTCAGCTTTCTTCTGTAGTACCACATTTCAAAAGCTTCTATTGTTTTCCTTTCAGCATCTATTACCATCCAGTTTCACACCAATTTAATGCCACACTTCATGTGAATATTTTTGGTAATGATTTCCTTACATTAATACTTATATTAGCTGTAGGTAAATTCCTATTTTTTGTGAAAGCCTTTCTTTCCTGTACTATCCTACTCTTTATGTGTACCATCCCTAGTTATTATGCTGCACAAGTAGCAGAGTTTCTTAACTTCATTCAAAATACCCCTTCTCAATCTAACTTCCTTTGATTTTTCCACAATTTCCCTTAATATACTCCATTACTTTGGTTTTCCCTCTATTAATCCTTATGTTGTTCTCTTTATTCAGGACTACATTCATACCATTTATTATGATTTCCAAGCCTTCTTCTGACTCCCCTAATACCACAATATCAGCAAACTTTATTCTCCTTCCAATATTCCTTTTCCATATTCCTTTCTAACTTCCTTCATTGCCTGTTCTATACATAAGTTAAAGAGCAAGTCCACAAATAGGTCACATTTCATCACGAGGACTTCTAAAAATTTTATAAAAATAGTTTCATACACCTTTTCTGCCCTGTCTGTCAAACATATCTGATGCTCCACAATACCTCATAAAATATTTTTAAGTATAAAATAAAACAAATCATGCAAATCCTTCCAAATGATATGTCTTCTGCACATCTCATGCACAGATTGCACAGTCAGCTGGCACAAGAGGTAGTCTGGTTCTGTCTTGAGGGAAGAAGCTTAGGCCATTCAAACATAACATGCTCCTTACTATTGTCCAGGTGACAATTGAAGGTAAGTCATCACTCTCTACCTGTCCATATTAAAACATATTCCAAAAAGGAAGTAAGGATATGACGGTAACAAAATGATTACAATGGACAGGAGAGAAAGACCAAGTAGCTTAACTAATATAGAGGATCTGTGTCACCATGTTGGTCAGGAAAATGTTGAAAATTGCTCAGGAGAGATATGTTATGCAATTAATGATGATGTGACATTGTGAAAAGAATTAATGTGGATAGGAAGCATGGTTGCTTTAGATTGGTTCTGACAGGATATTTATTTCAGAACTTCAGAGTTATCATCTTTCTTACAGGTATTGCTTTCATGTTACTTGACTTCTTATGGAGATATAAAAAGAGAGAAATAGAAAAATGATATCATATTCCTGTGTTAGGAGCTCACAGAGAGGAACTGTCTCACTGTAATTGTGGTTTGGAACTTAAACATTTTTGTCCCCTTATCAAAGAGGATTTAGTTATGAATGATTTAAAACATTTATTAAGACTATTTAAAATTCAAATTAATAAAAGCATCCATTAAAGGAATATGATGACTTATTAAGTATCTTACTATTTGCAGGACAACTGAAGTTAGTATTCAATATGCAGTGCACATATTTCTGGCATGGTTAGTAAATAAAGACTATTAGTTAATGGGTTACCACAAATAAAGGGTCAGTGTCAGCATATGAAACTTAAAAAGCAGTTCTCAAAATTTCATAGTTATTATCCACCTTCTTCAGACTAAGAGACTGCATGAGGCACATGAGAAATGAAGATAATACATCAAAAAATTGTGAATCTTATTGCCAGAAATGGATGTGGTGATTGATATGAATAAGAAAGAATAGCACAGAATGCATGGTTAAACCATTATAGGGCAGTGGTCGGCAGACTAATTAGACAAATGAGCCAAATATCAACAGAACAATAACTAAAATTTCTTTTCAGAGCCAAATTTTTTAAACTGATTATTTTATCTAGATTACCAAAAGCTGGCCTTTGATAGAAACATCCTGAATCTGACCAAAGTTCATTTACGGAACTTGACTCTTTCCAACTTTCCCACATACATTTGCTTTGTATACATGTTTAGTCTAACTCCTTTTGTTCATCATTTCTATATGCCTAAACCAAAACAACACACCTTCCTCAATCTGCAGCACATCTTCTTTCACTCCACAGTGCTCCTTAAAAATTAACTTATAAACTTTACTTAAATATCTTTATGTTTCAATCACACTCAAGGGGCCAAATAGTCATGGTTTACCAACCACTCAAAAGGGGAATCTACACAGTTTAACATTTTGTAAAACTTGGTTGGTTTGCACTTTAGGTTATAATTTGTATGAGTGGAAATCTAAGTAGTTCTCACGTTGTACATTAGTGATGGATGATGTAAAAAAAATCTTTATTTTAGTATCAATTTTTATTCATAATTACTGCCAATGTCAATATGTGTTGTAATATAATCTGTTCACTTCATTAGCACTGCTATTTATTTCTAAACTGAGATCCTAGTTTTGTTTTTCTGTATACTGTATTTCATGTATTGTGATATTAATATGTGTAGCTACAAATTTCATAAAAACTAATATAGGTTATCTGACTAATGGAAAATGAAGTCTTATAAATTAAAAATAAGATTGGAAAGAATAAGACATGGTGAGAACTATTTTCAAACAGATAAACTAACTTTGCCCCTTATAATGTATAAAGTACAACAGTTCTAAACAAAAGACAACCTGTCAAGTACATACCCCTTTAATTTCAACAGATCTGTATCATGACATGTTTATAACCCATCCAATGTTTTGAGTTTTCAACTTTTTCACAGTTACTACACAGCATGTAATACCAATAAATATTTATTTATTAATTTATTTGTTTCGGTCACATTTCAATTATAAATAATTTATGTGGTGTATTTTATCATTCTCAATTTTGCTACGTTCTGTAAAAATTGTTATCATGAAATATTTGTCAATAAAAATTTAACATTTTTAACACACAACTTTTCATCAATATTTAACATTGTTTGTCTCAGGTACTAATTAAACTAATTCCTGATCTATCATATCTACTTTAAAGGAATTACTTCTGTGTTTATGAAGTTTAATTATTATTTCATATAATACATCTGTATTATGATAACAAACTCTTTCATTATTCATGGAACCACAAATTTTTTTCATAAAATTCTTCACAGAGAGTGTAAGCATCGACTAGTATAAGGACTAAAAGAATTTTATCTTTGTTGCCAGAAATAGCTCTTCTGGGGTCAGGTAAATAAATATGACCAACATCAAGAAAACAATAAGAAATTTTGTTTGACAAAATCTGATACTTTTACATTTGTTAAGATGTCAGATGTTAAAACTGCAAAAATAGGACAGTTCCTTGAACATATGACCTCTAACCAGAAACCACAATATTGTGGAAATGTTATTGCAGCCCTTTTTCAAACATTTTCCCTAATTAATGTAACTATTTTCAAATGCAGCTGTAAATGAATTTTTTATAACTTTATGGTATACAGTTACAATTCCGTCAATATATGTGCAAGTCAAAGTCGTTTTGGTTTGCAACCATTAACTTGACTTATTCTTTAAAGTCATTCATTTCCTACTACTTTTAGAGAATGAAGAAAATACTATAGTACATAGTGACATATTTGTTTGTTATAAATAATTAGGTTACTTATTATTCTATATGTGATACTTACAACAAAATAATAATATATTTCTTTTTTAAACAAATATACTAGTAAGGATGTAACTAAAGAAACAGTTCTTAAAAATAAATTTCTGAATAATAAAATAAATAAAGATATCATCTAATTATTTATTTTTTGTCAGAAATAATTTAATGAATTATTATGAGCAGTATTCTAAAATGTTGAGAAAGGTATGAACAAAAATTGAAGTTTGAGAAAATAAATAGCTCCCTTTGGAATGTTATTAAGACTGACAATAACAAAATTGTTCTCCTACAAGCTAATTTATGATGATAGGTAAAACTAAAATTACCTTAATTACCTTAATTTCATTTTAAAGTAACATCTCAAATAAATTAAGTATAGTATATAATCTTTTAAGAATAAGACTTCAGCATTATACAAAGTGCTGTTCTTTAATTTCGAGTCATATCTGCAAACATTCATCACTTGAACATTATCTAATAGATTATAAAATTAAACTTTCATTCCTTTGTTTACTTTATTCATCCTGTAATCCTAATAATATTATATACAAATAAACACAAATTTCTTTCTTCTTCAGTTCAATTTGCTTTTAGTAAAGGATATATTTTCTACTAGGAAAAGTATTTTGGATATGATAGACACACAGTGTCATGTGATTGAGGCAAATTTTCTTGAAGAACAGAGCTAAGGCCCTTGAAAATTAGACATACCCAGCCTGATTTAAAGGAAATCAATTGCTGTCAATCCCTGATTACTATCCAATAAGTTATATTAAATTTTCAAGGGCTGAACCTCCATCTGCAGGGTAGATGGCCAGCCACTCAGTGTCGAATACACCATGATGCTACAACCATTAGATAGTAACAATCAACTCCCTACAAAGCCAACAACTTACTGTTTCTCAAGGAAAGATTCATGACATTAAAAAAATAATGGATATTGAATATCAATGGGGGACAAAAAAAATACTGGCAGCAATACACACAATACGATAATCACACTAACAACAGATGGAAAGTAAAAATGTAAGTGTATTTCAGAAAAGGCTGTTCCAAGAAGATGTTGATATCAGGATTGTGGGATGTGTTAGAATAGAGGTCCATAAGACAGGGTTCAGTATTTGATGAAGGGGGGAGGGGGATAAGGTTTTTAGGAGAATCAGTGTGAATCATTGGCTAAATTACTGTTGTAGGTGTTTTGGGCATGATGAGCTATTGAGAATTGGGTTTTAGTCATCTTTACAGTGCAGCGCTGGTTAGCAATGCTTTCTAGAAGAGGCTGTTTTACTTGACCAATATAGTATTTAGTAAAAAGCAGGGCATTTGTGAGAGGAGACATGGATAATATTTACTTTATTTTGATGTTAAGTTTCCAGTTTAGAAACAATAGAAATATAGAGACATATATAGAATCTGTTCCTACTGCACAATTGGCAAAGTAGTGTAAGGGTGTGACAGGTGTTTCTTAATTGCACGAACTTCTACCTCCATTCCGAATAATGAAACCCCACCTCTCTCCATATTTACTACAGAAGTGCTCCCTGCTAAGTATTGACATAAAATGATTCTCCTCCTCACAATCCCAATGTTCTGAATTTTGTAAATTAAGTAAACACAGTTTGTGTGCAGCCATTGCGAGTCCACATGGACCAAGAAACTGCTGGGTGGTTGTCAGCCGGACAATATGTCGTATCAAGTTTGTCACATGCTGAGGCACTTTCATTTATTTTAGGAACTATATGTACCGGGGTCGAAGATTTTGGGCATGTGGTATGAGTTGTCTGCTGATCCAATTCGAAAATTTGGCCAGCTGCCTCCTAAAACTGGTGGAGACATACGGAAGGTAATGCTGCAACTGCACAGCAAACTCATCTCCCATCATTTGGAAGGGCATGAGAATAGTCTGACCTACCTGATGCAGGTATCTAAGGTTTTCCCTGCATCTCCTTAGGCGAATCACCCGGTAGGATCCTGAAACCATAGCCCAGGGGCCCTAGTCAACCCTTGTCAAATTTGCTCTACCTTCCACATCATTATTTTTCTCCATTCCCTTCCTTTGCTATTAAAGGGGAGTTGTCTGTTTAAGGATCACCCTCATGTAGCCTGTTACATAAAGTAATTAAGTAAGACTCCATATAACTTTCACTACTTGCTACTCTGCAATCTGATTTCCTTGTATTAGAATAGGCAGTAATTTTAAGAACAAATCTTTTCAAAGTTCATTTTTCTGACAAGTTTAATAATAAATAAACATACGCCATCCATCATTGATGTTATACATAATTTCGGTCATAACCGTTCCTGGAGATAGTCATCGTCACCAAATTAATCATAATGTATTTAGTTCGTTAATTTAGAAATTTACCTGTAGAAGTCCACAAAGTTAGATGAAACGTTGTATTTATATTAATTATTAATATTATTAAATATTATTAAATTTATAAGAAATAAAAATACAGCGAATAAGGCAGTATATAATGTTATTCCTATTTAATTAATATAAATATGACGTTCGTTGTATTAAATTTATTTGCAGATTTATTTGGCCGTATTTTTATTTGTTTTTGTTGTTGTGGTATTCAGTCCTAAGACCGGTTTGATGCAATCCTCTATGCTAACCTATCTTGCGCAAACCTTTCCATTTCCTTCTAAGTATCACAACCCACATCCCCCTTAATCTGCTTAGCGAATTTCACCCTTGTCATCCCTCTTCTGTTCTTACCCTACACACTTCCCTCTAATGCTAATTTTAAAAGACCCTCGTGTCTTTAAACGTGGCATATTAATCTATCCCTTCTCTTAGTCATCGTCCTCCATATTGTTCGCTTTTCCCCTATTCTGTTTAGAACTTCCTACTATCCACCCATCTGATTTTAAGCATTCGCCTACAGCACCACATTTGAAAGGCTTCTATTCTTATCCTTTCCCCAACTCCAATCGTCCACGTTTCGCACCCATATAACGCCTCGTTATTTACAAAGATTTTTAGCAACGATTTCCTAATATTCACACTTACACTATCCGTAAGTAAATCCCTCTTTTTCTCGAAAGCCTTTCTTGCCTGTTCTATCCTACTCTTTATGTCTACTATACTTCTACCATCCCTAGTTATTACGCTTTCCAAGTAGCAAAATTCCTTAACTTCCGTCAAAATGTCCCTTCCCAATCTAACACCTTTTGTTATTCCACTGTTTCCGAATCCATTACCTTATTTTTCCCTCTATTAACCCTCATATTGAACTATTTTTCTAGGACTACGTTCATGCCATTTATTATGGTTTCAAAGTCTTCTTCTGATTCTCCTAATACTACAATATCGTCGGCAAAGCGTAAGGCTTTTATTTCTTCTCCTTGCAGAATGATTCTTTTTCCATATTCGTATTTCACTTTCTTCGTCGCCTGTTCTATATATACGTTAAACAGCATGCGTGACAGATTGCAACCTTGTCTTCCTCTTTTCTTGGCCTAATATAAAAATAAGTTTTGTCAAACTCTGAAGGGCCTCGATTACTTCCTCATTTTTGAAAATTTCTTCGCAATAAGCTAAATTTTCAAGCTCGGGAACGAGAAGAAATCACTTGGTGCCTGGTCTTTGAATGAGATGTCGTACACTTTCGCTATTGAGACAGCTGTTGTGAGAGCTGGAGCATTATCAGCTACCTCAAGAACTAGTAGTATGCGATCTCCATTACGATATTGTGAACCGTTTCGATATTTTTATGAGTGGTGACCTCAATTGGGTGGTCGGAGCGAGTTTCATCTTCTGTGCTTCTGCGACCTCGTTTAAACTCAATATCTTAAATACAGAGTTCGAATGAACTTCGTCCAATTCAGATCTGTCAGCGCCCCATCAAACTAGTACCTTCAAATGTTGAAGAGCGTAGGTTTTCCCGGTGAATTTGTTGAACAAAGAGTTTTTGGGTTATAGCACGAGTCATATTAGAATTTAAAGATGAATGAGTTATTAATCAAACATCGGATTTGCAACCAAATAACTTTTACTCTTAAAAAATTGTCTATTACTGACTGATCTGGATTTCCGCCGTGATACAGTTCTTCTGTCTGTTTATCCAGAATTGGCTTACCATCCACTCTCCTGATGTTCTTGCTAATATTTTTCCTCTCTCCGAATGTTTTTTTTATTTTCTTATAAGCCATAAAATCTTTAACTCGCAGTTGGTTTACACACCGGCTTTCACGCGGCAATTCCAAGAAATCTTACCGCAGAATTAATATTTTTATTTATATTAATACTATATTATAATCTTATGCAATATTAAACGTGCACGAATGTTTAAATTAAATCTCTTTTTTTAAAACCCTCAAATTTTTGTTGAAATCCGTTGAGCCGTTTCGGAGCCTAATCGAGACAAACATATGGACAGACAGTGAGACAGTTACACAGAAAGACACTTCAGTTTTATTTATTGGTATAGATAAAAATTATCTATTATTTATTTATTTGTAGATAATTTTAGGGTAGCTGTTTCTTTTTCTTAAGTAAATACTTTATATTAAAATAAATAGAAAGGTAGTTTCTTATAATTTAAACGAAACATCTCTTTCTCTCTTAACCACATTTAGTGTCAATAAAACTCGTTTTAAATTTATTTAACTTAAATATAAATTTTATTTTACTCGTTTGAAATATTTATAAACTTTTAAAGATCGAAACATTTCGTCTTCGCCTTCGTCCGAATTTTCATAAAAAGCTAACGCATATTGCCCTTCGGTATCATAATATTTCATGCTCACTGGAAACATTTTCAAATTCCTATAATTTGACCAAGAGAAGGGATACATTAAAAGGCCGCGTTTTGAGGCATGAAGGTCTTGTAAAACTAGCTTTAGATGGAAGTGTGTGGGGGTAAGAAATGAAGAGATTAGCACGGGGAGTTGTATCAGACCAGTCTAAGGACTGAATACAACATCAGAAACATGATTTGACACATCTATTTGATGAGAGAGAAAAATGTAGTTGGGCTGCGTTCTCTAAGATCATCAATTACTGTTTCCAAGACACGTTTTCTTCGATAGTCTCTGATTTAGTTCAATAGCAACTTATATTTGCTGGTATATTTGTATCATTATCAAATGAATTGTATAAACAATGATGTTCATTGCACGAAATGTCTGAGCAAGTTGGGCTGCCAATGTTGGATATTCTTTTTTAGTATTTTTCTTGTGCGTAATAAGGTAAATAATATTTAAAACAAAATTTATGTGTATAGTCACTCAGCCAAATTGGTATTCAGAAATGAAAATTTTACATACGTAAACAGAGATTTAATCACGTTAACAACAGCTAACACTAATTTAAGTTGTCCTATAGACATTTTCTATCAAGTATGAGCATTAACACAAATAATTTGTATGCAAAATAGATAAAGAACAGAAACAATCTAATAAATTACTTAATTCGCCATTTAATCAATAGAAATGCAATTAAAGTAATTGTAATATATGCCTCCGTTATTAAATTGGTCGGTTATATTAAAGACAAACGGCTCCAAACTTTTATCTTTTTTCCTTCTCTCATGATAAGTTATGATATTCTAATTCTAAGTCAAATTTCATTGAATTCTATTTAAATAAATGTCACAAATGCGAATAGTTACAACATGGACACAATATGTCTCAAAATTGGTTATATCTTGAGAATCCAAAGGTTCCAAAATTTTATAATAATAAAAACTAAACGAAAATAAGAGGTACAATAAAATAAATTTAATTTTTTCCTACACTATCTGATAAAAAGGTCGAAAGGCGTCATCTTAAAAAGGGGACAGTCGTTTCCAAAAAAAGGCAGTTGGCAACCCTAAAGAAAAGACGGAAGGATGTGTTTCTGCATGGCGTTATCTTTTGTAAATCTTTCCTTTTTATCAGAATTATCTGAGTAATCTCGTATGTTTATAAGTATGTTTATGTTTTTTTCTAAACAAGAAAATAAGTAGACCCTTTTATGCAATTTTTAGCTCCTACATGTTGACTGCAAATCCTATTTACTCTGCAAGATATACTACAACTGCACGAATTAAACCCCACCTTACGTTTTTGAGTTTTATTTCGCATCTGAAGATCACTTCAACACTATAAAGACTGGAGAGAACACGCCTGAGGCCGACACTGTAAAGAAGACACTCCTAGCTTGGAGTCGCCCATCTTCCACCTTGTCAAAGGGACGAAAAAAAACGAACGACCTCTGGTAGTCTTTGTGAATGCATTCACGTCTTCACGGTTCTCATACAGACTTCAAAGACAAACTGAAAAATTCCTTTTCAAAATGAAATATTTTAATCCAGTTCCAAAACAGTATTTTGTAAAAATGATGATAGTTTTAGGTAAGTTTTGACTATTATTATATAATGGTGTTAATTTATAATGAAAGAAATAACATAAAATCTTATGACCTACTTCAGACTTCATTCTTCAATTCAATTTAAAAATAACGTTTGGGTACGAATGTCTGCCTTCTGCAAGTTTTTATCCTGTGGAGAAAAATTGCTGACACCGTGTTAACCGTGAAATCATCAGGTTACAAAATTTATTTAGTAGAAAATAGTGTAAAACAAAAGTTATATAACTGAGAAACACCAATCACCACAAATTTTAGCCAATATTTACAAAATATTTAGAAACAAAACACAAAATTTACAATTTTTTTTTGAAGATCTGTCGAGGCTCCTCCACAAATGTAACACTTGCACCGTCGTGGCAGACCCTCGAGATTCTGATCTGTCCTTCAAGGATTTAAAATCAGTCCCTGTTACCTTGGAACGTATTTCAAAACCAATGTTGGGAACCTCAGTGACAACAAACACGCCACCGCTGCTCTTCGTCTCCCAATCCTCTCAGACTCACTCTCCGCTTTAAAAACCATCGTAAATGAAGACAACTCCCAAGAGCTATCCACAATCATCACTGAAGTTCTACGCAAGCTCCAAACAACAGGAAATAATATCGTATTGGCCTGGATCCCGGCACGCCAGGGAATAAAAGGGAACATCTCCGTCGACCATCTAGCAAAAACCGCCATTCATCTTCCCCTCCTCTCCTCTCCCTAATTACACCTACACATTTTCGGATGCATTGAAACATCCTTCCAAAACTAGCCCATCTCTGAAATCAAAATTGTTCGCTAAAAACATTTAAACCTTAAAAAACAGTAAAAAAATATAAAAAATATACATTTGTTATTAAAGTATAAGTATAAAATCATATTCCATAAATCCTATAGAGAAGCACAAACTTCAAGGATGTGGAACGAGTCAGAGATTTTACATAGGTTGCTTTATTAATATTAAGATATACTGTAACTATTCATTAATTTTTAACTTATAATAAGATTTATTTAAGCTCTATACAGAAGACATACAATTTGTATATTATATATAAAATTGATAAATATTTTTACATCCTATACTAAAAAATTTGTGTTCTAATAATGTTCTTACATAATTATAAATATCTACCCTATGATACATTCAGCACCATAAATTCTTCAACAGAGTACAAGGAGTGGCTTAGTAAGAAGTTAGTTAGTTCATATTTGAACTTGTTTGGATTTATTTTTAATTGTTTAATGGAGGTGGGAAGTTTATTAAATATGCTAATAGCATTGTAATGTACACCCTTTTGTATTACGGTTAGAGACTTCCCTTCCTTGTGTAAATTGTTTTTACTTCTGGTATCAAAGTCATGTATATCTGAGTTTAGTGTGAAGAGGTTACTGTTATTAATAACAAATAACATGAGTGATTGAATATGCTGTCAGTATTCCAGTTTTCTTGAAAAGTCCCCTACAATATGTTTCCGGTGAGACCTGACATAATATTCTGACAGCCTTTTTTCGAAGTTGAAATATTTTATCTTTCTCTGATGCATTGCCCCAGAATAATATACCATATGTCATTATAGAGTGGAAATATGCCAAATAAACTAATTTTCTTATGTTAGGATCACTACAACTTGACATAATTCTAAGAGCAAAGGTTGCCGAGCCTAGTTTTCGTAGGAGAATATTAATATGATCCTTCCAGTTTAATTTATTGTCCATGGATATACCTAAAAATTTTGTACATTCAACTTCAGTTATTTCACAATTATTTGTTGCTAGTTTTATTGAGTTCAAATTGGCATTCTTTGTCTGAAACTGCATGAAGTGCGTTTTATCACAATTGACTGACAAGCCATTGGCTGAAAACCAGTGAAGCATCTGGCTTAACGTAACACTGGCAGAATTTTCCAAACTATTTTGTTTATTTTTACCAAAATACTAGTATCATCTGCAAAAAGTATAGTTTTAGAAGAAGAATTTATGGATCTGGGTAAGTCATTTATATATACAGAAGCTTTCAAACTACTTGTCTCTAATCATCTGTAATAAAAATAACATTGTAAGCAATACAATTTTGATCTTCTTACAATTACATCTTCGAAAAATATTTAATTTAAATTTCAAAATAAATACCTGTTAAAAACCTTTTTGCACTAGTAACACTAGATTAGTCAAGCATAGTATACATCTGTTTATTTATTTTTTAGCGGAAGGTCTTTCGGTTCTGCTATTTATTGAGTGTCACACCTAGCGGTTATTATTTTAACTATAATTCTAATAACTTTACCTATTTCTATTATTGTTAAAACTCAATATTTCCCAGATTATTTAAAGACCTAGCTTTCTGTTAGTAGCCAAATCATTTTAAAGGCATAACATTTCATTATTAGTAATTCATTTTAAAAACATAGCCTTAGATTTTTAAGGACACAACCTTACTTCATCTGCAAAATATTTTATAAGACATTACATTTCTTTATCAACAAGGTCATTTTTAAGACATCACATTCCTTTCTTCAGACAATATATTTTTATTTTATTGGCTATATTTTGGTTTATGAAAATAGATATTCCTTCAAGTAATCTTTTTATTAAATTGTCTTCGCATTTTAAATAGTAACTTCCTCCCAGTCTATCTGATGGTTTGTTAGAGCCGCATGTTTTGTCAATGCTGTGCTTGTCTTAGATTTTATCCTTAAATAAATATAGCCATGAATAGCTGGTTGTGTATCTAAAATGTTTGCTAATATTTTGGAAAAACTTGATAAACAACCTTGTAATAATGTAATGTTATCTCTATAAATGATTTTTCTGATAAAATTAATGTTATGTAGTAAAAATTATTTTTCTGATAAAAGGAATGTTATGTACATAAAAATATTTTTCTGAATGTGGAGTAACTTTGAAACCAAAATTTGTTAGAATTATTTCTAATTTTTCGCTAAAATAACCATACAGTGGTAAAATGATGTACCGTCTTTAACCATCTTGGTTGTAACAATACAATTTATTTTATAGTTGTACTTCATCGATCATTCTTTGATCTTGGTTTCACCGATGTGGAAGGTATAATAAAAATACATTTAAAATCGTGATATCACGGACACGAACGGTTTGACTTGGAAAAAAAATATATATTATCAAGACACTCAGATTTGGAAGGAATGTCGGTCTTGGGCTCGACTCAAAGTATCACAAGTACGAACGTTAGAATAAAAAAGCAGAATCCGTCGCCGATAACAAGAGAAATTTATTGATGATACTTATAGTCAAATAGATTAATATGATGTGAGTAAATGGCCAGAATTATTGTACTATTTAGGATATTGTTCGATAATATTGAACGTGTGAGGACGATTTATTTAAATAAATCATGGTTATTCAGAGTAATGCGTGATTTTAAAAAGTTTTGAAATATATTGACATTCGTGAAAATTATTGTAGGACCGCTTCTTCTTGTGAGGCTGTACAGTTATTATTGCGCAACAATGTTGTTGTACTTACGTGCATCGACTTTTCCTGTTGATCTTATGATTATAGTGAAGTTTTTGTACTTCTGTGATTAAAAATATTGGATAAAGAGATGCAAAAGTCATGTCCCATTAAAAGAAGAAAATATAAGAGGTGTAATTGGAAGAAAATGAAGGGGGACGGAAGATTTTAATCATATACATACATAAATTAAATTCCACTATTCGTCTACCCAGAAGCAGTTGCGAAAGTCATCTGGTACCTCCCTTAGTGGCTAATATAAATTAATTACCGTGCAACGCAGCACAACCAGCTAGTTTGTATAACTTGTGCTCAACAATTACCTAGAAACTGAGTAGCTAATATTATTAGAGTCTATTAGCAAATTTGGAATATAAATCATTTGAATAACATATATTTTAAATTATTTTTTATTATCCTGCAATTATTTTTGATAAAGCATTTATCACACAAAAGAATGCATCTCAAGAATGATAATTTATCAGTTCCAGCGTATAAATTTACGTATTGAAAACATAACTTCAAAACTAAACATTTGGTTTTAAAAAAAACTTAGGATGTTTATACTGATGTAATATTGCCTCGTTACATAACCTCT
The DNA here is from genome assembly GCA_034510155.1 of Eucriotettix oculatus. Lineage (NCBI taxonomy): Eukaryota > Metazoa > Arthropoda > Insecta > Orthoptera > Tetrigidae > Eucriotettix > Eucriotettix oculatus. Next base: position 133,899,788 of record CM067376.1, on the reverse strand, counting down.
TTATTACACTCTTTTCATTACGACGAGAATCAATAACATAGGGAGTTTTTTTAAACTACGATTTCAGAATTTCGTTCAAATATGAATTATAGTTAATCTTTTGCAAGAAATGTGAGAAAGATCAATTGTTCCGTTAGCTTATGCATTCGACAAAAAAATTTCAGTGCAATTACATAAATTTTAATATTTCTTTTATAACATTTTGAATACATGTAAAAATATAGAAGAAATCATATTTCGTCTAGTAAAAATCGTCTGCTTCGACCTAAGAGCAAATTGAGAATGTTCGGGTTGGTAAAGTTAGGATCCAATGATTTTATTTTTAGCCGGGGGGAAAGCATAAATGGATGTTCCGTTTCCAGATTAGTAGATTCGATCCTGCCAATAATGGCGGAATACTTAGACAATAAATCTTGAAAGAGGTAGAGCTGCCAAGTATTGGGAGCCAAAAGGGGGAAAGAAGCCGCAGAACTTTGCCTGTGTCTGCCGACAGTACGCCATAAGAAGAGAACAAATAATTGACAACATATTTAGGGCTGAGGCAGAAACGTGGGATAGTAATTTCGTGATCGCTGATTGCCCGAAAAATTGCACCATTGTCGACGGCTGGGTGAATACCTTCCCCCACAAAATATATGGTGTGCAGCTGTGGTGTGAAATGATCACGCTCAGTTCGAAGCGGGACAATCATGTCCAATACGATTTCCAAACTTCAGCGCCGCGTGGGGCGAAACATTTGGAGATGAAAGCTAGATCGCAAACAAATTCAATAGTGTTGGTAGAGCGATCGCAAAGAAATCATCAGTCCTCGGAGCGTGATCGCGAGAAGAGAAATAGTTTAGGCAGCGCGATCGTCGAGAAATCAGTTTTCTCCGCGACAAAGAAACCAACAATCATGCTTTAATAAATAAAAATACGGCAAAAGTCAGCATTAAATATATCACTATTTATTCACAAAAGCGACGTATGTTTTTATATGTAAATTAAAAAATTGTAACATACAACTTATATTTAATTTATTAAAATATTATGTTTGTGAAAGAAATCTCAAAATGGAGATGAAACGTCGCTTTTGTAAGTAGTGATATATTAATGCTGACTTTTTGGACGTCTTTTTATTTATTGTAAATTTGAAAGTCAGAAAAGTTTGTTGTAATCATGATGTAAGTATAAAAGTGAGGCATTGCGCAGATACATTCCACGCCTTCTTCCCTCGTGACATCATCCTAGATGCAAGCACAAGCCTTTGACCCTGGAAACTACGACATTTTGATATAATTTCCGGACATGACGATCTCATTTCTTTCATAACACAAATATTTAAAATCTTAGACAAAATGCTTAGTCTAAATCTGTCACTAAAAACTGAGCTAGATGTAGAAACAGATGTTGAAGAACTAACTAAAGCCATACATGTCCACTAGTACAAAAGTCACCATTGGGAAATAAAAATAATTCCTGGGCAAGAACTAACAAATAAAAACCTACAACCTTTACCGAGCACTCAACCACTGTCCTTCAACCAAATCCGACTCAACTTCCAGATGAAATAAACAAAGTATTGGATATAACCCATCGGATGAACCTTCCACTTTAAAAAAACAACTAACATTACTGAAGTCAAAAAATAATACAACATATCATCACAAAGAAAAAGGATTTGATCTTATTACAGGAATTAACAGAAAAATGCTACAAATTACTGACTCATATATTCAATGCAGTGTTAAGACTTGAATACTTCCCTTGCCACTGGAAAGTTGCAGAAATTGTTATGATTTTTATACCAGGAAAACACCCAAACGAAGTTACATCATACAGACCTATTGCCAACTCTATGGATCTAGAAAAAATAATCTTTAAAAGATTAACACCAATCACTGAACAAAAAAAGCTTTTACCTCCTCATCAATTTGGATTTCGGAAAAATCATGGAGCCACTGAACAAATTCACCGAATAGTAAATTATATCAATCACAATCTCGAGAAGAAAAAGTGCTACAGTCTTATAGACATAAGCCAAGCTTTTGACAAAGTATGGTTTAAAGGCCTATTTTATAAAATGAAAATAATCTTCTCGCATTCGATATTCTCTCTTCTAAAATCATATTTAGCCAATAGAACCTATATAGGTAAATATCAAGAAGCAATTTCAAATGTGTACCCATCAGGCGTTCCACAGGGAAGCATTCTCGGCCCAACTCTTTCTTCAATTTATACTGCAGATTTACCAGAAACTGCTCAAGGAGTTGTTGCTACCTATTCTAATAACAGAACAATTTTATCATACAACGAAGATCCCCTAGTAACTTCCAGAAATCTTCAAACACATCTAAGCCATCTAGAAGAATTGCTTCTCCGTTGGAGAAAATCTGATCAAATTACAATTTGCATTGAAACGTGGAAACTGTTCAGGAATAACTTTAAATGGAAATCCTATACCACCTTTAATTATTTAGGAGTGTACCTAGATAGAAGATTAACTTGGCGCCCACACATTATCAACAAAAGGAAACAATTGTCCAAAAATTTATCCAAATGTAATTGCTGCTGGTCAGAAAATCTCCTTTATCAATCGGAAATAAGCTCCTGTTATATAAAACCTATCTGGACGTATGGATTACCACTTTGGGGAACCGCAAGTTCATCTAACTTAGATGTAATAGAGGTTCCAAAACTAAGTACTCAGGGCAATAGTAAACGCACCTTGGTATGTTCCCAACACAGTCATACATTCTGACCTAAACATACCCTCAGTCCGGCAAGAAATAACTAAGCCCAGCAACAGGCACAAAGGCAAGGTTACAAGACATCAAAATCTATTGGCAAGAACTCTGTTCGAGGATGAGGAAGAGCAAAGAAGATAAACAAAATTCAAGGCATCAGACCATCCTCACAGATTTAATTAAAAAGACGTATTTCTCATATTTTAATATCACAGAATGATATATCATAATGTATTTTAGAGAATGTTCACTGGAGCATTGCTCTTCAAGTCTCTTTTTTATGTAAGCATTAAGTATCACAAAAATGTATTTATTGTCTCTTATAATGGACAGATTGTACATAAATTGGACTCAATAAAAAACTCTTGTCTCTTGACATGTGGTTGTACCGTTCTTTTAATTTTTTACGTAATAAAACATATTAGTTTCAGAAAACTTGTAAATAAATACCTGAAAAAAGCACACAAAGCTCTGTGATGTTTATAGTACCGCTGTCATTATTATAACAATGGGACAAGAGTTTACATTTTTGTAATGTTACGTTTACGATTACAATCTTCAGATGGTCAGCATTAAACGACTTTGCCCGAGTACAATTTCAGCACGACATGTATTGTAAATATTATAATAAATTGATGACAAAATTAAAGACTGGGCAATATAAAGTATTCTTTTCTTAGAGCATGAATACCATAAATATAAATAGTAATATTTCATCAAAAAAGGAACGTTTTGTGGTATATTTTAGTTTATAAAATTTGATTCTCAACTGGACAATCTCTAAGAATGTGAATTCCATAACTTTGTACTATTTGTTTTACCTTGGTTAGTAAGGAATTGTTTTCATCTTTATCAGTTGATCTTGTAATTCTGCTTTCCCCTAAAGAGCTCCCTATATTTTTACCGCGCTTTTATTTCATCTTGTAATTGTTTTATCCTTACTTTTGAATCATCAGACTATTTTCCTTACACGAAGTACATCTTTACTCGATTGTAGTATGAATTTGCCTGTTTCTTGCGATAAGTCTAACTTACCGACCCGCATTTATCTTTCCAGAAATAACAGGCTGCTCCTGGTTTTAAATTTCGACCACTCTGTAATGTGTAATTCAGTAATTTTTTACGCAATGGTATTTCGAAACTATACTCAGAAAAGTGCACCGAATACACGCGAGCTGAAAGTAGCGAATTTCGAATATACTTAATAATTATACAAGTTTATTTCTGTATGATTATAGTTTGTACTTGCCGTTCTTTACATTAATTATATATTTGATACAGCAAGCTTTGTTCCACGTTCCACATTAATTAGCAGTTCTCGGAAATAAAAAATAGTTGATACCCGTTCCTTTAGTTTTCCTCTTACAATTTGAACCACCGCGACAGCGCACGGTGGAAATGTCTGTCTTCTTTAAATACATGCGCACACTGTGATCAACGTAAAATAGTTTCCTCCAACCAACAAACAATTAATACAACAAAAAATATCCCATAGTAAAATCTTCTGTGTATTCGACACAGCGACAATCGCGAGCAGTAAGCGTCCCGCGTGACGTCATGCGCAGAAGAAAACCAGATTATGTTCGACATCTGTCTTACCTTAATACTTAAACCATGCCAACTGTCTTCTTTTTTTTCTTTGTCACGGCCAACAATCGTGTCAAATACGAACATCTCCTGCTTCGTCCCTGTAGACCAACACCATCAGGTGAATTACAACGAGATGGTCCAGCTGCTGTGACTTGCAGCCACGATATCCAGCACGGACCAGGCAGATAATATCTTTAGCCAGAATTCCAGGTTTTGGTAAAGTACAGACGTTTTAATCCCTCCGTATGGTATGAGTGTTTTTGCTTATGGGCCCTCCATTCATACCATTTTCCACAATAGTTCTGACGGTTTAAGGTCCCAATTTGCGTATCAATGAATTCAATAAATTAACTTTATTTTTATTTAGTCATTCTGACACTAAATAATTATTTGACAGTCTAATAATTAACCAGTTAAAATATCAAAATAATTAAATTAAAATTCTAATCAATATTCACATCATTAGAGATTTGAGTCCTTCAATGACAGAGTGCAGAACCGCACCACAATACAGTAATTAATGGTTATTTAAAAATTTTTATTACCGTACCAAAAGGTTAATAAATGTGCCATTTTAAAACTGGACGTGCGATGCATCAAGTAAAACATTATTTCCGCTGGACATAATTGCACAATATTAAAGCGAATACATACAATTACTAATGATTGTTTAAAGAACCCTTTCGTTTAAAAATATGAATTTTAACATAGTAATACCAGGAACATTTTCAAAATTGATTAATTTTTGTAAATAATTTTCAAATTATATAATTAAAAAATAGTAGAGAAACAAAACTTTGTACATTGCCGCTTTCAGTTAGTGGTTCTATATGTTATATCGGAAGACGGAGCCGAGCGGGATAGCGGGGTAGAACAGGATATATTTTTGTACTGGATAGTGTTCATAAAAAAGGGGGGAACATTGTAACTGGTTAATTAAGAAGCCCTAGCAGCCTGCTTGACCAAGTTTTTACTCTAGTTTGATTATAGTTTAACCATTTGATGTCTCAGAGACAATATAAAACGCCACATTGTTTAGAATATTCATTATATATATATATATTGTATATCATTAGTGTATATAAATTGAGAACTTAAAAATGTAATTATTGGTAAATCCAGTTACGTGTGGTTGTGCAATTCAGTAGGAAATTTTTTCAGAAAATTACATTTACTACAGTAATTAGCAATAATACGTCGAACATGATTTCAAAGATAATTAAAGATGAGTTGCGTTGTACATATAATGAGAATAAGTAAGGATATAAGGGAAAGACGAGATTGAAAAACTGAAGTATATTCTGTTTAATGTTTTAAAGTGATGAAGAAGCACGAGAGATATAGGCATTTATTCGTCATAAGGAGAAAATTAAGACTGTTATGATTTCTGATACTTTCTCTAATTTTCATGGTTTACTGAATTTGTGTAACTCGCGGTGTAAGTGTAAAGGGGAGGCGGTGCGCGACAGTCAGATAAATTTTTGTATGTAGGGTTCGCATTTGTTTCCTAGCACAAATATTTCAAATCTTAACCAGTCTCCTGACATGTGACTGTATCATTCTTTTAATTTTTTAAGTATAGTTTCAGGAAGCGCAAAGCAGTGAACGCGCTTGAAGATACGAGTTATGTATGCAAATGATACAGAAAGAAGAGCACTGGAATAAAATATACAGAAAGGAGGCTTCTACATAACCTCTACCGAAAGCAGTCAGCTGTAATTAGAATAGGAAGCAGAAATCAAGAAAGGACTAAGGCAAGGCGATAAAGAAAGTTAAAACATAATATGGAAAATGAATCATATTGCAAGGACAAGAAATAAAAACCCTACGCTTTACGAGGGGAATCAGAAGAAGGCTTGGAAACCACAATTAATGGCATTAACGTGGTCCTGGAGAAAGGGTTCTTTATGAGGATTAATAGAGGGAAATAAAGGTAACGGAGTGTAGTATGGGAAACAGTGGAATAAACAAAGGGTTTAGTTTGGAACGGCATATCTTGACGGAAGTTAAGGAATTCCGCAACTTGGGAAGTGTAATAACTAGAGATGGTAGAACTATAGTAAACTTAAAGCGGAGGATAGCACAGGCAAGGAAGGCTTTCACGAAGAAGAGTAATTTACTTACGGGTAATAAAATTTTTTAATTAAGAAATCGTTGGTAAAAATGTCCGTATGGAGTGTGGCGGTAAATGGGTGCAAAATGTAGATGAAATGAGTTGCAGGAAGGAAAATAATAGGAGCCTTTTGAAATGTGGTGCTATATGAAAATGCTGAAAATCAGATGGTGGATAGAATCACTAACGAGGAAGTTCTTAATATAATAAGGGAAGAGCGAACAATATGCAGGACGTTGACCAAGAAAAGGTAGAAGTATAGTAGACATTAGGAGTAGGATAAAAGGCAAGGAAGGCTTTTGAGAAAAAGAGGGATTTACTTACGGGTAATATAAGTGTGAATATTAGGAAATCGTTGCTAAAAATGTTTGTATGAAGCGTGGTGTTATATGGTTGTGAAACGTGGACGATAGGAGTTGGGGAAAGGAAAAGAATAGAAGCCTTTGAAATGTCTTCCTATAGGTGAATGCTGAAAATCAGATGGGTGGATAGTACGAAGTTCTAAACAGAATAGGGGAAAAGCGAACAATATGGATGACGTTGACTAAGAGAAGGGATAGATTAATAGGCCACGTTTTAAGACACGAGGGTCTTATAAAATTAACATTAAGGGAAGTGGGTGCGGTAAGAATCGAATAGCGAAGCCAACAAAGGAAAACGCTAAGCAGAGAAGGGGAGGATTCTGGATGTTAAAATTATCAGATATTGAAAAGGCTTGCGCAATATAGGATAGCGTGAAGGTTTATCAGTCCACCTTAGGACTCAATACAACAACCTCACTATAAAAAGTAATTATTGAACAGATTGGATTTTGTCTCTGATTTAATATCACTTTCAATTGTTCCTTCTTTGGTTGAACAGAAACGATTTTTGTAGGTTTCACTTTCAATTATCTTCCAAACTCTTTTAATTTTTTGTTTCTGGAATTGTTGATAACCTTATTAAAACATATTTTTAGCTGCTGCTATGACTTTGTTTAGTATTCTACAATAATTCTTGTAACGTCTTTTTAAATAATAATTATCAGAATTTCTAGTTTATTCTAGTTTTCATTTGTGTGTTTGCAAGCTATTTTTATCCCTTTTGTTATGCAAGTAGTACTGTCTCAATTTTAGAAACAATTTGTTTCTCAGCAAAACACGATTCATAGTGTAAATGTTGGTAAGGTTTTGAGGAAAAAATTGAAATCATTAACATTGGGCATCTTTCCATATTCCTTTCATTACAACGTATCTAAACTTATTTAAGGAACTTTCATATCGTATTTATTTTATTTAAAGTGGGTGTTGTTTATAACAGATTTTTTGTATTAACACGTATGCAAAGTATTGGTGTACAAAATATAGATTCGCGTTCCTCTTTAGGCTTTTGAGTGTGCCGATGTAGACATAGGAGTAAAGTTGGCCGTGACCACAGTAAAGCTAGTGACTGATTAGCGGGCTCATGAACCAACACACGCACTGACCTAGTTTGCCTCAAGCCTGTTACCTACTGCCTGAGATTAAAACAGAGAAGATTCAAAAACATTCATTTGATATATTTCACACTTGCCTGGACAGAAGTCGAGATTGAAACAGCTGACGAAACGTGCTTATTGAATCACTATTCATTAGATAATAACGATACAAACACGTAGCTGGATAAAAGCACAAAATTGAACGACTGATGTCTTCAAAGTACGGAATGACAAGAATATTATTGAATTTCCTCGCGTTAGAGGTTTGATAGCTGTTGAATTTCAACACAGACTGAAATCTCTGAACAGGCTATAACGAATGGCCTCCAGCAATTTTGCAGTTTCTGTCCATTATGCAGGTGACTGAAATTCACTGTGAATGGTTTGTCCCAATGGTCAATAGGCGACCTGAAAAATAACGCAGAATTTTTAATGTATTTTCTAAAACCAATCGCAGAAAATAAAAGCATTTTAATCTTTCATGCATTTTAATACTGAGGTGACCGAATGTATGCAGCCTTGACTATTACTTTTTTTAATTTATTTAATTAACAGTCAGATTATATACAATCTTTAAGCTAATTTGATAACATGTATAATGTATATAAGATGTTCGTATTGATGTCGTCGAGAAGCGAAGGTCCAACAACGCCATCTCAGTCTCTATTGAAGTTAATCATCCAACATCTCTTCAGACTTCGGTTGTGCAAAAGCTGTAGTATCCATTCTAGTAGTGGATTGTGATGGGTCTCAAGCTTCGTATAATGTTTGCCAATTATTTCTTTGATGATTCCTTCAACATATGGAATTTTCAGGTCAGTATGTAAGCTAAAGTTGGATACATACCAGGGAGCGTTTGTTGTGACGCTAAGGATCTTCGATTGTACTCGTTACATGACAGCAATGTGAGACTTGGCGGCACATCCCCAGACTTCTACTCCGTAGGTCCATATAGGTATTATCACTGATTTATGTATCAGTAGCTTGTTTGCTATTAATAATTTTGATTTTTGTCCAATCAACCAATTTAATCCTTTAGTTTTTAAATCGATTTGCTTTTTCTTTTTATTTATATGTTGCCTTCATTTAAGCTTGGTTTCTAAGTAAAGACCGAGATATTTGTCACCTTCTGATTTTGGAATTTCCAATTGATTGAGCCTGACTGTGGGACAATCTCCTTTTTTAAGGGTTAATGTTATATGGGATGATTTCGGTTCATTTATTTTTATTTTCCATCTCTTCAGCCAGGTCTCAATTCTTGATAGATGTTCTTGAAGATTCTGTGATGCGATGTTTAGGTCTGTATGTTTCGACAGGATTGCAGTATCATCAGCAAATGTACTTGTGTGTATTTTTCTTGACGTTGGTAAGTCGTATAACAGAGGACCAAGGATGCTACCCTGTGGCACCCCGGACAGAATAGGAAAACGGTTAGACCTTTCTTCATTTAAGTACGTAAGAAATTCTATTTGGTTAAGGTATGTCTTTAATAATCTGTAATATTGGCCAGAAAGACTCCTTTCAATCTTTACTTGTAGACCTGAGTGCCATATCAAAGGCTTGACTTACATCTAAAAATATTGATGTACAGCAATGGAACATTTTAACGTAACTCTTGTTTTATATTTTAGGTTCGGTAATATATACTTGTAACTCAGAATTAATTTATTGTAATATTATGTTTTTAGTAAGCCTGAAGTCATCTCAAAATAGAGATGAAAGAATATTCGAACAAAAACACAAACATAGGAACAATAGTGTTAATGATATCCCAAATAACCAAGACAGCAAGGGGTTGTACATTGTGTTGCCAGATTATGGTTTCGTAAGAGATAAATTAAAAATAATTTAAACGAATTTTGGCTTCAATATTGTTTTCAAAATTAATAATAATATTAGGGGAATTATTAAAAAAAGAGAAAAGCAAAATTAATAAAGAAAAGCAACATGATATTATTTACCAAATTAATTGTTTAACGAATGGTAGGAACTAAAGTTAAATATTAAAAGCTAAATACGTTCAATGAATATTGACATGACTAATAGCAATACACATGAAAACAGATAACAAGAAAATGAAATTAAAAATTATTGAAGTGATATGTTAATCGCGCGGTATGATGATCTCTTAAAGCCATCATTCTGCCACATATTCTGTTATAGTGACACATCATCATCTTTCACGGGAGAATTTTGTGCTCCTTTAAAATACCGTGGATATTTTCATCTGTCGATGTACTACGAAGTTCCTCTATTTTAAAGTAGCGTGCTTATTTAAAGTACAACTTGATAATCTGTAATAATGTGAGTCATCATGCCGATTATGATGAAATAAAAATTCCGTAGGGAAAGGTAACGGTAAATAAAGTGGCACATGATGTCGGTTAAGTCACATGTAAACCAAGAGTTTATTGGCGAATTAAATACAGTACTGTAGTAATACAAATAAGTTCCCTAAAAAAACAAGGTATCCGGCTAGTTATTAAAATGAACACCTTCAGTGGTCATTTAACATATTGCCAAGTGGAGATTGTCAGTCCCCATCGTGATTTTGTGTAGTTTCCTCTATACCGTTCTTGAAGTGACCTTACATATTAACATAGGTAATCACCTTTTTATTTGAGTATTTATGACCCAGTTTTAATAATTATGTGTCATCCAACGAAACTATTGTGTATGATGCCATCCTATACAGATATAAATAGCAGAGAAATTGGATATAAAAGAAAACATGCATATCCAACAGTTGAAATATTATTGGAAGTATAGTAACAGTTACAGAATACCTTATTAGTGAAATAAACACAATTGTAGAGGTCTATACGACGCATGAACATGAGACATGAACACCAAAATTTTCATTTTCTTAAATTTCTTGATTCTTAAAATTCACCAGGTGAGGTTCCAAATTAATGATCGAAACGTCATCTAGTATAATAAACTAGTGTTAATAAGTTTGATTTATGTTATTACTTATAGTTTACTTAACTGTTTATTAATTCCAAACAGTCATGTAATGTAATTGAAATAAATATTAAATCGTGATAAAAACAACATATTATTCCTCCCTTTCTTTGGAATTATTCATTTGTAAAAAATAATAAATATTATGAATGTCGTTTTTATAAATAATTTCTATCAGTGTTAAAAATGTTCTTAGTTAATTTACAAACTTCAAGAATGTTAAAAAGACACAAGTGATATAAACAAGATTACGATTCTTTTCTATTATACAGTTTCTGTTTCACTCTTTATTAAACTTTCCATTGCTTTCTGAACACTAACAATACTCTTTTGAGCTGTTGGTTTCAACTGTCACTTCGGCCTCTTTGCTTGTGCTTCATACATTTCTAAATTTTAATAAGTAAAAATTTCCGACCAAATAAATTTTATTTATAAAGAGGAAAAACACAACGTTTCGGTACTTATTTGTATCTTCTTCGGATTATTACCCTTTGGAGAAACATCAATAAATCACGTATTAACATGAAAACCCCAAAAATTTTACATATTTTGTAGTACTAATATGTAATTAAACAAAAAGAGGTACAACAAATGAGAACACTCACTTAATAATACATCAATTTTCCCATTTTAAATACAACAATATTTATGAACATAACCACAATTTTTACATATTTTGAAAACGTCTCTCCGAGGCTATACGCCTGACCAACGGCGACTGGTGCTACTTCTGGCTGAGAATTCTGTAAGTACATGGGTGATAGCAGCTGTGGTTGTTATATGCAACATACATCGCATTCGACGTTTTGAAAGAAACTGAGGATTAAAAATGAGTGAAACTTTGAGGAAAAGTTTTGGAAAATTTTGCTGCGTTCCTCAGTGCCCCCAAACTTCAACAAAAAATCCAGATTTGAAATTCTACAGCTTTCCGAATCGTCAGTGGGGAACCGATCGGAAAAAAAGCATGGATTGCTTGCGTACATCATACTCCAAAAGTATAACTTTTTTCAACAGTCTTCGATAATATTAATATAATTACTCATGTTTTTGAGCAATCTAATATTTACTGAATTAAATTATATTCCGATTAGACATTACATCAAACATATCCTTAATAATTGATGGACTTTTGGAGCAAAGATACTGCGGACGAAATATAACTTTAATATATTATTTAATTACAAAAAGTGATGGATTAAATAATTAAATTCATAACAATAATGGGAACATTCGCTTGGTAAATATTTTACAAACAGTATAAAACGATACATGCTGTACAATTAGTATAACAATCAATTGAAGGTATATTTTGTATATTTTTATACATTTTATATTATTTAATAAGAAATTTATTTTATAAAAATGAAAGAAATATTAATTACGCGTAAATTAAAATTTCAAAAAATGCTTAGCCATGAAAAAAAAATTCTTTACGTGTAGTTTTGTTTGTTTAAATATAAACGTTAACTTTGCTGTTATTTTATTTCAAATGTATACCTGCACAATCGGTTTATAATTAATCTCGTGATTTTCAGCACTATTTGCCCTAGGAGTAGATCGCAAAACCGTGCCGGTAAATCATCTCGTGCTTCTTCTAGTACATCACTAATGTGAAAGCTTTCTAGCAATTGTCGTCCTTTATTTAAGTTTTCTTTCCTGAAAACACATCTACTTCTTGAAATCCACATCTAATAATAATTGACATTATCAATCAACATTAATTGATTTATTAACGAATTGAATAAACTTATCACAACACGTAACGCAATGTATCTTTTCAATCCTACCACCCATTTTCTTACACATTTTGCCGATAGAGCGGCGCTACGATCGCTTCGACAGGGCATTAGGTTGGCGTATACGACAATTTAACACCTGCTCAGTTGTGGCAAAACTGAGATGCAAGGGCCGATAGAGGTAATGAACTGTCCCTACAATGATTTACAACTCTCCAATTTGTGACCTTGGAAAGTAAATGAAAAACAAAAATCGGAGCCTCGGTGAATATTTAAAGAAGCTAAAGATGGAAAGACTTAATACCTAAATATCAAAAAGATATTAGAAATTTATTAGTTCATATAAACAGTAGGAAAAATAACAAAACACTATATATTTACTAAAATATTAAAATAAGAAAATAACGTATTATAAATATTTCTAAATTTAATGGTTTCATTTTGAGAGTTAATGGTGTTCTCGGTTGTTTTAATATATAGCATTACCGATAAATTCCGTTTATTTAAATTTGGTTCTATGCCAAATATTTTAACGTCATTCCAATTGAAGTCATGATTCTCCTCAAGTCTATGGGTTGTGATCACATTATGGTTACAAGTTTTATAGTTGTTTCTATGCTCTTTTAGTCTGATTTTCAAAACCTATTTAGTCTGACCTATGTGATATTTTTTTGCAGTTTTTCAATAACGGTACGAACGTATATTCGTAAAACGAACGGACAGAGCTGTTCAACTGAAAATATAGGTAAAGACATTATTTCTGTACATAATGGAATGCAAGAAAGGAAAAATATAGAAGCTTTTGAAATGTATTGCTGTAAAAGAATACTGAAAATCAGATGGGTGGGTAGAAGTTATAAACAGAATGAGATTGTTAGAATCCGTTTAACATTAAAATGAAACCAGAGTCAATATCTGCGACAAGGGGCTGGGCATTCAATTGGCCCGCTGCTCTACGTTAAAAATTAACCCCGACAATGTATCAGTTTTTTAGATCAGAAAACATTGGAAATGTCTACTCAGAAACTCATAACAAATTTTGAAAACATAACTTCCACTTGCTGTTACACTCGTGTAAACTCAACGACAGTGTCGAACGGTCCCGATAACTAATGCACTAGGAATGTCTGCATAAAGAAATTTTGCTTTTGGGTTACACCATAGATAACAACAAAAAGGATAGAGGTCGGAGGAAAATTCAGACAGTGAACTGGCCGTCTTGTGCCTGTCCATTTGTCTTGGTAAATATCATCCGCTCCATCTCGGATAAAATGTTCTTGAGCCCCATGGACAAGCCACATTCTTCTTCTTAATAGCAGGCCGGGATGTGTGCTATTAATAAAGACCCTCGAGACTGTCTGTTAGACGTACTACAAGTAAACAATATTCTTTGCTAAATAAGGTAAAAAACAAAGTCAATTTGACATCTGTTTGTATTATTTTTAACTTTTTGTACGTTTGTATAAGTGTTTCAACTATCTATCCTGTGGTGTAGTCTGTAGTGGCTAGTGTTGCTGCCTCACAACCCAGAGGTCCCGGGTTCGAATCCTGGCATGGGTTTTGATGTTTGTGTTGTCATGGTCACGGAGACTGGGGTTAAGACTGATGGAGAGTCGATACGCTGACCACGTATCACTCCACATTCGGAATTTGTCATGTATGCAAATGAATTGGGGGAATATTAATTAATGAAATTAATAATTGGCTTTAAATATATACATTTATTTATTGTAAACACAATAATTTTAATATGGGTCGTGCGTGTATATATTATGTACAAAAAATAATTAATTAAAATGGGATTGTATTAAATATCTCAGGGTATTAAAGGTTTGAGTGACCACGTGTAGCAGATTTTTTTGCTGAGTTGTTAAGACCCTTCTTCTCTGCTTCCTGGACTGATCAAAGAATGGCCCATCTGTCCGCTGCCACCTCACAAATCTGCTCTCACCGTAACTTCTCTGCTGCCAATCTCCTCTCTCCACCTCCTTGTATCACCAGAAATCTGTCCACCACTTTCCTTCAATTCACTTAATTCACAATTTGCTCTGCTCATAACACAGGGATGCACACCCTCCTTACTCGTCCAACCCGCTCTCTAAAAACACATTTTCACTCCACCATGTCCTTCACGGGAGCTCGTCCGCTCCGTGTCCATCCCATCGCCCGTCTCACTCAACCGTCCAACTCGCTCTGTAAGTACACAATGTCCTAAGAACTGTCATTGTTTTTCAAAATTTCGGTATAAAGTATTGTAACATGAAGTTACTCCTCTGTTGTCGGCTTCTTTTGAGACTTGCCGACAGGAAGGTATTGTTGATGGCGCGCCACAAGCGTCGATAATTTCCTTGTAAAACGTTTCCGTAAATAATAAAAAAATTGGGCGCGGGTTCTACTGCGCTACAGTACCGATGTTAAGAAATATCGGTAAGTAAGTATTACGCCAGTGGTATATAATATTATTGATCTCCAGAGGGCAGCCAATGTGCTACCTAAACTCACACAGTACCAGAAATTATCATTATAGCAATTTTTACGCTTCACATTATAAATACGTAATTAAAAATTGGACAACAGTAGACAATAAATTATAGTGATCACTCGATGTGGTCACCGGATTGGTCAATAAACGTATATTATTAACTGAGGGAATGGGGCTGGTGTCTCGTAGACCCTTCTTTTGATCAAATTTTGAATTATTTTGTTTTAATAAACACCGAGTGGCGAAATTCTAATAACCACCTGACAGCGTCACAGTGTTGCCACTGGGGGGGGGGACAGATAGCTATAAAATGGGAATGCAGGAGAAGTTAATCATCAGTTGAACTGTTTTGTTTGAGAAGATACTGACATCCAACATTAATTTTTCCAAAATGTGGACTACCAAGTAAAAAATCGGGTCTCAACGTCAGGTAGTCACAGGCTACTCAATTCTATACGTGAAAGAAGTCTTGCAATAGTGTTACGGTGTCAGAGAAGAGCAACAATGCGTGATGTAGAGAATATTAATCAAGGACTAACTGTAAACGTCCCTGAACGAACTGTTTGCGCTGATTAAATAGTATGGGCTATCGAAGCCCATCTGTTCGAAAGCCTCTTCTATCTGCCTTAACAAGAGAAGACGCCTTCAGTTTACAAAGAAAAACAAGGATTGGGCAATAGATGACTGGAAAAGGGTTATGCGGGTTCTACTGCGCTACATGTAAGATGACAGTCTGCAGTCGTCCTGGTAGGCCGAGGCCCTTAATGGGCTGCAGAGCAAACGAAGAAGAGGACGATACCAATAAATATAATTGAAGTGTCTGTCTGTCTGACTGTCTGCCTGTATGTTTGTCTCGAATAGGCTCCGAAAATGGCTCAACTAATTTCAATGACAATTTGAGGGTTTAAAAAAATTAATGTAATAATAGTGAATATTTCATTGCGATAACGATATTAATATTATATAATATAAATAAATAAACAATCGTCAAAATTAATACAGTTTGCCTATACTCTGATCTGTTTATACTTCTAAACGGCTTAACGGAGAAAACTCAACACATACAATCACCGGAGCCTCATTTATATTTATTTATATGTTTCGGTTAACAGGCTACATGAAGGTGATCCTGAAACAGACAACTCCCCTTTAATAGCATAGGTAGGGAATTGAAAAGGGGTAATGTGTAAGATAGAGCAAAGTAGCCAAGGGTTGACTCGGCTATAGTTTAAGGATCCTACCCGGTGATTTACCTATAGAGATATTCAACTTTATCAAAATTCTGTACCTATTGTTTCGTTTTCTGGGCAAAATAAAAAGAACTAATTCGGTGCGAACGAAGTTGCGGGAGTTTGCTAGTATAAAATCAAATCAGGTATACCATAGTTGAAGGAGGTACAAAACCTGTGGGAGCTTAGCTCTAGCAGGTGTTTGTCTCTAAAGTGAGAATTGACCTTACCTTCGGGGATGCATCGTTCTCTCTGGCTTTTAAAGGTTCTCAAATGCCGAGGAACCTCGTCTCAGGAAGTACTATCTCAAGTGCCCGGCGTTGCTCGGGTTCACGTAAATAATGAAGTCGGGATATAATTAAAGATACGTTTGTTAGGTACACAACATTCATACTTCTACTCCAGACGGATAACTTTTAGATATGTTTTATGTATTCTCCAAAGGCCTAAATATATTTCTGTTGTCATTTCCAACCATAGGTTAAGTAAATGGCAAACAATCGTCGAAATGGTAATATTTTTTTTACATAAAGGTTGCATTTTGACTCATTTTTAGTGGTCTCAGAAGAAAAGGTCATTTGACCAAAATTGTTTATTGTTGTGGTCTGATGCAACCCTCCATACTAACCTATCTTGCACCACCATTTTCATTTCCTCATAAATAGCACATCCCACATCCTTCCTAATCTACTTGACGTATTCCATCCTTGATCCCCCTTCGTCTGTTTTTACACCATACACTTCTCTATAATGCTAATTTTACAAGACCCTCATGTCTTAAAACGTGGCCTATTTACTATCCCTTCTCTTGGTTAACACCCTCCATAATGTTCGCTCTTCCCCTATTGTGTTTAGAACTTCTTCGTTAGTCCACCCATCTGATTTTCAGTATTCGCCTATAGCACCAAATTTCAAAGGCTTGTATACTTTTCCTTTCCGCAGCTCACATCGTCCACGTTTCGCACCCATATTACCAACGATTTCCTAATATACACATTTATATTACCCGTTAGTCAATTCCTCTTTCTCGAAAGCCTTCAATTCCCGTGCTGTCCTACTCTTTATGTCTACTATACTTCTACCAAATTAATCATAATGTATTTAGTTCGTTAATTAAGAAATTTACCTGTAGAAGTCCACAAAGTAGGATGAAACGTTGTATTTATATTAATTATATACTAATTAAATTTATAAGAAATAAAAAGACGGCGAATAACGCAGTATATAATGTTATCACTATTTAATTAATTAAATTTATTCCAGATGTGTTTAGCCGTATTTTTATTTGTTTTTGTTGTTTTGGTATTTAGTCCTAAGACTGGCTTGATGCAACCCTCCATGATAACCTATCTTGCGCAAACCTTTCCATTTCCTTCTAAGTAGCACACCCCACATCCCCCCTAATCTGCTTAGCGTATTTCACCCTTGTCATCCCTCTTCTGTTCTTACCCTACACACTTCCCTCTAATGCTAATTTTAAAAGACCCTCGTGTCTTTAAACGTGGCATATTAATCTAGCCCTTCTCTTAGTCAACGTCATCCATATTGTTCGCTTTTCCCGTATTCTGTTTAGAACTTCCTACTATCCACCCATCTGATTTTCAGCATTCACCTATAGCACCACATTTCAAAGGCTTCTATTCTTTTCCTTTCCCCAACTCCTATCGTCCACGTTTCGCACCCATATAACGCCACGCTTCATACAAACATTTCTAGCAACGATTTCCTAATATTCACACTTATATTACCTGCAAGTAAATCCCTCTTTTTCTCGAAAGCCTTCCTTGCCTTTTATCCTTCTCTTTATGTCTACTATTCTTCTACCATCCCTAGTTATTACTCTTCCCAAGTAGCAGAATTCGTTAACTTCCTTCAAAATATCGCTTCCCAATCTAACACCCGTTGTTTTTCTTCTGTTTCCCATACTACACTCCATTACCTTGGTTTTCTCTCTATTAATCTTCACATTGAACTCTTTCTCCAGGACCAAGTTCATGCCTTTTATTATGGTTTCCAAGTTTGCTTCTGAATCCCCTAATGCTAGAAAATCATCGGCAATGCGTGGAGTTTTTATTTCTTCTTCTTTTAGTATAGAGAATCGAATTTGTAAAGTCCTCAGTTTTAGAATTGCAAGCGTCAAGTTAGAGGGGCTCCAATATTGAATTATTTTTTTATCGTGTTGTAGCTCAGGGGGTGGGGAAATAAAGATATCTACTTATAGGACTCAGTGAGGCATAGTGGATTAGTAAACCCTTACTCGTTTCTTCTTTTTGCTAGAGGCGGAAAACGACAGAAAAAGGGAAAAAACGGAGGTTATTGACGTTTTCACTTTTTACACATATATAACTTCAGTATGTCATGTAGCCTGTTACCCTCCCCACCCCCATCCTTCTCCTAAAGAACAGAGTTGTAGAAGGTTGTGACGGAGATGAATACAAGCCACCAAACAACACATAGGCCAGATTTACTGTTGTTTATCCTGGAATAGCAGTATCGCATTTTGAATATGTTGACGAAAGGAAGACTGTAGGGATAACGATTAAGCATACATAATATAATTTATTCAAACGATTTGTAAAAACCATGAGCAACAACTGTCAGCATTGCAGACGTCATTCAGAGTCCAATCCATTTCATTGAGAGTTCTTGAACTTTCCACGACCACTGTCATTTTAACCACCACATTACATGGAATCGCCTGTGTTGTTCAAAACTTCTTTTTTATATCATTCTTAAATATGTTATTTAAAAAAAATCCGAAAAATTTCTGCGCGCTTTTATTCGAACCTCCTGACAAGCAATATCAGGCGTTGCTAAGCAACTAAGCGACGTCACTCCACCTTAAATTCTCGTTTACTACGAGATATAAGAATGATAAATATTTCTTTAAAAGTTCGTGTTAAAATCGTTGTGTAGCAGAAAATCTGTCCTTCAGAGAGGTTTTACTTATATACACACATGTGATTTTAAAAAGTTAAAAAATAAACAAAGTCGTTATGTATACAATATATAGGTATGTATTATGGTGTCCTAAAATGTTGATGTATTTTTTTCTTTTTCTTAAGAAAGTGGTTTTTGAAGGAAATATAAAATGTCAAACAGTGTTACAATTTCTCTTTCTTTCATATGCAAATTAATTTGGATCACTTTATATTTTCCTTTTTCATGTCGACACATTAAATAATTTGTAAAGATTATTTGCATTATAATTCTTGATAGATTGACCAAATTTGCAGGAAACGATAACATTGTGAACTTAGATACTACGTTTCTTCCACAATTGGTGTATCTATTTTCATGTTGATTTTTTTTGTTTTGAAATACTGACATCGGTATGTTATAAACTCCTTTCATACGAGTACATGTATTTGCCTCTTACAATAATCACTTATTTTTTTGTATATTTATTTATATGATAACTTTTGACATCTAAATTTCACCTTCCCGTTTTATCTTGACATTACAAGATCAGTTATGTATTGTAACTTTAGATGTGAAGCTTTAATAAACTCAGGGAAGAATGTCATCTGCCCCAGTCACTTTCTTACCCTTCAGGAGCTATCTGCTATATCAGCACATCTCGTTCGTGAGATGCTCGTTCCCTATTTATCTGGGTCGACCTTCAAGCGCCTGCCAAGCATATGCCTTCTTTTCGTCCTTCATAGAGCCCTTCAATGTGTTTTCTCTACCTCACTAAAATTTGTTTTATGTCGTCTAGAATTTCTCCATTTCCATGCAATACGCCATAATCCTTCATACGTCATTCTCCGAAGAAATGGCTAATTATAACAAAGGCACTTTAAAGTTTATTCATTAGAATGAACAAAACAGAACAGAATCAGTACAAAATTATTGTTAAACAAAGGAGGACTGAAAACAAAGACCGTTGTTTAACCCGCTTTTTACCGTGGGCCCCAGTTGGGATCGTTGCGTTTTACACCAATTTGATACTTGTAATATGTTTTGAATTATGTGTCATTAAGAAAGTGTGCTTCTTTACATAGGGATAAATTTCGTAACTTTCCGTTATTATTTTAAGCAAATTTAATCATTGAATTTGTATTTTACTGGTAAATTGTTCGATATTTCATTTATCAAATTTAAGGATAAATGTCTGAAATATTTACTTTTTTCGTTTATACGTAATACATGCGTGTGTTACGTAAGGTATTCATAATTTTAATTGAAAATAACGTTTTACATTGTTTTATTATAAAAATCAAAACGAGCCCCACTTAGGGCTCACGGTAAATAGATAGCATGTATTGTAGTAGGTATGTGGAACAAAATTTTCGTTCGTATTTCAGTGCCATTATGGGCAGCAAAAGATTTTTATCATTAAAGGATCTAGAGATCTACATAGATTAATATGATTTTGATGATACTGAAGAGCCAAGAGATTGTGTGTATATAGTTTTGTTGCCACCTGATGATGTTTGTCAGACGAAGATTTGGATGAAAATATATTGGAAGATACTGTTCCCAGTAACCCATTGAAATACATGGCATTCCATCGAATGAAGCTTCGCTACACAAGAAAATCCTGTACAGATTAAAACGCACCATTTAATAGATTAGTTTTACTCTCCTTCACGAAAATTTTGTAGTTCTTGTTTTTAACCTCTGGAGAAAGGCGGAGAATCCCGGTATTGTGAATACTTTTCTGGTGGAGATCAAGGCGGTGCTTGTCCGACCTTAGAGCTGAACGATTACTGGTCGCATATTCATGAAATTCGACATTCGTTTGAAACAAATTTATGTTCCGCTTTACAAACTTTAAGATTTCATGAATATATACGCTTGGTAAAGTAAGTACTTGTAAACTTTTGAAGAAAGGTTTGCAACCTAAACTATAATTTGTACTAGAAAATATTCTAATGGCACGATTTTGCAACTTAAATAGCACATAATTGCATTACGCGAAGTAAACAATTTTTACGTACTTTTTGTCAACGTATTGTTTTAGTGTTCTAAGAGAATAACAAACTGAACTTAGTTTCCCAGCAAGCAGATCTATATTGTCATTCCGCTTTAATTTATCATCAATCTGAAGGCCCAGGAATGGCGCATTGCCTGATAATTTGTCTACGGGTTTATTACTACTATCAGCACTAAATTGAACTAACTTAGTCTTATCTAGGTTTAGGGATGATTTGTAAACGTTAAACCAAACATTTAGACCGACCAGAGTGCTGTTATATTTGTGTCATCCGCGTACAGAATCGCTTTTAGAAGATTTACGTATCCTGGAAGATCATTTACGTATACAATAAAATGTAAAGGCCCAAGAATTGATCCTTAAGGAACTCCACATGTTATAAATTCCCAGTTAACCCCGGCACTACGACATAAGGTTCCTATACGACCTAATGTTTATGGACTACCTACTAACCATAAGGACAATGTTCCACTGAGGTAATAGTCAGTTCAAATATCTTAGTCACGTATAATTTGGCCAAATTTATAGTCCAGATATTGATTCCGTATGTAGGAAAGTGTGAACATCATATCAAGAAATCTGCCGAATTAGTCGTGAAATTTTTCTCGAACCCGAGGACATTTTAGTCAGTTTTGACGCGGTGTCCTTGTTTACAAAGGTGCCAGTTCAGGACACGCTTCTGATATTGGATAACTATTTATCTCCAAGCATGGTAGCCATGTACAAGTTCGTAATGAGCACCACATACCTCCCTTTTCAAAATAAAGAGAACTAATTAACAAATTTAGATATGCCGACGTTTCGAAGATGGTTTGCGTCTTACTCAAATGGCTCTTATAAAGTAAACTGAAAAAAAATTGAAACAGTCGGAAAAAAAAGATGTAATGCCGTATATATTACTATAATAACGGCAATTGTCACTAAAAGAACAGCAAATCGTTGACGTTGGGTGAAAGAATCGTTAAAATTCGCTTAAAGTATACGTATTTGTGTACTGTGTAAACTTCAGCGACAAATTCATTATTATTTCGTAACAAGCAGGGATTCAAGAAATTTATCGAAAAAGCGCGCAGAAAAAAGGATAGTAGAATAAAATAATGAGTCCATAATATGATGCTGCATTTATTTGGAGAGATCCGTTGATGTGGTGAAAGTTGATTGCTGTAATAAATAGATTGATATATGTTCTAAATTATTACTTCGTCTTATTTTGGGTATAAATCTCAGCAAAATACTTAATAATTAATCTTTTCGGACAATAATGAAGTATACTACACATTCCGATGAACAGAAGTTACTTCCTTGACCTGATGGATCATGCCCTTTATCGAAAGCGACACCAGGACATGCAATTCGTACTTAATAATATTTTGAACGTCCCTCGGCCACTGACAGGAGTGTCCTTTTTTTCTCCGTCAAACTGTTTTCGATTTCTCCTGTACTCTATTTTCTTCGTAATGCATATTGTAATTCATTTACTTTTTATTTGAGTTTTCAATCATCCTAACACTGCCTGCGCCGAGAATACTACTCTACCACACTTGCTTGCAACCTAATTTCTACCAATAATGTTTGGCCAATGTTCGCAGCCCTGCTACACACCACAGTCTTCTTTGTTCGCTATTCCTATCTCATATCGGTTGTTGATCCTTCCACGTTTGCTACTAGTTGCTGTTTTAATAGATATTTAAGTTCAAATTCCCTGCCTGTGTCGGTGGATAGATTATAGTCTTTGACTTAGTTCAGGAATCCTTGTATGTCAAGTACGAAGTTGACTTGGTATATTCTACCCACAAAATTACTAATAAAACTACAATATTTTAATGAATTCATCAGTATTCAAAAGAACATAAATATAATTATAACCCCAAAACTTAATGGCTACAAATAAAGCTAAGAGGTTATGGTGGATTATTGTAAAACAGGTTGGTAACAGTCAAAGATATAACGCCTGGCATTCGGAGAAGCATAGATCAAAATTTTTGCAACTAAAGGGCTCAATATACTTACGGGATACCACGGTTGACGAAGCCGAAATTCGAGGATATTAACTTGAAAAGTGTAACATACAACATTAAATTAACAAATATTCCTATTGTATACACATATTTCTTATAACAATTAATTACTTATAATTATGGTTATGATATTGCCATTATTTCGTTTGACGTTTGCTCAAGATAGTTAACAAATTGTTGTGTTAAAATATGTTACTAGTTTTGTTCGTATATAGGCACTTTTCGTTGATTATGTAATTCCATAAATGTGTACGAGAATCAACTTGATATATAAATAAATATTTGTATATTCTTATTTCGTTTTTAGGATGGAATGGTTTTAAAATCTTAAATAATAATTTGAAATTTTAATTTTAAGGTTTCCATGAAAAATGATTTTTTACTAAATTTAAGAGAAAACTCAAATTTACAATGACAGTTTGGAAATATTTCAATAACATTATGAAAAGACGGTTAACTCAATACCTGTAACGTTTTAATCATACGACCTTTTCCTAATCTGGATTTAGTGGTACAAACGTGAATTTTTATCATTTTAATTATACTATCAGACATTCAAGCTTCAAAGTAAAACATTTTTCCCATCAATTTGTTTGTTTTTATTTAAGCATATTTTCTCATATTTCATATAACCAAATGAATTGTAGTATACTTTTAATGTTGGAGCATAAGCCATAATCGATAGTGTATGTTATATTATCTTTGTTTACTCTTTGGATATTAATTGACTGTGGTGAAACCATTACAAAAAAATACAGACAAATTTTAGAGAGTTTATCGAAAGCGAGTTATTTGTTTTTGTGTTTTCCTAGATTACGCAGTGTGCAATTAATCTATATATAATGAATCGTTTCATTTCATCTCGTTTTATTCGAAGTAGTTCTAATAACTTCCCTAATCTTTTAAAATTAGTTATCGGCTTGAGCGAAGGTGCTATTTGGACCAAAGGTAAAACAGATGCTTGTCCCGCAACCGAAACACTAGCCGGAACGTTAAAATTCACGGAAAAGGCCAAAAACTTCGACGCCACTTGTGTGCTTCGAAAGGATGGTATCGTTTCATTTTCAAACGATCCGAACACTCCACATCTCAATAGAAGGGTACCGGTAAGAAGTCAACATTCCTAATTTCAGTATATGAAAATTAGTAGTTATATATTTAACATAAATGAAGAGAAATAACTGGATAATAAAAATAACCTGTGTTCGAATAAATAGTTTTACGTGGTCGTTGTCATGATAATATTTTTATATTTGTGTTTGTAATATCCCAAGTACCTCTACATATTTATTTTAAAAGTGATCTTCTTGGGTGGTTTATGTTTAGTATTAAATCCATGACAAAATTGTTTGTTTGCAAGTAAATTAAAAAATAAGATGATTGCAAAATTATTAAATGCTGCTAATACTTATGACAGATATCGGAATTATAAATTTTTGACATAATTACGTCACCTCTTATGACCATTTCGTCTACCAAAATTTTCATATTATCAAAGAATCCTTACGGATAGTATTAGTCAATGAAATAACAACATCCGTACTGATGAAATAACATATTTGGCCAAAGTCCCCAAACGTATACGTCATATTTATAATTTAGCTATTAAACTATTTGGTTAAAGGGGAATACTAATCCCCAAACGTCACGATATGGCCCTCCCCGCCCCGAACTAGCTACGCCCATTACTAACGATACTGTCACAAATAGTAATAGTCATTTGCCGTGAATATTTTATCATAATGTTTAATTGTTAAAATATTAGTAATTTAAAGATTTATCATTCTAATGTTTATTTGACCATTCTATACAGATTTGAAATTAATTCGAAGATTTTGTCAGTACAATATTTTCAATTTAGTAAAAGATTCACGTTCATTCTATCGGTTTTTAAATTAATTTAAAGAATTTATCATTCAAAAATTTGGCATTTAGTGATTTTCCTTCATTACATACAGACTTTAAATTAATTACAAATCTTTATCATTCCAATTACAAATTTAGTAAAAGATTTTCCTTCATTCTGAATACAGTTTTATCATTAAAACATTTGTAACTATATTTACGTAAAAGGATTGGTTTTAATTCTTTGAAAAAAGGTTCTTATAGTGTAATCGGAGGCCAAATGAATGTCATTCGATTGTTTGTAAATGTATTGCATAATTGTCGCTTTTCACTATTTCGTTCGCCTATTTTAAAAATTAACGGATTATTATTGAAATATGACATTACGCTCTTCACTATTAACATCGTTTTCCGAGAGTTATTCTAAAAGGCGAAAGAAATCATGAAAACCAACATTTCGAAACACAAATACAAATAAATGAATAACGTTCATTTGTTCTGAGATTATAATATCCCTTTCCACAGATTAGGGTAAATTATTTCAGAAAATTTAATTACAAATATTTGAATGATAAAATCTTTCAATTAGTTTCATTAGTATATTTGTAAAGAACAAAAATCTTTTACTACGTAGATAAGTCGTAACAATAAAGCCTCACCCCTAACACGTGATTAGTCCACTACTACTGACATCATAGCCAGTACATAAAAACAGTGAAATGAATAAAATTTACTTACATCTTCCAAGAAATTAAGTAGGTGCAATTTCTTAGTACCCGTCGGCATAAATATTCTTTCGTAAATAATTAGTCATATCGTAACACATGACCTTTTACTGTATTTACATATCACACTTGAAATCTTTGAAATTCTGAAATTCGTCCGAGTGTAACAGAAAATAAACAAATCTGTCATTATTATTCAAATATGACATAAATATCCTATTGACTGTAGGATATTGTCTTATTGTTTTTTTATATTTAGACTTATTTTAATTTATTTTTCATATTGGTCCCCAATTTTTCCTATTTCACTTCTTTATTAATGTTGTTGTATATAAATATTACTTTACGAAACGTTATTTTGTATTTTGTTTCTTTCCTTTTATAAAATTCTGTATTCATCCCATTTTATTGTCCTGTTTCTTTTACATGTTTGGACAGTGCTGTTTCTGTTTTTGATTTTGGCTTTAGATTGCTTTTAAGGGGATAAATTCTGTTTTTCATAAGGGTCTCTGTCATTTCTTTATAAATCTTGTCACATCCTTCACATTCCAACTCATACAATAATGTATTTTGTCTTACATATAATCTATTTATTTCAGATTTTGTTTATAGGTCTTCATGCGAAATTTACATACAAAATCATTTTGCAAATTCATCCCATGTTTAATAATTTATCATTATTTCCTCTCAAAAAATGTTACATATATTCACATTTAAAAAAAATTAATTGTAATATAACTCATATTAACATTTTTCTCCCGGAAAATAAAAGATACTGATTGTTCGCCAAAATTAATTGTAACCAAACACTATGTGAGGATATGGTTTTATTTTCTATGGGCATAGATTTTTAATATGCGAGTGTGTACTATAAAGATTTTAATAGATTTTCTGTTCGAATTAAAAAATAGTATGAACATTATTTAATATTTAAAATTTATTTTAATTTCTTCATGACTAATTTCAAAACGGATATATTTGCTGATATCGATCATAGTGACTATTAATGGCATTATTTTGCGATATTGCATAACAGTGAAAATTCCAGAATGCCTTAAAATGAAAGTTATTTTTTTCTCGTAAACTGCAGCTTGCTGTTGCTCATACAAGCCGAGTAAAACTCCATATGGTGTTTTTAGGATAATGAGCTGGGAACTAGGCGTTGCCCAAGGATTTATTTATATTATTCAGGTACATGATTTAATTCTTGGTCAACACATAACTAAACCGACATCGAACCGCAAATATCCTCCCAGCATCTCGAGAGAGTCAAAAATACGGTACAATAGTAGGAATAAATATATTTTCAGTATTCTGACAGAATAAAAAATTTCCCCCATTTAATAGTTAAATCGCATATTAAAGGTTATAATGTAACACAGCGACTCGCATTACACAGGTTTCGACAGCAAACTCGATAGTTTCCGTTTTATTTTCATATTAACAATGGCTAAATTTTAAAATTTACCTGACGTAAGAAATAAAACCAATTTATGAATATATGTATACATCATATCGACGATACAAAGAAATTCATTTTTTCTCAGCCTGTTGTAGCAATAGATAGTAAGTGGGGTGAATGATATAGGAACGCGTAATAGGACTTATGACTCGCAGTTGGTTTACACGCCGGTTTTCGCATGGCAATCCCAAGAAATCTTCTCCTAGAATTAATATTTTTATTTATATTTATATCTTCTGCGATAGATCGAAATTAAATATGCACGAATTAAATCTCATTTTTTAAACCCTCAAATTTTCATTGAAATTCGTTGAGCCGTTTCGGAGCCTATTCGAGACAAACATTCGGACAGACACAGTCAGATAGACTGATAGAAAGACAGACAGACACTTCAATTTTATTTATTGGTATAGATATCGCGGTTTCTAGGTGGATATAGGGAAGCAGGCTGTTAACGATATAAAGACGCGATTTACCAGATTTTGAACGCGGGAAGATTTTTGGCTCTCGGAACCATGGAGTGAGTTTCAGCGGAATAGCTGCATTCGTTAAATTTTCGAGAGCAGTCGCTGCTTTAATGTCTAAAGACTAGGCTGTTAGCCGGGAAATAATGAATGAGCGACTTGTTGGCTTCAGTGAGAAGCTTGGGTAGAGCGCAGGGTGACAGGACAACAGAAGGATATACGATTCCTCTGGTCGTCGTTCACTGCAGTTGTATCATTCAGACGCTAGATTGAAAATTATAAGGAAACAGCATGAAATCGTGGACCTCACAAACATGAATACTACCAATCATCTGTGATGGCTTGCTGTATGTTTTTGTGTAACAATGTATACGTAATGCAGACGTAAGTGTTGATGTATCTCAATGCAGATGGCTATTTCCAATTGGACATTGCTCGTTTTATGCAGGAGTGGTTTCTATATAATTTACTTATTTTGAGTTTCATGAACCTTGACGCCATTTTTATGTCAAACAGATAATTAATTGGTTTAATTTATAACGGCGAAGTTTACAATAGCCATCCGGCGGCTGAATCCGCATTTATGAACTCTCACACAACCTGGCAGTACTGTTCATTATAAATTGAATCAGATTCCACGCATCACTTTTCAAAATCTTGCGGAATCGTTAACAAGAAGAATCGGTGCAGTATTCAAAGCGGAAGGTGGCCGGATGAAATATTGATTTGGCCAGTGTGTATAGATAGGTTCTCCCATCAGTAGAACATGATTTGGCCCATAATGTTGTGTTATATCTGAAAGATAAAAATTCTAGTGAAATTAAATGTTTCAATTACGATGTGAGAATTAATTGCGTAATATGCAGGTTGTAACGAAAGTAAATGCATAAACGTCATAAAAATATAAAGGAGGTTAACACAAATATTTGCCATGTTGGCATTTTCCTCTGAGACCCTTCGGTACTGCACAATTTGAGAGAAGGAAACTGAGAAACAGAATTCGAAAAGCAAGGCAGTTTTCGACCAATGGTTTCTCCAGCAACAGACAAGCAACCCCAAATTCGGAATCACGATGACGTCACATTTTCTCTCCAGAGACTGTTCAATAGTCACAAGCAGCACTTCTGGGCTGATGTTACACCCACGCTCAAATTCTAGGAAACATTTTCTGTTAACGTGCGGTCTGATGTTGAAGATCTTTTAGTTGGGCCATTCTTCTTGTCATTTTCATATTTAGATACTCATCATGTATTTTTCTGATGGCAGAGGTAAGGGGGAAAGGGTGTCTTTCTTTTTCTCAGATTCATTTTCTTAAATATCGTTAACGAAGAGATTCTGACATAAATTGAAGAGGTATTATTGTTTTCTTCTGATACACGCTTTATGTCATTGCTTAAGACTCGTGGTGACCGATTTAAAATATTTTTGAAGGTTTTTATACTGCAAATGAGGAAAACCAAATGTTTAAATTTTTTCCCGATTGGTAAATCTGAAATTTAAATTTCTTAAAAGACAAGGAAAAACTGCAAATCTGATTTTTGCGTGCGCTCACCAAATAATTTCTTAAGAAACCTCCAACTAGAAGCTAACCTACACCTAAAGTAACCTATTTAAATTTCTTCTCAGTTTATATATTATTATTATTACTTAGATATTCACAACTTGAGCAATAAAATCTGTTTAATCTTTTTGGTCGTTTAGGTTTATGATAGGGAGTTGTTTGAAGAGGATTACGAGAAAGCTGAGAAGATAAAGAGAAGGACCGAATTGCTTCGAGCTTCAATGGGTGACAAATTTTCTGAAGAGAATGACGAAAACAAAGAAGACCCAGAAATGCGAGATTCAGAAGAAGAAGAAGAAGATTCCGATGGGGAAAAATTTTGGTTCAAAAGTTTAGCTGGAGGCGCTAAAGAGATCAAACAAAACATTCTAAATATTCTCTTGATTCATAACAACAGACCGGCAGTGTTGCCGTGTTATTGGTAAATAATTTGGTTGAGTCTCTGTCTTATTTTGTCATGTAGATAAAATTAATTGCTTATGAAAATATAATCGCTCAATATTTGTATTCTCATCCTTTCGTAATAATAAATGAGTTAGTAGCACAAATAACACTTATCTTTCAAATGAACGCTTCACTGAATGTATAAACTTTTAGGAAAATGATTGCTCGGCTATTATAAGTGTAGTTTATTTATTTGAAACTATATAATTGACACCAAAAATGTGTTTTATATATAAGGAAAAAATGTTCCATATTTAATTTTTAATTTCAACCCCAGGAGCATGAAAAAAACCTGGATAAAAAATTCAAGCTCAAGGCAAGTCAAGACCTTCGACGCTTTATAAAATAACATCCTTACCAATCAAATTAGTGACCCTTAAAGTATTCCCAGAACTGGTTGATATGTGTTGCCAACTGCCCTTTTCTTTGCCCTTTGTCTTCTTTTAACATTCCGCTGCCCTTGTCCTTTCTTAGGAAACGTCACCTTTCGTTCTTTTTTCAGATTTTGGAGGCACGAGTCGAATTTATTGTATTTTATTGCAATTGTTTTCAATCTATATTTGTTACATTTGGAACCTGATCAGACAAGTTCTTAGACATCTGGTATTCAAATTTGTTACTATTCCTATTAATGCTTTCTCGATAATTCATAACTAGTAATGTATCATTGAAAAGATAATTCAATATTGGAGCCCCTCTAACTTGACGCTTGCAATTCTAAAACTGAGGACTTTACAAATTCGATTCTCTATACTAAAAGAAGAAGAAATAAAAACCCCACGCATTGCCGATGATTTTCTAGCATTAGGGGAGTCAGAAGCAAACTTGGAAACCATAATAAAAGGCATGAACTTGGTCCTGGAGAAAGAGTTCAATGTGAAGATTAATAGAGAGAAAACCAAGGTAATGGAGTGTAGTATGGGAAACAGAAGAATAACAACGGTTGTTAGATTGGGAAGGGATATTTTGAAGGAAGTTAACGAATTCTGCTACTTGGGAAGAGTAATAACTAGGGATGGTAGAAGAATAGTAGACATACAGAGAAGGATAAAAGGCAAGGAAGGCTTTCGAGAAAAAGAGGGATTTACTTACGGGTAATACAAGTGTGAATATTAGGAAATCGTTACTAAAAATGTTTGTATGAAGCGTGGCGTTATATCGGTGCGAAACGTGGACGATAGGAGTTGGGGAAAGGAAAAGAATGGAAGCCTTTGAAATATGGTGCTATAGACGAATGCTGAAAATCATATGGGTGAATAGAATCACTAATGTGGAAGTTCTAAACATAATAGGGGAAGAGTGAACAATATGGAATACGTTGACCAAGAGAAGGAATAGATTAATAGGCCACGTTTTCAGACATGAGGGTCTTGTAAAATTAGCATTAGATGGAAGTGTGTGGGGTACGAACAGAAGAGGGAGGTAGGATGGAATACGCTAAGCATATTAGGGAGTATGTGGGGTGTGACACGAGGAAATGAAAAGGCTTGCGCAAGATAGGTTAGAATGGATGGTCGTTTTAGACCACTCTTAGGAATGAATATCACAACAACACTAAATAGTTTAATTGCTTGTATTATATAACTCAAAATAATTTATTCAATTGCTACTTCTTTCGGGAGTGTCGCATTGAATAAGCGACTCGATTTTTAATTTACTTAAAAATTCTTTACGGGGGCCGGAGTCGAATTACTCGATCATTTGCATTTCGACTCATAAGTCATTCTTCATTATTATTAACTAATTAAAAAGTATCATTAAATAAATAAATAAAATGTTAAACTTATGCATTGTTTCACATTAAATAGGAAATTTCTCTGGGCCGAACACTACAATACTCCACAATTTCACAGTAATCAGATCAGAACACTAGAGACTAACATGAAGTCGCAGAACAGATGAAAAGTTAAGGAAGCAACGCAAATCTTCAAAAGATCGACAGAAACCTTATTTGGGGTGAACAGCGCTAAACACTAAACATTTCACGGCAATTGGATACGGGAACACCTAAGGGTAAACATAATTCACTGTGTGTTTGAAAGTGAACTAGAAAATGATGAAGAGCGTCGCGTACATTTACTTTTATTTATATAGATGAATGTATTTAATACAATATAAAACCTTACTACATTGATATTTATTTTAAAATTGTCATTTTTTTTCTTTATACACTCATTTGGTTTGTTTAAATATTCCTTCGACAAATATGAAATAACCTTACTCCTATTGTGAACACTATTTGGCGTATTATTTTTCTGAATAGCTGGATAGGTCATGGGCTAGTTGGTTGAACATATAACTTAACCGGCATCTCAAATAGTTTAAAAACTTTGAAACTAATTTTTTCATACTTCCTCGCCCACTTTCCCAGTTCTGATCGCCCGACCCTTATTTCTCGATAGTGAGTGAACATCTGCACGGTGAATGCCACTATTAACTTTGCGTTTCCCGTAACTATTATTTAGAAACGAATCTTGCATTTTTCGGACCTACTATTATAACTCTCCCCCTCCCCTGTATACATTTTCGTATCGGATGGACTCGATACTCCACCTCAATAACAACGGCGCTGTTACAGTGCTGCAATTCCGTCCCACCACTGTAACACTTATCTCGGCAACCCCTCCCACCCCCGCCACGGTGTACTTCCCCATCGATGTCATCAGGTGGCCACATTGAGATAGACCCGAAAACTATTTATTCCAGCGTAAAATGGTTCAGTTTCCCCTTATTTTTAAAAACGATCGCTCTTACCAACGCTGCAAGCGCTTGTGGTGCATTGTCACACAATGACCATTTCCAGACCGTAAAGTCTAGTGACACACTTGAGCGGGTTGCGAGTAGTGCGTGTAGTCCGCTGCGGGTCAGACAGCACATGTATGTAATTGCGAGATGCCAAACTTGGACGGATGCGCGGCGGGTGCGTTTTCCCGTCACGCAGTATCCGCACCATGCTGCGGAAAAACGCAACACGTCTGGCGACAATTGTATGGGGGAAGGGCTTACTATTATCAATTTTAACTAGAATTATTGGAAAATTAATTAATTTCAACATGGGCTATTACAAAATTTTGTAGTGTTCATTGAAAAATATGTAAATTATTTCTAAACTTACGACATTATTAATAAATTAATACCAAAACGTACCATTTAAAAAAATTAGAAAACAGTTTAAAGTCGCATTCGTGTGTCTGTCAGAGGGGCCAATCCATGCCAAGTGGTAAGAAAAAAGGAAATTGATTGCTCGTCTTCGCAGAAAAAACCAATTCTTTTGTTGGCAAATTCCCTCGTGTTAAAAAACTAATTTTATTTCATTTACATTGTGTTTGGTTCAACAATGACCGACGCTTTTTGTTGTAGGGTGTTCACAGGTATCCACGATTTTATAAATTATCCTGGACTGTGTTGTATTCTTTTCAAATAAACTGTGTCGTGTTCAGTACATTCAGGCCTACAAATTAAACCTCTATTTACTTGACTAATAATATTTTTTCATGTAGTCTTGTCTAACACGTAGTAGATCATTCCAATGAAGAAAATTCAATTTTGTAGTTGGCTAACCACAATTTTTTTGTGCTTTTACACCTAATAGTTTAGTTACTTTATATATTATCAGTGGTAAGTGACGTACCATTTACAAATTACACCCTTTTACAATGAGATTTTTCCATTATTTTCAAAGTTTGAGTTACGATACTTCTGTTGGGGATGCAGATAAAAATTTGCACTAAATTTAGATGAAATTGCTTCCTCTCTTACTTAGTACATAAAACTCCAAATATCCTTGCAATATCGGAAAGCCTTTGCGGGAGTCGAACTAGATAGTTGTTGCAACTACGATATTACATTTTCATTCCGGAAGAAATGTGTCAATTCAAACTTTGTAAAATGATTGAAAACTTAAGTAATTTCAGGAATAGTGTTCTTGAAAAATCCGTGATCAATTCCTGGATATTCAAATTTATTCTAAAATAAATTCGGCATATCTGATCTCAATAGAAATCAAAATCCCCTTGCAGAGACACGTCATTATAATAATATTACGTTATCGGTTACGCAGGTCTGCTAAAATTGTCAGTTTTTTTAATATCACATTTTATTTAGTCATATTTCCAATTTTATTGTAAAAATCAGTGCTGACTTGTCGATGCACTGTTGAATGGCTCGTAAATGAGAAAGTGCTATCAGAATCCAAAAATCGCACTAGCTTTCGTCTTGTTGACCGGCAGAAAATTTTACTTCGCTTCATATTAAACTTTGTATGATGTGCTCTACGTGTTACCTGTGCCTACACGACGATGCAGTTCTGTGTGGTGGGAGGAATGCCTCCGATGGATATTCTGGCCGATGAGAATACAAACAAACAGAGGTCTGGAAAACATCTGAAGAATGGCAACGCCGTTGGGATGAGCTTTATAAGGGCCGTTAGACCTATAGGTTATTAAGATCAATTAAAGACCAGATCGGAAACACAGAGAAGTGAATTTTGTGTCATTCAACCGGTCACGACTGCTTCAAGAAATACGTCTACAAGTTTGCCATATATTGTAATTCACCTTCATGACCTCAATTTGGACTTAATGAGACACCAGAACACGTGTTCGTCAGTTACTCGAGATTTTCAGATGATAGACGAGCATTATAGAGCGATATTGGAACGTCAATAGCACCAGACAATTTGGTAACCAATATGCTGCTTTCACTTAATAACTAGAATAAAGTAAGCGCATATGCCTCTACAATAATTCAAATATTACTACGTTTCAAAAAAGAGAGGAATAATAATGTTTAAAGGAGACAGAGCTTGACTCTACGACGTCTTCCTGTGAAGTAAAGTCTAACGACGGTCCTTTCTTCTAAAACTATACTTTTTGCAGATGATACTAGTATTTTGGTAACAAATAAGCAAAATAGTCTGGAAAATGTTACACTAAGCCAGATGCTTCACTGGTTTTCAGCCAATGGCTTGCCAGTCAATTGTGATAAATCTCACTTCATGCAGTTTCAGAAAAAGAAAGCCAATTTGAACTCAATAAAACTAGCAACAAATAATTGTGAAATAACTGAAGTTGAATGTACAAAATTTTTAGGTATATCCATGGACAATAAATTAAACTGGAAGGATCATATTAATATTCTCCTACGAAAACTAGGCTCGGCAACCTTTGCTCTTAGAATTATGTCAAGTTGTAGTGATCCTAACATAAGATAAGTAGTTTATTTTGCATATTTCCACTCTATAATGACATATGGTATAATATTCTGGGGCAATGCATCAGGGAAAGATAAAATATTTCAACTTCAAAAAAAGGCTGTCAGAATATTATGTCAGGTCTCACCGGAAACATCTTGTAGGGGACTTTTCAAGAAAACTGGAATACTGACACTCACTTGCCATGTTATTTGTTATTCATATCAGTAACCTCTTCACACTAAACTCAGATATGCATGACTTTTATACCAGAAGTAAAAACAATTTACACAAGGAAGGGAAGTCTCTAACCGTAATACGAAAGGGTGTACATTACAATGCTATTAGCATATTTAATAAACTTCCCACCTCCATTAAACAATTAAAAATAAATCCAAACAAGTTCAAATATGAACTAACTAACTTCTTACTAAGCCACTCCTTGTACTCTGTTGAAGAATTTATGGTACTGAATACAAATACATAGGGTAGATATTTATAATTATGAAAGAATATTATTAGAACACTAATTTTTTAGTATATGATGTAAAAATATTTATTAATTTTATATATAAGGTACAAATTGTATGTCTTCTGTATAGAACTTAAGAAAATCTTATTATAAGTTAAAAATTAATGAATAGTTACAGTATATTTTAATATTAATAAAGCAACCTATGTAAAATCTCTGACTCGTTCCACATCCTTGAAGCTTGTGCTTCTCTATAGGATTTATGGAATATGATTTTATACTTATACATCGTCGCGGACCCTGTGATAGTGCCTTTCAAAGTTTTTCACCTGCCCTCGCAAAAAGAAAAAAAGGGTTGATGAAACAGTTTGTCAAAGCTTTAGACGGAAATGGCACATGCTTCCAGTATTTATGCACGAAATTTTCTTCACTACCAGCTGAAAAATTAAGAGTAGTACTATTTGTCGGGCGACAGATTCTGATGCCGTAAGTGGAGGAAAAGATTAAAGATTCTATCAGGTTATGAAAGAAAGCTATGACGGTGGTTGGAATGTGAATTTGATGGCCGA
Organism: Eucriotettix oculatus; assembly: GCA_034510155.1. Lineage (NCBI taxonomy): Eukaryota > Metazoa > Arthropoda > Insecta > Orthoptera > Tetrigidae > Eucriotettix > Eucriotettix oculatus. The sequence goes on along the minus strand of CM067376.1, from coordinate 133,863,802 downwards.
TTACTGTTGGTCAGCTACGCGTGAAGATTCTTACAGAGACCAAGCCAGGGGCAACAACTTTCTAGGAAGAAGGAGGAAGACGACTGAGGACATTACGTGCCAAGAAGTGTAATTAATGTAAGTATTGATAAAAGTATACTATATCTTGCCTGTTAAATTTATTTTCCTCCTAAAATTTATAGTTGCTTCCCGCGCATATTTAATTCCTGAATTTGTATTTTTTTTCATTATTAAAACGGAGTTTCCTCAATTCCGGTAGCACGAATTTGTGCTATTGTCGACCGGCCGCGACACGGAAGTTACAGCGAGACGCATATGAAAACAATTCAGGTTCGTCAACGAACGGAAAATCTGCTACATCTGTGGTCTAGTGCTAGCGTAACAGCCTCGCATCACAGAAGTCCCGGCTTCGATTCTTTACATGGGCCTGGGTGTTTCTGTTGTGTGTATGTTTTCACGTTCCATAATTTAGCAAACTGGACTAAACAGAAAATCAGTTACTCAATTAGATAGTCGCCAATGGCCTGATGTTGGTGCGACTATAAACACAGAATTAAAGGAAACACCTTTGCACGAAAATTTCTTATTAAATGTTGAAGTAATTGAAGTATGTTATGTCAGTAGTGTAAAAAACTATCTGTGAAATTTTTACTCCAATTTAAATATATTATTATACAAAATGTGAAAATACAATTTTTCACAGTTTTGAATTAACCAGATTTGATACTCATTTTATAATTTTGTAAAGTTCATTTCATAAAACATATATAATTTATTTTTACCGTATTTTGCAGGCGTGTGCAATTAATTGATCTGCAACTTTATTTTTAGATATTTTTAATACCCCTCCGCTCTTTATGGTGTATGTTGATGCTATGGAGAGTATTTTTATTAATCTCAATGACCCCTAAATAGCAGGTATCTTTACTAGTCTACTCGTTTTAGCGCTTATCGTTTGTAGAAATCTCATTATAGAATGAGCAGAGATTTTCATGCTTTTCCGGTATAATTCAATTGCTATTTCTTCCCAAGCCACCGACGGCCCCTTCCTGACAATTTTCGGACTTGAATAAATTAACAGACGCAATCAACGCTATTGTTTAGGTGGCATAAATTAACAGCAATTAACGCAAGGTCGCTACGAGAAATGTGTAGTGGGTTCATGAAGTACGAAAATCGCCAAGTTACTCAAGGGGGAACCTTCCTGGGGATGAAATTGGAGTGAAAGTTGTTGTAGAGTTCCATCGCAAGCAATTTACGATAGAAGAAACTGTGAGAGTTTTATTCGAGGGGAGCGATGCGCTCCCCTCCTCGCAGAGGCGCTTCTGCGCTTGCGTCGCGACGGAGTCTCGCTGCTCCGCGCAGTGCTGTGATCGATGGCGGCGGCCGAGGACGCTCCTGAGGAGAGGCAGGCGCAGCAGGCGTCGGTGGCGGTGGCGGACGCGAACCTCGCTGGAGGCGCCGGGGGCACGTGGGTCTGCTGCCTGCCGTGCGGCTGGCTGCGACGCTCCAGACCCGTGCGCCGCGCCGCGCTGTCCGCCGCGACGCTCGCCGTCACTTCCCTGCTCGTGGCGTCGCCCGTGCTCTTCCTCAGCGCCGCGGCGCCCACCAACACGCCGCGACACGACTGCGCCATGGTCAGTCACTCTGCTTTCTCACTCGACGCAGACTTGTCACCGTTCAGATACTGTACACCAGAGGGCCCCAAACTATTTTGCCAATTTTTCTGTTTCGGTTAGAACCTGCCTTTCTAATACTGAATTCATCAACTGCAAATGAGTTTTTGACAGCCAACACACTGCTACGCACACTGTAGTGTGAAAATGTTAATAAGCCACATGTTAAGTTTCAAACAAATCCAAACCTAATAAAAATATAACATAAAATGCTTCAAAAATATATAAATACTTCTAATAGAACGGATGCGCCTGATGATTTAGTAGCAAAGTTTTAATATTTCATCCTGAATTTAGTTCGGTTAAGCCTTAAATCCTCTCTCGAAGGTTTCTAATTTGTGTCTTCCTTTGTAAGAAGATTGGACACGTGAAGAAACCCCTTTCCACGAGGTATGAAGATGAAAAATCTATCATAAAATTTCTTGGAATAGTCAATTACGTAGGCTGAGTAACAGGCATGTCTCTCTGGAGAAATAATTGCTGATACACCATTTTGAATTACTCCTTAAGTTCTTCGTTAGAGCGAAGATAAATTCTTCAATATCACTGTATGCGTCGATAAAATATTATGGAATTTCCGTAGGCAAAATATTGAAATTCTGTAGGAAGCATTTTTATATGTAGAGCGTAGTTGAAACGTCAAAATTCTGGAAGTTTGTCTTTGACAAAGTGGAAAACTAGGAAAAATCGCGTCCTTCAATATTTTACTTCATTATTTAAACTCCAAGAAGAGAAGCTGAAATAATAGACTTTCTTTTCATGAACTTGAGACTGTCACCTTGTAACCGCAAGTTAACCTCATTAAATGTATTTTTCCACTTGATTAAATTTCTTTTTAAATTTGGAACTTTATCATCCAAAATATTTACAACTATCTAAAGAAATGCTTATGTTCACAAAGTTCCCCAAATATTCATAATTTTTCGTAGACAGTATTGTTAAAAAGATTTTACTTAATAGTTAACTTGCATGCCTTTGATAAGAAAGTATTGTGAAGGTAAATAGATAATGTCTGTGTTATGTGAATTATTCTACAAATGGAAATCCAAAATTTCGGTCATGACCTACTTGTATGGGATCCATTATCGTGGACCCCCATTCACATCTCATACACCCCCAATTTTTATTTTCCTTGAAATCGACCCCTTGCAGTTTGCAGTAGACCTCTAGGGGTCAATATGGACCACTTTGGAAATCATTGCTGTAGGTTCTCGACTATCAACCCTAAGCTGGCGTGAGAGCAGTCAGGATAATAGAGCCGCGATATAGCAGAGCATAATTAATAGTCTCCATACCGACTATTAGATACAACCCTTTTTAAGGAGAACACATACTTATTGGTATTATCTGACCTATTTGTATAGGCCAGCAGTTTATAAACATTTACGTAGTGTACTAAGCGTTTTAATAATTTACATTACTGAAAGAAAGTGTAAAAATACCGTGCATAGGTTAAGATATATTTTATCATGTCTAACCTTTCCTTTTATCACCCATTTCATTATCTTTCTATCTATATAAAATAATCTTAAACATTTGGAGCAATTCAACAAATTCAGTCGATGTATGAGGAAAACAGCACTGGGGATTAGACACACCTAGTACACATTGGGGTAATGACGACCGATATTAGTTTCTAATAAACAGATATTGAGTTTGCTGAGGTATATTGTGCCACTCTCGTAATAATCGCCCGATTCCTTCCTGGCCGTTCAGAGGTAAACAACTGGAAAGGACCCGATTCCTTCCCGACCATATAACGGAAAAAATGAAGTACAATATATTTGCATAGATATTTTTTTCTAATTATTAAAAAATAATATGAACAATTTAATGAGCGACAGTTTAGAAAATATATTTCTGTACGGCACAGATTAAACAAACACCATCCAAGATATTTCACAAGTCCAGTTCTTTTCTCTTTTTTGTTATATATACTTGCAGGGAATTTAATTTTGGTGTTGGTGGCAGCTTGAATCATAAGTAAAACTTCAACGAATTCATATATAGATCTGGATGGGGTGAATAAAATTGTTCATTCAACTTACTGTGAGAACTTTCACAAACGTTAGTTGTCCGTTCTAGATTGGCTGGAAATTCCGGCCACAGGGTTACAGGAAATTGGGAATTTTCATAGACATAATATTTTACCATATGATCGCAGAAGAGATTAACATTTTCGCAATTTTGGCTTTGTGAACATAAAATCGTCATTAATTTCACTAGTCTCATGGGTAGGCCAAAAACATAATTTTAAAACAGACTAACTTCTGTTTCATTTCGATAGTCCATTGTCGGTCCTAGGGCTTAAATATTCATCCCCTAGCTCGGGAATAAGTGGGATTTACATGTCTGGACCGCACCTAAAGGCCACACATTCGTCACAGATTCTATTATAGAGTGTTGGAAATCAGTAAATGAGTTTTGGGAATAATATTAATATTTTAGTTATTCCTGGTGTTAAGGTTATGGAAGTCTACAGGTCTTACCAGTACGACGCGACGGTAAGGAAACGTAACTCGATGAGGTTTCAGATGGGAAGGAACCGAACTGTGTCATCTATAGCCCTGAAAGTGACCAAAATAAACAGGAAAGAAATTGGATTTTGCCTGTTCATATTGGAATACAGTAGTATTGGAGGAATATTAAAGGAAGTGTGGTAATGCTTCGTGGATATACCATGTGGTTTAAGATAAGGACACGTGGTGAGGATTTTGGACGCCACCTGCAATGGTTCTTTCCACAGGAATGAAGTAAAATAAAATAAACTACGGAAAGAAATAGTGGGTTTATTATATTTTTTCTGCGAGGGCAGGTGAAAATCTTCTAAAGACACTATCTCAGGGTCCGCACTGGATATTAGTGTGGGATTCTCCCCACTAAAAACACCTCCCTTTCCAACGATGACTGTGTGTATCTTCCTGTGGGACCGTCGTTAGGCATTACTTCACAGGAAGCACCGTAGCGTCAAGCTCTCTCTGTCTCCTTTAAACATCATTATTTTTCTCTTTTCCAAAATTTCTTAATCTTTGAATTACTGTAGAGGCATATGCGCTTACTTTATTCCAGATATTAGGTGAAAGCAGCATATTGGGTACCAAATTATCTGGTGTTATTGACGTTCCAATATCGCTCCATAATGCTCGTCTCTCATCTGAAAATCTCGAGAAACTGACGAACACGAGTTCTGGTGTCTCATTAAGTCCAAATTCAGGGCATGCAGGTGAATTATCTATGGCAAACCTGTAGAAGTATGCCCTGAAACAGCCGTGACAGGTCAACAGTTGAGTGAGATAATAACTCACTTCTCTGTTTCCGATCAATACAGTCTTTAATTGATCTTATTAACTTATGGGTCCATCGGCCCTTATTGGACTCGTCCCAACGGCTTTGCCATTCTTCATATGTTTTGAGCCTCTCAACTCTCTTGCCTTCCAGAGACTTCTGTTTGTTTGTAGTCTGCGGCACTCATTGGCCAGAATGTCTACCGGAGGCATTCCTGCCACCACATAGACTTTCGTCCTGTAGTGCACAGAGCCTGTGGACGAAACTAACCTATCTCCTGTTTGATTTTACTGTCATTGCAGGGCACCATATCGAGGCACCATACAAGATCACTGATCGCACAACAATCACGAAAAGAAGTCGCCGGTATTGTCTTGGACCTGCAACATTTAGCATAATTCGCGACAGTGCTTTACGTCAGCTACTTTACGTCTTACGTAATCGAGGTGTTGTTTAAAAGACATCCAATCATCTATCATTATACCAAGATATCAGATAGACGATTTCGAATAGATTTCACAGTTTCCGACAGTAAGGGTGATGGACTCCCTATATTTTCTCCCAGTGACAAGAACTGCCTCTGTTTTTCTTCCGCCAGTTTCAGTCCCATTCTCCGTAGCCATAGCCCAATCGCATAAATAGCCTCATTGGCTCTCTGAATTATTTGTTCCCGGTGCTTAGCGACGACGACAATTCCTATGTTGTCTGCGAAGCCAATAATTTTGCTTCCCGTGGGAATCTGAAGTCTTAATACACCATCATTCATAATGTTCCACAACATATATATATATATATATATATATATATATATATGTGTGTGTGTGTGTGTGTGTGTGTAAACGTTAAACAGATTACAATTGAAACACTGATGCTGTATCTCCTTTTGATCTGAACGAACCAAATTTATCAATTCCGCGGGCTAAACGAATGAGAGCTCTTTCTTCCCGGACAAACCGTGGTGGTTTTGGTTACAAAAACACGCGCGAGCGATAATGCAAGGCCACCCATCAAAAACCCTGGAGCTTGCTCGCCGTGGAGTGCTGGTCCAACCATCTCCTTTGCCACAAGTGCCCTTCCCAGAAAATCCCCGAGACCATTGTGAAAGAAGCCTTCCACCATGCCTGAGACGACGATATTTTCTCCAACACTCCTATTGGCTACTTTCATCCCTTCCTCTCCACTTTTAAAACCCATTGGTCAATCTTCGTGCACGTGCCTGGACCCAGCAGCCCCCACCCCCTTCCCTTTCCCAACATTCCGAGCCTGAGTTAAAAATAGTTGTATTTGCAGCCCTCCGGGGTTTCCCAACTTCATCCTTTGTTCCAAGGTTGCAACCCTTGGCTTTGTGTTGGCCCATGTCTAACTATCAAAATTATTATTAAATAAAATATAATGCACCATAGGAGTAAAAAATTGTCCATATTTCTCGGTGCCCATGAGATGAGCTCACGTGATCAACCCCATTCGATATGCGGGGGGAGGGTGAGTAGGGGTTACTATAAATGATTACATTAGTGTTTAATTACTCTAATATAACATTGTTATACCCGGGACAACGGCATCTAATTTCTAATAAAGAGCAACGAAGATAACGAATCAACAATTTCTAACTTAGAACAAAAATGTTAAGTAGTCTTCTGCACGCAGGGAGTGAGATTGAGAGGGACACGCCCACTCGGAACGTCCTGACAAAGTAAATTAGAGAATTCTTTTTTTCATTACGGAGAATTATTTATTTAGCTTGACAAAATTATTTAGACGTTTAATCAATACAAATAATTAAATATAAAATTGAACAACACACGCCCAGTAGGAAGAAATGCGAACGTAATTGAGGGAGAAGTCATTGCATGGAAATGAACAACGAGGAATCTGCCTTTCCGTATAACACACAAGGAATGAGCAGAAACGCTAAACAGAAACTAAGCACGTTATGAAATAAATATTTTTAAGAGCAACACGTTCAATAATTTTGTAATATAAAAAAAATTAATTGTAAAGGCAACGATCAAGAAACTCCCGTGATGAGTAAATCGCGTCTTACAGTAAAAGATCCTTACATTTATTCGAAAAATTCTTGCTATTATTCTTGTTCTTTTACTGTGGAGGAAGGCTATTGTATAAAACTGTTCTTGAAAGGTGTTTACTTGTCTGGGCGATAATAAAACTGAGCTATTTCTAGTCCGCATTCGTGAAGTTCGTCATTAGTTGGAAACAGATTCATGTACCGCTTCAAAATTTCGTATATACATACAACGGGTAGAGTTAATATTTGAAAATGGTTTATAATTAGATTTATAATCCGTCCTAGAAAGAATTTTAATACCACGCATTTTCAAATTGAATATTTCAGTGGCCGTGGAGAAAAAAACTCGTCAGATAAAAAATTGCCTAAAACTTTTGCTAGCATTTGCATAAAACTTGACTAATTTACTCTTATCAAAATTATATGTTGAAGACAACACAGTTAGTTTGTCGAGAGTTCTGCCTAAATTTCTAACAATATTATCTTCAATTACCATATTTGTGTCATCCGCGTAAAGAATTGAGTGTAGAGAAGATAATGCATATGACCATCTTTAGTTTCGACCTCCACCGTTTGTTTTCGCTTTTAAGTGTTGGAAGAATTACTCGTATACCTCTCGTGACTATCTATATAGAGACTTTACTCTGTTATTACGGCCCAAGATATTATATGTTTGGACAACCGTACGTCGCGCAAGGAGAGGCATAAACATCATCTAAAGATTGTTCTCGGCTTCATTGTGTTGGCTGGTTGCTTTCCTGTTGATGGCGTTATTGATCTGCGTCTCATTGTGTCATTTTCTCTTGACTGCTCTCTTTAAGTATTTTGATAAACTTTCTCCACGCTATTGCCAAGTCTGTTATTTTCTTTATTTACACAGTAGCGAGAGATGCAGAAAATTTAATTAAATATGGAGTTTCAGAATAGATGAACTGAGTTTCATCTGAGGTAAATTGCATTTGTCTATCACGTTAAAGATCTTCAATGATCACTATAACCGCCTGACTGTAGGGATACCTTGAACTTATATACTACGCGACCGTATTTCAATAGAAATTAATAACTTTAAAAGTATATATATATATATATATATAGTAACATCATGTATTTATATGAAGAAGAAAAGAATGTGTTCATGTAAAATCTTTAATGAGAAAGAGTCGCTGATTGTTTGTTGAGATCTTGAGAATTGTCCAGATCTTTATCGGGAGTTTTCGAATGGAAAGTAAGATAGAAAATTAATTAAATAAATATTTTGCGTTGGCTTTCCTATTTTTTTATTCAATGAAATATGAAAACATGAAAAAAGTTATGTTTAAGTGTCATATTCTCATGTCCGCATAAATTGGGTGTAATTTAAAGTCATCGCCTTAATTAAGAAAATCGACTTAATGCTCCGTCCGGGATTACAACTTTCTGATTAGCTGGAGATTCCAGGGGATGGTGAAACCAGGCCCTGAGAGTTTCCCTGTAATCCCAAGTCACGGCGGTACTGCATACTGTAAAACCCCGCTCAACGCAGGTGGTTCGTTGCAATACGGTCGAGCGCTAAACAAAACAGCGTTAAATGAGGTCATTTACACGTCAATATTGAGGATCAGTGAAACAGACCAGCGAATTAAAATAATTACGCTTATGCTTTTTTTTGTAACCGTATTTATAGTTAAGAAATATTATTGATAAGTCAACAATGTCAGACAAATCTTTGAGTTGCTTGGAGCTTTATCAAGAAAAATAAAGCTTCTTGTTACAGTTTTTTTAAAAAATTTACACTGGCGTTTAACTGCCGGGAAAAACTGTTTCAAGATATTTATTGAACTTACAAAATACTGGTAAACATGATTTTTAAATTCTATTCATTGTGTAACGTTTCGTTTGGTGACAGGTATGTGTTATTTTTGTTGAATGAATATTTTTTTGGGAGAGGGGGTTGGGGCGGTAAAAGGCTACATGATGGTGATCCTGAAACAAACCATTCCCTTTAATAGCATAGGAAGGTAATTGAAAGGGAAGATATGGAAGATAAAGCAAGGTAGCCAAGGGTTGACTAGTGTCTCCGGATTATAGTTTAAAGATCATACCCGGCGTTTCACCTAAAAGTGATGCAGAGAAAATCCTAGAAAATCTGCATCATTTAAGTCGAGCACTTGGGTATTCATCTCACCCACTTTCGAATAACGGGAGATGAGTTTGCTGTGGGATCGCAACATTCCCTTCTCTGTGTCTTCACTATGTTCAGGTGCCAGTTGGCCGAGTGATCCCCAATGGGATTAGCGGACAACTCTTACCGTATGCTGAAGGTCTTCGACCTCAGTTCAGACATCTCCTAAAATAGTTGTAGCTCCCTCGGTATGGGAGAACCTTGAAAAAAAAGGTCGAGGCATCCCTAAAGGTAAGCCCCACATGAGAGTGTTCCTTTAAACAGGCAACTACCCTTTAATAGCATATGAAAGGAATTGACAAATGGGGGATGCGGAATGTACAGAAAGGTAGCCAAGAGTTCACTAGGGCCCCGGGATTATAGTTTAAGGATCCTACCCGGTGTATCACCTAAAGAGATGCAGGGAAAACCATAGAAAACCTGCATCAGGTAGGTCGGGCATTGGGTAGCAATTCAATGGATTAATAAGCTATTTCGAAGCATAAATAAATCAATTAGTATAGGCAACTCGCATCTATTTGAGATATTTTAACACACTTATAGAAAAGAAACCTTCACGTAGAAGTAATATATTTATATTATATTAATATTATTAATGAAATGAAATATTCACTGATATTTAAAGTTAAATTACCGATTTTAAAATCCTCAAATTTTCATTGAAATCAGTTGAGCAATTTCGGAGCCTGTTTGAGACAAACATACGGACAGACAGTCAGACAAATAGACAGACATTAGAATTTTATTTATTGGTATAGATAATGTGAAAGGTTCCAACGCAGTTTGGACGATCGGTTCGTAGAGGTACGTATTTTTGCAACGCGCTTATTGAGACTTTCCTTAGAAATGAGACTCCTATTTTGTAATTAATCATTTCATAAATTTAATATTTGTTTTCGCTGCTAAATGTAGACAAAAATTCGGATCCCTGTCCAACATTTTGCTGCGTGGGTCTGATCTTCCACCAGCCTTAGTTCTTTTTAAATTAATAAATTGTAAAAAGGTCTATAAGTCGAATGAAAAATAAATTTATTGATATCGGTTCAATACACAACGATATTTTTAACACTCTACCCCTTCAGACACCCTTTGCTAACTGACTTCAGCTCCATCGCTTACATTTTGGCATTTTCAGAAATCGTCAATCACAGTCCATGTTACATCTGGGTCGTAAAAAAACAATCAAAATAAAGCCATAGCAATGCTGTCTTCTCTGTCTGTAATGAGACTTTAACACTATAAATCATAAAATAATAATGGATTTATAATTAATTACTATTATTATTAATTAACTTCATGGGCGATACTTTTTCATTACAATAGATATTATTAGTATAATGCATGAAGTTATCGCATATTCTAATAGTTGTTGTAATTATTATTCACTACTAATTATCGTCTGTAATTGTAGTTTATATTGTTAAAATTTTATACGAGGGAAGTGTATACATTTTACATTACTGTTAAAAATGTCATAAAAAACAAAACCGCTAAAACCTCTGTTCTAGAATTCATTCCTCAATCAAATGTAGATTATTAAAGTCTCAAGTCTAATTTCCCTATGCCTGAAACTGTCTGTCGTAGATAATCACAGAGAAAATTATTATTTGTGTTCAAATCAGGGAAGTTCTTTTTTCTTGAAGGTGAAAAGAATTGCCTCCAAGAAACTAGTAAACCAACATGGAAAAATGTAATACGAAAACCACAATCTCATATAAAAAACTGATAGTAAAACTTTGAATTAGGATTAATTATTTACATATTATGTGATGTATGTGGTTGATATCTGGAACATTAGAATATCAGAATTAACTGAATTTGTCATTTTTTTACGTTTTGCTGGGAGTGTAACAACAGTATGAAATTGTATTCTTCGTTTTGATACTTGTATTAGAATTTATGGCAAAGGATGAGGGAATATAGTCCGCGAAATCTTAGCATAAATGCATTACCAATCAGTTATCAAACTGTTCCAGATAAACGATGGCCTCAGCCATCTCATTTTGTTAGTAAGACATTACAGCATACTTTAAAGTAGTTATTCATCATACACGAAATATTACGTTATTTCTGTTAAACCACTGCTGATGAAATAGGCTACTTGCAAATGTTCAAATCGTTCTAATAATTAACTGAGGGACGATCATGCCCATAATTTCTTATTTATTAATTATATGTCGTAGCAACCAAGTTTCTTTTGGTCTTTGCTTACTAGCAAATAAGATGGAAGTTTGATGGGCTAAAGTTTGTTTGGCCAGGTAATTTTCTACCAAAGAAGTTTTAATATCTTCCCATGAATTCCTTTTTACTCTTGAGAGGAGTTATTAATTATGGTAGCCTTTTCCATTATTTTAGATTCCACAAATTTTAGAAATAATTTTCTTTGCCTCGATCTGTTCCAAGTTGAGAGGGACTTCCGTCAAAACTTTCGGCTATTAATTTAACTGTCCGTTTCATCGGTAAATAATCTTCCGCACTCATGTTCAAATCTCTATTCTCTAACTCCGGGTTTCCCAAACTGTGTTCCGCGGGTCCTGAATAGGTGTTCCGCAAAAATTTCAAGTGATTACATCTATACTGTGGATTATAATATCCTGTTATAATACCATTTAGTTCGTATTACAGAAACTCCGTTTGCATCTGACGCAAGAAAGTGGAAACATTTCTCACACCTTTATTTGTTTTCTAGCTTGTTTCGGAACAGGTTCAGCAACGTTGCATACAAGGAAACCCTATTTGGATGTCTTCAGTCAACTAACATCCATAGCCAAGAGTCATACAGATAATATTTTATTTAAGTGGTCTGTAGTCTCTGCTTCTAGTGCAGCTGTTCTCAATCTGTGGACCGCAGGAAAATTTTAGTGGTCCGCGGAATATAATTACTGTATTTTTTTTGCTAACAAACAAAAAGCATATTGTCATAAAGCTATCTATTAATTTACGTATTTTGGAAACTTACGACTTATTGTCATAATGATCTGGATTTTAAAAATGTCTCCTTATTTCAGTGGGTTATATTTCACTGTTTTTAAAACATATTTATTATGGATTGTTAGGGTAAGCTCATAAAGCTGCAAAAGAAACGCAGAGGAGTGTATGAGGATCTGAAATTACTTTTTGACAAATACTGGTGACAAAAATTACCACAATTTAAAAAAAAATTATGAATGAAGCCGTGAAAGTGATAAACTACGTGACATCAAAATCACTTCACTACTGATTAAATAAAATTTTGTGCGATGAAATGGGTAGGGAACACAAAGCACTTTTATTTCATTCTGAAGTGAGATGGCTATCAGAGGAAAATCACTATTAAGACTTTTTGAACTTCGAAGTGAGTTGTTGATCTTCTTGAAGGCACGAAATAATTTAGGACAATATTTTGTTGAAGTTTTAAAAAATCCTTCCTGGTTGATCAAACTTAAATATCTAGCAGATATTTTTACAAAGTGAAATTAACTGATCCATTACAAGGAACAAGTATTACAGTTTTTAGTACAAAAGATTAAATTTCATCTTTTGATAAATACAGCTTTGGATTTCATCATGTGAATCTGATGATTTTAATTGTTTTTCTACCTTACATGACTGTTTGCATTAATTAAATATTAAAGTAGATGGTGAAGTTTCCAAAGTGGTTTTAGAACACCTACACAACTTGATGTCAACTCTTTTGCAGTATTTTCCGAAAAATAGTGAGGACCACACCTGGGCTCAGAATCCATTTTCCGTGTTAGCTGAACAAGTAGATTTAATGCAAGTGGCCATGAAAATCTAATTAATTTTATCAGTGACTAATTTGAAACAAAAATAAAAATATTTCTGGGTGAGTTTTCCAGAATAGTACCCCAATATTTCAAAACAAACTATTTTTGACTTACTTCAGTTTTCTGTAACCAATTTATGTGAAGCGGGATTTTTTTGTTATGCTGCAATGAAATCAAAGTGCAGTCAGGCCCGACGACACACCAGATATTGGATATGCGATTCAAGGACCCAAAATCATCAAGTGCTTTAATTATTAATATTTTGTTAATATTATATTATAGTTTTATATTTAAAAATAATTACTAAATAATAAGTAATTTTTAAATTTTGTACAACTAGGAATTACCGTAGGTAAACAGGAAGCCAAGGATTCCGTTAAAATTTCCGATTTTGCTAAGTGTTCCATTGCTGTAAAAGTTTTCAGATACTGCGTATCTACACTGATTTTTGTAACAGTTTGTTCAGCGCTACTACTATCACCAAGTTTCTGTGATTTTATACTTTGGGAGCTAGTTAAAAGTATAGGCACAGATCTAATTAATCAAGCATATACCTGTTTAAAATATGGGCAAGACTCACCGTGCGGACATATGAAGATAGAGAGAAAACAGTTGTGCTCTTCTCCTGATGACCGTAGTTCGCCGCCGTCAAAATTTCCACTCGCAGCGTCGTTCTTCCTTCCTTGCGTTGTTGTCGGGTGTTGTGAATAATGCGTGTGGTTCCCATGTAGCGTAATCTGGATGAAGTCGGCACACAGTTTAAGTGGCGGGATAGTCACAAAGCGGTTCTCCACTAGTTTCCTGAATTTCGTCTGATAGGTGAACAATTTTACACGGATTTTGATTAATTCAGTCTCAATAGTTTGGAGTGTTTTCCTAATCCGTTAGGTTTCTCGAGTGTTGCTGTTAGTCTCTGACTATCTCGACGCTGTCGCCATCTCATAATCGGGTATCCATGAAACGGATAATTTAAGATAGGAAAGATTTTTGGACTCCCATGAATACCAAAAAGACATTATTAAGGACATTTGTAAGGACAGTAACATTTTTGATTTAATTTAAATGTATTGTATTCTGCGTTCTCTTTCGTTAAAATCTAAAAATCAAATGTAAAGAAGATAAATAATTAGTGGTAACGAACAGAAAAATGGATGTTACCAGTATTTTATAATGGAAATTCATAATAGTAAATAATGTGTATATAATTGTATAATAATATGTAAATAGTTGTCACTGTGGTCGCTAATGACCAAGCAGTCGATGCGACCGTTATAAATAATTTTAAAAAAAATGTTCGGATGGATGGTATTACCCCCTGTTAGTACTTGAGCTCCTTTATGAATACTGAAAAATAATATTATACAAAGGCCGAGAGAATATAGTCCGAAAATTCGTAACATGGATGGAATTGCATTACCATTCAGTTACATTTATTCCTCTTTTCCGCGTTAAAACGAGGATTTGTATTTTATTTATTATTACTTGAGAATTTGCCAGGTGGTAGTACTGATGATCAGAAAAATTAAAAGTTACTGAAATCATTAAAAATAAAAAAAACAATGATCATATTTCAAGTCTCTTTCTTCACTAAATTTGGCCTCACTTTTCGGAATTTCTGTTCTTGATCTTGGATATGTTTGTATTTTTATAACAAGTCTTTAATACCCTTGCAGTCTCTTCTTGACGTATTTACGAAGAAATATTTACCTACATATGTTCCTTGTCCATTTCCATTATTATATAATTATGGCCGCTTTTAGAAAAAGGTGTGGATATATTTATACCTTCTGCTCCAACCTTATTTCTCTCCAAACTGTAGAAACCTTATAGAGTGCAGTAAGTCTCCCCTTTTTCCTCCTTTTTCTTCTTACTTGTTTTCTTTATTTCACTTTAATAAATCCTGCTTAAGGTTTATTTTCAGTTATCACTTTTACTCATGACAGAAGAGAATAGAATAGAAGAAATAAAATTCTGAGAGTCGAAATTCGCTATATTTATTTTATTTACGAAATTATTCCACTTCCTAATAGAAAGGTTTCTCATTAGATCAAAAAGTAACCTTCAAATTTCATACCGAAAACATACCTTCTAGCGCTTTTAATGGTTGTAGGTCACATTAATTATTAGCACCTTTTTTCTGATCGCAAATGATGTATTTTAATTGTTTCCCCGCTTTTTTTCTTCCAAGAGAGATATGAGAGTAGCATTATAGCAACTTTACAACCAAATATGTAGACCATACAGGACTACGTACAGCCTAGAACGAAAGTCTTAGTGGGAAATGAGAAATCGAAGTACAAATAAATATACAGCATTTTCTTTACAAACAATTGAGGAGGAAAACAACCCTAATTTAAATATTGATTAAAACTCATTCTTACATCCAAAACAGGACTGTTGAACCTAAGATATGCCTAAGTGGTCGCATTATATGAGTCGCGATCCGACTTTGGAACCTCTTTATGCAGGTCTAGCCAACAGAAAAGTTATTAAGTTTTAAAGTCAAGAGTAATTGCCTACAAATTTATTGTAAGAGGCTTATTCTGTAGACCGTCAGCTAAACTTAGAATTGGAACTGAATTATTAATTATTTCCAAATGGTGCTTCGCGTTATTTCCGTTATCAAACTGTTCCAGATCATCGAAAACCTCAGACATCTCATTTTGTTAATACGACATAATTGCTTGCGTACGGGTATAATAGGTTATTTCTGTTAATCCACCGCTGATGGAATACGACAGGCGTATAAATCGTTCCAATTGTTTATTAAATTGACGAACACTAAATGGCGTAAGTAACAATAACTTTATGAAATCGTGAATAAAAATATTTATTGAGCAAATTTACCATGAAAATGTATTTATCCATTACTTAAAAAAAACAATTATCCAGTGACAGGAACATTACTTCCATATGAAGCTCAGTAAAGGTCATGAAAATTTATTTAGAAGATCACAATGGAAAGTTTTTGACGTAAGCTCGGAGGATTTACGCAGCGAAAATAAACCAAATAATTTTGTATAATTTATTTTTCCGTCTGCTTTCTAACCCCTGAGGTAGTCCAAGTCGATGTCGTATTCCTCCACCCTTGTATACCTGAGGCTCGGGCTCACTTGAAATTTACTATTTATTATCATCATATGAGACAAATTCTTTGCGTTTTCAGCCGAAGTGTAGAACCAGATTCTATAAACAGGGTGTATGTAATATGCTACACATTATTCAGAAAATTTTAAAGCGATTTGAAAAGAAGAGGACAGAGACGACCTGAAGGAAATAGTATTTTAAAATGCACGACGTAGTGAAAATAAACCAATCTAATTTTATATAATTTATTCTGTATTCATTCCGGAGTGGTGATTCGTTTCGCTTTAATTTCATCTCGTGTCAATTTATCACATACCGGAACAGTCATATATAAAACTATGATTGAATTACAGCACCTGAAAAATGCTCCCAACTAAAATACAATTTTCTTTAAGAGAAATGACATATTAACTCCTTCATAAGTGAACAATTTCTCCTATTTGTCTGTTATCGTATTAACATCAGTACCTTTAGGTTGAAAATCATTCTTTTGTTTATATAAACAAATTTTTTCTTAATTAGCCCAACAAAACATTTTACATTGTAATGTGAAGCATAATTATCACAATTACTTACATTATATAACTAAATATTAAATAATTACAGGGATAGAAATTTTAAAAAAATGAATGGAATATAAATACCCTATACACGTTTTGTTTAATACATCTTTGGACCTTACTTTAAGCAACTGGACCTAAGTTAAAATTGGCTAATTTACGATGATTTAGTGTATTCCCCATTGAGGTAAGGATTCCCTATAAATAAATTATAAACAAATATAATATTTAGAATTTATTAATTAATATGTTACTAAAGCTAAGCACAGAAACTAAGTATATAACATTTATGGCGTATTTTTTCCATTTATATGTTTTAACTTCTTTATGTGTAATGTTAATTGTCTCATCGCATTTCGTTTGTCTAATTTTAATAGCAATAAAGTTCGAGGAAATTGTTTCCGTAGAGAATGCTTATATTGAAGTGTTATTCTGCGAAAACATTATTCAGATTCCTTTTATTTCCATGAATTATTTATTAGGATAATAAGTTAATGCAGTTGTAATTCTACGCTAATTCCAAAAATTAAAGTTATATGTGTATGATTTTAATTATATACATAGATATATCCGTGCAATTCCACAATCTGTGGAATCTTTGTGAGTTTATCTGTTCATACGACTTGAAAAGTTGGATGAAACGCTTTTACACGTATAGTTTTTATGGTAGGTGAAAATCTCACTTTAAATTGATTTAACCAAACATTCTCTCCGTCCTTCCCGTTTTTTCATTTTTCTCCGCTATCTATAATCTTTTGCTATACTATAATAGTATTAATACGAGTATTACGCCGTCCATCCGTTTTTATATTGTTCCTACTTCATGACTCATTATGCAGGTAGCTATACAAAGGCAGTCAGTGTGACTGAAAGGTATTTCAGTCCTTGTCTCGTGAATGGAAATAATGTAATAAGTGAACAGTTTCTTTAAGGTCGTTGGATAGATTGTCCGTTAAATATTGACAATTTAAGTAGATGGTCAAAATGTTTTAATCGTCTATAATTATAGTCAGCTATCGGCAACTAAAGTTCCATAATGACATTTATAGCTAAAAACATCTTCAGACGATCTGTTATAGAACACGTAAATATTTTCTGTTACAATGAAGCACGTTGAACGGATTATTTTAACATTTTATTTTTCAAATTATAAATGTCATAGGATGCCAAAAGTATATGATATTAATTTTTTGGGTAACATGTTACATGAGGTAGATCCAGAAACTGGCAAGGTCCGTTTAGTAGCATAGGAAGGGTATTGAAAAGAGGAGATGCGGAAGGGAGAAGTAGTTAAAACAAGTGGTCGACTAAAATATATTTATTTCAATTTGCTACTATTATATATGGGCTTTTAAATTAAAAGCAAAATATGAAATAGCGACTTATGTTTATGTGTTTTGTAGAGATATTTAAATATTTATCTTTGACCTTTCTGCCTTTCATTTATAATAGCTGGGAATATGTAACTAAAAAATATATAAACATTGATTGAAAACAATAACACTTTTGAGTAATTTATGAATATGTTGTTGTGGTATTGAGTCCTAAGACTGGTCTGATGCAACCCTCCATTCTAACCTATCCTGCGCAAGTCTTTTGATTTCTGCATATCTACCACATCCCACATCCACCCTAATCTGCGTAGGGCATTGAATATTGGCCTCCCTCTTCTGTACTTACCCCACACATTTCCCTCTAATGCTAATTGTACAATATCCTCCTGTCTTAAAACGTGGTTTATTAATCTATCCCTTCTCTTGGTCAACATTCCCCATATTGTTTGCACTATTCTGCATAGAACAGTGATTCTATCCATCTATTTGATTTTCAGCATTCGCCTATAGCACCACATTTCAAAGGCTTCTATTATTTTCGTTTCCGCAACTCCTATCGTCCACGTTTCGCACCCATATAACGCCAAGCACCATAGAACATTTTTAGTAACGATTTCCTAATATTCACACTTTTATTACCCGCAAGTAAATTCTTCTTTTTTGCGAAAGCCTTCCTTGCCTAGTTATCCTACTCTTCATGTCTACTATACTTCTACCATCCCTAGTTTCTACGCTTCCCAAGTAGCAGAATTCCTTAACTTCCGTCACAATATCCCAATCTAACACCCTTTGTTATTCCACTGTTTCACATACTGCACTCCATTACCTTGGTTTTCCCTTTATTTACCCTCATGTTGAACTCTTGCTCCATAACAACGTTCATGCCATTTATTTAAAAGACAATACAAAATTAATATATACATGATATACTAATTTTTGTGTTTGAATTTGTATGTCTATACAATTAGATATAACTCTTACTACATAAGAAGCTGTGGAAAGTTTATTTAATAGCTTATTAATTCAGTTTATTGGCTACAGAATGACCATAAAAATTATAAATGTTTCATGCATCTCCATTTTCTTATTTACCAGGTTTACAGATTGTAAGGATGCATTGAATGGAATAAAATTCGTTCTACTAAAAAACACAAAAAACTTGATTTAATACACACTTACCTCCAATGTTAATTTTACAAGAGTCTGAAAACTTTGCTTATTAATCTATCCCTCCAAATTGTTCTCTCTTCCCCTAATCTGTTTAGAACTTCCTGGTTAGTTACCCTATCCACCCATCTGATTTTCAGCGTTCTCCTGCAGCACCTTTCAAAAATTTGTATTATTTTTTTTGTCTTCAACTCCTATTGTCCACGTTTCGCACCCATATAACTATACATACCATAAGAAAATTTTTAATGATGATTTCCTATTATTCATACCGTAAGTAATTACCTCCTTTTTGCGAAAGCCTTTCTTGCCTGTGTTATCCTACTCTTTATGTGTACTAGTCTTCTACCATCCCTTAACTTCCTTCAAAATACCCCTTCCAAATCTAACACCCTTTATTATTCCACTATTTCTCATTATATACTCCATCACACTGGTTTCCCACTATGTATCCTCATAAATATACACAATTCTAGTAAATTACAGTATCAGTAATTTATCCTATATTTCAGTTTACCATGGTGTGCGGATATTTCCTGCTTCTGTTCGGCCACAGACTAAAATATATAAATAAACATAAACGGAAAAGTTGGTGGATACGGAAGTCATTCTGTTCTACTAATGAGCCCAACTATGACCTCCCGGATACATTAAAACTGAAAGACGGCACTAGGTTTCTCAATTTTTTTTAATATCTTTTCCAATTAGTTGGAGGCGAGATAAGTAAACAAAACATATTTAAAAATTCGATTTCAACCCTTGGCTCCCTTGCTCTACATTCCGCATCCCCCCTTTTTAATTCCCTTCCTGTGCTATTAAAGGGGAGTTGCCTGTTTCGGGATCACCCTCATGTAACCTGTTAAACCTCCCCCCCTCCAAAAAAAATTGAGGCTTGCAACCACCCTCTGCTATTTTGCTAGTGTACATTCCTTTACAAGTCTCATGTATACTTTCAAGGTTTCTGAAGAATGTATGTATTTATTTATCGCCGAACTCTGAAACGGTCGTCAGAATTTTGAAAATGCATTTCAAGGTTTTTGCAGTAGATATTTATGATATCCCACAAGCAGCTGTTAATGAGAAGATCTTCGATTAGTTTTCAGGTAACTTCATTCGCCACATATTGAAGATAACTAAAAGCACGTCAGTGTGCCAGACTGAGCCGAACTGTCCTCGAACACGTCCACACTAGTAACGCTGCGCAATAATGTTTCAGAGAATCTCGTTTCGATTGTGCTCAAAAACTTGTACCGCGTAGACCGGAAATACATGCCGGGGGCGTGTTGTGCGAGTCTGAGCCACAGCAGTGCCGATACAGGCTCGATTTAACCTCGCAACAAAGACGTGCAACATCGATTCCTGGTCTGGACTAGGATTAAGAATGGACATTAAAAAGATAAAAAAAATGTAATAAATTTGTTGGGTATCCGGCGATTACCGGGATATTATTGGTTAAGTTTAACTAGCATTTTACTTTAGATATGATACTTTCAGTTTCTCGCGAACGTCGTCTTCGCCGCTGCCGCACGCATACTTGCAGTATGCTCTATATGTCATAAGGGTAGGACGGGTACAAATAGTGTCACGGGAAACACCATAAAAGTAATTGACCCCGAAAAGTAGTTATTGTACGGAAATATCGGCCAATTTTGCATATTTAAAATTTTCGCCCCCTCCACCCCCGCCACTATGAGTGATTTTCGAGTCGTAAAGAACATTTGTACAAAATTTGGTACCAATTGCTCCACGCGTTTATATTTGCATGCAGAATATACGCACAAACAAGCACTTAAACTTTGGGCCGCTAACAATTTTATTTTGTTTAAGATAAATGAAATCGTTTCTACTAATGATTATAACGAAATAACGTTCAGGAATTTGATTAAATGTATGCAACGTTTCGTTTTCCGACGGGTATGTGAATGAATAATAAGAATCTAAATAGGAAGCAATATATGCAGTTTCTCAACCTTCCAACGTATTGTTATTTCGTCAGGTTATCATAATGAAGTACAATTTTCTGTTAAATTATCCTTCCAAAATTAAAAACTTTAAAATTCGTGCAAATCATATTCTCCCGTCTTTTCATCTTCTTTACTTATTTACTAATATTACATTCAACGTGGTTAACTCTTACTCCGGCTGATTGGACTGAAATGAACTCTGCCATCAACCTTATCCTTCATTTAACTTTTTTAACTTTCAATAGCAAACTTTACGACCAGATCCTGGGTCTTCCTATGGGCCGATCACAAAAAATTAGTTACGAGAAACTTGGCAAAAGTAAGCCTTTATATACTCAATTTCGTACCGGTCACTTACCTATGACATTTTTGTGCATTAGAGTTCACGATTTTGGTAATGATATGTTATCTGTGTTTAAAAGATAAAATCCGCATTACAATGTACGTTTTAATGCGATAAAAATTTTAGCATCACTTTCCTAGAGCAACGTGTTTTTCGATATAATCATAAATAAACGTTTAATTGAAATCACAAACCAACTTTTTAAAGCCGTGTTTTAAATTTCTTTCTGAACATCGTACCTTACAAAAGAGAGCTGATGTTACAATTTGGTTGACAAAACTATTATGTCCATCATGCTAATACCTTAACCTAGTTAAAAATATTTTACATCCTAACCTCTACCGTACCTAATTCATTTTTAAGCATATGAACTGTAGATAGTCTAAAATTAATTCAAGTATTAAGAATTGTATTAAAATAATTCATATTCAGTTTCATTGTTTTACCCTTCTGTGATACACTATCAAATGCACTGACTTGTTTGTTTAAAAAGAAAAATATTTCTGTAATATTTAAGTATAAATATTATTAAAGAACACAAAGATCCTGCAAATAAATTGTTCACTACCAATGGTTACAAAATTGACTGTTCTGATTGTAATTTAAGTAAAGAAAAGAACTTCGAATATTATAGGATTAAGAAACATAATCCGATCACAAAAAATTTTTTTGCTGTCAATTGTTTCAATTTTAAAACAACTCGTTTTTTAGACAGAGAACCATATTTTCGTAAAATATTTATCTCAGAAATGTTACAAACTCAAAATCATCTTGAAATTGTTAATATTAAGCTTTACGATGTGTTTTTTGATCCTTTACTGGTTTATCTTTGGTATTATATCCTGGGTGTTGTCCTGTTTCAAATAATGCAAGTTTCCTGTTAAGAGCCATTTGGGAAAGTTGCTAATCTCGCATATAAACTTCGAACTATCAATTTTTTTCAAATTAGTTTCCTTTATTTATTGAGGTTTGTTAAATTAGGTTGTACGCCTTGTTATTAATAAGAAGAGATATTTTTTAATCATTGGTGGAGCCAAAGAGCATAATAGTGGCAATGCCAGGGCTTGCCTACAGGCGACACTCCTCTCGGTCAAACTCCCTCACAATTCCATAAGAGGCGATGTACAATCAGCACTAATTGAGTTCCGTAAAAACTCTGTTAATGCACAAATGAGAAATTAAAGTGGATTATTTATTTACTCAATAACAAAGTTTTTACAACTATGTTATGTGTAAATATAAATTTACACGGAAGATTAAGAAAAGTGACAATATTTTAAAATCAATATTGCGAGTTGGATACTAAGTTACATCAACATATTTCTCAAATAAAAGTTAAATATATTATTTTTTCCGCAAATGTTGGAGGAGAATGTACAATGTTTTTACTTGTATGTAAATTCTGAAAATAAGATACTTTCTACATCCTTGGGCCTAATGGAGATTAACAATAAAACACTATCTTATTAATTATTTAAATGTCATCTTTATTATTTCATTTGAATACGTTATTTAAACATTTTGATTGAAAAAAAATTGTAAACACTATAACGAGTATTGTAATTCAGCAAGTTTGTCTGTAATAACGCTTAGTTTGAAATTGTATCTAATGCCTCTTATTTTCTAGAAAGCGTACGTAATATCCGCATTTTTGTGACATCTGTGTTGTATGAATTCGAATAAAATTCTGGAATCACCACATTCCCTCTCTGTTGCGAAATTTCCGTCCGAATTCCAGTTCACTGTCTGACTTTACGAAGCCATGCTTCTAAAAATAACAGTCAGTATAAATTCTAACAATAGCAATGTACTGTAAGACCATACTTCAGTTTAGTATTCTATATAATGGAAGGGAAGTATGTATTCTGGTTCTGTATACTTTATGTAGATTATACACGTGGAAAAACTGAAAAAAAGGTAAGCATATTGTTATAAACCAGAGAAAAAACGTAGGGCGGTGGGGATTAATCCCCTGTTATGAATTATAGTTAAAAAAATTTAGAACGTGTCTCTTATGTAAACATAAATTGACACACGAAGGCGGTCATATTTAATTGCTTGCAATATTACATCTACTTCTTTACAGTGTCAAAATAATTAATATGGACACCAAAGAGATAAACAGTTGCATGCTTCCATTAAATTGACAGCAACGGACGCTTTTTATATAGGAAGGATCATGACAAATTTCAAGAAACCTAAGCCGTCCCTACTCAGGACAGAGAACTGCGCTTCTCTGTCCTGAAAAAAGGAGGCTTGACTTTCTGAAAATTTGATATCCTTCCTCCTATCGTAAGCGGCGACACACCCTCTCAATTTTATTTTAAGCCTGCGACTCTATCCCTCTTTCGTGTCCATATCAACCATATATATATATATAATTAATATTACACTTTAGCCTGCGTAGAAAACTAAAACGTTGCCAGAACCTACGAAAATGATCCCAATAATAATTAATATTCATAGAAGTCGATAGTGCATCATGGGCAACATGTCACAGTACTTTGTAATTTTTAATTCAATTCTGATTTGGTTGGTAAATCGCAAATGCAATTGGCATTTCTTTTATCTCTGAATCGGTTAATAATTTCTAAAAGAAGTAATTGTGTTAGCGAGAAAATTCAACTTGGATTTATGCTAACGGATGTAAATGAAATAATAAGGCTCAGTTCTATGGAAGCAGATATATTTACGAAACAATAGATTCTACACATTGACCTTCCTGTTTACGCAACCTCGCCTGTAAGGGAACAGACTCGTGAAACCATTCAAGTTCCTGTATTTATTGGGCTTGGTATAATTCTGTTAACCTACATCCATTCATTATTTTCACGGCCGAAGCGTAGAATAGTAAACTCTAAGTCATTCTTAAATCACAGACAGTACCTTTCTAGTAATTCCGGTGTAATTATCGGCGTGATGTACATGTTCATATTGTTTTACAGATTACATTAACTACATATAAATTGAGAGTTCTGGAATAACTATTCCTTTCCCAATATACATGCAATAAGTCATCAATTATTTTTAATAAACTTGAGCACTTTAAATTGACAACCGTTTTAAAATTTTATGGTTAGACTGCTGCATTCTGTATAAACTATATATTCATTAATTAATACTTGTGTCAGAGTACGTTTCAAATATTTTTTTTCGAACCATAGATGAGGCAAACGCCACGAGTTACATTCGTGGAAAAGTCTCTCTGACGCAATGGTTATGAAGAACGGTAACACAAGGAAAATGAGGTTCCGGGTTTGCATCCCGTCCTTGCTTGAGATTTTTCCATTCTAATTTTCAAATTATAAAGAACTTATTTAAACTGTACACAAGATTAAGTATCAATCGGTAGCGGATCCAGGGAAGTATCTAGGAGGAAAGAGGTAGTTTTTAATATTTATATTTTATTAGTAATATAATTAATTAATCGAACTTTAAATCATTACAGTCTATTTAATTTTATATTGGTTACTTTTTATTATATATTATGTATTTTGAATACAGATTTATTAAACATAATTCATAGTACATTATTAGAATGAACATCGCGTACATATTTCCAAACAATATATAGCAATTGTTATCCTATATTACTAATTTATAATATATTTAACAAAGGGTAATTATTTAGCTGAGTGATAAATTTCTTATCTGAACGAATTATAAATTTAATGGATTAAAAATCAAAAGGTTGTCCATGTAGCTAATAATGTAGGTACCAGACAAAGTATGGTATTGTTCAGTACATTTCTATTCAACGAAGAATCAATATATATACATAAATTAATTTATATATAAATGAGTTGAAATAATTAACTTAATACCTCAATGTTCAGTTGTTACTAATAATGAAAAGCAAATTCATTACTAAATCACGAAAGTTATCAGTTTTTCAACAAGATCAATTGCCCTACAAAATGCATTAATTTTTAGAAAATTAGATTGCTTTCCTTGCCAGTGTGGAAAGGGGGGGGGGGTTAATTCCCACCGTCCGCGTCTCCCATTCCGTCTTTGGATCAGTCACTGAAATATATAGAATAATTCTGCAAACGCAACTATTTCAATATTAAAATGTGTTTACAAAGAGTAACCTTTTAAATTAAACGTTAATTTAATTTTTTGTTGCCTGAAATGAAATTTCTCTTTCTGAATGTCATACATAAGTATATGTGGGCATATCATTTCAATTGACGAATTTACATAAAAATTCTGTAAATTAATTAGAGCGAAGAACGCGTTGGGTAAATTTTTGAAGCTTACGATTTCTGTCCAAATCTAAAATCGTCTATCGTGTACTGTTGGTGATGTTGGAGTCCGGATTCTCGTGGGTTAGACATTTCCGCTGTCCATCATAAATATTCCAGATTTTTGAAATTTAACTCTAAACTTCAGTAAACTCTTTCACTATAATATTTGTGATGAAGTTTTGATGTAAAATTTGAAGAATATTGTTTTCAGAAAGACACCGGTCCTCTTCAGTGTTCAAGTCTACCTTCACCTCCAATGTTCCACTTATCTCTTCACCGTTTCAATGCACCGTCCAACTTGGCACTTTCAATAATCCTCATTTTCAGTACTCGCAATTGCGGCTTAGAAAAAAATAAACCTGACAGCTTCACATAATACGTGGCAATCGGCGGCAGCTCATCCCAAAAATTATAATTTTCTGCCACATTTCCTCTCTACAACGCATACAGAAATAAGGTCTGCACAAACCATAATTCGGAGTCCGTTGTGTCCATCGCAGCAACCTGCAATAAAATACTTGTATATTATTTGAATGTCCCAGACTTGTTAGGCTTTGTTGAAACATTAAGAAAGAGAAATTGTCGTTGTGAACAGGAAATTTGGTTCTGAAACGCCGAGAACACAAAGGACATTTCTCTGTTTAGTTACTGTGCTTCAATCTGGCACTTGGCCAGGTCCACCGAAGAAGTCCAAGAGACGGGGGAAATAAAAAAAAGACGGGGAAGTAGGATAGATTAATATCTCTGCCAGTCGTAAATTTTTGAGGGTAAATTCTAAAATAGTAATGGCGGCAATCTAACAGCCTGGTATTGTAGAAACTCAACACAACGCAATTTTTATGTGCAGTAAGCAATGCGATTTCTAGAATAATGAAGGCTTTTTGTAAGGATTTGTAGTCTCATTAATTAAATGAAAATTAAACTCCAACAAATTCGACTCGCCTCCGGGTGGATCGTGGACAAATATGTATCAATTATCACTATAACAGGAGTTTCGGGTTCTCATTTAGAAATCATCCTGCCGTATTTATTCATGAAAGCGCCTCCTCGATAATAACAACTTCACAATCAGAACTGACGAAGAGCGGCAAACTCTTAACGTAAATTTATTTAATTAAATTTTTAATCAACGCTACGGCAGAATTCGTATATTATACTTAAACTTGTTTCCTCTGTGATATTAAAATAATCATCCAAAATTGAAATAAGCTTAAACAATATATTATTTTCATTTTGATTTTAGAAACTGGTTTTCTGAAATTATTGTATTGCTCATTGTTTTCTCAATAACTTGATTTAACTATTTAATCTGATTCGGGATACAAGATGATGGGATTGACCTAGTAAAAGTATTGGCTTTTCAGTTCATGGAACAATATCTCTTTTTAGATATATTTCATTACGTATTATTGAGAATGTGGGCCTTATTGTGCTTATAATTTTATTTATAGCATTATAGCGAATGAAAAATTAATGGTAAATGTTTCTTAGATACTTGCCAAGTTACAATCGTCTGTTCAGAATGTTTACAGATAGTTTGTTTCTTTGAAGACTGTGGAAGTTGTGAGACTCCAACTTTTAACAGGTGCGTCTCTACCCATGGATATTAAAGTTCCAGTGGGCCTGAGCACTCAACTATTTCCCACGGCGAGGCATCAATAACCTCCGCATATTCGCAGGGATCTCATTACACGCGCAGAGTCCCTGATTTGAAGAAAAAAAATATAAGACTATTTTAGTATAAATTAAATAGCGCTAAAAAGCTTATGTGTGTTTTCGAAATACTATTAATTTTAAATATATTTTTAAAAGTATTAATGAGATTGCTCGTTTGAATTTGTCAGACATATTAATGATATTCTTTACCTTTTAATGGTGTTTTCAATAGTTAAATTTTCAATAGTACATTTATAAAAATTCAGCCAATACATTAGCAAAACACTCTTTATTTAAGACCTTTTACGTCGTTTCGTCCAGATAAGTAATTCAACTAAAGTTTATTATAGACAAAAAAAATTGAAAACAATTATGAATTTGAGTTACAACATTTCGTTAGAATATAAAATGTTCAATTTTGAATCTCATAAAATATCCTGAACTGGAATGGATAAAACCACACAGGAATAACAGAATTTTTTCTTTCCTGGCCTCCCGAAATATTATTAAAAAATGTGTTGGTATTGTAGACGGTTAAAATTCAACAATAAAAAATACAAAAAATATATGAAAGGTTACAAAAAAGTTTTCGATTGGAAATTATTAAAAGCCTTGAATGAAGAAATCAATTGTTTAACATGACTGGTGTGTGAAATAATATTTTTCCGGTCTAATTTTAATGCAATGAATGTAAAAAAATGGTATGAATAATTTGAATAAAATTTACGACGCCCTCTTGTTTTAATTTCATTGTTTAATTTTAACTATCTAGCAAACCAACGCATTGTTAATTAACTGAAATAACACTTCTGTTCTAACTACCACTGCAAAATTTTCTTTATTCCTATATATTTTTAAACATTCAAAATGTAAGTTATTAAATAATTTAATTCAAACTGGATGTTTTATATTTTAACGAAATATTGTATGTCAAAATTTATATTTAAAAAGTCTAGTTATATTTAATTAGTATTTTATTACTTATCTGTATCTTAAGAAGGCAAAAAATCCGGATGAAACGCCATAAAACATCTTAAATAAAGTGTTTTGTTGAAATATTGACTAAATTGTTTATTTGTAAATAATGAGGTTTTTAAATCATATGTGAAACTAAATAGATATCTCTCTTCACTCCTCGCTTAGCCCTACCCCTCTCTCCCTCTTTTTCCTTCTCCCCATCTCTTTCATTATCTATGTCATCTGTATCTTTCTCTATCTTTATAATACACACACATATCTGTAGATAATATTGAAAAGTATAATATTTTATTGCACTCAGAGTGGTGAAAATACGGCCCTTACATAAGAGACTAGTGGAAGACGTCATGAAAAAGCTTGGATTTGCAATGGGGAACGTTGAGGATAGCCTCCCGTGCTTTCGAGGATTTTAAAAAGGGATACCGGAGCTAAATTAGAGGTAATTAAAAAAGTTATACACGGAGTCAGTTAAAATTTATACGGTAGTAAAAGTGATACGAGGGAAGGTGACAAAAAGTTATAGTGAAAATTATATCACGCAGAAAAGTTTCTTGGCAGAGTAGTGAAAGGGATGAATGATATAGAGATACTATGTTATATAAAAGTTATGCAACTGAAAATTATATAAGTTATAGACAGAATTATTTATGGTCAAAGTTAAGGCTACTGTACTTTATGACTGATCTTCGTCATTGGAGCCTGTAAGCCACCGACGAGTCGTTCGGCCCCAAAAGGGCGCACAACTTATCCATTTCAGCCTCTACGCAATTAACCATCGTGATAGACCCCAAATTTAACTAATGAACTGTTATTTTAAGTTTATTTTCAAACTAGTTGACTATGGTGGCGGAATTGTATTGCCACTGCTCAATATAACCACCCTGCCAATGGATAATCTGGGACTATGAACTCATTTGTTTAGATTTTAATTAATATTCGAAAAATATAATTATGTAGATGCATAACTTTTGTACTTCTTTAATATTTCAGTAGTTCAGTGGAAGATGACGTATTAGTTTATTAAGTATATGATTTGTGTTTTATTCAAATCTGAAGTTCTCTATAAAATAACAGATGTTTTTCGTGGCCATGTAAATTCTCGGCGTGTCTGCCAACGTTTCGCTTGTTAGCACCAAGCATTATCAAGGCTAGCCTTGTTTAATTTTAACTATCTAGCAAACCAACGCATTGTTAATTAACTTAAATAACACTTCTGTTCTAATTACCACTGCACACAGACCAGGAAGAAAAATTTTGTTTATTCCTATATATTTTTAAACATTTATCTGTAAGTTATTAAATAATTTAATTCAAACTGGACATTTTATATTTTAACGAAATATTGTCTATCTAAATTTATATTAAAAAAAGTCTGTAGTTATATTTCATTAGTATTATATTACTTATCTGTATCTTAAGAAGGCTAGCCTTGATAATGCTTGGTGCTAACAAGCGAAACGTTGGCAGACACGCCGAGAATTTACGTGGCCTAACAGCCCAAAAACCGATGTCAAATACTGAAGTTCTCTATATTTACATAATTAATATATCCATATCAGGATCCAAATCGGACTTTTCTATATTTTCATAGTATTAATTATTACAGTAGCATGTGCAGGATATCTCAAACGGTGCAGAATATTTGTGGTGCCTCTGGACGACGGAAATAGCGAAATTCCGAGTCCACCAAAACAACTGCCAACGTATTTGTTGCCTGCAACTTCTGTCTCTTTTGTAACTATTCGCAATTCATTGCTCGCGGTGCTTTCAACTATAGAATTGTCGATTTTCACAACTATCCGACACGTCTCTCTACTACCAATTGGAAGCGTCTGCAAAACTGAAAATCCATACCAACGCGACACACAGATGTTTCAAGGCGCACTTCCATTCTTACTAATATTGTTCTTCTTCACTGCACAGACCAAGTCTATTTCCGCCAACTGCAACAAATCATATTTGACACATGCGTTATTATCTGGTGAAAAGAAATGCACCTATCAATCCATGGCTCAGTTTAATAACATTTTACTGAATTATTTAGGAGGATTGTGATTATTAAACCATTTCATCTTCATTTGTAACCTGGACAGCACTTTTTCGTATTAGAAGCCATCATATTGAATTATTTGGATTCTCTTCAAGCTTCGTGGTTAACAACATCACGAGGAAGCCTCTAAACACTTGAATGTGATTTCAACCACAGTCCTACCCAAATTTCGCGACTCACAGGCAAACTTTTGTATTTCAATGTATTTAATTTTTGAGATGTATTGCGGGTTGCCTAAAATAAATTGTTTCTCAATCAGCTACTGCGTGGCATGTCACGTGGTAGAAAACAAAAGACTCTCGTTACGTCACGAACGATTCAATCAGGAATGACAATAGGATGTGAATATAATCTTCTTATTACTGACGTATAAATATAAGTATTAGTTCCAGAGTTAGAAATTGAATCATTCAATTTTGAATATCATTCTAAAATCAATGAAAACTCTGCGTATGTTCACAATAAAAACCCTTCTCATTACTATAGAGGCCACTTTTATTCACCTAGAAGTGTAGAATAGGAGAAACCTTGAACATTACCATTGCTTCCCCACTAATTTCAATAATATCGTAAATAATAATAAATATGTGCTGTGATATATGAAATTTCAAACTATTTGTGGTTGTTGTGGTATTCGGTCCTAAGACAGGTCTGATGCAACCCTCCATGCTAACTTATCTTGCGCTAGACTTTTCATTTCCGCATAAATAGCACATACTCCCTAATCTGCTTACCGTATTCCATCTTTGGCCTCCGTCTTCTAATCTTACCCCAAACACTTCCCTTCAATGCTAATTTTACGAGAGCCTCATGTTTTAAAACGTGGCCTATTAATCTATCCCTTCTCTTGGTCAACGTCCTTCATATTGTTCACTCTTCCCCCATTCTGTGTGTAACTTCCTCTTTAATTACTCTATCTACCCATCTGATTCGTAGCATTCTCGTACAGCATCACATTTCAAACGCTACTAATCTTCTTCCTATTCCCAACTCCTATCGCCCACGTTTCGCACCGATATAACGCCACGCTTCATACAAACATTTTTAGTAACTATTTCCTAATATTCACACTTATATTATCCGTAAGTAAATTCCTCTTTTTCGCGAAAGTCTTCCTTGCCTGTGCTATCCTATTCTTTATGTCTATATATAACTCTATTACGGTTCCCAAGTAGCAGAATTCCTTAACTTCCGTCAAAATATTCCTTCCCAATCTAACACCCTTTGTTATTCTAATTGTTTCCTTTACTACACTCCAGTATCTTAGTTTTCCGTCTATTAATCCTCATATTGAAATCCAGGACTCCATTCATGCCATTTATTATGGTTTCCAAGTCTTCTTCTGACTCCCCTAACACTACAATATCGTCGGCAAAGTGAGCTTTTTATTTCTTGTCCTTGCAGTATGATTCCTTTCCCATTTACGGTTTTTATCATTTCTATATCGTCAATTGAAAACTGGATAATTCTAGAAAATGCCTTAAACTGATTAAGTTTCCTTTTCGCATATGCTTCAACTAATGATTTTAAGAGAAATTAAGTATTCTGGGCCAGAAATTTTGGTAATGGTTCTATATGCAGCAAATCAGTTCATTGATTCATTGATAATTAATTTTGTTTCATTGAGGCAACAATAAATTGGAGGCAGTGTTGCTCTAAGAAAGTTTTATATTCTGGGGAAGACATAAGCCAGAGTCAAAAATCACTTAAGTATTGTTCTGCTAATAGCATTTAAAAATAACAGGTAATGCAGTGCCTTATAGTTATAGTGTCGTGCATATATTAAACAATCTAATGCATGGAAATTTTTGTAGTCATAACTATGACAATGAGATGAATGCGAAATCGACTAGAATAACGTTACTATTCTCTATCAAGAATTTAAAAATAAATATATATGAGTTATATATTACCTTTTTAATAATAATAGTTTAGTATCACAAGGCAAATGTTGATCACGATACAATGTAATATTGTAAAGCAAAGTAGAATGAGAATGGTACTGCTCAGCCCAGAAGTATCCACCGTTATGAGGGACATGAAGTCAAAGGGGCCATAAATGCAGGAAGTATGTAATATACCGTGGGATTCCGGCTACTGGTGAGTTCAAACGACCAGTTTACTGCAGCTGTAAAGTGGTGAGCCTCCCTCGGGTCATCTTCATAAAAGAATGGTGGTTCATCTTGAAACGCTATAACCATCATAACATTTCGAACCCTTAGCAATTTAACGTATTCGCAACCTAACAGTTACTGTGGAAACGAAATATATATAGGGTGCCCAATTTAATATCTCGGAAAGTCCCCACCCTTCCAAAAATAGTGAGTAATAAAATTCGTGCCAAACTCGCCTCCCAACCTCCTGAGAGTGGGGAAAGGGATTGATAAAATACTTACATGAAACCCTAATTCTTTTATTGCATATCCGGATTACACAGAAATAGTGACACTGATTTGGTCTTCTATTGAAAACTTTTCGTTCACATACAGCGGAGAAAATCTACATGGGTAATAAAACATAGAAAACTGGAGACATTATAAGAAACGCACTTCAGATTAGTAAAATAATATTTCAGTACTGAATTCACCAAAAACGAGCGCACAAATTTGTGACAGACAAAGGGAAATTAAACAAGCACGTCGATACAGACTTTTTATTTTTCATTCTACAACTTTTCTGTGTTTATCATGTGTAGATACATCCTGCAGGAACAAAATTTCATTTCCTCACATCATCCGTTAGTACACTTTGGCACTACTATCTGTGTACCCGCAAGGTAAAAATCTGGACCACCATATTTAAGTCACTTAGGACAATTTTTAGTGGAGAACATCATTTTAGAACCCCTTTCACCTAAGGGAATTCTGTGCTGTGAGATTTTACTTGTATGGAGTTTTGAAAGTTTTTTCCTTACGTGAGTTTGCATATGTCACTCCTTTCATTGCCTCTTCGTCTCCGTTTCAAAATGAAACAACCATGTTTCATCGCTTGCCACAGTTCTTGCAAGGAAGTCATTTCCCCATACCCGGAAGCGGAAGTCAATATAAAAGTTTACTGCGCATTCAGATTTGTTTTTCTGAGTGAACCTCTGTCAACATCCATGAAGGCCTCATGGCACAATTCTCTTTCGAGTCCAAATCTTCAAACAATTGCTCCTCCTATTCCAAATTATAGTGACAACTCTTTCGCCGTGATACCGAAACTATGTTGTTAATTGTCTGCGCATTGTCAGGTGTTGGGTCTGCCGCTGCCAAGAGTATCCCGAATATTGGCGTTCCCACTTTCACCACGGAATATGCTTGCTCACTGTCCTACTTTCAACAGCAGTTGATGTGGATGTTTACAACTATCTCGTACTCGCAGCACAGAAATTCTACAACAGGACGTTGCTTTTGCCGATGGCCATGTGCAGTAGTTATTTGGGGAAATTCTATGGCAGATTCACTCACGGGAACGAGTTGAAATAAATTTGAACACGAGCGGGAATGAGGTAACTATGAAATCAAACGATGTAAAAAGAAAAATTAATTTAAGTAAAAATATTGTTGGGTACTTAGGTGTGATCTCGCACTGATACGTACACGTTATTTTGTTGGGTAACACTGAGCTTAGTTTCTGACTCATTGTTAAAGGAATACATTAACCGTACCCAAACTCAAATCCAAACCTTTGCTAAATCTAAATCTGCAGTAAGAAATTGAAGTAGCTATTTAAATATTTTATCTGCTCATGAGGAGACGATGGGGAGTTAAGTTTAGAATCAGTTGATGTTCCCTTTCTGGACGAACAAATTGCACTACCCAATTTCTTTGGCACTACAGGAAGTTTTAGAGATGATCCAATGTCTTTAGATTAATCTTTCATCCCGCGAAAATTTGGTTTAATTGACCCTGAAAATTATGTTTGATTTAATTTTCGGTAATCCTTCTATTATACTGCTACAATATGTAATCATTAATTTTATAAAAATAACGTAGATACTGTAAGGTATTCATTATTTTTACATTATTATCTAAAATATGCTTTAAATTCTATTTTGTAAGTTTATTGCTGTCCCTCCGAATATTGTATACAACAAAGAAATAAATAACAGTTTCAACTCGAATCGTAATGCGATACAAATTTAAATGTTAATTTTCAATTTATTTTCCATATATTGGAATAATAAATGCTGCCAGATAAGAAGTTACAAATTCAATCATCCTCACTTTTTTTACTTGGCTCTACGGTTCATTTAGAGCCATGATGTTTAAGATTTTTTTATGAGTGATAAATTTTTATCCGTAACCCCAGCTTTTGTGACCGCGACAAACATCTATACCTCTGCCGGAATTCAAACCAGGTACCTCTGTGATGTGGTGCTGTGAAGATTACCACAACAGAAGGGCTCATATTAAACTTCGTTTTCCTCTTTCCCAGATTTTTAGCTAAAGTATAAATTAATACAAATTTATGATGATAGTAATCTTTTGTGTACATAAAATGTTATTTCATGGATTCATACTAAAGTGTATTTAAATTTTACTGTGACAAATGAATCTCTGTTCTTTTCCGAGACGTTGAATCGGACTACCTCAGCGGTAGAGTACCCGCTCGGAAAGCGGGAGGTCCTGGTTTCGAGTCTTAGGAGCGGTCGACATTTTTCCTTTCTTATTTTGTAAATTTAGCTTTACGATCCTTATCTGAGCTTCTGTGTGTAATCACGTACAAATAAAACGCAATATGCTTGTTTATAATTAAGCGTTTCTCCTTCTCTCAAAATATTCCATGTATGGCTGAACATAGCCTTCCTGCCGTCGTCGGCAGACGTAAAAAATGCCGTCCTTAAGTTTCTGAAAAGCTTTAATTTTAAATAATCTATTAATAAGGAACAATGATAACCAATATAATGACATCAATGAATAATGACAGTAATAATACCTAATAACTGAAAATTGTTTTATTAAATATTAGAACATTACCATCTTCTTGTAAAGACCAAAGTTTAGAGCAGATTTATTTCAGAAATTTGTGTGCCTTTCGTGAAGTTTGTTTTACAAATATTATCTTTAACCGTACTTAATATTTTTAGCTTTTATACTTATGTAGTGCGTATTTCTTGTAAATGTGCAGCAATCACTCTTATCACTCACATTTCTCAATCAACCTATTTCGTATTTCAAATATGTACTCCAGTAATTCTTTACATTACTATTTCTGTATAGTCTTAAATATCTATTGTACATACTTATATGTTTTCTATTCATATTTGTAATTAATATCAATTTGACATGAATTACTTACTCAGAACAGGTGTAATGGAACTAATAAATTTCATTAAATCTCTTTAGCGACATAATAAAATACATGAAAATTTACTTTTTAATAAGCTAATAAGAATAAACGTAACAACTTTAACTAGTATCAACTAGTTTCAGAGATAATTTAATTATATGCATTTGAAACAATAAACAAAATTATTTACTACTTGAATAATTTCTTTCAGTTACTATTTATTGCTCAATTCTTCTTCACTGGCCACCATGGCTAACCCAATGAAACTATTTTGAGTAAATAAAGCTTTTAAATATATATTTTTTAATTTATATAATGTTCTTTCGTTGATATCAGCATCTATGGGCAACGTTAGCAAAACGATGCACAAATTTTAACGAAATTGTAAGGAAAGTAATGAATTTAATGGTCAACTGAATATTCTTTCACTCGGTCTACTTCGTCAGCCAGTTCTGAAGAGTTAACATGAGAGGAAATAAAAGTTTGTCAAAACGTTTCGAGATTTTGTTTTTGCACTCTAGCTCAGGCGGTTTTACCGTTCATAAATTTTGCCGTGATTGGCAGTCACCTATTAGGATTCTATCGGGTTATACTGTAAAATAATGTTATGTCAGCCATTTCGTGGGAAGCGATGTTTATGTAATAATTTCAGGGTGTGTTTAAGTGCTAATTCTGGATTAATGGATAATGAATAAACTAATCAGTACGATTTATGATTTATATAT
Source organism: Eucriotettix oculatus (assembly GCA_034510155.1). NCBI lineage: Eukaryota > Metazoa > Arthropoda > Insecta > Orthoptera > Tetrigidae > Eucriotettix > Eucriotettix oculatus. The sequence goes on along the minus strand of CM067376.1, from coordinate 133,827,502 downwards.
GCAGCTCCTTCAAGAAACGTTAACTGACAACGTTACTCGTCTTTCAAGTGTCAATGTAACAAATATTTTTCAATTTCCTTTAGGTTTAATTTCAGGAAAAAACTGTAAATTAGAAACCAAGACTCTGGGACATCGGAATTTTAGACCTATCGGCAGTGTTTGATTTTGGACACCCTGTTCGGTGCCTAATGAGTACTATTCAACAGAACTGCTGACCAGACATTACCGCAGTCCATTTGTTTCCGACGACACAGCAAATAATCCGGACTCCATATGATATAGTTCTCGCATATTGCCTTCTTTCCGTATCTTTGCACTTCCAGTAAACTGTCTCTTTTCAGATGTCACTCTTTGAAAGTGAAAGAATACTAGAATAATAATTTTAAGGTCTGAAATTGAAAGAGGTCCGCAGTTTTACAACGAAGCCTTTTTGAATTCAGTGCAATAAATATTTATGTATTTTATAGACCTTACATTAATAATTTGTTATTAAGATGTAGACAAACTATTCAAAGAAAACGATAAATATTACCTAATTATTTCAGTTATATTAAAGAAAACATTTGCGTAAAATGATTTAATAAAATAGAAGTATCCCGATATGCGTCATCCAATTGCATACTCTATTCTCTTGAATTGTGTGAAAACTCTGCGACACATTTCCCGTAGAATAACAGTAATTTATATGCTCTGACTTGTTTTTCTATTGTAAATCTGACATTTAAGTAACTCTGGAGAAACGTTAATAGCAGCCACGTCAGGTTTCCAGCAGACATTTTGTTTGCGACTAACAAAAATTCGTATGGTGTGACAATCTTGTTGGAACGGTGTTATACTGTAATTTTTTTAATAAAGTATTTTAGGGACGTATAATTTAAATAGCATGCTTGTATTATGACCTACTTCATGTCGAAGCCACGTCTCGCTCGATTTCGAAGAAAGTTCAAATGTCTACCCACACTGAATTACGAAGAATGTAAAGGCTTTCCAAATTTTTATTTAGGATTTTGCTGTGCAAAACGAGTAACAACTTTGTTTATTCACGTGGCCTTTTAGATGAAAATAAGCTTCGCTCTAAGCAAAAGTTTTATATTTACAAAAAAGCTCCAACATGCTTTCAACAACGAAACGGCGCAAAGTCAGATCAAGTAGTTTTGGTTCCAGAGATATTTAAATCTTTTGTTTATTTCATATCCGTCAGAAATCTATTCTGCACGATTCACCAGTTTTAAAATTTTTGTAAATAATAAATGAACTTAGAGTAAACTTTGTAATTCATTACATTTTATTAGTCTGTAGCTTGTATTTTGATCATCAACAGAATACCTGATAAATTAATATAAAATTGCATTATATTGAGGTGTCAAATTACAAATGATACATATTTTATCATCAGCAATATACTAAGGGGAATCGGAAGGCCTTATCTTGCCTTGAAAGTAGTGTTTTTTAAGTTTAATTTTTCATGGAAACCGTTAGAGATACAGAAATGAAAATTTCATATCCTTTTTATCAAGATCGCATTTTATGAAAAAGTTTCGAAGTTTTTTATCGTCAACTAAAAAGTTGAATATTTCTATAACGGTTCCTTTTTTGGCAAGGTATGACCTTCCGAATTCTCTTGAACACTACCATTAAAACCGGTAAGTTTCTCGGTATTGTGGACGGTTGTTTCATCCTATGGGTATATGTCATGTAGGTGTAACAAATATTACACTGTCGGATAATGGATAAACAGTAACGAATCGTGTTCACCTTAATTTGAAATCAATGAGTGCTTATACCGGAATTGAGCAAAGACATATAAAGATGGTTGGTCTGTGAACTAGGGTCGATTTATAATTCTTTTGACTAGTAGAGATTTTTCAGTGTGGGACGCAGGGAGATCGATACTTAAATAATTTATAAAGGAGATCTATTCTAAGAAATGAGTTTCCTGCCCTGCTACTAGTTTGTGTTAACAGTGAAACGGAGGTTATATATTTATATGATTTAATAAAATAGAATAATTAAATCTGGTTATCAGCTGCTTATCACGTCACAATATTTTCGGCCCCGGGCGATGCAGGAGGAACAATTTTTTTTGTAATATTTTAATTAAACACCTGAAGAGATTCCTTAAGTTGGGGGACGAAACGTATTCTATTTACAATTTTCCATTTCTGACTTTTGGCCACTCTTTGTGTTTTATTTATAATACTAGCTAACCCCCACGACTTCGTTCACGCCGAAATAGTTCTTTTTATTTTGCCCTAAAAACTAAAAAACAGTAACAGAATTTAGATAAAGTTGAATTCATTTAATATATAACAAGTACGGTACCATCTATTTATGATCGCTTAAGGGCAAACCTTATAACTCCCTGTTGGTTTAGAAGCCAATAAAAATGGGCGATTCGGTCATAAATTCAATGTATTTATAAATATTTATATAAATATCTTCTGAACTCTTCAAGATATCAAAATGAAACATACACGAAAATTTAAGTTAAAATTGCTGTTTCAATCATTTAAATTTTAATTGAAATCCGTTAAGCCGTTTCGAATCATAAACAGACCAAGAGTGTTTGTATTTATTAAATCTACAAATGGGCAGATGCCCGGTGACAGATACATAGAACTTAAACAATAATTAATAATCTGGTCGTAAGGACCATATTTAACCTATAATTAACTATATAATTATTCTATAAATATCAGGTATCGTCCTATCAGAAAAACTGTCAAAGACTGGCAAAGACGCACTGTTACTACGCTAGGAACTTAAGTGTTTATTCAACATTTTTATCCTTCTGTATTTTAATCATTATTTATATCCAATATATATATATATATATTTCATTATATGAGCCGGTAGAATAAATCAATATCTAAATTTTCGTCAACGATATATATATAGCTATTACATTCTATGTTATATTATTAATTAGAATGAATATATATATATATATATATATATTAACAATATCAAATTTTCACACAAACGAAATCTATGCAGTCCGCCTCTGCGGTCTCACATCACAGAGGTTCCGGGTTTGATTCCTGGGTATTTTTGTGTTGTGCGTTTTCACGTTCCCTAACTTAGCAAACTGGCCTAAACAGCCAATGAGTAACGCAATTAGTTAGTCTTTAGTAGCTTTTGATGTTGGTGTGACTATCAAAACGGAATTGAGAAGAAAACATGTTGCCGATAATTATAATTAACTGCATAAAAAATTTCTTTATTATTTCTATAATTGAAACTCGATATTTTTTAAAATACTAATAGAAATAAATTAATTGAATAATAGTTTAATTTTAATGTTTTTATATATATTAAAAATGTCATATGTATGTAATAATACTACTAGTGACTTAAATATTTTTTTAAATTATTGTAGGAATATTTTATTAATACATCTCGTCTAATATAGTTTTCGGAATATTAGAAATATTATCTGTGATACAATATAAAATTTTAGCTGAATGTTGGAAGAAAACAGTTTGAGACGTATATAAAGAACTGCCGATGCACTATTACCCATTTGTAGTTGTCGAATAAATATAAAAATTAAATATATATATGTAAGATATATATTAATCGTGATCTATTTACATGTTTCCTTTCCACTTGCATTTCGTGAAATAATATTTTTAAGTGATTGCAACTAAATAATATTAAATGATTATAAGTTTGAATTTAGCGGTGCATCTAAGCAATAAATATGTTAAATACACTTAGTAACAATACAATTTATATACAACGCTATTTACAGTATTTCTAAATAATTTATTTAAGCAGATAGAAGATGAACAGATACATAACCTATCATCAGTATTATACACATATTAACACACATTTATGCCCTAAATAAAGCGTTAAACACGCTCAGAACCCTACTATATGAAGGAAGTTCAATAAATGAACGTATAAAAAAACTTTTATGTACGAAGTGTTTTATTCTTTCATGAATTTGGTTGGTATTACTCGGAAGAGCTGAGAGCACCTGCCAGATAAAAACTGTTTTGTTTACACTTCCAAATTTAATTTAACGATGCTGTGACCACCTGAAGTATACTCATTAATGAAACACTATTCAGCGATCCGGTTTTTGTCTTCTGAAGGTATAAACCGGTAAAAATATTTTATCGATTAATTTTAAAGTATGATGAAAGTTGTAAGAACCACAAAAATTTTATAATTGGGTATAACCGTTCCAAAACCGTATAACCTCATTGGCTGACGCGCAACGTCCTGACCGGCCAGTTGAAGCATCAACTCCTTAGCTTGAAACCCGCATCTGCGACATTATTCCTGAATTTCCTACGTATTACTGCTGAAGCGTATAGGGAAAAAAAGTTGAAGAAAGTGTTGCCACAGTTCATAACGTTATAAGATACGAGCTCAAGTACAGGTGAGTCCCGAAAAAAATAACGCAGCAACACACATATATAGACTTAAAGTGTGTGCAGACTTTAAAGAACGTTATGCAAGGGAAGGCGTTCCTTTTCTAAACAAGATGTGAGATGAAATTTGCTCCATATTCCATGTTCAGCAAGAACGAGGACCTTTGTGTTTACAATATTCTTTGTGAACAAAACTGTACAGTCCTGGAACAAAAAGTTAAATAAATTTTTTAAAAAAATAACGAGGAGGTCACAGAATTTATGGCAAAGTAGCTCAAACAACAAGACCAAAGACTGCTTAGCATCAGGTATAAAAAGTAGTTAATGGTTGGAACAAGTGCATTAATATTCGCGGGGATTATATTGAGAAGTGGTAAAGGTCTCGTTTCATAAGAATACACAGTTGTGTTCTAAATCAATTTATCTCTTTAATTATTGGATGTACCCCGCACGTTACTGGTGACACAGCATGAGTGCATCCTGCATGGTAGTCGCATACGAGAAGCTAATATCGTGAGTGGCTAGTAAACAACGTATGGATTTTAATGTGTGGGAGAAGAGAAGCCGCTTCTCACGAGACACACTACAATCGATACGAAGCCACAACAGTGACACCTTTCAGACACTTCATGTAGAATGCTTCTTTTGCTCACTCCGTCTATAAACAGCTCGTTATCGTTTATTATGGTTTATCATTCTCTCGCTGTCACGTGGTATCCAAATAGAATTAGTAGAGTTTTTTGTTACAAAGAAGTTGATTCCAACTATATATATATATATATATAATATCCAACACATTTTCAGTCAGTTTTCAACAGAATGGTTTTCACTTAAAATATATATTATTGCACTTGGTCACTTCAATTTACATATTATGGAGTCTGTTGTTTAAACATATACTTTATGCAATTTCTCACTCTTATGTGTTGTTATTGTGGTATTCAGTTCTAAGACTGGTCTCATGCTAACCTATCTTGCGCAAGATGTTTCATTTCCGCATAACTAGAACACTCCTAATATACTTAGCTTATTCCATCCTTTACCTCCCTCTTCTGTTTTTACCCCACACACTTCCCTTCAATGCTAATTTTACAAGACCCACATGTCTTAAAACGTGGCCTATTAATCTATCCTTTCTCTTGGTCAACATCCTGCATATTGTTCGCTCTTCCCCTATTCTGTTTAGTTACTCTATCCACCCATCTGATTCTTAGTATTCTCCTATGGCATCACATTTCAAACTCTTCTATTATTTTCCTTTCGGTAACTCCTATCGCCAACGTTTCGCTCCATACGAACATTTTTAGCAACTATTTCCTAATATTCATACTTATATTACCCGTAATTAAATTCCTCTTTTTAGCGTAAGCATTCCTTGCCTGTGTTATCCTACTCTTTTATGTCAACTATAATTCTACCATCCCTAAGTATCAGAATTCCGTAACTTCCTTCAAAATAACCCTTCCCAATCTAATAGCATTTGTTATTCCACTGCTTTCATACTATACTATATTACCTTGGTTTTTCCTCTATTAATCTTCATGTTGAACTCTTTATCCAGGACCACGTTCAGGCTATTTATTATGGTTTCCCAGTCTTCTTCTGACTCCTCTAATACTAAAATATGATCGGCAAACCGTACGGTTTTTATTTATTCTCCTTGCAGCAAGATTCGTTTTCTATATTCTATTTTAACTTGCTTCATCGCCTGTTCTATATATAAGTTAAAGAACATGAGTGACAGACTGCGTCCTTCTCTTAATCCTTTCTTGATTTTCTCTTTCTTTTCTTGATCTTCAATTCTAATTACAACTAACTGCCTTCTGTAGAGGTTATGCATAAACCTCCTTTATGGATATTTTATTTCAGTGCTCTTCAAAATACTTAATAGTGTGTTCCAGTTCACAGTATCAAATGATTTTTATAAATAATAATATTCTATTATATATATATATATATTATAAATAGTATACTTATGCGTTTAGAGGAAAATTACACGGTGTTTTTAACGTGAGAATTTGTAATATTTCTGAACTAATAGCGGCATAGAATCAAATCTGTTTTGAATCTGTGAAATATTAATTTTCAATTTTCGTATCATGTCGAGTCCAGCCAGGCTAACAGGAGAGGACGAAAATAATTTCACTTCGGTTGGTGCCGAATTTCAAGTTAGAAACAAACAAATTACTGTAATTACCTTAGGAGACAGCACACCCATTAAGACGTTTCTATATATAGAATTTATTTTGGGCCCCGTTGAGTGGAAAGGTTAATATCGATCAATTGTGGCCAGACAAAGGAGTAAGCTAGGCAGCCGTGCCTTACTTAGTCCTACGTTGCCCGTACACCGTTCGTTATTCGTGGCTTTGACATTTGTGACGCAGTCGTCGCCACTAGGGAGGCTGCGTTATTTCAAATTACGTACGTCATGTTATTTACAACGGGTGACTGAAAGAATTGTATTGATCCGAATTAATAATTAATATTTACAAACATCTGCATTTCCGGCTTCATACATACTGTACATACATAATACCCAAGTTTCGAGGATCCTTCAGTGAAGCAATGCTTCGAGGAAATGTAATGAATCTAATAGGTTTACATAAATATATTACATTATTAATAGGCTAATCTTATGTGTAGTTGTACATCAATAATTACATAGTTCTATAACTTCTTTTACAGAATAAAAGGAGTGGCTAAGTAAGAAAGTGGCTAGTTCAATTTTAAATTTGTTAGGTTCATTTTAGAGGTGTTTATTGGTGAGGGCGGGGGGTTGATAGTCTATTACATTCTATATGAAGTTAGTTTTTATTTCTGGTGTTAATTTTGTGCACATTTGAATTATTAGTGCGTAAATGTTTATAGTTAATCGCAAAGAGCATTAGTGAGAGAATGTAATGACTTAAGAATGTAAGTAAACCTCTTTTTTTAAAGACGTTGACAAGATCTTCTTGAATTGATTTGACATATTATTCTAATGACTCGTAATTGGATTATAAGTACTTTTTCTTTTGCTGTGGAGTCGCCCCAAAATATAATGCCACAAGACAACACAAAATGAAAAGATGCATTATACACTAATTTTCGTCTTTGTATGTCCATACATATAGAACTCGTACAGCATAAGAAGCAGTGTAAAGTTCAATTAATAGTTGATTAATTAAATTGTCTACAGAAAGTCCTAAAAATTTAAAATAATTAGCTTCATGTATCTCATTATTATTTACCAATTTTACAGATTGTAAGGATGTTTGAAATTGCATAAAATGGTTTTACTCAAATTAAGTTATAGACCATTCACAGAAAATCATCTAAGCACATTATTAGCTGCTTCATTTAGTGTGTCCTTATTACATATTAAAATGCTTGGATCAACTGCAAACAGTACAGCTTCAGATAATGCATCTAATATTTTTGGTAGATCATTTATGTAGATTATAAATAACAAAGGAACCAACACTGAATCCTATGGAGGTCCCACTTTTCAATAGAATGACACTGTAATCACTTTTTAATTCCTTATTAATTCATTTCCTATCCAATTGGTTGCGTACTAACGTTCATGCATAACACTCTATTGACAATTTACAAAAATAGCTTCAAATGCGATTTACGTACAGCCTTTCTTGTTAATCTACCATTACCTTTTAAAGAAAATATAATATACGAGATAACGATGTTTTATATAATTATAATAATAAATAATATATAATTAGATGGCAATAAAATCTTTTTCCAAATCTTATCACTCAGAATTCAATGAAACGTCTATTTACTAATGATGAGTGGGTAATTAATTCGTAGCCATAAATCATATTATCCAAATTTTATTATCGAGAAATCTATTTTTTGTTATATTCCAAATTTTCTTACTTGCACCTATCAGAAATGCACTAATGAATAATTTAACTATGAGGAGACTTCAAAATGCCAAAATCTTGAGTTAAAAATAAATTATATATACACACAGGGTACTACTCTATTTGCACTGTTACATACAAGAAATATCAGAACGATTACAGAATACAGATTGAAGCGTCGAAATTTGTGAAGCAGGACCTGGCCATGGACATAAGAAACTTCAACAATTTTGTGAAAATTTTTAAAATAACGATACAAAACCCACGTTTTAGAGCTCTCTTCAAAGTGGAGTATATCAAAAAATCTTCGTAGCGTGTTAAATTAAGACAGTTAGAAGTTAATTACTACAATGAAGAGGATTACAGCTGAAATATACTGCAGATAATTCTCTCAAATGACTAAAATATTCCATTTAAAAACTGGGCTATAACTGATTAAAATTACTTTGTTATGAAATTTGTTGACGAATCCGCCCTACACACCTTATTGATTACATATATTCCTAAATTATCTAAAAATTAATATATAGTAGTTTAAGTGAATATAAGAAAAATTAATGAAATGACATTATAAAGAGCATTAATTCATTATAAATTTCGTCATGTTCCCATCCTTTTCAGTCAGAGATAGAATTGTATAAACATATAAAGATATCTGAATTATTAAGTGATTAGTGTAAAAATAAGAATTTATAATTATAATAAAGTGGTACTAAAAAACTTATTTTTAAAATATTGAGCTATAAATACTGTTTAAAGTTGTAGCGTGACACTTGATATTTCTTAAATACTTAATATAAAGTTAACAAGGATTGGGAACTGGACATGGCGTCAGTATGTCGAGACCTTATAGCATCACTAATCCCCAGTGATGGCATTTCGGGATGTAGGGATATGACCTGGAATTTCCGTAACCACGCTCGTGTGGGAATCGAGAACCGGGAAAACAAAAAATTCCTTAATACGACGTGGTTGCCTCAATCAACGAGATTTCATGTTCTACAGAAAATAGATTTAAGAGGTCGATTTTCGATTCTTCTTCAAACGGCGGTGAAGCTGTGGGAATGGTTATTCTGCACTCTGAAGTTGATGGGAACGGAAGGGAAACGTCGTTCGGTCCCGGACGTTGAAGGAGATCAACCTGTTTACCCTGAGGAGAGCCTCCTACGGAGAAGCTGGCAGAGAAGCGACGCTACGTTCCAACAAGGTACCTCTTACCTGAAGACGATCAGATATCTGCTGTTCCAAATGTTGGTGTCTTTTACACTTATTTTCTTTGGCTATCTCCCTCCTCTACTTTAAAAATTCCTCTCATTAAAGGAAAAAGTAATTTTAATTACATTCTTGTCTTTCTTCGTTGTTTTCTCTCTCAACTACTCTTTTCTTTGTTTGTTATTATACTTCCCCTTTTTTATTCTTACTTAGACGAATACCCAACTCTTTCCAATGGGCTCTGCAGCTCATGGAGGGCTTTGGCGTACCGGCTGAATACCCAATTAACCCTTATAATAATGGATTAACTTAACTGTAAAAGGTTCGGAGTCATTTCGCCATTCCGGTCAAATTCTACAAGGAAAAATAAGTAAGCTTGAAAATATTTTTCATTTTCATCTACTGCTACTTTATAATCATACTGCTAATTTATTATTATTTCTGGTTCAGTGTATAATCCACAAAATGGTATTAGCCATTCGAAGAGACACTTGTAATATATACTCTCAGGTCTTTCCCTTTACGAAACTTGTATTGTTGTAATTCTGAATCCCTCCAGATCAGGACATATATAGCATCCAGACAGTGAGAGCTTCTCTAGATTTTTAAATAGTATCGGTTCTCAACTTTCTATGCTGTGTGTAAATATGTGGTTCTGTGACGATACTTTAATGGTATAGGATTAGAATACCAATCGACATCTACAAAATCATGGATCTTTATCAAAATGATTGGCTATGTAAGATGGAAATGTGAACTGAATAAAATCCACTATGTGTGAGATTTAGAAAGAGAGCAGACTCAATTGTTCTTGTACACGAATTTCTTACAGCACATACAAAATTCCTTAAATATTTAAAGGCCTTGTTAGTACTTTTAGTAATAAAATACGCACGGAAACTCAAACATAGATTCATGAAATTTATGAAACGATTTATGTTGGAGAATACTAGAGAATAAAATTGTCATTGTACTATAGATGAAACACCAGATTAATAGCTCAGAATGAATTTTGAGCACTTCTTTGTCAAAAGTTCTTTTAAACCCCAGAATAATTTTTGAAACGTCTGCAGATAGATACCAATTAGGAAAAGTCTTATAGCCCTTAAATGTTCCTAGAGTTTCCGCTAATTAAAATACATGGAGATAAGGGAAATATACAGGATCTATAAATCTGAGTTTACGACACAGAACTGGGTCGTCATCGATCAGGGTCGGTGAATGCCGACTTGAGAAAGCGTTGCCTTGGCCCCGTCGGAGATAAGAAGGATTCAGACAGGCGTTTAGTTGTTCGGGATTAGCAGGGACCTCATTTGCGGGACTGTCTTGTGGATCATCTAGCGATGCTTCGACTGCCGCTGAAACGTCACTGAACCAGCAGCTTACCGCGTTTCGAGTCATTCCATCTGTTACAGAGACAGCTCATGAAGCATAAAATTTTCACTAGATCAATAATGGTTGTGGAAGATTGTTGTTTTGGTACTGAAGGATAATTATAAATTATTTTAGAAACTTCTTATTCTTCGTTGGCTCTGCAGCCTATTAAGGACCTTGACCTACCAGGACGACTGCGGACTGTCATCTTACATGACACATTCCGAATATGGAGTGACACGTGGTCAGCGTATCGACTCTCCATCAGTCTTAACCGCAGTCTCCGAGACCATATTTTAGAAACTAGATGCCAAAAATTGAAACTGATTTCTGTATTTTAATAATTAAAATTAATTACAATTAAATTGGAAGAAATAAAAAATTATCTACGCTCAATATATTATAAACGGCATGAACCAATGGTGAAAAATATGGAGATGGCGTGGCGGACGGTCTTCGGTACAGGCGTGCTCCAACAATTGACGACGAGTTTGTCGACCTGGATTTCGCCAATTCGGCGACATGAAACGTGGATATTTTTGGGAAGAAGATTCGTTCACACTTAGCCAAAATTCTCAAGACCATAGGGACCGGCGACAAGTCGTGAGATAATCTATCAGGGAGGGTATGCAAAGATGAAAACGTGATCCGTGAAAAGTGTCATGTGGTGTCAAAATGATCCACTGAGAAGACAAGGTGGAACATAAATTAAAGTAAGGAGCCTAAAATTTTGGCTGTGACGAACGGAAAAAACGTGTAGTTGAAACTAAGGTACAGACCTATACAAGGAATGGATGGACCTCGCAGGGCTTCAGCAATCGATTTGGATTAGGATTTGTTAGCATAATCAGCAGAGCGCCCGAAAAGCGGGAGTACCCATGTTCGTATCCGATCCGATCGTGATTTTTCCATACTGATCCTCTAAAATTAAGGAGGCTTGAATCTAAATTTGAAGGCAGAAATTAAGTGTGTTCAAGACTGAATTTAGAACAGAATTAGATCATAAACATAAGGGACTAAATGAGTTACAGTTCCCTGGACGATCCTGGATTCGTCGTACGATCTAGGCATCACGACGTCTTCAACGAGAACCATAGACGATATTAACGAGACTTCACAACGCTGTTTGCCTACCAGAAACGAGATTGAAGAATATCCATTGTATGCATTATCAAGTCTACGAAAATCCTCTGCTACATTGTCCACAATTTTGAATTCTGAGCTTATAAATATCCTGTTACACGAAACAAAAATTCTTAAAGTAAATAGCCAATTTTTGTAAATAATTTATAGTAAATTGAAATTTAAAATAATTTTTCTTCCTGATTTATATAATTTAAATCATCCCAGATTTCAATTTATTATAATAATAGTTACATTATAAATCTACCGTACAATTTTAAGTATTTCAGTTTGTACGGCACCTATATTCCAATTTTATTTTTCTTTCCCGTTATTAGAACAGTAATATAATCAATAACGCTTCTTGTTGATGACTTGTAAACAGAATGAACAAATGAACACAAACATAGAAACAAAACAATATGTCGAAATAAAATTTTGTCTCCTTTCTTTTGTTCCCAATAATTTTATAAATGAAACTATTGTTGTTATGGTATTTAGACCTAATATTGGTTTGATGCAATCCTCCATGCTAAAAAATAAAAATGTATAGTTAATTAAAATACGTTTCCAATAATAGTAAAAAACTTAGGCAAATGCACCTGTTGAGTTAATTTTTCTGAGCTAAAGAAAATGATGCTTGTCAGTAATTTCAATAAAACGACGCAGTAAGTTTGCAAATAGATATATTTAAACTATTAATCGAAGTATTGTGATCAGTGAGGCCACCTTAGATTTCAAAGTTTCAGTGAAGCGCAACGAGCAAACCCCGTTCATTTGTTTTAAAAGTTTAAGTTTCATTGTATTAATTACTTTGAATGCACCGCACAGCCCTTATCCATATGATTCCATTTCTTATATGAATTGTGTAAACAAATATTAATTAATTTCGTTGATCAAAAATACTACAGGGTGCTTTCTCACCATTCCCACATGTAGCATTCTTATTGAAGCTAAAGAACCCACCTTACAACATCGCAGGGAGAACCAAATTATGAAATGTGCTCTCAAAGCAGTTACATCCAATAACCCTATTATTTACCATGATATATACCCTAAATATCCTGTTAATATCGACCAAAAGCGCTACATACCCATGTATGCTATAGTTAATAAAATGCTCGAGGACCTAAATATTAAACATACGAAAATAGAAAAAAGAAGAACCATCAAACACCCTCCATGGATAATTCCAGATATTGATTTATCATATAGCACACAAAGGAATATGTTAGACGACTGCAACTCTGCGCTAATAAGATCTCATACCTTGAACGATATGTTGAAATATACCTGCAACAAGATGACAAAGAAATGGCACAATATATGGAAAACTTTAAAATCGAGGAACAGGTTGTCATCACCAGAATAAGAACTGTACACTGCAAATTAAGCCACACTTATCTACTGAATAGATCCATCTCACCTTCAGTCTTGTGGTCTGTGTAATTATGCCTAAATATAGACCATATCATCAATCAATGCCCCAAATACTACCAACACAGACAAAAATACCTACAGGGCAAAAACTACAAATCTATTTTCGACTTCCATGAATACCAAAAAGACATTATTAAATTTTGTAAGGGCAGTAATAATTTTTATTTAATTTAAATGTATTGTATTCTGTGTTCTCTTTTGTTAAAATCTAAAAATCAAATGTAAAAAAGATAAATAATTAGTTAGTGGTAACGAGCAGAAAAAATGGATGTTACCAGTATTTTATTATGTAAATTCATAATAGTAAATAATGTGTATATAATTGTATAATAATATGTAAATACTTGTCACTGTAGTCGATAATGATCAGTCGAATAAATTATAAAAAATTTAAATTTACATTTTTCGAATTAAAGTATTACACACACATGGCCCAGTACAAAGAATATTTTTTTCTCACAAATATATCACTTTTTAACATCATAAGCAAACCTTAACGACTAATGCGGTAGCGAAGTACGCTTAATAATAAAGTACAGTATAATATTCCTTTTTTGTTTGTGAATACCAAAATTCACATGAGTGAAACCGCGGTCAACAACTTGCTTTTCTTAACTGGGTACTCTGGTATTTTAAGACTATTCTTTCTTGAAAAGTTATGTTCTAGCCAAAACTTCTAGAAAATAGAAATCCATTCTACCTTAAAATTCTATAGCTGCATATATCTCAGTCTTGGACCTAACGGAACTTTGCCTGATCATTAATGTAGTAAATTCGTTTAAAACCAATTCTGCTCCAAACTATTTTATCAACTTTATCAGTATTTATTAATGAGCGCTGTACTGTTATTAATTTAAAATATGACGTTAACGTTTACTACCGTGCGAGAATTTTTAATTTGGTAACACGCAATCAGGCGCAGCTGCACATTTGTGCCGTAAGCTCATTGACGCGTTCCCTACTGTGTTCCCAGATGTTGCACTGTCGCCTGTTAACCTGCCACAACAGTTTGCATTCACTCTCTCAACAATTTTATTTAATTTTTAATTCCCTTATTTGATTTCGTTACCAATATTAATTTAACTCCATGGTCCCAACAAGCGTTACTTTACAATAATTTAACAATAACGGAACATAAATGTTTTATATTTGTAAATTGTTTGTCAGATTCATTAATTCAATTGAAATAGAAAAAAATTAGCTCCACTGGTTTCCACATGTAAGAGTTTATTGTTTTGCCCCCCCAAGCAGCAGTTAAAACCAATTGTTTATTTTACAGAAATCTCATGCTGGGAATATGTTCAATTCAGATTTTAAGTGGTCATTTTGTTGAACAAATGTATGATGGAGAACAAATTATAAGTATTTGTGGCAACTAGGGGAAGTAGCGGCGGAACGTGTCACTTTTTGTTTAGAAATTTTTGTAAAATTATGGAAAAAGAAAAATCACTTCATATATAACGTATAAAACATTAACTTATTTTAATAGATGTTTTACGTCTGTTTTACATTAAAGGAAATTATGAGACGACCTTTAACAGAAGGTTTTTATTACATAAACCGACGTTTCGGTAACATTTCTGTGAAATAAAATATTCTACATGAGACCATAGAAGCGAAAAAATTATATAATGAAAAAACATAATAAAAGGCAGTAAGTCACTCACCAATATTCTAACAGAACAATCAAATTATCAGTAAAATACAGAGGTTAACTAATCGTTCACACACTAGCACTGTCTATTTCTTCCGAGGCACAGCGAGGAACATAGACACTGAACAACTGTTTTGAATATCAGGTAAACTGTGAAACCTTCCTGTTGTCGTCATCCCTCACCGAGTATTTCTGACCCGTTGGCCTTGAAAATTTCCCTCGTATATAGCAATTTGACTTTACATTCGCCAATGGTTTACAAAACTGATAAGAACCCAGAAAAAGAAACAATATTGTATTGTATTGTATTTAAATCTACAAATGGGCAGATGCCCGGTGGCAGATACATAGAACTTAAACAATAATTAATAATCTGGTCGTAAGGACCATATTTAACCTATAATTGAATGTATAATTATATTCAATATAAATAGATAAATGTGGAAACATTATTAGAAGATGAATTTTTAAAAAGTATAATATTGTTTTTGCTTGAAAAAAATAACACTGGAAATATATTTCACTGTAGTATATTTTTAGAGATTTCGCAGCACTAATCACTTCACTACACTAAACTTAGATTAAGTCTAAATTTTCTTTCTGTTTGAGGAAGTTCCCCAAACACGCATGCAGGTAGATTGTTCCAGTCATTAATTGTCCTATTTAGGAATGAGTATTTTCCAAGGTCTGTTTTTTGGTGCCTTGCTTGTAGTTTAAACAAGTGATCACTCCTCCCGTTCCGAGTCGATTTTTTCATTCCGTCTCGGATTTCCTGCCAAGGTTTTTGACCAGCAAAGGCTCTGTAGAAAATGTGTAGCCTAGCTCTTTCTCTTCGTGTCTGTAGCGTATCCCAGCCTAGTCGCTTTACCTTTTCGTTCCCATGCTCAGGTCCTATTTTTACGAATTTTGTGACCCTTCTTTTCACCTATTCTAAGGATTCTATTTGGCATAACCTGTACGGATCCCAGCATGCTACACCATATTCCATAAGTGGGCGTACTAATGAAAAATATGCCAACTCTTTAGATTTCGCATTCCCCTTCTTGAGTGTTCTCATGACAAAGTGCAAGGTGTTCCACGCTTTCCTTGTAGCATAGTTTACCTGCTCCCAGCTTACTTTTAAAATAAATGCCTAGGTATTCACAGTTTGTCTCCTCGATCATTATTTCCCCATCTATTTTATATATCAAGGCATATTGAACGCCCATTTTAGTGTAACTAATCGCCTTACTTTTACTATTGTTGATTTTGATTTTATTTCGCTTAGCCCATGTACTCAGAGTATCTAAGTCAGTTTGGAGATCAGCTGCGTCTTGTTCCCCATTTATTTCCCAGTAAATTACACAGTCATCTGCAAAAAGTCGGACCTTAGAATTTATATTATTAGGCAAATCATTAATAAATATGAGAGACAATAATGGGGCAATAACTTGATCCCTGGGGTACTCCTGATGTTACAGATCCGAGTTCTGAAGTTTCTTTCCCAACTTTGAGTTTTTGTAGCCTATTTTTTAAGAATTCTTGCGCCCAGAGAACATAAACATAAAATGGTTTGTCAAGCAGAAGCTAGTGAAACAAAAATTATTTATATACAAATGAAAAAATATAAGCCTGTCGATTTCTATTCTTAGTCACAATTCAGTAGTTACATAATAATAGTAATACTAAAAATTAAAACTAAACAGTACATGTTGCTGGATGATTAACAGAATGACAATTGTTCACGAAAATGTTAACCTTGAAGAGGGTACAAAGAGGTACCGAAACGTCGGTTTGCGTAATAAAAAAACTTGTCTGTTAAAGTTCGTCTCATTATTTCCATTAGTTTATTTTATTACTTAATCCAATATCAATATATCTTATTATTGAT
Organism: Eucriotettix oculatus; assembly: GCA_034510155.1. Taxonomy (NCBI): domain Eukaryota; kingdom Metazoa; phylum Arthropoda; class Insecta; order Orthoptera; family Tetrigidae; genus Eucriotettix; species Eucriotettix oculatus. Next base: position 133,810,582 of record CM067376.1, on the reverse strand, counting down.
GAATTTTTAAAAAGAAGCTTACAAATTTCCTGTTCTGGCTGTTCTTTATTTAAATTAATGCAATAAAATTAAATTTTATTTAAGAAAATTCTTCACGAACTTTTTGTTTTTTTTCTTATACTTATTTAGAGCACGGTTGATCACTATATCAACTTTTCCTTTCGCAAAGCGGTTTTTTTTGCAACAGCACAATCTTTGCCATCATTTTCCTTTTTCTCGTTCCTTTTCTTTCTTAATCTATTACTTTTGGGCTCAGCATCCTGTAACTCATTCTTATTAGGAGAGTAGGCAGTCATTACTTTTTTTCTTGAGGAACATTTTGTCTTACACAGCAGTATCCCGTTCCGCCCCGCACGCTGGTCTCGGTTTAAGGTTTTCACCGAGTCTTAAGACGAGCGGATTTAAGCCTTTAAGTAGCGTATATACAGCTAAAGACACCTAGTTTACGAATATATAATATTTGCAGAGTTAAAAGCGAAAAGTTTTGTAGATTGCCTTCAGTCGTAATGCTGAAAAAATTATGAAGTCACAGACGTAAGACGCCAAAAAAATGAATAAAAAATGCAAAATAAACTACAAAATAAATATTTTCATTTTGAATCTCCACAAATCTTTGATGAACACAATAAAACGTTTACAGTTGATTATTTTTATTATACAGAAGTAATGGGAACCTTTAATTCGTCAGATTCTTAAGAAGCTTCTATCAATAATTAATTGCAATTATGTATTGGTTTCATCGATTGGCTTCGGTTTGAGTAGGAATTCGTGGAGGAAGCATACTTGGCATTCAAATTTATTCATGAATTTCTATTCATAGCGGCCGTCTCAGTGTTGTGAAGAGTAGACTTAATTCTTGTGATCGCTTCAATTACGAGGTTTGTTCGCTAAGTCTCGTATACTTTTATGGAAGAGCTGAAAAATGTATCACTTTCGCGCCATTGTTGGTAAACATGATACTAACATAATCTAGTCGTGGTTTATTGTTGGCCACCTTCTGTTGTGTTAGATGTGTAGTCAGGTGGAGATGATGAAATAAAAAAAACTAATTTCGTGCTCCCATTAAACACATTTATTTGAAGGATTGGACAGCTGCACAAATGAAAAGCGAATTGAATGAAGTTCTTGCTGACTCTGCACCAGCATAGAAGACCATTTACTGCGGGATTAAAGAGTTTAAACGAGGTTTCAGCAGCTCAGAAGATGAAACTCACCACTCAGGAAAGCATCGAATATAATATCGTAATGGAAGATCGGAGCCTAAAAGTGCGTAAAGTAGCTGATTCAGTAGTCGTCTCAACAGAAAGAGCGTATTTCTTGAAAAACTGGCCATGAAAAAGCATTATGGGTGATGGATGCCGCGACTGTTGACATTTGGCCACTAACGGATTTGGAAAAACCATTTCCACGCATAATCTGGCAATGTTTAAGCGAAACCCAAATACTTTTGTGCAGATTGGTAACCGTCTATGAAACTTGGATATATCACTACACTCCACAGATCAAAAACCAATCAAAACAATGGACAAAAGGCTGGTGAAAAGACGAAGTCTGTTTTTTCAGCTGGATAGGGTATGACCACTGCCATTCGGGATTCTCAGAGTATAATATTCATATATTTGCTCTGTTATGCTGCTCTGTTGGAACGTTTGAAATGGGAACTGATTGAGAAACGTCCAAGAATTTGCTGTTTCACAAGGATAAGGCGCAACTGCACACAGCAGCAGTCTCAATGGCGGAAGAGTACGAGTCACCAAGCGACTTCTTCTTGTTCTGAGAACTTGAAAATTTCTTCTCACCAAGGCAAATATTCATCTAATGAGAAAGTGGTACAGACCGAGACAGAGTACTTTGCAGAGTTTGAGAAAACCTTTTCTTGTGACGGGTTGAAAAAATTGGAAACTCGCTGGGCCAAATATATAACCTAGGAACATATAGGAAGTTTTCTAAAATAATTATTTTCCTTACACTTTTACCAGGCATATCAAACAACTTATAAAGGTAATATTTCAATCACACCGAGACGATAACTAACAACAATTATTTTCAGTTTTTCACAGAATATGATATTAAACATACATTTAATATAATAATACCTATTTTTAATTAAAAAATTTCTTCCAGAAACATAAAAGATAGACCAGTTAAAGGAATAACTATCAATTTTAGTGTTCTTTGAATAAAAAATCAATTAATTTTGAATTGAGTGAAAGATTATCAGTTGGTTGCAGAATGTAAATTTCATTGCTTGAGGCGAATAATAAACATTAACCGATTTTGTCGTAACACTTTCGAGGGACGTTACACATTGACGCCAGGCCAAAAACAAATACATTTGAAAACATTTTCGTCAGGACAAGGACATTAAAACTAGGCAAAAAGTAAAATAAAGTCTTAGTTTTCCCTCCAACATTTTTTATACCTCAAATAGAATTAAATAAATTATTCATTCACAGACATGCCAAGTTTTTATTTTATTACTGCGACAATTAATCCACAGTTTTGGGACTTCGTCAGGTTAAATCATATTTTGCCGTAGCCTGCACCGTCACTGAACGCAATTTTGGAAGCAAAAACCTCCCCTCTTGAACCACTAATATTTAAGTAAAATGTATTCAAATCCATTCAATATTTAAATTCAGAATAAATTTTGCTTTACGACTTTACCCGAAGAAGTTGCAAAATTAAGGACGAATCGTAGATTGAATGAAATTTAAAAACTTGGTTTGTATGAAAGAGACGTGTTATATTATTTTTAATCCTCCATCTCATGTTTGCAAAATGTCACATAATCTTGGATTTCAATATACATGAATAATCTGGGTAGTAACAAAAATAACAAATGTCAATTAATTGATACGGTATACTATAACCTTGACGCCAATAACTACGCAAGAAGTTAGGTCTTTCGTCAACATGACCCTCATCTTTGCCATGACTGCACTATTTAAATTAGCAAGCCCCTATTACACGTTAATAAACAGACTGTTCTCCCTTCTTTAATGAATCCGCAACACGTGCTACAAACTGACTTCCTGCACCCAATTTGGTGCGGTCACTTCATGCATGTTAAACAGCTGGATGCTTATTAACCCTTCTGCACCGAGTCTAGTTTCTGCGCCAACACGATTGTGTTTGTTTACGGGGCCAATTTAAATGTAACTACACTATATACAGTAGAGTAATACGTATTGTCCAAAATGCGAATGTGTTAAATGAAAATTAGCAAATGGATACTGAAATTTTCAATAAAGAAAGAAAATAAAGTGTTGAAGTAAATCCAACACAACATTTCTCTAAACCTTGTTACTTCGTTAGGTCTAAGAAACGGAAAGGTCTTTTATAACGGCATGCAGCGCGAAGCAGACGGCAAAAACAAAAACAAATAAATTAATACAAGTAGCAAAAAATTAATTAAACAATAAGAAATCATACCTGTGTGTTGAAGTGTGAGTAATGTGTCCGCCACAAGAAAGTTTTTTTTGTAAATTTTATTGAACTTTTTGTCCTAGGACTGTATAGTTTTGTTCACGAAGAGTATAGTAAACACAAAACAGGTTTAACTGACATGAAATGTGCCATCCGGTACAGTTCACCAAATGCCCGAAGTAGTTTTTGTTTTCTATGCTACATTTATTTATTTATTTCCCCCTTCTTCAGTCAATCAAATCATGGAGCCTCTTCCGCTTTAGTCTTCTATTTTTTGAGTCGACGACTGGAGCGTCCACGATTCAAAGAATGATGGGGTTTTCATGACCAAACATTCTTTTTTTTCTTTTGGATAACAGGCTACATGAGGGTGATCCTGAAACAGGCAACTCCCCTTTAATAGCATAGGAAGGGAATTGAAAAGGGGGGATGCGGAAGGTAGAGCAAAATTTCACAGGGACATATACATCATTCGGATCGTAGTTTTGACAGTGAGTATTCCCAAGCCGTTGTGTAGAGTAGCGTTTCTGACGTACCAGGGTTCTCCAGTCATGAGTCGCATGACTGTTTTGAGTTACCTCAAAACGTCTGATTGACTTTCTGCAGCAGTTCCCACAGTCCACAACAGGACTACCAAATTGGTCTTATTAGTCATAAATATATTAGTATTTTTGTTTCCAGAGATAACGGAGATTTTTCTTACAGAAGAGGTTTGAGTTGACGGATTCTTTGCCTTATCCTTCCAACGAGACATATGATATGAGCTGTCCATGTTAGGAGATGATCGAAGTGAAGATCCAAGCATCTGGCTACAGTATAAGTTGGTATGTCCTGATTATCGAGTTGTAGATTCTGGTTGTAAATTTGTCGTCTTAGAGTGAAAGGAACTACTGTTGATTTTTGAGGATCGATTACCATTTTCCATTTATTGCTCCAAATTTTGATTTCGTATAATTTATCTTGAAGTTTGTTGTGTGCAGCTGCTGAATTATCATCCACTTGGGAATGGTCAGGTCATCGGCATAAAATGCTACTATTGATTGGTTAGGTAGCGGAATATCATGAGAATATATAAGATAAAGCAGAGGGCCAATCACGCTGCCCTGAGGTACACCTGATTGTGTTGGTTTAGAAGCGGACATATAATTTTTGTATTTAAAAGAGGACGTTCTCCCACTTTAGTAATATTTTATTAACCTATAGTAGATGTCCGAAAGATGGTTCTTTATTTTACTCAAGAGACCTTAATGATACACCTTATCAAACGCTTTTTCTGGGTCCAAGAATGCTCTAAACCTTCTTTTGTTCAAAACTTTCTAAAATAGTGTCATCTGCGGTGGTTCATTCACAGAATTCAAGATGTTCTTTTGCTGGGTCTTGAACAGTGTTCGATGTGAACTGCATGGAAAGCATATCTGAGAACAGATCCGTTTTCTTTTTCATGATGGTGTATTAGGAATATTTCACACTTTTGTGAGAGACTTTGTTTTTTGCCAAAGGGATCCATCCTTCATATTAAAACCACGCAGTTTGTTATGATACTCCATGTCTCGTTCGTCCTTTAGCTCCTGATTTTAAGCTACATTAGCATGATGGTCACGTGTTGCTTGCCATCTTCTTCGGTACTGACTCTGTTGTAAGGATGTTGGTGATGAATGGGGATCTAAAGGGCGTTTAGTTTTTAACTTCATTAATGTGTCACAGCTGCTATTTGAATAATGCTTGTGAATTTTTCTACAGTAGAATCAATATCAGAAGAATTTTTTAGCGGTACTTGTAGGTTGGTTTATAGATTTCCCAGTCATTTCTATACATTAAATTCAGAATAATTAAGTACAACACAAATAAGTAACTGATTACACTTTATCGGAGGTTATGTGCGTCTTATAATCAATATCATAATTATATTATATTTATTTATGATATTTTGGCAAGTACTATGACCGGATGTTTTTCAATCTAAATACTTCTTTTGTGAGATATGCGTGTATACAAATTTTTTCTTTCTTTCTTTCTCCTTGGCTCTTTGACCATCGAGGGTCTCGGCCTACCGGGACAACTGCAGGCAGTCATTTTCCATGACTTATTCCGAATTTGTGGTCAGCGTCTCGATTATCCTTCAGTCTTAACTACATTTTTCCAGACCACGAATTCATTGCCCTGCCGGGATTAGAACCCAGAACCTCTGTGATGTGGTGACGCTGACCGCTACACCACAGCAGGTCGGATGTACATACATCACACTGGTATAATTTGAGTTTAAAATATTAGATAAATAGAATACAAAATACGTATCACTATATTAAATATTATATGAGAGAGCAGCTAGTGTCAAAATACTCATACCATAAAAAATACATTTAAAATAAATGCATACCCCCAAATTGTGCCTGCCATCATAATATTAACATAAATATTTCGCCACAATGGTATGTGTTTAAGCTCAACTACGTAAAAATTTCATTACGTTTAACGAGAATTTATTTACAAATATTATTATAATAATAATTATACTGTTAATGATAATCAAAGTAGAGAATATTAAAACAATTAATATTACATTATTATTCTATATAGCATATAATTTGAAATTTCTTATTATTCTCAAGGAAAGGAATGTTGCATATGTAATTTTGTAGTAAATAGACCGAATAAACAACAAAATTTCACTTATACAAGAGGAGATGAAAAACAACTGTTTTGACGAAATAAAAAATGAACAAGGCTGTTCGTGGAGGTGGCTTCTGGTGGAGCTGGAATGATTTATAGCCTCGTGAATGCGGGCGGATAATGGAACAAAACATCAGACGCAGGGAAAGAACGTTCTCGATTAGAAAACCGCGAATATTTGCTACATTTTCGAGTGAACGTAAGAGTACTCATTTTATATTTTATAATTTTAATTCATCTTATTTAAACAAATTGGTACAATTTACCTTGTCGAAAATATACTAATAATCCTATATTGATTAGATTAGATTTATTCGTTCCGTTAGATCTCTTATGAGAAAATAGGACAAGTGAAAATGATACTACAAATATAATAAATACATTAATATAGTAAATACCTAGACTAAACATAACTACTAATTCTAACATATTACAAAAGGTAAATAATACAGAAATAAGAAATTTAGGCACTATATGTGAAGTAAGAATAATAATAATTGTATGTAACATAAACATCACTTTCCAAGTATCACTCAATATAATTGTACTCTATAACCCGAATATTTTTAGAATCTCTGTTACTGGCGTTTTAATGTTGTAAGAATTTGATCAGGGCGATTAGTGACAATCGATAAAAACAACATGTAGGTAATAAGGAGTGAGTTTCAACAGCGGCCTCCCATTATGTGCTGCAACACTCTGCCAGCCTTTATTATTATTAATAACTATAAGTTAAGCGGTAATGAAATAGTTCAAGAAAGTAACAGTATTTGGGTATATATTTGAGCAGTAATACGGACTGGAAGCATCAAGTAGAATATAGAATATGCTGCTAGGAAGCGTAGAAAGCACTACATTTCGTAATGCGGATTTTAAAACACGGGATCTTCTAATCGATATTTTTGAGCCAATTAATTTGATAACTCTTTCATTGAATTTGTTTGCCCATTCTTCATCAGAGGGATGGGGTTGTAGGGGGCGTTATATCAAAATAAAATAAAACATCCAAGTTTGGTATCTAAATTAGTGCAATTGGAGCCTTTGAGTTTGATTATGACATTTAGAATGCGAATTAAATTGCAGCTCATTTCCTATCAAGAGGATGGGATGGGGTAAAAGACACTTCTGCGTACTACATTTAAGGGACAGATGATTTTGATGAAATTTTGTTTCCATATTCCTCGCGATCCAAAACCAAACACTTTGAAGACTAGACACAGCTACCACCCCTAGGGTGAGATGGTGAAATTATCGGAATTTTATATGTAATAAAGGCTCATTTTTGAGTGGAAAAAATTTCTTGAGGCCACAGTGTTTCCGCGTCAATATTTGTTTAAAAATTCAACCCCTTCAAGCATACGAGAGGTGGGGACCGAAATGAGTCATATGAAAATCACAAGGAAACTGTATAGTGAAACCGGTGTAATGCGGGTCGCTGTGTTACATTATGACCTTTAATATGCGATTTAAATAAATGTTCATACCTTAAGCGGGGGAGAAATTTATCCTTTTATAGTACTGAACATATTTTTAGGCCCGCTTTCGTACCCGGAGTATTTTTTACTCTCTCGAGCTACTGGGCGTATATTTGAGGTTCATATTGTGACATTATCGATGCCGATTTGTCATGTGTTGACCAAGAATTAAATAATGTACCGGGATAATATAAATAAATACCCGGGCAACGCCGGGTCCCAGCTAGTTAATAATAAAATGACCGTAGATATTATAGTTTCTATTGAGTGTTAATGTGTCAGTTTATCGGACTCTTTTAGATAGAAGAAATGAGATGTACACAGAAGTGGATTCCAATGTACATTAGTACTGTTGAGCTTGTTCCATAAATGTCATTGAACTTGTCAACCAAAAATTTATTTATTTGCTTGGCTTTTTCGTATATGTTAGTAAATATCTGTATTTTGTAACTTCGCAATCTAAAAAGATTCAGTTTATAATGGGGAACGGAAAACAGAAGAGGGTCTCTTACTCCTCAGGTCGTTATGAAAAGACCTACAAAAAGTGGCCTTTTCAGAATAAACACATCCTGCCAACGCGACAGCCTGAAATCAACAGAATCTCCAACTTGACAGCTTTGAATACAAATAATGTTGGAGTCTTTTCCCTCTGATTTATTCCTGCTAGGATACAAGAACGGAACGTCAGTTATAGTGTAAGTGAAACGAATAATGCAATAGGGAACTGTCGAATCTTCGGAACGAAGAGAAATATTAACTGAATCAAAAGTAGCGGTGTGTGCACAAGGTAACCTTCATTCCGCCAATTCTATTTTGCTCCGAAAAAACATTTCGAAGACCACCTCATAAGAGAAGCCGTTATGTGCAAAGATCCATGTTATGTTAGTGTAGACTCTTAATTGCAATTAAAACGGCGAGTATTCGTCCTCGCACACTGAAAGTACTCTGGTGGGGCACATTACAATTCTTTTTACATATATATATATATATATATATATATATATATAATTGGTTTTTTCGATGCTCATTTATATTCATAAATACCTACATTTTATTGATGTAATTATATTATATACTAATGACTTATTTCAAATTCAGCGTGCCACACTCTCTCCTACTTTTTTTTAAGTTTTCGTGAAAACGTTAATTTTCTACAATTAAAATATTTTTTTAAATACTTATCTTAAGTATAAAGACTGGGCACGACTATTTTAAAAAGTTTCAAGAGAAGAAAGGCACTCTTATGTTGATCCTTTGTTCAGTCGTTCTGCTGATCTGCTAAATGACTTTTTAAATTCTTGATAAATAACATAAACGGAAAGGAGGATGACATTGGTCAAAACGGCAATAAATACAACATTATGTATGCACTTCACAGAAACAGACACATAGGCTTGGAAATCGATGCCACAAGAACTGTTGGAAGCCAATCGCCTGTAGCGTTCGTGCATATTTGTCAGCCAGGTTTAAACACGGCGCATTTCCGTATCGTGTAGTGGTTAGAGACAAATGGCGAATACATCACAATTTGAAATAAAAATGGATTGGACGTGTTGTTCTTACAATGATAAAGATAAAGTTGTTTAGGAATTTTCATACGGTTAAGACGTTACTGTGTTTCATGTGTTGGATACTATACATAGCACTCATGAAATATTATTAAAACAATTATTACAAAGCTCCAGTTTGAACCGTAAAAAATGTAATAAATAAATATTGAGTATTTTTAGATACTAAAAAAATTAAATTCTATGTAAATATTGGACTCTACGTTTATTTACAAAATGAAAATAAAGGCCATGCAAGGAAAAACGGATGTGGGCAAATACTCACTCCTAAATCTATATAATAAAGAAAGAATGTAGTTTTTTTGCAATTTTTATTGAAATTTCAAAGCGTGGATCGATTGCGACAAAACTGGGCACAAATAGTTTCAAAAAACGGAGTAAGAACGCTGGTGGGGTGAGATACTTAAAGTATAAACGTGGAAGGAATTACATTTTTTTAAATATTTACGTATATGGCAACACGTAAACCTTTATGATGTCACGTTTAATTCTCGTACTGAATATAGGGAAATACGCCATATTTAAATAATAAATAATGCGTAAAATTGTTAATGTTTAAATAATACTAATCTTAAATTTTGTAAGTTAATATATATTCTTCAAAATACTAGCACCTTAAAGGGTAAACATAAACAACAGGAAATATTTTTAATACTTAATTTTGTAAAATAACAACACTTTGATGATAAACAATAGGAAATATTATTTTTAATACGCATTATTTATATTTTTAATACACATTTTAAAGGACCCACGTCATATTTCAAAACCTTCACTTAAGAAAGATCAATGGTTGATAAAAACTATATGTAAAATATTTTAATCATTATTATTTCATATATTTGTTGACATTTCCTAAGACAAACTGAATAATTTACCAGTTTCATAAAACCAAATTGATTGTAGCCTATAATGCTTTTTCAATATAACGTTTATAAGAAAATGCAAACTCTCGGGTACCTCTGTATTATTCCCTTCCTTTGCTATTAAACGAGATTTGCCTGTTTCAGGATCACCCTCATGTAGTGTGTTACCCAAAAAATTGATCGTTGATTAATATTTTTATAATCGTTTCATTACTTAAAACTGTCCACGAGTCCACTTTAGTAAATTATTTAAAATAATTATATATATTGATAGAAATTCGTTGTCTTTTCATATATCTGCTGCTGGGAAAACTGCCAATTTGTAGATTACAAAAAATAATTAAAGCAGGGAAATTTTCGGCTGTACCCCAGAGGTATTCAAATTGATTTATTAATGGTATCTTAATTAAAAATGTGGACTCATAACTTATTACTCGTCTTCAGACGGAGTCGTGATTATATTCATCCACAATTCTGCTGCTGACTTAATCTATGTCCTGCTGGCGTGTCTACCTACAGATGTTGGATAACGATACTATCATCTGTTTAACACTGGCTCATCACTTTCTGTGTCTCCCTCTCTTTCCTCAGTTTCCATGTCACACGCTGTGTTCTTGCCTTCTAAAACTTCGCTCGTCAATGGTTCTGCCCTACTCTTACCCCATTTCCCTGCTTCACATTATCTCCAACTTACCACTGTTCCTGATTTAACAAAACTTCGCCAAGGGATATTCCTCTCTAATAGCATGTAACGTGTTTGATTTCATCCAATGACTTCTTATGATACCATGGAAAAGTATATGACGATTCTTGAGAAAGTTAAATGACTTCTGTTTTTCCACACGCCATACCTCACGTGGTACCAGAAACCTGAATGTCCCTATTTTTATGAGGTTGTCTTTACTCGGACCATGGATTCGGCCCCCGTCGACGACAATCTGACAGCGAACATAGCAATTCAATGAAAATACCACATTCTACAAATATTAATTCTATTAAATTAGTCTCGTTAAATTCATGTGTTACAACATACACACAATTCGGTCATCTATCACGTTTTATATGTTGTCTGTGCAATAGCGCCCGAAACTTTTTGTGATATTATACATAACAAATACTCGATAATTATCTTCTATTCTATTAGATAAAGGAACAAGCATATGCAAATATTTATTTCAGGCACAATTATAAATTATTCGAGACAGTAAGGAATTTATGTTAAATCTTAATTCAATGGAATTTCGAAAAAATATTATGCTTCACAATAATTGTTCTCTCTTGCCGAAATTTATTTTCGAAAATTTGCACTTCCAACATAGCATTGATCATTACAAATGCCAAACTTCTATCGTAAAGCGCATCGTTGTTCTATTCCTCCAAATAGTCATCAACCTGAAATAATTAGTTCACAAGCCCAGCATATGAATTACTGAACAGTTGCACGCACATTTTTCTTTTGTTCCTTCCATTGGAGTCATCATTGGCTTCCGTTCCGACAACGAAACTACGCCATCATGTTATTACATCATGTCACAAGAGTAGGAAAATAAAATTTCGTTTCAACTTACTTCTGAAGAAAGTACAAAAGGATTCTATAAACTTAAACAGGTATTGCAACTTTCGAAATATTTCCGGAATGCATCAAATTACATCGAAAACCATGTACCACTGGGCAAACCGCATATTACTGCTGTTGACGTACATTAATCCTCTATCTACTAATCTTTAAGATTACTTTAAGATTAACTTTCAAATTAAACTTTTATTTACCAGTCAAAATTTAAATAATTAACCATCTTAACATTTTCTTTAAAAAAATAATTTTTTTGTAATCCGAACCTTTAAACCAATTTTTTTCATATTTATCTGTACAAAAAACAAAAATGATAAATTTTAAGAAAACACCTTAACAATTCCACAGAAATTCTTTCGGAACAAAAAGAACCGTTAAGAAATCATATATCAGATTGAAGAATATTTGGAATTTTTTCAGACATCGAAAACCATTGACCCTAGCAACAATTGTTGTGCGTTAATTTATAGCGCAATATGGCTCTATGAACATTGCATCACTAACATACTTTACCTCTTTTTCACACTACATAATTTTTAGCATAACTATATATTTGTATTAAATTTCAATGTGGGAAGTAACTTTGCATTTAGCTTAATTAATAAGTACCCTTCCGACTCGATGACAAAAGAAATATCTAACCCACGTCATACGAATAAAAGTTGTCGATATATGGCCTGATTGGTCCAAATGTAGTCATGGACAGTTAGGTCTTTGTGCTAAAGCTCTGGACCACATGATAAGGAAAATGTAGTTCAGCATCCATCAAACGGCACGCTATTGTCTACTATATTGCAGTATCAAGCCATTAGATGCTACATGCACGTGCATAATATTGTTACATGAACACATTCATAATGATGATATATCACACACCAATAATTAATCGGATACACGTCCTTTATCCTTTACTGAAAACATAATTTAGCAAGACTAATATAAAATTATGATTGCATAGAGTCTATACTGATATACATATAGATTAGTTTATTCCAAACACAGCAATAAACAGTTATTATTAAAATTTACTTCAAGGAATGTAATGTTCAGTTCAGACCGCTGTGATGATAAATTTAATTAAAGATAGAGGAATAAAGAGCCCTACGGTTTGCCGATGATAGGGGAGTGAGAAGAAGACTTGGAAAACATAATCAGTGGCATGAAGGTGGTCCTGTAGAAGGGGCACAACATGCATTAATAGGTAAAGGAGTGTAGTGTACGAAACAGTGAAATAACAAAGGGTGTTAGATTGGAAACGGATATTTTTAAGAAAGTTAAAGAATTCTGCTACTTGGGTAGCATAATAATCAGGAATAGAAGAAGAATAGTAGGCATAAAGGGTAGGCTTGCACAGGCAAGGAAGGCTTTCGCAAAAAAGAGGAATTTACTTACCGTTACTATTACTGTGAATATTTGGAAATCGTTGCTAAAATTGTTCGTATTGAGTGTCGCGTTATTATGGTGCGAAACGTGGACGATAGGAGATGCAGAAGGGAAACGAATAGTAGCCTTTGAAATGTGATGCTATAGGAGAATACTGAAAATCAAATGGGTGGATAGAATCACTAACGAGGAAGTTCTAAGCAGAATAGAGGAAGAGAAAACAATTTGGAGGACGTTGTCCAAGAGAAGGGATAGATTAATAGGCTACGTTTTAAGACATGAGGGTCTTGTAAAATTAGCATTAGAGGGAAGTATGTGGGGTAATAACAGAAGAGGGAGGCCAAGGATGGAAACTGCTAAGCAGATTATGGAGGATGTTGGGTATGCTAGTTATAAGGAAATGAAACGTCTTGCGCAAGATAGGTTAGAATGTAGGGTTGCATCAAAGCAGTCTTAGGACTGAATACCACAACAACAACAACATTTTATTGTTGTTTAGGCAAAGTTAGAAGAAAGTCCAAAAACTTAACATATGTAATCACCTTCTCGGTGTTCGGTTTTGCCCTGGTATTTATTTATATTAGAACCTGAAAATTCAGCACAAGGTAATTAGTATAAATCCTTGATGAGTGCCCACCGACCTTTACCGATTACGGGTTAGCATCAAATTTACCAGGATAATGGCTGACGATACCAACCAAGTAAATTTTCCAGGTACGTCACATAAGCTCATAAACGTTTTAAGAGAGCGTGAAAAATTCTCGAGTAAGAGTGTGGTATTTTAATTGAGTTAAATTTCTACCGGAATTCTAAAGGGAGTCCAAAATACACACGGTACATTAAAGAAGTAAAAAATAGACCCCTTTACCTCAAGAGAGCTAAAAATAATGCGGTACCTTAAGGGAGTGGAAATAATTTCTACATCATTATTGGAGCCCGCATTAACCCTATTTTACTTTAAAATGTTCTAGTCTTTGTCTTCCATCTATAATTATACCCAACACATTTCCGTCTAATACTAATTTAACAAGTTTTTTGTGTCTCAAAATGAAGCATATTAGTCTTCAGTTAGTGACCCTTGTAGTTTTTCTCCTCCCTCAATATTTCCTGATTTTTGGCCGTTTTGACTTTCGAACACTTCTATTCAGTTCCGTTCTTCCCTGCCCATTGACTGAGTTTCGCTTTCATACTACGCCACTCTTCGCACAAAAACTTTTAGAAATGACTTCCTAATCTTCAAATTTATATTTGATTGCAAACAAAATTTTCTCTTTCTTCGAAATCTTTCCTTGCTTGTTCTATCCTAAATTTTATATTTACGTTTCTTCTACCATCAGAATCCTGATAGCCAAGTACCAATATTCGTTAATTTGAATGAAATTATTATTTACAAATCTGCTTCACCACTCCTCTTTTGACTACTCTCCATGACTTCTGTTTTGTTTCTATTGATGGCCATATTATACTCCGTTCTAAAGATGCTTCCATGCCATTTAACGAATCTTCTGCTGAATGCCATAGAGTTTCAATTTATCCTCTTTCAATTATATGATTCATTTTCCAAATTTCCCTTTAACTTTCTTCATTGCTAGTTTATTGCATCATTTCAATAAATAGCATGGGTGACATATTCCGAAACACTGTCTTACTTTCTTAATTGTTTCCCAATTATCGTGTCCAGTTATAGCTGTCAAACATTTGCAAATTTGTAGATAATGCTACGCTATGTGTAAATTACAAAGATTGAGGTTAAACTTTTTCGTGTATCCAAAACGACATGTATAACAACTAACGACAACGATTGTGTCTTGCTATGAAGGTAACTTTATTCCAAACCATTTTTATCCTTTAGTTTTTCTTTAATTTAGTCTATTTTTCTATCATAAAGTTCCAATTCAGTCATAAAACCCAAACAAATGTGATTTTTATAATATATAACCTCAAATTTTTGTAATTATTGTTGTAAATTTATTGTTAGTAATTTTTTAACAGCAATACTGTAAAATACTTCCTCAAATACTCTAATTATTTATGATACACCGTTATGGAATCTTGCATTAGTTTATTTCAGCAAAAAATTTATGTTTTTCAATCCTGATTTAATTTTTGATATTGATGTATTGACAAAATAAATTAATTCATGCATAAATTTTTAAGGGAAGATTGAAAAGAATTTGTGGAGAAACATTATAACTTTGTTATAGAGACCATACTTTAAAATTTATTACCAACGCCCAAAATAATGAATATATTACTGAGTTATACGATAAACAACTTAACATTGCGATTATCTTATATTTATAAAATATAATTTAGGAATTTATATTTTAGAGTTTGAAAAACTACATTATTGATTTCAACTTACTTTAAAAACAGCTAACACATTTCGTGAAAAAAGGAAAGAAGTTTCCACAGTGAAAACAGTGTAATAATAATTATACTGAGTGTTTAATTTTCTGGGAGTTATAAAACTGCGATAAATCATTCTCCTTAAATTCATTTTACCATGCAGTGCAACAAAATCTCCGGATATTATTTATCATATTTACTTGCGCGTATTCGCAGGCAAGGATTCTGCGTTACCAACTCCAGAGTAATTAGTCTCTATGAATGAAGCTCCTCGGAGACTCATTAGAGTGGAAAGTTAACTCTGTTAGTCGTTCTCAGATGGTATGGCGTGTTCCACGTTAAACACATAGCATAAACAACACTTTATAAAAGTTGGAGTATTGTATGGCCAAACCTACGTTCCTGCAGTCAGTATAATTTACAACTGTACCTATGGAACGTGGCTTACATTAATTTCTACATATTCCACGTTGCCTGTGCTATGGTTGAGAATATTAACCAAGTGAAAATATTCAACTAAAGATAGTAGAAAGGAATTTACAGGCGTAAACTTCAGATGAAACACCTGTTGTGACTGTTCAATGAAATAAACCTCCCCCAATCTTGGATATAATTTTTATTCCGCCCGTTGATGCACAATGTTTATTTTGTAAAAGTGTTAAAATACGGTAAGTAAAGAGTTAAGTTCTGCGACATATATCTGGCTGCGTGTGGACTCGCTTTCTCTTTCGGACAATAGGGATGATCCGCCTTTTAATGGTTGAATAGTAAAAAAAACTTTTTCCTGAGGGTCACCCGTTGCTAATTTGGAAGGGTTTACTTATGAAATTTGGAATCTACAACGGAGTGATGTGAATCATATGCGATATTTACGCCCAACATCTGATATTTTCCCACTGGCTGCAAATAGTTGGAACGCAAGCGAATGAATGCTCTTGGAAATTGCAGCCGATTGGTTGTCTTAATTAGGTAGGAGGGCTAAAGGATTCCTGCCGATTTTTCGTGGGAACTAACTTTGATACGGAGAGGCGGACGATAGGAAGAGGCCATAAAGAGTTAATAAATACACTAAATTGCTAGTCGCTAAACAGATCAAGTTGAGAAGTCGGCATGTGCTAATTAAAAACTAAACTTCTAGTTGCCGAAATGAGGAAAAGGAGTCTCCATCAAATTTTGCCCAGGCGTCCACCAGACAACGAGATCAACCCCGATGCATCCAGCCATCATCACAGATCATCACAAGCAGACAAGAAAATGCAGTAGCAGACATTCGCGGGAATCGTAAAATTGGATAAAAATACAGTTCACATTTGGCAGACCTATTGCCATTAAAAATTAAAATACTTTTCTAGGTCCACCCCACAGAAAAACCTGATTTTTAAAGAGTCTTGATGTAAATTTATTGGTATTGGTAACGTTTTCTGTAATACTTTGTACCTTTTATCAAATTATTAAATTCAAAATTTTAAATCGAATCTTTGATTTTATATGAAAAAGAAACCTTTCGTTAATTGGTCCCTTATTATGTTATAATTATTAAATATCATAAATTAATACTCCCTATCACTACTTATCTTTACAATTTTCTTCCACGAACCTGGGTCATATTATATACAATTAATAAGTAAATTAAAATCAGCGCTCCATTCACACTATTTATTTTTACAAATTGGAGCCCAGCGTGGGGTATATTATATTTTAATATGATTAATAAGTAAATTAATGTACCCCATCCCCCATAACGATTAAAATTTATACACATTGTTATATTAGCGGATATAATAAATTTATTTCAAAGATTCATAGGTCTTTAAATATATTAAGCAATCACAACAATTGGTCATAATGATAGGTAACTTTTTTCCCTTTTGAAGTTCTCATAATTCTGATGCAAGAGCCTCTGCATTGCGTTAACTTCACATCTATTATATCAATTTAATACCTTTACAAAATTAACTTCCGAACTATCCATACACTATGGGACACTTTATTTACCATTTTCTATTTACTCCAGTATTCTTAGTTCATAGGCACTGACTATTTCTCACAATGTAAATCCAATTCATGGAAATAAAAATAGATTTACCCTTAAAATATTATGGCGCAGACTTAACTTACGACAAGGAAAATGCGGAAATGTTAAAATATTTATTTCTAATTTATATTCAGTAGTGGACAACATGACGTCTTGGAAACAGTAAGACGCTGACAAGATTTTAGAATTGAGGCGAATGCAGTGTAGATAGTATAGGTAAGTTAAAATTCCATAAATCACGATATTATTAAAGTTAGCGGGGATGCAATAGTTGCGAATTTCGACGTGGCTTTCCAAATCTTAAAGACCAGATGGCCTTTTTCTCAGGATCTTATTTACAAACCTACGTTTTCAGATCGTTTCTAAATAGAGATATAGTTTACAACTTGGTTGACAAGGTTGTTTTATTATCCGATCTTGTACATCATTCTCATAACTTTAACGTTGTTAAAAATATTTTACTAGCGAAAATGTACCCTATCAAATTTATTTCTAAACCTATGAACTCTATTATCTAATATGTAACAACCATTGTGATATCATTAGTAATAATGCCGATTTAGTTTCGTTGTTCTATCTTTCTGTGGTATACTACCAAATGTACTGATTTGTTTGTTTAAAAAGCAAAATATTTATGTCATTTTTAAGTCTAAGTCTTTTTTTCTGATATTATTAAACTGTCCACTCCCAATGTTGTGTACAAAATTGTTAATGTTTCCATATATCGCTGATTGTTGTAGTCGTATTTTAACTTACACGTATGATGCAGCATCGCAGAAATAAAAAGAAAGCTGAAAAGCATAAATGATTATAAATTGTAGTGGCATTATATTTCACATAATAATTATCGTAGAAGGGAACTACCTTGAAAATTCATTAACGAGATTAAAATTTGTGCAATGAGCGAGTAGCAGTTAATAATAACGTTGCTGTGCATTTAGAACCTAGCCTTTCTCCGTTATTAAAAATTATGTAGCTTATGAGGTTAATGCACTGATATTATATAGATAATTGACTCACGCTTATCCGATTTGTCCATTAAAAGAGCGTTTTCACTTGGCGATTAGTTATTAACTAATTGTCTATGAATGCAGGTGTGTTGAATTTTATTTACATGAGATATTTTTAATAAAATATATTCACTCAACTACCACATTTTATAGTTATTAAGGAATTTAAATGCATAATTTTCTAACAAATACTATAATCAATTAAATCACGCCATTTTCCCATACCTCCGCAAACACCACAGTACAACAAATGATTCACTTTGTCTCCCTCTAGCGACTACACTGAGACAATGTCAGGTGGTCATAACAATTTAACCACTCAGTGTATTTAAATTACAACTTGAGGTGGGAAACCCATGTAAATTATGTAGGTAGGAAATCATGGAACACCCTACACTGTTTCACGAGGATATTGAAGAAAAACAGTAAGAGAACTTAAAAAATTGTCTACAAGTTTCTAGTGCGCCACATTATTGAGTCTGGAACTGATTGCGTGGGCCTGTACTGGAAATTTCATATTGAAACACTTGAAAAATTCAAAGACGAGCAAATTAGGGTCCGGCGGATGACAATGACAAAGTCACTGAAGTTCTGTCGCATTCACTAGGTAAAATGAGAGAAACAATTCTACTTCTTGTAATATAGGCAACCTGGTACGGCGCTTCACCCCAGAGTGACTGCGGGGCTAACCTGATTATGTCGGGAATGCCCCGCACTCTCTCTGTTTTTTTTTATCAAAGTTCTCACATGTCGAGACACCTTCACCTACTTTAGAAGGTACATGTACTGGGGTATATGGCAAGAGTTGTCTGTGGATCCCATTGGATCTGTCGGACAGCTGCCTCCTGAAACTGGTGGCGACATGGAGAAGGGGATGATGCGACCCCACGGCAAACTCGTCTGCCGTCATTCGAAAAGGCAAGAGAATAGTATCCTATGCCCGACCTAAATTATGCAGGTTTTCTAGGGTTTTCCCTGCATCTCTTTAGGTGACACACCGGGTAGGAACCTTAACCGATAGCCCGGGGGTCTACCTTCCGAATCCCCCCTTTTCAATTCCCTTCCTATGTTATTAAAGGGGAGTTGCCTGTTTCAGGATCACTCTCATGTAGCCTGTTAACCCAAAAAAATCTTTTATTACAATCATAGATCGACTGTATAAACTTATATTTCTCAGTATATGGGACCACGGTTACAAAATTAAACGAAGGAAGCAACGGACAGACATTGGGAGCTATTCATTTTTAAGCCAAACTATTGTAGATTCCAGATATTTCTAATAACAGTTCCACTTTAGCAGTCATGTAAAACCTATCTATCTAACATTTGTGCCCACATATATGTGATATCAACAGTAAGACTGTAAATGAATTGGGGAGAAATATTAATTAATGAAATTATAATAATTGGGTTTAAATATATGCATTTATTAATTGTAAACACAATAATTTTAAGATGGGTCGTGCGTGTATATATTATATACAAAAATAATTAATTAAAATGAGATTGTATTGAATATCTCAGGGTATTAATGGTTTGGGTGACCACGTGTGGCAGATTTTCTGTTCATTGACGAAACTGAGTTGTTAAGACCCTTCTTCCCTGCTTCCTGGACTGATCAAAGCATGGTCCACCTCTCCGCTGCCACGTCACAAATCTGCTCTCGCCGTAACTTCTCTGCTGCCAATCTCCTCTCTCCACCTCCTTGTATCACCAGAAATCTTCTCCAATGGTCACTGCCGTTGTCCTGACACATCATCTCTCGGAAAGTACGTGTTCTCCCTTCTATACCCACTGCTGCTCAGTACACTGAATCACATCCAACTCAAAAGTTACTTAATTCACAGTTTGCTCTGCTCATAACACAGGGATGCACACCCTCCTTACTCGTCCAACCCGCTCTCTAAAAACACAATGTCCTAAGAACTGAATATGTTTTAAAAATTTTGGTATTAAGTATTGTAACATGAATTTACTCCTCTGTTGTCGGCTTCTTTTGAGACTTGCCGACAGGAAGGTATTGTTGATGGCGCGCCACAAGCGTCGATAATCTCCTTAAATAATAATCAAAATTGGATGCGGGTTCTACTGCGCTACAAAGACGCATCCGGACACACGGATAATCCAAATGTTCAGACTATCAACTAGAGTTCTTTCCGATGACAAAGTACATTGTAGCATCCATGGGTAAAACTTGGCTTGTACTCGAGAACGTGCATCCAAATGAATGGCTAGATTTCTCAGCGTGAGAATTCAAAAGTATATTACATAATATAAATGGTATAACTGCTTAAAACATTAAAAAAAATTAACTTGATGAAAAATTACGTATTGTATTGCAACACTGTCAGGATTGTTTATACTTATCTGCTAGTTAACTTTCATAGAACCAAGTGTGATTAAAAGCATTTCTTCTTTACTAGAATTCAAGGTACAACCATCGTATTTCAATGAAATTGAATGAAACACATGAATTATTAACAATATTTAGAACTGTCTGCACGGCGATTTATGGTTCCTTGTCTAAAGCAGTCTCCTTTAATATATTACCAGAGTGAGAAACATTAACTTCATTATTTCACTTTTATACAGTAGATTAATTTTATTTTTTAAAGTATTCTTAAACTTTAGAAGTTTCACTCCAATATTTTAGACCCATACCGCTGTGACAAATAATGAGGGCAATAAAGCACAAGCATATCATGTTCTGGCTTTATTAGCTTTTGTTAAAGCCGCAATTTTCGCGTTAATTAGTTTGGAAAGCACGGACAGGAGACGCGTAACGTCAGAGTCTCGCTTTTCAATAGAAACTCAAAATTACGTATAGACAGAATACCGTTAAGCTTAATGCCAATTCTCTATGACTCCAGTGGAGTCATCATTGTATGCTAGTCCTCTTTAATTACTTCGGGGCAATTTTCATCCCTTCTTAATTTGATTTACAAATCGATGTAATCTGAAATTCCAATCAGAGACTTTCCGAGAACTTTTAAACCACAGTGAGATTATGCCATTGTGTATTCTTATCACTTTTGCCAAGACTTACAAAATTTACTTAAAATAACTCATTGACGTGCTGAAAAATGTATATGATGTTACTGTTTATTAATCGCTTTCTTGAATCATTATTTGCATCGTTTGAAGGTTTTACAAGTGACGCTGAATAACTTCACCGATATTTGTAAATTAAATAATGAATATATGTATAATAAATTAGACTTGTGTATTTTTTCGCAATTATGTCCATATTCGAGGCCCTTATTGAATAATATCCAATAAAATACTGAAAATATTGTCAACCATAGATTATTTATGGAAATTAAAGGAGGAGTTAAAGACGAATAAAGCATAATTGAAATTTCATTAATAAATTCTGGTTCCTTTTATATACTTGCTGAATACATTTTATTTTGTTAAGTGTTCGCTATACCTAGATAATGTTTCCTCTTATGCGTGTAGATGATAAAATTTCACTATAATTTATAAATTAATATTAAAGTTGTTATTGTTATATACTCAATTACTCATAATGACTTTTTTTTCACATAATGCTTAATAATGCCTAGGTAATAAGTGCTAACTTTTAATAGGTCCTTAGTAATGCATTGTGAAATAAACCCTTATTTACAGCTACAGCCTACACGAGAGTTGGTTTTCCCCCTTTCGTAGCATAGTAAGAAATAGAAAGAGGGTTACAGACTAAAGAAAAATATAGCCGAGGATTAATTATATTTGAAGAATCCTACTCAGTATTCGACTATATATGATGCAGGGTAAACCCTAGAATAACCCGTATCGGGTAGGTAGGATAATCAGGTATTTGTTCCGCGATCTTAGGATACAATTGGAGCGGGGTTTGCTGTGGAGACTCAGCTTTTTCGTCTCCATACCTCGATCAGTATTGAAGGCAGCTGGCCGACTGTACCAAAGGGAACAATGGACAACTCTTTACCACATACCCACCGTCTGTTACCCTGGAGCACAAACCGTGAAAACTAGCCTAGCAGTCCCGCCTTTTCAAAACCAGAGAGAGAAGAAAGTATCCCGACATCTGGCCCTTTCCTTTAAGATTCTACCTTTAAAATCTTGCCTCACAGTCTCCCCTAGTACTTTTTTGTTGATGAAATCATCACTTCTATTTCTTCTTTTAAAGAACCTTAGCTATGGAAAGCCAAAACTTTTATAATCTATTTTTGGTAATGGCTCACTTTGACAATACATAGTTTAATCCAATAGTTATAAATGTATGTATTTCAAACATTTTAATAATTTAAATGTAGTTTAAATTATTTGTACTTTCCATGTTTTGGTTTTATAACGCATTCACATTGACAGTAATTTTAATTGTATCGTGCTTCGTTTTTCCAAGCTTATCGGCTACAGGGTATTAGAATAAAATAATTTTTGCAAGAATTTCAAACAATGAAAATTTAACGATATTGTTACTTTTTAAACAGCTCATGGGCCATAAAGGAAAAAGCAGTTATGGTGGTTCTTACTATTTTCTGCTCATTTAATAAAAGGATAAAAAAGTTTTATTTCACCAAATAATCATATTAGGCCTTAAATTATAACGTTTAGTTTAATATTACTTAATATTTTCTATTTTTTAATCAAATCGGAATATCATATTATTTATACTGCTTAAATAAAAGTAGCCAAAAAATTTTGAACTATTTTCGTATCCCTCTGGAGAGCTTAAATAATTTATTTATGATTATTAAAATGAAGGAAGGAAAGAAGAAAATGCGCAAAATACTTGTATGTTAAATAAATAATTTTTCCATCAGATTTGTGTGTTTTGTGAGTTATGCTTCCTCATGATTCGTGCTGGTGAGGTCCCACTCCCCATGACCCCCAGAAGGCTCCGTGGACAGTTGATGGAAGTTTCTCCATTCATCTACAGCCTATCTGCGCTCACTTAGCTCAAGAAACGGTATAAGATCGATGACATCGGCTTCCCTGCCTCAACTGTTCTTCGCAGAATTCTTCTTGGCGAACTCTTTTCCACCTTAAATAAGCGCCAGCTGCTCCCTTTCACCTCGGAGTAAATGCTCTTTCTGGCGCATTGAAAATTAAATATTGATAGGTATTGATCTTTGAAGAGTTTTGTCCACGACCTGGCAATAAATCGTTCGATATGACAAATGCCTCAGTTCAAGGTGTGTTGATTTATAAGTTCTCAGATAACAATTTCAGTAGTCGTAGTTCAAACTCAATGATTGCCACGATTAACAGTACACAATAATTTTTTATCCAACTTACTCCGACAAAACCTGACCACACGTTAGCAGGAAAATTTCTCGTGCGTTGCAGGAGGCGGCCCTTGATATTTCTATTTCTCAGCTTTCTTTTCTCAAATTTCGCAGTAAAGAAGCGTCTCTTAGAAAAATGCCAAGAGGGAAAAATATTTGACACTCTTCATTTCCCTTTATGCTTTTACACTTACTTCTTGTTACACCCTATATATGCAACACAATACCAATTATCTACACGGGAAAAATATTATTCTACAAATTACATTTTATAACCGTATGGTTAATTTTGTAAAACTGAATGTATATAAGTAAAAAATAATGTATTCTGTAAGAATACCAGACGTTGTTAAAACAAACAGCGACGTATAAGGTTTGCTGCTTTTATGCGTTCCTATACCATTCATCAGATTGTACTGTAGTAATCTGCCCAGAGAAGGTTTCTGTCGGTCTTTCGAAGATTTACGTTTCTTCTTTACCCCCTTTCAGGTAAAAGAAGTTCCTACCCAATAAAGAACTTACAACGGTATAGATTGAGCTCTCAAGTAGACTGTAAAAGTACACGATTAAATTGATATTAAGCATAATATAATGATTAAATTTAACTAACATTTTATTTAAGTAGTGTTACTTTTTAATTAATTAATAAATATATAAAATATTATATATAAGTCGCAGTGCGTATGATTGAGGGTCGATATATAAAGACTAGGGCAGCAAGAATTCAATTTTATCTTTTTTTATTTCAAATTAATGAGACTGAAGAGATGGTTCAAGTATCTTCTTCTTATGAATACAATTAACTTTTTCTGTGTGTGCTCATTTAGATCGGTAGATTTCTTCGATTAAGATATCGAATCGCGGTGGTTATGATGAAACTAAGCTGTCATAAAGTAGTGGATGTTAAAAGCTAAATTTTCAATAATATGACGCTCTTGCTGTAGTTCAATAACGTGTTGACAAAGAGATTATATAATATAATTGTTCAGTTCTTCGTCGCGCACCCTGTTAGTACATAACAATTTAAGGATTCTCTCAGTCTTATTATAAACACACGTCAACATAAAAATGGGAGTTTTCTTCACCCCAGAGTGACTGCAGGGATCACCTGATTATGTTGGGAATGCCACGCACTCGCTCTGGATTTTTTTAATCAAAGTTCTCACATGCCGAGTCACCTTCTCCTATTTTAGGAGGTAAATGTACTGGGGTCGAATACCTTGGGGATATGGAAAGAGTTTTCCGCCGATCTCATTGGATCAGTCGGCCATCTGCCTCCTGAAACTGGTGAAGACATGGAGCATGGAGAGTGGAATGCTGCGACCCCACAGCAAACTCGTCTCTCGTCCTTCGGAAGGGCATTAGAATGGTACCCAATGCCCGACCTACCTGATGCAGGTTTTCTAGGGTTTTCCCTGTATCTCTTTGGGTGAAACACCGGGTAGGATCCTTAGACCACAGCCCGGGGGCCGTAGTCAACCCTTGGCTACCTTGCTCTACTTTCTGCATCCGCCCTTTTCAATTCTCTTCCTATGCTATTAAAGGGTAGTTGCCTGTTTCAGGATCACCCTCATGTAGCCTATTAACCCAAAAAAAGACCGATACGCAATTAATGTAATAACGCGTTCTGTCATTTATGATAGTATTTAATAATTTACTTGGAAAAACCCGTGCTATCGGTCCCTTCAGATGCCATCGGTTACTAGTCATGTCCCTTATTTTGGTCCCCATTTCCTTGTAATTATTACTATCCACTGACGTTCTAGTTATGTTAAACATTCATTACATTACGATTCTCTGCGCTTTCCTCACGACGGCAATTGTGTAATTTTATTTCATACGTACTTATTTTTGTTATGTGAATTTAGTCTTATATCGACGAAGATGGTCGATGGAAGGGACAATCACAATTCGGAAAGGACGATCGCTTCCCCAAGCAAAGAGATGAGAAAAGGTGAATAGAACAGTTCGGTATCATTGGATTCGCTGTCATCTTGATGACAGTCAAGGATTGGCGTCTTGGTGGGTGTTCTGAAGAAATTCACTGCCTAAGGCAGTCTACACAACTTAAAGGATAGGAAGGAAAGAAGACTAGCAATTATTGCTAAGAGCCCTTGAAGGAATGTGTTGAAGCGAGCGATGGATGTCCCGGACTGACGAGCTAAACTGGCGTTTGGTGAATGTGGACCAGGCACCTTTATGGGTTGCTAGACAGTTACACCTATGGAAAAGGCAGTAATCCCCTTAAAGTCTCGCCACTCAGAGGTCCTGCTGACACCGCTATTCCCAAACTAACGCTGGGAACATTCCTAGACGTGTATGAGACACCTGATACGCAGGGTCATCAAGTCCATAGTCGCCGGAAGTATAGCGCTCTTAGACTTCATGAAATTATTCTCAATGCAATATATATATATATATATATATATATATATATATATATTGTAACATGAAAAGTTACGATGAACAATGCAGGCCAGCTTGCGAGTTGCAATTGCTGAGGAACTGACGCAACGGCGGGCCAACAATGTGGTCTGGAGAGACCTAGTGAGTCGTAATGGGGTAATGGAAGGAGCAGGTTGTGTCGGCGGGACGACGATAGAATGACCACGCCCTGCAGATATAATTTTTTCTCATGCTCTGATTGGAAATTAAAAACTATTAAAATCAAGTCAAAGGAATTAAGAAATCTTCAAATACGGAGGAACAACGGATCTGCTACAATATATATGACACTAGTAAACCATAGTGCAATTTGCCGAGCAAGTTTATAATAATAATTAGGTTATTGATGATAGAGCTCACAGTTGCAATTTAAATTTTTGATGTGTACACCAATGATATTCTTGAAAGTTCACTCCGTACAATGTCTTAGTAGAATAATGTATTCTTTTTTTGTGTGTCCAGGACGACGACGTTTGTCTGAGCCGAATGCTGGAGCCTGGTGCGGGATCCGGCATGGTGTGCAACACGGCCGTGTGCCGCCATGCAGCGGCGAAGCTGTCCGCTGCTGTGGACTGGGGCGCAGATCCTTGCAAGGACTTCTACAATTTCGCGTGCGGCGGTGCAGGATCAACGGAGGGCGCACCTCTCAGTTTAGCAACGCTGCAGAGACATGTGGATTCCCACGTCCAGCGTGAGTATTGTCTCTACCTGTGAAATTCTCAAGCCCTCTTCATGCAAATATCGGCTCACTCAAAAATACCATCCAGACGCTTCCTTTATGGTCCATTCAGAACGTGACTTGAAATAATTATAAATTATGAAGCAACTCAAAATATTTACGTCGTTTACGTTGGGAGCTAATATATCCTTTTCAAATTCTAACGTAGTGTAGTTACTACATCTCTATACAATCATCTTGTTTCTTATTTCAAGTAAAATTAATTTAGTCAAAGCCAGTTTTCATTTATAAAACAATCATAATTCTTTTACAAATTGCTCATCAAAATTTACGAGAAGCTTTTGCCATTCCTTGATATATTCATCTAACTTACACTACGTTAACGCCAAGGTGTATGTTACAACTGACGGACGAGCCTCCGTTTGTCACGTCTGTGGCTTCCATCACTACAGGCACCACTATACATTAAATTCATACCTCCCATTATTTTCCATATACTATATTATATATCGTAGATCACCTAAAATCTTTATAAATTCCAATTTATATATATATATATATATATGTCATTATCCATTTTATTATTGAACAACTATCAATTCAATATTGGTCACCGGACCTTAGTTTTGGAATACGCCTCGTATATGACTTTGGTCTTATAATGCTTCAATAATAATAATAATTATTATTATTATTGAAACTGCCATCGGGCAAATGACCAATAGCAGCTTAATAGTAATAATAATAATCATTATTATTGAAGCATTATAATACCAAAGTCATATATGAGGCGTATTCCAAAACTAAGGTCCGGTGACCAATATTGAATTGACAGTAGGCCAGAACAAAGTTTCACGCAAGCTGCGCTATGTACTGACCCGTTATAAAACTTTTAACAGTTGTTGTTTTAATTCATATATCGCTTTCCAGTCGGTGAGAGCATATTGTGACAATCGTAGATCCCGCCAGTTGTGAAGTGCGCGGTGTGATTAGATTTTTGCTGGCAAAAGGATCATCAGTTGTTGATATTCATCTTGAGCTATGCCTGGTGTATGGACTTGAAATGACAAACAAGTTCGAAAATGGTGCCGATAATTTCAAAATGAACGCACAAATCTTCACCATGAACAGCGGAGAGGCAGGCTTAGTATTCGGGCCGACGAAATCGTTGATAAGGTGAACCCAAAACTTCGAAGTGATCGTTGATTGACGATCAGTTGTCTGGTTTATGAATTCCCACATGTTGCTCGAACCTCAACTTACAGGATTGTCGCAGAACAGTTTCGACATGACAAACCCTTGTGCGAGGTGGATTCCAAAACTGCTTACTGATCAGCACAACGATCAAAGAATGCGTTGTGCACGCCAGTTTTTGGAGCGCTATAAACAAGATGGAGATGGTTATTCCCCCAAGGACGACGAGACGGGGATTTCGTTCACCAACGCTGAATCGAAACAACAATCAAGACTGTCGTTACCAACTGGTTCAATTCCTACGCGGCAGACTTCTGTGTAGAGGGCTTAAAAAAGTTGGAACAGCGTTACAAAAAGTATAGATATGTAGTAAAATATTATTGTCGATAAAAGCCTATTCTTACGATATTACTTTTTTTATATAAAAAAATGTACCTTCGTTTTTAAATACGACTCGCATATATATTCCTCACATATACAATGAGTATCTTTCTTCATTAACCGTTTACATTCATTATCTTATGTTTAACCTTATACATCGCATTCACTATCACAGCGTTTTTTTATTAAATTACACAATCTTACATTAACCTGATAGTTTTAATAACATTTTCACAATAAGCATATGTCAGTTTGTGGAAGTTGTATGAAAATCTTTTTATGAGCAGTTTAAAATATAATTGTGATAGTTTATCATTGAGGACTGATTAATAAATGAATTGATGAAATCGAACTCTATCACCTGTCAAGATTTTGAAATTTTTTGAACTCGTCACAAGTTTCGTCCCAGGCTTAGTAGTAAAATATGTGTTCAATATTTAGCTGTTATCTCAAGGAACCTCTTACATGAAAAATAATAAAAGTTAAATGAAAATTAAACATTCGGAATAAATATAGAAACAAACATAATTAAATTTAGTAAATAAATAATTGTAAGATCAAATTTGACAATAACGTTCACTTCCGACTAACTAAAGTTTATTTTTGATAGATACATGTAATTATGTTTTCAATTGAGTGAGGTTTTTTATATCACAATTTATTTAGCAATCAGAATACAATTTTCGATTAGGGAAACTTATTTCCATGTTAGGGCATCACTTTATGGGAACTCAAATAACACAAACGACCAATCCTTAGCCAGGATTCGAAGCCGGGACCTTTCTGATGCGAGGCAACAACGCTGACCACTACAATACAAGAGGTCGGCAATAGGTTTTGCATACAATCGATGTGGAGGTATCGTGGTATGTTTGCATCCACGTTAATAATTTAAATCTGTTTTGGTACAGCTTCGAAGACTCGTTTTAAAATTGCGTTCTGCAGACTGATTACCTCCAATACTCCACTCATACTTGAACAAATAGCGTGTGAGCAAAAGAAACAAGTCAAATTTATAAATAACAAATTCAATAATCATAAATAAACTCAGAAAGTAGCTGAATCTATTGATTAATAATGTATAGTAGAATAGAAACATGCTTTACGTTTTCCGTATGTAAGTAAATAATATTCAAATTCGTATTTTTATTCTTCCAAAATTTAATCAAGCTACAACTTTCAAAAATCTTACTACAACAACAATGACGAGCAGTGGGATTGTTTATCTATCAAAGATACACACACAATTAAGTAAGCCAAAGATCAAACACCAATTCAAACTTTAATAAAATCTCGTAAAAGATTGGGTTACGTACTAAGTTAAATTCATAAAACATTTGTTTAGCAAATTTAACGTCACCTTTACTGCTGTTAACATTTTCTCCAACTTATTTTGTAGTTACAAGAGATATGGAGTCATTTCGCAGCGTTTTTTAAGTTTCCACAGCAAGGTCTATGTTCTTTTTATTCGTTTACTCTACATTGTGTATAATAACTGTTTTCAGTAGCCTCTGTGATTTACTCAGTAGAGATTCATTTGTGTTAATACAGACCAGAATTGTTTTTGAATAGATATCTATTGCTATTTAAATAATTTATAGAAACAAATAAAAATGATATTCTTAACAGAATCATAGATACAGCTGCTGAAGACTTTGATTAAATATAATTAATTAATTGCCGATAGGGAACTACAGTCTCATTTTTATAACTGACTACATCCTTACACAGCTCATAATATGTAAGATTTAAAATTATGGTCTCGGCACAACTAATAATAATAATAATAATAATAATAATACATTACCCCGCGGCTATGTGCACAAAAGATTAATTTAAATTGCGAAAGAGGGCGCTGCGGGAGTTTCTCGCAGGCGCTTCAGCCCAGAGTGACTACGGGGCTTACCTGATCATGCCGGGGATGCCTCGCACTCTCTCTGGTTTTTTTTTTATCAAAGTTCTCATATGCCGAGACACCTTCACCTATTTTAGGAGGTATATGTACTGGGGTCAAAGACCTTGGGCATATGGCAAGAGTTGTCCGCTGATCCCATTGGATCAGTCGGCCAATTGCCTCCTGAAATTTGCGGAGACACGGAGAGTTGCCTGTTTCAGGATCACCCTCGTGTAGCCTGCTACCCAAAAAAAAAAAGGTTAGTCCGGTATGTATTCTTGTAGATTATTACTTTAAATCGTCAGGACTGCTAAAAGTCTTTTACTGGGTAACTCTTAAAAGTATTTAAGGGGCTCAACTGTTAACTTTCTGCTGCAAACTATTCAAGATTGTTCCCAGAATATATGAGAAACCTCCTTTTTCTCTTCCGCATTTTTCTACTCAACTCTTACAACATAGTTGGTATTCCTCGTTACTGTGTGACAACCATTTTTAAAATAGAAATCGCTAATAATCCTTATACGTAGGGTTTTTCAATAGTTGGCAGTCGATATCGAAATGGAATAAAACAAGTTGTATGTGGGGTATTCAAGAAATTCTCTTTTATTAGAAATGTTCATTTATACCCTCTGAAAAATGAAAAGAATTTTTAATACCTTACACAAAGGTTGTTTATTCCGTTTCAACATAAACCCGATCTTATTGAAAAACACTATAGTTCTCCATTCAAGAATGAGAGAAACGTACCCCCCACAATATATAGTCTCACAAGACCGGCATCTTTGTCGCAGATCTTCGGAATAAGATACGAATTGTCCGCTGTACTTATTGGAACAGTTGTTCAGCTGCCACCTAAACTGAGTGAAGCGTCCCCACAACAAATCCCTCTCCCGTCAATGTCCAACGACAAGTACACAATTTCTTGATCTACCTGATACAGGTTTTATAGGGTTTGCTCAGTACCTGTTGTAGGCGAATAAGGGTAATAACCTTAAACAATAGATCTGGAGTCATAGTTAACCGTTGGCTGCCTTGCTTTACCCTTCCGCATCCCTCCTTTCAAATTCCCTCCCTATATTATTAACGGGCAGCTAAGTGGATCATCCTAATTCGAAGATCGTTTGATAAGTTCTCGGAATCCCGCCAGAGAGTTGTTCACGTGATATCAATTGGACTGTTTCCAGTAAACACGTGCCACCTCAGTGCTCTTGGAAGAGGGCTGTGGCGGTGACGTGCTTTGTTGTTGTTCCCGCACAGTGATTTATGAAGATGGAAAAAATCGAGATTCGAGCAGTGATTAAGTACCTCGTAAGGAAGGGTATGAAAGCAAAGGATATTCATGCCGATTTCTAGAATCTGCTCCTTTATATTGAACTGTTGCCAAGTGGATAAATGAATTTAAATTTGGTCGGGAGAGCTTAGATGATGTTCCGTGCAGTGGTCGGCCAAGTAGTGTCACTACTCCAGAAATAATTGTAAAAGGGCACAAAATGGTCATGGAGGATTCCGATTGAAAGTGCGAGAAATTGCTCATGCTTGCCATATTTCATCTGAAAGGATATTTCACATTTTAACTGAAGAATTAGAAATGAAAAAATTATCTCCAAGGTGGGTTCCGCGACAATTGTTGCTGAATCAAAAACGCATGAGAATTGACATATCGGAACAATGTTTGGCCCGTTTTAGGAGAAAAAAAAACAAGATTTTTTGCGCCGGTTTGTGACCACAGAAATAACTTGGGTGTAACGCTAATTTTACACGACCCTCATGTCATAAAACGTGGCCTATTAATCTATTCCTTCTCTTGGCCAACATCCTCCATATTGTTCATTTTCCCTTATTCTGTTAAGAACTTCCTCATTAGCCATTAGTGATTTTATCCACCCATCTGAATTTCAGTATTCTCCTATAGCACCTCTTTCAAACGTTTCTATTCTTTTCGTTTCTGCAACTCCTATAGCCCACGATTCGCACCCATACATCGCTACACTCAATTAGCAGCGATTCCTAATATTCACACTTATATTACCCTAAGTAAATTCATATTTTTAGCAAAAGCCTTCCTTGCCTGTGCTATGCTACTCTTTATGACTACTATACTTCTACCATCTCTAGTTATTACGCTTCCCAAGTAGCAGAATTCCTTAACTTCTGTCAAAATATCCATTACAAATCTAACACCCCTTATTATTCCAGTTTCCCATACTACACTCCATTACTTTTGTTTTCCTTATATTAATCCTTATATTTAGTTCTTTCTCCAGGACCCCGTTCATACCATTTATTATGGTTTTCAAGTCTTCTTCTGACTTCCCAAACACTACAATATCATCAGCAAAGCGTAGGGATTTTATTTCTTCTCCTTGCAGTATGATCCTTTCCATATTCAATTTTAACTTTCTTCATCAACTGTTCTATTTATAAGTTAAACAGCAAGGGCATCCTTGTCTTACTCCTTTCTTGGTTACGGTTTTCTTTTCCCGATCTTCTGTTCTAATTACTGCTGCCTGTCTTTTGTAGAGGTTATGTATAAGCCTCCTTTCTTGATATTTTATTCTATTTGTCTTCAAAATCCTGAATAGCGTTTTTCCAGTTCACATTATCAAACGCTTTTTCTAAATCTGCAAATGCCATGAACCTAGGCCGGTTTTTTCGTATCCTGTCTTCTAAAATTAATCGCAAAGTGAATATAGCTTCTATTGTGCCGACATTCTTCCTAAAACCCACTGATCTTCTCCTAACTCGCATTCTATTTGTCGTTCCATTCACCTATATACTATTTTCGTTAATATTTTGTATGCATGAGATACTAAGCTCATTGTTCTGTGCTGTTCGCATCTCTCAGCCCCAGTCTTCTTCAATATGGGTATAATTAGGTTTTTATTAAAATCTAGTGGTATTCTTCCTTTTTAGTAGATTTCGCAAACTATCCTGAACAGACATGATATTGTTTCTTCGCCCGATGTTTTAATAAAATATTGACTGTGAAATAAATCTTTAACATAAAATCATTTCCGGGGGTTGGAACCACCATCAAGGTAGGGGCCGTAAACTATAGTTTCTGTACCTTCTACGGCCTGTTAATTACACTATTTTATATATTAAAGTAATGGCTATTATATAATATTGTAAATGATGGGGGGATATTATTTAATGAATTTAATTATTGAGTTTAAATATATATTTATTAATTATAATCTCAGGGTATTAATGGTTTGGGTGATCACGTGTAGCAGATCAGTTCGTTGACGAACCTGAATTGTCTTCATAGGCGTCTCGCTGTAATTGTGTTGTGTTGTGGAACTTGAAGCGGCCGGTCGACAATAGCACGAAGTCTTCCTTTCCTTGTTGCTAAGACCTTTCTTCCCTGCTTCCTGGACTGCTCAAAGCATGGTCGCCGCTGCCACCTCACCAATCTCCCAAATCTGTTTCTCCACTCTCCTTCAATCTCCTCTCTCCATCCACTTCGCGATCTCTCCCAAAAATCTCTCTCTATCTCCTCTCTCCATCCACTTCACGATCTCTCCAAAAATCTCTAGAAAATTGTCTCCGCCAGCCTCTTTAAAGCCTTGTCCCCACTTATCCGACACCTATCACTAAGGTGGCAGGGATGGATATCCTCCAATCATATCCCTTGTTTCATTTGGGGAAAACACGCCACCCAGTCACCAAATTCCCAGGCAGATTAAGACATTCCGAAACGGCGACGTTAGTCCAGGTGTCAGTCGCAGCCCCTTTTGTTGTTTATTCCGAAAGGCGAGACGGCGGGCGGAAAAACCCCTTCTTCCTAGCAAACAACTTGCTCATGCCGGAATATTTGCTATTTAAGTTCCCGAAAATTATAATAAAAATTTGGACGCGGGTTCTACTGCGCTACAATATATATACACAAATGTAATATCTCAGAATATTTTATGTGATGATGATATAATACAGACTTAAATATGTTTCACACTAACATTAGTCAACAGTTAGCATGATATTGCTTCGTCAATTCAAGAAAGAATATTATACTTGATTCCTAATTATTTATTAATAAGGAGGGGGCAAAATAATATTTACTTAAACATTGAAATATTATACCTATTCAATAAAAAATGCCTTCTGATAAATTATTTCACGATCATGATTTATCATTCTGCTGGAAATGTCCTGCTGCTAGAATTTTGGAAATGTTTTATCTCTTGGGGCTCATGTTTAACAAACAAACGAGCTATTTTGTCTTAGGGTGACAAAAGCAACGGGAGTTTAATTGGAGTGCCCTTGTGAAAAGCGCTCTACGAGAGGTGCTGGAAGATTGATGTCGTAATGGAGGAGCTGTTTACTGCCATCGCCGCGTCGCTGTGGTGAATTAGTTTGTAGGCAGGCGCAGTGAATGATTTATGAAAGCCTTTTTCCTCTGATGTCAGGGTCGTACCTCATATGTCTAAGTTGTCTCTCACAACAAGCTTATAACGTTGCTGCGCTGGCCTTGATTGAGCTGAATAAAACGCAGCTAAAATAATACTTTCTTACAAAAAAGTTTTTTTCTGATGTATTAATTTTAATTGTTAATTCTTATATTTTAATATCAATATTTAGAAAGCGCTTACAGGGTTTTATATAAGGCTTAGGTTTTCATTTTCAATAGCAAAATTTAATTATTTTTAATAGTAGTTATTTCTGAATTTTATTCCGTTGATTGTGATTTTTATAAGTTTATACTTACAATTCATGAAATGAAACCAACTTTTTACTTCAATCAGACTATTATTCACTTCGCTAACATTTGTAATATGTGTGAGTTTTTTCTGTAATTCTATTACACTGCAATTATTTTCCACAAAGCTCAATAAATTTTACTAAATTCTTCTCTTTAAGATAAATCTGATAGCTTAAGTTAAATCTTCCTGCGAAATTCCGATTTCCAAAAAAGATGATTATCTGCGACCTACAATGTGTAACGGTTTTACTCTTTACTATTTACCTTACGTGCATGTAACGTCTTACAAATTAATGAGAGCTAGCACGCAAACCCGCAATACAGCTATATATGAGGTCATTGGCATTACATATCATATTAAAGATTGCTTGCTAAAAGTTTCAATTCATCGCTCCGAAAATTTTGAGCCTGGCCTATTAAGTATTTTCCTATTGGTAAATATTGTCCAATACTTAACTGGCCAATATATTCAATAATGCCTTGCGCTCCTGTGCTATAAATTTTACTTAAAATTGAGTTCCATTTACTACTGCTACTATTAAAGTAATATTATAATTTCAATAACTTCACTTTTTACCACACTCCATTAATGTACTTTTGAATTTCTTCAAAACAATTTATTAGTAGCTTTCGCTGCTAAGACATCTTCAACTTGAAAACTATTTCATTTAAATAATTGTAGTATTGATAAGTGATGGTCTAAAATTGAGATTACAAGTCTATGTACTATTATTTACAACATAATTTTAGAGATTTGAATTTCATTTATAATAAATTATGCATAATTAGTTATATAAAATTAAATGAAGGTAACTACTTTTTTTGGGTTAACAGGCTACGTGAGGGTGATTCCGAAACAGGCAACTCCCCTTTAATAGCATGGGAAGGGAATTTAAAAGGGAGCATACGGAAGGTAGAGCAAGGTAGCCAAGGGTTAACTAGGGCCCCAGGGCTATAGTTTAAGGATCCTACCTCGTCTTTCACCTGAATAGATGCAGGAAAAACCCTAGAAAACCTGCGTCATGTAGGTCGGGCCTTGGGTACTATTCTCATGCCCTTCCGATATTACGGGAGACGAGTTTGCCGTGGGGTCGCAGCATTCCCTTCTCCGTGTCTCCTCCAGTTTTAGGAGGCAGTTGGCTGACTGATCCAATGGGATCAGTGGACAATTCCTGCCGTATGCCCAAGGTCTTCGACCCCAGTACATATACTTCCTAAAAATAGATGAAGGTGTCTTGGCATGTGAGAATTTTGAAGAACCCAGAGAGAGTACGAGTCTTCGATCCTAGTACATACGCCTCCTAAAACATGTGAAGGTGTCTCGGCATGTGAGAACTTTGAAAAAAAAACAGAGTGTACGAGGCATTCCCGACAGTCAGGTGAGCCCCGCAGTCACTCTGGGGAGAAGCGCCTGCGAGAGAAAACGCCCACAGGCACCTAGCTCCAAGGTTACTACTACATACCTTCATTATTCATTTTTTGTTCCTCGTCATTCATATCTAAACTGTCATTAATTAGTCAGTACATTTGACAAATTATTAATCTATCTTTAATAGAAATCTTGTATGAGACGAATATTAACTAAACAGGTTGTGATTATTTGGGATCATTGTCAAAAATAATGTTTTTTTTTATTAAAAATGGCCCGTGTTTGTAGCGCAATAGTTTAGTAATTGTTTAAGATATAGTTAGTTCCATTTAATCTTATTAGAGGTATTAGATACGACTGAAAAAATGACAAAAATTGGAACGAGCTTTTTAACGGTAGCAGTTTGTCGGGGATATAATCCCTGGAGTCTGAGTATATGCACGAAGCAGACAGGAGTTGTAACATCCAAAAATTTAATAATTTTTGTAGAACATGTGATTGAAGAAGTTTATAATATTGAGACTGTTCGTTCAGCCGTGGTACTGTGAAGAAAAGATTCTTCAAAGTGCAGTCGTGGAATACAGATGTTACTCCCCGAGCAGTAATATCCGTATTATTAATTTTTTATGTGTTAAGTGATTAAATATATCAATATAAGTGGAAGACAATTGTTTATCTATTACATCGATCAGGAATCTATATTAGTGTTGAAATTAAAGGCATAATTGAAGTTCTATTAATGCATTCAATTTACGAACTAAAATTTAAATGTCATCATAATGTAATGAAAATAATAATACATTAAATGTTTAAAAGTTGAATATGGCCAAAATTATATACTCCTGCGGTGTAGGTGTCAGCATTACTGCCTCGCATAAAGAGGACCCTGGTTCCTATCCTGGAAAGGGCATGGAAGTTGCCTGAGTTCTCATACTGCGAAACTGTAATTGCGTTGTTTGTCGATAGAAAGTTACATCTCATGGTTATTGGTGGGTTTAAGAATAGGGAATGGTATTTAAATAACTTCCTATTCCAAATATATTTTTATTCGTTTTGGAAAAATATTAGGAGAGATAGTTGCATAGTTACATAACTGCATTCTGAAGTTGGATTTGTTTGAAAAGCTTTGATGGTTATACTGACACTGCTAACTCCGACTATTAGTCCTGCCATCCTACTTGTCAGATAACATCTGACGATACACTATACTAACTTCTGGGCATGGTGATTGCTAAAGTCAACTATTACGCGGACGAATGTCAGTAATCGATGCTAGACCTCCTGATCTGAATTTCTCGTAGAAATCAGATAAATTATATTGTTTTCTTTTTTTAATCGCGGAGGTTTGTCAAGTAACTTCCCTTTGTCGACTTCGGTTTCACTGCCCACTGATAACTCTCTTGGAGTTCTAGTAGCTGCGCATTCCTTATAAAAATATGTAACTGACAATAGAACTTCTAGCTCTACGTTTCCTGTAAGGGTTACCAATCATCTTCACGCCATAACAATCACTAGTATCTATAGTCTTGTGCTTTACATAAATAATGATTATGGGTAAATTTCGGCAACCGGAGATGAAATCTTCAAAAGAAAAAGATCCAGTCTGCTAATTCCAAATGTACGACATATTTTAAGTTCCCTTTGATGAACTAATACATGAAAGAAAAACTATGCCGAAATGCTAGAGAAAGACAAGGTAAACTCAGGTTTACACGGGAGTAAATTTAGAAGAGTCAGCATCTTGTAGACTAGTGTGTAAAGGTTAATATTTCCATTGCAATTATCTGAACTGAAGTTCTTTAATCTCAGAAGACAAACAGTCGTTTTATGTCAGAAACTCAATTTTATCACACTCAGTTTCTTGTTATATCAGTTTATCAAATTCTACTGTCTAATATTCGTTTCTCCGTTGCAAACATCAATTATTCTACTTCTTCTCCCAGCCACTCATAGCTATTGTGAGTCTTGTCCAAATTATGAAATGTAGCATGTGACGGAGATTAAGGAGATTAACAATGTAGATTATTTATTTGGAATTGAGATTTTAATTAAGAAAAATATTTGAATTAAAGAATCTGATCTTTTAATCACATGTTCAATCGTGGTCGCATCGAGGATTGCGAAACTTAGTAGTCTAGGTTTCGTGTACCTGTTGCCACCGCCACGTGGCATCGGATTATCAGTCGCCCTCGTCGTCGTTTCTGCAGGTTCCCTCTCTTTCTCAGCTCGAAGAGTAACGTCGACGACTACACGACGAAGAATCTTGGTGTTCACTACACTACGGCTGTGCGAAAAGTATTCATTTGATATATTGATTCCATTAGTCCCCTGCTGATGAAATAGGAAAGTCAAAAAATTGTTATGTCACACGAAACGAATGCAAAAGAACAACAATACAAAGCATAATACAACTATAACATATAATAAGAAACAATACAAAATACAACATAAAATATACTGTTTTCAAATAAAAAATGACAGTACCATAAAGCATAAGAATAAGTGATAAAAATTCGCTCTCCAAACTCGAATCTGAACCAACAGGAGTCCTAAGATTAAACCGTTTACTCTAAAAAGAATTTTACTGTTAAGTGATATTAATTATAATAAAATACACAGATAAAATTTATTGGAATTTGAAGAAAACTATCAAAAATGGAAAAATATTTAAAACAGTACTTCATAATTTTATTTCATTAAAATATTTAAACTTTAATGTGAACGTTGGTAAAAATTACTTTAGTCCCTGTATCGAATTTTAAGTCATTACCAATTACATTACTTTAATATTTCACGTTTGAAATGAGTGAAAGTTTAAAACAATTAAAACTTTCAAGACTCTAAAACAAGTAATAATTTCTCAATTATGTGGTGATTTTTAAACTTTTAATTTCAGCCATGTTAGACATTGTATATGTGGTACGCGCTTGAATTTCCTCAGCATATTTGCGGCGAGCTAGGAGGCGTGGACCATCGACTGGGAACCACATCACCTGGCGGCGTACTACGTGAGAATCCTAAGCCCCAGTACTCAGACCTTTATACAACGGATTTTTAACTAAACCTGAAGCGAACAGGTTTTGTTTTCTGTATTAAATGACAAAGAATTCAGTAGACTCAACTCTCCCAAACTAAACAAAATTGTTATTCACTTGACATTTCTATCATGCAGAGACTTATTGAAAATCGAAATTCTATTCGATACATTCAATACATGTAATTATCTCTTTGAGATGATACGTACTTAATTGTTCCGAACGTTTCAAGGCCGAAGTCGTTTGAGTTTATTTGATATATTTTCTACTATTATTAAATGTAAAGATTATAATAAAGATGAAATCACTTAAAACGGTGTAGCCAAGAGACTACACAAGTTGTATGTATACGTTTCAATAACACGCTACATTTCATGTATGTAGCACCAGATGTCTAGATCTGCGACAGATCGCAATCAACCCTGATTACAGAGCGGATAGGTATCAGACCTCGTTGATCATTGCTGAGCCATTGATGTCCAGCTCCTTGTTCCCTATTCGTTGTTTTAGCGCCCGTCAAACATTTTCCATTTATGCTCACGACAGTAGCAAGCAAACAGCCGACCAGCTTCGCTGATTCCGATATGCTCCTTCACAGGCGCTGTCCTTTGTTGAAGTCACTTAAGTTAAAAGATCTCCCCATTCTAGGTGCATACCGTATCTGCTTCCTTACCATGTGACATTCCCAAAACGTCATCGTGTGTGTTGGACAGTGATCATAATGTCCTGGCTCATCAGTGTATATTATAAACATAAAATGTAGGTACCCTAAAAATATACGAATTAATGAAATTATAAACTGTTGAGATACAGATAAGTATATAAATAGCGCTTCCTCACATTTAAATATTTTGGCCGTACACTTTTATAATACATTTGAATTCAGTTTCTCGAAAGCAAAGTATGTTAATCGACGCTGCAACATAGTTGCAGATGTTTCCTTCAGAAAAACAATAAAGTAATATTTAATTATAATATGAATTACGATGAGTATAGTCCTTAATAATAAAATAAATAATTATCTCAGGTTTCGGTTAATTTATTTATGAAGAATTGTTTCAATGACATACTGTAATGAGCCGATGGTTTTAGCGGAGCTGTTTGTTTAGACAGAGGTTGGCGACGTATCTATTTTGAATGTAATACTCATTCCCTACTGACCTGAGGATATTCCCCTGCTGCTGAATGACAAAGCCAGCGTTTGTCATTACATGGGGTTGTGGGGGACGTGATATATTGGAGACGCACGTAGTCTCGCTGACTAGAAGAATGTCTCCCTTATTTGCTGACGAGCAAAAGGTAACGTTTGGCGCAACGCAAGGGGGAGTAAATGGTTGAAAGAAGGAGCTTTGGAAGTC
The DNA here is from genome assembly GCA_034510155.1 of Eucriotettix oculatus. Lineage (NCBI taxonomy): Eukaryota > Metazoa > Arthropoda > Insecta > Orthoptera > Tetrigidae > Eucriotettix > Eucriotettix oculatus. The sequence goes on along the minus strand of CM067376.1, from coordinate 133,769,912 downwards.
GAAGAACGCATTTCGGCATATGCGGTGCCGTATGCATGGATAATGTGTGCGCCAACCAAAAAAGTTACCATTTAGCCTGCCAGAAACAACATTTTTGGTAGCCATGACAGCCTTCTCATTGTGGGTGACGTCGCCCACAATATCTGTATTACATCTTGAGCGCCGTCAAAGCAGCCAACTCGCCAGTCTGCTTTATTTAAGTATTCAAATTCATGTATTTGTAAAAATTGCATTATTTTAAAAGTACTACCGAACTGATTTTATGCAATCTGTAAAAATATCTGGTTTGGTATATATATTAATATTATATATATATATATATATGAGTGACCCACAAAGTAAATAGAAAGAGTCTAATTGCTTTTCCTATTATTTTTTTTAATATAATTTCTTATTGTATTTATTAGTCCTTAATTTCGTATAGAGAATAGCTGTTTGATATTAAATCATATTAAATTAATGTTACATATTTGTTGTATTTTAAATGAACTCCTTACGTAGAAAGTAATCTCCAACTGTGAGGAATAAATTAATAATAGGATTGTTATTCATTCAATACAAACAAAATTAATATTTTGTTTCAAAACAGTCACTTGTAGTTTCTTTCTTCAACCAAAATGACGTGTAAAAATGTAAATAAGTATGGTTGTTTCTGGAGTACACGAACAACTCGGAAAGAAAAATGGAGTGACGTCCATCTTGGTTTAAATTGTAGTCGTCGAATGAATTCAAATACCAGCATGTTTAGTGCTGTTTCTATGAGCACATATTTTGGCGTACCCTCCGCTTCACTTCTGACCACAATAGAAGGGAGGCATGTCCACTTGAAATTTACGACTTTACCCGCCCATGTAGCACACACGCTGTATATAGTAGTAAGCCGTTGTCCAAGTATCTTTCAGGAATGTAACTAATGCACAACAATTTAGTTTATTAATCCGAATCAATTCTCAAAATAACGAGTTATTTGCAAAAATATGCTCCAGTCGCGAAACTGTTAAATCATTTCAAATGTTAGAACGTCTTATCTAGAACAACAATTTAATTTAAAATCACTAGGTGAATGTGGATTCTACTACTATTGAAGTTTAAATCAGCGCTCACCATAGAATATACACAAAAATTCAAAACATTTTAGTTCTTTACAAAGACACTATCTTAGCTTAATTAATTATTTAACAATTTATGCTACTCCTTCCCCCTGTGTTTGGGTTATCTGCTTGCCTACTTTTGACTACTGAGACTTAAGTTACCTACAAATTCATGACCCTCGTAAAGACTTTTGTAATTTAATTTTTCCAAATGGTGGATTACTATGCACATATCGTTAAAGAAAATCCGTTTAGCCGTTTTTCCGAAAAGTTAACAAAATCCTCCTATACTCATATTTTTCTTCCACGTTAAGATGGAGTTTAACTACATAAAATGAGAAAAATAATGAATGTTTCACAGTTTAAATTATTTGATTTTAAATGTTTTTACAATTTTAAACAAGTAGAAATTTTTTCGCGTGACAAAAAACTTTAATTTTAATATTAAGCGATACTCGTAATATTGTAGACATAGTAGAGAAAGAAACTTGTATAAAAGGTCCTGTTAATGTAAAATATTATGGACTAACGTACGTTAAGAAATTATCTTAGGATTTTTGCAGACTAATAAAAAAAGTGCCGACCTCCTGTTGTGTAGTGGCTAGCCTCTAGTTATTGCCTCACAACTCAGGGGTCCCGGATTCGAATCCTGGCATGGGCTTGGATGTTTGTGTCGTCATGGTAGCGAGGACCGGGATTAAGGCTGATGGGGAAATGATACACTGACCATGTATCATCCCCAAATTCGGAATGTGTCACGCCAGTTGACAGTCCGCAGCCGCCTCGGTAGGCCTAGGCCCTCAACAGGGCTGTTGAATCATTGGAAGAAGAATAATAATAAAAAATTAATGGATTTATAGTGATAAAATAGCATTTAAATCTGTAATTAAGATATGTAAACTCATATGTAATTTGAAAGTTAACTGTAAATTAGAAGATGTTATAAATGGTGTGTATATGTTACGATGCAGTGATTGTAGCGTTTGTTATATTTGTACGAGAGGAATGAAGATGAAAAATAGGATTTACCATCATATAAGTAATATACATTCAAAAATCATAAATATGGTATTCATTACTTTTGCATTTGAAATAGTTCAGACATAATTGAGATTGGGAAAATTACAGATTCTTACATATAGAAAGATCAAAGTTCATAAGAGGTCTTCTTGAATGATTTTTTTTAGATTATTTTTGGTCGCATCAACAAGGAAGAGTTATTAGTGACCCGACTTATATATCTTATGGTTTACCTAATCAGTTTATTCTAAATGTCTTTGCACAGTTGAGATTCCTTTATAAATGCTAATAGGCTGAATATTGCCTCCGCGTTGTTGCATATGTCTAATCTGGAGAAAGGAGCAATAGTTTTATTTCTGATGTTGTTGAAGTTGTTGCACTCTAATAAGATATGTTCAATGGTTAGCGGAGTGTTTTAGAGCGAGCAAACTGGTCGTGGAAGTCTGAAAAAAAAATAATAATGAGTGAGGTTGGTGTGAAGGGATCTTATTCGACTGAGAACCACTGGTGAGGTCTGGATGATGGTTCAGATCGTCATAATTGTTGATTTCCTTGTGAAATGTGCCGCTATTTTTGTTTTTGCTGTTGATATGTCATTTATCTTCTGTCTTTTTTATGCATTCATTTCTTATATATTTGCTAGTGCACATACTGGGATGGTGGTAATGTGCCTGTTGTGGCTCCGCCTGCTTTGCTAGGGAATCCACCCGACCGTTTCCACATCGTGCAGGTATCCATGCTATATGGGTAGCTTTCTTGTTCTTGTTTCGTTCATTTAATGGTGTTGATGTTTTTGAATTTTGGATTACGTATGATGTTTATCGCTGCCAGAGAATCTGTGAGTATAAAGAAAAATTCATGTGGGGAGTTGACACAGTATTGCAAAGAGCTCCTCTGTGGTGGCTGAGGCTATACTGTTGACAGGCCTAGATTTACTAAAGTCCGATAGGTAGAAGGCGCAGGTTTTTCCGTGATTGGATTTCGACGTGACTGTGAAAATTGCGGTAGGGTTATTGAGTCTGGATAGTAGTGATTCCAGGTTAGCCGACGCTTGTTCTTTTCGTAAGGCTTTCGGCAGGAGGTTTAATGAAGTGTCCAGGGGAAGTTCATGATATTTACAAGGCGGTGACTTGTAGTTTGTATTGTAGTCGATTTAAGGTAATTGGATGTCAGAGATAGTTATTTTTTCAGTTTGGAATGGCGCATAGTGGGGGATTGTGAATGGGTCAAGTTCGGAATACTCGGACTGAATATCTGCCTTCTCATTTATTTGTTTTCGGCTTCCATGGCTTTTAGGGCATATTTGATTGTGTGGAATTTTCTCCTTAGATGTAGGGATATTCTTTCCCTTCATTTTTCCATTCGTTTTTCACTGTATTTAGTTTTCTTAGAGTTTGAGATCAGCACTCAATCTTCAGAAAGATTATGAATTTTTAAGGTTCGTGTTAGGAGTTTACAGCTCGCTCCCCTATTCTTTGCAGCAATAATTTTCAGATTGATTAGCCGGTTTTTCGTTTCAGTCATAAGATGGTTTATGTGGTTCATGAAGTTGAGTCTGACATCCCACAGAATTCCTAGTACTTTTTTATGTTTGTAGTAAATGAATTTGACATCATAAATTTTAAGTGGAAGGATTTTATAAACATGAGAATATTAATGAAGTATTAAACAAAGGGAGTGAAATTGGAAACATAGGGGTTCATTATGAAAATTGCTTTAAAATTAATAAAAAAGTTTAAAATTCAAAACAGAAAAAAATGATCACAATTAAATAACACATAGAAAATATTATTTTCGTAATGTGAATATATTTATAATATGATATTAGAAAAAAATTATTTCGCTATTGTTTAGCAATGATTTCTTAATATTCACACTTCTATTACCTGTAAGTAAATTCCTCTTTTTTGCGATAGCCTTTCTTGTCTGTGCTATCCTATTCTTTATGTCTACTATACTCCTACCATTCCCAAATAGCAGAATTTCTTAACTTCCTTCAAAATATCCCTTCCCAATCTAACACCCTTTGTTATGCCACTGTTTTCCCTACTACACTCATTCAACTTGGATTTCCCTCTATTACACCTTATGTTGTACTCTTCCTCTAGGATCACGACATGCCATTTATTATTGTTTTCCAAGTCTTCTTCTGACTTCACTAATACCACAATACCATCAGCAAAGCGTAGAGTTTTTATTTATTCTCCTTGCAGTTTGCGTCCTATTCCATATTCCGTTTTAACGTTCTTCATCCCCTGTTCTATATATAAGTTAAACAGCATTAAATTACATTATACACCTCAATTGTCTGTTTTCCATCGACAGAAAAATGACCGCGTCCGTTCAGTGTGAAAATAGCACGACGTCAATTTTCAATAAATTTGTCATTGTTCATGCGACGTAAAATAAATAAATTAATAAAAATGTTCTACATGTCCAATACGTGTTTGACGTTCTTTCCTTCTACTCCTTGCCATTCTTACGAATTAATTATGAAAACCTTACATGAATTTGTTGTATGCTATAACATATTCATTACACGTTAAAATCCGGTTTTGGAACGTTGCCAGTTAGTGTCATAACTGTATGAAGTATGGTTGAAATCGGTCTTGTGAAACGTAAAAGGAAGGCAGCGTGTATAAAAAGCACTTCCGATGGCATCTGTTTCTGATATGTAATCCATGGATCGAACATCACGATATGACGGATGTTTCTTCTGCAACTTTTCTTATCAATGATATTTATTTTTCTTATTGACGTTTAGAAAATATCTTTCATCAAACTTGGTTATGCTAAATGAAACTTTCCATAAGTTCCTTGGAGGATTTATTTCTACGTTTGCACTGAAAACCTGAGAATCTCGGGAAAGTTGATTTACTTGCCAAACTTTTAGTTTAAGTTTTCCTCGAGTATTTATTTTTCTGCAGCTCAGGCATTTTCAGCTTTCAAGTAAAACAAGAAGGCGTAGCCCAAGAATGTGAGCGCTCTTTGTGATTCTTACAAAGTATTCAACTTGAATCAGTCAACACTCAAGGCGAGAAATTGAATAAAATCGTCATTCTGTTATTTGATCACTAATTTTTATTAATGATTTTAATTCAATAATCATTATACATACGATAGTTCACTTATAAAAAATACCTGCAAGATACAAAACTTAATTTAGAAAAATTGAGAAAAATTATAAAAAATGTGAAAGAAATACAGCTTAGAAGAAGTAATGTATAAATACGAAATTCGGTATACAAATAAGTATATTTAAATAAAAACGAGAGTATCGGATGAAATATTTCAAATAATTAAAACTATTCAACGCTTACCATGAAATAGTAATACATTTTTATAATTTTGATGCTTTTAACACATTGCTGTGATACTTCGCTAACTGCGATTCTAACTTCCACCTTTCGAACCGTGATTGCCAAACTATTTTGCAATCTACTTGTCGCATTAAAAGACTAAGAAACTCTACCTGACTCTTCAGTTCCAATTTCACATCAGGCATTAATACTTCAAAGCAATATTGTAGGGAAAAAAATTATGGTCTGAAAATTTATTTTTCCTTTCCGTTGAAAAATTAACTTATTAACTTTCCGTAAAATTATCATTATTTTATTGGTAAAAAAAGAAGAGAGTTTGGTTTAAGAAAGTCATATCTACATTTTCACTAACATAATTTAAATCGTTATCAGTAACTACAGTAACGTAAACACGAAACTACCGCTGAATGTAGCTGGTAAATTAAATCATATAATTAAATTTTTTTAAATATACATTTAATGATAGCTAAGGAAAACCTCTTCGGGTCCATAAATCAATTACGTACAATGTATAACTTCTAAACAAGGAAATTGGAACATCAAGATTTATTAATTATTTCTCACGTAATTGAGAATATTGTAACATTAATAAACTGTACGTTTCTATGAATTTAATAAAATTTATACAATTCTGACAGTATGTAGTTAAACGCTTTTTGTGTGGATTTTTTTTTATGTTGATACAGTTTATTACAGATTTTAATTGAAATTTTGAACTAATAATTTTTATAGTTATCTCTCTCTCTTCACACACATATACACACGCTTCCACACAGCCCCCACCCACACCGATCTCTTTATCTTCTTCTCTGTCATAAATCCGCTTCGGCTTGTTTCGTAAATACGCTTTCGAACGTGTTTGGGAAGAGCTAAGTGACTTAATTGGGAGGAAGAACTCCAACATGTGTGCATCATAACTTTTTACGCATCTGCATGTTGTCGGTCCATTGTGCCTTAGTGTTCCATGTAACTAGGTCCGGACGCACTTGGCAAGCAGACAACAATGTTATAAAATATTTGCGCTGTTTGCGTACCGCGGGGAATTTTAACGCACAAAACGCCAGAGCGGCAAGCCGTCAGTTGCAGCTCTTGCAAGGCGAGCATCTGTTTTGCGATCTGAACTAGTTGGCGCTGACTTGTGGCCTCATTGCAAATTATGTGCATTGCAGCGTTGCTTCCTTCAATGCAACCAAGCTAACTGAGAAACGTTTATCATTTTCTTTTTATCGTGATTTATAATTTAGATAATTACTACTTCATTTCCTATAATATTTCATTCCGGAGTTTTTTGCAAACCAAATGAAATTCGCAAAGCTTGCTAGTGACATAGACATGAATTATTAACCTTTAAATTTACGTGTAATTTTGTCATTCCAAATAAATAGTTACGAAAGTATTAATTTCAAGTTTGTGTCTCACTAACGACTTCTTTCTTAATTTCTCATTATTACCGGAACTTATCTTATGGTTATTCATCTTATATCGATTACTAATTTTGCAGTAAGACCCCGATTAACGCGTTGGATGCGTTCCAAATAGTTCAAGCGCTAAACGAAACAGTATTAAATGAGGTCTTGTCTTCTTAACACGGGGTAAGTGAAACAACTGTGAATAAAAAATTCAGATTCTTGTTTTATTTTCTAACATTACATTGATTATGAACTTGTTTGATGTTATGATACGTTGTTGTTAATTCGAACAGGTGCGTTTAGTTGCTCGGAGCTTCATCAATCAAAAGTAAAGGTTTCCTTTCCAGTTTTTTAATTCACAGTAGCGTTTAACTGACTGGAAAAACTGCTCAGTGAAATAATTTTGGGAAATAATCATAGTGATCCAAGATTTTTTTATTGGCCTTCCAAAAAACTTATAAGGATGATTTTGAAATTTTATTCTTTGCTATTGGAATGATATTCAAGTTTCAAGTATAAGTTTTAAACGATCTTTATCGGCTGTAAATCCTGATGCTTTAATTTCTGCACTGGATAAAAATGTACGTTTGGCCTTTTCCTTTTCAACACTGAGTGTTAAATAAAGAGAATAATTACCTCCCTCCATTGTTGCTGGAAATAAGGCAGCTGCAAATATAGATACAGACAAAGAGAAGACTTAGAAGATCATGCCCCACTGTTTTCATTCAGCAAGACAGAAACTAGTCAATATATATACACCATTGAACTTCTAGGGAATCGTCATTAGACAATTACCCTACTCAGGTTTTAAAATACTTTTATAAAATTTACTTAATGCATTGTACTGCAGATTGTAAATTAACAATTTAAATAAACAAAAAAATACATCGTTTTTAATTATGTAGATTACAACACGCGATATGTGAGTGAGTAATCCGCCAAGTCATTCTATGGATTCTCAGTTCAAAAAATAATTGCATTAAAATCAAACTGATCATATTATGTTAAGAATGAAAAATAGATTTAGTAATTTATTAAAAATAAATTTTAATTAACTCAAGATTTTTGTATATAATAAGCATCTATAACCAGCCGTAACATGTCTTCATAAGCAGTGATAAGGAAAACAAATATACGATTGTCAATGACGGTTAAATCATATATATATATATATATATATATATATATATATATGGGTGTGTGTGTAATTCAAGTGTACACATAATCTTGAGGTTCTAATTTTGGAAAGTGGGAATATTAAGTTTACATTGAATTAAATGACTATGGAATAAATGCCAGAAATCAACTGACAAATTAAAAAATTAAAAATAATGCAAGTATAAACTTTTTAATGTAAATAGCAAAATTCTAATCTAATCATTTTTATCCCCAGACGTTGCAGGAGTAACAGTAATTTTTGTAATACTTTAATCGATGAACTGAGGTCCTTAATGTTGGGCGACGAAACGTATTCTACATAAATTATTCCATATATGGTTTTGGTCACTCTTTGTGTTTTATTTAAAATTCTAATATTTTTAATAAAATTTTCTGCAGTTAATTTCTTTTACTGCATGCATCAGCATTTTAAAAATCCATTAAATGTTAACCAATATTTCGACTCTAATTTTAAGAATGCCATTTTACGATCCATAAAACACTAATTATGTACTCTGTACATTCACTCAAACGTTTTATACTCAGGTTCTTGTAGGGAATAGATTTCTATTTGCATCAAGTAACATTAATTAATTTTGATTGGCAAACGAAAGCAAGGCTACATACAAATGGGATTAATAGTACTACGACTAACTCCATGAAGCCGTGTTTCCTTCAGGAATGGGTCCCTCAGGTAGGTGTCAGGCGCGTGTTCGTATCCAGTAACAGAGTCCATAACACGGACAGCTCTCCAAGCTGTCACCGCTACGTGACCTGGATGTGAGTGCGTACTCAGCTTCCTAGCATCCTTAACATAATCGCTTGCCTTCACTATGAGTCTCCCTTATAAGCAACTTTAAATCTCATCTCTTTTATGAGAATACCTCGAAGGACATAGACTCGAATTTCAGTCAGCAACAGAACTTAGAATTAAAATTTAAATGCAGAATATATGGATTCACAACAGAATCCTAGAATTAAAGGACACTCTTACTTGATTTATCATGTATGGGCCTATTATAAACGCCCATATCACACCATTACTGTTCCCGGTTCTTCTTCGCCTATGAAAACCCAATCAAGAGGCGTTGCGTGACGATTTTGGAGTTTTCAGACAATTACAAAATCATTTTACTTATATTTCAGCTCTCTATTATTTACCTTCCGAAAGATGACCTTATGTCGTACCAGATTGTATTTCTCGCAACAAGCACATTTGTTAGCGAAGCCGCATCAAGTCTCGCTAATGCGTCGCCCTGATGGCGGACTAATAAAAGTTTACGATCCATAGTGAAGCATTTACTGAATCCCTTCCTAAACATTTCCGCTCTCTGCAACTCAAACAGTTCTCTGTTTAGTAATTCAATTACATATATTCAAACGCGATTTTATGAGAACAGTTCCTTTTGTATGGCGTATTAATTACAAATTCAGGCCACAACAAAAACTTAAATTTCAAAAACTATAATTGTCTAATTAGTCTACAATAAATAAACGAGCCAAAATTCAGAAACAATTTATAAAATAAATAATTTAGAACTTCATCAGGTGTACATTGTGTGCCGAACTCTGTAATGTAGTCGTGTAATATTATTTATAAGTCACATAAATTGCTTTGTATTCAGAAAAGATCTTATTCACAATCAGGACGCTGCCATTGTTTGGCTTAGCTCATCGAAAACCCTGCTCTTTCAATTTGCAATCTATCTCCGACGTGGGGATGCAAGTCAACTACTTTTGGCAGCCACTTATAAATTCTAAGTGGATTCCCTCTTCGAAACTGGGTGAATTTGAAGCATGTAAATTTACAGTCTTCTTGGAAAAACTCTGAAGAATCTGGACAGTCGTGCTAAGATTGTCGCCTAGCGGGGAGATCCTGGTCTATACTAAACTATCTTATAAATTATAACACCTGTCTCTGATTGTCAAAATCTGTCCATTTTGCTAAATTATTCCTTTTACGCATGGCTGTCCTCCACCAAACCCCATTCTTCACCTCGAGTTCTCACACCGTCCAAATAGCACTAAATGTCCTGTAAACCTGAGCAAAAAACTCGAGGGGCAGTATAAATCCCTCTAAATCTGCAGTAGTCCATTTAACTTTAAAATCAAAGATCCTCTTACTTAATCATTCTATCTTTTTGGCTCCGATATCCCAGTAAAAAACTCCATCACGTACCTCCGCCCAATTCTAGACTCCAGACTCTCCTGAAAACCCCACAAAAGGCATCCTCCATTCCAAAATTAAATTACTCTATCCATTTCTTAACAGAAATACACCAATCTCCATCTCCACCAAAAGACTCATTTATCTCTATACGCATGCTCCATTTAGGGATCAACTGCCAACTGCAATACAAACAAAACAGAATCCTTAGAAACATCTCCAACTCCCCCTGGCACTTTCGCAACTCGGTAATTAACAACGACATCCAAATTCCCCTGATCTCCACCGCAATAAAAGCATCCATATCCTCCTCAATCAAAAGTTCCACAAACAATACCAATGATACGATATTCTTCTTTCACAGCAATCCACATCCTCCTCCACATAATCGCAGACTGCCCACAGACTTCCACTCTCTCATTCCTGTATAACTTAAACTTAATTTCTCCCCTAGTAAGCTGGCACCTCATTCACCATCTTTCAAAAACTCTTCCTCCCTAACTTCTGTGCTAAAATTCACCGCCATTGTAAATCCAAACCAGTATTAATAATCATATGAACAATATTATGTACATCCCTACTTACATAACTCTGTCTTTTCTCTTCCTTTTGAATTGAATGTCACTGGACATTACAATTCTTTCAAGCATTCATGTCAATTATTTATTCGGTGAATAAATACTGTATTTCATGTCAAAAAACTGTATTATCTTCGGATAAACGTTGTCATCAATATGTTTCATCAATACCCAGTCGACACGTGGGAGTGGTTAACGTCGCTGCCTCGCAACACAGTGGTCACGGGTTCCAATCTCGACGAGGGCATAGATGTTGTGCCATCAACATCCTAAGGCACTATATTAATATGTTTATCAAAGCTCAAAACATTACATGGATATAATATTACCCTCACTCCTTAACTATTAAATTAGCCAATCGATTTGGATTGAATATTAGCTAAACGAAAAATTTCGTATGATTGTTACATAAAATTCACGTTGTGTATATAGTTTGTTCGTTTTGCAGCTCTTAAGATTTTGAAACGCCTGACGAAAACAACAAAGGTTACTGAAACGATGCGTATTATTTTTTATAACTGAATTTCGTCTGTTAATTTCCTACTTCTTTATGTATTCAGTATGTATCGCTTTTTAGTTCAAATCAAAATTATTTTCATTTTTTAATATAATTTCTGCTGTTGGAATATTTTTACTATCCATGTACTTTAGAACAGCATTGATCCTAGTTCTTATAAAATTATTTCGTCCAGTTTTAAATGATACACTGAAATAGGTAATAAAGCCTCTTCATTAGGAAAAGTACGTTACATTTGAGCAACACGGGTCAACACGAATTAAAAGGTGGCGTTCCGAAATATTCCATTAAATCTTGAGCAGTTTCGGTAACACTTTATATGATACATAAAATATTCTGATATCATTTGGTAACTCAAGGTCTCAGGTTGTGTGTCCCCCACATCCTATATGTTTGAAGCAGTGTTGCAATCCCAGCAAAGTCTTTGTAGCCGTCAATTTCCATTTGAGCATGAAATCGGTTTGCATCCATCAACCGTAACGAGTGAATGCGTTCTGTTGGGAAAACATTAAAAAGTTACTCTATGTAACAGGCGAGAAATAAATGTGCATAAACCATAAGGAATCTACGTTACGAACCGTTAGTTATTTGGCATCGAAGTTATGAAATCGTAAGACATTTGAGCAAGACAATATTGTGAGATTAGAAAGTTACTAGTGAAGCATCACGAAGTCAAGCCGACTACATTGCGCCATCAACTGATTCAAAGCTCCTTAAATATACCAAGTCATGATATTGATGTAAAAAATGCAAACAAATCTGAGATTTTTTTTTCAAGAAGCTACTGCATCAACAGATACATATATATTTCAAAATATAGAAAAAATAATACAAACAGAACGACAACTACGTTAAAGAATATTGAAATGTCGATTATCCGGGATGAAAGAAAATCATTGAAGAACTTTTGGTGGTCCCGTCTACGATGAACTAAGTGATTTCATCTTAAAATGAAATGGCGTCCACTACGTGAGATTCAATCATTTCTAATTTGGGTTCCACAGATAACACTACTGTTTCAGCAAATATAGATATCAGTTGCGTCGATTTTAACATTGATAGTTGCATTAACCCATATATTTTATCTTTTACACACAATAATATTCCATTACACTAATTCAGTTCAAATTTTACAATTATGTTCAGCGGGAGTACCATTTAAATACAGTTCTTTGGAAAATGTACCTTGTTTCCTTTATCCCACGGAGACGATGTCTCGATGTGCAGCAAATATTTGCTATTTTAAAATGATCTTTGAAAGTAGCATTCAAACAGTCACGAACGAATATTTTGCTTTTGTTCGACGTAGCAGCACAACATTTTAGTTGGCCAATTTACTTGAATAAATATTGTCACATACGTTATGCTATGAATTGGCTGGACTTTATTATATCATTTGATATAAATGTAGAAGTCTCAAATGAGAGACGAAACGTCTTAATATTTCATATTTAAATTATAAAAATACCGTCAAAGAAGCTAATTAAATCTATATTATTAATTAATTGTCAGAATAATTATTTAATTAAAGACATGATATTATATGTAAACTATCGTTATGATTAATTTGTTGGTTAATAGATAATCAATTGAGAATATTTTATTCTCAACTGTTTTCCATAAAAATTCCTGTTCTAGCTAGATATTTACATATTTATGAAATTAACACGGACTTAAATTATTGGGTTGTGTGAAAGATGATCACAACTGACTTATTCATAATAATACTTTTTATATTCGTCAAATTAAGGATTCGCTGGGCGAATATTCAAAAGATATACGAATATCACCTCTGCAAATATACGTGTATTTCTTCGAAGTAAGAAGTGGAAGAAATAAAATGAATATAGAAATTTAATCTAGTAAATATTTAAAATAGAAAGACCAGCTAAAATACTACTCTTAATTTTGTTACAGCTGTATGTTTTTTTTAATCTTATTCTAAGTGAATCAACTCGATAGAAAAAATTTTGTAACATATACATTCATTCAGTAATAAGTATTACAACAGGCCTCTTCAATACTTCAAAATTTATCACACATCGTCACTTGGCGCGTCAACAATGGAGAAAATATGGCTTCAATTATGCCCATAGCAGCTCTGGGTTTCTGCAATACGCATGAACTACCAAGTTCATCTATAGTAACTCTAAATTGTAAAATCAATCGTACAACGAACTTTTCGAATATTTACTGAAAATTTAATGTTTTGACCTGAATTATAATATTATAAATAACATAATTTACCTTAGATTTAATATTCTCAAAATTATTATTTGAAACTTAATAGTATGCTAATAACTGGCAAAGAAATTCTCAGAATGCTTACAAAGCAATAAATAATTTTAAATAGCAGATTTATTAGGATACAGAAGATTATGCGTAGTTTAATCCTTAGCTTTCCCTTATACGTTTAAAAGCATTGTTATCACTTGTTAAAATTATTTGTTGCTTTGTCAGAATTGTGTGTATTTCTTCGCCAGTAACTGTACAGTTTACTCTCTTAATATCTTCATGATATTTAAATTCTCTTTTCCTTAAACCCCGAAGTTACTTTGCGTGTTAATTTTACTTTTAATTTCTCAGGCTATTCTTTTTTTGTCGGTGAATCTATTATTATCCTTTATCTTGGATTGCGTACATATTGCTTTATATATTGTTTCGTCAATTTATTATTCACGTGGTTCTTAATGATGGACAATTGCGTTCAAGTTGCTCGAATTACATATGCTCGCTCATATGTAAGTAATTTTCCACCGCGATCAATGAAGATTGGAATGGTCGCTTTAATAGAATTACCCTATTGAAATTTGTACATTTTTCGTATTAATTATTTCCTTATAAATATTGGAATCACTATAATCGTAATCATTAAGATGACATACGTATTGGTTGATGGCACTTGTAATGGTAGTACTTGTGCTAGTTGAATCTACAGGATCAATGTTAACGGTTAGGTAGTGCGGTTCGCCTATTTCGCTGCGCCGAAGTTCGTAAAGTTGTTAGCAAGCGGTGACGCCGTGGTTTTACTTTATGAGAGTCATTTACGTCCCCAGTGTTTCCAGTGACCGGCGTCACCCTTCGTCCTCGAATTCATGCGTTTCATTTAACAGCGACGATCATGCTGTGGCCATTTCGATTAGTAATAATATTGAAATATCATATTAGAAGCAGAACATATATAATATTTAGCATTACATAACAATTTCATTGTTGTTCGTATATACATAATGGGCAACAGTAGATATTTAAAGAGTCAAGAAAAATCTAATAAAAACAAAATTATCTTATTTCTCGGCGTTGTTTGCTCTACCCTCCTCATCCCCCCCTTTTCAATTCCCTTCCTATGCTATTAAAGGGAAGTTGCCCGTTTCATGATCACCCTCATGTAGCCTGTTAACCCAAAAATAATAATTTAAAAAATGTGGGACTTTTCTCTCGCAGGCGCTACTCCCCAGAGTGACTGCGGGGCTCACCTGACTATGTCGGGAATGCCTCGTACTCTCTCTAGGTTTTTTCAAAGTCCTCACATGCCGAGACACCTTTACCTATTTTAGTAGTAATATAGACTGGGGTTGAAGAACCTGCGCGTAAGGCAAGAGTTGTTCGCTGATTTCATTGGATGAGTCGGCCAATTACCTCCTAAAACTGATGGAGAAACGGAGAAGGTAATGCTGCGACCGTACAGCAAATTCGTCTCCCGTCATTCGTAAGGATGAGAGAATAGTACCCAATGCCCGACCTACCTGACGCGGGTTTTCTAGGGTTTTACCTGCATCTCTTTAGGTGAAACACCGGGTAGGATCCTTAAATTATAGCCCGGAGGCCCTAGTCTACCCTTGGCTACCTTGCTCTACCTTCCGTATGACCCCTTTCCAATTCCCTTCCTATGCTATTAAAGGGGAGTTTTCTGTTTCAGGATCACCCTCATGTGCCTATTGTCCCAAAAAAAGAAAAAACACATGACGTGGCTGAGCGGGACACTTATTGATTAATATATTTTGTAAAGTTATGGAAATAGAAAAATTACTTCATAAAAGCATAAACGTTAGTTTATTCTATTACTTATTTAATCTAATATCAATATAAAATTTAAAATTCGGAATTAGATTTCTGCTGAATTTGTTTTAAAAGAAACAAATTTCCCGTTCTGCCTAATCCCCCCCAAATCCCTCAGGAAAGAACGGGATAGAATTTTTTGCATACATAATTAGTGAAATAAAATTATATTTATTTTTGTGCTTTTTTTCTTATAATTTTTTATCGTACGGCTGATGTTTTTATCAATTGTAACTTTCGCAAAGAGATTTTCTTGTAACTGCACGGTCTTTGTTAACATTTTACTTAAAAAATGTGATAATATTCGTTTTTTGGAGCATCGGTAAAATTAAACATTAAATCGAATAAATTTACGACCAATTACAAGGTCTCCATTTAATTAAACCTACGTTTCAACTGCATAATTGGGAATTCCTCTGAAATATTAACAGCTCTCAAAATGAAAAGTTAATATATCTAATGAATTTGCTAAACAATGTGGCGTTTTGTATTGTCTCGGAGATATCAAATGGTTAAACTAGAATTGTTAGACTGGCTGAATTAAACTTTCATAATTCAGATATAAACTGTAATCCTTTATGACTGTCATAAATGCCATAAACAACTCGTACAATATTCGACATTTTTCATTCTAGCACCAGCATTATTGAACGAGGTGACACGTAATACTCGCGCGAACTGCGCCGTTTGTATGTTCTGTACAATTACCGTCGCGTCATCATTCACTATTAGCGACATGTCATTGTTGTATGAACACTGCTGAGAGGTCAAAAGTATAATGTGTCATTTCAACGTTCCGGAGTTTAAAAAGATTTAATTTCAATGGCACGTTGTTACCTTACATTTGATTAACAAATATTTTTTATACGTCACGCAATTTCGCAGAAAATTATATTTAATTTAATGAAACTCCTTGGATCTTGCTCTTTGGTTTGTTTAGTAGAGTATCTTTGTGCACATAGATAGAAAATTCGCTGTCCACCGTTGTTGTGTACTTTGTTTAAATAATCGCTCACAGTGGCAGCAGTCCATTATAAATTATTACAATTGTATTCAGAATATAGAGAGTAATTAATTGTAACGAATATACAATTAAAGAAGGAGATGCTAAAGTATGTTTTTTGCATGTGAACATTTTGACGCCATAGGCCTTGACGTAATCAGAATTATTCTCGCAGATGGATGTTGCCTAAAGCGTATCGTTATTTGGTTTTCAATATCGGCTTCAGTTGAGCATTTCCCGTGGGAGTTTCCTCTCGCAGGTATTTCTCCCCAGAGTGACTACGGGGCTCACCTGACTGTCGGGAATGCCTCGTACACTCTGTTTTTTTTAAAAGTTCTCACATGCCGAGACACCTTCACCTGTTTTAGGAGGCGTATGTACTGGGGTCGAAGACCTTGGGCATACGGCAAGAGATGTCCGCTGATCTTATTAGATCAGTCGGCTAACTGCCTCCTAAAACTGGTTGAGACACGGAGAAGGGAATGCTGGGACCCTACAGCAAACTCGTCTCCCGTCATTCGTAAGGGCTTCAGAGTAGTACCCAATAGCCCGATTTACCTGATGCAGGTTTTCTAGGGTTTCCCAGCACCTCTTTAGGTGAAACATCGAGTAGGATCCTAACAACTATAGCCCAGAGGCCCTAGTCAACCCTTGGCTACCATGCTCTACCTTCTACATCCCCCATTTTTCAATTCTCTTCCTGTGCTATTAAAAGGGGAGTTTCCTGTTCAGGAAATATATACTGACACACTGTCAATGATTTTTAGATATACCGATTATTAGTTACATTATCTTATGGTTTGGAATTAAGAAATTGTAAAAAATCCTACAAATCAGAAGATATGTAAAATTTATTAACATTGATCATTAAACTACACGGTATGCACACCAAAATTTCCTACCAATTAAATTTCTAGATTCTTTAAAATTCACCGGATGTGGTGTAAAATTCAGGAACTAAACGTCGTGTAGTGTAATAAACTTTATATCGGTTCTCACTTATAAGGTGCTTTACTATATATTAAAATAATTATTTCCAACAAAGCATCTCTATTTAAAGATATTTTTGTTCACGTAATCACTAAGGACTTCTGGACACCCGTCCCTCAAGCTATTCAACAGTCGCACTTTTGATAATGTACGACCACGTGTCTGGTATTATAATGTTTCATTTCCCAATGGTAGTTTTCTCGGCGGGTTCGGAGGACTACAAAACTGACGAACGTTTCAAGTACGAACAGTGTAAGTTTTGGCACGGCCTATTGCACTTAAAACCTTAAATTCAGCACGCTTCTACACTTGCTACAGCTTGCTATTCCCTCGGTTTCTCTAAAAAACGTGACAATAATCTTAACGAATATACCAGCCTTCCTTTGGTTTGTTTACCCACTAGTCATATTCGCTGCCCTAAATTCGATGGTAAAACACTGCCTCTATGCACCTACGCGGAGCGTCTAGCTGGAGCACTGCAGCAATTTGCTGTGTTCAAAGCACAACATTCAGCTGAGCTTAGGCAACTGATGCAACGTAGCGATGTGTGCTAGACCAACAGCTGTACACAGACAACGTTTGCTGTATGTACCATGCAAAATACAGAACACAGGCAACAGAATACCACTCAATACAGCTCAATTTATACCAGCGCTCAGCCGACTGCGCTGCTCAATTGAAAGTACCAACTCGTTCCTCGCAGAAGACCCGACATCACCACTAAAGTCAAACCACCAGTTCCAAACATTCCCTGTTATTTCAACGTTCGTATCCTACCAATGTTGCACTTACGCGAACATAGTGATTGACCTATAATTTTATATTAAGTCTTATAATTTCATGAATGACACTAACTATACTGATTTTCGTTTCTAAATTTTGTTTTCTGTAAGTTTTCTGTAAGTTACATCACCTTTTTACATCAATTTTCCCGTGAGTTTCATCATATTATTCAAGGTAAGGAATATTGCAAGCACTGAGTTACAGTCGTCTAATTTTGGCTTTTGTGTTCTCTTTCTGTTATGGGGTTTTGAATAGCATTTATTTTTAGGCAAAGTTCTTAGTATTTATACTACCTTTACGTTTACGTGCTTTTCTTTGTGGTGTGTCGTTTAGGCGATTTTGAAACCCCTGCTTTCAGAGATACTTAAACTTTTCTGTTTATTGGCTACTTCCTTAAATAACCTGTATCCTGCAAACACAGACGTTTTATATTCTCAATAGCTTATTTCTACAAAAATACTGTGATGAGGAATTATTAAGCTAGTGATCTTAAGCGTACATTTTACAGCTTCCATTAGTCCTTCTACAAACGAGATTGGCAATTCAATTTTTGAAAGAATAAGATTATGATAAAACCTGTGTCACTGAAGTCGAGAGGTTCGAAATAATGTTTTATTTATGACAGAAAAGAAACCATCACGCCTTCATTACAGACAAACGGTAGAGCGAAGACTTGGAAACCATAATAAATGGCATGAACGGGGTCCTGGAAAAAGAGTTCAATATGAGGATTAATAGAGGGAAAACTAAGGTAATGGAGTGTAGTATGGGAAACAGAGGAATAACAAAGGGTTGGGAAGGAATATTTTGACGGAAGTTATGGAATTCTGCTACTTGGGAAGCGTAATAACTAGGGATGGTTGAAGTATAGTAGACATAAAAAGTAGGATATCACAGGCAAGGAAGGCTTTCGCAAAAAAGAGGAATTTACTTGCGGGTAATATAAGTGTGAATATTAGGAAATCGTTGCTAAAAATGTGCGTGGCGTTATATGGGTGTGAAACGTGGACGATAGGAGTTGCGGAAAGAAAAATAATAGAAGCCTTTGAAATGTGGTGCTATAGGCGAATGCTGAAAATCAGATAAATGGATAGAATCACTAACGAGGAAGTTTTAAACAAAACAGGGGATGAGCGAATAATATGGAATACGTTGACTAATAGAAGGGATAGATTAATAGGCCAAGTTTCAAGACATAAGGGTCTTGTAAAATTAGCATTAGAGGGAAGTGTGTGGGATAAGAACATAAGAGGGAGGCCAAGGATGTAATAGGCTAACATGGAGGAATACATCAGACTAGTCTTAGGACTGGATACCACAACAACTACAACACGTTACACATGTCTCCGAGTCATTTTTAAAAGAGAAATTACATTGGAAGACGTTTTTTTAGTTTTTGTTTATAACCAATTATAGGCGAATACGTAGCAAATCGGTCTGACCATAACTGAGCTACACAGTCAATTACATTTTTTGATTAATGTGCATACGATAGTGATTAACGTTAAAATCACTTTTGTGACTTGTACAACACAAGTACTCATAACATCATTAAACACTAATTGTAAGTAGTATCTAAAATATGTTTTTTGAAAGTACATATCCCTTCTTCTCAGTAAATCACTTAAAGAACGTGATAGGATTAAATTCACAATAACATGATCTATTTTGTTAGAAGTGTACAAAATATGTACATCTAATTTCAGAAAAATATGTAAAAGTAACCGTTATTCATGTTTCAGTCTTTGGTAATAATTTTCGCAACTGCCATATTTAGCTACCATCGCATATGAAAGACGCTTCAAAACTCAAGTGTCTCTTGCTTATATTTTTCATGTATTTAATAAGTAGGCACTGTGTGGAACGAAAATTGTCTGCTAACGTCCAATATAATTGAAGATAACTTGAATGAAAATATTTTTTGAGTGCGTGTTTGCGTTTTCCCGTCACGAGCGAATGTAATTGTGGTTACGTGGCCGGAATGGCGAGACGCTTCTCACTGCGGCGCCAGGTTCTCCGAGAAACTCGGGAACAACGCCAAAAACCCTCCCTCAAGATGTTAATTTCCCTGAAAGCATAGCTTAAATTCCTCAATTTACTACACAGATCTCCTTGCTTTCTGAGAGCCATCTAACTTACCACACGTTTATTAATTTTCGGCCTCTGCAGGTTTCTCTCCGAAACTAATTTTTTCGATTTTGCATCTCAAACTAAATAAACCAGATATGCAATTACGGCTCCGCTTGGGATAAAACAAATTGCAGAAACACAATTCTATTTGTTATTTTCTATGTAGTTAGACTTCTGAAATTAAACGTTTCAAGGAAATCAATATAAGCTCATTTATACAATTAAAATTTAAAATATAATTGCATTAAAGGTATCTGTAGCTTCTATCAATATTGTACAGCCAAATTAACTTGGTCAGCAAAACATGGAAGTTTGGGGTTCGTACCGTGTAAGTAAGCTTTGTGATACACACAATGGCGAATGCTTGGATAGGATAGGAAAGGTAGAAAACGTACACAAATTATTTAAAAAAGTAAATAGTATATATCCGGTAATTACCACAACAAATCAATACTAGTTGTAATTTTATATGTAATCGTATTGAAGTTAACATGCTAATACATCTAAATTATCTCTATTGCTAAAATCTACATGAAATTGAATATTTTATTTTATAACCTTAAACCTGAATTCTTTTTATACATATCCATTATAAACATAACCTATATATCGTTTTAAGTATTATCGCAGATCAAGTACATCCTGTCATGTTATTGGTCTTTCAAATTATCTTATTAACAGCTCGTACTCCGTCAAAATTAACAATTTCTTCAAAACCTTCCCCATCTCCTCTGGCGTCCCACAAGGTAACACATTAGCTCCTTTCCTGTTTACATTTACTCTCACGACATTCCCAGTCACCCATCCACTAAAACAATATTTCTTGCCGATGACATAGCTATCCTCCACCAAACCTCTTCCTTCACCTCGGGTGTTCGCACTGTCCAAATAGCTCTAAACGACCTGGAAATCTGGAAAAAAACCTGGAGGGTCAACCCCTTCCAAATTTGCAATAGTTCCATTCACTCTCATTCATTCTATCTTTTGGCTCCCAAATCTCAATAAAAAACTCCATCACTTACCTCGGACTTATTCTAGACTCCATCTTACCCACCTTTCATCCAAAATTAACACCAAAATAAAACTACTCTATTCACTCTTCAACAGGAACGCACCAATCTCCATCTCCACCAAAAGACTCATTTAACTCTCCCTAATCCGCCCCATGCTCCATTTGGGGATTCAAATAAAATTCAAACAAAGCAAAACAGAATCCTTAGAATCATTTCCAACTCCCCGTGGTACCTTCGAAACTCTGTAATTCACAATGACATTCAAATTCCACTCATACATATCCTCCTTAATCAAAAGCTCCATCAATCACTCCACTGACACCATTGCTCTCTTCCACAGCAATCCACCTCCTCCTCCATACAACCGGAGACTCAAACGAAAACTACCAATCGACTACATCCTTCCACTCTCCATCCAGGTGTAACCTAATATTAATTTCTCCCCTAGTTAGCTGGCACCTCGTTCACCGACTCTCAAAAAAAAACTCTTCCTCTAATTCTCTGTTATCTGGTACTCCTAATACCCTGAATTCTGATAAATTCCGATATACACAGCCAATAATAAGCTAAACAAATATTAATTACCGCAATAACAAAATTATATTCACATCTCTGTCATTTCTCCCGCTATGAATTTTTTTTGTCACTGGATATTCAATTATATCATGTAGTCGTGTTAAATACTATATACCATGTAAAAACAACTGTAATATCCTCGGATATATGTTATCGTCTTTAAAAAAGTTAAAAGGGGTGGATACTACCAGCAGGACAATGATCCTTGCCCTCAGATATTTGGAAGAGCATGACAGAGACTTAATCGTGCTTCGTTGTGCACAATCACCGGACCTCAATCCAATTGAGAATTTGTCGGATGAGATCGAGACGGCTATCAGGCAACTGGACCCAGTACCATCAAATCGTAAGGAAGTGGAAAGTTCATTCGTCAGATATGGTCTCAAATTCCTCCTACCACTTACCAACATCTCATAGAAACCATTCGCAGAATAATTCAAGCAGTATTAAGAGAAAAAGGTGACCCAACATTGTGTCGTGGAGGTGGTCATAATAAATTGGCCGTTCAGTGTAATTACTGGAGCCAATGAGCCTTCTCATTCGACTAGACTTTGGATTGTGTGGTGAATTAAGTTCGTTTTCTTGGACTCGCGTCACCTACAATTGGCTCCACCGTGTTTCTGCCGTTTCAGTCATCTACTTCACAGACGTATCAAACCGAATTTAGTGTATCTCGAAAATTTTACCTGCAAAATTAGTAGCGGTTTATATTGAGAATATCAATTTGTCGTTACCGGAGTTCTCATATACTTGCCAGTTTCTTAATGTTAATTTTTATTTATCTCCTCCATCTTCGGCAATATAACCCTCACGATACCAACGGCCATTGCGTTCTAGTTCCTCTCCAAGTTTCCACTTGTAAAATCTTTAAAGTACCTTCTACATTAATTATAACACATTTGGATCGAATTCTATAATTAATTAAATGAAAGTGTGGCCGAAGCTAAAAATTATTGTCATAAATAAATACTGAATTGTTTATAACGTAATACAGGGAAGAATAATGCGGATCACACACAATTTCAACCACAGCTAAAGCATGTATTACCTAATTACTGATATATTATTGTACCAGATTAATTATTAAATATTGTTCATTCTAGTAACAAATATTGCATAAAATGTCTTTTTTGTAAATTGAGCACTGTAAGTTGATAAAGATTGTTAAGTCTTCGCATAATTAAGCTTAGAGAAAATTATATTCTTATGCATTTTATTTACAGAGTTGCTAGTTGAAGCAACTACCGGACGCTATCAAAAGTTGGGTCGCTTTTACAAAAGCTGCTTAATGGCACGAGAGCAAAAGCGATCCTGGAAACCAAGTAAGTTCTTCTGTAATACTTTTTATACATAAAGTAATTAACGTTTTAATTCAAATTAAATTCTTCTTCTATTCCTGACCTTTGGTTCTTTGTAATTTTTTAAAAAGTTAAATGACAAGTAAAATCTTCTAAGATATTTTCAATATACAAACATAATTTATTTAGTTAAAAAAATGAAGGATAGTAAATGTCATTGGAAAACATATAGAATCAAATTGAAATAGCTATTTTTATAACACAACTTTATATATTAAATTTTAATGAGCTCTATTTAATTTTCAAACGCTTAATTTTGTTTTGTTAAAATTGAATTGAATTTGAGACATAAAAAAATTTACATACCAATTAATTCAAAAGTATAAATAGTATAAAATATTATTACAACTACAAAATGGCTGTTACATGGAACGACCGATTACCATTTAACAGTGACATACAAATTATTGCTTCTAGCGTACTCTTAATCTACTTAATCTAATATAAATCCCGTCACATCCTAATTGTTTAGTTAATTGATATATCAATCACTAATAAGCTTGTTAAATTATATTCACTTGGAGTGAAATAATTGCATAAAAGTGCTTTTCCTTTTCTGTGACTTAAGTTTAACGTTAAAATGATCGTTATTTGAATATTATTAAGGTCCATTATGAGTGTCAACGTCTCACTTCGCGATACGAATGTTAGCTTTACGAAAACTATCATGACTGTCTAAGTCAGGGCTGCTCAAACGGTCGATCGCGAGTGCTTTTAAAGTCGATCTCGAGAAAAATTTACCGATATAGATCTATTCACAGATTTTGTTTTAGTTGATTCTGAATTAGGTCAGAATAATCCCCAAATCACTGTCTTCTGTCGTAATAATCCCCTGCTAGCGGTGAAAGGCGGCTTTATCAGAGAAACGCGTGGTACTTGTCAAAGAAATTCCGCGACACGCGGCGTTTTTGATTCCTGCCGATTTTTCTATAAACTTCGGGCGGATTTTTTGGCGGCACGATTACAAAAGAAAAACATTAGTTAGTTAGGCACTTGGGAACATTCGAGACTTCGTCCGCGCCGATATAAATGTTTCGCTTGTGGGAATAGGAGTCAGTTTTGTGACATTGTGTCGAGCTAATGACGATTTCTCTCCGTTTTTCTCATTCCATTGCATTATCCATCAACAAGTTTTGTGTTCCAAAGTTCTAAACATTGAGGAGATTATGAGCACTGCAATAAAAATTGTGTATTTCATCCGTACCCGAAGCTTGCAACGAAGGCTCTTCAAATTTCAGATGGAAGATAGTGAATCTGCTGAACAGACTGATTTAGTTCTTCATACAGACGTCAGGTGGTTGAGTCGCGATGAATTACTAGAAAGGTTTCAAGAATTATTGCCCGAAATAATAGCTTTTCTGGATCAAAGCGGTGATGACACTCAGATGCTAAAAAACGGAAAATGACTGACTGATTTAGCATTTTTGGCAGACATCACAATGCATTTAAACACCATTAACTAAGAGCTTCAAGGTAAAGGAAAATCCATTATTGAGATGATTAGAGCAATAAACGCATTCAAAAGTAAATTTCAACTTATGATCGATCAACTGAAAAGAAATGATCTGAAACATTTTTCATCATTGAAAGCAAGGATTCCTTAGTTAAATTTTGATATTTATGAGGAAAAATTATTAAATATTTTGGGCGAATTTGAAAGACGTTTTTATGATTTCAGTAAATTGGGAAATATCGCATATGAATTATCCTTTTTTGCGTAAAACATTGAAGAATGTGTTACTTAAGTAGAAAGCCAGTTTAACATGGACTCATCTTCTGCTGAAAATGAGGTAGTGTATATCAGATATACATCTCAAAGCCACAGCATCTGGTCTTTTATATCTGAAGATAAATATTTGAATCACTCTTCAGTTTTCGGCAATGTTTGGGTCAACTTACTTGTGCCAGTCTGCATTTTCTGAAATGAAGATAATTAAGTCAAAATATCGCAATCGACTAACTGACGAAAATATGTCATCATGCTTGAGATTAGCACTCGGTAATTACACACCATCTTATGAAAAGTATGCTGAGGACATGCAGTTCCACGCTTCAACATCCGAAGTCATTCTTTAGTTAAGTTTAGAAACTAGATCTCGTTTGTTTTGTAAGAACCAATAAACTCGCAATTTTGAATAAGTACGAGTTTTTTCATTGAATTTTTAGTTAGAGCCTACCTTGACTTAAAAAGTGTATATTGCGGAAAACTAATTTCTGTCGTTCCTACTACGTGAATTCATGGCCATGAAATTCTGCAACGTCCCTATATATAATATACTTAAACCTGCGCCATGAAAACCCTTCCTACCTAGACGACAATCCTGCATCACTTATACTCAGAGTCGATCAATCGGAGTCTAATAATATTGAGGTAGATCTCCAGCAATTAAAGTTTGATCACACCTGGTCTAAGTTATTTGTGGAAAACTTGAATTGATACATTTAATATTGTGATTAATTAAGAAGCTCAAAATCTCAGCTAATTGTTCCCACTTTACAAAAGTGATGGAAGTAGGGCTTTGTGCCCGCGAATTACTGATCAGTGCACCGCAACATTCTGACAGCGTATTGTTCAGAAACAGGTACTCTGTTAAATATAACTGAATTAAAATAGTTATTAGTATACGAATGAGTGACTTAACTCTTTGAAAAAATTTTAATCGCCTGTATTAAAAATCATATTTAAAATTCAGATAAACATAATGAAGAAAAATTATGTTCTCTACTGTGTGTAGCTGTCATCTAGTAAGTATTCCCTCTTTAGTTAGTCGCTATTAGCTTAGAACTAACTGCAGCGATTACTTCTTCCGTCAGCGCAGTTGATTAGACAATTAGAGAGGATGGATTGGTAAGCTCCCCGCTCAGGACACATGACAGTGACAAATAACACTGAATGCATTGGTGAAGTTTATTGTGAGAGGTCTTTGCGTGGGTGCCAGGCCACTACAGACCGGCGTGAAAATCCTCATTAATCAATAGAATACTGGCGAGGAATTCGTGCTCTGTTCCTAGCCTTTCAAAGCTATACATTCTTACCGATGCCAATCCGGAGAGCGGTACTTTCATAGAGTCAATGAAGCTTGCATACTCAATTATATCATTTCTATTGCACATGATTATTCTAAAAAAAGTCAAAAATATTAACACGCAATTGAAATTTAGTCATGTAATTCGTCCCTGTTCTAAATTTCAATTATTGAATCATATTGGTCTGTTTTTTCTGTACAACTTATACAGAGTGATCGAAAAGTCGTACACCTTTACATTGCAACTGATTTCGTTTCACGAAAATAGTCCGTTAATCTGGTTATCAACGAATTGTAACGGACTGTTACGGCCGGATATTTCACACGAAACGGTCTACAAAAAAATGCATACGAATGACTGTCAAAATAATGTTCAACAATGGTGTTGGAAAAAGGATATGGTTACTGCTCGGTGAACTCCGCAATACTACAGACGTCTTGTGACCAGTATGCATTTGAATGGCCCCTACATTGCTGTCTGTAATGTAAGTGGTGATATCTTGTGGTAGTCGATAGAAATAATAAATTACATTAGAGACACATTTATTTCGATTCACGCGAATTTTCAATCTTTCTGAAGCCTATACATCGGGCTTATTTTAAATATTTATTTATTGGTCTCTAAAATCCAACAATTATTTCAACATAAAATGGAAGTTTAAATTTAACGTTTGTTATATAATAATACAATTAATGACCTTTTACATACTTTATTCTTTAAATTTAATTAGCAACAATGTTACGGCATATTTTTAATCCTTCTTCAGGTTTTCTTCGTATAGAGGAAATTTTTGCAACAAAGTAAACCAAGAAGGTAAGACAAAAATTTAAAAAAATTATACGGAAACTAAAATAAAATTACCACAACAGTATCAAAACATAACAATAGAATCACATATGAAGTCCAACACTAGTGTTCGAGATCCGAGGCAACTCGTAACACTTAAATTCCTTTCACAAGTAGTTAGAGCCAGACTTAATGCATAAATTTAAGTAGGTTACAGAATTTTTCATATGGAATCTGGGATTTCCAAACCTCTCTCCCAGTGGCCTTGGAGTATTAATGTGTAACGGGAAGTGTCTTTTGATACACATTAGAACCACTAAGAATCTCTGATAGATCAGAAATGATGCACATTAGAACCACTAAGAACACACTTAATTCAAAAAATGACACGGGTTATCTCAGTAATGCTTATAATACGTTATTTTCTTTATTTTCATTTTGAGTTTAGCTGTGGTCATTTACGAACTGTTGTTAGCTTATAATTATTTTTTCTTTGTTGTCACTTGAGAATTTTTTTTGATAAGACGCTTTCCCTGCGAGAGAGGTTTTGAAATCTCAGATTCCATATCAAAAATTCTCTTCCCACTTAAATATCTGCAGTCCATCTGGCTATAACTACTTGTGAAAGGAGCTTACGTGATACGTGTTGCCTCGGACCTCGATCACTATCGTTGGACTTCATATGTGATTCAATTGCTATGTTTTGATACTGTTGTGGTAATTTTGATTAATTTTCCGTATAATTTTTTTAAAATTGCCTTATTGGTTTAATTTGCTGTAAATATTTCCTCTATTGAAAGAAAACATGAATAAGGCTTAAATATATGCCGAAACGTTGTTACTTATTAAATTTAAATAATAAAGTCTGTGAAAAGACATTAATTCTTTTATTTTATAAAAATGGAAGTGTTCGTAAGGTAACTTATAAGTATAACATCAATTATAGTATGTAAATCATCATACAATGCTTTGTCGGGTATGACATGTAAAATAGGCTAACAATCTTTTAGCACTATTACTTTTGCGTCATTACAAAATATCGTAAGTTTTAATTAACAATGTAGAAATATAAAATTATGACACAATCAAATAAAATTGATCTGATAACTTCAAAAAGACAGTGAAATAAAACACGTACGAGTAGGATTAAGACCAGTGACATGAAAACGTAACATAAAATGAAACGTTTGTGCTGTCCCCGGAGGGGTTTGGCAAAACGTGAACCCGTTTTAGTTCTGAGTTAAGCAGGTTAAATTGTATTAATAACATCTGGGCTTACATTACAGATATTTTGAAAGGTAAATACCACCGTAAAAGAAATTTATAATTATAATTAAAATCCGAAAGCAACGGGATAGAAATTACAATGAGTGGTGGATACCATGCGGCCGAACCTCGAGCAGGTCGTCGAACACTGGTATAAACATCGGGTATTACTGAAATGTCACAACAAATACTTTATAGAACACAAACACTTTCAACTAACAGCAAAACTCTCTTGTACTCGTTCCTATCGAACACCCTTAAGTGCTATAAGGTCTATCACAGCACAACTCTCTTGTACGCGTTCCTATCGAACACCCTTAAGTGCTATAAGGTCTATCACAGCACAACTCTCTTGTACGCGTTCCTATCGGACACCCTTAAGTGCTATAAGGTCTGAGCACCACCTGTATAGGCTTCACAGAACTTAAAAGTATTTCGGCTGAGTACCAACAGTACATGTTTTTGTCCGCAATGCGGATTATAAGCCCATTAAAACGGGATATCAAGTCGGTAATGGGAAGATGTTTCTGGTGATGGTCTCAGTCTCGGGAGGGAGGTGACATGCGCCCTTCAGGGTGAACCTGCATCGGAGGGTTCCTGCCGTCAAATCAATATGTGTATTCGGTGGTTTCTGATTGACGGCCGGACTGATGCACTGATGATCGCCGTTGGCCCGTCTGAGTGCACATACAGTGCCTCATGACTGATGGCCCGACAGGAATGGTCTGGATACTAAAAACTCTGTTTTTTTTATCATTGTCGTCGCGGTCCACCCGCGCAAGGCAGCTGCGGCACAGAAAGGTTACAAAGTACCACGATAGCGCGCACGTGCCAAAACAGCACAACTTTCAAGTTTCACTAATTTTATTATCAGAAACGTTTTGTAATACTTCATTATTTTTCAGTAGTTATCTACTATAATTAATCTATTTGTGATTCAATCCTTTAATACTTCCTAATATATTTTAGATAGTAATTTAATATTTATTGATTTTGGTTTTTTCCGTCAAAGGGCTCCAGTCCGTGACGTAAACTTTTCCCTCTATAACCTCTGTTGTTGTGGTATTCAGTCCTAAGGCTGGCCTGATGCAACCCAAAATGTTAACCTATCTTGCGCAAGCCATTTCATACACTCATAACTAACACATCCCTCATCCTCCCTAATCTGCTAACCATTCCCATCCTTGGCCTCCCTCTTCTATTCTTTTTCCCACACACTTCCCCTTAATGCTAATTTTACAAGACCCTCGTGTCTTAAAACGTGCCCTATTAATCTATCCCTTCCCTTGGTCAACGTCCTACATATTGTTCGCTCTTCCCCTACTCTGTTTAGAACTTCCCCGTTAGTGATTCTATCCACCCATCTGATTTTCAGCATTCGCTTATAGCACCACGTTCAAAAGGTTTCTATTCTTTTCCTTTCAGCAACTTCTATCGTCCACGTTTCGCACCCATACAACGCCACTATCCATACGAACATTTTTAGCAACGATTTCGTAATATTCACATTTATATTACCCGTAAGTAAATCCCTCTTTCTCTCGAAAGCCTTCCTTGCCTTTTATCCTTTCCCTAGTTATTACGCTTCCCAAGTAGCAGAATTCCTTAACTTCCGTCAAAATATCCCTTCCCAATCTAACACCCTTTGTTATTCCTCTGTTTCCCATACTACACTCCATTACCTTGGTTTTCCCTCTATTAATCCTCATATTGAACTCTTTTTCCAGGACTACGTTCATGCCATTTATTATGGTTTCCAAGTCTTCTTCTGATTCTCCTAATACTACAATATCGTCGGCAAAGTGTAAGCTTTTATTTCTTCTCCTTGCAGTACGATTCCTTTTCCATATTCGGTTTTCACTTTCTTCATCGCCTGTTCTATATATAAGTTAAACAGGATGGGCGACAGACTGCATTCTTGGTTTACTCCTTTCTTGATTACGGCTTTCTTTTCCCGAGCTTCTGTTCTAATTACTGCTACCTGTCTTCTGTTGAGGTTATGTATAAGCCTCCTTTCTGGATATTTTATTCCAGTTCTCTTCAAAATTCTTAATAGTGTGTTCCAGTTCACATTATCAAACGCTTTTTCTAAATCTACAAATGCCATGAACATAGGCCGGTTTTTTCTTATCCTGTCTTCTAAAATTAGTCGCAAAGTCAATATTGCTTTTCTTGTCGCTAACTCGCATTCTATTTGACGTTCCATCCTCCTATATAATATTTTCGTTAGAACCGCTATGTTTTAATTAAGACATATTTATTTGCATCCGTTTAAAAGTTAGGACCAGAAAATATTTTATTGTATATCTTTTTACCTGATGATGTCCCAAAGCAGTCGAATAAACGTGGTAACATATCTACGTAATGATTACGTCCAGTCCTAATCATTTGGAACCCTGCATACCAGTCGCATTCGTTAGTTAATATACCGTGACCACACCTCCTCGGAGTGGAAATGAACGAGACAGTTACTAGATTTCATCAATGATGGCATCCACAATATGCGTACTATATCGAAGGGACTCCCAACCAAATGGAACTACTAAACTATAGAACTTAAAATGCTGCCAATAATAATATTAAGGGGGTCTGCTCTTTTCGTGATTCAGTAGAGTATATTGTACAACTCGGCGCTTGATCTAGGATGGACTGAATCTACTGGACCCAGAATGTTCAAGACTAGTGCAAAAGAAGCCTACGTCAATAAGGACTAGAACTGGCCTGCGAACGAATGTCTTTGACTTGGACTAGCATTAACCTCATTATTATATTGCAAACGGATTATACTACATTTGACCAATTATTTGAAAAAATTGGCGTAGTCTTCTCTGATCACACTCTGAAATAATACTTAACCTACAAGGTAAGGTATACTATTATACTATAAGATCAAACCTTTTTACATCTCAGGTGCGTAAAATTTATCACGTTTATATTTTACAGTCGTAAGTAATTTATTAATTATTATTTTAAAAATAAAAGAAGAAAATGAGGCCATAATTTTTTGAAAATAATAAAACGTATCTCAAAAGTAAAAACATTTCTTTTACATTTATCATTCTGAAAATTTAAGCGCCCGTCTGAACCGCAGTGAACAACTAAATTTCATCAGTTCCACTAAGTCTTCCACAAACTCATTACATTAATTGAGGTTCAATTTCTAAAAACATAGATGGTGCTGTTGATTATTTTCATATATCACATCTAACAGTAAATGGTTCCAGCTGTTAATAAAAATAAAATTATGTTCCCATGCTAGGAATTTCAGTTACTTAATTTCTTAAGCACAATTTGGCAATGAGTTCTTCTCTTAATATAATATTAAATTGTCATTGGAAAAAATTCAGTGCACTAAATATTCAATATCTTGATAGGAAGTTTATAAAAATCAGTTGCAATATTGTAAATATGGAAAGATTAGCACCGTTGATAGATTTACGTACAGAATGAAAGCGCTGAGATATTTACGAGAGACTTATATTAAAATGTTATTTTCTTATTTTCTGTACTCATTCTTATGTCGAATTAGTCATATTTTATAATATCTGAATGGAAAACTTTCAAATATGAAATTTAACTGTGTATAACAACAAATTAAGGATTGTTTTATGTACTCTTATCTTATTGGTAAATATGGGAATATCATCTCGTATTTTGTTGTCAGTGTGGGCACTGCTGGAGTCCTTGGGTGGATATTTAACTCCAGAAGTTGCGGATCCCACGGATTTAGCGCCTGTAGTGTCTTCATTGCTGAAACTAAACAGTGCTCCATTGTTCGACGTTTATTTGGACAGATCTCCTCTTGACCGAGCAAGCTACGCTATTTTCATAGATATTCCTCGAACCATACAGGTAGTGTACTTAGACTAATATATATATATATATATATATATATATATATATATATAGTAACAGCTATTTCAAAACACGCTAAAACATGAAATGCATTAATAATTCTGCATCTAGTAACATGCATTAATAGAAATTTTAATTTATTATAATTATAACATAATTTTCTGAGTTTAAAATTTACAATAAATAAAAAGACGGCCAAAAAGTCAGCATTAAAATACATCACTATTTATTCACAAAAGCGACGTTTCATGTCCATTTTGAGACTTCCTCAGACTTACTACAAATATAATATTGCAATAAATTAAATGAGTTCTATGCCTCAATATTTTAATTTATATATAAAACACGGTTAAAAACTTACAAATTTAGCAATACATCATATTTACTCCTTGACTTCCTCAGCCGAAAAGGTTATTAAATTATGGTTTATAATCTGGTAGGTAAGTAAGGCTGTCAAGTTGCCACATCACAAATACCTCAGGGAAAATCTAAATAAAGTTACCAATATTCTGTTACTAAATTCATCGACAATCAATTTCATTAACAAACATGTCAAAAATAGACTGAATAAAATCAGGTATTCCGGCAATAATTTATCTCTTAAAAAGAATGACAGAAAAGTGAATTTCTTAATTTTATCTTATATAGCTAACATACAATATAAA
Source organism: Eucriotettix oculatus (assembly GCA_034510155.1). Taxonomy (NCBI): domain Eukaryota; kingdom Metazoa; phylum Arthropoda; class Insecta; order Orthoptera; family Tetrigidae; genus Eucriotettix; species Eucriotettix oculatus. Next base: position 133,737,141 of record CM067376.1, on the reverse strand, counting down.
CTAATTTGCGTTTATCATAATAACTGTGTAGATGTTTTTAAATCAAGAAATAATTTAAATGTCGTTCAAAATATTAAAGACAAAATTAACTTTCTGGAAAGACATAATGTTATCTACAAAATTAATTGTTTATATTGTATCGTATTGTATATCAGACAAACAAAAAGAGCTTTAAAAACTCACATTAAGGATCATAAAAACAACATCAAATTAGACATTCAAAAGTACACAGTAGTGTCCAAACACAAACGTGTTGGTAATCACAATTTCGATTGGCAAAATGTGGAAACTTTAGACGAGGAAAGTAATCACTTCTGGAGAATTATGAGTGAAATGTTGTATATCAGGTGCAACCCTCATGCAATCAATGTAAAAAATGACACGAATAACTTGAACAACATTTACGATACACTTTTGTTGTAGTAGTTTTACGATTTAATATTCTTCTCCATTATTAAAATTTAACTTCCAAAAGCACTCATTTTTACTACATCATTTTGGTCGAAACCGTCGCTGGAGAAGTCCCATGCACTACACCAAATTCTTGACATGTTAATTCAATAATCTTTTCGGCTGAGGGAGTCAAGGAGTAAATATGATGTATTGCTAAATTTGTAAGTTTTTAACCATGTTTTTTATATATAAATTAAAAATTGTAACATAGAACTCATATTTAATTTATTGTAATATTATGTTTGTAGTAAGTCTGACTCAAAATGGAGATGAAACGTCGCTTTTGTGAATGAATAGTGATATATTTAATGCTGACTTTTTGGCCGTCTTTTTATTTATTGTATATTATAATATTAATATAATACTATAATAATTAATATATGTGATATTATATTAAATGTCATTCTATTTACTTGTACGTTCATTAGCAATAGTTTAAGAAAATTTGTTTACTAAACAAATAATTATGTATTTCTTATAATACTATGAATCTAATATTGAATTATTCCCCAACCCTGGATAAAAAATTTCCAAAATTTTACAACAAAACATCTATTTAAAACTTATAATTTTAACCAGTTTTCCAACAATATATTTATTGCAAAACAATATAAAAAAATTCACTTCACTAAATCAGGTTAAGGGGGCTATTAAGATTATGCTAAGTATGAAAAATGAGACTAGTAATATTATAATGTTAAATAAATGATTCCTTACATAATGGATACTTCATTTTTTGCTAATCATTATGATGTCAGATAATGTATATATAATTATTATATTTCATGCCTAACGGCAGCGGAGATGGATGTCACTGTTTGAGTGTTATAATAAACAAATTACCCTATTGATAAACCCAGAATCATTTATTAAATAAATACACAAGAAATATCAAAGGGTAATAAGAAGCCATTTGTAAAATTCTTTAATCATCATTTGTTGTCAATTGCAAAATCTGACGATATAATTTTAAGTGAGAATTCTTGAGAGTCTTAGGTTATGTGTGGTTTTTAAATTTTGAGTATTTAAAAAATAACACCTTAATGAAAAACTGTAATTATAATTTTATAGATTTGATTGGCGACGTGTTCAAACTAACGAAATAATTTCACGTGAAATTTACGTAGAATTAACAAAAGTTACACATAATTTATATTTTACCGTTAAGGAGTCGCTATATTTGGTTACTTTTTATATTTTTATTCGTTCCACCATTATTCATACTTTAGGCTTTGAAGATTTACCGCGTGTATGTTTTTTAAGTTAACAACCTTTGTAAAGCGCATTAAATAAATTGATGCGAATTTTGTGTTCTCCAGAAACGCTTTTCAATTGGACGGTATGTGATTGAGGCACGATTGAGGGAATTAAATAAATGACATCATTAAGGTACCGGGAGAATTTTATTTCCTTAAGGCACTGGAGTACTATTCACTCTCTCTCAATATACCCAGAGGATTAAGACTCTTTTAAGATAGCGGGATCATTTAATGTACGTTATTTAAGTACTGGAAGTCATCATGATGAAATAAACATTCCTTCGGTATTGATAGGTGTGAAAAGGTAAATGTTTCGAAATGTGATCCACTTGATTAAATCACAGGTTGACCAAGCTATTAGTGAAGTTTTAAACATTGTACAAGATTATTCTAAATAAGTACTTGGACAGCGCCCGGAACACAGCTAATAGCAATTAAAAATCAGTACATATATGTCCTTCTTAATGACTTCAAGAAATATTAATCCAGAATTGAAATGAATACTGAATAACGCGTTTCGTCGAGCCTGCGTTACTTATAGCCGAAATTCGGAAAGGTCGAGGAGCATGCTTCGTTTGTTTAATAATAAAAGCAGTCGTGTAAAATATAAATATGTTCCATTCAATTTATATGTGAATAGTGTGACACAAAATAACACTCCTTGAATTAGAGTTAAGAAACTTGAAATACTGTAAGAAGTTTTCAATTTTTTTACATGTATATAACTTCATCGCGCTCCCAACTTTTCAGATTTCCCAAGAGCTATCGAAATCGTACGGAAATTTTCATATCAACAGAACGCGTCGCAGCCATGGCAAAGAAAGCAGAGCCTACATTTTCCTGAAGGTATGGTATTTTTTTATAACGTTAGTTTCAAAATCAGTTTGGAGTTCGATTAATTATAAACTATTCAGAAAATGTAATTAAGGAATAATTAATCATTTACTAACAATTCAATTTTAATCAACTACAATAATTATTCTTTGTAGTATCGTAATACAGTTAACTTGATATTTAATATCCTGAGTTTTTCATAATTAAATATGGACATATTTAATGAGTCAAATTTGATCCGCAACTTTGCTAAAAACGTAAATTTTACGTACTGTTTTATCCTTGTTGAGAAGTTTCATTCAATTATTTGAACAGAGTGATTTCAAGCATGGATTCATAACAGAAATCCTATTTATCTGAAATTTCACATTGTTCCATTGTTAAACCCACGAACATCGTTTGATGAGTGATGTTACAAATTCGTAAGGAAAGCAGAATACTATTTTATTGAAGTCATATGCTACCTAATTAGAAATTTAATTGGTGGTATCGTTTTACGTTATATTTCAAAGTTTAGAAAGTAAACTGTAATATTATTCTCAGAGTTATTAAAACTATGAGAAGCTTGATTCCCACAAGATTAATAATTAAATTAGACAAATACTATATTAACCAGCAGCTTGAAAATTGTATTATTTTTACGTTTACTTATAGCGCATGCAAATATTTTTGTTAATATAGCCATGTGTTTAAAACATTTCTTATACAAGTCATGATAAAATTTTTGGAAATCTCATTATATTTGTATGAACCTTAAATCTGAATCGCAAATACAGTAACCAGCGCATACGCGTCAGCGTCGGGAAGCTGATTATGCAAATTCCAGTTCAATAGGACAGAGTTGTGCATAACAGGACTCAGTGGCACAACACACAGGTGGAGACGGAAGAATTTGTCAACTAGTCGTAAGTAATAAGAGAAGGGTTCATAGCGTGCGGCTAATCGCGTTACAAGAGCAATTGGGTAAGGTCCATGAGTAAAGATAATGAGCTATACTTTCAGTCAACGAATACACTACATCTCAGTTTTTTGCAATCACGTTAAACAATTCAGTTAGTTTAATATTCTGGCTATACATTGATACTGGATACGTTATTTATATTTTTAAGTTAACGGTGTATTCTGAAACGTGGATTAATTTATGTTTCATTTATATATACAAATTAAAGGCACTGTATCCTGTGCGTTCTAACTCACTGCGACTTACATAGTTTGCTCTTATGCGTTCCTATACCATTCATCCTAATGACGGGGAATTTTGGTTTTTGGCAGTAATCATCCCAGAGAAGATTTATATCAATCATTAGGACATTTAAGTTTCTCCTTACCCCCTTTCCGGCCAGAAAAAGTCCTACGTCAATCATCTGCTCTGCGACATTATGATTGTCTCTTATGATTTCCTATACCGTAAACGTTGTTATATGTGGTGTGTTTATATTGATCTTTTGAATATTTATGTTCCTTCCTTCCCTCCTTTTAGACAGAAGTATAGATTATGACCTCACGTATCCAGTCAAACGAGATGATTACATTGCTGTAAAGCGTGAAATAATGCTTAAATTTAACTAGCGTTTTGTCTAAGTAATTATACTTTTTAATTAGCTAATAAATAGAAAATATGTATTATAAGTCACAGTTCAAATGATTGAGAAACGTTATATAAAGATTAGGACAGTCCGAATTTAATGTAATTTTTCGTAGATATATACATGTAACTACACACATTATTTCACGCTAATAAAACTGGTAGATGGTTCAAGTATCTTCTTCTAATACATATAATTGTTTGTTTATATGTATTTTTCTGTATATAAGTGTTTACTTAAGGAACCAGTAGATTGACTGGATTACGATACTAAGTCATCGCGGTGGTTATGATGAAAAGGTAAATTTTTAAAAACTGTGGCGCTCTTAATGTGGTTTAATCACGTGTTGACACACAGAGTACTGTCGTTTTAAATGCTAATATAAATTAATTCATGCACACCACCGAGCACCTAGCTAAGTTTAATTGTTATGCATTATGACCACTGCTATACTCTCAGTAAAATACAGCATTCACTTATAAAGTCAACAACTTACTATACAGTAACGTAACGTAACGCATATATATATATATACTGTAAATGTATGTATATATATATATATTAACTCAAAATATAGTCTACCTAAGGCCTATAAATTTATGACTTATGGATGGATTTATTTAGCGTTGGTAACTAATAATATTGCGTCAACACTAATTAGCAAACGCAACAAAACTTTTTTTGTCATCTACAGCAAATTACATCTGACATACCAAATTGCTTGTATAGCCGAAACGAGAAATTTGACTTTCATATAATCAATCATTACATGACTGACATTCTGTTCGTCATTTTTGAATTGATGCCACACAGAATTATATACTCTCAGTGTTGTGAATAATAACCAAACAAAATTCTATATCGTTCCAATCTAAATAGGCATTAACTCCACAAGCGACGATAAGAAAATAAAATCACCACGTGGGGCAACTTTGTTAAAATAAATTAATTACATGCTGATTTTGAAACAAGCCATTAACTTTTAATTATTATAGGGTCTGGACTATAAAATTTAATCAGTTAATATAAACATACACCCTATTCTTTTGGTTGTAATTCACCTTCATAAAGCCCTAGGGAAGGTTTGAATCAACTCAATCAACTACTAGTGATACCATAAAAGCTAATGTAAGTTGAAACCACAAAAATTTGGTCTTATGCGTTAATTATTTTAATGACATTATTTTCAGTTGGCTATCTGCCTTCATTTTAGAAAAATAGTTTTTATAGATACATATTATGTTGAGTGTGAAATGGAGAAGACGAGAATTTAGCAGTGTGAGAACGCGACTCATGCTTTGGTTATTGTCAGGAATTATAATGGTACAGGTATACGGCTAGTATATTGATTATTTCATTTAACTCTTTGTTTATTCCAGACGTAATTTTATATGTTTTCTTAAACTTACTTAGTGATTGAAAGTATGCATACTTAATTATAATAAAAAGCAGATAATAGAATGTCATTTGGATAACACAAACTGTAAATTCAGGTGCGATTAATGTTACTCTATAAATTCTCACTCCATAATACTCCTTTTGAAATCTATTCCTAAAAGTTATTTACTGCCACGTACATAATTATTGCATTTTATTAAAAAAAATTAGCCAAACGGTATACTTGTGCCTTGCTTATTTAGTATTAACCCCTTCACTGACGGATATTTTCCAACAAATATGACAAAAAAGGTCATATTATTTTATTACGTTTCTTATTCCCTGCAAGTAGATATAAAAATTATATATTCATTTAAGTGTTTTACAAAGTTTATATTTTCTTATTGTACCTATTTTTAAAATTTTAGCCTAATTTCGCATAAACTTAAGTTGAGTGTTTCACAAAAATGTAGTTACAAAAATTCTTCACAATAAAAACACATGTTATAATAATAAAAATACTAACTCTAAATTTGAAACACAGTAGTATATTCTATAAGCTTAAAGTCTATTTTTGTGTGTAATTGGTTTCGAATGCGTGACCTTCACAATAGTCGGCTGGAACGGAATTCATTTAGGAGAGTAAGGAATAAATATTATTTACAAAATGTTTCTAATCAATTTTTTCACTGAATACAGACATTGCAACATCCATTCCGGTAGCAAGATTCGAATGCGCGACCCTTAGAAAGGCAAGATGGCAGGTAACTCGGCTAAATGGTCCGTTGGGCTGCACCAAACAGTGTAAAGAGTCATCGTATGTATTTATAAAATGTTTCAAATATATTTCTTTGTTCATTGCAAATAATAACACGAAAATAGCATGGGTTTCGAACCATAAAAATTACGAAATATTCGTGATTTTTCCCGCTTTCAGACATTGAAAAACCGTAGTGGTTGGGAGTAAATCGTGCGTTTTGAAGACACGCACTATCATGACGAAACTAAGAACTTCTATTAAGGGGACGAGATATCTCGTCCAGATCAAGGAAAAAGGAGTAAAATTGACATAGGACGAGTCAACTTGGTCGCGTCAGTTTTTGCTAGACCGCTAAGGACGAGATAACTCATCCGAGACAGAGAACGTATTAAGCATAATGTGAGAAATATAGTTCAAATAAAAATTCCTAATATGCAACAATAAAACACTTAATATATAGCTCCTGGGTTTTACATCTGAATATCATTTCGTCGTCGAATTACAAAATACTATCAGAGTTGAAAAACCAAGAACTGATTACTCAGAAAATTTACCCAGTAAGTCTTCTTTCACTGACAAAATGTACTTACTATCCGTAATTGATAATGGCATAGGAAATTCAACAAGTGATACAAAGATTGACTTCTGTTGATTTTATTTTAAAGATATGCATATTACATATAAAGTAAGTGCATAATAGACAGAGTGTTAACATATTCATGTTACAAGCGACAAAAAAAACTTTCTTACCCATACACAATAGGTTGGGAGCGAACCCCTACCCCGCTGCTAATGTTCTGGGTAGGCAATCCGCTGTATACATCTTTTATTATGCTTAAGAACAGATGCTGAGATTTTGTTGAGAACAACAACAGTTCAATTAAATAACAGTTCTGTAAAACGATAACTCATTTTATAGCAAGGGCTCGTAATGACGACCACCTTGTTCAACGTGTTCAATGGAGAATCACGTTTCCTTTTATCCTATACAACTTGCCTGGGGAAAGCACGTATCTCATCAAACGAATGAGCGTTCGTAAACCACGGCTTTTATGAGACCCTACAAGAAAAAAATCGAAGGGTTGAAATCTGGAGACCGTGGCAGGTCCTCCTTGCCCTTTACGCAGACGGTTGTCAATCTGGTACATTTGGAAAAAAGAAACAAAATCCGGAATATTGTTTTGCTCTATAGTGACGAGGAAAAATTTACCAAGGCACAATTTTAAATAATCACGTGTGGTCTGATGAAAATTCGCACGCGTCGTTTGTCATAGGACGGCAGTAGCAATTTTATGACCACGTGTAGGTTAGCAGTGAGGATGATGTACTAGTTGCTCCGTTCCTCCTTCCTCCGCGACTCAGCAGCGAACCTTACATGCATTTCATTCAAAATAAGTTTAACTTAACTGTTATTGTTTTGAGAAATATCCCAACATTTTTCCTTAAACGTAGTAAAAGATGTGTACAGCGGATTGCCTACCGCGAAATTTTGGAGCAGACAACGAGGCAGGGGTTCGTTTCCGACCTATTAATACTGATAAAAAATATTGGTTTTGATTTTTGCTTTCAGCGTTGTAACATGAATTCACTAACATCCTGCAACTTTCAAAATAATGTGACTTGTAAAAATTCTCTGAGTGGACAATTTATGGTTTATTTGTGACTAAAAACCTAATTACGAGAAAAGAAAATCTTGATTAGGATCTTTAAATAAAACTTTACTCGAGATTCTGAGATGCCTTTATAAAATTCTTCTATACTGTTATGAAAAACAGCTGAATACTTCAATATTTCTAGGGGAATATAATTCAGATAACGAAAAATTTTTCTACTGAGTGAAATTAGAATTTAAATTTTACACTTCATTTTAATGTTTCCTATTTCTCTTCGAGAAATAATGTGTAACAGAGTATTTCAAACCATTAAAAAATATGAATGTTTTTATTTTTTTATATCATATTAATAAATTAATGGATAAATATTAAAGAAAAAAATAGGTAAGTGAAGTAACTCGTTCGTGTGAAGTAGAAGTTTAGGCAGGTAGATATTACACAAAAATACAGAAAATGGGATTGTTGTTGTTGTAATAATCAGTCCTTAGACTGGTCTGATGTAATCCTCTTTGCTTACCTATTCTGTGAAACCCTTTTCAGTTCTACATTACTACCACATCCTCTCTAATCTGCTTATTGTGTTGTATCCTTCACCTCCCTCTTCTGTTCTGGCCACACACTGCTAATTTTACAAGACCCTCACTCGTGTCTCAAATAGTCGCCTATTAGGTCTGTCCATTTAGTTGAAAATGTATTATACTTGAATTTCTCGAAATGTGGAAGATTTATATGATCGAGCTTCATTTCATAATAATTAAAACTGGCACATTTGTTATCTCCATACATATTTATATCGACACTTCTTTTATTTTAGGTTTTTTAATTCAAAAAGATATGCAACTGTAATTTACAACTAAAGTGTCACTTAAATTATTTTAACAAACACTAAAACCTTCTTGAAATATAGTAATTGAAATTGATACCATTTTATTTGAAACACGCTTCGAGTTCTAAAATAGTTGTCACTTAACTTGTTTCCAGGAACGAGCGGAAGAGAAACGTCTGGTTCGACTTGAAAGTTTCTTACAAAAGTTCATTCCCGTGTCTCTAACTTTAGAAGAAAGAGCGAAGGAGGCACAGTCCGTGTTGCACTTTACTTCTATACTGAATAAGGTAAGGATCGGTAATACACATGTTTTCTGTCAATCTGTTTTACAGACACGAATTGCATTAAACACGCTGTTTCGAAAAGAATTTTACAACTTAACAAGCTTATACAAATTTTGTTTCAATTAGTTGCTCTATGGTGATAAAATTCGTTTTGATACATCAATGTTGCGATGTAAACGACGTAATAAAATCAAATTTAATTATTTTTTACGTACTTAGTAGACATTCCTATCCAATTTTCGGTGCTTCAAATTTATAGCTGACTCGAACACTGTCAGAGAAAGGTAAGTGGGAATACAATATAGTATGTACAAATTAGATATACTAGAAACATTAAATTAGATGACAGGAAAATGATAAGTTAAACTCTCTTTGAAATGGAAAATTATTTATATAAACACCTTTTAGTGATAATTAAAATTATTCTACAAATAACTTTTAACTCAGCCGTGCATCTAATATTTATTACTTTCGCAGAAATACTGTATTCATAACTTATTAACCCTTATTTACGTATACCGTTGTATTTAATTCACTTAAACCTCTTTCTCAATTCTGTATGCGCTTATATTTATATATATATATTTATTACGTACTTGGTAGACATATATATACATTAGTTTACAAATTTTATTTATCTATGTTCGTTGTTTTATAAAACATGAGGATTCTTATTATATGATATATATGAATGATAATATATCTATATTAATTCAGTATTTAGAACTAAGCGGCTATTTATGGTGCTGAGAGCGTAATCTACAATCTAATTCGGAAAGCTGTATGAGAGAGTAAGCAATAGTTTCCACTATTGAAAAAATAACTGTGGAGCATGTAAGTTATGAATTACATTATCACATCTTAATAATATTTCCTGTGAATTCACCAGTGTCTTGTGTACAAAAAATCATGTGAATCTGTTTAATGTTGCTTCGACACTGATAAGTGGGAAACTATAAAAGCACGATTGCTTGTCATGTTTCATTATTATTTCGTATTGCGAAGCCCATCTTTATATAATAGAATGTTTTTACAAAATAATAATTGAACGTTAATGTAGCATATTATTGAAGTGTGCTATTCACTTTTGTGACAAACTAGTCCTTTGAACCTTTCTACAATTAATTATCCACTATTAAAGTCTCGGTAATTGGCTTATATCCAAAATTAAAAAACAAATAAAGACGAAACAGATGTGTATAAAGTATATCTATTACAAGAGGTTCGTATTAAGGACAATTACCAGAGAAGATTAAACGGAGTTGTAAAAGACTTAATAAATAAAGACCTAGATGAAGAATGGAAATCTTTGAAAGACGCTGTGATAAAAGTAGCAGAAATCCTTGGTAAGAAAAGAAAATGTAGAAGACGCAAAGGCTTCAGGCTATGGACACCAGAAATAAAAAAAAAGACTGTTAAAGAAACAAGAAGCATAAAAAATTCTTTAACGACAATTTCATAAAAAGTAATACACCATTTCGTTTCTCGGGTGGAGAATTTTGAAATAAGTTTTGAATATATTAATTCTATAATTATGGATGTAAACAGCGAGCGCCTTTCAAACTCAATGCAATAGAAACGTTATGTCATTTTTTATTAATTTTTTCTGAGTCGTTGGCTGACTTATTAATTTATTGATCAGAATAATATATATTAATGTAATATTTCATTACTAAATACTAATACATAATCTAATTCTACACTATATTTTATTTGATTAAATGCGCACAAGTTGTGCATAGGTTATTTAGATTACATATCTTTTGGTATTCTTCGTATTTTTAGTTTTCACATTGATATAGAATATATAAAATTAATTATTTTATCTCTTATTATTATATGACCAATAAATAAAGTCAAATTAATTTTATAACAGATTTTCCCTCGGGAAAAGGATATCTTAATACGAGCACAGCTGGCGAACCCGTATAGGCAGTACAACTTCAGTGGACTGGAAGAAAATTACGGGTTTGTAAGTGCTTGTTTAGTTGAATAAGTGCTCGCTGGGATTGAATACAATACGAATTAACATGATCAATCTTTTTTCCAGCTAGACTGGAAGCTCTTGATGGATTCTCTCTTCACGACTAATTTTACGGGATCGGAAGTCTTTTATGTAACCGTACCGGATTATTTTACAAGCCTACGCACCACACTCACTAAATTTTCAAAAAGGTGAGTTTATTTCATTTTCTTTCACTAGTTTGGCAAATCACAATTTTCTGAAAAATTATGTTTTAATAATATTGCCGTAGTAAAATTGCATTCTATTTCAATACGATCAGCTTCAAAATGAATAAAGGTGAAGTGTTTAGTGTATTATACTTTTTTTTTACAATTTCGTTACTATGCTTAACGTTTTCCTTCATACGACATTATCGGAGAGCAAGAGAAGAAAGTACATATTCAATTGTGTATTCTTTATACGAATTAAAAATATTAGGTGAAATTTAAATGTAAGATTCAATGCTCACTCTTCTAGGATAGACAATCTTAAGCAGGCACAGGCTGGTAAGTAAATCTAATTACTTATTAATGTATACAATAAAACCAAATACGTCCAAATTTTCTACAAATATTGCCACAACACAGAGCCTACAGCCATAGCTCAGGGGTTTAGATTTGTACGGCAGAAATGTGGACTCGGGTTCGAGTCCCACTCAACGCAACTATTTTTTATTTGCAACATAGTTAACTGACTTTAAAATTTACAATAAATAAAATAAACGACTTAAAAGTCAGCATTTAAATATACCACTATTTATCCAAAGGCGACGTTTCTTCTCCATTTTGAGACATATTATTACAAGAATATAATAGGGGCTCTATGTTACAATTTTTTAATTTATATATAAAAACATGGTTCAAAACTTACAAATTTAGCAATTCATCATTTTTACTCCTTGACTTAAGTTTTGAACCTCGTTTTTATATATTTAGGTTAAAAAAATTGTAGCATAGAAGACTTCCTCAGGCATACTACAAACATAAAATTACAAGAAATTAAATATTGGTTCTATTTTATTTTCTGTGAAAATATTCGAACTATTTTCAATTATGTAATGTAAAATTATTTTCAATATGTGAGGTTTGGAATTTGATTAAATGATTACATAATATTTTAATAGTATATAAAAAGTAATATTTCTTATATATCAACTAATTCTCAACAAAGCCATATAATAAATTTTATGAAATTGTTGTATGCTTTATACGAATTAAAAATATTAGGTGAGATTTAAAAGACTGACATTTACAACTTCACAAATAAACTATTTCCTTTTTATTCTTTAGGATATTCTCTTAAACAATTAGATATTCTCTGGTTACTATTTCATAAAAATATCGGTTGAGGTTAAAAAGAACTCATTAACTTTGAATATCTCCGGGATACGTTTTTGACCTTAAAATAAGACTAAACATAAAAAAATTACGTAGAACACTAATTGTCAGGAAATATCATGCAACAGTTTGCATATTTAGAGACTAGCTCTATAATTACTGAAAGTGTCACCCTATGTTTTCTAAATTGTCTTCTCAGGTAGTTTTTCACATCCTAGCTACCTTTGCACCACAAAACGCACATTGCAGCAGAAAAAGGCCATGATATACATTCGTTCTCACTGCAAATGCACTGGACGTCGTGTATACTAACTGGCTCAAGCCCAGATGTCAATGCTTCATTCGGGGTGAATAAATATCACTTCCTGATTAAACATGAAAAAAAAGGTCATAGCAACGTGTGTCCGCAAACCGACAGCAAATAGTCTCGGCACTCAGTACATCCGTGTCACAACAGATGCTCTAAGCAGCCTCCGCGGGATGCAGCGCAAACGCCCACACGTTCCATCACGCAACAGCCACGGTATCTGTGGTACTGCCAAAGATACAAGTAAAAGACACACAGTGTTCTGCAGAAAGCCAGGATGAGGCGGCGTTGTGAAAGAATAGCTGATCGAGGAATCCCTGCATAAATTATGACGCAGAACCACCGCTGATGAGACGCTGCCAACATTCCCCACGGACTTTTTGTAGCTCACAGATGAAGAGTTGATGCAGTCATCTTTGTAAAGGCTGACGACGGATATTTCATCATTACAGTGGCCTGGTGCATAATAAAACAAAAAAGAATCTTTCTCGTGGAGGGAAATGCCCTTGTGATAATCCCTGCACGAGTTTCTGTTGATATGGATAATAGTGGCTGTCATGGAGTATACACGCAACTTTTTCGTGCACCCAGTTTGTGGGCCTCTTACCTAGAGTTTGAGCGTTACTCTCAACATCCTGTAGAACATGTATATACTCCATATGTGGTGTTACTCTCCTGCATGTTCGTCTGTTTGGAAACAGCCATGTTCAGACAAACATCCAAAAATTGGTCGAAATGTTGCATGATGTGTTTGGTGTTGTCTTTACTTTTTCCCCGAATGAATTCGGAACCAATCTACAGTCCTCTTTTTCAATTCCACAATCTACAACACTTTTTATGTGGTCCGAGAGAATAATGTCACACGTCAGAGCTATCTACTATGACTTTTTTCCTCCATTTCCAGTCAGGAAGCTATCCCTGCAGTTTTGTGGAGTAATACTAATACGACTATTAGGAAAATAACGCACTCGATCGAGCTTTTCACTCCGCCGCCCCCAATAAGATTATTGATTTCACAGAACAAAATAAAATAACAATCTTCAAAATGTCTATAATTAAATTATGACATGTGAAGACTAGTGATAGAAATTCCTGAAATAGAATCTCATAACAGAAAATCATGAAGGATGCTGGTAATATAATGTACCTTTCCATCTAATGCAGACCATTTTTTTTGATTCGGGTTATATTTTCCAACTCCCGGTCGTTCTGAGGATCCTTGTCCACCAATCATCTTTACATATTTCATGATATTAATCATGGAATCCCGTTGATAATGTCTTCCTCAGGACTCATAATTTTGTATTCCTTTCTCACGCTATTGTTCTTCTGTTTGGTAACAAGCTGTCAGCTGTTTATGCGCACCTAGATCATTTGAGAAATATGTTAAACATTTGCCTCCATCGTCTTTATTCGCCATTAACGTTTTTTTTAGCGAAAGTAATCAATTTCCTCTTCAGCAAAACACAACCACTGTGGCAATGTGGTGGAAGGTAATTCACTATCCGAATGTCACACATTTTAATTAAATTCGATCGGTTCTTCGTTTTGAGTATTATCGTATAAGTATTTTTTGGTTTTTGTGTCTATATATATGGTAGGAACCTGACCATTAGTACCAGACATGATCCAGGCTCGTCTTCCTTATACAGGTCTTCTACAGTTCCATGCGTCCTCTCTACGTGAGTAATGATTTTCTGTCCCACGCAGGTCCTAACCGACATATATAGTAAAAGTTATAATTTTACTTAAATAAAGTGATCCAGGAATATTCTGACAGAATTTTCTTCAAGGTGCCAAATCCTGCTCCTCCATAGTCATTATATGGTAAAGGTAACAATGGATAGGATAAGGCTTAATTTTGCTGTATCAAATAAGGACAACATCACATGAAATTACAAACAGTTACTAGAACCTAGCGATGGGCAGATCGATTCTTTTTTTTTAGTCATTCAGGGTCGATTCGAGTAGATTATTTTAAACGACTCTTCGGCTCTCCTAAACCCATCCAATTCTATTCTCAACGTTTAACATTAATAACTTTGGTAAGTAAAGAGGGGATGGACGAATACACACAAAAATTTACACAAAATATTTAATAATTATAAAATAATTTATTTATAGAAAATAATTTTGAATTTGTTTTAGACGATTGATAAATTTTGACGAATACTTGAAACAAAACAAGTTTTACCTAAAGAATAATATGTTTTAAACTTTGTACGTATAATATATAAACGTAATGTGAGTTGATAAAATAAAAAAATTAAATTAAAATACAGTTTCATTTATTAAATTTAAAGGAAAACGATAAAATCTTGATTTTCAAACATATCGTTACGCAGAGACATTTTACAAATTTAGCTCTTTAATTAAAAAATATTTTTAAAAATGCGTACCTTACAAGATGAACTGTTGATTCAAATTCGAAATTCCACTTCCGGCACTCTTATGAATTGGTGAAAGTGATGTACGGACAATGAAGGTGAAGTCTGGAGAGTTTAATATATCGTGTTCCAAGATGTCAAGCTGTCGTCTTGTCGAGCCGAGAACAAGTAACTCGCAATTCAAGACACGACACACTAACAACGGACAAATCAAGACATTCTAATTTGCTATTAGGTTATGTAACGATAAATAATCAGTACTTCCCTGTAATACAAGGTGTCCATAAAATAATGTAATAGTTTATAAAAGATAATAATATCAACTAGAAGCGCTATAGAGTGTTGTTTCAAGATCAGAATTAAAGAGTAAATAAGATTTTTAGATAAGCACATGTGCGAGTGATAAAGCATATTTTTATTTATTTATTGCAAAGTGGAGAGGTCAAGACAAAGTTGCCAGATGAGGCCTACATTCAAGGATCAAGGATCGTTTCCCAAAATTACTCTGTTCATTATCATTCTTTCCTTTGAGACTTTTAAAAGATCCTGTCAACGTTACGCCACTTCCCAATGATTAGCCAGAGTTGAGATACAGGATTTCAGAGGCTGTAATAACTTCCATTTCTCCTGACATGCAAAGCATTGGATTTTATGTCAGATGTGTGTCGTTTAATTAAAGGTTCACATATTAAACACTTGTAAGGAAACGTAGATTAGATTACCTTCTACTTTACGAATTATTTATGTAAATAGTCTAAATTATATTGCTATTAAAATTGAGACATTCTTTTGTGGATGCCCTATATAAATATGTTTCTCTCTATTAACTATGCCGTGTTAAACTACATTACATCTTCAGTAAATTGTAACGTATTTGAGTTATTAAAGTATGAGAAATAATTTCACTTTTATGAAGTAATCTGGAGAATAAAATAAACGAACGGGGGCAGACCACGGATGTGAATGGAAACTAGTTTCTGAATATACGATTTTAGTATCGGAAATATATTTTTACCAATGAATTAGTAAACTTCACGGCGACAATGTATGTTAAAATATGTGGAAAATGTGATCCACGAATAATATTTTAACTGTATTAAATTCTGTAATTTTTATTAGATTTGTGTAGTGTACTGTACTAAATGTAGTTTCACTAAATTAGAAAGACAGAGCGAAAGTCGTTTCGTTCCTTACCCGCCACCCTTGTCCCCGACAGAGGAAAAAGTCTAGAAACTTAATTAAGAAACTGAGGGCAGTAGATAAAGGGGGTCTAGTTTCAGTATGTGTCATGTTCGATGACAGTCAATAAAGAACATATACAGAAAAAATCCCTCGGTCTAATGTGGAGACAGGAAATGCATTTATGTGCGGTGTTCGCAGGACTGTGCACAACGCCGTACTGGCGCTGTTTGCTGGCGACTCTCTGCTGGAACTAGTAGACGCCACCGCCGTTGCTAAGGACGACGCCGGGTGCATGCGCGTCAGCGTTTCCCTCTTCAGCCGCGAGGTGGCGGCGCTCTACGTACAGCAGTTCCCGCAACAACTTCTAAACGACCTCAAGACGCAAGTAAATACTCAATACATGTATGAGGGATTAACTGTATAAATTGAACTGAAGTACTTCGCCTCTCACAAATATTTATAATTGATCTCTTTGTATTTATTTGATAATCTACAATTGGGTGTAAACCCGATGGCAGATACATTATATATACGTATTACTCCCAATCAAAATAAGCCATTGTCCTCTCAGTTGTTTATATCTCTGAAAAATATAAAAACCACTACAAAAAATATATTGACATGAGGGATGGGCGCTGCGAGAGTTTTCTCGCAGGCGCTTCAGCCCAGATTGACTGTGGGGCTCACCTGATCATGTCGGGAATGCCTCGCACTCTCTCTGGGTACTTTTTATCAAAGTTCTCATATGCCGAGACACCTTCACCTATTTTAGGAGGTATATGTACCGGGGTCAAAGACCTTGGGCATATGGCAACAGCTGTCCGCTGATCCCATTGGATCAGTCGGCCAACTGCCTCCTGAAACTGGTGGAGACACGGAGAAGGGAATACTGCGTCCCCACAGCAGACTCGTCTCCCGTCATTCAGAAGGGCGTGAGAATAGTACCCAATGCCCGACCTACCTGATGCAGGTTTTCTAGAGTTTTCCCTGCATCTCTTTAGGTGAAACACCGGGTAGGATCCTTAAACCATAGCCCGGGGGCCCTAGTTAACCCTTGGCTACCTTGCTCTCCCTTCCGCATCCCCCTTTTTCAATTCCCTTCCTATGCTATTAAAGGGGAGTTGCCTGTTTCAGGATCACCGTCATGCAGCCTGTTAACCAATATATATATATATATATATATATATATATATATATATATATATTGACATTTCACTTCACTTTGGATTAAAAATTTAAATTGGAATATGCATTAATATTAATTTATAATGTCGACGAACGCTACTTTACCTGACACGTTTCCTTATGTTTAGCCTAAATTTATTTCCCTGAAGAAGATTTTCCGCAAACACTCCCACTGGTAAATTATTCCACTCTTTGATGCTCCAATAAGGAATTAAAATTTGTAAACATCTGTTTTTTGTTTTCTAAATTTTACCTTGAATTGGTGATACAATCAATATATAAAACTGAAGCCTCGTATAAGCATTTAATAGCAAACGCTGCCTTTCTTTCTCCCTCTTTTGTGACAGCTAAGAGTTCAATATTTGAACTTTCCCCTCTTGAGACGAAAACATTTTCCCTCTTTAATTTATTAAAGACGAAAACCTTCGCATTTATTTAATTGATTTAGAATGAAAACTGGTAATAAAGCACTGTTTTCACCAATGATATTACATTATACATATATAGAGTTACTGAAGTTGAAATACTAGAGACTGTATACTAAGAAAAGGTGAAGATTGAAACCATTTTTTGTAGTTAAACTAATATCAAATATAAATAAAATATTCTTGGTTTTAGAACCGGGTTAAATATTTATTAATACACAACGTTTCCACGGTGAGCGACTTAATCTTCAGATAAATAGAGGTTAATTGGATTAAAGTTAAGAATTAATTGCAGTTATATGTTTCTATTAATGCCTTAAATCACTGTGGAGCTGTAACACAGGGTGGCACGAAAGTTACTTCAAATTTGTTAATGCCACTTAAGCACTAGTCATCACATGAGTTCACTTATTTATTGATCAAAATGATTCTATCCAGAGCATTTTGACAAAATTACATTTTAAACAACTACTTTCTCTTTTCCATGTTGTGAAAATCATCTTCAATGTGAGCAGTCAGTTGTACAACAGTATTAACACAAAACAAGTTAATTCAAATGTTGACTGGAACTTAACTGGAATTCACCAAGTATGTAGTTACTTTTACGCCACGTTTTTATTCATACATAGATAGATTTATTTATTGAATAGCGTTGCTCATTGTAATACATACAAAATACGTACTAACAAGAACAGAAAATTAAGTAATGAAAAATCGATCCATTACATTTATAAACTCTGTTACTTACTATTACTAAAACAATAAATAACAACCGCTAAGAGTACAAATGAGTACCATTGTCTGCACTTCTCTCCCATTCCTTACTATTTTTCATATTATTCTTTTTTCCACTTCACTTCATTCAATTTTTAATCGCTATATATAAGGTCGCATCAACTGCTTGGTCATTAGCGACCGAACTGTTTAGGGGGTTACAACTGTAAAAATTAACTATAACAAGCTGATTGTAAAACATAATAACAATTAATTATTTTTAGGAACTTTGATAATTCTTTCACTCCGGTTAGTGATTAATCTGTTTTGAGTCTTCATCTCCGAGGATAAGGTGTTTGTCATGGTGAATTTTTCTGCAAGAGTTAAACAGGTGCTCAATGGTTATAATATTGTAGAACTGTTCGACAATTGGAGGTGGACGATTTGTAAAAATGTTTGGTCGACGGAGATGTTCCCTTTTATTCCCTGGTGCTCCGGATAGAGGCTTATATGACTTTTTTAATATTGAGTTTACAGTCGCGTCAACCCTATGGTCCGTATACGATTTTCTTTCCTGTTGTATGGAGCTTTTGTAGTTTTACAGTGATGATCGAGTTTGGTTCTTGATGGTTGTCTTCGTTGGTTTCTAAAGCAGAGAGTTAGTCTGAGAGGATTAGGTAGTTTGTTTTGGAGGACGAAGATCATTCAATTTTATTAATACCAATCCTTTTGTTTTTACAATAATTTCCTATAATAGCCGTTAATCTTCTTTTGAATTGTTTCACACTCTGTGCAGACGCTGTTAGAATTTTTTAAAGAACAAGAATGGATCCTCTTAGGTATCCGTTACAGATCTGCATATTTAACACAAGTACAACTGAGGAGATTTAGCTAGACTTGTCCAAACACGGTGTGCATTAGATAACTTCCCCGATATTGTAGTTGGGGGCAGTTCAAAGCTCAGATTAACTCGATTCTTTGTTGAGACGGTTGGTAGTGTAAAATCAATTCTCAAAACATTGACGCTAGGAAATATATTGTTTTCAGTTCAGGATATGTTGTGAATCAAGCAGTTCGTCCGTAAAAGTTCACAATTAATAGGTATAGGGTGTGGTAAAAAATACGTTGAATCCGTCTCTATATCCAGTTCGTATGAATATATGCTTTCATTGTTGACAGTAGCGTTGTACAGACACGCTAGAAGGGGAATTTCCTTCTCAAAAGACAAAACTACACACCCCCTTCTACTTTCTCTACTTCGCATGGTGTATGACATGTTTTTTCCTCACGAACTGTAACTCCTATCCGCCTGACACCGATAGCTGAACACGCCATGGATACGTTGTGGATTAATAATTGTTTATTTCAGTTGGAAACTTGAGCGTGTTTACTCATAATTTACACCTTGGAAGTCGTCGCTCACTTATAATATGAAACAGTAATCCATGCTGTGGTGTAGAGGTTAGCGTCGCCGCCTGAATTCACTAGAGATGCCGGGATCGAACCCCAGCATGGACTGGGATGTTTCTGCAGGTCATGGTCAGGAAACCTGGGGCTACGACTGAAGGATAATCGCTATGTTGACCAACTGCCAGTGCCAAGGAGAATGAAAACATCGCAAAATGCATATTGAATATAGAATTTATTAACTTTAGCTTTTCGTTCCCATTTTCTTAAACGTTTATGATTCACTCCAAAAATATTACATTTACTGAATTGGGCCGTATTTTCCACCACCATTCGCCTTTGTCCACAGTGAATTTTGAAATGATCAGTGCCTTATTGGCCAAAATCGTGCTTGGGTTATAAAGGCGTCACTGTCCGTTTGTATAAGTGGAATAATGAACTTTTAATTTAGTCCTTCGCAATAAGCATAGAACGGGAATGAATTTGTTGGGTTCCGTCTGGCCTAGAGAAATACAAGTCGATTAACACGAATATTTCAATAATAAAAACTATAAACAATGCCTTTCTCTCCGTTCCGCATCCCTCCTTTTCAATTCCCTTCCTATGCTATTAAAGGGAAGTTGCCAGTTTCTGGATCACCCTCATGTAACCTATTACCCAAAAATAAATGTGTAAATTCAACGTTACTACCATTGAGTGACGATTTGAAATACAATAATCATTTTGATGAATTTTCAGGCGACGCAACTGTTGGAAAGACTCCGCTTAACTCTAAAGTCCCGGGTCCTGCATCTCCCATGGTTGGATGCAGGGAGCAGAGAAGCGGCGTTAACCAAAATAAGAAAATTACAGGCCCATTTGCTGACGCTTCCTCGCCTATGGAACGAAACGTTTGTCTCTGAACTCCTCAAGCAGGTATGAGACAGTTACACATTATTGTTTTTCTACATTGTTTTTTACAATATTATATGCATACATATATATTTCTTAGTCCTTAACAAATACTCCACAATATAATTACATTTTAAAGTAAGTAATAAAATAATACACAAACCAATAAGAAATGCTACAATGAATGTGCATACTGAATTAACGTTTTCGGTAAATCTTCAAGCTAGAGTAAAATATTTTCTAAAGAAAACGAAGAAAGAAAAAACTAGACAATTATAAATCTGTTTAATCTATTTTTTGTAACTAAAAAATCTCAAAGTTGTAAATTTAGCTAGAGTCGTAGTGAAGGAAAGTTGTTTCCAATCTGACGAACACAAAGCAGGATTTTTTCAAATATACCAGACAGATTTTTTCCTGACTTATAAGAGACTTCAGCTCAGCGCATCCGCAACAACTTTAACTAACACCTTTAAAAAATAAATGTGTAATTTAGCAGGCAGGGTAAACTAATAGATGTGCGACCGTAGTTTGTGAACGTTCACGTGTCACGTTTTACTCGGTATATCACTACGGAGACGTGTCATGCACGAGTGTTAGAGTCGTTTAAAAGTTTTCAAGAAAGACAGGTGTCTGTCGACAACAATGAGATGTCAAGTTCTTCTAATGGAAACACTGATAAATTTCGTAATTGTGCAGACCGACCTTCATCTCTCATGCAAAACTATCGCTTTTAGAGCTGAAGACCTATAATACACGTGTTCAAGACATTCAACTCATTGTTTAGGGTCTACCGTACTACTTATGACGCGAGGACGCCATGAAATTATAATCGATGACAATTCTGTTATAGGAAAAATCATCTCGAGTGACTAGACTAGAATTAATCACTACGAACTTATCACTAAAAGACAAATTTCAGAATGAGTCGATAATGGTTCGCCGAGACCAAAGAAGGTGCGAAAAGAAAAAGTGAAAACGATGTTGACGGATAATTCATAGGGAATTATTTCCCACCAGTACTTACCTCCGTATTCACCTGATTTGGAAACAAATTACTTTCTCTTATTCCACTTGAAGGATCATCGCTTGGTCGGCGTAAACGACATTCAATGCACTCCGAGACGCAAGTTCAACAACAAACCAAACAAACTGCTGAATGGTTATTGGGCGACAGTTTATTGTAACGCATTATTTAAGAAAATATTAATTGATTAATTTGGATGATATCAAGCATGAAAAAACTATCGTCAGGGTATGCTGGGGAATTCAACACAAATTATAACCAACTTCAGAGCTGAAATTGAAAACTGTGCATAGTTTAAAGAATAAGTGTTTAATATTTTTTTCTCTTTTATCTTACTTCTTGAAACGAATTGTCTTTTCCGTCAATGTGTCCAACAATCATCCACTGCGGGTTGACTCCTGGTGGTATTTAATGCGTCCTCACTGTGACGTCATCAGTCTGCCCAGATGTGTCTGATTGCACGAATATTTTCAAATGCTATATGTCCTCTTACATTGACCAGACGTCAGAGATAAGAAAATCATTCCAATAAATCAGTCTTTCATAAACATATTTTATTTCTAAATAAATTGTGATTGCAATTAATACACGTCGTTAACTGGTAAAAGTTATTTTTTAAAATATAATTATTTTAATCAACAAAATACGCCGTTTGCCTCGCTACGGCCATCGATAACATCCTCTCCAATTATGATAAAAACACCTCCTCTCTTCTTTTCCCCCTTCAAAGATCAAACACATTCTTCGGCACAAACAAAACACATTGCAATATAGTGTAGTAAATGCAACTGAAACGTGGCATGGATATAGCCACTGCTCGCAAAGCACTTACCAGTCCCACGTTGTAATAACTAGTTTCCCTGAAAGTAAATGTAACTATACAATATAATAAACTGTAATCAGTAAAACTTACGCCGGCTCTAGGTTAAAACTATCAGCTTTCAAAATAACCATCACAGCAACCTAGCCAATTTCTTGTTAGAACTCGTTTTCCCAATGCTCGATCCTCTTTGATACTTGCTCTTTTCCCAAGGTTTTTATCTTCTCAAATGATACATTTCGTGGAGCCTTAGATTCTTCATCGGCTGACAGCGACGTTGTATTGTTTCCATTGCTTGACCAGAACTCCCTGCCTCAGACTACCATCTTTATACACATATCAATAATAAACCTATCTGCGATACGATCACACCAAAATCCGCACATTTATACTTTATAATTGTAAACCCTGACATTCATTTTTTTTAGCCCTTTATGCACACACACACACACACACACACACACACATATATATATATATATATATAAAGCATTTCTTCTCTGAATTTCTTACATCCGTTACGCAGTACTTTGTCTAATTTCCATTACTACCTGTAGGTCGTGTCAATCGCTTCCCTTTTTTCCATTATTTCAATTTTGCAACTTTAATATTAAAATAAATGTATACTCTTTACATGTACATGTTACATATACATTTAAAAAATCTAATGAAGAGTTCCTCCGCTTTAGATCACTGCACATTCCAAACAATGATTTTTGCTTGCTGTTAGTTAAATGTTCTTATTTTGCTTGAAATTTACAGATAATACTTATAAGTGATTAAAAATGCTTCAATTTGATGTAATCGCGTGAATATTATTTTATATTCCAGGAACAAATATTTTTTCTCAATCAATAACTTTAAAACAATAATAATTAAGGAAGATAAAGTATTAAAGTACAGTTTTTTGGTATCATTACTTTTTACACGAATCAATATTTTTCATTAAATATGTGTGTTTAAAAAATTGCGTATTATGAACTAAGCAGTCCGTTGTTGCTCCACAAAATTGGGAAATTTTATTTTTATTTGGGAAAGAAATAATTATGTCAAAATTGTTGAAACACAAGGGCGAGCCACATTCATGATCAACGCAGCAAATTTATGTATAACTTAGTTATAGTTTCCTCATACTACGATCAATGCGTTTGATGTTTCCATAGGCTGCTGTAATTCTGTTCTAAATTATTGTCTCTAATCTATCTTTCTACCCATACTTTATCTCGTGAATATTCATTCGGCAACGTGCTTTTCTAGACATCAATTATCAATTTAATTGGAAGAAAATGGTTTCTTTTTTTATTTCAAAATGCTATTTCAGCAACTCATTATTTCTGCAGATAATTCCTTTTCATGTATAATCAATGCTTTCATATATGTGGTATTATATACGATCATATTTACTCCATTGCTGTCATCAATTACCGAAATGTTGATTGCACTGAATGAATGTCCTAATTTCCCAAATGCAGTGAAAATCACATGCTTGTCCTCATAAAATCCAAAAATTTAGTTTTCACTGTTGCAATTATGTGCGCATGTCATTTATTTCACGCATTTGTGATCAAGTAAATAATTTGAGAGTATTACACGGGCTCTGCTATAAACAGGATTTTATTAGTATTATCACAATTAGTGAGATCGTAAATTCAATTGAGCATTTGGATATTTTTCGTAATTATTATATTTAACTTAAAACAGTGTGCGAGTCTGTAGCTTGCACCAGTTAAAAAACGACTAAGCTATTATCGTCTGCTATGTCAGGCCCTAACTGACATTAATATGACGACGTTAAGCACAACTAAGTCGTGTGTTGAAATCATACTAGAATTATACTATATTTGGTGTAGTGAATATCATTTAGTAACTGCCAGAATAACTGAATCCTATCATATGCGCATTTTATATTTCTCTTTATATACAGACAGGGGATTCACTTACAATTTATTGTTTCCAGATTAAAGTTGACCCTAACAACTATTTTGAAAATGTGATTCAGAGGAATCGGCAACTTCGAGAATCGCACTTCAAACTACTGGAACAACCTGCTGAGGATCGTAGGTAACATATCTCACATAAGCAAACTAAAGACATAATATGGACTAACTGAACAAGACTAAGACAGCTTGCCGGATTTAAAAAATAAATTCTTATAAAAAGGTTGAACCTTTATTAGACACTTGTATCACAAAATTTATTTCTCTCGTTAAGATTGTTAACGTACTTAAGTGTTTGAAACGTATTGCATTCAAGTTATTTGCATCACAATACTGTACATAATGAATTAAACATAGCGAAACATTATAGTTTTTAATGCATTGCTTAAATTCTGTGTTGAAAACTTTCAATGAAAGAATTTAGGAAATTAAGCTTTTGTGTATTTTTAGTGCATGCTCCCATAATTTATATATAATGATTTTTGGTAAGAAATGTATATCGATCTATTTTATAAACGTCTTAGCTTAACGTTACCAATAAACATGACTCTATCAAGTTTTCATGGAATGCCAACAAAGCTGTATTAATAATTATAATATAACCTAAGCGACTAACTAATGTATACGGCTAATTGGTTATATTTTCAAAAAATTTCCTTTTAAAAGGATTTAAATTGTCCTCAAATATTTAATGAAACATAATTAAAGTCCCATAGTGGAACTCCGTCTTAGAAATAGGAATTATCTGAAGCTCTCAGGAATCTTGCTTCCGCAAGCATAAATATATCTGCGACTAATATTTTTGTAATATCTAATTGTTTGTACATAAGTTGTACTGAAATCTAATATTGGCGTCGTGATTCTGGAAAAAAATCCTGCTGCCTATATTGATCGCTTGAAATGAAAGAGATCCGCCAAATTAGTTACAGCAATTAATGTCTTAATTAATGTTCTGACGTCTGTGATAAGCATTGTTAATTATTTTGCAGATATCGGATTTTCGAACTCCAATTTCCGAGCTAGAATGAAAATTTCTATTCCAATTGAAGTTAAATTCGATATCTGTTTTTTCAAGATAGTACGCGCAAAAACTTTTAGATATTGGTCAAATTTAAATGTAGTCAAATTTAAAAGATACTCTAACGACGCAAAAAACAACAAATACATCTACTGTGTGATTTGATTTAGACCGTTTAAATCGTTTGGTTTTAATGAAGCGATGTAATATTTTCCTTCGTTTCTCTTCTTAAATTGTTTCGTAAGTGAAGTCGATGCAAGTTTTTCGATCAATTCCTCATCCTTGACGTCCAGAGCTTTACGAAATGTATCGTTAATTTCTTCGGCGTCGGATCAGAAGCTAAGTTCGGAAACACTTGGTGACCGATTTATATAGCGGAAATATCGGTTTGAGTCGGCCGATAGTATAATTTGCAAGGTCTGAAGTAAGATACAATTAAACAAATAAGAACTTACCAATATAAACGTCCCATAATTTCTTTGCAATTATTATTTGGTCGTACATAAGATTCAATACATCTATATAAGAAGATACAATATATTTTTGATAATGCCTTAAACTTTTTAAAGTGTTGGATTCGTTCAATCGAAGACAAAACCCCCAACTCTCGGTTACCATCAAAGCATATATATCGTAATTTCTGATTAGTCAATGTTCGTACACAAAATAAGTGACAATTAACTGCGTAATTATTTTCATCCAAGGAATTTATAGACTTATACACACTTTTTACTAATAAACTTAATGAATTTGTAGATGAATAATAACGATAGATTTGAACATAATTGTATCAACAAAATTCCCCGTTTTTAAATTCAAAAATTTATTTGGCTGATAAAGTCTCACCTCTGTTATCAACAGTTTCAAACACAATTCCAGCAGACATATTTCCTTACAATATCTTGTTGGAATTTCAACGCAATACGTCGCAATGCCGCAACAAACGTCCCGACATAGACTTAAACACCAATCACACTTGCCACGCCTTATATATATGCTACGGGCAAAACCCGAAGCGACCACTTCTCGAATTGTCCGGTTATTTCGCACTTTGGCCAGAATCTGTGTGGCCAATGTACTTCAAATAATCAGTCGACATTATACTTAGCGTAGTGGACAGAAATCCGTGGCCAAAGTTGGATGTTCTGACGCTAAGCTGTCAGGCAAGCGCCGCATGAATGTGACTGTCTGCCTCTCGGTAATCCATTACCGTCAATGTTCAAACTGTTGACTCCCGGAAAATTGATATTGGAGTATTGAAACACATTAAAAGTATTTGTTTATTTTCCCAAAAAAATAATTAATTTAGAGTTTAATTACGAAGTTATGTCCAAGCTTGAATTGATTATGGCATTCGTTCCCAAAATGCCACTTATTATCATTACTTGTTACAACAAGGTAAACTTTTGTGGCACTTATAATTACACGAAAGATTGTTATTTCTACTTTAGCAGCAATTTGTCGCGTACCTAGAAGCGCAGAGTGTACTCATGTCAACCATTACATTATGTGCCCTGTGATTCCACTATGAGTAGATTCTCGTGCAGAATGAAAAACTTGCAGTTGTTTCAGAATACCGGTCTGTTCATAGCTTGGGCAAAGCTATTGGCATCATCTCCCCCAGAGTGACTGCGGGGCTCATCTGACTATGTCGGGAATGACTCTGGGTTTTTTAACAAAGTTCTCATATGTCTAAACACCTTCACCTATTTTAGGAGGTGTATGTACTGGAGTCGAAGACCTTGAGCATATGGTAAAAGTTATCCGCTGATCCCATTGGATCAGTCGGCCAACTGCCTCCTGAAACTGATGAAGACACGGAGAAGGGAATGCTGCGACCCCACAGAAAACTCGTCTCCCGTCATTCGGAAGGGCGTGAGAATAGAACCCAATGCCGGACCTACCTGATGCAGGTTTTCCATGCATCTCTTTAGGTGAAACACCGTGTAGGACCCTTAAACCACAGCACAGGGGCCCTAGTCAACCCTTGGCGAGCTAGCTCTACCTTCCACATCTCCCCCTTTCAATTCCTTTTCTATGCTATTAAAGGGGAGTCGCCTGTTTCAGGATCACCCTCATGTAGCCTGTTAACCCAAAAAAAGTCAACTGGTACACGGATGCGTACTTTCTCGGAAGGAAATTGTAAAACGGATTTTTAAGCATCTTTTCACATTGTGGTTTCAAACTTGCATGAGCCGATGACCTCTTGTTCTTGGTTTCTTGTGTATCATAACAGAGTCTGCAATTATATTTCCCTACTTACCCTTTAATTCTTCCACAAATTGCATGAACAAGTTTGCCTCAGAATCCACAAAAATAAGCTGAACTACATTATTTCTCACACACCTTATAGAATGTTATAGCAATGTTATTGTCAATACCGGTTTGTAATTTCCAATGCTTCCATCGCCACTGAAGCATCTTCATACATTTATATCATCAACGATTTCTATTTTGATGTACTCAAGGTCTTTTTCTGTAGCCAAGCCCCTCCGGGTACTTTTGAGCTACTAAGTTTCAGTTTTGCTTCCCAGCCGAACATGTCCTGGTGAAAAGAACAGTTTTTCATCAACTAAATGAATCGGAGACCTTCAGTCTAATTTTTTCATTCATTTCTCTGTATCCATGCCATCCTGGTTGGCACTTTTGACGGAACCTTGGCTTTTACTGTGTCTCTGGTTTCCGTATACCAGTTTCAGTTCAGGCCACATTTTCTTTAGTTCCTTTGTGACTTGGTTCGCACATTTTCTTCCATTATCTGACTGAATCACGCTTTGAACACCTATAGTGGTGAATATATCAAGTATCTGGTCTCTGGTGCAGCAACGTATTCAAAGTATCTGAGAATCTGATCTTCATATCAAATTTCGGTACCTCATTTACATGAACGTTTTCTCCTATTCTGTTTAGAACCTCCTCGTTATTAATTGTATCCACCCATCTGATTTTCAGCATTCGCCTATAGCACCCCATTTCAAAGGTTTGTATTCCTTTCCTTTCCCCAAATCCTATCGTGCACGTTTCGCACCCATATACCGCCACGCTCCATACGAACATTTTTAGCAACGATTTCGTAATATTCACATTTATATTACCCGTAAGTAAATTCCTCTTTTATGCGAAAGCCTTCCTTGACTGTGCTATCCTACTTCTTATGTCGACTATACTTCTGCCATCCCTAAGTATTACTCTTTCCAAGTAGTAGAATTCCTTAACTTCCTTCATAATATCCCTTCCCAATCTAACACTACCTCCATAACTTCACTCCATTACCTTGGTTTTCCCTCCACTAATCCTCATATTGAACTCTTTCTCTAGGACTCCGTTCATGCCATTTATTATGGTTTCCAAATCTTCTTCTGAATCCCCTAATACTACAATATCGTAGGCAAAACGTAAGGTTTTTATTCTTCTCCTTGCAGTTTCATTCCTTTTACATATTCCGTTTTAACATTCTTCATCGCCTATTCTATATATAAGTTAAACAGCATGGGCGGAAGACTGCATCATTGTCTTACTCCTTTCTTGATTACGGCTTTCTTTTCTTGATCTTCAATTCTAATTGCTGCTGACTGTCTTTTGTAGAGGTGGATTCCTGAACTAATTTTCCTGTGCTGTTCGCATCTATCAGCTCCAGTCTTCTTCGGTATGGCTATAATTATGTTTTTACTATAATCTTCTGGTATTATTCCTGTTTCGCATATTTCGCAAACTATCCTGAGCAGCCATGATATTGCTTCTTCGCCCGATATATAGTAATAAAACGGGTAAAATAACGGGATAAAACTTTGGTTTAATTCACTAAAACAGAATTTATCATTTTACAAAATTCAAAATCAACATTAATAATTATCAATTGCACAAAACTTTTAACACAAGAAAAAGTATTCGTCCACTGTTGACGCGGCTATAATTTCAATTTAAAAAGCATTAAATCATCAAATTTACATTTAATATAGCATGATATTCTCTATTCGGGGGCATATTCTAGATTCCATGTAAATTGATTAAAGTAAATATTTTAAGGAAGATCAAATCTTGCAACTCTAACGCAAACACAATTTGTATAAGCAAATATTAAATATGTGCATTAATTTGGTAACGATACGCGTATCCGTGGAATATCTCCCTCCTTCTGTGAGTGCCTGTAAACTTTATCAGTATTCATTGTCACAATACGGCAGTAGACTGCAAGAAAATATACAGCATATATTACCAAAATAGTCTTACATTGCATACATTACAAATTTGCCCGCTCAGTTCTATGACATTGACCAATTTTTCATTGGGGCACAACTTAATAGATTTGACTGTCTTTTCATATAATTTCTTCAATTTTCTCAAAGATTCACACAAAAATTAATATCGTTTATCAATGAGTGCTCAGTGAAATTGTTCAAATTACTCATATGATAAGTTCATATTTTACCGTAACTTGTAATACATATGCTGAACCGTCAGGTTTCGGTTTTTCGGAACTCATCCAATCGCGTGTTGCGCTCTCCACACACATTCAGCTGTAGTGCATGGCATAAAAAAGCGTCTCTTTCCAATGATGTCCACCAGTACTATAGATTCTAGAATGATAACCAGATGGCCCACGGGCTACTGCAACTCTCACGTGGTTGTTCTGTCTACTGCCTCAGTACTTAAGAGAACTTTGTATAACAACTTTTCTCCTCAGGGCCCTGTGACAAAGGGCCTCTCACTCAATGACAACCACTCTCACCAATGCCCTGTGGCCCCTCAAAGCAACTAGAAATCAGCCAATCAGAACCGGTCATTCACAGTAACATCAATCACTGACTCCGTTCTCTACGATTCTCGAAGGCCTTTCCAAGACATTTTCACGTGTTTTGAGGTGCGACCTCGCAGTAACAAAGGAAAACCGGTACCGACTGATGTCCTTTGTTCTTTGTCGGGACCAAATTTCCGCCCGGCACACGGGTATGTCGGAACAGTTTTCATAAAATTACGTCAAGTTAATGAAATAGTCCTTATTTCTCTCATGATCTTATACACAAGACCATAAAATTATAAGATCACTCAATATTTATATTTACAAACACCCAGCTTGCAGATGTTCTTCTTCCTTGGCTCTGCAGCCCATTCAGGGACTAGACCAACCGGGTCGATGCGGACTGTCATCTTACATGACACACTCCGAATTTGGAGTGATACGTGGTCAGAGTATCGTTTCCCCAGCAGTCTTATTACCAGTCACCATGATTTATGACAACACAAACATCCAAACCCATGCCAGGATTCGTGCCCGGGACCTCTGTGTTGTGAGGCAGCGACGCTGGCCACTAGACCACAGGAGATTGGCTGCAGACGTTCTACTTTAATAAAATCAAGGGTTATCAAAAGCGTTTTTCACTATATATCGGAAAGAGGTTTATCGCTTATTTAAAGTATTTATTTGAAATTACGTTTTACGTATTTTAAAAAATGTGAGACTATACTCTCATAAAATAGACAAGCAACGTCGTGTTTTCTGAAATGTTTTCACTCGGTTAGAATCACGTGAATTATTTGTTATTCATCACGTACACCAGGAAAGCCTTCGCTTGATAATAACAAATTATAGTTTACAATAGATGTGAAATTAGACCAGTTTTCTCATAATACATCGTACACTATACTAGTTGAAACCGTTACTTGTAGGTTGACAATTGATAAACGGAGATTGCTTTTATCATGCTCAGAGGTTAATGATAACAAAACTAAACAATGCCTGCAACTGCAAACTCCAGCCAGACCGTGAGGCCGTATCTATACAAAGCTATCTTATTAACTAAGGATAAAGAGGAAGTTAAATTAATGAAATATACAAATTACAACCACATCAAAATGTGAAATAATAAATATATTAAGATGGAATATTACTTATATATTGTAACATGTAAGTTACAACCACAGCTAATTGTCGGTATATCGGCCTTACAGACGCCAGATACTTTGTTGGGTGTGTGACGTCGTTTTCTGACGTAGGTACACGCCGGAAGAATATATGACCATGGTGTTCATGTCACGTGGTGCTGAAAATTGGCGACCCTTAGCGGAAAATCGCATGTACTTGATTGGTTGTTGAAGTCAGGTGACCTTACTTAAGCAAGATGGCGTAAGTCAGTAACGGGCGTGATTTAGAGTCGTCGGTGCAATGCACTGGGAGAAGAATGTGTGTGGTGGCACGCGAATTCTTGCGGCTACGAGGATTTTAAACGACTGGCAAACAAGCCACAAAATATGTGGTGCTAGACCGAAGAAGAAGCGCGAATATTAGAAATGATATTAGGTCGACGAATGTGCTATTAATAAATGCTTGACGAGTGATAGGAAAAATAGAGTGTAATGGCCACGCCCTGCCTTAGATCATTTCTTCTCATTGCTCTGAAAATTAAATAGTGTTAACTGTTTAAAAAGTTTGTTATTTCTTCCCAAAAATGATTTACGCCCTAACGTTTTCCTTTCCGAGGAACAAATTATTATCGTCGTGTGCTGAACGGCCGGCAGGACTGAGAATGAGTAGTAATAAAAATGGTGAAATTACAGGATAACGAGAGGGTTTGATTAATAGAGACAAAATCTATCAATTTGTAAAATTTACAATCAACATTTATTATTAGTTATTACAAATTTCACAAAAGTAAGATAGTTGAACACAAGCATATGTATTGAATCATCAAATTATTGAATGCTTACCAATTAACCAATGATCACACAGTGACATCTCTTGATCACTTACCTTAAATACCCTGGTACTGGAACCTTCTAGAATGTTGCCCATTCCTTCGTTAACTAACTATTAAAATATATATCAAAATTCCTTATATTTTACATAACTATATACTAACAATGTTTTAATATTTGAGTATTTACTACTGTTGTATAAAGTCGAACGAATCGTGACAAGAGATGAATTAGGATAGTCCATTTTATAAATTTACGAAGTCAGTACCCTGCTTTATAATTCTTGGTCTGTGACCACTCGTAATCACAATCCATGGACCCAAAGATTTTTTGCTGAAATATTTACGTTGCCCTAATCTAGTTAGCTTCAAGCGAAGTCTAAATCCAATAAATCCCTTAATAAAACTTCGTAGAAGTTACGTGGGCCGATGTCGTCTCGGGTTGCTAATTTGCTGATGTGTTCATTGAAATTCTCTGAATGTCTCCGTACGACTGTTTTCCTGGCTGAAAGATAACTGAAAACTTACTGCTTTTTCGTTTTTTTGATGATTGACCTGAACTCAGCCTGTTACTTACAGTTGGGCGTATTGGACTTTTAACTACACCAGTAAAGTATTCCCTCTTGCTTCTCCTTAATCTTCTTCTTCAGCTTCATAATACTTTCGTCTTTCTTATTTGGTCTTTCACTTCGCCCTTCTCTCTTCACTCTCTCCCAGATTTCTGCCTCATTTACTACATATTTTCATCCAGACTAAACGCCTGCAATTAGACGCGTGTGCCGTGTTTATATTATGTTTATTCAAACAAACATTTTCAGATAATTCTTACCGGGTATTTTTTGGGTAACTGGCTACATGAGGGTGATCCTGAAACAGCCAACACCCCTTCAATAGCATAGGAAGGGAATTGAAAAGGGTGGGATGTGGAAGGTAGAGCAAGGTAACTAAGGGTTGACTAGGGTTCCCGGCCTATATTTTAAGAATCCTACCCGCTGTTTTACGTAAAGAGATGCAGGGAAAACCCGCATCTCACGCCCTTCCGAATGACGGGAGACGAGCTTGCTGTGGGGTCGCAGCATTACCTTCTCCGTGTCTCCTCCAGTTTTAGGAGGCTGCTGGCCGACTGATCCAATAGAATATTCGCTAATCTGTTTAAATTTTACACATGTATATTTCCATCTGTAACTGCAACTCACTTTCAGGGAACTCAAATGCTAATAAATTCTAACTATGATTAATTTATAATAAGAATACGGTATTACCTATAATACATAAGCCTTTCATGTCTGCGAACACAAAAATTATTGTTCGTCCGTCTGCTTCCAAACGGCGTTATATATGTTTAAACTTTAAATACTCCGTTATCTTGGAAGATATGATAAATTAAATCAATACTTCTTGGCGATTTCTCATTGATAATTGATAACTAGTGGATATAGTTGCGATAACATATCATAATGGTGTTCTATAAATATCTTATGAATTTTTAAAATATATACAAGTTATTGTGGATTTCCGTAATAAGTTAATTGAGTAATTACCAAATTTGAAAATAAAACCTCCTGATAAATCAAATCAGGTACTTAATACATTTTCGGAATATTTATAAAACAAATTTAGACATGTTCCAGAATAACAATATAAACTATGTATCCTTATTACGTGTGCGAATTTATATAAGGGTGTAACAAAACTCACGGCAAAATATCATAAAAGGATTCCTCATATTGAGAGAAGGAAAAGTGTAGTATATACAACATGGGCCCTGGAAATGAAAAATTACAAAAGTTATCCGAAATTTTGTGAATGTTAGTGACGTCATTTATTGTTATCTGAACTAAAATGCGAGAGTCTAGTTACAATTGTTACACAACGAAACATATAGCGAATAAAATTTATTTTGGTCTGAATATTTCTTAGCACCCATAAATGATTACCAGTCATGTCTAAAGTATTTCAAATACAATTCAGCCCGTGTCGTGTTGAAACCCGAGAATTATATTTTAAACAAACTTCGCGAAAAAACTTCGCTCTTTAATGTCTTAACTACTTAGCTGTATCTGATCGATTTGTATGAAGTTCAACTTACTAGTTGGAGCGCTCTATTCATAAATCAGATGATATGAGATTCGAACACGGTAAAAAAAAGTAGTGTGTACTGCCTCACAGGCTGCCTTAATGCTTGCACGGAGAATATTGTTATTAGTTAATACTTCTATGATGACCTAAGAAGTGAATTATTTTTATTTTTAAAAAACAAAAGTGATTGCTTGGCTACATATGAGAAATGTAATAGTGAATTTTCTATTTCTCACGGCGGGAATAATGATATTTCAAAGCACTAGGAGATACAGAAACATAAAAGTTATTTAAATACTTCTGCATATCCCTCCAAAATGCAGGGTTTTTTTTCCAGAAAGAAACGTATGGAGACAAAGAAAATAAATTAGAATTAGCAGAGTGACTTTTCATGTTATTAATCACAATCATTCGTTCAGATCTATGGACCATCATAAGTTGTCAAAAAGTTATTCAACAAAAAATTTGCTTGTGCTATAACAAAATCCGAGGCAATTGTGTGTAATGTGTTTTCCCCAAATGCACTTTCAGAATTAAACAAAAATCTAGAAAATAAATTATATCAAACCATAAGAATAAAACAGTTATTTCCAAACGTTATATAATTTTAGATGTGGAAACCGGAATACAAATTAGAATTATAAATTTCGTATAGTTGACCGGCAAAAATTCTGAAATATTTTTTTAATATTATGACAAAAATTATTGCATATTTTGCAGCCAACAAGAGCAAAAAATTTGGAGGTAAAGCGAGAAAATCTACTAATAATATTATTTATAAATCAAACAAAAACCTTAATCAAAAATTTATTGCTGTTGGTTGTGCACATCAAAAAATCACAATTGAGACTTTGAAAACCATTTTGTGTGTGAATAATATTTTAACAAATTCTTGTGAAAAATTATCATGACCTTTTAAGCAAGGACAGCAATCTACTTAAAAGTTCACTCAAATGAGAAATTGTCAAAAAATAAGGTAATACTACGCATATATTTTATTTGTAAATTGTACTTGGGTTGATATTTGAAAATATATATTACAATACTATTTTTGCGTTCTGTGAAAATTTTTGTTGCTCTATATAGACCAAATTTTTAATCGTGACCCCCTCTACCTCCCCAGTCAATGGTGTCCGCTTTACCAATATTAAACTCTGGTCACATTACTTTACACGTAGAGTAATTTTTTACAATATTCCTGTTCAAACAGAGTACTTTCTTTGATTTTTTTACCGTCAAATTCCATGTTTCGTTGTGTTTTACCATTACAGAGCGAATATGCACCGAAACTTTGAATGAAGTAAATAAAAACTTTCTAAGAATATGGTAGTTATTTAATTTAATTTATAAAAAGAGACTTTAAATGATTTTATATTAATATAGTAGTTTATGTTTGCAGTTTAACGGTAATAGGGCGATCAAATTTAAGATCTTTATAGGGGAGACAGATTTTTTGGGTGTGGTACCTACAAAAATAAAATTGGTAACTACCATATAATCAGTGCGGAAGAGTATTTTTCATGTTATATTATTTCCAATATTCAAAACAGTGTATTCTTTGAAGAGCGTACAGCCGTTGCCAAAGGTTACCCATAAGTCGGTTGAAGAGCCTTCACGCGATGCAGTTAACACGAACCAAATACCCGACATTTCAGCGACACTTCTCTCCCACTTGACCTTTCTCATTAGTCAAGTAGACTATGAATTTAGTTACGCTGTAGGCCCACCTTAACTTACACAAGAAATTAGAGCCATCTCTACTGTCGTAACAAAAATGTGTGCGAGTTTACAAGATAATGTGTGGCTTCTACCCACATACAAGGGACTCATAACTGTCACAAAATTTATTTGCTCGATTATATATTTTTCACTGTGATATTCTTCACAATACGTTATTATGTGTTATTTATATAACATAACTAGCTGAGACCCGAATTTTCCCGGGTATATATTTATCTTATCCCGGTACATTATTTAATTCTAGGTCAACACATGACTAAATCGACATCGAAAGCGTCAAAATATGAACCTCAAATCTACTCCCAGTTTCTCGACAGTCAAAAATACTCCCGGTACAATAACAGGACTAAAAATATTTTCAGTACTCTGACAGAATAAAATTTCTTCCCCACTTGAGGGATGAAATTTTACTTAAATCGCACATTAAAGGTCACAATGTAACACAGCGACCCCCTTTTCACCGGTTTAGACCCCAAAGTTGATAATTTTCTTATTTTCATATGACTCATTTTCACCCCCGCCCCTCAAATGTAAGGCAGCCTTCGCTCAGAATCTTTTCATATTATGAGATTATAAATTTTTTCCGTATGATTTTTTAACAATCGTCTTTTATACTTGTCCTGACAATAACGAACACAACAAAAAAAGAATTATCCAATTTGGTACAGACGTTTGGTATTTATGCGTGTACATACAATACGGCGATTTATATATATATATATATATATATATATATTATATCAGTGTTTTTTTAGGTTAACAGGCTACATGAGGGTGATCCTGAAACAGGCAACTCCCCTTTAATAGCATAGGAAAGGAATTGAAAAGGGGGATGCGCAAAGTAGAGAAAGGTAGACAAGGGTTAACTAGGGCCCCCGGGAATATGGTTCAAGGATCCTACCCGGTGTTCCACCTAAAGAGATGCAGGGAAAACCCTTGAAAACCTGCATCAGGTAGGTCGGGCATTGGGTACTATTCTCACGCCCATCCGAATGAAGGGAGACGAGTTTGATGTGGGGTCACAGCATTCCCTGCTCCATGTCTCCACAGTTTCAGGAGGCATTTGGCCGACTGATCCAATGGGATCAGCGGACAACTCTTGCCACATGCCCAAGGTCTTCGAACCCAGTACTTATACCTCCTAAAATAGGCGGTGTCTCGGCATGTGTGAACTTTGATAAAATAAAACCAGAGAGAGTTCGAGGCATTCCCGACATAATCAGGTGAGCCCCGCAGTTACTCTGGAGTGAAGCGCCTGTGAGAAAACTCCCGCAGCGCCTCTCGGCGGCATATATATCAGTGAACATTGAGCATAATTTAAATGTTTCGCGCTGTCTTGACTGTAACGTCAAATTTTATTGTATGTTGGTTTCTATTTCATTAACTGTCATCTAACAGTAATTTACTTAAATACTTTTTATGTAGTATGTATTATTATATAACCAGTTAACTAAACAATTACTATAATGGCTTATTTTTTCAGATGGGCGTATCCATTTGTTGTTAACGCATTCTACGACCAGACCGTAAACAGCATAGGTAAGAGGGAAACTCCATATTACTATGTAATTATTATTTAGTTACTAACGTGTAAAATTGTTCCAACGTTTATCAAAATATCAGAAGTAGGTACGTGTAATAATTTTTTTGGAATTACTTTCTATTTTACTGAAATAAAATTTTAGTTCGTGATTTGTTAATACGGTTGAGTTTAAGGATATTCTTATACAAGCCATAGTATTTGAAAAAGAGTCATTAGAATAATATGTCAAACAATTTCAAGAACATCTTGTCGAGGACTTTTCAAAAAATTAGGCAAGTCAGTACATACTCTTACTAATGAGATGTGATTAACAATAAAAATTTATACACTATTAATGGATATGTGGACAGAAATAACAATAGAAATAAAACAACCTTTGTGTAGAATGTAAGAGACTGGCAATAACACAAAAATCTGTACACTATAAGGGAACAACAGTGTTCAACAAGTTTCCCCCACTCATTAAACAGCTCCGAAATTAACCTAACAAATTTAAAAATGAACTAACCACTTTATTGTTAGCCACTCCTAATCTTTAAAGGAATTTGTAGAACTATGTTAATATTGATGTAAAACTAGATATAAGATTATCCTCGTAGTAATTTAATAAATTCATGTAAAACTATTTGACTCGTTCCATATGTTCGAAGCATTGCTTCTTCACTGAAGGATCCACGGAATATGATTATTATGCTTTACAAGTACTTTATGGTGAATTGGCAAGGTCAATTGCTAATACAATTCGATTTACGGCCACTGAGTTTCGCCCTCATTGGATTACAATGCAAAATGGCGCTCCCGACCGATCCGCTTAGATAAAAGTAGCGATGTTTCAGCTTTCCAAAGGCAACCTTGATATATTATTCGCTCCCCTCTGTAATTAGGGAGGGATTTATACTGTCGGGCTTATACAAAACCCTCTTTCTCTCAGCGCTAGAGTTCCGTATCACAGACTTCATTCGTTTCAATTATATATTTTTCTTCACCGAGTGTTGGAATGATAGCTACTGGTCTACAAGCCTCCATCATACCCACTTTTTATACTCGAGATTATTTCTTCAATTTATACATCTCAACACTCAGAACCTTTTTCAGTTGTTCAACTTTAATACTAAAATTTACTTTGTTTGTGTTCTTACAAATTTTATGTCTATATATGTTGTCTTGTAGTTTTCAGTTCTTAGACTGGTTTGATGCAACGCTCCATGCTAACCTGTCCTGTATAAGCCTTTTCATTTCTACATAACTACCACAACCTTCTTAATCTCCTCAGCGGATTCCATTCTTGCCTCCCTCTTCGGTTCTTGCCTCACACGCTTCCTTCTCAATCTAATTTCACAAGACCACCAAGTCTTAAAGCATGGCCCATTACTCTCTTGGTCAAAGTCCTCCATATTGTTCTCTCTTCTATTATTCTTCTTAGAACTTTCTGGTTAGTAACTCTATCCACCCCATCTGATTTAAAGCATTCTTCTATAGCACCACATATACTTCTACCGTCCGTAGATATTTTGCTGTGCAAGTAGCACCTTCCTTAACTTCCTTCAAAATATCCCTTCCCTTTATTATTCCACTATTTCCCATACTACACTCCATTACTTTATTAATCCTCATGTTGTAGTCTTTCTCCAGGACTACCTTCATGCCATTTATTATGGTTTCCAAGTCCTCTGTTGACTTCACTAATACTACAAATATCATCGGCAAACCTTAAGGTTTTTATTTCTTCTCCTAGCAGATGATTCCAATTTACATATATATATATAAAAGAGGAATTTACTTACGGCTAATATAAGTATGAATATTAGGAAATCAATTACTAAAAATGTTCGTTTGGAGTGTGGCGTTATATGGGTGCGAAACGTGGAGTTGCAGAAAATAAAAGAATAGAATATTTCTAAATTTGGTGCTGTAGAAGAATAATGAAAATAGCCTTAGAAGGACGTGTATGGGGTTAAAACAGGGGAACAGAAGAGGTAGGTCAAGGATGGAATGCGATAAGAAGATTAGGCAGGATGTTCGGAATGTAGTAGTTATGTAGAAATGATAGGCTATAATGGAGGGTTTCATCAAACTAAGTATATTCTGTTGTTGTTTTTTGTTGTTCACCTGTGAAAGATGTTGGAAAGCTGTTAGTACTTGGCACACAATTCAAATCAGTGTACGCCTCTGTCAATTCTCATATCCGGACAGTGCTTCCGTAGATATTCTGTAATTATTTTCTCTTACTCGGTACAGATCCGAGACACAGTGATTCATTATCTCTAGATGTTGACCCCTATTTTAAAATAGGCGCTAGTATTGCCGTCTGTCAGTCATCAGAAACATCCCAATAATTAACTGAAATTTGCAACAGACGTGTCGGCTATATGATCATGATTTCGTCTCCTAATCTTGTATTTTTCCCAAAATTTCATCTGACTCAATCGATTAGTTAGCTTTTATTTTTATTATGTTTCAGGCTGTTTTTACGTTTCGTCATTGAGCGGATACCTTAAATAATTATCTTGTTCCAATCATTTATTGATTTTTAGTTCTTTATTTAATATCCTTGATCTGTCCTTATAATATTTTGTTAAACGTTTCCTTAGACTTGCGTATTAGTTTAGTAGTATTTTTGTAATAGTGTTCTGGATCGTGATGAGCTTTAAACATTATCGGTACGTATATTTTATTCCTATGTATAATATATTTTTGAAACCGTCCCAGCTGTCAAAGACTTAAATTTCCATTTGTCGCCTTACTTCGAATTTTTTTCCTCAGGTAAGTACTTAAATTTTCCTTCTGCGTGTTATTGTCCTGAAACACTTGTTTCTGGTATCTTGTAACTTCCCCAACTTATCTCTAGTATCACAGCAACGTCGTTACCTATCCATTCCAGTACATTAAAAATTGTAAACACAGACTGTTTTGATAGAAACCCTGGTCAGGGTTCAAAACTTTAAAACTTTTGCAAACTAAAGCTAAATTTAGATTCCACTACATACTCTTTTTTTCGAATCCAGCAATACCGCACGAATGGCCAGTACAATCCATCGTATTTCACCTCCCGAACCGAGACTCATTTCCTCAATTGTCATCGCTCAGAAGGAAATCCTGTCTGCCCAGGCCCCAATCCTCGCTCGGTAGCCTTACAACACACAGGCTAAATTCCCTCCAGGCACGTTCTATCGTCACAACAGCCAGACGAACAACAATGAGTCCTTGCCATTTTCTGGTTATTCAAGTAAGAATTGGCCACCTCTGTGGTCTAGTGGTTAGCGTCACTGCCTCGCTCAACAGAGGTCCCGGGTTCGATCCATGGCTAAGGCCAGGATGTTGTGGGTGTGTTTGAGTTCCCATACGGAGAAAACCTCGACAAATCATATAAGTTCCCCAATTGGCAGAAAGTCGCCAAAGACCTAGTAGTTATTGCGACTCTAAACAGAATATTAAATTTAGATTTATTGTTGTTTCCATTAATCCTCGATTGAGGAAATTGGATACGTCATACATTAAAAATTAAAAATGAACAAAATAAAGTACATAATTAAAGACAAATAAACTTAAAATAAATTAATAAAAGAAAATTTACATAGACAAAAGTCAATATAAACACAAAACGGACACAAGCACACACTGAGGAACACGCAATGGAGTTTTAACTACTTGGAGCTCTGCGACCAGGAAACTGTCCTTTCCTCTGTCGTAGTTCCAGGCAATACATGAAACAAACAAACAAAAGAGCAGAAAAAAACTGAATAGAAATTTTAAAGATATGTGACGTGCTATTTTATAAGGCAGCTCATTCAACACTTTTGCAGGAACCTTGATTTAAATACTAGAAGGACGATTAAGAAAATCCTGTACCGAGTAAAACGCGCCATTTAAAAGAATAGTTTTACTCTGCTTCACGAAGCTTTTGTAGGTACTATTTTTAACCTCTGGCGGAAGGCTGAAAGAAAACTACACTCATTCTATGTTTTGCATTTTACATTTCTTGAATCTTCTAGTGCTGTAGCCTCGAGTGTCACTGGATAAAACTTTCCTTCAACCCTGTCATTCGTTACCTTAAATTCACCGTGACCGCTGATAACGTACTGACGTCACACTTTAGCTAGCTCACAAGCCAGAAGATCAAAAGAAACATTTGGAGCATGCGCCATTATTCACTTATTATAATAGTCTGCCAACGTATAACCAGCTACACATTTTACGAGACTGACTTCTCAAGCGAAGACGTCTTTGGGACGTCCACAGATATTCATTCTCCGTCTCTCGATCCGTAAATGTCAGACTTTTACCAATTGATAAGTAAGAGATAATGGAAGAAGTCTCAAGAGGAGTTTCCAAGTCTTATCCAGAATATAATCGTAGCTTTTTGCTTTATCTTTCAAGATTTCTGTCCTGTCCGATCTTTCAAATTTTGTGACTTTGTAAGGCAGATACCGAATTAATTAGCAAAGGATTTCGTTCTCAGGCCTGAAAGAACTCACAATATTGAATAAACATACGTTTGAACAATGGAAAACAACGAGAAATGTATTTATATTTGCAAATAATATTAGACTGTTAATAAAATTTACTTTCGATACCCACTACGTTGAGTTACTTGGTCGCATTTTATTAAACTAAATTCACGTTAGCGTGTCACATAATTTGTGGTTTTATACTTAAATATATGCGAGAAATTATATGAAATATGAATTTATTTAAATTACAGTTTAAAATTTCTAGTCCTATTAATCAGTACTTCGCATAAGCAAAGTGGGAATCACGGTTTCAATGTAAAATAATAATTCTACCTCAGGTATTCTTCCAAGAAAATCGCGGTTTTAGAACAACTAAAGAATCATTGGCTGATTGAAACATTCAGAAAAATAGGTGGCGTTGTGTGAAATGAGAATTTTCTTTGTTGTTCGCTATAGGACATCAACTTATGCCCCTGTTTCTCTTTGAGTATTATTATACTTGCCGAAAATAATTCTACACCTCACAGCATATACAAGATGGATAAAATGATCCTACGAGCCCTTTCCTTCGCTTTTTATCTGGGAAGAAAGACTTCTCCGTTACCTAGCTTGGTGTAGACAACAAAGTTTATTTGACCCAACACTAGGTTTCCTGGCATTTTTTTATTTTTAAAGCTAACCAATATTTTTAAAAGTTAATGATTTACGATTTCAGGCACTTTTAATCTCCTTTTAAGGTTAATTTATAATAGTTAGTCAATATCTTTAATTCACTCTCCACTTACAGAAGAAATTGATACCTTTGAAATTAATAAATTGTCCTGAAATTCTTACTGTAAATCCGGATCCAGTCTTAGAAATCTAATATTCGTAATTTGTTGCTCATAAAAACCTTCAGTGTATTCATTTATAAGTTTAGTACAGAAATACGACGTTTGTTCATTAAAAAATGTTACTTTTTATTTATCTCGAAAACGATTTATTTATTTATCAATATATAATTTGTCCCCTTCAAAGTAATCCCCTTCAGATACAATATACTTGTGCCAGCGCTATTTCCAATCCTCGAAGAACTTCCGATAAGCGCTTTTCAGTATGGCCTTAAGCTCTGCCAGCGATGTGGTCTTTATCTCTTCAAGACGCCGTCGTTTCATGGGTCTTTTTAGTTTTCGGAACAAGAGGCGTGATTAGGGTGTTTGTTTGGCCAAAAAAATCAAGAACAAGTAACTATGTGTGAGCAGGTGCAGTATCGTAATGTAAAAGCATGAATTGTTAAGCCCTAAATGCAGTCGTTTTCTTTTTATTGATTCATGCAAACGGCGCATAACTTGAAGGTAATATTCCTTATTGCCCGAGCGACCTTTTGGCAAGTGCTCATGCTGCACCACGCCATTATGATCGAAGAAGACAGGGAGTAAAACCATCACATATAACATAGCTTGGCGTGCTTTTTCAGTCACGGCTCTTCTGGCTGCTTCCACTGGGATGATTAAGCTTTAGTTTCGACGTCATAAACATGTACCCATATTTCGTCACCAGTTATCACTTTTTTTTAAAGAAATCTGGATCGCCGTTGACGTCATTCAACAGCTCCTGAGCCCAAAACATCCGAAATGATTGTATTGCATGAGCCAACCGATATGCCGAAATCCTCAGAAACTATTCTAAAAGTGATTCGACGTTTTTCCATAACTATTTTCTTCACTGCTTCAAAGTTTTCATCTGTTGTTGACGTGCTGGGGCGTCCAGGGCGGACATCGTCATTAGCATCTTCTCGGCCTTCTGCGAAGAGCTTGTACCACTTATAAACACTTTTTTCCCCCAAGTAGTCAAATGCCACGGTCAACCACTCAAGTGTATTGTAGCACATAATTTTATTTTACACACAAAATTTAATACAGATTTTTATTCATGAAAAGAAATCGACAAGCACACCAAAACACGTCTAACCCTTATATCGTTATGCCTCGCCCATATGGGAAACAACAGCCAAAATTCAATCAGAACACAATCCTACGCACCATTCCAAACTCTTCCTGGTACCTTATAAATTTCGTCATCCCCCATAACATCAAACTTCCCAAAAAAAACTCCGTAATCTCCAAATCCATAACCTCCCTAATTAAAATCGCCCTCAACCACCCAAATCCCACGATCCAACAATTCCATGACAATCCTCCCCATCACTGCGCTTCCGTCGGTTCAAAAGAAAGCTCCCAATTGACCTCATCCTTCCCCTTGAAAATTCAGGCACACCCTAACCCACCTTACCATGATGCCCGCAGACCCCATCCTCATGTATCCTCCAATAATCAGTTCACCGCTTGTCAACCCTCATCCCCCCCACGTCGTATGCCTCTCAGGTACACACACACACACAAAAATCTAATCCATCTGCTAAAGTAGGTTAATCAATGAATTAACCTACATCCATGTCTACATGTTATATATAGTCTATTTTAATTTTGTAAATTCATTATTTTAATTTGTATGTACTAGAATCAATTATTATACCAACTGGTAAAGATAAAATTTTTTATATGAATTTAAACAAAAACTACAAATGGAAA
This sequence comes from Eucriotettix oculatus, assembly GCA_034510155.1. Taxonomy (NCBI): domain Eukaryota; kingdom Metazoa; phylum Arthropoda; class Insecta; order Orthoptera; family Tetrigidae; genus Eucriotettix; species Eucriotettix oculatus. The sequence continues at coordinate 133,692,435 of CM067376.1, read as the reverse complement.
ATAGTTGATTATGTCAACATATGTTGTAAACATATGTACCAACATAAACAAAAAAAATCGAGAATCTAATATACGTTGACCGCAAATTAAACTCAACATAATTTTTTAGGAAAAGTTAGGTTCATTGGCAAAGATCCTAAGATTTCACTGTATCGTATCTTGGACAGACGTTTATAACGCCTCTTCAGGATCTTTATACTTCCCCGAGTCAGTTTCCTTACTTTCTCGTTATTCTGGTTTGTAATTTTGTGAACAGGCATGTCTTAAGAAAAGAGTTACTTCTGAACTAAATCTATAAGATTTTCAATATCTTCTCCTCTCTTTCATATCTCGTCTGTTGACAGGAAGTTGTAAAATTTGGAGATACAATATTTGTCTGAGTACATGATGTGTTTCAGTGGTTCCCCTCGCCCTGATAGCGCAGCCGTACATGCGGACGGACGTTCCGCGCTACGTGACGTTGGGGTCGGCGGGGACGGCGCTGGCGCACGAGCTCCTACACGTGCTGGACCTGGTCGGCGTCGACCGCAACGAGCACGGAGACCTCGCGCCCTGGATGGCCGGCGCCACCCGTCTGCGTCTTGAGGCCCGGCTAGATTGCCTGGCACGCCAATACGGCTCTTCCTTCCTCAAAACCATCACGTTCCTGGGATCCAAAGTTCCAGTTCAGGTACACGCTGAGCTGACTGATAGAAATCTAGCGATCATTTTACTTAGTGCACAATTTCCATTTCATACGGAAGAACGTTCCATGTGTTCGTATTACAGCAGACCAAAATCTGTAGTCTTTTTCAAATGGGAGCCGTTTTGACCTTGCAGCTGATAATGGCAACTGGGGGGGAAGTTAATTTTTAATTTAAATAAGGACAAATTTAAGAGTCAGAAAAAATAATATAAGAATCAACCACGAAGTAATTATAGAAGAACTGGAAATTGTAGAAATACCGTTAACTAATGCAGAAACACTTGAAAATATTGTGAATGGAGATTGATTTTTATAATGGTATAGGGCTTTCTCCTTACTCAAAATGCCACTCCAGAATGACTAATTCTCAATACCTCATCTCGTCTCCACCTTCCTACATTCAACTTCCATTCCTGTCCCATTTCTGTCACTTATTCTTCCTAGGTCACCATGAGGTTGGATGGCGGATCACATGACTCCAACCCCAATCAAATATCCAACTTGGCCCGCGAGCGGTCTTCAGATCTCGTGGGGGAAGAAGCGACCTTCTAAATTCCTGAGGGTTGAAAGCCCTGGGTTGGTAACGTCCCCTAATCCCAGAAACTGAGGATTTAATACTCTCACATGGCCGGCGTCTTGCTTATTATTGCCGTCTGATTGGCTTCAATTGGGAATTTTTCAACTAGAGTGTCTTGAGTATCACCAATGATTGAATAAAATGGCAATCGCTACCTTAGAAGCTGTTCTTTCAGCCGTTGACACACATTATTGTCCGCTGAAATAAGTTTGTTGGGGAGGAAATATGATGATTTGGTAACATTTGTCTATTTCTCCGATCTCATTCGCTGAACGCCAGTAGGCTTCCATTTGAAAAGGACTATAGTAAACTCGTTTTGCCTATATCATCATAGCATTCATAGTACCCTGTCAATGACATTTTAAATTGTTTTTATCTGGTTAGTAATCGTGGTAATGCACATATTTTAAATTATTTAAGTCAGTCACAAAGGGCTGACAGATCAAGGAGTGCTGCAAACGCTATCATACTACACTGACCAGCGAATGGATGTCAAGTGATCTAGCTTATGAAAAGTGCTCCGCTCAGCCAATTGGGATGTTGATGAAAATTTTTATGTGCAGTACTATGTGTCTCAAATTAGCTTCGGTAAAGTTTAATTGTTCCCTTGTGGAATACTTTGTGGAATACATACAGCCTTTTGTCTGATCGCATACCATGGCAAGTCAGCAAGTTTGAGGATCTATATTTTTCTTGCCGTATGTGTAAGAACTGACTAACACTTTGAACTTTTTTGTTCTATTTAATTAAACTAATAATAATGTTTACTTGAAATATAGGAAGTAGATACATTACAAAAAATTGAAGATCTAAAAATTAACATTTTGCAACTCCCTAAATAATTAAATAAAAGATAATGTACTGTTGGAAAATTGTCATCAAAACGTTATCACGGATTATTTTGAAGAGGACCAATGGAAGGAACATGACATCATGCTATTATTTTGCACTATTTTTTTATTTATTTCTGACTGGTAGGCTGTTTAACTTATTTATTAACTTGTAAATTTCTTGTTATTAATATATTGTCAATATTTTAAAAACATAAAAATGATAAATTTTAATTGGGACTTAATTGGTAATTGATTATTTATAAATTATTTATTTTGATCGACAGTTTGACTGGAATGTTACGCGCAACGAAAATATGGCCGACGTTTGTGGCCTTCAAGTAGCCTTCCAGGCGTGGCGTTCGCAACAGGAGTCTTCTGCTGCAGACCTTCGCTTACCAGGAGTTGACCTAAGTCCGTCGCAGCTGTTCTTTCTACACTCAGCGCAGGTACTACTTTTCGTTTTCATTTACGGTGTAATGATCGCTTATGTAAGAAGCGAAATTACATCAGCATTGTAAGTTAAAATCACTCTAACGTAAATAGCAAAATCAAGATGATCACGTTATTTTGTGAATAGTATTTTTTGAAGTTCGTTTGGGTACGAAGGAATGCGATTTCCACACTGACCGCCTGGACGTTTCTGAGAAGGGTAGATTTATGGCAGTATGACAATGCCGGAATTAAGGTATTCCTAAGGGCTGTAGAGGCTAACGACAGCAAGAAGGACAACGAGATGAGATATAAGCGGAGAAGCATCGCTTATCAACATCCATCCACCGCAACATGACTCGCACGTCGAATTGACAACGTCCTTACCATGGTGGAAGATCTTCTTCCACCATGGTCCTTAAGAGGTCGCCATCAGCACTCGACCAACTCCTACTCCAATTAATACCACTGAGTCCAGGATAGGTCCAGTTATGCGCACCGCAGCTAAAAACAACCTCATACGGAAACAACATTGCAAATAGCATTCCTTCATACCCAGGCCAGTTGTAAAATTCGTTAGAAATTTTCGTAAATAATTAAACTCATGGTCAATCTGAGATTCCGCGCCTAGGGCAAATTCTTTAGTTTGCTAGTATGGGGCTAGTAACTGTAAATTTGTTAATATTAGTATTAGTAAATACTTGTAAATAGCATTCAATTTGTTTCTTTCAAAATAAAACCCTTAAAAATAAAAAATTAAATTATTAATTAAAAAATGGAACTTACTAATATAGTTAAAATATAAATAATACTAATAAACCCACCCCTCACCACAACGTAAATTTCAGATATTGGTTTTATTCCAATTTGGCTACTGAGATCCAGGCCCGTTAATGCAATTTATTTTGTTCACTTTGAGCCTTATTAATAGAACGCTTTATAATTGTATTTAATAACAATAGACGTCAGTAAAAACTTGAAATAATACTAATATTAATTAACGACCCGTATAACAGACAACTGCAAAAAATTGAATTAAACAAAAATTTAGAAGAAAAGACATTTCGATCAACATTTGTGAACCTTCTCAAAACTATGGCCAGAGTGACATATTATGAACAAAGATAGTAATAAATCCAAGACTGCAATCACTTATATGTAACTAACAATACTACTTAATAAACAGTCATACATAAAATTCAACGACGAACAGTCTATTTTCACATTTTTAAAAATAGGTTTAATATAAAGAATTTCAGGGATTTACCTTTTTCTAGAATTGTAGTTATTTAAGTTCTACAAAATACATAAATATAATTCCAACATTCCTGGACAGAGAAAAGTTCAAAATTTGAACAATCTTAGTAGAAGTTCCAGCCAATGTCGCAATTTCATTAGCATGCTCGTTGTTTTGAGATGATTATTTAAAATAGATGTGAGTTCAATCTAATAATTTCGAAAGGCTTTAGAAGATTAAAAAGCTTCAATTTTTTCTTTTTAACGCATATCCAAACCAGTAATATGAAAGTAATGACAAGAGTAGAGATTTTATTCGGGTATTCCATCGCCTATTCGAAAAAATGCTAATTAGAGACATCAAAATAAAATGTAAGTGCAAGAGGTAATAAGAGCAATATCTCAGAACTCGACATCATCCCCGCACCGATCAGACAAATTTATTTAAAAAAAATGCACCTATCAATCTAAATTCAAGCCCCAGGGAAAAATGTGTCGTAGTTATTGATATCGATGTTCCTGTGTGTGTGACACTTTTTATTTCATGCTACTTATGTTTTCTGATGTCATACTTAAAGTACAATAAATAAGTTATATATAGTGTTATTCATATTTAATTCAAACAACATTCTCCATATGAATCGACGATTTAATCTAGCTTTTTACAATTGCACTTCCTGACATCAAGAAATATAATGTTCCGACTTTCTTCAGATGATTGGTAATAACGTTCTGTTTTTCTCTTCTGTCCAAGTTCCAAGTTACAGATTCACTCAGAAACATATTTTACAGAATTCCTTAACTTCAGTCAAAATATTCCTTCCCAATCTAACAACCTTTGTTATACTACACCCCATTACCTTGGTTTTTTCTATATTTATCCTCATATTGAATTATTTCTCCAGGACCACGTTCATGCCATTTAATATGGTTTCCAAGTCTTCTTCTGACTCTCCTTATACTACAATATCATCGGCAAAGCGTAGGGCTTTTATTTCTTCTCCTTGCAGTATGATTCCTTTTCTATATTCTGATTTAACTTTCTTCGTCGCCTGTTCTAAATATAAGTTAAATAGCATGGACGACAGACTGCATCCTTGTCTTACTCCTTTCTTGATTACGGTTTTCTTTTCTTGATTTTCAATTCTAATTACTGCCGACTGCCTTCTGTGGAGGTTATTTATAAGCTTTCTTTCGCAATATGTTATTGCTGTGCTCTTCAAAATCCTTAATAATGCGTTCCAGTTCACATTATAAAAGGTCTTTTTCAAATATACAAATGGCCATGAACGTAGGCCTGGTGTTTCGTATCCTGTCTTCTAAAGTTAGACGGAAAGGCAATATTGCTTCCTTAAACTAAACTGATCTTCTCCTAACTCGCATTCTATTTGACGTTCCGTCCATATATATACTATTTTCGTTAATATTTGCATGCATGAGATACGAAACTAATTGTCCTGTGCTGTTCGGATCTATCAGCCCCCAGTCTACTTCGGTATGGTTGTAATTATGTTTTACAAAAACCTTCTGTTATTCTTCCTGTTTCATAAATTTGCCAACCACCGTGAAGAGCCATGATATTGCTTCTTCTCCCCGTTGATTTTATCAACTCCACTGGAATGTTATCAATTCCTGGCGCTTGACAATTCATCAGGTCTGTCATCGCTCTGTCAAACTCCGACCTTAAAATTTTGTCCCATCTTCCAACTCCTCGCCTTCTTCTACTACGGATAGATCTAGATTTCCACCGTGATACAGCTCTTCTAAGATATTCCTTCCATCTTTATGCCTTTTCTTCTTTGTCCAGAATTGGCTTCCCATCCGCTCAGGATCTTCTTGCTAATATTTTTCCTCTCTCCGAATGTTTATTTGATTTTGCTATAATCTGCTTTACATTTATTTTGTAGCTAAGCCTCTTTGGCTGTTTTGCAGTTCCCATCTGTCTCATTCTTCATTTATTGTGTTATCCTTGCTTTCCTATTGGTCTGAGCTATACGTCCTATTTTTTCGTCGGCTGTTATAGTCATTTCTTCCTTCAAGAGTGCCCATTTCTATTCTATATTGTTTCTTTCTTCTTTCTCTATTAATCCACTCTTGATATCTTCTTTGAAACTCTGAAGCTCTTCCTGTTGTTTCAGTTTTTCTAATTCCCATCCTTTTGGTTTTAATTCCTTTCTTGAGTTTCTTCATTTTTAGCCCGTATTTTATAATCAGCATATTATGGTCACAGTATTATTTAGACATTACTATTTCTTGTAAAACAATTTTAAAGACACAGGGAACTTTTTTATCGAATTCAACTATTATGGTTTGTACCTCAATGGTAATGGTTAGTGGTTCCTTTTGTAAAATTAAAATAAAAAAGGCGACCTTCTGTAGTGTATTGGTTATTTTTGGAATCCTGGCAAGGACACGGATGTTGTGTGTTAGTTCTCACACTGTGAAACTATTACAATAAACAAGAAAAGGGGGTTCCATTCCATATCGTATTCGTTAATAACTTCAGCAGTTGATGCGACTCTAAATAAATACAAAAATATATTTATATGAAAATCAGTAGATTCATATATTAATCAAAAATAATTTTATCCAACATCTGTATACAATATTCCGTTCCTTATTCTATATTTATATTATTGTTTCAGATATATTGTTCCGCCCTATCACCAGAGGATTATATAATACTCGTGGAAATGGATTTCCATACACCAAACCCTGAAAGGTAATAAAATAGCATGTACGAGGTCTGTTTATAAAATAAGAACCGTTTTAAAATTTTGCTGTCGAGATGATGCAGTTGTGATTTTGAGCATGGGCGATCACGTTCTCCATCCATTAAGAAGCCAGCTGTGAACCACCGTCACTTTTAGTTTTCCTTTTCTTGGATTTTTCCGAAACGTTCAAAACAATTCAACCTTTTGTACAGTCACAATTACCGTTACGGTATGTTTTAAATTTATTAAATATATAATTGTGACTAAAAATATTAAATTGATTTTTATAATAAAAAATTCACAGTCAACATACAAATGGATGATCAAAACAATTCAACGATCCGCCGTCTGTGAAGTGAGAAGAGTGATTCGGTTCTTATATCCCAAGGCATTTCACGTCAGCAAACATTCGTTATGATTCAAATCAACATTTCGTGGAGGTACTTCAACGGACGCTGTCTACTAGCAAGAACGTGTGCACAGTTAAATTATTTCCCAGGAATGCGACAACAACAAATGCGTTTATTGTGACATACCTACTAAATCTCAGTCGTACAATACAGTACAAATGCTTGGAATCACTGTGATTCAAGACAACGTCCGGCCACACGCCGCCAGACAATCTCAATATCTAATCGCATCATTTGGTTGGTTGGGAACAATTCGTCCACTCTCCCTACAGTCCGGATTATGCGGCAAACGATTTTCATCGGTTTCTGCATATGAATACGATGATGTGAAACAGGGGCCAATGATATACATAATCTAAATTTGATGGAATCTTTGCAGAAAAGTAGTGTGAAATGCAAGGTAATGATTGATAAGAAAATATCTGGAAAATAGTGTTCTGATTTTTTAACTAACATCAGTACTTACCTTGAAACAGCCCTCGTATATTATTTTCTTTCTCTAATATTTTATTTATAATTTTTTATCGACAATTCTGTTAGATACAAGAAAATAGGATGGTTGTATTTCAACGAAGACTTCAATTAATGCTCTGAGTTACAACTGATATTAATTCAAGGTACAACGATCCAAGTGGATGTGGGAGGACAAGGTCGCCAAGGGTTAACTAAGGCCCCCGGGTCGATCCTACCCGGTATTTCACATAAAGAGATGCCGGAAAATTCTAGAAAAACTGCATCAGATAGGTCGGGTTATTGGGTACTATTCTCACGCCCTTCCGAATGGCGGGAGACGAGTTTTCTTTGGAGTCGCAGCATCCCCTCCTCGTGTCTCCACCAGTTTTAGGAGGCAGTTGGCCAACTGATCCAATGGAATCAGCGGACAACTCTTGCCATATGGCCAAGGTCTTCGACCTCAGTAAATATACCTCCTAACATATGTGAAGGTGTCTCGGCATGTGAGAACTTAGAAAAAAAACATAGAGAGTACGAGGCGGAGTCAGGTGAACCCCGCAGTCAAACTGGGGAAGAAATACCTGCGAGAGAAAAGACCCTCTCCTAAAATAACAAGAATAGGTAGAACTCGTTAATGAATGAATGAAAAGTTACAAAAATATCTCTGAGAGCTTTAAGCAGATAAAACAGGCATCCACTATGGTTCGAATGACTGGATGTAAATGAAATGAAAGTTAAAATGGATTTTTTTCACTACATTTGAGCCAACCGGAAAGAAGGCTCGATCCGGATCAGCTGTGACGGCTGACCGGCGTCCGAGGGGGTTCTAAGGGGTCGCTCAGAGTGGGACAGGATTCGTAACCAGGGAAACAGGATGATCTATGCCTACTCGAAGTACAGCAGAAGTGTCTAAGTCCGGAACCGTGCTAAATTCTTCCAAGTCAAAAGTTGCGGCTAGGATGGATGGAACAGGAATTTTCCAAGCCTAAAGTTGGTTTCAGGAAGTCCGAATTATGACTCAGGCGCAACTAGTCGTCGGAGCGCAGTCCGAAGATGAAAGATAAACTTACTGAAATTATCTTCTCAACTGACCCCCTCCTAAATCTTACTCCGCTGGGGATCGGAAGTGAGGGCATGACGATGAGAAAATAATCGAGTCCTCTGTCGAGAGATACACCCTTCGAACACGAAAAGTGACCATATGTCGCGGGGTGTTGAATTAATGGAAGACGATTTATGTAAGAAGGTATAAAAAAATAATTCAGCGTCGAATGATCCCATGAGGTTTTTCGAAAGAAATTTAGAACAGTTGTGACGTCGCTGTTGCTAGGCGGGCATGATCTGACAATGCGAAATCATAGATTCCGGGATGATGGAGCTTAAACAGTCAAATCTCAAGGAGTCTGTAATGCCTTACGTCGATAATGGCAAAGTGGCGTCCTTTTGCTGGCGATAATGCTGACAACACAATGAAAAGGGGAAAAATCGTGTGGACGCTGTAATAGTTTGGAAGAAAATGTTGAAATCTGAGGGATGGGAGTTTATTAAAACGGGTCTGAATAAAAGATGGGGCGACCTTCGTTGTAAGAAGCTGAGTAAAATACTGTGTGACCATGTGGTATGTCACAATAGCACGTGGTCACCCAATAATTATATATATAAACTTTTAAAAATTGTCATATGAGAAATACCTTATCGATAAAATTACTCCCATCTGTAATTGTGTAGAGATGATCTGATAGTTGTTGTGGCCATAGGTCTCGCGATAATGCAGAGTGGGGTCAATCCAAGCCAAGTGGTCCAGTACTGGTTGCAGCACCATCTCAGAAAAAATTAATATTTTGTCTGTGCATTCCCCCTTGTTTTGACAGTTACTTCATTCATAAATAAATTGCATCGTGTTCAGTACATTCAGACTTACAAATTAAATCCATATGTACTAACCTAACATTTATTTCATGAAATTTGTGTATCACGAAGTTGTCGATTACAAATGAAGAAAATACGATTACTCCAAGAAGAAACAAACTTCGAACCTCAATAATTTCCGTACGTTTATACACAATTTTGTAGTTACTCTATATAAATTATTTATGGTATTTGACATTCCCTTTACAAATAACTCCGTTTTAAAACAAGATTTTTCAATTTATTTTCAATGTTTGAGACGCTAATCTCTGCTGGGCATGTAGATAAAAATCTGAAATTTGTTCACATAATAGGTCTCTATATTAGCAAACTTCTATATGTTTATATAGTACTTTGCTAATATAGTATTAATAATATAATATATAGTATATATAGTATTAGCAAAGTACTATATACATATATAGTACTTTGCTAATATAGAGACCTTTTATGTGAACAAATTTCAGATTTATATATATATATATATATATATATATATATATATTTGAACTTTGAGATTTAACTCAGAGATAGTATAAAAAATTGTTAAACATAGCATAGTTAAACATGTCTAAATATTTGAAGTATTATATCCGACAAGTGGAAATCGAGCATTAATTTATATGTTTAATAATTTTTATACAATCTTGGAACTAATCACAAAGTTAAAATTTATACCGTAGTTTGCTACTATAGAGACCTATTATCGGAACAAGTTTCAGATTTTTATCTACATGCCCAAAAGAGATATTGCGTCTCAAACATTGGAAATAATTTAAAAATCCCACTTTAAAGGGGTGTGATTTGTAAATGGAACGTCAGTTACCGTTGATAATTTATATAGAGTAACTATAATATAGCGTGTAAAAATACGAAAATTATTGAGGTTCGAAAATTGTTTCTTCTTGGCGAAATTAGCCTACGAAAATAGAATTTTCTTCATTTGGAATCGGCAATTTCATGGTACACAGAGTTCATGGAAAAATAATTTTAGGTTAGTTCATATCAATTTAATTTGTAGGTCTGAATAAACTGAACGCGATGCAGTTTATTTTAAAAGGATGTGTCAACACAGTCGTGGATAATTTAGAAATTCGTAGATACCTGCAAACGGCGTGCAACAAATGCGGCGGTCATTTTTGAACCGAACATAATATAAATGAAACAAAATTAGTTTTGAACTGCCAAAACATGAGGAATGCACAAAAAAGTATCATTTTTTTCTGAGATGGTGGGGCAACCAAGTTATTTTTTTGGACTGATTTGCTTGGATTGACTCAATGGCAAAACTCTGTGACGCGTCATATATTCTAAAATATTTAAAGATGTGTCACACCTTCACTACTATATCAAGTAATAAACTATTAATCCTATCGAACGACGGTAAACTGTGAGTGACTGTGTACACAGGCACTGGAATGGACATGCTCACCAATATATCTTAAATAGAGATTATTTAAAATATTGCCATACATACAAACTCCCTCGTGAACAAAATATGTTTTTTTATATATAAAATATCTTCATGAGACATAATCTGGTCCGATTTTATGTTTCAGGGTAAATGGAATGGTTATGAACTCTCCAGAATTCTCAGAGGCTTACAACTGTCCTCTAGGATCACCAATGAACCCAATTAAGAAATGTTCTATATGGTAGAATCCGAATAACACCAGTCAACTAGGAACTATAAATCTTACTTATAAATTGGCTATTATTTTTAGACAGGGTTTTTTAAAAAAGCAATATTTTACTAGTCATTATATAAAAGTTCAATTATTTAATTTCATGTCAATGCGACAAAATGATTGCCAATGATGAAAGAAATATGACACCAGACATATGCTTATTTTTCTAAGTTTCAAGACATTGTGATAGTTTCTGTGTGTTGTGAACTTCATCTCCGTTTTGTATGCATTGCTATTAATTTTGTAATAGCATGGTATATTTACAATTTTGTACTGTTTTATTACTTCATTTGTAGAAAAAGGACTTATACCCAGACAATACAAATAAAAGAAGCTGTTAAAATATTTTCTGAATTGTTATAGACATATAGAGTAATTCATGTTTTAATATATTTATATCGAAATAAACCAAAGCAATAAAATTCAATTCGGCTGTACTGTTTGTGTGTTATGAACATTTTATACCTTGTTAAATTCCTAATTTTTTTATGGTTATCAATAGGTCTGAAATAATTAAATTCTTTCAGGGTCAGAAAATTTAGAGTAAGTGATTAGTAATGAAAGTACTACAGACAATATGATGGGTCACTTCGGTTGATGTGATTTTCTTTCCCATAAGCGGATGCACCCGATAGCAAATGAAGTTTTCATATATTTAATTATCTGAATATACGGTCAGCAGGTTTTGCCGATATTATTATAAAATAAAACGCAGAAATTATGTATGAATACGGTAATGTAATATGTGTTGATTTGTAGTATTGAGTCCATAGACTGGTCTGATGCAACTCTACATGCTAACCTATTCTGAGCAAAAGTTTTTATTTCCGCACAAGTGCCACATCCCACGTCCTCCCTAATCTGCTTACCCTATTCCAACCTTAGTCTCCCTCTTCTATTCTTACCCCAACACACTTTCCCTCTAATGCTAATATTACAAGAAATTCAGTTCTCAAAACGTGGCCTATTAATCTGTCTTTTCGCCATATTGTCCTCTCCTCTCTTATTCTGCTTAGAACTTAAACAGTAGCGAAATTTATGTGCACAAATTATGTTGCGGTAAATTTCATGAAACGTTTGCTAACATTCATTTTCCATAGGACCCATTATGTGCCCCTGGAAAGTCTCTTTCCAGTTTCTATGTAATCTGATGATTTTGTTTTCCTTAAGTACAAAACACTGAGTTGAGAAAAATTTTATAAATTTTGTTTGTGATTTGTTGTAAAATGGAAATTATGTAGAAAGACAAGAATAGAAAAATGTCGACAGGACCTCCCATACTTCGGGCGGGTGCCCTACCAGCTGAGCTAATCCGAGTCGACGTCCAAGGACCTATTCAACATCCCTCCATTCCCTTAAATCTAAGCCAGGCTCACCTACAATTCACTAATCGCATTCCTCACACCATAGCTCTAGTAAATACGTGAAGAATGGACATTGCGTAAATTGATCAAAGGTGCATGGAATTCAAGTCAAGGAAGTAGAAATGCTTCAACCGAAGCTCAATCAGGAGCATATAGCTAATTTAGAAGAAAGACAAGAATGGAAAAATGTTGGTAGAGCGCCCACCCACCCGGGAAACGGGAGGTCTGGGGTTCGAGTCCCTTGTCCGGTCGACATTTTTCCATTCTTGTCTATCTTGTAAATTAGCTATATGATCCTGCTTGAGCTTTGGTTGAAGTATTTCTACTTCCTTGACATAATAATTATGTTTTATTATTTGAATCCAAATATATCCTTGTAAATTATCCCCGTTTTGTTATTACAATATATTGTAACGTCCCCGTTAGTAACAACGGCGTTATATGCTCTCCTATTTTATTTTAGTAATTGTTTAACTCTGATCTTACCTTGCCTCTTATGAATTTTGGGAATTTCTCTACTATTTTCTGTTACTTTCCCAAATATATTTTTACAGATAAATTCTCCCATTTTTTCCTGTTTATCGTACTCTCTTATCTTAAATATTTTCCATCGTTTTATCCATTTTTAACTGTAGTAAAATTTACATCGTAAACAGATGCCCAAGTTATTAATAATTTCACCTGCGTTTTACACAATGTGGAATTGGAAAAACACATCTACTATAATTCTTCTCAAATACTTTTTCTTATTATTGCCAAGTCCAGCAGACGATTATCTAGAAGCATCCAGAAATTAGTCTGTCTAACCCACGCCTTAATTATTGATGTCACTTCCGATTCACGATTTTCCCAAAAGAAAATGATTAATATTTTTGTAATATTTCTTTTTACCAGTTCGTACAGAAGAAGATTTATAATTTTTCTTTATCGTCTGTTCTGTGAACCCCACTTTTTATATCCCTCTCCTTGAAACGCAGTTTTTCTTGTAACAAGGGGACACTTCTTGTGTCGTCTTCGTGCTGTGCGGACGCAAAATCAATGCCTGTACCGTTCATAACTGTTCGATTTGCGGACTTGGAAATTTTTTATTATTATTATTTTATTTTACATCAACCCAATGGTTATTAGCGAACATACAATTGCATTATTTACATTAAATCCTGCAAAACCTTTTAACAAAACGCAAGAGTACAAAAACAGTTACTTCTAGTTAAATTACATTTAAAATTTAGATTAAGCAAAACAAAAAAAAAGAAAATATAACCATTTTTAAATACATAACACTGATTTCCTCAGCATCTCTGAAACAGAAAGATTAACTACTTTAAATTAAATTAAAAATGCCTACTTCACAAGTAAATTTAGGACTTTTAAGGCGGTGCCTTTTTTTGTTTCCAATCCATTAGGATTGAAATGTCCCAGAAACTTCTCTCTTTTCGCTTTGTAAGTTTTACATTCCATTAATATGTGTGGAATCGTCAGGTTTTCATTATAAGATCTGCATATCGGTTTTTCTTTTCCTGAAAAAAGATAGCTTAGAGTGCAATGCTCGATTTCTGTTAATCACAACTTGCTGTTTCCTGGATAACTTTTCAATAATTTTAATCTCATTACTATTCACTACATCATTTAGAAACACACCACTTTATTCAAGATTTCTGTTTTTTGTTGCTGATAATTTAGATTTTTTATTATTTATTTTCCTTTTCTTTATTACTTGTAGATTTTGTGTAGAAATTTGTGGTAGCTGCTCTGTTTAACCATGCTGGGGCCAAAGAATACGAGTTACGTGGAAGTCTGGGTAAGGGTAAGAAAATTTTAACTAGCAAATAGATGAATTAGTTCAAGCCGAGTTTCACGAAAAGATTTGGCCGCTGCTTTCATTCTACTTGGCGAAACATTAGACCTGTATATCAAAACCGGATCTTTGGGAGACTCATCAGAGAGATTCGAGGGTCCGGAGTTCAGCACTAGGACGAATTCCTGTAACCTTAAGAGCACAGCTTTCGACCCCATTCTGGAAATTAGCTTATCTGCGAGGCCATGATCAGGGTAACGGGTAAAATGCGTTGTCCTGGCTAAAACTTATGAAAATCAAAATAAGGTGGATGTTCGAATTTAAGTTCCTAGCCAAGAACTGGAGTTGATCAGACTGAAATGGAGGTGGAGTCAGGATATTTCCGTCGTCGTCTCTTCTTCAGCGACCGAAGAATGGAGAATTCAGGATAGATTATAGGCAACACTCGGTACGTGAGGTTCTTTTACCAAGCCGTCCAAACTTGAACGGAATCAAAGACGACAGAATAGAGTTTTAAGATTTAGTTTAATAAATAAGTAGAATATTATTGAGCTTAAGAGAACCCAGGAGCCTAGCAATTTTACCAGAAGGAAGTCCGAACATAGATTCAAGACTTCAGAGCTTGTGATACACGATTGTTGCGTATCACATAAAATGGATTTAATTGTATATTTTTTTGGCAGAAATGGAGGTGACAGATAGAAATCACCGCGGGTCTGTCTGGTCAGCCCGGGTAAGAAAGGGAATGTGGCCTGGCTTTGGACTATCTGCCCGTTCATATTGTTAACAGAGTCCGGAAACGTAAGTAATACGGAACAATAATTCAAATAGAAGATTAAGGGCAAATTTATTAGGCTTCAATACAACACCAGTCGAAGAAGATAAACAGCGTCCCGAAGTACACCAACTGAAAAAAATATATATTGCAAGCTACCCCTCCATGTTGAGAATTTATTAGGACAGGGCGTGGCGTTCAGAGGAAAACCAGAGGGTTCGTGGAGAGAAGGAACAGTCAGGGCCAGTCAGGAACATTCAACATTCACAAGTCAGAAATTTTAGGCAGAAGTCAATCCAAAATTTTGAAAGAACGCTAAAGAGACTTGGAACAATAGTCCTGCCAAAACATCACGAAGAACATAAAAAAAATTACATCTTTATTCAACGAGCATCCCTGGGCAAGAGCTGAGTACTTCCGAAGCTTAAAAAATCTGCAACGAGCAGCCACGAGACAACGCGCAGTCATCAACGGCAACCAGCAATGACGCCCTGGACCATCGAAACCGCCTTGGTGAAGTACTGACCTTAATTGTTTCTCGCCTCTGGTCGCATCTATTTAATGTGTTATAGTTTCCCCCCCATATTTTGCAATTTTCCCCATTAATCATTAGCATTCCCTGAGATTATTGATATTCAAGTTCCCGATTGAGTCAGCGAGGGTAAAATTAAATTCAAGTAAAATAAATTCCTTTTGTTAAATTTATATTAATAACTATTATTTCCTCCTTTCCCTAATTTAAGTTAAAAAGTTATAGTTTTTATGCCTTATATTTACCGTAATAGTAATCGTTATAATCAAATTCATTCCCCTCCGTTCTGACAATGTAATAAGGTAGAAAAATAACCAATCACGATATAGAATTTAGTCACGTGGGGACCTGAGGGGCGCCTCCCACACTGGTTCATACTAGACTTAAGCTGGCTTCGCATAGTAATTCAACCCTTGGTTTTTCCAGTCAAGATAGCTTGGCTACTCGACACCGTCAGAGCATTCCAATTTTCTGTTGCTCACCAGCGACGTCCGGTGATCGGATTGCACGAGTTGATGCTGTTTTACGGTTAATAAATTAATATCGTAATTTTTTTTCCGATTATACATGACACCGGAGATTTCCTTTGGCTCGCGAGCGGGTTCTATGGCACTGCCTACACCCACGCACACGGCTCGAGCGGAGTTCCTGAAAACAACACAGCTAGTTGTTGTGGTATTCAGTCCTAAGACTGGTCTGATGCAACCCTCCATGCTAACCTATCTTGCGTAAGCCTTTCCATTCCCGCATAAGTAGCACAACCCACATCCTCCCTAATCTGCTTAACGTATTCCAACACAGCTTATTCAGGTGAAAGAAAACCATTTTATATTTCTGTAAACCGTGAAAACTAAACAGTTAGTTTTATTACAGACTGAAACTTTCATTTTATTCTGCCATAAATAGTAATTACCATGTTGTTTTTTGAATGAACAGAATTTAAAACTTTCGAGTCTATTACACTAAACGTGTGTTTATCTAAATATCAATCAACAAGGGTGTATTTCTCGCTTTCTTTGTTTTGCAACTTCCCGTCAGCGGGAAAATTTAATATTTCACGAGCACAGATTAAACAGAACATTTGTGATATAAAGCTCGTACTATTAAATTGAACTAAATCTATTTAACTTGTGAATATTTAGTTCGTTGTTTTAAGTTTTAGTTTGTCTCCCTTTTCTTTACACCGCCAATAACTCAGAAAGCTAATGAGAATTTAAACTATCCTTAATATTCTTATTATTGTATTCAATTGTTTTTCAAACAAGAGTAAATTTTAAAAATGATGCATTCCTATTAAATAAAATTGATAACTTTGATTAAGGACTACAATTCACGTTTGCATGTGTGTAGTAATTGTATCTTATCACGTCGTCAAGCCTTTTTTTTATAGTGGAATATTTTTGTACCATGCAACATAATTTTTGGATACTCCTCCGGAGAACATACGTTCTATAAAAGATTCGCTGGCACCCACCCGCATTTCGTGGTTTAATCTAGAGTGAATTCATACTTTTTCAACTCCCAAATGGTGAGGGTTTGTCTTAGCTTGCACAAAAATATGTTTGATTTTATAATTATTTAACAAAAATTATGTAAATTTTTCGTTATTTATTCATAAATAAACGATTCTAGGAAATTTATTTTTTATAATTGAGGTATTGGGCATTGCATGTTTGTATGGAGCGTGGCGTTATATGGGTGCGAAACGTGGACGATAGGAGCTCCGGAAAGGAAAAGAATAGAAGCCTTTGAGATGTGGTGCTATAGGCGAATGCTGAAAATCAGATGGGTGGATAGAGTAACCATCAAGGAAGTTCTAAACAGAATAGGGGTAAAGCGAACAATATGGAGGACATTGACCAAGAGAAGGGATAGATTAGTAAGCCACGTTTTATAAGGCACGAGGGAAGCATTAGAGGGAAGTGTGTGGGGGTAAGAACAGAAGAGGGATGGCGAAGGATAGAATACGCTTAGCAGATTGGGGAGGACGTGGGTTGTGCTAGGTATGAGGATATGAAAAGGCTTACACAAAATATATTAGCATGGAGGGTTACGTTAGACCAGTCTTAGGACTAAATACCACCACACAACAATTGAGGTATTTGGATGGTCTCGAATGAATATCTATTTCATTTTAAAGAGGAACCAAAATTTTTGGTTCTATTCACACATTCCCTTAAATCTTTATTAAAAAGTTGATATTCTTCCTTTCTGTACCTACAGAATGGACAATGAATTCGCGTTCTAAAAACTCAAAAAAAATGGAGGAAAAGTATTATTTCTTCATTTGTACATTTGGCTTGAGCTGCTACTAGATACTGGAAATTTCGACAGTATTCAGAGCCTCGACGTGCAGCATATTTACGCGATGCTTTAGCCACTGCTCCAGTCGTTTTTCGTAGCTCCAACATCCTCGTACCCACTTCTCTGTACCATAGTATGGCACGCTGCAGTTGTTCATTTTCAGGAGTAGGGCAGGAGAGATGGTTAAACTGAATTATGTTCATTTTCATTCCAGAGAGAAATAACGTACCGAGAAGGATCAGCACAGACATTATACTAATATGTCGAGAGGTGTTATACACGAAAATTGCCCAAACAATGATACATGGAAAAATAGCCAAATCTCAGTGCAACACTCCCAATTAATTCCTCGATGGTACCATTACAAAGATCAGGCTTTTATCGCAGTTTTCCAAAGCCTGTCAACCGTAGCCAACTAGGTGCTTTAGCGAGAACGAATTCACCTCAATGCGTGCAGTTCAAAGTCCTGAAAATAGAAGCAGGAATTCTTGTTGGAATGGCTTTGTTAGGTATGGAAGAGATAATGTTATTAGAAAGTACATCCGTGAAGGGTAGACGGAGGAAATAAAACTCCATTTTTGCTGCATCCGATAGTTACTGAAGGGAGTCGACGAGGCGAGTTTCAGAGCTCTCAATGTGGTTAAAATTAAAATACAATTTGACGTTTCTGTTTGGAAGGAAGCACTGACGCCACGTACGCAGTGGTAAGTGGGGATGAAAGCAGCTCACTTGACAGTCACTTCCCCGCTCTTCCTTATACATCTGATGAACGGAAGGTATTGTGTCCAGTCACTTCAAGTCGCAGTGACAATGACGTCGTGTGCCGAAGGAACTAGTGCAATATTTTACAAAAAGTTGAATGCAATTCAGTAAAGCAGAGGCCGTGCCGAATAAATTTACTTTAATAACACTCTTCACCTCCACAAGCAATGGTTTTGGTAAAGGAGTGTCGTGCTGGAATTGAAGTCGACTCTTGTAGTCTATGGTTCGATTCGGTCGATATTTATCCTTCCTTAATTCATTATTTAATACTCTCTTTTAGATGTCAACAGAATGAAGCATGGCCAAGTTTTATCACAATTTTAATATTTGATATACCACTATCATCTATGCAACTTGACAACTGAGGACAGTGTTTCCAGAACTAAAGACAGAAAGATTAAGTTTCATGTTTAAAGTCAGAATTAAACTCGGACATCAAGAACATATCAAGTGATTGCCTTTTCACATTGTCTGCCCACCCAGGGGCTTGTTTTCTTGTTATTTTAATGTACACCCCTCCACCCCACCCCTATGTTTCACAGGGTTTAAATTATACAAGAACAGCACAGGGAGAAACAATCTCATAGACCTGAAGATATATTTATTCAGCTTAAATATGTTTATTATATTTGAAATTTTACGACCCCTCCACCCTCCGCTCTAGAGGTAGTAATTGTCTCTTATTCTGGCAGTGCTAGTTTTCAGTCATAAGGAATACATGTACAAACATTATGATTTTTATATGTAGTATGCACATGTAATTTATGTTTTTACTTCACATATTATTTAAAGACTTTGGACTGTTTAGCATGAAATGATTATTAAATTAATGTTTTATTTAAATAATAATACATTCTAAATTATTTATAAATGTGCAATAAGTTGTCATAACTCACATTGTTCTGATATGATGCACCATTTAAATAGGAAGATTGAGGCCACTTAGCCAATTTTATTCTTTAAGATCTTAATGAAAATAAAATAAGAATTTTTTAAAAACTTCTAAAACAAATTAAGGCACTAGCTATGCATACCTTTTGAAAAAGAACCAACAATTCTCACACACAAGAATTGAAAATCTGTTTTATGTGCTACAATTTTTTTAATTCTGCAG
The DNA here is from genome assembly GCA_034510155.1 of Eucriotettix oculatus. Taxonomy (NCBI): domain Eukaryota; kingdom Metazoa; phylum Arthropoda; class Insecta; order Orthoptera; family Tetrigidae; genus Eucriotettix; species Eucriotettix oculatus. The sequence goes on along the minus strand of CM067376.1, from coordinate 133,672,853 downwards.
ATATGAAAAAATGTTAACAGGTATTTCAGTATTTCAAATACTTAACAGGTGATTCCTTTACTATACAAATCCAAAACTAAAATTAATGATGGTAAAAAATCTAATATGTATAGTCATTTGAATTCTCAATTTCCATTACTTTTATTACTTCTGTTAATTTCCTGTCATAAACTCAATTATTGCATTGCATTTATGAATTCTCACATGAGACCTTAAATTACTTGAATGAGAGAATGTTTTAAAACACACATCACATTTGAAGGGTTTTTCACCTGTGTGAATCCTCATATGTCTTGTTAAATCAGATGATGCTGAGAATGTTTTAAAACACTCAACACATTTGTATGGTTTTTCTCCTGTGTGAATCCTCATATGCCTTGTTAAATCAGATGATCCAGAGAATGTTTTAAAACACTCAACACATTTGTATGGTTTTTCCCCACTGTGAATTCTCATGTGTAATTTTAGAGGACTGGATTCTGAAAATGTTTTACCACATTCAACACATTTGTATGGTTTTTCACCTGTGTGCATCCTCAAGTGGCTTTTTAAGTTATTTAGTTGTGAAAACTTTTTATCACACACATCACATTTGTATGGCTTTTTGCCAGTGTGAATCTTCATGTGTCTAGTTAAACCAGTTGATTCTGAGAAAGTTTTGTCACATGCAACACATTTATATGGCTTTTCACCTGTGTGAATCCTCATGTGTCTTGTTAAATCAGATGATACTGAGAATGTTTTTAAACACTCAATACATTTGTAAGGTTTTTCACCTGTGTGAATTCTCATGTGTGTAGTTAAGTAGCCTGATATTGAAAATGCTTTATCACATTCAACACATTTGAATGGCTTTTCACCAGTGTGAATCCTTGTGTGTTTTTTTAAATGACTTGGGTCAGAGAATGGTTTACAGCACAGAACACATTTGTATGGTTTTTCACCTGTGTGAATCCTCATATGCTTAGTTAAATTTCCTGCAAATGAGAAAGTTTTATCACACCCACCACATTTATATGGCTTTTCTCTAGTGCAATCAGTTAAGTGCTTTGTTAAACTCACTGAAACAGACATAATTGATCCGTCCTTCAGTTTCTGATATGAATTTTTTGTGTTGCAATTCGAAGTTTGTCAAATTGTAAACAGGCTTCTTACACAGCAGATTTTTTTTTATATTTGGATTGAGTATATTCATTTCATAAAACTGTAATAGAAATTACTATGTTATTTCTACTATCTTTAGTTTATCTCCTGAGGACAATGTATTTAAGTTAATTAAATTTACTTTATATTTATTTGTGAGGAGTCCAACGAAAAGTTCCTGAAGTAACAATTGTTGTTTGATGATTGACCTGGAACCAAATAAAATATCTTTTGATCATGAAATTTTGACGTAAATATTCATAAAATTTAATATAATTTGTAAATATATTTCATAAAGAAAACAATTACCATTTAAATCCAATATTCATAGTGACATTCTGGTTGATAGCTGGAATATACATACTTAAAAATGTAAAAAGAGACTATGAATGGACAGAACCCAAATTAGTCTATGTATATTTTCACATACAAAGCAATATGATGTGAAAATACAGTAAAACATACAAAAATAGTAATAGACATGGAATTGTATTTAACTCTTTTAATACCTGTATTTCTATAAATATGATTGTATATACTGTTATATTTAAAGTTGCTCTTCACCTTTTATAAACAGCTCTGCAGTAGTTTGAATTCAACACCGAGGAGCTTTAAGCACTTGACAATTACATTTTCATACTTGCATGCCAGTTGATGCCTACTATCAAAATAAAGTAAGTCAAAAGCTGTTTTCTGTCCCTTTATCCTATCCAAATCAATTATTATGACCAAATAATTCAGAATATAGATACTTAATCATCAAAATAGAATACTTTTAATTTCTTTGAAAAATCTTACTGTACAAAATACTTTTCATGCTTTGGACTTCTGCATATACTTAAAATAATTAAGCAGACCTTTAAATCTAAATATATGGATTGAATATTCAATTGTTGTATTGGTGATGTATCTCCCATAAAATCTAAAATATTAAAAAATTAAACACACAGAGATGAAAAAATTATAATCAACGATGAGTACTAATTAATTGATCTAACTTGTCATACTTAAAAGCAGTAAGTAGTAATTAAATTTAAATTGCACATCTGATCAACCACCAGTGATTTAAACAAAGGTATAGCAGAAAGAGAAAACTATTGTATCACTGAAATGAATTTAAACTACAAGGGTGGTTCAATAGGTAATATCTGCTATTTTTTCTCTTTTATTTGTCAGGCAAGACAATCAAATGCAATTTGCATAGCATATATCCACACAAATGTTAAAAATTTCGCTTTTCAATATAGTCAGAGTCCTTTCACAAGGTTTTTGTCCACCAACAAGGGTATGTATTCCACTGAGGTAAAAAGTATAGTCTTGCTTCTTAAGTCATTCCCTCAAATTGAAGCACTGCAAGAGTTCAGATGCTATTGTTTCTTTTTATTCTGGTTGGTTAACATTCTTGGTACTCACCATGCACAAACTTTGGAGTATCCCAGTTGTTGAATAACTGCTTTTATCCATGGAGAGGGTGAGGCACAATACATTAAATGTTACCTTGTAACCTCTTGATTGAGCTCACTGACTCTCTGAATATTTTGTGGAGTCACTGCAGTAACCAGCCTTTTCATCAGCCAATTACTGCTTCATTCCAATGACGAATCCATCGCTGAACACTGCTAACATCCAGTGTTGCATCACCATACACATTTTTCACCTTTCCATGAATCCAAATGTGTATTTAATCTTCTGCATTTAAGAATTCAATAACAGAGCTCTGTCTAATATGTATGTCAATGCCAGCAATTTTGCAAGAGGGTGCAGTGTTGTCACGTGTTGACTTAAGAAGTGGTTACTGCAGTGGATTGGAGAACAAAGTTTGAGGAATTCAAACCTTTCACATAACTTACTTATTTAAGGGAAAAAAAATTGGACACATTACTTATTGAACCACCCTTGTACATTTGTGAAACTCAAATAGGTACAGTTAAATATTTAACTTATTATTGATATAATTCAGTTACATTAATATGAGGACAGAAATTACATTTAAATTTTGAGTGCAATTGTTAAGATTAACTGAAATGTATCTAATGTACAGCATTTCACTCAATTATCTTAATAAGTATTTGTTTTTCTCATTAGAAAAACTGATCGAAACCCAATTATTCCTATTAATACTAACATATCAGGTCTCAACACATTGTTTTAAGTTCAAATGGTGCTCTTTATTTCAATTTTTTAAAGCATAAATAAAACACATAGAATGGATATATACTTGTTTAATATAACTTTTTGTAGAAAACTGAGGTGGTGCCAAAACTTGGGGGATGAAACATTTTTAATTCAAATAAATTATTCCATTTCTGAATTTTGCCCATTCTTTATATTTTATTTATAATAAAATGTCAGATTAATTTAATCACTTTATTTTTAAAGTATGATCGAGGAAATGTTGCATAAAAATTGATGTTAACCTGAATAATTCTGTGACATTACCTGTCACATCTAACTCATTGGTAAACTGTGGCCGGATGGTGCGGTAGTAACACATAATTTTAATAATATTTTAATTGATGAACTTAAGAGGTCCCAAAATTTGGGGACTAAACATTTTAACATTCTTCTGTTTCTAAGTTTTGACCATTCTTTGTCATTTAAAGTCAGTCAAATTTATTTTTTATTTTATTTGTAATTAACAGATAACATTAACAGATTTACTCTAGAAGCCATATATGAGAAAAAAATTGTATTTCCCTTCTTTATTACTTCTGTGGTAAACCATTAATAAATATTTAAATGAGAAGTATCAAATTTGTGCAATCTGAGAATGACCAATTTTTATGTTTTTGTAATGAATCCATTTTTACGTAAATTGGACTAGCAGTGTAGAAAGTTGGTATATATAAATTGGTTTATTATATCTTACCTCACTACATATTTGTATGGGTCATGTCTATTACACGTCATGTGCATTTACTGTTTATATCTCTTCGAAAACCTTGCAACTTTAATTCCTGAAATACAATAAGAAATCTAACAAGTTTTCTCATACAATTCCATGTTATTCAAAATAAAGGGGCAATAAAATCAAAATAGAGTTACGACATATTATTTAATGAAATAAATTATAGTTTTTTTTAAATTCTTTTTTTAGAGTCTCTTAGTAAAGTTTAGTATACAATAAATATATCCAGGATAAATAAACCATTGTGTTAAGACTACCTTCCACTTCAGTTAATGCAGGAATATGTAAACCAATTTACAGTACGAGAAAATAACTACATAAATCCAAAATATTAACTGCTTTTTTTACTTGACAAAATAAAAATTATGATCTTCAAATATGAAGGTAAATAGCAGCATGACTGAGTTTATTTGTTAAAGAATTATCTCAATAAAAAAACATTAATTACAGTCGTATCGTTTAGTTGGCCATTTGTTATAAACGGTTCACCAACGTTGAGACTCTAAAATCCCCAACCTTACCAATATGGAAACAATCTATACTTATTAAACCTCGTTTAGTGTTATTAAAAGTTCGTATATGTGATTTTTGTGAGGTAGAACTTAAACTATATAGCATTTTGAATAGCTACGTTGGTTAAATTACAAGGGCATGGCAAAATATCGTCTGAGCATTTTCTGACAAGGAAATAATAATTTGCTTATTAGGCAGTTTGTTCTTATTTTATTGCGAGACTAATTATCAGAATATTAACAAAACTTCTCCTGTTTACTTTGGTAAATTATTTAAAACTAAAAAGGCACTTGAGATTGTTCCCTGGGTTGTGATGTGTGTGGTTCTTGTGGCGCTTGAGTTGAATCACCACGAACGCTACATTTGCGATATTTATTTTCTCTATTAATCAGCTACTTCTTTCTGTAATTCGTATAGAAAGTACGTTTAAAATTTCTAAACACAGAAAGCTATTTATAAACCTGTAAATTAAACAAGTATATATCCAAAAACAAAAATTATTCTTCTGCTTACAGCTAAAGCTATTTACACAGAAAGCTATTTATAAACCTGTAAATTAAACAAGTATATATCCAAAAACAAAAATTATTCTTCTGCTTACAGCTAAAGTCTGTTCTTCCTATATACAAAATGAAACCAATATTAACATCGGATAGGTCATGAGCGGCGCTGCGGGAGTTTTCTCGCAGGCGCTTCACCCCAGAGTGACTGCGGGGCTCACCTGATCATGTCGGGGATGCCTCGCACTCTCTCTGGGTACTTTTTATCAAAGTTCTCATATGCCGAGACACCTTCACCTATTTTAGGAGGTATATGTACCGGGGTCAAAGACCTTGGGCATATGGCAAGAGCTGTCCGCTGATCCCATTGGATCAGTCGGCCAACTGCCTCCTGAAACTGGTGGAGACACGGAGAAGGGAATGCTGCGTCCCCACAGCAGACTCGTTTCCCGTCATTCGGAAGTGCGTGAGAATAGTACCCAATGCCCGACCTACCTGATGCAGGTTTTCTAGGGTTTTCCCTGCATCTCTTTAGGTGAAACACCGGGTAGGATCCTTAAACCATAGCCCGGGGGCCCTAGTTAACCCTTGGCTACCTTGCTCTACCTTCCGCATCCCCCCTTTTCCCTTCCTTTGCTATTAAAGGGGAGTTGCCTGTTTCAGGACCACACTCATGTAGCCTGTTAACCCAAAAAAAAGTTGGGTAATGACGGTAACCTTCGCCAATTGCAGTTAAATGCGCCTCTGATAACTATGATATAATTCCGATTTATTTGCTGTCAAATGTCCAGAATTTGTTTTTAAAAATATATTGCAGTAAAAATATGTTTTAACCAAAAATATTTATTGCACGATTAGCTTAAGATTTCTTGTTGCATATATGTATCAGGTAAAATTTCTTGATTTTATAATTAAATAAAAGGAATTTTTCTCCGAACATTCTAAGAATTAATTACCTGTTAATGTTTATCACAGCTGAAGTGATACATTGTTTCAGTTCTTGCATTAATGGCCAAGAGGGCACATAAAGAATGCATTTCACAACACTCCATTGAAACAAGTGTGAAGTCTGGAGTGCGATGTCGACATCAATAAATGTGACTTATACCATTGGAGGTTTGTGAAGGACATTATTTATGAACTTGAAATGAATATGTGGAGATATATATATTTTTTAAATTAAATATATAGAGATGGAATTAACTTAACATTTATTAATTGACAATATACAATAGTTTAATCAAATTCAATTTATAAAGCCAGCTTTTTTATGATTAACAATACAGTATATACTATATACAATATTTACAATCATTAAATTTCTTACAAACTAGCATTTCGACACACGAGATCTATTCTGGGATCGTATTTAAGGGCCTTCTCATAGAAAGTTATTTTAAAAAAACCTATGCAGAATTGGCAGTACGAGAAAATCAGCAGAAAGGTTACAAACAGAGCAATTACTGTCTTGTAATGAAAACTCTTCGGGTGGGGTTAATTTAATTATATATAATATTATACTGAGGGGGAATATAAAAAAAGATGAAATAAGGTTTAAATTTAATTCTAAATTTTAATCTTCATAAACATCAAAGTTATTTACAGATTTAGATAATATAAAAAAAAGACAATTCATTTAGCATTAGACTTTAATCTCAGGGTTCCACGATGGGGAGAACGAGGAAATTTAATTTGTTCCCTAATGGCAATAGGCCTGGCAAATGTGAACTCACTAGTCAAAATATGGGTACAATACCGATAAATATGCATATGTTTCTATATGCTGGATGATTAGTTGCTGCTACTAGATGGTCTCCGTCTGCTGTCTCCCTTACTCTCCTTCCGAGTTGCATCTTCCATCTTAGGTTTTTCCGCCAATGTCTCTCCGTTTCCCCGACAGCATCTGTTGAGAAGCTTCTCCGCTCTCCCAATCTAGTAATCCTCATCCTTCCAAACTTTCTTCCCTCGTCACTTCGGTCGGACGCCACACCATCCTCAACCACCAATCAGACGTTGTCCACCAAAGTCTCCTATTGGCTTGCAATTTGACAATTGCAGGCAATAGAAAATTCTTATCTTGGAGTGCGTAAATGCTGAATATGTTACGCATTTAACCGTAGCATTCCAGATTATTCGTGGACCTTCCGTTTTCCCGGCCGGTCCTCCAAATTAGCTACGCCCACTCCCGGTAGCTACTCAATTTTCTTTAGATGGTCCCTATTCTCAATGGGCTGCTCTCGTTACAAAAGAAGGGTCAGTCTATTGTCCATGGAATGCGCCCTGAGAACTCCCACTTTCAAAACGGAAAGGGTTGGGTCTTTTATTCGAGTTTCGCCACCCACACACAGAAAAAGCCAAGAAACGGATGAATTTTACTTATAATTTGATCACGCGTATCTATTACAGTCTTCTGCTTTGCCTGAAACTCGTCACTCGTCCTCAGATCTCGCATCGATCACAGATACCTCTCGATTTCCTTGTTGTAAATTAATCTTCTTATATGTCGTCACGGACAAGAGCAGGCAGTCGGCACTGAATCAATCAGTTCAAGACCAGCTCTTAGTATCACACACTCCTTATATGCATCAATCACATACTCATAAAGCCTATTGTCAATCTCTAATTTTTTATTTCCACCTTCTTAATGTTCAAAAATCAGTCAAGTCTGTTTTAAATAATTATTCTCTACTTAATCTTTTAATTTCCTTCAGGGGCGAGGACGAAGTACTCTCCAATCAAAAGCATGTAGCTTTAGAATTTGGGAAGAGCCATTCACCCCACTTATTACCGATGTTTTGAGGAAAGAACCCGGTCTCGTTACGACCAGGTGTCCCAGAGTCTCAATGACTAGAAAACCCAGACCGGCACCAAACTGTCAAGGTTCTATTATCCAGTCTGCAACCTTCAATTTCTCTCAAGTTGACTGCCTTTGACTTTCATTGTGTTTTACGATTACAAACTCCCTCTGCCAAATAAACTGCAAGAAGTGAAGGAATGCATTACCGGCACTGTAATTAAAATCGACAGACACGCATGCTGATGGAAGTATGGGCTCAGACTGAGCAGATGGACACTACATCATAAAGACACTGTCTTGAAAAAAGGGGCTTAGGATCGTGAAAATGTGAAATTATTGCTTCTCAGGTTGGCAACGCTTACTAGCGATTAAGGGGGACAGGGAAGAGAGACAGAAAGTTGGTGACACCTGAAGTTCACAGATTGTAGGCACCATGTGGGGTTTAAGATTCTCGAATTTTCGTAAGCACTGTCTCCTTCATCAGAAAGTTAGGAAAACATTTCCAATGGCGGTCAGCCGTTGACTCTTACAGCCATGCTTGTGTTATCAAACATTGAGCCACTACTGGATCAGTATCCTCGTGTCTCAAGTCGGTAACGGTGAGGCCTATTGCCCCTAACCATGCTAGTTTTTGTCCGCCACAAAAAATCGATACTACTAATATCTAGGTAGTCGTCCCTACTTCGCAACCTGGGGAAAGGTCCAATGTGGGACTTACATCCTTACACGGTTATGATTATTCTTTTATACATACCAACACACTTATATATGCATACATTACTCATATACACCTACATCCTCCTCACAACAAATCCAAATGATGCTGGTCATCCCGAAGCAACAATTCCTCTTTCCGCGTTAACTACAATCTGTTTAACACTTACGACCTAACAAAATTTATTATATTAAAACGCTTGTTACTATTAATAAAATTATTCTTATTTTTTAAAAAATTATTTTCTTTCATTACAACTATTTCGACCGATCGATATCACTTACGTTAGTCATAGAATTCTTTATATACTTTTAAACACTATAAGATAACTGTTATTTAATATTTTACTAATGTATGACATTATTTCCTCTAACATACTATAAAATTGGTACTTTCGCTAGTAAAGCGAACAATTATCTAGAATTATTGCCTAACACAGTTCGTATTGCCATAACAATACTCATTTGTATTTACCGCCCTATAATGTATATTACGGCCTACAAAAGTTAGTGTTAATTTATTTAAATCCACAATTAAAATATTCCAATTGACATCATACTTAAATTTACAATTATTAGGTCCGTTGTGAATACGCGTTGCTCGTAATAGGAAGGATATTAAAATGGTTTTTAACGATCACTTACATTTACAATCAAACTGTAAACATATTTGCACTAATCTTACATGTTGTTCCGAAGATCTTTCTTATAGCATTTCTCACGCGAAATAAAAAACGCATTTATCGGATGCATGGTGGCTACCACGCTCGTAGATAACGAAACCAAGTCATAGTTCGTTAGCACTTGCACATCAACTGAAAATGCACATATACAAAAAAATGGCAAGGAATTTACATACATTTTCGGGGGAAGCACGCACGCGCACCCACTTGTAGCCTTCAACTGCCATTTATTTAATATTTTTGCAATGGATTTACACTCTTTCATTGGTTTTTAATCAATAAGTAAACATTCTATTTTGAATTAATTCTTGCCCAACCAAGCACACATGATTAACGAGTATTCCGAATCTTTTGCCTAGTTCCCAGTGTTTGTGTAATAGCTCCAACTATTTCAAAATTTTGTGTCATGCTATTTATACATTTTAATATCCGAGGTGGTTGAGGAGGCCGTGTAAGAAAAGACTGTGGAAATTTTGGGTTGAAACTTCTAAAAAGACATCAATTGTGACCCTGTTACTTATCAATTAAATATAACAACATTCTAATTCAAATGCCACAATGACCTGATTAGAACCTTGTAATTATTGTAAAAAATTTAACACAACAGAGAAAAACAAAAATTAATTCATTAATCAGCTATGCTGAAAAGAGGCGGCGAAATGGAAATTGACGCAACAGAAAATGTGACAAAATTCTGAGTTAACCGAATATCACATTTTAAGTCAGGGTGCTTTTCAAATCTTCTCCCATCAGAAACTTATAGTTTTTGTGGCAACAATTTTCACGAAGGAACTGTAGGATAGGGAGAATTAAGATGTCTTAATAAAATATTTTAATGAATTGAATTGTTGGCAAAATTATAGACACGCCATCACTAGGTACAGAAGAAGGAAAAGAGGAATAATTAAACTAAGAACACTAACTTAAATCAAACAGTCTTTAGGAAGCTTTTCATATTTATTTTATGCAAACTCACACACAAGATATGACACTTTTAATGAATACCCTGAGATTTAAGTTAAAAAATGAGAATCATACTGTAAATCATGTGAATACCCCATATAAGGAACAAAATTTCTGGTCCTTAGAGATTCGTTAAAAAAGGGACCCTACTGTATTTGTTTTGAGAATCTAGAAGTTACATAAAATTGAAAATTACATTGAATACAATACTGAAGTCACTGATTGGATATATATGTAGAAGTCACAACAAAGGTCAGTTAAACACTGAATTTATCAAAAAAGGGCCAAATAAAACAAGTTTTATTTCAGTAATATTCATACAAAACAATTGTAACAAATGCATAGAAAAAAAGTCACCTTTTCTCAAAATTATGCATATATATTTGCAAACATTTACATATGTACACACAATAAATAAACATTTTCAGTGTTTTCTTTTATTTGACTTTGTCTTACTTTTACTTCCCTTTGAAGCTCCCTTCACTGCACCTTTAACAATACTTGAGAATTGTCCAGACCTTTTAGCTTTCTTTCTGCAAAAAGAATTGAAACTAAGTAACTCAGAAAAAACATTATCACAACAATAAACATAAAGAAATGCATACCTTCTGCTTAAAAATGAATAATTTAATTAGTTGGTTTTAAAAGAAGAAAATCATATGTGATTGTTATTTTGTTCAATGAGTTTATTTATAATCCAAATAATAGATGTTACCAATAGTGATAAACATGATGGATGTTGGTGGTTGTAATTCAGGAATGGGGGCAAATAACATAAGCAGGTGCAATTGATGCAAAATGGAGTTAATTTTGCTATAAGGATAACAAAGAATCTGATATATCAATAGATCCAGAGAAGATTACAGTAAAAAATGGTGAGGGACTAAATAAATGGGATAAAACACTTAGCCTATTAACAAATTGATGTCTAAAACTTGTGCAGAAATAGTTCTCGGGTTTCCACTCGGGCACAGGAGAACTATTTCTGCATCAACTACACCTAAAACTTATGTTTATAAAGATATGCACATATAGAATAAACAAAATTTTAGTTGTTTGTATGTATTCAATTGATGGAATGTTTTTTATACAATTTAATAAAAACTGTAATTACTGCAATTTGTTTTATTTTTATAATTGAAAATTTGCAGACTATACAAAAACTGCTCTGCATAAAAAATGTGACAAGTAAATCAAAGTGATAATAATAATAGATTTCTTTCCCTAATAACAATAAATTAATCCTTTCATCTAAATTAATGACAATACCGATTAATACTTAAAGAAATTCCTACCTTCTATTTAAAAACTTCCTTGAAAGAGGCACATATGCGTAGGGGTCTGGCATGCCCTTCCTTTTAACATCTCCACTAGCTTTCTTTGCTCGATACACGCTTCCACTAACCACACCATTGCTTCCTGTACCTTTGCCAACAGCTTTTTTTATTGGGCGATGAATACCAGAGCCTCCAGCTGTAACAGAATAGTTATCAATAAATGATATAACATATAACTTAAACAAAAAAATAGATCAATAAGTATTAAAATTAGTTTAGAGCAATCATATCTTTAGCGATCAGTTTTCAACTAGATAGAAAAGAGTGCCAGTATGTTGAAAACAATCTACCAAATTATCTGTTCATGTTTTCAGCACCACTTTTACCAAGCAAAAGCTAGTTGTTAGATGATGTTGAGTACAGGACTTTACTAGACTGTACGACACATTGAGCAGGAAAATTCCAAGGATAACGTTAAGCATCTTATGAATCAGGGGTTATGGATTTTGAGGACGACCGTTGTGAAGCAATGGCTGAAATTGATGGCTTCAGGTATGAATAGTTATTTGGAATTGAGTTTTAGATACAGTGCTGCAAGGGTTGGCAATGCATTCCGAAAAAGGTTGATTTGTTTGTCCAAGATATAAAGATGGACAGAATTTGCAATTAATCTAGTAAATGATGAATGACATTGGAGGAGAAACAGATTATGTTTTCTTTAATTATGGAGGTGGCAGTTCGGGGAGGATTTCTGAGGATTGTGGTATATATTGTAGCATATCCATCGTTCCTCCGTATTCGAGGATTTCTAAATTCCTTTAGGGCGCCAGGTATTTTTCATAAAAACACCAAAAATTGATTGAAATATTTTTAATTTCAATCAGAGCATGAAAAAAAATTATATCTGCAGGGTGTGGTCATTCTCTCATTGTCCCGCCAACACAACCTGCTTCTCCAATCACCCCATGATGACTCCCAACGTCTCGCCAGACCACATCGTTGGCCTGGGTTGCGTCAGTTCCTCAACAATTGCAACTCGCAAGCTGGCCTGCATTGTTCAATGTAACTTTTCATGTTAGAATATATTTTTCAAGTGTCTGTTCTTCACGGCTTTTCTACAATCATCCCCGCCAATACAGACTTTTAGCCCATCTTTGGGAGAAAGGCAGGAAATTTGCTCTTTTAATCATATGTATGGCACAGTATTATGCTCAAAGAAATACATATGTTAAGTGAGGAAAGGAATGGAAGAAGAAAGAAAGACTGAAAATATTTGGCACAGTCAGGACTCGAACCTGAATACACAAAATCAGCAGTGTAACCGCTACTAGAGCCGTGGCGAGTGTCTATCATATTGTAATTAAGTGTATGCATTATTGGGTGTCCTGGTAGACTTAAGCTGTTGCGAATTCGATTAGTTATAAGGGCACTTGAGATCTGTCAAGTCCTGAAGAATGTGTGGGTCCATTGTTGTAGCGTATGTGAGAGGAATTTGATTGTTGCTGTCAGGAAGAAGCCCAGTAGCAACCCTATAATTTACGCCGGTCATTGTTATGGATTAAAATGATTATATAGTGTAAAATAGCATTTTATATGTTACTTGTTTTTTGTGAATGTACATTGGATGAGTGACTACTTTCAGTTTATCAGGAATTGTCTGTAGTAGAATTAATATTTAAAAATAGGTCTTTATGTTTTTATTGGATCTGTAACTTTTATTTAACATTTATCCAAATGTAAGAAAAAATAAAATTAAATATATGTTGAAATACCATTTGTCAAGTTCAACCCCTTTGCTATTTCCTGCCTCAAATGGGATTTCATGTAATGTGAATCACTTGTGTCATACATCAATGTAACATGTTACATATACTGTGGTAGGTCCACATGCACCAGGCAGGCAGTGATGGGTGGATCCTGCACTGTCTTGCATATCAATATATGGCATTCCCTTACTAAGTCAAGACTACTGAAACTATGCCGTCCTGTCCTGCATGTGTCACACGTATGTCAATATGCACCCAGCCTAAGCCAGGCAAATAATGCAGTTGAGTTTTTTGAATCTACAAAAGTAGGTTGCAGTTAGGGGTGGACTTCAGTTTTTAGGTTTTAGCAGTTTGGGTGGGAGTGTATGGTAAGTTCTCTTTCTCCTGTACATATAAATATTTATGTTGTATGAGTGCAAATACGAATCAACAATTGAAGTTCTTACAATTTAAATTAATGGCATGAGCCACTGTTTTCTTTAGTTAGAAAGTCCCGAGAGAGAATCAACTTTAACACAGTTATTCTCATTATAACTTAAATTTACGTGTTTTAAGAGTAAGCCAGTTAATTGATTGTACCTTGATATTTACTGGGAGGCTCCGTACAGGTACTTGCTTTCCTTTTCCTATTTATTTTAGATCCCACAATTGATGCACCAGCCCATTTTTCATCATCTTCATTATCTAAAAGAAGTTGTATCATTAATGAAATATAAACCTGTTTTAATAAGATATTGCCCATTGTAATCTTGCAATAAATTACTTCTAAATAGTAGCTTATTAACATTTTGCAGCATTAAATACAATACAACATAAATAGAACAAGATAGGAATTCAACATTTTTAAGAATATACATTTAAATGTTAATCACTAAAAGTAGAAATACTGTGGGAGTATTAACATGAGCAGCAGGCATGAGAAAAACAAAAAACTTGGACAAAGATAAACCAAAAAATGTATATTTTAGACAAAGGAAACAAATTATTCCATTAAGAAAAGCTTCTCGGGTTTCCATCCAGGTAATATTGAAGAACAACAATGTTTGGACGACTTTCACTGCCATTGCCGAAGGCAGTGAAAGCTGTCGAAATGTTGCTGTTCATTGATATTCCCGGGCCTTCAGTCTTTAGTAAATTATTCAATTATTTGTACATTGAGCACATTCAAATTTTTATCAGTTTATATCACTTTAATTTATTCATATAAAATTATTATTGCACCTTAAGACGATCCAATGAATGTATCACAACACTGTGATTTTCTAATTTGTTTCTATGAAGTTTAAATTAATTTCTAACTAGGCCGTTGACTTATTTATTGTCAATGAAGTCAGATCAATATAAATATTATTTTGAAAATTTATATTATTTTCATAATTAAATCCCATTGACCTTACACCCTGAACAATTTCAAAGTATTAAAGGGTAAATACTAATAAAGGGAAGATGAAAGTGAAACACAGTTCAGGAAGAAGATGCAAGAAAAAAGCAAATTCATTATTACAATACAGTTTTATGGGAATAATTTATAAAAAAAAATTAATTACAGACAGTAATTGTAAAATTTACATGTAAATAAAAAAAAAATTTCTGAGGTTTCAACCAGAAGATGATAGCAATGTCCACTATCAAAACATTTTCAGCCTGACAAAACTTTGTAAACTACATACACCGTTTGATTTTTACATGTAAATGTTACTGCAACCTGGTATACATACCACTTCCCGAAAAATCATCCAATTTCATGGTCTCCATTGATGCAATATTCTTATCCTCGTCCAGGTCAGTTATAATCAGCCTACCATCTGATGAAACTTTAAAATCTGATTTCTTTTCCTTCTTCTTATTGTCACTGATTGCCATACTTCCAGGATTTGTAGCTGTACAAATTTTTAAAAAGATATATGTTGAAACAACAGAAAAGTAACTATTTTCTCATAATCCAATTCCCTTCAAAAACATATTTTGGAAGGGCTAAGTAGTAACTAATATATTAAGTAGTTAGTATACATTAAATTTTGAACAATTGTGTAATTCTTTTTTCTTCATCCAGGAGTCTTAAGTTATACAAGTTCTCTATAAATGGTTCACTTTTAGTAATGTGGACATGATTTTGTTGAGTTGTTGAAAAATGTTTTTGGTATGTATGCATGTATTAACTGTGTGACTAGAAGTGATTGGGTGGTATATATGGTTTGCGATTACTAGTGCACCACACCTCTGCATAGATGCTCAAAGCAGCACGTGTTAGCGTAGAGAGCGATGAAAGAAGAAAGAAAGAATGAAACGTATTTGAGAATCTCAGCGTCTTCATTTATTAATTTTTGCTTAATTTCATTGATAATCAATTGAAAAGGGAAAAGAGATTATAACTCGTGTCTGCAAGTAAAGAGCACAAGATTTCCTTAGCACAGGATATCATCATTGGGACAGATGACCATTGGGAGGGGAAAAAATCTGGTGAACATGTGTCAGAAGCAAGCAGACTTTTAAGTGATGGTAAGAGTGAAGTTGAATGACAGTAATTTGACTAAAGTCACAATGCCGTGGCAAATCAAGACAGACACGCCATCGGAGGATTGCTGATCCTAGAAATGAAGCCAGCTCCTCATGTGTGCAACAAGGAGAATAAATTTCCCTTCCATCTCCTGATCATCATCCCAGTGTCAAGCAGCTGGAGTGGTGATGGATGCCATAAAATATTGCCAGGTATAACACATTGTGTTATCACAAATAGTGCAAAAACATTGAATTTTAACTATTTAAGCATTTTTCACATAACTTAGTATTTAATTAAATATTACAATAACTTAGTTCATAATTATTTGTGGTTCCTTTCAATGTTAAAATATTTATGAATCAGATTGACATTTCATGATTTCAAGTTTCAATTTTGTTCTTTCAAAATAAAATATTGTACTTTGACAATATGGTATTGAACTCGTACACCAATAGCAACCAAATATATTTATTAATTTTCTCCCACTTTGAAGGCCATTTTTAATTTGAAATTAATGTAAAATTTTCGAATAGCCTTCCAAGAGACTACCAGCCATCAACTGGGCTCAGTCAATGTCTGGCTATCATTCAGAAAGCTATTCCACTCCCCCCTCCCTCTCTCCCTCTCCCACAGACAGAGAGAGGGGGAGAGGGGGAGAGAGAGGGAGAGAGGGAGGGAGGGAGGGAGAGAGGGAGGGGGAGAGAGAGGGGGAGAGAGAGGGGGAGAGAGGGGGAGGGGGGAGGGGGAGAGAGGGGGGAGAGGGAGGGAGAGGGGAGGGAGAGAGGGGGGAGGGGGAAGAGGGGGAGAGAGGGGGGAGGGGGAGAGAGGGGGAGAGGGAGGGGGAGGGGGAGAGGGGGGAGAGGGGGAGGGGGGAGAGAGGGGGAGAGAGAGAGAGAGATCGCTTGTTGGCTTCATGTGATAAATATCTAATTGAAAGAAGTTCAACATACCAGTAACTTTTTTAGCAGCCGAAGAATCTGTGAAATCAATAAATGAATTTGCATCTTCCTTTATCCATGTGCTTAGTTTTCTTTTCTTTCTTGTCTCTGAGTCACGGACAGGTTTATCATCTAAATCAGAATCATCAGACTCTGCCAGGATTTCTTCAATGCTACAATACACACAAATTTTGAAACATAAAATTACAATTTTATGTCAAAAATAAAATTTATATAACTTTATCAACTCTACCTCTTTGGTTGGCTTTTGGATAAAAATTGGTCCTCAAAATCCTCATCAGAATCATTTTCTTTTGCTCTTTGTTTCAGCTTCCTGGTTTGTATGCTATGTAAGTTTTTCAGGCGCTTGTGCATTGTAACATCATCTGCTGGAATAACAGCCGCAATATCATCATAACCAAATTTCCTCACAAACCGATCCAATAAGTTTCTTGTCTTTGTTCTGAAGTGGCGTTTACAATCTTCAGTCATTCCAACAAATGACTTTACCTTTAAGAATGAAAGATTAACTTAAAAATTTGTATAAAAAATAATTTATCATATAAATGAAAAGTGATAAATGATAACTCCAATAAAATGGTTCATTATTAAGTTTTAGTTGCCAACAATGAAAATCTAAAAATGCAGAGTGCTTTTGAGCAGAATAACATATACTTTAAACTTACTCAGTGTTATTAACCTTTAAAGTATTTGATAATCTATAATTTAGTACAAAGAGACTGGATGCAGACAATTATAGTATATTGTATTATTACTTCCAATATATATTAAGTCACAATTACAAATAATCCATAGATCTTAATAATATTCATAATCAAAGAAAAAAAACAATATGATGTCTGTAGCAGCAAAAATGTTATGGTATGTCTCTAATAATAATAATAGAGGAAATTGCAGGGGTAGGTCTCGTAATGAACAGAAGGCTGGGACAACGCATAAGTTATTACAAACAATATAATGAAAGGTTAATTACGATAATGTTAGAAACAAAACTGCAGCCGACGATGATTATTCAAGTTTATATGCCCACAAGTGCCGCAGAGGAAGAAGAAATTGAGAAAATCTACGAAGAAATTGAAGAAATAATTAAGCATGTCAAGGGAAACAAGTATTTGATAGTAATGGGTGACTGGGATGCAATTATGGGGAAGGTAAGAGAAAGTGATGTAGTTAGGGACTATGGACTTAAGGAAGGGAATAAAAACGGAGATAGCCTAGTAGAATTTTGCATGGAGCACAGTTTAGTCGTGACAAATACCTGGTTTAGGAATTGTGAAAGAAGACTATACGCATGGAAGAAGCCGGGGGAAACGGGCAGGTACCAATTAGATTATATAATGGTTAGACAGAGATATGGGAATGCAAGATGTACCCAGGAGCAAATATAAACTCTGACCATAATCTGCTGGTTTATGAAATGCAGGCTGAAAATGAAGAAACTCAAGAAAGAAATTAGAACAAAAAGATGGGAAATAGAAAAACTGCAACAACAGGATGCGATTCAGAGTTTCAAAGATGTTATGAGGAGTCTATTAACAGAGAAGGAGAAAGAAACAATATAGAAGAGAAGTGGGCACTCTTATAGGAAGAAATGATTAAGACAACAGAAGAAAAAATAGAATAGCACAGACCAATAGGAAAGCATGGATAACACAAGAAATAATAGAAATGATTGATGAAAGGCGTAAATATAAAAATGTGAAACATGAAAATGATGAGGAGCAGTAGACTCTTGAAGAATGAGATAGATAAAAGTGCAAATCAGCCAAAGACACTTGGCTACAAGAGAAATGCAAAGCAGTTGAAGATTTCATGGTGAAAGGGAAAATAGATGCAGCTTATAGAAAAGTCAAAGAATCATTTGGTGAGAGGAAAAATATTAGTAAGAACATCAGGAGAGCAGATGGGAAGACAATTATGGATAAAGAAGAAAAAGCAGAAAGGTGGAAGGAATATCTAGAAGAGCGGTATCATGGTGGAAGTCAAGATCAGTCAGTAAAAGAAGAAAAGGAGGTGGATGACGAAGAGTTGGGGGACAAAATTTTAAGGTCAGAGATTGATAGAGTGCTGAAAGACCTGAGTAAAGCATCAGGAATTGATAACATTCCAGCAGAGTTGATAAGAGCATTGGGTGAAGAAGCAGTATCATGGCTGTTTGCGATAGTTTGCAAAATATACAAAACAGGAAGAGTCCCAGAAGATTTTAGTAAAAACATAAATATACCCATACTGAAGAAGGCTGGGGCTGACAGATGCGAACAGCAATGAACAATTAGTTTAGTATCCCATGCATACAAAATATTAATAAAAATAGTATATAGGAGAATGAAGCATCAAATAGAATGCGAGTTAGGAGAAGATCAGTTTGGTTTTAGGAAGAATATAGGGGCAAAATAAGCTATATTGACTTTGCAATTAATTTTAGAAGACAGGATACGAAAAAAACCAGTCTACATTCATGGCATTTGCAGATTTAGAAAAAGCATTTGATAATGTGAACTGGAACACACTATTAAAGATTTTGAAGACAATTAGATAAAATATTGAGAAAAGCAGAAATCAAGAAAGGAGTAAGACAAGAATGCAGTTTAACTTATATATAGATCAGGCGATGAACAAAGTTAAAAGGGAATCATACTGCAAGGAGGAGTAATAAAAACCTTATGCTTTGCCGATGATACTGTAGTATTAGGAGAATCAGAAGAAGACTTGGAAACCATAATAAATGGCATGAGCGTAGTCCTGGAGAAAGAGTTCAATATGAGGATTAATAGAGGGAAAACCAAGGTAACGGTGTGTAGTATGGGAAATGGGAATAACAAAGGGTGTTTGATTGATAAGGGATATTTTGAAGGAAGTTATGGAATTTTGCTACTTGGGAAGCGTAATAACTAGTGATGGTAGAAGTATAGTAGACATAAAGAGTAGGATAGCACAGGCAAGGAAGGCTTTCGTGAAAAAGAGGGATTTACTTACGGGCAATATAAGTGCTAAAAATGTTTGCATGGAGAATGGCATTGTATACGTATGAAATGTGGACATTAGGAGTTGGGGAAAGAAAAAGATAGAAGCCTTTGAAATGTGGTGCTATAGGAGAATGCTGAAAATCAGATGGGTGGATATAATCACAAACGAGGAAGTTCTAAACATAATAGGGGAAAAGCGAACAATATGGAGGACGTTGACTAAGAGAAGGGATAGATTAACAGGCCATGTTTCAAGACACGAGGGTCTTGTAAATTTAGCATTAGAGGGAAGTGTGTGGGGAAAGAACAGAAGAGGGCAGCCAAGGATGGAGTACGCTACACAGATTAGAGAGGAATGTTGGGTGTGCTAGTTACAAGGAAATGAAAAGGCTTGCACAAGATAGGTTAGCATGGAGGGTTGCATCAAACCAGTCTTAGGACTCAATACCACAACAACTAACAATAAGAGAAAGAGGATAATAGTTGAAAGTTTATGGCATTAGTTATTAACTAAAATCGTGTCACTGTGGAAAGTAAAAACCAACAAGATAATAGTAATTTGTAATACATAGTAAGATACTTACAATCGATGAAACTGATGCTGTAACAAGAGATGTGCCAAGTGTAATGTACATTTTAATGTAACTTAAAGCAGCATCAACAATTTCTCTAGTAGGAGACATTACTAATAGCAAAACATTGTGCAACACCTGTTTCAAAAGATCTTCAGGAATATATTCTGTAACAATAAATGGCTGACCTATAAAATGCTAACTTTTATAATATTCATATCTACTATTTTAAAATGTGTGTCAAGTTCAAGTTATTTTTGGAAGAGTTACACTTGGAAAATAGACAATGCTTCTATGGCCCCTGTACCACATTAATAAGCTGATTCCATTTGATGATGAATAATATATATATATATATATATAAATTATATATTGGATAAGTGACGAAGTCACGCATTTGATAATTGGATAGAAAGAAAGATAGAAATATTTGGGAGAAAGGCAGGAAATTCGCTCTTTGAAACATATGTACGGCATGGAAACATGCACAAAGAAATACATATGTCGAGCGTAGAAGGGAATGGAAGAAGGAAGAAAGACTGAAAAAATTCGATGTGGCCAGGACTCGAACCTGGGTGCACGAAACAACAGTGCATCGCCCCTAACGCCAGGGCGTGCGTCTATCTTTCTTTCTATCCAATTATCAAATGCGTGACTATCGTCAACTTATTCCAGTCTATATATTTATTTGTCAAGTTTAGTCGCTATAGAGAGATGATGGAATTATTAGGAGCATCCGTCTCTAAGCGATCTAACTTACAAATAAATTATATATTGGATAAGTGACGAAGTCACGCATTTGATAATTGGATAGAAAGAAAGATAGACGCACGCCCTGGCTTTAGGGGCGATGCACTGTTGTTTCGTGCACCCAGGTTCGAGTCCTGGCCACATCGAATTTTTTCAGTCTTTCTTCCTTCTTCCATTCCCTTCTACGCTCGACATATGTATTTCTTTGTGCATGTTTCCATGCCGTACATATGTTTCAAAGAGCGAATTTCCTGCCTTTCTCCCAAATATTTCTATCTTTCTTTCTATCCAATTATATATATATATATATATATATATATATATATATATATATATAACAAAAATATGGCAAATAAGTCAGTATATAAATTTAATTAGTATTTAATATATGTAAATACACCATGTCATCCAACTTTGCGGACTTCAGGTACATTTTTAAATGGATGAATTAATTACGTTATGATTAATTTGGTGTTGTGGGCTATCTCCCGCAACTCTGTATGAAATGTTATTGTGACTGACAACACCACATTTCATAGAAATATAGCTTTTAAAATAGTAAATATATATGAGTCAGTTATGTAAATAATATAGCAAATAGGATTGTTCAAAATTCAAAGACAAAAAAATAATATAATATTTATATATGGAACTCAAACATCAATGAACAACAAAAAATGCTAAAATGTAAAATATTATAGCAAATATTTAAGTAAAAATGAATACAATACAATTTCAGTCAATGAATGATATTTGATAATTTATTACAGGAAAAAGTAACTAAAAGAACATAGGCTAATACAATTAAATAAATAAAAATTGTTGTTTTGGCCTCCATATTGGAATTTAACAAATGAAATTTTAAACTAAATAAGAGAACAATTTGTAATAAAAGTGATAAATACAGTACATGATGCATAGCAAAATTTGTACAAAAGTAACCAATAAAAATACTATTAAGACATTCAGTATCATGTTCAATATAAATAGTATTATGAATGCTTTCTTATGTAGCATATAATATAATTTTTTATATGGTAATTAGGTTCCTTATGGGGGACTGATGTGTTATAAAATAAATATGTTAAATTCACAACAATGTTTGATAATAGTATTATATTAATTAATGGGAGATTTTAATTGGCTTCATGGTTTAATAACATGCATTGTGTTTTAAAATATTTGTAACATATTACCTAATGTAATCCATTGTAATTTTCATTTTAGTATACCTCAACAAGTCTTAAATTAGAGATGAAAAATAGTATATTTAATCTTTTAAATAAATTAAAAACTGGCAAAGAGGCTGTTATAATTCATTTAATAATTTATTTTTTATGACATGCAATTGGATAATATATATAATCTGTATATACTAGTCAATATTTTTTTAACTGTATGCAGTGAACAATTCACTTAACTTACCCCTAAACTGATGTGTAACTTTAGTGACAGCTAGCAATGAACATGCAACCATCTTAGGTTGTCCTGCCAAACCTAGCATTAGCATTCCCATGTAGTCTCTAATTATATCTTCACTGGGTTTATTCTTCCACCTCTTAAAGTATAAACAAAAAACATTACATTAAGTATGTATAAATTAGTTGTAATAAGTCTTACAGAATAATTCAAATACATAATGAATTTAGCAAATCTGGTGTAACGTGACAATTTGTGATGTAGAAGCAGTATTATCCACCAAAATTCAAATTTACAGTGTCATATAGGAGAATGCTGAAAATGAGATGGGTCGGGGTCGTTAGGGTAACAAGCCAGGAAGTTAAATAGAGGAAGAGAGAGCAATTTGGGGGACTTTGATAGAGAGAAGGGATAGATTAATAGGCCACTTTTGATATATAGGGGTCTTGTAAAATTAGCTATAAGACACATTTTCTCTTACAAAATTGTCATATTACCACTGTGGAGTCTAGATGAATGTACAACAGTTGGTTAAACCCAAGCTAAGTGGCTAAGTGTTGAATTTAATATGATTTAATCTATTATTGTACAGAAATTACTCTACACTGGTTGAATTAGTTGAGAGGGCCATATAAAAATTAGCTGTGTTTAGACAATTATTATTTCTAGAAAATTCTAGGTATTTGTAGTATCTTTCAAAATACTGAAATATTTTATATAGGAGTTAAAAAACAAAGCAAACCTTAATAATTGTCCTACTTCACAAACAACATTTAAACTAATAAAGGGATGGACCCTAAAGTCAGTGCTCTTCAATCCTCTTACAAACTCACTATATTATACTTTCATTATTTTAGCAAGGTCAAAACTGATATAACTTTTGATAGTAACATCCTTAATTAATTTTCAATAGCAGCTCCTTTTATGCCTATTTCTGAAACTCTGCTTTTATATAAAACATTTGGCCAGAATTCGACTGATTTTGGAAGTAGTCTATATGGTATATGCAGGAAAAACTATAGCTGAATTTGGGCCAAACATGATATGTATTTCAGACACAGCCAAAAAGAATGGAGGTGATATGGAAAGTGAAAGATGAGGTTGGTTTGAGGTCTCTGTGACACTATTAAATACCCTGCTATATGGAAGAATTAGGAGCATATGTTAAGGATAAATTACAAATAAATTATATATTGGACATATGACCAAGTCACACATTGGATAGAAAGAAGGATAGAAATATTTCAGAGAAAGGCAGGAAATTTGCTCTATACCATATATATGATTTAAAGAGTTTGAGGGCAACACAGCAATTGTCTTGGAAGTGCATGAAGAAAATACATTGCTTTTATTTTCACAAGTTGAGTTTCAATACTCTTGTGTTCGAATACCAAAATTCCCATTTTTACAGATTATAGACCATGTATCTGATAACTAAGTGTGTTGTAAAAGAGGTGATTAATATATTGAAAATATATAGAAACTGAGTCTGAGATGATTCTAGTAAAAGTTAAAGAGTGCATAGTTAAAAGGAACAAAGGTTAAGAATACCAAAAAATTCAATGCATAGTGCTTTTGGCAAAGCAGTGCACCGACACCAGCTGTCTTTATCTAATAATCCTATTGATTCATAAACTACCTGCAGATCCCACAGAACCTCAGTATTAGGAACACATTTCTCCTCCAAAATATCACACATAATAAATAATCACATTTATTACCAGCATGGTTTCTCCAATCTCTCCAAGAAGACTGTAGGCAGCTGTTCGACACCGTTCATTTATATCTTTACAACATAAAATAGCTTCAGGCACTATTTGTTGCAGGACATCACTTTGGCTGTTATCAAGATGTCGGACTAGGTGAATAAGACACCGAAGCCTTGGCTGTTAAAAGATCAAAACAATCACTTAAAAGTAGTACTCATAACAGATTACTCTCATTATTTACACATAGTTGTGTTAAATAAAATTTTAGCCAAATGCTTACTTTCACTATCCTGTAATTAAAGGAATTAAATTTGTAGATTAAATGAAAGAATCAGTTGAGCACATAATTTTTTCAATCATAATTCTATATTCATATTAGATATTAATAAAAATGAATAACAAAAGAGTACTCACTCCTTTACTGGATGGAGAAGACTTTGATAATGCTTCTAACAAAAGATTTGTCAAATCAACAAAATTATTGGTAACAAATGACTGGCATGTTGGAGAGTTGCTGCCACACAATTCTTCTAACAACCTAAAATAAATAAAAACAAAGTTGTGTTATAATAAGTGGTTAGTAGCAGGTCATGTTTTATTAATTCAGTTATAGAAAATGTTCAGTGGTTAAGAAATATACACAATTTGAGTTCCTCCCCATATTGCAATTTTACAATTAATTTTTGTGTTCTTTTTTGATTCTCCAATAATGTGAAAAATTAATGTGTGCTATAAATAGTTTTCCTGTCAATACAATAGCACTACTGTTCAATAGAGACAAATGTTTTTAAAGCTCAAGGTTTTCAGTTCCCATGAAAAAATTGGGACAATATAGTAATTCAATGTTATGTTAACTACTTCTTCAAGGCAACCTATGATCAAACCAAGCTGACACATAAAAAGTCTTATTTTGTCTAATTCTGATGGAAAGGAATAGGGAGTTTCTGTTGTAATTACCATGCTGTGTATCTTCTGATTCACTAGTGCACTAAAAGAGGAATAGCATATTTTAACCAAATTCAAATCTATAGAAAGCTGAATATGCATACAAATAGAATATCTGTTGTGTTCAATGTTTCTTTTACAATGTATTCTTTGAAATTAGAATTTAATCAATTGTTAATTTTGCTTTACTAACAATAACAGCATCAAAAGTAAAACTAAATATACAGTTAATTTGAATTTGCTCCCTCGATATTTAGAGATTGCTTTAAGTGGAATTCAGTACAAATTAAGCTTACCGGTATGCTTTCTTTTGTTGTTCATTTTTTTCCAGAGGTATTGTCTTTTTACAATGTTCATACAGAGAATATAAACGTTCTTCAGTCTGATACGACAGCAAAGCCTTCAAAAGATCAAGATAGCACTCTTTCTTAAAGGGTGTTTCATCTAATTCAAGTTTTTGTGAAGCTCTGTCAAATAGCTCCTCACAGTATTCAGATGGAGTTATTCTGAGATAGACCTGCAAGAGGTAACAAAAAAAAATCCTTCAAATTCAAGTAGAAATCATAGATGTCAAATAAATTTGATGCAAGATGAGTGAGTGAAAAATATAAACTTCTAAACACAAAGTGTACACTTACAAAAATAACTAGCCAAAATACAGATAATAAATAAATAGCATAGTACATTTCTGCTAGCCTTGTAACTTTCATTGGGTGATGAAAAATGTCAGAGTCGCAAATGGATTTGTGTTCAATATTTGGTTTGTGCAGTGTGTCGTTCAAGCAGCTGACATTTTTCATTGTCTGATGAAATTTACAAGGCTAGCAGAAACATTTTGTGCTATTTATTTTATCACTAATTTATTGCCTGTATGTTGGCTAATCCTTTTTGTAATTGGAATGAAAAACATTATTTTCCTTGTCAAAATTTACACAATTTTGACAATTACAATTTTTCACATCTATATCTATCACCACAATATCTTCAATAGTTAAAACAAGGATAAATAAATAACCTGTGACTGACACTTCTTCCATGGAGATAGTAAAAAAATTTATTACTTGTGCACCAGGCATTTCATTCATTCAATGTTGATATGAATTTTTGCTCACATAGCTGACAAAATCTAGCCTCAAATGAGTTATTAAGTAGCTAACGAAGAACTTTAGAATTTTCATTGATACATACAACAAATTGGATGACATTTTCAGATACCACATATATTTTAAGGAAACTTGATTAATTCATGCCATTACCTTAATAGTTTCATATGCTGCAAGTCTTTGACCTTCCTCATCAGATCCTTTGGGTTTTGTTGTATACAAATTAAACAGAAGAGGCAAATAGTTCTTCGCAAATCTGGATAGTTCTGAAATATCTTCATCATTGTTGTTTTCTTTTGCACAGGTTATTAACTTCCTTAAGGTAGTCATGACTGAAAGACGTAACTCTTTACAATCAGTAATAATACTACCCAATAGTTTTGCAATTCTCTAAAACAAATAATACACAAAACATTCATGATATAGAAACATTGCAAATAGATATATATCTAAATATTTATATAATTTCACAGTTCTATATGAACAAATTAAATTTTATAATAATGAAAAGTATTTTCTATAAATATTCAAATTCTCAAACTTTTCTTCTAATATATTTTATTATATAAAGTAATACTGAAATTGAAATAATACAATGTACACTCACCTTAAAATTATCCTTTATATCAGGTGGATTATTGCAGAAACTAGGCAAGAGAGACCATAACTGGGATTGAAGTAAGTCATAACTGTGAGCACCTATTTTGTCATTGTTGGAATTGCAACTAGAACTAAGATTTCTGAAAAATAAATAGTAAATGTGACTACACCATATAACTGTGTAGCTACAGAATTATATACTGATATAAATCACATTCATTACCTGCATTGAATTGCCAATGGCAGAAAGAAGTCAATGTAGTATTTCAGTTCTGCCCCATGGATATTATCACGTAGAACTGGTAACATCCAACTCCTCTTGAACTCATAGTTTGTTTCTTTTCCACCAATCTTAAATATACAACATAAGCATGTGTTTCAGTTCATTTGAAAGTTTATTCTTACATATATCACATTATTATTGTCAGACAAATGTGTGTGTATATACATATATATTGTAACATGTAAGTTACAACCTCAGCTAATTGTCTGTATATGTGGCAAGACATCATTCTGATGTCATTGCTGACATAAGTGTACATGAGAAGGAAGTCTGGCCATGCCGTGTTCACATGATATGGTGGTGCAAAGAGTGAACCATAGTGGGAAAATGCATACATGTGATTGGTTGTTGAGGTCAGGCGACCTTACTTTTTCAAGATGGTCTTAGCCACGAGTGGAGGAAAATTAGTCAGCCTGTGTCAGGTTGAATTAGGAGGAGGACGTCTTGGTGGATTGTGCAGTGTCACATCCACTGGATTTAGAAGCGGCTAATGAACAAGCCACATACATATGTGGGGTTAGACTGAATAAGCGCAGGATTTGCAAGTCAATTAGTAATATTTCGTCAACAGATTGGTTGTGATTTGAGTGCTTGACAAGTGATCTGATTGTAAATTGTAATGACCACAGCCTGCCTTAGATAATGCAACTCATATCACTGAAAATTAAAAGTTGTTGACTGTTTAAAAGTTTGCTATTTCTTAGAAAAATACCTGACACCCAATCCTTTTCTTATTCAAGAATTGAAGTATTAATGATGCAGAGCTGAGCTGCTGGAGAGATAAGGAGTTTATATATATGAGTCAGGAAATGACACTGTCATGTTAATTAAAACAATTAATAAAGAAAGGAAAGGAAAGAGAGATAGAAAGTAGGTGACTTACATTTTTAATTTCAGTACCACATTTCCCGTGAAAGACACAAATTATGAATCAGCAAACCGACATTATTTAAAACTAAGAAAATACTAAGAAATCTTATAGTTAATAATCTGAGGTTCTCCTGGTGTAATTATTGTACAAAGACTTCTCATGCTTAACCAACTAGACTTGGGCAACATGATGGTAAACCACTAGAACACTGATGGCTATGGTGACTGTGACAGTTGCCAAAACATTGTGGCTTATCAACAATACCACCATGTTGATTTCCCAATAATCTAATAGCACAATAAATCTTGTATGCTTTAACAAAACATTTCATATTTCTGAATTCACCTAGTCTAACTCAAACTAGATGGAAAAAAAGAAGGTAACTACTGATAGGCTGTAGTGGAGTGGTATACTCAAAAAAATAACACCAATTAGGATCTCTTCATAATGTGTAACTACGGTTATATAAATTATGTTGAACCACATGAAGAAGTGTAAATAGCGAGTCATAAATTAAACAACAGAATCTTGTTAATTATAATTAAATGTAACATATATTATGAAGTAAATATTCAAAATGTACCTGTAAAGGTATTGATTGAAGGACAACTTGAGGACCCATGGTGCGAATGGCTTTGCCTATGGTAAATTCCAATTCACGAGCATAAGAAAACTGGTGGCTGTCATGTAAATCACCTAAAGTTCTCAAACAAGGAACTAAAAATTTTCCTTTCTCCTTACCAACAACCTAAAAGATGCAATGAAACAATCATGATTACCACAATATTCATACCTTTAATTTGTAAAACGTAAAATTACCAATGTCATTTTTTACACAAGTTACTGACCTGTTTTAAAATGATAAAAGATCAATTTAAAAATTACTGAGCTGACCTACACAAATATTTATTAAATTAATCACTAAGTATAAAAATGTAAATAATCTGATGTAATAACCATAATCATTAATGGTATCTGATTTCAACTAGGAAAGTTACTTTATGCAAGTTAAGCCTTAGTCAAGCATGAACATAAGGAAGCTGAAATAAATGCATCATTCCATATAAATTGTGATAAATCATTTGTAAAGCTGTAAAAAAAATTATACTGTGCAATATTCCTGTTTCATTATTTCGTTGAATAAATTGTGTGTTCAAATGCCTTATTTACATTTATTTTAATGATATTTACATTCTGTGTGTGCATCAATTCATTGTGAAAAAGAAATACCTCAAATAAAGTTCCCATAACATGAATAACTTGAGCCCATGCAGAATGGTATTGATAGCTAAGGCCAGCTGAAATATGAACCACCACTTTTTGCAAAGCAGATTCATAAACAGTTGCAGAAACTGGAATTGGCCCAAATGCAGCTTGTGCTACACTTTCCATACAGTGGGTAGCACCTCCTCTAATCTCTGGCTGTTCTGAAAGCCAAAGTTGTGTACACACAGAAAACAGCCTAGGAAGATTGGCCAAGCACAAACTGGGATCAACTCTATAACAGACAAAATTGGACAAATTTTAAATATTTACTATGATAATAAATATACTGCATTTATTTGGGGCTTATGGTGGATTAAAACCTCTCTAACACTTAATTATAAAATCTGACAAGGAAAAGGTGTAACATTAATATAACAGTTATCAAATGAAAAAAATGAATAATATAACAAAAATTATGATTCATACCTCTGGCTGAGATTTACAAATGCTACCTTGACAATAAATTTAACAGTTTTTGGTGCTTTTATTGAAATAACTTCTTCCGTCTCATTTTGTTTCAAATTGTTTAAAATTTTGATTTGGAAATACTTGAACAAGTTTCTTTCAATCAAAAAAAGGTTTTCGAACTATACATGAAAAATCAATTTACCACATTACAATATAACTAACTCATATGTTATGAGATAGTATTTGTAAAGTCTATATCTATATTTAAAAGTAATTATTATGACATACAATGACGACAATACAATAAGACACTTGATGTATGAAAAAGTTTTGATATAATTTTAACATTTTATTGAAAATGTTACTTGAACAAATTATTAATTTTGGTGAAATGTGCATAAAACATTAATAATGATATAACTAACAAACAGGTTTATAAAATCTTATGATTTTTAAAATAAAGAAAACAAATGACTCAATGAAACAGTTACATAATTTTACTGCATTTCTGTCTTACATAAATACTGTAACAATTAAACCTGATTCAATATAATGAATAAAACTCAAAAAACTCACTGATGTCACCAATTTTTAAATAATATCATAAAGAGAGGAAAATAGTTTGATACCAAAAATAAAAATGAACAGCATTTGTCGAAAGAAACTGGCTATAGCAATAATAATACACTGATAATAATGGAACAATGTCATCTTTGAGATTTTGTCTCTGCAGTTCAACTAAGTAGTCAGTCACTCTTAAGCTTGGTAAGCCAGTTCAAGCACCACCTTGGGCATAAATTTTTTAATCTGAATTTATATATATATATGAATAATAATTCTAAAATTCTTATTTTTATTTAGTAATCTACCAAATTCCTTCTTCATTATAACTATCTGTCCCAGGAGAAAGAATGGGGAAGTGATCTGTCAATAGACACCAGTATAAAAACAACATGAATAAAATATTTTGATTTCCAAGACCTGACAATGCGTTTGCTTTCTTAACACATTGGCAATACTAATTCATTGAACTGTTACCATTTTTTATTTCCTCAAAATACCTCACCTGGCAAGATTATTGAAAGCTTCTTGCATAACAGATGTCCATGCAAGGCAAGGTCCTACATCTGTTGAAGAAGGTTGGTAATCAAACAAGGCTGATATTAACTGTGCATTTAATTGACCTGGTAAGGAATCTTCTGATGGTCTTGATGTAAATAATCCATGCAAAGCTTGCAATCCACAAGATGTTACACGAGTATCTCCTAAAGTCATAACCTTGAGAATAGTTTCACAAGCAACCTGTGGAAGGTATAGAATTAGCCTTTAAATTATACAAAAATGGATATGCGCACAATTAATGTTTACATATGCACAGCCGTGAATGCACAAACATGTACACCTTTAAATAAAAAATACAACCAGAAAACAATGTAATTAATATTAATTTAGTTCAATCCACCTTTGTAATAGTTTTGTCCATTTAAAAATGGAAGTCTGTTATTTATTTATTTCACTGAAAATTATACTTTGTCAAAAGGACTTAAATGTTCCCGCCACCAGCATGATACTAGTGACAAAACTTATTTGTGATGAGGAATGGGTCATCCATGACCAACCAATGTAAGTCACTGAGGACATCCGATGTGAAACAAAATACAATGTTAGTACTGCAAGACCATTGAAACCAAATCTGACCACTGCTGATATAGAAAACTTTCTTAGGATCCTATGGTGAGCATTGTAAGGAAGACTGTTGAATTTAGCCAAGTTTCAGGCCAAAATTCTATCAGAATAGGTTGGAAAGTGCGAACAACATGTTTGGAACTCTCACAACTTCGTGCAAGTTCTGGATGGAGTCAATATTGAACCAGGAGGCATAATGGTTAGCCTCGATATGGTATCTCTATTTCTCATCACAGAAACAATGAAGCTACTTAAGAAAATATTCTCACCTGAAATCACAGCACTATTTCAACATGTTCTGACGACCACATATTTTGAATTTGAAGGAGTGTATTATGAACAAACTGATGGTGTGGCCATAAGGATGCTCGGCATACAATTATGCTCAGAGAAGGACATATGTTAAGAGTAGAGAGGAATAGAAGAAGAAAGAAAGACTGAAAATATTTCGTTATGTTAGGAGACACTTTCACTCATTAATTTCATCTTCTGAAGAAGAAATAATATACATTGCAATAATGTGGCTTTATTGTTTTTGAATTTGTGTTAGCTATTATTTGCATGCACATTAAAGTTTTGAGCTATCCAAAATATTTCCTTAGACCAACGAGTTTATTCTTAGATCAGAAAAAAACTATATTTGCTACACATCTAATAAATTATTTTTAAAGCTAAGAATATAAAAGCTTCTTAAAATCTATTTGATGATGAGCTAAAACAAACAACTTGAATTATAGTAGTTTTTTAACTAAAGTCAACAAACCTTTAACTGCGATTGTGGAAAAGTATCAAGAATATCTTTCCATAAATTGAGTATGTGTAATGTTGTTGTGGCACCACCCATTGAACCACTCATTTCGATTATGTGGATACAATGTTTTGCTGTGTGTTTAGCTGCAGGATGATGTGATAACGCTTTGCTTTCATTATCCAGCACTATGCTGCTGCCCTTCAAAATAGCGCAAATAGCATGTTGTGCTGCCCTGCGTACCTACACAAAAAATTTATGAATTAAAGAATCTTAATATTTTTTTAATAAACCAAATGATAAATAATAAATTCTAGAATAATTAGTTTCCATATTACTCACAAATATATCACAAAATAGAGATCAATGAATAACAGTTTACAATGTTTATTAAAGCAAAAATATCAAAATATATGTAAATAATCATGTAACAGAGGTTTTTTTGGCTTCTCAAGTAGGTCAAATTTTTGTCAAAACAACATTTCCTCAATTAACATCATCTGCACTTTGGCACATTTTATGAAAAACCACCATCATGGGTGGTATAAATAGAGTGGAAATGTCTTGGCACACCAGCCTACTTAATGATGATAATTGCAGAAATGTGTATTTAAACAGCTCCCACCTGTTGTCAAGTAAAAAAAGGATTCTCACAAATTTGGTGCATAATACGATATATTGCATAAACTTTATTGAGGAAAATATACACGAGTTAATATGAGAACTAATCTTGATACACATTTCAAATTTATCAGTAAATAATTTTCTATGCGTGTGAATCATATGATAATTTATCAGCTAGTAGCTTTACCTTTGGCTTGGAGTGTGTAATGAAAGCTAGAATAGAATCAAACATCTTTATTGTCGAAGAGTAAGTCCAAATGGAGGCATCTTGGGCTCTCAAAATGACAGAAAGGCATCCAATTATCTATAAAGAATACCGACATTAATATTTTATATAGGTTCAAATTAATTTTGAGTTTAAAGTAGTATATAAATAATGATATAAACAATAATCATGTAAATATAAATTAATTCAAGCAACTAAGGGTAATGTGACATTGACAAGGAATTGGCAGTGGCTACTGTATACAATTGTGTATCACATCTTACTTCAATTCTATTTTGTTATTTTAAATGTATATATCTGTAAATAGAATTTATTATGGTACGGTCATATCTTAACAATATTTATAAATGAATATTTTGGTTGGTCCATAACAATTGCCAATAAGGCATTGTACCAAAACAGGGTGAGACAACTAAATTTTGTAGATACTGCTGTCACAGGAAGTTTCAGAAAGTAGAAGACAGAAATGTATTACTTAGTTATTTTCTGTCTTCTAGGGAAACAGGAGATGAGAACAGGAGGGCTCCAAACATCTGCAAACAGTACAGGACACTAGGGTCAGTTATGCTAAAGTAGCTGTATCGAATCCATGGTAGACACTAATATACAAAGGCACAGAAAGATGCACGGAAGACAGCCATATATGACCAACAGAGATGGCCCATCTCCCCAACCCCCATCAAGTACTTGCCTCTTCCCAGACCCTCATTGAGAGAGAAAGTTGGTGACCTGTGGGGTCAATTGTTTATGACCTAAGTTAGAAGCGCATTAAATTTTGGCTGCTCAGTCGTCGGCTAGCCGATCACTGGAAATGTCTTCCTAACTTTCTGATGAAGGGGGCGGTGCCTCCGAAAATTCAAGTACTCTAAACCTCACAAAGTGTATACCATCTATGTGAACCTCAGGTAAGTCACCTTCTTTCTATCTCTCTGTCCTTTCCCCATTATATATATATATATATATATATATATATATATATATATATATATATATATATATATACCTGAAGCATAAAGCTGGCAAACACCATGATGGGTAAGGGATCTTTTTCAAATTCTTCCATTAAAAATCGACTTCTTTACACCATACAACAATAAATACTTCGAAGATTTGCTCAATAAAATATTATAAAAATGATAATAATAATGGGTATCATACTTACAGCTCGCATTATGGTGTTATCTGCAGATTCTGAATACTTCTCCAAAAGTTCAATGAATGATTTTGAAATTTCGGAAAATTTGGCCCTCAGAATGTTCTGTGGTACTGTTTTTATATTCATGGATATTAAAGAAAGAACAGCTATAATCGATTCTTCTGTATCAACTTTCTCAAGCATAGACATCTATAGGAATAATTAACAAAATTACTTATCTGTAAAACTTATCTGTATTCAACTATGTGACTAAATAAGTTTAGCTACAGATAACTTATTTGCAGATGACTTGTCTTAAATAATGATTGATATTTTTAATCGGTTTGAATATATTTGGATTATATTGCTTACAAGGCTTGATTAAAGTATGAAAAAAAAAAATATGATAATGGACATTCAGAGGATGACAACCTTTGAAACTTAGGTATAAAGATGGATTTAATACTTTGACATTATATAGGTGTTCCATTCTTTGATTTGAACAATAAGATAAGTGTAATATGGTGTTAGGTGAGAAAAAGTAATTCAAAGAGAAGAAAAGTTGTAGACAAAAGTTTCAAATTTAAACAATTCTAGTTGTCACACTTGTCTGGAACCCTTCCAGGCTTGGGACAAACAAGATAAAAAATTCTAAGTATAGCCAAGACTCACAGTAAGTGAACTCCCATAGCAAAAGTTTAATTCTTACCATTGCTGCAAAATATTCCACTGAAGATTCCCTACCATCATAGGATTTTATAGTATCAGTAACTGCTGCCAATATAGCTAACATTTCTTTATGTAGGGCTGAGTCTGATTGAAAACGTGCCAGAAATCTAAAAAGAAAAAATATTACATGCAAATTATTTTGCTACCATTATAAAGAAAAAAATAATGTACCATACAAAATTTTTATACTTCCCTTCTAGCCCACTATCAATTTAACTAAAGTTAACAGCCTTTTTTCAGTCTCCCTTCACAAATCAAGTTAAATAAAATAACTGTAATATGGAGATAGGTGAGAAAAGGTAATTCGAAGAGGGGGGAAAGTGATACACATCTGCAATCTTGTACAAATATAACAATATTAACATTAATTTCACACACTACTTTGGAAAGCAGAACAAATATGTTTTTTAATATTAGCAATACAAAGAATCATTAATATATATATATATATATATATATATATCCCAAGTAGATGCCATTAATTATTTACAAAATTGTACAATAAAAGCCCATTATGGTTTTGAGTTAAAAGAAAATCTGAATGACAAACCTGTTAAAGGACACATTAGAACACGAGCTCCAATCACTGGCAAATGTCTTAAAAGTTTTTGCAGATGATTCAATGTCATCTTCCATTTCACTTTCCTTAGTATCCATGTACGCATCATGTTTCTTCAAAGCATCAGTTGTCAGACTCCCACCACCTATGTAACACAAAATTTATAATACAATACTGTGGTGGAGGGTACAGATAAGATATTGAAGGGATGACAGCAAATGCAGATATAGGTCAGATAATAAGGCCAGTACAATCTAGCAAAGATTCATGTCAAGAGGAAAGCCTTTAAGAAAGCAATCAGTATGAAAAATATATATAGATTAAAGCCAAAAGAATTGCTTGCAAAATCCATTGCTACGATTCCTTAATTTATAATGTTCCAATCCCAGCCACTTCTTGTAGTTTATTCTTCCATAGTCAATATAATCCTCAAAAATTCTCTAGCAATTCTAATAACTACTTCTGCGAAAATGACAGTGTTTTCTTCCTGTAACATTTCTTAAGTTCTCCATTTAAAAAAATGCATGGTTTCACAGGAACCCTCATACTTAACGTTTCATATATTAGAGTGTTAATTTCAGTAATATTAAGCTGTGTATATAAAAAGAAACGTAATCTTTCTCTTTTTTTATTTCCTAAATTCTACACTTGATCAAATTTGAACAATATTTATTTCTAATGGCAATGAAGATAATTATGTCCGAATTACGGAATGTATAATTTTCAATAGCATTTAATACATATAAAACTACTTTACCTAAATTTTCTTGGCAAAATCTCGATTTCGCCAGGAGTCGGTGCTTCACTGTCACAGGATTTGAGCTAGAGCTGTGACCCTTCTTCCACCGTTTTCCTTTTCCCGACACTTTTTTGATTCTAAACTTTCCCATGCTTGTAAGAAAATCTACAGAAAGTTTTAGGATCTAAAAAAGCAAACACGCTGTTAACATAACCTACAAATCCGGTAAGTTAAAATAAACACACTCAAAGATTATATACCAATTGAGAAATTCAGTCACTGATACTTGTAGTTATTTTGAAAATCTAACATCCTTGACAAAACCATAGAGGTACCTATCGCAATTTCTAAATTAATTTTTACTTCCATAATTTGCAAGAGTACAAAATGGGGAATCGGCAATCATATAATTAAATTAAATAGAACTTATATTTTAATATAACATGATTAATATTAAACACTATGTTTTCAGATTTTCAGATGTTTTCAGATACAATAGATTTCCTTTATAAGTCAGCCATACAGTACAGAGGCATTTAAATGAGACATTTCTTTAGTTCTACTGTAAATAACTTACTTTTTACTTTCTTAACATAATCAGGGATCCTTCACATATAGATCGTTGTCAGTACCTCTTTTCTTTGTGCTGATTCTAAAAAAAATTTCTTTACCCCAAGTATTGACACCTGTTATTAACTTTTGTCTGCATACTTTATTTTCATTTCTTTTCCTCAACATAATTACTTTGTATACTAATAGAACACATACATTCAGTATGGAATTTTATACAAAGGCTTTCTTACCTGACGTATCTGTGATTCCGCCACAAGGTAATCACATTTAGTACCAGGCTAACTCCCGACTGTTCGCAGCAAACGAAATCGCCATTCCTCCTTACAGACAAAAATTGGTGAAACTTGTATTAGGTTTAGGCAGCATGTTTCATTGATCATTCATTGTGGTGGTAGAGGCGCAACCTATAAATGGCACGGATTTTGCAACCATTTTGGGCCGTTAGTGGACATTTGGAGATGTTTGGTGGATTCTGCCACACAACCATGTAATCACATTTGATGGGGTTACTCCGTTGGCAGGAAATATAACGGTAATCATCAACTTTCCCAGGCCAGAGACAGTTAAGAAGCACCGATTTCTAGCAATGCTAAATTTTTATAGGCGTTTCATATAAAGTGCAGGTGTCGCTGAACAATTACTTAAAAGGTGCAACAAACAACGATAAAACGTCTATCGTGTGGACTGAGCAGACAATTTCCGATTTCGAAACATACAAGACAACACTGTCTGAAGCAATAACATTACATCATGTGGACCTAGAGGCTACGCTGGCGCTATTAGTGGCGCATCGGACAAAGAAGTAAGGGTCACCCACCACTATTTTGTTCCCTTTTCTTAGATTAATATTTTCATTTGTGCTGGTTTCTTTGAATTTGGCATTATTGTTTTCCACTGACCAAATATCTTTCCCTTAGTTAGTGGTCTGATTGAATTTAAAATAGTTATCAATGCATATGTTTATTTACATGAGAAATTTGTTTGCTTTCTATTATTTTTGGATCACATATAACGAAGCCAATTCTATTGTATTAGTAGACAATAAATATAAGATAAATAAATTTTTAGCTTATACGGGGACATCATTTATAGTATATAAGAATATTGTAAGCCTAAAGTTTATATATAGTGCGTGTTATTTAAAAAATGATTAAAACGCAATGTAAACTCTTAAAATACGTACATTAATATTTGAAATTTCAGTATCCAGATTGTGATATAGTGCCAGAGGAATAAGAGGTTTAATTAAGGTAAATATTTTTGGACTCGTGTGCCCTGACCTAATTCTAATAATAATAATAATAATAATCATATTCCGTAGATCCTGTAAAGAAGCTAAGCTTCAAGGATGTGGAATGGGTCAGGGTGTACATTTATTACATTATTTTATTGTATAAAAGAAAAATATACTTATAACAAATTTTTGTATTATAAACTATTATAAATTACTCTTCTCCGATTCTTCTATAAATTCCTTTATTGAATAGAAGGAGTGGCTAAGCAAAAATGAGCGTAATTCAGTGTTAAATTTACCTTGATTATCGGACAACTGTTTAATTCTGAGCGGCAGTCTGTTGAAGATGGATATCCCTGAATAATGCACACCTTTCTGTGCAATTGACAATGTTTTACATTTTTTATACAGATTATTTTTGTTCCTTGTATTGAAGGGATGAATATCAGAATTATTCAAAAATAAGTGCCTATTTGTAATTAAAAATAACATCACGGAATAAATGTATTGGCACGTCAAAGTGAAAATACCTAATTTTTTGAACAGAGTTCTGCAAGAAGTTCGTGAGGAAACCTGACATATTGCTCTAATAACACGTTTTTGACTAATAAAAATCTTATCTACGCCTACTGAGTTGCCCCAAAATATAATACCATATGATAAAATAGAATGAAAATATGCAAAGTATACTAATTTTCTTGTTTTTAAATCACTGAAGGTGGACATTGCTCTGACAGCATATGTAGCTGAGCTGAGTTTCTTAAGTAATTGATTAATCTGATCAGTCCAATTTAATTTATTATTTACTAAGAGACCTAAGAATTTAACAGAGGAAGTTTCATTTACATTTTTGCTGTCGTATTTAAGTGTTATAGATTGTAAAGCTGTGTTGAGTGTGTGAAATTGCATGAAATGTGTTTTGTCACAGTTAGTCCGTTCGCATTAAACCATGTTAGCAGGTTAGTTAAATTATTGTTACTTGCCTCTTCTAGTGTGTCTTTGTTACTTTTTACTATTACACTAAGCCCTTCCTTTCAATGAAAACGTACAATAGTTAACTATTTGAATACTTGGATCTATTTAGTCTTTTCCATTTACTTAATCACTTATGTGTGCAATTTCACTTCATTTATTTGCTTTACGTTCTCCACTGGGAGTATTTAAAAAAGATAAGTGTAATATGGTGTTAGGAGAGAAAAAGTAATGCAAAGATATCCCATGATTTCTTTGTTTCACATATTAAGATTACGAATGAACATTATTTGCTCTTGTAAATGATTTATTTGCATACATTTGTATTTGATGGCTCATATTTGCCTTTTCAAATAAAATAAAAAGAATTTCGTTAATACCTCACTCGCAGCTTGTTTTATTCCATTTCAACACTTCAATATCGAAAACCCCTATATAAAATTTTCTCAAAATGCAACAGATAGATAAGTTCGTAACCAAATGGCGATACATTTACCTGTAATATGTGTTTTGTAATTAATTGTTAGTTGCAATGATTCTTTTATACTGTATAACTTTAACTAAATATTGTCTCGTTGAATGCAGAATATTTTTTAAGGTTTTAGAACACTGTACCAGTTATGCTCAAAATTCAGTTCAATTATAATAGTCTTTTATAGAGAAAATAGTATATACGTATTAGGATTTACAGCGAATACAAGCGGTTGTTCGGTAAAGTCAAGTTTGTGAAGATTATTTGGTGTCTCATCCGATAGGTAGCAGGACTATTTGCCAGACTTCTGTGAACACATTTTTAGAGCTACTGGCATTGAGCTTCTAGACAGCAATATTTTCAAAGATGACGATTTACAATCTACATACACTACTGATGTTGAAACCAGACTACTGGAAGCACACTCGCAACTCACTCAGAAATCCATTTGCTAGATATTTCCTGCGGTGCTCACCATTTCATCAAATATTTCTCCACATCCTTTCGTTTCCTCAACTGCTCCTCCGCAACCATCTAATTCCTCAACACAGCACCGCAGATACTTTGCTCTATCTCCGCTTCCGATAACCAGCAAGAAAAGAATAGGGAAGCAATGGAAGAAACTGCCTTCTTAAATATTTTTTGGGAATCGTGTGAAACAAGCCCTTGAAGAATTGGTTAAAATCGAAAACAGAGGAAAAAATTGAAAAGTAAAGCAAAGGTGCATTAACTTCAAAGAAACATAATTATTCCAAAATGTTGAAAACAGCAATAAAAACAGGAAATCAATGAATCGATTGGATTACTCTTCATATTCTCAGTCATCATTTGAAGACATTACTTATATGGAAGATATTGAATCATTATCGGGAGAGTAAGAAAAAGGCTGCATTATTTCTGGAGAGAAGGGGAAGGAAGAATTATGTTACAAGTGATGCAGATCTTAAGAACATGCTTATATGTACCGACTGGGAACGTAACAAAGCGGAAGACATCCGATTTTCACATAATAATTTTTTTAATGCTTCTCTTAATTTTTTAACTACAAGTGCCGCATAGGAAGTAGATTGTGAGAGAAACTACGAATAAATTGAAAAAATAATGAAGTAGGTCAAAGGAAACGAGAATTCAATAATAATGGGTGATTGAAACGCAGTAATAGGAAAGGGAAGAGAAAATTATATAGTTGAGGACTATGGACGTGGTACAAGGAATGAAAGGGTAGACAGGCTAAAATAATTTTGCACGAATCGCAACTTAGCAGTGGAAAATACCTGGTTCAAGAATTATTAAACCTCTACACGGGCTTGTACCAATTGGACTACATAATAGTGAGACAGAGATATAGGAATCAGATGCTGGACTGCAAAAACGTACCCAGGAGCAAATGTGAACTCGGACCATAATCTGTTGATTATGAAATGCAGGCTGAAGATGAAGAAACTCAAGAACAATGAAATTAAAACAAAGAGATGGGAATTAGAAAAAATGAAACAATAGGACATGCTTCAGAGTTTCAATGAAGAAATAAAGAGCAAATTAAAGGAGAAAGAAACAACATAGAAAAGAGATGGGCATTATTGAAGGAATAAATGACTAGAGTAGACAATGAAAAAATTTGAAGAATACCTAAATAATATATAGGCCCTTCTGCACCTTTCAAAGTTCATCTATATGTCAGCTTCCAAATCGTTGGATGCTCTATACCTAAATTCATCGTGGTAATGACCTGCATTATATTTGACTACACTTACTTAACTGTTTTTTATAAATTGGTGTTAGTTTTAATGTACAATTGTATAATTACGTTAATATGCCGCAAGTTAGATCATTTAGTAAAAATCGGACTTATTTGCGAATCAAACCAACATCATGCACGCTCTAGTCCAACCTCTTTGGCGACTGTTTACTGCTCATTGGTCCTGGAGGGCCTTAGCCTACTGGGTCAGCTACGAACTGTCATAGTAGGCGACACATTCCGAATTTACAGTAACACTGCTTCACTTTCTCTAACGGAGGAAGGGGTATGTCTTGGGAAACTTTCATGGGTTATCGTCCCCTGGGGGAAAAACATCTTTAATCCCCTATACCTAACAAACAGGCACGGATCTGACGCCTTTCTAATATTGGATATTCCGCACTTTCTCTGCCTGTCTGTGAATATTCTTATTCAATATTC
Source organism: Eucriotettix oculatus (assembly GCA_034510155.1). Lineage (NCBI taxonomy): Eukaryota > Metazoa > Arthropoda > Insecta > Orthoptera > Tetrigidae > Eucriotettix > Eucriotettix oculatus. The sequence goes on along the minus strand of CM067376.1, from coordinate 133,631,362 downwards.
TGAATTTAGTTAGTCCTAAAATATGAATTCAACTGAGGAGGGTTCTATTACGCTACAATATAGTTTATTTTTAAATGTTTTGTTTTTTATTTTTAATAATGGAACAATACTTCAATTTATATCATATACTGCATCTGGAAGGAAATATTTATCAATTTTACCTTTAAAACTTAAATGTAACAATCTTAGTATTTGTTACTGGAACCAATCATCTGAATATTGTATGTTATGAATATTTTATTGGTTGAAATGTGTATATTTGTGTAATAAGTAAAGACTGCATATAATTTCTTTGAATAATTATCAGGAAGTTTTTTTATTTCTTAAACTGACGTCACCCTGTTCTTATTAAATATTTACGAATAGATTTTACAAGTTACCAAATGAAATTCTTATAAAAAGAAAACTCAAAACTGCAAATATAGCTCCAATATTTTTGCAGAGCATTGAAGCATTGAGATATAACAAATAGTAAAGAAAGATATCATTAAATATAAAATTTCGGTGTACCCGTTTTCGTAATTCTTCTCCTCCTAAACGGCTTGACCAATTTTGATTAAATCTAGTTTTTTTTAATGTAGTCACCTGGTTGGTTCTTAGCTATAGTTGAATTCGATAGGTAGCAATGTTGTCAATATTCAACATTTTTTCCGACCACTTTTTATATATGTGTTTTGATTCCCTACATAAAAAGCATATAATCCCAAATTTTCAGTCTGACCGCTTGAATAATTTATGGCATTTGACTTACGCATGAGTTACGTCGTAGCTTGTCATTGTTTTGGCCGATTTCGGATTGCTGAGTTTTGATATAATAAGCGTATTGTAATTGATTGCATATTCAGTAAATTATATATCGATGAATTTTACATTGAAAAAATTGAAGTGTATTTGAAGTAATATTTTGTATAAATTTGAAAGATGCATAATTATAATTTAGAGTTCATTTGTGAGATTTTGATAACAGGGTACGTGAATAGGTGAATTCAAAAAAATGTCACGATCTATTTGATGTTTTAATGACGTGTTATCAAAGAGATTACTGTGGAATTAAATACCGCAGTGGACCAATGTAAATAAATTACCGGGCAACGTCGGGTACACATTTAGTAATTATTATAGGTCTAACCGAGTTGTAGGAAAGGAAAGATTATGAAATTTTTGTTGCACAAGAGATACGTGCCAGTCTGTTATCAGAGTCATAAAGCGCTGCTTCGAACTTATGCTAGCTTACATTGTGTTCTTCAAATTTACATGCACAAAGATCACTCGTGTATAGTAAGTAACATTACAAAAGTACAAATTAAGTTTGCACATATTCTGAGTAGAATATTGAAAATATTATTTTTCATTACATCTTAAATACTTATTAAATGTATTAAATGTAACTACAATTACTATTTATTCTTAAATATATCTGTGTTTTAAAGTCTCTTTGCGAGATACAAGTCAAGGGTTTATAAGTTAATTGTTGCAAAAATATTAATTATTTAATTGAAGGTACCTCTTTTATGGAAAATTGTAGATCCTCCTATATTTTATTAAAAAAACTTTCGTGTTATACAAACATATAAAAATAAAATAATACTTATTGTCTGTATATTTCTTGGATTCGAGTGGCTTTACTGTATCTTTACGTTTCATGCACAGGAACCGGTCTATTTAATTAAAAAATACTTTTGTATGTGCATTGATTACTGCCCAGTGATATTAGCATATCTACGTTTTTCGGCATTATGGGATTCGAAGCCGATGTCATCTGAATTTCTGCGTGTCTATAACGCTTACTTTGGCCACTTTTCCAAGAAAACGATCGGACCGATTTCGATAAAACTGCTTGTTTTTGATACAGTATATTTAGTCGGTGGGAAATAAGAAATATTGAATTGCCATCCTCAGACAATATGAGGACAATTGAAAACTTTTTATTTGTTCGGGGTTCGTGTGTTAATTGTAGAACCCGATTAGGAAGAAACGTTATATCGTTACACAAAGTCGTTATAAATGTTTTTAATAATGTCAAATTTCAATTTTGGACAAAATGGAAATCGTTTCAATCAGTGAACTTAACTGCTTCGGAAGGAATTTTGTTAATTTACAGAAAGACGGTTGAGTGGTTTTTCGCTGAAGCGGTAAAATAAATTTGAATTTTTTTCAAATTGTCGTCTACTGTTCTGAAAGAAATATATTAAAATCAAATCCCCCAATAAACCTTATGTTAGGGTCCAGGTTATTAGTAGGATAACAAAATATTTGTTAAATAAAAAGGTTGATTTCTGTTAGACCTTGCCGTACAAGTATTTTTTTCCACTCTAAGGTTTCTAGTTCTTGATATTAATTCAAAGAGGTGTGGCGAAAATTTGATTATGATAAGGTAGAAAACTGCACTGTACATGACTGATACGAAAAATTTGAACGTATATATATATATATATTAAATGTCTTCATTATATAATATAATTTTTATATTTGTCTAAAACGACCGTGATAACCACCCATTACATTTCGTTAACTACTGCGGCTTCCCCACGAAAGGAGCAAGGATTAGGCACAACACGCTCTAACATAAATTGAACGTATTTTCTGTTTTTCCATTTGGTCGTGTGATTGTGTCATGTTCAGATGGCTGTCGGACAGAAGTGGCTAGTTTAAATTGCATCTAACTTTGTGTGGTGTTACTCTTGTATACACCGACAATATATTTACAATAATAAGGAAATTATAAAAGAAATAATAGTTAACTTTGATATAACCAATTTAATTTTGATGATATGATAGAAACTATGGTAATACAATACAAATTATTTACAAAAAGAATAATACAACTCAAACTATAAGTTTCGGTAACTATAAATTTACGAATAAAATGTTTATCAATTTGGCTATTTCGGTAGAGCAAAAAGAATCTATGCAGCTCCTAAATGGCTGTTTTCGGTAACGCGGTGAAAAACGATATTAATGAAATAAAAATAACGAATCAAACGAGAATGGTTTTCAAGGATAAACCGAGCAAAAATGCCGTTAGCGAATGTTAACGCCTGGTGACGTCGTTCTTCGTTCCTGTTCGTACGCCGTCTTCTTCTGATTAAGATCCTCTAGCACCTCTCCTGCAGATTAAATGCGCAACAAATGTTATCTTAATATTTTCTGTACTCCTACCATTTGAATCTCTCTTCTCCATATGCGGAGAAAACTAAATTTTATACATGTTGATTGTTATGCCACTGCTTCCTCGCTCTATGGTCTCTGTCAGGCAGACTTTCTCAGGTAGCTTCCCTGCAGCAACTTTTATTTCTTTCTCCATGGCTCTACAGCCCTTCGAGGGCCTGGACCTACCGAGTCGACTGCGGACTGTCATCTTGCCTGACACATTCCGAATTTGGAGTGGCACGTGGTCAGCGTGTCGATCCTTAATCCCATAATCCCGGTCTTCTCGACCATGACAACACAAACATCCAAGCCCATGCCAGGATTCGAACCCGGGACCTTTGGGTTGAGAGGCAGCAACGCTAGCCACTACACCACTGTAGGTCGGCTCCTGCACCAACTACTCAACAATAATCCCCGACAGACTCTGCTCCATATGCTCAACAATACACTCCAGGCAATAAATAATGTCGTAATCGGCGAGGTTTCACCGCGACTTGATCTTGACCATCCTCGCTTTTGTCCTGCTGTACCCGACTCGGTAGAATAATAAGCTAAATTATTTTTGCTTTACCGATTCAATGTAGGGGACATAAGTCATCACATCTGTGGCCTCTTGGCTATTTTATAAACCTTGCGGTTGGTAATTATTAATATTCTCTATTGTGAATGTGATTATTCGAATGATCGTAATATTAGTGCTCAGACAATTTTTATTCTTTTAACTATGTAATCCACAATAGGTTGCAAAACGTGTATGACGATGTTGCTGTTGATCGCAGAACGTTTAGTCGACGGGTAATCAGATAACGTGATAAAAGAGGACAGGATACTTCTCGCAGCGGCAGACCTTACACTGCTCTAACTCCTGAGAATGTGCAGAGGGTTAACGACTGACAAACGTAACTCAGTGAAGAATTATCACTCGAAGGTTGACAAGGAGAAGTGTTTGCAGAGTACTGAAATAGTTGCGGTTGAAAAAGTTTTGTGCCAGGTGTGATCCAAGGATTTCGACGAAGCCTCACAGAAATACACGAGAAACGGTATGCAACGAACTCTTGGAACAGTACGGGAAGAATTCTGACATGCGATTAAATATGGTGTGATTGTAAAACACAATTTCATTCATAATTTGGCGGAACGAAATCAAAGACAAGCGGCGAGAGAAAGTTGAAGAAGGTTACAGACAGGGTAATAAAATGTCGTCAAGTTGGCGCGGCCTGGATTTTTCTAATGTCTTTGAGATTCTTTGACATCGGGCTGTTAACAGTCATGGTGTTTCCTCCAAAACATCGGTAGAGTGGAGTGAATGGCTTCCCCAAAGACGGAAGATAAGTAATTTTGATTTGGTAGGATCGGGACCCGCCACCGACGAGTATGAAAAAATAAAGTGGGGACAAGATGTTAAAAACCCACAAAAAAGTAATTTTAGGGGGATTTAGCATTAGATTTAGGAGATTGAGTATGAGTACGTAAGGCATTAGGAGTTCAGGATATATAGCATTGGCCATTAAAACAGTAAGATTGGAGATTGTATCTGACCATGGTCATTTGAATAATGGACGGAAGGCTTTCTCTAGTCCGTGGCGGAAGAAAAGAAAACTAAATGAGTAAGGTGTTCATTGTACGACGAGGAAGTTCAGTTGAGCCGAGCGGCGAGTCGGGTACATCATCTTTGACTCCAGAGGCAAGTTCCAGTCTTATCTTAAAAAAGGGTAATTACACTGTTTGTAACATTTTACCGATTTCCTAGTATTACCGCGTAGTATTCGTATATATATATTCAGCTTCCATGAAAAGTCACACTAAGGCGACCCCTCGAATAGATTTAATGTGTCTAGTTTGTCTAATGTTTGTAAATATGGTACAAAGTCTTAATCATAAAAGAGTCGGCTTAGTGAATTAAAATTTATTCAATCATTGTATATTTAAAACTGATAAATGCTAAGCAAAGGGAGTTTTCAAATTTCTATAACTTTTTTATTATAAATATTAAAACAAGTAATAACTTCAATGGCTTTACCATTATTAGTATTAATAACTTACTGGACTGTATAAAATATCGTAGTGGATGGGACACATCCAGTTTAAACAAGAAAATTCCGACTGTGGAATGCCCGTCTAACCAAAAAAATATCATGGTAAATCAAAAACATAAACCTACGGTCATGTTATAGAATGTGCGCAGTGAATCAGCGGAAACAAATTTGGCAGTGAAACATAATGAAAGATGCGAATAAACAGTTGATCACTGTTGATCATTTAGAAATTACATTTATAGGAGTAAATGGTTACGTAATCAAGTATTTTAGATTTATTTGTGGAGCCGTTCCTTGTTATGAGACGTTATGATATTATTCTGCTGTACGTGTGGTATTTTATAATCTTTAAGCAAATATTGATAGAAGGAACAAAGGGCGGAATTAAAGGCTTACAATGTGTAGGCTATTTTTGTGATGCTGAGTTGCGACAAATAAGGGTGGAAATATAAGTTCTTGTAATTAACAGCAATGGCACGTATACTTGCAAAAATAAATATTCTGTAATGTTTCACAATTGATTCAAATAACTAATTATAACTTATGAATTGAAATATTAAACTACATATATATTCATACTAATCGTCAACAAAATTGAATGCAACACTCAATTCATCTTTGGTTTGGATATTTTCCCCCTACTTTTTATTTTCTTTTACAAAAAAATGTACTTCCCTGGAGAGTTTTCATATTGGGATCCAATACGGATCCTCATTTTAAGTCAATACATTTTTTATTACTTCTCCCTATGAAGAAAATACAGACATCTCAATTTTGAAACAAATTTTATTATTTAATATCCATCAAGGACACATTAACAGTGCCCTTCGGTATTATTTTTCTGTTGCTACCTTGCCAATAATTTAGGTCTTTATTTGAAATACGGATGTGGGAAGAGTCACTTTATTTGGCACTAAATATTTGTTGTGCATAGCGGCTATAAAATAGATATAGGAGTAGACACTTCCAGTGTATATCTGGTCGTTTCTGAAAAGCAATACACAACAACAGTGGTCTCATAAAATACCCCAAAAAGGCCTTCTGCAGCGCTACAAACATGGCACAATGAAATAATGATAATATTACCAACATCAAATAAAAAAAATACTGGGCACAGGTCTAAGGATATTTAGTGTTTATTCTTAATATTATGGTCTCCTGGAAATAAGCGTCAATCTTTTTATTTTTATTTAGAAATAATTTTTTAATTTTTCTGTACCAATTTGTCTTTTATAACATTTGGGTCTCATTTAATTGATTTTTGGAATTCAAACTTAATTTTATGTTCGTTTCCTGGCACTCGTTATCAGAAACACGAAAGAAAAACCATAACCAGGGAAGCTAAAAGTGTGTTAGTACCATAAATTTTTTAATGTTTTATAAAAATAACACTTTTTTGCAACTATATTACTTGTTTTAAGCAATTTAATTAAAGCTGTATTTACAATTGGAAGCACTGGCATCTCTCTTATAATTTATGGTTTTTGTTCAATAAGATGAAACTCAAACATCTTCTCCGGTTTCAGATTCAACATATGCCTCTAGTGTTTTCGAATGAACATTGAATCCAAAATATATACCCTAACATTATCCGCATTTATTTATACTAACCTGGTACAATATTTAATTCTAAAATAACCTCTTGATTAGCACGTGATTAAACCAGTATAGATAGGTTCACATTTACGAACTTTTGCCTACCCTATCTACGCTTACGGAATGTGAACTTCATAACAACCAAACGTGGTAACTCTTAGCACCTAAATTACTCCCGATAATAATTAACTAGATACCCTAAAATAGTGACATGCTCCCGACCTCCACCTTTGTGCTAGGGGTGTTTTACGCATCTTCGACCTGGATCGTTATATATATATGAAAATCAATAGAGAGTGTTCAATAATTGTAAGCAGAACTTAGTTTCACCCCTACTATGGGCTGAATTACAACTTAAACGGCATGTTGAATGTCAGAATTAAATTCTGCATGCACACGAATCTAGATTTATTTCGTCTTATTAACTTTGGATTCCCCCAGGGTTAATGTTCGAGTTAGTTGAATTTTAATGCCAGAAATAAACTCAGAGGTTTCCATAATCCCGGAAGAAGGGCGAATCTGTGCTGAATTCGTCTACCATGTGCGTGAATTAAAATTTAAGTTTCATGTTGCATGCCAGATATGAACTCAACTACATCAATAACGCAGTAATAGACATCAAACATGTATTATTTTGTCGTATTAACTTTCATTCCCTTCCAACCTCAACGCCAACCCCCTTTATGACTACTTCGTCTTTGACGTGTATTTGATACCATTTCTCCAAAATCTGAATATTACGAGGTTGCTTTAGAATTAAGTGCCGATATTTATGTAAAATATAACAGAATAAAACAGATCAAGATAAAACAACCACTTTAAACAGTCTCACGAGTTTATTATATTTTCTTTATCTGAAAAACTACATACAGTTTAATACTACGAAATAAATAACATTTCCCGATATTTTATTAGCTACCACTTCTACACTCCTGTTATTCAAGGATAGCGTGAAACCAGTTTTTTATGCCTTCGTCAAAAAAGGATGCCACTTGTGAAGATACACGGTCGGTCGCACCGCGGTTCATCGTGCACATTTTCACGATCTTCTTTAAACTGTTTAATCCACTTCTTCACCAATATATCACTCATTTTTGCTTCCCTATATACCTCAGAACAATTACTGAGGAATGTTTGTTGGCGTAATATTCCTTTCATTCCAGAAACGAGTCACTGATCTTACTTCACAGTCGGGGGAGGGGGGGTAGTTCAATTGCTTTGAACATTTATAAAAGCGCTAAGAAAAATAAAACATAAAATGACGATGATTCACAGCTACGTGTGGCTTCCTAATGAATGGATGATGCGATCTAGCATGCTCAAAATCACAACTGCAGTGCTGCATCTGAAGAATATGAAATATGAATATTAACATATCACTTGCATAAGTTATTAAAACAGTCAAAACGGCAAAGGTATATTTAACTATGATAGGAGCTGAAAGTATTTTATGTAAGAACAGTTTCTATATTGTCCTTCGAGCAAGAATTGACCAGCGCTGATTAGCAATAGCTGTTATCTCATGAAAAAATAATTAATTGACCTATTGCGCCTAGAGCACGAAGTGGCACATACACTTTATCGCCCCATATAGAACAGAGTAGTCTTTAAGCTCAAAATAGTAAACTCAGTGATGTTACTTTTTGTTGTTTTTTTAGCTAAAACAGAGCGGTATATGAATATATATCCGTAAACATAAACTTATTATATTATTGAAAGTATTTTTAAATTTTTCATTACATCTAAATGACCTATAATTAAATTTGAAGAAAAATGCTATAATAGTTTATTTAACTTGATTTACAATTAGTCTTAGTGTCATACGTTATGTAAAAAACATTTATAATTTTTTCTTCTACCAATACTTTAGTTAAAACGATGTTCTACAAAACTCGTACAATATTTATGGCCATTATTTGGATGTGTGGAATTTGTCAATCTGACTCAGCGAAAATACTTGGTTTTTTCTCTGTACCAGACTACAGCCATTCAAGATTTCATCAGAACATAATGAAATTATTGGCTTCGAAAGGACACAATGTAACAGTTTTAAGTCCTAATCCTTTAGAGGTGAGCGCATAATTATAGCAACTAATATTTACTTATTTGAATCAAATCCCTTACAAACCCTAAATACATTATAATATAACCGAACTTTAAAACAACAAGTGGCATATTCATTTCCATCCAGAACTATGTATTTACCTGGCTATTATGTGGTTGTGTGTGTATGTGTTCTAAACGAGGAGGACAGTTGGACCAGAATAAATGAACACAGGAAAAAAATTAAACACGGAAATCTAATAAAATATAAACTCACGCAACACTCGTGGGCTAATGAGCACAAATTAAACTTAGCAAGTTGCAAACATAGAAACTGCATCAAACAATGGGAGCTGTCACTCGTGACTTCTCATATAACAACTATAGGGCATTAGAGTGCAGGATTGTTAGCATCGGAATTTGTTTTAATAGGGAAATGGAAAGGTGGTATCGGAAATTATCACTTGTAATAAAATTTTATTACATAATTTATCTAAATCTCCCACAGCACCAATCTAAAAATAAAACTATTTGTGTGTATGCATGTATGTTCCGCATATAAAAAAGAATCTTAAAGCGAACCAGAAACAAACACTGTAGGGATAAGACATGACTACCTTGGCTAAGTGCTGAGGTTTGAAGGGGCGTAAATTTTTTTAGATATGTAAAATCGGCCGATATTTCCGTAGAATGGGTGACCTCACACGAGCAGATATTATCGGCAGATCTAATCGGCCGACCAATCTCCGGATAGGAACGCAGATAGTAAACAAATCTGCTGGTAGAAGACAAATATATTGCGCACACGAGAATCTGCACAGATATCGATCGTAACGTGTAAACGACCTTCAGATTTCGCGGCAGATTTGTTAAATCTACCGCAATATCTGCTCGTGTGTGGTCACCCATTGGGTGATATTGCGGCACTCAACTCATTGAGTTTTATTTTCCATTTCTGGGTCCATTGATGGATTCTGTTGCTGGTTGTCTGCAGTTTGGTGGTAGCTTCTTCTACTGTTGATCCTGTAGCAAGTACTGCGTTATCATCAGCGAATGTAGTTACAGTTACATCAACTGTTTCTGGTAAATCACACGTGTACAGTAAATACAATATTGGTCCCAATACGCTACCCTGTGGCACTCCTTCATTGATCTCCTTGAAACTTGAGTACTCCGATTATTGTCTAACTCTAAAGCATCTTCCAGTAAGATACAATTCTAAGAATACTGGGCTGGTAATATTCTATTTAGTTTGTTGAGTAGTCCTTGGTGCCAGACTTTATCGAATGACTGAGCCACGTCAAGAAATATAGCTGAGCAGTATTTCCTGCTTTCCAGTGTCTTTTCAATTTGGTCTGTAATCCTGTGGACCTGATCGATGGTGGATTGTTGACTTCGGAATCCAAATTGATGGTCCGGAATTAGCTGTTTGTTAGAAAGTAGTGGTTTCAGTCTCTTTAGCAGAAGTTTTTCAATTAACTTTGATATCACTGGAAGCAACGATATTGGCCTATAAGATTTAATATTATTGCGTGGCTTACCAGGTTTTGGTATCATTATAACTTCAGCTAGTTTCCAGAAATCTAGGCCTAATTGATGAATTGAATAGGTATGTCAACATCGCGATACCTTTTTTTTTTGGAATCTGTTTTAGGTACTTCTCATGACGTCTTTTTAGCGTGATACCAAGTCGATATTCTCCTCATACATGTTCAACCTTAATGGGAGGTCAACAGTTGGTCCATCATGTGGTTTGAAAGTTTCTTCTAGATGTCCCGCAAATGCTTCCGTACTTTCTTTGTTTTCTCTGATCACGTCCCATTACCTACTGCAAGTATCGCATTTCAATTTCGGTATATCGCTAATGTATAATTAGTATAGAATAGGACCAATACCTTACCTCCTGCTCTTATCTCCTTACGTTATGAGTATTCATATTCTTGTTTATTGTCTGTGATGTAGGATGTTAATATCTCTACATATCACTTTGGGAGCTTTTTGTTATATTTATGTATCAAACTCTCATGACATACATTATCGAAACCTTGTGACGCATCTAAGGAATCTGATGCGAAAAGACTCTCTTTTCTTCCAGGTGCTCGTAAAATGACGTCTTATTTTATATACTTGGTCTATTGTTAATGCTTTTGTCACAATCCGAATTGGAAATCTGTTATTCGGTTATTATTTTCTACTATTGGCCTCATCCTCTTGAGCATTAGTTCCTCAAACCTATTGAGATTATGGACAATTGAGAAATCATTCAGTATTACCAGATATTTAGAAGGTGTCTGTGGCTTCGTTTAATTTATTGCAAGTATTTCTCTCAATATCAGACGATACATAAATTGTGTTATGAAATTATGTACAAATTAATTCGTAGGTATTAGGGTACTTCAGAGTCTGTCAGAAAGAACTCCTCTACTTGAGAAAGGCATATCTCTGTCTGGGATGGCGGTAATATGATTCCATACACGTCATCGAGTAGCAACGAAAATATCATTTCAGTGAACATCAGGGACACAAATACTGTCTATAGTTAGTGCTTTAAAAGTCAATTGGGAAAAATATGTTCACTTTTCCTCAAGAAATGAAAAAATAGACGCATTCCGTCGCTCAATCTTTACGCTTCAATACATTTATCATGAAATAATTATTCCTTTTAAGTCCAGCGAGAAATTTTAAAGCAATATGTATATTATGCTTTGACATTCAAAGATTGATGTGTCATAGATTAAAAATGCCTACTGTGTATAAATAAAATAATTTTTTATTCTTAAGTGTCCGTGGACACTTTAATAAAATTTTATCTTTATAAATGAATGAGTAGCATAAACTAAATGGGCTATAAAAATATGATATTATTTAAATTGTACGTTTGTAGTAGAGTTCAGTTTTTATTGACAAGTAAACGCCATAAATGCGACTGAAGTGGGACGATTTCAGAAAATCTCGTACAATCCCCCATCCCATTTTATCATACTATGTCTATCGCTTGTAGCATTAGTATTTTTTTGTTGTCGATCGTTGGTATTGCGTCCGCAACAAGACCAGAGAATACGGTCTGTCAGAGGAAATACCATCTCCTTGTGTGGTGATATTTGGTTGCAGCGTGTGCAAGATTTAACACCATGCTACTTTCTTCTCTGGGTCTACCAAGAAATCCAAGGCATGCCAACATCGTTCACAAACTGTGGAAGACAGAAGGAGGCCATTTAACACGTCGTTGCTGCTTTACGCCCGAAATGACAGTCATTGACAGTTACCGTAAGGAACTCAATCAGTGCATCGACTATGGTAACCTACATTTAAATGGTGTTATTAAAGAACAATAATTTAAAATGGAATTGTGTATTCTTTCAAAAAATATAACAGTCTGTATCTTATTTGCTTTACGTTTTATTAACTTCTCAAATTGGGAGATCTTTCTGCGGACCCTGTACATTATGAATTTAACAATTTGGAGAAAATTAATAAACTTTTTCAGGTCCCAACTGAAAATTATACGGATATAAACATTTCACATATTTATGGAGAATGGACAGAAAAAATTGACTTAATGCAAATGGAAAAAGCATCTGCAAAAGAATTTTTATGGATATGGCGATCAATCAACATATTTATGTGTGACAAGCTTTGGAAATCTTCCGTTGTGCACAATTTTGACAGGTTAGAGCGGACATATGTTTTGATATAATTTTATATTCTTATATTAAAAAACTAAATATTATAATATCACACTAATTTAAACCAATTCACACTCACAATAATTTAATTTCGTCAGTAGCTTTTGGATAATTTCGCCATAATCACTTGAAACTGCTGCAAATTTTCAACACCTCGACATAAAACCTTCATACGATCAAGTCGTATACGTCATATTTGATTTAAAAACCAATGAGTTCTTTATTATTGTATGTATAGTTTTCAAATATGATTTCAAAATTAGTTTAAAACCAACACAGAACACTAGAAAAGTATCTACTTGAAATTATTTTATATTTTATGTTCATTTAATTATGTGGCTGAAACCAGGAATAGTAGTTCTGTAATATTTTAGTTAATGTTTGACGTTGAACGTTCATAAAACATTTTTATAAATAAGGACCATGCTAGTTTTCCAAATACATTCAAGGGCAGATTTATTCCGTAATACCGTCAGAAATTGGGTGGTATTGGGACAACATGAAATAAACATATTGGTTATGGATATTATATGAGAATTTTTAAAAACGGGCTCCAACAATCATTATAAAAATGAAATCTAAACGTATAAGCCAGCGCAGATAAAAAACGTAATATTCATCATTTAATCTGCGTACAAATGTTAGACATATGTATTTTTTTCATTGCAACCATTCTATTACAAAAAATTCGTATTTGTCTGAAATACGTCATTAATTGTCGTTTCTTAGGCAACTTTTTCTAATATCAATTAAATACATCGTTTGAAAGCATCATCAATCAACAAGACAAAATAGTTTGTTATTGAATTTGAAATTCCTCAAATTTTACTGTGAAAAAATCTGATCAGTTGTGTATCTTGTTGAAACAGGAAACAGTAGTTCTAACCGCTACATTATGCGGGCGGTTATTATGAGTAAATTGGAGAAACACGTAATTTTACTGTGAAAAAATCTGAACAGTTCTGTATCTTGTTGAAACAGTAGTTCTAACCGCTACATTATGCGGGCGGTTATTATGATTAAATTGGAAAAACACGTAATTTCTTGGTCTGTATCAAAATATAATTTCCATGAAGCCGGAACTTTGCTTTCCAGAAGTAGTTCTACTGAGTAACAATTTCTAAGCACATTAAGTAAAAAAGATGTAAAAAGCAAACCTAGGCCCGTGGTAAATATAATTTTTTTGCGTTGTATAATCAACACTTCTTCCCAAAACACTTTCTTTAACATGAAACAGTGATACATAGATAATAATAAACCCTTTGACGGTCAGGGTTTTATGAAGTTATATTATTTCAAACGCTAGCTTTCAGCAACTTATACAGCCATATTCATCATATTATACTTAAAAACAATTCAATTTTAACAGCATTAACCATACAACGCACTTTGTTATTTTTTAAATATTTGTGTGTCTCAACACGTCGTTAAAACCGTGACCGTCAAAGGGTTTCTTGTTATCTATTTATCACCAACATTAATCGGTCAAACAACCCAATGAACATGAAAGAATTTAATATGTGGACATTGCGTCAACGAAAGTAGATACTGATTGACTTTATCATTTACAGACTAAGCGAAGGATCCTTCGATTTAATCATTTATGAATGGGGACTATGCAGTAGAAGATTGGTCTTTAAACCAGGCGGACCTCCAGTAGCTATGATTATGCCTTATCACCCATATATATTCACCATTGATATGATAGGCAACTACTATAATCCAAGTTACATACCATCAACTATGTTACCATACTCTCAACACATGTCGTTTCTAGAAAGAATTGACAATGTCTACAACTACGCATTAAACAAATACTGGGACAACATACTCATACCGGAAGAAGATAAAATTTTGAGAAAATTGTATGGAATTGAAACCTTTCTTCCTGACGATCAACTTTCACTTCTCATGGTGCATAGTCACAGTGGCGTGTTCCAACCAAAACCGAACTTACCCAATGTAATTGACATAAGAGGATGTCTCGTCAATAAAACCAGAAGTCAACTGTCTAAGGTACATCACTGCTGTATAATTAACTATGTATTACAAAAGACATATTGTTAAATTCTCCTAATTCTGTTTTTCAGAAGATAGAAACTTTTCTCTCAGATTCTTCTTCGGGAGTAATATATTTCAGTTTTGGCACTAATATCAACAGCACCGAAATTCCTGAAAAAATAATTACCTCATTTTCTGATACCTTTTCTAAGTTAAAGCAGAAGGTTCTGTGGAAATGGGATTCGGAAATTGTTCCATTACATTCTGACAACGTGTTGGTCATCCAGTGGGTGCAACAGCAGGACGTGCTCGGTATGTACAATATGAATCTCATTCGTTGTTAGTTTGATGACCTACCTGATACCGGGTTTTCTAGCGTTTTCCCTGCATCTCTTAAAACCCGTGGATCCTAGTCTACCCTTGGCTACCTTGCTATACCTTCCAATCTCCCCTCCCATTTTCTATTTCCATCATATGCTATTAAAGAA
The DNA here is from genome assembly GCA_034510155.1 of Eucriotettix oculatus. NCBI lineage: Eukaryota > Metazoa > Arthropoda > Insecta > Orthoptera > Tetrigidae > Eucriotettix > Eucriotettix oculatus. Next base: position 133,616,362 of record CM067376.1, on the reverse strand, counting down.
AAGGAGAGTTGCCTGTTTCAGGACCATACTCTTTTTGCCTTTTACCCCCCTCCCCAAAAAAAAAACTTAAAGGAAATCAAAAGGGATGCCTGTGGTTTTCCCTCACTGGTATTTCTCCCCAGACTGACTGCGAGGCTCACCTTTCGAAATAATTCGTATGTTCTCTGGTTTTTCAAAGTCCTCACATGCCGACGCACCTTCGGAAGATATATGTACTGTGGTTAAAGATACGGTATACGGTAAGAGTTGTACGCTGATTCCATTGGATCAGTCGGCTAACTGCCTCCTAAAGCTGGTCGAAGTGAATGCTGCGACCCCACATCAAACTCATCTCCCGTCATTCGGAATGGTGTGAGAATAGCACCCAATAGCCTGACCTACCTCATGCTGGTTTTCTGGGATTTTCCCTGCATCTCTTTCAAGTGAATCTTCGGGTAGGATCCTTAAACTATAGCCCGGGAACCCTAGTCAACCCTTGGTTACCTTATTCTACCTTTAACACCCCTATCCCATTTCCATGCTATATTTTGGAAAATCACCAGAAATTATTTAAGTCTGATCATTCGCACACTTTTCTGACTTTTCCCTATGGCATTAAAGCGGAGTTACTTGTTTCAGAATCACCCTCATGTAGCCTGTTACTCAAATACAGCAGGAAAACTAATGTTAACATAGTTTATTTAGAAATATTTGTACTATAGCGATGGTTCTTTTATATTTATAAAATTCCTTCGTACCTATGAAACCAGAATATGGACATCCCCCTTTATCATTAGTTAATTCTCAAGTTATAAATAGAAAACAGAATTCAGTAAACAATCAGTAGTCGGCTATTTATTCCCATTCAGAAAGGTCAGAAAAGTGTGCGAATGATATAGCATGGAATAAAATAATAATTAAATCCGTAAATATTTCGCCTTTTGTACCGAACATAACGTAATTTCTTGATCAACACGTGAATCATCTGGCAGGGAAACCGTTGCCGTTTTGTAACATTAACCCCTTGATGGGCATAACCCGGCCAAAATTGATTTAGGGTTACTTTCAAATTAATCTGGATGATGACTGGTGGTGCCTTAACTGAGTCAATAATTCTTCAGGTATATTAAATTAGCACGCCACCTTAAGAGACTAAAATTTTATGTGCACTAAGAGAAAGAAAAATATTCTGGTATTTTAACAGAGTAAAAAATACACGCGGTAAATTTAATAAGCAAAACACAGTCCCTGTACATTACGGGAGTCAAAATACACGCGCTACCTTAACAGAGTCAATACATACTCCCTATATCTTCAGAAAGTAAAGAATAATCGCGGTACAATTAGCGACTCATGGATATTCTCCGAAACTTTATGTGGTGAAAAATATTTCTGCTTGCCTATGCAAAACTACGGATATAAAATGTAGCTTTCTCTTTGCATATACTAGACAAAGAATAGAATATTGGATATTAAAATATTTTGCGTGCCACCTATTTAAATTTTTTTGAAACAATGTTCAGGGAGGGGCCTAAATCTTCGCGACACAGCAAGTTTCATCTGGATCGGATAAGTAGTATAGGAACGCATACGGAACAAAAAATAATAACAATTGTATTTATAACTATCTGGGTGCCCAGCATTGTCCGGGTATTTATTTATATTATTTTCAACTCAACAATTATTTCTTGACCAACAAGTGATAAGTTGATGGGAGTCACATTTTTGAAACATTACCTTTTCTGGACCCCAGCCAATCTAAGCACAAGGAATGAGAATTATATCAGAACAGGCGTGGTGACTCATATTGTACCATCAAACTGAGAGACCCCGAAAACTATTCATATGACGACAGTAATTGCTATTTTAGAAAATTTTTAATTTTGTCCCTGTCCACCTACCATGGGCGCTTTTTACCCAAACAGTGTATGTCTCTGTGTTGTAATTAACCGTTTTGGTAGAAATTTGAACACGCATTTACATTTTGACGGGGAACTTTGTTTAAACCCGTTCAACACAACTCTTAGGAGCTGCACTACAATTTTATAAGTATATTTAATATGAGAATTGAACTCATTGACTTCCTGAGCTCCAATTTATATTGTTTTAATATTAGGGTACTTATCAAACGGACTTCACCCTTTCTCCTAGGGACTCGCCTACAACTTAACCTGAATTTTGAATGACAGAATTGAACTCCATAACCCTGGGCTGGACACAATTCTCTTTTTTTGCGTTATTTTTATGTTAATTATTTTCACTCAACACTCAAGGGTCCATCACTTCAAAACGGTACGGGGTTTAAGGTATACACAAGAAACATATCATATTTCCACCGAAAAATATTTATTCCTTCAAATATCAGTTGTTTTTGCATATTTTATTTTATCCACCCCCACTCTTACTGTTGTAGTCGTGTCTTATCCTCACAGTGTTTCTTCCAGGATCGGAAGGAGAATGTATAAAAAAGTTAATCGAAATTACTTCAAGCGTTTAAGATCGTTTACCCCTTCCACCCCACTCCTAGGAGTTGATATACAAATTAACCAATGTGTTGAATGTCAAAAAGAAAGAAATTAACTTTCATAACTGACACCAATTTTGATTAATTTCTTTGCGTTATTGATTTATTAGCCATTTCACTCCCGTCCCCTGCGTGAAAATTAAACTCAGCCCCTTCCATTTGCCCATAGTAGTTACATATCTTGATTGTATTCGTGTAAAACTCCTTAACTTCCCCTACCATGCCGAATGGGGTTGAGGTTATAACATCGGGGGAAAAAATACCAATTTCACTGATTCCGACCTCCTGTGGTGTAGTGGCTAGCGTTGCTGCCTCACAACCCAGAGGTCCCGGGTTCGAATCCTGTCATTAGCTTGGATGTTTGTGTCGTCACGGTCGCGAAGACCGGGATTAAGACTGCTGGAGGATCGATACGCTGACCACGTGTCACTCGAAACTCGGAATGTGTCATGCAAGATGACAGTCCGCAGTCGACTCGGTAGGCCCAGGCCCTCAATGAACTGTAGAGACAAGGAGAAAGAAAGAAAATTTCTCTGATTCCGCAAAAAAATATTTATTCAACACACATATCCGCCGTTCATGAATGTTTTCAATTCTCCATCCCCTCCATCCCCGCCACTAGAAGTGCTTCGATATGCTGATAGAAACCTCGTGTGTACGCACAACAACTAATAAAAGTTTTATCATAATCTTATGAATCATACAGAAACTCATGTGGGTCAAACAAACATACATTCCTTTTTATTTACATAGAAAAATAATATGTAAAATGACAATTTTTCTTTCTGATACTATAGAAAGTAGTTAATTATTGGACGTATTTCAAACTTAATTAAATATAGAAATTATAAATGTTTGCACAAATAATGATATGTTTCAGCTCATCCAAACGTGCGGTTATTTATAACACAAGGAGGATCGCTAAGCTTGCAAGAATCTATTTATTACGCAGTGCCCATTCTAGGAATTCCTTTTCTGCCGGAACAAAGATACAATCTACAAAGCATTGTGGACGCTGGTATTGGACTACAGATTCGATTAAGAGATGTCACCGGCGATTTACTACTTGAAGCGATAAATCGAATAATTAATGATGGAAGGTAACAAGAAAATAGTTAAATGAGAAGTTTCATAGACTATTCAAACTTGTCCTATTAACTAATTACGTATTCAATCGACAATACTTACTGCAGTTAACATCCTCAATTATTGCTTTATTTGTTGTGATTTTCACCTTCCATTAAACTATCTAAACTCCTTACAGTTCGGCCAACGAAAGAAAAAGCACAAATAGTCTCTGGATGTAATGTGAAGCCTCAGCTATTTTGTTACCCACTGACAGTCGCAAGTAACGCAAAGATAAGCCTCAGTCTAGTATAGTAGTTCTTCTCGATTATTTCATTGAATTACTGCTAGGTGAAAATTAACTCTCTTTCTATAGCCTTTTTTGTATGGTCGTTGGGTTTTCCGCTTGTGAATACATATGGAAAACTGGTCCAGTACTGTGCATATCGGGCTCATCAGATTTAAAAGATGAATTATGGACAAGAAAGTAATCCAATTATAGGCTGAAAATATATAAGAATATTGTCGTATTAATATCAATCTACAATATATTGTCTTTCGTATTTTTTACCACTCAAAACTTTGGACTCAAGACGAGTCTGAAGGGTCCATCTTGCCAAATGTTAAATAGTTATTTTTAGGAACCTCTTTCTCGGAGACCTTTAAAGACACAGTACTGAAATTTTCACCATTTATTTTTAACCTTACGGCATGTGAGTAGAGAGAGAAAAAATAATTTATTGGAATTAGAATTTTAATGATTAAAGAGTTACCTCCCTTAACGGACACTCCCGAATAGCGGACATTTTTACGAGTCCCAGTCATTTTACGGAGGACAATCCATATTATTCCTCCTGATGGCGGATATTCCGGGGAAGCTGATGCCTTTGTCAGTTTTCTCTCACAGTATTTCTCCCCAGATTAACTGCGAGGTTCACCTGACTGCGTTGGGAATGCCTCGTAATCTCTAGTTCTTTTCACCGTCATCTATTTTAGAAGGTGTCCCCCGATCCCACTGTATCAGTCGGCCAACTGCCTCCTAAAACTAGTGGACACATAGAGAAGGGAATGCTGCGACTCCACAACAAACTCATCTCCCGTCGTTCGGAAGAGCGTGAGAATAATACCCAATAGCCTGATCTACCGGATGATGGTTTTTCTAAGGATTTCCCTGTGTCCCTTTTTGGTGATTCACCAGGTAGGATCCTTAAATTATAGCCCGGGGGACCTAGTCTACCCTTGGTTACTTTTCTACCTTCCATAACCCCCCCCCCCATTTTCAATGCAATTATATTAAACGGGAGTTGCCTGTTTCAGGGTCACCCTAATGTAGCCTGTTAGCCAGAAAAGCGGATATTACGAATAACGGACAGTAAGTGTGTAAAACTTTCAAATTATTTTGGAAAAATTAGGAAATTATTCTTACAAACAAGCTAAAAAAATTCATGCTTATACGTGTTATCTATTTTACGAATGCGTCTAGTCAACAATATAGTGTACTTATCAATTCAGTTTAGTGCAAACTGATTCATATCGTATTAAAATAAAAAGGAAGAGATTTAATTTTAATAAAAAAATTGATGTTTTGGAAGTTGCTAAAAAACCGCTCATAGCATTCAAGAACGTTATCACGTCGGACTTCGAAAATTAGTGAAGTTTTGGAGCATAAAGAAGGAATTGGAAATATGTACGCCATGAATTCATTCTTAAGATAATTTGAAAAATTTGGAATTTGTAATACAGAAAAAAAGCGAAATTGACGAAGTGTTCCGTTCTGCTCGAGCAAAGAGCATTTCTGTAACTCGTGTTTTGTGCCAAGAAAAGGCCAGACAAGTGGTCAAACTTTGGAATAAGAAAATTTAAAGGCTTCAAATGGATGGCTGGAAAAATACCGTACACGTAACAGCATGCGGATCTAGTACCCAATTTTGATTGAAATTTCAGCGTTGGAGGGTATGTTAAGATCGACGACGATTATGAAAGAAAACCTGCATTTATACAATTTCATTCTTCGGGGCACAACTGAAGCACTAGCCCTTTCCAAATATTATGATGAGAAATCGCCAATGGAAGAATGAAAAATCAAAAATTAATCTGAAGCACTTAAATACAGCGAATAATTAAAACAGTTATTTCAATGAAGATTCCGAGGCAACAGAAAAGCTAAATTATATGAAGATTCACAACGAGAAACATGCTTTCCGTGAAAAAAGTGAAATTAAACTTTATCAGCATTTTTTTTTCAAGTATTGTAGTAATTAAAATTATTTAGCTCCTATGGATTGTATTTTAGGATGATTAGATTACAGTTAAAAGGAAAAATGGTTAATAGATTTTATTTTATTACTTAATTAATTTTTCCTTCTTAGTTAAAATTGTAGCCGAAATTTTCGATCAAATATCTGATAGGAATCCAGAATTTCTTTTATAAAAAGATTGTCCTATCAAGAGCTAATAGCGTCCAAAACTATCGGTTCGCTTTCCGGAGGTACCACTGTAATTTACTCATCTTTCTTTTTCTCTCCTTTTTTCTCTCCATGGCTCTACAGCCCATTGACGACCTGGGCCTACTGAGTCGAATGTCATCTTGCATGACACGTTCCGAATTTGGAGTGACACATGGTCACCTTATCGATCCTCCAACAGTCTTAATCCCTGTCTTCTCGACCTTGACAACACAAACATCCAAGCCCATGCCAGGATTCGAACCCGGGACCTCTGGGTTGTGAGGCAGCAACGCTAGCCACTACACCACAGGAGGTCGGCATTTTACTCATCACTATCTGATTTTTACGGAAAATTGTAGAATCTTAATGTCCATAACTAATAATGAAAAAATTATTCTGCCTCTACACACACAGCAGTGAAAATTTCAATACTTCCGAGAAAAATGTACCTATTTTACCATTGGCAAGGTAGGGTGTCCCGACTTCCCTTAATCTACTGTCTGTCCCCGAAATTTTCTTTTTTTATCAAATCAGCGGAAATTTTTTGTTGGCAGGTTTAAAACCAACGCTGTAGAGTGGGCGCAACGCTTCAAGGAGCAACCAGGGGGTTCTTCCTCGCTGGAGCAGGCTGTTTGGTGGCTGGAGTACGCCTTGCGCCATAGAAGAACCCCGCACTTAAGCAGTGCCAGTCTCACCCTCAACGCCCTGCAACTGTACATGATCGACGTTTTAGTTTTCACCATCTTCACGTGCGTTGCATTTCTTTGGTTATGTGTCCGTGTTACGAACTCATTATCCTATCTTTATTCTAAACATTTAAACCGAAGAGTCGACCCCCATACATAAGATAACTGAAAAACCAATTTTGTTACAAACATTTACAGTTTTCAAGGAGTCTTCGTAGTGTTTCGCATGAACAACCGCAGAACTGTGACACGTAGGAAGTGTTTCATGGTTCATGGTAAGAGTTTCAACCATAAGTGGAGGCGGCTGGTCCATACGCACTAACGTACTGAAGCAACCAGTCACGTAGGTGTCGGACGTCGAAGTGGTTACTTATATAAATAAGTGATGAAATCCTTCTGAATTCTAATAAGCTTTCAATAAAAATACATTAAAATACTTATGTAAGTTACAGGTATACAAAATATGTTGCTGTTGTATTCAATCCATAGACTGGTTTGATGCAACCCTCCATGATAACCTACGCATACCTTTTCATTTATACATAACTACCGCATCCAACATCATCCTAATTTGCTTAGCATGTTCCACCCTTCACCTCCTTCTTCTGTTCTTACCAACACACATCCCTCTAATGATAATTTTACAAGACCCTCGCCTCAAAACGTTGGCTATTAATTTATCCCTTCCCTTGGTCAATGTCCTCCGTATTGTTCTCTATTCTCTTATTCTGCTTATAACTTCCTGATTATTTACTCTATCCACCTATCTGATTTCCAGCACCACATTTCATTTATACATAACTATTAACATCTATTCTTTTCCTTTCTGCAATTCGTATCGTCCACGTTACGCACCCATATACGCCACACTCAATACGATTTTTTTATTAATGATTTCCGAAAGGAAATTACACGTTTTAGCGAAAGTATCTCTTGCCTGTACTATCCTGCTCTTTTATGTCTACTATGCATCTACCATAGTTATTATGCTCCAAAGTAGCAGAATTACTTAACTTCCTTCAAAATATCCCTTCCCAATCCAACACCCTTTGTTATTCTACTGTTTCCCATACTACACTCCATCACCTTGGTTTTTCCCTTCATTAACCCTCATATTGAACTATTTGTTTAGGACTAATCATGCCATTTATTATAGGTTCAAAGTCTTATTCCGACTCACCTAATACCACGTTATCATCAGTTAACCTCAATGTTTTTATTTCTTGCAGTTTGATTCCCATTCCATATTCATCTTCATCGACCGTTCTATATATAAGTGAAACAGCATAAGTTATGAATAATAAAATAACATTAATTGTCAATTATACCAATATAACAATTATGTGATTCCACACTCCAAGTATGAGGTTTAAATTAGAAGTGTAAAAAATAAATATTCAGTTCAACATACTTATATACGATAATGAATTGTTGATTGTATTAAGGTCATAAGCACTCATTTTAAAATATACAGATATATTACATCTAAGAATAAATAAATTACCTGGCCTCAAATCAGAAAAAATGATTAATTTACAAAGAAATTAATACAATGAAAATATATTCGATGCCATTTAGTTCCCTCGTTTGACGCTTCTTCAGGTGTACATCTTTGTTCAAACATAGATATGAGAGCTTTAATCAAACATTCTTTGTATAATATTATTTTTTGAATATACTAATAGAATAATAATTGCATACTAATTATAAGTTAAATTTAATAGCAATGTCTATTTGACTTTACTGAATTACACAAAGAGTTAACTACCAAATATGTCACAATATATTTAATATCATAAAAATAAAATAATAACTGACACACCACATAAATAATTTTCTTCCCTCTATAAGTGCAAATATAATTTCTTTTACAAATTTGATTGCAATTTACTTATATAGACATCATCACATAATTAAAATTTTGATTTATAATTGTATAAAACACATTTTGAAGACACATCTTTAAATACATTTTATTTAAAATTTAGATTCATAGAACTCTACTTAATAAAATAATTTATTTCACTATAACTCATTTTTTAACAATTTACCTACAACTGTTGAAGTCCCATATAACTAATTAAACGTTTACATAATAATCTATTTAAAATTGTAGTGTCCGTATAAATTTTATTATATATATGTTTTAATTTTGAGGAAATATTTAAATAAAATTCTGCAGGTATATTGTTCCCGTCCCAACAAAATTTTTAAAGCTGCTCTGCCCAAGTTTACAATTGTGACCCCATCTACTCTCACTTCTAAAATAATTGATGCAGTATCCTCACAGGATTGTTGGCCTGCATACGCTTTAAAAAGGGCCTCCAGGCGTAAAATTTGCGGTTGTTTTCTAACATATCCCAACCTAATTGATTTCAGTGATCAGGATACCGCTTAACAAATTTTGCCGTCTCTCTATGTACTCTTTCCAGTGTCTTGACCTGATATTTTCGGAACGGACCCCAACAAATACAGTCTATCTGCATAACGAGCGTAGTGACTTCCACGCTTTCTTAGTGACATATCTATTCGATGTTCCCAGCCCGTAATACTGCTCAAATATTTGCCCAAATACTTGTTGTATTTTATTACCGCAGAGCTTATAGTTAAATACTATTTCAACGTGACGCCTACAAAAACTTTTTGCGTTGATCTTGTAACTGTTTATTTTTATTCCGTTATCAAGAACCCGATCTCTTATTTTATTTAAATCATTTTGGAGAAATTCTTCATCGCTCACAGGTTTTATTTTACGATATATTGCGCAGTCGTCACCAATAAATCGCGCTTGAGAATTAATGTCAGAAACTATGTCATTTACGAAGACTAGAAATAATAAGGGACCAATAACGGAACCCTGCGTAACTCGCGATTTAACATTCGCAATTGGGGATAATTCGTCCCCTACTTCAACTATTTGCTACCGGACTCGTAAAATCTCACTTAACCATAAAACCACTCGACTGTCAATCTCCTCCATTTTGGACATTTTCTGTAGTAATATGTCATGAGGTACAAGATCGAAAGCCGTTGCAAAATCTATGATCACAGCATCCACTCTTCCACTATTGACAACCTCGTCCTGGTACAAGGAAATGACTCACATGAGTAACCTTCTAGGAATCCATGTTGCCCATTGGAAAATCAAGCATTATTTTCAGGCTCATTACTGATGTACTCAACGATAAGGTGCTCTACCATCTTACAAACCACTGGCTTATCGGCCTATAATTTTTACGTCTCTTTTACTTTCCATTTATGAACTGGTACAATAATATGTTTTCTTCAGTCACACGGAATACTGGAATTGATTAATGAAATATGAAACAACCTTATTAGGTATGTAATAATTGCCTCCCCTGATATTTTTATCATTTATGCACAAATGCAATTTTGTAATGTTAGTTATCCGTTTTCTTAAGCAATGACTGAGATTTTGAATGAATTGCATTTTTATTGTTCAATATCTACGTTACAAAGCCCTTTATTTTTGTTAAAAACTGAACTGAATTGAGTATTTCAGCCTTGTCAGTATTGCCCATGACAAGTACATCAATATGTTGCAAAGATGGTAGCCTGATTTTTTCATTTACGCCTATTCACATAATTGAAAAAAATCGTCCATCTGCTATTATTATCATCAGATAAGATGGTTTCCATGAAAGTTTGATGGGCCAATTTCTTTTCAATTTCAAGAACTTTAAAAATTGTCTTGAAATAATTATAACTTTTCTGACTATGATCCCAAATTCGGTATGCGCACCTAACTCGTTTCTTTTAGCAAATAGTTATTTTGCTATAATATTATAGATCCCGTTAGTTTGAGGACATACCTACGCATGGCTTCCAATAATAGACCCTCAAAATAGTCTCAGATTTCGTTAATATTTCCGCTCCCCTTGAGGAAAGAGCCATGTTTTTCCTCATTAGAGACATCTGCTTTAGAGAATTGCCAATGTGTTTCCGGTGGACTTCATAGAATTCTGGACTCTGGATTTCTAACAGTATTCCATTGTGGTCACTTATTCCTTGTACAGATTTCTCAAGATCGCTTGCAATTTTGCGGGCAATCCCAATATACTTCTAGTAAATTATTACAACTAGTTGTCTTTTTAATTATTTTTGCTAGCCCATCAGTCCAAAACAAGTTTTTCACAAGTATTTGCCCTTCCGAATACCCAATTCACTCGTTCCAGGTTACTGTTGTAAGATTTAAATCACCTGCTACTATAATCTTTCCGTCAATGTTTGGACCACTGGACTTTTCGACCAATTTTTTTGTTGAAACACGTCCAGTGGTCTGTAGCAACCGATGACGCATACTTTATCATGCAGACTAGCCATTTCTACAGCTAACATTTCCACTTCCTCGTCGTTCCACAGGAGTTTGCTGTCAGACTTTATTTTAGTGCAAATAAAAACCCCTCACCCTTCTTATTAATTTCGCAATCTAGTCTGTATCCATTGTATCCCGGTTTAAAACTTTCCGCCTCGTTAACATTATTGTATGGATTGTATGATTCGATAAAATTTCAGAACTCCTCCACTTTATTTATAATACTTCGACAATTAACCTGCAGAAGTTTCAAAACATTGCTTACCATTTTTGTCGTTGTTACTGCAGTTTACCACCGCAACCACCGAGCATGCGTCAGACTTGTGCGGAGGATTGGTGCGCGTGTTGATGTCATACTTTAGCGCGTGCAGGACGTATAATATCTGGATGATTCGCAAAATTAAAAGAACTAGATCATTTTATTGTTTTATAACACAATCAGATATTGTGTTAAAGTGTCATAATACATCATCGTCAGCAGAAAGTGAATTTCCCCAAGTTGCAGGAGTTGTATCATTCATACTTTAGGTCCTAGATTTTTTCCACTCTTCCAAAAATTAAGACAATTCTCACCACTAATAGCACGAAAACATCTAATTCCGGGAATTACACCTCGAAATTCTTCCTCAAGCACCGGAATTTGGCCGGTCATGCACCAACTGTAGCCCCAAGGCCACAGCCCATATCATTATTGAATAATTAAATTCGACAATTTAACGAAAAGACAAATTTAGAGTAAATAAAAGAACAAAATAATTTCAATCTAATTTGCATGAAGACACTTATATAACGCAATACCTCTATATAATATGAAACAAATAAAACGATACTATGTAGTCTGTTGGTCTAAGTTATAATGGTTTTGACAACATTCTAATCTAAATATGTTAACTAGCTTATAATTAATTTTTCTCCTTCCCGGAATTCTTATTCACATTTTTAAATCCCTCAGGATTAAGTTAAGAATGCAATGCCTTAAAAAATACCATTTTCTCTAATGGTATAGAAGTTATTCTTTTAATGTATATAAATTTCATTTATGTATTTTGCGACTTTTACGGATTACACACTGTATTAGTCCTTAACATTAATTATGTTTTTAGGTTTATATAAGTTTCAGGAAAAGGCTTCCTCTTGTTTTAAATATCCATTTTTGAATACCACTCAAAGGCATCAAATAATTTCATAGAGAATCGAAATAAATCATTAAAATATTTAAAATGATAAAACTAAATTACCCTATAATATATAAAAATTAGTATCGTATTTTTTCTTATTATTTCAAACTTTTATCCGAAGATATTACAGTTTTTTCTTAGATGTTATATACAAATTATTTGCAGAATAAATAATTGACATGAATAAGTATCGTATGACATAATTTTTCCCTATTTCAAGTTACAATCATATGAATACCGGAGGAATAAATAATTTACCCTTTTTATCTCTACACAATTACATTGATATGTATTTTAAAACTATAATAATATCCATTTAACTTAATAAAAGTTGGTATATTATGGTTAAGAACATAGTTAAATATCATTCTAGTTATGAATTTATGGTTTTGTTCCGATACATATGTAGCCTGTATCTATGACTTGTGTTTAATAATGACCCAAGTTACTTTATTGGAATTGTTAATTATGTCTTCTAATGTACTAATAATGAGAACAAAGAAAGTAAGAAAAAAATTTGCTGTAGAAAATTAACAAAGAAGGCAGTGATGGAAACATCAGAAAGTATATCAATCAAAAGACTAAGAAAAATAAACAAAGTACGGTATGAGCGAAACGATGACGTCATTAACGCTGAAGTAAAATAGCTAAAATAACTTCGCTCACAATTCATAGATATAGATTACATATGCATCGGAATAAAACCATAAATTCCAAGCGTGGTAGAACTGGATACTCTAATTTTTCTACTGGATAGGCCTGGAGGTGAGTAAATAGGGGAGGAACATTGTAACTAGTCAAGGAAAAAGTCCTGGCAGCCGACTTGACGAAGTTCTGACTGCAACTTGTTGATGAACTCTTTGTTTTGGCATCTTACATCTGTGACTTTATAAATTTTTGCAGCATTTCGACAGAGGGTAATCTACAAAAGTCCTCACTTTTAACTATTTAGTGGTATATATGCGTAAAGAAGGTGTATTTAGCTGTATAAAAGATTTAAATCGGCTTGTATTAAGGTTCGGTGGAAAACCTGAAACTGAAACTAACGTGTGGGACGGAATGAGAAACTACTGTATAAAGGTCTCTTACCACTTTAACGTATCATACTGGGCACGTAACCGAGCCGGCAAATGCAAACAAGCATTCTTTACATAAATAACAAAACGCCCAACGCCGTAACGTGCCTAGCCCGTCCAATCAACAATACTCTGACCGATTTGTGGCAAGGCCCGCCGCGTTGCTACCCCTTTCTGAAACTAGGTACGATACAGCGACAGGAGCCGAACGGTCACTAAACGGCCATGGTACGGTTATCATACGAGTTGTATACGGGCGTAGGACGTTGTTGATCCGTGCAGTGGGCATAGTAGTGACCGGATCGGTCGTTTGCGTTCCCGGTACGGTCCTAATATGGTACGTTATAGTGGGCAGAGGCCTTGGGGCAAAATGTAATCTGTTTTTCAAGTAAGAAAGGAAAAACTGGCAGACTCACCTTATAAAATGAGTTACAGGATGCTAAACCCAAAACGAATACTAAATAAATTTAAGAAAGTAAACACGAAAGGAGTTAAAATTTTTCTTAAATAAAATGAAATTTCAGCAGTATGAATGGCGAAAGTGTACGACTTAAAATTCTAATTAGTCCCTCTTCCACTCTATTTGCAGACATAACACCAAGAAAAGTGTTCTTGTTCCCGAACTAGTAAATTTGGCTTTGTAGGAAGAAATTTTCATCAAGGGAGAAAGTAATGGAGGTCCTAGCGGAGTATTTATCAGAGTTTGACAAAACCTACTTTTGTGATTTGTTGAAAAACTTAACATATCTAAAGAAACTTGCTGGGCCAACTAACCAAGGAAGGAGAGTATGTTGAGAAATAAAATAATTTTCTAAAACAATTATTTTTGTTACATTTTTACAATGCTTATCAAACTACCCTCGTAAATAAGCACCATCCAACGCCGAGAAGGAAGTTCAATGTAGGACCAGGCTAAAACGAGAACCTCCAGTCTCAACCCAGGTTTATCTGAGATATAGTAAGTTTCTGGGGCTTTAAAAGCAGAGTGTTGTTAATTTGCCAACTTGATGATTATGCCAAAGATTTGTTCAATCAGCTCCTAGAGAAAGAGCCCCGTGCTATCAGAGTAATACCGGTCCAAATCATTTGAGTTTAAGATAAATAAACTTATTGTAACTAATTAAAAAATGTCGTTTCCTCTTTATGAAAACCCTAATTAGGATAACGCTTAAATAGCAGGTACCTAATCTGCTTATTCATTAATAATCAGGGGAATCCTTACCAGTGCTTTAGAGTCAGTTAAATGTTACAAGCATATTGCTGGGATGAAATAGTTCTCGATTATCATTAGATTCTTGAAAACGGAGAGTTTATGCTCATTAATAGAAAATTTACCCACAAAGTACGCACAATTGAAAGTGGATAAAAAATTAAGCTATATATGAATTTAAATTATTCGTGAAATGTTCAGTAGTGCTTCGTAGAAGAATCTGGATACTCGCCTTCGAAAATGACATACTCAATCAGTAACTGAGATGGTTTTTTTTTGGGGGGGGGTAACAGGCTAAATGAGGGTTATCCTGAAACAAACAACTTCCCTTTAATAGCATAGGGAGGGAATTGAAAAGGGGGAAGCGGAAGGTAGAGCAAGGTAGCCAAGGGTGGACTAGAACCCCCATGTTATAGTTGAAGGATCCTACCCGGTGTTCAACCAATGAAATGCAGACCTGCATCAGGTCTATTGTTTAAATATACTACCCGGTGTTTCACCTAAACAGATGCAGGAAAACCCTAGAAAACCTGCATCTAGTAGGTCGGGCAATTGGGTACTATTATCACGCCCTTCCGAATGACGGGAGACGAGTTTGTTGTGGGGTCGCAGCATTTCCTTTTCCGTGTCTTCACAAGTCTTAGGAGGCAGTTTGTTGACCGATCCAATGGGATCAGTTGATAACTTACCGTATGTCCAAGGTCTTCGATCCCAGTATATACACCTCCTAAAATTGGTGAAGGTGCCTCTGCATGTGAGAACTTTGAAAAAATCAGATTGTGCGAGGCATTCCCAATATAGACAGGTGAACACCGCTAGGAAGAAATGCCTTCGAGAGAATTTCAAAGATAATATTTTTTTAATTAAATAATTTATCTGACAATTAAATATACAATAAATGAGTCAAATCAACCTCTTTGTCTGGTTTTTTATAATTTAAGTATTAAAAATTTCAAAGTTTCGTCTCTTATTTGAGATTTCTTCAGGTAAAAAGTTAGCTGTACGTGGAACCTCACTCCATACTCCTTAAGTCGAAACGAACGATAAAGAAGTCATGGAGTGAGGTTCCATGTACAGCTAAATTTTTGGGCTTCGAGCACAATATTACGCAATTCTAACTAAGGGTGATCCAATATATAATATATAAAATATTTTAATAATTATAAGTAATACATTTGTTGTCAACTGCTAAGACTGGCGAAATAATTTACTAATTTTGTAAAACCAAATTTTTGAGTAACTGGGGAAAACATTTAAAGATAATTATCATGGTTCTAAGACACGAAAGGAAATAATTTTTCAGTGTCTGTTCTTAATTACATAGACATTCATAAGTCAATTTGTGACGTCACGTCACTCTGTCAACCCGAAATTAATTTCTATCCCGACATAAATATATTCGACTTCTATTGAAACTGACATACATAAATAACACACGGTCAAATATAGTTATGATTTATTTTAATATTTCTAAAATTCTAATAATCGGATACCTCTGTGTTAAAAACAATAAAACTTTCTAATCTTTTGCATCATGTACATAAGGAAAGAATTACATGTTATTAATTATTCACTTCCTTAAAATACCAGGAAAATTTCATTATGGGCTGTATTATTCATTTAGTTAAGGTAAAGGGATTATTTTTGATTACCTGAAAGTAAAGAACTCCAAAAAACTACCTGGAATATTTTCACTCTTTTTGAAGCAGCATTATTTTGTACACTCTTCATTTCCTGTGCTTATTTAACGTTTAAGAAGAAAGGTACCGTCCGTCATTTTCCCTGTTCATTTTAAGCTAAACACCAATCGGCTTAGGTTGGTGTGTGCCCATCAAGGGATTAATGGTACAAAAATATTGTGTTGACCCAGAGAGTTCATTCCTCTTCCAGGCTAATATATACCCGGGGCAACGCTGAGCACCCAACTAGAATTTTAATATAAGTGCACTCGAAAGTAGTAAAGGTTCGTTGTTTGACGATATACCAAACAATTTCATTATTAATTTCGCTTATTTAATGACTTCATGAAATGCTAATTTACATCTCTTTCCTACGGTGTGGTACCACGCTTGCTTTATTTTTGTCTGTTATTTTAAAATGACAGACGTGGCTGGCATGAGCGATATGTTAATAATGTTGGCGATAGTACAGAAATGAAATTTTCCTTATAAAATTTGAGCTTGATTGCCTACTAAGGTCGGAAATTGATTCAGCGGCACATATTTTTATAGTAAAGATAGGATAATGCATTCGTAGCACGGGAACATAGCCAAAGAAAGGCAACGCATATAAAGAGGAAGAAAACTAATACGTCGATCATATATAGTTGGAAGATGTTGAGGTTGAGGGAGGCAGTGCGTAAGTATGGGGTTCTTCTATGGCGCAAGGTGTACTCCAGCCACCAAACAACCCGCTCCAGCGACGAAGAATCCACTGGATCGTCCTTGAAGCGCTGCGCCGCCAGAACAGCGTTGGCTTTAAACCTATCAAAGACACAATAGGAGCTTTCTAGATTAACGGCGACGACAATATAAGATAATATAAACAATATCAGTGAGCAAAAGTACCGTCAGATCATTAAAATGTAAAACGAAAAGTGCTAGTAACACATCTGATGTTCGTGTCGTTAATTATATTCAAAAAGAAAAATGTGTTCTTACATTATTATCATTATTGTTTGAAGTTTATTTAGAACAGTTTATAATAATTGGAAGATATTTTAACAAGTTTTCAGCTGTATTTGAAAGAATGAAGTATCAGATGGGGTAGAGACTGGAATGTGTCTTTGGTTACTTTTGGAATTGTTGGACATTTGGGCAAAAGGGCTGATTGTGGGAATTGTCAGGGGCGACTCACCCCGCGTGGCATTTTTGGGGGCAGCATAATCTATACCAGTAAATAAAATTGAAGTGTCAGTCTGTCTATCTGTCTGTATGTTTGTCTCGAATAGGCTCCGAAGCGGCTCAACGGATTTTAATGAAAATGTGAGGGTTTAAAAAAACAGGAGATTTAACAAAAATATTCGTGCATATTTCATTTCAATATATTGCACAATACATTAATTTAATATTATATATATGTATAGTGATATATGGTTATATAAATATATCTCCGCATACGAGCGTTCAAATCTCGAGATGTAAATGCGTGTTGCCTATACACTTACTCTGTTTACGCTCCGAAACGGCGTAACGGATTTCAATTAAAATTTCAGAGATTGAAACAAGAAGTTAAACTTACATTTTCGTGTATGTTTCATCTTGCTGAGTTCAGAAGATATTATTGTAAATATTTGTAAATTCATTGAATTGCTCCGCGAAAGGCGGTGTGAAAACCAACTGCCATTTGTCAGTTCTAATAGGCGTTCCTATACGCCCACTTACTCCATTATTAAGAGCGTAATTTTGGCAGCAAAGGACGAGAGAGAGGGAGGGGGAATATTCTCTCTCTATCATTTGTTGCAGTAGGATTCGCGCCATAATGAACCCATTGTTGTCAGAGAGCAATAAAGAACCTCTTTGGATCGTGGAAACGATATATACCTAAATTGTTTTTATTTTTCGCGGCAGGAAAATTTTAATATTTAGTAATTTATTATAATTTTTGGGGGGGATTAACAGGCTACATGAGGGTGATCCTGAAACAGGCAACTCCCCTTTAATAACATAGGAAGGGAATTGAAATGGGGAAGGCGGAAGGTACAGCAAGGTAGCCAAGGGTTAACTGGGGCCCCCGGCCTATGGTTTAAGGATCCTACCCGGTGTTTTACCTAAAGAGATGCATGGAAAACCCTAAAGAAACTGCATCAGGTAGGTCGGGAATTTGGTACTATTCTCATTCCCTTCCGAATGACGGGAGACGAGTTTGCTGTGGCGTCGCAGCATTCCCTTCTCCATGTCTCCATCAGTTTCAGGAGGCAGCTGGCCGACTGATCCAATGGGATCAACTCTTGCAATACGCCCAAAGTCTTCGACCCCAGTACATATACCTCCTAAAATAGGTGAAGGTGTCTCGGCATGTGAGAACCTCGATAAAAAAAACCAGCCCGACATAATCAGGTGAACCCCGCAATCACTCTGGGATGAAGCGCCTGCGAGAAAACTCCCGCAGCGCCTTATTCGGGGTAGCCAATATGGCTCCGAAGGGTATGACCTGTTCAAAACCAACTGCGAGTGATAGGGTTTGCTCTGAAGCGATCATAATTGATACCGTTCTTTTTATATATTCCATGAATTCAACTTTATCAAAATTCTGTACCTGTTATTTTGTTTTTAGGGCAAAATAAAAGGAAGTATTTCCGTGCGAACTAAGTCGCGAGCATAGCTAGTATATAATAATAAATTGTAATCTGATCTAATACACTTTAACTATATTACAAAATAATAAATTTGTTCTTGCCGAAACGTTTTTTTTTAAATTTTGCAAATTTTGGAGCCTACTGGATTTAAATACCTTAATAAAGGGGTGAGCCACTGGGAATAGTTGAACGTTACCAGCTCTGCACTGTAAAAATTTCTGTTTCTTGTCTTTGTGGAAGTGGATTGAGTGCGGGGATAATTGTAAGGTCCAACACGACTGTAATTGTAAAGAATATGAAGCGCCAACATCGGTTGTATTTGTTCATACATTCTGACCGTAATGGAAAAAGGCAGAGTTTGTGAATAGTTCACATCAGCAGTGAGACTATGACTGTCTTTATGAGGCGACAGCCTCCCTTGTTCTGGTACTTATTGATTTTGTCGTAAAGGTTGAATTAATCTGTGCTTTGATGTCCTTTATTTGAAACTAGTAAATTAAAGATGTAATGAAGTCCAAATCGCACTTCACAATGGTTTGAGCTTTTTTTTCCAAGTGTGACCATTTTACCCCACCTTCCACTATTACGAAGACACGGCATAATTTATTCAGTTCGGTGATACGGTAAATATATCTTTTCAGTGGCACTATGGCTCTATTTAGAGCATTGGCTTCCCAGGACGATTGCCGGATTGTATTTTTCTATGACACATTTCGGATTTTTATGGGTAGTTTATGGTCAACGTATCGAATTTTCTTCAGCCTTATCCCCAGTTTTCATGACGAGTGCAAACATCCATGTCGTGATTAGAACCCGGCACCTCAATGATGCGGGGCGGAACCATTTACTGTAACACCACTACAAGTCAGCTTACATATACAGTGGCTGATCCAAGGAGAAAGGAACAGGGGGAACGTTCACTCCCCAAGGATACAAAATAATTTTTCAAAATAAATGTATCTTTTGGGACACTTGATATTATTCGTTATTTCGTAATAAATTTGTTTTTTGTTTTTATTATGAGTCATAACCAGGAACTGAGGTATTAAGGTAATTATTTCAGTCTATTTGTTTATAGCGTATCGTTTCTACGTTGAATAAAAATAAGATTAAAAATGTACTGAATAACACCATAATATGTCTTCGCCGTTTTATTGGTAAAATATTTACACCATATTATTGGTTCTTAATTCATTAAATTTATCATACTGGAAAGAAATCTCTCACTCAACCAAACAATTATCCTTTACTGAAAAATTAAAAGTTGTTATATTGTTTGGAATTGCATACGCGATGTTCATTCTGATTACGTAATGTTGTTGGTGTATTCAGTCCTAAGACTATTCTGCTGCAACTCACCATGCTAACCTATTCGGCGCAAACCTTTTCATTACTACATAGCTACCAAATCCCACATCACACTAAAATGTTTAGCGTATTCCATCCCTGGCCTCCCTCTTCTGTTCTTACCCAGACATTTCCCTCTAATGACAATTTAACAAGACCCTCATGTCTCGCTTCGTGACCTATTTATCTATCCATTCTCTTGGCCAAACTCCTCAATATTGTTCTCTCTTCTCTTATTCTGCTTAAAATGTCCAGGTTAATTACTCTATCCACCCATCTGATTTTCAGCATACTTGTATAGCACGTTTAGCCCTAATATTACGCTACACTCCATACGAACATTTTTAGTAAATATTTCCTAATATTCATGCTTATATTAACCGTAAGTAAATTCCTATTTTACGAAAACCTTCTTATCTGTGCTATTCTACTGTTTATGTCCTCTATACTTCTACCATCCCTAGTTATTATGCTGCCCAAGTAGTATAATTCCTTAACTTCGTTCAAAATATCCCTTCCCAATCTAAGACCATTTGCCATACTACACTGCACCTCCTCGGTTTTCCCTCTATTAATATTCATGTTGCACTCTGCCTTCAGGGTCACGTTCATGCCATTTATTATGTTTTCCAAGTCTCCTTCGGTCTCCCATAATACCACAATATCATACTAACTATTGAGTTGGATTAAGTAATTATTATACTAATCAAATATAAATTTTATAAAACTGTTCCTCCTCCCTCAAGATCCGCTACTGATATATATATATATATATATATAGTTCTTTTTAAAGGATTATTTATAACGGTATTGTTGGCTGTCTTCAATACTTAAGTCGGATAAATTGAAGGGCGCATTCGTGTTTCTCCCGAGTCGTAAACATTGGTTTACTTTTTTTTCTGTCTCAAAGAAAGAAGATATTTGGGAATTTGTTGAGCTTTCTGTAGGACAGAAACAGCCAGGGAGACTAAATGGTCGGTTGCTGAGTTCGAAGGAGAGATAAGTCACGTCTATTGCAGCTGACACCACATCGCTAGTTGTTGGAAGAATTATTTGAAGAAAAAAAAGAGGAAATTGTATTTTTTTTAGTATGATTATAGCAGAAATTTCAATTTTTGAGTTAACCTTAGTGACTTTAATCGGAAGTCGCTAAGATTGAAATAATTTCTAATTATTTGCTGTGAAATAGTTTCATTTAGCTAATTTTATACAAGATAAAACTATAAAGTTATGTTTCATATATAATTAAACTCACAAAATTCTAGGTAAAAAGGGATTTCATTGTTATCTTTAAAGCCTATGCCGAAGTGTAGCTGCCTCGAAAAAGAATCAAAATTACGGTTAAATAACTGTGTCCAGCGTAGTAATAAATGAATATAAAAGCTTGAAATATTGTGTAATATTATAGTACTATAAAAATCTCAAGCTATACTTTCAATTAATTTTGTGTACGTAAGTTTTACGAAACGTAACTGTCGTCTATGATCGTGACGTCAACAAAGCAAACAGCTCAAGGAACTGAACACAGAAATATTAAATTATTAAAAACATATAATAGTTATTCATGTCTGTAAGTTTAATATAAGTTTAAATTATGAGTTCAACTTGAAGAGGGTCCATATCAAGACCAAAACATGTAGTTGTTTTTAAATTATAGTTTATGTTTCTCTAATTCGTTTTGTCTGTTTTGGCCTTAAATTATTAAAAACCTTAATTTTAGGAGATAATAATTATTTATTTATATAAATAAAATTTTCTGTCTCTTTGTACTTTGTCGCGTATACTTTCTTATACCTTTCATCCGATTGCGATGGAATTTTGGTGAGTTGTTCTGCGCAACAACAAAGTTTTCTGTTGGACTTAAGAAGCGCTCATAGGGGCGTAGGTGAACGGGTTGGAAAATTTATAATTTGCATAAAATAAATATTTTTAGGATTAATAAAATTGATATTGTTTTATCGGAAGTAAGTTTTGAAAAATTTATAGGAGTGAAGGCGCGTTAAATAAAATTAACGAGAAAACACCTGAGATTGGTGCCGAAGTTGGGGTTATAGAAGTCACTGAATTTATTTATTTATGACATTTATCAAGCCGGTTAAGTTTTATTTCAGTCCCTAAGAAGGGTGGAAGGGGGTAAAACAAAATTTTGTATGTAATCTTAAGCGCTTGAATTCGTTTACATCTAATTTTGTACACGCGATCCTTTCAATCCGGAAAGAAACAGTGAGGGGGTAAAAAACTATTCCTACCAGTAAGGAAGGGGTGATGGGTCGACGAGGTCGAAATTTTAAAACATACATAAACGTCTGATACTTTCGCATAAAAAACATTACTCTGGTCTAATGAGATTGATAGGATTTCTCCCTTATGTATAACTGAAAAGCCATTCAGCATGGGATGGGAGGACCAATAGGTGGCGAGAGTGGGGGTTGGGGTTAAGGCGCATTATTTAAAATTACACGAAAACAACCAAGACTGGTGTCGAACACAGGATTTTAAACATAAAAAGAGGGAGTGAAACAGTTTTCTTTCTCCTGGTATCACTTGTTTTTTCTTTCATCCCGTGTTGTCTAATAAACAGTCACAGAGGTACAAGTGACCGTTTAAGTATCGTGAGTTAATTTTACATCGCTATGGTTCACTTATGGTTAACTTTATGTTACGTCATAATTGGGATCATTTCACAATAATATTCATTGCTGCTTCTGGGGCTGAAATGAAAAATTGTTTATAAACAATTTTAACAGTATTAAATAAAAATAAAGCTTGTTCATTTTACTTTCTAACATTTTGTATAAATAAATACTTGGGGTGCTTTGGTCAATCAGCTAATGAAACCAATTTGGGGCTAGGAAGTATTATCATATGAATATGTTATCAGTTACTAAAACAAGTACAGGTCCTTCATCAAGTCTGTCATATGGCCCGTGACAAATAAAATAATATTCTCCGGTATGTATAACAATTGCTTCTTACCTTCCATCGTTGATTATTCGATTTATCGCTTCCAGTAACAAATCACCAGTGACATCTTTTATTCGAATCTGTAGCCCCACGCCAGCGTCTGTTATTTTTCGTAAATTATATCTTTGTTCTGCCATAAAAGGAATTCCAAGGACAGGTACTTCGTAATAAATAGATTCTTGCAAGCTAAATGTTCCACCTTGAGTTATAAATAAGTGAACATTTGGATGCGCTGCAAAAAAATATAATAACACGTGTAGTGGACTATCTTCTATTAATTATTTTAGCTTAAAATACAGTACAATTATTAAATTAGCCTTGGAGTTTATTTTCCCTATTATATTGAGGCCTAAATATAAGACTAAATAATAATCTAACAAAATTAATTATTTTATTAGTAATTAAATAATTTTTATAATATTATATAATTAGATGCATTTTAACATTAGTGAATAGTGGAAAAGAGGAAATTAGTTAAATTCGCTTTTGAATATACCTAAAGAGTATTTTAAATATTTAATACCTGATACTTACTTAAAATTAGTATCTAATTTTTGAATTATCGTGTAAAATAAGACATGGTTAAGTATTATATATATTGGTTGGTGGAAGGGGCAGTGTAAGTATATCTAAGGCTTGAAAAACCTTCTAGCATGATCTAAGTTGGCATATAAGCCCAATGAGTCGCTTCTGAGCAAAAATTCGTCTTCCTTAAAACTATCCTAACATAAAATGTCGTGCGACGAAAAAGAGTGAAAATATACTGTAAGAAGTAGTTTAATTATTTAATTGCACTGTATTTTATGTTATTTTAAATTATTATGCGAATGTTCCGTACAGTAGACTCTCAATTATCCGCGTGCGTTTTAACGGCTTTGCAACTTAACCGCGGTAATTTATTTTAAAGAAACGAAGGGACAAACAAAGACGCAACAGGACCAAGCTCAGTCATCTGTCAATCTGTTGTAGTGGGAGAAAGGAGAGTTCTGTTGAATGTTGACTACGGTACTGTCTGTTACTGAACTATATTCTTCAGCCATTATTAATAGAGTAAGCAGTATGGTAGTTTAGCTGTTCCTGAAACATTTAATCTTTTCTATAATTTGCTAGAGTTTCTGAAGCTACAAAGCGATTCTCTGCTTTTCGATGAATTGGTTTTATACGGATTAAAAGCAACCATAAGAAAGAAAATGGCCATTCTACTGAAACAGAAGTCAGTAACAGACTACTTTTCCTAAACATTTGTAGTTTTTTGTTGTTCATTTTTATAAACTCCTGGGATGATCGCGTTTATTTACCATTTTGTTAATAAGACATTCATTTATTCTCTCAGGTAACAAACACCCTATAGAAAAAATCTCATTATAAATTCCGGCGAAAAAAAAGTAGTTTATTAAAATTTGCGGGAAATAAATTTGTAATTGTTAGTAATACAATCTTGTTTTTATTATTATTATCAAACCCTACCCCATACAACAATGTTTATATAAATCACAACGTCGAACTTCTGAAGTTATAACTACAATAAGCTTTGTATCGTACTTCAGAAGCTTTGTATGAAGAGCATTGGCCTGCATCACAAAGGGGTAAACTTAAGTGAGGTTTAATGCCGTAAAAATTAACCAATGTTAATTAGTTTGTAAAGGAGTACTTTTGTTTATCAGCGCCATTTCTCTCCACGATTACCGCAGATAATTGAGTCTATTGTGTGTAAAATCAACGAGTTAATAATCCGTGGATATTGTTTGACTTTCCATCAAACAAATAAGTAATTGGCAAAAATTAAACGGACTTTCGTAATCAAAGGAAATTCAATTAAAGTAATTTTCTAGTAACTTACGTCCTCCATATTGTTCGCTTTTCCCCTATTCTGTTTATATATAAATGGATTAACAGGCTACATGAGGGTGATCCTGAAACAGGCAACTTCACTTTAATAGCATAGGAAGGGAATTGAAAAGGGGATGTTCGTTGCTATTATTTAGTCAACATGTGAAGGCAGTCTCTGAAATAATGTTCGAAAGCTCAAAGCATTTCTTGACAAGTGAAGCATGTACAGATCTTAAGTGCAATTGTAATTATTAATAAATTCAATTAAATGCCACGTACAGACTTAAAAGTTAAATTAATTTATTACAAAACGTTACACGATTCACTGCGTTTTTGTGGACATCAGGTAAGATAAAACATTTGAGGTCAAATGGTTTTGTAATGCATTAAAGTAACTTTTAAGAATTTATACTCTAACAGACTAATTAAACCGTTTTATGTGATTATTAATATAAAATAAGTAATTCAAATATTTCGATTAAAAGGGTAAATACCGAGCACGTCCTGTTGTTGTAGCCACTGAGATACCATCACGTTATCAGAATGATCCGGAACAGACTTTGAATCCCACTTCCATAGAACCCTCTGCTTTAACTTGGAAAAAGTATCAGAAAAAGAACGAATTATTTTCTCAGGGACGACCGTGCTGTTGATATTTGTACCTAGACTGAAGTATATTACTCCTGAAGAAGCTTCCGATAGAAACTTTTCTATCGCCTGAAAGAGAGTATTTCGAGAATTCAATATTTTATTGTAACTATACTATACCCATTTATTTTGACGTTTCAACTCACCTGAGGCATCTCGTTCCTTGTTCTATTAATTAGAGTTCCCCTTGTTTCAATAAAATTCGGCAAGTTCGGTTTTGGATCGAACAAGCCGCTGTGTCCATGTACTAATATTAATGACTGTTGATCGCTAGGAAGAGGCACCGGTTCAGTTTCGTAAAATTCTTTCATAACTCTCTCCTCCAACGATACGTGCTCATAGTAGAAATACTTGAGTTGTATGTAATAGTAAATATTGTTGATTCTTTCTCGCAGAGACATGTGTTGCGATAATGGCAGCAAGGTTGAAGATATGTAGCTGGGATTATGATAATTGCCTATAACATCCATGATAAATACATATGGTTGATATGGCATAAGCAAAACCACAGGAGGTCCGCCAACTTTGTAAGCCAATCTTCTGCAGCATATTGCCCATTCATAAATGATTAGATCGAAGGTTGATCCGTTCAACCTGTAATGGTGATAAAATAAAAAGGTGATTACTTTAATTCGAGTTTTAGGAATAAAAATTAAATTCTCAATTTGGAATAGCTATGGATTAGTTTATCTAAAGTATACTAAACGGCCATTTCTTTGTTTTTTTGATTTGAGTAAAACTGAGAATGGAGAAGGGGCAGAGTGAAGCGGAGATGCCATTCACTTTCTATTCTCTTCTTCTGCCTTTCTACGATTAGATCTTGGGCATATTCTAGTCTCACAGTCTCTTACCACGCTTCTCATTTCTATTGAGTTATTTCCATTGCTGGCTAAGAAACTGTAGCGACATGTGATGTACATTCTCTCTCAATTTCTCCATAAGTTGGAACGCTTTTTATGTAATACGTTACATCCCAATATTGTTTCATATGATATATTTTCTGATTTTATCTTCTCTGGTGCAGTCTGTAACTGCCGTTCACTTCTCGTGATTAGTTGCTATCCTGTATTTACGATAGTTGGAGCTCCTCACCTTCGCATGCAATTATTAAGTTATGAAACCGATTTGTTAGTTAATACGTAGCTTGAGTTATGTCGATAATAAATACGGGAGCATTCATGCTTTTATAACTATTGTTCAAGTTGTTAATTCAGAACAATACGGTTCGTTATTATCTCGAGCCTTGAGGTCCATACGAGAGATATACGGAAACGCAAAGGGAATAAAACAGCCCTCAAGAAGGAGCCCAGTAGTTTCTACTGTCTATGTATAAATTTATGCATGGTGAGTTATTATTTTATATTACAGGTTTATTCTCTGTTGTAAACGTATTTTCGCGGAAACAAGGGTGATTGTGGTAACAAACCGATAGATCATAATTACATTATTACTTTGTATGCAGCCGCCAGAAAGCGTGGGATCTTAAGAGTAATACGAGGGTACTCTGAAAAGTTTACGAAGCCAGCATGAAGATAGCAGAACCCATAAATAAATACGTTCGAACAAAAACGGAAAGTATTATAAAATGTTAGTGATAAAATGCATGTATAATTTCTTTTTGAGTTAACAGGCTACATACGGGTGATCCTGAGCGGCAACTCCCATTTAATAGCTTAGGAAGGGAATTGAAAAGGGGGGATGCGGAAGGTAGAGCAAGGTAGCCAAGGGTTAACTAGGGCCCCCGGGCTAAGGTTTAAGGACCCTACCCGGTGTTTAACCTAAAGAGATGCAGGAAAAACCCTAGAAAACCTGCACCAGGTAGGTCGGGCATTGGGTATTATTCTCACGCCCTTCCGAATGACGGAAGACGAGTTTGCTGTGGGGTCGCAGCATTCCCTTCTCCATGTCTTCACCAGTTTTAGGAGGCAGTTGGCCGACTGATCCAATGGGATAAGCGGACAACTCTTGGTCTTCGACCTTAGTACATATACCTCTCAAAATAGGTGAAGGTGTCTCGGCATGTGAGAACTTTGATAAAAAGACAACAGAGAGAGTACGAGGCATTACCGACATAATCAGGTGAGCCCCGCAGTCACTCTGGGGGGAAATGCCTGCGAGAGAAACTCCCACAGGCACCTCTCATATGTATAATTATTATTAAAAGAATAGATGAATGGATGACTTACAAATAAAGACTGTGTGTTTAATATGAATATGATATGAGGAACGGAATACAACAAATCATTAGACTGATTCTTCTTCTTTTTCCTTGGCTCTGCAGCCCATTCAGGGCCTTGGCGTACCGAATCGACTGTGGACTGTCATTTTACATGACACATTCCGAATTTGAAGTGATACGTGGTCAGTGTATCGTATTTACAGCAGTCTTAATCCCACCAATAGACTTGACAGCACGCCAGCGGGCAGCACTGTACCACTTAAAGCATAATAATCGAAACATAGTCTAACAAATTACTAACAAATCTGTAGTATATAAAGATACTTGCAGAGATTGACTGTTGAAAGAATGACAAACCAGATGAGACAAAATTGAAAAATGCCTCTGGTCAAAGAAATTAATACCCACGGTTGATTCACGATCACAACGCAACTTCATAACTCCAACCAAAGAAGTAATGAGATTTTTCTCTGGACACGGACCATATAATTCTACGTTAAAACAGTTAAAACTGGAACCTTAAACATTTTAGGAAGTGAAGAAATTTATCAATCATTTATCTTTATCTTGAAAGAATTTGAATTGCAAAAAGAAATAATCGAAGAGAGAAACCAGGCATCACCCAGATCTTACTCAAATTAACTGAAGGTTTTTAGGGCGGTGAAAATACCACAGTATCCTTCATATAGATCATTAATATGGACCAATATAATGAACAAGATGCCTATACTGGACGCATAGTAATGACATGCGTTAGGGGGCGAGGAGTGGCGACCCTTGCAACTTCTCTGGGTAACCAGCAAGGTTCTTTTCCTTCAGTAAGCTATATTTAGCATGTACAAGGTCATACGGATTAAAATGGAGCCAAAAAAGGTTTTAATCCCAGTGTCCGTGACCATGACGGCACAAACATCCAATCCCATGACAGGATTCGAGCCCGGGACGTCTGTGTTGAGAGGCAGCCACGATAGCCACTAGTTGGTCGGCATTAGACTGATAACTCACCAAACTATATCATTATACGCTAGGCAATTCAGAATATCTGAAAAATTAAATTATCATAGAAATATGTCTTAAACTAATAACAATATTAAGAAAGAAAATATTAGAGTGATAACAATATATTAATAAACCTTTTAAATTAGTTCAAGCTTATAATTATGAAAAATCATCCAACCTGTCAAAATTTTGCATTATTGGAGATGACCAGAACTGGCGGCACAATAGTTCACTGATCGATAGCCACGTCCTTACGAACCCATTTTCTGGAATGTGCTCCATTTCCATTAAATCGGTTTCTTCGCTCCATGTTTTGTAAATATATGAAACATTTATGTCTGTGTAATTCTCTACGGCGTCCTAAAAAAGTAAGTATATTATCAGAAATTTAATCTGTAATTAAACTTTATACAAATAATGAAAAGCATTACATATTTTATTCTATACAGGGTGTTTCCAAAATAGAGGGCAATATTTTACGTATGCATTTAAATTCATTACAACATGTGTCCGGAAATGTTTGGTTCCCAAGTAACGGCCATCAAAACAGCATTATTCACCGTATTCAGTCGTACGGCTTGATCTAACGTTTGCTGATCAATTATTAGGTAGAGGTGGCTCGATTGCTTCGCCTCACCTGATTTGAACCATATTGACTTCTACTTGTGGGGTACTTTAAAATCATTCGTTTATTCGTCTCTGGCGACTGACATAAATTATAAAAGAATAAAATAAACAGGTATTTCATAATTCGAATTATTGTAAGTTTAAAATAATGTACTCTCACCTTTAAAGGACTGGGACTTACGACAGTAACATGGTGTCCTTTGGATACCAATAACTTCATGACATTTTGATGGAATTTTATATGACTATAGTTGGGTATCGGGAATATTCCTAAAATTCTTGCTGAATCACATTGGTGAAGCGATAAAATCCAAGACATTCCCACCAAAACGTGAAGTAATTTACTGATTACAGGTACACCTAAATAAACCACAATGAAAAAATATTACACGTTATTACTGACACAAGGGATAATTATTATAAATTACTAAATTATTTTATATATGGGGTTTATACAGTGGAATTGATACTAGTTAAATCTAATATGAAAGTATCATTAAATTTAGATTCTTTTGTCTTCCAATTTATTGATTCTATCAAAACAGATACCGTCATTTTTGTTACATAAGTAAAAAATTAGCAAACTAATATACAGAAATATGAATATCCATAAATGTGAAAGAAAGGCAACACACAGATGCAAATAAGTACAAAACGTAAAATACATAGGAAAGAAACTTCAATACCGGAATAAATGCTTTAAATCTCTGCTCTAAAGTCTCTTTAAAATCTCCATGGGAAGTGAAATGAACAAATAATAATTATAGTTACAATGATAAACTTTCAATAATTTAAAAATTTTAAACAGCATATACATTTAATAAAGTTAAGATACTTCAGTTAATTATGAAAAAAATATATATAAAAGGCAATTACATAAACACGAAGTAACTAAATTTTTTTATAACGAAAAAATTTGACTAACATAGATCTCAGTAAATCCATACATAGTCCATAATTTTGGGTAATGATATGCGATATAAATGATTTTACAAATAATATTCACTCAGCTGAAGCTTTTCGGCAGGGCTAAAGCTCGTCAAGCCACATTACATGTTCACGACTTAAGCCGGCGCCACACGATGCTACGAACTCCGTCCGACGTTAGACGCTTGAATGTTGGACGCGTCGAGTGTCCGATCCGCCAACTACGAGTGTCGAGTGACGAGCGTCAACGATTTCTTCAATCAAGTTTTGTTAATATATTCGTATCGGTGATTTGTGCTTTGACAATTACGTCTTCATTACGTATAAGTTAATAATTTATATATTTTGAATAATATTTATTAAATATATAGTATTTTTATGCACTATAAGTTTATGAAATAACGAGTTTTATTAATATTTTTTCATAAAAAATTTGCTGCTTTGATTGAAATTACACACTTAAATAGGTAAAAGGCTACCATACAGTAATGAAATTGGAATTTAGGGGCCGCCTCAGTTATTGAAATAAAATAATAAGAAAATTTCTTTTGCACCCAGAATATCCGGGGCCGAAATGAGTGAAAATATCATTCAGGCCTTGGAAGTTGCAGTAGCGACAAAAACTTATTAATTTATTTAAATAGCTGAGGAGATCCCTAAAATTGGGGGACGGAACGTACTGTAATTAAATTTTTACATTGCTTTGGCACACGTTGCTTTTTATTTTTAAGTCGGGTAATATAATTAATTTATTTATAATGGTAAAATTAGTTAATATTAGGGCGTTTTGTATCAATTTTCTATATTTTAATTTCCCTTCCACATCCTTGTATTTTTCCTCGGTTATAACGAAAGCATTTATATTAAAAAATCTTGTCGTTTTTATTTTTTTATTCGTTGATTTGCATGACTTTACTGTAGAATGGATAACAACTCGTCAATAATACTTTGCAGAAAGACAAGAAATTACTATTGTGGCAGAAGCAATAATAACATCCTCATCATACTCCATTTTAAACATAATTTTCTGATTCTAAGTTTAAAATAAGTAAAAAGACTTTTTTTAATTATTTATTACACTAGTAGCCTGTTTTCTTGAATATCTATAAAAGGCCTTATTTTCATATTTTACAAGATTTGTGTTACAGATTTCTTCTATTTTTTTATAATTTTTTTTAACAATAATAAAACTAATCAACTAAAACTAAGGACAGAAGGGTAAAGGGTGAATGGGAGTAGGAGGATGAAGGGAAAATGCTGTGAGATCACAGCTGGCGGAATATGGAAGGAAAGAAAGAGCGGACAATATGAAGGGAGAGGAAAACTATGTTATGTCATAGCTGCTTCCATCCTTATTTTACATTAAATACAATTTACAAACTGATATTTTTTACACATTTTTTATAATACTTATATATATATATATATCTCAATTTTGGAAGTTTTTTTTTTCAGGGGGTCTGTAGAGCAGACTGTGTATTATGCAGAACGCTCTCCCTGCATAAGTTCTACCAGTAAAGCAGCGTGGAGTCGCAGGAGGTCAACCATTGCTCTGGTCTTGTCTCCTGGGCTTCCTTTTGGAGGCAGGAGACAGTCTAATGAAATAAAAAGACTGCCAATAAGTCATCTAAAGAACATTTCGCAAGGCTGCCGAATAGCGGCAGAGCTACGCCGCGTGACAATAAAGCACTTTGCTTTCGCTGCTACAATTGTGGTGACTGGAAACATGTTGCTTCCCAGTGTCCATAACCTTTAAAAACTGAACGCGCTTGTTTCCAGTGTGGTCAAGTGGGTCATTCAAGGCGGTTGTGTCCCAGCAGAGATGATCTGGTAACCTCGAGGCCGATGTCGACGACATCTGGAGCGCTGCATTCGGCGTCCGGGAAGAAGAACGGTGTCCTCAACACTGAGATTAAAGAACCTTACGTAGTGACGTTGTATTTTGTTGCGTGAAAAGTGATCAAGTGAACTGTGAATGCAGGATGTGCAATCCTAGATACCGGTTCGCCAATTTCTTTGACAAATAATAAATATGTTCCGGTGACGGCGCAAAAGCTAAAAGCCGCGGAGAATTCATTTTATGGTATAAAGAGGACGAAACTAGAAATATTGGCAATGTTAGATACCTGTATACAAGTGTCTGACGTGCCAATTAAAATATTATTTGCAGCAGTACCAGATGAAACAATATCATATATCGCTTTGTTAGGACGTGATTTTTTAGCATGCCGAGGGATTAATGTAGCGTTTGGTCGGGATATGAAAATTAACTGTGCTAATCAGGAAACCCAAACCTTGGAAACTGCATTGTGCGAACTATTGCATATAGATACCGTGGTTAAAATGATTAGTTGAGACAAAATTAATGTTTGTCCAGATTTAGAGCCTGCGGAAATGGAGACACGACTTATGAGACTGAATATAGGAGCCGTTGATCGTGCTTCAACAATGAATTGTGAGATGAATATTGTTTTGAAGCATGAACAGCCTTTTTATTTCGGTCCAAGACGATTTCGTATTTGGAGAAACAGGAACTCCAAGTTGTACTGGACGCGTGGACAAGTAATTCATCTTATGCAAGTCCCATTGTGACCGTACGGGAAAAAATCTGGTGACATACGA
Organism: Eucriotettix oculatus; assembly: GCA_034510155.1. Lineage (NCBI taxonomy): Eukaryota > Metazoa > Arthropoda > Insecta > Orthoptera > Tetrigidae > Eucriotettix > Eucriotettix oculatus. The sequence goes on along the minus strand of CM067376.1, from coordinate 133,583,421 downwards.
GTATGTGTCTATTACAGATCATTGTATGGTATTACTTTGCGTGATAATTTTCCGACGCCATTTATTGATGATATTTTAGACCGGTTATGAAGCAAAAAGATCTTAACTTCGTTAAATCTTCGCGACGGCTTCCACCATATAAAGATGGCATAACATACTGCCCTCGTGACACCATTAGGGCAGTTCGAATTTTTGCGAATGCCATTCGGGCTTAAAAATGCGCCTTGTGTATTACAATGATTTGCCCACGGATTGTTTACTGATTTGGAGAGGCAGGACGATGTTTTTCTGTTTTGATGACATTAATTGCGTATGTAATCGTAAATTATATCAAACAGTATTTTATATACACGATGTCACGTTCTATAATTACATTTCACCGCAGTAACAACAGCAAGGTAACTACATATTTGGACTAACGTCTGTGTAATACCTTCATATAAGTGAAATGTTACGGTAATATTTTATATGGAGAACGTAGATTTTCCCGACGAAGATGCTGGATGAAGAGTTCTCGGGATTCCAGTCGGGTGATGTTGTAATCCACGTTTCTATGGCTGACACCGCCATCATCTTCAGGTGAAGTGCTTTCGAATAAAAAATTGGTGGTTTAAATAGTGCCGATCGAATTATCCTGTCCAATCAGGGGTTCCCTTGACTAGTACGTAGAAACGTTGTAGATTAAACCGACATCACCCGACTGGAATCCCTAGAACTCTTCATCCATATTTTATATGGTTTTGAAATTTATCATTCATTGGCATATTTGTTAATCGAGTATTCCATTGTTCGAGTAAGGATAACAAAGAAGGGAAAGGAAACAAAAAAGAAGATAGTGGTGAAATCAGAAAGGAGAATAGCAACATGAAAGAAAATATCAAGAAGAATAAATTGAACTCGGTCTGAGCGAAAGAGAAGAAATTATTAAAGACGAGATGAAAAATGAATAATAGAATGGTATACTGGGACAAAACACGCACGTTTCTAATAGCAAGGGAGAAGAAGGGAGGGGGGGCTGGATCTAGGCAGTTTGGATCAAAGTGGATATTAATTTATTAATTGGTTGATAGAATCAAGAATTGATTCTACATATTCTTCTTCTTCCTTGGCTCTGCACCCATTCAGGGCCTTGGCTCTACCATGCTGACTGGGCAATGTATTCTTACATGACACATTCAGAAAGAAGGTATATGTACTTTCAAAACTACTTTGTCAGCGTATCGATTCTCTAGGTAGTCTTAATCCCAATCTCCGTGACCATGATGGCACAAACAACGAAGCACACGCCAGGATTCTAACCCGGGGCCTCCTCGTCCGGAAATATTCAATCAGTTTCTTTTTTTTTGGATAGTAGCTCTAAATCCTTATTCCACAAGATTAGTTACGGAAAGGTATCAAGAAGCTTAATATTTTCCACATTCTTGGATATAAGCCTCATTTTACTATAGTTTTTCATATGCACCAATATTAAAATTTACTTTTACTTTCTTCACCACAAATGATTTTTCATCGAGTCATACGCCCTCAATTTCAATCCAACTTCAAATCGTTTTCCTTTGTCGAATTTAAGATAGGTTGTTTGTAAATCTTTCAATGCCCTTATCTTTTGTACTTGAAATTCTCTCTTCCGTTGATTGAACCGATGTATTTCAAGTTTCTCAATAAATAACGACACAATACTTTGGAAACTTATAAGAATTTTATTAGCTCCTTGAAGCTGCAAATTGACATCAATAAATCCACCAAATAAAATACATAATTCATTATTATTTTTAACTGTCGATACAAATTGGTCTCATTATCACTTAAAAAATTGTATTGCACTATGTGGAAACATTCCATCAATTTTCGCATTGGAGTTGATCATGCAGGCATTGCATATAGTACATTTTCAAAAATTTAAATTGGCACGAGGCGTTTCATGAAAATCTAATAAAATGTTTTTAAATACAATATAACTAATTATTATATGGACCTCATTTCGACACTAACTTTTTAAAAAAGAACATAAAACTATCGATGAATTGTACTTTGTTTTGTAAGTATTGATTTAATGTTTTTAAATAATGTTAATAATTTTTTAGAAATTTTTTAAAAAATTTGAGGTTTAGGATCGAACAAAGCCCCTACTACTCACTTTTGTAAACCTGAAATTCCTCAAGTGGGTGGAAGGTACCAGTGTTTTCTACCACAGGTAAGGATAAAGCCTAAGAAACTTGAGAATGGTACAATTACCTGTTAAAGAAATAATGCGCACATGCCCCGTCCTATCTCAATTGTTTACAATGCAAACAAATCTTTGAGCTAAAAGATAACGTGTGTTAATGAACCCGTCACAAAGACTTCATCTGAATATGGATGGGCGCACAAATAGTTTTCGCCGTTAGGGTTCATATCCATATAACGGCTCCGAGAAACCTCTTGGATAAAATACATTGTATTATTATTACAGACAAGTTACACTGACGAAAGGATGGAGTAAGGCTGGTTTAAGTTAAAAAAACATGAAATAATATTCCAAAAATGTTGCCAATAGTATTTCACAAATATAATAGAGTAATATTACGTTATAGCCATCTTCCGTCATTTATTTAGTTTTTAGTTTATTACTTACTGCACATGTCTTCTCTTTACATGCAGGACTCTTGAACACAATGTTTCGTGCATCCCGAAATCGTGTTTTATCACCATGCAATAAACGGCCTGTTCGTACACATAACAACTTATGTAATTCTTAGCGCAGGTAAACGGCAAGAATTCTGGTTCCTTCTGCTGTGTGGTAGATTCCCTGATAGGGGCTACGGTAAGCCTCATTGGACCAATGGGGTATGTCCGAATGGATCTGACGGGAGTGAGAGATTTCGAGCCTCCACACCTTAAGGCCGGGAGGAAGCCTTCCGATGGCGCCCGTGTTAAGCCACCGTCGGGTGAGTATACCCGACAAAGGAAAGGAAAATAATTTACCTAATTAACAAGTCGCTAATGACCTCGATATTGGTTCGACTGTAAAAACAAAATTTTAAAAAGATTCTTCCTGGTACACTGAAGGGAGGTCGTGTAGCCTTCCATGGTGTGAGTCTGAGAAGGGCCTTCCTGATCCTGAGTGGCAATGGTAGTTTGATTTTCAGGAAGAAGCTGGATGGACCAGCACGTGACCCTGTGTATGCCAAAAGGCTTTACAGGGCGAAAGCTTGTATTTGGCGTACAGAGCCCAGAAGGGCCCCTCGCCTAAAGTGCTCACGCTATTCGTGGTAAAGTCGAGTCGAAGCAGCCGAAGATGCTACCTTCCGACTTAACCCTTCCCGAACCGATTCGCGGAGTGCGGGAAAAGTGTATGATCAGTTTGAATGCGGATCCCACCCCCCGAGTTTTTGATTTGTGGTAAATGTACTCCACCAGAAACGGCGAGAGTGCCCTCGGGGCGGCTGCCTCACCTAAGGGCTGGATGCTTCAATACCAGGCTTAGTCCGCCTCCTACTATGAGGTTTCGCATAACTTAGTGCCCGGAAGTTTAGCACCAGCTTCATGGGTTATGAGTGTTGCAACCCTTTCGTGATCATTCGGCGTTTCTTGCAGACCGAGTCGGCGAACCGCCCCGAATAGGGGTTCCCAAGTTGGCCACCTCATCAGCACGTTCACCGCCGTCTTCCTCCTCATCGCAATCGCAGTTTGGGTGAGTCCTTTCTTCCAACCTCTTACAGTTTTTCCTAAAAGAGTCATGTCCACTTAAATTGTGAACAAGTTCTCGTTTTTGCGTCATTGCCCTTAGTCTTAACCTGTTTTGCGGAGCTGGTAGCACTCGTCTTTTCCACTTGCTTTTGTAGGTCACATTCCAGGCATGTGCCCAGGTACGGTTGATCCACTTTATCATTGATACCTTCGAGTCGCAAGACTCGTTCGTGAGGGCACGTGCCGTTTGCGCATCTCCTTTGCTTAGAAAGTTGGTCACCGCTCGTGCTCGAGCAGTGAGCTCCAGCGGTGGCATCCCACTTACAATCTGAAGTGCCTCGAGAGGCGTGATGTTATAGTCTCTAAGGAGACGAAGGAGAACCCTCCTTTGCACAATTTGCAGCTGCCTACGAACGGCGACATTCTTTAGCACTTGCGGTGCAGCCGGAATGGCGGACAAGGCTATGGCCTCGAAGTCCGACCTGTAAAAGGTCAGGAACTTGACCGGCGTGATTTTGTACTCTCTGCGTGCAACTCATAGTATATGGTTAATTACCTTAACTGCTCTAGGTAACACCTCTTTGAAGTGAGTCATGAAACTGAGCTTCTCATCCAGTACTACACCGACGTACTTCACTTCCCTACAGTCGGCGATTGATTTGCCGCGGCATTTGATAATCAGGAGGCGACCCAAGGTAGTTACAAAGACTATTGATCACTGCTTGCAATAATTCATGATAATGGTAATGGGTGCGTCGTCGACATCCCTAAAAATACACATATTATCAAAGACTCCGGTGAAATCTGCAAGAATGGTCATCTGATACTTTTCGTTTGAATCTCACAGATAGTTTACTACCTTTATTATGGCATCTGCAGCCGACCGTCCTTTACGGAATTCGAACTGCAGATCGCGTAAACCGCCGTTGGCGTCAACATTCGCCAGTGGTCTATCTGCGAGGATTTTCTCTAGCACTTTAATCCATATTACTCAAAAGGCTTATCGGTCTATACGACTTTTGGTCAACCAGGCAGCGGACACACATTGTCCACTTTAAAAGACTTAGCAGATTGTCCGCCATTCTTTTAATACTGGCAGGAACATTTCACAAATCAAACGACATATCGGCGTGCTCTTATTACAATTAATTTTCATTTTATTTCAACTGTCCAATCTTTTATATTATCCCAATCTCGTTGCAGAAATTCTTCATCAATCTCAATCTCAATTTTAATTTTCCTATATATTACTAAATCATCAGCAGGAAGTTTCACCTGCGAATTAATGTCAAAAACTAAGTCTACTTGAAGTAGAAACAATAGGGAACCAATTATGGAATTTTGTGTGTATGCCAATGTTGCATTCGCAACTGAGAATAATTCGTTTCCTACTGGACACTTTATTCATTAATTTTCTAACTTTCTTTGGATGTGGACTTTCATTCTTACGGAATCTTGGAAAAATGTATATCTATTACTGGATCAAACACAACCACGTATTTATATCCCACTATTTCTGCTTCGGGTATTTTCTCAATTACTTCGTTTTCAAATTTTCCAGTGTCATTTAACAGCTTATCTATTTTTGGGGAGCGTCAAAAATTCACATGTAATATGAACTAAAATTTTTAACTCTGTACAATATACAATAACAAATTTATTCTTTCATAAAAATTGTTAAGTATTTCTGTAAATTTTTGATCCTTTTGGATTTAAATACCTAAATAAGGGGCGGCGAATTTGACCTACAACCTCGAGCGACAGAACCTCACGCTAAACCACTGGTGTTGCTCGATTAATAATTGTTGCGTTTACTTGCCAGCATACCAGATTTATATGTTTATATTATATCATACTTTTTCTCTGCATCTTTTTCACTTCATCATGAGTGAATCTGAAAATTTAGTTCGTAATTTTTGATGTAACGAATTTCACGAATCTGTACCTGTTAATTTTCTCTTGTGCTTTGATTTTAGAGAATCCGCGTTGATTTATCATCATCGTGTCCTGAATGATTTTACTATGTTCGCTGTCGTATCTTTCCACGATTATTTACAGCACGTCCGACTTTAAATGAGCTCAATTTTTCTAATGTCGTCGATAGATACAATAAAAAAGAACCAACAGGTTTCTTATTCACTTTATCCCTCAGTTAATTTTTCCTCCACTGTTTTAGAAAGTACCCTTATTTGCCGGAACTTTTGATGTGTTTAAGACGTACAGTTTTCGTTAAATTTCATCTTATGTACCAAATTCTTTAATTTCCTTTTGTCCGATCGGTGTAACGCTATTATTTAAATTAGATGAATCTTTGCTGTCGCATTCATTCCATGTCGCAATCTCGATCCAGTTTATTGTCCTTGGTTCGCACCTGATTTTAGTGCTACATTTGTATTACCTCGTTTTTAAATTAAATAACGTGGATGGTTTGTTAATTTACTGCGTTCTCACCTTAGAATGTTCGAACTATTGCACTTGTAATCCGTCCAAATGGATATATGGCGGGTTGTTGTTTAAAAACATTGAAAACTTGAAGAGTATAAATTATCTTTCTCTATATAGATGAATGTCGTTATTTTATTGTAATTTATCTGAATGCATCAGGTCAGAATGTAAATCCTTCAAACTTATATCTTATATTAAAAGAAGATGTAGAGGAATGAGGTTTTATAAGCTTACATATTTATATTTGCAATTACATGCTTGCGCAACACAATAAAATTCCTTAGACTAGTGTTTTCCACCTTTTCTTTCCATGTTCCAATTAAGTTTTCCTGATATTATGATATCCTATGAAAAATTTATACACATTTCTTATATTAAAAATTGTATTGGTCTATAAATTAAGCCGAATTACAGCTTGTTCAGGGCAAAATGCATTTAGGAAGAAATAAGTAGGAAGTTATTAACAGACAAAAGTAAATAAATTTTCAAAATACTTAATACGCGGTTAAGTTTCAAGCTAATTTATATGGAAGATACTGGCAATTTTTTCCATTCCCTACTCATTTCCGATCGAATGAAAGAAATAACTATCTGATAAATAAAAAATAAACTACGTTTTACAGATAATTTAATTTTAATGGGGAAATTCTGGCGGAGATGAAAGTAATATGTAAGTTAAGGATGTTAAATATATTATAAAAGAAGAACGTTAAATGGGATACTTGAAAATAAGTTTATGCACGTGCAGGACAATAAATCTTGGAATCTTAAAAATCTATACAATGACCATCTCTCCTTTAGTTCCGAAGGAAGACGGTCATAAGAAACAGGGATAATTTGCCAAACAGTTTTAAAAATTAACTAAAAATACAGTTATAAATTTAATTAACCAACGATACATATAGAACTTGGAGTAAAATTTTCTCTTTTAAAGAAAATAGAAACAATTAAAAATTTCACAACTTAGGCCATCTGGACGATTGTTCTTACATAAATAGTTTTCGTTCACATTAAATAGGGTTGATGATTTTTTGAAAATACCTTTCTCCTACAAAATCTTTGCCGGTAATAAATTATTTATTTTTTTGGTGGTCCATCCTGCGAGATTTTAGCGAAGAGAAATATGGGTGTCTCTTAAGAAAAAAAATATTCGGCCAGTAGTATGTAGCTTTACTAAATGTGTATGCTAAGCTGTTCAGAGAAGCTATAGGCGATATTATGAAAGTCAATAACGACACAACGTATAATCCACACGATTTCTCACTTGCTTTGTGTCTTTATCGCAGCCCTTACATATTTCATTACCTGACTTTTCGGAAACACGTTGTATGGTATTTATTTTATCCTAATTTACTTCGGTATTTTGGCTACTTCATTTATGTATTTTGTTCCCTAAAAACCTATAAATTTATAATTTAAATACTCAAGATTTAAATGATTAGTAATCGATATGAATCGACTTTCAATTGAAATTCATTATATTACCATAAAAACTTAGTATTTTTTGTATAACATACGTGGTTAATTCTTCGGGATTGTGTAGTAGCTTTTAGTATAATATTTTAACACATAAATATGAAACTGATATCATCACCATGAAGAGCTAATCTCATAACATTTGTTTTATTTAATTAATAAATATTGAATTATTCCTAACATAAGCAATTAATCATTAAATATATGTTGGAATAAGCAAAATTTATAATATTTACAAATATCGTTATACAATTTATTTTCATTATTTTAAATATTTTGGGCGTTTTTAGTTTTGGATGCTATGTTGGTAACTCTCTTGTTTGTTCTTTGCCAAGGAGAATGATTGCAAAGACTTTCACAATGTAATGAAATGGCGAGTGTTAAAGTTTTAAACTCTATTTAACCTAAACTCGATGTGATATAAAATAAACATTGCTTGTTTCTGATAATAATGACATCTAATGCTATAATCAGGCCTGGTGAAAGTTCGAGTTCCAGCTCTGTTATGAATATCAAAGAAAAGGAGAAGTATATAGAAGAATTCGACTTTCCGTTTTGTGATGAATCTACAAAATACGAGAAAGTGGCTAAAATTGGTCAGGGAACGTTCGGGTACATGCGCTTTTAAATTTTCACTATTTTTATTTTAACGCATTAACATCAAGGTGCAAGCCTTTTTGTAGTGACATAACCTAACTACTTGCCAAAAGTTACGTTCCCTTCCCTTGTGATTGTTTTGTATAGTTTTTAACCGATATATATATGATAGTGTTCTTTTATCTAAATTACAGAGAAGTTTTCAAAGCTAGGGATAAAAAGAATCCAAAAAAATTCGTAGCAATGAAGAAAGTATTGATGGATAACGAAAAAGAGGGAGTAAGTGATTATTCCTTTGCTATTTATCGTTATTAGTGGCGTGTTTGTAAGTTATTGTTTTGTTTTTCAGTTTCCAATAACTGCACTTAGAGAGATACGCATTCTGCAACTTCTCAAACATGAAAATGTTGTGAATTTAATTGAAATTTGTAGGACTAAAGGTACTACTATTTCATTATGTATTTATGTAATTAACTCCCTAGATTTTTAAATTAGATGCTAATATGGTCTAACAAACAAAACAAAATGTACTAACTTATTTACTGATAGTTTTTAGAATCAAAATCTCTGTTTTTTTGTGTTTTGTGATAGCCCTAATATTAATTTTATACTGCAATTTCCCAATGTGTAAATGTTCTGGATTAAAATATTTAGTTTATTATTCTGCTGTATCTTGTGAGAAGTGTTATTTGCTTTATCAAAATTGTAATTGGCAACACCTAATTTTCAATTATAAACCTAATCACAAGTCCTAATAAACTTTTCATATAACCGATAAAAACAAGGAATTGTTTCTTGCTTAAGTGGATAAATATTCAACACACATTTAAATGTCCCAGTGCTTTAAATCACTTCATAATGTAATTTATAGTTCAATGAACTAAAATTGTCATTTACAGATGTAAAACATAATCTTTTATATGAATTATGTAAGCAATAAATTCTTGTCCCTACTAACCCTAATTGTTTTTTATTTAAATATATAAATGTACCAAAAATTTAAATTTCTGGAGCTGATACAGTTTGGTTTTACTAGCCCCACCCCTCCCCAGTGTTCATGACTCCAAAAATTTCCAAAATTCCGACAGTTGCCCCACATATCAGGTAAGGGTATAAATATTTATCATTTTACCATCCGTGTCAATTAGCTTTACACTATCACATTAGTAACTAGTTCTGTTAAAAGAAATGTTTTTAGCCATCTTCCTTATGGGTCACAATGTTGCTACAGGACTAATATTTGATCATAACAGCATGACAAAATCGTATGTTGATTTCAACACTGAGCTTGAAGGCTACCTTATGCTGTATGCTAACAGTAAAATATAAATAAAAACTTTTAGGATTGACATTTTTCAATAAAAATTGTAATGGGTACAGCTCAAGAAATTGGACATGAAATAACAAATTCACTATATCATTTTAATCTCTAAAATATCATCTTTCAAATAAAATGAAATATCTTAAACTGTTTCATTTTAATTTTTTCCAAAATTAGCACTAGAGAAAAGGCCTGTATTTAAGGCTAGGATTGTTTTGGAAAAATATTTAACATTGTCAAATTCAACATCATCTGAGATATGAAAGAAATCTCCTGCCTGAATAGATGCAGGCTCAGCCATCAATAGTTGTCAGTATTTTCACTATAGAGTTCTTATTGAAGAATATACAATGTACTGGTGTTGCACTCTGGACATTATTTAATTGACATTAACATTTTAATTTTTTTTGTATGATACATGAAGATCAAAATAAATCTTACAATTTCTAAGGAAAATATGATAGACAGTTGGTCAACAAATGTAGATAGATCTTGGTTAACCACACGTTTTTCCCTATATAATTATAACAAATCAAATTAATATTAGAATATGTTTCTGTTGTGAAATACATTTTTGGAATAGATTTGCATACATATATATTTAATATTTATCGTTATGTAATTTATTGAGACCAATATGTAATATGCTTCATCTCTCTTATTGATATTTTCTATTCTGCCTTTGTAATTTTAATACAGCATGAACTTCATTTGATATTTAAAACTATTTTTCAGCTGCTCAATATAATCGCTACAAGTCTACATTCTACCTAGTTTTTGATTTTTGTGAGCATGATTTAGCAGGCCTATTGTCAAACGTCAATGTTAAATTCAGTTTGGGAGAGATTAAGAAAGTAATGCAGCAATTGCTCAATGGACTTTACTACATTCATAGCAACAAGGTAAGGTGATACAATTATATTTATTGCAAATTATAGGCTAAATTTATTTTATTTATTTGTAAAGAGAAATTTTTATCATTTTACATACACAATTAGCACCGTTTATGTAATAGTGGTTTATTGGGGTTATTTATTCATTATTGGAGTCTTTGTCTTTAGTTAATATATAAAATATTTGATCATCAGTAATTATAATCAGCAAGTACAAAAATAAAATAAAAAATTTGCTTAAACACTTTTAAAAACGTACCATTTCTACCTGGATAAATTAACATGGAAAAATATTTGGGCAACATTAAATTTAGTCTTCAATAAAAAAATATAACAAATTTTATTTAATTTTCTGTTATCTGTGATTGTCCAAAATATAATTATTTTATAAACCTCATTATTGGTGCTTGTAAGCATTGCCCACTTAGGCAGCTTTCTCACTAATAGTCTTGCTACACTTTTTAATTTAACCTGTCAGTATCACCTCACTGTTTCTTCATAAAGACATTATAATGATTCCTTTATTTCATTTTTTTATAATATTGAATTACTATTCTCATTCCACTATGTTAACTGCTTTAAATTTGACTTTTGCATTGCTTTGGCAGGCCATTTGTTCTTTGCCATCTGCTAAAATCTTAAAATACAATCGACTACCTATTCTATATAATTAATCACAATTAGGCACTGAGCAGGTATTCTCAAAACTCTGCCAACTAATGTTTGATCTCCAAAGAACTCTGTAAGGAACTTTTACATATTTAGTTATATTTTGTCCATTCAGTAGCTACTGTTTACAATCTACCCAACACATATATAATTACAAACATCTCTAATTTAGTCAACTCTATCCCCAGAGACCCTGCACTACTTAAATCACTTCCACCTAAATGTTGTATACATGCATTATATATCATTCAATTTTGCTAATTTTAAACAAATTGGGTCCTCAAAATTTTAGTTCACTACACATTGATAGATTTATATCTTCTAGTGCATGAAGAAATAATTTTCTCTTTAAGTATGTTGGTTATAAGACGGAAAGTTCTTATTTTCAGATCCTTCATAGAGATATGAAAGCAGCTAATGTTCTGATAACTAAAAATGGCATTTTGAAATTAGCTGATTTTGGTTTGGCAAGAGCATTTAGTGCCAACAAAAATGGTCAGGGGAACAGGTAAATCTAATTTAAGTTCCCTAAATACTTTTTTGTTCGGCTGCTCGATATTCTTTGGATATCGTGAAGGTAAGGTCACTTATATGATATATTGTAATTGAATTTGTGAAAGAGCAACAATTAATGTCAAAAGTATCTCCCTGGTACTGAGTTTGTATGTGACTGAAATTCTGTCCAAAATTTAAATTCAAATTTAACAACTTAAGCATATATTCTTGAACTCTGAACCCTGAAGCATTAGTACCTTACATATTTCATTCAAGGCAGTCTTCTAAACTATAGCCTTTAACTGGTACTTCAAATCATTGTAAACGAACCAAATGGTATTTGGCTAAAGTTAATTCAATAAAAATGGGTCAATTTATACCTTCTAGCCAACTCACCATCATAAAAATTTTGGCATGTAAATATATAATATATAATTTCTTTTTCATAAATATAGGATGTCAGTATTGCAGGCTTAAACTCATATTACATCTCTGTATTATCTATGCTTTATAGCTTGTGAACCAAGTAGAACATGAATGAAAAATTTATGGATTTGAAAGCTCGTATATCTACTTTAAGTAGTCTTTGCAATGACTTATCAAATGGGCAATAGTGCTGATCCAATGTTACCATGTATAACAACATCTGGTAGGAAGATATAAATATGCTTTATGTCTCCTATTTTCATTGGACAACCTGAACATGACTTGGGCATATCATAGAAACTTGGGTGATATTGTATTTAAAGATAGTGTAAGAAAATGTCAGTACATCAGGAGATGAAAGAACAGGTAGTCACTGAATTGATGCAGGGCCATCTGTATTATTTTTTGCCACTAAGCTAGGATTTCAGTCCCACAAACTGATAGGATTGGTGCTCTTCACATGCTGCTGATATATAAATACACATTTACCATAATCTTCCATGGTAAAACATCTACAAATCAGCGTGGGAAATGATTTAATATTCACTATCTGGATGAGCAGTAAGTGACTGATCTGCTAGCACCATAATTGAAATTGAATAAATAAATTTTTATCCTAAAATCACCTTGAACTTACTAGGTTTTGAATTTTTTATTTCATCTGGATAAGTGCATCCTAAAACAGTGGAATCAAACTATTGTCATTCACATCCTAGAAAATATCTTTCTATCTTAATTCTAAAGTAAACCAAGAGTAATATATATTCTTAGTGGTAGAAATTTGAGGAGATAAATTTGTCATACCAAATTTAAGTAAAAAATTATTAAAAACCTGTTGTTGGTTTTTTAATAACTTGGAAACCATATATTTTTCCAAAAAAATGACTACAAACTGAATTAAAGAAGAAAAAATCTATATTATATTTGCTTCTGCTGTAAGCACTCAATGGTCCTGCACAAAAATTTTATGCTAACTGTCCACTATTCACCCTTTTAATGACGTCAATTTATTATTATGGACTGGAAAAAGAGACAGAGCTATAGACATAAATTGAAAGTTGGTTTTGTTATGTTCCATAGAAAGAGCATGTTAGATTTTTAGGGTCGAAGCCCTCCTATTCCTCAGGACAGAACAAAATTGCACCTTGTGTGGACAACCAGAGTTTGAATTTGGCATGGTGATGGCAGCCATCCTAATGTGCAATCCTATTCTATTCTGAGGTCCAGAAAAGCCTAGTGACTCCAACTATCAATTCAAGATAAGTAAGCAGTTCTGTAGCTGTTTCAAGTCCAGATGAGTTAATTAATTTGACATTGCACATCTTCAATTCAAACATGCCTTGAGATGACCCATTACATCACATAATCTCTTTATTTTTATATATTTGGAGTTAAACCCAACAAAATTTCTTTCCATTAATTTTCACTTTCTCAGTTCATTGTTTTGAAATCACTGGAACTATTTACACTTATTGTTTTAACATTACCATACTTAAATATACCCAATTATTTAGAATAGGCTATACCTATATTAAATAAATAAATATATGTATAAAGCATATTTCCTATCTTTCTCCCTCATTTACTATCTGTACTTACTATCCAATGCGTGTGACTTCATCATGTTACATACGTTTCATTAATTTGTAATTTATCCTCAAATGGATGCTTCTAATAATCTCTCTACCATCCCATCTAAATACTTCTTATATAACTTATAAGACTGATATCTTCGGTAGCCTAATGGTCAAGGTTCTCTACGGCTACCGTGGAGGCTCTGTGACGTTCTGGGTTCGAGTCCCGGCGCTGCCGAATATTTTCAGTCTTTCTTTCTTCTCTACGCTTGACATATGTCTTTCTCTGAGCATACTTCTGTGCCAAATATTTGATTCAAAGTGTATTTCTTTCTCCCTCATTTACTATCCAAATGTCCAATGCATGTGACTTTGTCACATTACATACGTTTTATTAATTTATATATATCAACTTGATGTCATCCTAAAAGATTTTTCTCATTAAATTAATTTTCCAGGAAAATTAGAATTATTTGCAATAAGATAATAAATAAAAAGTAAAAGTTTTGGAGCTCTATCTCATAATTGAAAATGTTCTTTGATTGGTTGTAAGCATACTAATTCAGTAGATACTGTGTGGAGTGGTGTGAAGTTCAAAGCAACTCTGCAGCTGCCAGTTAATTTTGTATTTATTTATATTTCTGTTAGGATCTGCGATTTGTTTGGTAATAATCATACCCTAATTTTCTCATTTTGTAAAATGGAGAGAAACTTTGAGAAAACAGACTTCCTAAAATATATGCAATAATGGATGGTCTATTCTTCAAAAGTAAAACATTTAAATGATACAAAACTTGAAATCATGAGAACTGCTGTGTAATGTGTCCTGTACATGCTAGAGTTTTTTGCTAGAGCTGTGTTACTCAAAGCTGTTAGAGACGTGTAAATATGTGAAAGAGTTGTTACCAGAGAGACAAAAGTTGTTCTGCTGTTCTCAAGCATCCGAGTGTTTGAGTGTGTAAACACCATCTACTCTAGCATATTTTTCTGTCACTTCTCTGTTTCTCTATAGCAGGCATTGCCAAAGTTTTCTCCCTAGCAGCAGTGTGCGTTGCTTGTTCTTGTTGTTATTTGATATTATGGACACTTTCGACAAATAAGAAATGTTGAAAATGAAGAGAAACAAAAAGGAATAATTTCGCTGTGTGGAATAGATGAGAGAACAAAGTTTGTATTCAGATGAGGCCCATAGTCACCTAAAATTTAAGAAAGAATTTTGCAAATAAATGGCATTTAAGCAAACTTCAGAAGATACTCGACTCAGGAAATCACCGATTACATAACACATGAGACTAAACCTAACATCGACTCGCTATGGAGAAGCATAAACAGAAATGATGGACAAGTCACTTCACGCAACTGAACTGCTAGAAATTGAAACAGGTGTAGGATCTGAATTCCGCCACAAAGCTAATAAATTTGTTTGAAAGAAATCCAGTTTTATAGGACATTACTGTGCAGGACTATTGAGATATCCATAAAAATGATGTAATAAAATTGCTGCAGAACTTGTAAAACTTGGCAAGATATCAAAACAATTTGTAAATTTCAACTAAGCAGAGAGTTGAGGAAAATATACATTAAAATGGACAAGATCCAGGAACCAATTATGGGGAATATTTTAGCTAGTGAATTTAATCCTTTTTGATTTAATAAAAAGAAACAACTGTTGTTCTTGTTAATGCTTGTACTATAACTCTCTTGTAAGAGGGAAATATGACTAGATAGAAATTTCGTGTGTGAACAGCTACGAGAAAATATGCTTGAGAAACTATTCATAGTTCTATAGCAGTGACTCTGACAGAGATATTTGTGCTAGAGTTTATTCTTTTGTGTAAAAAGGCATACCAGAGTTCTAGTAGCTCTATTGTCTGAGCTCTAGCAAAAAAAAAAAAGTGTACAGGACCATTTAGTGAATTGAAATGTTTATGAGCTTAATTGTAGTTGATTTATGTGTAAATTGTTTTTAATTATATTAGACATCAGAAATAGTTTTTGGATTTCCACTCACGCTTTAATCACACCTGTACCCGAGTGGAAACCCGAGAACTATTTCTGCATCAACTACACCAGGAAAGCCTTAGTTCACTTTTATTAGACATCTGTTCTTAGAATAATCAGTCCTTAGACTAGTCGTAACCCTCCGTGCTAGCCTTTTCTGTGCAACCCTTTTAATTTCTACATAACTACCACATCTTCCCTAATCTGCCCAGCAAATTTCATCTTTGACCACCTTTTTCCTGTTCTTACCCCACATATTTCCCTCTAATGCTAATTTTACAAGACCCTCGTGTCTCAAAACATGTCCCATCAATCTATCCCTTCTCTTGGTCAAAGTCCTCCAAATTGTTCTTTCTTCCCCTATTCTGCTTAGAACTTCCTGGTTACTAACTCTAACCACCCATTTGATTTTTAGCATTGTTCTGTAGCACCACATTTTGAAAGCTTCTTTTCTTTTCCTTTCTGCAACCCTTATCATTCACATTTTGGACCCATATTACGCCTCACTCCATGACAACATTTTTAGTAATGATTTCCTGATATTTATATTAGCTGTAAGTAAATTCCTTTTCTTTATGAAAATCATTCTTGCCTGTGCTTCCTGCTCATTATGTCCTCTATACTTCTACCGTCCCTAGTTATTATACTGCCCAAGTAGCAGAATTCCTTAACTTCCGTTAAAATATCCCTTCACATCTAACAACCTTTGTTATTCCACTGTTTCTCATACCACATTCCATTATGGTTTTCCCTCTATTAATCCTAATATTGTACTCTTTCTCCAGGACTACATTCTTGCCATTTAGTATGGTTTTCAAATCTTCTACTAACTCCCCTAATACTACAAAATCATCAGCAAACAGTAGGGTTTTTATTTCTTACCCTTGCAGTATGATTCCTTTTTAACTTTCTTTATCGCCTGATAAGTTAAAGAGCATAGACGACATCTATATAACATAAAAAATTATTGGTCAAGAATTTCAAACCCGACATTGTGGCTGCCATCTGTGAACTTCAGGTAAGTCACCAACTTTCTGTCTCTTTCCTGTCCTTATTAATTGTTTTAATTAACCTGACAATGTCATTTTCTGATGTGTGTATATATACACACCTACAACCAGATGTATGTATATATATTATATATATACACACACACACACATCTGGTTGTAGGTGTTATGTCATATTCGTACTTGTGTATATGTATAGAATACTTAATAGTATTATTTCAAAGTAAATAAAATATCAATTATTTACTTACTTTAAATTGATCTTCACAGAAATATACATCAGAATAAATCTTAAGTTTCACGAAGCAAATTTCATCCACTTCTGTCACTTGCTTTTTTTCTGAATAAAAACAGATTTTCTGTATATGTACACAGAGGTACTGCACATTATTTATTATCCATTTATTGTAACAAACTCAAAAGAATGCTGAAAGCTCAATAGTCTGTGTACATTCTTGTGATGTCACAGCATCCAAGTCTGAGTAGGGGCACTGTTTAGACAGTTGATTTAATTTCATTTAAACTTTGTCATCAAATTCCATTGTAAACAAAGTAGTGTACAGTAAGAAAACTATCACCATCATCTGTAGCTCTACAGCTCAGAACGGGCCTTGGCTACTTTAATAATATCAGACGATTTATACAATTGATACAGCTCATAATTATATCTTGATCTTCAGATCTCTCTTACTTTGACAGGTCCATATATTTTTCAAAGAATTTTCCTTTTAAATAGCCTAGCCTCAGCTTATCAGTTTCTGTAAGATACCAAGTTTCAGGTGCATACATTAATGTAGACATAATTAAAGTTTTATACAATACACATTTGGTTTTATGGGAGTGTAATCTAGATTTAAATTATCTTAGGATGCCATAATGTCTTCTATTAGCGTGTTGGATTCTTTTACTCATTTCCTCAGATACATTATTGTTGCTGTTTATCAACAACCTAAGTTATACAAAACACTGGACTCTTGTCAAATGTAAAGTTATCAATTACAGTATGTTTTGCTGGTGCATCCTTTTTGATAACTGCCATATACTTAGTTTTTTCCTTAATTGATTTTAAGATCCATTCCATCTAAAGAACATTTTAAGGTTGCTAGGGATTTCTGTATTGTCCAGTTCCGATCTTGCTATGATATCAATATCATCAGCAAATGCTAGTAATTGAACTGCTTTATTAAATATTGTTCCTCTTGTTCATATCTTTGCTTCCTGAAGAACCTTTTCAAGGGCTATTTTGAATAATAAACATGCTAAGGAGTCACCTTGCCTTAGTCCATTCACAGTATTTGGAGGTTCTGCTTGGTCAGTTTGAATTCGTATGCAGAAGTGACTGTTCTTCATAGTAGCTTCCACTATTTTTTAATTTTGGGTGGATAATCAAATTCTTTCATTCCTTTGTAGAGCTCTGCTCTTTTCACATTATCATAGGCTGTACTAAAGTCTACAAATAGATGATGTGTTTTGATGTTCTTCTTATCTTTTTTTCCAAAATTTGCCTCAGGGTGAAAATCTGATCAAAAGTTGTCTTTTATCTATAAAAGCCTACTTGGTAAGTATCTTCTCAGCATACAGACAGCTGGTTATATAGAATTTTAGAAAAAATGTTGTAAGTTGTATTCAGTAGTGTTATTCCTCTGTAATTAGAACAGTCTAGCTGATCCTCCTTTTTATGAAGTGGACATATGATACCCACATTCAATTCTGAAGCCTTTTGCCATATTTCCTGAGTAGCTTGTGTATGCTCTGCCATATGTCATTAGTTGCATTTTTTTAAAGTTCAGCTTGTATGCCATCACTTCCTGATGCTGTGTTGTTCTTCGATTCATCAAATTCTTTTATAGTTGGAGAATTCTCTGCGTCGTCAGAAACAATAGTGTTTATTTCAGTACTTTTAATTGTGTGTCTATCCAGAAGTTGTTCAGTATTCTGAACATAATTTCCATTTATAAGTACATCAAAATATTCTCTCCATCTAACTAAAATTTGATCCTTCCCTATTAAAATATTTACCCATGTATCCCTGCAAAAGTTTATCTGAGGCTTAAAACTTTTTCTGTCATTATTTACAGACATGTAAAATTTGTAACTTCATTTACATTTCCGAATTGTTTGATTTTATTTAATGTCTCATTTTCAAATGGTCTTTTCTTTCTTCTATGTATGTGCTTTTCTTCCTGCCTTTTATTTTTATACCATTCTGTAGCGTTCCTTGTATGTTTCAACTGTTATTGTCTTACAATCATCATCAAACCAATCCTTAATAGCAGGTTTGTGGGCTATGCCAAGGATCTCCTCTGATGTGGTAGTTATTATTTCTCTAATTGTTTTCCATTCTTCATCAATTGGACTCTGCTCTGCTTCTTTGTTCCCCATGTTTTTGCATTTATGATCCATTATACATCATGACATAGTCTTCACTTTTTTAGACTTTTGATGTCATATTTATTATTATCATTTTTTGTTCCTCTGTACTTCTCACAATTTTTTTCTGACTTTGGTCATGACAAAGAAATGATCTGAGCCTATATTTGCTCCCCTAAGAGCTCTTACATCCATCAAACTTTTTGCATGTCTTTTGTCAATAATTACACAATCATTTTGGTTAACTATGTCTGGCATTTTCCATGTTCCTTTATGTATTATTTTATAACAAAGAGAGTTTCCCCTATGACCATTTCCTTTGAGGTGGCAATTTCTATCAACCGCCTACAATTATCATTGCTGTTATCATGCAGGCTGTGGCACCCAATAGTGCCTACCTTAGCATTCAGGTCACCTAATATTATCTTTATATCATTACCTGGACATGAATCATTTTCACTTTCCAATGATTAATAGGACTCCTTTTCATCATCAGATTTAACCTCTGTTGGTGCATGTTCATTAATTAGACAACAGTTAAAATTTTCCCCCTTATCTGCAGAACAGAGATTCATTCACATATAAGTTTAAATTCTATGATCAGGTGTTTAACTTCTTTCCTTACTATGAATCCATTTCCAAATTGATGCACTGGGTTTGTGTAGGGTCAATACATTCCATGAGCAAATCCATAAAACATGAGCCTTTTTTCCATTTCCATGTCACCATAAATTTGACCATATGTCTGAATATCCTAAAAGTTTCTGGTCAGTCTTGTTTCACAGTTTGGGGTCTCTTACTGCACACTTAACCACACAGCATTCCTGTGTGGACAATGTTTTTCTGTCTGGGTGTACTCCCATACCTAATACACCCCAATTATAGCGTTAGGAACTTTCTTTTTGCCCATGCTTAGCATCACCCAGGCCTATTTTGAGAGATTTAAGACCCAGGCTTGCAATCCTTGGGCATACAGTTCCGTACTGTGCATGCTGGAGATACATGTTACATTTTAGCATTCACTCTGCTGAAACGCGTTTCATGAAACAACACACATTGTGTTAAATTATTTATTTGATATTAATACTACATTATAACTATTAGCAATCTTATCATGAAGAATGTGATGAGTAAGTTGTAGGTGTCTTAGGTTTACAAGAGTGGAGGAATGTGTATCGGATCTGGCAGACAACCTGCACTAGCTTGGTAAGAGCAACAACATGGTAAGCAGGTCCCAGGTCCGGTCAACATTTTTCCGTTCTTATCTTATAAATCATATGATTTCGACTAGTAATATGCTTTAACAGAAAATATGACTAGCGCATGCTATAATAATTTCATGGTTATTGTAAAAATGAAATCTGAACTTTTATTAATTTGTTTTACTATTTTACTACTTTATACAAAAAGTAGATGGAAAAGTTAAAACTTGA
Organism: Eucriotettix oculatus; assembly: GCA_034510155.1. Taxonomy (NCBI): domain Eukaryota; kingdom Metazoa; phylum Arthropoda; class Insecta; order Orthoptera; family Tetrigidae; genus Eucriotettix; species Eucriotettix oculatus. The sequence goes on along the minus strand of CM067376.1, from coordinate 133,563,043 downwards.
GAATTATGTTAGGAGACAGATTATATCCATTTTCTAGGCAATGCTAAACTAAATTAATTTTATATATTTTCTGTAAAATTTTATTTATTTTCTCTCTTATTTTATCAGAGGTGCTTTTGTGTGTTTAATAGAATAATTTGTTTTATTTTTTAATTATAATTTTTTAAGTAACTAATTTGAAATTTTCTCTTAATTTTACTGATTTTAACATCTATATTTACAGATATACTAACAGAGTTGTCACTCTTTGGTATCGTCCACCAGAACTTCTGCTAGGAGACAGAAATTATGGCCCACCTGTGGACCTTTGGGGTGCAGGGTGTATCATGGCAGAGATGTGGACCCGCAGTCCAATAATGCAGGGTAACACAGAACAACAGCAGTTGACCCTCATTTCTCAGTTGTGTGGTTCTGTTACACCTGATATTTGGCCAGGTGTTGAAAACCTTGAGTTGTACAATAAAATGGAGCTGCCACGTGGTCAGAAACGCAAGGTATTTAGTTTGTTATATTAATTGTGATGTATTAAAAACATTGTCAATTCTTTTTATTGGAAAAATGCTTTATATTTAACGTTTTAATTAACATATGAACTGATATGAAACTCTACAGTAGCTATTGTCAGTTCCCTACAACTCTTTATGTTCATATCCATTATTCCTCCCAATTTACACACACACATACACAAAGACTGTGTGTTTCACATCATCAATTTCATGGGAGTATGTACTTATTGGGCCGGTGGTTTATGGGTTACAGTCGCTGGCTTGCATCATAGAGGTACTATGTCATGGTAGTCTGTGTTTGTCATGTTCAAGGGAAACTGAGGTTAAGACCGAGGGAGAATTCATTCGCTGACTATGTATCACTCAAAATTCATAATGTGTCCTAGAAGATGACAGCCCACTGTTGCCTCAGTAGATCAAAGGACTACAGAACCAAGAAAATATTTGTAATATGTACATGTTGGGGAGTACACTTTCTATATTCTGTCAAGTATTTCCTGTAGTGCCCTTGGCCATTCAGGAACTGTGTGATGTGGAAGTTGATCTCATCTTGTTTTCAACCAACACAATCAAGTAGTTCTGGTATTAATTATGCTGGTCATGTTGTCCACTTGTTCATCTCTTCTTTGGCTCCTTCTCACCTCAGTTCTGCTTTATTGCACCACACTTCTTGACACTCCATAGGGAGCAGGTCATTTAGGTGCAACTCCAGAAATCACTAGAATTGCTCCGTCAGAGACTGTCTAATATATGCTATTAATTCTGAGTGCACCAAAGCCATCCTGTTGCTGTAATTTCTAAAAACCCTTGCTTTATTATTTAATGCTTATCCTTTCCCTTGAATAATTTTATGTGAAAGTTGGCCCCCCAGACCCAGTGCTTACACAAGATTAATTTAATTACGTATAAAATGTGGGCTGCTATTCTAAATCTGTGCAATCCACCCTGGAAGCTATTAAGCATCTTGCTAAGAGACATTGATACTTGAGCCAAGCATAAGACACTGAAGTGTCTTGGCTTTGATCAATTTGGGAGGGGGGTATTTACATTTCATAGCTACAATCTCAGCCACTCAGTTCTTAGTTTTTCAATCTTTAAAAATTGATACAACATTCACACTCATTACTTGAAAACATTATTCTAAGATTAACTGACTATAAGCATCCTTAATGACATAACAGCATCTGTATTCTTCTTCCTACCTTTTGACCTATGACAGGGGTGGGCAATTGCAGAATCTACTTTGTTGGAGCACCTTTTAAATAATACTATTCCTTGATTAACTTTCATAAAATACATTAATTGTATCGTAAATATAAAACAGTAGCTGTTTATTCACATCATCTACAACTGACAGCACTTAATTTAAAAATCAGTTTAATGAGACAAATGTACTGTGTACCACATGTCTACAATTTTAAAAAAAATCTGTAATAAGATTGCTGGTTGAGATTCTCATCACAACCTTAAGTTTAATGTCTATCAAACAACATCTATATTTACTCTTGTTGATGCAAGATTATCTGTGCTCTCATCCAGCGGCAAAGAAAACCAAACAAAATCCTTCCTCGCAGACTTCTGCGAGTTCGTTACTTATTGAGTCTATGTGCCATACTATACATGCTTTGACAATGAAATTCTTCCAAATTTGCTTTTCAAGTCAGGACAGAATATGCTTTGTTCATGCATAAGTAGGAAATTTTGGTTAAAGATAGATTTTTATGTCTGGTTTGGCAGGCTATTCATCGTGGAATAGATTTGTAGTGTATCTGAATAGTTTCCATTGAATGTCCTCCCACTCTTATAGCAAAACATCCGCCAATTGCCACAATGATGTTGGGGGTGGAAATCTGCTCCTCACTCTCTGCTCTAAAACTCCCCATAAGGGTTCAATGATTTTGAGATCTGGTGATTGTGCTGGACAGGGAGGATATTTGATGGCATTCTGATGCTCTACAACCCACGTCTGAACCTTTTTTTGGGTGTGTGCATGGGCGCATAATCATCATGGAATATGGCAGTGTCTGACAGCATAGTAAGCATTTAATTGTTCAGGATGTTGAGATATTAATTCACTGTAACTCGGCCAGTAAGGGTAATGATCAGGCCAGAGGAATACCACAATATAGCCGCCCAAATCATAACGGAACCTTCCCCTTGCTTAACTGTATGAAGCAGGCAGGCTGAATCGTAGGCTTCTGTTGGGTGTTCTCCATTCATAAACCCAACTGTTTGTAGGAAACAAAGTAAACAATAATCCATAGGACCATACTATATTCTTACAGTCATCCAGTGTCCAGATTTTATGATCGTGGCACCACTTCTTTGGCAGCTTCTGTTATGAAGGATTTTGAAATGACAGCCTTTCCAGCTTTGTGAAACTCCCACCACACTGTTTTTGCTCAAGTGAGTGCTGAGTACAGCAGCCACTTTTGCCGTGGAAGTTTTATGTGGTCTGATAACAATCCTTTTTAATGTTTCTCTGAAACTGTCAGTTAACTTTGGCTTTCATCCACTGTTCCTCTTCGCTAATAATGTTTTACTACGTTTTGTGAATGCTGTCATTACTGTGGCTGTGGATATTGCCTTTTTTTGGCTTAATAGGCTACAGGAGTGTGATCGTGAAACAGGCAATTCCCCTTTAATGGCATAGGAAGGTAATTGAAAAGGGGGGATGTGGAAGGTACAGCAAGGTAGCCAAGGGCTGACTAGGGCCCCGGGGCTATAGTTTAAGGATCCTACTCAGTGTTTCACCTATAGAGATGCAGGGAAAAACCCTAGAAAACCTGCTTCAGGTAGGTTGGGCATTGGGTACTATTCTCATGCCCTTCCGAATGACGGGAGACGAGTTTGCTGTGGGGTCGCAGCATTCCCTTTTCCATATACAAATTTTTGGAGGCAGTTGGCCGACTAATATAATGGGATCAGCGGACAACTCTTGCCATATGCGCCAGCGAGAGAAAACTCCCACAGCACACTATTCACCATGGATACTGTCGCTTTGTCACTATAACACTAATCAATCAACATTTACAAATGCCTGTGAGAGATTCTATGCAGTAAACAGGCAATTCACTATGTCTTAACTAAATGTGAATGAAATGAAAGTGAAAATGGATTTCTTTCACCTTATTTGAGCTGGAGTCGGGTCTCGGATGGATGAAGCGAAATTTCTTCTAGGTCCGGATATGGAACTTGGACAGATGTAGTGAAATTTTCAGAATTCATGGTGAATTCTTCTAAGTCTGAAGTGATGCTTTGGGTGGACAAAGCAGACATTTTCTATGGCCGAAAGTTAATTTCACGAAAATTTTCGAAGTCCGAAATATAGCTCGTGCGCAACTGAGTGCAGTTGATTTGCGTCCAATCCGGTTGAAGATGAATGTCGAACTAAATTTTGTCTTGCCAACTGATCCTCTCCTAAATCTTGCTGTGTTGGAAATTGGGAATGGGGGCTAGGTAATGAGAAATTAATACAATCATGGATCGAGATATCGACTCATGGAAAATGTAAAGTACCTCTATCACGGCAGGGATTTGAATAAAAAGAAAAAGATTTATGAATGAAGGTTTGAAAAATTATTCTGCGTCTAATGATCCCATTGGGTTTAAAACTCTGGTAAATTTTTCGTAAGGAATTTAGGAATAGTTGTGACGTTGCAGTTGCTAGGCGGGCATGGGTTGACAATGCGATCACAGATCATGGGTTGAGGCAATTCTTAACAACGAAGTCTACGAAGATTGGAATGTCTGACTTGACAATGACCAAGTATCGTCCTCTTGTTGTCAATAATTTGGACAACAGAAGGATACGTAAAAGAGTAAAACGTGACAAAATACTTGAAATGAAATGATCTGGGAAAAATCGGGTGGATGCAGAAATATTTTATTATAAACAAAATCTTGAAATAATGTTTAAGGAAGCGAATTTTAATATAACGGGCAGTAATATGCTTCTGACTTGCTGGACAAGTTGTTAGTTCTTGACCCAGCAAAGCGTTATGATTCAGATTCGGCACTCGATCATAACTTTTTCTGGACAGACCCCATGCCTTATGATTTGTCATTTTTGACGACTTGAATGAAGACAATCATGGACGTCTGTTTCATTCTGACAAGGAAGTGGAAGAGTTGGTGTGATGGATTCATCAGCAACATTGTTTCTACAAGACTGTTTATCTCATTGATCATCTCAGTAAGAAACTGCGCAGAAACAATTGTGACTTTGTGATATGTCACATTATTAAAAGTATGATGAAATTAACGTAATTAAGGACTAGATCCAAATTCTGCTTTGATATAAGAATTGAAGTGAATTCATAATAATGTTAATAAAAGCATAGTATTGAGTGAAGTGATATTGAGAGGCTGAAGTGGAAAGTGTAGAGTAACATTTAGCCAGAATAGGTGGAAAGGATTATACGATTATATTTTCACAATTAGACAAGAAAGTTTCATTTTAATGTTCGGTTACAATATTTTTTGCATATGTCATTTACTCAAATTTTACTAAAACAATCACCCCACAATAACATATACAGAAAGAAAAAGATTCTGATTAACTCTCTTAACTACTCTTGGATCACAGTTCCCACAATCTGATTCCTTAGTGAGTTATTCAAATACTGGGATCACAGTCCCAGTGATTTGGTTGCTCTCAGATCACAGGAGCAGAGTGAATCAAAAGGGATTCTGCTCTTTTTTCCTGATTCAATAACAACTCACTCCACAGAGAAAGCTAGTTCTTTAAATCAAATCTCGATCAGACTGCCCATCTCTACGTGTAATACTGTCAGAAGGTATCTTAATAATGCCCATTCCCATACTGCCAATATTGTGAGGAATACTCTTCAGAGATTTGGCTGAGAAGCACTTCACAGTCTAGATTTTTTTCCCTTATGAATTTGTCATTTTTGGCGCTTGAAAAGACATTCATCAAAATCTGTTTCATTCTGACATGGAAGTGCAAGTGTGGATGAGATGGATTGATCTCTATTTTACGAGACTGTTCATCTCCTTGATCATCTCATCTCCATTCGGGATAAAATATTAACACTTCCGACAATTACTTTTGAATAGCGTTTGATTGCCTTGTCCGCTTATACTTTGCAAGTTTAATGATAGATATGTTTTCCTTATTATATACATTTTGTTTTATGAATCAAAGGTAACATTTTCAATCTTAATGGTCTTTAGTTTTAACTTTTGCAGTGTTACTAATACCCTGCTATCATTTATGCTAAAATCTTATTGTGATAAACGAAAATAATAAATTTTATTTTCAATTTCAGTACTTTTTATGAATTAACAGCAGTCTTATTTCTTAAAAAATCAATTAATATTTCAGGTAAAGGAACGACTGAGACCTTATGTCAAAGACCCATTTGCTTGTGACTTGCTGGACAAGTTGTTAGTTCTTGATCCAGCAAAGCGTTATGATTCAGATTCGGCACTCAATCATGACTTTTTCTGGACAGACCCCATGCCTTGTGATTTGTCCAAGATGTTGGCACAACACACTCAGAGTATGTTTGAATACCTCGCACCTCCCCGTCGTCAAGGCCACATGCGACCACACCACCACCATCCAGGCCCTACAGGAGCAGCAGGCCCTGTCGCTAAGTCTTCTGCATCCATGGATAGTGGTTATCAAGACAGAGTATTCTGAAAATTTTGTTTCTTCTGTGCTTAATTCCCACAGGGTATTTTGTGATGATAATTTAGAATTTTCTATTAAAAGGTTCATTGAACTTGAATTTTTTATTTTAACTTTTCAATATGATTCAAAGATATCCAGTAAACCTCAAGATTTGAGAGCAAATAGCATGTGAAAATTTTACATTCCTCTGCATAAATTGGAAGAGTATCATTTACTATTACATGGATTATATTGCATTGTGTAGAAGCATTGGTAATAATGTAATGTACGGGAGATATTTAATTTTCTACAATGGAGAAGTGTTTGCAACTAGATCAAATTGTAATTTATAAATTGTTAATGCTCAAAAAGAATTTGTTTCTGTTTCTGCAAGTGTCAATTGTACACCATGACAGAATTGAAACCTGTACATAAGAGTAAAATAAGTTTTTTTTATTACATTTGCAAAGCCTCATATTATGTGCCTTTGTTTTACATGAGTTTCATTCATTTATTTAGAAAAGTTGCTCACATATAAGTAAAATGGTTTTTACCATTGTTTGATGAGTTCTGTGAACTTAACTACTTACTATATGTTTTTAAGATAAGATAATAAATGAAAAGATATGTTCTATTGACTTGTTTCTTTTACTATATAATATAAATATTAAAATTTTCCTTATAAAAGTGAAATACTTAATCAGAGTTTTATGTTTCACTACTTCAAAATATTCTGTTAATTATTAGCTCTCATGCCGCTGAAATTTCTATTATCTTTAGATTTTTTTAATTGGACTTTTAATTAAACATTTACAAACACACACAAAAATAGCTAAATATTACATTTGTAAATTAGATTAACCTCAAATATAAATGTTTTCTTTAAACATGTTTTGTACCATTTTTAAATAATAAATACATGAAAGTATAACTATCAAGTTCTTAAATTCATTTTTATTCTTGTTATCGACACCAAATTTTTTTATTGTGGGTTCCTAAATAGTGAATTATTTATTATTAATTTATTTAATCTGTTGAAAAGTTAAACATAATTCATCATGATAATTAAAATTAACATATTTGATTCCTTCAATGTTGATGACATCTATTGTGTATACTAACAGTGGGCCACATCTGGCCCTCGTGCAAGATTTGCCCAGCCCTTCATTAAATTCCTCTGTTGCATATCAATATCACTTTTTATTGTGACGTTCACTGTCTGAAAAAGGCAAAGTGTTGATGCAATTTTATGAGTTAAGAAAAAAAGTGTAATCTTATATGGATAAGAGATTTTTGTAGGAAGTATGTACAGTTTAATTTTTCCCAATCTAGCAGCCTGCAATAATTTCGATTAAAAATGCCCTTGCACAAGAACTTTCTTCATTAACTATAAAATTTACTTCCAGCTCCAAATATTCCTGATTCCTTTCGATGTAGAGCAAATTGCTATGTTGCTTCAAATTGAATAACTTGATGATGTTCTGAAAAGTTGTCCATGAGAGATCTCTGCTAGATTCTTGCATGAGACATGTATCCAAAGATAAATATCCAAATAGAATTAGTTTAATTGTAAAATGATGTTCCACTTTGGCAGTGCTAATTGCTGTGAGCAATTTCCTTAAAAAATGAATTTAACAAAACCAAAAACACATTCAGAGTTATGTATACCAATTTGGAGAGCTGCTTATGGATAGCAACATCACTTTCTCCAAATACGGAACTTCTTGAAGTATGAAAGGCAATCCCAAGTAGTTGTAACACCATTATTTTGTTATATGTAATACCGTCAGTATGTATACTTACATATCTGTACTTTGTTTTTGAAATAAATACTACTACTGTCTGTTGTCTTGTTTTGCCCCATGGCTTTCCATACATTTTTCTATGTGACCTGCAGAAAAAGTTTGCCCACCCGTGGTGTATACAATGGCGAATAGAATAGGGCTTAATCCCATCTTTTTGCCTTGACACTTACTTACAACTCATTTTCCAATATAAAGTTTTTTTGGATCTATGACTTTACATACTCAATAATTTTGTTTATAAGACTAATGTAAGATTATCTTCTCACCTACACTTGATAACGAAGGGTTTACTTACAAACAAATACATTCCAGTTAAAAATGAACTGGCCAGACTGAGTTTTAAGTTACAAATTTTTCAAATTGTTAATGGCATTATAAGATAACATCAGGGTTGTTTTCTATTTTAGAGGAACTTGTTATTTTTTTGTAAAGTGAAAACATTCCTTCCTAATCGGAAATAATTAACTTTTGGAGTGTTCACCGTTTAGTCTCAATTTGGCCGATGGCACTTGGATTTTGATAATGTCAAGTTTCATAGAAATGGGTTCAACCATTTTCTTGAGACAAGTAAACAGCATGACAGATGAAAAGGATTTTAGGTGGCAATGTTTTTAAAGCCCCCAATGCACAAAACTGATAGATATACCGAAATCACCGAGTTGTAAATAATGTACAGACAGCAATGCTATATATTTAATAGATTATTGTATATGTGTACATTATGAATTTAGGGAAACTGATTCCTCTTACATATGTGGAATTTCATTTTCCATGAAAAACGGATTCGGAAAAACATTTCAAATTAAAATTTAGCAATGTTAAGGCGTAATAAACTATGCTTTTTGCGCAGATTCGTAACAGTCGACGTAACGGATCAATCCCTACACTTCAGAGACAAGAAAACAATGGACAAAAGTTACTGAAAGCGCTCCGAAAAAGGCGAAGACCGTTTTGTCAACTGTAATGGTGATGGCCACAATTTTATTTTTTGGGTATAATATTCATAGATTTTTTGCTATCGGGCAGAACCATAATTAGATTCTGTTATGCTGCTGTGTTGGATCGTTTGAAACGGATGTTGATTGAGAAACGTCCAAGATTGGCGCACCAGAAAGAGCTGTTTCATCAGGACAATGCGCCAATCTAAATGGCGGAAGTTTACGAGTTGGGATTCGAATTGTCTCCATCCACCTTATCGAACAAACCTAGCATTAAGAGACTTTTTCTTGTTTCCGAATTTAAAAATTTGGCTTGGTTGGAAGAAATTTTCATCAAATGAAATCTAGGCTGTGACACGAAGGCCTATTTTGCACTGTTTGACAGAACCTATTTTTGTGACGGGTTGAAAAGATTGGAAACACTCTGCGTGAGAGATTTCATATCTGTATTGTTTATAAATGTAAGAACCGAAAGGTTGCTACGTAGCTGTAATATAGAGATTATTATATTAATACAATGGTCGTAATTTTATGGTATTGTTCAGTAGCCTTCACTTTTAATCAATTTTTGTATCTTTAACGTACAAACGATGCGCTTATTATATAATTTGAAATACTTAGTTTAATGCCAGTGGTGGCTGGTGCATATGTGCACATTAATTAATTTAGTAATAATTATTTGTTTCGTAATTTTAAGTTCGTTTATAATAGTATTATTATTTTATGAGTGTGAATTTCTTCTACGATTCCGAAGGTTTTAAACTGCACCTGCCCTAACCTGATTCTATCTCAAAAAACTAGTATGGAACGATAAATGCGCATGCGCAGTATACATCTCCAGTTCCCTTAATCTGTTACGCCAAAAAACTGATTATTCCTTGAGCTATCAGCTGTACAAGTATGAAGTGCGGTTTTCAATCAAAAGATGGTGCACATTGCAGTTTGCGCCATTTTGTTACGTCATCAGTAAGTTTCACCCGCGCACTAGTGATGGACTGAAAAAGTGTGTGCATCATGTTGTATTTTTGTATCAATATGTCGAAATTTATACCGAACAAAGAGCAATTTGCGGATAGCATTAATTTACTGAATCATATCGATTATTTCCAGAAGCTTATGGTGAACATGCTCCATCGCAAGATACGTGTGAACGATGATTTCAGCGTTTCAAAAGTGGTGACTTCGTTGTTGCAGACAAGGAACACGGAAAACCGCCCAAAAAGTAAGAAGATATGGAATTGCAAACATTGCTGGACGAAGATGATTCGCAAACAAAAACAACTCCCACTGCAATTGGGAGTTACTCAAGAAGTTGTCTCCAATCGTCTACGAGAGATGGGAAAAATTCAGGCGACCGCTAGATGGGTACCACACGAGTTGAACGTCAGCCTAAGGGAAAATCGCAAAAACACGTGTGAAATTTTGCTTGCTCGGTACAAAATGAAGTCATTTTTGCATCGTATAGTAACAGGGGATGAAAAGTGGATTTATTTTGAGAATCCAAAGCGTAAGAAATTATGGGTAGACCTATGAGCATCATCCACATCGACCGCAAGACCGAATCGGTTTGGCCGAAAAAACTCTGTGTTAGGTGGGACCAGAGGGGTGAGGTCTATTATAAGCTGCTAAAACCTGCCGAAACGGTTAATACTAAACGTTACCAACAACAGTTAACCAATTTAAGCCGTTTGCTGCTTGAAAGAATGCCAGAATACGGAAAGAGGCAACACAAAGTCAATTTCCTTCATGACAATGCTCCGCCACATACGGTAAAACCGGTTCGTGAGACATTGGAAGCTCTCAGCTGGGAAGTTCTACCTCGTGTGGCTTACCAGAATTGGCTCCTCCCGATTTTCACTTGTTTGCTTCGATGGGTCACGCATTTTCTGAGGAGCGCTTTGGTTCGTATGAAGATATTAAAAACTGGCTCGATGAAATGTTCGCGATAAAAGGAGATTTATACCGTCATGGTATTCACAAACTGCCCGAAAGACGGGAAAAATGCATAAAAAGCGATATAACATACTTTGAATAAATCACTGTTTATAATTCTACCGAATATAATGTTTTTTTCTCTTAAAATCCGCATCTCATACTTGTATACCTGCTATATGTCCCGTAGCCGTGTCGTTCGAGGCGCCACTAGCGGGTGATTAACGCGCCGAAATCAAAATAAATTCGAACCATTTAGAAATGAGGTTTATATTTTAAAATGAAAAATAATAGTCGTGTATTATACATAGAAGGTTATTTTAAATATAGGAATCATTTAAGACATTGCATTTCAAAGACTTGTATCATCTGCGACCGAGATAATTGTTAGAGGACTATTTCTGGAGTCGTCTTTCGGAAGCAAGACAGCGAAGTGATTCTCAAAAAGCAAAGTACAGTGATTTGCTTTCACGAAAGTGAAGGGGTCTTATGAAGATAAGCTCGCGAGGAGAAGGAAATTCATTCTGGATAATGAGATACGAATGAATTATCTTGATAAAATTATTACTACAAAATTTTGTTCTCATTGTGACACAATATTAATTTTTCCTAATTTCCCCATGAGATATTACCTTCGAAAAATATTTCTGACAATTTGTTTTCACGATTACATTTTAAATAAACTACTAAAGAATTTGAATCATTTAACAAAATCAATATAAATAAATATAAAGTCTAGCATATAAATTTATCACTATTTATTCAAAAGCGACGTTTCGTCTCCTTTTTAAGACGTCGTCAGGCGTACTGGAAAAATAATATTACAAGAAATTAAATATGGGTGCTATGTTGCAATTTTTAATGTTTATATATATATATATATATATAATGGTTCAAAACTTACAAATTTAGCAATTCATCATATTTACTCCTTGATCCGTCAGCCGAAAAGATTATTGAATGTATATGTGAAGAATTTAGTGTTGGACATGGCACTGCGGGAGTTTTCTCGCAGGCGCTTCACCCCAGAGTGACTGCGGGGCACACCTGATAATGTCGGGAATTCCTCGCACTCTCTCTGGGTACTTTTTATCAAAGTTCTCATATGCCGAGACACAATTCACCTATTTTAGGAGGTATATGTACTGGGGTCGAAGACCTTGGGCATATAGCAAGAGTTGTCCGCTGATCCCTCCTGAAACTGGTGGAGACATGGAGAAGGGAATGCTACGACCCCACAGCAAACTCGTCTCCCGTCATTCGGAAGGGCGTGAGAATAGTACCCAATGCCCGACCTACATGATGCAGGTTTTCTAGGGTTTTCCCTGCATCTCTTTAGGTGAAACACCGGGTAGGATCCTTAAACCACAGCCCGGCGGCCCTAGTTAACTCTTGGCTACCTAGATCTACCTTCCGCACCCCCCCCCCTTTTTCAATTCCCTTCCTATGCTATTAAAGGGGAGTTGCCTGTTCCTGGATCACCCTCATGTAGCCCCAAAAAAGTGTCGGACATGGCCCACCTTCAGCGACGTTTACGGCCGAAATGGCGTAGTAAAAATGAGTGGTTTGGGCAGTTAAATTTTAACAATAGAGAAGGATATTAAAAAAATAAACTACTACAACAAAAGAGAATCGTAAATTTGTTCAAATTATTCGTGTAATTTTTAAAATTGATTGCATGAGGGTTACACCTGATATACAACATTTCACTCATAATTCTCGAGAAGTAATTATTTTCTTCGTCTAAAAGAGCCCACACGTAATTTATCGTGATATTATTTTTGTAGTACGCCTGGGGAAGTCTCAAAAAGGAGACGAAATGTCACTTTTGAATCAGTAGTGATAATTTTATATGCTTACTTATTGGCCGTCTTCTTATTTATTGTAAATTTTTAAGTCAGAAAACTTTGTTGCAATATAAATAAACCCAAATATGAAATAAATAATAATTACACATGTTATGTAGACGCAATTAGAAATGTAATATATTACGAACCGCAGAGTATTGGTAACACTGTCCCTGATATACTGTTATCAATGTGTTACATAATTACCGTCCTAAAAATTATTTCAAGGAGTGATGGAGGATATAAGTTAAAAAAGTCACGAGCCGCCATTGCTTAATACCTCAATTTTCAGTAATTCATAACGAAAGTTGATATTTTTTTAAATAATATCAAATGTCTCAAAAAATAAATTAAGTTTTGATAAATTGCAATGGTTTTATAATTTTTTTGCTGTCCGCCAATTCATTTAATTATTGTTTATAAATGTTTACCTACGCACTAGTTAACTACAATTTTTACTGCTTCCAAAGATAGAGAAGATTTATGTAGTCTACACTTCCCTGGGACTCTGGTTTCCATATTGCGTTGACTGACGGAACAATTATCTGATAAACATCCGACATTTTCTTTGATTTCTTTTCACATTCCTCATAACAGGAAGTATCGTCCGGATAGCTGATGCCGTGCCGTATTTGTGCCGCTCAAAATAGCGACTCTCCTTGTCTCGCCCCTTTTTCAGACAACGTTGCATTGTTGGGAAAACCGAAGTGGCTACGCTCGCAAAATATTTACACTCTGCGGGAAAAAAATTAACTTTTCGTATACCTTGGAAAAATATTTCATGACAATTTGTTTTCAATATTGCATGTTAAATAAACTACTAAAGAATATGAATCAGTTAACAAAATCAATACAAATAAGCCCAAATAATAAATAAATAATCATGAAACACGCTCGCAAAATAGTTACACTCTATGGAAAATCTCCTTTAACATAATGATACGAGAATACAGCAATATTCAATTAAGGAAATTGATCGAAGAGCTGTGATACACAACCACACAGTGGCGGCTCGTGAGTATCTAAAGTTATGCACTACATCACCAAAACAAATTTCAGGAGGATGAAGATATTTAATAATACTACAATATCTACAGGCTTGTTAATACTCCACGGCCCGTAATATGTTACATTTGTAATTTCGTCTCCATCAACGAAATTTTAAAATTGTAAAAATATAAAACCATATTGGCGCAAAATCCTAACACGACAGTATTTTTACTTATTACATTTTTTAAATAAATAAATTTAATTTTAGGAAAAGCCACATATTATGGGAATATTGTATGCGGATTGTACGGTAATTTTATATTAAGTTATGAAAGGCTTCGAAATGCCGCCTGTTAAACGTTTTTTTAAATTTTTAATAAACTTTAATCAAACCAAATAAGCCACAAAAAGTGTGTAACCGTAACATTTTTATTAATTCGTCAAAAACATTTAAAACTGTATCCTGATGAGGCTGCAAACAGCTGTGTCAGCAAGCTCGCACTGGCGGCGCTGTGCGTTTACTAGCTCATATTATTGCTGGATCTTAGACAAGCATGGAATGAAACTGAAATACTGCCCATACGCATTTCTCATTCCAGACAAGATTTTCGTGCTATAAAGAATGTAGCCAAGATATATACGGGAGGGAAGGCGGACAGTTTAAAATCTTCGAAATCGAAGCAGAAATTAATACTATTATTTTAGAGGTTCCTAAAATTACAAAACAAATAATTCCTCCAAAATTAATTCATGTGCTACAGCACATGTGCACCAGCCGCCACTGCATCCATATAAATTTTAGGCGGAGTAAAGGGCTAAATAACACACAATTAAGTTTTATTTAATAACAAATAGTAATTTATTCTATTACACCTAAAATAATTAGTTAAGATAAAAATATTCCATTAAATAGATATATTATAAAGTGTAAAAATAAGTGGGGACGGTGGTTTATTTACTTATTAATTATAATAATACAAGGGATCGATTAACGAAAGGTTTTATTATTGAAAAGCAAAGTTTAGATTTAAATTTGTGAATTAAATAGAAAAATAGAGCATTTGATAAAAAATATACATAAATGAAAAAGTTAGCAATAATAAATTTTATATCGATACTCTTTAAAATTAGGGTCACCTGTGGGGTGGACCGAGAGAAGCAATGTAGTTTTATGACAATAGGTCTGGAAATGTTAACTTAATTTAATAAAACTGAACGATACCGACGACGTCTGCAGCTGCATTCTAGCGGCGCTCTGCTTTGTAATGATGACTGCTACACCTCTGCATAGGGCTGATCTCGTCTACTTTGGGCTGATTTCATTGTCTGCTTTTGGCTGATTGTTCGGAAACTCCTACCAAGAAGTCTGCGTCTCCTAAGGTCTCAAAAACTCGACACCGCTCTCAATTACTGCTTTCAAATTCTCTCCTTCGCGGTTATCAGTTTAGTGTTTTGATCAACACCTACCTCTCAATATGAACTGCCTCTACGCCTCAAAATCTGTTCACGTGTAAGTTCGGTAGGAATCCTTAATTCCGGCAACCAATCGGCTGCAATTCCCAATAACATCCATTTGACTACATTTAAACAATTTTCAGCCAATAGTAAATTTCAGCTGAAGGGCATAAACATCGCATATGTTTCATATTATTCCGTTTCCGGTAGCAATTCCAAATTATTAACACAGCTTCCCACTTTCGGACGCAAACTCTTCCAAATTAGTAACGGATGACCCTAGGTAGTGAAAATGGTCCTTTCTTTTATTGTGACAAAAGAGTCGTCCTTTTGTCCTAAAGAATTTCCGGGGAAAGCGAAGCCACAAGCAGCCAAAAATGCGTCGCAGAACGTAAGTCTTTACTTCGAGTATTTTTAACACATTAAAAAAGATTCATACTCAATTAATATTTATTTACTACACAATCAGGAAACTACTCTTCCAATTCAAATTTTAGATAGTTAATATACAATAATAATAACATACAAAACAAATAGAATTTATAGAACCAGGTCGTTTGCCTAACGCTCGTTTTACAGACATTTTCTAACAGGTCAATAATCTGAAAGGGCCACTTTCCCGAATCAAGTTTGCAGGACTGTCATTCATAACGAAATAAAGCATAATAGTAATAAAATTCTTAAGTAGAATTAGGTTGTGAAGGGTGTCTTTTGCGACAGATTTACCAATAATAAGCAGTTCGTAATATAACAAATCTCTAATTCCGCTTACATACCATATAATAATGATAGTTTTTAAATTTTGAAAACCAAGTTGATACACATTTTTAATACGACAGCATTTCTTCTTCGTACATATTTTAAATTAATTTAATTTTAGGAATAAGCCATATTTGAGAGTGTTTTATGAGGGATCCTGAGGGTTGTTTCCGCAGTGCGATGAAGGTTTTCGAAATGTAGCCGCTTAAATATTTTGTATTTTTAAAATAATCACTCAAACATTGCAAACCGCTGTACCTGATTAAAAGTTCAAATAAAACTTTTGGATATCTCCAGATTCTATACAAATGTTGCAGATGACATTTAACATATGTCTGAATGGAAACGTGAACGCTGCTGAAAATCTTGATAAGTCAACCCAGGCCCCAACACAATCCCAAAAATTCTGAAAGAAATAAATCCGTTCAGCGTGCAGTCAACATCTTTGCGGTTAAGTCGAGGATAATCATGCCTCTGTTCCTGGGATGCCAATAAAAATAAATACGAGTACCTATCTCGGATGGGACAGTCGCTGATAGTTCTGCGTGCTAGCCTTTATCTAGTTCCTATTCCGTAACATTCGTCATTTTGACATACCTTGGGTATGCTTCATTACACGTGTGATACAATGTTGTGCCTTATCATTTAAAAAGCATTGAAGCTGGCGAACCAAGCCTAAAACATTGAAGGGAAACCTTACTAGTAAAACACAATTTAAAACTACTTTCTTCAAAAAGGAAACTACTTCAAGGTTACGCAATTCCAACCCTACCTGAAACACAGGCAGAAAACATAAAATTCCCTTTAACATATAACAGATTGACCACATTATGCAACCAACATCATCCAACCAACCTAAGTTCTCCCTCTTGCATACTATTTCCGCCCTGGCAAATATACGACGTACAAACCTATCTCTAGTTACTCAAAAGCTTCAACGAGCTCTGCGGGAAGTATCCCAACTATTAATTAATATTCACTGACGGATCAAAAAACGATTTCGGAGGTGGCATCGCATGTATCTGGTACAATTTCAAAGCTTCGCTACACCCTCATTTGTCAATCATTATAGCAGAAATAACTGCCATAATACTGGTCCTCGACGTTTGCGAGCTACAAAGAGAAAAAAAAATCCTACTTGTTATCGACTTGATTTCGGCTATCAAAGTTTAATCAGCAATCGAAGATAATTACATGGATAACACCAAAAGCCCATGAAATCGCACTAGCAGGGAAGAACGTAACAGTCATTTGGACACCAGCCCTTCAAAATCAGGTTGCAACCGCCTCCCCCCTCCCTTACCAAGCATGAAAAACACCATAGATAACATACTCATTCCTAATAAAAAGATTTGTAATATTAACTATTGACTTTAATATAAATAAAATGTATTAGCAAGTATTTATCAATTTTAAAAGATAATATTATTAATAAAAACAGTTAATTTGTATGTAACTTTTAAATCAGGGTTCTCAGTGGGATGAATTGAGAAGCAATTTAGACTTCTAATGGCAATAGGCTTTCAGATGCGAACTCTTACTAATTCAGAAAAACGATACCTTCAAAATATCTGCATTAATATTTTGCGTCGATGATGATTATGGCTGGTGGCTGCATCAGTGATGACGTCTGTTCATCACCGTCCGGGCTGAATCTCGTGTACAAATCTGGCGGAGACTCCCTTATCTTCTTCCGGCGGCTAACAGTTTAGTTTTAGATCAGCTTTAGCCGGCCTTTCTCCTTCTCTTTGCGGCTATCAATTTAACTTTTTTATCGACGGTCTTCCATCTCTCAGCAACTTCTGTCTCCCATCACCCAACACTTTCTCTCTTCCGTCTTCCAGGACTTTTTGTTTTCTTCTCCAAAATTTCCTTTCCTCATAACATCGGTGGGAAGCTACATAATTTCAAACCACCAATCAGTTGTTATCTTCAAAAGACTATTGGCTTGCTTTTTGACAATTGCAGCCAATAGGAAAAAATTCCACTGCTGGGCCTAAATACAGCAGCGCCCCCCACCCGAGATTCAAAATACTCCACGGAATTATCGTTTTCCCCTAATTATTCACGGCGATCCCTTTTTTCATGAATGGACTCTAGTATGCCATTCAAAAGGAAGTGTCAACTTTTTGTCCCAAGGAATGCGATTTGCTACCCATGAAGCCAGAGGAAAACAGATACACAGATTTAAAGTTTCTCTTCGCGTATTTAATACATTACAGATTAATTAACAATGGGAAAGCCCAAGGAAGAATATAAAAATCAATTGAATCCACACATTACTGACAAACACATCAGAAACCAATTCCCCACCCGATATCTCCAGAAGAGAGCTAAAAGCAGTATTCAGAATCAGATCCAACCATTCAGTTGTATCCCATAAATACCGTTTCTTAAACTCCTCTCCCCCTCCCCACAGTGTGAATGCGTCGAAGCATAACTATTAATCCCGAATTTATTAACAGATTGCAAGCTAGTGGACGCTATCCTTGGAAACACAGACCTACAAGAAATAAATACTTCCTATGAAGTCAAATTTGATTGGAACAGGGGTATCATACGATTCGGCATTTACCCTCATGGGTGGGATGAGAAGAGATTACCTGAGAGGAGACGTGAAGAAGGAGGGTGAGAGGAGACGGAGTGGAGGTGTCTGAAATTTATCTTTGAATGAGGAGAATGTAAGGAGATTGTGGAGTTAGACCACGAGAGCCAACTAGTCAGTCTAACAGTAGTAACAGAGAGAAGGAAGAAGAGAAGACAGCGAGACCGTTTCAAGGCAGTAGCAGGTGGCAACGCCCGCCCACGTAATCGCCAGAGACCAGGAAGAAAACTCGTAGTACGACCCTGATTCTTGGAAGGAAGTCAACCCAGGTGCCTAGCTGCTGACAAAGAATACAGCTGCTTACGAACACGACAACCTCAGGTGTGTCAGTGAAATTGTATCAAAATTTGTATGACAAATTACTACTGCAAAACAGCGCACACATATTCATGACCCTGTAAATAGGTTGAGTCTCTTACTAAATTGTAAATCTGAGCTAAATAACCGGATTAGTTAAAACAGTGTCACCACGGGAAGGTTGGTCTCCGACTTGAGGATGAGAGGCTGTACACACATCATCTCCCTTTCGCCTCCCCCACCCCTGTAATCAAACAGTTAAAACTCTTCCCCAACTCGTCAACTCTGTTCCTTCTACTTTCTTATCCCCTGAAGAACCAGATACGATATTAAATGATCAGCGCAGTTGTTTCTCAATAATCAAACTACATAATCTCAACAAATTACTAATGTTTATTTACAGCCACGGTGTGTAGTGTACAGATTAAAAGAGATACTTTACAATATAAATAATTGAGTTTGAAGAAGTTCGTTGTCTAAACTTTGCGTACATGGTAAATGAAAGATGATTATTATATAACAGAATGTATTTAACGACCAATAAGTCATGTTTATTAAAAAAATTAAGTTTAAAATAACGTTTCGTTACATTTTTGGATCTAGTTCAGGTTGTGACTATGGAGAAATTGCATAAATGAACGATTTTGACAACAAAATTTTGGTTTTCTTAGAATTACACCATTTTTGAACTATCACACAATCTCGAAATGCAATATGCTTAGTGATCAAATTTGTTCATTGATGTAATTTCTCCGTAGACACATCCTGAAAGAATGTAAAGAAATATACCGAAAAGCTGACATTTTTTAAAAAACCAATTATACCGGCGACGTCGTTCGCTCGGAAGTTGGATCCTCGAGAATTCAATTATATTTGAGTGACCATCGTTTTCCGGTGTCAGTCCCCGGTTTCAAACCTCTGTCGATTGGAGGCGGATTCTCGGCTTTGTCCCCGGAAACCTGAGCTGATCGTATTAAGACAAATATTTAGGAAACGTGAAACAATCTATGAAATCATTAATGTTATCTGATTAGTGATTTAGAAATTTGAGTGGAACTGAAACTAAAAGCGAACATATGCTGACAGTTCTGTATCTGAAATAAGAGTGATGTCTCAACAACAATTCCGTGACCTCGAACAAAACTCCTGCTGCAACATAAGATGGAGTGAGAATGCTCGCCCTGTCTCTTTCTCTCCCATGTGGCCAAAATTATGCTTATAATAACACAGTTAGTGGTGCCTTCGTAATTTCACGGCAATCGAATGAATGGTATAGGTACGTCTAAAAAGATTTATAACTCGTCGTTTTCACGCCGGCAATGGCGCGGAACATCAATGGATTTAAATAAAACAAAACCGCTTTTAAATGCCAATTCTGTATTTTAGATTTCAGGAGCTTTCGGCCATGGCCATTGTCAACTGTATATTTTCATTATCCCCCGTACAGATTTTACCAAACATAGTACAATGAGTGGTACACATCTATATATACTCAGTGTACAATTCAAACTGGCCACGATTCGTTAACATTACGTAAGATACGTAAAAAAAGACGTAAAAATACAGAATTGACAATTAAAAGTGGTTTCGTTTATTTAATTATCATTTGTTGAAGTTGTTTGAATTGAATTCAATGGATTTATTTATATTAATATCCTCTGAACTCTGCACGAAACTTTAAGTTAAAATTTCTGTTTCAGTCCCTCAAATTTTAATTGAAATCCGTTGATCCGTTTCGTAGACTATTCGTGACAAACGTCTAGACAGGCAGACACTTCAATTTTATTTATTAGTATTGATGAATTTTTTTTAGTAATCTGTCTGTTATTGGCCATAAATTACCTGTTGTCATAAATAACATTAAAAAACGGACATGAAAATTAAACATTCAATAATGAAATATGGCCAGAATAAATTTATCGAACGAATTAATACTTCCGTAAAAAAGTTTGTTTAAAATAAAATTTATAAGGTATTTTGGACCTCTTCAGATGTTTAAAATTCTTTTAATGCATAATATATAATTTCACAACAACTTTCACGATTGAAAGTTATTAATTCATCCATTAAATAATTTATTCTGACCGTTCTTGGCCACTTTTCATTATAATATATTTTATAAAAAGTCAGATTTAATAATTATTTACTTGGAATTTGAAATGTTAAAATAGGTGTCTTCTTCTTGGAAAAAGTCGTACATACAGCACTGAAGTTTATCATTTATGTTGTTACTATGTGGAAGCAGAATAAATTGTTTTTTATAATTATAATTTTAATTATTAATGTATTTATCAAAGTTTGTTTATTATGGAAAATTTTAAAGTTTATCCATAACTAATCATTCAAATCACTGATTCGGCTTCCACACACATGCCATAAGTTTAAAAATAAGTTGTAAAAATTTCATTGCTTCATCTGTGGTCGCTTCACGACGTCCATGAGGCCACATGTAACGTTTTTGGAGAAAATGGCCCGTATTTTCACATTGGCAAAATAGGATCTTCCAATTACTCTTAAATCTGGATAGCGCATACATTTATATACAAACGATATGCAAGTGTACATGAGATCGAAAATAAACTTTCATTCATTAATAAATTTTATAATAATGAGGGAATTCGTATTATTTGAAGTTAATAAGAATAATAACTTTTTTTACGGATAGCTATGAAATATTAATGGACACCCAGAACGTCTCGCATTTCTGTATAGTGTGTAGTACCCACCAACCAAAACCACAAAACCCTTTCCTCTTGGTAGGTCCGCCGCTCTAAGACTATTATTAATAATGAAAATATTTATTATTATGTTTATCACATTAAACATAATTGAGACAACACCACCATCATCATCACTATCACTTACATCGTTTCCACCGAAAATAATCGTAGAATCGATTGGCAGCTACGCGTTTCCATGTCTGTAATATCCTGAATGCACTCGATATTTTCTTGTAGAAGATTTTCTCAACAATATTGTCTGGAATTATACTGAAAATTTTGTCTTCTAAATTATTCTCTGTGGTGTACACAGATGACGCTCAAAGAAAGTGTTTTTATTGATAAACTTGATATGTACAATATAGTTATGATGATATGATTTGATGAAATAAGTCGCTTGACACATGATATGGGGAAACTGCTCCTTAGCATATGATTTTGTTTACACAAATAGTGGTACAGCATACATTTTAATGGAAAACAAAATACAGTATTTTCGTCCAATATGATGGTTATTGTTGATTTTACATTAGTGACTATTTGCATGTTGGGGCTTCACTCCGTCAGAAAGTCTGTTGGACGTTTGCGTTTTGAGTCTTCTTAGAGGTTGTGGTCGTGGAAGGTTGTTTGCAGTGTCTCCTATTAATTGGTTGCTGTGGCACGTCATGGAATTGTGAAGCCTGTGATAACTGAAATTAATGGATTGTAAAACGGTAGGGATATCGAGGTCTTGATGGATGATGCTGTTCCTTATGTACCATGGTGCATCAGCAATAATCCTTAGTATTCTATTGTGGACTGCCTGTATTCTTTTAATTTGTGATGCAGCCGCTGAACCCCATATGCCACAGCCAAATAACCACATTGGCCGTAATATTGACATGTAAACAAGTCTCTTTAATTTGAATGGAAGTGTTGAGTTGCCTGATAACATAAATTAGAGTTGTTTCAGCCTGTGTCTAACTTTTTAAACCACAGTTGAGATATGCGGAGCCCATGTTTATTTTGCGTCGAGTATCAAGCCCAAGTATTGAACTTCGGTAGATTGGGGTATATTTTCACCAAATAGGGTGATATATATCACAGGCTTCACAATTCCATGGACTTTACACCTACTTTTTACACCAGTTTTCGACGAGATGCACGTATTCCTGCATTTTTGACGCTGTTTCTCGGCATGAACTTTTAAAAAGGATTACAACATCGTCAGCAAGCTGGGTGACCTTTAAGTCTGCTGACACCAAGAAGTCTGACGAGTAAATTAAATTTAAGTATGGACCTATAATGCTTCCTTGGGAAACACCAGAAAGAATCCGTGAAGTCGTGGATGTGCAATTGCCACTTTTAACAGAGTATGTTCTTTCGTGAAGGTAATATTGAACTATTCCAAAATAAGTGTGATTGGCATTGTCAAGTTCTTCGCAGTAAATGCGATTTTGGGGTAGTCTACCTTTCCAAAATTATTGAATTATCCGCGGAAATTCAAAAAACTGTGTAAAGTAATGAGCCGTTTCTCCTCAATGCAGTCTTGCGAGGAAAGTTTCGCCGATTTGTCTCCTAATAACGCTCTCGACTTCCGTACAGACGTCTGGTCCGGGCATTGAGTTTAGCTCACGATTGCACCCGACTAATCTTCACTGTGTCGCCTAGAGGTAAATATGAGCGACAGAAACCACCAGGAACACCGAAACGGTTCGATGGACTCGGGCCATCATCATGTCTCCTCTCCCTTGCATTGGCGCTAAGGGAGAGAATCCGCGCACAGATTCGTATAATTGACCGGATAGTGTTGTTAAATATTATAAGGCGGCACTAGCTGGTATAAAAATAATAATAAATATTTTATATATTAGCTATACGGGCAGAAATTCATATGCCACGCATTCAATATTCGGTAATAATCTTGACCAATCGATTCTTCAAGGTATTCGTGTTCCTTGTACTTTATGAGATCTATTACGTGTTTGTCCACATTCATAGCAGCCGGGTCGGTCTCTATGAAAAACAATGCAACTTTCAGCAATATGACTCACAAATCTGTTATTTATTTATTGTAATAACTCATTGGCCGACCTCCTGCGGTCTAGTCGCTAGCGTCACTGCCCCACAGCACAGAGGTCTCAGGTTCCAATGCTGACATGGGCATGGATGTTTGTGCCGTCATGGTGACGGAGTCTGGCACTAATTCGGAATGTATCATGTAAGATGACAGCCCGCAGTCGACCCGGTAGGACAAGGCCCTGAATGTGCTGCTGAGCCGAGGAAGAAGAAAGAGAATTAATTGCAAGTTAATATGAAATTCTGAAACATTATTATTTTATAATTAATGACTTGATAAAATATATGTATCCAATTGAAATTATCTCACTGTGAATACAAAACACAAACAGGCTACCCTTGTCGAAGGTGAAACACAGGCACGTTACTTGTATAGTACCAGACTATTATATAAAACAAAATACATTAAAACAAATAACACACGATTTACTTTGATCAGTGGTAAAGTTAATCGGGAAAAATATTAACATTACTTGGATTAAAATAGTTGCAATTAATAAAGCAGATAAGAATTAACGATCCGTATAACAGACAATTACAAAAAATTTAAACAAGAATTTAACAATTAATACTGAATAGACGTTTTAACAAACGCTTGTGGTCATTGTCAATATTTATAACTAACTGAAGTAAACATGGAAATGAAAGACTTACCAAAACATGAAACTAACAATGGCAAATTAATAAACCCCATCATTTCTTTAGTTGATAAGTGTCATGTTTTACGTTAACACAACGGCGGCTGGTGCTTATGTGCTCATGAACTACATCACATTAATTATTTTAGAATTACTTGTTTCGTAATTTTCAAAACTTTTATAATAATAGTATTTTAAGAGTATGAATTTTTTCTTCGATTCAAAAGATTTCAAACTACCCGGTTCCCAACGCACTCCCTCGCGCATCTATCTTCATTCTACCACAAAAAAAAACAACAGTCTGGAACGACAAATGTGCATGCGCAGTATACCGCTTCAGTCCCCTTGCTTCACCTCTTGAGCCCGCAAACTGATTCTCCCTTGAACTACAACGTTTAATAACCGTGTCGTTCGAGGCGCCGCTAACAGACACACTAAAATCAAAATAAATTCGAACCATATAGTAATTATAAGTGTTATTTTAGAGTAGTTTATATTTTAAAAACAAAAGCAGCATTCGTAGATTTTGCATAGTACTAAAAAATATCTCAGTCAGAGGTTATTTTAAATAAATAATTCATTCAAGAGGCTGAATTTTGATGACTATGAAAACTACCGCAGAATCTTGCATAAAATACGGTCAAAATGTGTGACTTATTCCTAAAATTGAAATTATTCCAAATATGTACGAAGGAAAAATACTTTCGTGTTACAAATGTGTGTAAACTTGGTTTTAATATTTTCTGCTTCTAAAAATAAGGCAGGCATTAATCAATGGTAATCTTACGTTATTGAATATATAAAAAGTACGGTATCATTTTTTTATGATCGCTTCGGAGCAAACCTTATAAATCTAAGTAGGGTTTGAATATGTCCCGCTTTCATACGTTTTGGAGCCAATATAAATGAGCAACTACTAAATATTAAAATTACCTGACGCGACAAATAAAACCAATTTACGTATACATCGTATCGACGATCCAAAGAAGTTTATTATTTCTCAGGGAGTTATCTCTCTGCGAACAATAGGTTAATTATGGCGCGTATCCTGCTGCAACAATAGATGAAGTGAGAATGCTTTCTCTGTCTCTCTCTCTCCCTCTCGGCGTCAGAAAACCGCGCTTGGATCCGTCTCTAATCCCTCAAATTTTTGGTCACGTACCAATATGACCTGCAGAATTTCCACAAATAGTTGGCGTGGAAAAAAGGGGACCCACGAAAACGACAAAATTTTAAATACCACGTGGTTGCCTCGGCCACCCGTCCTACAGTTGTCTGTAAAAGCAATAAGTAGGATGGAGGCCAGTGGCAATATTGAGACTAGGGCACGTAGCAGAATAGAGGGGTGAGCATGTGGGAAACAACGTTGGTGCAAGGCTACAGAAAACAAAGATAAGTTAATATTGTCTCCGGTTTTAGATAACTAGTGGAAAACTCCGCCCATATTGTAGTGGGGGTATACAGATTCTCACTTTAACTCCAATATTTGTAAACGTCATGTGGTAGTGTAAAAGCATTTCTGAAAACATTGGCGCTAGGAAATATATTTCAGTCATTTTGTGCGGTAAGAAATTCCCCTGTAAAATGTAATCGATAATAAGTATAGGTTGTGTTAAAACGACGTTGTCGCAGTCTCCATATCCCGTTCGTATCAATACAATTAATGTTTTTAACAAAACTAGTAGCGTTCCGGCAGTCCGTTGAAGGGGAAGTCCCTTCTCAAACGCAATACTACCCTTCTTTTTTCCCTACGGCTCATCTAAACATGCCAGTAGAATCCCACGTACTGTACAGTTACATTAATATTTATTTTTAGTGTTTTTTTTATAAGGGAACGATCGAATATAAGCGCACGGCGCTGGGGCTTTGAAGATCTCGGTAGCGGTTGTATAAGGAATCACAGAGAAAGATCATGGAACAATACCTGATAAAGTAAAGCAGAAGCAGAAGTTACCCAATCTGTGGTAGATAACATGTTCACTTAAGTACGCGGAAAATGTGGAGTTATTACTGTTAACAAAAGAGTATTTTGCTTTTTTGTTCTATTGCATGCCAAAACTTATATTTTATTTTCGCCCTCGTTGTTTTTGTCCACGTTCCTGCTTCTTACGCCAACATCGGTATAGAGGACCGTTTTACATTATTATGGGACTTCCCTGTTCCACAATAGGTCTCCCATACACTGGTAAAACTCATGTGCTTGTTGAATTATTTTCCCAATTTCCAGCTTCAGTGATACCACTCCCTATATACTTGAAGATTTCAACCTCTACTCCTTTTCTATTTTCCGTTATTCCCATCGACCTTTTCTTTTTCTTCGTGTTATCATAACAATCTTACTTTTCATCAGGATAAATTAACTTTCAATATTTTCGATCTACTGGTTCCATTACTTAGTTTGTTGTTTTAGTTCCGTTTCGTCCTCTCCCACACTACTATGTCGTTTTCTAAGAGGAATACCTATACCCTTTTTTGAACATCAGTCATTACTGTTACACTAAGTCCTATTTTTACTTGGAACTATTTCGTTTGCCATATCTTAGTCCTCACACAACTTTCACATCTATTCATAAATTTTGAAACCCAATAATCTCAATCATGGAAGTGTATACCATTATATTTTAAGTTTGAATTTGACTCGTTTTATTTGAAGTAACAATATTTTCAACACATGCTAAAATGTTTTCTTCTATTTTACATAGAATATTCAACATAATTGAAGAACTTTTCTACCATAATTTTAACCATTAAGGTCCCAAGTTATTTTCTCAGCTATTGTTCGCCTTATAAAATTGTAGATAATTAAATATTTTCTGTTAATTATATTTATTTATTGTTATTACATTTAAGAGAAGTTAAAAGTTAACATGATAGAGTAATTTATTTATAGTTATTGTATCAATCTCATGTTAGTTTATTTGATATTCTTAGATATTTCAAAGTTTGAGATAAGGTAAATTTACTTCTTAAGGCTATCATAAAATTGTTACTAACAGAAATTGAAATTTTGAAATTCAACAACTTTCCTACTTATGGAATCCTTTAAACTTCATATTATTCAAAAATTTCTGTTTTGGAATCAGGAATCAACCTTTATCACTGTAATTTCCATTGACTTGTAATCATATTTGTTTATCTGACCCTCAACAGTAAAAGCCACAGTAAATATCACAAAATTTATTTAGTTCCTTACTCTCCTGAATATTGGATCTTCGCATATTTGCAAAACTTAACATCTCTATGGTTAATGAAACATAAATCCTAATCTTGTTTTTATGTTTAAAAGTATAATAACGATGTAGAATTGAACAATATTTTCTTGACATAGGTCGTTAGGATCTTCTTCGTCAGAAGGCTTTGAAAGGAGTAAATAACAGTTGCAGTGTATTAGTACATTTATTATAAATAAATAATAAATAAAAAGACGGCCAATAAGTTAGCATATAAATTTATCCATATTTATTCAAAAGCGGCCGTAACCGTCGCTGGAGATGGTCCGCGATACTAAATTCTTCACACGTAATTCATGTAATGTTTCACATGCACATTCAACAATTCTTTCGGCTGAGGGAGTCAAGGAGTAAATATGAACTGCTAAATTTTACGCCTGAGGAAGTCTCAAAAAGGAGACGAAACGTCGCTTTTGAATAAATAGTGATGAATTTATATGCTGACTTATTATTTTTTGTATTTTAAAGTCAGAAAAGTATGTTGTAATTTATAAATAATGTTGTTGTTGAGTAGTAATACTAAAGTGTAGTAAGAGCTTTGAGGAAGACTTGTAACTCGCTACCAGGGAGTGTTAGCATGGAAGTTGATAAGACGAAGGTAAGCGCTATCTGCGCGTGCGCGAGTGCGCCATAGTGGCAGAGCCCAGAACGCCAGTGTCGGCAACCGGAACCGTTGCGTATTGATCACGCAAAATGGCTGATGAATGACAACATATGGACGGGCGATCGGAAACGTCAAACTCGCAATTCACGATGTGCTCTACTCTCAAATATCTACTCACTGTGTTGCTCTCGGTCACCGTCGTGATCCGTGCTGATAGGGAATTTTATACAGGTAAGTGAAGAAAAAAACGCCTTCTCGGTACTCTTTGCCGACTTAGATGTGTCCAAACCCATAGATTGTAATGTAACTAGCTTCCGCTTCAAAATTCTAGTACCGGTTCGATAAGAAAAGTAATTTTCGTTGCGTGTAAAAATTAAACACGTCGTACACGAATACTTAGACAACGTCCAGTTCCCGCTAAAATTTTTTAGTTTTTACAAAACTCCTGTCATCGATTACTACCATTTTGGCCATCTCTTTGAAGTTATAATTTTGTTGGGTTGAGAACCTAAATATGCTTCTCCTTTTCTTTTCCATATAGTATCTGGTTTGTAAAACCGATTTCACTGTCAGATTATTTGACGAAGTGTGGAAACTAGAATGATGGTGGTCAGCGCGTTTATACTCCGTTTCTCTTCGGCTTTCTTGCAATTTAATTAGGGACGGAATCGCCCTTATCTCTGTTTGTCGATTACCTGGATGATTTAGTGATACCTAGAGAAAACTCTATTCAGGATGAACGGAAGTGGTTTTGAAAGCCTCTGGCGATTTATCAAGGCGTGACCTCGTTAGATACTCAACTCCGAAGTCACTTCATACTTAAGACTACCGTCAGAAACAAGTTATTAATGCCGAGAAATAAAATTGAACTATACCAGTAATGAAGCGATAAAAGCGTTCTCATTAAGTTAATTCCGCTTTAGCCATAAGCGGACGTGACGTGTCATGTCTCCTCCATATGTCATGTATTATTTCCTTCCCAACATTTTGTATCTCGCTGATACCGCGTTCGTTCTCAATTAATTTACCGTTTCTTAATGCAGTAATTTTGTATTTAAATCAAATTTCGAAATGATTGCGACAAAGTGTCTCAGAAAAGAGTACCACACGCTCTCAGAAATCTACCTAAAACAAATACCTCGAAGATCATTTGCTTTATAACTGCAAATTCCGCACAAACGGAACGAAAACTTGCAATGTAAAAAATAATTCACGCATTTGAGATTTATTAGAATTGTGGGCAGATTAATGGGCGTGTATTCATAAGCAGGCCCCCAAAGTGCTTAGCGCTGCATAATGGAATTGTGACTACATCAACTGCATGAGCGAGACAAGAATTTTTATCATTATAAAGTTATGTTTAATTATAATTCACAACATTGCCTAACATTTTATTGCACCAAAGAACATTTTACTAATGTGTTAGTAAAACAAGTAATACGTTCACGGCAATATTTAATATATGCATCGATTTAAGAATTTCTTTCTTGCGAAAAAGCGGATTTAATAATTATTTTGGTCTTACAGTTACACAGGTTGAACAGCACAAACTTTTCAGGATATCAATGAAGACAAGCCAAACGTGTTATATAAAATTTTAAATCTTATCAGAACATTTGAAAAGTTTAAATTTAACGTGTGTTATATATAATAAAACAATTAATGACCTTTTACAGATTTCATTCTTTACATTAAATTAGTAACATCGCTTCGGCAAATTATATCAAGACTAAGTGAAATATTACTTGAAACTAGTAAATCACTTTACCATGCTTTCATAAGCGGTCTGTACCACTGCGTGTTTCCACATAGGAATTCTAACAATTAGTATGCAACAAATAGGTCGGCCGTGCCGGCGCTGTAAGTTAACATATCTGTCTCATTTAAATAATAAGACAAACAGACAGCTCCATCGAATATGAAATTGAATTAAGATCTGGAAGCACCAATTGAAAAGCCACTTATTCATTGTTCCACCGAGGCGGCGGAGGATATAACGCTAATAATCCATCATACCTAATTTTTCAGAGGTATATACTGAATAAATAGCGAAAAAGTTAAATATACTAATTATATGAAAACATAAATGTGTACGATAAGTTATTCCGACTTCCTGTTGGTTAGACAGAGACAAATAGATTTATTACAAGCTAAAATTGTTTTCGGATGTCAAATATATAAATAATTATTCCAAAAAATTAATATTTTCAGACTATATAAATTATGAGTACACTCGTTTACATTTGAACTCGTGGCTTATCTCGTTTTGTTAGACATACCATAAAAGAATATAAACGTAAATGACAGAGAGCGGTAGGCGTAACGCAAACAAGATATGCATAAAAATTTACATGTTCTAGAATTTGCAAATAATTATAATACAAGTAAAGGGCCGAGAGCTTAGGCAATAATAACTAGAAGAAAAGCATGATTATGTAAACTTTGTTTATTATCAATTATAATTGTAACAAATTTTAAAAAATTTTATCAAACTTTTACTAATATTTTATGAAAATATCACTTATAAATAATTTGTAACATGTGAATGTGTGTGACTTTTCGTTACTATAATCATACTTCCTTCATGTAAACCTTGAGACTATTCACTCATTCAATATTTCTTTAGTTTCTTATATATATATATATATAGAAAGGAAAGAGAGTAGGTGACTTACCTGACGTTCACAGATGGTAGGCACCTTGTAAGGTTTGCAGTTCTTTTTAATATTTCGGAGGCACCGCCCACTTCATCAGAAAGCTAGGAAGAAATTGCCAGTGATTGGCTAGCCGACGACTCAATCTTTCCTTTCCTTATTAATTATTTCAATTAACCTGATAATGTCATTTCCTGACGCATTTATATATGCGTGTGTGTGTGTTTATATTAGAACTTGAATTATCCTTACAAACTGGGGCCATCTATAGGTCTAATATTATATTATTCAAATAACCGAAACTATAAAATTAAAAAGTAGGCTATCTATAAGGTTATGTTACGGTCATTCGAGGATAGAGATGCCTGTGAGAGTTCCTCTCGCAAGTATTTCTCCCCAGATTGACTGCGTTGGGAATGCCTCGTATTCTCTCTGGTTTTATCAAGATTCACGCATGCCGATGCTCCTTCATCTATTTTAGAAGGTGTATGTACTGGGGTCGAAGACCGCGGTTATACGGTAAGAGCTGTCCTCTGATCCCATTGGATCAGTCGAGCAGTTGCCTAAAACTGGTGGATACACATCAAACTCAACTTCCGTCACTCGGAAGTGCGTGAGAACAGTACCTACCTGATGCAGGTTTTCTAGGGTTTTCCTTGCATAGTTTTAGGTTGAATGCCGGGTAGGCCCTAGTCCACCCTTGGTTACCTTACTCTATCCTCCACATCCCCACTTTTCAATGATCTTCCTATGCTATTAAAGAGGAGTTGCCTGTTTCAGGATCACCCTCATGTAGCCTGTTAACAAATATATATATATATATATATATATATATCAGAAATGTGTTTAAAACTGAGATCACTTCTTAATTCCGAATATTGTCGAGGAGACTTATCGAAGAAAAAAAGTACAGAACAGTAACAAGTGGCTATTCCTGTAGATAGAAATTAGGAAAATCCCCTAGGTTCAAACGAAATATTGAAATACTGTGTTGATAATTTGGCAGTTAAGATCCTTTTAGTATCTTAGGTTCGAAAAAATGGTACAGAACAGTGCGTTAAAAAAGGAATACTTTTAAGATTAATGCGGAAAAAGTATTAGGTCGGTTATTAGAAGTTATGGAAGCTGACGTTCGGTTAACGACTTTTTAATTTATATAAAAACGGTTCTAGGATAGGGGAAACGGATCGGCTTTTATGACTATGAATACATTAAAAAAATAAATCGTTATTTGTTGAGTGTTACATTATTTTCCTAGGGGAAATAGAAGTGGATACACCAGAAGCTGAGATAATGAAAGAAGCAAGTTGTGGAAGAAAGGGAGAGTAGGAAGGCGACAAAGGTGTGATTTAGAAGTGGCAGCGAGAAGTGAGAGTAATTAAGCGTCGTTTCTTAACTAAGGGGCACAGTTCTTGTTAAGGAAAGGTAGCACGGCAGTTCAGGACAAAGAGACACGCAGCCAGTGCAGCCATGTAACTCATAAGGACGGTCCAGCCACACAGTTACCTCAACTTTCTTCATCTCAATAACTCATTTCCTGAAAGACAGTCAATTCATGGCAAAGTTAGGAGCGGTAATTGCAAAAAAATCTTGCAAGAAATGGGATTTTGTTAGTGTTATGAAACTCCACTGGTGGTCAAAAATGCCAAATATACTCATTTATATTAAGTTATATGTAGAAATTATTCCATGCAACCGCTGACAGTAACACATTTCAGAAAGGAATAAAAATGGAAAGGATTCGTATTGAGATATTTAGGATATTATCAGGTTAAATAATCTGCAGCATTATGATTAAATTGAATAATTCATTACGAAGGGAAAACCAAGGGACCTACAGTCATTTTAAAATATTTGATAACGCTCAAGCACATTGATATGAGAATTATATTTTGGAGTTGAATGAGAATTGCTGAGTAATGTGCATGGAATAGTACAGCGCGAGTTCTTCAGGAATAATATGATAAAAGAGAACATTATAATAACTTATATATAGAACAGGCGATTAAGAAAGTTAAAACTGAATATGGAAAATTAATTATATTGCAAGGAGAAGAAATAGAACCCAACGCTTTGCAGATGATATTGTAGTACTAGGGAAGTCAGAAGAAGACTTGGAAACCACAATATCGTAGTCCTAGAGAAAGAGTTCAATATGAGGTTTAATAGAGGCAAAACCAAGGTAATGGAGTGTAGTATGGGAAACAGTGGAATAACACAAGGTGTTAGATTGGGAAAGGATATTTTGAAGGAGGCTAAGAAATTCTGCTACTTAGGCAGCATAATAAGTAGAAATTGTAGAAGTATAGTAGACATAAAGAGTAGGATGACACAAGCAAGGAAGACTTTCGTAAAAAAGAGGAATTTACTTACGTGTAATTTAAGAGTGAATATTAGGTAATCATTGCTAAAAATGTTCGTATGGAGTGTGAAACGTGGACGGAAGGAGTTGCAGAAAGGAAAAGAATAGAAGCCTTTGAAATGTGGTGCTATAGGAGTATGCTGAAAATCAGATTGGTGGATAGAATCACCAATGAGTAAGTTCTAAGCAGAATAGTGAAGAGCGAACAATATGGTGGATGTTGAAGGGAAAGATTAATAGCCCACGTTTTAAGAGGGTCTTGTAAAATTATCTTTAGTGGGAAGTGTGTGGTGTGCGAACAGAAGAGGAGGCGAAGAATGGAATACGCTAAGCAGATTATGTGGGGTGTGGTATTTATGCGGAAATGAAACGGCTTGTGCAAGATAAGTTATCATGGAGGGATGCATCAGACTGAATACGAGATCAACAACAACATTATAGTCCTTGGAATAAGAAGGAGCTTTGATGATTTGGGAATTCTACTATATTACTTATAGAGATTTGACGTTAACAGGAGTGAATTTTTATATTTCTAATTACTACGCTTAGCTCTAGTCACTGTCTTTAGATGCTGCAAGACAACATTTCGCCATTCTTCTTCAAACTGATCCATGATAGTGATACCATTCTTTTTTAACTTATAAATGAATATGAATAGTGAAGTAGATAATTAACCTAATTTGAAAGAAAATTTATTAATAGTCTGAACAGAGCAACAATTGCTGTCAGAGTTATATCAAATTATAGTGATAAAACTGCTAAACCAGTAGGCCTGTATTTCCAATCATTATGGAATTAAATTTTGGGCTACCTCCACGTTTAAAGATTAAACATTTCTGGCCTAAAAAAGTGAGATTAGTGTAATGTGTCAAATAAATTATACTTCATTTAATGAGCTGTTCGAGGAATTAGGCAGTCTTATTCTCTCCTGTAATTCATGTACCCGTTGATTGTATTTGTAATAAGTGCTTATAATAAATTTAGCTCCAACTTCAGATATGAGTTATACGTTTGTCAGTTGAAAAGGTGCAATATACAGCTATATCTATTTTTTAATAAAATATTATTAAAGAATTAAGAAACGCTCCAGTTACATACAAAAGCCAACTGTTAGTTATATGGATTATTCTAGTGTTTTAAAATGATAATAATTATATTGATTTTATCCTGTAAAATAATTAATTAAATAATTAGAGGTATATATAATATTTCATTCGTTACATTATCTTCTTGCAAATGAATGCTTTGTGAATTATGCGATTTATTATAGCTTCAGAAAAATATAAAATATATGACTCTTTAAACGTCCTTAAAGCTTTGCTTGTAATGAGGATCTACGGTAAATGATTCAATTCTACCCTCCGTTGCTGTCGTGCTTTTTTATCATTTTTCTCCTAGTCCCATATGGTCCAAAGTTGTTAATGTTTATCATCTCATATAATATATGAATTGCGTGTCCTGATAGCAGCCATTTCAATTTCTTTTAAGACTGATTCCCTTGTCCTGATCTTCCTAGAAATCATGCTTTAATTAACATTTTCCGCTCTTACATACTTAAATACATCATCATAGTTTTAAATGTTGAACTTTATGATCCATATATATATATATATATATTACTATTCTATCAAATATCAATCCAACTCAAACAGCATCTTCAATTTTATTAATATTATTTCTTTCAAAGACATCTGCAAATGAACTTGATTCTATTGTGAGTTATTGATATTAAGGATCATATGAAATATATATTTGCTTTATTTACTGCACGTATAAAATTTCTTACGCTACTCATTTTACCAATACTTATCTCTACAATTTCCACAAGTTCCTGGCCAATTCGCTGGTGATGTATTCAAATACTAACGTCTCTCATTCTCTGGCAATTCAGAGAAAATATCTGCGCCATGCCTGAATAACAAATGATATGATTATTCTCCACTCACTTTAAATACATATTTTTCTTGAAAATTGTGTAATCAAATTTGAGAAGAATATTTCATCTCTAAATAGAAAGTTAGGTGAATGGTGGGGTTAGCAGTTGACCCATGACAGATTATATACCTACGTGAATATTTTATGTCTTTAAATCAGTTCTAACTTTAAATATCACAATCTGTCGGGAAAAATTCCGACGAGAATGTAAGAGTAGGTAAATACTGATAGCACTTAAAATGTAATTCTAACTACAATGAGGTGGAAATGGGAATCACGAGAGGAATTTAATTTTAAATATCAGCTTCTGGACAGTACACGTTTTTTCAAACAAAAGATGCAAGTAATTTGAGAGTTCGTCCAATGAAGTTGATGAATGTCTCTAAAAACGGTTGTTTTGCCCTATTTGTAACACGAAATTTACTTGTATATTTTGCATAATTTTTTATCACTCACTCCTAATACATGACAATAATTAAACAAACTGCAGAGATCAATTTTTCCTGAAGTTTTTCACTACATTTTACGTGATAATTTGTGAAATTGGGTGGGACGGGGAGGAGAGGGAGTGGGGGTTAGAATTCTAGTAAACCTTAACTATCCTTGGAAACGGAGGAAAGAGCCATTTAAAACGAAACAAGTAGGTAATGGCTGTGATTCCCACTTGATTAGTGTTACTGAAAATTTGTGAATATCTTGTGATAAATTTACTTGATATATTTTCTATAGAAAGCATAATTTATCAAACAAACAACTACAGAACAGGAATTATAGAGCTTTAAAACAACGAATTAAGTTCATAATTTTGTGAATAAATGGAGGAAGTGATATTGGACATCGATATGTTGCTCGCGTTCTCTCTGGCAACGGTTGTAAATGAGGGCAATAATGACCTAATTCTGCATGCGCGTATTTGAAGCGGCGTCACATCAAGTATGAAAATTCGTTGCAGAGATCTGCTCGATATAGGTATCCATTTGTCCGATTTTACCGGGTTTTGCATTTAAAAATTCATGTAATTACGGAAGGGCCAAACTCGCGACTAGTCAAGAATAGCAATTTTTGTTGGTACACTATCGAGTAACTACTGGCAGGTGATGACGGAAAAGAAGTTAAATTTTCCTAAATGTCAAATATTAAGTTTGATTTATTTAGGCCAATCCATAATCATTTAAGCAAACTTGTAGGGGAAGATCCTCCATAGTCTGTTATTTTTTTGGTAACAGGCTACATT
This sequence comes from Eucriotettix oculatus, assembly GCA_034510155.1. Classification (NCBI taxonomy): domain Eukaryota; kingdom Metazoa; phylum Arthropoda; class Insecta; order Orthoptera; family Tetrigidae; genus Eucriotettix; species Eucriotettix oculatus. The sequence continues at coordinate 133,526,836 of CM067376.1, read as the reverse complement.
AGGGTGATTCTGAAACAGGCAATTCCCCTTTAATAGCATTGAAAATTCATGAACCGCCGTATTATATATATAATATATATGTATTAATTATACAACTACGTGTATTATAATTTAGAAAATACAGCATTATGCACTGCATATTATTGTATTGTAATACAAAACGTATTATTTAAAAGGCGTACATTTTACACCTTTGTAGCGGCAACCCAAATTTACTCGAGGGTAAGCGTGTCGCTGTTGGAAAAGTATAGTGGAATTCCGGTATCGAAAATATATTCACTGTGATGGCCTTAATTTTATGTAATTAGATCAATACAGTGTTTGTATTTTATCTGTCTCCTAAGTAGCCCTCTTAGTGAAATTGCGAGTGTTGAATTAAACTAGAGCGGCGGCGAGTCATATTTTTTTTTGTAAAAAACATTTCTATTCTGCATTATTGATAATAAGTCTCCCAAGCCGGTATGTGTGGTACAGTGTAACTAAGATTTTTCAGCTGTTCAGAATCATGGCTTGTGCGTCTTCGTATTACATTCTCGCTCTACAACCTTTGGATCAGTAGCGGATTCAGGGAAGTATGTTGGAGGACGGAGAACGGTTTTGTAAAATTTATTTTTGATTAGAATAGGGGAATTTGGAGCAATTTGGAGGACTTTGACCAAGAGAAGGGATAGATCAATAGGTCACGTTTTGAGGCATGAGGGCCTTGTAAAATTAGCATCAAATGGAAGTGTGTGGGGTAAAAACAGAAAAGGGACGCTAGGATGGAATATGCTAAGAAGGTAGAGAGAATGTGGGATGTGGTCGCTATGTATAAATTAAAAGGTTTGCGCAGGATAGGCTAGGATGGAGGATTGCATCAGACCAGCCTAAGGACTCAATACCACAACAATAATACAACAGAATAATAATTAATTAATCCAACTCTAAATCATTTAAGATCCTGGCTTCGTTTCCCTGGTCCGGTTAACATTTTTCCATTCTTGTCTTTCTTCTAAAAAAATTAAGGCAATTTTATTTTATATCTGTTACTTTGCATTACATTTAAATAGATAATAAGGTTGTTTTGAGAAAATATTTATTAATCATTAATTTGCGTAATTAAAATGAACATCGCGAGCACAATTCCAAACAATATACCAACTGTTATCCGAAAATAAAAATTTGTATTGTTCAGTAAAGGGCATATTTGATTGATAGAAATACTTACCCTAATACCGAAATTTTCAGTTATGAAAAATAATGAAAAATAAATTCATCACTAAAGTTGTTAGTTTTTTTAATAATATCAATTGTCATACAAAATGCATTAATCTATGAAAAATTGCATTCCTTTTCTTGGATGGGGTGGGCTGAGGGTCGAAATCCCTTCTGTACTCACCACAGCGTTCAGTAAAAATATTTTCGACTCAGGAATATTAAAGCAAAATAAAAACCTGTGACTAACTGTTGAAAGCTAAGGAAAACGCTACCGGGTCAAAGAGAGATTATTGCGCGACGTTTCAACGAATCTTCTAGGCGAAGATGGTGATAGTAGATATGTTCGTCGAAACGTTGCTCAATAAACTGTTCTTTGGCCCAAACCCAACAATGGTTTGGTTTCTTCATCAAATACACAGGGAATTCTCTTTGAGAAATGATGTGAGTCCTTACTGGCAAACGACAACAACCGAACACAAGTCGCATGTACTTATTTTGCTAAGTCATTTGTTTTTTAGTTTAACTTCAGTATAATAATTGAATTCGTTTCAATAAATTACAATAAGCTGGCCAAAAGTCGGAAGTTTATTACAAAATGATATTATTATCAAGCAAAACGTTTCATCCCCAAGTTTAGGGACCTATCCAGATGTTTATAATTAAACAAAGTGAAAAAAAAACTTTTAATAGAAAAATTTGGACTGCTACAACTTCCAGGACCAAAATATGGAGAAACAAAACAACTGAAGGGTTTCTTAAACTTAGAGAAAAAACCTTTTGCTTGATATTAATTTCATTTTTAAATTTTTTTTTGATTAAGAGGCTACTTGAGGGTGATCCTGAAAGAGGCAACTCACCTTTAATAGCATAGGAAGGGAATTGAAAAGGGGGGATGTGGAAGGTAGAGCAAGGTAGCCAAGGGTTAACTAGGGCCCCCGGGCTATGGTTTAAGGATCCTACCCGGTGTTTCACCTAAAGAGATGCAGGGAAAACCCTAGAAAACCTGCATCAGGTAGGTCGGGCATTGGGATCTATTCTCACGCCCTTCCGAATGACGGGAGACCAGTCTGCTGTGGGGTCGCAGCATTCCCTTCTCCGTGTCTCCACCAGTTTCAGGAGGCAGTTAGCCGACTGATCCAATGGGATTAGCGGAAACCCTCAAGTACTCATGGCCAGTTTTTAATTAGTTTCGTTTGACATCTGTCTATGAGAATAATGAAGTTTTTGGTCTAAATATACACCACGTTATCAACATCAGTGATTTGTTATTACATATTTTATTTTAAACAGAATTTACTTATTAGGAATGCAAGGATTGGTCAGCGCCTCCTCAAATATATTAACTGAAGTCCACTAATAATGTAATTCAGATTTGTTTGCCCTCTGCAACACTCTTCAATCACACTTATCGTACTTACATGCATCCTAGGCGTGGCTGTATGTATATTTAGGAGAATTTATTTCACTGGTAGACCTATTGATAGTGTACAGGGTAGCAGACCGACATTAAAGATGCACACAGGTACAGTGGCTGTGGGGCTATAATTTATTCAGTTTAGAATTTATTCTTATTTTTACCTACTTCAGCCGATATTTCAGTACTTTTGCCTTACGCGTCTTATACGTTTTATATAAAATGTGCTGAAAAAATTTGGTGGAGTTGGCTGTAATATTATTAAAAAAATATATGCCACGTCTGTGAATTTTAGACGCTCAGTCTGAGTTATCGAGTTTAATGTTATACATCCGTGTCCTGGTACCAGGTAAACGTTTCGTATAGATGATCTGCCTTTGGAACACAGGTGGCATAGCACCTGTGTTTGAATACGCTAATCCCCAAACACTGCATACTTAAAGGAAGTTTTCCTCTTCGCCATTACGCAAAATAATACGGATTTTTATAACACTTCAATAGACAATCAATACTACGATAAGTAGTTTTTTAATTAATATTGAAAATTTCATAATTAAAAAAATTGATAGGGTCTATCAACCACCGATGTCTTATAGATTTCTCGAGTATTATGAACTTTTTGACTGAAAATGTTAATTAATCGGAGATCTTCCTTAATTACTGATATCATATTTACAGACTTCTCCTGTCATACAGTTCAATAGCGAATTACTATTTCCATCAGTCTACAATTCACGAAACAGGATGTCACCCGATAAAGAAACGAATTTTATTAATGTAGGAAATTAGAATAATGAACCAATTATGCCATTACTGGGATCATAATTACAGAAAGTTGAGACTGAGCGAAAAGAATTTTGTTCAGAGAAACTAATAACGAAAAACTAAATTTTTAAATTAAATGCAAATCTACTGTTCACAGAACAGTGTAAGGAATTTAGGAATCACCACTGCCTCCTCCTCTTATAATGTTTATTGAATTGTGTTTGCAGACATTCAAAATTTAACTTTAGAAGGAATTTGATTTCGTTTCTCTATGGTTTTGACGTCGAATGAGTAAAATAAGAACATTGGCTTATTTGTGAATTGCTCTATAATTTAATTCTATTTGATTGTTTCTCTTTTTACCTAAAATGGACCCAAATATTGAACGAAAGGTTCTAACCTATCTAATGCATTGAATAATATAAAAATTTGGAATCATTGGAAGTAATGATGCTTATTTGGTAATTATATCAAGTTATCGTTGGGAATTGCTGACAAATCACAGAGTTATGGAATTTCTATTTCACGTTCGTAATATTCGCGATTGATTAATATTTCGTTTACAAAACTTTAGTATTTCAAGATCACAAATACGAGGTAGAATGAGTATTTTGAAACTCGTAAATATCAATTTGTCAACGCGTAGCTGCCTTTAGTTTTACTTCAATAGGCTTCAGGGATCATCTATTTTGTACGAAAATTACCATTGGATCGAGGCATTCATAATAGTTTGATGGGGTTTGATCATTGAGTGACGGCTGGTGCATACGTGCTCATGGGATATAGTATATTAATTAATTTAGAATGAATTATTTGTTTCGTAATTTTAAGAAAATTAAAAATAATAGTATTTTAAGAGTGTGAATTTGTGCTTTGATTTGAATGCTTTAAACTGCCCGCCATCCTGCGCGACCCTCCTCCATACATCTGGGCTACATTCTTTATAGCACTAGAATGAGAAATGCGCATGTGCAGTATTTCCTATCAACCCGTTGCTCGTCAAACATCAAGAAATTATATGAGCTATTTAAGCACAGCACCGGAAAGAGGCGGCAGTATTAGGATACAATTTAAATGTTTTTCACGAATTAATGAAAATATTACTGTTTATGGACTTGGTGTAATTTATTTGAATTAATCAAAGGTTATTTAAAAGAAAAAAACATTTATATGCGAAATTTAGAAGACTTTCATAACTCTGAGAAAATAACCGCATGATCCTGCATAGAATATTGCCATATTGTGTGGCTTCCTAAAATTAATTTTCTTTATTTAAAATATGTTAGAAGTAAAAATACTTTTGAGTTAGACATTTGTACCAATTTGATTTTATATTTTTTAATTTAATAATTCATTTCTATTGCACGTTATGTAGACGAAATTATACATGTAGTATATTTCGGGTCCTGGAGTTCTATGAACACTGTAGATGTTAATATCTTACGTAAGGGGAATGATCCTCGTAAAAATTGTTTCTTGGGGTGATGAAGCACATTAATTTAAATACTCACCAGCCGCCACTATTGGCAATTTATTAAATTAAGATAAGAATTGTGAACCAACGTCATAACTTAGAAGTGAGCATAATTCCTATTCATAACAAGAAACTGTTTGAGTTTATAGGGATTTTACTAGCATTTGATTCCATTGCAATATTCGCGAATTTGAATGCAAGGAAAGTAATTTACTCTTAACGAAATTTTGAGGTAAGATACGTCTTATAACAGGGATCAATTCATATTATAAATAATATTACTACTCACGGGTATTTTTAATTCTCTAAATTTCAGAAAATAGTTACTCTTTGTGTTGCCGACCGACGAAGTACAATAATTAACAAAATATTGGTGTATTTGATCTATGTTACTTCCAATACCGGTTTAAAGCGATTTTTATACAGTCTTTATAAACGAACTCATAAAGTTGCACGACAAAGTTTGAACAACTGAAGCAGTAGTGATGACGTGTACGAACTAGCGTCATTACAGATAAAAATGTGTGTACGCAGGAAAATGGGAAGTGGAGATATAGTGAACTATGTTTTGAATTACAGAGAAGTAAACAGGGAGTGAGAAAGTGTGGTACGTCATGTATTCAGTCAGCTTTGAAATTACGCAAAAAAGTTCGTGAAAGGCGAACTCGTTGAAATAAAATATTACGATGAAATTATTTATAAAATAAATATAATAAACGATTGTTTAGATACCCCTATAAAATGTACTGTATAAAAATGAATAAAAACTAACCTATGTCAAGCATATATTAGTTGTTCGAGATTGATTTTAGGAGATATGGCATGTAAATTATGCAATCATTTAAAGCCACTACTTTGCTTTCAAGATTTACTGACTGATCTATGCATAAAAGCGATTTTGTATTACATTTGATTATGGCTTTGTAATAGCTTAAAGCTACTGTATAAATGAAATAGACGAAGATATATTGCTTAAAATAAAATGAAGCCTGAAAAAATAAGTTGAAATGTATTATTATAAAAATTAATTTGAATAAAAATGAATTTATAAAAACATCGTTATTGTATTCTTAGATTTAAATAAAATATTCTATTTGTTAATGTTCATCAATAGGCTCGTCGTATTGAATAGTAAGAAAATAACTCATAATTTAATAAGTTGGAAATTTATATAAAACTACTTAAATGCTTAATATATGAAATCCAACTAGGATGGAATTGTATAGTAGATGTACTGCTAAACGATGTAATAACTTCAATATTTAAAACGTGCCTACGACTTCGTTTTTTTGGGGGGGTTAACAGGCTACATGAGTGTGATTGCGCGGAACTTGGACTTATAAACCTAAAGAAACGAAACAACAGGGACAGAATTTCGAAAAAGTTGTATCTATTGAGTATAACAATCAATCGTGATTTCTTTCACATAAAATTTTTAAATACGCATACCGAGTAACACTCCATCTGTTCAAAAAACTTTTCTCAAATTGGCCGTGCGACGTATTAGAACAATAAAATTATAAAAACTATGGTGTTATTTATGTAACAATTTTATTTTTCGTATACAAATATTTTTTTCATATATTTAATTTATACATTTTTATGGTAATGAATATAAAAAATGTTTCATCAGCACCAAGACAGTTAAAATAAAACTATGCTGTTAGTCCATGAGCATTTTTTGCCCCAGCCGTTTTTGTGTGGCATGTTGGTCATGATACCCACCAGATGGCAATAATAGGAGTTTTACAAGTATTTATCCTCATATTCTCTGAACCCTACAAGATATCGAAGTGGAATATACACAAAAACATAAGTTAAAAGTTCTGTTTTAGTCCCTAAAATTTCCACTGAAATCCGTTGGGCCGTTTCGGAGCCTATTATACAAACCGTCATTTATGATTATGCATCGTATAAATATCAACTTTCACTTGAATTTTGTAAGTTTTTTAATCACAGACAGACACTGTAATTTTATTTATTGGTATAGATGAAGTAGAAATGACAATAATTAACGATAGGTTAATACTGAGCGATTGCTGCAAGTTTCTGACAGTAGGGAACAACGCCAGGTCATTGAAAACTCGACCGAACACCAACCAGCTTATCGGCTGACGCAAAACCTGAGTGAAAGCAGATAAACTTGCAAAGGAAACTCAACACATGTTATATGGTTAAGAATAACTAAAACATGACACGTATTTCTTAGAAAAATATTCGATATCATAGATTCTTTGTATACGCAACTTGAGTTCAACTATGCATGCATATGATGCATACTATTAAAATATATTTGACGTCTGATGATAATTTTTGTATAGAATTCATCTCTAAACTAGCCCTTGAAAAAGATCAGCAGGAAAGTGCAAAGTTAAAAAAGAAAGATAAAGGAATTACTCTTGCAAAATTATAATTGGGTACTTCATTGGTTTCCGATCACCCAAAAAAGAAACTAGTTTTGTTGAAAGCAGAAAATTTTACCAGCATTAAAAGTATCGTACGAGTATGTTAAAACAAGGGACACAACGGATAAATATGTATTCGAAAAAATATATAATAAAGGATGTATGTGAGTGACGAAACTACAATTTCTATCAAAATGAGATTCCAATATTGGAAAGCATATTTCAAGAAGCGATTTTAAAGTTTTATAAAACAGTTTATCTTTGATAAATTTTTTCAGTGGAAATCTTGGATTGGAAAGATAAGTTGGACAATAAATTGAGACAAATTTACAAGCCTATTTCTTTAATTTTTGAAAATTCCGAGTTCAAAAACTCGTTAAAAATCATCACATTTCTAGTCTTTTTATGTGAAAATTTTAATTTATCTGTAATTTCTGTTGTACTTATACTTAGTAACTACAAAATCAAACGGATTTTCATATAAGCCAATCTTCAGGTTTAATATTAAAGTCGGAATATCGATTCTGAAGATGCCGTTTTAGATCAGACATAATTACATTTGACAATGATTTCTGAATTCAGTTATAAGTTAATATGAAGCTGAGTGCTCATAAATATTAACGTGTAATGCAATCATGAGATCAATTTTAATTATTCAATTTAACAGACATTTCTTTGCTCATTTTAAAAATCAATTCGGTTGCAACAATTCTTCCGCGGGCCGGGTTGATTCATATCACAGAACGAAAGTGGCTGTAATTAACATTAGATCGCAACAGTAGGAGAGCGTAATTTCATGGTGACACGATCACAGCAACAACAAAGGAGACTGATAAAGCTCATTCCATTCGCACATAATGGATCGATCCTCAAAGGATGATCATCTATCGGTGCGCGTGGATTCATGTACTAAATCATAGAGTAAAATTCAAGCCGAAGTGAATAAAGGTTGGCACAACGAGAGCTTCAATTTTCAATCAAAGAAAATAAAGTTATTTTAAACTCTTCTAAAAAGTATCCGTAACGGATTCACATGTCATGATACGTAGGGTCTAGATACTTTTTGTATTATTGGCCTACACTTGTCATGTAACATGCAGCGGCTCAAAAACTAAAGCGACTGAATCTCGGAATCGTGGTGACCCATTTTTCATATTTTACGCTTTCCGGGAAACTCGAAATTCGCGGTCAAAAAATGAGTCTCTAAATGAAGCAGAAGGAACTAAATTTGTCCTGTTCAACCGCGAGGTTTTCAACAACTTATCACTCAGTTGATGGATAAGAATTGTTTAATCCTCATACGAAATCGATTTCATCTTCAAAGAAATAAGATAAACAAAATCCTCTCACGGAAAAGAACATATCACGTTGTCGGAAAATGGACAGTTCTTGAAGATTTTGAGTTTTCTGTTGCCCTCATTATGTAACTTTGTGCTTTTACACGGCATTAAAATGGAAATTAAAATAATCTCAAAATAATTGCATTAAAAAAAATCATTCAGATCCAAGCTGCATTACACGGACTTTTTTTGGATTATCAGGCTACATGAGGGTGATCCTGGGCTATACTGGACAACAACGAATTGCTTTTAACTTGTTTGCGACCGAACGACATTTTCTAGAATACATTACTTAAATTCCAACACCATTGAATGTTGGAAGAATATTTCGTCGGAAAACAGCGCAAATTTTACAAAGTGCAATGCTAATGCATTAACAATTTTCATTACGAATTTGTATAAATATTATGTTGTTAAAATACCTCTGCCTCATCACAATTCAAATAAAATTTCAACTGATGGCAAGCAAGTCGCTGAGAAAGATTACTAACTAGTTAAAATATTTAAGGATAGATGGTTACCAATTCATTTCAACAAACCTTTGTGTCATGTAGGTAAGGAAAGGGTGCACTTTATATCCATAATTTGTTTAGACAAGTAGAATTATCTTTCCCCTTTAAGGTACTGGGAATATCCTTGACTTACTGAACCGGAATTATTCTACAATTCCTTAAGGTAACGAGAATGTTTTTCTCAGTTAAGGCACCGCTTTTATTTTGGTCTCCCTTAAGTTACCAGAATTACTTTTAGCTCATTTAAAGTACAGGAAATGTTTCCTATGCTTCATTAATGTACCGTGTGTATTTTGGATTCTCTTAGGTACCTGCAGAACTTTTAATCCTTTGAATATTTTTATTCTCTTAATGCAAAGGGAATTTGTTGTCTCTTAAAGTAAGGTGCTAAATTAATATTCAAGGAGAATTCTTGACTCGGTTAAGGCACCACCAGTCCTACTTCTGGTTAATGTGAAGGTAATCCTGTTTTTCTTGTGGTACTCAGTCTAAGACTGGTCTGATGCAACCCTCCGTGCTAACCTATCTTGCGCAAGCCTTTTCATTTCCTCATAACTAGCACATCCCATATCCTCCCTAATCTGCTAAGCGGATTCCATCCTCTCCTCCCTCTAATGCTAATTTTGCAAGACCCTCGTGTCTTAAAACGTGGCCTCTTCTTTTGGTCGTCCTCCATATTGTTCGCTTTTCCCCTGTTCTGTTTATAATTTCCTCGTTTGTGATTCTATCCACCAATCTGATTTTCAGCATTCGCCTATAGCACCACATTTTCAAGGCTTCTATTCTTTTCCTTTCCGCTGCTCCTATCGTCCACATTTCGCACACATAAAACGCTACGCTCCACACGAACATTTTTAGCAACGATTTCCTAATATTCACACTTATATTACCAGTAAGTAAATTCCTCTTTTTCGCGAAAGCCTTCCTTGCCTGTGCTATCCTATTTTTTTATGTCTACTATACTTCTACCATCCGTAATTATAACGCTTCCCAAGTAGCAGAATTCCTTAACTTCCGTCAAAATATCCCTTCCCAATCTAACACCCTTTGTTATTCCACTGTTTCGCAAACTACACGCCATTACCTTGGTTTTCCCTCTATTAATCCTCATATTGAACTCTTTCTACAGGACCGTAAATTAACATAATTCAAGGGGTTAATAGTTAGAAAAAGTAATGGTCAAGATGCCAATGAAGTCATGAGAAAGTACTGTGAAATTTATTAATTTTCCGGGATAATATATATATATATATAAACCCGTGCAACGCTGGTTATTCAACTAGTTTGAATAACTTTAGTAGTTGACCGCTTGTAAATGGAAACAAAATTAAGTTTCAGTTCTTGTTGAGCCATCATTTAGATTCAGTACGAAACGTGAAATGCATACTATGCAAAGAATTTATAAGGCCATACAATGCGTGGGGAAACGTAAGAGTAATCATCTGGACGTAGTTTCTGAGTCACTCTTAGTATGTATGTTGTTTTCCTCAAAATAGTTTCAAGGAATCAGGGTTATTTCGAAATTCAAAGTGGACGTGTCTTGTAATAATTCTTGTTTGGCGGTGTATTATTTAGCAAAAGAGTTTCTGACCAAACAAAGAAGGGTACACCAAAAAGAATATAATTATTCTAAAAGAGATCGAATTGTTGATAGACTGATGACTCAGGTTTTCACACATCTCAGAAACAAAGAAACTACCTCATGGAGGTATTGAACAAACCGTCGGATCTGTGAACTGGTTCATAAAATTGTATAAATTCTATGACGAACGTCGCATAAAAGTACGAAATTATAAAAACTAAAATGGAATAACTTATTCACCGAGGGTTAGGTAACAATATTTATGCTGCTAACAAGGAAGCGGTGTTTCGACAACACGTCACCGCGGTGTTTATCATATCTGTGCAGGTATCGTGGCTTCATTCCTCATGTACAACCTCATACCTATTTATCGTCAAGCATTTGCGTCAGCACTTATCCTCAAGACGTCGTAAACTCGCTGACCCTGTAAATAAAACAGAAGCACTTCAAATGCGTTCATGTTTCAAAAATAAGTGCGGACAAAGGTCTTCGTGGTTATTTCGTAACGTAATGTCTCGGTAGAGTGCAGATATTAATTAAAAATATATGTTAAGCAGAAAAAAATACGCTATTGTTTAAAGTCTTGAATAAATTATTGATTGTTTAAAAATAATAGCCCGTTTCCAGCTAGGCAAATAATTAGTATTAATTTTACACAAGTAAATATTTCTCCTGTATATATTTTATTTATAATTGATTCCTTTTAAGAAATAAAAGCGTATTTTTAAATTTAATATACGTAGGCCTACATACTGAAAGTAATAACAGAAAGAGGTTACAAAAATTGAAATTCCCATTCCCGTCACTTAAGTTCCCAAGAATAAAATTTTTCCCAGTTGATTGGGTTCAAACGATTCCACGTTATTTTAAAGGCTATCGTGGATGTAGAAAATAGTCCTGTTGGTACTGATGTTGTAAGAATAATAAAATTTTGCCCATGGGCCACGGGAAAGTTCTTGCTCCCTGAATTTAAGTTTTTTCTCAAAGTAACAAGATCGCTGATATGGATCCAAAAATCAATTACTTGCTCTTCGGAACTACTCATGCTTTTATTACCTTCTTATTATGTTTTTCTTACGATTATTTCGACTATCGTTATTTTTTACCCAATACTTTTGAGTATCGAAATGTCTTTGGGCCTTTTAAATAAATTGCATTGAATCTCGCGTCAACAATGCATGTGAGTGATTACATGGCCAAAGAAATATTAATTATTTTAAATGAACACCAGGTAGGATCCTTCAACTATAACCCGGGGGCACTAATCCACCCTTGCCTACCTTGCTTTACCTTCCACATGCCGACTTTTCAGTTCCCTCCCTATGCTATTAAAGGGGAGATACCTGTTTCAGGATCACCCTCATGTAGCCTGTTACCCCCCAAAAAACATTTCATTTCAAACCAGATAGGATATATTTGAAAAGTTGAAAGTAAACCTTAGGTGGGCCGTACAAAACAATGTGCTGATACGCATGCGGGTTGCTCATCCCTGGTCTGAAGTCCCTAGAGGTGATCTATAAAATTGACAATTGCGTTGTCAAAGAGGTCTAGGATACAATTAACTAGTTTGTCAATTTATTGACGGTGATTCAAGCAAATTTTTATTAAAGGTCTTCGATGAGAGCCATTTATGGTAGCGATCGTTGGTGTAACTAGTAAATTTGTGACGAAGGTTGCACGTCAAACAGTAAAAATTTACGACGTTGCTGTGATTTCCACCCAAGTATTTCTTATGATTTTAATATAATAGAATACCTCTGGAATCAGGAATCGCTATAGGCATTACGGACTCTATTTTTCGATTTTTGACATAATTATTTGTAATAAGGTATCAAAACCTTTTTGATTCGTTCTGAGAAAATTTTTGTATCTCACATGATTAGTAATACAAGTTTGTGAATGAAACCAAGCCCGGATCTAGACTTTGTTAAAGGGAAGTTACCAGTTACTAGATCAGCCTCGTGCAGCCTGCAATCTAAAAAAAGACTTGACGAGACTCTAAACTATTTGAAAAATGGGGCCCTTCAGTAGTCCAGATTTTCTATGTCATTTACAAATATGACTTTCGATTACCAAAATGGCTAATCTGAAATACAACTTAGTAGCATATTGATTGTGAAATAGAAAATCTTTAACTGAAAATCTTTGGGAGAGAGGGCTAATGTTGAGTGTTACCGTTTATGCAATAAATCTTATGTCTGTGCTCGAGACCATTTAAAAATATAGCAAGAATTGATTGAATTAAGACAAACACAGCAACTAAGAGTTGATGTAATAACTGACGCTCAATTAATCGCTCCTTCAATAGAAACTGACAATTACAATTGTCAATTTAAAATGATCGTCTTTGGGGCTCATAAGTGCACGTATAACTATGTATTTTATTTATAACTATTCTACGTTTTCCCGCGCTAGAATTGTAGAACTTAAAATTCTATTTACAATGAGTGTATCGTGATGTACTTATGCTGCAGAAATAGTAGAAAATCTTATCAAAATTCCAATAATTTTTCAATTTTTCTCCGTCTTACAAATTAGAACTAAAAATCAGTAGATTCAAAAAATCAGTCATTAATATAAAAAGTTAGGACCTGAAATTTGGCATTAAATTAGTTTTACATGATGTATTTCTTCTGCAATAGTACTAGTCCGTGACACCTTTCAAAGACGTTACTGAAGAGAGCTTCAGTGTGAAATAATTCCGTGTAAAAGTTCCCCAGAGTGATTTAATGTGGCTTTTTGGAAGTGGGAAGGAACTAATTCCTATTTGTAACTACTACGTGGGGGTGGTGACATCCTCAGACCAATATTCAAGGATCACAGACGCTTTTTTCTTATTTTTTATAAATGCACCTCCGAGAAACTGTGACACATTTTATGCATAACTTCTCACTGCAGCTAATAAATGCAAGTCCACTCTGCTTTATATCCTTCGTTCAGACCTTGTATTTGAAGCAAGGAAAATAATTGCCTCGAGTTAGTCTGGTTCTGATCTAAATATAGTTATCATTAGATTAGTTGGTACTGGATTACAAGACCTATTTAGTGTTCCAAACGCTTATCCTTCAACTGAAAGAATACTGTTCAACAGTCTTCAGGCTCATTGTATTCGTAATTTGGCTCTTGCACAAAAATAACATGAAATCATCCGAAAGAACTTCGCGCTATCGCAGTTTACCCTGACACGCTCAATGGTGTCATGGGAGCAATAGTAAAATAGTCGCAATGTAACCAATCAGTGGTTCGTATTATTGCTGAGAGTCATTACGTATACCAGAGGTAACCAAACCGTGGCGCAAAAGTCCCTTTACAACGTTAGAAAGCATTGTACAGTTATGCATGTATTATAAATAAATACGATGAATGTCCGAAAGTCAGAAATAGAAGAATTTAATAACAATTCTATTGGTAAACAGAGAGAATAGACAATTCCAAGTTCCGAGACGATCTCGCTCTCAGGGTCAACAAAATTAGTCCTGAGTTTTCTTCACCAAATGAGCATCATCAAGCTATCACCTTCTCGTACAGGAACATCATTCTTGAGTTTTGTAAATTGGAGCTTCATTAAACTTAATGAATTTAACTGCGTCAAAGTTATTCCTTTTTGTCCGTAAGCGAAGCAGAGTCTATCTTCATATTTATTTGCCAACCCGTAGCCATGAACGCATGACGCTATAAAATGTGCTCGAGTCATACGACGCAACTGAACTCGTCTGTCAAAAAATTGGCGCTTGGCATGCAAAAGGTTGGCCACCCCTAATGTATACCATCGAGCGGAAAATCACATTCGAGGCAGGTTTAGTTACAAATTTTGCTATAAAATGGTCGCTTTTGACCTAAGTTTAGAAGAGCGAGACACACATTTTTCGCCATATTTCGAAAGGTAATAAATGTATTCTACAGATGTGTAAAAATTATTAGACTAAAAGGCAATTATTTTTGGTTTTCCATGTACCAGAATCCTATATCCTTTTCTTGGTCAATTATTTATTACATCTTATAAGACTTCTGGCCCAGCTGAAATAGTTCTTTCCTGAAGTTGCTTCGTGTCACCAACGGAAATCCATAATAAAATTCTTGGCTGAAATGAGAATACCGTGCAACATGGCATCATAATCAAGATGTCAAAAACTCGTATCAAAATCTTGCGCAAAGCATGTCAAGGCTTATTGCAATGTTAATACATAAAATAGGCTTTCACACAAAAGTATTAATTTGTAGTATAATTGTATTATTATTCATAATAATTTGTAGTATAATTTTATTAATTATTCATAATAAAGACTTTTAGTACTTGAACGTAATAATTTTCACACCTCTGTATGTACATAATAAAGTGATAAAGGTAATTGATATTGATTTTATTTCCCTGCAAGAACGTTCTTCGAGAGTCAGCCTTCCTTTCGGGAAAAGTATTCACTACTAAAAGTTACTTCACCAAATTTTAACTTAAGTGACAATGGTGCTGTTTTTCAGTTCAAAGAGGATAAAAGGTTTATCATTGCATAGTAAGAAAATACTTCTACCAAAAGTCAAGTTATGCATAATTTCAATCTCTACAATTTTTATATTAACCACTGATAAAAAACAGGTTTATATAAAATTTTTAGCAATAATAGAACCTTTGACAAGATTTTCTACTAGGTATATTAAAGCACCACATTTTTTGACAGCAGCGATTCGATACTAGCATTTAGTGAGTATCGGCACTTTTTTCCGACACCGGATCCCTTAAATATAGGTCAATTTAGAGCTAAGAAGAAGTGACAAATTTCTAATTAAAATTTGTTTAAGACTTTTATTATAGTAATTATTGTCTGATGTTTTTATAGAATTTCCATACTTATTTGTTCTCTTTATAGAGTCGTCGTTTTTTCAATTTGTTAATAAAGAGAACATTATTACCGTTGTTATACTACCCAGCCTTAGAAGCTCTCCTATAAGACGACTCTCTTTCTTGTAATATATATTTTTATTTAAGAAAGGAAATGGAAATATCAAACATATTATCAATTGACTATTTTTATTATTATTTCAGATTTGCAAGAGCCACGAGTTCTGCAGTTTGAAAAGGGTGAGTAGATTGATATATTTTATAACCATGCAATGTGAAAACTATACTAATATAAAAAGGTCTGGGGCGAATTTTTATTGTCAAATCCAATTACTTGTACCGTTCCTGTTCTTGGGTTTAACAATAACTTTATACAAAATAACCTCTATATATTTATCTGTATTATATTCAATGTTAATTAATTCTTATGTATTCGGTCAAAGCCCTCCAAATTGGTCTCTCTTCCCTATTCGACTTAGAACTTCCTGGTTACTAACTCTATCTACCCATCAGTATTCTTCTATAGCACCACATTTCGAAACCTTCTATTCGTTTCCTTCCTGCAACTCCTATCGCTCACGTTTCCCACCCATATAACGCCACACTCCATACGAACAGCTGTAGCAATGATATCCTAATACTCAAGTAAATTCCTCTTTTTTACGAAAGCCTTTCTTGTTCGTGCTATCCTACTCTTTATTTCTACTATTCATCTACCATACCTAGTTATTATGCTGCCCAAGCAGCAGAATTCCTTAACCTCCTTCAAAATATCGCTGCCAAATCTAACACCCTTTGTTATTCTATTACTTCCCGTCACATTCACATTTATTCCAGTTATTATGACTCCCCTAATACCACAATATCATCAGCAAATCTCATGGTTTTCATTTCTTCTCCTTGCATTTTGATTCCCTTTCCATATTAATTTTTAACTTTCTCCATCGCCTTTTCTATATAAAGTTAAAGAGCATCGGTGACAGATTGCATCCTTGTATCACTACTTTCTTTATTTCTCCATCTTTTTCTTGCACTTCAATTCTAATTACTACTGACTGCCATCTGTAAGGGAAACTACTCTTTCTCGATATTTTATTCCTGTCATCTTCAAAATCCTTAAACATAACCAAAATATTTATATTACAGAAATGTATGACACATTTCTCTTCTATATGGACCTATTTTTTTACGGTGTAATATGATGTAATATATATATATATCCTATCCATACAAATTATTTTAAGAATGTCGCATACTTCCGTTTACACACACACACACACACATATATATATATATATATATTATAAAATTTTAAAAAGTAAGGATGAAGAGACATGGAAAAATAATAGATATTGGATGGAAAATGTAAATATTGGTTTACCGAAACTGACATGTAGTGTGCTACATCCACTAGCTAACAGTTCTCTCTCTCTCTCTTTTTTTTGAGATTTTATCTTCCTTCTTCAGGAGATAAATGGCCTTTATTACTGACGGAAAGGACGCTACATTTATGAGAATAGTTCGTTAAGAGTTCGCTCATTGTACAGAATTAATCCTTTGAACATGACCAGCTGAACTGAATAGTTCATTTAACTGGTAAACACAATGTGCAGACCATTAGATTGAGTTGACATTCTAGCCCCAAGCAGCAAAAAAAAACTTTTTAAATTTCGATTGAAATATCCACGAAAACTAAATGTAATTCAATAGGGATCCTTTATACTTTGAAATTTAAGCGGAATATGTCTTATATGGGGATTTGCTCGCAATTAGGCATGGGCAGAGGATTCTGAGCCTCAAGCTCGCTGTTGTTTCGGGGATTCATTTCTGCACACGGCTTTACATTAGCTTGAACAAAACAACAGGTCCTTGCCGAACAAAAGCGCAGACCCTTTGCGTGTGTCCAGGTTACGTTGGGGTAACCTGCACAAAAATACGAAAACTTTTTAGAATTTAATGATAATCCCCTTAGTAAGGTAAATATAGGTTCAGTTGGAATTGTTACTACAGAACATGCGTTGTTTAACGGACCTACGCTGAAAGTATTTAATTTACCTTTATTTAAAACATCTGTTGCATGAAGATCCTTCCGAATATCTGCCAGACAAATAGTTAAAAATATTACCACATGAAAAATTAAGAAAATACCGGCCTGATTATCAACGAAGTGAAATGCTACAAGTCTTACCGTATGGCCAAAGTCTTCAAACCTAGTACATACACTTCCAAAAATAGATGAAGGTGCCACGGCATGTGAGAACCTTGAAAGGAACAGTGAGAAAAAGTGATCCCCACATTAAATCCGGGGAGAATTATCAATTAAAAATATAAACTTTTCGCATGCAAATTGCATAAAAGAAAAATACGCAAAAACACAAAATTTTGATTACACAAAAATTATTTTAACTTATTACTGTTATAGAATATTAAAAAACGAAACGAGCTATAAAACAATTTATGTAAAAACTGACTATATAAAATAAAACAGTTTTCAGTTATAAAATAAATTAAATAATACCACAAATAAAAAGTGGATGTGATTGCTGCTGATTTTTGAGCTTTGGATAATTTCTAAAATCTGGGAGATATATTTGTTGCAGCAAGATGTAAATCTGGAAAAATTTTGAAGTTATTTATTTTCTTGGATTTTATAAGCGTCATTTCAGAGATTGAAAATTTATAGAAATATATTGTTGAAAATTGTAGCAACGCTACATCAATGTATATTGTATTTCTACTGCCTTCTCCATGTTCTTGATTTTTCACAACCACCTTCCTAGAAAAGGACGACCAATCCGCAAGGGTCTCTTGTGAGTGGTTCAATTCCTGTCCAATCACGTACAAAGTTGATTCCAGCAGTCAATACCTGATGAATTCCAGTTAAGCGGCTATTTTACAAAAAAGAAATGTTCCTTTGAGAGTAAATAAACCCAGGTAACTGGATTTCTCTTCTGCTTCTTGATGGAATCGTAGCACTCCCAGCGCCAACTAACAAGGGTTAATTTCAAAACACCGCCGCATTTTATATAAAAGTAATTAGGTTCAGTGCGAATCAATCACCAATCCTATAATTTTCGTATTACATCTCAATCTTCGTATATTTTGTTAATATCGAGAACAAACGTGTCCGAATCTTTTTACGAATGGCATCAAAACGTCGTTGGGCAGGCAATAAATTATAATAGGTGTGGGTTTAAGGTGATAAAAAATTTATGACCATAACATAGTTTTAATAGATATTTTTTAATTAAAACCATTTACAAAGAAATGAAAGTTGTTGGATTTTTTCAGCAGTCGATTTTGTCTTTAATTCTTGTGTCAAGCGATACTACGCTGCAAAGGTTGGGTGGGTATCAGCGTGAACTGTTCGAAGACTTGTTTTGGAATTAAGGGGCGGCATTACGAAGAAGCTAACGCACGATCATGCACACAATATTGCCATCATATGTGGTACTTCCTCAAATTAACTTCCTTTATTTAAATTATGTATGAAATAAAAATACTTTCATATTAGTAATTTGTGCTAATTTGATTTTATATTTTTACGCTATTAAAAATTCGTCCGTGTCACACGTTATGAAGCCGGAATAAGTTAGTATTATTAAAACGTAACTGTTGCGGTATTATTAATATCTTATATAATTATCCTGGTGAAAATATTTTCTTTTGGTAATGTCGTACATAACTTTAAAAACTTACGAGCCTATACTTGATATTCCTTACAGAACCTACGGTTACAGATTATGGTAGGACTAATCTCCATTAAGATTTCGAGTTTGTATAGCATTCAGTTGAAGAATATTCATTAATCACCTTTGTAAAACATTATGTGTGGGTGGGGATCAATTACGAAAGGTTTTATGAAAAGCAAAGATGAGATTTAATATTCTGAATTTAAAAAAATTAAATATTTTTAAAAGAGAATGGAATTAAATGATACAAAGTATAAAAGAAAACGTAACCAATAATAATAAATTTATATCCAGGCTCTTTAAAATCAGGGTCGCCTGTGGGGTGGACCGAGAGAAGCAATGTAGTTTTAAGGCAATAGGTTTGGCAAACTCTATAAAATCATAGCTAACGATACCCACGTTGTCTACTGCTTCATTTTCTGATCTGATTTGGCTGCTCTGTCATGATGGCTGGATGCATCTGCTGTTTGGCCTTCGTGAACTACATCGGGGTTAATCTCGTCGTTTGGTGGACGCCCTGGGCAAAATGTGACGGAGAGTCTTACTATGAAGTCGGGAATCTCCTAGCATTGCGGACGCCTTGGTCCAAAATTAGCGGAGATTCCATTTTCTCTGTTCGGCGGCTAGCAATTTAGTCCTTTCCGCCTCAAAATCACTTCACACGTCACCACGGTAGGAGCTTTAATCCCGCCTACTTAATTCCAGCAACCAATCGGCTGCAATTCCCAATAGGATCTATTGGCTTGCGCTTCAAAAATTGCAACCAGTAGGAAATTTTTCAGATGCTGGGCGTAAACAAGTGTATGTTTCATATTAGTTTCCGTTGGCGGTTGCAATTCCAAATTATTCATGCAACCTCCGACTTTCGGAGGCAAACCCTTCCGAACTAGAGACGGATGACCCTACGCACTGAAAGGGTCATTTTATTCTATTGTGATGAAAAAGGCCGCCTTTTTGTCCTAAAGAATTTTCGGGGAAAGCGAGGCACTTTTAATACATTACACCTTCAAACGTTTAACTTTTCACTTTCGGAATCCATTCTTCTATATTTTTTTACCTATTAAATTCGCTGATAAATACAATCTCATTGAGTTTCTTTTCTTATAGTAATTTAAGTTATGGTGTTAGATTTTTATTGATTTCATAGAATACTATTTATCAATTTTTTAATATTAGAAACAATTTCAGTTCGTACATTATTCTCTAATATATAATTGGGAACATTCGTTTTTAATCATAGTATATAGGTATGAGGGCTGTTTTTAAAGTAAATGCCGATATTTATTTTAAAAAATTACAATATTTTCCATATTTTTTATCATCAATCATTAACTTCATATACACACTACTTCTCGACATAGGTAAAGCGTCGTCACTTCGTGTTTTTTTACCGAAATATTCAAACAATTAAAAGACCCGGTGTCTGTGAAGTCAGATCAGTGATCAGTGAATCATTTCCTGAGATCATGGAACGTTACGACAATTGAAATTGAAGCACAGCGCCGCCCTTCAAAGCAGAAGAAAATTATTAAAGTTTTCGAGGGCTCAGCCTCCTTTAGAAAAAAAAAGTTACAATCCATATAACAACCGCCTATCAATTTTATATATACATATATTGTTTCGAAACAACTTATTGAAGATGCTCATCGAGCTTTATGATACCTTAAAAAATACCTTGAGTTACTGAATCTATTTTGCAATATTAAATATACCATCTAAATCGAGACTAATAAGATGGAGTCGTTTCACAATGTTTCTGCAATTCTTGCTTTCGTTGTGGCTCAATATCACGAGAGCTGTAAGAATAACACCCTCACTCTGCATTAATATTCTCAAGTACTGTTTTTTGTGATTATAACGTAATAAGAAAATATTTAAAAATTTCATAGTAACACTTCCAACTGGGGAAATTCTTCAATCTAGATACCCAAACGTAAAACATATTTCATTTGCAGATTTAAAAGACAGCTATTTCTTCATATCTGGTCTAAAGCTAAGTTGGTTTTGTGACCCGTTTTTTCCCCATTTTCTGAGGATAAACTCAATTTCTTACTTTCCCAAACGACCGTAACACTTTACTCAGATAATCTAATTTTCTTAACCTGATCAAAGTTTTATACTTAGCATAGCGTTGCCTTATTTTCAATATCTCTTTAATTACTCACTTTATCACTTTCAATTTCATTTTCTCATCAGAAATAAATTCTCTTTCGCAAACATACCATTGTCTTTAACTTCAAATATAGCAATGATAATTCCTGAAATCCTTATTTACATTGTCATTATCCCGCTTGAAGAGTAGATCCCCTTATTTAATTTTGATAGCAATAAATTTGCGGACAGCGTGGAGTTGTGCAAGACCTTGGCACTGCGCCAAGTATCGATTTTCACTTTGCTGACGTCAGTCATGCTCGTAGCAAATATACGGAACATCTGGACACCAAAAATAACAAATCATATATCCCTAATAATACTTTTATATGTGCCGATTATTTCTTAACATGAAGACGTATCCAAGTTGGAGTCAGCGTTAGGTGGTACCAATTAGTTTCGTTGAATAGAAGTCCGTACCTCCAAAAGCATCCCTAACACAGGGATCTTGGTATCATTTTTCGCTTCAGTGATGGAAAGTATACGAATAGACATTCTTTATAAGTTCACTATTCACAATACAGTCAGAGTCAAGTGGAGTGGATCGACTAATCTGTTTCTGTTCCGGTAAACAGTTATTTCAGTTCGATAAATAAGTTAAGTATATATAATGCGAACTGACGCTTCACCAATCTACATTTGGCTGTTTTAATCCAGTCAGAAACATTCATCGCCTCGTAAGTTTGTCTTCCTTCCTATCAAGTATACACTATGCCAACACAGACCTCTCTTTATCCTTTGGTCATTTCATCTCTTCACACTGTATCCTGTTCCCAGCACTTTTAGACATTTAATTAATTCCTTATCTTTTTACTTATCATAAAAGTATTGCTTAACTTCCGAGAGTTTAACAAGGACCAACATTGTGATATGTCTCAAAGATTCTTTATTTAAAACCCAAATTTTATATTCAGTCCATATTCCAATTTACAATTACCGGAGCTTTCGACCGTATGGTCATTCTCAACTAAAAATGAAACATAAAATTCACACTCATTATAGAAATTAACAGCACATCACCATCAATACAAAATTAATACAATACGACCTTACCTATTACAAAACAAATGATATATTATATAAATTTTCGGCAACATAAATTTTGCCACGTCTTCTTTGTCAATATCAAACATCTAACTCGATACATTTCAGAGCACTTACATAGGTTCCAGTAGAGCAAAGATGCACATGCCAAGTCATATTATAAAACATTTTAATATTATAAGAAACAATCCAATAAACATAAATTATAAAAAAAATTTCCTTATATAAATTTACATTACTCGAAATCAAATCACATAATTAAACGTCCTTTATATAAAGCTCCCAACCCAGAGATGCCAATTTCAAGTAAAATTAATCGAATTTATTATAATTCACAAAACCCATATTTTAATTAATTTCTGTAATGAGTGTGAATTTTATGTTTCATTTTTAGTTGAGAATGACCATACGGTCGAAAGCTCCGGAAATTGTAAATTGGAATATGGACTGAATATAAAATTTGGGTTTTAAATAAAGAATCTTTGAGACGTATTCCTTAAGTTTTTTCCACGACATTTTCCCGACACGTTTTATTCCATACTTCTTGGCTCAACTTCCGCATTAAGTATAACACGTCAACCAAAAGTCCAAATGATTTAATTAATTTGGCAATGTCACTTTGTCTTTACTTGCTTTATATATATATATATATATATATCAAAGGGATTAGTTCTATTCCACAGACCAGTAGAACTGTCGTCGTGCCGGTCAGCCGCACAGTCGTTAGAAACCATCCCACTCGGCACGGAGCTTCAAGTAAACCCAGCGCCAGATTAACGTAAAACCTATTCAAGCCTCAGCTTACGGCCCTCACCAAAATGATTTTGAGTTCAAGGTTTATAATATCAATATCAGCATACTCCTAAATCATGTTTCAGTTTAAACCTTTAGTATCCGAAAATCATTTTTGCCGCTGGCATAGAATATCAGGACTTGAAAAAGGTCCCATATTTCTAACAGATTAGGACCTCATGAAGTCTAAATCAGGACCTCATGATGTCTAAAGCCGGCACTGGATAAACCTCCACCAATCTTTCTCTTTCCTAACATTACAATTTATGTATATAAGTAATACAATAAAGTATATTTTATCTCTATATACAAATAGATATACTATTTTTTCCACTCAATTAATCAAATCTAATACAGGGTACTTATATCAATGGCAGATCCATCCCCCCTCCCCTCAAAATAATCAAGAAAAGTGCAATTTGGGGGAGAATTGATATTATTAAAAGAAAATATACAACTATTGTGATGATTTCATTACTAGTCACAACTGAACATTGTGATATTCAGGTATTTCAATCAATATAGCCTTTAAATAGAATATTATTTCTCTTCTGAAGATTATGTTGTTATAACCGCTCTATGTTTAAACGGTAAGCGGTGTTTATGTATTCTACGGAAATAAAGGAGAGATGTAATTCTGCTAACCTATTCTGCTTAGTATATTCCATACTTGGCCTCCACCTTCTGTTCTTACCTCACACACTTCCCTCGAATGCTAATTTTACAAGACCTTCATGTCTTAAGAAGTGGCCTATTAATCTATTCCTTCTCTTGGTCAATGTCTTCCATATAAAAATATATGTAACAATACAATAACATTTTGGTCATTGTTATGTTGGTATAATCCCTATATTATGTTGGGTTTTCAATAAGGGTGGGTCGATGTTGAAATGGAATAAAACAATCTGTGTGTGATGTATTAACAAAATTATTCTTATTTGAAAAAGCATACATAGGCCATTCAATAAAAATTAAACTTCGTCAATACCTCACAGGCAGCTTGTTTTGTTCCATTGCAACAAGCCCTTATTGAAAAACCCTTTAGCAACATGGACAATATTTTAAATTTATAAATCATACGGATATTAAATCTCTTATCCAGCCAAAGCTTTACCCTTTATTGGACAATAGAAATCTGTATTTTTGTATAGCAATTGTTTGGGATTGTGTATGCAATTTTCATTCTAATTATGCAACACTAATTATAGTTCATTATTCAAAAGCCATTATTATCTAATAAATACACAATACAAAACATATATAAAATTAAATAGACTTAAATGATATATAGTTCCATTAATTAATTATTATAGTAATCAAGTATAAATTTTACAAAAATATCCACCACCCCCATTCCCCATTCCTCCTTTAAGATACTTCTCTACTTATATACATATTCATTAATTTAAAATATTTGGGAAAACCAAAATGCACTTCCTGATTGCTATATTTTAAAGAAAAATGCCAATAAATTAATATTTAACTTTCATAAATATTAAAATACATGGGTAAATATTATTTGGTCAAATTTCTTGTAGATAAGTGTTGTTATACAGAACATGCTAATCATAAGGATTAATTATTTCATAACCCAGAAATTTTCTTGAATTTTGCATTGTGTAATGAATTAAAATCTAATTTAGGGTCTATAGCTAATGTGATGAGCTTAAATGTAATTTCATTTCTGTATAGTTCTCCGGCCTGGGTCCTCTGACTTCACATCCCAACAAGATGAAGGTAGGAAAGTTCTTCTCATATTATGATACTTTTAATAAACAAACAATAGGTCTTAGCATTAATAACTGTTCATGTAATATCAAATACAAATCCTATCGAAATTTATTTGACAGAACACAAAAACATATTTACTAGGTATCCAAAATGACTTGATTATACACTAACATGTAATAGACAAATCACTGTGTATCTTTTATTCTTCATAATGAATAATACTATTCCACATATTTGTTAAATCATATAAGACTGTCCATAGGATAGAATTTACATATTCAGTATATATATATATATATATATATATTAATGAAATGTATGTAACGTGGCAAAGTCACATGCATTAACATATGATTCAAAGTGTATCTTTCTCCCTCATTTACTGTGCGTATATATGACATTGTCATGTTAATTAAAACAATTAATATGGAAAGGACAGAGAGATAGAAAGAAGGTGACTTACCTGAGGTTCATAGATGGTAGACACCTTGTGAGGTACAGAGTACTTGAATTTTCGGAGGCACCGCCCCCTTCATCAGAAAGTTAGGAAGACATTTCCAGTGATCGGCTAGTAGATGAATTTACAGAAACCAAAGTGATAGAGTTTCCAGATAGAAGGTAATTAATATTAAGTAACACAACATATAATACCATTTAATTTCTTTTACAGATGAGATTCAACAAGGATTGATGATGAGACAGCTAGCAAACTTTCTACATGCACAACAGCAAGAGAGAGAGACACGAACAGTTCAACCAGATGCTGGGTTTAGTTATCATTTTCCCAAACAAGCAGTATCACCATTTGCTTTGCGACCATCTGATCCAAATTATTATCAGAAGCAAGATGTTATAGGTATTTAAGCAAATTTGATTGTACTTTTGCAGACCACAGTTCACTCAATAAACTTATAAATGTAGTTGTATAAGAGGATACTGTTAAACAATTTGCCAAATTAATGCAAAATGTCATTACATATAATTAACAATTGGTGTTTTTCTCTAAACTTAACCATTATTGTATTTGGTATATTTCTGATGTAATAACTGTTTTCTTTCCTGTAGAATTCAGATTGTTCTTTTTGTTTTTATGCCTATAATAGAATTTCCTGTTTCTAATTTTATAATGGGTTTGATTACTGTAATGTAAAAGAACATAATAGTCATATTCCATGGATCCTTCAATGAAGGAGGATATGAAATGAGTCAAATAGCATTACAAAAGTTTATTACAATATTGATAGGTTAATGTTATATCTAGTAGCACATGCTGACTATTTATATTTTAATTACTGTAGTGCAGTAAATAATTACAAAGATCTACTACTTCCTTTACAGAATAGAAGGCGTGGCTATGTAAAAACATGGCTAATTCAGTTTTAAATTTATTTGGTTCATTTCAAAGCTGTTTCATGTGTGGGGGAAGCTTGTTGTTCCCTTATATTTTACAGATTTTTGTTTTATTGATAGTCTAACATAATCCCCATGGTTGTTTTAAATAAGTGTAGGTCGATGTTGAAATAGAATAGAACATGCTATGAAAGGCCCGTGTATGTCCCTTCAAATAGAACAATAATTTTGTTAAGACCTCACACAGCATCAGTTTATTGTCTACAGAAAGTCCTAAAAATGTAATATGCTTAGTTTCATATATTTCCTTATTATCATTTAGAGGTTGTAAAGATGCATTGGTTATTTGGAATGGTATAAAACGGATTTTACTAAAATTAAACAATAGACTATTTACAGAAAACCATCTAAGCAGTTGATCCAGTATATTATTAGCTCATTTCTTTAGTGTTCTTGTTACTTATATTAAAATACTTATATCATCTGCAAATGTATCTAACATTTTTGGTGGATTATTTATATAGATTAGGAACAACAGAGGACCCCTGAGGGACTCCCACCTTTATTCTTCCTATACAGAATTAAACTTTTCACCTGTTATCAGATCTTTCAATACAAATCTGTTTCCTATTCACTAAATATGACTGTGTCTGTAACTTTGCTTAATATTTTAATGTGTTTTATAATGTTTCTTCAATTCACAGCTTGGGTTGTTTCTAATAGATAAATACAATTTCATATTGTTTCTTTGTTAATATTTTTATCCTGTGATCCAAATTTTTTTTTCTATATTATTAGTTTTAATAATGATTTTTTTTAGAAAAAATACTTTTAAAAAGTAAAATAAAAGTCCTTAGAAATGCATTAAACTTGCTGAACATTTCAGGCACAATGTAGCCTACATCTCTCCATGAATATTGTTTTAGCACTTCATAAAACATTATTAACATTGCTTCATTAATTTTCCTGATACAATAAACATTACATTGTGGGGTACATTTTATGATTTCATTATTTATTTGTAACAATTGTGCATCATGACCTTACAGACAATTTACTACTGATTTTAAACTACTGTGAATTTTCAATAAAAATATTATATGTACTATTTTAAGTTCTTGAATTGCGTAGGAAAATTTACAATTGCTGTTAGACTTAAAGTAACTGTAAAAAGATTATTCTATGATATCTGATTATCCATTGTTGAAAACTAAATGGTCTATTATTTCCTCTTCTAATGACAGACCTATCCTTCTTCAATCTATGCATTTATAAATAATCTATATCAGCACTAAAATAAACAGGAAAAATAACATATAAAACAAATTGTCATTATATGTTTCAAGAGGTCTCTTAAGAAAGTTTCACATTACATAACCTTTTTGTAGCACAGAGAGCTTCCTGTAGCAAAACCTGTTGTAATTTCCAGTTTGTTTGCTTCATTAAAACTAAAGTTCACCAAATGCTTAGCATCTTACTAATAACTAAAATTGTGTATTATTATGTCAAGCAATATAAATTTAATTTTTTTTGATACAATCTAAAAAAAATTATCAAATATTGTAAATGTATAGAATTTTTTATGTCAGCACAATTATTGATACTTTTGATAACATTGGTATTCTTACTCTCTAGAGGATGGTGGTGATTTGATGGGCCAGTTGCATCCTCGCCAGTCAAAGTCTGATGAAGATGAACCAACTATTGCACCATTCCCACCACGAAACTTAATGGAACTTACTACTAAGTTTCCTGCAAATTCAGGTGCAGTGGTTCATAGTCAAGTGATGCCACAACCTGCCGAGGACTCTGATTTATATTTTATAGGTATGTATTTTCCTATAGAGTATATTCATATATACTTATACCCAAACATCAACAAATAAAGACTGAAAGATAAATTCAATTGTTTTACTTTTCAGCAATCGTTGCAGGATGCAGTGCTGCAGCTATTGTAGGGATTATTGCCATAGGAATTAGTTGGTATAGGTAAGAGAACTTTTATAATATGAATGTTGTTTTATTTAAAGTAATTTTCATGCATTAATATTTAAACAAACAGCTATGTATTATTGCCATTACAAAAGTTTTTGTTCCGTTATGTTAAGAATATTGAAATAGTGTTAGTTTTGACATGAAATTAAAATTAATACTCACTTAATAATTGATCTGTAATTCAGTAAAATAAATATTTTCCTCCTGTATTTAGTTTTTGCTCACCATTATTTATTTATTTCTATTCATTTAGCTTAAGCTAATTAAATATTAATATAAAATAACGGACTACTAATAAATTTCATAACAAAAACTAAAAAATTACAAAATACTGATTCTAACATACACTATAATTATTTTTTAAAAATGGTTTACACTTTTGCATTTTTTATTTCCACAGCTGACAAAACTCTTATTAAATATTAATTAATAGCACTAATTTTCTTCCTAGATTCCTAAATAGTAATAATCTTTGGTACCTATGCACATCACTTTTCTTACTCGCTATATTCTTAAGGTGACTTGTACCTTATATTTCTCTTACTTAAATATAAATAAAATGCTATCACAAAATATTTGCAGCCTTATATGTAATCAATTTAGTTCATTACACTTCCCCCTATTGTGTACCGTATAGTGCTACAGTGTGGTATTACTCTAGTCTGGTTAATTGGTTGTCTTTCTTGGACAAGACAGATTTTAATATCCCTGGGAGACCTACTTTCTTGGCTAATTTCTTTAACAATAAATTGTACATGTGCATTTCAGCTAACCTATTGTCTATCATAATACCAATATATTTAAACCTATTTGCACATTCTATAAGAGCAAAATCTATATATACATTACATTGCCCAACATTAATGTTAATTCTAGTACCAAGAAACATACATTTTGTTTTACTTTCTTAACTTTAACCATTCTGATACAATAAATAATTCTCTATTCAAATAATTTAACACAAAAATTAGTTCACATCAAGATAAGTATAATTATCATGAGAAAAAATATGCATACTTCACTTTCTCCTCAGGAGATCATTTATCTACAATATAAACAAAAGAGGACCTAACTGGCTGTCTTGGGCCACACTAAACATAATAGCAGTCTTGTTGGTACAGCTTTCACTATTTTTACATATTGAGCCCCATGTTTAAAATAGTCCTACCACCAACCTAATATCTCTATACTTTTTAACTTACTTATCAATCTATCTATATCTTGCTTCAAATGTTCTTTTCAGATTTAATAACACTGCCACAGTTACCATTTTCATATCACTCTCTTTTCCATTGTTCTACACAAACTAAAGTGCATATTCAGTAATTTTTTATCTAAAACCTGACTGACAATTTCTTAACATATTTAAAGGCTGTATTTTATGCCTAATTTTTGTAATTAAATAAAAATTTTGTTCAATTTATTAAAATGAAGAAAACAATGTTTCCATACATATTTTGTACCTTCTTCCTGAACCTTTTTTGCAAATATGCAATCTTCTAATTTTTTGGTATCCTGTAAAACAATGAGCTTTATCATCTGATTCTTTGTCCACACTTCTTTTACCTCACACTTATTTCACAACAATTGTTCAGCTTTTTCTTTGGACTTTTTACAACTTCCATTGTAATCACAGACACCTTTCACTAACTGCTTTATTTTGGATAATCGTATACCTAATGTGACTAAATTAATCTTGCTTTCATTACTTTTGAAAATTTACATATAAAGAAAACTGTACATAATTGACATTCATCCATCCAGTTCAAATATTA
Organism: Eucriotettix oculatus; assembly: GCA_034510155.1. Taxonomy (NCBI): domain Eukaryota; kingdom Metazoa; phylum Arthropoda; class Insecta; order Orthoptera; family Tetrigidae; genus Eucriotettix; species Eucriotettix oculatus. The sequence goes on along the minus strand of CM067376.1, from coordinate 133,496,783 downwards.
CAATTTTCAAGCTATATGAAAAATATGTTCTCCTTTCTTAAAATTTTATCCACAAATAAACAACACAGTGTGATTTGATATTTTAAAAATAACTGATATTGAAAGAAAAAAGAGCTAAAACTGGTGTCCAGTGTTGTTATGTCAAATAGGAAGAAACATTACAAATTTTTTGAGGAGAAAGTATGTTCTTAAGAGATGGAAAGCACACTCCTTTTACAACACATTGTTGAATTCAAAGTCAGGTGGTGATGGCTTTAAGCAACACTCTCCACACCACAAAGGCACTACTCAGCCACCTCCTCACTCTTCTCTCACCCCTCATAATCCTCCCTGTTCATCCTTCTCCTTTCTCATTTTTCCATTTTATCTCCTCATCATTCCTCTTTCAATTGTTCCCTCTCATGTTTATGGGAAAGGTCACAAGAATGGAATAATTCATCATAAAAAATGATTAACTGGTTATTATTATTAAAAAATAAGCTTTTACAATCTATTAAAATACTAGTTTTGTTTGAAAATAAGTAGTGCTTTAGTGACATGAGTTACTTTTATGAAAAGCATTTATATGTACTGAAAAGGGTAATGGTGTTAAAATGGAATTTTCAAGAATGAACCCTCTCCCTTTTTCTCTCCCAAACCAGAGTGGCTAGTTTTGGTATAATGTAAAAGTTTTGCTACAATATTTTGTGTATTTATAGACTTCAAAAGAATGCTAAAGCAGCTGCTGATGTTGAATACCCTGCATATGGAGTAACAGGACCAAATAAAGAAACATCACCTACTGGAGACAGGCGACTGGCTCAGTCAGCTCAAATGTACCATTACCAACACCAAAAGCAGCAGATTATTGCTATGGAGAGGTTGGCTTGATTTATTTGAATAATAAAAACATTGTTGACCATGAACAATTTATTGAGCATTTAATAAAGACTTGCAATTATAGTGATATTACAACTTATGTAATAAATTTCTTAACAGAAAAAAAAACATTAAATATTTACTATTTAAAATCTCTATAGATACTATCACTTCACATGTTCAGCATTATTAGAAAATTTAAATTAGAAAAGTTTTTAGAAAACATAAATGGCAACTAATTTCTGTTTCACTTCATTTTCAGCCAAACTGGTACTAATGAAAGGCCTGGATCAGTCTCAGAAGCAGAGAGTGAAGAGGAGGGGGAAGAAGGAGATTATACTGTATATGAATGTCCTGGACTTGCCCCAGTAAGATATATCAATTATTATCACCTCTATAGAAACTCAATATTATGCAAAAATTTCTGCAAATATAATACATAGAACAATATTGTACTACTTGGTAACAAAGAGAAATAGATTAAATTATAATATTAATATGAGTAATAGAATGATGTGTGTGAACCAATGTTATGGTTGATTAATGATTATATTAAATACAGTTACATAATTTACTTGTACTGATGTGTAAAATACTTGGTCAGTTAAACTGGAAACATTCTAATGAAATTGTACAAATTTATTCAGATTGAATTGAAATATTTATACACACACCAAATTTATCTAATTTTTCATATATTTCATTTATATAGAAAGTGTTTTTTTGTTACAGACTGGAGAAATGGAAGTTAAAAATCCACTGTTTCATGATGATCCAACACCTGCAACTCCAAAGCCTGCTGGAAAGAAGGATGAACCTGATAATCAACAAAAACCATAATTTATTTTAAACAGATACACCAAAAATTATATTATAATTAAATGATAATTATGTTACTTGTCTCACAACAGCATTTTCACCGTGGAGCTTTATTTCAGTGTCAATTGTCTCATTGAACCTGAAAGGGAGACACTGCTTTAGATCTCAAAATGTTTCATACATAACTTTGCATAATAAAAGAGAAAAATCATATACAATCAACATATCTGTAATGTGTTTCATATATTCCAGCTGTTGTGAGTAATATACGAGGCATAAAATTTCCATCTGCTTTAAGTCACTTACTGTACCTGTCACACTCCACTTAATTTTAGATTCAGACTTGATCCTTTACATAATTTCATAAACATTATACATTTCTTTGGTTTAATAAGTGGCAATAATTTAATCAGCTGATTTCTAAATAAGTGAGTATGATCTTGTAAAATGTTTCAAGAAAGTTTTATTTGAAGGCATAAAAAGTGCAACATATCATTGTAAGATATACTTGAGCAGCAGGTTTTATTGGGTTTTGTGCCCTAAAAGAATAGGTATTTTTAATTTTTTTTGGCAGTTTTTTGAATTCAAAAATTAAACTTCTGAATGCTTTCTCTTCAAACTGTGTTTTGTGTCTTCCATTCAGGTTAAACAGTATTGAAGAAAACAAATTACTTCTCCAATAAATAAAAATTTTAAAAATATTTTAATTTCAAGTATTTGTTGCATCATGTGCCAAGAGTTATTGGTATAAGTTTAATTATGGATGTCAAATAACCATATGTTTTCTATGTACCACACCCCAAGTTAAAAAATTGTAAACATGCATTCGTTATAAATAAAGCTTACCTGTAATTGTAAACCACTCTTAAAATAAGGTATTGCTTTCTTTATGCTACACATGTTATATTTTAATAGTTGTTGAAAGCCTGCACCTCTTTAATTTTTTATTATAGAATATTCATTGTTTAATATTTATAGAGGATTTTTAAGGGCAGGATAGAGGAGGGAAAATATTTTGATTTACCTGGGAGTTAAGATTGATCCATGAAGTAGAGAATTTAGAGAAATTTCTGGGAATATATTATATTTCAAAGTAAGGTGCTGCAATCAGAAATGTCCATATTATAATAGAGTGAAAAAAATTGATGAAGTATACCATTCATGATAACCTATCAGAATACTCTACTTACTGGAATCTAATGCTCATGTAACAAAAATCTTCCTCTCTTTTCTACTTGTACAGCAAAGTTAAATATTTTGTTCCATTGATTACAACATTAAGGTACACAGTTATTTCACAAATTCTCTTTTCTATTCTTCAATTTATAAAATATGACATCAATGGGCTCACATGATGAAAATGTGATTGTGTTTTCTAACACCCATACAAAAAATGTTCTACTGTTCCTTCCTCATAGAATACTCCTGTCACACAAAATAAAATTCTCTGCTTTTTATCACAATTATTTTATTGTCATATATCCATTCTAATGTTCCACTCCTTATCACCCTCGCTCTCTTTATTTTATACGAAAGTGTTAAAAAATTGTTTTGAATGTGAACAATAAATTAAAGCAGGTGCTGCCTTTTATCTAATATTTAGTTGGTTGTGACATATTATTTTCTTTAATCCTTTGTATCCATCCAGAATTAATCTAAGCAAATCATATATTTTAACTGATGATGTTTTAATGTCATTGATATACATGTAAATATATTATTTTATGTACTGTATACCTGAAAATCAAAAGAATAAATATAGAAATATATTTATAAATTGTTCATTATTTTAATGAAAATGTTAGTTCTCAGTATTGTAAACTTGTTCTCAGATCAATTTAATAAAGTTTTACTAAATTTTAAGATTTTGTAAAAAATAACCTTTGATGTATCACATTGATTGTTGAATAACCTTCCTATTCTTAACCAAATGATGGCCAACACAGAATATTATGGGGTGTAAATTTTGATTCATACTATACATCTTTGGGAGTTGCTAAATGTGAATAAATCAAACTGTAAAATATGCAGTGTAAATTTTCATTTGTTAAGAATAATTTGTGCAGTGAAGTTTTGGACACACAAAAAAATTAAACTTGATATATTTGGAATGTACTGTTAAAAAGCTGTTGAAGGTTAAATGTTAACAAAAAATCAAGAATATGTAAATTTGAGAAGTTATTATAGCAATAATGAATAGTTGAACATTGTATCATGTGAAAGTAACTTTGTGAAATACTGAGTGATAATTGGAGGGTAAGAAGAATGAGAGACTGCAGGCACAGAAGATGTTTTGGTGTTCTCCTGTTTCAAATATTGTCAGTTTCTCTTTAAGAGTCATTTGAGAAAGACGCTATGATCGCATCGAAATGTCGGCCTATCGACTCAAAAGATCCAAAATGGAGGCCAGTTTCCCTTCCTGAAGTTTCTGGTGTCGACCACCCGACCGAGCTCCGACTTTGGTTGGGTTTTGTAGCACTGTGAAAGAAAGTCAACACTTTTCCTCAGTTTTTACATTGCCACTTTGGGATTCATCAGTGAGGGCACAAGACTGTCTGTACAGGGACTTCTTTAGGCAATACTTAGCGAAGTAAGATGGCCACATTATCGCATGCGTTTTTATGACTCTTCGACGCAGAGATGGCCACATTGGTGCGAGAAAATGCATGCGTTTTCCACACCTCTCTCGGTATCGCAGTTCGCATTATGACTTTGATGAGTGAGGCTGACGAATACTTATTTCATTGATTAACATATATCTGTATTCAGAATTGTAGCACGAAACTACAAAGAAATTCTCACAAGAACACTGCAACAACTCTGAAAGCTGTGCATTCCCGTGTGAATAATCAAAATTCGCACAATGTGGCCGGTCTTCGTAAGAGCTTGATATTTTTCGCAAGCCTAAATTCGCATAGTGTGGCCGAAGCCTTTAAGTGTTGAGTTTAAGAAAGTTTTCGCAAACTGCTTCCTGTAGAGAAGACCCTTATCTGAGCTTAAAGGCCACCTGGATTTTTAAGTTTAATGCACCACTTATTTTACTAAATTTTAAATTGTGGGGGAAATGATATGAGACAATCATGTTCAGCAAAATTAGAGCTTCGAGAGACACACATTTTCCTGTCTTGAAGAAACATCTTGGTAAAGAAAAAAGCCGTTTGCAATATTTTTTTGACCAGAAAGCTGCTAGAAATTATGTCTGATTAAAGAGAGAAATTTCATTTCCACTTTCTGGACTGCAAAAAACTGCACCATTCATATAATTTACTGCACCACCTTTATTACAAATGAATGTAGAAGAATTTTCTGCCTGAGTGGAAGATAACGAAGACAACTCATTAATAGATCTTCAAAATGATGTGACCCAGTATATAATAATAACCAGTACACAATTTCTTTTGATTTCATTAAGATGTACCAATTTTTGTTTTTTAGGCCACTTTTTTTTCTGACGTTCGTGCAGACGTTTTGCCCGATAGCTCCAAGCACTCAATTTCAGGCCAAGACTGTCACCCTCTTTTTAAAGACAGTTTACGTGAGGATTATCCGTTTTGGTCGCTCTCCCCTGCAGAAGCATAGTAAGGATGGAAACGCGATGATGTGGAAGGTAGAAAAAGGTAGCCAAGGGTTGAATAAGCCCCTTGACTGTGGTTTAATTTGTTTTTGTGGCAACATAAATGAATAAATTTGTTAAAAATGTTTATTGTTATAAGTAAATATTGTATTTATAGCGAATAATCTATTAATAATAATTATAAAAATTAATGACAGCATGTGTTGAGTGTAATTTTCTTGTTTGATAGATCATAAAACTTCCGCACCTATTTCGACGTAGAGTTAATCAATCGAAAATGTCAAATAAGTAGGGAAAGATACCGTTGTTAGCCGAATTCTATCTTCTGACAGTTTTCTGTCCAGCGAGTCTCCTGTATGCGTTCATGATGGAGTGCTTGACTCGTTATGTTAAAGTTCCGGATGGATTTCGTTGTCTTCATAGTGATTTTAATTTTTAAGCTACCCACATACACGGAGGAAATCCTCGAGGTGCAATCCTCAGGGATGCACTCAAAGATTTCCTTAATAGAACCCTCGCACACACACAGGAAATACTCAAGGATATCCTGGAGGAGTTCCTTGAGCATTTCCTCAACTGAGGCTTTTCACACACACGTGTAGGAATTACAGCAGGCTTCCAGAAACCAACAATGAGTCAGTGTGTTGTGAAGTTATGGCATCAACACTGCCGTCCGAAGTAGAAAGGTAGGAAATAAAAATTTTCGACTTAAGAAAATATTTCACGGATAAATGTATTATAATTAATTTATAAAGACAAATTCATATTTCTTGGTACGGATAAAACCATTTTCAAAGAGATAAGGGGATTGTGAAAATGTCGAAGCTCGAAATACTCTATCCCTTGATTTCTAAAAGCATTTTTTAGACTAACTACCTTTCTGATTTGGATGGCAGACCAGGTAACGACATTTTGTCTGCTGTCTCACTGATTGCGGCAACCTGCACTTTCCAAAATCGAAAGAGAAAGCACGCAATAAATGTATGTGTGATGCAAGGAGTGGCTGCTTCTTAGAGAATGGTTTTTCTCATACAAAGCTTAGCCGAAATATTTCCATAACTACATGAGGATGGATCAAGAAACTTAGCTATTGTACATCTGCAAAAAAGATACTTTGATGAGAATCATTGCGACATTGAGGATTGTGGTTACCGAAAATCACCTTTCAAATTGTCAATTTTCTTAATTACGTCAAATTTTGAAAGGACTTTCATTTTATCTAAGCTATTTGCGTAGGCAGCTTCTCTTGATCTTTTGAGTCGACTTGTCATAAACCATAATAAATTCGGCAAATATTAAGGTCACATTTTTCCGCGCTGAACAAAATTCTTTAGGTGTTAGTATTTGAGTACACAGCCTAAAAACTGTGTTTGAGGACTAGTTGGAACTGTGTTCAAATCCGATTCAGTGGATGGTCCAGTTTGCCTCCAGCCTCAAGGCTTTCCCACACTCATTAGGGAAATCCTAAAGAAATGGACTCCTCAAGGAATTGCTCGAGAATTTCCTCCTAGTGTATGCGTGCCTTTACGCTCGTTGGTCAAATCTGTTTGTCTCTGCACCTGGGGAGGAACGAAAAGTCACCAATTTGTACTTCTTCGTGGTTGGTTTGTATCATTTTCGACGTCTTGTACGAGGAAATCAGCGGAACGGTGATGATGAAATTCGTATAGGGTTGAGAATAAATCAAGACTCCATACACTGACGAAGCACCTGCAAGCAATGACCTCCACTTATGCTTACGGAGGAACAATACACCAATAGAATGATCGCTTCACTACGTCACTTCGAACGATACCGTGATATATTTCTATCCTATTTTTGACTGGGAGCGAAACGCGGTGTCATCATTTTTAATCGGAGATCCTACTATGGATACATTCAGATTCTCCCCCTCCAAAAATATCCAACTCAGTGCATACAAGTTTCGGTAAAGACACGTCGACAATTTTCTTTAATTGTAGGAGTCTCGAGCATTGGACAGCTATCAGTTCACAACGTTATGAATAAACTTTACAGAAACTGAAAGTGTCATTAATTCCAAACGCCCGGTAAAGTTATTTAATGGCGTTATCCATCTTGATAATATTCCCACCCATATTCTATCAGTAGCGTGAGGAATACGATGCAAGGTCCTTTCACACGTGACTCCCAAATCTTAGAAGAGTTGAAACACATTCATTGTCATCGATTTTCATTCGATGAAGACGCGTGAGACTGGTTAAGGGGCGTTGGAAGTCTCTATTTTACCAATGGTAGAATACTTACTTTTAGATACATTTTTCTCAGAAGCTGTTATACATACAGCAATGAAAATTTCGCGGTTTATTTTTAACTTCATGGTATGTGTATGGAAGTCGAATGACTTATTATAATAAGAATCCTAAATATTAACATATTTATCATGATCTGTTTTTATTATGAAAAATTATTGAAGTTTTTTATTCGTAACTAATACTTCAAATAATTTATTCTGCTTCATGTGTACCATAAAGTTAAAAATAAGCTGTGAAAATTGTAGTGCTGTATTTATAACTTTTTAAGAGCAAAGTGTATATAAAAATCACTATTTTTATATTGGCAAGAAAAATGGATAAACGTTTTGGCACTCCAATTTAAAGTAATGAATGTTTTACTAAACTTTTATATGACTGCCTCTTTCAAAAAATATCTAGTAAAAATATCTAATATTAATTTTCAAGAGCACTAATGAAAATTTCCTTTGAAAGTGCCATTTGTTTAAGAAAATCGAAATCAGCTTTGAACGATTATTTTCTCATTATTGACATATTTGAATTATTAAGCGGCGTGTCAATTTCTTGCTAATTTATCAATAGAACAGTTATAACTCGTCAAAAACTAATGTTTTTACCCTTGACCATTATACGACATGCCACGCAACTTTGACAAAAATATGTTAGCATAAAGTTGGTTGTTACTGGACAAGATGTGAAAAATAGGTCAATTTCGGTGGCTGGAACCAACTGTCAGTTTTGAATTCGGTGTTAAGGTAAAAAAACAACGATATAAGATTAATGATATTTAGCTGCTTTTTTCTATAACATCAACAGATTAAAATATTTACCACTGTTTATTTATTTACAGCATTTACCAAAACCAATGGACATAGATCCAGGAATATTGTGCTTCCACCATTGTCAGTCAATGATTTTCTGTTTTAAGTTACCCGAAAGGTGTCCTGTATGCGATAAGGTCACTTGTAATGAGGAATTCCAAGTATTACCATTCAGGTAGTATAATGCAATGCTGCATGTATAACATTTAAATCAAGTACTCATTGTTTCCTGAGATTAGGATTTAGGTTTAAGGATTGTTATGTGGTGATATAACCTGGTCTTAAGACAGGTAGTGGTATATCCTAAGTAGTACTTGTCACAGTCATCACAAGTGATCATGTAAACCAGATTGTAGTTATCAAAGGTATTGATTTTGTCTTTTGACTTTGTGAGGAGGTTAGTCAGTTTTATGGAAAATTTAAATTCACTAATATTGAATTTATAATAGGTTTTGATAATTTTATGGGTAAGACAACCAATAAAGGTAATGCTGTTATGATTAATTCTGAATAATGTTAGTTCTGTTAGGTTTGATATAACTGTAAGTGTTTATAGTATCATTATGAGTTTCAGAGGATTGGGGAATGTCGGCAAATCGTCCACATAGAGAGTACGATTTTTGTTTAGTTTAGATACATTAAGTTTTAATTAATTGTTTTACCTTTTGACTACTGTTCTTCATTACCAATATTACAACAAATGTAACGCATATACTGAAAAATAAAATTCTCTTTTTTTTACTGAAGATTTTTATATTGCAGTTTTATGCTACTTGTAGTAACTCCTAACTGGCTTAAAGATAATAGATAAAAATATTTATTTTTTATTTTGCAAAACAAAATTGTCCATATCATGGGTTTTGTAATTATGGTTTTCTTAAAAAGTTTAAGAACACTTGAAAAGTATTGTGGCATCAAACCCAACATTGGTAGATTATACATGTAAAAAGTTAGATAATTGTCCTATAAAGTGAACGTTTGGAAATATTATAAATCGATTTTCTGCCCCTAACAGTTTACTTAATCTAAATAATACTCCTAATTTGTTTCTTCTAAATTTAGTTACAGGCCTTTGTCTGAGCTCAATATGAAGCAGTTATTCTTTTTTTGATACGAAATCCATGCATGTTTGATCACAATGTTTATCACTGATTTCCTAGCTAAGGTTCTGAAGAATGTGATATTAAATTGTAAGTGAGCCCATCTGCACAAGTGTAAGCGGGAAGATCCAGGTTCGATTCCTGAGTTCGGTTGAAAATTTTCCATTCTTGTCTTATAAATAAAATGTAACTACATGTACATTATTCGATAACATAAGAAGTAATAGTTCAACATTTAAGACAGAAATTGTAATTGTAGAATTACTATTCAAGTATCGAATTGGTTGACTTAAACATGGAATTTTAACATTTTCTGTTTCCAGAATTCCCTATCCTTTTGTTCGTGCCTCGCAGCATCCATGTAGCATAGTTATAAAACCGACAGTAGGAGATTTTTTAAAGTAAGTGCATTTAAGAACATTAATTTTATTTTATTCTATGATGTATGAAATTAAATTGTGAAAAATTAATTTCAGTGATTACTTAAATTCAAAAGATCTACACATAGCCGTAACATCGTCATCTGGTTCTGTAATTGAATTTGACAAAGGAGGTTTGCAATTTCATCAAACAGATTTGTGGAGACAATGTTTACTAATTTATGAAGTTTCTGGCCCATGGGTAGAACATTGGGATACTGTGCTTAAGCAGATTACTGAACAAGACCACTGGACAGCTCAAAGGTATTTTTTTATCAATTAGTTGATTTTACATTATTAATTGAATTCTACAATTACAGTTTCTGTCTTAAATGTTGAACTATTACTTCTTATCTGTTATTGAATAATGTACATATAGTTTTGTAAAGTTCTTCCGCTTGTTTCCACATAGCACCAGATACTGTTTATCAAAAATTAATGTATTTTGTTGTAACAGATTATTGACTTTGACTTTACAAAACATAATATTGATTTTAGTAATCTCTGGATTTAAATTTGTACCCTGCAGATGTCTCTTAAGGAGGGTATGTGAATCCACCATTGGAATACTTTAGGTTTTCTCTATGAAAATTATATCAAAAGAACCCTGTGTTGATTCCTTGTGAATATTTGAATTTTTATCTCATTGTATAAAATATGATAGTGTAACATTTTCACTGCTGGCAAGTTGAGAGTTTTCTGTGACTCATGCGCTAGCTGCTCAGCACCTTTTTGGTCCCCACTTCCGGACCTCGTGCACTGTGAAGTGATATGCTGTGCTGAGCACTTTTTCACAAACATGTTGGGTGCTGTGTCTTGCTGGCATTTTAATCTAGGAAACTTTAAAGGAAATAATTTGAAATAATGTTTTGTACATGAAAACAACTTATTTTTATTAATTATACAAATAATTCATTCCCAGTAGTTTTTTTGTGTGAATAGGACACTTCAAAGCAATTATCAATACTAAGTAGTGTTTCACAATGCCCTCTACCTTTTCCCATTCTTTCTGAATACTATCCTGTCTCTGATAGTTTTACTTTACAGTCTCTCTATAAAATTTCTTCCAGTCAATCTTAGATGAATTTCTTTGGAGTTTCTTTTACCTCCACCTATTTTTTCTTTCCCTTAATAATTAAAGATTAAATTTTGGAAGTGTTAACATTCCTGATGCAATTAACTAGGTTGAATATACATTGAAAAGAGTTAACCCAAGAAGATAAAAAAGTAATTTTATATACTATTTTGTGCATTCCTGTCACTCCATCAACTCTAGGTACTTGATCAAAACACATTTTCTTACTTGTGCTCACCAAACAACACCACTTCTGTTCATAATACGTGACAATTGCTATGATTCATAATTTGTCAATTGCATGGTCAAGTGTAGCAGGGAAGCAAAATATGACGAACCTGCAACACCTTCCAGTGCATCTTACAACTTTTTTTCGCAACAAGAGGTGACTAAGGAGTAGAAACTATAGTGGATTACAGCAGTTGAAGTGAAGAAACCAACAGCCACAATAGTGGTGCATAGGAAAATTTTCCCTGAGCCATTATGTTGGCTCATAGCACAGACCACGTGGATTGAGCTAGCCACTATACTGGCAGTGAAAAGTATCAGTAATTAACCATATAATAGTAATAATTACCTACTTAACAACTTTGCAATCTACTTTTTATTATTATTCTTAGCATTAGGCTGATGAGTTTAATTTTTCTTTTCCAGGTATGATGAAGATAACTTCAATTGCTACACTTTTGTGTTAACCTTTCTGGAGAATATGAAATATGGAAATTTGAGCAAATTTGCGTGTGACAGAACTAAATTTTGTGAACACTTTATAGTTCCAAAAACTACTGCTGCTAGCAAGTTCATTTCTTTGTATCGAAAACTTAGAAGATCTGGTTTGCATGTTCAAAGTATTTCTCATTCTCAGAGTTTATGGCCATTTTACACGTAACTCAAATAGTTATTTTTATTATTGTTGAAAGTATATTTATAAACGTTTGAAAATATGTAAGAAGAAACTAAACCTTTGGTTGTTTTTGGCAAAAGCAAACAATAGTATTCATGATGACAATTGTAATGACAATCATTCTCAATAAAAATTAATTTAATTTAATTAAAAAGAATGTCAGTCATATTTAGTTGTCATGGATGTACCTCTTAGTTTTGTAAATTTGTCAATCATAAGAAGTCATCAGGATGCCAGGTAGCTGTTTATCAGTAGGACAGAATTTTAAATCAAACCATCCTTGATATGGTTCTGATATGAAATGGTATTGTTCATTGATGAGTTTGGTACTCTTGTTAAGTTGTCCAGATTTAATTAGCTTTATGCCACTGTGATTTTTCATCTACATAGCTGTTAGTACATCTTCATCTAACAACCCACCTATGAGACTTTTCAGAAATTTGACTTCGTTTGTATGTTCTGCTGCTGAAATGTTTTCTGATTCTACTATTCATGTAACCACAATTATTTGTTTCATTGGTTCATTATTGTAAAAACTAATGCAACCTGATGTTATTTTTCCACTTGTACAGATCTCCTGCATACTTTCAATATGCTCTGATTTTTAGTTATCCAGTTGTTTGGTCATTGTAATTCTTTGTGCCTGTAACACAATTTTCTCTTTATGTTTACAACTTCCTCTGTTGTTGGATTTTCTATTGATCTGCTTTTATAGTTGACATATGCTAAATCACCTATAGTTTTGTTTCAACTCCATTGCAATAGGGAAAGTTTCTTTAACTTTTATCCTTGGACAGATTCTTCAATGGCTTCAAGTGTTTTCAACATTTTGTAGTCTTGCATATCATATTTTTCCAGCTCTTTTATCATATAGTTTTCTTGTTGTATGAAGATTCCATCCAATGTTCCCTCAAAATATATTCCAAGTGTCGGGGTTAGATATTGTAGTCATTTGAATTCATGATATTATTAGGCACAATATTTATGATAATATGTTACCTAGTTCACGGTTTAAATGAAACTTGAATACAGTTTATGAAAGCATGATTAACTTATAAATTACTTATTGAACAGACATATATTACAGGTAGTGAAGACCAAATCATGGCGACACAACACCAAAGCAATTGTCTCAGAAGGATCATATGACAGGACAAACTCAAGGTGCTCAAGATCATTATCCTCACTGACTTCAGTTGGCCGTTCTGTGTTACCAACTGGTTCTGCCTGGAAATTAGTGTCACTAGGTTGAATAACTAACTGTATATGAAATGTACGAAAACCGTCGTCATGGTCATAGCCAAACAAGACAATTTAGATGCTCCCCTTTGCTGTGGATTCAGGATGTATGCTGGAGTACCAATAACATAAACATGTTTGATTGAAGGTTTTTGAAAAAACCAAACATGGAATGGTGTCTTGTCTTTGATAGTCGATGTAGCTATTCTATGTAGTCAAAAAAAGTTCTGTCCACAGCCACTCAGGAAGACCTCCATGGGCATGAAGCATGGCTAGTGTTGTTTCAACTGTTATACGATTCTCCCTTTCAGTGACTCCATTCTGTTTTGGTGTATATGGTATTGTTATTAGCTATTTGATGCCATGCTGCTGTAAGATTGTCTTCACTAGTCCATATTCAAATTTACCACCATCATCACTTCTCAGTTGCTGGATTGTATGACATTGTGTTTTTGTTTCAGCAATGAAATGTTTCAGTCTCTCGGAAACCTCACTTTTATGTTTACTAGTATAAATAAATATAAATCTAGATTATTCATCCTTAAATAATACATAATATTGGTAGTGTCTAGCTTAAGGAACTTTGAATGGACCACATACATCACTGTAAATTATTTCACCTGGTTTTGTAGCTCTAATTTTGTCTAGAACTTTAAGGTTACCTGTGGACCTTCCTATCAACACAGCCCTCGCATAACTTGTCCAACGGCAAGTGAATTTTTCAAAATACTGTGGTTAAAATTGTTGATAAAAAATGAATTCAATTATTGAGTCATTGAAAATGCTCCCACAACTGGAATTAACTGATTTACAAATTGATTCAGTTTTAAAATACAAATATAGAGTAGTAGGAATTCCCAAACTACACTCTTATTTAGGTGACATACACAGAGTTAGCATAGTTTGTAAATGATGGGATATTAATTATTTAATGAATTTAATAATAGGCTTGAATATGTGCATTTATTATTTGAAAACACAATAATTTTAAAATGGGTCCGGCGTGTATATATCATGTACAAAAATAAAGAATTAAAAGGGGATTATATTAAAGTTCTCAGGGTAATTATTGTTTGGCAGATTTTCTGTTCGTTGACAAACCTGAGTTGTTTGCATATGCGTCTTGCTGTAGATGTCACTGGAACTTCTGTGTTGTGGAACCTGAAGCGGCTGGTAGACAATAGCACAAAGTCGTGCTGTCGGAATTGAGGAAACTCAGCTTCTCCCTCTTTCTTCCCTCGTTGTTAAAATCTTTCTTCGCTGTTTCCTCGACTGATCAAAACATGGTACACCTCTCCTCTGCCTCCTCTGAGGGATCATTCTGTAATTTACATGGTCTCCCTCCACTTGTTAATGTCTCACCTTATACTCTCCAACGCTCCGCTCAATTCCTTCTCCACCACCAATCTGCTCTCCTCACCAATCTCCTCTCTCCACCACTCTGCTGCCTATCTCTCCTCCGGCCTCTTTTAAAACTTCGTCCCCACTTATGCGACACCTATTACCAAGGTGGGCAGGGATGGATATTATCCAATAATATCCCTTGTTACATTTGGGGAACACACGCCACCCGGTCACCAAATTCTCAGACAGATTAGGAAATTCCGAAACCGGCGACGGGGTGTCTGAGCTTATGCCCCAAGTGTCAACCGCTGTCTCTTTGTTTTCATTCCTAGCCGCCAAGTCGGAGCACGGAAAACCCTCTTCTTCCTGGCCAGCGACATGCTCATGCCCAAATATTTATGCAATTTAAATTTCCATTAATAGTAAAAAAATGGACGCGGGTTCTATTGCGCTACAAGTTTTTCCCGGTGAATTTTTTGAATGTAAAATTCTCAGGATTCCATCCGGTTTGTTTTCTACAATGTTTTTTCACCTGGAAGACTGAAGAAGATGGTGGTGTAAGTCATCGGAATGTGAGAAACAAATCCCGATGGAATCCCGAGATCTTTACACCTGACATCCCCAGATATAAAAACATTTGCTGCACCAATTTTATGCTAGTTGTGGAGTAACGTAGGTCTATTTGTGTGAGAAACTGTTTTCTTTAATGAAATTAAATGAAGCGGCATACAGATGAATATTGTGTATTCTCAGTCATTGAATCCAGATATTGAAATAGTAGTCTGGGGTAAATTTAGGGTAAAAAAACAATTTTAGTTTTATAAATAAAGTAAAATAAATGTTTAAATAATAAATTATATGGGATTTTAATGATCCTAGCCAAATTCCTGAATCCTCACGAATTTAAATTTAACGAAGTTGTAAACGTGACTTGGTCTATCGCACCAAATGGCTTGTGTTTTAATTGAGTTTGACACCAATGCTCTATACCACAGCTTTTTACAAGTTAACGAGTGATATTTCTTTTTAAATTTTCTATTCGACCACTTGAATTGTAAGCTGATTTAAGTTGTGTGTGTTGTTATACAACGTTCTGACATTTGAAATATGTTGTTCCTATTGGAACAATTGGCTAGCTGCCTCCTAAACTGGTTTATGCATGGAGAAGGGAATGTTGTGACCCTACAAGAAACTCCTCGCCGGTTATTTGGAAGAGTGTGAGACTGGTACCCAAGAGGTTGTCCTACCTGATGCAAGATTTCCAGGCTTTGCTCTGCATCTCCTTCGGGTGAACACTGGTTAGGATCCTTAAATTATAGCCCAGGGTCCCTAGTTAAGTCTTGTTTACCTTCAGCATATTCTCTTTCGAAATCCTTTCTAAGGATATATATATATATATATATATAATTATTATTCGTATAAAAAATACTCCATTGTAATGTTTAAGTAAACATTTCAGCTATAATTATTTAAAATTTTATCCAACATGTCTTATTACTAAATTTACTGCAAATTTTACGTAGAGTTGAAGTACGCGAGCGATCTCTGAAATTCTATTCGAACAAACTAGCCTTTAGAGGCTTGCGTTATATTGGATGCTGTGGGGCATCTATGACGTGAATTTACCATTAATTATCGTATAGTGAATGTGCGTTAGCCAATTGGAATTTCTGTCCAGTTTCCACGCCCAACCACGAACGGGTTTTTCGACAATACAGTTTGTATTCTCATTTCTATTGACGATTAGAGATAATAGACCAAAAATTACACGTTTAAAATTTATTTTGCGTTATTGAGTAGCCATTTTGACATTACTTCCAATATAACTGTATTTTTGCTAACCACAGGTCATAAGCAATTTTGTTCTAGAATCCTATAATAATAAAACATCAAATTTCAGAAAAATCTTGTTAAAGAAGTCATCAGTATTAATATACGTTGCACGTAATATTATATCTTTTTCAGTTATTCTTATCCATACTATGGAACTTTTTTAACATAATGTATTCAACAACAGAAGAAATACTTTCAATGAAGGCTATGAAACTGAGAATACTTTATATTGCTGTTTGAGACAGTTTCTTATAAATTCTTCGTTGTTGCTGAAAACTTTCTACGTAATGCCTCCTTGAATGGACCAAAAAACTGAAAATTGGAGTGAGCCAATTATGGACTGTGAGGGGTGATGAAGTTGTAAAGAATTAAAGTGGCGATTGCCGTTTTAGTCTACCAGTGGCGATACTCAAATTCGCCATTGGCGACATTCAGACGGGAATAACAACCAAGTCCGACGGGATAAAATGCAGCAAAATACCAGAAAGGTGGGAAATCATTGAGCCGGGTGTGTGAAATTCTCAGTTTTGGGGATTAGCAGGCGCTACCTGACCCAGGGCACTGACACCGGAAATTTCGGAGGCTGTTTCCTCTCTCCATAAAATTTGAAGAAAACCGCGGGTCAAGCTGGAAATTTTATTGGGGCTGGGATTCATGCGATCCACCCCCATGGTGGGGCATGAGGAGAGTTGACCTGAAGAGAAGAAGAGACAGAAATTGTGCAGCTGTGACAGAATCTTTGAAGGAGGAGGAATGCATTCGAGGAAGGAGGAATGGGGAAAGAAATTTGGAATAAGTTTCAAGGTGGAGAGGAGATGAAGAGGAAGCAGTCAGCCGGGAATGAACTTTGAAGTAGGAAGGTGGAGACCAGCGAGAAAAGTTTGTTTTGAATCTCGAGACAAACTGAGAGAAGACAGCAAGATGAAATCCATTTCACGTAATATGTTGGAGTAATGGAAAAAAACCTGGAAGCCGGAGCCAACAGAGGAAGAAGCTTCCTCGCAAACACGGAAACATTCTCAGGTGTGTTAGTGCCAATCTCGAAAATGCGAAAAGGACTATCTTTCTGCTGCACAAATCTCCATATTCATGACCCTTATTAGATTGAGTCTCTTGCTGAGCTAGTTGTAGAATATTATTAGACCATTACGTTCTTTATTGCGTAAATTTTTGTTAATATATTTGTTTGTTTTAATATCAACTTAAAAATTGTCGGTATTTAATTTAAAAATTAACTTTACTCCATCTCATTATAAAGTATCTCCCAAAACATTTATTTCGGAGTCTTCTTGGGTCAGTTTCGGGACCCATCATGCACTTGTTTTTCTGTGCTTCAGCTTGTTACTGATAACTTATGCACTGTGCCAACAATCACTGAAATCTTTATTCGCTATATTTGCAAAATTATACGTCGGTATTCACGAATAACGTCAATGCGGGTTTCAAGTGAAGGAGTTGACACTTCAACTGGTCGGCCAGACCGTTGCGCGTCAGGCTCTAAGGTTCCACTGTATTTGAACTGTTCTACCCAATTTTAAAAATTTCCACGTTTTTACAACTTTTACCTTATTGTAAAATCATTCGAGAAAAGGTTTTAGCTGGGTTTTTTACAGTCAGAAAGCAGAAAATGAATCAATGAACGTTGTTCAACTAATGTGCAAACTTCAAGTGGACACGCCATCGTTAAATGCAATTTTGAATTTAAAAACAAAAAACCATGTTTGTCTGTCAGGCGTCCTCAACTCGCGCCAAGCTTCAGTCATGAAAGAACCAAACGCCTTCTACAAAACATTTTCTTTCAAGATCAACTTGTTTCTTTAATTATTGAATGTCCCTCGTAGATTCGTTGTTCTAGGAACACTCCTGCACGGCAAAGCGGCGACGTTCGCCGGTCAAATCACGTAGCCTTCTAAAACTGGGGTGATCGATGGTCCACAATGAGACCAGATTAATCTTTGTGCCCTAGCGACAGTCCGAGTATTCCTCTTTCAGATCATCGCTTAGCTCCATATGAAGTACATATTTAGTATATCTTACTTTCTTGAAAGTTCGTATAAAATTTTTAATATTACCTGAATTTGTATCTACAACGTTTTTTATTTTCTTGATAATAAACCATCAATTTTAATAATATATTCAGAATTTTTCTTAAGGGATTCTATAATTTTGTGGGAGTTTCTCTGCATGTTCGTAACTTACCAATTTATACAGTCCACATTCCATATTTTATTGCGTTGTACTAAATACGTAAAATATCGCGTTTTTCAATCTATTATATTTGTTACTTGAATTAGATTACATGAGCTACGAAATAACGGAGAAAAACGATGTAAATCGCTTATCTGTTTCATTACAACATTGATCTTTGAGTGATACAAATTTATATGTGGCTTTAAAGGTAACGTTATATTACTAACTACTCAATTAACATTTACTTGTTCTGGTAAGTTAATTTATTTTTGTAGGCTTTTTGTTAAATCCTCTTATCAAAGTGAATTTCTATATTCGGACAACCTGCGCATATCGTCGCATCATAATTTATTTCAGTAAATTTAACCACTACTTTTCAGCGTTCATTTTATTTCCTCTCATTTTGTTGTATTAAATGTATAAAATTGTAAACTGATAAATAAATCTTTTAAATAATCTCATTAAGGTTATTTGTCACCCAATTTTATGCTGATAAAAAAATTAAACTCTCCATTTATGTAGACCTTAATGTGGAAGATAATTAATTTAGTTAGGGCGTATCACAAAAATTCATGGAATTTAGGAATAATTTGTATAATGGCCACGTATTAGAGCATTATGTTACGTAATATGTGCCAACTATTCGCTAAGATTTATTGCAACCATTCCGTATAAACTACTGTCACTATCAGCTACAGTTTTTAGTTGTTATCCGCAACTGTTGCAGGTTAATCTAAAGAGATGTACGGAAAACCCTATCCTTATTCGCCTGATGATCATATCAAGTCTTTTGAAATGCTATCAATTCCTGGCGCTTTACCATTGCAGGGGATCTGTCAGCTCCTTCTCAAACTCATCTCCGGCTTTTCTAGATATTCCATCCATCTTCTCACCTTATCTTCTTATTCTGAGTGTAGGCTTTCCATTTGCTCGTTTGATATTCATGCTAATAGTCTTCATCTCTCCGAATGCTTATTTCATTTTCCTATACGCTGCGTCTATTTTACCTTTCACTTTGAAATCTTTAATTGTTTTACATTTATCTTGGAGCCAAGCCTCCTTGGTTGCTTTGCACTTCCTATCTATCTCATTCTTCAGACGCTTGTACTGCTATCTACCATTTACATACAATGCCTTTACGCTTTTCATCAATCATTTATATTATTTCTTGTGTTATCCATGCTTGGTCTGAGCTATTCTTCCTAGTTTTTCATCGACTGCTCTGGTCATTTCGTCTTTCAAGAGTGCCCGTTTCTCTTCTATATTGTTTTTTCGCCTTTCTGCATTAATATAATTTTGATTTCTTCTTTGAAACTCTAAAGCGCATTCTGTTGTTTCAGTTCTAATAATTATCATTTCTTTTCTTAAATTCCTTTCTTGGGTTTCTTCATTTTCATCCTGAACTTCATAATCAACTCATTATGGTCCGCGTTTACATCTGTTCTTGGGTACGTTTTGCAGTCCAGCACCAGATTCCTATATCTCCATCTCTAAATTATGTAGTCCAATTGGTACCTGCTCGTGTACCCCGCTTGCGTGTAGTATTTTTTCATGTTTCATGTTGAAGTAACATAATTTATTTAAAGATGCGTGACAATACCTCACCGACGAACTGATCGGGATGATAGGCCATGCAGAGAGAATAATTTTTTGTGAAGAAACGCATTATCTCTAACACGTCGTGTAAGAGTTATGCGCTGGTAAAGGTATTTGGCAGTTAGGGTCGGAATTAATACTAACAATTGTATACAAAAGTACGAGGTCTTTCCCAGTGAATGGCATGTATAAATTCCTCTCGAGTTTCCAACCGGGTTAAAGATTTTAACAGTGACGTTTCGATGGCTTGTTCTGCCATCATCTTCAGACTGAAGTGTCAAATTCGGTGAGTGTAAGCATCAGTCTGAAGATGATGGCAGAGCAAGCTATCGAAACGTCACTGTTAAAATCTTTCACCAGGTTGGAAACTCGAGAGGAATTTATAATTGTATACAAAGTTTATTTTACTGAAAAAGACATGTTCAGATAACTCGTACTCCATGTTGACTAACGTTTCACAACCACCACCACAACAAACATTCACACATATAAGTGCGTATTGCTACATGAGAGTGAGAGTTTATGGCTCAGATGAAAAACGTACGGGTTAGTTGTGGTGCGTGGCAGGCGCGCGCATTATTCATAATCGACGGGCTTGGAGTATATGTTCCTTCACAAAAGAAAAATAAGATCCTCGCCACACGGCCTATCCTCCGTCTGTTTATTGGTGAATTCTTGAAACACCCTTCATAATCAATTTCAATAAATTAATGTGATGATGCATTAATCCATAAGGACCAAAGATACGAATCTTATCGATAGATAGCTGGCGGTGCACATTAATTGCTGTGTTAAAATAAGGAATTTGGCTATTAATTAACATGAAAATAATGTGTACAACAACCATTTACTAATTTGCAACCAATTTTGTCAGTTAATGTGAGAGGTCATGGGTTCGAATCCTGGGTCCGCTGATATTTTCCATTCTTGTCTTCCTTCTAAACCAATTTTGAGTAAAATTATTAAAAAATAATTTCAGAAAGGCCCCTCAGTAATCTTGAGCTTCAGAATATTCTCTGTACTTGCAGTACAGATTTATGTGTGTAAAAGTACTAATATTGTTACTCATTAGAAGGTGGCTTTACTGTGTAAATTTTCTTAAAGCCTTCAGAAAATGCATTTGTTTTTACTTAATCATGAAAATTAATATTAATTTATTCATTTCTTAAATGATAACTCAATACGAGCTACGTATTCTACGATATTCTTAAAAATGTACCACACTTCTCTGAAATTCTAAATTGTTTGGTTTGACCAATACAGAGGCATTGGTCGTACACAATTTATTAAAAGTATAATAAAAACAATTTAACATATACAGTTATTTATCAATTAGTAAAGAAGGGCACACTTATCTAAAATATGTAGCAAGATAGTGGTCAGTGATGTATAATAATCTGTCAACCTATATATAGACAGATTTATTTCGTTACAATGGGCTTAGCCCGGTGGAAACATACATTTAATTTTCCAATAAAGGAATGTAAGTTATAAAAATTATACAAATATAAAAATTGAATATACAAATAATTTAACACAAATTTTAAGCCTGAATAAATTAAGTTAAACCATGTCCCTAATTCTGTCCCTAAATAATTTTAAACTCTTCGGAAAAGTCGCTAGTAGATTTGCAGGCAAATCATTCCAGTCCTATTTACGAAGGAATATTTACCCACGTCCGTTCGTTGTCTTCTCTGATTCATTTTGATGAATGAACATTTCTCGCTACATGTCGGTAAATGAATACGAATTTTGATATCACTCCAGATCGTTTCTTCTGTATACGCTTTGTACAGCGCACATAATCTTTCGTAAATATTTCTCCGCTACCTATTTCTTTGGTAAACCATGATTCCGTTCCAATAAATATATCAGGTTCATACATATCTATAAGGTTTGAAAATTCCATGTGTTAAGTATGCTGATTTTTTGCTCTAACATCTTGAAAATGACCTATTAGGTCGAAAGCTACAGCCATTAAAATTGTAATATTTTAAGGAGATTATGTTGCAGTATTGTTTTTCCCTGACTAAACTGCATTCATGAATAATTTGAAATTTAATGTATAAATTGAGGTAAAGTTGAACTGTCATAAATATTACGTGAAGATTAAAAGCTGTGTTCCAAGACAAGCAAGCTAATGACGAGGCTAAAGCACCAAGACAAAGAAATTTTATCTGCACATTTGGTATGTAATTAACAGTTCCAATGGACTACCGATCAGTTCATCAAATTAGACACGACTGAACCGCAGCATTGTGGTATGTGACCACAGGTATAGCCAGCATTCCGAACCAGCAGATGTCATTAAAGCGGAGATGATTAAATTTTCTATAACCGTCTAATAACGACCGAAAACACATTTCTGCGAAGCAATTTCGTACCACAAATACAGTCGTCTAAAACTGCACAGAGGACTTAAAATGACAAATAGATACATAACTAACGTAAGTTTGTCTCACCATCATGTTCAGAACGAAATTAAAAGTCTCCTTTGCAAAAAGTGCGACCAGAATTTTTTATTCTCATACGTATGACGATGGGAATTGCTGCCGCGGAATTTGATTTAATACGAAATTAATTATTCATCGCACTCCCTTACGTTTACAGAAACGCTTATTTTATTCAAACAATTAATTTAAAAAATATCAAATATAAATTTATTATTGTTTCGTAATTGATGTGAATGTTATTACTTGCGAAGTCATTTCATACAGAATACACATGTATCTCTCACAGTCTGAGAAAATATGACAATAATATCTGATTGACTAACTCTTTCGACGCGTCTAGGTCAGTGAGCAAACTATAAAGCAGTTAGAATAGTAAGAAACTAACTAAAAAAATATATATTTTAAATTGAACGTTCTTGGTGACTACAAAATTATTTACAAAAAGAAACAATAATAGTTAACAATAAAATTCAATGGGTGAGAAAAAAAGGCACTTTTAAAACAAAGAAAAAACGATCACAACGGCACATATAAACTGCTTAGATTTCTTCCTAAACTCCAATTTAACAATAAAATTAAGAAGACTGTGAACAGCCACTGGAGAGTCACACAGTTCCCACGTGGAATTGTTAGCAATCGCGAACCTTCTGCTGGTGTCATAGCGGGGGGATGTGCGGCACAATCAGGGCGATGTCACAATCTGAGCGTAAAGGCTGAGGAGACCTAGAAAAAAGAAATGAATGTGTAGGGCGGGGGTGGAAAGATCTGTCTTGCAACAACGACCTGCTGTCTTCTCGAGATAGCAAGTGGATAGGTTATTTCCTTGAAGGACTCCATTTCATCATAGAGAATTCCTACCTTTTTTCCTCTTATATCATTAATCCAACCTTGTTTCAGGAGGTCTTTCCTTGAACAAGCAGGAAAGTTCGAGCGGCTTATTTCAAAGGAGGCCTCCTGCTTAGCGACTTTATCAGAAAGCTCGTTTCCCAAGATGCCCGCATGAGCCGGGATTCAACAGATGGTGATTTTTGGTCATTTATTTTTATCTCCCAAAGAAGGTTCCGATTTCATTCAAGCAACCACTTCTACACCGTTGATTGAACAGTAAGTTGATCTCTATGAGAGAGTCGGTCAAAATGGGTACTCTTTGCAATATTGTAAAGCCATTAGTATCGCCTATGTTTCAGTCATTGTTGCTGAAAAATACTGTCATTGAATTCTGCAGAGATAACCGAGCGTCCTACCCCATCATTACATTTTGACCCATCTGTGAATAAGACCCTGGAATGACTATCTATATTTCTCAAAAAGATATTCAATCTTCTCAACACAATAGCACTCACCCATGCCCTTCAAATAAGGATTTGTTAGAGAGGAATCAATCAATTGGAAGGTGATAAATTCAGAAAGGATGCTTTTGGGTCAATGATTGAGAGGCCAATTTTTTCCTTCTAGAGCAGAGATTTGAGGAGCGAATAAAAAGGAATAGGGTCCGATGGGGTAAAATGATCAGGGATGATCACTTGGCCCCTGATAATCTTGTTTGATGTGACACTGGCTCTAACTACACATGAGAGGACAGGGAGTTTCTTTCGAAGACTTAGAGAGGGATCATTTCCTTCTATGCTCAGCCTATCAATCGGGGTGGATCAAGGGCACCCCGTGATGATTCTTAAGGCCTCGTTTTAGATGATATTAAGTCTTTTAAGCTGTCTTTTATGAGCAGAAACGTAAATGTCGTCTCCGTAGTCAAGGTTTTCTTTGTAGGTAAGTGAGAGAATTCTGTTGTTCGCTCTCCAATTCTTAGATGCTAATAATTTTAAAATAATATGTCGTTTTTTGCTACAAGTGCTTTAAGACTGGAAAAATAGTTAAAAGCACAACCAGGAGAAGAATCTATTAGCATTGCCTGTTGTGTCAAGTCACTACACTCATTGTTATATAACAACAAGACCAATCTAAACACTATACATTCATAAATGCAACATAATGCTGTATCGATGAAATATAACTTGCAATGGAATATGTAAGCGTTGACTATCTGTTAAGATTGGTTGGCAGCCTTGACTTCATTAAATACTAACTAACTACTGTAGTTTAGAGTACTATTGAACGCAACTGTTGCATGTCGTACGCATTAGCACAAACACAAGTGTACTTACAATTATTCCATGCCACCACATGTATAATAGAAGATTTATTTATTATACATTGAAAACTGTAAGCACGGACTCGTATTCTCAGACAACGGCAAATAATGAAAGAATTAAGCTCCGAATTGGAGTATGCTATATTGTCAGAAGAGGAGAGGGATAAAACTATGATTGATTTCAAGGAGATTGAATGAGGATCCGGAGTCTAAAACCCAAGTGCGTGAACGTACCACAAGCCATTTGTTTGAAAGCAGCCACCCTCGAAGAGGGAAAGTTGCAACTGACGATGGTACAAAAGCTTAACAATACACAGTCCGTTGTCTTTCACTTGGGAAAGCGTAAATGCGTGCACACCTCAAACAAAAACCTCGAATTATAAAATAACAAAAGACCAGGCGGCACTGAAGTCCCAACAGAAATTAAACCCAGAAAAGACATCAAAGCCACATGTGGCATTACCTCCGTATTTCAGGATTCTCAGAATCTTTGTCATTCAACTAAGTATACGCATCAGCGGTGACATTTAAGTACTTTCGTCAACCGCAAAAATACTGTTTTCTTGTTGTATTATGATATTGTCTTTATAACAAGATGAAACAAAAATGCATTGTAATTCACGATTAATATTATATTTAACTATAAAGGCACACTGAATATTGCATGAGTTGTCCTAGAGCATTTGGCCGCTCCAGATGCTCGTAGGCACAGGCCACAAACCCAACTGACGCACACAAAGGAGCGCCCCTCGCAGGTAATAATCCAAAGATCTGTAAGTCACTCAAGAGTGCCAATTTCATAACAACAAAGACACCGAACGTCGACTAATACTGTATACGCAGATAAATGGAGGCAACCAAGTTCGCTCTTTTAATGATGCCCCATCGTTCGCAAATATCAATAATGCTGAACTCCTTGTTCCCCCTCTTCTATTTTTACCCCACGTACTACCCTCTAAAACTAATTTTACAAGACCCTCGTGTCTTAAAACGTGGCCTATTAATATATCCTTTCTCTTGGTCAACGTCCTCCATATTGTTCTCTCTTCCCCTATTCTGTTTAGAACTTCCTCGTTAGTGATTCTATCCCCATGATTTTCAGCATTCTCCTATAGCACAACATATCAAAGGCTTCTATTCTTTTCCTCTCTGCAAGTCCTATCGCCCACGTTTCTCACCTATATAACGCCACACTCCGTACGAATATTTTTAGCTACGAATCACTCATATTCACTCTTATATTACCAATAAGTAATTTCCTCTTATTCGCGAAAGCCTTTCTTACCTGTTCTATCCTTCTCTTTATGCCCACTAAACTTCTACCATTCCTAGTTATTAGCCTTCCCAAGAGCAGAATTCCTTAACTTCTGTCAAAATATCCCTTCCCAATGTAACACACTTTTTTATTCCATACTACACTCCATTACCTTGATTTTCCCTCTTTTAATCCTCATACTTAACTCTTTCTCCTGGACCACGTTCATGCCATTTTTTATGGTTTACATGTCTTTTTCTGATTCCACTAATACTACAATATCATGGGCAAATTGTAGGGTTTTTATTTATTCTCATGGAAGTATGATTCCTTTTCCATATTGGGTTTTAATTTTTTTCACCACATCTTTTTATATATAAGTTAAAAAGCATGGGCGACAGAGTACAACCTTGCATACTCCTTTCTTGTTTTAAGCTTTCTTTTCTTGATCTTAAATTCTAATTACTGCTGACTGCCTTCTGTAGAGGTTATGTATAAGACTATATAATATTTTCGATAATATTTTGCATGCATGAGATACTAAACTAATTGTCCTGGCGCTTTACAATTGCTCAGGTCTGTCAGCGCCTCATCAAACTCCGTGGTATGTCAGGTGAAAAAAAATCATGTTTACACGTCCATTTTTGTGTCATGAGGCAGCTACGCTAGCCACTAGACCACAGGAAATTCATGTTAAATTGTAAATTAATGCCTATTTCTTCCGTCCGTCAAGTTGGTAGTGTGTACACCTTCTAGGGCATATAAGATTCATCATCGTGTGTCAGATAATAATTGTAAGTAAAGTGAACATAACTATTCTTATCTGTATAGATATTTTTATTAACGGGTTTATTAATCTTTTGAAATATAGCACCAATCAGCGATTATGAATGTATAGGTTGTAATGGTATCTCTCGTAGGTGGTTATTGATTGTGTACTTTCCTTCAATGTTGAAGTGCATTCTGTCTCTAACAGGAAAATTAAATATACCCCGTAGAAATAAGTAGAGCTCACTAAATAATTTCTTACAATATCATAATTTTAATTCCTAAAACGTTTGTGACAAGAAAAACGTATGTTTAGGTTTATGAGTTTAATTTGTCATGAGTTTGGTCCATTAAGATCCTTAAAGTAATTTGAGCAAAATTTTTTTTGGAGCAGTGTTAATCGGAGGCAAAAATTGGCCTATAAATTGAGCAATTTCGTTAATACAAGCTGCGCGAAATTTTCTCCTCTTGTTCTTAAGAAGACATTCAAATTAGTTGTCAAACTCAAGTAGCTACAAGCAGTGCTTTAAAGATGTGAGGTATAACAGTTGTGGGGATGTTGTGTTTCATAGTCAGCAAATGGTGTTGGTCTTGCAGATCACCAAAAGATTCCATGTAATGAGGTATACAGCAGTGTTAGATGGGAAGATAAGAAGAAGCTTCTGTCAAAGGGGCGCCTGAGGGTCTCTATCGCGACCACAGAGAAAAATCTCGTATATATGTAGTAATGATACATCATCTGGAAGCAGTCACAGACGTCTCAGCCCATTACAAGGTATAAATTTAAAGGTGAAAGCAATCAGATGTTGCAGTAAATCCCCTATTGCTCCCCCTCTTCCCTAATTACAATACAGCCATCAAAAAATCCAGTATTATGTGCTTGATTAATGATACGTTTTCGTATACATATAAAATTCGTAATTTTATATTGGATTATAATTTAAATAATTTTATGAGCATATTTAGTTTCAATACCATAATATCCCTTAGAAGAAAGAATAATTAATATTTGTAAAGGCCAGATTATAGAAACTTGTATAAACATGGGTGTATCAAAAAGTAATTCCTCCTGTTTTATAAGTGATTAATTGTAAACATATAACAACGGAAGTTGTTCAATGCAGAGAGAACAGTGTGATCTATAACCCATCTGCCTTCTCGAATCATTTCAATAGCACATCCTCGATTGGCAACTGTGACAGATGTCGGCCGGGAAGTTTGTCTGCAATATCCGTTTAACCCCAAAGAATAATTGGGGACTTGGGATGTCACAAAAAATAATAATGGGTCAAAAAGCAAATAGGTTTTTATGCCTGGGTCCAACGATGTCGCAAATGTGATAAATTCATAGTGACGGTAGTCCTTTATTAAATTTTTATGCCACAGGAAACATTACTTTTGATCTATTCTCATTAATTACTATTGTACCTTTCCAAATAAGAATATTTAAATATGATTATTTATTTTAGGTTTTAAAAATAATCTGTACCAATAAATAAAATAGAAGTGTCTTTCTGAAAGTTTTTTTCTAGAATAGGATCCAATACGACTCTACAGAATTCAATGAAACTTTTAAAGATTAAAACAGGAATTTTAACTTAAATTTTCGTGTTTGTTCCATTTAGATATCTTGCAGGATTCATTAAATTTGAATATAAATATTTGTAAATCCATTGAATTGACGCACCAAAGCTGGACCTGTTCAAAACCAACTGCAATTTAAAACGTAAATAAGTTTACCTTGAGAATTTCTCTAGCATTAATACGATTTCCGTGAAATTTTGGTGTTTAGCTCTGATCATCCCAGAGAAATTTGACGATTCAGGTTCCTTTCTTTCTGGCGAGAAAGATATTTAGAATTGGTAAATTTATAGAATATCCCTCGTATGTCAAGCCTCTCAACCAAGGTAATTAAGTTTCTGTTAAAGGTGAAATAATGCTTAAGTTGAACAAGTTTTTTAAAAAAATAATGCAAAATGTTTTATAAGTACCGGTAAGGAGTGGTTATATAAAGATCTAGGCCACTCATAATATTTTTTTTTGCCTAGATTTTTATGTATCTACACACGCTGAGACCGAATAGATGGTCCAAGTTTAAAGATTTTTTTTGTTATTTGAAAGGTTCATATATGCCCATAACGACCTACCCTTATTGAAAACCCCTATATAATTGACCGTTTCAGTGTATTTTTGTGTATGTATGTGCCGCACATAAATAGAAACGCTTCTAGAAATTTCGACAAAATTTTGTACTCCTGTTGTTTGTGACCCAGAATCAAGCAAGGACTATAGAGATAAGGCAGTAATACCACCCCTTAGCGTGGGGAGGAGAATACGGACATTTAAAACGTAAATAAACGGCAGATATGTGCATGCGAATAAGTATTTTTTGTGGTTAGTGAGTTTGATAGTCTCGCTTGCTATTGTTTTCTTCAGTCTTTATTATTGTCTGTGCTTATTTAAGGTACCAGTATATTTATTAAGTGTATGAAGGTATTGATTCACGGAGGTTATTATGACGTCATAATGTAGGGGGCGTGAAGAGATAATTATCGAAAATGTGGCCCTCTTGCTGATGGTTTAAGCACGTGTTGACAAAGAGATTACTGTCACATTAAATATTGTAGCGGGATTAATATAAATGAATCACCGTGCACCATCGGGCCCTGAGCTAGTAGACCTAATAAAATATTACGTTAAAGATATTAATCATGATTTTACAGATCATAATTAGTATTTAATATGAAAATATATTTAATAAAATTTTACTATTGTATTTAAGATATAATATGATAATTTTATTTATATATTAAAACAATAATTTTAAAAGGGGTCCTGCGCGCTATTACAAATAAATAAATAAAGAAATTCAAGGGGACGATTTTTAAATATTAAGGTTAATTATTCATTGGGTGACCACGTGAAGCAGAGATTTCCTTCACTTGACGAACCTGTTTTGTTTTCATTCGTATCGTGATGCAGCTTAATATGTGATCGGAACATCCTTCTTCCTTCTGGTTGAATGTAGACTTTCCCTCTTGCGGCGGAAAGTGGGATGAACTCGTACTGCTGGTGATTTCTCACTAAAGGGCAACCATTCACGACTCTTCTTGCATACTCCAGCTTATTCCTCCCTTTCAAAATCCGTTCGACTTCATGTCCTGATCTACTCTCCATCTCAACTCCTCACCCTCTAGCCGTGTAGCACTACACTGCTACTCTGCCTCCTCGCCTTCTCAACGTCTCACACCATATTCAATATTTTTCGGCTCCTCAACTCCGCAGCTCAACCCCATATATCCCTCCTCCAAGGGAAAACGCTATCCTACGTGACGTTTGTTCCGCGAATCCTCGTGAGTACTCTGCCCGCGCGGGAAATTTTCTACTACACAGGGAACAGTGTCCTTCGGAAATTTTGAAGGTGAATGCTCTTTCAGCCAAAAACAAGCTTAACATTATAAATAGGCAAACAGGCATGTGTCCCGACCGCCAGCCTGGCGCCGGGAAAAACCCTTCTTACCTGGCTGTCGTCAGTTAGCATGTTCTTGCTGAAATTTTATATAATTCAAAATTATATAAATTAAATTTGGGGAGGGTCCTACTGAGCTACAACATCTAGACACTTTATATCTTCCAACTATTTGTCAACATCAGTTATAAATCAATTATTCTTGAACGTTGTAAGGTGTTTTGAAATTTCAGTCCATATTAATATTTAAACATTTAAATGGGGATCCACTAAGGTTTATTTCTTAAACCTCAACAATACACGTGTTGTTCACTGCCTCTTGCTAAAAAGCAGATATCAGGTTAGTTTTCCTGGTATATACGTGTAATTGTAGAATGTATATTTATTTAGTGACGCCATTACAATTTAATGGCATGAAAACGGGTACATAAACATCTTTTCTAAGACTCAATTTTACTGTATATTAGAGACATTATTCTATAAAAGTCTGCAAAAATAGTGTCCGTTTATTAGAGTTTCCGATTATTAGAACTTTAATAGTAAAGTATATGGAATAACGCCGGAAGAAATAAAATTGTCCAGCTATGAGAGAGGTCCTGTAATTAGATGATGTGTCCGCTTCGGGAAATTTGATTCTCATTTAATTTAAATAGTCAAACGAGAACTATCTGTTAAAGTTTTACAATGAATTTATATGTTGTTTCATTAATTCTCAATGTCTGGTAGACTGTATAGTAGTAATAATGAAATTACATAGTTCCAAATCAAATATAATTATATTACTCAAAGTTAATAAAACGCTGAATAGTTATAGAACGTCATATTAAACTGTTTAATATGTCGATGTCCGACGACATAGTTTGTAATTAATCGAATGATAATTGAAACGTTAGACATGAATTATTTTCAAAGAAACTTTAGGTCGCAACACGCATTGCAGATTGAGAAAGATAGGAGATATTGTAAGAAGAAATTCAGTTCTAATTTAACATTTTAACACGTATTACTACCATTAATCGATTCAAAATGCTGGTGCTTTAAAAACCATTTCGAAAGTGCAAATAAATGTGGAATAAAAAATATTCGAAGAAAAGAAAGTTCAGAAGAAAATAACAGATTATCTACAGTTAAGGTGCATGTAATTCAAGTCAAAGGAAGTAGAAATGCTTCAATTGAAGCTCAAGTAGGACCGTATAGCTAATTTCAAAAAAAGAAAAAATTTTGTTCGGACCGGGTCTCATGTATTCCGGGCGAGGACTCTACCACTGAGCTAATCTGAGTCGACGCCCAGGCGTACTGGGTCGAGAGATTTCGTCAGGGCAGGGAGTCGACCCAGATATCTCAGCCAAAAGAGTTTTCGACCAGAAAACGGAAGACCTTGGTACGACTTCCGGTTGAGATGCAAACTTGAATCTAATACTCCATATTCTTTAACCGTACTTCACGAAAGCATTAATTGTTTCTCAGTTTAAGCATACAATTATGTTGGTCGGAAAATAGTAATTTCACCTTCAGTCATAATCTGCACTCAATTGTTGCTGAAAAACATCAAATTTAATTACGTATTCCCAAATTTAATTATCTAAACATTTTTGGCGTTTAAAACTTGGCCGCTGCACAGAAATTCATCCATTTCGCTTGGTCCCTACCCAAGAATTATATTGTGAATCAATTATTTTACCTTAATATTGATAACATCCTTTATATATTCTCCTTAACAATCGATATTTGTTGTTAATAACTTGTACAGTGTGCTATGAACAAAGATATTCTCCTGGGTTGGTGGAAAACCGAACCAGATTTATAAAATAAAGGTACAGTAAAGACACAGGATAAAATGTAAACTATTTTTTTTATTTACAGGACGATTTACCAAAATTAAGCAATACATATTATATTTAGTTGCCACGTTGCCAGCTTCGAAGTAGGTTTGTAATTAAATAAATAAGAAACCGCCTTATTAGCCAGAAAAAATAAATTAATACACAGCGCTGCGTTCCTTAAATTTGGAACCCAATCAGGTGTGATTTTAAACGAAGAAAAGAGATTAAAATGGATGACCATTTAGTCGTTCACCTAAGCAAAGCGGCCGAAGCATTTAAAAACTTGCTGACCAATACAGGTATGCTGATTTTCTAATTGATTTATTTATAAACAGCTACATATTGTAACTATTAAATTTGTAATTATTTAAACACTATGCCAACTATAATTCCCTTATTTCTATATATTTTGACGAATTTTATTTTCTCTTAATGTTGCCTTTGGTTCATTTTATTTTTATCAGTAGAGAACAAATGAAATAAATATATCTCCTAAATAGTTTTACCCACAATTTATTTAATGGCTATGAAATACATTTAGGAAAAATTTCTCAAAAATTGCTTATATTTTGTCTTTTACATTTACAGCTCCATTATTCCTGTTCTCCAATTATATCAGAGCTTTCCACAGACCCTGGATGCGATCGATATCGCCCACTTTGAGAACCGTTGGTTTAATGTTGCCCAGGTTGATGAAAACTACCCCAGCGACTCAGCACAGTATAAGGAAGAAGGGAATGTTTCATGAAGTTAATCCCGGATTAAATGACATATTTAAGTCCTATTACCTTATATCAACTAACAAATTTTATTCAATAAATGTATCTATAATTCTCGGTCAAGGGAGGTATAATTTTCCTTTTTCTTGTAAATTCTTTGCTGCTTCTTTCACGGGTTCGTAAAGATAAATGTTATACACAGGTAACAAAATCTGATTTATATAATTCGTAATACTTAGTGAAACATTGCGATTATGTTGCTCAGATTCATGAAATGAGGGATTTCAGTTAATTTTTTCAACGAGAATATTTGTGAACATGAACTAGAAAACGTTCACTTAGAGGTATAATAATCACAAAAAGGAAGAAATAAAAATAACAGAAAAAAAGAATAAAATAAACACGACAAATTGCCGTGCAGAAAAGCTGTAAGGTATTTATTTTATTACTTATCCTTGTCTGTAATTTGGATCATTCTTTTTGTAATTATTAGAATTGTAAGAAAGGTCAAGAATATGCACACATTGGAAACAATAGAAGACAAAAATAAACATAACTTAAAACACTTCTCTTAAATAATTTTCAGATAAGTTATATTGATGAAAGTAAATCAAACTTTAGTATCTACCGCAATGAAGTTATCATTTCTGACGGTGAGTAAGAAGTAAATTTTAGTAATAAAAATACAATAAATTGATGCTTTGTTCTGAAAAAAAAACTTAGATGACGAGGATGAATTTCAGTAAGTATGAAAATACGACAGTTTCCTGTGTGTTCATATGTTAGATCTTATTTATAAAAATAAATATTCCCTTGAAAATAATAAGCATATAAAATGATATTTTGCTATAAAATATACACTAAACGTTTTAATTCCCGACTACACAGCTATTATGCCTAATAATGAATAAAATTTGCAAGTAATCCTGTAGTAATTTAATTCATAACGAAGCCAGCCATTCTGTCTGTGACATCTGTTACCACATGCGCTCATTAACAACATAATGCACTGGTTCAATCAAGTCTTATAATACCGATGAATGGGTACAAATTACTGAGCGAATATGCAAATTTTAAACATGTATCCGTATTGAAAGAGGTTTCGTAAATTACATGCTTTGCAGTGATTTTATGTTAAATATTCGACGTTTTTTACTCTATTATAGTGAAATTAAGTAATTAATAATTTCAGTTTTGTGTATTCAAAGTAAAAATATATTTTAAAAGCCCTTTATTGGTGATAAATTAGTTTATATTAGTTAATTGAGTTAATTTCTGTTTATTCCTTTTGTCGTTTCATATATCCTCGCTTAAATAATTGTGCGGCCAGTATATTAATTACAATAAGAGCTTAATCTTCCTACGCTATGAAGGCAATAAAACTGAATGTTATTTATTATGTTTATGCTATTTAATTAATACGTATATTGACTTTAGGTACTCCACATGGTGTGTATTTGCATTTCTTTATACGTCCTTCGTCCAGTGCGGGAATTTTTCCCTGTCAAAGAGAAAATTGTCATTGGGAAATTTTGAAGGGTGAACGTTCCTTCAGCAAAACAAGCCTAATCTTTTGTAGCTGCAGACAGCCGCGGGTTTAGACCAGCACCCTACCGCCTTAGAAACCTAGCTCTTGCCTGCCTGTCTCCGAGTTCGAATATTCTTGCATGATTTCGATCATTTAAAATTAGGAAGGAGACCTATCGCGCTACAATTGACAGTCTAGAGTCAACTCAAACATCTTGATTATTAAATGACAAATTAGTAGGACTCATAATTGCCGTATTTTTCGAGATATATAATTTGATTCATTAGTGTATTGAGTTAAATGTTCACATTGTTTTCCTCATGACGTTGGATTCTATTTATAAATGTAACAATTTCCTACTATATGAAACATATTTGTTTTATCTTGTATTTAAAAAAACAGTTTCTTAGAGAAAGTAAGAAGTGTCTAGGACATTAAAGTTCACTGTGCTGAGTGTGGTACATGAAATAAGGTAATAACGTGCACTCGGTTAAAATATGACAGACACGGTGGGAGTGTTTAGTATTTCGTTCGTGTAATATTTAGGAGAGAATAAGGGGCAGATAAACAATGCCTCTAAATGCAATGGACGCGTTTCTCGAACGGAAGATATTTTTGGTTTCAGTACTGTATTTTAAAGGATGAGGAGCGCTATAAATTCTTAGCGAGATAAAGGGGTACTTCAAATAGTCTATAAACACTGCGTCGAGGAACTGATTGAGTGTTGAGTTCTTGCATATGTACAGTCCTGTGTCAAAAAAATGTGTCTTCACTCATTTTTAATTTCTGTCACTGTAACTATTAAATACTGTTAAATATTGAGTTATACAATGTAATTAATTAGCATAAGCTGTGTTGTATTTCGCACAGTATTGAAATGTTTTCTATTATTATTATTATTATGTTTTTATAGTTAATTTTGTAAATAGCTGTGACGAATTGTATTTCCAATGGAATAAGTGGTAGTGAACAGAATAAATTTGAGAAACGATCTCGTTAGTCTGTTGACGCCTTGATAAGTAACAAAAAAAGTAAAACCGATTATCGTCTGTATAAAACTTAAATAACATAAGAATTCATGACCCGTATAACAGACTAAACAATTTTTTGTAAATTTTATTGAACTTTTTGTCCTAGGACTGTACAGTTTTGTTCATAAAGAGTATAGTAAACACAAAAATTGACATTAAATATACCATCGGGTACAGTTCACCAACTGCCTGAAACTAGTTTTTGTTTTCTGTGGCTACAATTTTTATTTAGTTTTATTTTTTAACCCCTTTCTTTAGTTAATCCAATCATGGAGTCCTTTTCGCTTTATCTTCTATTTTTGAATGGACGACTGGAGCTTCCACTATTGATAAAATGGTAGGGTTATTATGATTAAACATTCCATTTCGCAGGGACATATATATATATATATATAAACAATTTTGAACAAAAATAAAAATTATTTCATGAATATAGCCAATTCGTCAGTACAGCTTCCAAAAATACCTCATCTCTGGAATCTTTGAATATAGAAGGTCAGGAAGGAAAAATATCGACCGAACCGGTACACGAATCCATGACCTTCCGCTTAGCTGACGGACGCTCTACCATTTTAACCAATCCGAATCGACTACCCAACGACTCCCTTCATTACTAGCATAGACCTGAAGCCCAGGATCACCTACAATTTATTAAATCACATTTTTCACAATTCGGCTTTAATTGTCAGCAATTTTTTTTTCTTTGAATCTTATATACGTCGTAATGATGCATCATCATAGAAGCAGTCACATAGGTTTCAGCCCACCATGAGTTATCAATTTAAAGGAGGATGAAATCAGATGCAGGATTAGATTACCGGGTCTCAGGTTCGAGTCCTGGACCGGACGAGATATTTTCATCCTTATATTATAGACTCAAGAGTTTTACAAAACATGACCTGAAACTCGTCGCTTATAACAGAACCACAACTTTTATTTGTACGATTTTTATCATATTCTACTAGTAGTTAGTATTTAATTTGTATGTTTAGACTTAACTAACGTATTTTATTAAAATAATTTTAAATTACCAGAAATGTGTCTGTTAAATGAAAGGCCATTTATAATGCCAGTACGCAGCTTTTGAAAAGTTGAAATTTTAATTTAACTAAGCAAAATAAAACTGGAAAATTTTTATCGGGTACATGTTAGAGACTGGAGTGGCTCATTCACTGTTATTTTACTAAATAAAATAAGTTATGCGTCGGAAAACGGTCTCTTTATTACGCTCATTACAACTGTGCAGCAGAGATATCACTGCCACTGGCTTAATATGGTTCCGTGATTAAGTTTGGTTGTAAATCTACACCCGAGGTCATAATTTGCTATAATCTAGTTTTATATACTTGTTTGCCTTAAACCAATATTTCATAATCTATAATCTTAGCCTGAGATGTGGAAAAAATTTGCCAGTTTATTTTCCAGTCCAACGCAATACATAAACAAATTATATCATAAAATAATGCACCGTTTCTTAAATGACTATGATTAAAAATACTGGATAATGTTTGAAGTTTTGGTAAGGTAAAATTTTAGAATTTTCCAAACTTCTGAATAATTGATTTTATATGAACATATTCTTGCACAGTATTTAGAATCAATATAATAAAAATATATGTTTGAATGTCTGTAATTATGTGTACAAATTTAATCGCGTGGGCAGATTGCGACAAATAATGGTACTCATATTTCTAAAAACACGTATAAAACACTGGCGAGGTTTGAAGCCTGTAGCATATACGTGTAAGGAATTGTTTTTTAAAGAAAGTATACATGTGTTAACATGTAAAAATTTGTTACTTCAAGTACCATCCAAGCTCTGAATATAAGGATACACGACATATTTAAGAAAGAAAGATGGCGTCAATTTAAAAAAGGCTGTTAATCTCACATTTTATAAATTAATATTGTAACATGAAAAGTTACATTGAACAATGCAGGCCAGCTTGCGAGTTGAAATTGTTGAGGAACTGACGCAACCCGGGCCAACAATGTGGTCTGGCGAGACGTTCAGTCGTCATGGGCAGGTTGTGACGGCGGGACGACGAGAGAATAACCACGCCCTGCAGATATAATTTTTTTTCATGCTCTGATTGAAATTAAAACTATTAAAATCAATTTTTGGTGTTTTTATGAAAAATACCTGGCGCCTTAAAGGAATTAAGAAATCCTCGAATACGGAGGAACAACGGATCTACTACAATATATATTCTGGAAAATACGAACATAT
Organism: Eucriotettix oculatus; assembly: GCA_034510155.1. Classification (NCBI taxonomy): domain Eukaryota; kingdom Metazoa; phylum Arthropoda; class Insecta; order Orthoptera; family Tetrigidae; genus Eucriotettix; species Eucriotettix oculatus. Next base: position 133,459,334 of record CM067376.1, on the reverse strand, counting down.
GGAAGGAAACTCATAAAAAATAGGAAATATTTTATTAAATTCATAAGTTTTTTCTCTATATTTCAATTAACTACGAGAGGTTTCAAACTACATTTGCCGAATACAAACTATATCATAGGGTGATAAAAATCCATACGCAAGATTTTTAATAAATTAATAATTAAATACTTTATAGTCATTTGCATATGTGAAAATAAACTTGTTTGCGTATTTTGTAATTGCGAAGTCTGACAATATTATTCAAATGAGAATTGGAAAGAACTAGCAACATAACATTTAATTAATATGTGCTACTGTAACAAAGATTTAGTGACGAACCAATATTATTAAGAAATACTTTAACATATAAAAATATAATTTCCAAGTTATTTAATACTTTGAGGTTGGCGGTAATTTATTCAAACGTGTATGTTTATACGTTATTCAATGAATTAGTGCTGTATTGTTTTGTCGAAACTAGTTACATGATTACTCAAAACTGAGGGTGAGTGCGCATCATGTAAACGGCTTCCGTCGTAATAAACGGGGTGATTGTGATGATGTCATATTGTGTCAAACTTTATTTTCAGATAACGTCGAAATTACGAGTTGGAATATGAAAATTCTTATTTTAAAGAGTGCTAGAATTTTTATTAATATATATATATATATATATAAATGATAAAAATAAAAATAATTTACTGTTGAAGGCGCGACTTGACGTCACTGAAAAATCCACAGGTAGGTGTGAGAGTTCAAAAACAGACGCCATCTATGAAGATTAAATGACATTATATTATATTAATGTTGAATTAAATACTGCACTTGACTAGTAAAAATTAGTATAGTACAAAACAACAGTAAATAATATATAGAATTAAATTAACTATGAATTCATAGATAGTTGTTAATTTTATTCATACAATGTTTCGTCCTCGATTTTGGTACTTCTACAGGAAAAGACGTCCTCAATAAATTACTCATGCTAAATTCCATGGAGTAGTGTAACCCTATAGAAGTCGTTAATAATCACAGCTGTAGATGCGAATAAAATAAATAGACAAAAATTCCATTAGACGTTCAAACGAAGAAAGATTTTCTGACTGGTCTAGACAGTATTGACATATTACTACCCACTACACCATTGCGAAGATGTGCAGGTGCCTGCATTTTCAGGTGCTAAGAAGTATTCTGGTCAGTTTTTATTTTATTCGCAACAACTTCGTTATGTAACAAGATTATTCTGTGTCTCACACTTTACTCCAGACATCAAGGCTTTAACAAATCTATTACTTTTCACCATATCTCGAGAATTTTTCCAGAAACTCTTCTCCTAGCTTCGACAGAAAATGTTCACACCATAAGCTGTGATTGGTCATAAAAGCACCTGCCGTTATTTTTTTAATATCAGATATTACTTTTTTTACTTATTAACTATTATATATTTAATTTTTACTGCAGCTGCAACACAGACATAAAAAAAACATTGTAACCATATGGGGTACGGCTCTTTAATTCTCACATTATAATCACTGGGGAACCTGAATAAATATGTATCGACAATTCTGTATTACAGAACAAAGGATTTGCCAGCATATTTGTTGAATAGAAAGGGACATGACGATGTCAGAGCCATCTGTCAAAAGATTATACGGCTTTCGAACGCCTGTCCATGTTAAAATCCGAGAACTATTAATTTAATTACGTATAGGTAATTAGGTTTTATGTATAACGTATTGCATTATCTACAGTGAATGAATTCATTTTTACGTATTATGCATTTGAACATGTATTCTATTATGATTTCTTTAAATTGAGGATATAAACAGAAAAGTTAAACGTTTGTTACAGATGTTATTGATTGGTAAAGATTTCATAGAATTCATTAAATACTGTTTCCGGTTACTAGATATTAAGGGTTCGCATGAGTTTTTGAAATTACGTTGTATGCATTATTATACATTAGAGGAAGGCAATCTAATCGTAGTTTCCTATACAACAATTTAATATAAGAGTAAACAAATACAACATATACCTTTTCTCGGAATTATTAACTGATTTACTATGCTATCTATGGATTGTCACCCTAACACATAACAAATATAACTGTGCAGACTCACGGCCAATGTAAAATAATAAATCATGAATGTGTCTTAATATGACTTGATACTTGATGCCAAGGATTACTGAAAAATACATTCATATTTTTCAGACGAGCTGAGGCAGTTATTATTTAAGCGCGACTGAGGATTGTGGTTCCCCTTGGATTTAAGGGAAGCAAATATGCACTCGGAAGATAAATGCCTTAAAGGGAAAAAAGCACTGAAAAAACGAAGGCAAGCTTGCGAGAGGAATTTAAGACCACATTTGAAGTCTCAGCGGTTTAGTAAGCAGCACGTAGATATAAAATTTTTCCAAGACCTAGTGTTTTATAAGTTAGTGAGGATTATGACTTAAACTTATATTATCTTTTTTTAGTTTATTTGTGTTTGTTAATATTTAACCTTTAATTTATTTGACCGCTGAGAACTATTTATCCCGTGCAAGACGAAATTCCATTATGCATTATTATGAAAATTCAATTTTTTACACTTTAAAATAATATTCTAAATGTATGGTAAATTTTATGATGAAAGGGTAAGCTATGAAATATTAAAATAACAAAATATATTTCTGAAAAAACTTTACAATTCTTCATCAGTTATACAAATTATAGAGATTATTATTATATATTAATTGTTGTATCTTTAAATTCCATAACATAAGAAGAATTTAAATAAATAAAATATATAAATGCTCTCAGAAGAGTAGAAAGTCAATTAAACCCATAATTTATGAAAATAAATTTTGTCGAAAGCAATTAGTATACATGATTTTTAAGACGTTTATAACACTATGATCCATTAAATCAAATTTATTTATTATTATTATTATTACTTACTTAGCTGCTATTCGGCATTTGCCCGGTAGCAGCTATATATATATATATATATAGAAAACACAAATACAATTACAAAAAGAAAACACAATTCACACTAAGGAAGATTTTGATCTGAAAAAGAAAGGAAAAGAGTCACACGGAATAACTTTACTGTACTTCACTATTTTCACTTCACTGATTCTAAAAATTAGCCTATTTCTAAACTGATTTACGCTACCCGGAAAAGTCGTCAGTATTTCTGCAGGCAAGGAATTCCAATAGCTTATTGACCTATTTACCAATGAAAATTTTCCTACGTCTGTGCGTTATCCTTTTTCTTTAATTTTGAACTAGTGATCATTTTTAGAAATATAATTCGGCGCCGTAAGATGGTTTGTTATTCCTTTCCAGGCCCTGTGGTTCACCCTTATAAGCTTTATATATATCGCGCACAGCCTCACATGCTTCACTCTATTACTGAGACCTTCTAAATTCTCGTGAGGATTGTTCGCGAATCGACCCCCAAACATCTTTTTAGCCCGTTTTTGTATTTTTCCAACGCTAGAGTGTGTTCATTTCGATATGGATCGCAGCACGTTACCCCATATTCTAAAATTGGCTTGACCAGCGTTTTGTAAGCAGAAATCTTTGTTTCTCTCGTGCTTTTTCTCAAGACCCTGTTTACAAAGTGAAGCAGCAGCGCCCTCCACCCTTTACCTGCCAGGGACCTCGCTCATCTGATTACCCCAATTTGAATCTTTAGTAATCGTGATCCCAAGATATTTACAGTTATTTGACTCCGTTACACCTTCGTTCCCCATTTTATATCTAGTGAGAGGGACATTTCTCTGTTTTGTAAAAGCGACTGCCTTACTCTTCGTTGCATTTATTTGCATTTTATTGGTAAATTTTGTCTAAATCAGTCTGCAGAATCTGTGCATCCTCAACGTTTACGATTTCTCTATAAACCATACTATCATCGGTGAAAAGTTTGACCTGTGATTTTATACCGATTGTTAAGTCATGAATGAATGCAAGGAACATGATCACACTTCCTTGCGGGACCCTGATGTGATTTTCACCGAGTCGAACAATTTGTCATTCACGGGAACTCTGAGTGAACGATCTTTTAAAAATTCCTGATCCACTTCAGTACCCGAAAATCTATACCAGTATTTTTTAACTTACTTAATAATAGATCGTGCGGCACGACGTCGAAGGCTTTAGAAAAATCAATAATTATAGCGTCTATTCTCCAGGCTCCCTGATCAACCCCGTCCGACATCTTGGCAGACTGTTGCCAGTTGCCAGTTGGCTCTCACAAGAGAATCCAGGGCTTACGCAAATATTCAGCTATCACTTAGTCTAGGTATAGGATTATAGCAAATTGTTTCAAGTTCATCGCTGGTATTTAGTATCATAATCTTTCATCTGAACGGTGCTGAGGAGGAAATCTGACGTAATTTATTAACGACCTTTGTTGAGAGACCAACTTGCATGCTAAGATTTAGGATGTGGTTCGGCACCCTTCCTCGTATATATGCTTTTTACAGGGAGTAAGTCCTTCTTGACCTACGGTGCACGTATTGGGCTACGTTCTCATACCTCCCAGGGAAACCAGTCCGGACACAGGAATATTGAAAACGATAACGATGACACCTTCGTCATCAATCGACAATGCGTCCAGAGACGGCCCTACGAGGAGACCAGAAAGGTTTAACCGTCGAAGAGGATAGATTCAATTCTACCCGAAACAGCAAAGCGCCCTCAGGGCCAATGGCTTCATCTAAGGGCCTGAGGCTTCACTTTCGGAGATAGTCGCCCCCTACTATTAGGTAACAGTTACACGGCCGGAATGATAGCATCATATCGATGATATTTTTGTACAAACTCACTAACCTACCGTGTCCAACCCTATTTCTGCTGTCCAATAAGCCATCAGCAGGGCCATCATCTGAAGCATCACCCCCACTCACTGGAAGTACCTGCCACGAGGGGAATTCTCGCCCAGTCTGGTTTGTCCTCTCTATTGTAGGTCCCTTGCGGCTGGTACGAACCTTTGGTACTGGCATTAGTGCTTCCAGTTCCACCGAGAGAACAACAGGTTTCCGACACCCGCTGCCACCTCGCTGTTCGTTAAACTAGTAGATAACCCTGTGAGTTGAGCAGACAGGTATTTTCGCTGTCGGATAACTGGCCGATCAGCTCCTCCCTCGACATCTTAGTCCAACGGCTAGATGACTGTCTTGAATTGGTCTTAGTTACTAGACAGAAATTACCGACCTGTCTAAGTCCGACTCGCGTGCACATATAGGATCAAAAGACAGCCTGGCACCACGGTACCTGATAACTGCGCGCCCCTCCCCCATGCGGTGGTATTTTTGTTTACTCTGAAAAGTTTGAACACCGTCACGAAAGCGAATGAAAGACCTCTAACTTGGAGAAGAGAGCTGTAGTATTTGTATAATTTCGTCGGGTACTGAAGACTTTGTAGGGCCCTAAGGAAATTGACAGACAGTTTCTTGTTGGAGATTAAAAAAGAATTGCTCCAAGGTGTCCATGGAGTGAAGATGAAATGAAAATAAGTACGAGGGTCTACAGGAAATGAGAAAAATAGTGGAAAATATGAGAATTCGCTGAGAATTTTGGTAGAAAATGGACTAAATTATATAATGTAGAATACGAAAGTATATTTGAGAGATTATTTTAAATGGGGTAGAATCGTCAGTACGTTGGAACCTTGATGATTGTTTAAGGAAACGTTAAGTTATCCTCAGAGCTCCTCGAAGAGCACATATGCCTGTAGGTGGGAAAGTTTGAAGCAATAGATGATCAATGTTTATCGTGGTCAAAGGTAGTGTTGCTGATACTCAGAAAGAAGAAAGTTAGTAGTCCGTTGAGATAGTAAACTAAAAATTAAAAAAGAAAATTTTGGAAGAAAGACAAGAATGGAAAAATGTCAACCGGACCAGTCAATGAAATCTTAGGACCTGATGATATCCACCGGTATCTACCAACGTATTTCCTATAATTAGAGCGTGAATTGGTAGATGAGACCTAGCTTAGGCTGACGGGAATGGAGAGATGTTGTATCAGCTCTAGGACGCCGACTCGGATTAGCTCAGTTGGTAGAGCCCCCGGCTGGATATCGGGAGGTCCTAGGTTCGAGTCCGTGGTGCGGTTGACATTTTTCCATTCTTATCTTTCATCTAAAATTTGCTATATGCTGAGCTTCAATTGAAGTATTTCCACTTCCACAGATTATAAAACAAATGTAAATGAAGATATTATAAAAATGATTTATTTTAAGTAAAATGATGTTTCTTGTGAAGAAAAGATGAGGAGGAGGAAAACTTATTTACAGTATTTATAGCTAATTTATATTTAAATTTAACTGGAAGTCACAAACTATAAATTACGTTTTAATTGTTTTCATACATGTCGGGAGCCGCCATTGCCCGAATAAGAATGTTACTCGTTTCGTACATAAAAATACAGCTGTCATTTATTTTTGAAAATAGCCTCATGTCTCAAATTTTTTGTTTCAAACAACTTGACAATTTTATACTTAAACTATGTTAAATATAATGGCTTTTTAACAAATCCCTCTGTTACAATAAGAAATATTCATTATGTGTATTTCTGTCCATTCGTTGAACTTTTAATTAAAAACATATTTTCAGACTTAGCAATTGAAAAACCCACATTTTACAAACAACTCACACATTGAAGTTTGTTGAACATTCTCATTTATTCAGTAGAAAATAAATTTATTGAATTTTAAGTATTAAAAATATTGCCTATGGTTTTTATCACCATTCGATATTTTCTAAATTCCAAAATATAATTAGGAAAAAATCATGTTTGAGCGTAATGGAAAAGAAAGAAAGCTGCCATCTTGCGCGAATGAAAAATTTCAGTGTGTTCCTCATTTAATTTGTCAGTGACGTAATAAAAATTTACGTAATGACACAAATATTTAAAAAATGTATTATTTTTTACATGTTTATGTTATGTGCTTCTCACCCCGCCAGTGTTTTACCTCGAAATATAAGAATATGTGTACCAAGGTTTGTATGTCCACAAATTTCAATTTATATAAGGAATTACAAACAAATAAACAATCATGCAAACAAATCCAAAATCTTGTTTACGATGTAGATAGAATTTTCAAGGTATTGTTGAATTAATACACATTATTGAACTAAATGTAAAATTTTTAAGTGATGGTTATTAAAATTAATGAGTAATATATTAAATTACCGTCCGGAGTTGATGGAAATTTTTTAATTCATACTAGACTGAACATTTATGATATCTTCTGTACAGTTTAGACAAATTAAGGCCGTTCTTTTCCGGCGATTCGTGTTTGGAGAAGAAAGATTTAGTGAAAGAACAGCACTTCGCGAACGTTACTGAATATATTTACTCGTCGTCAATTCGCTGAATATTTAAAGTTTGCAAAATAGCTCTCTCGTCTCGGTTTACAGTTGCTACGCCTCATTTAACGGCTTTTCTCGAGCAAGAGGCTGGAAATTAGTTACTTCCAGGCATTTACGGGTAACACGCCTCCATTCTCCTCTTACTTCATAAAACAAGACAGCGCCTATTAGTCCAAATAAAAGAACGCTATTTCAAAACTCACAAAATAACTTTCATAATACGCTGTACTTAAGTCTCAATACGGAATATTTTATAAGATTCAAATCAATCTACTTAATAAAAGGCTATTTCTGGAGCGCATATTAATATTTAATCAGAACACGTATTATGCTTTTAATTTACTCATTTGCATGAGATAGTATAAAGTGAATAATTCAGTAGTATGTTTATTCATTCTATCTTCAATTTTCCTATCTCATTCGTTTCTCTCATAATTGCATGATAATTAGTAGCAATATTATTAATCTTTGAGGCATTTTGGTTGGTGGAAATCATGTCTTACTATTAGAGGAAGCCCATTTTTATTGAAACTTAATTTTTCTTGCTAAATTTTTGTAAAAATTGTTTAGTTGATAATTTGACTAGGATATACTACATTTGTCTGATTTAATAATATTTATGTGATGATAATGTTTTTCTGATTGTAACCACGGACGCTATTAAAGAAGATTAGTTTTCCATATAGCAAAATTGCTGAAACATCTATAAAAATCATTGAATAAATTATTTATCTTTTAGGGTTTAACGTATTTACAATGCCAACAGAATTTTAACTGAAGAAAATTTTGTATTGGTAAAATTCCCCAAGATAAAATATTTTCTGGGTTCATTGTTTATTAGCCTTAACAGTTCATCTAGTACGTCGCTGCCTTACAACACAGAAGTTCACAACCCCACAGCAAAAATTTCCGCCTAAACTTATCATTGATGATAAGATTGACAGTACATAGTCAATACATTCATAATCATCCCCACCACTTTCTCAAAATTGATTCCTTCCTTCAATCCTGCACGGCACTACAACCCTGTTTGAGCCTTGACCTCGTACACAATAAACCTCTATGCCTCTCTATCCCCGATCTTTTCTCTCCATTCTCTCAATTTCATAATCTTCATAATTTGTTCATAATACTATTCAGAAACGTAAAAGGTCCGCTAGGCCTAGCGCGCCTAACGGAGTGTTAATACTGTTAAGCGCTTGTGGAAACTCTATAAACAGTATGTGTATATCTTGTTCAAATTTATAAGGTTTTTTCCGTATTTATCTTATAGTGAACAAACGATCTTTAGTTCCCATATTCGGCCGGAATCCACACTGATATTCGCCCATTATTGTCTCTGTTATCTTTTTTAGCCTTTCATTAATTACTGTTGATAGTATTTTATTGGCTACGTTCAATAGGGTTATGCTTCTATAATTGCTACATTATAATTTGTTCCCTTTTTTATAGATGGGGCAGATTATTCCGATATTCTACTTTCCCGGCATTTCCTCCTTTTCTCATATCATTGTTATTATTAATTTATTGGCTATCCACAATATTTGAACAATTCCGCAATTATGTTATCCTTCTCTGGTGCCTTAATTTTCTTCAATCTCTACGTACTATCTCTGTGATTTCTCTTAGTGTTGAAATGTCAGATATGTTCACGTCCTCTGTTCCAAACTCATTCTCATTCCTCTCCTCTAGCCATTCTACACATATCATATTCATATCATTTAGTAGATCCCTGAAATATTCTTACCATCTGCTTACTACCTTTCTTTATTCTCCTATAAATTTTTCATTTCTATTTCTGCAGCTGTTAACCCTAAGTTGGAATCCTCTTTTCATCTTTTATGTTGCCTAATAAAATTTTCTATTTTCATTCTGTTTACTTAGCATTTCTATCTCTTCCACTTGCTTTTCGTTCCATTCTCTTTTTCGGAAATTAACCAATAATTTTTTAAAAATATTATTCAATTCTCAATTTATACTTCTTTTATATTGAGAATTGAATAATATTTAAAAAAAATTATATATATATATATATATCAATATTACCCAGAATTGCTCAATATAATGAGAGGGTACAGCGGACAGTAAAAGAAGTACATAATTTAACGTATATCTGTCAATTTTTCTCTATATAATTTATTACTAGCGCTCATACTCTAGTAAAGCCGGCTATACGCGGTCTATGTAAGTGTTGATCAATACGGGAAGGTCAATATTTTAAGTAAAGCCAGTATAAATATTTATAAAAACGCACAAAAACAAAATAAAGATCAATATTTTTGTTAATTTCTCTGCTCGATTTCACTATGCATGTTCCTATGAGTTGTGTTTGTTAATTTTAGGATTCTGGGCTGCTGCGCCCTGGCCGTGTTGAGGTAATATCTTTTTTAAGTTCCTTTCTATAACTGACCCTCATACTTTGACGTTTTTTTCTGGTTTCAAAAGTTGATTCATGGAAAGCAGTTCTACCATTGCCACTTTACTTTTTTTTATACTTATAAGATGTAAGACGAGCAGTGATTCATATATTTTAATAAAACGCCTCATACGTTGTTCCTTTTCAAAATTATCTTAATGGATTTCGACAGAATAAAATCTAGTAAAAAACAAAGTAGTAATTAAAAATAATAACAGCACAATATATACAGTCACACAGGTGAACAAAACTGAATAAATCGTAAAATAATTTAACGTAAACGTTATGCAAGGTTTCTGCTCTAATATTGATAGGGTGTAGAATCAATACTGCCTACTTCTTGTGGTCTAGTGGCTAGCGTCGCTGCCTCACAGCCCAAAGGTTGGAATCCTGGCATGGGCTTGTACCTTTATGTCATCTTGGTCACAAAGACTGGGATTAAGACTGATAGAGAATCGATACGCTGACCACGTATCACTCCAAATTCGGAATGTGTCATGTGACAGTCTGCAGTTGACCCGGTAGGCCATGGCCCTGAATGGGCTGCAGAGCCAAGTAGGAAGAAAGAAGGATCAATACTGAACTTGGATGATATTTGAGGGAAATGGTGTAATTTTGTTTTTAAAATATATAAAAATTATATTATATTTTTGTGTTTTAGAATCAGAGAGGAAAATTTGTCATTTTATCCAAAAAAATTCTCTCTTTTCTTTATAAAACCAAAATCAATCACTGATGTTATAAAATGATAAAATGCTTAGTTTTGTCTGATAAAACCGATGGATCACATTTTTATCTTTGTAATGCCGTCATGTACAACCTCACAGTGAGAAATATCCGTCAAAACTGAATATTGGTGAAAATATTGAATCACGACCGCACACAGTCAATACATTGATCAATATCCCCACAACTTCCTTACATTGATCAATAAAAATAAAAAATTTAAATATTCTTCAATACTCGATTCCTACTTCGATATCAACATCAATACACTCCGCCCACGGTTAATATATTGAACAATATTACCCTGAATTGTTCAATATATTGACTGTGTGCGATCGGCTTAAGGTTTCTTAAGAGTTTTAACTATAGTTTCAGTATTTAAAGCTCACACCAATATCTTAATACAATTAACACTGTACACGGTAAATTTTCTGAAATCTCTGAAAAGTTCTCTTCAACAATACTCGTTGTTTCCATTAACAGACTTCTTTGTAAAAAAATACTAAAATACTTCCTACAGACTTCCTTATGTACAAATACGCCATTGAGAGCAAGAAAGCAGATTAATTTCTAATAGTAGAGTTATCTTGGGTTTTTAGACATTGTGAAATGAGACTTTTCATGAATGTTTTGATAATACTAGAGGAAAAATTGAGCTGCGTTAGAAAATGTAAGTTGTGAAATAGCAAATAAAACAGGAGATTGAAGATAATTTTATGGTATTAAAATATATTTATGTGGTAGATACAAGTAAATTATGTGAGTGCCATCTTAAAAGTGAAGTACTAAATATTTGAAAGTTTATTATGGCGAGTAATACTGAAATAGTTTTTGTTACTAGCCATAGATTTAGTAAGTACGAAACGATGAATGTTTACGGATGTTGTATAATCTTCTTGTATGGTAATGTTGAGTTTAATAGTCCAAAAAACTGCCAACGGGGTTGATATTTAAGAACAAGTCGGAACACTGCAGGTGAAATTATTATCGGTATATGTATACAGGGCGCTGATAATACTTTTACAAAGTTTGGGTCTTGTTTCTTACTCAGAAAAAAGTATAAGTCACACAAACAAATGTCCGCACGTTCTTCTCATTTAAGTTATTAATGAAAGACCATTATTATCTCCCAGCACGTCCTACAGACGCTCTCTACCCAGAATTTATTCATAACACTTTTACAGGCTGGCTTAAGGACGTGCCATATCAATTAATAATAAGAGTGGGGTTTATGCGTAAGGGCGTATTTATGATATATCCATATGTCTTTTAAACCTTGTTTTGTGTGAATAACCTGGCCCTAAATTTTTAAAATACTTTTAAAACATCCTGTATACATTATTAATAACTTTTTTGTTAGTCTCAGATACATTACCAGGATCGTATTAGTGTTTACGAGTATGACTTTCATTATTAAAGAATATTTCAAACCTTTTCAAATATGAATAACGTTACCAGCTGGAAACATATTTGTTAAACACTGCAGAATTATGTGGTGAAATTATAGGTTATGGTAATTTGGAAGACTGATGGAGTCATTTGGGAGCGTAAATTATTTTACCGCGACGTCTATGAGTCGCTTATAGCAATTTAGTCCCTATTAGAGGTAATGTGAGATGAAAACCGTAATACCGCCAGCGGTCGTTTCGGAAAATGTGAAAAAATGTTTTTCCCCTTATTTGCATGATTGAACTCGAATTTACTTAGGTACCTACGTTGATGCCTCCATTGGTTCGGAATCGTGGAGGTTTTCACTAAATCAGAAACAAAGAAAAGCGATATGACCTCTATAAAGTAGCAAGTATCATACATTCACAGAGCAGTCCGTATCAATCATAACAAAGTACAATGTGAAATACAATAAAACGTTTCAAATTGCAGTATGATGGATACTTTGTGAAGAAGGAAGTTTGTAATGTATTAAAATAGCTCTGTTCTTGATCTTAACATCCATTACTTGACCATTTAGTAAGTGCCACATTATTATTTATATTTTAACACTCTTAAGATGCAAGGACTACATTTTAATTCTTTAATGAACCGTGTGTATGAGCCTAGGATTTCATCTTGTAACGAAAAAAAACTACTAGCTGAATTTGGCGGTACGGAATCAAAGGTTGGTTACTGATAGAAGTAATAAAAACCAGACACGATGGTAAGACTGGGGTTTTCCCAAGTATTTCGGATTTGGCGGCATCGCTAATAAACGAGGATGGTGTTTTTCCCCGAAAACGTTGGTGTAGAGGAGCAAACGGCTCTCCCAGGGAGGACAGATTAAAATTTTGATTGGAGAATATCGAGCCCGCCACTGACGGAATATGAAGTAAATAAGTGGGGGAAAACTATTAAAAACCCATGAAAAATGTTTTTTGAAGATTATTATATGGTGGTTGATATGACGATATTAAGCAGTTATATTCTGAAAGAAATAGGAGATTTTCCTGGCCGAGGACATTTAAATATCGAAAGGAAGGCGTGATCCAGTCCTAAGTTCCAAAGGGCTCTTCATCACTCATCAAGGAAGACCAAATGGGGCCCAGCGACAAGGTCCAGAAAAGCTTAGACGACACGGTAAATGCCACTGTTTGTAACCTTCGGCCGATTTCCTAGTACTGCCAATTCCGAGTAGGATTTGTGTTAATGATTCTGCTTATGGGAAGGGCCGGTTAGATTACCCTATGTTAGAACTCATCTATTTAAGTTGTAAGAAATTTAATTTGTATAAATATTTTTATATTTAATATCTAAAAACCGGCTTTGTAAATTAAAAATTTATTCAAATAATATTTGTTGCCATAAATAAATGTTAAAATTAATATTATTCATATTTTTCTAATAATTCTTTCCCCCACATTCATCACAAACTCCATTAAAGAACCGTGCATATGTTTCACTCTGATAATGCACCAGGACTTTTAGACTCTTTAATGGTACTGTACCTATTAATGTACCAGCATAATTCTTGAATGGGATGAGGTACTCGTTAATTTGAGCTAACATGTTGCGATGTGCCCAAAAAGGTGTTGGTGGTAAAAAAGTGACAGTTTTGATCCAGTTAAATCACGTGTTTAGCAAGAGGTCATTGTCAAACTAATTGATTTCCCGAATTGAGATAAATAATCATACAGTCAACGCCGGGAACCAAGCTAGCAGAACAGAAAAGACTAGCTTAACCGCTCATGGCAGATGTTCCTATTGTATGTGTTAATATTTCTTTAAAGTAAAAAAGACTTGTTAGAAAACTACATCAAACCTGACAGAGAATGTCTTTTTTTCCTTAATTACATGGGTATTACAAGAAGAACGAACATGTGCAAAGTCTATTTTTTGTAGTGCATTTCATTTTCAGGGACTATGACCGGTTTTATGAAGGAGGCAAACTTAGTTTCCTGACAAATAATTCAATTCCCAGTGTTATTACTTTGTCTTTTACGATTCTCGCAGGGCGTCTCACCTCAGTTTCTTCTTTTCGCAAACTGGCTTGTAAAAATCTAGTTAAAACGATACGAAGCTACTGATTTTATTTAACAATCGAGCCATAAATTTGAATACCAATTTAAAGCACTTTGGTAACTGAAATTTATGGCTTCAATGGACTTTATAGTAACTGTTGCCAACTTCATAATTCATTAATATTCATCGGGATAGAAACTTCAATTATTTGAATGTAAATATTATGAAGCGTATTTAACTTATAAGACTGATATATTGTTATATTAAATATTATTTGAGCATCTTGATACAAATATTCTGTTTGGGACATAAGATACTTTTAAAAAATTTAAAGCTTTTAATTTTATTAAAATGATATATATTTTCAAAAACTTTGAATTACAGGCAAAGGTAAATGTAAGAATGTTTACTAAAAAGTTATTGTAGCGAACATTTAATTTATATATTTTTTAAATTAATATTTGATTTATTTTCGTTACCATTTTGGAATCTATATTTGTGTGATACATTTACAGTGAAATAAATTCTAAAAACATACAAAATTTCATAAATAACATTGCTCCACAAATGATCCCTTTTTATTGATTGCAGAAACTAAATTATTTGTACTTTATAGATTTAGATGCACTGAATATGAATATCGAGGTTAACCTATTCCAGGGTTACAAGAAAATAAGGTGTTTAAGTTTCACAGCCACACTTAGGGAAGGACTCGTAACAAGGATTTCTCTGACTTGAATGAGATGGACGCTTCCAGTGTAATTTTTATGGATCTAGATCGAACAAAGAGTGGGATCACGACTGCAGCAGTGGAATCTCCTCGCTGACCCAGTAAGTGTGTCTGTGTCAGTGCCATTCCAACACTGAAGGTGACATTACATTCTGCAGTGGAATTTCTTAGATTTATTGATTCATTGGAAGATCTGAACGTTACATAAAAGCCTTGTATTTACAGATGACTCAAAAACAAGCCTGAAGGCACAATAATAATGAAAGGCCATCCATTCCTGTCGCATATGCTGCCTTATTTAAAGAAATTTAAACCACGCATAAATCAACTGTAAAATTTGTCAATTATAATAATCAGGAATGACTGGTATGTGGAGATTTCGTTGCAAAGGGTTACACTGAGTATTGCAGCTTCTGCCTGAGCTGGACAGACACGCAATGGCTTCAAAGTGCTTCGAGTTAATTTTGTGGCGAGCATTACATTTTCTTGTTGAGTTAACCATTTAAGTATTGGCCGTATGATTATAGATGAAGTTCCGAGAACAAAATGCATATATGATTGAAGCGTGACACTTAAATCGGATACTTTTGAATATCGACTTGCTACATGTGAAGAAATTACTGAATCCGTTAGAACTACGTATTTTGACAAATGAATATTAACTGGACAGCTTGACTGTAATGTTTCCTCATTGAAAAGAGGAATATTAAAGCTGTCTCATATATGATTTTAGTATTGCTATTATTAGTTTAAATCGTTAAGATTTTGAAAGGCGTTCTTTTGAACTCTGTATATCAACATATCGTCATTTTTCATTCTTAATTAGAAATAATTACTTTTAAGTAATAATTAAAAAATAATACACACATGAAATAATATTTCTTATTCAATTACGTATCATACAAACACAATAGTACTTCATCTATTACATTCATATGCGTAATCCGCCTGATGCAGAAAAACGCAGGAAATTAACATATAATTTGTTGCGGAACATACCTGTTCCATCATTATATATATATATATATATATATAGGTGTGATTTTTAATTACAGTGCAAAACTTCAAACGATGCTTGTTAAAGACTATCAAGCTTAACAATTGTTTCTCTGACGTTTGACATGGCCCGCACTCGGCAAACAAAGACGTGATTAATGAGACAAGAGATTGCTACTGACAAATGCATAATTTGTATTTCACGGTTGTGATTCTAGCGTAAATATGTTCCGCAGCAGCTTTTCCTTCTTCTTAAAGTATAATTGAGAGTGAGTGATTAAGTCGAAATTATCTTTCCAAATTCTAATGGTTGCTTGATCAGAGACTATAGATTTAATATTTCTCAGTTTAATTAATGATTGAACTCTTTTAATCGGGTTTTATGTTGTTTGACTGTTTTTAAGACTTAGCTATAGCTTATTTGAATAATAATTATTAATAAAAGTAATAATCAGTAAAAGATGAAAACTAATTAGATAAAAAGTAGGCAATTAACAGACAAAATTGAGTGATAAAAACCACAGATCGTTTCTGATGACAGGCTACATAAAATTTTGACCATTCTCTTAGAAACGTATACGATGGGATTGGAAGGTGTGACACTTAACTTACAGTTAAGAACGTATTATGTGTTAATGCAAAAAGTATTAACAAAGAAAAGAATATCTCCTCATCAATATTGTGCCTCTGTTTTTGTTCACGTGTTGTTTTTATCGCCATTCTAGTGGATGAAGTTTCATGTAAATAAATAGTTTATAAAAACATCTGGATATAATTTTGTAATTGGTGTATAGTCTCCAATTTCCTTAGCATTGACGTGACACTAAACCAAAGATAAATAAAACACCAACCGTTGATCAGTAAATATATTTACAGAAGAGCAAAAATAATTTTTTTTTTGTAAACCAAAATTCCATTAGACAAATTGTGTGATGTATTTGTTAATATACACGTAACAATCTAATGTAACAAAAATGTTATTGTCTCTAATAACCACTGTAGTTGATGTGACCTTAAAGATAACCAAAAATATCCATTGCGAACTTTATGATAGCAATAAGATGCACAGAAGCGTTGTGGATAATTGATTACTAAATAATTAAAGTTTGTTATACCGATCGTTATTTATCTTACGAACACAATCAAGTTCTAGCAACGTAATTGTTGATACAGTCACATTTCTTCAGTATTCACCAAAACCTTGTTAAACTCTTAATTCTAAATTTATAATATTAATAAGTGTATCTATAGCGAATCTAACCCAATCTATAATGGTGATTTTTATTACAATCGGCGCTCAACGTGGGGCGGCATTTGTATTAATTATATCAGATATATTCTCTGTTGGATATCTCCGGACTTCATTTTCTCACCGGCAACAATTTTTAGTCGCCATAATAACGGCGTAAAATTATCCGCAGAATTAAATTCCATCCTTTGTAATTGCATCAATACGCCAAACTCATTCACTACATATGCTCTTTTGCTATGTGCGACCATGTCACTGGAGATGGACGTGAGTGCTGTTGACATTATCTGGACATAACCTCGCGCCAAATATTTTGCTTTGCACTTCCATCGGTGAAATTGCAACAAGTTGCATGGCGCGCAGAGTTACAAGTATCCTCCAAATCAATCAACTTAATTGAATTTCAGTTAGTCTTAAACCACGTTAAATTAAGTTGAAAACCTACAAATGTTGAACTTCAAAATAATTTTAGGGGTTTTCATTTGGGAAATATATACTCTAATTAAAATCATTTTAGGAAACTTAAGATTATAAATTTAAATAGAAGGTGCATTCATACCATAGCTCTATTTAATATATTTGGAAAACTTCATACTGTTGAACAGTGCTGCAGGTAATTTTGCTTCAATCAGGCACTGATAAGTTTGTTCTTTTATAGTCTACCTTTGACTTTTTGTTTTCCTTCAGTTCAACTCACATTTTTAACTTTTCACATATACCCTTTCACGCCTTTCTATACGAATGTTTTAAATTAAGAGGGAATTCTATCACTTTGTTTTCTCTTCTTAAAGTATTTGTATAATAGATATAGTTTGCAGCTGACTTCTGAGGTTCATTAGTTTCTAGGAGGATTCCAAAATTTTACACTACACAGAGCGATTCATAAGCCTTTTTCTTTTTTTGTAAGGAAAAATCTTTATAAAATGATGTAAGTTACAATATTATCCGGATATAAGATTTATTGACTTCTGAGAATAAACTTTTGCTTAAATATAAAGAAATGATTGAATATGCAAAATTTGATATATATTTGATTTTATTGTATTTATATTTTAGAACTAAATTATTTGATTTTTATATTGCTGTTTATGGCTTCCAAAGCCAATCATTAAAAAGTTTTGATTTTTTATATTTAATACTCGGCTAAATTTTAATTCTGCAGTAATCAAGTAACATTAGGAATAAAAACGATTACTGACTCATTTGTAAAGCAAGAAATATTTAATGCTATTGTGACAGCTGTTTGATTGTATTTATCTTTGATTCATTCCAGAGCACTACGTGCCTGTCAGTACATGTTTCCTAACATTATTTTAAACCTTTACTGTAGCATCTATCTACATTTAGTTAGCTATTTACTAGAAAAATAACAATTAATTTAGACTAATGCGAGAAACAAATAAAGTAATATCAAAAAGAACATATATTTATGTATCAATAATTACTTGTAAATAAAAAGTAGGAGTTTATCTTGTTTGTACGCAAAATGTTAAAAGAAAAATTTGGTGTATTCATTTTAATACAATATTTTATTTTGAATTTAATTAACTACAGCAGTTAACGAGAAGAAGATTGTTATCGGAATAACTAGTAACGTCGTTGCAGTGTAATTATCACAAACTCCGGACGACAGGGAAATGAAAGAATTCATCGGATAAAAATAAAATCGAGGAGGTTATATTTATTATAGGTTTTCGAAACTACAAGCCACTATACAAAATATAGATTAAATTTGACAAAATTCTTGGATACAAGTTTAATACGAAGTGCAAGAATCAGCTATGTAAGTGAAGATTTGATCGACTTGTTTTGTTCGATTTGCCTAGACTACGAAAAGCCAACGGGGTAATAAAGTGTTCACCATACTTTTGAAATTTCCCAAGGCATCACGGGACTGTTGGTATCCGACCCGTTGGTTATTAAAACCCATCTTCAAGGATCTACGGCGGAGCCACCACAGCGCCACTCACTTTCTTCCAGATACGCTAATTTCCTCGTACCCATTGTCTGAAGTTTGGTTAGGTTACTCTCGCCGTGAAGCTTCCAATAAATGTTTCTTAATGCCGAACTTCTAATTGCAATTGACCTTAGCCCAGTTCCTGATTCCTTCCTTCATTTCTGTCAAGGCATAAGAACTCTGTGTGGTGGCCAAGAAATACAAAATAAAATCAAGTCCGACTTGTCTTGGAATCATAAAAAAGTTACAAGACTTCTATTTTTCCATGGCCTGACCAGAGCTAATTTTCAAACGCTCTGTTCTCGTTGGAAGTTGACAGATGTTCTCGTCTAATTGTTTGGATGACAGTGGTCACGTGACCGACTTTGCCAACTATTTCACCAACTTTTCCCCCGCTTCAACAAAGTTGTGCCTCGGTGACGGTTCTTCCTCGGGATGACAAGTCGTGGATTTTCATTTTAAACCCGTTGATTGCTAATCCTGACGTCATGCGGCTCTTGCCGACTTCTTGCCGCCTGATCTTGTTACATTAATTTTACTTTGGCAGTTGCTTGAATTTTTCCTTTCGTATACCGTGATTAGTAATAATTCCCAATTAAAGAATGTTCCCGCTTATTTTTTACGTATAACCCGCGGATTTATGTTGACTACATAAATTAAATAACAAACACATGTCACAAAGTTAAATAGATAAAGTGAACTAATAAATAGTTTTTAAATTATTATTGTCATTTAATGTGCTAACAGTATTTTTTGTAAATTTAATATTTAATATGTATCTAAAATCAACCTACAATGACGCTTTACTAAAAAGTATGTGACATAAAGTCTGGCAGTTTTCCTACGTCATCCCAAATCCTACAGCACAAATTACGAATAAGTAGAAGGTAGTGTAAATCTTTGATGGATTCCAACAATTAATACGAGTTCTTAAGAGATTGACGTAGTTTATCTATTAGATATTAGGACAATAAATATTGTAGATACCTGGTTAATGCACATTGCAAACTGCTTATTTAAACGGTACATTCTATTTATAGATTTTAGAATGTAATAAAATACTAGTTTATTTATTAAAATGATAAAAAAGGTTTTTATTTAAAAGATATTTGGATTTACTAAACCTTTAAATTTATGTTACATCAACTAGGGTCTTTTACTTAATTTCCTTTTAAATGGTAATTATAATTGCTAATATTTACGACAGCTAACGTTTTTTAGGGTTGTTTATGAGACATGGGATTCTAAATGAATTTTAAACAAATTATATAAAAGAAAAAACAAGGTCGGTATCAATGGGCATAAAGTGTAGAAGGATTTCGATTATTTGCGTCGCCGTGAGAAACATACACCTGTTTATTCGGCTTCTGCGGCTGCAGGGTCGACTAGGCGTCCCCTCTGCTTGCAGGAATCGGCTCCGTTTGCCGTAACTCCGTTTTCCCGCCGTTCGAAATGCGGCCTTCTCTGTCTGGCTGTGGGATCAACCACCGCTCGTTTAATTGTAGATTTGCCTAAATGGTTTAACATTGGCTCAATATTGTTGGCTTTCAGGTGGAAAATCATTCATTTAAATTAATATCTTCAACACTTTTCCACTGTGGGTAGCACACAATGCCTGTGGGAGCTTTCTCTCGCAGAGAGAATGCCTCTCTGTTTTTATTTCAAAGTTCTCACATGCCGAGGCACGTTCACCTATTTTAGGAGGTGTATGTATTGGGGTCGAAGACCTTGGGCATACGGTAAGATTTGTCCGTTGATCCCATTGTATTAGTCGGCGAACTGCCTCCTAAAGACACGGAGAAGGAAATGCTGCGACCCCACAACAAACTCATCTACGTCATTCGGAAGGGCGGTAAAATAATACCATACCTGATTCAGGTTTTTAGGTTTTCCCTGCATGTATTTAGGTGAAACACCGAGTAGAATCCTTAAAATATAGCCCGGGGGCCCAAGTCAACCCTTGACTCCCTTACTCTACCTCCTACATCCCCCCTTTTCTATGCTCTTCTACGCTTTTAAAGGGGAGCTGCCTGTTTCAGGATCACCCTCATGTAGCCTGTTAACAAAAAGAAAACCACTGTGGATGGGCGTGACACTAATTATTCTGAATCTCGATATCAGGTGACCTTAGCCCATCTCTTTAACACCTCTCCTACTCCTTCCGACCCTACTCGGGAACTGACTAATTTCTTCCTGATACCACCTCCGAGCTAAGCAAAATTTCATCCTTCCTCTGGGGTATAATTTTAAACATTTGATCGATCCCCGCCAAACTCTGCGAATATTTTCTATTGCACGTTACATATGCGTATGTAAGAGAGGGGTATTCTCCCAGGTAGATGAGTTTGCGGCTTTGAAACTCCCCCAGGACGTGGCGTTAATCCACCACCCTACGTCTGATATAACGTCCTCTGGTGCCCCGTCGCATCAGATAGAAAAATGGGATTTTCGTCAGCCTCGCAAATGTTTCGTTTTGGCGCATAATGGAATATTAATTTAAAATTTGGAAAAAAGACATGAAAGCTTTATGCGTTTTAAGAAAGTGTTAGAAATGGATTTATAGGCTTAAATTTGGCTGGAAGGGACGTTAGGAGAGACAACAGTATTCCCGGCAATGGCCTTAAACCAAAATGTTAAAAATTTGATTTTGGTAACATTTATTAAAAACGGTTCACATTATCCGTTGTTGCATTTGAAGTATAAGTAATTATCAAAATTTACATGTAGAAAGTAATAAATTAATCTTATTGTTTAAAATTAAATTTATTTTACGGCCCCAGTTTGGAGAACACCTGCGTTACTCTCTGTGCAGGGAGAGATCATCAATCACTCCCCTTAGATAGGGCGCGGTCGTCCTGTCGCCGCCGAAATAGTCCAGATAAACAAATGGGTATTTCTTGTATGATATTCCACAGAAACGTCACACACTACTCAGCATTTTAATCAGATATTGATTCCCGTATCGGCGCACTCAAACACAAAAGATTCGGAATACATTGTTGGAGTGACTGGGGATAAGCACTGAACGTGGATTTTCTATCCCTTCCCGAACATTTTCATTAATTGTAGAACAGTTTGTTGTGTCTTATTTGAGAATGTTTGGAGCACGTGTACCTTTTGATGATAGTGTGCTTTTTATAATGCTGTTGTTCAAATAAGGTCCACTTATTGAAGTTATTTTATTACAAGCGTGACGATAATACAAGGTACTTGGAACAGGGTCTGAAAAAATTACATATCGTTGTATATTGAATAATATCTCAGACTTTACTCTCTGTCTTTTGCTATTGTGACTTATTCAATCTCAGTATTAACCAACGATTAACTGCTTCGCAAGGATATTTGATACGATGGCAAGACCGATAAACCATTGTATTCATTGTATTTGTTGGTATAAAAAGAAAAACTTTCCGTAAAAATAAGTAATTTATTATCATATGCTCATAATGCTTCCCAGAAATTATATAATGTACATAAGAAGAGAAATCTCTAGGTTTTTCTTACCTTGCTCAGTATTGTTATGAAAAACTGACTGTGAAACCTTACCAATATTTCATTTTATAAAGAAAAGAAGTTAACTCCAATGAACGCATTATACGTTACACAAAAAATACATTTAATTAATTCAACATTTTTTTTTGTTAATTTACTTATGAATTTTCAAGTTTTCATAAAGGCCTGTAAAGTTTCCGTTAGAAAATAAAAGACGTAGTTGGTACATCAAGTAATAGTAAAATTATGCTAATAGAAATTTTTTAAGTCTTTTGCAAATATCTTTTATTAGAAATAAATCCATGTAATTACTTGAATACTGATTGCACTTCCAGTAGAAAACTAAGAGAGTTGTGTAACGAAAGATACCTTCGTCTATTTCCTTTATTATTTCGACAGGCGAATCGAGAGGGTTACAGATAAGACATATCCGGATTGAGAATCAACTTCTCCTTCAACGGGAAATTAAACTTGTGAGTTTCGAAGAGTCCAGTCATAGGCTATAGTAGAAATAAATTCTCTCTTACCTACCTCGGGTGGATCAATAGCTGCAAATACAATTATCGTCATTCTACGGTGCAATTGATAACCTTTATGATTTGAAGATTTCATTTAATCTAATTGCGTTAAAGGGTTCAGGCAGATATGAAAACATTTATTTCAGAAATTTATTGATGTGATAGTGGCATGGAATATTATTATTAATTTCAGAACAGGAATGTAATGTGTTAGAATATTATCATTTTTATTTGAAAGTGCTGTTTTAAATATTCGAAGTACAAGAATCACATTAAATTTCCTCCACTTCAAAAACCAACCGAAGCTCTATAGTCGTATTATTAGCGTATATATAAATTTAATATTTAATTTTTATGTCTTTTTAAATTGATACTGATTCAAGTTATAAAGTAGAAAATTCTCAAGAAATTAGTAATTCGTGGACCCAGTGCGAGTTTTAATTTAATTGCAGTTAGTGTGTTGTACTGCTAGCCCATTTACAACTTTTCAATAACAAATTCATTATTTATTAAAACTTAAGTTTCATTGAATAACATAATTAAAATCTTACATTTATATCCTTCAAACTTTGAAATACAAGGCATTTATTTATTCATTAACTAAACGAGAAGATCTCCACGAGAAAATTAAATCACAAAAATGGAGCGTACCAACATTTATAATGAATTTTTCTTAAGAAGGTATTAGTCAATATAACGTTTACAAGAATTTGAAAGGTAAATTAGGGATTTTAATTTTATTATATAGTATTACTAACTCTCACATTGGACCAGAACCAATTCTTATTAAGAAAAAATTATTTAGTTACGTGATCCCTATAACATTTACGTGCTTTACTTTTCTATTATAGGTTAAATTTTTATATAATTTCACAAATACAAAATAAAAAAAGCAATGTTTTTATTTAAATTTTGTTTGACGACTTTTTATTTTTAAATACTGTCTGACAAATGACTAAAATTAAAATTTACTGTGATGCAAAATATTTTTAGCTAATGATCATTTATAATTTCCGTTTATCTACATAAGAAAGGTTTCATAACTTTGTTATAGGATTAATTGCGTTTACCTTACCATAATCATGACTCAATATTTTCCTCACAGTTTCCATTAGATTATTGAACAGTGGAATTTATGTTTGCATGCTGAATGAACGCTAAAAACTACGCTATCTACTCAATCGCTTATGTCCTACTAAAACTACATCGCTGCATTCACGTACATATTAAGGTCAACAAAATTATAAGATTTTCATGTTGTCCTCAGAAATCATGAAATTGTACTGGTTTCGTAATAAAAGAATGACGTTCACAAGTTCCTTATAGATCGTCTTTAACTTCTCTATTTAGCATTAATTTCAAAACAAAGTCAATAAAGAATTTTATTTAATCGAAAAAATAATTAATTTTCTGCTATTAATTGCTACATGAAACACTGAAAACAGAAAGCAATTTATAAGATATAAAAATGATACACTGCCAGTTTTTAATTTATGATGAGTGAACGTCTACCTCGTTGTGAAGACACGCACGCCTCGGCTCATCGATTTCTCGTTAACTTCCCAAGAATTTCTTCCTTCGGCTAACATCTCACATCTCTCCCAGCTATAGGCAGTGACGTTATCTATGACGCGATGACGTGAAGTTATTAGGTTACCCGATCCGTTAAAACAGTAATCGGTAAAAAGCATGATATATTTACATTCATTTGAAGGCTTTGCAGCAGATACATGAATCTTTCATTTAAAATATCTTCGTATTTACTTCTTTAGTAATATTTGTGAAATTTATCAACATGATAAATATATATAACACAAATAAAACACTATATTTTCAAGATAAATTCAAATAAAATATAATATTTACATTTGTTTATAGCTTTATTCCATTTTTCATCAATAAATATTTTTTTATTAAAATTTGACGAGTCAAACTTGAAAACGGATCTCAAAATATGCAGCCAAAATAATTTATTTACAACTATTAATGTACCGTCTGGATCGCATCATATAGTCCTACTTTGAATTATCATCAAAACATAGAGGTCACAGGTATCCAGTAAGACATAAAGATACCAGTGACCATGTGATGGAAATACAATTTGGAACTATTTATACAGTAGTATTCTAGTGATCATCAGAGGTTATAGAAAAAGTGGATCTCAAATAAATACATGCTGGTATGAATGCAAATATTCAAATAAATTTTTATGTATTAGATGACTATAGAAAATTTCCGAAAGTTCATCTGCAAATAATAGAAAATTAAATAGTCTTGAAAATATTAAAAAGTATTTTCTTTTTATGTAAAGATTGGCGACTGATATAAAATGTTTGCAGGGTAACCAAAAATATTTGCAAAAATATACTTCGTACTCAAACCATTACCAAATGATAATGACACAATCAGAACAATTTCTAAAAACACAGTATTTTTTTGGGGTTAACAGGCTACATGAGGGTGATCCTGAAAGAGGCAACTACCCTTTAATCACTTTTTATGATAAATTTTTCTTACATGAATAATTATAAAAAACGCTTCAGTTTTTTATATTAACAAATTAATTGAGCACGCAGTTTGGTCAGACACACCAGATCACGGTCGGTCAATCCTCAAAGAAAGTATTTCGGAGCCCACAACATTTTATGTGTAACCAAGAGTTGTGATGGTCGTATAGGGTTGGTTGGCAAACATTAAACGAATACATCACAATTAATTTTAGGTTTAGGGTTAAACTTTTTGATAATATTAAAATATGGTTCACTTTTATCATAAACATATTATTCAAGTTTATGAAATAAACTATTTACAATACATTAAAATTATTTATAATAACTTTTTACTAAATAAAATAATAATGGGACCTATTTTCAAACTTTACTATCCTATACTTTCTGCGACTACCCACTTGAACTTGCAGGTTGACCGTGGTGGTTAGGAAAGTTACACCAATTCCATGTCGAATCTTAAATAGAGAAAACATTCCGCGCCGTTAAATTTAACCCATAAAAGTTATGCAAATAAAAGAAATAAACTGAAAGTCAACGTGAGAACATTGGTAATTAATTTGGTTGGGTTCTTACCATGGCTGAGCTGTTGGCTGTACTATCTCGGATGCTCGTATGTGGCGCAGGAAGTCGATGAAGCCAGGATCTTCGGTGCCGTGTCGTCAATAATGGCCTCTGATCTCTCAGACTCCGTCTTGGATGCTCGTATGTAGTGGAGGAAGACGATGAAGCCAGGACCTGCGGTGCTGTGTCGTCGCTGACGGCGTCTGATCTCTCAGATCTCTGGGATCGGGAACTGATTGCCCATGGTCTGCTCCACGCAACGTAGTAGAGGTGGATGGCTGGCTTCCACCTTGCTTCTCCTGACGAAAACGTTCAATCGCATAGGAGAATAATTGCAGGCTCTGCCCAAACGTCGGTGAGAGCTTTTCTCTTCTCTGCTTGCCAAATCGGACTGTGTTCTTCTCTGGTTCTCTACACCAACTCTCTTCTTTTTCGCCACACGTCATTTATATTTCCCATCTTGAGCACCAATGATATTTATAAATTTGGGAAGAACACGCCCCCAATTGCCAGTGAATTTGGTCAATCCTTGCCATTTTATCCCTTGGCGGGGAGAAATAATTTATGCGGGGTCAAGTTCTTCCAGGTATACGATGGAATTCACACCTCTTTGTCGTCGAAATATAACACCTACCCTGCTTAACTCCTCAGACAGATGTTCTCATGTTATTTTTCTCATCCCCCCGCACATCGTACAAAAAAACTTATAATTCATGCGGTCAGCCGGTTACTAAAAATAATCTATCTGTTTTAATAACTAATATATTAACGTCTATTACATATCTATCATAATAATTACTTAATATATAATATCCACTAAATGTGGTAGATTTTAAATTTCGATTAAATTCCATAAATCATCGAGTTTTTTATTTGAAGTTGCTTCATGAAAGAACGGACCTAGGTGCAATGGGTGCCGATAAAATTCTTTTATTTCCTATAGATCGTCACCTCGGGTGTTTAAACGCCTCAGGAGTCCATCGATCTCCGCCTTCCGTCGTCTGCCGAAGACCGCTGTACATCACTGATTCGCCTCAGGTGCCCCATCGTTCACCGCCGCACGTTGCGTCGCCCTGAGCGTTGACGTCGTTCGACCGCAACAACTCTGCCGAAGGTTTATTCCAGACAGTTGGTGCCCGTATGTGTTGAGATGCACCCCGTCTCGTCCAAGGTCCGCATTGGCCAGCCACGATTTCGGAGCAAAGTAACCGACGTCTAACGTTTCGGTAACCCATTCGTAACCTGCGTTTAACAAACTTTTATGCATTCAATTTATTATTACTATTACTATCACTTATCACTAGAGTGAGGAGGTCATTCGTGTAGATATTTCTACTGGAATAGTTTGTACCGATCTGGACGGTTATGGATTCTGGTTTATATCTCACGTCCGATAATTTTACGCTTGATTTCGGCTATGAGTATTCCCGGATAATCATAGAATATTCAACTGCGGTTTACCGTTTACCAATGTGTCGCACTATCTGGTCGCACAACATCAATCATGGAGTGTCACTCACAGTATATCCAATAAAACACACAGGCATTCTAGAATATGGCAACCTGTTTTTCTCTTATAAGGACTTCACCCTCTTTTCTGATGCCATGGTTCTGGCCTGGAAACGTTTATGCTTTTATTCGAAAAGAGGTATTTCGTTCCTTTCTTTTGTTTGAGCCATTTGCTATAAAAACACCCTTAAGCCCAGTTTACCAGAACATAAGCAACTTTCATTCTTGAAAAGAAAGCAGCTTCTACAATTACTGTAGGATATTCTAGTACGTAAGTGCCACACTATCACATCCAAAGTATGCACATTCATTCTTAGTCACCGATCGCTACTAATACGATTGTTTATTTATTTTTAACTCCATGTAATAATTTTGTTAAATTGACTTTACCTAATTCTGGATTTCTATAATTTCTATAATATTTTTATAATTTATTTTTTCCTAGAAAGGTTTTATTGCTTTAAGAGTTAACTCTCTGGCCATGAATGAAAAACATATGCTGAAGGTTCCCAAGAGAGATTACGGTAGCTATTCTTCTTCTTGCTCTACCTTCTAGCACTTTTGGACTAAAATCCGTGGTTCTCAGTGTCGGCACTCTAGAGATCTACCACCCGAAAAAACCTTATTATATTCCTTATTGAAATTCATTTATAACGTACATAAAACCAGTCGTTTACTTGCAATCAGTGAAACAAACCACATCTACTAAATGCTTGATATGGGCCAGGTGCACCGTATGCTAATTACCCCAAAAACACATCCAGAATTATTATTCTTCCTTGTAGGTCAGTGATCTTTAATCTGTGGGATTTACCGAGTCAAAATGGAAATTGAAAAAAAATTATATAAGAAATCACTCAAGTTGACTTGTGCTTATTATATAATATATTAAATATTAAATTCAAACATAGCTTTCTGACTTTAAGTTTACAATAAATAAAACGAAGGCCAATAAGTCAGCATATAAGTTTATTACTATTTAATTAACATAAATACGACGTTTCGTCTCTCTTTTGAGTCTTTCCCAGGAAAATTGTGTTTGGAGAATGCCGTTTAGTGTCTAAAATATTAATTGAGTGCGATAATTTTATTTTATACCAACTAAATCAAGAATATGCTGCAAAATATGTAATGAAATATGGTTTCAATGTATTTCCTATTTAGTAGATATGTTTTCCACTTTAAATGAAGTACACATATCCTTTCAAGGAGTGAATGCAGATCTTTAAAAAAATTAACTTGTGTGCAAAGAAAATGACGTGAAATGCCTTGTAAAACTTAGTTTCTACTAAAAATTGAATTGAATATTGACAACTGTTAACAATGATACTATCGGACATCTTTTTTAACCGAAAAAAAAGTATAAGAGAATATTTTCCGGGAGAGAAAATGAAGTATGTCTTGGTAGAATCTCCGAGTACTGATATATAGACAATATTATATTTATTAATTTAATTACATAACAAATTATTTGAACCTAGTTTTCAATTCTTCAGGATTTCAGAGTTTATATTTAAAATTAAAACAAGAGGTTGACAACATAATATAGAAGGGTTTCTAATGAGACAGACGGATCAACTTATCGGGATATAAACAAATTCAACGTTACAACTAAATTTAGGTCTCAGGAGCTCTAAAATTTTTGGTTGAAGATTCATTTCACACACAGCATTTAAATACCATTCGGAAGAACGTGCTGAAAAGAAATATCTTTATGTTGGGATAAAAGAAAAAAATAGGAAAAAATTAAATGAAGGATATACATTTCAACTGTGGTTAATATACATATAGATAGATGCTACTAATTAATAAATCACATTATAAAAAAATAAACAGAAAGTACAGTACTTTTCTTGAATTGTCTTGAAATAAATTATCTACTAGGAATATTATTTGAAGATATATTTTTGAGGATCGGATGGGATTCTCTAAAAAAAAATATTATTTTAAGAGTTACGTGAGGCGGAAAAGTTTGATACTACTGCTGATGACAGAGTTTTCTGTTCTAAATGTTGGTAACTTTATTTTTAATATATAAAGGATAACCTGAAAAACAATAACCTCAATATCAGGAAATACCTCACAGTATGCTATTGGTACACTATGGTTTTGAAAGTTATGTGTTTTGAAATTTCTATATAGATGTGAAGGACTTTCTAAAGTGGAATTTTAATAGCTTTGTACGGTCTACAAACGTGAATACGCAACTTATCTAAAACGTGTTTTATTGTGAGTTCAACACATCAGGGAAAAATTTTAAATGTAAAAAATAATATTTGTTTCACAAACAGATGACAAGACAAGCATTAATATGGAGGCAAGTAAGAGAATAATAATTGAGCGGTTGTAGTTACACAATTAAGTAGGATATTAATGCCTAAACTCCGCGATGATGAGATCACGCCTACTGTCAATACCACATTACATCCATGCCGAATAACCGATATAGGACGGTCGATACTCGGACCTGACGTGCATCGTAATTGGCTCTCTACAGTATGTGTGTGCATACTTGAGAGATGAGAACGATGAGAGGTGCACGCATCAAAAGCCACAACTGGGTTTTTATTTTAACGACTCAAATTAACAGAGCCGAAAACGAATGCAGTAAATTATATTGAAAATTGCGGTTACACAAATTAGCTATAGAGTGTACGTTTTGAGGTGAATAGGGGGATATTAATTATTTTAGTAGAATGTTAATATATTAATAGTAAGCTTTTATAATAAAAAAGAAAACAATTCTTTTTTAACCTAGACAAATTTACATCAATATTTCAATTTTGAAATTTTCAACCTTTATGCCGGCAATTCTTTCTTAATTAATACTACATATATATTTATATTAAAAATGATACAAATAATTTCCTTAAAAGTAACGATTCTCTATCACTAAACTCAGGGCCTTCTCATAGTTCAGAATATTTCACATAAAATCTACTCGGACCTGGCAGTATAGGAAATCAGCAAAAAGTTACAGTAGTAATTACTGTGTCATCAGAATGAACCCTCCACCGTCTTCCTTGTTGCAATTCCCACCAAATTTGAGTCGTGCATGATCCAAATAAGAGCCGCCGCCGCTATTCTTCATGGTTCAGGAAGAATTCCGTTTATCTCCTTGGATTACCTGCCCGATATTGCCGATCATCTGCTAGTCTAAATCTGTCTCGAAATCTCCCTACAAGCACACTTCTTCAGTTCATATCACGAAGGTGGCAGGGATGGATATTAACTAATAATATTTATGGTCACTCTTCTGTGGGAGTCGCAGTTTTCCGCTTTCGTTCAATAAATTTGGGGAAAAACACTAATTGATGCTGCCAAATAACAAATGGGTTTTATTGATCCTGGTTAAAATACTGTTTCCTTTCTTTTGACCCCGCACCGCCAAAGTCCGAGCAGATGTGTTTGACCGCTACAGTTTAATTAAATAGTATGTCGTTAGTCAAAGACAATTTTCGGTTCACCTGCTCTGCGTTTGTTTTTAATAAACTGATATACAGATAACATATTATTTGAGCATAATTTGTAATTCTTCAGAATTTCCGAATTTAGCATTAAAATTAAGAAAAAAAAAGAGGTTGATAACAGATTAAAGTTTCTTGTATTGAGTATACTGTGTGAGACTTAATCTGTATTTCCGTTTTCATATTTTAGGAAAGTGTAATATTAATCTGCCAACCTGCTGCGTTGTCCGCCTCGTGAATTAAGTACAAAATCCCGACAGACGCTCGCTCTATTCCCAACGACACTATCCCAATTGTCATTTCCCCGACAGCTCATTATCCCGGTTGAAGTTTGCCTGCCAGGGAATTATCCCGAAAGACATTCTCACGACAATTGCCCGTCGGACCAATATCATGATAGGTTATTTTCACGAAAGGTGTGTTTTACGAAATAGAACTTTATATTAATACAATGCTACATGCATTCAGATCTTACCCAGGAATCTGAAAAGTGAGTTTATACCGCAAGTGTTGACATATGGATCAGAGACCGAAGAGAAACCACTACGACGATGGGAAAGAAAGATACTGAGGATGAGGAAAATATATGGTCCAGTAAATGACAATGGGCGATGGAAGATGAGAAATAATGAAGAATTAAAAATACTAAATAAGAATCCAGATATTGTGGCTTATATTAAAAATAGAAGATTGAGGTGGCTGGGACTCCTAGAAAGAATGCTCGAAGGAAAAGCAGTTAGGACTGTATACAGGGAAGCCTGGAGGAAGAAGGTTGAGATGGACGAGATGGCCGGATGATGTCAAGGAGAACCTCAGGAAAATGGGAGTAAGGAGATGGAGGCAAAAGGCGGCGAACAGAGAAGAATGGACAAACGTTGTGCGAGAGGCCAAGATCCTTCTAGGATTCAAGAACCAAAGAGTAGTAGTAGTATAGACCTACATGTCTCTTATTGTAAATTAAGTTGAATTAGTTCGTAGGACAAGTTCAGAAAAACTTGGGCCACACGCCAGGGACAAGTACTGTGATCGTAGGGCGATTGTGGCACCCCTATGGGTAGGGGATTGTTTTCTTCAAAGTGCGAAAACGGCCTATATTATTGCACCGAATAAAAAGTTTTCGGGGCCGATCAAATTCATAGTGTATCTTATTTTTTCGATGCTAATATAGGCCGTTTTCGCACATTTAAAAACGAATCTATTTCACCCCCATCCACAGTAGGGCTAGAGCACTTTTTAATTGGTTGTGTTCGTTACTCAGTAATGCGCGTACGAAATTTGTTTGAAATTGTTCCACGCTTAATTAATAACGTAATTTCAAATAATAATAATGTATAATAACATATGAAACGCTCCATTAAATTCGTGCTTCATTTCGTAAAAACTCACATTTCTGGAAAATAACTTGTACACATCAATTGGGATAAGGATCTTTCGGAAAAACATCAATCGTGATAATGTTCTGTCGGGCAAATGTAAATCGTGATAATGACCTGTCGAGAAAACGTCAGTCGGGAACTATCGTTGAGAAAACATGCATCAGACACGTTTCTGTTGTTATAGTCAAGGAAATCTGGGATTAGGCCTGAATGAGAACAGCTTTGTTGACCTCTCAAAAACACAGTCTGGAATCATGTACAATCCATGAGGAACTTTATAAAATTATTATATACACATATACTAAATTATATGAGAAATGAGGGTATGTACAATAGTTTTATGATTTAAATCATGTAAATGCCATATTTGTTTTTATATAGTTATATAAAATTTTTTGTAGATGACTATGGTTATACCGAAAGTTCCTAAAAATGGAAGAAATTTGAAATCAAAATTAAACTTAAGTGAATGATAAAGATATGGAAATTATTATTATCATAATTATTTTAGACGAATTATTATTAATGAAAAATTCACTAATTTTCTCCACTAGGGTTTCTCAAAAGTTGTAAACCTGTTATGGAGTACTCAGCTTTCTTCTGAATATTGGTAATGAATTTTAAAAAAGTAATTTTATTATTCTGGTATGGGTGTGATCTTGACATACGTCTGCTTTTCAAAGCATTAAAAGGGGAATTTTAGTGGCTCATGACTAGTATTTACAGTATTTACAGAAACGTTTGAAATAGTTTAATAAAAAGTAAGAAAAAAGTGAAGGGGATTAGCTTAAACGATTACAAAACAATGCAACATATTGGGTATTTCTTTTATTTATTATAAATTTTCAAATCGTATTATACAATAGAGAATCAAAGTCAGAGAACTATGGTTTGATATAAAACTACTAATCATTTTCGGGGAGACTTGTTGTCTTATGACTATAAAATCACATATTTCCAGGAGAGTCATTCAATTAACAGAAACGTTAATTCGACAGAGAAGTGTCTATAGATTTCTAGAATAGAATATCGAAACTGAGGAAGCTCAGTAAAAGCGTTGGACCTCTCGAGTGTACATGGTGAATATTTTATCGAGCTCTCAAGTGCTTCCAATGCAACAAGTGTTTGCTTTATAAAGCTCGGAGTTATTCATTATCAGAACAGAGGAACGGGAGAAATAATCAATGCGTCTGGCTGAAGAAACAATAGCATCAACATTCCAGTATAAAATAATACAAAATAAAGTTTTACAAGAGTGCTAAATAATCTTCAAAACGTACTTAACATGGTACGATGTGTAATATAACCATTTAAATATAATTATAAAGTAGATGTAGCATGTAGGAGCTAATTATGTAAAGTATTTATATAGCTTATTTTATATATTTTAAAATATATATTTTATATATTAATCTTCTACATATGTATCTTTAAGAAAATTATAGTAATCTTTTTTGCGTCTATATTAAATTGCTTTTAGTTAATTCTGTGGTAATGTATACTTTATTATTGTAACTAGAATTAATATACATATAAAGTTTAAAAAAGTCCTCTCGGGCTTCTATTCGGGATATTACCGTAGAAAGTAATGTTTCGACTGTTAGCACGTCATCTTACCCCTGGATACTAGTAGGTAATCCATGTTCTGGAAATATCCCTATAGTAACATATCGAATATTCTTTTAACCATGTTTCTATATTTTTCTATTTTACTACAACATTTATTTCATTTTGGCAATTTTAATTATTTAGGTAAAGTTACTTTTCCTTCATTTAATTTAATGTGTTATTTTACTTTTATTTTATAATTATAATTTTGTATTTTATTTATTTCATACTCAATTAAAAAGATGAATCCACAAATCCATTCCAATTTCCGTTTTTACTTAATTTATACCTTCAGTATTTAACCCTCATTTTCATTTTACTGAGCAGTAGTTTCATTAATAACATTCATTGTTAACTATTTTTTTCGATCCTTCTGGAAGTTCTCTAATTGCGTAGCAGGCTCGCTTTCGCTTTTCCACTGTGTCCAGTATTTGCTGCCGTCTTCTCAATTTCTTTTTTATAAAATTTTGTTTTTTCCTCCGAAGCTTCACATCACCTGATAGAGAAAATTGTTCCGAGACTTTCCTTTACGTTGTAGATTTTATATCAACTCTGGTGGACTTTTTAAAAATTCAATTCTTTTACTTTTAGTTTGATATCTTGTGCCGTATTTGGGTAAGGTATTCCGTGTCATAGTGATTACCATTATGGATGAAAATTTTGTGACTTTTCGTGGGATTTAGAATCCGGAATATTTCAAGGTGTCTCTATCTGGGCGAAAATTAAGTTTCCCAAATGTGGCGTACATGAATACTCGATAGAGAGTTCGCGTTATTAGATTTAATGAAATAATATTCCTTGAAATTTTTTTACATTTATATATATATATATATATATATATATATGTGTGTGTTTTTG
Source organism: Eucriotettix oculatus (assembly GCA_034510155.1). Taxonomy (NCBI): domain Eukaryota; kingdom Metazoa; phylum Arthropoda; class Insecta; order Orthoptera; family Tetrigidae; genus Eucriotettix; species Eucriotettix oculatus. The sequence continues at coordinate 133,424,567 of CM067376.1, read as the reverse complement.
CGAGGGCAGGTGAAAATCTTCTAAAGACACTATCTCAGGGTCCGCACTGGATAGTAGTGTGGTATTCTACCCACTAAAAACACCTTCCTTTCCAACGATGACTGTGTGTATCTTCCTGTGGGACCGTCGTTAGACATTACTTCACAGGAAGCAGTCGTAGCGTCAAGCTCTCTCTGTCTCCTTTAAACATTATTATTTCTCTCTTTTTCGTAATTTATTAATCTTTGAACATATATATATATATATATATATATATATATATATATGTGTGTATTTGTGAGCGTGATTGTGTACTTTCTCATCAGGCGCCTTAGTGATAACTGCCTTTAACATTCACTTTACAGTTGAAAGATAGTCCATAGTCCAAAGACAATCGCAGTTCACATCCTATATATATATATATATATATATATATATATACACATGAATTGCTACCCGAAACATATTTTTAATACATAAACGTGTAGACTTTGATGCATGCATGTTGAACGGACATTGGTTTGGCTATTTTTGCTTCCTGAAGGTGTGCTTGGTGTTCGATAAATTTGTTGGAAATATTGTGCTTCCAACTTCTACGAAGTTGCTTCTTCACACTCGCAGCTCTGTAAACAAACTTTGAGAAGAGTTTAGTTTTGCGAAGTATCTGTTGTATAGTGAATTGGAAAGAGGACTTTATTTATTTTGAAATTATGATTGCTCGCATTTCTGCGAATATATCGTATACGTGGTGAATTCTAAACGTTTAGTATTAAATACGTTTAATTTAATTAATTTATTATTCTAAGTGTTCATTAAGAAAATTATTTTGTCTAGTGTTTTCTGAATAAAGTCTGTTTTATGAAAAAATGTTGATTTCTGACGGGAAAGTTTTGTTTAATTTTCATACTTAATTCCGGCGAATTTGCAGTATTATCTCTGTTTTCTATCCGGGTGGTATATATTAAGCGCAATTGTCCGGAATAGACATTTTTTATTAACTTTTGTTTACCCTGCTCTGAGACGGTGCAAAAATAGGTGTAGAGATGTTGTTAACCATATTGACGCTTTGTATAGTATCGGTAAATAGATTGAGTAAGGTACTTCCGGCGGACCAGCTTATTTCCTCAAATTTTTAAAAGACATATATTTCCACCGTTATTTGTTTGAATTGTTCGTAAAACGTAACAAATTAAATTTTTTTGATCATTCTGAGTAAAATTACTGTTTTAAAAATTTGATGACTTTTTCATTACAAGACTTTTCTGGAGAGAATACATGATAAATAAATGAGTAAATAAAATGGCCAACACGTCATAAAAAATTTCATTTAAAACCTCACAAAGTTTCGTTCCGGTTTTGGAAATTTTTCGGTGCAGAAGTATGAGATAAATAAATGAAATTTGTGAATTCTGTAAGTAAAATATAACAAATTTGACATTGATAAATATCTAAAGATTTAAAGCATATCTTTCTTAAGTTAACAAAGAATAACCAGAGAAACAATAGAAGTTCAAAAACAGGAACAAAACCTTCTGTGATATTGCATTAAATGGTTTCTGTTATATTGACAATTGTATTTATTTATTAATTCAACCAGATAAATATAACTATTGGAAATACATTAGCATGGAAGAAAATTATTTTTAGTATGCATCGAAGTAAGTCAATTTACTATTATTTGTACCTATTCAGGAAATGAGCCAAGTCAAAAAAGATCAACAGATTTCAAACCCAAATAAGAAAATTATATAAATGGGTCTAGCATATTTAAAAGAAGAAAACATAAAATTTTTGCAATTATAAATAAAAAACTATGAGGAACTCACTGTCTTATAATATTCAGATTTTAATCTATTAACGTCATACGCCAGTGAATGTGCTATTGTTTCTACTTTGTTTCATGAAAAATTGCGAAACGATAAACCTAATTTCTTTATCTAACAGATCTCGGACCAGAGCGAGTCATGATTACTGAACTGTAGGAAAAGGGATGCATAGTCTTTGCATACTATTCACACGGATTTCCAACCAGTTCCGTGTTGTTAAGCTGGCGTCGTCATCGTATTTATACTTTCACCTGAAAAAGATGGCGACGTTAGCTATAGAAGGATTGTGTTACAATCACGAGATAATATTTTACAGCGGGGAGAGCCCACGTTCTTTGTTTAGCCATTATATACGTATGAAAACTAGTCTACATAGAAAACACTATTATCACTGGCCATAAGTTTTAATCTCAAGTTGAATCCTCTTTTTTTGCTTTATAGAATTGGTGACGTCTAATATTAAAACGGTACTTTGAATAATCTAAGGACGCAATAGAATGTATATTTGAAACAAAGCAAAAGTGAGATCCCTTATTCATAAGGAACATATAACAAAACAAAATAATAGAGGATTTTCAAACATAACTATATAGGAAGTAGGAAAGATGAAGCAGTAAGCTAAAAATCTTATTTCACTTCCCTAAAAATCGTATCAATATGAGGTTACTAAGAGTTATATTTCAATACCATATAACACACGTGATTTAAAATAGTATAGCAATAATGAAATCAGCTGTTACAGTTAATTCAGAAAGTAAAATAAAAAGGGGAAATGGATTATTTGCAAAAATTAAGTGATAAAATGAATCTCAGAAAAATAATATTGGCTACATTTGCACTCGAATATTAACTAACACTAATAAGTAATATATATTTATAGTATTATATCATTATTAACTGATAATTAATTGTTCCAAAGCATTAAAGATGATGAAGATGCAGGTAAACATTTCGTGAAAAAAGGTTTAAGTTTTCTAGTCAAACGTGGCTTAGCTTACTGTGACTCACGATTTTTTTTACCAATTGTATCTTTAATTACGATTGTTGGGAAAATTTTAAGAATACAAATAAATTATATTTGGTTAAGAAGTATATTTTGAGTTACCGTTTAGGAAGAATTTTCCTTATGTATGGAACACTGTTAACTCACGAGTCGTTCCGTATAGTCACATAGAGGACCTGCGAACCAAAGTCCACCATGCCGTTTGTATTTCAGGAAATTACGCCACAAGTCAATACGTCTGGGTACATCAGCATCCTCTCTCGTGTCGATTCACGAGTAATTACCTTATTGCCTGCAAAGAGCGAAACCTTTGCCATAGGTTCATGGTCTATAAACTACTGAAGCAGTTCGTGTTTTGTATGTTTAACTTAGTGGTATTGCAGCTTTTGATATGGCATGAGTTAAGAAAAGTTGTTTTTACGCAAACATGTGATTGAATTACGCATATATTTGTCCAACTATCTGAATACGTATTACTTTGACATAAAATAATGATAGTATGTTATAATATGTTAAATATATAATAAAAAACTTGATAATCAATGTACTATGATAGCTCTCCCTGCAGAAAATATTCTACTGATTTGAATTTAACTTCACATTACCTTTACAATAACACTAATTCAATTCCATAATAAATACAATGAACCTGGAAAGTTTATTTCTATACCAGATTATATTTTTAAATTGAAATATATGATAAAAGGAATTTAGAAACAATACTGTACGGGAAATAGTTATTACGTTCACGTGAATAAGTTAAATGTTTTAATAACTTATAAAATTATGTAGTTGAGAATCTGAAACATTTTTCTTGTGTGTACAGTAATATCACTTAGAAATTCATATTTATTTACCAGAATTACTAGTAATTCAACATCCATCAAAATAATGATCAGCCACTTTTCAACTATATTTTTATTTTTATTCATATAGTCATTAAGAATGAGAAGATAATTTATCTCTGCAAAGGTAACCTTCTATCTTAAATGTCTTGATCGCTGGCTAAGGTCCTCTGCGTTTGTTGCAAGATGGACAGTGAATAATGTAGGCGGCTTAAAAACGAAAGCGGAGATTCTCAGTAAGCTGCTTTCTTTGCCCTTTGTTTACCGAGTCTCTAACAGCTCAGAGCTACTTAAGTAGAAAAATGGAACCCCATCGAATAAGAAATGTTTTAATGACGAGTAGGTATTACATAATAGGGGTGCTTCTAGTAGTACTATTTCAGCTCAAAATTACAGGATTCACCAATGCGTATTATATAAAATTAACGATTTACCCAAAGTTTAACTAACCTATTCACCCTAGAATGAAAAGGAATAGCGGAGGAATATATAGCGCCTTTCCTAGACGCGTTGAGCTTTCAAACTGTGAAACTCCTTTATAGCCATGAAAAGAAATATCGCGATAACTAAATAGATGAAAGAAAGCACCAAAGAAGAATTCAGCAAAAATATAATAAATTATAAACTGCAATACACCATACATTTAAATATTTTGCCTCTGAAGCGAGGAAAAAAGAGTAGAATATAAAACATGTAAACAGTGTAGCTTTTCTTGAGCACGAAATGATTTAGTCATTAGAAAAGTTGCAAACGTTTGCGCTTCCTTTACTCCATGCCAATATAATTTTAATGAAAGATATTTTTACATTTTCAGTCTTATAAAGGTGGAATGGGACTTGATAAAAATCGCCATTATAAATTTTTTAATAAATGTTAAACGTTCATTGTGTCCATTTGGCCTTCGGACCTTTCGATTTCAAGAGGTACGATATGGAATTTCCCGAAATAATTCTGACGTTGGGACGATTCTGAATTTGAGATATTTGCTTATTAGAATATAACCACCTACTTCACGTCGTCGACTTAAATATTATAGATGTTGGCCCGAAAACTCTAGGCGTGGCGAGGTAATACTTATTTCGTCCAACCTGTGACGAGTTTAATACCTCCAAGAAAGGACGAGAACGAATGGAAAATCGTCGAGCTGGGACGAACGTTTCGGTCGAAAACATTTTCGCGATTCGAAACATTGTTGAAGATGATCACCGAAATTGCAGGTCATTTTGGGATAAGTTATTGGAGCTGTAAAGCGATCATCACAAACCGACCTAGAATCCCGTAAAGTGTGTGCCACATGTGGTCCATCGCCTTGTGACCACAGATCAGAAGTTAGACCAGAGGCTGTGTGGAGGATTTGAGCAACCTGTAGTGAAACGTTGGTCCGCCATTATACTCAAGAGGCCAAACACGCCAGTATTAAAACAGTCTAAGTAAAAGCTAAGACAACACTTTCAGCTGGTAAGGTGCTTTCCATCGTTATTTCGACCGATGAAACATTTTATTCGTTGATTTTGTGCATAAGAGACGCCAATTATGCTGTTGACTATCGCCGCAAAAGACGAGATCAGACGATTTGAGAGGCGATACTCCATCACGACAACAACAGGCCACTCAATGCAATTCAAAATTGGAAGAAATGCACTGGACTTGACTTGATCAGCCGTTCTAATCTCTGAATCCATCACTCAGCTTAAGCAAACTCTTAAACTACGATGCAGAAATAAAATCCCTCCCTTCACGCTGGTAAGATTGTTTCTATATAATGAGCATGTAAAAATAAAATATATTTCTAATGCTGACTTTTTGGGCCGGCTTTTTTATTTATTGTGAATATTTAAGTCAGAAAACTATGATGTAAAATATATTTCTGTTTATATGTGATCCAATCTCTTACCTTGCTTTCTCTTTAGAGAAAGTTGTTGAAGAATTTATCGTGGTATCTTAGGATTATGAGTTTGTAAAAACAAATATTAATTTATTTTAATTTTAAAAGACTCTAACTTTAACATAAAACCGTACAAAAACTGTAGCCAGCTGTTTCATTTCAGTTACTCAACGACGACGTGTTATACAATCAGCTGATTGTAAAGATAATGTGATATAAACTATTCGCCGTTATAAATGTTATAAACAATATGAAATCAATTATTTTAATTTAATATAACTATTTAAGAAAAGTATTGAAAATCAAAACAATTTTTCAAATTACTAAAATAAAATCCAACCGTTAGGATTTTCCTTTTTGATAACCTCTGTATTCAACAGATGGTTTTAACATGCAGATAAATATATAAACAACTGCCAAAATTTACTACCTGGCACATTTACCATCTGAATACCTTAGTTACCAAGAAGAAAATCGTGGTAAGCTAACGGTCGGTCTTTATTGTCGAAATTTGGAAACTTCTTTTGATATCCAATACTTTTCTTAAATTGAGAATAATCAAAATTGAAATCAAGAAAAAAAACGAAATTTGTAGTAATTATTAATCAATAAAGGACTTTTATTTAGTCCATTCTTAAAACTTAGTAATTTGTATTAATACATAATGCTCGTCATTCAAGTAAAGAAATGAGCTTTCGTCTTTGAGGACATATTCATCTCCGTATCAGTCATGGAAAGCTTTTAAATGCAATCGAGTCAAGCCACACAACCAGAAAACATATGCTGATATTTTGAATAAGTTGTAATCTAATAAATAAGATGGATGGATTGGAGACATAAAGTATGAACAAATGTTGAGATATATATAGACTTTTGCGTATATTATAATAGGAAAGAAAACTTCATGATAGTAAGTAATGGATAATTATGAGTGCAATATGCAAATAAATTAATTACAATGAAGTAATAAATGTATCATCGTTAATAGTGATTATAATTGTAGAAATATGACGTGAGGAATGGATGGTATGAAATGAAGGTGTTATGTTGATGTATTAATGAAATTGTTGGTAAGTAGGAGAATAAAATGTTTTGAAGTATGTGAATGTTATATATGACAAAATAAGGGATAATGTATAAATCAGAAAAAGTGGTAACTGTGTGTAAAATAAATGTATAATGAATCTCTAACTAATGTAAACATGTGAAGTAGATGTAGAAAGAGAGTACTAATATGACAAACACGTTTTTAAATACAAGTAAGTTTAAACGTGTTTATAATCTACAGTACAAAATTATAAGTATATTAAAAGATTATTTTTGGAATAAGAATTGGAAAAAAAAGTAAGACATTATTAGTATTACTTAGCCTTGTTTTTTTAAATGATGTAAGTTTCTAACGTGTATAGTATAAAATTGTAAATGATGTAAAAATGTATATAATATTTGAATTATAATTTCAAGGGTGTTACAAGTCAAGTTCATATTTCCGCGTATTATAGTTATCAAACAAATATATTTCAGTTATAAATATAGCAATATTTACGAAATGAAAGGAGCTGTGAGACGTTCGGCCATTATATTTTTTTGTGATAAATTACACCACTTCGTCGTATTCTCATACAAACTACGTGCTGTACAAAGCTTGCTAGAACAGTGTTGTGGCCATAGAAGACTGTTGCTTGATATAAAAACTAATTCCCCTAAAAATGTAAAATATTCGTAATAATTTTACCCGGCTGTAAAAACGTGTTGTATCCTCTAAATATGTCTTATAATAATTACAAAATTTGTTCCTAAATACTTTTATTCACTATTACACAAATATGTCATCTACATTTCTGATCTGAGAGTACTCATTGGGCGAAGATAAATAGTTACAAAATTTATTCTTAAATTAAATAATACATGCTTATATTTGTTCCTTTCATTTCGTTAATAGATATTTATAGGTTTCCCTCAGTATAATTCTCGATTTAATTACGAAATATGCACACGTAGTTAAGGGTGGACAGAGTAACAACCAAGAAGTTTGAAGGAAAATAAGAGCAGAGGGAACAATATAGATTAATAGGTCACGTTTTGAGACATGAGGGTCTTGTAAAATTGGCATTAGAGGAAAGTGTGTGGTAAGAACAGAAGAGGGAGACCAATGATGGAATACGATAAGTAGAATAGGGAGTATGTGGGATGCGATAGCTATGTAGAAATGAAAAGACTTGCGCAGAATAGGTTAGCATGAAGCGAAGGGTGCATCAGACTACTCTAAGGACTGATTATTACTACAATAACAAAAATCACAACAGACATGATAAAATGTATTTGGTTCTATTCTTAAAGGTTAAATATTTTTTCTGTATCTTTTTAACATGGTGCTGTAAAATATTCATTTTGCTGGGTTTCTAATACAAATCTAAAAAAATATATTTATAGTGTGTGCTGGTTGTAGTTATTTCATAATACTATGGAAACATCACGCAGTAAGATGGAATCTGTGTTAGTTATGACCGTCGTCCAAATATGCGCCGTCTGTATCGCTAAGGTACGCGCGTTCATTGGTAATTCCAAAGATTCCGCCGTACCAGGAACGGAAGCCTGATATGGCAGGTATTGAGAAAATAATGGTCCCAAGGAGAGCTGCCCGCCTCCAGTTATTACCACTTCAGTTTATTCTTTATAGTAGTAGTTGATATTAATATTATACACGGAGATTTAACGTCTGGTTTAATTAATAAACAATGATACAACCTTAATCTGCAGACAAATTTTCATTCGAGAGACAATTACACCTGCTTTTTTGAATGAGTTACGCACTCGTATTTCTGTAAGAACATTTAAACATAGAGTAATAACAAAGAAAATTTAAAAAACTTAAAATCAGAATATCTATTAATTTGAGATTTTCTGTCATGCTTTATATTGAGATTGTTTGGATTATTTTTAACTAGCTATAACGGCAACTTCGTTCACGCGGAAATAGTTATTATTTTGCCCTAAAAACGAAACAACGGGTACAGATTTTGATAAGGTTGAAATCGTTGAATATATAAAAACTACGGTATATGTAATTATGATCGCTTCGGGGTAACTCACAGTTGGTTTTGAAAAAGTCCCGTTATCATACATTTCGGAGCCAACCGAATGCCCGACCTACCTGATGCAGGTTTTCTAGGGTTTTCCCTGCATCTCTTTAGGTGAAACACCGGGTAGGATCCTTAAACCATAGCCGTGGGGCCCTAGTTTGAGTATCATGAAGCCTGTTAACCCCCTGAAAAAAAATACAAATGAACAATTATTGAATTAAAAATAATATTTACCTGACTCGACAAATAAAACCACTTTATGTATGAATCGTATCGAAGATCCACTGAAGCTTATTGTTTCTCAGGGAGTTAGCTCTCTACTAACAATATGTTAATTGCGGCACGAATCCTACTGCAACAATAAATGGATAGAGAATATTCTCTCTCTCTCTCTCTCTCTCTCTCTTATGCTCCCAAATTAATAACACAGTAAGGGGTATGAATGTTTTGGAAACGCTAATAGGACTTATAAATCGCGGTTTGTTTTCACGCCGCCTATCGCGCGGCAATTCAGTGGACTTATAAATATTTACCATAATAAATTCTGAACACTGCAAGACATCGAAATGAAACACACACGAAAACTTAAGCTATAATTCCTTTTTCAATCTATGAAATTTTCATTCAAACGTATTCGAGACTAACATACAGTCCGACAGACACTTCAATTTTATTTATTGGTATAGATAAACAACTTTTATAATTAAGATACAGTATGAATTTTAATAATATATATGTTTTCCAGAAACTTAAAATGTCATCAGATATTTAACAAATTAATTTATTGCATCGTCATTCATAAAAACAAAAGCTTTCCGCCTAATTGGCCATCCTAAATCTGTAAATAATTAACAACAAACAGCCACGCTACAATCATATCTCATTTTATTTACATATTCATACATTATTTATTTGCAAAGCAAAGGAGAAATGGTTCTAACGCGGCCATTAAGTAATTAAAAATTTTCAGTAATACTCATCATTTTCCAATTATATTGAAAATAAAAAAATTAAAACTAATGACTACTTATCCTACCAGTAACATAAATAAATTTATTTCCATATTAAGAGATCAAATTAGTTGAATAAAAATATTTACTTATAATCTAAAGGAAGCAGAAAATTACGTTAGGCAACAGTATATAGTATAAGAGCAAAATTTTATGTCAAAAATTGTCAAGAATTGGTAACATGCATTACGAAGATAAACAGATAACAATATAGTACAATGTATGTTTTTTATCATAATTCTGAAACGAATGAATGAAATTTATGTTTTAATCTACAATTACTGCTTTAAACTTCTATCGAAACGGCAGAACGATTTAATTAAATTTATTAATTCGATGAATCACTGGAAAAAATAACCTGAGTAGCCACCGTTTTTTGATAATAAACGAAATGTATTTTAACGCCCATATTCAACAATTATTTTTTTTAGTGATATTTTGAAATGTTTACTGGAATGTAAAGTATTTACTATGCTACAGCAATTTGATTATTTATTTTTTAATTACACTATATATTGCAATACAAATGTAATGCTTTACAAACTACTATTTTCTAAATGTTTATTATTAGGGTCTCAGGCGTTTAGAATTAGTGAAATATCCACCCCAAATAAAGCATAGAGAATATAAGAGAACGGGAAAGTTCCCGTTCCCGGTGTAAATTATAAATAAAATATTTTCTGGTTTGCATCCCGGTTAGACATTTATTAATACACATTTCGAATGTGGACTCTGCCATAGTTGTCAGGTGTAGTCTGCGCTTATAATTTTTTTTTTTGGGTAACTGGCTACATGAGGGTGATCCTGAAACAGGCAACTCCCCTTTAATAGCATAGGAAGGGAATTGAAAAAGGGGGGATGCGGAAGGTAGAGCAAGGTAGCCCAAGGTTAACTAGGGCCCCCGGGCTATGGTTTAAGGATCCTACCCGGTGTTTCACCTAAAGAGATGCAGGGAAAACCCTAGAAAACCTGCATCAGGTAGGTCAGGCATTGGGTACTATTCTCACGCCCTTCCGAATGACGGGAGACAAGTTTGCTGTGGGGACGCAGCATTCCCTTCTCCGTGTCTCCACAAATTTCAGGAGGCAATTGGCCGACTGATCCAATGGGATCTACGGACAACTCTTGCCATATGCCCAAGGTCTTTGACCCCAGTACATATACCTCCTAAAATAGGTGAAGGTGTCTCGGCATATGAGAACTTTGATAAAAAATACCCAGAGAGAGTGTGAGGCATTCCCGACATGATCAGGTAAGCCCCGCAGTCACTCTGGGCTGAAGCGTCTGCGAGAAAACTCCCGCAGCGCCCTATAGCATGATCCAATGGGATACCCGAGTTTTTTTTTTTTGGGTAACAGGCTACATGAGGGTGATCCTGAAACAGGCAACTCCCCTTTAATAGCATAGGAAGGGAATTGAAAAGGGGGGGATGCGGAAGGTAGAGCAAGGTAGCCAAGGGTTAACTAGGGCCCCCAGGCTATGGTTTAAGGATCCTACCCGGTATTTCACCTAAAGAGATGCAGGGAAAACCCTAGAAAACCTGCATCAGGTAAGTCGGGCATGAGAGAGAGAGAGCTTTATTTGTTGAGATCTCCATTCCAGACTAGAGAGAATGCAATATTTTAAAGACAAAGTCATTCAATGAAGATGAAATCATTACACAAAGTATTTACACACCTGTTTTGCGTAGACTCTTTAAGTAACCATATAAAAATACTGCTATCAGTTCTATAACATATTTGGAATAAAAAATAGGTCCTCTATTTTATTACGGACAAAGGATACTCAACAAACAATTTTTAAGTAAACTATTATCATAATAAAAAACATTAGAATGATGTTTCTACTATACTTTTATTCAAGAATCAAAGCAATATCACAGATCTTTAAAGGAAAGACATGTTATTTTTGAAACATTAGTTTTATATTTGGTCTTCATATCTTTACATTGTCCTTCTACATATTCTGCAACTCCTGGAAGAAAAACAGTCTGCATATTTACACGAGAAACACGTAAGAATAAGATGGAGTATTATAAAATATGTTTCTATAGTTTTCAGTGTTACAGACATCTAACGTTTGCACTACAGTCTTCAAATGTCAAATTATTATAAATTATTGAGCAAAATAGCGAGTTTGACAGTATTAGCATTTACATAACATTTTCTTGTGAGGTATCATACAGAGACTTAAAAATTTGATTGTTAGAAAAAATTATTGCGACACATTTAAATTATTATTGCTTTAGAAAGAAGTTTATAAGGTATAAAAGTTTAGGTTAGTTTTAAATATATTTTCTTGAAATTATTTTCTCCTCGTTCGTCTCTATTTCTCTTCATACGTAGTTTTTAAATAAACTTATTACTACCCAATTCATCACAGCAATCATTCAATTTGGGGATATTGAAATAGCTGTTCGGTTCTTCGCTTCAAAGTGATTGAGTGATATTGATAAATGAAGCTATTTCAATATATTTAGAAGAAAGGAAATAGTCGTAAGTATGCTTTCATATTGTGTAAAGAAATTTGATATGAAAGATATCAGACACTATTTTGAAGAAGTTAAGTGAGTGGACTTATCGATTACATTAAACTTACAAAAAGCAATGTACCTCTGAACTACTTTATGGAAGCAACAATTATTATAATTAGAGGGATTAATGAATCGACATTTAACAGATAAGTTTATATTACTTAAACCGACGTTTCGGTCCCTCTTTGTACCCTGTTCAAGGTTAACAATTCTGTGAAATCTAATGATCTACACGAGACTTATCCACATTCTCAAATAAATCTCCAAACTGATCACAAATAACAATATATCAATCTTCCTTATTATGGCAAAGAGCAAAAATCTGAAAGGAGTACTAAAATGATTAATTTCCAGGTGATTTTAAAAACGTTAACAAATTGATAAAATCATTGAACGAGGGAAATATAAGATCGAGAAAACTAAAAATTAAATGCGGAAGAAGTAATTGTGGGATGTCGTATGTAGGCCAAACGAAACGAGCCCTTGAAATTAGAATTAAAGAACATAGAAATTATTATAAGACAACCAATCACAATGTGATCAAAAAACATAAATTAGATGAAAAACATGATTTCGTTTGGAACAATATAGAAATTTTAGACTCTGAACCTTGAAGTGGGTACAAAGAGATACCGATACGTAGGTTTATGTTATAAAACTTGTCTGTTAAAGGTCGTTTCATTAATTGCTTTAATTTAAAAGAGACGTAAAACATCTAATAATTCTTACATACCTCTACAGAAGGCAGCCAGCAGTAATTATAATTGAAGATCAAGAAAAGAAAGCAGAAATTCAAGAAAGGAGTAAGCAAGGATGCAGTATGCCACCCATGCTGTTTAATTGATATATAAAACAGGCGAAGAAGAAAGTTCAAACGGAATATGAAAAAAAGGAATCCTACTGCAAGGAGAAGAAATAAAAACCCTACGCTTTGCCGATGATATTTTAGTATTAGGGAAGTCAGAAGTAGACTTGGAAACCATAATAAATGACATGAACGTGGTCCCGAAAAAGAGTATTGGAAACAGTGGAACAACAAAGGGTGTTCGATATGGAAGGGATATATTAACGGAAGTGAAGGAATTCTGCTACTTGGGCAGCATATTAAGTAGGTATGTCAGAAGTGTAGTTGATATAAAGAGTAGGATACCACAGGCAAGGAAGGCTTTCACATGAAGGAGGAATTTACTTACAGTAATATAAATCTGAATATTAAGAAATCATTGGTAAAAAAATTCGTATGGAATGTGAAGTTATATGGATGCGAAACGTGGGCGGTAGGAGTTGCGGAAAAGAAAAGAATAGAAACCTATGAATTGCGGTGGTATAGGAGATTGCTGAAAATCAGAATCACTAACAAGGAAGTTCTATGATAATAGGGGAAGACCGGACAATATAGAGGACGTGACCAAGAGAAGGGATAGATTAATAGGCCACGTTTTAAGACACGAGGGTCTTGTAAAATTATTATTAGAGGGAAGTGTGTGGGGTAAAAAGAGAAAAGGGAGGTCGAGGATGGAATACGCTATGGAGATTAGGGAGGATGTGGGATGTGGTTGGTATTCGGAAATGAAAAGGCTTGCGCAATAAAGGTTAGCGTGAAGGATTGCATCAGACCAGTCTTGGGACTGAATACCACCACCACAACAACAGCTTGAATGATTGTTTTTATATTTGATATAAATTGAGATGTTCGTTACTAATCTTAAGAAATGTGATGTTATATTTTTAGATTTTGTATCAGAATAGTGAGAATGAGTTGCAGGATGAGGCAGGCCACGGAAGACCAACATAACAAGGGGTCCAAAAAAGAAAGCACTTGTGTTCATACACTCAGAGATTTTCGTGATACCATTCACGAAATACTTATTTTTGACAATTATTTTCCTGAAAAAAATTACTTGACACAGTTACATTCATGATTTTACTTTCCTATAAATATGAGAGTTTCGTTTCATTTGTTTATCAGGGACTTATGGAGCGACAGTTTTTATGTTATATATTCCTATGACTGTAATACTAACATTTTCCTACCAGTGAATTAATTTCATGACGCTAAATTAAATAACTGTATTAAATTTTTGAATAATAGAAAATAGTTAAAATATAAGTAATGGCACAAAAAGTCATTGATGTACTTACAAAAGCCCTGTTACGTTATTACTTGCTCAGTTTAAAGTAAACATTCATTATTTACATCTATTATATTATAATACAATTTAAAATTACTCTTTCACTTACATCGATTACATTATAGGAATCACAAATTAGTTTTAATATCCTAATTTCTTACCATAAGTTGCCGAGGTCATATGCCTTTAAACGAACGTTTTTTTCCACTCCTTACGTCATTTTAAAGAAAAACACCAACACATGAAAATATAATTTCTGTTTTCCTACAGATGCCAACGTTTTCATCTACACACGTAACACATATAACACTGAGTATTCTGTAAAAGTTCAGTATGAAAGTCTTTGACAAAGAAGTCTGCACAGGTTACCACATATAAATACATTTATTTGCACAAAAATAACAAAGTTCTTCAGTGATAACAGTGCTCAGGTCTGTGAGTGTGCTTAGAAAATAGCATTTTGTACGTATGACATTTCAATCTGTTACATTCACCAGCAGACTTCAGGAAAAACTTTACTCTGCCGATTTCCGAACTTTACTTAATTTAAATGATTTGTCTGTACGCATGAACTCACTCCTATATTATGTAACAAGTGATTATTCGTTTTTTACGGCCCTTAACTTATAATGGAATGTGTTATAAAGTGAGTATAAAAAAGAAGTAGAGAATTATGGAAAAAGGAATGAGAGTTTCAGGAATAATTATTAAAATAAATAGGACAGAAAACTAGAGGTGAACATTTGAATAGAACGCTGTAAATAATTTTGTCTTCTGTTTGTGAATTTCATAATTTTATTCTTATCTCGGTTGACTCAACTATCATTTTTATCGATTTAAAAACAGATTTTTTTAATGTTTTACAATAAATTATTTCCTTCTTTTCTATTTTTCAGTTTTTCTGTAAAACGTGATAAAAATTTAAAGAGAGAATTTGTACTTGATTATTTTAGTTTTGTGTAATTTTAGTCTACTGTGTCTTAGAAGCAAGTTAAACCCCAAACTTACGTCATTAGACATTTCCCACCATTATTAGGAATATTAGTTCATAACTAATGAATGGATTAGGAAATTCAACCAATGGATAAGTAAATGAAATTTGAAACTTTCGTGTTTCCAGTGTATCTTGAGAAAATGCATCGTACTTGACACTAATTTTGTGTAATTTTTTAACTTAATGCACAGTTAACAAAGCCATTACTGAAACCGGCATAATATTGATAAATACTAAAAAATAATTAGAAAAATTTTGCGATTTTAAATTAATAAGGTAAGATTTATTAATTTTTAAATTATCATGGCAAGTTTTATTTTTAAGCCTCTTAAAATTATACTTCTCTAATAATTTGGAGAACAGAACCATATTAGCTACTTTTATAAACAATCAAATCAGATAAGAAAAAATATTTAGTTTTCCCGTGATCTTACTTGTGCCAGATTTGATTCCATTGGGTCAGAAATAAGTAATATTACAGAAGAATATTACGTTAAATGTTTTTCTTCATCAATTATATGAATGACTGTGTCTACCTACAAGTGATCTTCTAAATTCAGCTCGTCCGACATTCATCTTTCGCATTTGAGTAAAGAAGCATGTGATTAGCTCGGGAATGTATAGTGTGGTCCGCGTGGGAAGCAGTTACCAGAATTGAATAGACAGCTGCCAGTGAAATTGCTTTTACCAGCGCGAATACACTGTAGAGCTACGTTGGATTTTATATACCTTTTTTTAATCTCTGTTGCTTTCATTCGTCGCAAACAATAGAATATCGATGTTAGTAACTAATGTTTAAAACAATGATGTACTTCTGTGATTGTAATTTGTGTGAAGGGAAGAATGGGTAAAAAGGCGCTACGTGAAAGGCGGTACCTTAATTAATACTATCAACAGTTTACCATAGAAATTGCTTGAATTTATATTGTGAAAGTCTATGGTACTGCGAACGTAGCATCACGGATTTCACAGCGTAATGTGTGCTTGCATGGAAATTTCACGCGCTGAACTGAATTGAATGTATTTTTTCTAACATTATTCGGTGTTGTAGTACATATACACTCGATCGATTAGCATATAAAATTCTTCAGTCGTCGATGAAGCGATATGTTTGTAATTTGTATAACTGTCATCACCGCGCTGAAGACTATCTCACTTTGCGCGGTGCAGGGACGATTGGATATTCTGTATGATATAAACAGCTCGATTATACTTTAAGATCTGTCACGACGGATCACATTCAGTATCCGAAGTGTAACACAGATATTTCTATCTCACACTGTTTTTTTTTATATATTTATCTACGTTTTGTAAAGAGCTAGATCTACCTACAAATTGCTAAGTGGTAGTTGATATGTGTCATTCATTTCAATCTATTAATTTATACTGTTATTATTCGATGTGATTTGGATATAAATTGAATATTGGCTATGGGATCGAAAGCGGTGTTGATGTTTCGCAACGTAATGAGAAGACGAAGTCCTTAAGTTCCTAATTTTATGCTGCGGTACCGTGAGTTAGCGTACAAACGATAGTTATATTTTAATTCATGTAATTAGTAGCGTCGTGTATGCGTTACCTGATTTATAAGTAGTTCGGAAATCAGACGTAAATATTTACGACGGCTCAGACGCTGGTTTCAGCGAAGCTTTTCCTGACGCGCTTGACGGAGACGTCTAAGCTGCTGGTGAGGGGCGGCCCTCATATGGCGCTGACGTCGTCGCCGTCGGGCGCGAGTTCGGCGGAGTTGACGCGCGTTTGGCGCAACGTCGCGGCCGCCACGACGACGGCTGAGCCGGCGGAGGATCGCGGGCTGCTGCACTCGCGCAGATGACCGCACGAGCCGTTGCGCCGTGGCGCCCCTCCCGCCTTCCTGCTGCCTTCTCCGCGGCGCCCGCCACCTCCGCCGCCGCCCCCGGGCACCAGCGACGGTCGGTTAGATACGCTTTCGTAGCCGCATCGACCTTCGGCACAGCAGCAACAGCAACACGGGGTGCGGTAGTGAGCAGTGAGGATGCGCCGGAAGGCTTCGCGGAACTCTGTGTTGAAGATAGAGTATATGATGGGATTGAACGCCGAGTTGGAGTATCCCAGCCACGTGAGGACTTTAAATACGAATCCCGGGATGCATGTCTTGCAGAATGCGGCAACTATGTTGACGCAGAAGAAGGGCACCCAGCAGACGAGGAAGACGCCCATGATTATTCCTACGGTGATGGCTGCCTTGTGGTCGGACACGTGGTACGGTGACGTCGCCACGGGCTGCTGCTGCTTCGAGTCCACTGCGCCAAAGGTGCTGTTGCACGCGGCGGCCGACAAGGGCCGCGTCACGGCGCGAATGTTTTTGACGTGCTTCTGCGCGTACAGGTACAGGCGGCAGTAGATGCCGAGCATGACTAGCGTGGGAAAGTAGAAACTGATGCACGAGCTGACGACTGCGTACGTTGGCGTGAGGTCTAGCGCACAGGTGGGGTGTTCCGTGGAGCCGTCGTGGTAGGTGAGCGGCTGCGGGGGGCGGTGCAATCCCAGCGAGATCGGCAGGAACGAGATCAGCGCCGCCAGCAACCAGATGGCCGCGATGCTCGCCACTGCAACTCGTCGCGTCACCCACCGGCCGTACCTGGTAGCATCGGATTTGTTTTTAGTTATCTTCGTTAACTCTTTGTGGCTGAAAAATAAATGTTATAGTCTTGTTCTGGTATTTTATCAATACTTATAAACATTAAGGTGAGTACATCTATTATGTACAACGTAGTTTCTCGATCATGATGAATTGCAGGAATAAGCCAATGCTTATTTACGTGTACTGAAACTGGATTGTGAAACGGATATGAATTTTGACTTATGAAGTTGGAAGTATTCTTACCCCGATTGTTTCTCTGACGCTTTCAGTAGCCCAGCTGACAATTTAACCCTCGTTTAGTTCCAGCACTAAACTCCTCTCTGTATTGATATATTCGTACTCAGTGTTCCTTCACTGTTAAACGAAGGCAGACAAAAAAGAATGCTTCTTGTGCCATGAAAAGGTTATTAATGAACATAAAACAACTGAATTAGTAGGTATCATAGCCTGAAATGTCCTCTACACAACACTTTCATTTAACGTAATCACCATACACTTGAACATATTTCTACCATCCTTGAAACCAGGAAAAAATCTATATATACATAAATGAATCCCTATTTCCCTTCGGCACGCTATAACTTGAGAACGACTTTACCGATTTAATTAATCTTTTTTAATAAGTTTTCTAATACTATGTACAAGGTTCTTATGGAAAGAAAAATTAAGAAAATTGCGCATAAAATTGGAAAAAATCAGAAAATTTAATTACGAGTTGGCTACTTTACATCCGCGCGTTTGAATCTTATTGTCTTATGCTCAGAAACGGCTCAACGGATTTCAATAAAATTTCCAGGGTTTGAAACAGGAATTTTAACTTAAAGTTTCGTGTATTTCGATATCTTGGACAGTTCAGTAGATATTAACGTAAATATTTATAAATCCATTGAATTTCCTAGAGAAAGGCGGCGTAAAAGTTAACTGCGAGTTAAAACTCCTATTAGCCGTTCTTATACCATTCATCCCACCTACTGTGTTATTATAAACGTAATTTTGGCAGCATGTTGTAAACATGAGAAAACGGGACCTCTTCAAAACCAACTGCGACTTATAAAGGTTTCCCGGGAAGCGATAAAAAGCTCTCTTCTGTTTCAACCACTGGACTGGACGGACGTGTTCAAACGGTATTGATAGATTGAAGTTCATTCGTATTCAATTATCGTTTCTTTCATAACAGCAAAACTTCGTGTTTTTTATGTGTTTATCGTCGTATTTTTTATTGTTAGTGATATGAAAACGCCACCAGTGAGGCTTCAAATTTTCGGTTGGCGTACGTGTAAACGCAAGTCGAGTTCATAATCATCGAGACAATGAGACTGAAGAAGAGCGTAGGCAGCATTTGGAGGCAAACTGAAAGGGAATTTCTCAAGCGAGATCTACCACGGCTCCGGAAGAACCCATACAGTCAGGTTAAGGCTAGACGCGACAATGCAGACGGTCAAATGTAACAATTACCTATGAACGTTTGGCGTATAACTTCCGAACGACTCGTCTAGTGGGGGAAGAAATTTTATACTATCATAGTACTGAAAATATTTTTAGTGCTGTTATTGTACCGGGGGTATTTTTGACTGTCGATTATATTTGAGGTTATATTGTGACGTTTTCGATGCCGGTTTAGTCATGTGTTGACCAAGAATTAAATAATGTACCGGGATAATATAAATAAACACCCGGGCAACTGCGGGTCTCCAGCTAGTACAATTACAAAAATTCAGGTTTTTGCTTCTCGACCCATGTATTTAAAGCTGGTTTTACCTCATACAAGTAATCGAATCTGTAACCACGTACCATCCAAAGATGGGGCCAAATTAGGGTTGTAGGTTACACGAGGATCCACTGACAGGCCAACTTCTTCAATCGTTTGATCCGTTAAAACTGACATGCGGAAGCGTGAATTTTGAAGTTCTACTTGAATAAAATTAAGAGGGCAATAACAAGCTTCGTCACAATAATGCACGACCTATAAGGCCAATCTGATTTTGATTCCTTCGTTCAACGATTGAGCAAATTCGTACAAAGGGATGACGACTGTGTTAGACGATAATTTTGTGTAGAGGACAGTTCAATCAATGATATTTATTAATTCTGATATTATATGTTCATTATTAAATATTTTGTGATACAAGATTTATTGTCATTATTTGCTGCTATTTGCTACCTTACTATCTTTGATAAGTTCTATTGGCTTATATTTAAACGCCATTACCAAAGTATTTCAAAGCATTGCGTACCGACTCATCTAATTGTAACAAAAACATATATGTACCCACCTGTGTAGTGTTCTCAATAATTTGGGTAAATGATAAAAAATGATTTAATCATTTGAATTTCTGAATGTGATTGAATTCCTCACTAAGTAATGTAATGAAGAAAAGTCGTTCTGCAAAATAGTAAGGAAGTATATTATAGAAAACGAACACAATTTTGATGAAGTCAGTAAAGATTTATTGTGTCCGGAATAGTACGGAGATGGTCTAACTATTAATGTTTGCACATGTGCGTACTGAAGACGCGGGACAACTTTTGTCTCCCTTACAGCAATACAATATTTTACTTGCGAAACAGCACAATTATAGTAACTCTACTCAAAGAAAGTGCGATTTTTGGGAGCATATCGAGGTTCTAGAGAGCTATAGTCTATTAATCTGGATTGAGGTGTGCGCGAGAACCTGAGAAGTGGCAGTTTGTTCGGCTTTGGCGAGGAGCAAGCGTATGAAAGCCTCCTGGCTGAAATGCAGTAGGCTATCAAACAGCAACAATTTTTCTTGATAATATCGCCTGGACGTCAGAGGACAAAGTCTGTTATATAGTAGGCTATCGACCAGCAATAATTTTCCTGGATAAAATCACCTGGACGTCAGCCGACAAAACGTAATCAGCGTTCAGCATCATCCTCATTCCACGGATTCGTGAGGGGAAGCATTTCATAGAAACTTCACGATGTGCCGTTTGTTATTTTGTTATCTCCTTCAATTTTCATTGGAATATATACTTAATACTATTTATAAGTATCCACCACAGTTCAGAGAAATAAAGAGTCAAAACTGAAATATTAATAATAATTGTAATAACTTTACTAAACGATATTCATGTCCTAATGAATAATAATTTTATAGGTTGCAAGTTCTACATTTTATTTATTACATTAGAGAAATGGATTTAGATGGAATAGGAAGTTTATTTTATCTCCAGAATGTTTTATCTTCACTTTACTTATTAACTTAACATAATTAAATGCAAGAAATAAGCTTACAACTAATTGCAAATAAATACTTTGATTTTTAAATAATGTATTTTACCTTAGGGGATCTTTTATGTGTATGTATCTGTCTAGAGAAATGGCGCAAAGGTTGAGAATGCTCGCCGTAGAGCACATGACATCAAATGCTATCCAGGTGTCGCAGAACTGGGCCCCGAACGTCCAGTAACCCAGAAGATCGTTGACGACGGCGAAAGTCATGACCAGAGCCGCTACGAAGAGGTCGGCAATAGCCAACGACGCCAGGAACAGGTTGCCGATCCGACGCAGACCACGGTCTGTGTAGATGGCGATGCACACCAGCACGTTACCCGCAATGGACAGGAAGATCACCAGAACCAAGAAGACGCCTAAAGGCAAGCAAATACGTTAGATTAACAAAGTCTTGTAGCAGTAGGTCTATAAAAGTAATCAATGCTTACATGAGGCTTTGAACAATCGGAACTACAAAGTAGTTGCAATAAATTAAAAAACGGCCAATTAGTCAGCCTATAAATTTATCACTATTTATTCAAAAGCGGCGTTTCGTCTCCTTTTTGAGACTTCCTAAGACGTAAAATTTAGCAAGTCAACAGATTTAGATGCAAATTCTCAGGCCAAGCATCATAAATTACAACATTGTTTTATGACTTTAAAATTTACAATAAATAAAAAGACGGCCAATAAGTCAGCATATAAATTTATCGCTACTTGTTCAAAAGCATCTAAATATGTTAACGGTTAATTGCTAAATTTTACGCCCGCGGAAGTCTCAAAAAGGAGACGAAACGTCGCTTTTGAACAAATAGTGGTAAATTTATATGCTAACTTATTGGTCGTCCTTTTATTTATTGTAAATTTTTAAGTAAGACAGGGATGCAGCCCGTCGCCCATGATATTTAACATATATATATATATAGAACAGACGATGAAAAAGGTGAAAACGGAATATAAAAAAGGAATCATTCTGCGAGAATAAATAAAAATCCTACGCTTTTCCAATATTGTAGTATTAGGGGAGTCAGAAAAAGACATGAAAAAATGGCTGATCGTGGTCCTGGAGAAACAATTCAATATAAGGATTAATACAGGGAAAACCAAGGTAATTGAGTGTAGTATGGAAAACAGTGGAATAACAAAGTGTGTTAAATTGGGAAGGGATTTTATGACGGAGTTAAGAAATTCTGCCACCTGGGAAGCGTAATAATTATGGATGGTAGAAGTAAAGTAGACATAAAGAGTAGGATAGCACAGGAAAGGAAGGCTTTCGCTAAAAAGAGGAATTTACTTACGGGCATTATAAGTATGAATATTAGGAAATCGTTGCTAAAAATGTTCGTATGGAGTGTGACGTTATATGGATGAGAAACGTGGACGATAGGAGTTGCAGAAAGGAAAAGAATAGAAACCTTTGAAATGTGCTGCTATAGGAGAATGCTAAGTCAGATGGGTGGATAGAGTCGCTAACGAGGAAATTCTAAGCAGAATGGGGGAAGAGCGTCAATATGGAGAACAAGAGAAGGGATAGATTAATAGGCCACGTTTTAAGACATGAGGGGCTTGTAGAAGCAACATTAGAGGGAAGTGTGTGTGATAATAACAGAAGAGGGAGGCCGAGGAAGGAATACGCTAAACACATTAGGGAGGATGTTAGATGCGGTAGTGGTGCCAAAACGAAAGGCTTGCACAAGATAGGTTGTCATGGAGGGTTTCATCAGATCAGTCTTCAAATTAAACAATACGACATTGGCTCACACAAAGATGGGATGAAAAACTTGAGAGTTAAAGAAAATTTATTAAATTATAAAGGTGTCTTCATGATTAATGAGTAAGGAAACTACAAAACCCGTCATCAAATAAAAACAACAGTTTGTTCCAAAAATGTTATTGTCAGTTCACTTAAATTTTCGTACTGAATTTCAACTGATTTCACTCCAAAGTCTAGCAAAATAAGTGTCATATGATGAATATAGTAAGAATTTATAATTATTCACATGTACTTTGAAACATTAATAATTTATAATTTAAATATGTGTAAAATGTAAAGCGGACTGTACTAAGAAAATGGCGTGTTGTAGAATAATTTTGTGTTTTTATTATTTATAATTGATAGATAATTTATTTATTCATAAAAGTTATTCTTTACCGGTTAATAATAAAGCCTTCAACAAGGTGAGAAGTCAGCTATTACCTACGAAAACAAATTACCTTAAAATTTTTAAGACGTTTTGAATAAATGGCACAGAATTAGGAAATTTAAATTCAGTTGTGTGCTACTGCCACTTCAAAGAATTCCACATTATTATGTACAGAGTATACATTCAAACAGCTTAACTGCGGTTAGTGGAAGTCTGATTTAAAGAGACCGGTCGATTTCAATTTCCGCCCATGTCTTTTCTTTGGATGTAGATTGATGAACACCTTCTGTAAGGGAAATGGACGACTTTATCACTTTAAACGGATAGAATATCACTCTTACAGCTAAACCAATTTGTATCGATATCAAACCAGAGTGAAGAAAAGATGATACAAATAAAAACGTTGCTCAATTTATCCAACGAATGACAAAGTCGACAAAGGTAAAACGTTAAATCTGTAGTGTCCGATGATTTTTAATTGACTAACAGCTCATTTTATTAATATTAATTCGTAAACTATTGCTTCAAAACCTTAACGGGTATTTTGAAGTGTTCTATTTTCAGAACTGGAATGTGCATCTGTATCCGTGGTTGTATCTTAAATTATTTTAAAGGCATGCAGCTAAAGAAATAAAATTATTTTAACAATGTTTATACACTGGCGGCATAAGTTATTTATTAATCGCTAATGTGTAAACTATGACAATTTGATTACCATCCTCCTTTTTATATTCCATATGTTAACCACAGCTTATAGGAAAATCAAAGAAACATTCGGCGAGAGGAAAAATATTAACACGTACATCAGGAGAGCGGATGGGAAGCTAATTATGGATGAAGAAGAAAAAGCAGAAAGGTGGAAGGAAATCTAGATCCGTCAGTAATAGAAGAAGAAAAGGAGGCGGATTATGAAGAGTTGGGGGACAAAATTTTTAGGTCAGGGCGTTGAAAGACCTGAGTAATGGTAAAGCGCCAGGAGTTGATAACATTCCAACAGAGTTGATAAGATCATCGGGCGAAGAAGCAATATCATGGGTAATTAGGATAGATTGCAAAATCTACGAAACAGGAAGAATACCAGATGATTTTAGTAAAACCGTAATTATACCCATACCGAAGAAAACAGGGGCTCGTAGATGCGAACAGCACAGGACAATTAGCTTAGTATCCCATGCACGTACAACAATAGCGAAAATGGTATTTAGGAGAATGGAACATCAAATAGAACGCGAGTTACGAGAAGATGGGTTTGGTTTTAGGAAGCATGTAGGGACAAGAGAAGGAATATTGACTTTGCGACTAAGGATGAGAAAAAACCGGCTTACATTAATGGCAATTGTAGAATTAGAAATAGCGTTTGATAATGTGAATTCGAACACGCATTAACAATTTTGAAGAGAACTCGAATAAAATATTGAGAAAGGATACTTATACATAACCTGTTCAGAAGACAGGCAGTAGTAATTAGAAAAGAAAGCCGTAATCAAGAAAGGAGTAAGCCAAGGATGCAGTCTGTCGGCTATTCTGTTTGTTATATATAGAACAAGCTGTGAAGAAGGTTAAAACGGAATATGGAAAAAGAATTATACTGCAAAGAGAAGAAATAAAAACCCTACGCTTTGCTGATGGTATTGTAGTATTAGGGGAGACGGAAGAAGACTTGGAAATCATAACAAATGTCCTGGAGGATTAATAGAGAGAAAATCAAGGTAATGGAGTGTAGTATGGAAACAGGGGAATAACAAAGGGTGTTGGATCGATAAGGGACATTTTGAAGGAAGTTAATGAATTCTGCT
This sequence comes from Eucriotettix oculatus, assembly GCA_034510155.1. Lineage (NCBI taxonomy): Eukaryota > Metazoa > Arthropoda > Insecta > Orthoptera > Tetrigidae > Eucriotettix > Eucriotettix oculatus. The sequence goes on along the minus strand of CM067376.1, from coordinate 133,399,479 downwards.
ACTTGGGAAGCGTAGTAACTAGTGATGGTAGAAGTATAGTAGACATAAAGTGTAGGATAGCACAGGCAAGGAAGGCTTTCGTGAAAAAGAGGGATTTAATTACAGGTAATATAAGTGTGAAAAATGTTTATATGGAGCGTGGCGTTGTATGGGGGCGAAAAGTGGGCGATAAGAGTTGGGGAATGGAAAGGAATAGAAGCCTTTTAAATGTGGTGCTATAGGCGAATGCTGAAAATCAGATGGGCGGATAGAATCACTAACGAGGAAGTTCTAAAAAGAATAGGGGAAAACGAACAATATGGAGAACGTTGACTAAGAGAAGGGATAGATTAATAGCCCACGTTTAAAGACACGAGGATCTTGTAAAATTAGCATTAGAGGGAAGTGCGTGGTGTAAGCACAGAAGTGGGAGGTTAATGTTGCAGTACGCTAAGTAGATTAGGGAGGATGTCGGTTGTGCTAGTAATAATAAAATGAAAAGGCTTGCGAAAGATAGGATAGCATTCAGGGTTGCATCAGACAAGACTTAGACTTAGGACTGAAAACCACAACAACAACGAACAACCACATCCATATTCAAAGAATCAATAAAAATTCTCTTAGCAATAGTAATATTAATTTATATTTTAATACTCAGTATTATAAACTCACGTTATAATATTACTAATTATGATAGCATATATATATATATATATATATATATATATATATATATATATATATATGAGGTTTCAATAAGGGCGGGTCGATGTTAAAATTTGAAATGGAATAAAACAAGCCGTGTCTGAGGTATTAAAGAATTTATTTTCGTTTTTGAAAGGGCATACATGGACTTTTAAAATAAAAAACTAATTACGTTAATGTCTCACACACAGCTTGTTTTATTTAATTTCAACATCGCCCCACCCCTTACTTAAAAACTCTTTATTTTATATCATACCGTTCGCTTATGGTTCTATAGTAGGAGGGTCAGTGCTGATGTTGACAGGTTTTTGGACTTAAATTACGATGAATTGCCGAAAAATCATTTTGAATCGAATGTTAACAATATAATAAGATCACCTGATACTAAACGAAATCTTCAGGCAGCTAGAGGAAAAGAAGTTCTGCAATATTGTATTCCTCGATATCTCACAGGCACTCAACAAGGCTTGGCACACAGACTCGCTCGTCAATATAATAAAATATTCTACCTGGAAACTGTTATTACCTTATCAAATTATATCTCTCACGCTGACATTTTTCAGTAAAATTCAATACAGAACAATCCAATTTACACTCCAATTTTGGCTTTCCTCAGGGTAGTGTTTTGAGACGTCTTCTTTCCCTGATCCGAACTTCAGATATTTCAGAAGCCAATTATAGGAAAAAAAGTCTCATTTGTTGACAGTATAGCTAGCAGTGCTTTCTACAGACGAATATTATGTGAAAGCATTCGCAACCTTTTTGCACTTAAGAGCAAATAATATGATGCCGGTGAGGCGGCGAGCACCACTAATTTTTTCAAGGTGAATTTATAGTTGGAAATTAGTAATAATGCCCAAACTGTGCAAAAACAATGTTTAGTTAAAAATATAATTTTAACGTATGAAATAGTTGCTTATATTTTTATCTAAAATAAATTTGCAATGTTTATTAACATTCATGGCACGACGATCAACCGCTTTTCCAAAATGTAAAATTGAATATGTAAAAATAATCAGTAAACGCTGCATACTTGTCTACAAGACGATCTTAAAACCCGTATGAACCTATTGGCTGCAACTGCGGATCTGTGCAATACATTCGTTTCTGAGTATACTGCAAAGGTATTACGGGTGCTCCATCATACGTCAGTAACTATACTCTTCGCAAGGACCTCAGGATTCATGTTATAATAGAGGAAATACAACGAATATTCAATTACTAAAACAAACTGACCATAAAAATAAACAAGTAGAGGAGTTCTCTATAGCCCGACGACTGAAGCGAGAATAGCCGATGTACTTCAGAAAAGTGAAATATTGTAAAGGGGAGAAATATAGATGAATGTTGCCCTTTACACGTTCAATACATAACAACGAACGTAATTAGTACTCTGTACAGAGACTGTAAAGTGCAAAAAGGTTTGGTTATTTTTCAAAATAAAAATAATAAATCCCGCTATGCAGCAGAACGAAACACTAACGAGGATGACGGAAAATTCCATTTTCGTCTGGCGCCGGTTTTATGGAGGATCAGTAGACGTGATATTAGACAAAGGGTGGCAGATTAGCGCCAAGTCTTAGGAAAATTGCAAGGCCGCGAATTCATTCACCTGGAAGAACACCCGTCTCCTACACCCGAAGGAGATACGTTCAACAGAACAAAATTCACAGATTGGCGGGGATCGATCGCATGATTAAAATTGTGAAATTTTGTCTAGCTCAAAGGTCGTTTAAGGAAGAAATTGATCAGTTGGCGAGTAGTCTTGAAAGTACTAAGGAGTCGGGAGAGAAGAATAAAATATGCATAATGAAGCAGTTGGTAAGTAAACTTAGAAAAAGGGTGGAGTCGGGAGGGGAGAAAGAGAAGACACGCGCAATTATTCAGCTCGCAAGTAGACTCTGAAAGAGGAAGAAGTAGGCGAGGTGTTAAAGGAATATCAGCTGCTATTGATAACTTTCCGGCCTATCCGTTGTGGAAAAGTAATGAAGAAAATAATCTCCATGATTGATGTCCCACATGCAGGGCAACATTATTTTGCTAAAGCTAAACTATTCAGAAAAATCTAAAATTAAATTAGGGCCAGCCAGTTGAGAACCCTTTTTAAAAGGCCGATAAAAGGGTGTTAACGTAGACAAAACCAACCGAATCCGGGAAGCAGAGAGGAGGCCAAGCCGACTCAGCAGCCGCAGAAGCCTAATAAACAGGTGCGTGAATGTTTTTCATGGTAACGGAAATGATCGAAAATTCTGCTACGCTCGAGGAAAGGACCCTTGTTTTATTTTTACTCCCCCAGCTGATTGTTGGCATATGCGGTCAAAATCAATTGCTGTGTGTGTGACGTCGATTGCTGACATAAAAGTTACGGGGGAAAAACAGGCTGCGCATGATGTGGCCACGTGACATTTATTTTGTTTAAAGCGAATGCGAGAGAAAGCGCTAATCATAACCGAAGAACGTCAGTACATGTCCCGTTCACGTGACCTGGCGCTGCAAAGAAATCGCATTCATGCGATTGGTGGTTGAAGTTTCTTGCTTCGGCAAGACGGCGTAAGCCAGGAGCGAATATGAAGTAGTAGTCGTCGGCGCCATGCGCTAAGAGAGGGATGTGTTGTGGCTCGCAGCCACGTGGATTATACACGAATAACAAACCAGCCACAAAACCTAATGGTGTTAGACCGGAGTAGATAATTGGTGTGTTATTTGAGTGTTTGATGACTGACTGGATCTGGAGATTGTAAACGACCACGCCCTGTATTAATTTATTTCCTAGTGTTTCTGAATAATTAAATTATTATTAACAGTTTAAAAAGTTTGGTATTTATTTCCAAAAGTACCTGGCGCCCTAACTTTTTCCTTTCCGAGGAACAAATTATAATCGTCGCAGAGCTGAGCTGCCGGAGCAAATGTAACTTTCGCTGCAATATATATTGTAACATGAAAAGTTACACGCAACAATGCGGGCCAGCTTGCGAGTTGCAATTGTCGCAACTCGGGCCAACAATGGAGTCTGGCGAGACTCGAGCAGTCGTCATGGGGTAGAGAAAGGAGAAGGATGTGTCGGCAGTTGCGGACGGAGAAAGACCACGCCCTGTAGTAATAATTTTTCTCATGTTCTGAAATGGATTAAAGCTATTAAAATCCATTTTTTTGGTATTTTTATTAAAAAATACCTGGCGCCCAAAAAGCATTTAAATCCTCGAATACGGAGGTACGCCGGATCTTCTACATTTGGCGCCGCAGCGTTGGGGCACCGAACAACGTGGTTTGGTGAGGACGACTACGTGGTACCCTAGAATTATACGACGACTGGAGAAGTGGGAGGCGCTGAAAAAGGAACGCTGGGGAAGAGAGCTGTTCTACGCATAGCTGAGGGGTCCTGTGACCGCTGCGTGGATTTCGTCGAGAAATGTGTGTTGTGTATTTTGTTAAAATGGAAGAAGTGCAGGAGGCTATTACGTGTGAAAGAGTAGATGAAAAGGCAGAGGACGCTATGCTCAGGGACATAATAAGATATTTGATGAAAAATGAGGAAGTTCTTGACGACATGGTTAATAGTATTATGAAAAAAGAGGAAGTTCTTGATGACAGGGTTAATGATATTAAGGAAATGCATGCAGATGTATATAAGGAAGAATGTGTAAATAGCAGTGATAAGCAGATAGAAAATATGGTAGAAGTAGAGCGGTGTGGAGATACGAAATGCAGTAACATAGAGAAGAATAGGGACTAAAAAAAATAAAATAATACCAATTTTGGTGAATGGGAAAGAGTTATTAGAAGAAATTGAGGATGAAGGGGAAGAGAAATCATCTGACCATGAATTGTTATCTGTTGATATTGACATTGAGGGAGATGGGAAAAGAAGAGCCATTATTGACACTGAAGCTACATCTACGTTTATCAGTGAGCAATTATATCTTGAGCTGATGGAAAGGAAAGCGATTCTATAAAGCTTGCCAATAACTGGGATGAGAGTGTATGGAGCCATTGGGGAGAAATTTGAGAAAAGCAGTAAACAGATTCTTTTAAAGGTTAGAATCCAAGGTCAGGAAATGCTTATTAGATGTATAGTAGTTAAGTCTTTGTTTGTACATTTTGTATTGGGCTTAGATTGGATTGTCAAGCATAAAGTAGTTTTGGATTTTAGTAAAAAAGAGTGTCATATGGGTTTACCAAATGAGATAGTCAAGGAAATAGAAATAAAACTACCATTGGGGGCTAAGGATGGACCAAAACAGCAAAGAGATCATTTGTTAAAAAAGGAGAGTGTGGTTGCTGTAACAATAAAGGAAGATCTGATGCGGAAGGATCGATTTCATAATGTAGTTGCAAATAAGTTTAAGAAAAAATTTAAACGTGTAGAGCATCAGATGGAAGCTGATAAGTGTGAAGGTAATGCGAACGCATTGAATAAGCCGGTTAGGGAACAGCTGATTATGTTTGCAAACAAATATGAAGTAGTGAAATATTTGTTAATAGATTTAAGAATAACTCCCGAAAAACGTACAAGAGAAAGGTACGTGGGAGAAACAGTCATCAAAAAACTGAGCGGAACTTAATGATTAGCGGAAAATGTGCTTCTATGTCTCAAAATTGTGCATCCTATGGTGAAAACAGAGCAGGAAGAAAGTTATGGAATAGGGGTGGATGTGGATTTCCTTGGAATCCAGGTGGAAAAACTGAATGCGGTATTCTGTTAATGTCAAACTAATAAAGATCAGATGATACATCAAATTCAGCTGGCAACAATTAAAATAAATGTCATATGATCTGTCAGAAACAGCTGATGGGATGTAAAATTTTATGTAAAACATTGTAATTAGTTATAAGAAACAGATGTTCTGTTGACGTGCGTTAAACAGCTGACAACAATTAATGAACTGTCAGAAACAGCTGATGGAAAATAAAATTTTATGTAATAACATTGTAATTAGTTATAAGAAACAGATGTTCTGTGGAAAAATTTGCGACGTGCGTTAAACAGCTGTTGTGCAGAGACAGTGGACTATAGAAAAATTATGGCCAAAGTAATTTTGGATCTTGACAGCGAACAGCTGGAAAGACAGCAAACAGCTGATTACAGAGTTCTGAAAGAAATTGTTTGGGTTGAAGTTATGTGGTTGTAATTAAAGTTAAGGTTTTGTCCGTGATTGGTCTATAATAATTTTGAATTATTTGAGGAAATTGTATTTTACTGGATGTTTATGCTGATGAGGGATTGAATGGTACGTCAGAAAAATTTGTAATTAATTTATGAGTGAATTTTTGTAAAACCTAATGTAATTTTGACTAAGGGCGTTGGTCAGTCAAATTGTTTACGACTGTGTCAGTGAGTGTCATTAAAAAATTGTGCAATTTTTTAAATTCATTGGGGGCGGGGATAATGTAACATGAAAAGTTACACGCAACAATGCGGGCCAGCTTGCGAGTTGCAATTGTCGCAACTCGGGCCAACAATGGAGTCTGGCGAGACTCGAGCAGTCGTCATGGGGTAGAGAAAGGAGAAGGATGTGTCGGCAGTTGCGGACGGAGAAAGACCACGCCCTGTAGTAATAATTTTTCTCATGTTCTGAAATGGATTAAAGCTATTAAAATCCATTTTTTTGGTATTTTTATTAAAAAATACCTGGCGCCCAAAAAGCATTTAAATCCTCGAATACGGAGGTACGCCGGATCTTCTACAATATATATATATATATATATATATATATATATATATATATATATAGAGAGAGAGAGAGAGAGAGAGAGATAGAAGGCAGCCGTCGTAAATAGTAGTAATTGTGATTGCTATTTAAGGGTAAAGTAAAATAAAGAACCCTCGATGATGTAATATAAATTCAACTTGTTAATATAATTAAGTATTTTTTAAATTATTTTTTCATCAATTTAATAAATAAACCCGTATTTTATTATAATGTAGATGAAATGAAAAAGTAACATGGACATTGTCATATAAACTGATAAACTTTAAATAAAACCCCATTACAGTTGGAGTCTTGCAGGTCAGCTCTGATGAAGCATATCTTAGTTGTTGGTATGATGTTCCTGTCTTTGACCTCGTCTTCTATATTTGGACAGGCATGGGATGTATAATAATATACAATTCGAAGACGGATGATTTGATGGTGCCCTTTAATTTTGATCGATTTATGCTTGGAGATTAGCGTAACCAGGAATCGGATAATCACGAAAAACACACTCATACGGTTATTATATATTATTCACAGAAACCTAATAATATGCGGTCCGATGTATTAAGTTAACTCGCTTACATTTTCTGGAACCATGATGACGTCTTGAACTTCAATTTAAAACGCTTGGTCTTCTGTAGAGAAATGGCTGAGATAAGAGCGGGCGATCACTGGGTGTTTGTTTGCAGTACTTGATAATCTCTCATAGGACTCACTGGTAATGAATGGGCTCCGGACCATCGGTTAACTGGCGTGTTGATGGTTTTGTGTACACTGTACGCTCCGGTGTACAAGATTACACACGTCGAAAACAGTCGGTATTATTATGTTGACGTTTAAATAGAATATTTTCGAAGAGGAAGGATAGCACTTATGAAATTAACATAATAAAACATAACAAAAATAAAAGGATTATTAAAATTTTAGGCCATATTTGAATTGTCAGCTAACAGCATCGTTTCATAGACAAATTAAAAAACACTTTATAATTTTTTTCACTGTTGAGAGAAAAATTGGTTTAACATTTTTTACTTTATTATGATTAGTAAATGATGATAATTAATAAAATATTTACTCATTTGGAGGTAAAAATAGAATGTTAATTAGTATTTGAGGTTTTTTGTATTTCAGACTACAAGAAAAATTAAAGAAAATAACTTTAAATAATATATTTTTACATGTCAATAACCTTAAATTTAATCAATTTAATTAAAAGATAAGTAAGTTAGTTAAATAATAAGGCTAGGCTAATTACAAAGTCCACTTTAATAAAAACATTAATTAACAGATTAATATTCATAATTTATAAAATTCAAATAATTTAACTGCCTTAAGAATTTATGTCAATTAGGTATTATTAATACAGTAACTCCAACACACGACTTAAAAATAATTAAATTACCCTTATAGCTTTCTATCCCAGCCATCCTAAGTTGTATCAGGTGCGGATGGAAATAGTGGAATGGGGGAGGAATTATTTGGTTATGTTTCCACGAAGCTCACCTTGATAGTTAAAGATGCCTGAAAAGATGTTTGCCGGTTCTTTGTTACTAATTATCAGTTTGAATCAGTTAACATTTTATAAATGAGAACAATTGCTTATACTTTTACTTGGTCATGATTACTTGCGTAGTATTTCACACGAAGCTATAACAGAGATTCAGGGAAAGGCCTAGAAAACCTTCAATAGGTAGGTCGTCAAATAACAGTAGAGGATTTTTTGTGGGACCGCAGCATTCCCTTATCTGTGTCTCCACCAGTTTTAGAAGACAGTTGGCAGACTGATCCAATTAGATCAGAAAAAACTCTTACTGTATGCCAAAGACCTCACATTGACTCACATTTGTAACACAACTATTTTTACTTTGTAATTTTTTTAAATAAAGTTACATTTATGAATAATAAGCACAAGTTAGTATAATTGCACGTGACGGCCGCTAAGCACAGTTTTACGGGGAGAGTGCGGAGGATAAACGGAATACTGGTCAGACGCTTTATGTGATGAGCACAGAAAAAACAGCGGATGATAGGCCAACACATGTAAAACTGGCAAGCAGCTTAAGAAAAATTGTTAAAATGATCCTTAAAATCCATCCTCATTGATTTATATGCTAAATAACATGAAAACTAATGCACTAGCCAACACTGCATCACATACTGATTTACTTTAACTGATATACCAAATTCATCGTCACTAAATAGAACCACACTGTGTTTCTAGTTAATATCACGGTAGGACTCTTTTTAAGAATTTAATATTTCTTGGCTTCTATAAGATTAGTTTAGAAAACTGTAGTGCTATTTGCATAAAATATTTATTATTCAACGTAAGTGGTAGTTGCAGGTTAAATTCGAATTAATATCTCTATATCTAGTCTTGTGAAGTAGGTGATCAGTTTCCGTTGAGCAAGAATCACGCTATTCTCTTTGTATAAAAATAATAATTGTGAGACAGACAGGCAAGAGGTTGGAATTTCCCGATGCCAGGGTGCCTGCTTGACAACGTGTCTGTCTGCAGCTTCATAAGATTATGCTTCTTTTGCTGAAGGAACGTTCACCCTTCAAAATTTATGGACACTATTCTCTTCGTCAGCAAAGATTCCTGCGCTGTACGAAGGGCGCATAACGACTGGCGAACACCTGTCACGTGGGATAGCGCTTTCCCTTGAAGAAGGGGGAAATAAGTGTTTAGCTGGGAGGTGAGAATCGCAAAACGAGCGAAGTGGATTAAGACGTAGAAAGGGCGAGGAAGCAGTGTGTTTCACGTAAATGGAAGGGAATAGGAAGCAGAGGAAGTAGGATAAAATATAGAAATGAATAATAAGACAGTGCTGATCAGAGTTGAAAGATTTTACTTAATCACTGAGCAGAACCAGGTCGAGAGCTTTTTTCCGTCAACCAAAGGCAAATAAACACAATTACAAAATTTTACTACGCAGAACTTCCGGAATTTCTGAGAAGCTGAAACAGGTTTGTTACGAACGTGAAATCTCTGAAATAACCCTCGTGAATACTTTGCTAAAATAATCGTCCCTTTAATTAATATGTATAATTATAATAGTGCGCAGGGCCTAATAAAAAATATTTTTGCATAAAGAAAATTATTTTTTTTTAAAAAAAGTTCAAATAATTAGTTAAAATAATAAACCACTCATTATCATTTACAATGTTAAAATGCAAAAGTCTTAAAATTTAATTTTAAAAGTCTATTTTATATAGACGGAATGTGTTTCACATTGATTCAATAAAATTACAATTACTTTAAATACATGTAATATAGTTTCGTAATTGAGAATGGCATGTGGTATTACAGCAAGGTGCTGCGCTGTTGAGTTGAGAGCTCCGAATTGTCACATGTCACACTAGAACTATTCTGGGGTACTCGCAAAATTATGTATATTGAGTCACGTGAGCCGCAAATCTAGTAGTTTGCGTGTTCTAGTTACAGCTCTATTCCTGGTCGCTTCAGTTTGACAACGACACCGTTAATTATGCTAAACCGCTGCACAAACTACACCGAATCGTCCACACGATGAACGTTTAGATTATACTTAATTACAAATTCAGATAGCGAAAGTCAAGAGAATCTTTTCTGAATAACATAAAAGGGTATGATTCCAGAAAAAATTAAAGCAATTTTTTACAATAATTGGATATTAATATCATGCATTTGTCCACCTCCCATGAAAATGGTTAATTTCTTTTGGCATATTTATAAAAGTTTTCTGTTTAATTATTTTGAATCAAAACCAATTTTTACGAACAACGGGGGAGAGCGGGGGTAAGAAGGGGCGAAATAATGTCCTGCGTACAATTCACAACACGTGGAGAAATTTAGACCATGTTATGTACATATATTCTGTATTACTGGAGGCGAGATTGAAAACGTGCGAAAACTATCGATATTTGTAAGGGAATCAATGAGGCTGACGGTGTTTCTCCCGTTGATCTTTGTGTAAAATTAAAGCATGTTCGGCAACGGAGAGGAACATACACGGCGAGATTAAGGGGCTACGTTCAATAAAAAATGAAGCAATAGAGCCTAGAATGGTGTCTATTACGGGGTTTTAGAAGTCGCGTTGATTTATTCTTATATTTACTATCCGGATTAAGTTGAGGTCCAACCTATGAGGTGTAACGGTAGGAGACGAAGGGGTTGAAAGATCGTTACATTTACATTATATGAAAATAACCTAGATTGGTGTCAAATCTGGGGTTGTGATAGTGACCGAGTTTGAATATGACATTTAACATGCTCGTTAATTTATATTTCGGCCCTAGAGGTTAAAGTGAATCAAACTTTCGAGTACAATCGGAGTAATTTTTATAAAACTTTGTACATATGACCCAAGACAAATAAAAGGTAGATAAAGAAATCAGAACCCCTAGTTACGTAATTATCTTTGGGGACAGGCAATTGCTGTCTCTTAGTAAGATTATTACGACCTTATTTTATTGGACAAACCTTTATAAAATATGGGGAACAAATTCAGATATACCCACGTTTCGCAACACACTCAAATGACTCTAAAAGTAAATCGAAAAAATGTGTATTTTCAAATTGTATCTGTTTACTTTAAGAGCTATTTGAGTATGATGCAAAGACAGCATCGTAAAGTCGGCATATCTAAATTTAATAATTAATTCTCTCTATTTTCTAAGGTTTCTCTGTTAAAATATGGTCTTATCTATTGTTATAAGTTCCTCAGACGCTAACGTTTATATTTTAGTTGTCTCACTTAAATCGCCGGTATTAATTTTAGGTACCGAGTGTCTTTCTGACTGTATTTAAGTAGTGGGATATATTTGACCCTGTTAACATACTGGAAGTATTTTTGTCTCACTTGAGGTATCGATAGTATTTTTACTTTTTTAAATATCGAGACTTTCTTAAGGGTATTATTGGCATATCTTAACGTGAAAAGTTTTGGACTTCTGTTTTGTAAATGATTATTAGGGGCATTTTTATTTAATTTATTTAATAAAATTACTTGCGCTTTAAGAAATAATATTTTTTTTAAAAAAAATAATTACTTTAAAAATGGGTCAAATAAATTAATTCATTGGGACGATTTTCAAATGTCAGGGTTAATTACTCATTGGGGGTAACCACGTGCAGCAGAGATTTCGTTCACTTAACGAACCTGTTTTATCTTTTTGTTTCTTGATGCTGGTTACTAGGCGACCGGAACTTACTTCTTCCTTCGGGTGGAATGGTAGATTTTTCCTCTTCCGGCGGAAAGTGGGATGAATCTGGTACTGCCGGTGATTGAGGAAACCCCAGTTTTTCATCCTTCTTCCCTATGGCTTCCTTGTTCTCAATAACTTCTCACTAAAGAGCAACAATTCACACCTCCTATGCCTCGTCGCCTTCTCAACGTCTTCCAAAAGTCTCCATCTCTCTTCCTCGCCCTCTCAACGTCTAGAACCATTCTGAATATTTTTCGATTTCTCGTCTCCCAGCTAACTCGTATATCCTTTCTCCAAAGGAAAACTCTATTCCATGTGATGTTTGTTTCGCAAATCCTCATGAGTCCTTCGTCAAGCGCGGGAAATTTTCCAAGACACAGTGAACAGCGTCCTTCGGAAATTTTGAAGGGTTAATGTTCCCTCAGCAAAACAATCTTGACCTTACAAATCCTCAGACAGGCGTGTCCCCTGTCCGGCAGTCTGGCACCAGGAAATTCCACTTCTACCTGCCTTTCGCTGAAATTTTAGACCTTTAAATGATAAAAGTTTGATAAAATTAGGTAGGGGTCCTACTGCGTTACAGTTTACTCACTGTGTTTACTTAACGTATAAGATTTGTAGTCTAGAGGAGGAACTGTGAGGCATCGCACTGGCTACGATGAAATGAACATTCTTCCAGCTGATGTATAGGGTAGGGCGTGTGGAAAGGAGAGAAAAAAATTACGCTTTCTATGCTTTTTTATTCAAGTGTTAACCAAGTGATTATTGCCGAATTAAATGCTGTAATGTGGTAATAGTAATTAGTAGCCGCGTAGTGTGTGCACGCAGTTAGTTTTGTAAATAAGTTTGGGTGTTAATTATAAATGAAATTCTGTTTATGAGCAGTATTAAGCGTACAAATATTACAAAGCAAATGTTACTTAAAATTTTTAATGTTCTTTAAAATTAATAATATCACACTTACTCATAATTGCTTAACCGCATAAATTTTACAAATGGTTTCTTCATACTAATGGTACTAGTACGTATTTATTATTAATAAATGTTACCTTCCTACAAAGGAAATAAGGCCTTTCATTTTAAACATGAGTGTACTTGAAATGAACAGATCGATGAATTATTTGTCGAAACACTGCATGGACAATTTTTTCCTGGAATCCGTGCGGCTATTGAATGATAAAACAACCTATTCCCCGAACACAGAATATGAAAATATAACAAAACGTGTTTGTCTCTTAATGGAATGGAACACGAAATAGACATTTGAGCTCGAGTGGTATTTTGTACTACGATTCATTATGACGTAAAATAATAACATTACAAGTTATTTTACTACAGTATACTACTTTTAGCATTGTTACTCAACTAGCACACTCCTTTTCCAATATGTTAGGTATATATATAATATCGCTTGGGTTCCAAATTAATATAGTCTTTAATGAAATAGTTATTAGCGGTTGGACCATATATGACATTTTAACATCTTCACTTTCACATTAGCGATTGTTACTATATGTTTTATTTAATGCACTTCGTAAGCAGTGGTATGTGTCTATTTGTGTTTATTCACAGAATTAACGTTTTAATGTATTTAAATTAAAAATGAACATATTTACCTTTAAAAAGTAGTTAAATTAAAGGAATAGTATGGATGCGTAATATTTTTGTTGCTATTAGCTAACCTTTTTCACTGCAACTAAGCCTGAGAGAAATGATTTTGTTAAACATTTTTATGTAAAAAAGTAATGTATTATTTGAAACAGTAAGTGAAATATCGTCAAACACGATACTAGTCAATGTGCAAGAGGGTCATTAAATTAATTTTTCCAGATAAATAGTATTGTTTCTGTAGGAAGTGTTAGACTCAATAAATCTACTGGTTTATTTAACTTTATTTATCCGTAGCGAGTCATCCCTGTATTATTATTATTATTATTATTCAAATGACTTTGTGATAGTAATACTTAAATATTCTTAGCAGTACAAGATAATTAACAAGTCAGAGAGGGGGTTAATAAATAAACAACTACATTCTAAAACGAATTATTATTGTGAAATAAAAAATTGTTGTTAATAATTTCACTTAGATGCTTCCGTGTGCTGTAAATTTACAGATTTAGTTATCTAGTAAAATTTTGCAGCATAGCAACTTTTAATTGTTGTGGTGGTATTGAGACTGGTCTAATGCAACCCTCTATGTTAACCTATATTGCGCAAGCCTTTTTATTTCCGCATAACTAGCACATTCAACATCCTCCCTAATCTGCTTAGCGAATCCATCCTTGGTTCCCTCTTCTGTTATCCCACACACTTCCCTCTAATGCCAATTTTACATTCCCCTCATGCCTTAAATCGTAGCCTATTAATCCATCCCTTCTCTTGGTCAACGTCCTCCCTATTGTTTGTTCTTCCCCTATTATGCTTAGTGATTCTATCCACCCATCTGATTGTCGCCTATCGCACAACATATCAAAGGCTTCTATTCTTTTCCTTTCTGTAACTCCTATCGCCCACCTTTCTCACCTATATACTCCATACAAACATTTTTAGCAACGATTTCCTAATATTCACAATTATATTACCCGTAAGTAAATTCTTCTTTTTCGTGAAAGCCTTCCTTGCCTGTGATGTCCTATTCTTTTTGTCTTCTCTCCTTCTACCAACCCTAGTTATTAGGCTTCCCAAGTAGCAGAATTTATTAACTTCCGTCAAAATATCCCTTCCTAATCTAACACCCTTTGTTATTCCACTGTTTTCCATACTACACTCAATTACCTTGGTTTTCACTGTATTAATCCTTATATTGAATTGTTTCTCCAGGACCACGTTCGGCCATTTTTTCATTTCTTTTTCTGACTCCCTTAATACTACAATATCATTGGAAAAGCGTAGGATTTTTATTTATTCTCGCAGAATGAATCCTTTTCTATATATTCTTTTTTCACTTTCTTCATCGTCTGTTATATATATATATTTATTTATATGTTAAACAGCATGGGCTACAGATTGCATCCTTGCCTTACTCCTTTCTTGATTACAGCTTTCTGTTCTTCATATTTTATTCTAATTACTGCTGCCTGTCTTTAGTAGAGGTTATGTATAAGCCTCCTTTCTCGTTATTTTATTCCATTTATTTTAATTAATAATTAATATTATTATTATTGGTAGTTCGCCAACGACCTGCTTCAAAAATAAACTATTCCGAAAAGATAACTGTAGGTAGTTCTCTGGACATGTGAACTGCCGTTTGTAAACCAGAGGCAGGTCGTGAACGAGGGAACTCGTTCGAGTCCAATAATATCGATGAGTCCTTTTTTATTAAAAGTTATGAGTTAATTCGTTGTTGATTTTTGCCCTTTTTCCTTTATTGGCTGCGTATTTCTTTCTCTATCGTCAGTCAGTCACCTCGTATGCGTGATGTTACCTACAGTGTGACATCTTCAAGTGAAAGATAATCTTCATATGGTCACGGAGACTGGGATTAAGACTGCTGGAGAATCGATATGTTGACCACGTTTCACTCCAAATTCGGAATATGCCATGTACGATGACATTTTGCAGTCAACTCGGTAGGCCAAGGTCCTTTATGGGCTGCAGAGCCAAGGAAGAACAACAGGTGTTTCAGATAAAGACAAATTATATCTTGATATCGTTTTAGCGGATGCTCTACAAAACCCTAGTATTTAATACTCAAATTTAGTTTAATAACGAGCACATGTCTAAATTAAAGGAAATACTCGTATCTGGTATCAGCGTATAATGTCATCCTACTCCTTTAACATTTTATTTATGCGTGTTTTTGGAGAAGTTAGTCATGGAATTGAAAAATAAATATTTATGAAAATTGCAAAAGGTAGAGGCCTAGTTACAGAAATAAATTAGTTATTAAATAAATACCAGATTTTTATGCTAGCCTTGTAGTTCTCGTCAGATTATGAAAAACGTGAGAGCCACGAGAAAGACACAGCAGAATCCAAAAAAATGTGGTATTTATTTAATTTCTAACTTATTGTTTGTAATTTCGTTATTTTTTTATCACTTTGAACACACGTGTTTATATTTAAATAAATATCTTTAATTGCCGCATGAATTACAACTCGGTCTCCAATATAGTCACCATGAGTTAATCAACGAAATTTGTAACATACTCATAAAGGACCAAGGAATGAGTCAGCTAAGTTGAACTACTTCCAAACACTAGTTGAGTACAATAGATGAAGCGTTACAGAACTATTCCCTTAAAGAACTATCTTGTCAATCACTAGTTTTTAATATATTTATTCTTCTCCCGTACACAAATAATGTTTTAAACCAACAGTTCTTTCTAGATGAAACAAGAGACTATCTATCTGGTTCAATCATAAGCCTCGTACAGTAAATCTGGAAAATTAGGGTTGTTTCAGTTTTGCTATAATTACCCCACCACGCACACTCTCCACCCGTATGGAATTACGCAATTGCTAATTGGTGCTGAGACCCAGCAGTGTTAGAGGTCGATCCGTTGCCAGACAATTTTTTTTTTCACTTCAAAATCTCGTGTTACCATGTTTCAAATAACCCGTTCAGTTTAAAGTTGAAAAAAGATTAAAAATAAATCAATAAACAAATTTGTGTAGCCAAATTTCATGTATCCATGTTTCAAATGATACGTGCAGTATAAGTTATAGAAAGGGATAGTAAATAAAACCTTATATATATATATATATATATATATATATATATATATATATATATATTGTAACGACCCGTTGGTTCTGTATACATATTTTGTTTCTTGTAAATTTATTGTTATGTTTATCGCAGCCGCCATTTATTTCGATTGCCATCTTACGTTATGTAAGATAATTCCCTTCCTATGCTATTAAAGGGGAGTTGCCTGTTTCAGGATCACCCTCATGTAGCCTGTTAACCAAAAATAAAGATTGTTGATGTAATCAGTTTATTGTTCGCGAAAAAAGTTCGACTTAAAATAATGCTTATTTCATTCATATTTGTTTCTTATCACAAAAATATTATTTTATGATATCTGAAAGATATTTATTCCATAACATTAGTTTAATGAATATTAATGTTTTTTTTATATCAAAGCATATTAATCACAGGAGGTTTCTTTTATGCTTTGAGAAAAATTGACGAACGGGTGGAGATGATAGATAAGATCTTTCAGGATTGGACAGAGAAAGACCGTGGAAGGGAGACCTATTTGAGTGCAGTAAATTTTTTCATCACTTTGACTTTACCGTAAATCTACACGCTCGAACTGGCGAATTAGCTTGGGCAATTTCCCTATTTATTTAGCTACAGCAATAGAGGCTGGTATCGGAAAATAAAGCTAGTCGCTTCCACAGTTTCACAGTTGGTGTAATATGCCAGGCTGAGAAGAGAAGATGACAGTATATATATGTATATTGTTGTTAATTTAATTAATTTAGTGCTGAATGATATTTCTCTATAGCCGATATCGATAAAACCTAGTATAAATGAAAGCCGGAATATAAACTGAAATGAATGGAAAATAATTAATAAAAGGAAATTAATCAGATAAATATAGCATAGTTACCATTTTTAAATTTTAATAAGAATATTTCAAATACGTATATTTACCCAAAGTGTGCTTGTTAATGTAGGCGTTGTTCTTATATAGAGATATGTAATATTTATATAACATGCCATTTTACTACTTTTTCAGGATTATAAAGGACCATATTTCGCTGGAACACCATAACCAGCGATTTTTATCTTCCCCGCTTCCAAAGACTCTACTCTCTATATTATAAACGCTTTTCATTAGTATTTCTTTTTCTATAAACTCGGCGACGGTCACAACCTTCAGTTCTGAAAGTAATTCTACGTCAGCTGTGGTGAAAGACAAAACACAGCAGCTGCCAAGCAATTAAGTGGAATGGAGGAGGTTTTGTTACGTTTTCAGTTTTTGTCTCCGGCAGACGACTCAAACCACAGCGGCAATCAATAATGAATTTAACTAACGCTCGATCAAGTCACCGCAGGTCAAAAACGCTGCTATTCTCCGGGCAGAATGACCATGGTTCACTTGCACATTAGAGAACGGAATATAATTTTTCAGGCACATAACTTCATAGAAGCAACTTTGGAATTATTTGTTTGTTTTTGTTGTCGTATTCAGTCCTAAGACTTGTCTGATGCAACCCTCTATGCTAACCTATCGTGAGCAAGCCTTTAATTTCATTATAACTAGCACAACCCACATCCTCCCTGATCTACTTAGCGTATTGCATCCTTTGCCTCCCTCTTCTGTGCTAACGTTACAAACTTCCCTCCAATGCTAATTTTACAAGACCCTCGTGTCTTAAAACGTGGCCTATTGATGTATCCCTTGTTTTAGTCAACCATATCCACCCATATGATTTTTGCATTCGCCTATAGTACCAAATTTCAAAGGCTTCTATTATTTTCCTTTCCCCAACTCTTATCGCCCACGTTTCGCCCCCATACAACGCCATGCTCCATACAAGCATTTTTAGCAACTATTTCCTAATATTCACAATTATACTACCCGTAAGTAAATTCCTGTTTTTTGCGAAAGCATTCCTTGCCTGTTCTATTCTACTCTTTATGTCTACTATACTTCTACCATCCTTAGTTCTTATGTTTCACAAGTTGCAGAATTCTGTAACTTCATTCAAAATATCCGTTTCCAATCTAAAACCCTTCGTTATTCCACTATTTCCCATCATAAACGCCATCACATTGGTTTTCTCTCTATTAATCCTCAAGTTGTAGTCTTCCTCCAGGATCACATTCATGCCATTTATTATTTTTCCAAGTTTTCCTCTGACTCCACTAATACTACAGTATCATCAGTAAACCTTAGGGTTTTTATTTATTTTCCTTGCATTTTGATTCCCTTTACAAAACTTTAATGGAAAGTAAATTTTAACTATAATTTCCTGTCTTTTCAACAAAGCGTCACAACTTAAAAATTGGTCTTAAATATTTAGTAACATCTGTCAGTACTACAAAAACTTTGATGTTTTGTTAACTTGATCAACAATAACTACATATAAATTAATTTGGCTTAAAATAAATATAATGAAAGTGTTTATAAATCAAAGAGACTTAAATCTCCATTGCCCAAAAATGTAAAATTTCGAATTGTGGCATTATTTTTCCAGGTTAGCGATTTTATTACATTCTAAACTGATGCTATCAGATTGTTACAATCTACATGGAAAGTTATAATCGCGATTCGTTTGTTTTAAAGAATTCCAAACTGACTGTAAAACCTGGAGTATATTTAATATAATGCCAAGTTTACGGAATCAACCAGTGTTATCACGACACTCGCGTGAGGGAATCGCTTGTTTCGGAGTTCTGAAGATCGCTGTCTTACTTTCCGCTGTACGCCTTTAATAGTGAAATGCCGTGGCTTGTACAGAAACTTTTATTGTAGTCTACATGCAGCTGTACTAACTAACCACTAGCCGAAGCCATGAACTTATTATTTTTAACTGGCATAACAAGAACTTCGCATGCTATTAAAGGGATGTTGCCTGTTTCAGGATCACCCTCATGTAGCGTGTTAACCCCCCGCAAAAAATAGTCAATCAAACTGAAGAATTTTACTTTCTTGATGTAACTTGGGATAGGAAATTAACTAAGCGAAAAGTATTTTAGGGGCTAAGTATAAATTGTAAAACTAACCCACAAGGAGGACAGTGAGAGTCTCGAGGGTGTCTTGCTCGGGGGAAGCGTCGGGCACTTCCCCCGTGCCGTTTCCCACTGGCACAGGCTCCACCTGCAGCACACAAAGCATAATTAAAACAAGGTGTTAACGCACAATGCTAGAGAAACGTCATATAATTAAGACAATAATATTAATTAGAAAATATAAACTATGGGATGCGAAGAATAAGATATTTATAAAAGGGAGAATGTGACAAATGTTCATAATCTGCGATCGGTTTCTGGAATTTCATAGATCATTTAAGTGTTTTTAGCTCTTAAAAGGGTAGTTTTTCAATTATAGACAGACTGGGTCAATTACTTTCCAAGAATAATTTATATGCGAGGTAGATCTTTCAGACTGATAAATGAGTTACTAAACAAAGTATCAAATGGTTTTAACCTAAGGTAACTTTTCTAAGACACTAGTCAGGTGAAAAAATAAAAATAAATTATTTTTGTTTGTACAAATTTATACGAATTTAACACGTGGACAGACTGCTACAAATTTTGGTACACACATTATTAGACCCTCTATCAGAGACACTGCCATAGTTAGAAACACCTAGCTTGAACGAGGAACGAGTCATATATATTTATTAAATGTGTCAGGATTAAAAGTCAGGTACCATTCACGTACTGAAAATAGGAGAATCGCCATATTTAAAGAGGAATGATGGTCTGCTAGTCTTTGTAAAATACGAACTCATGGAAGATTGTTGATAAACACTACGAAATAATTTTTGAAAATGTGTAAGTTTCTTACACGATAAAGTGGAAGGATGATGATGATAAATAATACGAAATATATTATTAAATATCTAAGATTTTAAACCATGGAATATTTCAAATCAATATGACATAATTATTTTAGGGTATCAGGCAACATGAAGGTGATCCAGGAATGGAACAGAAAATTGAGGATGAGGAAGAGAGAGGAAACAGCCAAAGGTTGATTAGAGCATTAGTTTAAGGATCGTACCCGGTATTCAACTGAAAAAGATACAGTGAAACCTCTAAAAATCTGTAACATGTAGCTAGAGCTCTTAGAAATTTGTCTCACGCTCATCCGAATGATGGGAGAGGAGGCTGCTTCTAGTTCGCAGAATTCCCTTTTCCATGCTTCGGCCAATTTCGAACCAATAGGATATGACTCGTTCCTCTTACCGTATGGCAAAAGTCTGCGACTGAGAAAGTGATTGGGTTACATCGGCGTGTGAGAACCTTTAAAAGTAGACAGAGAAAGAGACATCCGCGAAGGTAATACCCATCATCACTCTCGGGAGAAACACCTTCTGTAGCTAAGATTAGCTCCCACATGTTCAATTACGAACTATAGGTTTATTTGGGTAATAGACTACATGATGGTGAATCACCGTTAATAATATAGGAAGGGAATAAGAATGGGCGTATAAAAAGTAGAACAAGGTAGCCAAAGGCTGACTAAGGTTTAATGATCCTATCTGGCGATTCACCTAAAAGAGATGCAGGGAAAAGGCTAGAACACCTGCATTAGATATGTCAAGCATTTGGGGACTATTCTAACGCCCTTCCGAATGACGGGAGAAATATTTTCAAGTGAGAATGTCAAAGAATTAACATTATATATAATTAGTATTTTTTCTCTAATAAGGATTTTGAAGAGAACAAGAAAAAAATATCCAGAAAGAAGAGTTGTCCATAACCTCTACAGAAGGCAGTCAGCAGGGCAGGAAAAGAAAGCAAAATTCAAGAAAGAAGTAAGACAAGGATGCTCTTTAACTTACATATAGAACAGGAGATGAAGAAAATTAATCAAAAGTAATCAAAATATTAGGAGAAGAAATAAAAAAGTAGATGACTTGAAAACCATAATAAATGGTATGAACGTGATCCTGGAGGAAGAGTAAAGCAAGAGGATTAATAGAAGGAAATCCAATTAGTGGAGTGCGGTATGGGAAACGGGGAATAGCAAAGAGAGTTAGATTGTGAAGGGATATTTTGGAGGAATTTAAAGAAATCTGCTACTTGGGTAGCATAATAACTAGGGATGGTAGAAGTACAGTAGATATAAAGAGTAGGGTAACACAGGCAAGGAAGGTTTTTCGCAAAAAAAGACGAATTTACATACGGCTAATACAAAGCAATAATTTCTATAAATGTTCGTATGAAGTGTGGCGTTATATGGGTGCGGAAGGTGGATGGTAGGAGTTGCAGAAAGTAAAAGAACAGAATCCTTTGAAATGCTGAAATTCAGATGGTAAAATCACTAACCAGAAAAAAAAGAAAAGCAATCAATATGAAGGACTTTGAACGAGAGAAATGATAGATTAATAGATCACGTTTTGAGACATGAGAGTCTTGTAAATTTAGTATTAGAGGGAAGTATAAGAATAGAAGACTGAAGAATAGAGGGCCAAGGATGTAATACTCAAAGCAGTTTATGGAGGATGTAGGACGATGTTAGGTATGCAGAAATGAAAAGGCTTGATCAGTATAGGTTAGTACGGAGGGTTGCATCAATCCAGTCTGATACTGAGTACTACTACAACAACACAGATGTTTAGTGAAAAGTTCATATAATTACAACACGGGTTTAGAACATCAGAAATAACTGTAAATTTTTATAATGAAAGTAATACTTCGATGAATTATGAGTTGAGTGACAATCATCTAAACGGATTGCGTCACAATACATTGGAGAATTATAGCGGATTGAGTGGTGACGTTCCCGTGGCATATATTATTTGGTTACTTGTACGTAGCTATGGGTAGGAATTAATAAACTATATTTTTCCGCGTACAAGAGTTATCGTGAGTATCTATAAATGACAAAAATGAAACTAAAAATCAGGTTTTTGGTGTAACATGACGTCAGAGACTCACAAGATTCAAATACCTAGATCTCTGTTAATTAGAGTAGGGACTGAAAAGGACTAGGATAGGCAGGCGTGTTAACATACGTTTTCAAGTTAAATCACATTAAAGTAGATTAGTGCAGAATTCAATACTGTACCGGGCACCCAGCTAGGTATTAATAACCACCAACATTCCATTGAATTAGGATGTGTCGTAAATTAGTTGTCAGTATTCAATAGTTAATTCAGTTAATAATAAGTGGCATATTTTCAGAATTTAAAGTTACAATTGAATAAACCTGTGTGGAAAATAGCTTACCAGATCGTCCAGAATAATGAATGAAATATGACCATGTTGAATGGTTAAGCTGTTCTATAGAATTGTGTCATCCCTCAATGTACTGTAAGTTCCAAATGCCCATCCGTAGAGGTGGATGGTAATTTTAATTGGATAAGATCTACAAATTTATAGATTACTTTGATTGCAGTTTTTAGATAAAATGATAATTTTCGAAAATAAAATAATTCGGCTGTTTGCAGGTGTTTATGTATTTTCTCGGTACGTCAGAAATACAATTATCCAAAAGGATTCATGCATTCTGAATATTATTCATCATATTATACGTATAAATTTATAACAATGGACGTAAATGTTCACATCGAGAATAATTCGTATAGTGACTTATCCCAATGTACCTGTTATTAACGCAGCCATTTCGGAAAATTCATTTTCGTTGCAATTCATACTTCAATCTTTGGAGCCCTTTCTAGGGTTTCCTTTGTTTTATCATCTACCGTAAAGAGAATTTGAAATGCAGTCTCACAGAACAATAAAGCGAGTCACCGCTCCCGGCCTTCCATGCCAGCCCCATTGTTGTTCTTTTGTGTAGCCTTCTTTATTTCGTTACCTTCTACAACTTTTAACAGGCGTTATAAAACCGTTTGATGGATACAGAGTTGTTTGAGAGTTTGCCGTTGATCCTAATTACCAATTGTATTGAAACATTTGTCAAACAAGTTTTGAGGCATTGTTATTTTGGACATTACATGTTAAAGCAATAATAAAACAGAATTTTTATGAAAAATATGGCTTTATATTAAAATTGAAATATTCGCTATTCGTCACCAGGAGCTCAGTAACTATTATTGGAATACATAAAATTTTATGAGAAAAAAACTTCTACAACACAGATAAAATTCCGAATGGCTACAATTAATTACATCGCACCACTTCTTAATTTTTAAATATATACTCCTTGTCACAAAACTACAACATCCATGTCTGATCGCAATACACAACGCACATTGTGTCGTGCGTTTTTTCTACTACTTGAAAACAAATTAATCTTTCCGAGATTCAGGTCAGCGACAATAATTTGATAGTTGCCAGATTCAAGTGATTCAAGTCTAACCGTGACGTTAATTTTTATGGAAGTGAAATATAAAAATAAAAATCAGGGTAACTGTACTTTATCATTTTCGAACAATATTAAAGGGAATATTTTGGATACTGTTTCTCTACACAAATTCCCCTATTGTAAACGTAATCGGTAGAAGAGGACTTATTCATAATACCTATTAGAATTATAACAATTTGTTTAAATTGGAATTTAAATAAATCAACAGACCTGTTTCAATTTGAAAACCTAAACCATTTCTGGTATAGTATTTCCATATTGAAGCGTTTACCTCGGCTGCTCTAC
Organism: Eucriotettix oculatus; assembly: GCA_034510155.1. Lineage (NCBI taxonomy): Eukaryota > Metazoa > Arthropoda > Insecta > Orthoptera > Tetrigidae > Eucriotettix > Eucriotettix oculatus. The sequence continues at coordinate 133,375,665 of CM067376.1, read as the reverse complement.
GACGATAATATTTCGTAGGAGGAAAAGGATAGGGCGCAAGGTATTTTCATAATAAATACCAAACTTTAAATGTTTAAAAACTATTTAATCAATTCAGAGTCATGAGTAACGTTATCTAGTACAGGGTGTGGTTATTACACAGACTACATTTACTTTCACTTGATGGATACTCAATTAGCATACAAATAAGTCGACAAATATAACCAAGTTCACTTCTAGGCTTCGTGCTGTATTTGGGTTTAACACGTATTTTTTTAGCTAGTTCATTAACCGTTTATAAACCACATCTTGCCGGCGACTGACTAAAACAAACATATTCGTTTTTCACCATATTGCATAAACGGTCACATGACCTCGACAGCCAATCACACGCACACTATTTCCCGCGTTTGGCCCAGTTACCTGTCACAGTATTTTCGTTTTACAGTGAAATATCAAGTGAACACCGCAATGAGGAGATATTCTCCCTCGTATGCTTACGTCAGCAACTACGCAACAATGGTGTTTGCTCGTTTGTACCGCTTTCTGTACCGGGATGTAACTTACATATTACAATATATATATATAATACTCTTCAATGAATATATTTAACTTCGCTTGAATAAACTATTATTATTATACTTATTGAACAATCTGTTAACAATCAGAAAATAAGTTATCTTTATGATCGCATATATTGGCTTTCAGGGAACATTATGCAAATCTATTGTTTATAACTTAATTATTTAATTAGCATAGTCTCTTTTTGTCCCCTCCGTACTTCTCTCCTCAATGCCCGTGAGTATATATTTGAAAGTTGTTGATGTCACTCTGGAGTTCTCATAAAACTTTGTCGGTTAAATGTTACCAAGATCTTTTAACTTTCCTTTATAGTCTAGGTTATCCGTTAGCAAACCCTGTTATTTCTCAACTTACTAACAAATACTTTTTTTGGACTTACCAAGAAATACGAATCGTTTATGGGCCCATATTCACTGATAGAATAAACAGATATTCGGAACATGTCTGGAGCAAAATCGTACCATTAATGAAAGTGAAGTGTTCGATTTTTCCTGAGGAGAGTGACCAGGAAATACCGACTGAAGAGGAGAACAATGACGAAAAGCCGTGAGGCAAATTAAATCGACCCCGCCCTAAAGTAATGCTAACGCGCGTCCTTGGACGGTATAGAGTCGATTGGAAAGGTTTTCGTGGTTTTAGTGAGTAAGTGTTCAACGCTATCCGAGAGGTGCCGACCCCTCTCGGGTGTCCATAATGGATTCCCACAGCTATCCCTCTTAAAAAACTGTAAATTCTTTGCCAAATTGCCAGCCGACGATAGATTTTAACTATTTGAGGGTATGCTTAGTAAAGCGTTGTAAATCTCTATACTTGAGATTCGCCAGTAAATTATTTTACCTGAAGAGAACTCCTGAGATACGAAAATTTGACCATTTATGACGGCGGAGTATATTTTGTGTGGAAGTATGTACTGAAGAAGACGTGACATTCTACCAATATCTATAGCTCCGTCCAACGGCTGACGTTCAGCAGTGTAAAGATCAAATTGCATCTTGAGGATTTATGAAGTTTAAATTTCCACTTGTAGCGATCAACCGTTTGGGACTTCAGCTAACAAAGATTTCACGGTTTTTATAAAATCATGGGAAAATAATGGGAATTTTTGGGATTTGGTAATTTAGTCAAGACTGAAGATTTAACGTCAAAATATAACAATTTCAACAGGGGATAAGCGTGTAAATCAAGAATCTGCATGAAAACGGAGAGAGGTCTTACACACACACATATATATTTATTTGGGTTAAATTACAGTTATTGGTGTCTCGGAAGTGACGGTTTCTGTATACCATTACATGTCACGAACCGTTATGCGACAATCGAACTAAACAAGACGAATCATTCATCATTATAATAGAAAAGAGATAAGACAACCACATGAAATATTGAGAAACAGATTTTTGAAATAACTGTACATGACGTTCCCAAATCGGAATGGATACTGAAAGACTGGTGACTGTATCTCAAAAGTTGTCAGTACAGCTGAGAGTCATTGCCGTGGGTGTTTCTACCTCAGGTAGTAACTTATCAGAACATCAATGAGTGCGATACCACGTTTCCGCTGTATTTATTGCATCCCATAAATATATACGAGACCGACAGCAAATGGTGAAAGTAGGGAACGAATTATCCTCAAAAAAGATTTAGATACAATAAGAGATTGGGCACTTGCTAACAAAATGAAAATAATTTGTAACAAGAGCAAGGCAATAAGTTTTTGTAGTACTTAATTATAAGCTCAGCGGTAATGAAATAGTACAAGAAAGTAACTGGAAGTATTTGGGTATATACTTGAGCAGTAATGCGTATTGGGAATATCAAATACAACATGTGACTAGGTAAGCATGGAAGGCACTACATTTCGTCATGCGGATTTAAAAAAAAGGAAACTGTGAAACACTGTAACTTGCGTATAAATCTCTCGTGCGTTCAATACTACAATACAGCTGTATTTGTTGGGATATGTTAGTAAAACGACGACAAAATTTACGTCTCGGGGCTCTTTTTAAAGCGTACGCAGGCCAACAATCCTGGGATGATATTGCGCCAAAGTTTTTAGAAGTAAATTATTTCAGTAGAGGGTACCATAATTGTAAAATTGGGCAGAAAAGCTTTAATACTGACGTTGGGAAATATTCATTTTTAAATCGGACTATAAGGGATTGGAACAATTTACCTGTAGAGGTTTTTGAAACATTCCCTCCCAATAGCAACGTTTTACCGGGAAGAATTATGAAGTGTAAGCGATGGTGAAATGTAGTGCGACGAAAAAAAACATCTGAACAATGCGTACTTTTTACCTTTTTCTTTAAGATGTAATTTATATTATTATTATTATTTGTAACTATACACATTCCTTATGTTAAGCTTATTCTTTGTAACTGCCACCGAGCGTTACTCAATAGAAGTATCAATAAATTAATATATATATATATATTTAGATATTAGAAAATATTTAGATATTAGAAAATTTTAATGAAATGTTCTCTCTCGCTTGTAATAATTTTTCATGATATCGGACTCTACAGGCAGCGAATATTTATGGAATAGTTAGTTAGGCCGAAGTAGGCGTCTCAGTATGAAATATCCTCAGAAGAAAAGAAATCAGGACTCTGAGTAATTATTGAAACCTATTCTTGAATTGGAAAACAAGAATTTAACTTCCTTATAATCCAACATCTAATTATTACAAGAATAAAAAAGCTGTTTCTTAAAATTAAAAACGTATAGGTTAACATAATGCAATTAAGCACACTTTGAAGTGTATTTACCGATAAACATACTTATCTCACAGTGGAATTTAACAAACCATTGAACAATGTCGATCTCGGAATTATTTCGCTTTGCTTGTTTAATTTCAGCAAATAGAAGTTTGTAGTCAATGTTACACAGAGTTGACGGTCTCGGCAGGCTGGAAGTTAATTTCAATTACCTCGTAAATCCGATACCTTTACCGCAAGATTGTGGCAGCAATATGAGTTTGCCAACTTAGGTCAACTATGTGACTGCATAGAATTCATTATATCAGAGCTCATGACCCTTCCGTCAACCGTACTCGTATGCGATATTAATATAGTGTTGGCAATTTTGCATGATGAATTCAGGAAATCTATATAATTATTTCGTTTACCATTAATTTATTTATTCAAATGAATCTCATAAAAATATTCATTCGCCGAAATGTACATGAATATCCGTTAGTACTGATTACATCAGATTATAATTACAATACTTTTAAATGGTCTTGTTCCCTTAAATAAATTATAGATCCGGAACCTAATAATTACATATTGTGCCAGGCTTACGTTCAATTCACTAATCCATTCCTGTCTTTCTTCTAAAATAACTATACGCTCCTGATTGAGCTTCGGTTGAAGCATTTCTACTTCCTTTGACTTGAATTCCATGCACTTTTGATCAATTTATGCAATGTCCATTCTTCACGTATTCCCTAGAATTAGGGTGTGAAGAATGTAATTAGTGAATTGTAGGTGAGCCTGGCTTACGTATACTGGAAAGGAGGTATGTTGAATCGGTCCTTGGACGTCGACTCGGATTAACTCAGTTGGTAGAACGCCTGCCCGGAAAATGGGAGGTCCGGGGTTCCAGTCTCCTGGTCCGGTCGACAGTTGTCTATTCCTGTCTTTCTTCTTAAAAAATTAGGTTGCAGTAGTAACTCCTAATGAGTGAAAAAAAATTCAGTGTTTGGCTATAGCAGATAAAAGTGTTATTTTATTTACTTAAATTCTTTTAGGCATTTAATTTAATAATCCAATTTATTCTCTCAAACATTTATTCTAAGCCATATTGGTATTTTTTTATACTTATAACAATTCGCCTCGTAATTTCTGCAGATAAATTTCCCTATTAGTTTAGAAAATCAGTTCGACGAAATATGCTTTTGTCTACAATTAAAATTATGATGAATTACGGAAGTAACAAAGACTAATGATTTAGGAAACAATTACAATGCACTGTTTCGTTTAACATTAATATAATATAATATAATATTATATAATATAATATATTATATAATATTATATAATATAATATACTCCGAGTGGAGTAAATGGTCATTAAACTATAAATTAATCATTATGTACTTAAATAGGGGTTTTCAATAGGCCGGGTTGATGTTGAAATGTAATAAAACCATGTGTGACGTATAAATGAAATTATTTTTTATTTGAAAGGGTATAAATGTTCCTTTAAAATAAAGTTTTTTTTAATACTACACACACTGCTGTTTTTCATTAATTCAACTGTATTAGTCAACACGTGAGTTAATTGTCACCGACCACGTCCCAGTTTTTACCATTAATGCCTTTATGGGCACACCCCGACCTATGCCAATAAGCAAATAACTTTGAATTAATCGGGATGATGACTGATGCGTCAATAATACTCCTCGTACCATAAGCACAATAGCTTAAAAGATATAAAAAATCCTAGTACATTAATAGACTGAATGAGTCCAAGGTACTTTAATGCAGCTATAAATTCTTCTGTTTACAAAAGGAAGAAAAGATTAAAATAAGGTACTTTGAGTGTGTCAGAAATACCAACGGCACCTCAATGAGTTGAAAAATACTTCCTGTACCACTCAGTAACTTTAGGGGATTCGGGAACTGTTAAAAATACGTTTGATAGCTTATGAGAGTCAAACATTTTTACCTTCATGGACAACTGCCAAAATAATTCTGTTTGAAACTTGTAAACTTCTGTCCAATAATATTACAGATTGTAATTGGATGTTCGCTAATAACACTCGGGATGATGCGACATAAACCCTTAATAAAATAAACATACTGCAGACTTAATATAAATACATTCCTATAAGAAGTTGATTCTTTGGAAAACATTTAACAGTATTATTAATTAACTAAAACTATAACTCTTTATTTTAAAAATTTTGAGTAATAGATTGCGAATTTGGCAACTCGTAATGGTTAAATACTTTGAATGTAATGCTGAAACTTTTTGTGTCAAATGATTATTATATTGTTTAAATGTGGGTTATAACAGCTCATATTTAAACTGTCAGTTATTAAAAATATTACTAGAGAGACTGTAATTAAAATCTGTGCCATTAGAAAGTGAACAAATAGTAGCCATATTAGACGCATTTAAATACATATAGTTTTAAATTGTTTATCTATTATTTTACAGCTAGAAGCTTAAATTATGAGTTAAGTTTCACAGCAAAGCCAAATGTAAAAATAAAAATCCGCCAATTCTTCAATGTTTGGTAATCAATTATTTGCAATACTCGCATCATTCCGACAGTCTTTTCGTATCGCCAGTAAAATATATTAAATTGTATTAATTGAAAGAAATGTTCACATTTAACTATGTATAAAAAAATAAAATTCAACATACGCACATAACCAAATATTATAAAGAATATTAACTACAAGTTATTAGCAACAAATGAATTAATTAAAAACAATTAAAACATTTTACGTATTTTTATCTTTTATCTAGCATCGATTTGAACTGAAATTCGTATTACAGGTCAAAGCCAAGCTTGGCCGAGGTTCCGTGAAATGTCACATCAAGTATTTAAATGACGATTACAAATAAAGAGGAAATAAAGCTCACATGTCTTTAAAAAACGGAAAGGGGCAAGTCTTGCAATAATTGTTTTAAAAGACGAACTTCAAGAAAACGAAAATTAGCCCCTCCAACTGATATTATTTCATTATGAGTTCATCTGTTTTCGAGAATATAATAACACCGTTACAAACATGAATACATTTCGTAAATTGAACTTAAAAATGTGTACTGTGACGTCACAGACCTGAACGCAAAGAATAGTTTTACTTACATCGACGCATTATTTATTTAAAAATACTTCCATCTTTAAGAAATACTTTCAGGATTTTTAAAGTTAAATGCAACAAATTTTATTTCTATTCATTTACGTGTTTGAAATTATATAACTAATACAGAAACATACATGCAATTATACATTTCTTTATTATAATGGAAATATGTCGCAAATAATTCTATTATTTCATTTTCGAGAAAATAATCTTATACTTACTGTAAAAATTATTGTCAGGTAATAGCTATACACATTTCAACCAAAAAACTATTCCGAGTGTTATGCCGCGTTGTTTTCTGAAAACGAGATTGAATTGCTATTTATTAGCATTAATTTACATTTTATCTCCTTGGTCGGAAGCATTGATGATGTAGAGATCTTTTTGTAATTCAAATTATCCTGTTTGTTTATTATTTAAATAGAAGTGATTCAGCCACAATTCGTTTGACTCGGGGTTTAATATTGTTTGCCAGTTGTGTATAGAAATTAGGGAAATTTATGGCCCGGCAACTCTGTTCTAAGGAACTTGTAAAACTATTTCTGGATTGTGAAGGTTGTTGCAAATGTACAAGAACTTAAATAAGATCCTCATGCTTTTAACGCTTAAGCTCCGATTTGTTAACACAACTTTATGTAGGCTTTTACATGTTATTATGTTTTTATTAAAAGATATATCATACTCAGGGACAAACAGGAAATATTGTTTTGTATAAACAGTTCCAAAACTTGTAACCGAGTGGAATTAAAGCTGAGTGACGTTTGGTAACTTGCTCTGTCATCATCTTCTGACGAAACGACTGTCCGGTAGTTTTAAGAAACATCAATTGGAACTAAATTAAAAACCTTAAATTCACATAATTGAGGTATGTAAAATTATTTGTAATGATTTGTAAATGAATGCTTCTGTTCCATCCTTCAAGTTTCATGATCATGTTAGTGAGTAGATTATATTTATGAATGTCAAGTTAATATTTTTATTATTAGAATTCTTTTTTGGGCAACATGCTACCTGAGGGTCATCCTGAAACAGATAAGCCCCCTTTAATAGCATAGGAAGGGAATTGAAAAGGTGGGATGTGTAAGGTAGAGAATGGTAGCCAAAGGTTGACTAGGATCCCCGGGCTTAGTTTAAGGACTACCAGGGTTTCACTGAAAGAGATGCAGGAAAACCCTAGGTCGGACTTATGAGTACTATTCTCACGCCATTTCGAATGACGGGAGACGAGTTTGTTGTAGGGTCGCAGCATTTCCTTCTCCATGACTTCACCAGTTTAAGGAGGCAGTTGGCCAACTCATCCCAATGGGATTAGCTGGCAACTCGTACCGTATACCCAAGTTCTTCGACCCCAGTACATACACCTCCTAAAATAGGTATTTCTTTCCATATTGACTGCGTAGGAAATACCTCGTTTCTCTTTGGTTTTTTCAAAGTTCAAACATGCCGTGGCACCTTCATATATTTTAATTTTATTTATTGCAGAAAGGAGACATTTAGTTTATTACATTAAATGACGTTCCAAAATCGAGATAAATTGAAGATAATTTTTTGTATATTACAGTTTTACATAATATATTCTTAATTGATAATCAGAATTTTTGTATTCTATGGGTCAATTGATTATTGGCAAAGAATAATAAAAATATATAGTTTTATTAATTACAGAAAAGATACATTTAGTTTACTACATTAAATGACGCTCCAAGAATGGGCTAACTTGAAGATATATTTTTGTATATTACAATATATCTGTATATTTTTATTTCATTTTAATTAATGATCAGAAAATTTAGTATTCTATGGGGCAAAGTGCTGACTTAAGAGTAATGATTTTCTATTTAACCTTTATAATTTACTCAGTATTTTCGCAATAGAAAGTATTTCAATAATCGACTCATTTTTAAATATTAGACATTTTTTTAATATAAGACAGTTTTATCCGTTTAGTGCTCACGTTTAATTCCTTGTTAATGAAGTTGCTCAGATCGGTGACGAAAACGAAGCGGCTCTTAACAGAGAAAACTTGGAGCATTCCTTACCCCCTCCGTTTATCGAGAAGCGATCAATAAGAGCTTCAGCACACCTGCGATCTGTACCAAAGTAATAGGGCGACTACTGATGGGAAGCTGAAAGGATTTCACAAATAATAATAGCCTCTTGTCCGAGACTGCGTTGCCACTTATTGGAGTTATCCTTTATTAACGTACATTTTATTGCAGAGATCCTGAACACTTCATAATTTATGTTATATTAACACTAAGAGAGGCGTCTTCTAGATAATCTGAGGCTGTCTTGAAAGTTTATTTAGTTTTTAAAGTTAGCAAAGTTGCACATCAAAACTTTTGGGTTTAGTTGAGGTTCTATAACATCCACTTTACCATTTCCTTTCAGCAGCTACGTTGAACTACTCAAACTTTTACTGGACGGAATAATAGAGTCTCTTTACCGCTATTATAATATGCTTTAGCACATCGTATAGGCCTATAACAGTGACGAGTTTGATTTACGTAAATCCCCTTTTTACTAATAGTGAAATAAATTTACAAGGCAAATAATGCAATATTTAACAAACCGTAGTGTTTTAGTACAGATTATATTAATATATTTCAATTAAAACAAATATAAATAAAATGATAATAAATAACCGAATAATTTATTTTATAATGTATAATATTATTTTATAATATATAATATTATATACAATATATTTCTTTTGTTATTACGGTATTAGATCCTAAGACTGGTCTGCTGCAACCCTCTATGCTAACCTACCTTGCGATAAACTTCATTTCCGCATAACTACCACATACAACATTCTCCATAATCCGCTAACGTATTCCATACTTTTCATCCCTCTTCTGTTTTTATCCCACACACTTCTCTCTTAGTGCTAATTTAACAAGTCCCTCATGTCTTAAAACGTGGCTTATTAATCTATCCCTTCTCTTGGTCAATGTCCTCCAAATTGTTATCTCTTCCCCTATTCTGCTTAGAACGTGTTAGTAAGTTACTCTATCAACCTATTTGTTTTTCTGAATTCCTCTACACCCGATTACGGCTCTAAATCGAAACAGTAAATAATATAATATTGAAGTCGTCTTTTTGTACGCTCATACTCATCCGTTTCATAAAAAATTCCGTTGCTTAAAATAAGTAATTTAAATTGGTAAAACGCTTTCTGGCTGCATTTGAGCAGATTCACGTAATACAACCAGAGCATTGAAAGTTCGCCGAGTCTCATATCAGACTAATGAGCGAGATTTTACGCAGAAGATCTAATAATTCTGCCATTATTGACAAGGGTTGCACAAATAATTTAAATAAAATTTATGATTATGAATATAAACTTCCTGGCTCATTCATTGTCATAATTTTTAAATTTTTTATTTTGAATATTAACAAAACGTTTTTAGCTAGTGGTTTTAAGTTTTATGATGTTGTTAATTTTGTATTTTTAGATTTTGAATCACACTCGATGAAGTTTAAAATGTAAGGAACGAAACATCTTGTACTACTGTTAATTAAAAGTTTTTATTATGTTTTCTGACGAATAGACTGTTGTATAAAGTTGATAAATAATAATGACTTGAGTGTCCAGGGTATTGTTTGAACACTGTAATACCGAAATAAGCGTTCAAATTTGGCTTTATAATTTACTTCTTTCTGTAAATGGTTCATTAGGCACTGTTTTATAAAGTGAGACATAACAAAAGTTCATTTATGTATTATTAATAAATAAAAAATTTATGTCATGATTTCTTAATAATTTTCGTGTCACGTCTTTCTCTCCTATCAACACGTCTGAAGATTCTTTTACGACGGTACTCGCCGATTTACTATCTGTAAATCCCGCCGTCGGAAGGCCTCCAGTCTTCGAAATTCCGTTAGTCATCACTCAGCCACAAAGGACGTTCTTATGAAGCTTTAAATAGCAGTTAAACGAAAGTAATATTTCAATCGTATAAAAACCTGTGTCTTACAGTTGAGAGAAACGGAAACTGGAAACGTGACTCCAAAAATTCAGAATAAATCCTGAAACTTAAAATTCTGTGAGTGACCTACTAGTTGTGTTCGTTTTCCTTCCATATTCCTTATTCTGCTACAAGATGCCTGGCATAAAATTAATATTTTAAACAGATTGGTATCTCTGTTCATGAAACTTATACATGAAATGCAGAATGAGAATGAAAAATTCTCGACTGGATTGGTAACAGAACCCTGGATCACTGATCTGTACATGGTTTATTTACCCGAGTCGACCCTAAGCCAATCACGAGTCTTCCCTAAGTTATTAGGCCAAGTGCAGGCTCACTTGCGGTTTATACAATCATACTTCAGGAATCAGTGAAGAATGGATGTCACAAGTAGAATTGTTAGAGGTTCAGTGAATTACTATCAGGAGTTTTGCTCTTTTTTATGTGCTTGGACGAAATGGATGGCGAAGTCTCGAGCTGAACTAGCAGTCGACTCGGGTACATTAATTGAAAAAGCAGAATCATAAAAAGCTGTGGTCTCGGGTTCGATTACGAGCCGGGTAGAGATGTTACCATCCTGATTTTTTATTGGTTGGCATTAGAAGAATGTGCTCGTTTCTTTTTGTATCATGAAACAGCCCTTAGAATTATGACTCTGCCGGGAAGGCTTATATGTACTGTTAAGGTCAAACACATCTGCTCGGACTTTGGCGGTGTGTAGTCAAAAGAATGGTGATGAAACCCAGACACAATGGCACGCCTGGGGTGTTTCCAAACTATGGTGAGATTTGGTGGCATTGGGTGGTGTTTTTCCCCAAAACCCTTGGGGGAGAGGGACAAACTGTTACTCCCAGAGAAGAGTAACCATAAATGTGATTGGTTAATATTCATCCCTGCCACCTTGGTGATATGAACTAAAGAAGTGGAAAAATGTATTAAAAAGGTTTTTCAAAAAAATGTTGACGCAGATTTCGAGACAGAAGATTGGAAATTAGGAAAAAACAGATTATTGGAATTTAGACAAGGGAGTTTGTGGAGACGCTGACCACGTATAACCCCAAATTCGGAATGTATCACGCAAGATGACAGTCCACAGACGCCTCGGTATGCGTGGGCCCTCAAGAGGACTGTTGAGCCATTGGAAGTTGTGGAGACGAAAGCGGTGATCAGATGATATTAGAGGCACGTCGTGTATCCGAGTAGATGATCAAAATTATGGGACAGGTAGTCCAAGGAAGCGAGGATAAACTGGAAAGTGTCCTAAACCAGGAAGATTAGCAGCGGCGGATCTGAATTGGATCGAGAACGACCAACATTAGGAGGATATTGAAACGAGTAAGACGCTGGAATGTCCATTATGACGGCACGGTAACTACCCCTGTAACTTTTTGCTGATTTCCTACACTGCCAGGTCCGAGTAGATTTTGTATGAAATATTTTGCTCAATGAGAAGGCCCATATCATACGACCCTGAGTTTAGAGATCGAGAATTGTTAGTTTTAAGAAATTTAAATGTATAATTTTCTATGTAATTATGTATGTAGTCTTAATTAAGAAAGAATTGCCGGATTTAAGTTTTAAAATGATAAAATTGTAAAATTGATGTAAATTTGTTTAGATTTAAGTAAGTTGTTTTCTTTTTTATTATAAAAACGTGGATTATCTGCACCAAATATATATATATATATTTATTTATTTATACTAGTCATTCATGTTCCACAATGGTGTATTCCCTTGTTAGCTTTAGACTTTCTATAAAGTACCTTTGTACCTTAGGTACCTGTAAGCTCTTTTCCAATTCTACTGATGTTTTTCTTTAAGTAGTTTGATAATTTTCTGAAGCTCCTTTTGGGAATAGCACATTTTTGAGCCAAATGATGATGGCATACGTATTTACTGTCAGCTTTTATTTTTCTATTTCATTCATCCTGGATTTTAGTCTTCTAAAATGTCATCTAGAGTTGAACTGAATATTTATGGAGATATAGAATGACCTTCCCTACCTTACATTTTCTTATTTCTGCTGATTCTTCGTGTATCCTTAGTTTCTAAGATTCTGGTAGGAAGCCGATTGGTCAAGTTTTTGAAATTCTCATTTATTATTCAATAGCACTTTTGGTTGCGTCGTTAAAGTATTTTATTTCTACACTGCTTTAAGTCAATTAGTATACAAGACAGAAGTTGTCTATAATGGGAATGAAAGGAGATAAACAGTCAAAAGTTGCCATAAGTGACAAGTCAATAAAAATGACAACAGTCGAATACTGCCCGCAGTGATGACGTCGCATGGATTTGATTCGGCGGTACAAGGAGAAGCTCTAAGGTAAAATCGGCTCCCATTTGAAAAGAACTATAGCTGGCTCTTTTTATAGACCACTAGAGAATAGGTGAGGTGTTATCACAAATTACAGGATCAATATTTTTGTCTGAGAAGGGATACACGTGATTCGTGCAACAGTAAACAGAAGACGTGTCTGGATGAGACACGGATGGCATTACTCCATATTAACTTCAATCGGTACGCAATTTAGTAATTAGTAATATTACGCCGACATTTAATTTTTTTCTTGGTGCAGACCAACATCTTTAAGCAGTTATAATATTTGTCATTGTTCTCCTAGCATAATTAAATTATTATTCTGCACACATATTTTTATAGAAATCGTAAACCAGATTTAGCAATTCTCTTGAAACTGGAACAAATTTGTTACAAATTAAATCTGATACTAAATTTTTGGTGTATTCTTTAATATAATCATTTTTTCTTTTTTGTTCAACACTTTGAATGTTCTGATTGTTGTTAATTTCTTCTCGCCTCTATATTCTCTCTTGCACAATAGATGTTTTATCTCTCCCAATAGTTTCTTATTATGTTTCATCTTAGTACTTCCTCCAATTTCAATTTCTATATCTAGTATCTGACACTTCGGATGTGTTTTGGGATCACAAAACATTGTAGTTCGAAACAACTGCATTTTTAAGCTTCTGTATATCGGTATATTATGTTGCCATTGAATTAGATTTCTTTCTTTAAATATCCGTATTAATTGATTTTATCTGGTATTTTAGTAATTAATTCATCACATTTACTTTCCTTTTATATTGTCTGTTTCCATTTCCTTCTACGTTTCTATTTATAAACTGCATTTGTTACAGAGAACTGTATGCATTCCTGAAACTAAACCAACAATTTTCCTTTTTCCGAAGCCGTATGATCTTACCACGCTATAACATTCCAAGTTATGCATTTAAATTCCCTATTACGTAAACAAGAGGCATTTCTAATCTTATGACGCTTCATTTACTTCTTCATTCCACCCCTTCGTAACTGTGGATAATTGCAAGTGCCTTGCAGACAAATTAGAACGAATGAATATCTCATCCAAGGAAGAACAGATATCATTTGGTAAATCAAATGGAAACTGTAAGTGCATATCATTAACAAAGAACGCGGAAAACATATGCTTTCACTATGATGGACAAAGAATTTATAGATATGTCAATCCATACACACATTCTTGACGGTATGAATACCAAGAAAAATAGTTTTCCAAGGCTCATTAGTGACTAATCCAACTTTGTCGATGCAGTATATATATATTCGCACTGTCAAGTTACTACACAGTGATTTGATACGTTAAAATTATAAATGTAACTTTTCACATTCACGTTACTATTTTAGTTACATAGTTATTGGGGATTACAAAAAATACATTTATTCTATTTACAGCAATTCACTTTTCAAGAGAATAAACGAGGTGTTGTCACAAATTAAATGATCAAAATTTTTGCCTGAGAAGGGAGAAACGTGGTTCCTGCAACATCTTTTTAATTATTGTGTAGTAAACAGAAGACCTGTGGAGGAGACACGTATGACGTTACCCTGTATTAACTTCGACCGATGGAAAATGTACGTTCGTTTCAGTTGTGGACGGCCAGTTTGCCGCTATCCTTAAAAATTCCCATATTTATTTATATTAAATTCAGCTTCAATTACTAAGTAGCTGTGTAACACGGGAAGAAGGACGTATAATTTTGGTGATAGTTGCATAGTATTATTTCGGATAATAATTTCTATACTCCAAATTACACATACTTCATAGAAAACATACGTAAATAATGTACTAATATTTCAGTCAATTAGCTGTGATTTTTTAATTAAAATGGCCAAAAATCAGATACACAAAAATTTAATTTCAATTAAAACGCTTCGTCGTTAACTTTCGGAACCTCTTCAGTTCATTAATTTAAAACTTTATTGAACTTTCTGGTTATTGTTGCAAACCCTGCGCTATTTTATTTATATTATTATTAAATATATTCATCATATTAAGTGAGATTAGGACTATACGTAAAGATTAATATAAAATTGCAAAAATGAATATTTGAAAATTCTTGGAATAAGAACTGTCCTCATCAACTTATAGTTAGGTTTAAATTAAGAAATAATTCAATTTATGAATATAAAATTCTAAAGACTTAGAAAATTTTGGAAACACTGATTTAAATACTTTCTAATAATGTCTAATTTATAAAAGTGGAACAAGTAGGCACTAAGTTAACATATAATAAACGTGAAAGTCACGCTTGGAGCCCTGCAATTGCCACTCTATCTATATTATGATGTTTTTGTGACATCCAACAAGGCAGAAATGCTCCAAAGTCTGTTCGAGCACTATTAAATTCTCTTTCAGGGTTTAATATATATATATATATATATATATATATATATATATATACCGTTCTCTTGTCCCACATGATAGTGTTTTCAAAAGCGTAATTAATATTAACTGCCTTTAAACATAACATCCTTCCATTAACACACGTAATAATTAAATTTGAATAAACTGAAAGTGACTCAATTCAAAGATCTCTTCAACAATTTTAGGTAGACAGACGCAGGAGCAATTGTTTCAAAGTCTTCTCACATACAAATCTACACATTATATTAATATAATCACTATAATTCATGTTTTAAATTTTATTTAAGAAAAAACTTTTTATTTTTAAGTTATTATAATAATTTATTTTTGTATACAACGAAAACATGCCTATTGCTTTATTTTTTAAATTTTTAGTATCATTGCAGATATTATTGTTAAATGAATAGAAGAAAATTATATTTGTAATATTTATTGTGAGAGTACTTGAATGCTATAAATAGCATGAAATATTTTCGTTCTTCCACTTAAGGATAACTTAAAATCGGCAATTGGTTACACTGTATATTGAGGTTAAATAAACTAATAATGATAAATTACATTCGTGAAAATAGCATCTCGTGTACTAAGGAGATATAAATAGTTAATTCGTAAGGATACTTACCATTTTAGAAACATTACCCGATTTATTATTATTTTTCTTGTCCAAAAGAAAACTCTTTCATTTAAATTTTTCTATTTATCTTACAATGTACAATAAATTGTAAGACACTAACACCAAAGAAAATTATATACAAGCCTTCGAGGATTACTTCTATAATCGTGGACGGCAATGTTTGACATTTATATTCTACACAGCCTCTGGAGACTTTAATCGGACAGCCGATAAACTCGGAAGTGACACACAGATCCTGACTTCAGAAACAGGTCTCCCATGGGAATCCTCCTCCTCATTCTCCAACTGGGAGAAATATCCAGGAACGAGCTTTATAAATTCAAGAAACATAACTTTTGGGTATTGTCTGATTCGGAGAAGATAGCTGAGGAGCTAAGAGACTGGGAGCTTAAACCAAATGATATGAGAATAGAAATGAATATATACAGGCAAAATTATATTTGTTACTTTGGAATAAGTTGTGCTGTACGTTTACATACACACCTAAAACAGAAACAATTATCCCAATTATAATTTTTATTGTGCTTTAATTTAATTCTAAGCGTATATGTTTTTATCGTATTAATATTAAGTAGTAAGATTGTTTGTTTACCAAGTCAACAGCAGAGCAACAGTAAACATGATTGACAAATTTAGCATCCAATTAAAATGAAATATGTAGTCAGATAGTAAATGGGAATCTTGTATTTTACTACCATTGGCTCGAATATTTTGAAGCTATGATTGACATAGCAGCCTATGGAGGCCTAAAAATCGTGACAAAGGCTATCTGACTGAGTTTGACACTTGTGAATAAGAGGTGTAAATAAAGAGCAACTGCACATGTTCACTCCGCGAACTCTAGAAAAAGTTATCCGTTACGACAATATTCAGAAACAAATATCATATGGAAAGGATCGTGTCAAATCGTCGAAGTTTTAACACTTGACATTCAATGTAAATGAAAATAATAGGTCCCGCTAGCCACCCTTTTTCACGCCCGAAGATTACGGGACACTTTTGTTTGAAAGGGTCGTAACCTGGAAGTTGACCTGCATCGACGCGCAAGGGCTTAAATTGACAAGGTCACCAAAAAGAACCTAAAAGAGTTATTCCCACTTAACTGTCAAGGACACACTTTCAATCCCCGCTAGACAGACGAAGAAGGACCAAAGTTTATAAAATGAGGACTGCGAATATTCTGACAGATATACATTCACACAGTATATTCCTTTTTGGGACATAAAGTCATTATTACATTCACTTCATTATTATATCGAATCTGTTGCTAGTTTCTTACAAGTGTTTTAAATTTGAGCCATCATTCCTGATGATACAGCAATGGTTTGGAGGTTTCCCTTCACTTACCATGGCCGGTTGAGGGCGATCGAGACAACAATTACGATGAAAGAACACAAATTCTGGACACAAAAAATTCAGACTTTCGTATAATATTGTGTTATTTATCACCGATTAACCCTAAAAGTGATGGTTAAGTATCAAATAATTTGCTTATTTTAAAATATACTTGGAAAATAACTTTAAGTTCGCAAAGATATTCAAATGATTGGACCACTATGTTCCAACAACGTATAATCAATATCCGGGCAAGTTAAAAACCTTCAAATAAAACGGTCGAGAACAATGTATTTTCCAGTTGAGTCCATGAAGAAGGTTACCGTTGATTTAAGAAACTTATATCGTTTCCATATAATTTTGACGAATTCTAAAATTGTACAATGCATGACAAAATTCTTAGGATAATGAATACATAATACATTTTTGTAATTCTGTATTCTTTATAAAACAATGAAATATTTTTAATTAGATTTGAATTACTAACTTGTGCTGTCATGTCTTTGTTCATGACTCTTTTCAATCTATGTACAAATTTTACAGATGCATTTTATTGAAGAAGCAGAAAGCCTCTGTAATGCACAATGTATTAAATTTGTGTTAATTGGGTGGACAAGTAAATGATATTCTAAGGGAAAATTAAAATAATTAGATAAGATATTTAATTAATTTTACTTAAACTTTTGGGTTGAATTAAATATTTTCCATGAAGTAAAATGGTGTGAAATTAAATCAAATGAATATTTTATTATTATTCTCAAGTGCATCACTTTTCTTATTTAATTTATATATCAATAGAATTGATATCTCAAAACTAAACGTCAAGGAATATAGCGGAATTTCGTCTCATCTCCTTCCACTTTGTTGTCAAAGGACGAACGAGATAGGAAAAAATAAATACATTTACGATATTTCTGTGCAAGGTCCAATGGTTACAGTTACAAAGGCTTTGTTTGCTCCCTATGGAAATTTATTTTTCATTTATTTTTAAATATATAAAATATTTTTAATTTTATATTAAAAATTAAGAGTCACATTTCATTTCGTTAAAATACTATTAAAATTTAAGTAAAGATAAGATCCATTATGTTAAATATGTTTTTTAAATTCAGTGAACCTTTCTGATCCCACCTCTGAAAGTATTTATTTAGCAAATGTCGTAACAAACGGAAGAAAATATTGGAAGACACATCACATTATTATCGTAGTATGGAAGTAAATATTATTTAGTTAAGAATTTATCCAAATTTAGGCTTTAATGTTTCATGGAAAGACATGCGTCGTATATTGTATGAAAAACACTTGTGTTATGAAATATAAGTTAAAGATAATGTATTCAAAATGTATTGATTCATCAGTATGGGTTATGCAACAAATTATCCATTAAGAAATCTAAATAGAAGAAAAATATTAACATTTTCAACTTTACCAGTATATTGAACAAAATAACGATGAATGACCTGAGATTTATTAGTAATTTATAGTTGTTGTTGATATACAATAAAGTAATTTAACCGGTGAAAAGTTTCATTCTGAGTGGGCAGAAATAAAAGTGCGGGTTCCACAGGGATCTATATAAAAGATCTACCCAAAAGTACGAGCTCAAAAACTGTACTGTTTGTTCATGATATATGTTTTTTTAATTAGTAACAGGGACACACTAAATGAAGCACCCAATAATGTTTTAAATAAATTGCTTATAATGTTTTATGCAAATATGAATCACTTAATTTTAGTAGAAGCAATTTCATCTTTAAAATCCGAAACCTTAGTAAATACTAATAAGTAAATACATGAAACTATCTATACTAAATTTTTTGGACTCTCAGCAGACAACGAACTGTCTTGGAAAGAGGAAATTATTAACCTGACACATATTTTTATGCTGTAATAGTTATATATAATTACATGAGTATCCAAACACAAAAATAGTATATAATATATATTTTCATTCTTTATCGTCTTATGGCGTATTTTAGGGCTTCCCTTCACCAAATTTAAAAAAGATTAATTAGAATAATATGTCAGTTCAACCCAAATACATCTTCTCGAAGACTTTCCAAAAATTTAGGCATACTTACCCTCCCAAGTCAGTGATTAACAATACAAACTGAAAATTTGCGTAGAATTAAGAGCAGAAATAAAAATAGCATTCATGTATAATGTAAGAGACTATCAATAAAACAGAAATATTTCCACTATATGGGAACAATACAGTTCAACAAGCTTCCCCTGTACTTTAAACAGCTCCGAAGTGAACCAAACAATTTTAAAAGTGAACTAACCACTTTTTATTAACCACTCTTTCTCTTCTGTAAATGAATTTGTAGATCTATGTAATCATTGATTGCAATAAAACTTTGAAAAAATGATCACCATGTGCTACTACATAATATTATCTTATTAGTAATGTAATAAACTTATCTGAAACTAGTTTACTCTTTCCATATCCTCGAAGCATAGCTTCATTGAAGTGCTCACGGAATATAACTGTTATGCTACTTTAACAACTGTCATATTACATCGACAATTTATGATCTTGTTCTCAAATTATTTTTACTTTCATTCAATTTTTATTTTCAGACAAGAAAACGTATTTCAACGCTGGTGAAAGTATACTTGAAATTTATACCTGACCTTTCTGGTGCAAGTTTCAGTTGAGTTTCATTTTCAATGAAATGTTCAAATATTATGAGATATGGTTCAAAATAATTATTTGTAAATGAAAAACAGAAAAGTATAATGTAAAAATGTATTATCCGAGTAGAGATTTCAAATGTGAGTGATGATTCGTTGTGTAAATAATTATTGCAAAGTACCTCATTCGTGAATGACATAATTAATATGGCGCGTGGTTTGGGAGTCAACTGGGCTAATTGACGTTAAAACCACCAGAGACACAGAGACCAACAATGGGAGTGTTTGTTCGTCGATCAAGTAGCTAAAGCCGCGTTCTCACAAGTTTAATTGACCGACTTAGTTGATCAACAAAAGTTGAATTAAAAAATATGTGAGAATCTTTTTTTCAATAAAGCTAATCAACTTTTTAGTTACAGGACATCTCTGATATAAGGCAGTTACTCTAGCCGTAAAACCAGAGGAGATCTAATTGCAATTAATTGTTGGTTAACAAAGAATAGTTTCTAATACTTAGTGGCGATTACATAAGACGTATCCTCTTATGCTGAAGTTGTGCAACTTCGTCAGTAAGTGGGAGGTGAGAAGAGTTGAAACTATAGATCATCAGTATTTCAACTTCATAGTTATACCGTGATTAACAGTGACAATGTTGATGTGTTTAAAAATTTTAAAATAACTGATAGCTTTGTGTTGAGTGAATGCAATATTCTGTCGAATAAAAGAGGATGAATAACGACCGTTGAAAGATAAGATTTCTTCTTGTTAAATCAGAATCAGTTGGTCCGTGCATGGATTGACTCAGAACGTAACGTAACCATATGGAATATATATGTCATTTTTAAATGACAGATATGATTATCACTTTTTAATGATATTGTAATATATATTTCTATTAATAAGCTTTATCTTTATTTTAATAATGTTTTGAATCTGAATTATATCCGTGTTTATTTGTATTTCAAAGACAAATAAAACTCATATTGTTAAATACGATATCGGTTAAGCAAATAATTTAAAATTTTCAAAGAGACTAATTGAAGAGAATCGAAACGTGCCTAAGACTCGTCTAACTAATGTGAAATATCATGTCTTAGTTGGATTCATGTTCAATGACTATGGCACTTGAAATATCGTAAATATACGTTCACGATTTGCAGTATGCGTTTATATATAACCAACGACAGTTTCAATTTAAATAATTATTTATTGGTTCGATACTTTCAATTTTTTATATCATAATCGTCTATAATATTTATACAACCAGAAACTATGTTAATTATAAAAAGTATGGCAATTATAAAATTAGTGTGCCAAAAAGTTATAATTAGTAAAACATACCTACCTATATGAGTTTAAATTTTAATTATGACTTATCGTATGAAATTGTTTAAACAGCTGCTCTATAAAAAACATAGGCAGTTTTGAAGTGTTTGAACAAAAGACTGAATATATAGGGCTGAGTACTCAATTTGTATATTTCTTTGTACGCCATTACTTTAATTACGCGAAGCACTAACTTATTCAAATATTTTATCTCCTTAATAGACGTCGTAGGAAATAGCGACCAGTCATTTCCATCAAGATTCTTATTTAAGGGCCTTAGGGTTTATCTGTAAACCTTTGTTCACGAAAGTTTAATTCACTTCGCTCGCATTAAGTTGAGGAGAGATCTATCGCATTCCGCCTTCCAACTTTCTCTTTATGCCTGACAACTCGAGTACTTCTACATCTTGATATTGTACTCGTTCTTAAGCAGAAATTTAATAACATTATGCAAGCTAATGATCTCATAATTACATCAGCAATATTTGGCTCATACGTTATATAAACTGTAGGACAGACAGTTTTTAACTAATTATCCCTAAAGATCGCTATATAAAATCAAATAAAACTCGTATTACATATGCATGTTTAATTGAAAGGTCAAAGTTCAGGTTTTTTTGCAGAAATGCATGAATGCCACGTTTCCTTAAATTACACATCCATGACAACTGGGTGAAGTCAAAGTAAATATTATCTGAAAAAGTTTATTGGCTTAATAACTTCTAACACGCACGTAACTAATAACATCTATTTTCCACATCGTGAAACAAAATTAGCAAAGAATCTGTTACATTCTCTTTGTAAATAAAATTGAATGTTCCTTTTTTACTAAAGTGTTCCTGTACCATTCATAAAATTGCCATAAAAGTTTGGTGTTCTCAGCGAATACTCATTCATAAATGTCTATTTCAGAATCTGACTCAAACATGTCTTAACAATATTTTTAATTCTATTAAGCTACGTAGCCTTATTTACATTTTAAAACTTAAATTCCGTCCGTTCTCTGCTGAAGTACACAAAGCTGTCAAAAGTCTCTATTCCTCCGCTCTGTAAAATTTTCCATTGCCGGACCCTTTTTATAAAAGCCTTTAACAAATAATGACATCCTACCACTTGACATCGGGTAGCTTCCTACCGAAAGAGCTCACTAATGCTTGACAAAATATTACATTGTGCCAAGTATTCTAATTTTAAATAAATTTTCGCAAGTCTTAATTTTCTTTTCCTAATACAGCCAAATAGCAGCATTTCTTGATTTTCATAACCTGTATATTACAATCAGTACTCATTATTACTGAAATATATTTTGTCGAACACTATGAAGAATAATAATAGGGATTGCTATAAAAATTAATCTTTAGTGATAATAAAGTACAGGCACGTTTTTGTCTGTGTTGTACCTCCATTACGTTGCAAATAATATAAAACCTTCCGTCTCTCCATCTGTACTACTTATAATCATTTAAATTTAATTCTGAATGATCAATTACACTTACACACTCTTTGGTCCTGTCTTTACTCTCCCCGTCGTTTTTAATTATTTTATTACTTCAGTCGGTCATATAATCGTTCAATGAATCCATATTTAATTATTTTACTAGTTACAATTTTAATTATCTGTTTCTTTCTTTGATTTCTGCACATTTGGTACTCTGTCCCCACAATTTCGTACGTGCCTAAGAAGTTCTTTCGTTTCCGGATAATGAAGCCGCATTTTCCACTTTCGACTTTAGAGATGTTCGTTGTCGACCTTAAAATTTACGTCCCTAGCTGAAAAGATAAAATAATATTTTGAAAGAAAACACTCTTACGTCAGGGGTACGTAATGAAGGATCCTATTTCCCCTCTGGTATGTATTTTATTTAGCCTAAATGGGAAGCTTGTCCTTAGATAAGATGTTAGAGTAAAATATAATAATTATTTTAAGTAAAGTCTACATGTGAATTACAGTTATACAGAATCATATAAAAATAACAGAATCATTATATATAGTTATAAGAATAGAAATATTCTGGCCTGACATGAAAAAAGTATACCTGATAATGGTCATTTTCAATGGAGACTAATTACGGCGTAGGGTACACATATCTATTAAATTATAAAGGGGGTTAATTTTATTTCATTTTAAATTAAATTATATTTTGTTAAACTAGTTGTCATGAGCGGCGGAACTCGGGAGTTCGTTGCCCTTCAGGTAAACGACCAGAAGGCACATCTCACAACATAAAAACATCTATTGCTGGTGGTCAGCAATGTTATAAATGTGTCGGATGGAATAAGCGTCTGTCCCAACATTTGGACACGTCTCACAGAAAGAGGAATAGCCGGGTGCGTGAGGTTTCGCGACTTAGGGCGAGACGTGTGAAATCCTTATTGGGAACTGGAAAAAGTAAAAAGGGTTCCTATTGGCCAAAATTTTTATATTAATTTAAAGTAAAATCAAAAACCCATTAAAACTTTATAACGGTAACACTTCGTCATAGATTATTAATAACAGCTTGTGAGTACGTTTGATTTTACGAATCACTGCCAATCACTACACTGCCCTATACTGACTAAACAGAGATTATATTGATTCTAAATTTTCTTTTCGTTGGTCAACTTGCTCCAAACACTGCTATAAGTAAATTATTCCAGTCGTTCATTGTCATATAAACTTGTCATTAAGATGCATGACAAATAGGACTGACGTATTCTGTTAATATGAAATCAAAAAACAATAAGAAATATCAGATTTAGGAAATTAGAAATTTTCTTTTGATTTTCGAAAAATATCTGTGCTGTCAAATTCCAAATTTTGTAAACCTGATAAATTGTGTGTCGGTATTCAGTCCAAAGGCTGGTCTGATACAACCATCCATGATAACCTATATTTCGCAAGCCATTTCCTAATAACTTAGAGAATTCCACCCGTCGCCTTCCTGATTAATTATAGATAATAAATATATGATCTAATTGTGTTAGTAATTAATTATATAATGATCGTCGCTCTAAATGCTGTTGAAAAATATGACGACGTTTTATGTATTTTATTCAACAATATTTTGGACGATGAAATGATGATGGTTAGCGCCGTAAGGTTTTCAATTTGAAGAAATTAATCTTGTTATTTATGTGGCTGATAAAAGATGTGGTACTGTATAATGTTTAAATTTTTTCTAAATATAATTTCACATGAAATACTATTTTACAATTTGTTTCTTGTCTTGTGTTATGAAAACTTGTAGACAGTAAAACTACTATTTTCGTAGTATGCAAAATGATTCCTGGTATACATTACTGTCTTTAATATCTTGTGTGTGGAAGTAATAAATGAAGCCTGAACGAATACTACGTTCCAGATTCCTTGAATGTGGCATAAACACAAAATGTTAAGGTTTTCATCTGCGAAGGCGAAACGTAGATGTATGGAATATTTGCTTTTAGAGGCAAGGGGGTCTTGATCTGCGAGCATAAACTCAGTCTCCTTGCCAGCTATAAAGTAAGTGTGAGTCTCTTTATGACCATAGACGAGCAGTAAGCAACAGTGGGCGCCGTTGTGGCGTCGCGGAGCCGCGATGCCCAGGTAATGACGCCGCGAATGGAAAGGGACCTGGAGACCCCTAAGAGGCTTTCGCGGCTCCAGACGCCCAATACAATTTAGAGGCTGCGCTCTAAGGAGCACATCTCGCGCTCTTAAATAATACAGACAGCTTCGAATAGTTCGTCTTCCTCAGCGCTCCCGTCTTGCTGGTAATTTATATTTTGCTCTTTGGTGCATGCTGAGAAAGATTGAAACACATTCCAAGATTGCTATTAAAATAATTTCAGAAAATAGTAACATCGTCGCCAAATACTTATAGCATCTATTCTAACAAATTTTTTGTACAGTTCATTAAATTGAGTTATTTCAAAATGTCGTCATGAATTGCACTAGCATTAAGCCTATCCTTAGTACGAAATTTTATTTACTAAAAATTGTAACTAATTTTTTTTGCTTGGTTTATTTAAATAGATTGCGTCACAATATTATAATTTGTCTCCTCTATAATAAATTTATTCGGTGGCAGTCCTTGTAAAGAGTTAACAATATACATCCGAAATAACTTTTAAACTTATGACTGAAGTGCGTAAAAATGGTTTATTTCGAGTATTTTCATTCGATTATGTGCTATGGCATCTCTAATTGGGGAAAATGCTCTAGGAGTAATGAAATATATAAGTTGCAAAAGCGTGCCATTACTTTCTAGTACGAATTCTATATCTAGTCGCAAACATTTCTTCAAAAGTTTACATATACATTACCAAGCGTATATATTCATGAAATCTTTAAGTTTGTAAAGGGGAACATAAATTTGTTTCTAACGAATGTCGAATTTAAAGAATACGCGACCAGAAATTGTTCAGCTGTATGGTCGGACAAGCACCGCTTTGATCTCCATCAGAAAAGTATTCACAATACCGGGATACAATATACATTAAAAACAATAACTACAAAAGTTTCGTGATTAAGAGTAAAACTATTCTATTAAATGGCGCGGTTTACTTTGTACAGGATTTTGTTCATCATCCCCCTAATATTTAAAATTAAGGTTTTTGCAAAAGTGTTGCTCTGTAAAATCACCAACTACATATCTTTAAACTTTCTGTAGTTTCTTCTGCTGTTTTGTTTGTGTGATTGTTTGTTATGTAAGGCCATATTCCTGGTCACGCAGCTCCAAGTAGTGAAAACTCCATTGCGTGTGTTTGTGTTTCTCAGTGTGTGTCTGTGCTCTCTTGTGTGTGTGTTGTAGTATTTTTAATGACTTTGACTATATACCTTTTATTTATTTGAATATTATTTGTAATTGATCATGCACCTTATTTGTTATTAAAATTGTTTGTTGTTTGTAATGTATGACGTATCCTATATCCTCAATCAAGGACTAATGGAAACAACAATAAATCTAAACCATTTTTTACAATTTGCCCAATTTATGTTCATTGAAAGTTCTCGACCATTCTCTTACAAAGGTTTAACGATAACCCCAATTGATTATATCAACTTTAAATCTCGGCCACTATTACGAAATGTACGAAAAGCTGTCGCATATCATTTATCCCAATCTAAAACAGTTAAGGTGTTCAGCATTTATTCCATAATCCTAAAAAGTTTTTTTTAGATTTCAGTGTTTTAATACCACATTTGGTGTTGTAGCAACTCTATCCATGATGAATCCAAAAGGAAGCGACTGAGCGGAGTAATATTAGGAAAGAATTGAGGTAATGGTGTTTGGGGTCCATCTCTTCCAATCCACTTGCCACGAATTTTTTTCGTCCAGGAATTTACCACGGATTCCAGTGATAGGGTGCTCCATCTTTTTGATATATGATACTACCTGGAAATTTTTTCTATTTGACATAACGAACATTATTAATAACTAAAAATATTTTCAAATCAGCGTAAAAAAGAATGGGTTTACTCAGTACAGTAGTTTCTCGATAGTTAGAACTAATTTTTATGTACTGAAAAACTATTTATTTAATAACTTGCTTATTTAATAACTTACTTTATATTTATATTTATTCTTCTCCTCTTTTTGTTTGTCTGATGTATCTACGTATGGGCAGATCCTCGCCGTTCAATTTCAAGAAATTATTTGTCTGTCGTTTGTTTCTTTCTAGTGAGGGGGATTTAGGTTTGTCATTTTATTCTCGTGTGCCATATAATTCCATATTTAGATATTTGTGATACTTATTATCTAAATAATTGTTTTATCTCCTGAGCATTAAATTTGCATGCTTTCTGCAAATATTACATTAAAATCTAGTAAGTTAAACAATTATTATTAGTTTTATAATTAATTTTTTGTTATGTTGACAAGATAATTTGTGGGTCCCAATCGGTAAAAATTTACTGTAACGGTTTTCTCTCCAAATTTAAGAATTGCCCAATGACTTTAACGTATCTAAGGTTGCACCATACACGAATGTTTACGCTGAATCTCTCTACCCATGAAACATGAGGATTCTCCGATTTCCAGATATTACACTCTCATTAAACCCAGAAACAAAACACTTTTCGGTTATCGATAGTTATATCGAGAAATTAATTTGCAAATGAAAAAAGTTTTGGACATGGTTTAGGCAATTTTATCAACTTCAGATTTCTCAAGAACCTAATCTGAACCATAGAGGAGTTTAATTATTTAAATATAAAAAAATTTAATTGGAATTTTTCAATTTTTTAATTTAATTTATTTTAATTATATTTTTGACACATATTCCTCCTTGGGTCCTTTTCTCTCTCTCTATAAATAAATAAATATATATAATTGGTTGACGTCCTCGGATGTTAACCTAACCCTACTGTTCATCCAACTCCAGCCAAATAATATGTTTATTAACCATATGGTGTTTCTGAGCGACGCTGAAAGCCTAAATAACTGCTCACCTTCAAGCATCCACGTTTTTCAAGGCGACTTTTGATAATCACCAAACAAGCTTACCAAAGTGTATGACGTATCAATTAAAATATGGTTACAACTACTTTCATACTCCCTGGTTCTTAACGATACCTATATAATTTAACGTTAAAACGTTTTCAAAATTAAAAATTATAAGCACAACATATAGAATAAAAAAATTAGTAAATAATGAGATATTATTACATATTCTTTCAAAATTGACAAGACGGTTCTTTATGAATTTTAACAATTTCAAATATATGCTATTACCATAAATATTAGCCATCTTTTATATTACCCGTTTTATGATTTTATGGCTAACAATTTGACATGAATTGCGCCGGGAATGATAATAAACACAACTTATCTGAATCTATTTATTGTAACCAAATTACGTTTACAGATGCTTCCCACTTAAAATGTTTAAGTGCCTAAGAATTTTGTCCATATTATAAGCCAAACGAGTGCCAAGTTTCGTTAAAAATGCTTTATACGTTTAAAAGTGTATCTGGCACTTAAGCACAGACTCGAACGTGTAAAGGACGCAATTTGTGGTGAAGTGTTCGTTTGGAAGTGCATTACATCGTTCTCTCTCCTTCATATTTTTTTAAAGACTTCTGCATTTAATTTTTAAATTAAGAACAATCCTTTTAACCCAGCCGGATACTTAATTAATTATGATTATAATAAGTGGAGAATTTAAAGCGTGGTGTCGTAATTATGCAGTTTCGCAGACGTACGAGGCACGTATCTTGGACGTGTTTGTCTTTCTCACGTTCAGTAATCATCATCAAACCCATTGCCGAGATCGCGCTCCCTCATCGCACATCTAGCCCTTAATTGATTCTGTCATCACACCAGCCGTAAGTGACTTGTAACCAATTGTTTCCAAAATGGACATTCCAATCCAGTCTTAACACTGCGGATTAAGATGAAATAGTATTTATGTGAGAGTTCTCAGTACTAATTCTACAAACAATCAATCTCTCTTGGAAGAGCTTCAAAGTAATTCAATCACCAGATATCTAATTAGAGATACGCATACAAACGAGGAAAGTTAAACGGTCCACAGACAGGTAGGTAGCCCTGTGCTACCATTATAATTACTTCCTCATTGAGCAAGTGAAATAATTTTCTGCACTGTTAACTATTTGATGAATATGTGTATTTGCTTAAAATATTTTACGCTTATTTTTATAACAATATCAATTAACTAACCTTTTGGGTACTATATTGATTGAACACATCAATCGATGTAATTTAATTGAATTATTTAAAACGAGTACGTTTATTGCATATAGCTGATTATTACCCCAAATTTACACATTTGTTTATTCGGTATGCTGTGATGTTAAAGCATGAAATACAATATTTCTAACGAAAAAAATACGCTGAAAACAATTATTTTAGTTATGAACTGTTTTAGTAAAAACATAATTATAGGAATACCGAAGGAGACTGAGGCTCATGGATGCGAACAGCACAGGACAATCAGTTTAGATTCTCATGCATTGAAAATATTAACGAAAATAGGATATAGTAGGATGGAACGATACGTAGAATGAAAGTTAGGAGAAGATAGTTTGGTTTTAGGAAGAATGTAGGTACAAGAGAAGCAATATTGATTCTGCGTCTATTTATTGAAGACAGATTAAGAAAAAACAGGCATGTATTTATTTAGAAAAATACTTTGAAAATGTGAACTGGAACACGTTATTAAGGAGTTTGAAGGGGACAGAAATAATATATCGAGAAAGAAGGATGGAATACGCTAAACTGATTAGAGAGATAGTTTAGCATGAAGGATTGCAACTGACTAGTCTTAGGACGGAATATCACATCAAAAACATGAACAATTTTGGTATAATTTAACAATTATATATACCATAGCAAATTATATTCACGCAAATAATTAGGGATAATCGATTTATATTAGGAGTTACGAAAAGTTCTGAATATGAAGGTAGTTGAGGCAGTATTAAACGATACCTGATATTTATTAACTTAGGAATTATTTTTAAATGGAAATAAATATAAAGCTTTTGATAGCACTGTGAACTCACGGCGAATGTATGTGGCTCACTGTCACGTCAAAATTACAATGGCAATTCCAGGTCTCCAGTACAGCCGTCATAGACGCACTACCTACAACAGAAAAGTTAGTTAGGGAAACAATATTTTTTATAATTACTATTTCGCAAGTATGAACAATTTTATTGTGAAAGTTATAATTAGTTTATTTTAATAAATTTAATTTACAGTGAAACGATAAGGAATGATAGGCGCTGCGGGAGTTTTCTCGCAGGCGCTTCACCCCAGAATGATTGCGGGGCTCATCTGATTATGTCGGGAATACCTCACACTCTCTGGATTTTTTTAATCAAAGTTCTCACATGCCGAGACACCTTCACCTATTTTAGGGGGTATATGTACTGGGGTCGAAGACCTTGGGCATATGGCAAGAGATGTCCTCTGATCCCATTGGATCAGTCGGCCAACTGCCTCCTGAAACTGGTGGAGACATGGAGAAGGGAATGCTGCGACTCCACAGCAAACTCGTCTCCCGTCATTCGGAAGGGAGTGAGAATAGTACCCAATTCCCGGCCTACCTGATGCAGGTTTTCTAGGGTTTTCCCTGCATCTCTTTAATGAAACACCGGGTAGGATCCTTAAACAATAGCTCGGGGGCAATAGTTAACCCTTGGCTACCTTGCTCTATCTTCCGCATACTCCATTTCAATTCCCTTCCTATGCTATTAAAGGGTAGTTGCCTATATTAGGATCACCCTCGTGTAACCTGCTAACCCCCTCCCCCCAATAAAAAGAAGTGAAACAATAGTTATCAAAGTTTCTATAGTTGTTTCTTATTGACCCCTCCAGTGGGACGGAAAATATCTTTACGGTATTCCAGTTCCTTACACACTCAATAGAATGTGGTATGGCAATATTTGGATCACTTAAGTTACCCGATGTTTCAGTTGCTGTAAATCCTAGGGAAATAGAAGCACGAACACTATGTCTTTAACAAAATCTCATACGAAATATACAGTAGGGTTATATTTTAGGTATACTGTAACCAAAAAAAGCAATGGAATATCGTTTAACCCAATCCAGTGATGCGGTAAACTATCGTTCAGGAACAGACGTACGCTTTTATGACAAAGTAGAGGTTTTCAAAAAACATGTATAATTGATATTTCTGAATTAATTAGCTTCAGTTAAGTAAATCAATTTCAGAACTTTTACTATGCCATTCCTTTTGTCCCGTTAAATATTGAGCACGCAGTACGAACAACGGCCTTTGTTTCAATTCCAAAACCATTGTAATTATTATAGAAGATGAAAATGATAATATAACTAGTAGAGACAGTCAGTTTGTAATTATAATTGAAAATAAGATGAAAATGATAATAGGGACAATAAATTTGTTTTCGGTTGTTTTTATTCATAAGAAATATTAGGTTAACTAACAAATTACCGAAACGCGGGTGGAGGAAATTGTGCGGAATTACTGTATATAATATTTCATGCAAAGATGTTGAATTTCTTTAAAAAATTAGGGAAAATTTTAAGTTTTTTGTTTTTTCATCTTCCCGATTCTGACAGCTTGAAGTCATTCTTTGATTCTTGGAAACGCTGTGTTTCGTAAATGTTTCCTGTATTTTATTGTAAATTGTTTTTTAAATTAATATTTGCTCTTCCGTAGGCGTACTTTTTTTACGTGACGCTTCAGTTTTCATGCTATTTGCAGCTAAGCGTACCCAATAAAATTTATCTACCAGTTATATGATGGAAAAGTAGTGAATTTAAGATTAGTATGCAGACCCTGCGGGTGTTTTCTCGCAGGCGCTTCACCTCAAAGTGACTGCGGGGTTCACCTAATTATGTCGGGAATGCCTCGAAATCTCTCTGTTTTTTATCAAAGTTCTCACACGTTGAGACACCTTCACCTATTTTAGGGGGTATATGTACTGG
Organism: Eucriotettix oculatus; assembly: GCA_034510155.1. NCBI lineage: Eukaryota > Metazoa > Arthropoda > Insecta > Orthoptera > Tetrigidae > Eucriotettix > Eucriotettix oculatus. Next base: position 133,344,273 of record CM067376.1, on the reverse strand, counting down.
GGTCGAAGACCTTGGGCATATGGCAAGAGTTGTCCGCTGATTCCATTGGATCAGTCGGCCAACTGCATCTTAAAATTGATGGAGACATATAGAAGGGAATGCTGCGACCCCACAGCAAACTCGTCTCTCGTCATTCGGAAGGGTGTGAGTACCCAATGCCCGACCTACCTGATGCAGGTTTTATAGGGTTTTCCCTGCATTTCTTTAGGTGAAACACCGGGTAGGATCCTTAAATTATAGCCAGGGAGCCCTAGTCAATCCTTGGCTACCTTGCTCTATCTTCCGCATCCCCCCTTTCAATTCCCTTCCTATGCTATTAAAGGGGAGTTGCATGTTTCAGGATCACCCTCATGTAGCCTGTTAACTGCCCAAAAATGTATTTAAGATATTTCTTAGAACATATATGATCAATTAACAGACGAAATGCGTTATTCCATTTCGCTAATAACGATTTTTTATGATGACAGGTCCTCTTAATAGAAACGCCACTTTAGTACAAATATCATATTAATGGAACTCGAAAGACGGGCTGCGGAAGGGAAGAATGTGTCAAGGGTTTATTGGGGTTCCTAGGCTATAGTTTTAGGAACTTGCTTGGTATTCACCTGAAAAAGCTACAGGGCAAACCTTAGGAAAGCAGCATCAGGAGATTTGGGCTATGGGGTTCTTGTCTGGCGTCATTCCGACCAGCTGATGTAAGATTAGTTGAACCGACTTGATGCTAATGTACGTTTCATCAAACAAACTAGTATTAAAAACGATATTTTATTTTGCAAACATATCGCAAGGAGTAAGTCGTCAAATGTATTTCTAATATACACCGTTTTTAAAGAAAATTTGTAGTTATTTGCATACATTGAGACAAATTTATAGCGGACCTGCAAATATTAAATAAACATGTTGAGCAGTGATTGCTAATACAATGCTAAGAGACGGTTCTTAGACTTAATGTAATTCGGAATAATTCAAATTAATATAAGATATCATCATGTTTTAAAACCAAATTTCTAAACTGATTTAATGATTCTTTGTTGAACTATCGAATATTTATAACTTAATTATTTAAAAAAATAAGACTTTTAAAGGCGCGACATTTCTTATCATTAGTTTTCATCTTGCTCAAAGAATGGGGTATTCGATTTACGAGTATGGAAATGTAATACCATTAAGTAGAAAGGTAGGAATGGAAAAATGTCAACCGGACCAGGAACTCAAACCCTGGGTTCGACATTTTCCATCTTTCTACTAAAATTACTATATGCTTTACTGAGCTTCATTTGTAGTAATTCCACTTCCTTGTAATACAATTAACTTTCAACGGTGCATGAAGTAGTTAATATTTTTTGTTATTTTTCAATTTATTGGTTAACTTTATCAGTAAAATTGTTATATAGTAATGATGAGATATGCTTGGATGCCATAACCTGACACATGAGATAGGGAAACTGCTCATTAGCAGTCCTCAGCATATTATTATGTTTTTACATTGAATACGATGACTAAATGTAAATTAAGATTCACTTCGTTAGAAAGTCTGTTGGACGTTTACGCTTGAGCCTTTTTAGGGAAATAGGTTGTGGAAGGTTATTCGCAGTATGTCTTATTAATTGGTTTCTTTGATACATCATGGAATTTTATTATTATTTAATCTAAGGTCGCTTCAACTGTGACGTTATTTGCGACCACAGAGGTTACATTAACACATATAAAGAGAAAATAATATTGAGATTGATGTATCTAATAAGGTTTACAATTTTCTTTCACTTTTAGAAATTATAATAGTCTTTTGACAGTTGCTTCCGAAGATGTGATGTCCTTTGCTCCATATGACCTCTATTATATTTCTTTTCTGGGAGTTGTAATTGGGGGAGTGGAAAATGATATGGTTCGTGGTCATGTGTATCTTGCAAGAGCTGGGGGTGAGGTTCTCTGAAAAATAAAGATAGCTGCAAGATATATAAAATGGTTGGCCATTACCTGGAATGTAGTGTTTGATCCTTTCTTGTGAGATCCTTGGGGAAGAGTAGATCTTGATGGCTGTTCAGGTGTAGGTGGAAGGATTGCGATGTGTTTGTTATTTGAAATGAAACACTGGATTGACTAAATAAAATAATTTATTATACATAAAGAAAACATACTTATTTTCCCAGCCTATTCTCTCCCCAAAATTAACCGTGGTTGAATTTGGTTGCAAACCGACTCGTTACCCGGAAACATGGATTCGCGGCTTACCAATTTTCTTTGCTCCGCACCAACACGTGAAATGACATCTGTAGCAGTTCGATCCCGGCGATGTTCTTGGACCCGCATTCAAAACTCATCTGAGGTTTTGGAGCAGGTCGCTAACCGATCCTCTGAATTCAACTCGTTGATGATTGATCATCAACCTCACGTGACCCGTCGTCACACAATATTTTTCATTCTTTAATTGTTATCATGGAATGTCCCACAACGGTCAGGGGCGTCAGAGTTTTTACGGTACCTTTGCGGCAGCTTTCGGTAAACCTCGCTTCCATGTCCCCGGCTAAATTTTGCTTAAAACTTAATTGCGCTAAAAGCGGATCATAGGATCCGTTGTTACTTGATCCTCTGTTGAGCGTCCAGTGAGATTATGTCTTCCATATGTTATCCGCGGATCATGTATAATTAAATATGATTAAATATTTTTAATATATTTATATTTAATATAATTAAATATGATTATGATTAAATAATACGGTGATAAGGTGTTTGTGATTATTCATTATCCAATTATTATCTTTAAAGTTGTTAAGTGTATTCAGATATAAGTTAAGGTTTTATATCGCCTTTATAGCATTTAATGAGTCATATAGGATTAACGTATTTGGAACTGGATTTATCATGGAATTGCGTAGATTGTGATAGCTGAAATTGATAGATTGTAGTAAAAAAGTTTTTGGTTGGCTATTTGTACGAAAGTAATTACTGACACATCATTAAAAACAACTCAGGAGTACTGCTGCTATTTTCGTTCTCATCTAAAACAACAGGAGTTACTGACTGCTGATATTGCGATAACTATTTATAAAGTCTAGAAGTATGACTAAAAGAATATTGCAAGTAGTAATATCAATAATTTTTACTTTTATCTGATAACCAACTGAACTGAATGATATGATGATGAATTTTTAAATATGAAAAATCGGCTGAATAAATACTTTTCGGGGTCAATTACTTTTTACGGTGTTTCCCGCGACATTACTTTTATCTTTCCTAGCCTAATGACACATAGAACAGGAAACTTTATACCCTTAAGTAGCCTGAGTGTATTCGTGAGGAGGCGGCGATGACGACGTTCGCGAGAAAGAAACATTATTATAACTTATGTAAAATGCTTGTTATAATTAAGCGTTAATATCCCGGGCATCGCCGGGGACCCAGATAGCATTTTATGAAAAGGTAAAAATTTAATAATTGTTACATTCCATGTAGAATGGCTGTATATTATCACAGAAAGTTGCTTTATCCTTCGTGGATTACGAATATTTACGAGGTTAATCTGCTCTAATATGAACGTAGAAAGTTATTGTTCGAAGAGTGAAACGGTTATAATGCACAAAATGTCAGAACTTGATCGGGAAGACATTCGACCTACAGGGAAAATCCTACCGATACTCGAGCGTAATAAAGGCTCGCAATCAATATATCGGGATGTTTCCAACTAACAAGCAACATAATAGCTACATAACAATCCATAGATAATTGGGCCACCTTAAGCGAGATGCGTAGGGAGTGAATGGCGCAGCAGGTAAAATTTAAAACAGAACGAACTTCGTATCACACTGATTAATCTTTAATTGACATTAAAATTTCAGAATGTATGTTAACTATAATAACTTATAATTAGGATAACTTTCAGAATCACTGTACAAAATAATATTACTTTACAAGACTACTTATTTGAATCAAAACTCCTGCATTCAAAAGAGACAAATTGATGCAGATAAAAAGCGTTTTGTAGGAGGTGTTTGGTACTTACATGACTTAAAGTTGACATCGCTGATCTGATTTTAATCTGTCTAGAATTTTAATTATACTCACAAATATTATTAATGACATTGAATAGGTCCGTATTTCTAATGTTTCAGATATAATTTTTGTGTTCTATTCAAATCTGTTTAAAGATGTATAATTGTTTTTTCATAGACCGAGGATGAAAGTCGCAAGTTCACCATGTTTTAATAAATAAAAGTAGAAAAATTGGTCTACCGTTTTCAAAGTTCTCACATGCCGAGACACCTTCACCTACCATAGATGTATGTACTTAGGTCGAAGACCTTGGGCATACGGTAAGAGGTGTCCGCTGACCCCATTGCATCAGTCGGCCAACTGCCTCCTAAAACTGATGGAGACACGGAGAAGGGAATGCTGTGACCCCACAGCAAACCCATCTCCCGTCATTCGAAAGTGCGTGAAAATAGCACTCAATAGCCCAACCTAACTTATACAGGTTTTCTAGGTTTTCCCTGCATGCCTTTAGGTGAAGCACCGGGTAGGATCCTTAAACTATAGCCCGGGGGCCCTTGGCTACCTTCTACATCCCACCTTTTCAATTCACTTCCTATTCTATTAGAGGGGAGTTACCTATTTCAGGGTCATGTAGCCTATTAACCAAAAAGAAAGTCTGCCTTCCACATCCCTCTTTTATTTTCCCTTCCTACGATATCCATTGCTTAAGAACGACTCTCGTATAGTCTGTTACCTAAAAAATAATTTAATATTTTTATGAACCGTTTTTATTATTTTTAACCACAGTTCTTCAAAAATTATCTGTTATATAGTTTATGAAAAACAATCCTTTTAAAAGTGTTCCGGAGATATAGAAACCACTATTTTGCAATGATATTACAATCACCGGGTTTGGAACTCGATACCGGCTTTTCTGTAATTCATATTCAACAAATCTGATACCTGGTGTTGCTTTGGTATTTTTTATATTATCAGCTCAAAGTTTTTAACTTAACAATGATTTCTTGCTCAACACGTGATTAAACTCAAGTAAGTCAAAATTTTGAGCTTCTTCCTTTACACGTTCCTGACACATCTAAGCTCAAAAACTGTCAAACTCTTCATAACCGGTATGATGACTCATACAGTACCTTATTCGAATCATGAAATCAACTGCTTCGAGAATGACACTATCAATCCGAGCAGCCCTTTAAATTTCTCATTTGACGGTAATAATTGACCCTCTAGAATATATTTAAAATGATCAAGTACCATACCCACCAATATAAATACTAAGGGCGCGGTTATACCAAAACAGTGTTCGTTTCTGGGTCGTAAGTACAAACTTAACCAAATTGTCACCTTCAGTTTACGTTTATATGGGAAAATATGTCTCACCCCATTCATAGGGGCTGCACTACAACTTAACCGTCCTGTTGAATATCAGAATAAAACTCCGTGACTTCGAGAACCTAGGATTTGACACCAATCTTGTCTGTTCTTGTATTATATTTATCAAACGGTCTTTAACCCCTTTTTCCGCCTACCTCTACATCTAGCGGCTCGACTGATTTAACCAGAATTTTGAAATTCAGAATTAAACTCAGCGTAAATCCCTTAATTTGTTTTCGTTATTTTATGTAACTTTTCCCTCTGCTCCCTACAAGCACAAACATCTAAGGATACTTCCTCCACCAACTATTATAACCCAAAATCGTTGAGAGAAACACTTACTTTAATTCATCCCGAATAATATTTATTACATGCAAACATAATACGTTTTTCATGTTTTAACTTCCGTCTGCCTCGCCTCTAGGGCTGCAGTCATATCTTATCCCCACACCGTTTCTTTCTGGGTCGCAATAAATATGTATACAAAATTTGGTTACAATTTCTCCACGCGTTTAAGTTGCACAATTTTGTACCCCTTCCGCCCCGAAAAATTAACCGACTTGTATAACTTGGGATTTTGACGAATCTGGATTGATTTCACTTCATTGACCCCACTCCCACTATGGGGCTGAAGCACAACTTAACCTTGATGTTGAATGCTAGAATTAGACTCAGTGACTTAAATATCTCCGGAAAGGAGACCAAACACAGTTGTTTTAGCATTATTTGTATTCAAGACCCTTCCATCATCACCCCTGTGGGTGTTTCCCTCCCGTGACGAATGAGGTTGAGATTATCCATAAATAACATAGGGATGAACACTAAAAATCTCAGTTACTCCGAAAAATGTACATTGGACACAAATATCAGCCGTTTATGCATGTTTTAAATTTTCCATCCCGTCCTCCCTTGCCATTGAATGGAAACTTTCGTTAGCGTGCGCACATCTCACAAAAGTTTTATCGCAATCGGATGAATAGTATGGGAACGTAGAAGGGGTAAATAAACACACATTCACTGCTATGTATATAGATTTTCGATTACATTTTATCCAATGTAGTATAAATAGGGCCAATTTTGTTACCTTCGTCTGAATCTTAAAAAATTGAGTGCGGTATTGATTGTGCGCTTATTTCGGACGCTTCTTCCTGCTGATAGTGTTAATTGCTTGAACGTCGTTGCTATCATTGAATTAATCACCTAGACCAAATTAATGTTTTAGCAACCGAGACAGAACTTCTGAGTGAATGATGCGGTACCTGAAGGTAATGCACCGAAATAAATGCGCTACAGGGTGCTTTCACACCAGTCCCATAGGTAGCATTCTTCATGAAGCTAAAGAACCCACCTTACAACATCGCAGGGAGATCCAAATTATGAAATATGCTCTCAAAGCAGCTACATCCAATAACCCTATTATTTACCATGATATATACCCTAAATATCCAGTTAATATCGACCACCAGCGCTACATACCCATGTATTCTATGGTCAAGAGAATGCTCGAGGAGCTAAATATCAAATAGAAAATAGAAAAAAGAAGACCATCAAACACCCTCCATGGATAATTCCGGATATTCAGACTGATTTATCGTATAGCACACAAAGGAATATGTTAGACGACTGCAACTCTGCGCTAATAAGATCTCATACCCTGAACGATATGTTGAAATATACCTGCAACAAGATGACAAAGAAATGGCACAATATATGGAAAACTTTAAAATCCAGTGATCTCCACAAAAACGTCAGAGACTTCTATAATCTAAGTAACAACACAGATATTGGAATGAAGGAACAGGTTGTCATCACCAGAATAAGAACTGGACACTGCAAATTAAGCCACACTTATCTACTGGATAGATCCATCCCACCTTCAGTCTTGTGATCTGTGTAATTCTGCCTTAAATATAGACCATATCATCAATCAATGCCCCAAATACCACCAACACAGACAAAAATACCTACAGGGCAAAAACTACAAATCTATTTTGGACTCTCATGAATACCAAAAAGACATTATTAAATTTTGTAAGGATAGTAATATTTTTTATTTAGTTTAAATATATTATATTCTGTGTTCTCTTTGGTGAAAATGTAAAAATCAAATGTAAAGAAGATAAATAATTAGTTAGTGGTAACGAACAGAAAAATGGCTGATACCAGTATTTTATTATGTAAATAACAGTAAATAATGCGTGTATAATTGTATAATAATATGTAAATAGTTGTCACTGTGGTCGCTAATGACCAGGCAGTCGATGCGACCGTTATAAATAAATTTAAAAAAATGCTGGACGAGCGCTCGCAAATTTCAGCTTCGAGTAGATATTCACGGTAAAAAATGCTTAAATATAATATGTACGCTTGCTGGGTAAGTGTCAGTGTAAGATAATATTTTAGAAATTTAAATAAGTGTTTCAGAGAAATATTTTTACCACTGATACATCTCTTTAATTTTTCGTATCAACCCATTCGATGCGTTATAAAGGAAAAATAATAATCTTTAAAAGTTTGTGCTTAAAACTTACGATAATTATTTATAATTTAGTATAAATAATAAAACGTTACTAGTCGACTGTTAAGTTCTTTCAGACTAATAAAATGATACCTAAAACAATTTAACCGTTGTCCATTATTTATAGATTTACATTCATAAATTGGAACTATACATCCTAAGAGTACTATAATAACGGTAAATATAGGCAAGGTTCGTGTTGGCTGGAATGAGTACTCAAATTCTGCCGTGGCGGAGGAAACCGTATATTCGGATAGTGCAGTAAATCAAGTTTAACGCCCCGCCCTTAACAACTTTATTGCGTCTTCAGTCTGAACACCAACATACCTAATTTCTTGACGTAAAACAGACCCAACATAAATTAAAGGCTTTTCTTCGCTCGACGTAACACAAAAAAAATCTATATTTCATAGTGACTGAGAGTTTCCTTTGTTTTTATCGTTACTTCCCGAGAACTCAGTTTCCTGTAGGGAATTCAGTTAATATGGAATATTGAGGTGTCCTGCTTTAATTTAAAAATAATAAACCACATGCAAATTGCAAAACACATTGTTTTTATTATTTTTTCTTTACCATAAGCTCACTATAATTTCATTATAAAATCTTAAAGTATTAAAATATTGATTAGCCAATTAACTCCGTCAAATACTATAATTAAATAACATTTAAAACCTCGTTTATTGTAAGGCAATTGTTCTATACAACGCAATGAGATTAATATCGGGATGCCTGAGATCCGTCTGATAAATAGACTTCTATTAGAAACAAAACTGCCTGCACTCGAGCAAGCAGGAGAAATCTCTTTAATAAGATATTGCCGTCAAAACTAGGATATCATTGCACGAAGACATAAGAAAGATTATAAAATTACCAAAATGTATGCTGCACATATCTTTTTTTCCGTCCAGCTCCGTTCTACTCACAGCTTATGGATATACTTGACAAAAACAACATAAACTTACCTAGACTTACACATAAATCGTATTTTTGGCCCCCAACATAGAAAACAGAGCAGCTACTACTGATTTACACACAAAAGCTACAAGTAATGTAGAAAAGAGAATAAATAATCAAAAGTTTAAAATTATCAGCAACAAAAAACAGAAATCCTGAACAAAGTGGTGTGCTTCTAAAATATATAGTGAATAGTAACGAGAATATAAATATTGAAAAGTTATCCAGGAAACAGCAAGTTGTGATTAACGGAATTAAAGTATTGCAGTAAAGGCAAACGCACTCCTACCTTTATTCAAAAAATATTTTGAAGGCCGGTTTATTTCATTATTCATATAGAATGGAAATTTTATCATAATTAGCAAACTATCTGTTATTAACATCTTTAGTGTTCCATTATAAAATAATTTCTGAATCCATAAAAAAGTAACTTTTAGTTAAAACCTGATTTGGTCGATTTTCTGTAACTTCATTAGTCGTTACTCTTGTTTATAAAGACATCCTATGGGAAATTTGCTACAATATCCAATTTCGATGTCAAAAATTTGGTCTTTTTACATTAAACTTTGCAATAGCTATATTAATAAAAATAAATTAAAAAGATAGTTCAAAATTAATTTCTGTAATGATAAGTCCCTCTAGTATCAAACGTTTTTTAGCTCGTAATTACAAAATTTTAAGATATTCTCTGCTTGTGAAAGGAAAAATTATCATCTCATTCCACGGAATTCTTTACCGAATTCGTTATATGTTAAAATATGTTTATTGGCGAACGTTATAGATTTACTGAGCATCCAATTTGGTTCTTTCGAAAATTAAGGTAATAGTTTTTCAATTGTATTGGTTGCTATATAATTTTTCCTTGCCCAATTCGTCAAAAGTTCAATTTAGGAACGAATGGAACGCAATACCGCAGACAATTGGAAGAATGCAAGCAATGAAGATGGCTTGGAAGACGATTTAAAGATGGCACACTTCAAATTAAACTAGCAATATTTTCACTTGGTGCACAAAATTATTTTTTTTAACTTGCAAATCTTGTCGTCGTATAGTAGATTGATGATCTTTTGAAAGTGATGAGTTTTTATATTATTTCGGCATTTAATTTTGAAACATATATAGGATTTTCGGCTAAATAAAGATAATACGATTATACACGTACATTTAAGACATACGCTATGTATATATAACATTATATATAAGCCCATAAATTCTGTTAAGTTACGCAATTAAAGATAGCAGAGATCAAGTTTAGTGATTTTTTGATGGAACTTTTATATGAAGGCCAGAGATACAATTCCTCTATAAAGTGACTGTGGAATTTAATTATGTCAGAATGAAATAATTTAAATGGGGGATTTTCATTTGTGTATGTCTTATATATTATTTCTCATTTTCGGTGGATCGATTGTGTTTCTGGCTCTCCTATTGATATGATTTTGTGTCATGATTGAGTGTGATTTTGAAAAATACAAATGTAAATGAAGATAATTTTAAATTATTTAACATTATACTATGCACAATTATCTGACTAGTTTATTGGGTACTTTTTCTGGGGTAAAAGGCTACATGAGGGTGATACTGAAGCATGCAACTCCTCTTTTATAGCATACGAAGGGAATTCAAAAGGAGAAAGGGATGTTGAATTATCTGATAATGATAAATGTACAAATAAACAAAACAGCCAATATGTCAGCTTATTTAAATTAATTTATATATAGTGTTACATAATTACGAATAACAAAATATTAAAATCTTTGCAAGGGAATCAATTAATTATTCAAGGCTGATGAGCGAAATGTCATATATCCGGTATATTCGGAAGGCATTGAGTACGGAAAACTACTGATAATTTGAAAAAATTACAGTGATTTAATTTCATTATTCATCTAATTTTTCAGTGTTGAAGATTAAAGGTCTATAACAGTTGCTGTTAAAGAACATTACGTACGTAATATTTTCTGATTACTTTCCAGGAATCAAAATTGTATTGTTGTTTACTTAATAACTTTATTCAAATTTTGTATATTTATATTAAAAGAAATTATGTCTATTCAAATTTAATTTAATAAATAAATATGTATTTCTGTAGTTGAATTTTATTGGAAATTGATTATTAAAGTACCTGAAGAATTACAAAAGTCTAGGTGAAACGTCGTAGAGAACTTAATAAATTATGCTCGAAAGCTGACATATTGCTTTACTTGTAGATAATCTAGTGTTATTCGATTATTACCCGTTGTGCAGTGTTGTATTATTATAATACTTATTTTCAGTTTGTCTGTTTCCTGTTTGACTTTTTAAAGGGGAAAAGTCACAGGCGAGCATTTGTGATTATAGATTTTAACGTTTTAGTTTGTGTTTAGTGTAACTGATCTTATAATAATTTATTAATTGTAATTATTTGTGTTTTATATTACGAGGAACGAGTTTATCATTGGGCAGACGCTTCTATAAAAATAACGAGTTGTGGCTCCGCAGTACCCGCATTCCTCCCAAGCCATCCGCTATCATTCGGTATACAGGATACAAAGAAGTCGGTATAGTGAATAATACATTAATTCTGGTGGCGAAAATGTAAGAAAGGTCGGCAACTTCCTGAAAAATTGTTACCAACTAGTGCTTCAGATTAAAAACGCATTTAAAATGTTAACAGGTCCTTGTTATTATGAAATTGATAATTTTAGGGTATTACAAAACATTTTATTGTCATTAGGTATTAGAAATTGGGCGAGAGAATTTTCAGAAATGAGTAAAAGAACAATATCTGTTGTAATCTTTTTTTGACTTCGGTATGTGACCGAGAATCGTATCGTCGTCTCATTATTAATTATAACAGTTCATCTATTTTCTGCTGACTGCGCTATTTATCATGAATTAGAATAATAAAATTATTCTAGGGTGGAACAATATGATGCACAATGCTTGGAAACTTCGGCGTGAAGCAACGCAAAGAAACTAAAATATTAAAAAGAAGTTACTAATTCTATGCATGACAGAGTAACGATCTCATGACACAGAAGGAAGGAAGGTAGTAATATCTCTCAAGAGAAAAATTTTGTATATCTAGGAGTTAACATAAAAGAGCAGCAAGACTTGAGAGAACATGTAAGTTTGGTCATTCCTTAATCGTAAAAGAAGCATTACATTATGATGATAATACTGAAGAGAGGTAGTTACAGTATACTGAAGTATCTTACACTTCTCTCGTTCGCCCAATTTTGGCGAACGGTGCTGCGTCTTGAGATTCTTATCGCGTGGGCCATGAAAATTTACTGCAATGAGTGCGCAAGATTGTGACAAAGGGAGGTCCCAAAAATTGTATTCTTTAAAGCCGGTCTGCACTAATCCAAACAGAAAAGAAAATCCGGAAGGTGGAGTGAGGGCTACTGTAGAGTTTTGGTCTTCTGACAAGAATCGCGTTATATGGTGCCAAATAAACACTTTTAAAAATCAATAAAACCATAATTTTTTCATTATTTATTTATTTATTAAAATATGTTGTAAACCTGGAAGAAATTAATTCATTCTAAATTTATAATAATAAAAGGCACATTTAATTATAGTTCAAATTATTGCATAAGAGTATGAAATTATACCGAGATTAAAGCTGAAAGCTGAATGCTCGCGGCTGTGTGTGAGCACAGCGACAGCTAGGAATTGGATAGTGCCAACATAAAAAACGTGAGACGTTTTGACAGCTTACGCGTTAGTTTGCATCTTCTTCCATGCTTTGCCACTTTTTTATGTTGGCACCGGCCAAACTCTCTTTACATATACGTTACTTGAAAAATAAATAAATAAAACAACATTAAATTGAAGCATATATGAGTTTCCCGTGTACTATTAGAGACTTTCAGAACGTATCACTGAAACGTGTAACTATGCATAGGAGCATATGGCGCAATTGTTATACATATACAACATGCAATGAAAATTAATTATAGGAATGTCAGTTTGTACTTGCTAAGATATTTTTGAAATTTAGAAACTAAGCGGGACAAAAATGTTGTTAAGAGGAGTAAACAAACTTTAAACATGTGCTATAAATTAAGTAGATATTAATGTAGAGTAAGTTTATATTTAAAAGATATTTACATTACTTTTAATATCTGGCTGGTCGTGTGGAAAGATACGTCTTTTGTCCCATTTCCGCCGGGAGGGCGCGGGATCGTTGCGAATAAGGTTTGACCTGAGTCGAGATTTGGGACTAGCTGCTTTGAACACTATATGTGTGAAATCTGCGAGTACAAAGACTGAAAGTCTGTGCTCCCACATACATTTTTTCTTCCCGTCAAGGGACAAAATAGCCTACAAATTATTAATTATGTTGACGATCGGTGTCGTTCTTCCTTCGTAATTACAAATTGTGGTTGTTTCCCCAAATAGTACCAAGAAATGGGGTGGTGATGGAGAAGGAGATGACGGTCTTCGACGAGAATCATAGATGGGTGAATTATCTGCCGACTCCAGCAGTCAGGAAGATCAGAGATCATCAGAAAAGACAGTATCGGGGTACTGCCTTCATCAGATTCCACCAGTAGTGTCGGATCATCCGGGACGGAGCAGCCAAGTGAATCCACAGTAAGAGGTCAACCATCCAATATGCGCAATGCTCTCAGGTTGACAAAGTAATTTAGAGAGTTTTGAAATTATTTTAAATTCTGGGAAAATTAAATGACTTTTTCCTTATGTATTTTAATGTTTTTTTTTAATTAAACGGCAGGATATAACTTTATCTAATTTTTTTAAAGTGTTTTGGTGTAATTTTCCAAATCACCGCGGTCAACTTGAGTCGGTCCATGTGGCTAGCCGGAGCAAGTTTGAGGTGTAATTCTGTAAATTGTTGATTTTTTTTATCTTTTGATAATATATTAATAAACAGAACTGTCACAAATACTTTGGTTTTATGCTTTGGATAATATACATATCAAAATTATTCATATTTAATATTTTCATTAAGTTGATCCCCTACCCCTTAAGTAATGTGGTGAGTACATTAAAAGTTGCCAAATAAAATTAATTTTAAAATTAAGAGACTTATTTCCACAATAAACTTTGACAATGGTAAACCTAATCAACTGTTTTTCAACTATGATAGCAGGGTAGACAATGGGACATATTTTACAATAAGACAGTGTATCAATTAGCAAACATTTGCTTACTCCATCAATTTTTTCGTCTAAGCTTTATGAAGACAGATTTTCCCATTTTATTGGAACTGATCTGAGAAGCCCTGACGGATAAAAATGCATTTAACGATGGCAGGTCAGCGTGAAGGTTGCACAATAGTTGAACGTTTAATGATCCAATTTTCACTTTGTTAATGAGAACACCCGGATAAAATATTTTCGCGAATGATTTTACAGTATGGCGTAATTTTTAGGAACCGCGGAAATTTTTATAACCGAGTTGAACCGTTTAGAAACCGTCGACCCTCCTTAGAATGTGAAACTTCCTTTCCGGCCAACTCCGTACTTTGAAACTCGCATTGATGACATTACACGCTTTTGACGGTATAGCAAAGATAAGTTACACTTAGTGTTGGCACAGTTAAAAAAGTTATCTGTTAGAAGATCGAGTGCAGTGAAACAAGTGCAAGATGAGTCCCGAAAGAGTTAACGAAACAAAACCGTTGAAATTAAGCTAAAAGCTTGTGTCGACTTTAAAGAACGCTATGAAAGGTATGATGACCCTTTTCTAAACAAGAGTTTAACTTGTTATGAAACTTGGGTCCACCATTTTGAAGCAGACTCTACAATTCTAAGCATGGGATGGAAGCACAGTAGCTCTCATGTCCGAAAGAAATTCAGAACGCAAGTGTCAGACGGGAAAGCCAAGTCCACCGTCTTTTCGATGCCCAAGTGTCGTCTTTTGTGATTATTTGGAATATCAGTGTAGAGTTATCTGTGTTTGCTATTCACGCATATTGATGAACAAAATATAGAGAACTGACTGAAGAAAGCATCAAATGGATTGGGAAATACTGCCTCATCCTTCCTATTATCATTGTTTGGCCCACTCAAGGAAGCATTTGTGGAATAAAGTTCATCAACAATGAGGAATTTATGGGAAACTGGATCAAAGGACAATACAAAGTTCTCCGCTGGATAGTAGTAGTTTCATTTCGTAAAAATATACAGCTTCTACTTGTTCAGGTTTGCTCTTTATTTATTGAGTGTACCTCGTATTTACGAATTCATCGAGATCCTACACTATCGCAAGAACAATGCGTATTTAACATGAAGTTGACAGCTGACTCTTTCATGTCATGAGTTTGTAATAGAAACTGGGCATGTATTGAGTATGAAGCACTTAGAAATAAATTGATAACTGGAAGGATTTGAACTAGCTAAGAATTCCTACTCTGTACCGTTTCGCTGCTCTTATAAAGCCGCTTTACATTTCATTGTCATACAGTACTCAGCTCTCCGCTTATTTCCAACGGTGCTTTCAGACTGCTTGGAAAAGTCAGCTCGGATTTAACTTCTTTCAACAGGATCCACGAAGAAGAGTTAGTGTATCAGTAAGAGGCTTAAGGACTTAGTGCTTAATTGGCCTGATCCGCTCAAGACTTAGCGGTCACACAAGACCTGCGCTTCAACTGGGTTTTGGCGGGATATTCTGCACCTTTTGCCATCATATTTTTGTCAACCTTGAACTGCATGTATGTGTTTTGTTGATGTTACTTGATGACCTAAAATAGTACACAGATATCCTCAGTATACTAGATTGTGGCGTGTAAGGAACCATAGAGATTCCAACAAGGGCAAAAAGTGTAAATTTTTTTATGAATCCTATTCCTGATACGTCTTATATCACATGAGTCAGTCATAGTTACTATTGATGGTTTTAAAAATTAATTTCCGTAAGTTTCCCCGGCGAATAAGCTGCTGGAATTGTCGGGTTTCAAACCGGAGTTTGCTAAATATTACGTATCGTCGACAACTAACACAGTCAATATCTTCACCACTATAAGATAATATACATTATTTAATAAATTATTACTTAGAAACTCAACTTGAATAGATTTGATAAATCTACTAAAAGTGACGAGAATAATAATATTTATTTTATTTACGTGATTTGTACAATACAGTATTGTATAAAGTTAAATGGTAATTATAAATTTTTAACATAAAAATTATAGTATATAATACTATTGATGAAACATCTATAGACAAGGTTTATGAAATATATAATATAATATTGAATCATGAAGAATCCCTCATATTATAAATCTCCTTTTCAGCTAAATATATTTTTATTATTTAGAGTCACATCAACTACAATTGGCCACGAGCGACTTTCTGCAATCTCTGAAACTGATTTTCTTTGTAGGGATCACGGTAAGGAAATTCACACTCACACAAGATCCATGCCCATGCCAGTATTCGAACCCGGGTTTCTGAGGTACGATGAAGCGATTTTAATCTCTAGATCACAGACCGCCGGATCCAAATATTGTTTTAGGGATACATGACCGAAGTTAGTATATATAATTACTTTCCTCAGCTTAGAGATAACAATCGTGTTATCTAAAATAGTTTGTTTAAATGCTCAGGTATCAAATTTTTGGCCATATTCATTCCTTAAGTTCATTTTTAAAAGTGCCCAAAGAAATTGGTATTTGTAATTTTCGAGAAATAAAAAGAACGAGCCTTGGAATACTAAAAACTTCGGTTTGCAAGGTAAAACGCCAAGAGTTGATCTGGATGTAGTTCAAGGAACATCAGCCATACGATGTTAAACCAATTATAATTGGGTGAATGACTTTAAACGAGGTCTGTGATTAACATCGATCGGGACGTTCAATGGAGGTGACCAACGCCAGAAATCACTATATGGTGTTAACTGATCGGAAAGTTAAATTTTACCAATATGTTGTTACAGTTTTGCATGAATAATTGTGTCTGAAGAAAAGCTTAGTTGAGTTACAAATATGCAGTAAAAATCATGATTCAATTAATATTGAATTGCAAATTGGATGCATGTTTTTATTTAGTCTCTACCTGGATGATACTAACGCGTGAAAAGCAGCGGGATGATTTACTTTTATACTATTATTCGGATGCTGTGTTTAGGAGTTGCATGCATCGATGAGACAGTGATCAGGGTCAAAAGAAATCAACTGAATGGATAAATATTTGTTAAAGGATCAATATATAAGATATTTGCTCTGCGAAAAGTTACGCCCTGCTATGTATCAGGTCAAGCTGGTCTTATAGCAAGGTTGAGGCAAATAATATAGTCACGTCGCTGGTCGATGATCACATATAATTTTGCTAGTTTTTTAGAATGTAATTATTATTTTTTCATTTTTGAAAGCTGAGACTGATTATATTTTAGGTACTCAGTCTTATTCTTTGTTTAGAGCAGACACTGATTATTTATTACGAACTTAGCCTGATTATTTAGGAATTCATACTCATTATTTAGAGACATGTTGTAATGTTCAACATTAATCTTCAAGACACTGATTATATTGATACTAGAAAAATTTTGATCGTAGGGAATTGCGCTTCAACCATCGCCAGAGTTGTACATATGCAGCAGCATAGAACTACCACAAGAATATCAACGCCTACAGGATATATGAACACCGCAAAAAATTAGGATTGTTTATAACTATACTATAGATTATAATATCACTTAATCAGTTCGTAAGATGAAACCTCCGTTTGCCGATACAAGAGGAAGCATGAACAATTGTGGACGTGTTCAGTTAAATATAATCCTTTACGAGTTAGATAGAGGATCCCATGGCCCAGAATCATACAGTTAATATTTTATTTAACTTGACAATGAGCAGTTATGACCAAAAAATAAGCCAACCTTATACACCTTCCTTTGTGGAATTTAATTTAATAGCACATAATTGCAGTGTCAGGATCATTCTGTGCAGCGGCTCTCAACCGGAGATCCGCAAGAAAATTTTAGTTGCCACTTCAATCTATATTATGTACATTTTGTGTTATAACGTGGCTAGTGAACACAAATCACTTTTATTACATACTGAAGTGAGATGGCTATCCAGACGAAAAGCACTATTAAGACTTTTAGAACTGTAGCGCAGAGAATCGACAAACATTTATTTGGCAACACAATTATATATATATTATATAAAGCCATCTCACTTCAGTATGTAATAAAAGTGATCGGCTTAAGAAAATTTTCCGGAGGCGTAGGTCAATCGCCCTGGAATCTCCCCAAATGTTTTACCCCACCACCTGGATGACCCTAAGGGAGAGGGTTGAAACTAAGAGGTGGATTGGATAAAATATACCACGTAAGAGCGTTACCCTTGTGGAGGGGGCAGATACAGAGGTGACCTAGGAAGGTGATATCACAGAAAAAAGGAGATGAAGCGTGGATTGAAAGGGAGTAAGCTGCGAGGAGAGGAAACTAGGAGTTCTTGGAATAAGTCGAGAGCGGGCCGAAAGGGACGGTCAACGCCTGGATAATATACCCGGGGAATGAGCATCAAGCAGTCAACTTCCACCTCACCAGATAACGAGAATTATGTCCAGACTACCAGAAGCGCAAACAAGGATGGCTCCATTATGCCAACAAAACTGGTGTTTTACTTGCGTGATTTGTGAATCTGCCATTCCACTCTGCACGTATCCCAACCACAGAAATTCCCTTTTAATGATATAGAGTCTAAAACTTTGCTAAATTTTTTCCTGAGTAAGTACAAAATTAATAAATTGTAAAGAGCCCCTAAAATTTTGTAATAAATTGATAAAGTATGTCATTAACTGATTGAAATAATTAAACTATGATTATTTAATATTCAATTCAATTATATGAAAATAATTAAAACCCATTAATTATGCCCTGATAAAAAAACCATAAGCTACAAAACTTCGAAATAAGTTGTAGGCCACTTAAAGGCACAAAATAATTACGGACATTTTGTTGAAGTTTTACCAAATCTTTCATGGTTGATTAAACTGGCATATCTGGCACAATGAACTTATTATTACGAGGAGAAAGTATTATAATTTTAATACAAAATATAAAATTGGATCTTTTGATAAAATATAAAAATTTGGATTTCATGAGTTGAATCCAACAATCTTAATTAGTATCCTGCCATACATGAATGTTTGAATGAATTAAATTTTAAAACAGATGAATTTTCCAAAATGTTATTAGAACATTCTACATATTTGATATTAACTCTTTTGACATTATTACTGCCGGAATTATTCAGTTTCTTAATCGAGTCAAGTAATCCACTGGCACCTATAGGATCAGCAGACAGCTCTTACCGTATGCTAATGGTCTAAGACGCGAAAATTAAGCCTCTCGAAACTGATAGTAGTGTCTTAGCATGTGTGAACTTTCAGAACCAGAGAGAGAGAGAGAGAAGAAAGCGACCTCGAAAGTATCGTCCTATAGTCCCTACAGAGTTAGGATTAGCTCTTACAGACGTCTAATTTCTTATGGTTGCAAACTATATAAATGAGATCCAGTAATTTGCAATCCACTTTAATAACATAGGAAGGGAATTGGAAAGCATAAGATTGGAAAGCAGCTACGAGTTAACGTAGAAATTAATGCAGAGAATCCTTAGAATGAGGAACAATTATTAAAAAAACTTTAAATGCTGGTATTTTGCATTTAATTTAATATATTTATTTAAAATTTTCTATTTTTATGTAAGTTTAAGTATAGCCTACGTTTTTTTAAATAAAACAAGGGATTCAAATATTAATCAAATCTGCTTTCTACTACCTAAGTTATTTATAATATTAATTATTTTTATTGTAGCTTTATTGGAAAGACCAAACGAAAAGAACATTGAATACATGACTTAAGGAACATAGAAAACTGTTGTCCGTGAAAATATGGTTTACATTAACGACGATGTTGAAATATTAGACAAAAAAAAACTAAAAATATCCGAGATACTTCACGCTTACATCTCGTACTTCAGGGAAGTATTAAGAATTAAACTGAATGAACTAGCAGACCGGAGACATTTAATGATTACTGTGCGTACTTTGAAGTGTGCATGGAAGAGACCGAATGCGTTGAGCTATAAAAGGAGTAATGGCAAAACTACGGGATGAAGAACTGAAGAACCAAATGGTAACGACATTCACAAGTCAACTACTAATGACACTACGTCGCATGGCATTTTATAATTTATTCTGAACACATTTGAGGTTATTTTGGACTCCGTACATTTTTACTGAGCTATGCACAATTCTGCCTGCATCCCAGGAAATCCATAAAAAATACGTGCAAAATATCGAAATGTCAGGGTTTTATCGCAATTTTCTTGTTATGGTCTGATGCAACCCTCCTTGCCAACATATCTTGCGCAAGAATTTACATTTCAGCATGACTACCACATCCTCCCTAATCTGCTTAACGTATACCATCCTTATCCGCTTCTGTTCATAGCCCCAACAATTCCCTCTAGTGCTAATTTTACAAGACCCTCGTGTCTTAAAACGTGGCCTATTAATCGATCCATTCTTTTGGTCAACGTTCTCCATATTGTTTGCTCTTCCCCTATTCTGTTTACAACTTCCTCGTTGGTGATTCTATCCACCCATCTGATTTTCAGCATTCTCCTATAGCACCACATTTCAAAGAGTTCTATTCTTTTCCTTTCCCCAACTTCTATCGTCTACGTTTCGCACCCATACGTACATTTTTAGCAACGATTTCCTATTATTCACACTAATATTACCCGTAAGTAAATCTCTCTTTTTCGTGAAAAACATCCTTACCTGTGCTATCCTACTCTTTATGTCTACTATACTTCTGCCGTCCCTAGTTATTACGCTTCCCAAGTAGCAAAATTCTTTAAGTTCCGTCAATATATCACTTTCCAATCTAAAACCATTTATTATTCCCCAGTTTCCCACATACAGTCCATTACTTTGGTTTAACCTCTATTAATCATCTTATTGAACTCTTCATCCAGGATCACGTTCATGCCATTTATTATGGTTTCTGAGTATTCTTCAGTCTACCGAAATACTACAAAGCGGATGTTTTTCATTTCTTCTCCTTACAGTACATTCCTTTTCCATACTTAGTTTTAACTTTCTTCATCGCCTGTTCTGTACATAAGTAACAGCATGGATGACAGACTTCATCTTTGTCTTACCCCTTTCTTGATTTCAGCTTTCTTTTATTGATCTTCAATTCTAACTACTGCTGACTTCCTTCTTTAAAAGGTTATGAATAGTCTTCTTTTCCGGTAATTTATTCCTGTGCCCTTCAAAAACCTTAATAATGTGTTTCAGTTCACTTTATGAAAGGATTTTTCTAAATTTATAAATGCCGTGAATATAGGCCTGCTTTTTCTTATTCTGTCTTCTAAAATTAGACTCAAAGTCAATATTTCGTCTCTTGTCCCTACATTATTCCTAAAACCAAACTGATCTTTTCCTAACACGTGTTCTGTATGGCGTTAGATCCTCCTATATATTACTTTCGTCAATATTTTACAAACATGAGATACTAAACTAATTGTCCTGTGCTGTTCGCATCCATTAGCCCCAGTCTTCTGCAGTATGGGCATAATTATGTCTATTTTTCCTTTCACCATGAAATCTTTAACCGTTTTGCACATATATTTGAGCCAAGTCTCTTTGGCTGTTTTACACTTCTTATCTATCTTATTCTTCAGTCGTCTATACGTTTCTTTACAATTTTCACCTCTCACGTTTTTATACTTACACCTTTTTATCAGTTATCTTTATTTTACCTGGTGTTATCCATGCTTTACTATTGGTCTGAGCTATTCTTCCTATTTGGCCGTCGGCTGCTCTAGTCATTTCTTCCTTTAAGAGTGCCCATGTCTCTTCTACATTATTTCTTCCTCCTTTCTCAATCAATCTACTCTTGATATTTTTTTTTGAAAGTCTGAATCACCTCCTGCTGTTTCAGTGTTTCTAATTACCGTCTTTTTCTTTTTACTCCTTTATTCATTTTCAGCCTGATTTTATAATCAGCAGATTATGGTCGGAGTTGAGTACTCTTTCAGTTCAGCACCTGATTCCTATAGCTCTGTCTCACCATTATATAGTCTATTTAAAAAATCGAATATTTACGCGTTTTTATGAAACTTTCTGGTATTATATTGACAAAATATTAATAATTCTTTTTCAATGAAATTTTACAACAAAGTTTATCTTTCTTTTATGTAAGTGGGCATATTTCGTCTACGGTCTCATTTCATTTGAATATTATACTTCACACATTGAATCTGACTTCATTTAACATATGTTTAAGTGGATTTTAACTGTAGTCGTGTTTTGTGTTGCATTACCAACCTTATATTTTGAAGATATTCATTTTGTTTTGTTATTTTTAATTTGATACTGATTGTAAATTAAGTCTTATAATTACACGTTCATTCTACTTATTTGTCCTATGTTTAATACAGGCTGGCTATCAAATCAAGAGCATCGGGTTTACAAAAATATATATTTAAAACCATTAGAGAAATTGCAATTCCTCGAGTTTCGTGGAAAATAGGCTCACAGGCAATCCCGCATATCACTCTGTTTACTTTCTGGAGCTACGTCCGTCGGATTTGGGCCCCGCGAGAAAATCAAACGAATCGCGCTTGGCGACGAGCGTATTAACGTGTATATCAATTTTTTTATTTGTTAATTTGCATTTCCGGATTTAAGCATCCATCCGAGTGATATTGCACCGTTCTTGTTTTGTTGTGAGCGCTCCCTCTTCTGTAACTTCTCCCCCTCCCCCACTCACCATGCCTCACCTGGTGGTCCCAGAACGTGACCATCGGTCTCGCCTCGCACAGGAGAGTAAAGTTTATTTAGGACTCACGCCGAGAGATCCGGGCAGTGCACCCTCAATTCAAGGACCTGGGTTTCCTGCTAGATTACCTTATTTTCTCACCCTGGCCGAGAGTGATTTCCTGGGAAGCATTTCGTGCTTATGGAGTGGCGTGAATTTTGTGTCGTCGACAGACTATTTAAATTCTTTTAGTTGCTTTGTTAGACACTCAACGTATGATCCATAGATACTTGCCTAACTGTGTCTATGTCGGCAGGCGCATCTGGTCCACGTGGCGACGATATATAAAATAGATGGGGAAACAGTGATCGAGGAAACAAACTGTAAATACCTAAGCATTTATTTTAACAGTAAGCTGGGGTGGGTGGAGCAGATAAACTATGCTACAAGGAAAGCGTGGAACACCTTGCACTTTGTCATGAGAACACTCAAGAAGGGGAATGCGAAATCTAAAGAGTTGGCATATTTGTCATTAGTACGCCCACTTATGGAATATGGTGCAGCATGCTGGGATCCGTACAGGATAGGTCAAATAGAATCCTTAGAAAGGGTGCAAAGAAGGGCCGCAAAATTCGTACAAATAGGACCTGTGCATGGGAACGAAAAGGTAAAGCGACTAGGGTGGGATACGCTACAGACAAGAAGAGAAAGAGCTAGGCTACAAATTTTCTACAGAGCTTTTTTTCTACAAAACCTTGGCAGGGAATCCGAGATAGAATGGAGGAATCGACTCGGAACGGGAGGAGTGATCACCTGTTTAAATTACAAGCAAGGAACCAAAAAACAGCCGTTGAAAAATACTCATTCCTAAATAGGACAATTAATGCCTGGAACAACCTGCCTGCAGGAGTGTTTGGGGAACTTCCTCTAACAGAAAGAAAATTTCGAGTTAAATTAAGTTTAGTGTAGTGTAGTGCAGGTTAGAGAAGTGATCAGTGCTGCGAAATTCCTAAAAATATACTACAGTGAAATATATTTCTAGTTTTTTTTGTTTCTTTTTTTTCAGGCAAAAACAACACTATTATTTTCTTTTTAAAAAAATCATTCCTAATAATATGTGTGGTGTTTGGCTTTGTTTACACCGCAAAAATATTATTATAACAAGGAATTGTTAAATAATAATAAAAAGTATGTTTAATTTGAATATATTCCATTTAATTATGATATTACATTATAAAATTTCCAAAAGAAATATAACTCAAATTAAATTTTAGTCAAAAATATATAAATTTACGAATATCAAATTGGCTCAGTCGGTAAAGCAAAAAAAAGAATCTACGCAGCTTCTAAATGGCTGCTCCCGGGAACGCGGGTGACGAACGATATAGTTGAAATTTAAAAATCGCGAATCAAACGAGAATGGTTTAAGTGGAAAGCCGGGTAAAAATGCCGTTAC
Organism: Eucriotettix oculatus; assembly: GCA_034510155.1. Taxonomy (NCBI): domain Eukaryota; kingdom Metazoa; phylum Arthropoda; class Insecta; order Orthoptera; family Tetrigidae; genus Eucriotettix; species Eucriotettix oculatus. Next base: position 133,320,247 of record CM067376.1, on the reverse strand, counting down.
CAGATGTTAACAAGGGCCTGGTGACGTCGTTCCTGGTTTGCCGTGCCGGATGTTCTTTTGCTGAACACGTCTCCTCTAGCGCCTCTTCTTCAGCTTAAATCTCCATCAAATGTTATCTTTTTGTTTTCCGTACTACAAATGAATCTTCTTTGCCGAAATTAACTTTTACGCCTGTTCAGCCACTGCTCTCCCATTCCGACCTTCTCAAAACAGCTCCTAGGTCCAAGTGTCGAACACAATGCACCCCAGACAATAAATAATGTAAACATCGACGTTTCCCGCCTACTCGGCCTCACCAAAACATTCTCGTTTTTCGTCCTGTTGTACGCAAATAACAAAAACTAAATTATTTTTTTGCTTTACCCGATGAATGTAAGGGTTATGAATCACCACATATGATTCCACACTTATTTATTTACATTGAATATAATTATACTTTCAACTATAGGTTAAATATGGTCCTTACGACCATTTTATTAATTATTGTTTAAGTTCTATGTGTCTGCCACCGGGTATCTGCCCATTTGTAGATTTAATAAATACTTACATTATTTACGAGTCGACCACACCGACGCTGGGATGTTATCTGGCTGTATATATTGTAATTTCTTCTTGTCTGCTTATTTATTCATTTGGACCACACACGCCTGAGTTTGTTTTTGGGGGCATACATGAATATTTTCTGCATATGACAACCATTCTCTTAGTATACCGTTGAATAATTAATGTATTGGTTCACTTTGTTTACGTACTCGTTTGTTCAATTTTTAAGTTAGAAGAACTGAATGGGCAAATCTCTACTGAACTCTAGATTCGAAACTGGGAACTCCCGCTTACTGGGCGGCTTCTAAGCCACTGAGCCAGCCCGATTCGATGCCAGGACTCGATGTGAAATCCATCCTCTCTGTATACCGGAAGGCCAGAGCACCTACATTTACAAATCACATTAATCACTCCTGGAATCAGTGAAATGTGATATAATTAAGGACAGGGAAGAAATATTTCAATTGTAATAATACTTCCATGCTTATATTTATTGACTTTATCTCGTCTAGGTTTTTTTTGTATGCCATAAATACTTAGCGTGTTTCTGAGTACATATAATTTATTGCCCGATTCGTTCATTCCTCTGGCCTCGGGGTTATAATTAATTTTTAAGTGCACACTTTGATTTCTTTATTTGAGCATCTTCTATTAAAATATATTATTTTAAATTACATTCCTATGGAATTAAAGGGAAGTTGCCTGTTTCAGAATCACCCTCATGTAACCTGTTAATAATAAAAAATTAGTACGTCGCACAAGATTTTACGATGTTTTATCAAAGACAATTGAAAATATCAGCTCCTTGGTTTCGATCTTTTGACTTGCTAAATAGTGCGTATATTTGTTGTTGTTCAAGGAGTAATAATTTTAAGAAGAATTGTATCTTTACTATGTGTTAGATTTATATAAAACAAGATTTACTGATAAGGAATTTCAATGAGACGTTATTTGTTAACATTAAGATTTGTCAAGTGAACGTAATTCATGGTTCAGTTCTAGTAATGCTACTTTATGAATTTATTCATGATTATTTAATTGTTAAGTCAAATTGGTTGGTGTAATTTTGCTTTTTCCTATTTTGCATACATTCTTTTTGTGTGTGTCTGGGATCTTGGACAAACTCAGCTCGAAGAGCGCAATATAAAAGGGACACTTCAAAGATGTAGCAAAACAGAAATAATTAATTTAATTATCGTTGACACGAACTCAACCCGTGGGCGTCTAAAGACTCCAGCACACCGATTGTGGATAAAACATAAAATAATAGTTCCTTTGGCAGAAATCTATAATGAAAATCAACTCGTTCAACTCAGCAGAAAATTATATGACTGAATCCAATATAAACTTACGAACCTATCTAGCTGGAAATTCACCTTATTATAAAATTTATTCTTCAAATTTGTTTATTGAATAAATTTAATGCTTTTATTTCGATGACTGTTCCAGGGACGAGACTTGTGTGCGGAGGCGTCGCACAATTATCTTTGTATGTAAATTGGATTGGAAAAACAATACAAAATATAATTTAATTAACTATTATTCAAACTCCTTTTACTTTAAAAATAAAAGACAAATATAACCATTTTGTTCTTTATTCAAAGCAGTCGTTCCAACTTTCATAAAAGTTAGTGGTGCTGATAAGTAAAGGCAATTCATTTATTATTTTAATCCATTATTAATTTAAAGTGTAAATTTAATTTGTTTATATAATTTATTAATTACCTCAATATTTTCTTTTAATATAATAATTCATTTGGAATCTCCGCGTGTCTTTCATCTAATCCAATAAGTATAGATTGTGTGCAAGTTTGGCATCTAACAATCGTTCAGGTCTTCCGTTAGCTGGGTCAGGCATTCAAGTAAACCTTTGAGGACGTTAGCAATATTTATAAGCAATAATTAATAAAATAATATATTACAAATTATAATAAGGACGTCCCAGACTTTTCAAACAGAGAAAACAAAAAAAAGAAATAATATTTGTTTTTCATTAGAGCTCAATTCAACTGGATAAAATTTTCGCAGCGGAGTTTTAAGTGAGAACCATCGAGTTTCACTAAGTAGCCATCAACCGCAGACTACTTTTCTTCATCTTTGGCACATATTATTCCGCCGAACCATTATTTCAAGTTTGGACCAAAAAAATAACCGGATCGAGCTTAATCTTGTTACAAATACGGCCATTTATTTTTGATCGTTAAAGCGCTGCAATTATTTTACATATTAATCGCCGTTTGTTTTCTTTCTTTTAAGAAAATCAATGGAAATCGACAGCAGATGGAACTTACTTCCCCTTCTTTGCAGCCGATTGTCCCCTTTCATTGTTTCTTCGTCTTACGCGTGAATAGTTGGACCTATATTTCAGCTATGATTATGAATCGGTCTTATTGCTGTGGAACGTGGCCATAATCCCGATTAAAACACGACGATGCTATTGTTCTCTTGAAAACAAACGCGGCACCCCATCTTGCACACAGCTTTCTTATGCCCAAATTTTCAGTCAATATGCCTACGTCGTCTACTGGATCTCGCACTTCCATTATAACCCAGATGTCAGGGAACTATTGAGTCGGGAAAGAAGTATATGCCCCGCGAAACACGTGGTCATTCAATACCATTTTGCAGATTTTTGTCAAAATTTCTGACTTGGTCGACCACTGTGATGTTAGTTAATGCAGCTCATGCACTATCGTTTAAACTCTCACCCAATTTTTTTTAACTAAGAAACAGATTCCTCATGAGTGGAATCTAGAACCACTTTGATAATGGTAGAACTGAGGCCTTTAAAATTATATTGTAGTATTGCATGTCGATGATCAACTTTTTCCAAGTTTACAAAGTCACTGAGAGTGTTCAAAATCGACGGATATAAATCAATACTAAACAGTGTATCGTCTTCAATTGTCAGACTAAATCTTTGTGAGGTTGATACTTTAGACCAATTTTGCTTTCGAACAGCAACCCATAGACTAATTTCAAACATTATTGACAATGTGATCGTTTTAAGTTCTGGAATTGATATTGGTAACAGTTCTTGGATACACTTTGTTTTCCGTTGAATAGTTATGTTCGATATATTAGCTATTCATTTAATAATATTACATAAAGGATACTTTATATGAGAAGGCGAGAATTTTAAATAAAAGCTTACTGTGAAAAATTAGAGTATATTTTAGTTAAATATGTTTTGAGTTAGACTGCATCTCGATTGTCCTACATTGTATGGTGAATATTCTGCGTCAGTCTCATAAGAACATACTAACTACCCTCTTGTTCCTTCTGATATGCACAACCGAATGGACCGGAAACAAGGAAGACAGGAATAATATATTAGAAATGAGAGAATACTAATTATCATAATTATTTAGCTCACTATGGCACTGTTGAGTTTTAGTTATAAGTATTAATATAATTAAAATAGGGAAATTAATCTGACTAATAATAAATAAATTTCAATAAACTAGCCATAAGTTTGAAATTTATTTCTAAATCAAATTATTTTCAAAGAAAATGTTTCATTCTCAACTTTAGGGACCTCTTCGGCTGTTTATAAGTAAACATTGTGAAAGAAACGGGAAAACGTTTTAAAATAAATATTTGGACTGCTACGTCAACATCCAGGTCCATGATGCTGTGCCTGATATTTAACAATAAATATCTGTTCGGAGTGACAGTAATTACAAGAAGACTTACAAAAGTTTATCCAAATCAGTAGTATAAGATGATAGTAGGCAGTCAGTGATAATATCCAGCTTTTGTATGCGTATGGAGATTATGTATTAAATGATAATTTCAAGAGTAACAAACATTACAATTGGTTATAACTTCGGTGTAGAGTTTCCTATCATGAAACTTTTATCACTCTTAATAAATAACGTGTATATTAAACGGGGTTTTATTTCCAAACAAGTACCACCAAAGACTCTAACTAACACGCCAATGTCGAAACTGTTTGGGAGAATTATATTTTCGCGGAGTAATTTCTTATATCCATAACTTCTTCCTTGGATATTTTCACTGTCCTTTATATGTTCTGGTGTTTATAATAATTTATCTTCCATTGTTACATCTATGACGACTTAAGTTAATTGCAATATAATATTAAGCATTCATAAATTATATTTACTACATTGGTAATCAAATATCTAATTTAAACAGATTCCTCATATATCATAATTAAATGGAACGATTTTAAAGTTCTCAGGGTTAAATTATTAGTTGGGTAACCACGTGTAGCAGTTTCCGTTCACAGAACGAACCTGTTTTGTTTGCCTGTGCGTCTTGGTGCGGATTAACGGGCGACTGGACTTCCTTGTCTCGTTGTTCTCGTTGATTCTGGAGCTGAAATTGAGGAAAACTCGAGCCTTTTCCTCCTTCTTCCTTCGTTGTTTTCCTGGGATAATAACACTTTATTCCTTTGCTGCTAACTCAAATGTATCTCACCATGCTGCTTCTTCCTCCGCTTGTCCGACAGTTTACCATCACTTTATATTTCTCCTGTAGCTCCTCAACGTGTCCGACGATTTACCATGACTATACCGCCCATTGTTTCCTTCAATGATCACGCCACGCTTCATACTCTCCTCTGCCTGTCAATCCTTACATTATACTGACTATTTTTCCGCCCTTCACCTTAGCAGGTCACCTCCGTATATTCCCCTACAAGGGTTAAAAGTATCTCACGTGACGATTGTCTGCCAATCATCGTGAGTTCTCCGTCAAGCGCAAGAGATTTTTTTAAAGACACAGGTATGCATCCCTAGGAAATCCCGAAAGGTGAACGGTCCTTTAGCAAAAAACAAGCTTACCGTTAACCCCGCACTCAAGTATATTTATCCAGCCGCAAACTCACCACCCGAAGAAAATCCTTTTTCCAGGCCAGCAACATGGTCTTGCAGAAATTTTATTTAATCTAAATTTCCATAAATAGAAATTAAAATTGGGGAGGGTTCTACTGCGCTACAAACTTATTGTCTTGATCTTGTTACAATTAATTTTTATTTTGTTAGCAAGTGCCCAATCTCTTATTTTACTTAAATCTTTTTGAAGAAATTCTTCATCGACCACAGTTTTTATGTCCCAACACATTACGCAGTCGTCACCAAAATGCCGATGAGGGAGAACAAAAACAAACGTAAAATGAATTTGTTTACAAATTAAAATTGCATTCCTGATTCTGTATCTAATTGAAGAGATCATTAATATCATCATGGTTAAATGACCACAACAGAATTGAAATAGAATAGGGATTGCAACTTGTCCTGCCAATTATTGTTACAGTAAACAATACATGTTAGCGTGTGCAAGCACAGGGCGAGTTAATATGCGTTTGGCAGTCTGTATATTGCATTCTGCATAATGGATGGTTATGTTTCACAGTTTCATGCAGCAACGATCATGATATATCATACAGTGACAAACTTATAAACAGTAAGATATCTGTAGTGCCGGATACTTTAATGAGCACGTAAATTTTAAGAAATCAGTCAATAAAACGTCATTTCCGATGACTATTTATTATATTTCTTACTTTCAGTTTTAAGAATTCTTAACGAAGATATTAAAAGTATTCCATATATTAATTCTACAAATAAATCTTAAAAATACTTAATACAAATTCTTGTAACCTGCTTCCACTTGAATATAATTGGATATAAGCACAGGATTGTTAATTGGCTTATCAATTCCACTAACCAGAAATAATACGGTTTAAATACTGTTAAAAATACTTAATTCAAGCTTTCCCTTGAGTATAATTGGATGTAATTGGCTTATTAATTCCAGTAACCATAAATGATACTATTTATAGAAATTAAAATATTAAATATATGTAAATTTAATATTTTTATTGCCCGTTTGGAGTCGCGTCAACCCTAACCCAAAAATTTAATTATTTGACAATAACGATTAGTTTTGTAGCATCTTTTTTTGTTTTATAAAGATAGAGCAATCGTAAATAGATTTTATAGAAACCTTTTAAGTTAAATTGCTTTAAATAAACCTATGTCTTAAGTGTTTACAAGTTATTTGATCATTTGTTTTAGTAATTTATCACAGGTAATTGTAACTTTCGGCTGTTGTATTTGTTTTAAAATTACAACGTAATAACCTAGCCCATTTACGTCTGTAATCATTTGGACTTGACACACAAGCGTTTACAGACGTGTTGTCTGAAAGAGCTGTGTAGCACTACGATATATTTTAAATGACATGTACAACAGAAGAAAATTGGTAAAGCAGTCGAAATATTCTTTTACTTCTGATGAAAAAAAAGAAAAATAAGTGGCTTAATTAAGTACAAAACTCAAAACAATCATGAGTTATAACGACATAAAATACCGTTTTTAAATTTTCTTGTGTTACAGTGAATTTACGAGATGTCCTCCAGTGCACACGTGAAGCGGAAACTCGTGCACGAATTATTTATTATCCCCCCAGCATCAGTCGGCCTAATAGGATGGATGTGCTGATGGTTTTCACGTAATGTTCGCAGGACTTCAGTTGTTTTAAAAATTAGTGTTAGCCTTTTCGAGTTTAACAGTAATTACATTTTCCGAAAAAAATAGGTGATACCTCATGCAGCAACTATACGACTGTATCTTAATGTTATTTATAGGAACCATCGATATTAATTAATTTTTATCAGTAGAGTGAAATTTTTAAATTCATTAAGTTCATATTGATATGTTTTTATGTTGAGGTAATTTAAATTTGCTTCAATGAAATGGAGTGCTGCAAATTAAATAATAACTGAATCATAATGTCATAATATATTTAACGACAAAAGTAGAAAATATTATCTTTCTGCACCGTCAAATAATGTATATATATAATATAATGAATTAACAATTTATAACATGGAAAAGCAATTTGACTATTTTTATAAGGGAATGGTGGGCTTAAATACCTTTGTGTTATTATTTAAAACAAGAATTGCTGTTATTCTAATTGACGGGTTTAAAGGATATTTGCTGGACCGACAGGCGCTCAGGATCTTTTGATGCTGAATCTTCCCACTAGACCGGACCGTACTAGGTCCGTAACCGTACCGACACATGCAAACAATTATTCTTGGCATAGATTAGTGTAGCCTAATGCCCACTAGACAGGACCGTTGCCTGCCAGCACCGTCCCTTCCAGGCCAGTCAAGACAGATATTTTTTGACGATAATATTTTGCAAATTTTTCTTCATAGTACGGGATTACCAAGCCGGATTCTTCTGCAGGTTGTAGGTCGCATGCACCTCGTACTGAATCCGCCCTCTGGGCGGGACAGGACTTCCCTTATTAGCTATTTCCTCTTCATCAATCACAAGTACTACAAAATTTCCTCAGTTGCTTAGGAAATGTTTGGCACTAGTCTTTCCTTATTGTACAGTGATTTTCCTCTTATAATATGTTTTGTACTTTCAGGAAAGATGACATCGTTTTATAGTAAACGAATGAAACTGTCTGAAACTGAACATAGTGACTTAAAATTAACATATCCCAAAGAAAACACGATATTTTTTTACGAACGAATTAATAATAACTACAGTAAATGAAACGAATATATATGCAACAGAGAAATTTTCATTTAGAATACTTCAGACGAATTCTATTTGGAATACAGGGGAACCAGTTTAATTTATTGAAATGAAAGCTTATTTTGGTATGATATTAAATATGGTGCTAATTTCAAAAACCTCTGTGAAGGATTAGTTTTCTATGGAATATACCTAAAAAGGATTAAATCAAAAATTTAAAAATCAAAAGCTTTTCTTATCCTGATATAGTTTCTCTAAATATGGTGTTAGTTTTGGTAATGCCATTTTCAATTTTTAGAAATAATTAATTTAACGGGAAATTCATCATATGAATATAAACCTCAGTTTTTCGTTTTGTTAGAGATTCATGAATCCAGTAGCGTCTCAGAGAATTTTTTTTGTTTTACTTTTCCGAGTCCCAAATAATGGTAATAAATGCCAATTATTGTAACGCTTATTGTCTAATAGGCATATTTTAGTAAATTTCTAACACAGTATGTTCACAATCCACACACTGTTCACAAATTGTAGCTACTTCACAATGAAATGCAGCGGTCGTAGCCGAACGGCCACTAGAACGGTGTTGATCCGTTGTAGTGGACAAAGTACAGACCGGAGCAGTCGTTTTCGTTCCTGGTATGGTCCTAGTACGGTCCGGTCTAGTGGGCAGAGGCCTTAAGGAACAGGATGGCCTGTGGTGCCCTCTGATAACTGTCTGTCTCCCGTCTCATCTTTCAATTGGCAGTCTCAAGTCTCCTCTCCAACTTTTGTATGACTCTCTGTACCGTGTTCCCCAGCATCACATTCTCTATACAACTGCTTTTCCTCATCTTTTCAATCTAACAACACCTTGTATCTTTCATCCAAGTATAATTATCCATTAATTTGGCCAATGAAAAACCATTAGTTACCATCACAGGTTTCAATGCAGGCAACACGTCCTATTTCAGCAACGTAAAACCTCACTGCTTGTAGAATAAACACGTGTGTGCCAATATTATGACATTCGTGTTATCCTTATTGAAGATATTATGAACCTGGGTCAGGATTTTAATTCTTCACAGGCTGCCGCCGATGGATGGAGATATATTTGGTTACGGTAATCGGTATCTTAAGTGCAATGATCCGGATCTCAGAAAATTTGATCTCACAAAATTAAATGAAGTAATCGCATATTAAGTTTTTAATAGTATGTACAACACTACTATATATAATATATAAATTTTTATGTTCGTATTTGATTTTCATTGAAAACTTTAAAATATAAACATCAGTATGCTTGCTATACGTCACCTATATTGACAGAAATAAACTGTATTCGATGTTTCGCAAGGCCATAATTATACCCTCTTGAAATTTATACGAAGAAAGAAATATTTTCATGAAATTAATTCACAACAACCATCCATTAGCAAGAGAATTTACAATAAATCCTACCTCTCATAAAAAGAGAAGTGACTCAGCCATGTGTTTATAAGCTTTAGAGAAAAATTGTTCTACAAGAGGAAAGCGGAAGTAAAGTGAGTCCACATCTAAATAACAAAAGTTGCAGAACAATTTTAAAGGAATAGTTTTTTTAAAACAATTATCAGTTTACTGTGATTTATCATTTACAATAATTTAAAATACATACTGATTATTCTAAATACACGAAATGCGTAATTTAGAATCTAACCAGTTCTAACGTCTATGCGAGTTCATAGGTAGTTTCCGAGGGAACCAAGTAAATAAACGAAATACTTCTTGTAAAAATGTTATTAAAATTTGTACAGTCTACGTTGAGATCTATGAAATAATTAAACAAATTGATTTTAAACACATGAATTTAATAAAATATTGTGATACAAGTATTTACATTTATTATTAATACGGATTTGATTGAAAGTTCTTTACTCTCTGGGTAGTGGTGGGTATTTATTAGGAATATGGATTTGAGAATTGCTATAGGAGAATGTCGGAAATCAGATGGGTGGATAGGGTAACTAACCAGTAAGATATAAGCAGAAAAGGGGAAGAGAGAACAATTCGGAGGACTTTCACCAAGAGAAAGGATAGATTAATGGAATACGTTTTGAGACATGAGGGTCTTGTGAAATTAGCATTAGAGGGAAGTGTGTGGGGTAAGAACAGAAGAGGTAGGACAAGGATGGAATACGCTAAGTAGTTTTAGGATACGTTAGATAACATAACCTTCCGATAGGTTATATCGTCTAAATCGCTAATGTCCTGTGGTCGCGTTGTAATCCTTGTCTCAGCCAAAATTTGAATGGTTTCCTCATTTACACGCACAATCATACCATAGGGAGGGAGAGCGTTACGGGAAAAGGAAAGGGTGAAGTGGGTTCTGTTTCGCTGGAAGAAAGTGTTTCAAAAACTGCAATTACTTATATCTGCCAGAAAACAGGCGAACATCTTCTCCACTTATATTTTAAATTAAACAAATTTTCAGACCACCTGTCGACACGTGTGCGAACAACACATAGTTTGTTTCAAAAAGGTGGTCTGCTAACAGATAATAATATCAGCGTCTCTACCCAAATCTATTCATTTACCTTAATTGAATAACTGGAAAATGTTTATAAAATACAAGAAATGGACACTATTTAATATAAAGGGCATGCTCAAAATGTGTAATTATTAATTTTACTCATATATGTCGTTCTTTTATAAACTTCTTTGCTTTTAAGAAGTTGGACTCTAACATGTTTAACATTTATAATATTCAAACTCTTCTTTATACTTATGATATTTAAACTTCTTGCGTAGTAATCATAGTATGCAGCAAATCAGTTGGCCTTTACGTACGTTCAGATTCGAAACGTTCTTGTTATTTGGCGCTGTGATGTTCCAACAGCACGCCATTTTATGTAACTATTTCTTTGTTAACAATTGTGTAAACTTTCTTCTTCAAAGTTTCTCAGATTTTTCACAAATTACTGAATAAATTAGTTCTGCTGTATTGCTCTTAGTTATTTAATTATTTTTATTGAGTAATTATTATTTATTAAGCAGTTCACCTTTAGGTCTGCCTCGTATTCTCCCTCGTTTTTCATGGTTCTTACATGCCGAGGCACCTTCATCTATTTTAGGAGTATGTACTGGGGTCCAAGACGTTGGGCATACCATAAGAGTTGAACGCTGATCCCATTGGATCAGTCGGTCATCTGCCTCCTCAAATGCGTGGAGACTCGGAGAAGGAAATCGTGTGACTCCACAACAAACTCATCTCCCGTCATTCGGAAGGGCGTGATAATAGTACCCAATGCCGGACCTACATGATACAGGTTTTCTAGGGGTTTCCCTGCACCTCTTTTAGATTAAACACCGGGTACGATCCTTAAACTATAGCCCCGGGGTTCTAGTCAACCCTTGGTTACCTTGCTCTACCTTCCACACAACCACTTTTGTATTCCCTTGCTATGCTATTAAAGAGGAATTGCCTGTTTCAGGATCATCCTCATGTAGCCTTTAACCCACCCCAAAAAAATATACAACAAAAAACTCATCGGTATGTGTCACACATTCATCGTGTCGTCTTATCAAACTTCAAACATACGCTAAAACAAAGTCTCGTAACTATTAAACTAATTTCACATATGAATTAATAAGATTTATTAATTATTAGAATAAATACTCTTATTGTCTTCAATGCCAACTATTTTACTTTCCCGGGACAAATGAGAATTCCGCAGCTATCTTGATCCTTATTTACGAAAAGGAATTGACTCCTAATAGCGGACTGACTAATATTTAATTATTTTTCTTGGTTAGGACGACAATATATAACGTTCATTGCACACAAGATTAACCTTATTTTTCTTCCCAGTTTGAATATCTCAGTGTTTTCGTCACGCCGATTCCGAAACGTAACTACAGCTCCATAATCAAATACTAGTTATCTAGTATTGTGCTGAGCACATAATATTTATATTTTTCAATATTTAACAATCATTAATCAATTACATTAAACGTTTTTCATACATCCGCTCTCCATCATATCTCTAGTGAGACAGATTGTTTAGATTTAGATTTATTGCTGACATTTATTGTTGTTTCCATTAGTCCTCGTTTGAGGAAATAGGATACGTCATACACTACAAAGAACAAATAATTTTAAGAACAAAATAAGGTACATAATTAATGACAAATAATCTTCAAATAAATAAATACAATAAAAAGTATATAGTCTTAATCTTCTTCGCAGAATTAATACTTTTCCTGTTTCATGTCATCTTTGTCGAAGATAAAACACATTAATCGCCCAGAGGACAAAACGATCATTACGGACTGATTAATGACTTTATTTTATACAATTAAATATGATGAGATTGTATTTTAATAAATTAAATAAATCTAAGTTCTGGAAAAAGTGATGTTCTTTTTGTCAAATTCTTATTTGTAACTCTCAGATGTTGTGATTGGAAGGTGCTGTGGCTATTTACTTTAGGCATTCGGGTTTTATAATATATTTTAGTTTATTTTATTAAATGTATTCGGTCCAACGGATCACGGGCAAGTGAAATTCGATAAAACCACACTTCATCTTTTGATTTTGTAACAGAGTAATACTAGACCTGAAAATACGGCCACAGAAAGTTTTCCTACGATAAACTGAAGTTTCCTTGTAACAAATTAAAGGTGTTGCGAACTAGGTACAATACCATCTAAATAAAATAATTATTATGAACCACTTGATCGTCTGGATCAATTTAATTTCGTTTACCAGGCAGCTGTACCAAGTTGATTAATTACTGATATGTGTAAATTACGCAATGTTTGTGCCATCTTCGTCAGGTGGACTGATTGAAATCTGTAACTACAAATTATTGTAACAGCAATTCCCCTGAAGACGGCTGAGCACGTCATCGAAACGTTGTCTATCAATATATATTTAAACCGATTATGAACTCCAGAATTCTCTAATCATAGTTTACGCTGGGAAAGTCCTTGATCTCTTAAAAGTTGAGAGTTATTGCATATCATTTGAGGAGTATCCGAAGATTCCTTGATAGGTCATTTTAGAGAGAAAAGACGGTGAAGAATCGACGTCGATGTTGTTCGTCAACGAGGCTGATCCAGATACATCTGCCAATACAAGCTGACGGCTAACAGTCGGAAAAACGGTTACTGTCAAGTTTCTCATTTCTTGACGCGCCAAGAGTTATCTAACACAATGGTTGAATATGAGAGAAAATACTTCCAATTGTGTCTCTAGAATGACAGCAACTTCTTTAATTTAAAGTTTCTTAATCGCCATCGTTCCACGCTTGACTGCCAAAGTGCTCAATTCTATTCATATTCTAATGTCATATTACATTTAAAGAAAAGAAAAGAATTTCATAATTCAGCGTTTAAACTTTCATTCATTAACCTGTCGTAGTATTTATTTCGCTTTACTTAGAAGATGCCTTATTATCTATTATATATAGATGGAAAACACGAACGATTATAAGCATAACAGTTTTTTTAATGTTAGTCGTTCAGGTCATTTATTTGACTAGTGTTAAGAATCCAATAATTATCTAATAGAACCTTTGAAATACTGGAAACACTTTATTGTTTCACCAAATAATACAGTCGTGTAATAAAATATTTCTCTTTAATTGGCAGTTATGTGGTTTTCTAAACGCTGTCTTCATCGTTATAAAACATAATTTTGGGTAAGCGGTGCCATTTAAAGGATCAATATATTAGTAAAAGAGTTGTAATGAATTTATTCCAAACAAAAAATATTGGAAATATTATCTATTGTTAGCAATTATAATTACCTGATATTTTAATTATACCGTAAATTATTTTTTGACTATAAGTAGAAAAAATTATTAGGGTAATTAATAAATATATAATTACACAACAAAGTTTTGTCCTTATTTTATAAATTTATCCGAAAAAAATAGGACTTGGATTATTGTAACTAATTTGTATACATTGTCAAATTCTTCCATTAATATCGGCCAAAAATTGATAATGGACAAATAAAATTTGAGTAAAATTTTAAATAAATGCTCTGGTTGTTGTAGCCTATTTTTTTATTTTAGAGAAAATTATCTCCATATTGTTCTTATTAGTGATCTGTGATAAATGAATTACTGGATGTTATATATAATCAGAATTTTTTTCAAATGCTAACTATGTAAACATTAATAGGAATTCGTTGGGACCTGGCCAGAGCTTGACTTGGGTAATATAATCACCGGACGTCGCTGGTGAGAAAGGGCGCATTGTAAAGCTCGAGAAGTGTCTAGTGTCCAAGCGACATCCTCAAGAAAAATATAGTGCCAAGTTACAATGCATAGCAAGCATGAGTCTGGTGCAAACCAGTATGTAAGGGGCCCCTAAGATTACCAAGTGACTAAATCGTGGATGTTGATTAGTTAATCTCGCACTTTAACGTAGTGACAAAACTGAATGGTAGAATAAAAAAGGGGGAAGCATTTCAGAGAGAGAAAGGCATCAGTCATTGTTCTGCTTTATTTCTTGTAACAGGCTCCTGGGCTATTTACAGGCCAGTCTTTTAGTTTTTATTAAACTTAATCTTCAAAACCATTCCAGGGTCTTTGATTTCGTTCATATTTGTACGAGTTAGTAAAAATCCTGAATTCTCCTTCCTTCGGTCGCTAAAGAAGAGACAACGATGGAAATATCCTAAGTCCACCTCAATTTCAGTCTGATCAATTGCCTTCCTTAACTAGTAGCTTCAAAGTTCAACACCCATTTTATTTTGGTTTTATTAAGTTTTAGGAAGGAACAACATTCCTTGGTGGCTGCTAACGAGCTAAGCTTTCATCGGAAACTGAATATCATTGAACATCAGCAGCCTTCAATTACCCCACAATGGTGACCAACGGGGATCTCCAAAAGTGTCAGCTTTCAGTAGGACGCTGGGAAGTTCACAGAATATGTAGGTAAAAAAATATATGTTATTTAAAAAAAGTTTCGGCAGACTTTCAGAAACTTACATCTCTGTAATGAAACGCCGGACGCACTGTTAGACTCCAAACTTATACCTTCTTTATTACAGTCCTATCAGAAGAAGAATTCGACGCATCGCCAAGCATCAACCGACGCTCCGCGGGACAGCGTAGATCCGCATTCGCCAACAGCTCCAGAACACCGAAACGGAACTAGTAGAATTATCTCCTACCCTGTCCAGCTTTTCGTCTTCAAGAAATGGGCCAGTTCAGACCAGCATTATGTATTTTTAAAGAAGTGCTAACTGTATTTGACTTACGTGTGACGAATTTTCTATGCAGCGTACGCGATCTCAAAGTTTGGATCTAGATTTACTCGAACCAGTTACGGAACCGAAAGACGGTAATACAAGTTGCGTCATTAATATGACCTTATGACGGAAAAAAAATTCAGTTCGGATCTTTATAGAAAGAATAGTACTTTTAAAAAGGTATTTAACCGAAGATAACGGTACTCATTAAGGATTATTGTGTAGAGTTAAACGCTTAGAAAACAAACTATTTAACGAAATGAAAGTTAGATATAACCACAGATATTATTATTATTATTTCGTAGTAAACAATATTAAAATGAATCTATTTCAGAATGGGCCACTAGATTAGATGATATAATATGAGACAAGAAGTAG
This sequence comes from Eucriotettix oculatus, assembly GCA_034510155.1. NCBI lineage: Eukaryota > Metazoa > Arthropoda > Insecta > Orthoptera > Tetrigidae > Eucriotettix > Eucriotettix oculatus. The sequence continues at coordinate 133,304,575 of CM067376.1, read as the reverse complement.
TCAGAGCTATGAATCCCGCGGAAAATAAGGATATGTTAAGAAAGATATGTTACAGGAGGATTGAAATTAATGACGGAAATATTAAAAACCACTTTTGTCACCGGACGTAAGAAGTGTGAAATGTTTTGTTGAATCTAGAAATAGACGCTTATCGCAGCTACGTGAAATAGCGATTGATAAAGATATTATTAAAGGGGAGTTGCTTGTTTCAGGATCACCCTCATGTAGCCTGTTAACCCAAAAAAAATACATTTAGAAATCAACAACTTCAAATTTTTCGAGCGTGAACGGAAGTGGGCGTGGTATTTATAACGGTGAACGTCAAAGATGGAGGCGGGAGTTAAATTATAGAACACCGTGAAAAACAGTACAATGTTTTAAATGCGGGAAACTTGAGCATTATCAGAAACAGTGTCGATAAAGAACTAACGTGGAAGGGAATTCAAATGCGACGAAATCCAAGTTTTCAGGTTCCAGCCAAAATACTGAAGAATATTTGGAAGAGAGAAAGCTCTTCCGAAAATTTTAGGCTATTGCCTGTGACTATAAAAGAAATTAGTCCACGGAGAAGTACAGTTGTAGTTTGTGAGAATATAGATAATTTGATAGAATCGTCACATTGCGGTTCAAGACTTTCAAGAAGTTAGTCTTTAGTCCGCGTGCAAATTAGGATGTGATTGGCGGAGTACGCCAAATAAATTAAGAACGACAAAGTAAATATTGTGAATGTGATAAATATTTATTGAATGTAACATCTAAAGATCTGGTTAGTGGAAAGGGCTTGGTAGATACTGGATCAAAGATTAACGCCATTAAAATAAGGCTACTCGCCCAGCTGGGAAATTTAACGAAAGGAGGAGATTTCCAGCACAATTCCAGTCTATGACCATTAGAGTTGACCAGGGAGACTGCTGCTAATTGTAGGTTAAGCGGATGTTATGGGAGAACATAGTTAAATTGATAATTTTATCAAAACTCTAGGAGGATTATCATTGTTTGATAATCGCATGATCGGCAATCATGGAGTCTCCGGCCAATAGAGTGTTTACTTCCGTTTTCAATACTACATTCAATTAAAATTGATAAGTACACACTAACGATCACCTACTTGAATGTGGCGTGGTATTATCGCCCGATCTTTTGCGATCCAGTGTAAATCTAGTGAACCAAAACAAAGGTATTGACGTAATTGGAAGAATTATCGTCCCCCAGCTTTTCCTGTAGGTTGCATTTTTATTATATACAATTATTTAAATAATTTAATCAATTAATACCCTAACATGATGCTGTTCATTTTCATTTCGTTATATTACAAATCTATATTCCTGCCGGACGGGTCTTGGATGAGATTGCAGACAAAGAAAGACACTCTGTGAGTATAGGCAACTACTCTACAATACTAGGACGCTGTACCAATCAACCAAACCTGAAAAAAATGGATAACGAACTTGGAAAGTTATAGCGTTGGGCATAGTGAGTACATTCCTTTCATTAAAAAAGATTTTTCTTCTTAGTAAGAGCCAATAGATATATTGCTCTTAAGTTCAGCCACGATTTATATATTTCATCCTACACTCCTGGGTATTGTGATTCTGGAAGTGAACCTGGATGAACATATTTTTCTAAATTTGAATTCACGATTCTATTTAAGTTCAGTACGACTCTCTGGTTGGGAGAGCCCATCCCTCATACAATGATGAACGGAGAGGGTGAGGAAGGGATCTAAATTCTGTCTGTTGATCTGGATTTGCGGTAGGGGAAAAATTAGTGAAGACAACACGAGCGGTAAACGACCGTCTACGGGCGTATTCTCTTTCTTCTTTCTAAAGTTATTTAACTTTCACATTTTATTTTATTTTTGCTACCAAGTAGCTCTTTTGCGGGGATGTAGGATTAGTGGTGAGTCCCCTAGGTTTCGGCGTAACCACACCTAACGTATGACGTCGTTACTGTGCTTTACAGCGCACCATGTAGCATGGATATGTGCATCAGCCCAGTCTATGGACTGAATACAACAAGAAGAAGATAAGTAATCAATATTGACTCAGTTACATAGGTTTGAGCTCCCTAATCACATTAATAAAGGTGGTTAAATGAAATTACTAAACATAATTACTCCCTTTAATAAACAGCTATCTGATAAGAATCGATACCTGTTTCGTGTAATATTCACGGGTTGCTCTACACAAAAAATGGATAGGCGGACTTTCTGCGCTGTCAGCCTCTTCTTAATAGGCTATTTTTCATCGGACAGCTCAGCTCTTTCTCGCGTCGATAATTTAAACACATCTGGAATATACTTAAAATCCGAGGGTAATATAAAATTAATCAAAGGAAAATTAAACTTGGTAATCTATGTTGACCTGCATAATGTGGAACCGTATAAAATCATTTGGAGAAAACTTGAATCAAGTTTGCGAAAGGTTAAACGTAATATTATGTCTGGTAATAACTAAAAATGAGTTCAGTGAACAACTAGTAGACAAAATTTAATATATGTATATACCCGATTCGAACAAGTAAGTTCAATCTAAAAGAGGGATACAAAATTTCGGGGGAACTGTTCTGAAAAAATTATTTGGTACAATGAACACCGAAGACGCTCTTAAAATTAATTAAAAAATAAAATCTTTGGAACCTGAACAATGAAAATTAAAAGTTTCGAAAACGGAAGCCTTATTTGGATTAAATCTATGTCTGCTAATTTCTTAGAAAATTTTGAAAACATTACTGACAATGAAACAAACTTATAAATGGAGTTAGAGAAGATCGACCGCCTAAATGAAATAGAGCGCAATGAAATCAATCTTGTCTCATCTTATGTTCATATTATTGAAAGGGGTATGGAAAAAGTAGAAAATTTATATGTCTCTTTTAGGTATTCTAGTATCAGGTAGTTCGGGATACATTAGGACGAGAACTTGTTAATTTTAAGAAATATAATGGAACACATTGCTGGACTGGGACCACCTATTTCTCTTCCTTCAGATTGTATACATATGGAACCAAAAACTAACATATGTAGTTCTCCTCCCTTTGCTTGTGGAGGACAAATAAATTTTATATAAGGAAATTCCATTCCCTTTTAAGTTCAGTCAGTCATGTTGCAGTCTTGGAAATGAAAACGGTTTCGTTTTTACTGTTCATAGAAGGCAGAAGTACGGTAAATTAACGTTTATGGACGTGATTAAATGTAATTCCGTCCATAAACGTTATTAATTTTCCGAAAATAGCAACCATTTACTCTCTACAGTAGGGAGATTGAAACAGATTGCAATTTGACTTTGCTAACTCCGCCTACCCAAAATTCCCAGAAAGAATGCCTCTATTGTTCTATTAATTTAAAAAATACTGGTTACGTTCACTGAATAAAAATAAATGCTTATTTGTATCCATAACTGAAGACAAACTAACTATATGTATTTTGTTTCTTAAAATTAGTTATTTGTAACGTATGACGTATCCTATTTCCTCAATCGAGGACTAATGGAAACAACCAAAAATCTGACATTACAAACTTTACTTAAGAAGAATCTGGAACAATCTATTTGGATAATGATTTTAAAGCTTATACTTAATATGTTTCCCTTCAGACTTATGTTGATTACAATGTAACTGATAATTTCGATTATCTATCTATTTTAAATTTTATTAAACTCACGATTCAAAATAATGTCACTAGAAATGTTGATAAGGGTTTCCAAGAATTGTTTATTCAGAATATACACCGGGAAAACCTTCGATCTTTAATAATGTTGGTAAGCTCAGTCTCTTTAAGAATGTAACTTTAAATACTAAAAAATAAAAGTATGTTAAATGAACAATATTATTACTTGTTAATAATTATGTTCGCTCTAATATATGTAATTATCGTTGTTTATATTTATTGTAACTGTATGTATTTTACTATAAGGGACCCTGAGCCTGGATAGAAAACATTTTTAAAAGGATTGCATCCATCAAATTTTTCAGGGATACATATAACTTAAAAACTGTTAAAAAACGATGTGGAGGGAAATTTTAACAATGATGATCGCGAATTGGGAGAGAGGCCCGAATCCCGAAGATAACAAATAGTTAATGGAAGCAGCGCCTGGCTTAAACTGTCCCCGTTTCACTAGGGTTGGAGGATGTCATACATGTATATTTTTTTAATGCTAAATATATTAACGTTAATACGAATTCGTTGAGGTCAGGCTAGTACTGGCTTATGTAATATAATCACGGGTGAAAACTATGCAAAGCACTGCCTGAGGGACCCCTAAGGTTAACACGTGACCAAATTGTGGATGATCATTAGTTATTCTCCCACTTTAATGTAGTGACAGATCTGCTTTACCTCTAGCAACAGGCTCCTGGGCTCCATACAGCTCAGTATTATATTTTCTATTAAACTTCATCTTCAAAATTATTCTAGCTTTTTTGATTCCGTTCAGGTTTGGACGGCTAAGTAAAAGAGCCTTGTGTACCGAGTATTTCCTATGATCTATCTTAATTCTCCTTTCGTCGGTCGATTTCAGACCGCTCAATTCCCTTCCTTACCCTACAGCTTCAAACTTCAACAGCCATCTAGTCTTCATTTTCTGAAGTTTTAGAAAGGAACAACATTTCATGGATAATAGGCAATAATATGTGTAGATTTTATGTAATAACTATTGTAATAAAAGTCAAAGGAAGTATAATTGCTTCAACTGAGCTGAAGCAGGGGCGCATAGCTAATTTGGAAGAAAGAACTGGGACTGGAAACCCGGACCTCCCGTTAACGCCTCTTGTCTTTCTTCTAAATTAATAATTACTTCTATTTATTGAAATTTACGGTAAGTAATCAAAGTTTCGTTCATAAAGACACAAGCTCAATTATTTCATTCGGAATATGATGGTTACTTAAATTTTAAAATAAATTTACAATTAAATTATTATGTATCACTTACGCTAACTTATACATTTAATGTTGTTAAAATAGTATAGATTTATAATAATGTATAAAGATGGACGTATAAATGTATGCGAATTTATCCGGTAGAAAATTCACATTTTCTTACAAACTCCATCTTTTTTGGATAAACACGAAATGTCCAGAAAGAAATTGAATGCTCGTTATTTCAGTAACCGATTGTTTGGAGATTTTTAATGGGCAGGTTGAATTCGAAGTTGGAAAGCGATATTACTGTAAACCGGTCATTTATGCAACAACAACCAACCAAAACTTCACCCATTCTGAAAACTGAAAATGAATGACCTTGTTAACGTAAATAAAACCGCACATTTCTTTTAAAAATTGCAATCCCGTATAATTTAAGTCATTTAAACAGTATTGACTTCCAACTCGACATTTTGTAGCGGCAAACAAAGCTTTGCACATCAACGTAAAAGAAACAGGAACAATGGTATATCGGTATTTGTGTTTTAACGGTTGCGTAATCGTACATTGTCGGTAACCGGCAAAAAATCACCAGCAGCAGAGCTTCACTTAACATTTGGTTTAAAGGCCATGTCGAATTGTACTCGTGCCCGCTTTTGTGAATATTTTCTCTGGTTATTGAGAGATAACTCGGTTTGTTTGCTACTTCCGATGTTGCACAATCCGTTATTCGACTCTCGTGTCCTCTCCGCCTCCCCATCATCCACAGCCAAATACACACGACTATGTTGTTGCATCAATTGTATGTTTGTTTACATTCGCATTAGGGGATGGATGCTGGTGATCTGAAACGTGGAAGCGAGGGGATGGAGGTAGGAGCTCAGATATCGTAAAAAATGAATTTCAGGAAGTTTGCTTTTTTTCATATATAGACAGTGTGTGTATAAGTTTTTCAACACGCTCTATTCCATTACAAAAAAATAACCTGCCAAAATAAGAGACTGTTCAACGTTCAGCGAGGAATGAAGGAATGCGAAATAATAGAATAACTACAGAATATGAAATATTAAATACGTTCCTTATTAACAGATAGGCACTAATATTTCACAATGTAGTGTAACGTTTACAACTAAAATTATAAGTTCTATTGTTAAACGCGAATGGTACATCCAAAAATGTCAATAATTATAATAAAATAATCGTTAATTATCTATGAATAATTATATTGTTTAAAAATTAAATGCAAGGATCAAAATGATCCGGCTTTCCCTACAAGCTTTAAAATATCTACAGTCGAACGGACTATAACCTAAATTTAAAAGTAATTATGAGACTTTTTTCTTTCAGAGGACAAAGGCAAGGCGATTGAGACAAAATTGTCGCACACAAATCAACGGATGTTGGAACGTTTCAGGCATTTCCTATATGTCGATACAATACTTTTCTGAGCTTGAAATATGTGCCTGGGTCGCGGAAACACGATTCGCGATGATAATGGCGGAATCCAGAGTTTTTGGAGTATGTAGCGAGTACCACAACCTGAATGGCAGGCAGATTCTTCTTCTTCTGTATCACCTTTCCCCTCCTTTCTCTAAGTCCGACGGACTGACCACAAAATGCTCAAAACGCTAGCTTTCAGGTGTTTTCCCCTATTCTAAACACGGTCATGTGACCTTTTTTTCTCTCAAATTAGGTAATTTTCTATTTACTTTTCTAGTAAAATAAAATTCAGGTCTCCGAATCGGAGATTTTGGAGGAATCATCAGCAGAATTGCGTTCGGCGAGGATGATCATAAGTTCACTTTTAGAATTCTATTTCGCAGTTTCCATTTTCAAATTGAGCCGTAGCGAAAATGTCAGGAGGGATTTTTTTGTATTGATCGCCTTTAAAGTGTAAGAAATTGCTTATGTAACATCCCTTATCAACATTCATTTATTTAAGCAGACTGGAATTTAGAAATATCGGGTGCAGCCGTCCAGCAGAGAGCGCTGTTATGATTTTGATTGTTTCTAAATCTCCAGGACTGATTGCTTGATACGCTGAGCAGGAATCGTGCTTTCACAGAAAGATTGAAATTCTCGTTGGTTATGAGGATAATGAAAGGTCAGCGAATTCTGTTGTGAGAGAATTTAACTATATATGTTAGACTTTAAAGAACTATATGTTAAATTTCATCCCAATGTCAGTTTTTCAAATAAGTTACTCAAACACGTACCCGTCATTTGAATATTTTGGACCAGCGCAATCGACTAATGGAATTTCTTGAGAAACTTCTTCCTCCGGTGATTTCAACCCTACTTCTGCTTTAAGTACTCCTGAACTCCTACGCGATAGACGCTAATGTAGGGTTTAGTTGAATAGGCGGATTTAAAGAGTTTCGTAAACTTGAAGGCGAACACTCGATTTGTTTCGTTTATCAATTTACCATATAATTTTGTCTCATTCTCACTCTGTTATATATGAACTTATGTTGAAGATGGAGTGATGAGATTCGGAAGACAGTCACAAAAGTTACTGATACGTATGGTGACACTGCTTAAGGTAAGTTAAGTATAAAACCGTATGTGACGATCACTTAATCATGTCCAGCTAAATAATATCAGTTAAATCACGCTACCCTATGACTCTTAACTTAATGCATAAATTTATAGGTAGGGGAAGTCGGGGCGGAACGCGGCACTTATTGTTTAACAATTTTTGTAAAATTATGTAAATAGAAAATTCACTTCATAAAAATATAAAGCATTAGTTTATTCTATTATTTACTTAATCTAATATCAATATAACTTAAAACAACGAGTTTAGATTTTTTATGTATTTGGAAAAATAACCTTACAAATTTCCCGTTCTCCCCCACCCTCATCAATACCCAGTAAAAGAAAGACCCCGCTATTCCGTATCAATAACCACCGAGTTATATGTTAATGTATTTTAGGAACCTTCTGTTGCCATTGTTATCTAATATCTTAGAACCAAAGTGTGTTAATTATCATTTTTATGCAACAAAATATTTATTTACTAAAAGATTATCTATAATTCCATTATGTTACATTAATGTTATCAAATTGTTAGCACATACCTATATCTAAGTTAAACTTATCCTAATAATCTCAAGACATATCTAGTTTCAGATAAGTAGATTTTCTAATAAATGTCCATTTAACAAAAAATATATAAAAATAATAAAATAATGACTTTATAACTTGATTTGTAGAAATCTGAAATTGACAAAGTACTGCGATAGGCTAGATTCAACAAACGTTGGCTTGAGATGGCATCATTTTGAAATCTGACGTAAGACCACATGCAAAGCATCAAAAGTTGACCACGGTTTCACATAGAATTATGCCGCCAAGTTCCATGTTAAATACCAACTATAAATGATCTTATTAAATCATTTGCGAAAAAATAATCAAAATAAGAAACAATCAAAATATTACTGAATAATTCATATAAATGTAAGTTATTCCGTGAATATCGGTAGATATTTTACTGAACTCTATATTCATTGTAACCGTCAATAATTTACCATTCTATGAAGTATTTATATCATATCATTAGCATAATGCCAACATCTGTATTTCCATGATAACATTGTTTCATTTCTACACTAATCCGACAATCTTTACGATCCGTTACAGTTGCATTCAATCTGAATAAAGGATTATTCTCACATATTCTGGTTACAACACATAAACATTAACCTTCTACAATTATAATGTATAGGTCTTATGCTAATACCAAATATCTTATTTTTTCGAAAGGTACAAAAAGAACATTGAAGTTTCACAGGATTGTATTATTGATATTTGAACTTTCTTATTACCGGCCCATATATTTAGTGGATTTAACTTCACATTAAAATATGTAGAAGAATAACCACTTTATGTGTACATTCTGAATTATATAAATTAATTAATAGAAATGATTTCGTAACTTAAATTCTACTAATAATACGCGAACGAAAGCCAATAGGGCATTGCAAAGTTTAATAATACGTTAGTGGACTATTACTTTCATCGAGTTTAATTTGAAATCTTATCTTCTGTGACAATATTAAGAAATTGTGAAATGTGTGACGCAAGAAGGATTCGTCTAAATTATATTCAGTATTTTTTAAAATAGGATAATAAATATTTCCCCGTCGTTATGAATTGGTTGCGAAATCTTGGATTTTGTAGAGCGCTACGTTGAATGCTTACTTACGAGAATTTTCATGCCAATTTGTTAATAAATTCTTTTTTATTTTCATTGAAGACAGGCTACATTTGAGTTATCCACGTTTTGAGGTCTGCCTTCAAGAGCATAATAATTGATTTCAAAGGGACGACGTGAAAGGGAGAGTAGGTATCCATGTGTTAACTAGGTTCTCGGAAATATAATTTGAGGATTCCGTTTGGCATTAACCTAAAAGTGATGCAGAGAAAAGCCTAAAATACTGCATCAGATAGGTCTTGACTTGTCTCTCACTAAAGTGGATATTTCTGTTAGCGTGCAGCATTACCTACTCCATGTATCGAACAGTTCCGAAGGCAGCTGACTGAATATTTTAAATATTAGTGCTGTCAACTCTTACCGTATCCACAAGGTCTGCGGACCCGGTGCACACACATTTTAAAACAGACCGAGATAGTTCAAAGCCGATGGGAGAAGGCATCCCCGACGGTGGTCCTCTCATATACAGAACGTTCCAATCTGCTAGAACTGAGACCAGCTCCCACTGACTTCTGTTATAAAAAGAACGGCACAATAAACAGAGGAAGAGAAATAAATTCCTTAACTTTTTTTAAATTGAAATTAAACTATATAGTAAATAGGAATGAGACTTTTAGTGTTTTTTCCACAGTATATGCACACATAAAAGTTTATAAATTTAATAAAAACTACCCATTCACCACTATGATAAAGAATTTCTAGTATAAATGTCGAATAATATCTAGAGAATAATTAAGTGAAGAAAATGCTGTCTTTATGCCATCCCGTTGTGAAATAAAGTTTAAAATTTAATTTCCGTTCCTTCTCGAATTTCTAAATACATATATTCACTATTTATTTATCTCCCAGGAATTCTGGAAGAGTAATTTTATAGTTTACCTAGTAAAATTAGACAGAATTTTAAGGAACCTGCAATTTTACGCCACAGTCCCTAAATAAATTAGTTGTAGTCTTGTATTGTATTTATTAAATCTACAAATGGGCAGATACCCGGTGGCAGATACATAGAACTTAAATAATAATTAATAAACTGGTCGTAAGGACCATATTTATCCTATAGTTGAAAGTATAATTATATTCAATATAAATAAATAAATGTGAAATCATATTATTAGAAATGAATTTTTTTTAAAAAAGAATAGTCATTAATTGTCCTATTTAGGAATGAGTATTTTCCAACGGCTGTTTTTTGGTTCCTTGCTTGTAATTTAAACAGGTAATCACTCCTCCCATTTCGAGTCGATTCTTTCATTCTATCTCGGATTCCCTGCCAAGGTTTTTGACCCGCAAAAGCTCTGTAGAAAATGTGTAGCCTAGCTCTTTCTCTTCTTGTCTGTAGCGTATCCCACCCTAGTAGCCTTACCTTTTCGTTCCCATGCCCAGGTCCTATTTGTACGAATTTTGCGGCCCTTCTTTGCACCCTTTCTAAGGATTCTATTTGACCTATCCTGTACGGATCCCAGCATGCTGCACCATATTCCATAAATGGGCGTACTAATGACAAATATGCCAACTCTTTAGATTTCGCATTTCCCTTCTTGAGTGTTCTCATGACAAAGTGCAAGGTGTTCCACGCTTTCCTTGTAGCATAGTTTACCTGCTCCACCCACCCCAGCTTACTGTTGAAATAAATGCCTAGGTATTTACAGTTTGTCTCCTCGATCACTGTTTCCCCATCTATTTTATATATCAAGGCATATTGAACGCACATTTTAGTAAAACTAATCGCCTTACTTTTACTATTGTTGATTTTGATTTTATTCCGCTTAGCCCATGTATCTAAGTCAGTTTGGAGAGCAACTGCGTCTTGTTCCCCAGTTATTTCCCTGTAAATTACACAGTCATCTGCAAAAAGTAGGACCTTATGATTCATATTATTAGGAAATTCATTAATAAAAATGAGAAACAATAATGGGGCAATAACTGATCCCTGGGGGACTCCCGATGTTACAGATCCGAGTTCTGATCTTTCTTTCCCAACTTTGACTTTTTGTAGCCTATTTTTTTAAGAATTCTTGCACCCAAATATTCACTCAATATTTTTACGTGTAACATATTTTATCTCAACAATTCTATACTCGTTAACGAAGCGGTGCGAAACGGTTATATTCAAGCATTTTTACTCTAATAATCTCTGATTATCGATCGAGTGTTTCTTACCCCTTTGAAAATTCTTTCTCCGGATTCCTAAAGGAAATCATTACATTAGCTGGCTTGGTGTTCGCAAGTCGAGGAGGGAAGCCTGCATACCTGACGAATTGCTGTTACAATTTGTAGCGCAGGCAACCTTCCACCCCATTAAAAAATCTCGCATCTGCCGGAAGCGATAACGTTTTTTTTTTCATGCCGGGCCATCGACCCAATCAGTGGATTTTGTCATGCCGGTATTAGCGGAGATGGCGTAATTCCCGGCAGAAAGAGAGCGGAAAATAACCGTGAAACGATAACCATGAGCATCCACGTCTTGCGTCGTGTCGAGTCATTACGACCTGAGATTCAAACCTTGCCTGGAGATGATCGAGTTTTAACGATGCCCTTACATACAGCCTTCCATCCTTGAAAACTTGACAGTAATTATTTTCTGCTTCATATTGCAACCCTAAATTACATTTTAGATATAAATTTATTTCATGACAAAAGTGTGCAATTCCAACGAATGTTAAAAATACTTGTACGTGTAGATTCCAATTTTTTCTCTTACAATTAAAGCACCTAACGTGGTCATCTCACAACAGGCCAAACATAATATTAAGGTTTATTTACGTTTGATAACACTCATAATAACCAAAAAATTTTATTAAGATCATTTTTATTACCGTCAAAACAGAAAAAAGTTTCACCCATAAATATTATATCTGTATTTTTCATTTCAATGTTATTATGCAAAACTTTTACTGAAAAATGACCGTTCTGAACTTAATACTCCTCTTAATGAACTGTCAAAATATTAACGCCTTACTCTCATATTTTTAAATCGGAATACATAAAATGATGATAAATTACATTTGCGGATCTCGAGTTTATAACTACCAGGATTCCTTTATGGTTGTTTATGAAGCTACGAATGATCCCATTGATTCCGTTTTTGGTGAACTTGTTCAAGATTTCTCTTTTTTTTTGGGGGGGGGGTTAACGGCTACATGAGGGTGACCGTGAAACAGGCAACTCCCCTTTAATAGCATAGGAAGGGAATTGAAAAGGGGGGGTGCGGAAGGTAAAGCAAGGTAGCCAAGGGTTAACTAGGGCCCCCGGCCTATGGTTTAAGAATCCTACCCGGTGTTTTACCTAAAGAGATGCAGGGAAAAACCGTAGAAAAGCTGCATCAGGTAGGTCGGGCATTCGGTACTATTCTCACGCCGTTGTGAATAACGGGAGGCGAGTTTTCTGCGGGGTCGCAGCATTCCCTTATCCATGTCTCCACCAGTTTCAGGAGGGAGTTGGCCGACTGATCCAATGGGATCAGCGGACAACTATTGCCATATGCCAAAGGTCTTCAACCCCAGTACATATACCTCCTAAATAGGTGAAGGTGTCTGGTCATGTGAGAACTTTGATAAAAATACCCAGTGACAGTGCGAGGCATTCCCAACATAATCAGGTAAGCCCCGCAGTCACTCTGGGGTGAAGCGCCTGCGAGAAAACTCCCGCAACGCCCGCACCTGAAACTCCCACTGGTATTGCCATGAATTAGTAGCATAGGATGGACCACATCCGATCATGTACCTTTTCTTTATCAAAACTGTCAGCGAGGACGTGTCGATTCCTGTTGAATACGGATTTTGTAATATTGTCTAAGTTAGTCAGGTAATCAGTGGTGGATAATCACTTTCTAAAATCAAACTGTTGCGGCGTTGTGATGTTGATTTCAAGGAACCATGAGATGCGTTCCATTAGTTCGCAGAAGTAGTTTTAAAAGAAAATTGGTCTAAAATTATTGCTGTTGGTTCCGCAATTTCCCTGTTTGTTTGATATGTTTGATTGAAATGTGTGTGTCATTAAATGGAAACAGTCACTAATTACCCTGGCAGTACTGGAAACTAAAAAAAAAGATTATAATAAAAACTATTCTTGGGGCCTCTACATTTTATAGTTTATATTACAGTTCTTTCTCGCCATTGGCTATCTCTAAACTTGATTCTGAAATGTCATTTCCTAAATAAATAAATTTCTTTCTTTCTCCATGGTTCTGCACTCCATTGAGGGCCTGGGCCTACCGAGTCGACTGCGGACTGTCATCATCCGCAGGAGGTCTGCAAATAAATTAATAATATAAAAAAATTAATAAACAGCCTTTATAAAAACGTTGATTGCCGTCTGGAACAAACTAATGCATGTTTTACGTTCGTAAATTATTACGAAACATAGGAGAGACTAAATTAAAGTAAAAAAATGGCATGTAATGGGTTGTTCCCTTATATTATATATATATATATTGTAACGACCCGTTACAACAATGGGTTTCATTAATAAAATTTTGGCGCACTAAATTCCGAAATATATTATAAATTGTATGCGAACGTCTGCGGGTGACGTAGTCATTACTTAACCGGCTAACTATTGCTTGCGATGTTAATGCAACTCTTTAATCGATTTGACAATTAAATAGAAAAGAAAATTATAAATTTAAATCGTACTTGTCACGGGATTAATTTATTGGAATTTGATTATTTGATTTATATTCTTAGAATAAGTATTCCATGGATTGTGTAGCATGGAAGAAAAAAAAAGAATAACGCGAACATTAAAAAAAAAGAGATTGGAGATCGAGACATCGTAGCGGGCGGACGTGTCTGATTTAGCCATCCATACCTAAATGTGGGAGGAGAAGTGAAGAATCTAACTCCAGAAGTCATCGCGGACACGTCTAGTTTAATCCTACACACATCGATTGAGGAGAAAAAGTCGAACGTATTTACAATTATATCAAACTTCTTAAGCAAATACAGGGTGCCGCCGTCCGCGGGAGTCGCTGTAAGGAGTGGACGCCGATCCTTACTGGACGCCATAACGTACAAATAGAAGAAGGACCTTTTGGTGCCTAGTTGTTGCAGTTGCTGCTGCCTGAAACCTGCCTAAAGTTGCTTCCAATAAATTAAATTTTTGTTTTACCTGTCTCTATGCTGAATATGAAATAGACCGACACTCCTCGGGTCTAAACGAACCGAGTTCCTTCCCTCCAAGCGAAGAAGGAGAAGAAGAGGGGTTGGGAACTCACAATATATATATTTTTTTCAAACGGGATCCGAAATGACCTTGTGCTATCGAATCGAACTTATGCGACGTTGTTACATATTATTGTTCACGAAGCTGCGCTGCAGGAAGCGTTTGTTGTCATTCATTATTTACGTGCCACTTGTGGCAACGCTTGTCAATTTCTTTGCTCTCATTCGCTGACAACCTGAACGGCTCCCATTAGAAAACCGTTACAGGATATGAAGTATGTTGAAAAAAAATCAAAATCGTCTACTTTAGTATTTTTGGTCGCTTTGAAAGTTAATCAAATTTCTGTAGAGCACCAAAAGCTTTCGGTTACAAAGATGTTCAATTTGAACACTTTCTTGTTAATATTGGGTTGCAATCCGTTCATATAGAGTGATATTTTTATGATTGTAAACTTATTCCGTAATCTCGTGCACACCATTACCGAATTTCGCGATTACGCGTCTACAAATGCATGTATGAATAAAGTATGAGATATAGCGACAACTTCATGGCGGCTACGTTTGACGACTTCACCTAAAACTAAGTTTGCTCTAAGCGGAATCTTATACAGGTTTGTGAAATCGTGGAACCTTTACCCGTCTTTGGCCTTCGCTGTACGAGGATAACGATGACATGGAATGCAGACAACGCTTGTGATGACGATCATGATAACACAGATAAGACAGGAAACCAGAACCGAACACCTAGACGCCTAGACACCACGATAATGCCTGGATTTCCCTATTCACGGATCTGGATAACAGTCGCCAGACCTCTGTTTACACGAGGCTGCGTTGACGAGACGTGACAATAAACTGAAACTCACTTACCCTGCATAGCTGGCGTAATTGAATCTGACTCCAACTAACTTAATGTGAGTAAACAAGAAGTATATATTATTTTTAAATAATTTATTTAGTATAAAACCGTTTAATGTAATCAACGGTAAGTTATGTGTATATATAATATGGAAAAAAGACAGGAGAAAATGAAATTATTCACTTCAATCAATATGCATACTTGTTACACCTTACTAGCGGTAGGTAGGTTTTCCTCAAAAAATGCTGCAGGTAATTTGTCTTTGATCTACTGTAGCTAAAATTGAATATTTACCTAATTTTATTGTACACTTGTTTTGAGTTAGAGTGTAAATAATCTTATAACTGAATTTTTATGTTTCTCCTTGCTTTTCACGTAAAATTGAAATGGCACAAAATATCCGACGCCTTTCTTATCCCCTACGTGGAATTTCTTTTAAGGATCCGAACACCTTGTAAATTGCGGTTTCGTTTGATCTGATTCACTTATTGTCCCAATTGTCGTATGAAAAAGAGAAATCGAACTGCTCTTCCCTTTTTAAATCGAGGTTATAAAACTATCTAGATTTTTAAATTTGTTTGTTTGAGATACTTAATTCAGATATATAATAATTTATTTTGATGAGGCATAACTTATTGAACAATTTTTTTATTAGATTATTTTTGGTCGCATCAACAATTGGAAGTATTATTAGCGACACGACGCACATAGCTTAGGCTATATATAATTCGTTTATTCTAAATGTCTTTGCACAGTTGAGCTTCCTTTATGAATCATAATAGGCTGGATATTTCCTCCGCGTCGCTGCACATGTCTAATATAGATAATCGAGCAATAATTTGAGTTCTGATGTTGTTGAGGTTGTTGTATTCAAATATGATATGTTCATTGGTTAGCGCAGTGCATACTGGTCGTGGAAATCTGAAAAAAAGATAAGAATGAGCCAGGTTGGTTGTTGTCGTCTGGTGAGGTCAGGAGGATGGTCCAGGTCGTCATAATTGTTGATTTCCTTGTGAAACGTGCCGTTGCTTTTGTTTTAGCTGCTGATATGCATTCATTTATTATCTTTGCTAGTACACACAGAGATGACGGTAATGTGTGTCCGTTGTAGCGCCGCCTGCTTTGTTTTGTTATCCACCTGATCGTTTCCTTCAATTCCACATTGTGCAGGTATGCATGCTATATTGGTAGCTTCCTTGTTCCTGATTAGTTATTGTCTCTGATTTTATTGGTGTTGCTGTTTCTTAATTTTGGATTACGCATGATGTTTATCGCTGCCAAAACGTCTGTAAGTATAATGAAGTTGTCATGTGGGGAGTTGATGCTGTGGTGGCTGAGGCTATACTGTTGACAGACGTTGGGTAGAAGGCACAGGTTGTTCCATGATTTGATTTCGATGCGTCATTGAAAATTGCAGTAGGGTTATTGAGTCTAGATAGTAGTGATTCTAGGTTATTCGACGCTTGTTCTTTCCGCAAGGCAGGATGTTTAATGAAGTGTCCAGGGGAAGCTCATGATATGTCCAAGGCGGTGTCTTGGAGGTTGTATTGTAGTCGATTTAAGGTAATTTGATGTCAGAGGTAGTTCGTTATTTTTTCAGTTTGGAATGGAGCAGAAAGGGAGGGGAGGATGTGAGTGGGTCAAGTTTGGAATAGTTGGACCAAATATCTGCTTTCTGATTTTTGTTTTCGGCTTCCAAGGTTTTTAGAGCATATTTGATTTTGTGAAATTTTCAACTTCAATTTCCTTTATTTAGTAGTCTTATTATTGGAGTGGTTTTGAAGATTCGGGTTTCTACTCGATTTAGTATTGAATAACGTTTGGTTCTTTTCTCGCTTCTTAATCCACTTGATTATAAAATTATATTTTAAACTCTTTAAAACCACTGACGAATTATCCAAGTTAATCAGTGAACGAAGATTTCTGGTTGTAGTTTAACTGCAGAGATTTTTCTCTGGTTTCCACTCAGGTACAGCTGCGATTAAGACGCGACTTTTCGACGACCGCGAGCTGTATCATTATCTTCCTGGCGAAGTTGGAAGATTACGACAGAGCAAGTGGTCGTCGATTCGTTAATCGTTAATCGCAGCTGTACCCGACTGGAAACCCGAGAACTATTTCTGCATACGAGTAAATCGTTTGGACACGGATCCGAAACGCTTTGAATAGACGATACAATCCAATAAAAAATTGCCTAAATTATGATGTAGTCAGGTACCCTTATGTGAAATATAATGTCAATTTATTGAATATTAATAAGTTTTAAATAAAATATATTTCATGATATATATATATATTATTCGTAGTATTTTTGGCAGTAAATAAAATGCATCTATGTAAAAAGTAATAAATAAAACATAAATATACTAACTTACGTATTTTAAAAATATTTTTCTCGTTAATTCTTTCTATAATCGTTTCAGATGTTCCTGGTATTCGTGTTTCAGAATATCATCGATAAAATCAGAGAAGAGATGAATGGAAACAAATAATAACGCCATATTGTGCGCTCTATCAGAGAGCACATACTGACAGTTGCGTTTAATTTTTAACTTAATTCCATTTACGTTTGTGAATAGATTTTTTTCCCTTTTTTCTGGGTGTTTTTCTCTTTTTCCTGCCATTTGTCACAATATGCGACAATTTCCTCTTAAGTATTATTGATATTTAGAGATGTCTATAAAATCACATAGAAAGACGAGTTTTCAGTAACATAGATGTTAACATCATTATACGAGATATGCAGTATATAATATCATAAAACGATTTGAGGATAAATATGAAAGATGTATAATTTCTTGAGTTTACGTCATAACATACCAGGAATATTCGCACATTTTTCACAATGTACGTTATATTATATCGATAAAACTGTGGTAAATATGGAATAATTATCGTAATTATTTTGTAGACCAATTAGACATCATGGAAAATAAGAGTGAACTCTACAAAAATAAGCTCGTTACATATCTGTAGAGAAAAATAATTATATTTGTACAATCCTTCTTAAATTTAATTTCTCAGTGTAAATTATATAGGAAACCTGTAAAGCGTTTAATAATAAAATAATAATCATTACCTATCTGCTGTTCAATTTCTACTCCCTGAAACTGTCATGGCTCATATATATTATTCATTATGCTCAACCTATTGCGATATAGTTTATGAACATTGGTTGTGTCTATTGATATATTTCAAATATAATTTTGGTACTTTATGAAATCCAATACAAAAAATGTCATAATACTGAAGTAATAAATAAAATATTGGATTATTTACTATCCAGCAGTAGGAAAATGTACAGGTACATCTACTGTAACTATAGAACTACCATCGTAATACTTATATGTGGATTGTAAATGTATTCTCTCTAAGCAGATTACTGTACCCACATATGGCGTTTTAGCATTCAGAGATGATCCTCGGAGGCTCTTCGGTTGGAAGATGGAGAGTGATAGAAATAAGGATCGTCTTCGACGCATAAAGTCGATATTGAATACGTGAAAGTATTCAAAGAAGGTAATATTGCAGTCCTCAAATATTTGATTTAAAAATGAGAAATTATCAAAGGGGTTTCTTATTATCCATTATATCATCATTTTAACGGTTCAACAACCCAATGCATTAATATAATGTTTAAAAAGATTGTAGTTTCCGTTACAAATTTTTCATAATATTTATCATATAGTTTCTGGTACGCGATTATTTGGCTTGACTGCTCTTGATTATTATTATATTATTTGTAACTATTTAGACCTAATGAACGCGATTGATTATTTAATTGACGAATTACAGTCATCTTATCGGCTAGAAAACGGAAACATTAAGATTAGGAAAGATAATTGGATGATGGGGCTTGAAGGCCAGATGAGGCACAAATGGGGGTGACAGATGGAATGCACTACGGATCTATCTGGTCAACCCGGGTAAGGAAGGGAAAATGACCTGAATTGGGACTTTCAGCCCGTCTATATTGATCAAGGCAAAACAAGGGACAAGGTTTTGCCCTGGGTGCCGGAAACTCTAATAATGCGGCCAAGCAACTTCATTAGAAATTTATTGGGCCTCGACACATCACCAGTCGAAGAAGAAAAACAGCATCCCAAAGTCCGAAGGCCACCCACTGGAAAGAAAACATATGGCAAGCTAACCCTCCTATAAGAGGGGCATAGAAATAACACGCCCAAGATGAGAATTATTAGGACAGGGCGTGACTTTCAGCAGAAAGCACAGTGGTTCTTTGGAGAGAAAAAAACATTTTTTGTCAGTCAAAAACATTCAGTCTTCAAGAACAGTCTGGATCTTTCAACAATCAAGAGCAGTCAAACCAAATTTTTAAAGAACGCTGAACGGACTTATAACATTAGTCCGGCCAAACATTACGAAGATATAACATTATTTCCGTAATCAACGAGCATCCCTGGGCGACGAGCAGAGTAACTTAGAAGCTGGGAAAAATCATCACGGGACGACGCGCAGGCATCACCAGTCATCATCAACGAGCAGTGACGCCCTGGACAATCGACGGCGCCTTGGTGAAGTACTGACCTTAATTGTTTCTCTCCTCTGGTCGCATCTATTTAAAGTTCTCGTTTCCCCCAATATATTTGAAATTATAGCCATTGTGCATTAGCATTCCCTGATATTAAAGATAATTCATGTTCCTGATTGAGTCAGCGGGGGTCACATTAAATTAAAGTCAAATAAATCCCTTTTGTTAAATTTATATTAATAATAATTATTTCCTCCTTTCCCTAATTTAATTTTAAAGTTATAGTTCTTTTATCACTTATATTTATCGTAATAATAATCGCATCTAATTTAAATTCATTTTCCCCACTTTAACATACATATTAAAACCCATACCACAGGTTGTTAATAACATTTAATATTTTGTGGAACATTTAGTAGTTATTCGAATAAATAAAATACAATGTATCATATACTTTATAGCACATCTTATTCGAATGTTCAATCCATGCGAACGAAAGGAGGGAGACTATTCAGACCTTTGATAAAAAAGACTTCTACGAATCATAAAGAATATTTTATCTGTAAAAAACTTTACTTTAGAAGAAATGTAACGTAAAATACTTTTACTTTCACCTATAGCTTTTATTGCCATTCTAGTGGACGAATTTTTATGTAAATCAATTGTTTTCATTATCATCTTGACATAATGTTGTAATTGGCGTATATATAAAAATCAGAAATTAAAATTTCAAAAATTAAATAATAATTTATTTATTTGCAAATCGACTATGAAATCATGTTTTTGTTTAATTTGTTTTGTAGAAACAACTGAAGAGGTCCAAAAATTTGAGGATGAAACGCTTTATATTTTATTTTGAATTAAATTACTGTTTTTTTGACGTTTATTTATTCAATTGAGTCACAAGAGTTCAATATTTTATTTATAATTTTATTTTATTTAATTATTTTTATATTCTTTTATACATATAACATTATTTAGATTTATGCCATGAAGATTATTAGAGGGAATTTATTGTAACTTCTCTGGTAGTGGAACAGTAAAGTTGCGTTCGGAAGATTGTGTGTACTCAATTTGAATTGGATTATTGCAATGGGAATGAAAAAGTCCTTTTATTTTCAATTACCAGATTTTACTAAATGTAAATAGACTCATGCCTTTATTTTACAGTAAAAAAAACAAATGTTTCTTATTACGAGTACAATAATTTTTGTTCATTTAATTGAAATAATTTCTGCTGCAAAATATTGTAGTTAGTGTATGTGATATATATATATAAAGGACTTTGTCTACCTATATTTAATTATAATCTACATTACATAAAGTAGAATTCTCTTAAGAAGACAGATATTAGTTTCTGACAAAGTGGAAAGGATGAGAAATCTGAAATTGCAGTATGCAGCACACATGACCGATGGACAAAGAGAGTTCAGAACTGGAGCTCAGGCTCATATGCGGGCCAAGAGGAGTCACGTTTCGTGAGATAGGGGTAAAAGGAAAACATGAATGAGAGACGGGATGAAAGCTGAAATGTCGGGAGAACGTAAGGAGCAGTACAACAAACGCCTGTACGAAGATGGTAACACAAAATATTCGTTACATAACTGATATCGTTTTGTTTGTATTAAATATGTACGCAGCTGATTTGATTGTGAACAGTTTAGTATATTGTTTCGAGAGCAAACTGATGGAGGATTGAAATACTAATGAAAAAATTGCAACATTTACTTTTACCAGATTTTTGTTATCACATTTCTAACTTCTTGGCACTGTCAGTATTAACCAAAGCTTTCTTCTCGGTTGTCGTAATGAAGAATTATTGGCTGTTGTAGCAACTAGAAAGAAAGAAAAATGTCACACGGAGTTCGTTGGTTTAATTAACACGTCACATGAAAAATGGGAGGCAATCAGATTGAAAATTTACAAGTAATGGATAATGCAGGTGAGATCGAGCTGTGATACTCCTCCAAAACGGATCAGCAACAAAATCAACAAGAATCCAACGAAATGTTGTGTAATTCTTTGGAATATCATTTAATAAAAGTGCGTTCAAAAACTTCATTGTCAAAGTTCTTCAGGCGTATACTAGTGTACAGCTCATTGTCGAAGAATGATTTTTATACAATATATATTAGAGTAATTTATTAGATAAGTATGTATATTACTGGTGGTACCGAGGTTGCTCTACTTTCGTAAAGTACAAACGCAATTATAATTTCTGTATTTACTCATTCTCTACCTATATATTTCTATTTACTGTCTATAGAACATAAGTGAATTATTATTATTCTGTGAGTGAATCACAGAATAATGATTCACTTATTTGTCAAACTTATCTATTAGATTTACATGGTTGATATTTTTACGGCCAGCATATATCAAGTATAGTCTTGTGTTTAAATTAATAATTTATTATGCTCACGACATACAAATTTATTACGAGGTCCACAGACAGGACATTGCAACGAGCATTTGTTTCACGTCGAGTGATTTAAATGTTTGTCGATAACGACGGACGTCCGAATAAACTGAGGGTCAGCAGGATTTAGCAACACCGCTGTTTGAATGTGTGACGTCGTTCCCTCCGATGGCTAGCCACGACCCGTTGCTCAACATCAAAGGCTGTTTCTAAAAGCAGGGCGTTTGCGCTCACGCCTGAAAAATCGCTCATCACGCTGTTCATTTCAGTACAGACACATGCAAGCAGCCAGGTGTTGTTCAACATAAGAAACTTCATTATTCTTGCAAACACACTCCATAGATTGACCGTAGGCGCTTACAAAAATTCAGTACCACCAGTAATAAATGGAAAGGTTTTGGAAACGGAAAAATATTACAACTTATATAGTCACTATCAATATTTATTACTAATGTAAAAAGGATATAGAAAAGTATGACTTAAGAAATGCGTCTTAGGGCTGTCATTGGTCCCATAATTAAATAAGACATATTCAATAGAAAATAGCAGAAAGTCACCAGTCGCAGCTCATGTGCTACAGCTCTTAAATATACAAGAATAATTTTTTTATGAATTTCAAGAGAAATTAAGAAAAATTTAGTGTTTTAACAGCGTGAAATTCTTCTTCAATTTCAAAAGTTCAACTTAAAAAGGTATTAAATTATTTTTGCTTTACTAATTGTCTGTTTTGGCCTCATTTAAACTACCCCGTCTTGTCTCTGTATGGAATGAGAAATGCGCATGCCCAATATTCAGTTACCTCTCTCTAGCACTTCCGTAAATTTACGCAAAAAGTTTTTCTTTCTGTGCTAGGGATCCTGAGTGCATACAATATTGCCAACATACGTGGCTTATTACTAAAACTAACTTTATTGAAAATATGTGATAACGGAAATTTATTTTCATGTTAGAAAATAGTGTTTACCTTGTGCTACAATAGTCACTTTTAAAAATAAGAAATTAGAAGAACGACATGTATGGAAGAATATCCTCCAGACCAGGAACTCGAACCCAGGACGTCCCGATATCCAACCGGGCGTTCTACCGACTGAGCTAATCCGATTCAACATTTCTTCATTCCCGTAAATCTAACCTAGGCTCACCTAATAATTCACAAAGTTGGTAGAGCGTCCGGCTGGTTATCGAGAGGTCCTGGGTTCGAGTTCCTAGTCCGGTCGACATCTTTCCATTCGTGTCTTTCTTCTAAAATTAGCTACTTGCATTACTGAGTTTCATTTCCTCCGACTAAAATGTGAAACTATAGGAAGCTTTGTAAAAATTATGAGACTCGGATCTTTTGTAGTAGAATAAAGCCATCGCTGTTGCAGTTTTATTAGTGTCTTACATTGATATACTTATAAGGAAATGTTTTTTTCTGAAGGCGATGAAGTGTATAATTGAAAATAGCCGCCACTATTATTTACAACAATTTCTTACAGTACAATTGAACTATTTACAATATTTCAGATATATTTTTTTCCCAGAATACGCTTAAAATAATTATATTTACTAATTTAGGAAAATTATTTAAAATATAACGATATTTAGAATTAAATGTAAGGACAAAAAATTATTTTTCGTTACACAGTCATCTAATTTTTATTATTATAAGTAATGAAATTGAAATGATTAAATAAATTCAGGTTATCTTCATCATTATTAATTAATTGAGAATTAATTTCATTACCAATGAAGTATCAAACAAAGAAGCTATGGAGGATTTTGATAAGTCTTTTTCAGGTCATATTAATGAAAATCCCTTTATTATTTTTCAAAAATATTTACTATTAGGACAAGGCTCAGATGAAACAGATACTTCCACAATAGCAGAATGTGCGGCAGAAACAGCATATAGTACGTCTTAATGTACCTTAATGACAGCAGAGGATAAGGTTGATGATATAATTAATTTGAAATATATAGAAGATCAGTCCTCAATTCTAACTGAGAACAATGTAAATTTAATTCGTTGTAATATTATACTTAAATAAATAAATAAAGTTACCTCGTTTATTTTATCGGTTCTTAGGCTACTTCCTTCAACTTACATTATTTTATGGAATATGTTGAGAATAGATTAAAATTATTTATATTCAAACGGGCTTCTGGGGGTAAAATTAAAGTTT
This sequence comes from Eucriotettix oculatus, assembly GCA_034510155.1. Classification (NCBI taxonomy): domain Eukaryota; kingdom Metazoa; phylum Arthropoda; class Insecta; order Orthoptera; family Tetrigidae; genus Eucriotettix; species Eucriotettix oculatus. The sequence goes on along the minus strand of CM067376.1, from coordinate 133,280,401 downwards.
ATCCAGTATTTAAAAAATGAATCATTGAAAAGTTTATAATCTTTCTTGATTAATAAAATATTACTATTTCCCTGTAATCCGAGCAATGAACGGAGGTAGGGGGCATGTCGACAAGTAAATTCAATATAAACCCTATGTGGTTCAATGTACTTGGTCCACCGTTCCTATTGGACACGCTATTGAACCTGTCAGAGATAATTTCAAAAGCAGAGCCATGACTAATGTGCATATGGTTCGCGACTTCATCAATAGTCATTCGTCGGTTATTCAGAATCAGAATGCGACTCAATCAATGTTGTCATGAGTAGCTGAATGTTGGTAGACGTCCAGCTCATTTCTTGTCCTTCACAGTTTTTTCTGACTACTCTGTTCGTTTGAAAGTCTTCTTTAGATTTCAGGCTACAAAAACGAACAAGCTGAAATAACGATGTTATATGACGGTATAAATTTTCATGACTTTATTAGACGATGTTTAACGTTTTATAAGATTAAAATATTTGTAGAAGATTTAATGTAAAAGTATGTATAGGCTACTCATCTATAGCTGGTAAAATGAAACATACAAATTCTAAAATTTGAATAACATTATTATTTTCACAATTATAGAACTAAGAAATACGACGGCTTCATAAGTAGAATAACAACAGCGATTCAACGATACAATGTCGTATTCTTGAAGCCCCGCGTGAAGTCATTGTTGTTTTGACAATGAAACACGAAGAAGGGCTTGCCTACATACGTAGGGGCAAACGTAGAATGCGGTCTTCATAAATGGATTACTTTTTGTGGTAAGAAAACAGACTATTTAAACAGTCTAAGTTTATTGTTAAGTAAAGGAAAGACACTAATTGGAAGAAACATTAAGTTATTGTAAATGTTGACTTTTATCGTTGAAGAGCGTTTTTTTGATTCACGACCGTTTAATTAGATGAACAACACGCATCTTCTTCAGCTCTCCATAACAATATAGATACGTATAAAAATAATTAATAATTCATTAAATAAAATAATATAGTTTTTATATAATAAAATACCTTATAATGTGTTATTTCGTCGATTGAACGTGCTTTAGCCAATGTATTTTATCGGTTCTTAGGCTACTTCCTTAACTTACATTAATTTATGGAATAGGTTGAGAATAGAGTAAAATTATTTCATTCAAACGGGTTTCTGAGGGTAAAATTAAAGTTTATCCAGTATTTAAAAAATCACTCTGTGAAAAGTTTAAAATCTTTTTTTATTAATAAAACTTTACTATTTCCCTGTAATGTACTTTCAAGTCACTCGACCTTTCACAACTAGTTCAACAATTTTTTTTAAAAATCAATAATTGCATTATTCGACAATCGTAAATTGTCCTTAACCATTTCTATTTTTGTTCATTTTTAGAAAATCCGACCGCTTGAATTCTTTTAAAATTTTTTGTAACAATGTTCTGTATACTTACCTAAGGAATATTTCCATGTTGCCAATTCAGACCGTATACATTTCATATACATTTATTTGCTTTACTATATTCATAATTAGGTTGGAATGGATCAGTTATAATTTTATTTTTGTATCTCTCAATGATATGATAGCAATATTTACCGACATAATATTTCAGAAGCTGTCATAGAAACTCTTAAAACCAATTATATATGAGTTTTCCAATAACGTAGCAACATCAACTGTGAATTTTTGCTTTTCGCAAACTATTTTTATAACTGTAAAAGAACTCCTGCTGTATGCTAAGAAAAGAATTAGTCCGGTTGACTGCTGGGTTTAATAGAGGATAGTAAACAAACAATACATACTTATTTATGAAAATCTTCCCTTAAAAGACTCACAATTATGACAAAAGGAAATATTCCGATAATCATACATAAGCTCAATAATTTGTTCGTAACTGCCAACGTTCAATTTTATTTAAATGCTCCCTCGGAGAAGCATTTAAAATGACGATTTTTGATTTCAAGTAAAACAAAGAATGTCTGTGCTGTGGATTATTTACACATTCAAACGAATACAAATGTATAACATAAAGAGAATCAAATCTACCGGGGTGTGGTATACTACCAGTTAAAATACCATCTTGTATTCGGTGGGAACTTTTCATACAGTAATATTTAAATGGTTGTTTCTTAAATCACAACATGAAAATCATACTATACGACAATCGCTGAATTCAATTTCGTTCATCGTATGATTTTCGCAATAGGTTCTACTTACAACAATATATTCCAGCTGGCCGTGTTATTCCATAGCAATTAATAGAACTTACGTACAAAGCTTTGCTACCTTTTATCAATAAAAAAATAAAGCAAACCGGACTTCAATAGATTTATCAATTAATTTACCACTAGGCTACACATTACCTGCACAACAATAATTTGTGAACTGCGAGCGAAATGCCTTTGTGCATTGGGCGCGAAGTGAGTCAAACTCACATTGATATGATAAGAGGAAAGTTGTGTTCGGTTTTACTGTCAGTCAAAGGTCTGCTATAAGAAAGCATCAAAGCTAAATATGATTTGAAAATTTATATGTATTTCTCTCTACAGAATATTAAATTCAAGAGCTGTGCTTATTTTTACAGAAAATTTGCATAAATGAGAAAAAAGACAAGGATCACTGTGTTATATTGTTTAGACTTTTGCAAACGCGCTATGGAAGGAAAACGTTACTTGAATTTCGAAAGAAAATTGGGGTGTTTTTATTGATTCATATGAAAAATATTTCAGAAACAGAGTGGGAGAATTTAATTATAACTGGTTTATCATTGAACATTTTGAAGGACGTTGGTAAAACTGTTGGTTTATAATTTAACCAAATTTAAGAAAGTTTTTAGTGAAATAATGTTTTATGATCTATGAAGAATATTTTAATAGACAGTTTATTTTGTTTGGTTATGAAAGATAAGAGGCAGTTTATTTGCTTAAATATTACCAGTTCATATAAATAAATGCAGGATTGGAACTTACATGATCGAAAATATAGGTAAATATACAGATCTTACGCATGTTTTCCTAGCGATTTAGCCGATATGGATCGAAAAAATAATAGATACTCTCAGAACTTGTAATCCTCAAATCAAAGGAAATGTTCACTTACTCATCGTCTACGCAATTCTGAAGGGTGACGAGGAGGTTAATTATACAATAACATTTTATTGTTATTAAGTAGTAACACCGAATTTTGTTTTTCAATCGATTAAAAGGAATGCTGCAAGTACAAGCTTCAATGGGAAACTGCTATGCTTATAGACAATGGTGTGTTTTTCATTTTTTTCGCTTAGTAATATAATTAAACAATATTTGAAAAACTTGGAACTACAGAGAGCTTGGACAAAAAATAAACTTAAATTGCAGCGGGTTCGTTGATAGCCTAGTTATTTTGTCTTCGTCATGCATTAAGAGAGTGCACATGACCTTGAATGAGCCGCCCTCAGGGTAGAGGGGGGGGGGAGGTTCGTTTAGGTTGTGAACCTCATAGCGTCCTAACCCCTCTCATGGATACATGGTGGAAGAAGATAGGTGACGCATTAAATTTGTTGCGCAGTGCAAGCCAATTACAGCATTGGCCATAGTGGCTTACTGAAAAGCGGCAATTCAAACGTTCCTTGATCAATGGTTTCCTCTACAGCTGAAGGCGTGCTTTTGGTTATTTACAATGCATCAAACTGACAGCGCAATATGTAAAATATTTTTTTATACTAGTATCTGAAAGATACTTTCTAACATGTATTTAATCATAAATAAATAAAACACAAAGAATGGTAAAAGGTCAGACATGAAATAATTTTATAAATAAAGTAATTATATAATCTAACTTAAGGTTATAAATAAAAGTCAAGAAGTGGCATTAAGTCAGAAATGAAAAGAACAAAAAAGAAAACTTTTCGTCCCCGAACTTCTTTAATTAAAATAATACCGGGCGTTGCAGAAGCAAAGAGAACAGAGTCCTTCAGAAAATAAGCTTAATCTGCAAACAGGCAGATTCCAATCCGGCACCCTGGCGTCAGGAAAAACCCACCTCTTGCTTGCCTGTCTTCCTGTTTTTCGAGTTACAATATTCCTGCTGGATTTCGATCATTTCAAAATATAAAATTTGAATAAAATTAAGGAAGGGGTCCTACTACAACATATCAATTTTACTTAGTTAATTATTGATAGTCAACTGTGTAAGTTTAATACATGTTTAAAACGTATCTTTTTGATTCTCATTATAAACCAAAAAATAATTCATATATTAGGAGGTTAATTTTGATAATTTATTTGTTCTTAATCATTCAATTAAATTTAAGGAAATATACAGAAAGACTAGTGCTCTCAGTTTGATGCATTGTAAGTAACCAAAAGTACACCTTCAGCTGTGTGAAACCCTTGAACAAGGAACGGTTGAATTGCCGCTTTCCAGTATAGCCAATGCTTGCGCCATGTTTCCCCCTCCTTTACATGCGTAATGCGTCACCTATCTTCTTCCACCATGACCCTCACCACAATGCCCCCTTCACTCGTCACGTCGACCGACGGTAAGACCGTAGACGAAGATTGTCCCTGGAAAGATAGGCAAGTTCGCGTGAGCATAACCAGTGTCACGAACAACGTGATCACGATTATGTCATTGTATCGTTGAATCGGTGTTGCTATACTACTTTCACAGGCAGAAATGTAGAGAAAATTTTGAATCAGTATTGTGTTTCCAGTGATGTGAATATCAAATTAATAATTGAAAAGTTTAACTATTTTTTAAAATCTTGTAGGCTGGCCGGGAGCTAAAAATAATCTACACAATTAAAAATAGCATTTTCCTTGACAACCCAACAGCCTTCTGCATAAGCCTAACTCTTGATGTAACTGCTATATTAAAAGACTCATCAATAAGCGGTCTGTCTACAAAAAGCATACAATAATACAGTAACAATAATCCCGAAGAAGTCTTCCAATTTTGGAAACATTTTTCGACGACTCTCTTACAATGCTGTTTACTGTCCTATCCTTTTTATCAAAACGGGTACCTTTAAACTGTATTCTCAGTTTTGTGAGTAGCTTAAAATTACAGTGGGCTTCATAGGAGTAGCAGGACACCAGATAGCCTCAGAAACGCAGTGTATGACCACAAATAATGGATACCAATAATGGGTAAAAATACATAGTCCGGTAGCTTGATGACCAGTTTGCACGGTTTCAGCTTTTACATCTCGTTTCGTGGAAAATATCAATTAATATATCTGATAATATTCTTCCAAAATTTCACAATTTAAATCATACCATTACTCAATGAACGTCCTTGCCGATAGACTAAATATTGCTGACCGAAGATGAGGAGATTCATATTATTCACATCCCCTTAGACATATCAAATTACTGAAGCCATTTTCTCACAAAACGCTTATTTTACTTTAAAAAATTATTTAAAATAATGAATCCTAAACTGTCAATCTCAATGATATTGAAATTTAATTGGCTTGAAAATGATATAAGGTGAAATAATAGTTTAAAGAATAGTAGTCTTAAGAGATTTCGTTTGTATCAAACTATTTTCATATATATACTATGTTATTAACTATTAAAAATTTAAGGAACTAAATACTTGCCCATTGTAATTTTTCATCTACAGGAAACATTAGTTTCTGTTCACCTGAAAATTAAAGACAAATTCTATAGTAATAGTTACCAAACATTTACATAATTAAGTGAGAATAATGAATATGATGTTATAATCAGGAAAATATTTGAACGTATTTGATTTGTTGTATTTTACGACAGCTTTATTTCCAAAATTGTGAATATTATATTAATCAATTTTTATTATGTAAAGAATATTAATAATAATCTCGTTAGAACATCTTGAAACACATTGACATGATCGTCAATTTATATTATTAAATTAAATTACAGGAATAAAAAATCCGTCAGGGGTTATCTGGGTTGCGTGTAGAACTGGTTAGAGTGGGAGATATAATAGTTACTTGACTACTGTTCAGCTAACAATAATATTCAAGGAAGGAAATTGTAAGATACAGTGGAGGATAATTCAGTTGATTGTTTAGAGATGAAAATAAAACTTCGGTTGCTTAACAGTAAATACCTTCTTAAATTACTTTGCTTCATCGGTTACGAATTTAGATATCTGTTGGATAAGCTGCAGGAGTTGGTACGACTGTTGTTACCTAATGGAACTATTATTCAGCCTAGACAAATGTTTCTAAAGCTAGACATAGGGTCATCATCGGTGTTAATTTTCAATGGTACTTTAGACTTTTACCACCCAAATATTTTCTGACGACGTTAGTTGTCTGAAATAATTTTGGCTACTGGTAAACGAATTAGCAGTATGCTTTCGTTTAGTTGACCCATTGGTCGGTTGAGATTGACTGCAGCTCAAAGATGCAAAGGGAACTGCCGAGATTATTATTTTTTAAATATTTGCAATATTTTTAATATAAAATTTGTAATTGCGACATTATAAAGCTAAACACGAGTACGAAAATCTTGTCGTTTAAAGAAAAACTTAGAAAATAAAATCTGATAAAGGTATAAGTTTATCCCAAATTTTAAAAAAACGTAAAAATAAGATGAAAATGATAAATGTTGGCGAACGGATGCAGAAGAATAAACGGACCTAATACTTACGATAGGATTTGCAGTCTACTTATATAGTTCTTATATAATTATGGCAGATCTTATTATGTTATTTCTAATCTACAAGGGCTAATACAACAGTAAGTACCGTTTCAATATCATTATAAATGGAAAATTAAGGAAATCCGAAAACTTATGATGAATATCTGCACAAAAGTTAATTATTTATTACTGAAAGATGCATTTCTCTTTCAAAGCTGTCTCTATTTTTTATTACTGGATCGCTTCTAAAGATGTTTTCAGAAAAGTTTCAAGTAATGTCACTTATAGTGTTAGGTAGGTCTCTGCTACTGTTGAAGTTAACGTTTTCTCAATCAAATCAATTTACATAGTGTATAAATATTACCCCCTATAAAATATTAAGAAGCTCATATAAGAGTTAATTTAAAAGTCATTTATGAAAGACAATGCAGTAGACTAGCTAACATAATAAAATTTTTCAGTAGCTATATTGGCATCTCTTTAAAACATACGGCGCTTGGTTAAGAAGTTGAATTAATAGCAATAAATAAATCGACACATGTAATGCAGGTTAGCTTAACGCCAATCAAATTATATTAGAAATTATATCTCAGTAATATATTACACAGCTTTTCCTTAGTTAACCAATTATAATGTGTTTTGCCGCCGTATAAACAATAATTTTTTTTAGAATAATATCCAAAATACTATCTTGATATATATATATATATATACATATATATGAGGAATTGACTTATGGTTAATATAAGTGTGAATATTAGGTAATCGTTGCTAAAATGTTCGTATGGAGCGTGACGTTATATGGGTGCGAAAAGGAAAAGAATAGAAGCCTTTGAAATGTCGTGCTATAGGCGAATGCTAAAAATCAGACAGGTGGATAGAATCACAAACGAGGAGGTTCTAAACAGAATAGGGGAAAAGCGAACAATATGGAAGACGTTGACTATGAGAAGGGACAGATTAACGTTTTAAAACATGAGGGTCTTGTAAAATTAGCATTAGAGGGACGTATGTGAGGTAAGAACAGAAGAGGAAGGCCAAGGTTAGGATGGAATTCGTTAAGCAGATTAGGGAGCTTGTGGGCAGTGCTAGTTATGCGGAAATGAAAAGGCTTGCGAAAGATAGGTTAGCGCGGAGGGATTCATCAGACCAGTCTTAGGACTGAATATCACAATAACTATATATATATATATTATTGAGCTTTATGTCACCATAGTCAATGAAATAAAATTTTGAATTTATATTTAGAGTATCTCAAAGACCCGTACACCATTGATATCATCAATTTATTTGTATTCAAATGTATTATCTCAAAATTATTCAACTCATAAATAACTGCTCTGCTTAAATATAAGAGCGATAATATCGAAAAGAATTAAAGAAGGTTTGTCGGATGTTCAACCCAGTTGATAACATTTTCCTGTAGCATGATGTATAGGTATCAACGTTCGATTGCAGCCTATTCTGTCAAGTATTGAAGGTAACTTTTTAATCCCTGTAAGCACAATGGGACCCGAGTTTTGTTATTCTTATCTTCACCTGTGACAGTTACACATTTCTGGATAACTTAAAGTTACTCCTACTAAGTTACGACTCAGGTGGGGGAAATGGCGAAACTCTCCATCTGCACTAATGAGCAGTGACCTTTCACCTGTGTCTCAGAACAATTTCCAGTCGCTTCCTTACTGGAAACAAGAACACCTTAATATCTTCGGCTTGGATGTTGGTGCAATATGTGGAATAGAATTTATAGTCTACAAATTACGCCAATACAAGACCCATGAAGGACACAGTTAAAATTAGTGTCTCCATTTTCAGACCACGTTAACTTAATAAACTTTGAATTTTAAATTAAATAATTTTCTAAGTTTACTAAGTAAATACCGACCAAACGGTTTTGTAGCAATTAGAAATAATTGAAAATGTAGTAATGTGAGTTTATTTAGCAGAGTGGTGTCTAGTGCTCTTATTCCAAAATAAGAAATGACCTACAATATTTTGTAACACAGACAAGATGTGATTGTCTTTCACAGGAAGAACTGGAGGAAATGTTTTAATAATTAGGTAAACTTACACTATAAAATAGAGAAATATAGAATAGTATATTGTGACGCGTATAAAATTTCGACATGTATTTTGTTTTATTTATATAAAATAACTTTACTATATTATCATTTTAGTATAAAATTCCGTGGAGAACAGTCCTGATGTATTCGCCAGGGGCCCTGCCGGGGAAAAATCCTGAAAGACAAACACAGTCTGACTTCAAGCCTGACAAGTGCGGTCTTTGTCTGGAAGGTATTTGTGGCTCGCCGAAAAAAAGGACCTTCCAGGTTAACAAAGTGGTTGACCCAAAATATTGCTTGGGTGGCCCCCCTAAATTTTGAATTTTTGGAGAGGAAGCGTAGGGACGCCAAACCCATTGAAGGTCCTGGGGAAGTGAGTTTGAGGTGGAGAGGACCTCGGATAAAATGATTCTAAAAAGAGAGTTGGCGGTGAGAGCAGTACGAGGAAACGGAAATTCGGAGTGGCTGGCTTCGAGTTTGAGAAGAAAAGTGATCTGGCTGGGAGCATCACAAGGAAACGACACCACCTGCCGTTTCTATGCTGACCCGAAAGCTGCCCTTGCGTTAAATCCCGGACTGTCGGTCAACAATGATGAATGTAAAGTAAGGAACAAAAAGGCAATAACCTCTCGCTCTGCTATGCGTATAATCACGTAATACAGACCTGAGTAAAAAGTAGATTTAATTTCCTATATTTCCATGCAATATTCTTTGGTTGAATTTAAATGTTGTAATATTGTTGAATATTTTACTTTTGTTAACGATAAAACTGTTTAAATTTTAAAGTTGAGATTTATTAGCACCCACCCATTTAAATATAACTACGTTTTTAATATATTTATATATTATAAAATCCAGGTCACATTATAAGAGACATAATTAAGGACATAAGAATATTTTTGGAAGAAAAGGACTGGAAGCAAGATAATAAAATAAATAATGTTGATGTTGCGGTAATTAGTCCTAAGATTGGTCTGATGAAACCCTCTCGCGCAAGTCTTTTCATATCTACACAGCTACCACATCCCACATCCTCCTCAACGTGCGTAGCGTATTTTATTCCTGGCCTACCTTTTCTCGTCTTACCACACACACACACACTTCCCTCTAATGCTAATTTTAAAAGACACTTATGTCTCAAAACGTGGACTATTAATAGATCCCTTTTCTTGGTCAAATTCCTCCAAATTGTTCTCTCTTCCTCTATTCTGCCTAGACCTTCCTGGTTAGTTACCCTACCCACCAATCTAATTTTTATCTTTCTCTTATAGCACCACATTTCGAAAGCTTCTATTCTTTTCCTTTCTGCAACTCCTATTGTCCACATTTGGCACCCATATAACGCCACACTCCATACGAAAATTTTTCATAATGATGATCTAATAATCATACTTATATTAGCCATATGCAATTTATTTTCCAAAGCCTTCATTTCCTGTGCTTTCCTACTCTTTATGTCTACTATACTTCTACCATCCCTAGTTATTATGCTTCCCAAGTAACAGGATTCCTTAACTTCCTTCAAAATATTCCTTCACCAATCTAACAGCCTTTTCCCATACGACAGAACCACGTTCATACAATTCATTATGTTTTCCAATCCATAATAAACAAATAATATATAAATAATAGCTATAAAATAGCTCAAACAGCTGATTGAACTCTAATTAGACGAGCGATAAGAATGGAAAAATGTTGACCGGACCAGGGGCTCGATAGACATTTCCGGGCGACGCCCTACCACTAAACTAATCCCAGTCGACGTGTAAGGACCGATTCAACACCCCTCCATTCCCGTAAACCTAAGCAGGCTCATCTACAATTCACTAATCACATTCTTAAAATTCTGGGAAATACGTGAAGAATGGACCTTGCGGAAGCGGAAGAGGTGCATGGAATTAAAGTCAAAGGGAGTAGATAAAGAGAATTTAGAAGACGTACCATTATTTGATGTTTTAGTTCATTTTATTGTCACTTGGGGCAGCACTGGCATGTAGAGCTGGCTGTGCAACTGTAGGGTGACACTCAGACCACCTATCTCTATAATAGTATGTATTGTACGTGTGTACGAACCACAGTAAAAATCTAAACACGTGCAGAAATTTCGACCAAAGTTTTCCCACGTGTTTACTGCGATTCGAAACTAAACACTGTCTGTGTATGACATGAGTACAACCACCAGGGACGCGGATAGAAGGGACGGAAATTGTTTTATACATGCAAAAGTGGTGGATATTTGCTCCGAATAACTGATTTTCTGGGCCAATTACTTTTATAATGTTTCTTCTGACATTATGAATAATTTTAACTCAATTTAACTTGGGAGGGGTGCACCCTTGGCGATGGGAGAGGAAGGAATTTCATAAAGTACCGCGGCTTGGTATATCTATAATAATATTGGGGTACCGAGATTATTTTTATGCTCTTAAGTTACGAAGATAATTTCTCCTCTCTTACGGAATCGTGAAAATTTCTGTTTCTGTCATTGTACCGGGAAACGTTTTTAATTTCTTAAGGTGACTGTAGTTACTTATACTGTTTCAACGTATCGCAAGTATTGTTTACTCTTATTAGGGCATCGGAATGAATTTGGAGTCTCTTATACTAGGGGAGAATATTTGTATTTGTTGGTGTATTGAAAATATTTTTGCGCTCACAATAGAATTAAGTGAGGTGTTATAGTAATTTTTTTTAATGTTAACAACAAAAAAACTTTGCTTAATGAGAGTGTCTGTGGGAGTTTCCTCTCGTAGGCATTCCTCCCCAGAGTGACTGGGGGGCTCACCTGACTATGTTGGGAATGCCTCGTCTCTGTTTTTTTTCAACGTTCTCACATTCCGAGACAACCGGTTATGTGGGAGGTATATGTACTGGGGTCGAAAACTTTTTGCATACGGTATCTCATTGGATCAGTCGGTCAGCTGCCTCCTAAAACTGGTGAAGACACGGAGAAGTGGCATCAACCCCACAGAAAACTCGTCTCCCGTCATTCGGAAGGGCTTTAGAATAGAACCCAATGCCCGACCTACCTGATTCAGGTTTTCTAGGGTTTTCTCTGCATCTCTACCGCCGGGTAGGATCCTTAAACTATTGCCCGGGGCCTCTAGTCACCCATTAGCCACCTTACTCTACGTTCCAAACCCCCCTTTTCACTGCCTATCCTATGTTATTAAAGGGAAATTTCCTTTTTTAGGATCACCCTCATGTAGTTTGTTAACCAAAAAAAAAATTCCTTAATTAAATTACCAGTATATTTCTTGACTTGATAAAGGTACAGTGAGGTATCACGCTTATTATGTTTAACAGTTAGTTAGATTTGTTAAGGTAGCTGCATGAAAATCTAAAGGTTTATAATGTGATACTCACAATACCGATTTAATACCGTAAAATACGAAAGATTGTTGTTGAATTAAAAACGTTACCAGGTTAATATGAATAAATTCTAGTTCAACGGGGGACACTCAGTATTTTATAAAATCAATTTTTGAAAATAAAGGCTGTTACCACGTTTAACACGTGGTTTATTATTAATATACTTGAGTATCATACTCAATTATTGTATTGATTCGTACCCAAAAAAAAATTATGTACGGCCACCATTAAATTAAAAGTTTCTAGCTGCTGTTCTAAAAACAATGCAGGTTAGTCCATGATAAAGTTGAATTCATTAAATATATAAAACGTATGGTATAATCTATTTATGATCGTTTCAGGCAAACTTTGTACCTCGAAGTTGGTTCGGAGTTAATAAAAATGAGGAATTCGCGCGGCAATTCAATGCGTTTATAAATATTTGTAAAAATATCTTCTAAACTCTTCAAGATATTAAAATGAAACACACACGAAAATTTAAGTTAAAATATTTGTTTCATTCACTGAAATCATCATTGAAATCCGTTAAGCAGTTATTAAGAATAAACAGATCAAGAGTATAGCTACTCGCATACACTTTGGAGAGTTTAATACACGTAAAGGAAAGAAACATTCACGTAGAATTAATATGTATATTATATTGTATTAATATCAATATCGAAATGAAATATGCACTATTATTTAAGTTCAATTGCCGTTTTTTATGACTCTCAAATTTTCATTGAAATCGGTTGAGCCATTTCTGAGCCAATTCGAGAGAAACATACGGACAGTTAGATATATTGACGAACACTTCAATTTTATTTATTGGTTTAGATAGCAAAGCGTTGAATAAGAATATGAGCATAAAATTACGAAGACGCAAAATATTCTTAACCGTAAAATCTTTTTTTTACTCTTCCCGTGCATTATATCCCATATGGCCCTCAATACATCGTCCCTCCGCATTTACCATACATTTTAAAGAAATTATATTTTCGTCGACAATTTTTATTTCATTTCGATTATTCTGGAAAATTAAATTTTCTTTTATCGGTTCATAAATTTAGGAAATGGAGCTGCGTGAAGGTAACACTAAATACTCAACTAATGCCTGGAAGAAAACTTGGAAAAGTGTAATTTATAATCAACTGAATGTGTTTGAAATCTGTATAAATACACATAATAGTACTGTAACTCTGTATAGTCGGGATATCTTAATGACTACTCTGCTAGTGGCTCGCTATAATTAAAAATTACAGCTAACATTAATTCCTCCACCATGTAAAGGATTTTCCACAAGCGGTTTTGCTTAATATATTTCACTCATTAACTATCCTGTTTTGGAACGATGGAATCCTTGAATGTGATATGGTTATTTCGACATCAATGGTCCGCCCTGCTAAAATACCTTTGATCTCCACGCATTATGCTCACAGTATAATGCTTGATGTGCGGATACCCTAGCTTTTTGCCATTAGATTTCCAATATTACCACTCCAATGTTTTTATTTCTCCAATCCGCTCGCAATTTTCCAATTTTTGCTTCACCCCTTTGTAGTTTTCCCAACGTTATAATTTCTCTCTGTATAGGGATCCCATCAGCTCTCTCAATTTTTTATATTAACCGATATTTAACATTCCTTTCGCTATCATTTTAACAAGTTTGTAACTAGACGAGGCTGCGGTCTTTATTGGATACTTTACTGAAACGAGCGTTTAATCGAGTTAGCTCTTGAATTTACTATCCCTATAAACTCTTTCTTCTCTCAACGCGTATAGAAATCTTGTTTCATCTATATATAATAAATTACATTTACTGAATTTACCGCAGATATAATTCATAAATTTATTTTAATTTATTAATTTCCTTTACCTTATTATTTCGTATGATTATCATTCTGTATGCCTATATTTTGTATTATTATTTCGCTTATTAATTTCTTCCGTTACGTATTATTCGCATAGCATGTCTGTTTACGCGTAAGAGAATGACGCAAATTTGTCCCACTTAGTTTACATTTATTTCACAAAGTTCAATATGTCTATTCACTTATAGAGAAAGCTTATACATTTAAGCTTGAGTGTTGTCTTTCAAACTTATTAAATAAAAGTGATGACGTTTGAAGACAGGCGACATTTTGTCTTGGGTATTAGGTATCAATGCCTATAATTATGACAAATATTTCGTGTTTGAAAACTATTTTCCGTTACAGATTTCTATTAGTTCTTATAATTTCCTCGAAGGTGTATATATAGATGTTGGTGAATACGTGAGTGGCTTTTGTCGTTGATTGGTCAGATAAGCATTGAGTCAGCCTCATCACTGTTAGGTTGATGTGGCGCGTTGTCAGTTTCCGTGGGATGTTAGCCCAGTGGCCTAGAACCCGGAATTTAAATGACTAGCCCATTCCGACAAGAATGGCAATAAACGTCATATGTAAAGTTTTGTAATGAATATAAATAAAAAAATCATTTTTCTGTTGTGTTTATGTATGTTTGTTTCGACCGGATTATTTAAAACATTTCATTTGCATTTGTGACATAAAATGCATGTAATAAAATTTTTTCAACCTGACCGTTTCAATCATTGTGTCTCATTACAACATAGTTACTGACTTTAAAATTTACAATAAATAAAAAGAAGCCCAAAAAGTCAGCATTAAATATATCACTATTTATTCACAAACCGACGTTTTGTAATAAAAGTGATATATTTATTGCTGACTTTTTGGCCGTCTTTTTATTCATTGTGTCTTAACTTGGCAATATTTTGACATGTCAATTTCGGATTGTAGAGTTCTAATATATTGCAATTACGTGTGTAATGAGGGAATTATTTATCGATTAATTAAACATTGAACAAGTGAAGTGTATTTTAAATAATATGTTGTGCAAATATGAAAGGTGCATTTTATGTATTACAATTTATACACATATTCATTCGGCGGCATACCATCTAACCTCCTAAATAAATATTTTTTTCAGGGTTAATTTGTGTAATTTATGTGATGAGAGAAATTTTACAAAAAAGATTGTCTATTTGATTGTGTAATCACGTGTTGACAAAGAGATTATTGACGTATTAAATACTGCATCCGGCTAATATAAATCAATTACTGGGAATTCCCGGGTACCCAGCTCGTACTTTATTCAAACGCATGGGTAAATTGGAATAGAGCTTGGTATTCTTGAAACCCCCCCTCCCCCCAAAAAAAAATTAAGAAAGGGGATGATGGACAGAAACTTCTCACACAAACGTGGACGGTATTGTAATTAAAATTACATGAATGTGTCAGCATGTGAAAGTTTGTGACTTCCCTATGCTTTAATACAGACATGATAGATGGACATTCACTATATTTAATTGCACAAAATATTGCGTTCCTTTTTTAGATGGGGCAACTAATTGGATCCATAAAATCTCGATACATGGCAAGGTTTTGATGTCCAATACAAAATATTATTATTAAAGGGCAAGGTTCATAAACTTCCGTGTAATATTGGACCACCTTTTAACAAGACATATTTCACGGGTAGCCGCGACTTTAGTTATGCTTAATTGTATACTTCAAAACGAACTTCAGGAAATGGGTAGGCTTAAATTAATATATTTTTTGTCAGTTGCAAAGTGAGTAGTCTGGAAAATATTATTTAGTATATAATTCGTGATTTTCGAGGCAATTACCAATACTATTTTAAGGTTGCGTGCTTATTGAATGTACCTTGGCTGGATTAAATTAATATGAATCAACATTATGAAGAGATAGGCAAATGTTCAAAAGAATTACTATGTGGACCAATAAAAATTTAATACTTTCCCGGGAAAATAAATGCCCGAGAAACGTAGTGCACCCAGCTATATTTAACCAGGTTGGAAATCCGAGAATATTTATTCTTTATAGAAAATAAAGTGCTCCTGAGCAGGAAATGCAAAATTCAGAAGTAGGTCACCTGGAAGTTATTGCCGCTTGAGATATATGTTTTTAAAAGTAGAATCATGATTCTCACACAGTGTAACCCGTTCACACATAAGACGTGTGAAAGATACAGAAATTCAGTAAGGTTATAAGAAATCGTCCCTGTGGTCAAGGCTATACTTCGAGAACCCAACACTTAAACAATTGTTTTGAAAAACATTACAGAGGCTAAGTTAAACTTACGTACAATTGTTTTCGTGTTCATTTTAGTTTTAAAATTCTATAATAAAATTATTTTTATGTAAAATTATTGTTTAAACCAATTAATAATATAAGTATATTTTTAAAAACCTCCAGTATATTTTTTTGTTTTATGCAGGTAAATATAACATTATGCCAAAGGCGTCTTTAAAGAAAATAATGAAATGATTTTAAGAAATATTATTTAATAATAACTCGACAAAACTGAAAATGATTAAAATCCTATGCGTATACATTTACTTTGTAATATAATTTATGATTCATATATATTTCATATTCCTTGAAGAACTATATTTGGTATTGTAAGGGTGGTATTATAAGATTAAATATTTTTCCTTTTCTTCATTTCTTTTTTATTTAATATGGCATATATTGATAAAGATATTTTCTGCTTCCCCAATCCTTTTAATTAGCAGAAATTTAAATGGTAAATATTTTATTATAAGATTTATAGTTTCCAAGACCGCTACGATATTCGTCCGTGCAGATATTTTAAAAATATTTTTTGACTATTTCCTATCCCACAATCCATTTATGACTATCTTTCAGTCTGTAATGTCAGTTTTCAACCACATTCCGTGTATTATCTCTGAAAATTGAGTTTTTGTTAGCAATATATGATTAAGAAATACGTAATTGGAATTTTTTATAACTGATGACGTAAACCAACAACTGTAAAACGAATTCAACGTTGCAACAGCAATAATTTTCCTGCAAGATTGTGGTTAAACCTTGTCGAAAAGTGTAAGCATGTATGTGTAATGATAAAATGATAGTTATGGCTTTCTCTGATCGTTTTGTATGTAGGTGGAAAGTCTCATGATTAAGATCTTATTACTCTGTAATTACACACTTAAACAGCACGACTAATATAAATTAGACGTCATCTGGAGGGTGAGGAAAATAATTATAAAACGCCGCGAGGTTAATTGATCCGTGGTTTCACCTCCATCAAGATGGCGCCTGTTGTCAGAGATAACAACCTCCTGCTGAATAACGGCTGAGAACGGAAAAGCTGGTGACTCGGGTGTAAGAGGTCACGCCATCACAAAATGTCCATTTATCTTCTGTAATCTGTAACTGCCTGGCATTTCATTACGTGTTCGTAACGGTAGTAATAATACTCAAGCGTCGTATTACCCATTTCAGAATTAAAAATAGGGAAATCTAAAAATATTTAACACCATTTAAATGTAATTCTATCTTTATAAAAGGTACATAATGTTTATAGATATTGTAAATATGATAAATATTTCAAACAAATTAATGGACGGCAATGGGAGACTATCTCCGTAAACGTATCAGTCCTGAATCGCATTATAAGCAAAGCTATAAGTATTAATAAGGTTACGCCGAACTAATAGCTAAATATGTTAATGACATTTTCTATTATTTACTAAACCAGATTTACGTATACTTCTAGAATCACTCAGCAATATTACCACAAAAATTAAATTGCGACGCGAGTAATGATTTCCCTCTGGGTTATTTCCCGATGCTTTAAAAGACGCGAAAGTTATACCATTACACAAAAGGGTTCTACGACAGATTTCTCCAATTATCACCCTATTTACCTCTTGCCAATATTCTCAAAACGTCTTGATAAAGTAATACATTTGAGAATTGCAGATTTTCATACAATATTTAAACTTATTTCTACATCACAGCATGGTTAAAATTTACAAACACCACTTCACATGACTTCGTTCAAAGTATTCATGACTTACTTTTTGATTTAGTAGATCATGACATTCTACTCAGAAAAATAGATTTCTATGGGATCAGGGGGGTTCCCCTTTTTGTACTTGGATCATACTTGTGAAACAGGCGCCAAAAGTTGCGATAGGATGGAAATGAGCTTCTATCAGAATGCGAAACAATTACCTGCGGTGTCCCTCAGGGTTCAATTTTGGGACCCTTACTTTTCATCATGTACATTAACGATTTACTGAATTATTTAGACCCCTTAAAACCAGTCCCCTACGCTGACGACATCAATTTAATAATCACGGACAGTGACTCGGAAGCGTTGCGCGAAAACGTTAATACTTCGATGTAACGTTTGAATCTATGGTTCACTGCAAATAAATTTTTTCTTAATCCGGAGAAAACCCAAATCGTTAACTTCACAGCAAACACAAACAGTCTATCTCCAAATTTGGAAAAAACTTCAGTGCACGCAACTTTCTTGGTCTGCTGATTGACAATAATTTGAAACGGAATTACCACATAAATAAATTCTCGAGCAAAGTTAACAAAGTTTGCTTAACGTTTAGCGTGTTAACACGGGAAACCGATATATGTACATAAAAAATGATGTACCGTGAATATTTTCATTGTTTCACGTCCTATGACATAGCAAACTGGGGTCATTTGCATCACACGCTTCAAAATTTTTAAACTACAAAAGCGGGCCTTACAAAATTAATAATCTGTCTGTGGAGTGGAATACCAGTTGCAAGCCTTTGTTTCGAAAAGTTGGAATTCTTACTTTGCCTTGTACGTATATTCTAGAAATTTTTTAAGTTTTTATGGGGCAACATCAACCTACAACACTAGAAATCGCTCTGAACTTTTCATTGAAAAACATCGTCTAAGCCTTTTTGAAACAAGCATTCGTCATTCTGGTATAAATATATACAATACTTTTCAGGAATAAATAACAACTTTAAAGGGACAAAATTTATTTATAAAGAGTTGCAAAACTTTGCTAATTAACTGAGAATATTATTCGCTGAAAGAGTTCGTAGGTAGGAAGGACAGATTAAATCCTCTTTTGTAAAACAGTTTCCTGGTATTCTCTCAAATTCTGCTATTAATTGAAAATTAGAATGTACTGGAATTTAACTTCTGATTTATTTTCTTTTTCATGTTCGACGAGTAGGTACGCAATATTTGCTGCTTCCGACTTCGTCGACTGAAAGTTGAAGGTTAATATTGTTATCGTTTCTCTAATTACTGTTATAATCATCTGTAACATTGTTTAAAATTCATAACCTGTTTCTGCAACGTTACAAAACCGATATCTCTGCAGTATAAAATTGCTAATACTTATATTAATTAAATATTATAGTTAATTTTAAGAAATTTATATTTATGTTTTGTAAACTGACAGCTAATTAAATGAAATATTTTTTTTTACATTTTTTGTAATTTTGTGTTTGACGTATCCTATTTCCTCGATGGAGAACTAATGGATTAAATAACAAATCTAAATCTACTGAAAACATTAATGTTTGGAAATTACTGCTAAAAGTGGGAAATGATAAAAATTCTAAAAGAAAATACTTCTTAATTACTTTGTTATTATTGGACTCATCTGCCTATCATAATGTGAACGTAGCTTTTCGAATGATTAACAGAGATATCATATTCTTAAAGTAATTTCAATCCCATAAAATTAATGAAAAAGGGTAACGTATCAACTGTTACTTATTTTTTGTACACAGATCTTCGAACCTTAATAATTATGTAAAATTCCCTTAACTTAAAATTAACAACAATTAATATAGATAAAACATTCTTTTACATTATTAACTAATAATAATACAATGTCTGCAAATAATCAGGTAGCAATAGATAATCCACGTGCCTGCAGAACAAATATCAAATACAAATTTCATAATGCAATATAAATAATAAATTATCGCAGTTTATTTTATATATAGATCCACACCTAAAATGATCGAAATATTTAACTTCAGGTGTGTAAATTGAATTAAATTCACATGTTAGACTGAAACTAACTAAAAATATATTAATCAATACAAAACTCATACGTTTAAAGTCATATCATATCAAATAAATGGGAAAGAATGACTGTTTACCCCGAACATACAACATTAATTTGGATCTATAATTATAAATATATTACTTTTCAGGTTTAAATCGAAGAATTATAAATTAACTTGTAATGAATCATTATCTTGGATTGAAACTATATTTAGTAAATGTGTTAGCTGCAATTACGATTCATCAGCAGTATTTATAACATTTTATATTGATATTTTTTACGTATCAAAATTAAATTTACTTGTAATATTTGTCAAGAAACATTTACTGCACCAAACACTCATCCCACTTAAATATTTATTTCGTAATCGTTGAAAGTTTGTGGGATTACGTCAGTATTTTATTTTTCATTATCAGTAATTTGCTAGTTTAGTACAGAAAAACACCGGCTAACCGAATTGCATGCAGTGAAGCCGTTTCGGATAACAATGTATTCGGTTACACCAGGAACAACCAATACAATAGGATTTTACATTGAAGTTTTAGTACGTATTTATAAGGTTTTTAAGGTCAAAAGAATTCATAAACCTCTTTGTACGACGCACGTACGTTTTCTTTATCAAGTTAAAATTACATTTTAGTGTAGCCTTGCGTGTAATCTTCAAAGTCTGTTTTGAAAACTTCAACCGCGTCTGGGTCTGCAGCTAACTTTTCTCGTCGTACATTCAATTGACGAATGCCGTATCTATTTTATAACCGATTTAACCACACAGAGGTTGCACAAAAACCCTTTTCCCTTCTCCTCCAAACTCAGCATACATTTGAGCTTATTCCTCCAGTATCAGGCCAGTAAAATCATGCCTGTTCCTCTTGCTTTAGAAACACCAACTCCGTAAATAGTCACAAAAGTTTTGAATAAAATCTCTTCTTAAACTAGTTTTTTAGCAGTCAATCAATTAGTGAAAGTAATCAAAACAATAATATCCGTGCAGTACAGTTTAATTTTTCAGAGTCCTTTAGGATAATTCGGAATTTGGTTGACCCGAGTTCAGCTAACAGTGATTTTGCTGAATTTAATTTATTTTCAATTTAATTTTAGAAATTTAATTTAAATATTATCAAATTAAATGTCTAATTAACAAATATATAAGTTGATTTCCTATTTAAAAATGCACATCTATTACTTGATGTATAATATAGATCCTTCTTCACTTTGTGCTCCGTAGGCTGTTTTTATGCATTTTGCCGTTTTTTAGCTCCTCGAAGTTGATATTTATCTAGCAATGTGGACAGCTTCAATTTACCTCGCTGCTATATCTAACTAAATTCTTAATGCTTAAAATGAAGTTTAATTTTCACCTCACCCAGAAATCTCAGTTTTGTAGTTTCTCTTCTCTGTTTTACCCAAACATACGAATTTTATCTTATTCTCCCAATACAGCGTGTATCAAAACGGACTTCATATTAATTTATTCTCCTCACAGTCATAGTGTGATTCTGTACTAGAGTAATACTTGAGATAAAACCTGATATATATTGTTGTAAAATTACACAAAACCATGTCTGTAACTTAAAAGAATAAATTAAAATGAATTCTGAAAGTTGTAAAGTACATTTCAGATACACGCTGTATTACGTTAACTATTTGCAAAATGGTATTGTCAATTTAATTTCGCCGAAACGACGAAAAAACTATACTAAATTTAATATCAGAATGGTTTTTTCTTTTTTGAGAGTTCATTATTTATTCCGTCTCAAAATCCTCGCTCCATCTGGTGTAAAGTTCAGCTTCGGTTCTAATAAATAGTGCTAGTTGGTATAGTTTTAAGTTTTTGATTTATTTATTTTCTTAGTTAAAGATATAACATGTTTGGACAATGATTGTGTTTAATATGTATCTTTGGTTTCCGTCACCAATGAAAATGTTTCCAAAATATTTCTCCTTTTTTTTAAAAAAATAAAAGTTTTCTTTTTACGTGAATTAAAACTATGCTCGTATTTTAGAGATAATTTGCACACACGTGTGGTATGTTGGCAGACGTGTAAAAGTTAACTTATCCTCTTACTATTTAAGCTATCTATAGCAAAAAATATATTAAAGGCAGGTACGGTATCAGAAGAATACTTGTGGACTACTTTAAAGACAGGTGGGGTGAAATAAAATAACAAAACTTAATGGACTGAATTTAATAATCAATGCGTATTAAAAAATAGTGAATAATGGAGCAAAATAATTAATAAAATTTCTATCAATAATACGCTAGAAATCATGACTGGAGGCTTCAACTGCTTTATAACACATTCCTTGTTATACCAAATTCAGCCTGGATTTGAAGTTTATTTAAAATGGTGAGATAAAATAATTATTTACATTATTCTGGTATTAAGTTGTTGGAATAAGAAAGAGAGAGAAAAATTGAGAGATATATTATTCTTCAATCTCTCAGTAAATTAATGAATAATAACCGTGAATGTGTAAGGTATTATTTGTAAGGTCTTGATATTTTTATAATTGTTATTTCATTATCTTAAGCTATTCGAAAAACTACTATTTATTTTTAAACACAATCACTATACCCTTTAATTTATTGAGTCTAATTCTTTAACAATGAACTAGTACTCATTCAGGATTGAACACAGATGCCAAAGATCTGACATGGGTAAAGTCTCTTTCGTAAATAGAGGCAGGAATAATTCGGCTGCATGCCTACCAGTAGCGTTTCCAAAAAGAATGAAGTCATTTAGAGACATAATTTGGATAATTATTTAATTCAAATATATACTAGCGTAAAATTAGAAAATATTTGTAACTTTAATATCAATGATCACTCTTAGTTATTTGGTATTTAAGTTATATCATATTGCGAAAATATAATGTGTGTTGCAACCATTCTTTGCCCATTCTGACGATATAAATTTATCTACATATCAGAAATTCAATGAATTTTCCTACCTTCAATCATAACCAAATAAATAAAGTTATTAATGCTTACATTAATCTGACTACACTGAAAAAAAGTAGTTAAACATCGTCATTAGCCATAAATATAAAAATATTAGTTCACAGTAAAGACGGCTAATTCAGCTAAAATGTTCGTGCTTCGATCAAATTCAGAGTTATCCATTAATAGCTCACGGAACAAACTATTTTATTATCGCAACCCAACAGGTTCCAATGAAAGGGATAACAGATTGTTCTGATGTCACTAATATGTAATAATTTTTTCTTGTTAAATTAAATTTTATTTCTGACTTATTAGGTTGATGAACTTATAGTATAAACTTTTTTTTCACTTCAAAAATACGACAAAAACATTTCGTGTATATTTTAGAAGCGTCAATATTTATTCCTGAATTATTTTTTAAATAAAAGTAAAACGATTTGGGTGTCAGGGGTTTATTTCAGCTAGTGCGATGTCGTAACAACATTGACGTGTTGTGTCATTGAGAATGTGTTGGAATAACGTCGCACACGTCACTCAGGCTTCCGGCGCTGACTAGTCACTGATATGGAAGTCCCGACTTTGGGGTGCCATATCATCGCTGACGCACGAAAAATAAGTCTCTTTTTTACGCCTACCAAAAAGCGTTAAACTTATTTCGTCTCATGTTAACTTTTTTGCTTGTTACATATTTTCAATTAATCTTTTTAACATAGTTATAAATAACCTAATTATTTGTTACGAACTAGCTTTGAAGATTAAAAATTTATTAATATAAATTACAAATTGGGAACCGAACCCTTAAAATTTTATTATTCCTTTAGATTCTATGGGTGTTAATTAGTTAGAAAAACTGCATTATAATACTTATTGTAGCCTTGAAATACAGAAAAACGACCTTTCTCAGGCAGAATTTTGAAAGTGCTGCGAAACGGCTCTGACGTCAGAACACAGGTCGGAGTGAAGTTCTTTTTACCGCAAGCTGCTGCTTGTACATTTGCGAGTATATTTTATTAATCTTAGGCGCAATTATGACGGAGGAAGGTTTTAAGAAAGATTAATCCGACAATCAGCCGAAAGTTGATGCTATTATGATTGCTAGTTTTTCTAACACCAATAGTTGTTTCGTGTCTTCAGAAATTCGCGGGGAAAAAACAACGTGGTAAGTACATTAGGTTTCTGTATCACCTGAAATAATAAATTAAGGTAGTATATATATATATATATATATATATATATTTCTGTTTGACTGATAGATCTGATAGAGAGCTACGGTGTCAAGCAGTGGGGTAAGTGCAAGTAAAACGTGATGACTCAAAGTGCATTGCAAAGTGTAAGATAAGCCCTGAATACAGAGTTCGAGCAAAGAACTATACTGTGGCACTTATAGTGAATGAAGAAAATAATTGGGTAGAAAGTGTAGAATGCCACGACTATGCTGCATCTTCAGGTATATGTTTCAATGATAGTTTATTAATAGTTTTTCTGAAAAGTATTCTACTCAACTTATGCTCAATTAATTTTTGAACAAAGGTTTGGATTTCATATGTAAACGGGTCAGTAATTCATAGTAAATAATTTTTGAAATGTTTTTCTATTGTAGGTGGTTGCAAACATGCTGTTGCCTTCCTAATGTGGAAGTAATTAGGAGAAGGCAATCACTTTAGCCCATTGTTACTGGAGGAAATCTGAATTGTCAAAAGTTGGAACTATCAAGAAATACTTGAAAGTGAAAGAATTTAGAAAGATAATGAACCAAGAACATCGACAAGGCATTTTCTTAAACAATGTTCTTAAATAAGGAAAGAGATTATGTAGAGAACGCATTTTGAGTAGTTATTTTAAGGACACAAATGGTCCAAGTTCTTTGTCCCTTCATCATCAGTTGATGTTGCAGTTTGTTCAAGCAGAGGGGGGGAGGGTGCTATGAATTTGTAGAATTTTTAAGACAAAATATGCCACTTGACATAATATTTTTAGCAGAACAGGACACTAAAAATAAAAGTGAAAGTGCAATGTGGCAAGAGTTACGATATATGAGAATAAATGTTTCAAAAATGCAAGACTCCTGATGGACCTCTTGTGGAGCACATTATAGGAGCATCAACTTTGAATACTACAATTGCTATGAAAAGAGGAATTGGACTAGAAGCAGTAGCTGTCCTGGAAGAATAACTTAATGTGAAAATTAAAAACTCTGGGCTTTTCCTTTCAGAAAACCATCCTTTCTTGGGAGCATCTCCTGATGACATTTCAAAAGGCTTCATTGTGGAAATCAAATGCCCAATAAGTGATGAAACCAGGGTAAACTATATTAGAAATGGGCAGATAACAGAGAAGTTCATGGATCAGGTACAAACACAAATGCACTTCTCAGGCATGTTGAAATGTATATTGGTTACAATAGAGACTACACACTACATTTTATTAATATTGGGAATCAATTATATATCCCAGGTTGCTTGATTCAGTAAAGAGAGTGCTTGTAAAATAGATTTCATATTAATGCATTATTTTATAGAAAACTTGTCCTCTATTGAATAATCATATAACAATACATTTTTATACTGACAATACAGAACTTTAATTTTTGAAATCTTAATCAAAAATATCTTTCCCTTTATTCCTGTGTGTGTACAAAAAACTTTGAATCATCATGTTGCAATTCATGTGATGTGACCATATGTTGACTGCAAAAACGATATTACTGTTGAGGACACTGACTATTTTATTCTTTTTCGTAGTCAATGTAAGGCAAACACATTTCTGGCAAGTAATATCTAAGTAGTATTACACTTAGGCTACTGGTCACCGTTTCAAATTGTATTTTAGGCAAGATGAGGAAAATACACTATCTCATGATCATGCCTTAGAGAAGTAGTATTTAGAATTTCCACATGATTACATCATTTGAATGTACATGTGTCTGGTTTCAATAGACAAAATGTTCGAAATCAGCAGGAAGTTAAGTTATTTTAGGTAAATAAACTACTAAATGATTGCGAATTAGTTATTTAATATTACATTATCATACATTTATATGTACAATATAGGCACATGAACGAATACTTTGTTAGGAGTTGAATTTGATATGTTTGTGCAGAATGGCAGGATATACCACACACAACTTTGCTTTGTACTTCCTAATGGAAGACTACAAGCCATTGGTTTCTCTACTAATTTGTGACTCCATAAAAACTGACAAACGCCAAGATTCCTAAGGCTTCTCATTCACTACGCCACGGTCCACAAAGAACGCGGAACCTGAACCTGTGCTATACGTCACACCAATCAGATGGCGTTCTGTGGTCAAACTTTCGGCCCAATTCATGTGCCGTTTTTAGAAAAAAAAAATACATAATTACTAGTTCGCACATGCTTTTCTGAAATCTATGAGTAATATACTATTGAAAAACACACAGGACAAGTAGAATAAGAATTAGAGGTATGTTCTCAATTCTGTATGAGATAAAATTAAATGTCTATTAATAATTCAGATAGGCTCAGAAAAATGTTTTGTTAAATATTTATTTATATTAACCCGTCATAATTATAATGAAAGTATTCATAAAAAGAAGAATTTGTTTTTCAGTATGAATCCGTTTCTTATAACTACGTGAGGTCATATGACAAGAGTTGTCTGCTGATCCCATTGGATCAGTCGGCCAACTGCCTCCTGAAATTGGTGGAGACACGGAGAAGGGAATGCTGCTACGGCACAGAAAACTCGTCTCCCGTCATTCGGAAGGGTGTGAGAATAGTACCCAATGCCCGACCTACCTGATGCAGGTTTTCAAAGGTTTTCCCTACATCTCTTTAGGTGAAAAACCGGGTAGGATCCTTAAACTATAGCCGGGGGGCCCTGTCAACCCTTGGCTATCTTGCTCTACCTTCCGCATCCCCCCTTATCAATTCCCTTCCTATGCTATTAAAGGGGAGTTGCTTGTTTCAGGATCACCGTCATGTAGCTTCTTAACCCAAAAAGAAGATAAAAGTTTCAATGAAAATTACCGACCATAGCTTTATATAATTATTAATACCACACTGCACTTTTTTAAGGCGACAGGCTATGTAAGGGACAACCACTTAATGGCAATTTCCTTGTAATGGCACCGGAAGGGAATTTGAATGGAAAATACGGAAGAGAGAGGTATATAGTTGAGGAATGACTAGAACCCCTAGGATATTTACCTGAATCAGGTGCCGTTCAGAAAGATGGGATAGGACTCTGCTGTGGGGACGCAGCTTACCATTCTCCGTCAGCTGACCGACTGTTCCAATAAGGTCGGAGGACAGATCTAATCGTGTCCAAGGTCTGTGATCCGAAACATACACGCTCAACACTTAAAAAAACAAATAATAGAAGCACGTATCCCCAAATTTAGCGCCTGTCGTTTCTCAGGGAATATCACATCCGAGGTCTGAAAACAGCCTCTACAGGACCTTCCTCCTATCATAAGTTTTTTCTTACTCTTATCTGTTAGTATATGTTTGTAAATTACGTAATAACAATAATTATTCTTACTATATAAATAAACATGAGTTTTCGTTTCAATGCCAAATATTATTAACTAATACGCATATGTTGCTATAATTGACGGAGGAAAAAAAATTATAGCACAAATTCTTTCTCAACAGTGTATCTTGTAAGTGGATTGAAAATGAATTCAATTGTTTTACATTATTTCGATCAAAGTCTGGGTTTAATAGTGCTCAATTTATTATTGCTGATTGCATTTAAATTTCCAATAAGAGCCTTTTTTATTAATATTGCTAACCATCGTTGCTAATTACTTGTCCCATACAAGACCATAATACTGGACGAGTGTATCAGTGCCATCAATCCAATTTAGGTGTTTTAGGAGATATTTCTCACAGTTAATATGCAATTATTGACTCCAATCGGGCCATTTTTCAAACAGAATTAGATTTCTAAAGGTGGCCAATGCATAAGTTCAACTTGATCCTTCGTTTCACACTTTTAAATGAAAGACTGATCCGACAGAAGACAACACACGGGGGAAAAGAACCATATTTTCCAGGATGTGAACATACCGATCGTTTGTTGACGTAAACTATGTGATAAACACCTGAAAGGATAGAAAAATGAAGCGTGAATCTGTCGACAACACACGCGCAAAATTTGGTTTCAGAACCTTCTATTCCGTTCTTAAGTTGTGCATTTTATACATAAATTGAAGCATTATTAACAAATTACAAATTATCAATACGAGAATTAAGACAAGACTGTAGTAATATTTCAATCCCACCGTTGATACTGGACGTCAATGTTGAAAGTAACGTTTTTTTTACTCAAATCAGTGATAAAATAATTAATAAAATGCAATAAATAATTTCTAATTGGTGTCAATTATTGTGTTAATAACATAATTATACCCATACCGAAGACGACTGGGGCTGACAGATGCAAAAAGCACAGGACAATTAGTTTAGTATCTCATCAGTAGTCAATTTTCCCACTAGAGTACAAAACTCAAAAGGTACTGCCATAGATAATATGTTCATTGATATAACTCATTATGAAAATTACAGTATTAAGCCAATTGTGAATGGTCTCTCAGATCATGACAGTCAATTACTTACAATTAATGATATATGTTTCAAATGTGTCCCACAAAAATCAGTAAATTATGTAAGAAAAATTGATGTTAGTTCTATGAAACTGTTTCAGCAAGCAGTACAACAAGAATTTTGGGAAGGCGTGTACTCCGCAAACAATGTAAATGAGAAATTTGATTCATTTCTGAGAACATTAACATTATATTTTGAATTTTACTTTCCAAAAACTCGTGTAACAAAGTCTAGTAATACTAATAAAGTAGCAGGGTGGTTAACTAATGGGATTAAAGTTTCATGTAAACACAAAAGGGAACTGTACTTGATAATAAGGGATAATCCTAATCATCATATGAGTGACCATTATAAGAAATACTGTAAAATATTGAACAAGGTCATAAAAGCTGCAAAATGTGTGCATATTAAGAAATCGGTAGACAATTCTGTTAATAAGATTAAAACTATTTGGAAAATAATTAAAAAAGAAACAAATAAAGAAAATAAAGAACTGACACAGCCACAGTTAGGTAAATTCAAAACAGATGAATGTACAAATAAATTTAATGATCACTTTTTAACCATTGCAAAGAAAATCGGGATGAATACAAATAAATCAATGGAAAATGCCTTACAACTTTTGAAAGAAAACTATCCAGTCCAGGAAAGTAATTTGAACTTTTCTTTGACAACTCCAACCGAAATTAAAAAAATAATAAACACTCTAAAAAATAAACATTCATCAGGGCATGATGGTATCTCAAGCATTATACTCAAACAAATAACAGGTAGCATTAGTTCAGTAATTAGTTACATTTGTAATCATTCACTTCTTTCTGGAGTCTTCCCAGATAAGCTCAAATGTGCTTTAGTCACTCCACTGTACAAACAGGGGAATAAAGAAGATATATCAAATTATCGCCCCATATCACTGTTGCCAGTATTATCAAAAATTTTTGAAAGAGTAGTATACAACAGAGTTATAAAACATCTGAACAAACATAATTTACTCACCGATTCACAGTTTGGGTTTAGAAAAGGATATTCAACTGAGAAAGCGATCTTTACTCTTTTAGATGACATAATAGAAGAATTAAATAAAAAAAATCGCCCATTAGGTATATTCTGTGACTTAAGTAAAGCTTTTGATTGTGTAGACCATAGCATATTGCTAGAAAAACTGAGGTACTATGGAATAACAGGAACTTCATTTTCTTGGTTTAATTCATACTTACAAAATAGAATGCAAAGAGTAGTATTAAAAGACTCGTGCACAGGTGAAATACATAAATCAGATTGGGGAATTATTAAAACTGGGGTCCCACAGGGATCAGTATTAGGGCCATTATTATTCCTTATATATATAAATGATCTTCCTAATACCATAGATTCAACTTCTAAAGCTATCCTCTTTGCAGATGATACTAGTGTAATAGTAAAAAGTAACAAAGACACACTAGAAGAGGCAAGTAACAATAATTTAACTAACCTGCTAACATGGTTTAATGCGAACGGACTAACAAATAACTGTGACAAAACACATTTCATGCAATTTCACACACTCAACACAGCTTTACAATCTATAACACTTAAATACGACAGCAAAAATGTAAATGAAACTTCCTCTGTTAAATTCTTAGGTCTCTTAGTAAATAATAAATTAAATTGGACTGATCAGATTAATCAATTACTTAAGAAACTCAGCTCAGCTACATATGCTGTCAGAGCAATGTCCACCTTCAGTGATTTAAAAACAAGAAAATTAGTATACTTTGCATATTTTCATTCTATTTTATCATATGGTATTATATTTTGGGGCAACTCAGTAGGCGTAGATAAGATTTTTATTAGTCAAAAACGTGTTATTAGAGCAATATGTCAGGTTTCCTCACGAACTTCTTGCAGAACTCTGTTCAAAAAATTAGGTATTTTCACTTTGACGTGCCAATACATTTATTCCGTGATGTTATTTTTAATTACAAATAGGCACTTATTTTTGAATAATTCTGATATTCATCCCTTCAATACAAGGAACAAAAATAATCTGTATAAAAAATGTAAAACATTGTCAATTGCACAGAAAGGTGTGCATTATTCAGGGATATCCATCTTCAACAGACTGCCGCTCAGAATTAAACAGTTGTCCGATAATCAAGGTAAATTTAACACTGAATTACGCTCATTTTTGCTTAGCCACTCCTTCTATTCAATAAAGGAATTTATAGAAGAATCGGAGAAGAGTAATTTATAATAGTTTATAATACAAAAATTTGTTATAAGTATATTTTTCTTTTATACAATAAAATAATGTAATAAATGTACACCCTGACCCATTCCACATCCTTGAAGCTTAGCTTCTTTACAGGATCTACGGAATATGATTATTATTATTATGCATATAAAATATTAAAGAAAATAATATACAGGAGGATGGAAAATCAAATAGAAAGCAAGTTAGGAGCAGATAAGTTTAGTTTTAGGAAAAGCAGAAGGCAGTCCGCAGTAATTAGAATTGAAGACCAAAAAAAGAAAGCAGAAGTCATTAAAGGAGAAAGGCAAGGATGAAATCTGTCGCCCATGCTGTTTAACTTATATATAGAACAGGCGATGAAGAAAGTTTAAACGGAATATGGAAAAGAAATAATACTTACGCTTTGCTAATGATATTGAAGTATTAGGGGAGTCATAAGAAGAATTGGAAACCATAATAAATTGAAAGAACGTGGTTCTGGAGAAAGAGTTCAATATGAGGATTCATAGAGGGTAAAACGATGTAATGCAGGGATAAAGTGGAATGAAAAAGATTTTCGATTGGGAAGGGATAATTTGAAGGAAGGTAAGCAATATGCCACTCGGGCAGCATAATAACTAGGAATGGTTGAAGTATAGTAGACGTGAAGAGTAGAATAGTACAGGCTAGGAAGGCTTTCGGAAAGAAGAGGAATTGACTAACGGGTAATGCAAGTGTGATATTAGGAAATCGTTTCTAAACATGTTCATATGAAGTGCGACGTTATGTGGGTGGGAAACGTGGACGATACGAGTTGCGGAATGGAAAAGAATAGAAGTCTTTGAGGTGTTGTGCTATAGGAGAATGCTGAAATGAAAAACTATGTACACTTTCATAATAATTTTCAACACAATTTAACAAGTAAATAATTTATATCTTCTCAAATATCAATTTAAAGTCAAATATTACTATGATTGACATTCTGTTATTGTAAAGAACCAATTTGTGACCAATCAAGAATCACGATCGTATAAACTCTTCCAGTTATCATTCCTGAATGAGCGTTTAATGGATATTGAACATAGATATAGTGTATTCTGATCGTATAGATAGCTTTTTAATTACTGTATTGTCTGAACTTTTGTAAAAATTAATAATTCAATTATACACATACCGACTGACTGACTAGAGTCCCTGACCCTTTATTTTCATTTGAAATGACATATATTAGAAGTGTTCTACTGAAGTCAGACAGATGAACTATTCATTATATTTCTAGTTTTATAACTTTTAATACTAGTATATTATTGTTCACAAATTCTTAAGACAATGAGAATAAATCGGTACAATGAATCATTCCAAAATAAGAATTTCTCACACGCTATAAATTTCTATTTTATAACGTGGAAATTCTACATTATTTGGTTGACTCTTGCAATTAATAACATTTACTGTTGTCTTATTTTTCACTTAGTAACTTGTGCGTGTCTCCCCTGCATGCATCAATTACTACAGAATTTTTGACGTGAAGAGCCTCGGTTGTCGTCACTGCGTCACGTGATTTGATGGAGTACCTCGGGGTTTCGTAACGAAATAAAAAACTTTGTAGCCACCTAACTGTCAGTAATTACTTATTTATCGTATTACACGCGTCACTTAATGTGTTTACTGCATCGAAATAATAGTTACGATAGCCGCGCAAGACGCTGTTATGCAACATCTTCTGAAGGGTAATTTAATTAAAAGTTCGTCTTACTTACCGCTTCTTTACCAGGCTTTATTTTGTTCCAAATTCTACTTTCCGTAGTTTTTCCTATTATTTACTTCGGTGAATTTAAAGACAATGTTTAAAATTAAATTTTTCGACTTTCTACCCGCTTTTGTTATACCGCATATTTCTTCTCGTCAAATATTAGTCTCGCCTTCAATGGTGCCGAAAAATGCTCAGACCATTAGCATCACGTGAATCTGAAAACTCAATGTATTGTACTTAAATTTATTACTTGGTTCGATTATTTTGTTACGTATTTTACTATTTTTACACTAGAACCAAACTAGAACCGTAACCAGTTAGGCTGTTGAAGGAATGAAATTTATATAATACGTCTCATAACTGAAAATTTAGCTTAGTTGTTTTTAAGTCAGATACTGAAAATAGAAATTATTGTATGAACTTCATCAAAACATTTATTAAATTAAAATTTTATGAAATTTATAAAAAAATTATTTCTAGTTTAGGTCTGAAGACAAGCGAGGAAACATTAAAACACATATTGCAATAAATATCAATAAAATTAATGTTCACAGAAATGGGTCCAGTATGTTGCCAGTGAACACAATACATAGCCGCAATAGGAGGCAGCGTTGGTTGTGAACCAAAAGGAGCAGAATGTTCGAAAACATAATACAATCATTACCATTTAATTCCTACGCCAGTTAAATTGTTTGAATAGATTGAGATTTAGTCAAATTAAATACTGTTTGTAATGAACTTAAACAACAAAATATTTATCGTAGTATGTTTTCACCTATTTTATCAAAAACAGACTAAAATCATATTTTAATTACAATATGACCCCGTAACATACGCTTCTCAAAATGGCTGAGGTGCCTAGGCATGTGAGAAGCTTAAAGACGGACAGAGAAGGAGGCATCCCCGAAGGTAGTTCCCATCATCCCTCCAGAGAGAAACACGTGGGAGAGCCATTCTGTGATTTCATTTATTTATAATCTAGAATGGCATACGTGTATATCTGAGAACTATAATTCCGCTAAGCTTAATTCTTAAAGGATAAATATTTATAATAACACACAATAATTTTAAACTAGAAATGTAATTTCTTTGATTAATTAGAAGTGTAAATTAATGTCACTAAATTTAAATATTTATATAATCAGTAGCGGATTAAGAGTAGTACCATCGGCGGGGAAAAGGGGAGGGGGGCTGTTGGCAGTCGGGTAATTTTTTTTATTTTAATCTAACTCTATAGTCTTTATCTTTTTATTTTGTCTGTTACGATTTATTACATATTTAAATATAGTAATGATTTTTAATAGAGATTTATTTAACAATAATTAGTATGACGTATTTAGAATTAACTTCTTGTATACAATTCCAAACAATATAAAAACTGATATCCGAAAACACAAATTACTATTCATCAATAAAAAGTAATCCTTTGGCTTCGTGAGAGATTTCATATCTGTATTATATATATATATATAATTGAATGGATTAAAAAACAAAGGCTACAATTGTAACGTAATTATGTGTTAATATGAGTATACCAATAAAACAACGACTGACATATTATACTATGTTTCAGTTAGTTTTGAATCTTTAAGGGAAAAACGATGTTGTTGTTGTAGGACTCAAACCTTAGACTGGTCTGATGCAACCCTTCATGCTAACATTTCCTGTGCAAGCCTGTTCATTTCTATATCACTACAACATCTCACATCCTCCTTAATCTTCTTCTAATCTTCTGTTCTTACCACAAACACTTACCTCTATTGCTCATTATACAAGAAACTCATGTTTAAATACATGGCTTATTAATCTATCTCTTCTCTTGGTTAAAGTTCTCCATATTGCTCTCTCTTCTCTTATTCTGCTTAGAACCCATCTGATTTTCAGCTTTCGCCTATAGCACCACATTTCAAATGCTTCTTTTTTTTTCCTTTCCGGAAAACGTCCACGTTTTGCATCCGTATAACGCCACGCTCCATTCCAACATTTTTAGCAACACTTTCCTAATATTCACACTTAAATTACCCGCAAGTAAATTCTTCTTTTTTGGGATAGCCTTCCTTGCCTGTGCTATCCTACTCTTTTATCTACTATACTTCTACCATTGTTTTTCCTTTTATTAATCCTCATGTTGTACTTTCTTCAGGACCGCTTTCATGCATTTTATTATATTTTCCAAGTCTTCTTCTGACTCCCTTAATACTACAATATTATCGACAAACCGTAGGGTTTGTGAAAATGATACGAGATAATATATATATAAGTTGATAGAAAGTCCTTGTTATATACATTTTTAATTATGACTATTAAATAAATAGATCACGAAATTATGAAAAATTAAATTAATAATATCGATTAGCTCAAAAATCCATTAATTAGTTATATAAAATTTCGGAGTCATTATGTTGCACTTTGTCACCGATTTTCCCTGATTGATTGAAAATTTAATTCAAAGTATAATAAAGTCAACTTATTTATTATTTATAACGTCATGCCCTATCGTCACCATATGCATGATGATAAAAGGGGCCTATTACTAAATGTTATTCTTCAGACCCTATTACGATAACTGTTCTTCTCCAGTAAGTTCAGTGCTTTGAGTGCTGTCATTCTATGGAGCATGCTTTGTATACTGGTGCGTGCTTCGCCTGCTTATACTTCTCGACCCTTTTCGTGAACTTTTAGAAAGGCAGGATTTCAAAGTGTCTAAACTAGATTTCTCGATTCTGTTATCTAGAGGCGCGGTCACCGCAATATAAAATGAAAAAAATCAAAAATAATCGAAATAGTTACATATAAAAATTTTATACATCAGTACGACTTTTAATCATTCAATAATGAATAGCCGTTTATTTATGAAAATAAAATTACAATATTACAAAATATCGACAGGAGTAAACAGACAGGACTGTAATAATATTTTCATTCCGACGTTAATGCTCAGCATATATATCTTTTTCCTTAAATTCAAAAATAAAATACTGAAATTTGTATTAGTGTAAAAAATCACCCCAGTCACGAACAGCAAATTATTTTATAACAATGAAAAACTAAGTAAACTTTAAAGAATGAAAGGTCTTCCTGTGAAGCTGTTTCAAACCGGGTCAGTTTGTATGAAAATTCAACGTTTCGTCATCGTCATCGTCCTCAGATAACTGATGCCAAAAGCTATGTTAGCTATAATAATAATTATCAAAAATTTAACTTAGAAAATAATTAATATATTTTCATATATTAATTAAAACTCAATTATCACTATGACTGGCCTTCTTAATTGCATAGAACAGATTTAAAAGTGTTGAAACATCATGATTGTGATTTACCACCGCCAATTAGATAACACAATCTGAATAATCATCTCTACATAACACCAAATTAAGTTTGCATGTTCCGCCAACACAATTCCTCTAAATGTATGTGCTGTTCAGGAAAATATAACTGCTGACATTTTCATTAATTTTAAAACCATTTACAAAATCATATGTGAATAACATTTCCACTATGAACGGTAGAAATATAATTTACACACTGTTTAAAAAAAACTGCTATAGTAGCTCACTTTTTAAAAACATTTGAACCCAATAAAGTAAAATTTGAAATGGAACTTTATTATGTTAGCTTATGAAAAATATTGAGAACAATTAAGAAATAAAAGAATGAAAATTAGTTTCAAAAGCTTGATATTAGTTTGAAAGAATACGGAAATTAATTGGCGTTAAGATTAGTGAAACGAACTGTTAACGATCTTAAATTATAGATGCAAATTAAAAATATATGGTTATGTCTGATTAGGTATATAACTCAGTTCAAAATAGTTCTGCTTTTATAATTTTAACATGATTATTAAAGATTCCTCATATCATCTCTCCTTTTTCTACATTTATAATAATTGAATATCTAAGTTTAGCACAAAGGTTTGGATGATGAAGTATCGTATTTTTTATCTAGATTCAACCGCGGGCGAATTTTTAGTAACACTTTAAACTCGCTTTCGATTTTCACGTGAAACTTCGCAATATGATTCAATATTTGCTTATTTACAATTTTAATGTTTTAAATTAAACGCTGACATCCTCCCAAAAAAGTATTAAAAACACTCTGTTTGCCATTCCACGTTCGAAACAAACGGAAACAAATTTAAAATATGCAGAACAGTTAATGTGTTGGCATTTTACAACTTATAAAAAAGTTTATTACTACTTGTACAACTTTCGTCCAGATTTTTGACTACTTCGAGTAAATTTTGAATTGATGTAAAGACAACTTTTCTCATGAACTGCGTCCAGAGACGGTTATAAAAGTAAAATCTTAATAACGTAACCGTCACTGGGCACAATACAAAAAGCGCAATTTTCTGCTATTTATGCATTTATGCCAGCTCATTTTCCGCTGATTTATTCCTTCCTACGAACCCTGGATCCTCTCGTCCGTCTTCTCGATATTACACAGAGGCCATAAAACCCTGGTACCCCGTGACATAGTTGGAAAGGTGGAGGGGAGTTAATGTGTGGTATGAACACGACTACGAGAAATCTACCTTCTGGTTTTGGCATTCGGCCTGGACGGTCGTGAACAGCCCTCTGAAGGAAACAGCCATACGAGTCATAAATTGTGTACTAGCTTTGTACTAGTTTCTATGAGCCTGTAAAAGATTCATTTGTTCCTTTTATTCAAGTGAATAAACCTTTGATAATTTTTGTAGTGTGATTTTGGTTTTCGTATCTCCCAGCTTGACACAATATATATATATATATATATATATATATATATATATATACTACTTGCGTGTCCAGATTTGCCTCCGTATTTATTTGTATTCTCCGGGTACAGGATTTAAATCGGAAATAAGGTCTTGGTCAACACGTGAATAAACCGATACCTATTACTTATACAACGATAGTTTGTGGGTCGTGAGAAGCATTTGTATAAATTCTGATATAAATTTCTCCACGCGTTTAAGTTTATACGGGGAACTTGGTTTCACCCGGTTTCAATACCACTACTAGGGGCTTGATGAGCTTCATAATTAAACTCAGGCACATAATCATTCCCGGTTCTTTTAGTGTTATTTTACTGTAAAACCCAATATTCGTATACCAAAGTGTTCGGCCGTCCATGGTATTTAAATTGTACAAACTACGATGGGTGAAACACTATCAATCTCATTGAGCCCGTAAACCATTTGTTCGACGCAAATATCAATAGTTTATGAATATTAAAATATATCCACCCCCTCCGATTCTAATAACGTTTACTTTTTCGGTGTAATGGCTTGTTAAAAGAATCTCGATTAATTAACCTGATGAAGTCAGAGTTTGAACACAACGTTTCTGCGACATTCATATCCGCCGTTTTCAGGTGCATAGTGCATACTGTACAGTTTTTTTTTGGCCAAAGGCCATAAGGTTGGTGCCCTAAGTAAAAACACACCGCGAGCATGGGGTCTACTACTTTCTACACCCCTTCTACACGTGCTGTTATTAGACTAACTGGAACACTAGGTATGGATTGTGAGATAGATAGAGTGAAGAGCGTAGGATGAAGGGAAAAATGCCGACAATTCGATCTGAAGGGTCACCTTAACGGGAAAATAACCTCAAGGACAGTTAGATCGGTTGAAGGGTTGAACGCTACGTTACTGCTCTT
This sequence comes from Eucriotettix oculatus, assembly GCA_034510155.1. NCBI lineage: Eukaryota > Metazoa > Arthropoda > Insecta > Orthoptera > Tetrigidae > Eucriotettix > Eucriotettix oculatus. Next base: position 133,242,321 of record CM067376.1, on the reverse strand, counting down.
GTACGACAGAAATATGATATTGGATAGTTTTATTTGAATATATGCATGCCGATTCCCTTCATTACCATCATGTCCGGATCGCCGAGCACGTCCTGTAAAAATTCATGAACGAGCGTGGTCAGTAAGATACGTTTAGACAATCATGAGGTTACTGTCGAGATTTTCTCCTTTATATAGATCCAAGGTAGTGTACTGCTGTGCAATCCAATGAAATTGCCAAAGCACTGAAAAGCTTCAACTATCCGTGTGCTGATGGGTCGAATTATTCATAGCCGTTCATTCTGTGTTAATGTCGGGCAGATCCAATGTAATGGCCGGTAATGATCAGATCCCATGCATTGAAAGGCTGAATGCTTATTCATAATATTCTTATCACTCTTAATTTCGATTACATCCATTTAAACAGTATCCAGACGACCTATCCTGTAGTCTAGAATCTTAGTCCTTTCAAAATGCATCTTGTGTCCTGTCATCATTATGTTCATCATATGGATTGGAAATTAAATAAAAAGGTTTAATTTAAGTAATAGTGCATTGTAATTAAGGAATAATTAAGAAAAAAATTTTCAATAATCACATGGCTCTCATATGAGGCGTCATTTTAAAGAAGGTCAAAATTACTTCTAGTGAAGAATATTGATAAAATATGTACATGTTTGATATGTACGCCTGTAATTAAATATTCAAGAAAATAGTTTACAGTAAGAGTGAAATTATTTGTGACAGGTTAAACGTACACGGTTTATTAAACAGGTAATGACCATGAGGGAAATACAGTAACAAACAAATAACGTTTTTATTTTACATGGAAGGCAACACAAAGCCAACTTAAATCAATAGGAACAACAGAATCAATTCAATTCTCTGCAATACTTGACACCCAGCTATCAATATAAAGAAATGCACCCAAATAAAATATGAACAGATTTACTCTGCGGAGCGCAACTCAGAGTGGTCTGCGACGTAACTTATCCGATGACGTAAGGTGTGCCACGTCGCCCGTCACTCTCATGGTCCTGTTCAAAACAACAACCGTTGTGACACCTCAACAACTATTCCTGAGAGGCTGTGATGTTTGTCAAGGGGACATATTTTCAACAGCGTCGCAGGCCCCAAGTTAAGCGATACGCTCTAAAATAACATACTTAATACTAATGACCGATTTGGTAAAGAAAATGAAATTTATAAATATGTTTATACATGTATGAGATTATTTTTCTCAAGGGTTTCTGGACAATGCAACAGAAATGTCTCTTCGTAAATTTTATTAGTGGTTATGTATTTCAGATGTCTGGAAATATATATATGATGGAAGTTTCTTCTTATCTGCTGGAACCATCTTGCGTAACGATGCTTCATGATGGGCTGAAACAGCAGTTCCATGATAAAACCAGTTTGACTATGGTGCTGTACATCTCTTGCCAAAAACATCAAAAGCCCTCGCTCGGTCGGAAATTGCCGTCTCCGGTACTCAACTGTTTAACTCTCCTCTCTTGTTCAACTATTCTCCTTACATATCATATCAACTGTCACTTACATGGATTCACTTACCATATTTTCTCTGCGGCATTAACTCTACACTTCTCCTTTACAAAATGATTTTAATTTCTTACCACTCCTCTTCCCTAATCCTTCGCAAGTATGGCTCATTCTCTCCTCCGTTTACAAATAATTCTGTAACGACTACAAAGGCATAGCCAACGACCTCTTTTTTGTGTAAATAATGTATCTATTAGGGGATAGGAATATTGGAGTCGGCTAATTTGTCGCCAAACCTATGAAAGTGGTACCTCATTACAGTGTGTATTACGCATAATAGAACATGGTATATAATACTGTAAAGGATTTTTATTTAAATTATTTAATAAAATTACTTGCGCTTTAGGATATAATATAATAATTTTATTCATAAAAACAATCACTTTAAAGGGGTCCTTCGCGCTATTACAAAAAAATTATTAATTCAAGCGTTAATTACTTATTGGGGTAACCTAGAGCAGCAGATTTTCGTTCACTTAAGGAACCTCTTTTTATCTTCATTCGTGTCTGGAGGCAGGCTATTAGGTGACCGGAACTTCCTTCTTCCTTCGGGCTGAATTGTAAAAATTTCCCTCTTCCAGCGAAAGTGGGTTGAACCTGGTACTGTCGGCGATTGAGGAAAACCTAGTTTTCCCTCCTTCTTCCTCAATTTCAACGCTTGTAATCTCCACCTTTCTCCTCCCTTCCACCTCATGATCTATTCTCCTCCTTCCCACCTCACCTTCTCAACATCTTGAACAACTCTGAATATTTTCCTATCTTCTCGCCTCCCAGATAAACTCGTATATCCCATTCTCCCAGGGAAACGTTATCCCACGTGATGCTTATTCCGCCAATACTCTTGAGTTTTTCGTCCAGCGCGGAGCAAAGGGAACAATGTCCTAAGGAAATTATGAAGGGTGAATGTTCCTTCATCAAAACAAGCTTAATATTATAAACCCACAGGCAAGCACGTCTCCCGTCCGGCAGTCTGGCGCCAGAAAATTACACTTCTACCTGCCTGTTGCCAGAATGAATATTCTTGCTGAATTTTTAGACCTTTTAAAATTCTAAAAGTTTGAATAAAAGTAGATAGGGCTCCTCCTGCGCTAGAATACCGAACAGATCTCCAATTTTCTTCATGTCTCCAGAGCCAGCTCATAGTGGAATGCAAACTGTCATACTTTCTGAGTTATGTTCACTTGTTCGTAGGAAATGTTCAACCTAACGTCCATTCATGACACTTGCTATAGGAGGTTCTGCCATAGCATATCCACCAACAAAATGGGCAATAAGTTAACAATAAAAGGGTGATATTGAGCTCCATTTAATATTTGCGGTAGGATGTATGGCCCTAGCAGTTTGTCTCCAACATAGTTTTCATTGACCAAAACCTAAATGCCAACGATACCTGGAAATTCTGCAAGAAGTGATATTTCCCTGTGTTCTGAATGAAGATGGCAGATTTCCCAATTACTTTCAACATTACTCCAACATACCACGTAGCAATTGTTCGTCAGTGGGAAGATCTCGAGCAACGCGTTGAAGAAGCGTGTTCCAAAATTTCTGCGGAAATCCTTATGTGAGAGCATGATGATTGGATTCAGCGCCTTTGAATGTGTGTTGACCGAGAGGGACAATATATCGAACTCATTAAATGACTGTCTTTATGGAGAACAGTCAAGCCTGTAATTCCAAACCAAATGTGTTGTAACTTTTGAACTATAGGCGCTACTTCAAATCTGTTAACAGGAATAAATTTGTCAGAATCTTATGTTGCTTTATGTATAACACGACAACCTTTTCATGTAAAAACGTCGGTGAATTTCAAGATGGCTCCCATGTTAGGTACATACCGTAAATAAGGTGCGTCAAACTCAGCTAATACGCGGGCCATTTCATTTGGATTCACGCGGGCCAGAACACATTTACAAATTTTCTTAAAAATTGGATGAAAATAGTTGCTCACAAAAGTATGCACTTTTAAAATACCATAAAATTTGTGCAGGACTTTTTTATTTTGAGCATTTTTCACCTAAAAAATAAATTTAGGGAATTCCTACGACTCGATATTTGGCTTTTAAAATCGAATAATTCTGAAAATAAATTAAATTCAGTGGTACTAAGTGGGAGCATTTTAAACTTATAAGGAAAAAGGTCCAGTAAAAAGTGAAAATTCTTTTTGTAAATCTTTGAAATCATTATAACGTTTATCAAATTATTTTTTGATTTCTTCAATTTTCCCACTATATTGTGATGTTGAGAAACTTTTATTGTATGTTTTTAACTGCTTGCACGTAGGAAATACGTCGAAACTTTTTTTTGTATATTTAAAGACAATTCATTTTTGTACAAAACTTTCTATTGATTCGTACATATTCTTTATTAATTTATATTTGCCTTGAAATATAGTATTAATATTATTTAGATGAACTGTAATATCTGTTAAAAATGCCATATCCTTTACATACATTTTTATAGACGATATATTTCCGTTTATCCATCTTTCACCTCAAAAAATAAAAATAATTCTTGGAAAAGTTGATAAAAAGTTTTCAGAACTTTGTGGCAGGAAAACCAAAGAACATCTGTAAGCGGGATCTTTAAATTCGGATTCTTAATATTTTAGGGAATTGCCGATGGTTAGTTTTTCTCCATCGAATATAGTTAAGAGTCTTAGTTACTGTTTTTAATAATCATTTTTGACGCAAATCCTTTAAGTTTCACCCGTCAACCATTTAGCGCCGTCAGTTGTTACAGAAATAATCCTATCAAGAGGAAGATTAAAATTTCCTAAAATGTTCCATAAAGCATCAAATGTTTTCACTCGTTGTAGTAGCATAAATAGGGATAATTTCCAATAATTCTTCACTGATATTCATATTATCATCGCAAAAAAACAGAAACTTGTACAACATCTTTCACGTCCGTGCTTTTTTCAATTGAAAGTGAAAATAATAGAATTTTGGTAGATATTTCCTATAGTAGGAAACTAACATTTTCTTCCATTTCAGTGTTTCTGTCTGCCATCGTATTTCTTAATAATTATATATCTAGAAATGACTGCAATTTTTTGGACAAACAAATTCGGCAGCCTTCATCATATATTCTTTGATTAAAGAACCGTAGGTAAATTAGTTTGAATGTTTTTCTACTAAATATATTTCGTAAGTAGCTCTTGTTACTGATTCATTGGTTTCCTTTAATTTTGTAAGCACTTTTTGATAGCTATTAAGAGAATTCTTCAATGTTTTTATTTTTTCTTCTCTTATTTTTCCTTGGAAGCACGAAAATTGATTTTCGTGATAAGTAATATAATGTCACTTAATGTTGTACTCTTTAGTGACACTAATTGTTTTTTTCTAATTAAGAACATGATTTTATTATTCACTTCCACACAAAAATAGTTGTTACCGCCATTCTTGAAATTTTCTTCCCTAGTCATCAATTTTTCGTTTCTTATTCAGCGTTGAAAGTGACATTTTCTGTAGTCGAGACAAATACTTTTCAATAAAAAAATATATATAAAATTTCAAACCTAAAAAAACTAATGTAAACAAAAACTAATAACATATCAGCGTACTCTGGAAGTGAGCCTAATTTAATGAAAACGTTTAACAAAGTCTAGCTATTACATCATTTCACATATCTCTTACGTTGTGACCAGTAAATATAAAAAGCAACTGACAAATGTGATACTCAAATCGTATTGGCCTTCCTCTAAAAATGATAATTTCAGCTACCGAACTATCCAGAGATCTCCCATAAATGCTAATTTTGACGTAAAATATTGCCCTGCTTTCATTTATTCCAGATAATCAGGGACCAAAAAATTCCCAATTCCTGCAGAGTTTTTGAAATAACAGGTGATACTCGACTTTTGACTCACCCTGCATTTTATTATTTTTGATTTTCCTGTTTCCTGAGTAAAAGGCTAATAGATGCTACAAATAAATTATATCAAATCAACAATAGGTAAGAGCAAAGACTAAATTTAAATATTGTCAACGTGTCACTCAATGTTAATCTACTTTGGGACAGAGAAGATCTGGACTATAATTTCTTTGTTTTATAATTTTACGATTTTTTATTTTGTAGTTCAGCGCTTAAATTGTTAATTCGTTATTTTATATAAATTAAAGATAAATATTTTCTTAATTAATGATAAACTCCCCCAATAAATATAGTTGTAATATAAATTGTGTCCAACGAGGGTCGAAATAATTAATTATGAATTATAATTATTGAAATCAATATCCCCAAGAATTCGACTCCACAGCTGTGAATTAAATTAACCGTTTCGCTGATTTACAAGCATTTCTTATGTGATACATGACATGAGAATAGAGCACATGCATAAACAAACCTCTTGCAATCGGCGATTCGAGCCCAGAATAAACGACATTTCAGCACGCTTCATTTGATTGTTAACAATTCAAATAACATTGCGCGTCCATTCAGAACTGGACCCAATTGATTGGCAATGGCTTTGGACTTCATCACAGCAGAATATTATCGACTCGCATTATTTGATTTGCGATTATTGAAGTATATGTGAATCAAACATGAGCAGAATGTGCGGAACAGCTGCCGCTGGAGCTGGCCAGCTTAGTTGCAATATAACGTCAGCAACACAAGGCGTGTAAACGGGAAATTGTAAACACAGAAATGTTGACCCGAGCGGATAGAGGAGAAATACAAATTTTCAGAGAATGGAAACTTCCTGCTTGCAATCGATCCGTTTTCAGAAGAGTCGCAAACAGAAGTTCAGCTTTAAGTGACCTAAGAAAATTTCGGTGAATATTTCTCACGAAAAGCTATTTTGAAAAATCGAGAGTTTGGATCACATTCAGAGAGTTTGTAACGTTGTAAGATAGCAGGGCATTTGTCAATTCCAAAAATCATATTAGAAGTGTCGCACTGTAAAATGTTAATCTACGTGAATAACTTAAACCCCAATCAAAAGGATTAAGCTACAAATAAAACAGAAAATAAAAATCATCAGGCAAACCTCATTGAAATACATTGACTATATTATAAAGAAGTAAAATATTTTCGCCATATTATATTCAACTTTTTAATATCTGGCTTCTTATATAAAGCTGAAATAAATATTATAAATAACAACCAGAAAAAAATGTGATAAGTAAAATTATGTATACCAAAAATACCGATATCTAACATGGGTTGTAAATAGGATTAGATTAACGGGTTCTGAATTATGAGTTATATTTTTTGATTAATGGATATACATTCCAAGAAGAAAAACTGAAATTTGCGCTTTTAGAAATACTGTTAAATTTCTTCTTGACTCTTTTCAACCTACAGTCAAACTCTTTCGTCCTCACTTTCTTAATTAATTTAGAATTCTACCTGAATAACTTTTTCTATAGACTAAGGTCGACTTCGGACTTAATACCATCATTATAATTATAAGGAAGGAATTATAACGTTGCATTTTCATGAATCCAAAGTAATGTTGCTTTGCCATGACCGGATCAGATCATTGATATCTAAGGAACATGATTAAATATAGGTATTATAACTATTATTTCTTACTGATGTTTTCTTCTCGACTGACGTTTTGAGCAACATGTATAATCGCTATTCTATATTCCCTCGAAACTTTCAAATTAAATTCTCTGCTGTATTTATTCTGTCTGAACCGAACAGCATGATAATACAGACAGTGGCAATAGTAGGGATCGGAGAGTGACTGTTATGCCCACTCCTTTAGGCTCGTCGCTTCATTAAGGGGCAATGTAAAATCACTGCTATTCGAACCCCGTAAAATATATCTTAAAGCAACAAAAGAGAATTAAAGTGGAATAGGTACGTACACAATAACTACGTCTTTTCAAATACTTAATGTATATTTACGTATAAATTTATACGGAAGATAAACAGAAGTGACCATATTTTAAATTCAACATTGCGAGTTGTTTACAAAGTCATTTCAATATTTCTCTCGGAAAAGTTAAAAATATATAATTTTTGTCGTCAAATGTTGGGGAAGTTACGTCGATTTTCTTTGACTGCTTTCTGAAAATAAGACATTTTTTATTTCCTTGGACCGAATATTGTTTAAAACTTAAACAATATCTATTTAAATGACATCTTTTTAATTCAAGATAAAACATTTCAATATGTTATTTAATAATTTTGATTAAAACTAATTATAAACACACAAATTACCAAAATATAATTTTGACGTGAAGTATTTTATTGAAAAATAACTATTTAACAACTTTTTATCTATTTTTCGTGACTTACTAAAACTGACTAACTATTTAAACAAATTTTGAGTATGTCAGAAACAATATAAATGAGTTCACCTTGTGTCTTAAGGTTTGTCTGTTAAATATGGTCGTATCTCTTTTTATTATGTACCACACACCTTATTTTTTACATTACTTATTAAAACATTCTATAAGTAAATTTCTTTAAACTTTATTGACAGTAGTCCGTACAAGAGCTATGAGCCAGTTAGTCCGAGAGGAGTGGGGATAGAAGTCACGCTGCCACCTGTAGGCAACCCCTGGCATTGCTACGTTGTGAATATTACCATGATATTTGGCCTGACCCTCATGTTCCCCTATAGGCGCTTGCAATCACTTGTAAAAGGATTGTTAGAATGTTTATTCACAACAATTGGTGAAGCTTCTATTCACTGAAAAGCCACAAGCTGCACTTCAACTTTTTTGCGACGATGCCTGTGTGATTAGAAGTCCTAATTGTTATGATTTCTGATTTCTATTGAAAAATACAAAGTTCTTAATCTTTTTCAGTACTCACATTCTACAAATTCAAGAAATCATTGTATTATGGGAAAACGTTTGTTAATATGTTAAATATAAATTATCTAGACATCACACTTCCATTTTATTGGAATTGTTCACAAGTAATAGAATTTTAAGACAACTGTTCGACTCTACTTAGTTCATTTAATTTTAAATGTTTAAAATGAAATGATTTAAAAATCAAATATTCGCGGCGGAAGTAATTTTTTTCTTTTTTTAGTATTAACAGCGATATCTCTAATTTCTTTCTATGAAACGCACATCAAGAAAGCGATTTCAGAAGATTTATAGCGTAAAACCTCTCTAAAAGCTGTTAAGAGAGAAATTAGCGGAACAGGGAAGTGAATATCAGAGCGGGAGTGGATAATCGATGTTCCAATAATGTATCCCCCTCTCAAATTAAAAGTTCAGTCCCGTTCAGGGTGGTGGGAATAAATTGTTAGAGGAACACATTTAATGCTCTGAAAGAAATGGCAAATTTAAGATATCAGATCGATTTATAAATAAATAATTGAATGCGAAACGTATGTCTAAATAATGAAGTTTAAAACATTTCTCCTAGATTGACGTTTTAAATGGTACGGGTCATATTTGTTAAGAACTAAGAATTATCGACTGTGATTAACAATAAACCAATAATTCTGTAAAAGTAATAAAAGTGAATAACAATGACGAAATTATTATTAATTATCGATAAGCCAAATTAATTTGAATGAAAATATTGCATAAAATACTAGTGAATATCAATCATTGTTTAACCATAATTATTTAAAAAAAACGTACAACGTCAATAGTATAAATATTTTCTTCGCGTGCTATTTATTACATAGAACGACGTAAACCATATTACAAGTATGACGAAATTATTCAGAATTGACAAAATTTGAACATAAGTACCATTGAACTGTACAAATACGGAATAACAAAAAGTAGGAAATTTGTAATTAGATTCGGGGATTATAAAATTTGAAAACAATTACTATCTATTTGTTCTTACAAAATTAACAAACTATTTATTCGTGTAGAGAGGAAAACGAAATGGCAGGCAATTAAATAGTTAATGTAATGAAGTCCGAGTTTAATATTTGTCAAATGAGACTGAAAAGTAGAAGTAATTGCATTCATTAAATGTAATATGAAATACCTTGAAAATAATAATGAGTTCAGTGTTACGGAAATTTATGTTATTTTATGTTCGCCTGAAGGTTACCTTTAATTGTAGATTTACGTTCACATTCAGTACGCACATTTAAAAACTAGCGGACTGGTTAAAATACAATATAAAGGTAATCAGAGAATAAAATAATTGTTTTAAAAAAATTATGCAAATGAATTTTTTGCTGTGCTCGTTCTTGTCCTGTAAGCATTAATGAGTCCTTTTAAAATCAGTTTAATAAACTCTAACTAAGGAAGTAAAAGCCTATTCCAGGAAAGTGAGCGCAAAATTTACGATGCCGTGAATCTCAATGAAGGCTAATGTTTTTTCCTTAATTCATCAGTGTGGAAGCTTCGTAGCCGAGATAATAAAAAAACACCAGCGATAGACTGCGTGATCAATTTTCGCAATCGACACTGTGCCAGTAGTTTCACCAAGAACATATTTTTGTTATAAAAAACTTTAAGGTTGAAAAATATGCCATGCAGAAATTATTCCGTTACATAAATACTGCTACTATGTTTTAGGGAATATTTTTAAAAGTTGGCCAGGATATCCAAATTGGTTTACATATTAACTTATTTTGAAATTATACTTTAAAAATTCATTATTCTTCGCATATCTCCATTCTATGTTCATTAATTGATTGAATAATCTTTAATGTCTAATAAAAGTCTCAAGAAATTCGATACAAACATTTACCTTAATTAAATACATACAACAGATTTACTTAAAATATATTTGGTTAGATATAATATGAAAGTGTTGCAAAATGAAAAATGCGTCAATTGTATTGAAACCGTAGCCTTCGTCCAGTATTTTGCGTTAGACTTTTCCCCTAACTGGTTTGTTATTAAGAATATAAAAAATTTACTATTTTACTCGCCGCTTTTAATGGCTATATTTAGAATACTATTCTCTGGAAAATACATGGAGTTTCAGAGAAAATATGGTATACAAGTTGTGGTGCTTCTGTTGTTTATTATTCTACTAGCCGGGGATCCGGCATAGTCCGGGTATTTATTTATATTATCCGGGACATTATTTTATTCTTGGTCAACACATGATCAAATCACGATCGAAAACGTCACAATATGAACCTCAAATATACTCTCATTATCTCGAGAGAGTCATAAATACTTAAGGTACAAAAGCAGGGCTAAAACATTTTTAGTACTCAAACACGATAAAAATTCTCCCTCACCTGAGGCATGAAGTCTTACTTAAATCGCATATTAAAGGTCATAATGTAACAGCGATTTGCTTTACATCGGTTTAGACACTAAACTCGATAGTTGCCTTGTTATTTTAATATAACTCACTTCCACCCCAACTCTACCATGCTACAAGGGGTTGAAATTTTACACAAATACTATCGGCGAAACAATATAAAAGTAATTGACCTGAAGAATTTTTTTCGAGTCAAATCTGAACCTTTATTAAAATAAAAAATCTGATAATTCCTACCTCTCCCCCTAGGGGTGTTAGCCATATCTTATCTCAAAAGTGTTTGGTATTGGGTTGCGACAAATATGGAAACAAAATTAATAAAAATTGTTGTGTCATTTAAATGTATTACGTAGAACTAACTAAAATAGGATATAGGATAATGGAAAGTCAAATAGAATGCGAGTTATGAGACGATCAATTTGATTTTAAGAAGAATGTAGGGACAATAGAAGCAATATTAACTTTTCGATTAATTTTAGAAGACAGGATAAGAAAAAATCTTGAATGTTTACTTTTATTTTCATATGACACCCTTACCCTTAGTAATACTCCCCTTAGGCGATAAATGGGGTTGAAGTTATATGAAAACAAAATCAGCGAAAACGCTATGAAATTATTGACAGAAAAATATATATTATAAGGAAATAACGACAGTTTGTGTATTTTAAAAATTGCCGCTTCTCCGTCTCCGCCCCAAGTGGTTGTTGCCGTGTATTAACCTAATTTTGTTGAGTTTGGTTCGCCAGTATTTCCTGTTCAAATTTGGTCGAAATTGTTCATTCCATTAAAAAAAGTATGCGGAGTCTCTTTTATCCCTTACAACCACTCTTTGGGGAAGAAATATTAATTGAATTGCAATTTTCATGTTAGAATTAAATTGAGTGGCTGACATTATACCGACTTAGTGCCCAATCTATATTTTTTCTGGTTATTTTTATGTTTTGCTCCTACACATCTAAGAATACTCCCCTTACATTATGAATGAGGTTGAAATTATACGTTAACAGTATCATAGGACACATTATAAAATTAATTGATTCAATAATGTATTTATATGATAAAAATATTGCCAGATTTTGCTTATTTAAAATTTTTCACCCCCTTCAACCCGCCCGTAGGGGTGGTAGCCAAGTCTTACCCCGACAATGCGGAACAAGTGTACCGAATTTGTTCGAAATTTGTCCACTCGTTTAGATTTGTATGCGAAACATACAGAAAGAAAGACATACACCCACAAACAGGAAATTTTATTATAGAGATTGTGATTGTCTCGCATGATGTATCTTCAACTGAAATTTAAAACTGAAAAATGATATTTTGTAATCTAAAGTTCCCCTTCTTGGAATTGCGCCATAAGCTAGATTATATTTCCGTAACTTGAGAGGAATTGAGTTTTGTACCTGTGGGTGTGAGCTTTATGGGATCGTAATGCCAAATCCAGAATGCAGTCTTAAACCCCTAGAAAATTATATAGATGGCCGAACGTAAAAGGGCAGAGGAGAGGGAATAAATCTATATTGGCGAACCAACCAAATGTTGCCCCGTTTATAACATATTTGGAAAATATGAAAACAGGTAATGGCAATAAAATATATACATATGAATAAATGAGGGCGTGTGCAGTGAGAGGAGAGAGATGGAATTATTTAATATTGGAATTTATAGTTTTATAATTGCGTTGTTAAGAATTAAGAAAAGGAGCTGAATACATTTCTACCTAGAATAGATAGGTATCTTATTCAAAATTTATTGAAAGAAAGAACTAAGCTATTATATTAGTACGCGTATGATATTATCATATAGACAATATAACTCTACAATTTGGAACTGGTGATTTGTACCTAACTCAAAGCTCTTATTTTTCACTATATTGAAATTTCTGTCGTAGTAATTTTGTTCCATAGAGTTCTGAAAGTATATGATTAAACGTGTCTTTAGTAAGTAAATAAATAACACAGCCAATAAATGATAAATTATATAAATGAGTGAATAATGTAGCGCATGAAAACCATAATAAATGGCATGAACATGGTCATGGAGAAAGAGTTCAATATGAGAATTAATAGAGGAAAAACCAAGGTGATGTAATGTAATATGGGAAACAGTGGAAAAACAAAGGGTGTCACATCGGGAAGGGATATTTTTATGGAATTTAACAAATTCTGCTACATGGAAACCGAAATACCGAGGGATTGTAGAAGTATAGTAGTCATAAAGAGTAAGGTAGCATAGGCAGGTAAGACTTTAGAAAAAAAGAGTAGTTTACTTACGGGTAATATAAAAGTGAATATTAGGAAACCGTTGCTAAAAATATCATCTGTGGGTTCAAAACGTGAACGATAGGAGTTGGGGAAAAGAAAAAAATAGAAGCCTATGAAATGTGGAGGTATAAGTGAATTTTAAAATCAGATTGATGGATAAAATCACTAACGAGGAAGTTTTAAACAGAATAGGGGAAGAGCGAACAATATGGAGAACATTTGCCAAGATTTAGATTTAGATTTATTGGTGTTTTCATTAATCCTTGATTGAGGAAATAGGATACGTCATACATTAAAAATTAAAAATGAACAAAATAAAGTACATAATTAAAGACAAATAATCTTATGAGAAGGGATACATTAATAGACAACGTTTTGAGACATGAATGTCTTTTAAGATTAGCATTAGAAGGAAGTGTGTGGGGTTAGAACAGAAGGGGGAGGCTAAGGATAGAATGTGCTAAGCAGATTAGGATGTGGGATGTGATATTTATGCGGAAATGAAAAGGGTTGCTCAAGATAGTTTAGCATGGAGGGTTGCATCAGATCAGTCTTAAGACTGAATATCAACAACAACAATGTATGGGGAAAAAATCGTCCAGCTCGGAGGTGGACAAGTAAAAAGAGTACGCGAAAGTGCAGTATGGATCTAGATTTAAAAAGGGAAATATTTACCATAAAAGGAGCAGTATTCAATGAGATTTCTAAAGTGGCAGCACTGTTCGAGACCAACTAGTAACTCCTGAAGACAGAATTTCCTGAGACCTCCAAGATTAACACGTTAAACGAGCCGGTAGAGAATTTTTCACTAGATGAATAAGAGTTCATCGCCCGAGCTTCCCAAAGGGAGATTGCGTGGAACCAAGAGGGAAAGTTGTGTGTACTAATTCGCGTGAGTTTCTGGTTTCCTGGAATTTGTGTCCAACACTTCATCCCTGCCCGGCTTGAAAGTACCTGCAGCCGGCCATGTACGCGAACCCAGAAAGAAATATAAACATTTGTGTGTACCGGGACGAGTCTAATGAGAAAGTTTGCTACACGCTAAAAAGTAACGAAATGTTAGAGTCTCATGTAAATTACAAAATTCTTCAGTAAAAAATTGTTATAGTAAATCCGCTAACCCATATTTTGCATTTAATAAAGTTCTGTTAGATTCGCTTACATCATCTTTATTAACGAAACAAAACCAAGTAAATTCTATTCATACTGTTTATTAAAATACATAAATGAGAATAGTAATTACCTCCCAAGATAATATAAATAAGATTCGTTATAATTAAAGAGAGCATGAAAATGCAATCGAATATTTTGTATGTAAATACAACAAATAATTCGCAAAGTAGAAACTTTGGTACCTTAAGGCAACCTTTAAAATAAATAAGAACATTAATAAATTGTTAGAAATATAATAATTATTCACTAAAAGAATCCAATATATTTTCATGTAAATTAGTCAGCTTTCAATACTGATACTAAATTTTAGGTAGAAGAATTTTAACTATTATTAGGGAATTAACAATGCGCAATACTGTAAGAAATAATATATGGACAAAATTAAATTTTTAAGAAAGATAATATTATGAAATTTAATTACATTAACTCTGTATCAGATATTCTATTTATTAAATCTAACGTATTCCTAAATATGTCGTAATTTCCCTTACTTATAACTACAATCATACTTATACCTTAAAAGCATATTACAAATTGTAACTAATTATTGATACTTTTATAAATCAAGGTTATATCATGTTGTTTAAATCTATCGAAGGAAAAAAAATCTATTGAGCTTGTCAAAAGTCAAATATGTCAACGGCAAGAAAATTTCCCTCCCTCTTTTCAAAAAAAATTAGAAATGATTCCATTCTATTTGAATACAAAATATTAATATAGTACATAATAAATTAAAAACAAAAGTTATTACATAACCGTAGGAATCAAAAATTAAATTTATAAATATATCTGCTTCTTTCATACGTTGAAGTAATAAAACGGGAAAATGAATGATAGTTGTTATGTAATTAAAGAATGAATTGTAATATAATACGTGTTAAATTAAATAGACAATCTACTGATATGTAAGCTATATTTAAGTTAAGGAAAGTACAGCTGCACACATTGAATCAATTGCTACTATAAAATTCGAAATAATTAACAATAAATTATTTATGGTTCATGATTAAAGTAATTAGTTAGGGAGTAGAATAAATAGTAAGTAGCTATAAAAGCCTTATTCATGGAGTGTAAACTAGTTTTCAGAATAGAAAAATAATTACATGAAATAGAAACGAATACGTGACAACTGGGAAGCACGAAAAGAATAATACAAATATTATTTTATGATGGAGTTTCTTATTTCAGAAAGATTACGTTAAATTCTGAATATTATTTACAAATTAAATGTTACCGAAGACTTTTACTCATGATTAATAACAATGTACCAATACCGTTTACATTTCAGATCAATATTTGAGAGATAATGTTTTTTTTGGGGAGGGGGAGGGTATCATGTTACATGAGGATGATCCTGAAACAGGCAACTCCCCTTTAATATCTTAGGAAAAGAGGTGTGTGTAAGGTAGCCAAGTGTTGACTAGGGCCCCCGAACTATAGTTTAAGGAAACTACCCGGTGTTTCAGGGAAAACCCTAGAAAAACTGCATCAGGTAGGTCGGGCATTGGGTACTATTCTCACGCCCTTCCGAATGACGGGATACGAGTTTGCGGTCGCAGCATTCCCTTCTCCCTGTCTGCACCAGTTTTAGGAGGCAGTTGGCCGACTAATCCAATGGGATTAACGAGCAACTCTTATCTTATGCCCAATGTCTCCCAAAATAAATGAAGGTGTCTGGGCATGTGAGAACTTCGATAAAAACCCAGAGATATTACGAGGCATTCCCGACGTAGTCGGGTGAGCCCCGCAGATCACCCTTGGGGCAAATTCCTGCTCAGTTATGTAATATTTGAAATCAGTTACAAGCTAGCTGTATTGTAAATGGGACAGAAGCAAAGAAATAATATTTTTATCCATTTATTTCCGTAAATGAAATAAAATTTACACAGGGCATGTAAATCTGTCATTTTTTGTAATAACGAAGATATACATCGGATTTTTTTTACGCTTTAATCCCCTTGTACAGAATTTTTGTTGCCTAGAATCTGCGGTCTTCAATCTTCAGTTTTAATTAATTCAGTTCTGCACGCTCACGTCTCTTACTTCCAAAGCCGGTTAATTTCTGTGGGGACTAAAGCGTCATAAAACAATTTGCGGCACCATAAATCCTCAAACTGTTGAGGAAAATAACTGTCAGGAAAATGGTATAAACTAAATTCTGATAAACGAGAGATTCTATCAAGAGGATGGAATTTATTGGAGGATTTTAAAAAACCTGCGGATTAAATGACGTTTTTTCACAAAGGTAAATTGTGGTGCTGCAGTCGTTTTGGTAGCGATAATACCATTAAATATGTATGATGTAAAATATTAACAGGATTGAAATGCGTGAAGTAACTACCTTACTAAAATTCATACCGTGTAAGGACATAGGAAGAACTCCATAAAGATTTCTATTTTACTACGTCACAAAAATATCAGATCAAAGGCGATTTGAAAACTAATAGAAACACTGATGTCTCTCTATCTCTCACTCACACACACACAGACTCCGCTATTTCTTGGCGAATATTAATTTAATAACGTGTGACAAATGATAAGAAATCAACTTTTTGACTTACACAAATAACTGTTATCAAATATTGAAAAATTTATTAAAAACCTAGTCATCATACTTAAATAGTTTACGTTTCTATAACAGGAGTCCTTCGAATATCCTGTTATTGGTTTTGCTTGTTTACCATTCGGGTTGATCTTCAAATGTATTTCAGGGTCGACTTTTCGCCAAAACATGACCGAGACATTAGAGAGAGAGAAGGTTGAGAATCACTACACCAGTCACGTACATCTTCGAATGTGTCAAGTAACTTAAAAGTCTGGCAGTCACTTCGGTCTCTGACGGTCCTCCACGGATATTACACAGCACAAAGGAAACGTTAATGCCTGTTCCGTTTTTTTTCTACCAGCAGTTATAAAGCACTGGCAATTTTATGTACACCTTAAATTGAAGAGATCACATTATAAAATGTGTTTCTCAAATGAAATGTGGCTGCTCCACGATTTACTCGTTTTTCATTTTGTTTTCCGTAGAAAAAAGTTAATTAATTTCGTATCTGATGAATCCTAACGTCATTTTACTGCTTTATCATGTATCTGAAGGACGGAATAGGGTAATTGACACTTGAGCAGTGTATTATCCGTTTGTATGTACTGCACTGCAACACCATTAGTATTAAATCATATTCCATTGATCCCATACAGAAGAAGAACGTCAGGGATACGGTACGAGTCAGTGGTTGTACGTAAACTACTTAATTACTATTAACTCAATGTTACTGTTTGTATTCATATGATTATGTTTAACTTATAATAAGATATACTCAAGTTCCATAGAGGACACAAGATATATAATTTGTACCTGATGTGTAATGTATATTCCTTATAATCAGAAATAAATGTTTTACCAATGTTTTACGTCTATGTTAGGGTCTATAATGAGATACACTCAACTTCAAAAGAGTAGAAAGAGCGGCTGAGCAAAATATTAGTTCATGTTTGCATTTATTTTTAAGTGTTTAATGAAGGCTCGAAATTTATTAAATATGATTATAGCACTATAATGAGCACACTATTATAATTAGACTTTTGTAAATTAATTTTATTTCTTCTATCAATGCTGTGCACGTCTGAGTTTGTTGTGAATTGGTGACTGTTATTAACCACAAATAACGTCAGGGATTGAAATACTAGCAAATTAGAGTAACTATTCCCATTTTTTGAAGAACCCCCTGCAATACGTTTGTGGATATGTAATATTAAATTTCGCTTGGAACGGTTTATAAATTTTTTCGTAACGTTCCAGAAGAGTTTAGTTTACTGCACGGACCTTTCATGTTGACTGCATACGACTACTTTTTATTTGTTTCGATCATAACAGTTACATCCTGGAATGAATGAAGATCAAGGAAAATAAACTTTTATTAAACTTCAAAGTATAGTTTTTTAATTAATAATCAACAATCATTTTTAGATATATAAAAAAAACACTGGTAGTTTTCCATTCTTACGATTTTCCTAATATTTTGTTGCCCTAAGAGTAAAAATATAGTGATTGTGTTACAATGACTTTATTTTAATAACATTACATGAAGCAATTCAACCTTCTGCAATAAAAACATTATACGATGACTACTCCCTATACTCTTCTTATAAATAAGCTTGATGTTTGAGTCAATTCTTTTTTACATTTACCTGACACAATATTTTGACAACTCTTTTCTGCAGATTAAAAATTTGTGTTTGCCTGATGCATTATCCTAGAAAATTATAACAGATTTAATTGAAGAGTGAAAGTATGCAGTATAAATTAATGATATTATATTTGGGACACTGGAAATATATGACCAGCATAGGTTGGCGAGCCTGATTTCCTTAGGAGAATGTTAATGTGATCTTTCCAATTTAATTTATTTTGTGCATTCAATTTTATTCATATCACAAATTTTTCTGTTAGTGTTACGGAGCTCAATGTAGCATTTTTTGTCTGAAACTGCACGAAATGAGTCTTATCACAATTGTCTGACAAGTCATCAACTGTTAAACCAGTGAAGTACCTGCATTTGAGTAATATTTGCAGCATTTTCCAGAATATTTTGATCACTTGTTACCAAAATGCCAGTATGATCTGCCAAGAGTATGGTTTTAGAGAAATTATTTACGACTTTAAGTAAGTCATTTATATAGATTAAGAATAGCAACAGACCCAAAATAGAGCCCTAAGGAACCCCAGTTTTTATTTGTCCACAGTCTTAAATAAACATGTTTCCAGAAAATGTTTCCTTTAAAAGTAACTATGTTTCCAGTTGGCTAGGTAAGATGAGAAAAAAGTATGGGGAATTCCAGTTATTCCGTAATACTTCATTTTGTTTAATAGGATATTATGATGTACACCAACGCTTTGGATGTTTCACAGAAAATTTCTAATATGTAACGTTCTTTTAGTTGTTCTAAGATTTCATAATTTTGTCAATAGAGAATGTTTTCCTGAATCCAAATTTTAGTTGGCAAGCAAATTTTATTTATTTATTAATTGATTAACAAACCTACCATCAACTACTTCTTCGAATTCTTTAGACAATACTGGCAGAAGGGACATTGGTTGGTAATTAAAAAGTATTCCTGTCTTCCTTTTTTAAAGGTAGTTGTAACTATAGCATACCAAAGTCCACCAGGAAAAATTCCAATACATAATAACTGATTAATTCAAACTACTAGAGTAGATAATTAATTGAAATAACTTTTGTTATAATCATCTGTATATCTCTCGTACATTTTTCAAACCTTATTGACGGATTGTCTTCGCTTATGAGAGGTTACAGAATTACCAGTTTCGTTTGCTCCGTTGCAAAGTTTAACATCTGTTCCAATGACCGATTGTACCAGAAACACCATTTCCTCTTGTCGAAAGTGAATCCAGAGAAAACTTTCAGCACAGCGAAATATTTGCCAGTGAATTAAAAAGTTCTAAAAACGGTCAAACAACCACGAAGAATAAGGAAGTTCTCTGTATAGTTTCAGACTCCAAACAGTGGCATAACCTGAAGGAGCGGTGCGGGGGCTGCCTCGGGTGGTACGTTTTGGGAACGGCAAAATTTAACAATAAATTGTAATAATTTGTAATCTGAACCCTGTAAAATACCGAAATTTTTTCGAAATCTCTATAAAATTTCGAGCCTATTGGATTTAAACAGAGGGTGTCGAATTTGGCCTACGTTCCGGATAGCTCTAACCTACCCTACGCATCTGATCCTGGCTACTTTTTCATTTCAATTTATCAGTCTTATCACAAACAATTCATTGAATCACCAGCGCGGATCTCCTCATGCGCATTTAAAAGTCAGCTTTCTTTATTAGTTGTTCTTAGACAGGGTGATTTCCCCAAAACTTGTGGACCGTGACCAGCTGGACAATCTTTAAGATTCGTGGAAAGGGAAAAAGCGCAACATCTGACATTATTCCAGCTCTCAAATCCCTTTCGTATGTAATTTGAAGAAAACCAATTTCTTCAAAAATCTCTCTGGTGTAAAATATTTATTTAATATTATTCCATTTCACCAGCCCCAAATTTCTAGTGATCTCAAACATTACACGGAAAAGGGGTCAATTATAAACAGTTATTTAATTAAAATAAATAATACAACCGTTGATAGACATTTTAAAAATATTTGTTTATAAATACTTTACTGCCCAAAAAATTGAACGTGTTTCTGCCATGAAAGATGCTTTCAGAGGTACTGAAGGAAACGGTATATACGTGACTTGCAAGCGGAAACCTATTTTCTTTGTTGCATAAGAAAGTTCTGACTTATGGAACGAGTGGAAAAGTATTGGAAAGCAGGGTGGCTATGTTAAAAAATGACCCGTCTAAGATTTTTATTTTTACCATGAAAATAAAATGTATTCCTCAATGACTTTTCGCCGCATTTAGTGTCTGTGCTTCCACTACGACGATACTTGAAGGAACATGTCACAATCATGAAATACTAATTCGCTTACGGTACTGTAATAAGTTTTTAGATATTTATCCCAAATCAAGATTAGTTTAAATTGCTTGTCTCGTTGATGATGACGTCGAAATCATGTTGTCGATGAAACTTTATGAATTCTCTGACTCTCGGTTATAACACGTGGTTTTAATTGCAACAAAATAATTACTATGCTACCAAATAAATAAAGTTTAGATGAATATTCACAAATATTTTTATTAAGTTTGAATGAACAACACAATCAACTCACTGTACAACCTCAGTGAAGTGATTGTTATTTAATATTCACTGTTATAGGCTTCCCAACCAAAGTAATTCCATCAATCTCTACCATTTAAGATTCGTCTATCTATATATTATATTTTTGTTTCAATTCAGATAAACTTCGTTACAATATCCGCCACCTGATCGAATGGGCGTTCTAGTCATACTACAGTACCAATATTAAATGAAGACAAATAGGATACGTTTCAATTTTATTATAAGTACGACGCGAATATAACTCCTAATGAATGGATTAATTATTTTACTGTACTACAACTAAACTTTATGTATGGTTGCACAATATAACTGAATATAACGTTAAAGTAATGAATATTTCCTTTTTGAAAATTTTACTGAGGTCTACACAATCTTATAATTATAATGGAATTGGGTGAGATTTTTGAGAAAACTATGTCTCTTATCATTAAATTAATTCTTTTAAATTAGTTTAAAATATTTATGAGAATAAGAATAGTAATGAGAATTCATAACAGCAAATCAATATATTACGAGACTAACATTTTAATACGCCTAATTTATGAGTTGCCAGCCAATTTAATGTGCTGTGATATTGGATTTTTCATACAAAAAACGTGGGTTACCATATGCTATAACGTTGAATCCCCTTTATACAAGGAAATTACCATAATATTGGTATTTCCATATTTATGTTGACCAATAATGAAAATGTGCTGACTTGATTCAAATTTGCTGCGTCATTTGGCAGTAATTGTAAAATATTGGAATCGTTTGATTTACGAGTATGTTACACCTGGAACCGACTCTCAATTATTGCTACAGTGCTAAAGCATATAAATCGTGCATGTTTATTCTCCCCCTTGATGTTCTTTCCATTACAGCATCACAAAATTATTAGCTGTACATTTTAAAATTACTGGAAATATAATGAAATTTCTGCAATATTGAAGTTTGTATTCAATCATAAATTCCCTATTCAAATGTGAAATTTTGGTAGCAATATAAGAACAAAAGTGGTGAAGTATTATGTCGTCTTTATATTTATTGTTGATGAGGAATTCCTTCAAGGGTGCATAAATTAAGGTAACTTGCACATTTCTGCTGTTTTTTAAGTCTTAAGTCGTGCTAAACTACCGATTTGCTTAATGCTGTTTGCTATTAATCACATACCCATATAAATCTATTCTGTCAAGGATAGATGAGAATAACCGTGAAAATAAACTGATGAAAATATTTATTAATTGACGAGTTTTCGGCTGATTGCCTTGTTACCACCTCAAAAAATGTTAAATTTGTCAAACTAAGGACTTGGATTTACGAAGAGTGCATATTTTAATGTTTTGATTCTTGTAATTAACAATTGCCCTCTTTATGCATTTATTATGCAAATGTCCAAAAGAATAACGGGTAAGCAAGTGAATATACGAAATGAAAAACTGCGTTCAAATTAGCTTCCAAGTTATACATCTTGTAATTCGCTGAGTGAGATATTTTCTTGCATAGTCGAATAACATTGAATAAAGAATGTTTTTTGAAGCTGCGCTTATTTTTTGTGAAGAGCGTATATTATCTCTTTCTGAAGTCCAACTGTGTAGCACAGACAAAATATTAATTCTGAATTACAAGAGTTTAATGTATTATAGCCATATGATACCAGCGTAAGCAGCTCGAGTTGCCTGTATGCAGCTCCCCATTGGAAACTAATTTCATCAGCGTATGCTATTCTTAATTTAATGTATGGCTTCCTTTTCATGTTACTCTGACCGTTACAAGGCTAAAATATTAATTTCTTTCTTTTCTTGGCATAGACTTCATCTGCTTTAATGATCAAAAAATTTATTTTGTACCTACTAGAGTACTGGTTCTAACCTCCCTTCCATATCATGAGTTCTGATGATGCTTTTATCTATACCAATAAATAAAATTGAAGTGTAAGCTTGAAACGCCTCAACGGATTCCAAAGAAAATTTAACGGATTAAAACGGGAATTTTAAATTAAATATCTGTGCATGTACATTTCGATATTGGTATAAATATTTGTAAATCCATTGAATGGTCGCGCTAAAGCCAGACCTGTGCGAGTTAAAAGGCTTACTAGGCGTTCCTATACCATCCACCCAATTGCCGTGAAAATTTGATCCCAGAGAAGTTTTCTGTCGATCGTTTGAAAAATTATGTTCCTTCCGTCCGCCTTTTAGGCCGAATAAGGTCCTATCCTAATGAAATATAGAGCATTCAAATGGAAATATTAAGCCCTCAAGTTTCAGATCTATCAAGCGAGATGATTAAATTACTGCTAAGCGTGAAATAATGAAAAATGTTCTATAAATCGCAATGCGGAATTATTATATAAAAAACCTGGCCCGCACACACTCAATTTTATTTTGTAACTGGTTAATGTAAATACGGTGACTATTTTATGTTTTGCTGATGCGGGGAAAACTTAACCGCTGGGAGGTGCATGTGTGTTATCATTAAGCGTAATTATGTGTATGTGAGAGAGAGAGACTACACCTATTGTTGCAGCAGGAGTTTTGATTGGAGGTCGCGGCATTGTTGTTCAGACAGAATTGTTACTTCAGATACAGGGCTGTCAACATATGTTTGCTTTTAGTTTCATCTCCACACAAATGTGTACATCAAATCTGTTAAAATTAATGGTTTTATAATACATCGTTACACATAACCTAAATACCCGTCCGAATAGTGTAAAAGCTGTTTTCCACGGACTACGCCGAGAATACGCCTCGCAGTCGGGAACAGAGGTTTGAAACCGGAGTCTGATTCCGGTAAATAGGGTTGGATTGTCACCCTAATACAATTGAATTTCCAGGCATCGTCGGGAACCCAGATAGGATAATAATATAAACGATACGGCTGTACTATATAGTGCATTATTAGCAGGATGTATATCTAATTTCAATACACTTACTAATACATATTGTTTATTTATTTAATGACAAATATTATGTGTAATTTTCTTTCTTCGACTTGGTACACTTCTTAAAATCTTTTATTACTCTTTTCATTAAACTTTCTCCTTGGTGTTACAGCGCATTTAGGATATTGGCTTACCATGACGACTGATAAACTGCTAATATTCAATGACACACTCTTTATTTTTGGAGTGGTTCCTTGTCATTGGAGCAATTCTCAATCAGTAATAATCCGTTTTCATGACCATCTTTCAATGGCCTTATTTATAAAAATCACAGCATAAGACCAACTAACTTATATGATTCAGCAGGTAATAAATTATTGTTTATTTTACATTTTTATTGTGTCACCTATAAAAATTTTTGAATAAAATGATTTGTCGTATGATGAACAGAATAGCTTTGCTACGTAACTTTATTAAGTTCAAGTAATTATTCATCTTATCATATATAGGTCGTGGCTTATTTATTCATTCATTTTGAATGAAGTCTCAATGTATCTTCTAAAACCTAAAAACATACATATTAAAAAATTTCAATTTATGTCATCGTATTATTTTCCGTCATTAAACTTTTCACTACTGGCGAGTTAAGAGCTCGCCGTGAACAGGCTCTAGGAGCTCAGTACTGTGACGAGACAAGCTGTGCTGAACTTTTTTTCCCCACACGGTTGTTGCTTTAAAGGGAAGAAATTAAAATGATGTTTTTTACGTGAAGACAATTTATTTGTGTTAACTACATAAATTACTCATTCCCTGTTGTTGTTTTTAAGTTATGGTGCGTTTCAAAGCAATTAACTGAGTAAAGTTGTGTTTCACAATCTTGACAGTAGTATTTTATCCTCTTCGTTTTCCGTGTTTTTTGTATACTTTTCAATGTCCCTATAAAATATTTTACAGTCAACATTTGATACATTTCTTCGGAGTATTTTTTACCTTCACCCACTTTTTCTTTTTGAATGGAATTTTCCTATTAGTTTCCTTACTAACTGAAGATAAAATTTTTACAAGTGTTACCTACCTTCCTGTTTGAATTAAGTAGTCTGAACGCGCATTGAAGAGAGACGAACCTAGAAGATGAAAGAAAAATTTTCTGTATCACTTAAGTGCATACCTCTCGCTTCATGAACGGTTAGCACTCGATCATCACATGCATTCCAACTCGTGCGCACCAAAGAAACATCAGTTCCGCAACTACTGCTATGCTTCATAATGTATCAGTTGCATGGTCAAGTGTAGCAGGACAAAAAATTACGCGAAGAAACTTAAAGTCACAACTGTTGCATGTAGCATTAAAAGGAAAGTTTTCCTAGAGGCACTAATTTTTTTAGCCACAATAAAGTCTCGTTATCATCGTGGTCTTTGGGAACTGTCTGAATTATTATATTCGACTACCTGTTTATAGTGGAAGTCTTGTAAATCTGGAAAGTTTAGTGAAGAAAGCCACTAAATCGTATCTAATAAGCCCCTTCTTCTCTAATGATCTAGAAAGCTAAATATCGCTTCCTTGGGACAAGCGACATCACCCTCTTTCAGCGGAATACTATTTTGAAGTTAAGGAAGTTCTTTGCGTGGGAAATCATATAACATGTGATGTCCAGATAGCGGTTGATCACGAATGGCACAATTCAGGGGGAAGTTTTTATTAAAAAGGTATTCAATACATTGATTTGTCTCTTAGCACCGACGACACGGATTGCTCTAGCCACTATACCGGCTCATGGCAGTGAAAGTCTTAATGACCACAACAACTCTATGCACACCATCAGCTTGTCCACAGATATACATACGACACGATCCAGCAATTCCACGACAATCCTCCTTCTCCACGCTTCCGTCGACTCAAAAGAAAACTCCCAATTGACCTCATCCTTCCCCCTGAACATTTGGGCACATCCTAACCCACCTTACCATCATGCCCGCAGACCACATCCTCATATCCTCCAATAATCAGTTCACAGCCTGTCAACCCCCACCCACCAAAGTCGTATGCCTCTCAGGTACACACGCACAAAACTAACCCATCTGCTAAATTAGGTTAATAAAATGGATTAACCTACCTACATATACACATGTTCATTATATGCACTGTTTTAATTTTGTATACACTGTACCGTTTATTGTACAAACTGACAATCTTTAAGATAAAAGTTTTTTATATGAATATTAAAAATTCATACAGTAAAAACAAACAGGAACACTGTGGTCTGGTTTCATTTATTTTAGAATGCACTTAAGTTAATTAACTACCAGGCAGACACGATCTTCCCGTAACTAAACTGTGTGAAAGTCTTATATGTATTGTTGACATGGGACGAAACTTTTAATCTTGCCGTAACAGTCGAATTTTGTTATAAATTCAGAGATGCCAGCGAATGGTATTGCAATTTGATCTTGCTGTATTAGTTATCTCAATCTAAGGCAAAAGTAAATGCTAAATCCTGCACTAAGGGCCTTGTTAAGCTGCTTATAAAATGAAGATACATGTTAGGAACGTTATTAAATAGCTTTACTTGGAACGTGAGACGTCTTCCTCAAGTAGCTCGGGGCTGTTTAGGAGCGATCAGGTCTAATGGTTGACGAGACACTGTGCTTCACATTTTCTGCGCGTCGTCGTCAGCTTTAAAGTTAATTAAGACCTCGCTAATGAATTTATTCATCCAGCCGCGCTAGGCGGCATCAAATGCGAAATGCGTCAGTGGATAAATTGGGCGCCGAGTCGCTGAGCGACTGCTGTTCCTTGAAACCTATACTCCATCGTCGAATTGCCTTCTGACTTTATAAATTAATTTCACCGATTGCAGTATCACTTTGCGTAATGGTAATCGATTACACCTAATCATTTCCCACGAACCTATCAACCATATTTCACAATGTATGTTCAAAGTCCTGCTAATCACTTCCTTATAAATAACACACAATTATTTTTAAACGTCAGTTAAAGTCTTTACAATACATTTTTTTCTCCGTTAGATAATTCTGAATATTTTCCCAGTTATTTAGTTTACAGAAACAGTGTGATTTTAAAGGGTTTCCTTCTACACCCCTAGAAGTGTCTTACCCGCTCCCTTGTCCAGTACATTCTTTACATTGTAAAGACTGCTTTGGCTTTTTGAAATAGCTCCATGCATTCAAATCCCGTGGTACACATCTGTTTTCTATGGAATGACCTGCTCACCAAGATATGCTATTTCTTGCACAAGGTTCGATAGTTCGCCTAGATACCAACATGCATAACAACACACAAATATTAAGTTTATTAATTTATGCAAAAGTAAGTACTGAAATAACAAAATAAAATAAAATCGGCTATATTGGGTCAAACTATAAAACGTATTTATTCTAAATATCTGTGATAAAAATTATTATAATCTAAGGCTGCTTAGTTACAGAAACTGTGGTTTAAGATGAATAAAGCACTCGCCTTTCGATTGCCCAGTTTATTTTCTTCAATACTAAATCTTTACAATTTTACCATAATTTCTTGTACGGAATATATTTTTTTATTTATGAAAAGGTTATCACCGGACTCCAAAGATAAATTTTACAATCGAATCGTCGCCGATACCAGTTGTAGGTGCAAAACTCATTTTAATGTTTTGAAGCGCGACATCCAAGAACCATCACAATATTAAATTGAAAATTTGAGTTCAACGGTAATATTTCTTGGACAAAAGTACCATTCAAAAGTAATTCCTTTTATTTCTCTGCAAATTTTTTGTCCGCTTACGCTCGCTGACTGGTGAAAGAAGACAGGCGGTGGAGTGTCGCCAACCCGTAGTTCGGGTTGTCCACGCTAGTTACAGAGGATTAATCTTTATTTCTAGAATCAGGCGGGATTCGAAGTTGCTGGGCTCTGATTGACTCCGTGGAGTAATATTCCAGGAACAAGATGTCCACGCATGAGCGATGAAAGTTCTCACCGCTGCTAGACTCAAAACGTACCGGCAGCGTGCCTCAGAACTTAGTTTTACACATGCAAAATCACAGAAAATTTTGAGAAATTTTTGTAAGTCTAAAACTTACTAAGAGCTCCTAGACACAACTGAACACTTCCAAGACGGAAGCAAGAGTGACTCAACGGCTAGCTAGTCACACACTCACAATAGCTAATCTAATTTATCATATCCCTACTTGCCTTGAAATCTCAGGGATGGTGTAACTCGGTCGTTAAAGTAGACGTTGTAAATGCCACACAACAAACAATATTATGACGAGAGTAAATAAATTACACAAATTTATTACCATTTCTAAGTAGTAAATCACATTTCAAACAGTGTAAAAATAAGTAAATGTTTAATTAAATTAAGAGAACTTTTCATTAAAATAAATGAAAATTATATACTTGTCTCGTGGCAGAAATTTTCTAACTGTTCAAAAACAACAGAATTGAATAAACTTATGGAGTGCTTTAGCAACACATGACTAAAATATAGACTATTCTAATTAAGAAACCTTCGCATTTATAATTTTTTATTTTGCGTTTTTTGGGATAGTAACTCGTCAGAGGTTAGACGACAATGGGAGAGAAGAAGTGAGTTTAGTGTTTTGGCGACGGCCTGTCAGAGCGCTCGTTAGAAGTGGATACAATACTATTAGTATAAGTATAAAATCATATTCCATAAATCCTATAGAGAAGCACAAGCTTCAAGGATGTGGAACGAGTCAGAGATTTTACATAGGTTGCTTTATTAATATTAAAATATACTGTAACTATTCATTAATTTTTAACTTATAAGATTTTCTTAAGTTCTATACAGAAGACATACAATTTGTACCTTATACATAAAACTGATAAATATTTTTACATCCTATACTAAAAAATTAGTGTTCTAATAATGTTCTTTCATAATTATAAATATCTACCCTATGATACATTCAGCTCCATAAATTCTTCAACAGAGGATAAATTCTTCAAATACTTTGGGAAAAGGAGTAATAGAGAGCACAAAATCTGGTGACCTAAGGATTTTAACTAGCTAGTATCCAATTTTTTGGCATGAAGTCGACAATAGATAACAGGCATGCACGTGGAAGGTGACAACTGCTAAGAACAAGACTTTCTAAAACTCCAAGAAAATACCAGCCAGAGCGACTGAGAAAGTCAGATATTATTTCCAGGAAGAAAGATCAAAGCGTAACCCAATGTAAGATTATAAGCTAGATATGACAAATTTCCGACATTAAAGTGTTTTGGATGAAATTAATAGAGATATAGACAACAACCAAACTCTCTCTAAAAGTCATTACATTTTCAGTCGAAGAATACACTAAATGGCGTGAGGGTTTTAACGACTTTATTTTGAATCGTTTTTCCGTCAAGACCGGTTGTTACTGTTCATATCATTAACAAAAGAGCTGATTTTTTGGGTTTCGATACATTATGGAAGGTCATTTATGTACAAAATGTAAGAATGATGTCCCAGAATTGACGCCTGTGAAACCCCTAAAGGTTTTGCTTTCCAATCAGAGTCATAAATGTTGGCGTCTTTGTTGTCTATGGAGACTTTTTCTAATGATTAGTAGTATATGACTTCAAAGGTAAGGAAGTAAATCCCATAATTCCTCAGAACCCTAGTTTATCATGCAGAGGAGGCTTGGAGTTGGTGATGCTACGTCGCCACAACAAACCACAAAACTCGAGAAAGGCGTGGGGTAAATACATAGCGCCCAACTAACCTGATTCTGATACATATTTAGGGATTCTTGTATCTCATATCGGCTAATGTAGGGTAGGATATTTAATCTACAGTCTGGGAGCTCAGGCTAATTCTAGGATTACTTTTACTTTCGTCTGCAGCACCCTCTATGTAACGTTATTAAAGGAAGTTACCACAAACCTGGTGGTCCCATGGTTTCCTGACACTGCAAGGAAAAGGATTAAGTCACGCTGTGTTGTCTTGTGTTTTTCTGAGAAAGGAGTAAATTTGTACATGTCGTCCGAACTGACAAAGCTCATGAATGAGCACATATTTAATTGAGGAAGCACCAAGAAAATAGTTACAGTGACGAACAGGGCTTATTATTGCCTCCGGAAACCCGACGACGCCCAACCCTACGAAATTCACCGCCTGGCGACGTAATTAGTGATCTGGGCAACCTTAATCAAAGACTTTTTCATTCCTTAATTCACTAGCTAAATTTCTAGTAAGAGGTCCGAGATGGAGCATTTATTTCATACGCAGATTATGATACTTGTCCGAAGCCTTTATTTATAAAGTTTATGTATTAGTTGTATTTTTATCATTGCAAATTAAATTAAAATTATTAAAAATTTATATTAGTTCTCTTTCGAGGAGGTACAAGTATTAACTATCTCTACTACAGTAACCAAATAAAATAATTAGAATGTAATCTGTGAGGAGGTTGTTGATTGAGACGTGGACATAGTTGTGAATGGAACTGACTTCAAGCAATTGCCTTCGTCAGAGGGAGATATTGTGTGCGAATTAGCCAGGCGGCAGAACAGAGAACTGGACAGCAGCTCATTAAACCCGGCGGTCCGAGGACCGAGAAGCGATTTTAGTTGCCCGCGACTCAAAGTAGAGTGGATCACTAAATAGCTCTGAAACTACCAAGAGGAACTCGGCCTACTCCAGCGCTAACTGGACAGTGAAACCGTACTAGTGTTGGGCAATCACAATTAAACTGCAACTGACTGAAGTACGTCTGCTTGCAACGACAACTTACTTAGCATATACATCTTATTTCGTTTCAAATAGTAAAATTTTAACTTAGAGGTATATTAATAATTTTAATTTAGATGTATATTTCAAGAATTCTGATATATGGTCACAAATAGATCCTTTACGTTATTCATGTCTATTCAAAGAGTGCTATATCATTTTCTGTTGTAATTAATTACTGTTTCTAGTTCCAATTCAGTTAAGATGCTTTCTTGGAGGAAAGACTAAAGTTTGAATTTGGTTTTCAATATATGGTTTCCCGTAGAGTTCACTTTCACTAAGTGCAGCCACTTTTCTGTGAGTCACAGAAAGTAATACTAATTACGAATTGTCTGAAACTTTCAATCGCAAACCCATCAGCACTAAAATTCTTTTATATATATTTATTTAATAATGTCAATCGTAAAAGGTTAAGATTCCGTTAACTGCTGCATAGCTGTGCAGTACCCAGTAGTCTGACCTACCTGATGCAGGTTTTCCAGGGTTATACCTGCATCTATCTAAGGTAATTCACCGGGTAGTATCCTTAAACTATAACCCGAAGGTCCAAGTCAACTCTCGGCTACCTTGTTCTATCTTACACATCCTCCCATTTCAATTTCCTTACAATACTATTAAGGGTGAGTTGTTTCAGGATCTCCCTTACGCGGCCCCAATAATTGATTTTTTTTGAATGGATATAATACAACTTTTATTAATGAAGCAAGAATTTAAAAACGTCGTCCAGACCTAGGACTTGAACCCACGACCTCCCTTGTGGAAAACGGGCTTAAAACTTTTATTTAAATCGGCTGAAAAGACATATCAATTACTTTGCTGTCATAGGTAAATTTATTGTCGCATTAGACAGAGAAATTGTTGCAAGAAAGTATTACGTGTTTTAATGAATAAAGACATTAAAAAATATTTTTAAATATACAGAGTATAATATATATATATATATATATATATATATTTATTTATTTATTTGAAATTGCTTGAATTACTTAAAACACGTCAATGTTTTGTAGAAAATATTTATATATAAACGAGAATTCTTTGCTGGGTAGTTTGTCCCCTATAGCAGAAGTTATATGAGCAGATTATTATGAATGACAAACAAAATTCCATTATCACTGAAATTTAGCTGACTACACTACAACATAGTTTTCTGACTTTAAAATTTACAATAAATAAAAAGAAGGCCACTAAGTCAGCGTATAAATTGATCACTATTTATTCAAAAGCGATGTTTCCTCTCCTTTTTGAGACTTCCTCAGGCGTAAAATTTAGCAATTCTTCATATTTACTTCTTGTCTACTTCAGCCGAAAAGATAATTGAATGTATATGTTAAGAATTACATGTGAAGAATTTAGTGTCGCGGACCATCTTCAGCGTCGGTTACGGCCGAAATATGACTCCTAAGGAAGTCTCGAAAATGAGACGAAACGTCGCTTTCGAATAAATAGTGACAAATTTATCTGCTGACCTATTGGCCGTATTTTTATCTAACTGATTATGATTATGTGGAATAAATTCTGTGTGTGAAGATCGTAGGTTTCACCTGTGAATCAAGTGAATTCACTTCATAAAGATGGGACAGATTTCCAACGAAACGTCGTGGTTTAATTCTATTATGATCCGGGATAAGCGCAAGAATTGTTTGTGTGTGTTAAAAGAAACTTACAGTTCGCCGTCGTTATTGCTGAAGCTCGGTATTGTGCATCCTGATGAGTACGTATGAGTCAAGCCGCTGGTACTAAAATCCGTGATGTACGGTGTTACTCCCGTTGGCGTTGCATCTGCTATGTTCAGGATACGAATTTCTGCCCCTTAATTGTTTTTAAACAACTTTTGATAGTGATTTTTACGCAAAATGTACGATTTATTTTCCCATACTTCACTAGATTATTTTTATCTCGCAGATAAACGCAAATTAACTCACTGCCAATTGTTTTATTGTTCAAGTATAATCACACCACTACTTTAAATTAGGATTTTATTTATTAAATGGTTTAAATTGCATTATATTTCGTTGCCTTTATTTATTGCGAGTGTAAAGGGGGTGACGTCCGAAAAAGTAAAAAAAAATCAGACCTAAGTACAACAGTTACAGGTTTTTTCCTTTTCGATATTACCTTAAAACTGTTCTCGAGTTCCACGTTGCTTGACAATCAAACAACACTCACTTATTTTTCTATTCCATTCAAGCGAAAATATATTTCAGTCTGAACGTCTCCTGTGCTCGAGAAATATTCGAATCAATGATCTGTAAGCGATCGACTTCGTGTTCCTCCAGCCTTTCTTTTGCGAACTGTATACAACGTCCAGATACTTTTCCTACACCAGAGAAAATATTATCGCACAGCTATTTATGACTGAAATATGTACAAAACTGTCTGTAAATCTAAACGATATGTTTGAAAATAATTTTCGCAACTTATTAAGATAAATTTTTTAACGAGTCTAGAAAAAAATGTGATAATTGAACCTCACGGAGGACAAAACTGATGTATTAATACGGTTCTAAATTAAGTTGTAGATCGTTAAGGAACCCATTAATATTAATTAAAAACCGCCCACTCATTTAAATTGAAACTGTGGGAAGTTAATTTCTTAATAGGGTCAGCAAGCGAAGCTAACGGCTGAAAAAAATTATTTTAGACAATTTCGGAAAAGACAACGCAATTAGGAGAATATTACCCACAATGCCAGCCAAATGTAGGTTATTTCTGTAACTTTGTTAAAATTATCTGATGGAAATAAGATTTAGATATTTAACAACCTAATTTGCTTATACGTACAAGTAATCTATATGACTTGAGTTCGTAACGTTAATTGTATTTCCTTTTGTACTTCAGAAATGGTTGCATTTATTTGCGTGTGATTGTGTGCTGTGGTTTAGTAGAATCGTACATTTAAGTGTGTTTTGATAAGTTGTAACCTAACACATTCATTTTAACGGAAACGTAACTCATACATAAAATAGAATAAATTTTCCATTATACATAAAAGTTATTATTCATTTAACTCTAAAATGTTTCAGTATTGAAAGACTACCAATATTTCATGCTAACTATTTACACTTAATTATTAATATTTCATACATATTAATACAATGTTATTCGAAAATATTATTAATGAAGTAAAAGGAGTGGCCAAGTAGAAATAATTTAAACTTAATTTATAATATTAAATTATTTTTTACGTATTGTTTGAAGTTATCTAGAATTTTTTAAATTCATATGTCTGTATCTCACATCCCTTAATGTGGAACCATAAAAATTATAATTATTTTCCTGTTATTAAAAGAATTCTTATCTAAGTTAGTATTTAGTTTATTATAAATATATATTAAAAATACCATCAGTAAATAAATGTATTTTCTGCGAGTGAAAGTATATCTAATATCTTGAATAACTTTCTGCACGACGGCTTGGATTTTATCTGACATATTATTATAATTACACGCTTTTGGGCTAATCCTTAGATGTGGAGTTACCTCAACATATAACCTAATTACATAAGACATTAAGGAATGAAATACGCCATGTAAACTCAGTTTTTGTAACAGTGTAATTTGGCCTGACTCTGATTTCATATGCTACTTAACCAAGCGTATTCTCCGATATAGGCTGTTAATTTTTTGTTTCCGGATCAGTTTATTATCTAGCCATATAGACCTAGAATGTTCCTACTTTCTACGTCATTTGCCATATAATGTCCTAAAGTTTTGGTGCTTAAGGCAGAATTTGTCGAGTTAAAAACTACAGTGAGTGCTTTACAGTCCCAAGTCAATATATTTTCAGCAAGCCAGTTTATGAAAGTTTAAAAAGCATTTATGGCAACCTCTTATATAATATCTTTCTCTTAAATAAAAACGTCTATAGACGGAAAATATAATGTATTTGGAGTCTAGATTCTAAACTTATTTTAATACATAGAATATTGGAATACAAGTGGACAAAAAATACCCCTGTGGACCTCCAAACTTTATATATTCTCATTCTGAACTAAACTTTGGTCCATGGGAGTACTTCCGCGCCATTATTTACTTTCTGATCAATAAATAGAACTAAAACACGAATATGTTATTTTTTTAATTTCATAGTGTTTTGGTAGTCTATTGAGATCTACAAATCACAAAACAATTATACTCGTCTCAACGTGCTACAATAACATCTATCTGCAGTTGCAATACTTTATCATTAACAATATCTGGCACAATATGTTAATTATAGTACCAGTTAAGTTTGGTATAGCCTAAAAGCGAAATATTTTGTTCATAGTAAATTATAACGTTAAGTTCTCCTCATTTTTATATGTATTTATGGTAAGCATAAGCAAACCCATAAAGTAGTTCTTATTAATATTTAAGAGAAACTTCGGTTATATTTACATTTAAGACACTGTAAAATCTTTTATATATAAATATAAATGTCATCATAATTTACGAAATAAACAAGTTAACACTTAAAGAATACTTAATGGAAAAAGTAACCGAAAGCTATCTTAGCAAATGTTAATAATAAAATATATTGTTTCTGCCATAAACATTTATTATTCTGTATATATAACAATAAAGTAATACAACAGTTCTAGTAAAATAGTGTAAAAAATTATTCTTCAAGTTTCCGACACTTACTAATGCTGATGACGAAGAATACTTTTCGTTCTTTATGGTAATTTCCGAGGTTCTATGATAAACCAAGTCTAAATGCTTATAGAAAATTACCAAGCTGCAGAAAAGGGATTGGTTCATTAAAGTTGAAGGGGATTAATCGATTCTCTTGACGCTCACCCTTTATAGTCTCTCTTCCGGCTAAAACGGGATAGATCAATACATCTGCTGATGACTAACACTCCATAAAATATATTTATTATCCTATTATTAATAACTATCCGAGTTTTTAAAAATTATTTGACATGGATATTTTATTTAACTACGCCCTATGTTGAAGTTTACTGTTAAGAAGGTGGGTATAAAAAGAACAATAACTTCCTCCGTCAATATAATTATTTTCTAACATGATAAGCATTTCAAAATTCAGAATATGCTATTTCAGTTCAGAGTTGGATACATATTTTTCAGAGGATAATGCTTGTTAATTAGCAATCGGCAGATTAAATATATTATATTTAAAAATCATTTCATTAAATATATTATATTTTAAAAAAGGACACCCGAGGAAAAATGAGATATATTTGCATGGTTTTTGATGCGTATTATCTTTTCAGTTAAGACAGAAAAATAGTCCTCTCAATTGTCCAAAGAATATTTAATAAGATTTGTCAAAGAAATATTAAAAGAAACGATGTGAGTATTTTATTGAAAAAACAGTAGTTTAATTTTACAAATATATATATATAATTATATTAATATTTATAATATATTAAAAAATATTATTTATTTTTAAAATCATGTATTTATTGATTTTATCCTATATTAGGAATGGTGTATCAGTTTGAATATTTCAGAGAAATATAATTTATTTTCTTGTACACCAAAATAAATTAATAGTTTTCCTCTTAGGAGTTCGTTTACTGTCTTTGCGTTATTTGGCACCCATGATACTGAAGATTTGTTCACAATAGACCGAAGTTTCAGCGATAAATTTCAAAATTGGTATCAGAATTTAAAAATTATATGCCATTTGCTCCTACTTTTATAAAATGTCTATAAATGGTTTCAAAATTATTAAGAAGCAGTTGAAAGGTTCGTCAATAGTTATAGTAAGCCTTTCTTTCTTTTATTTCTAGGTTATGTATCATTTTAATCAAATCTTCATATTTAGGACGTGCATAACGAAGAAGCAGAAGAAAACATGTGAACACCACATACCTTCGTAGGTATTCAATTTTCAGATTCCAGTTATTACACCATTTTAATGATAGATATCGCATGAAAACAAGCAAAAATCCAGTTTACAATAATATAAATTACATTTCTACCTACAATATATGAAGTAAATTCGTAGACGTGCTTTGTTAATTTGGGAAAGGCCAAGGACAGACGGATGTTTAAAAAGGACTGTCCTTTCCAAGTAAAAAGAGCAGTTGGCAACCCAGAAAACTTCTTAGGCCGATTTTTGGCAACTAGCATCATCTGCACCCGCGGTATCATTGGTGAAAATCTTTTTAATGTAATGAAGGGAAATTACAAAGAACGCAGCAGCTTACCGTGTAAGAGAGATAGGGCTGAAAAAAAAGATTAATGTGGTGACTAAGTTGTGAGGTCCATTTCACTGAATCGCTGTTCAAATAGACGATAAGAATTGTATTAGGTTCGCATTGCACATACGTTCAGTCCTGCGCTAAGACTGAATAAGGTATGTTCATGTCTACGTAGTAGCGTAGGAGAGATTTTTCTGTAAACTAATTCAATTAAACAACGTTATTTTCATAAATGGATTTACTGATAAACAAATAAACCTCTAAGGCATGGAAAGTTCTGAACCTAGACTTGGAGGATAATGAATCCCGGAAGGTGAATAAAGGGAAACGTCTAGTCCCGATGGAGTAAACTAAAACATTATTTCGTACTTTTATTATTCAATCTGAAAGAGTTGTACATTATATTAATCGTATGAGACTCTTGTATGAATGGATAAAAGTTATTCAGGAAGGTAACATAAGTAAACCTTTGATATTTTACTAATGCAAGTAGTAAATTTATAAATATTGGGAAAAAAGAAATTAATTATTGGGCTGGTAAAACACAAAATTCAAAAGAATTTAACAGAGTTATTAAATAGGCTTGCCATACTTTTTTCTACATACAATCCGTATTCTGTTTAACTGTTCGTTGTCCAGTCCGTAATCCAGATATTGACCGGATGAAGCTGGACCAAACTTGATAAAACCGTTATCTGAATATCACAAAAATGTGGTTTTCATGTGACCCTAGAAATATTCTCAAAATAACTTTAAGGGATACGGGGACTGAAATTTGAAATTCCTGTAAATGAAAAACTACTAAGCAGAAATTTTAACTGCGTATCAAAAACACACATTTTTAGAAATACACAAAACTTTGTTGCTGTAAACTTGTTGTTTGTTGATATATTTTGAAAATTATTTTCAAAATTTGGTATTTTTGAAAATATTCCTTGCGTTACGTACTTGAAATATAATTTAGCGTTTTTACATTAATAAGTAGGAATGACCGTTTTTATCAATTGTCACTATTATTTTTCAAATTGAATAAAACTGTGTGGAGAAAATAATTTTTTACTAAGAACTTAACATGGTTACTTAAAAATTGGCACATTTCATCATTTTGAAAATTTGTTTTACCTAAAGTACTTGAACAATTAGAAAAATAATAACTGTATTTGACGGTATTAACATATAGATTGTGTACAAAAATAATGAAGACAATATCTTAATATTTGTGACGCATAGAAGGTTTTTTGTTGCAGAAATCATGAAGCTGAGAAAAACACTTTTTTAAAATTTATTTATTCAGAATCAAATCTATTTAAATTGCTCCTGAGCCTTTAAAATTAGGAAATCGACTTATAATTTTTGCTATATGGTCTGTAAGACTTATAGGAATATTATTTTGAAAAAAATACATAAAATCTACTTTTTCAAATTTTTGGCCAAAATTTCAGTCACCGTGTCCCTTAAAAGGGTAAAGTTCTATTCTATAGGAATTGACGCTACTGGTATATTTATAAGACTATACACTCAGCTTAAGAAACCCAGAATTTATATCTCAGGAAACGAAGCGCATACTGATGAAACTTCCAGAATCTCCTAAAACCGACGTAGAAGTTGTTGCATCAAACGAAATTCGATATTCCGCGATTCAAAAGTGATGTTATTATTTTCTTCAATGAAAACTAAATGGCATATTTAGTTTTATAAAAAGAAACCGCAATTTTAATAAATAGAGATCTCTCCGAAACAAATTGGATTAATACTGACTATCTTTCTGATGAAATAATAAAAATAAGTAAAATTCAACAAATTTCAGAATCGACATCACTAAAATGGATGAAAATGTTTAAGATTTTATGGCCATCTTAAAATGAATGTAGAAATTTGATAAATTTAATCCATCATGTATTTTGATTATTTGAGGCATCCTCTATATTAGAAACAAGATTTTAATAACGAATAATGTCCGTACTATCGAATGGGTTGGGATGCATATTTCGACTGCCAATTGTAAAAATTCACTGAAATAGATTGTTGCGAATTATAAAATCAAACGAAAACAATGTTTTCATATTAATACTACTTAAATATCAAGAGTTTTAAGATTAAAATAAAAATATTTATTTTGGTTGTGCGTTTTAATTTAGAAACAAAATTAAATAACTTTCATTATAAATAGGTATCATTTATCATTGTCCCTAGTGGAAGAGATGAGGAGTAGGGAATTATGACAATTACGGTATCCGTAATTTGCTTCTAAAATTATTCTAACTCAAGTTATGGAAAAAGGTAAACCATTAAAATAGTTAATATTCATTGTCTTACTAGAACTAATCGACTACCTTTGTGGTCTAGTGGCGTCATTGGTTGGTGCGACTATAAACCTGAATTTTTTTAAAAAAAAGACTAATGAAGGATAGGAATATAATTTTATATATTTACATTTAATAAATAAAAAATACAGAAAGTTTGTCAGGATAAAACTTCTACATATGTGAATAATTTTGCGTCGTGGACTTTCTTCAACTAGACGATATGAATTATTTCCCGGCGGTAACCGTTGCTGGACGCAGACCACGACGGAAAATTATCCACATGTGCAGTAGTTTTATCCTTTAAAAAAGTAAAGTGATTAAGTCCACAAATATTGAGAAATCGTCGTAATTATTTTAACTAAATATTAATTTAATTTTTTTCTGACAAATGAGCTCTATTTTTATTTATTATACATAACTTCAAATAATTGATTTATTGAATATTTATATTTATCTAACGCATAACAGTTTAGGAAACAACGCATATTTATAAAAGTTGCTTGAGTATCTGTCATTCCGCAGTTAACAGCCACAAGCGATACGAAATTAATTTATTTGGAAACATTCATATAGCTCACTTAAATACGTAAAATGACAATAAGTGGAATTTGAAAATTGTGATTATTGAGTAGACAAAATGTTATAGGACAAGAGAGAGGGAACTAAAAAAGCTAAAACTACGATACATTGCATTGAATTAAACGGATGAATGCTCGTCAGAAGGAAATGGACACAGTACGCCGATAGTTATAGAGGGTGGGTGAAGAGAGTGAGCGTGCATCCATAACAGTTAGGTTTAATTAAACTCCCCGATGTCGATAAAGGGTTCTAACTCTGAAATAAAAAAAAACAGGGGACTGCTGGAATCAAGCCGGCCAAGCAATTACATTGAATAGGTTGCCCTATTTCTATTTTTTAATACTTTACAAAAATAATATAGTATGCATTAAACTATTATAACGAATCTGATAATAAGATTAAGAAACCACATAATTAGTTTTTAAAACTATGAAAATATTTTAAAAATATTTTTTATAAGTTGAATATCTTTACAATATTAACAGGTATTGACAATTAATTAGTATATTTCGTAACTTGATTATCTTTTTAGTTTTACTATACACATTAAAAAATGATGTCGAACAAGGTTTTGCACACTTTTCTGCAGTTTGAGATATGAAAACCTATTTTTCCTCGAGTTTTATTAAATTGTAATCGCCTAACTAACGTTTGTGGCAGGAGAAAACGCAATTATAGAAGACATTATAAATAATTTTTTAGAATTAAAGTTAAGTTCCACTTTTTAAAAAATAGAATTCTCTCCGTATTAACAACTCCCTTCTTATGAATAACGAAAAGCGGTCCTTGTGACAGAGTAGCCTGCTTTTTTCTAAGAGAAAGGTTCTCACCCGGATCTCCATTTTTATAGGCTGCTATGTTTGTGAATGTCTTCGGTCTACGGAAAACAATGAAGGATAGTTGGTTGTGGCGATGTCTTTTCAAGAAGGCTACTGTTTAGCTTTTGTTGCACGAATGTACTGTTAGTCTTTATATCGTGTCCTCTGCTTAAGGCGCGATGATCTCATCCATAAATTTTGCTGGGACTGGACGGAAAGTATAAAATCGTTCTCTGCCCGGCAAAGGCAGCAAAGAAAGCCCTCAACCGCAAAGGAGAACAAGATTTTTTTATATCACGTCTTTGTCCTTTCACAAAAAAATCACCACTGATTCTCATTGACCAGTAGACAGTGCTTCTGTGTTCTTCCCATCCGGGATGTCACTTCCAATTCCTTTTGTCTGTCACTATTCACTTCTTTCCCCATTGGGCAGTGGTATTATTTTGTTTTAGCTTTAGTATAATATATTTGACGTAAAAAAGAGAATGATATGATTCATATTTGTTTTTAAATATATTCCAACCTATTGCAATATAAAATTATTTTAATTAATAATTTCATAACTACGACATTTAAATTTAATGGTACTTTATAATATAAATAAAATCTCATTTAGTAATGAATTTATTTATAACATATAAAGGTTGTAGATTTATTTATGAAAGAATAATTCTGAAGGGCGTGTTTCAGAAAACAAATAAATATGCGCAAATTAATTCATTTATGAAGCAATAATAAAAAAGGACATTTTGGTTTTCCTTCCTTAGGGATTATTGCTATGTTCACCCAGAAGATGGCAGCTTCTTTCGTGGGTGCGACTTATTGTAGCTACGTTTTCCCAAATACGCTGTTTTCTCCTCATTCATGTGATAAACTCGCGGTGTATCACGTGCTAAAATCGTATAAATTATCCCATCTGCCCTTTTCAATTCCCTTCCTATGCCATTAAAGGGGAGTTGTCTGTTTCAGGATCACCCTCCTGTAGCCTGTTAACCTCAAAAAAATTTAATTTAGAAGCAATGCAGACAATTCATAAAAGCTAGAAGGCAGACAAAGGGAACATTGTGAAAATGACCAGCTAAAAGTAGATAGCAGCTACACTGTGAACAATGGAAATGGTTCGGCACAACAGAAGAACAATATTTCATGTGAGGTAGTGTGTTGAGCAGGAACGAGATAATTTCTTACGATTCCAGGGAAGTAGGATCGGGAAATAGTCTTCAGTTTGGCTTTGTACGGCTCTCTTCAGTTTGACTTACTCTTGAACAAGAATTATGTTTCCAACAATTATTTTGTTGAACTAATACCTGCCACTAAAACTAGACAACTGTAGCCACTACAAGGGTGGCGAAGGGACTGTAAGTGGTCCAAAATCTCACTAAGAGGCTGGTGTGTTGCTGATCTGCCAGGAAAATCCACTATCTCTTTTTTTCTTTTATTACAATAACTTACAACCGAGAATATTACAGTTGTTTTTAGATGGTATATAGTATTTAATGCGACTATATGTTATAATTGCCGACCTCCTGTGGTCTAGTGGCTAGCGTTGTGCCTCACAGCCCAGAGTTCCCGGGTTAGAAATTCTGGCATGGGCTTGATGTTTGTGTTGTCATGGTCGAGAAGACCGGGATTAAGACTGTTGGAGGATCGATACGCTGACCACGTGTCACTCCAAATTCGGAATGTGTCATGCAAGGTGACAGTCCGCAGTCGACTCGGTAGGCCCAGGCCCTCAATGGTCTGTAGAACCACGGAGGAAAGGAAAAAATATGATATAATTGAATGTCCAATGACAAACAATTTCGAAGCGAGAGATATGACTGAACTGTGAATATAATTTTGTTATTGCGGTAATTATTATTAAAGGTGAATATCAGAATTTGGGGTAGTAGGGGCACAAGATAACATAAAATTAGAGGAAGAGTTTTTTTTAGAGTCGGAGAATGAGGTGCCAGCTAACTAGGGGAGAAATTAATGTTAGGTTATACTTGAATGAGAGAGTGGAAGGCTGTAGTCGATTGGTAGTTTTCGTTTGAGTCTACGGTTGTGTGGAGGAGGATGTGGATTCTGTGGAAGAGGGCTATGGTGTCATTGGAGTGATTGATGGAGCTTTTGATTAAGGAGGATATGCATGATGTTATTGTGGTGATCAGTGCAATTTGGATGTCATTGTGAATTGCCGAGTTTCAAAGATACCACGGGGAGTTGGAAATGATTCTAAGGATTCTGTTTTGCTTGGTTTGAATTTTATTTGAATTGGAGTTAGCAGTTGATTCTCAAATGGAGCATATTCCGATATCGACAAAAAATCCACTCAACGATCCCAATTCAAGGACACGGGAGGACGCAACATGCCATGCAGCCAACAAAAAAATTGTCCAAGGGTTCAAATTGTCTTTATTACAGGAGGACAGCAAAGTATGTACGACTCCTTCCAAAGTATTCCTCTGCTTCGTGGTATTACCATCACGCACTAATTGAGATATTCTTTCTTTTGATTTGTGGACAGATTAATTGAACGCCTCATATTTGTTCCATAAATATAAAGGTTAATTACATGGGGCATTATTATAGAGATGCACGTATTTATGCTATAGCGTAAAAGTAAGGGTCTTCGGGATCATGGAATACAGTTATTAAGACGGACATATCAATATGAAATAAATTATTTAAGAGAACATATGAGGCTCGATTAAAAAGTTCTTGTTTTATTCAACATTTATTAAATTAAACTAAAAAGTCCGTCATTTCGTAAGAGATTTATACGAACGAAGAACCTCCAATTATAGATCTTCGTTATGAGAATGAAGAGGAAGTGAATTGTCAGAAAACATTCCTCGACAAATAACTACCGAATGCAGTGTAATTAGTTTTTCGAAACATAGGCTAACCCGTTATTGCGCGCACAGTGGTTCCTTTAGATTTAATTTTCATGCACCTTTAACAAATAACATTTGAGAACAAACAATTTGGGAGATTACGCGATGATTACAAACAGCTATTAACAGGACGCTTAATATAATGTATTAATTATAGCTTATCTAACTTCTGTCAACATTTACGCTCATTATTTTTTAGGTTCGTTTGAATAAAGAGGTCTACTGTCTATATACGGTCAAACAATTCCACTACTTATTTGCTTGAGTTTTCCGTTATAATATTAACCTTTAATATGCTCCAAAAATTTATTTCTTGAAGTATTCTTAAAAAATACCATTTCTATATATATATATATATATATATATATATATATATATACATATATCTTTTTATTTAAAGTCGCATTAACTGTTAATGGACATTAACGACTATGGTATGTGAGTACGTTTTTAACATTAGCTTCACAACATGAAACCGCACACACAACATTCATGCCCATGCCATGATTCGAACCAGAGTCCTCTGGGATGCGAGGCCATTTCTATATTTATTAAAATGTGTATGACAGTTTCTAATCTCCATCTAAATGCGTCTACTTTATCGTCATAATGTAGCCTTTCACTTTTCAAATGTCAACGACTAAAACTGTTAACATCGAACTGTCAAGTGACCATCTCTCTGAATCCCATAAAACCTTTTCGCTTACAACCCACTATCAACCTGTCTGCAATATTAAAACTGATTCTGAGCTGACTTTGTGTCAACCTTTATCTAAATTTACTGTCTTCCTATCCTTCGACGGTTGTTGCGATTATAAAACCTCCACTTCTACTGTCTAGAATAATATTGACCTTTTA
Organism: Eucriotettix oculatus; assembly: GCA_034510155.1. NCBI lineage: Eukaryota > Metazoa > Arthropoda > Insecta > Orthoptera > Tetrigidae > Eucriotettix > Eucriotettix oculatus. Next base: position 133,198,240 of record CM067376.1, on the reverse strand, counting down.
AAAATTACTATAATTTTTTAAAAGTATAACTAAAACAAGGATATGAACATAGTTTTTTACTTTTTTGATTTTTCACATAAATAGTCATTTGAATTTCCTATTAAAATATACGTTAATCCATTCTGCCATTGAAACGATGAGAAGGTCACGTAATACTTAAATGACGATTCTACTTACCCATATTCTCTCGGTAGTTGTTTCCTGAAATAACGAAAAAGTTTAGTAATTCAAAGTTGAACGTTTATAGTAAGAATCAAAGTAACATGACAAACATATAGGAAACTTAACAATAAGATTTCTGATGTATGCTGTAAAACAACGGCAACGTTGACCTTGCTAAAAGTATGTTAGCTCATTTTACCTAAGGAAATATAAAAATTGTCAAAATATTGAAGATTAATGTCAAAAGTATAGTAAGGGAAATTAATGATATTCAAAGTAATAAAAGTTGTCACTTTAAACATGAAATATAATTTATTTTTAATATACCTCAGACTTTATTTGCGATGTGCGCCTTAGTTTAAAACTTCTTACATTACCACGTGATCTTCCATACACGTTGTGCTATGATAGAATCAATTCCTTTGAACTGCGAAATTCGCGCCACGTACCAGTTTTAGTGCACACTAGATGCTTCCTTATCCTGAGTATTGTGTCCAAATATTAGATGTAGGCAGGATGTACAAATTCTGATTGTTCATTTAGTGGTAAATATTTTTCAAAATTTAATATATTAAGTAAACATAAAGAATTCAAATACATAACTGATCAAATTTCTATAGTTCATTCGGTATGGTTTAGAAGGAACCTTATCAATCCTGTGCTTAGTTCATTTGAATTCTCTGTTTTAGAGTTTACTCGCACTTTATAAAATACCAATTATCAATTTAATGGCCGTTAATAGACATTAATAATTAAAAATTATTTATCATACACCTTTTTAATTCAACCCAACAACGCGTTTGTATGTATTTGAACCCTCTTCAGTCTGTGTCTGAGTGAAATGTTTGTCATGATATTATAAATGTTTCCTCATTCCGGCTTTAAAAATTAGTTTTTAATAAAAATTAATAATTATATTAATAATTAATATTAAACCAAATAATATAATAGATATTAAAATGAAATAATTTTCTACAGATTTTTCGGACAGGTTTTTCATTTTTAATCAAACAACGTTTCAGCACCTATTCGCATCTTCTTCAGGTTTTTCTCTTAACAATCACAATCTGTGGAATGCATATTTCAATTAGAATTTAAACTTATACAAATCTGAAAAAGGTGCCAATATGCGCCGAAACGTTGTTTGATTAAAAATAAAAAACCGGTAGAAAGTTATTTCATTTTAATAATTAATATTCACAGAAACTTTCTTCTTAATCTTTACACATAAAAATCCGGTGTGCGTGTGTTCGTAATTAATCTCCTCCTAAACTGCTTGACCGATTTTAATGAATTTTTTGTTGTAGTATTTATGGGATCAAGATTTTTTTTAAATTATCAGATCAATTTTTTAAATAGATATTTTATGACTTCTTACCTAGGAAAACATAAAATCCAATTTTTCAGCCTGACTAAATAAATAATCTTTGACATTTGTCTTACACATGAGCACGTTCATTGCGTAGTTGCTTGGCACTGTTTTGACATTTCGATTTCGGATTTCTGAGTACTGATATATTCCGTGTATTCTAATTGCATGCGTACTGAGAGAATTATTTATTGATAAATTCCACGTTGTACTAGTAAAGTGTATTTTAAATAATATGTTGAGCAAATGTGAAAGGTACGTGGTTATAATTACTATTTATACTCATGTTTATTCGGCAGAATTCCAACTTCAAAAATCATTTTTTAAGCGTTAATTTGTGTGATTTCTATGATAGTGGGCGTTAAAAGATATATTTGCAAAAATGTGACGATCAATCGATGGTTAATTACGTATTGACTAAGAGATTACTTCGGAATTAAGTACTGCAGTGGGCTAATACATATGAATTACCGGGAAACGCTGGACGCTCAGTAAAATTTAAAGTCAGATGAGAAAATGATTGTAACATTATGTCAAACCTTTTACTCTTCCACAGACTAAGGAGTACAAATAAGTACAGAAATGTTTTTGTGCTTTTAGATAAAAGTCCTATGTTAAATAATTTTTTAATACTCAAATATGGCTGTAAATTGTCCTTAAATATATCTAGATATTAAAAAAGGTTTAATAGTAAAATAATATTTAATTAGAAATTACGTGTTTACTGCATTGATTTTTTTTGCATTATGTGCTTATTGATGCTTCGGATGATAAGACGCCAAAAGTAAGTGTGAAACTTCCAATTATTTTAAAGGAAGAAAATTTTAACTATTACATGGCAGTGTATAGAAATTGGTTGTTTAAATTTAGAAATACGAATCATAAATCATTAAAAGTGAAAATAAATGTTCACTATCACTATACGGCTGTTATTAATCGTAAATATTAAAGTCTAATCGCTGTGGTCGTTATATGTGATATTTTTATTTACTTAAGTATATTATAAAACAAAGTGCAAAGAAGCTGTGGTTACACTAATCAATTAGGGATGTTATAGGGATATTCCAGATAATGGAATAGTTCCGTGGCCGTTGAATCCAGAAAAAAATGAGTATTGACTTTCTGGCAGGCTAAATCGGTTCTTCGAATTACGCTTCATATAGACAGTGATTTCTGGCAGATGTGGCACATAGTGGAGTATTCGATGGTCTTTTAAATGTATGAAATCAACTTTTTATCAATACGTTTCGGTATTTTGTCTATGTAACAGATTTCATCATCCCGGTATACTTTATATCAAAATTTAAAAATACAAACATTCATTCTAGACTCTCGATTTTTCTCCCTGAAATCGTTAATAAAGGTTAAGACAAAATAGCTATTGCTATTATCATAGATTTGTTCCAGTTTCCTTTGAATTCCACTTTCGGATATGCTACTGAAGAGAAAATTCCTGAAATTATTCAATCACGTATTTCTATGAGTGAAGTTGAAAATTATATAGATAACCTTAATATTTGAAAGAATTTGTGAGTTAAAATTTATATTTATTATGTAGCTTCTATTGGGCATTATCCCGGTGGAATATATATGTACACAAATTATGAATTATATAGTTGCGCAGTGGGACCTCGCCTTAATTTAATCACATGTCTTTGATTTTAAACGATTCAAATTCAGAAAGAATATTCTAACTCGGAGCCAGGAAGGCACGAGATTACAATTTCCCTGTAGCAGGATGCCAGGTTGAAAACGTGTCTGTCTGCAGATTAAAAAGATTTGACTTGTTTTGTTAAAGGAACGTTCACCTTTCAAAATTTTACAAGAACACCTCTTTTTCTTCAGCGAAATATAATCCCATGCTTGACGGAGAACAAATAAAAATTGACGAACACATGTCACGTGGGGTGGTGCTCTCTTTGGAGAAGAGGAAGCTAATAATTTAGCTGGGAGGTGACGATGAAAAATGAGAGAGTTGATAAAGACTTTTAAAGAGGTAGTCAGTGTTGCTAGGGGGTTGAAGGGAACATGAAGCAAAGGAAGTAGGATAAGAAGAAATGAACAATTAATAAATCAATGTTGATCGAGAGCTGAAAGGGAGGAGAGCAGAAATGAGCATTGCTGCTTTGAACTGAGAAGGAATACTAGTACTTACTTATAAGTTAAAAGGAAGTGGTAGTATCTGTGTGTTGGAGTGAAGAAGGAGATAGGCTGGGTTTTCCTCAATCACGGGGCCGTACCACGTCCAGAACTTTTTCCGTCGACCGAGAGAAACCATCAAACAGACAAAGGAGGCCTGCGAGTGAGGAAGGAAAACGGTACTACGCAGAACTTCCGGAATTGCTGAAAAGATGAAACAGATTCGTTACAATAAATAACCCCGAGAAACCGTTAGAAATTAAAAAAATAATCTCCTTTAACATATATATATATATATATATATATGTAAATAGTGCACAGGACCCACTAAAGGAACATTTTTAATATATAAATAGGATTATTATATTTTTTAAATCACAAATAATTGGGTAAATGATTAAAAATAATTACCCCGACTATCGTTTACAATATGTAAATATATAATTAACATTAAACTATATTATTATAATGTATTTTGACAGTTTTTTGCCTGAAAATAAAATACGGTGAGGTAAACTTCATTTCACTATTTTCGCGCTCTATTTAAAAATTTATTGTTGTTCAATTAATTGATTTTAGTTACCGCTTGTAAGAATATAATAATAAAAATAAAACAACAAAAAATACCAAAATGTTTACTGTAGTTTCCTTAGCCTACTCGTAAACTTATCAGAGCTTTTCGGAAAACTCGATAGAATTTCTGATGACAAGAAATTCCAGACGCGTATTGTTATATTTACGAGCAAAAAATTTCTACCGTCTGTGAATTGCTCTTTATAACTTTTTATTTTTAAAGCGTGCTGAATTTTAGAGACATGAATACGGGTAAAATATCAGTAAATACAGTGTGTATTTACTTCTTGAATTTAAGGAAACATTTCCTTAAAACGAATAGTATACCAATACGGGAGAGAGAAATGTTAGAGAAACCACACGAATGTAAATTTACGAACATGTAGTGGGTTAAAAAATATGAAGAGGATAACAAAAAATTTCTCGTCGATCAAAAATGTTATTCAGCAACAGATTATTTCACGTATAATTGCTCATATTTTTGTAGAATGTTTTTAATCGGATTACATTTATTCTTGCTCAAATAATTCACCTCTGTAATGAATTTTCCATCTTAATCTCCAATTTTTTTCCGTTTCTGAGTATTATGTTCGTGCGTGCTTTACGTACGTACGACATGTCTATTTTCAAAACATCCTTTCAAAAAAAGATTTTCACCTGCATCACAAGTAGCACACAAAATCTGTCTTTCTAGGTAACTGGAAAAAGTAGACGGTAAATTACGAATATTATATTTGCATATAAAGATAACTTAATACCTTATTACAAAGCTGGGTATACAGAACAGCAAATTTCGCATCCCTAAGGAGGAAGGTTTGCTTGGTCTGTTGATATTACGCGACGAAGCGTGCGGAAGCTAACTCAATCTACTCTGATTAAGCTACTCTTAAGCCAAATGATACTCCCGGAGTTTGGAAGTCATAGGAAACATCTTCCAGAGAATGTTTACTGTAGCCCAACTCAGTTAACTGTGTTTTTCATATTGTTTTGCAACTAAATAACGTCTCAAAAACCAGAATGATTTATAGGAAACCATTCTTTCATAGCAAAATTAATTTATTTTAGCGTACATTGTAGAGTAATAAATACGGTACTGAACAGTATAATATTATACTTCGAGTGAATATTTTATTACTCGTATCGCTAATAACACGTAAAAGTTTCCTTTATAAATCCACAAACGCTGATAAATAAATAATATGGAGACTAAACTACAGGAAAAATTCTATTAGCGTTTTTCAGGAAACGAATCCAAATTCGCCAAAGAACCAAATAATAATGAATATAATTTATTTAATCGACCTGAAATAAGTTCTCTCACTTGAATTTCTTAAAAATATGTCGAGGCCTTGACCTATTGATGTGAATATCCTTTCGGAGAGCAGAAAATTTTCAATAAGTATAATACCAATAATTTTAAACTTTTCTTTCCATCTTCTTATTAAAAATAAATTACTACAATTAACAAATCTTTATTAAAATTATAGCTGTATTAAGAAATTTTTTAATTGTCTAAAGTAAATAAAATAATGTTTACATTACGTTAAAATTAAACTATTAGACGAAATTAAAATGTTTCCCATCGTTTATTTGTGCTCCGAGAAGTAATAAATACAGATTTAGTATTCAATGTAATGCTCTAAAAATGATTTAACTAAAATAATTCTCTCAGAATTTGTTTTTAATCACTCAGTTGAAACGATTCCATTTTCAAAACAGTATGTAAGAAGCCATTACTCAGATTCCAGAGATCTATATAATTTAGGGTAACCTTTTAAAATTTATGCAATATCGTTCATTCTCAAACACTGATATGAAAGAGATTGAGATTGTACACAGTGTACGGTAGAATCATAATATTTATTTTTGATAAAGCATATAGCATTTTACTGGGCTTATATCTCTTAATAGTGATTTTTTTCTGAAATTTAGCTCAGGAACTTTATTGCCACTTTTGCAAATTGCGGTCTTTAATGAGAGAGGGATGAGGACTCTCATTAAAGAGGAGAAGTGACCCACTTTAAAAGTAATGCAAGGAACAAGGACTAAGGGTCCATTTCCCATCTACGTCAACAAGTGGTTCCTATTAAATCATATAATTCCTTATGAATCATGAAATATATTTTCATCGACTTTTGACTCCTGGATGATTACCATCGTTTTAGAAACTAAGTAAATGCATTTTTTCGTAGATTCAATTTATTACCGTATGTAAAAGTAAATTAAATTAATATCCTCTATACACCTGACCAACGACGACAAGTGCTACCGCAGGCGGATAGTTGTTGAAGTAAATGTGTGGTACCGGCTTTGGTTGTTATATGGAATATACATTGCGTTTGACATTTTAAAATAAATTAATTATTAAAACTCAATAAAGTTTGAGGAAAGGTTTTGGAAAAATTTGCTGCGTTCCTTCGTGCCCACATACTGTAATAAAAAATCCAGATTTGAAATTCTACAGCTTTCCGAATTGACAGTTTGATACCGATCGGAAAAAAACATGGATCGCTCACTTACATCGTACACAGTAATTATTATTTTTTCAACGATATTCGATAATATTAATATAATGTTTTGAGCAATCTCTAATATTTAGTGAATTAAATTATTTTTCCCATTAGACTTGCCCATACATATTCTTAATAATTGATGCACTTCTTAAGCAAAGATATTGAGGATAAAATATAACTTAAACAGGTTATTTAATTACGTAGAGTGATAGATTTCATTATTAAAATCATAAGAAAAATGTATATTTTTACATTAACCTATAGTGTAACAATTAGTATAACAGTCAATTGTATGTATATTTAGTAAATTTCTATACATATTATTATTAAAATTTTTATTATTGAAACAAAAATAATATAAAAATATAAGGAATATTAATTAATCGTTAGTTACAATTTCAGAAAATGCCTAATCATTAAAAAATTGTTTACATGTATTTTTGTTTCACTAAATATTATTCGTTAACTTTGCTGTAATCTTATTTAAAATGCATACATGCAAAATCGGTTTGTGAGTAATCTCGTGGTTTTTAGCACTAGCGTATTTATCGCAGGAGTAGATAGCAAAACCGTTATCACTGCCATCAAAGCTTTCTAGAAATTGTCGTCCTTTATTTAATTTTTTCACCTGAAAACACATCTAAACTTGAAACCCACATTAAATATTAGTTGACATTAATAATCAACATTAATGATGTATTTATGAATTTTGTCATAATACACAACGCAATGTAACTTTTAAATTTTACCACCACTTTTCTGACTCAGTTTACCGATAGGGCGACGCTACCATCGCATCGACACGGCATTAGCTTGGCGTATAAGAACCAAATTGTTTCAATACAACTTTACTTTTTTGGGGGTTAACAGGCTACATGAGGGTGATCCTGAAACAGACAACTCCCCTTTAATAGCATAGGAAGGGAAATGAAAAGAGGGGATGCGGAAGATAGCCAAGGATTGACTAGGGCCCCCAGGCTGTGGTTTAGGGATCCTACCCGGTGTTTCACCTAAAGAGATGCAGAGAAACACTAGAAAACCTGCATCAGGTAGGTCGGGCATTGGGTACTATTCTCACGCCTTTCCAAATGACGGGAGACGAGTTTGCTGTGGGGTCGCAGCATTCTCTTCTCCATGTCTACACAAGTTTCAGGAGACAGTTGGTCGACTGATCCAATGGAATCAGCGGACAACTCTTACCATATGCCAAATGTCTTCGACCCCTGTATATATACCTCCTAAAATTGGTGAAGGTGTCACGGCATATGAGAACTTTGATAAAAAACCCAGAGAGAGTACGAGGCATTTCCAACATAATGAGGTGAGCCCCGCAGTTATTATTGGGGGAAATGCCTGCGAGAGAAATTCTCACAGGCATCTTTCGATACAACATTACTCTATAGGCTTGTTGTCCTTGGAGATTTTGGCCTACTGATACACTAACCTGTGCCGCTGTTTACGTCCGTTGATCGTTGGGGTCCGAGTTCCTTAAAGAAAACTTGACCAATTAAAAACTTTTCGTGAAGCAATACCATATAGTGACGTGTTCACTATGCTGTTACTTCATGGACGTTCGTTAGCCGTGACGTTCCCTATTTCGAAAATTGTGAATGATCTTTGCCCCATGAAGCGTTAACTACACAATATTTTCCAAGTCATGCGTATAGCACTACTAACAACGTAAATCCTGCTGTTAACAGTCTAAACAATTTCAGAAAACGTTGCGTATCAATACGGTAAATATTTTTCCGTCTACAGTGGTTCCAGTATTTAAATTTAGTTATAAACTCCCTGTATTTGTGTATTCTGTGGTGTGCGTTTGCATCTCACACGTATATTTATATGAAAAAATATTTTCCCCAAAATAACTTATTTAAATTGTGTATACATGTAATAGAGTAAAATTATAAGTAAGGAACCTAGGCTGCTTGCAAGGGCAACGGCAGAACAAAAATGACGCGATTGCTTATTTTAACATCCAATTGAGATATGTTATCCATTAGAGAAATGCGAAGACGTACCATTAGAGGTTTGGCAGGTCAGTCCTTAGACCTGAGAAAAATTAAGAGAAAAACCTGAATTTGTGACTTGGAAAACCTCTCTCGCAATATAAGCACGTGTTGCAACAGTATGAGAAGGAAGGGACTCCGACCTTCGACCCAGGTCAGTCCAGAAAAAAAGGACACGAGCCATCGATAAACGCCAACCTCGAAGAGGATGTCAACACACTCCGCCACCTAGACGAAGGCGGGACATAAGACGGATCGGAGCAGATTTTCAAACATTACAGGACATAACATCATTACATTATAGCATTGCATTATATAATTACATTACATTGCTTTCGAGAAGAGTCTACAGCATTTTCCGACTATGAAGACCATGACTTGGAGGTTTCTAATAACCATTCCAATAGCTGATTGTTGGTGTTACGACGACGAGAAGAGGAAGCCAGCAAACCACAGACCGACTACTGCCTGACCAAAATCAGAGATATACTATCATCCCAAACGCCTGGAATTTCGAGTCGGTGATGTACAACATTGTCGTTTCTCGCCCTGGCTATATTTTGAGTATTAGTAAATTTCGAAGCCAATTTTGTTTTTACATACCCCCACTTAATCCCTAGAAGATTCTGTTGCTCTCTGGAGCTCTCTAGCAGTCGGCCCAAAATTATAATTATCTTTGTAGCTTAATGTTTTATATAATTTAATTTTTGTAACCCGTATTGTTTTAATTTAGTTTAATAAAATTGTTCAATTTTTTGGGGGGTGTAACCGCCCTTAATTGTGTACTCTTTACGTAAATTTAATAAATAATATTCACTCAATGTCACCGTTCCATTTTTCATGCCCTTGTCATACCAATTAAATTTTCTTGTTCTTCGTCCCGTGGATTTCAGTTTAGAAGTTATTTCTCCTTTCTGTGTAATCTGGCGACTGAAATTTTATACTTGTAATACAATCCATCATCTGTTACTAGTACCTGACTAACTCATTCCTCAACTCGTCTCAGCCTGAAGATGACGACAGAGCACTTGGTTGTCGAAACGTCCCGTTTTCATCGCACCTGAACCCGAGTGGAAACCCGAGAACTATTTCTGCATCAACTACACCGGGAAAGCCTAAGCTCGCGTATTACTTCTCGTATATTATTCGGTAGCACGCTCAACTAGAATAATGATTTTTAACATGCAAATTTTAGTAGTTTTTAAAGATTTTTATGACACTACTACCTATTTAGATCAAATATCACACAGGATTTGAATATAATACTGTAAAATTAGCTGCGAATCTTCTCAATGCCAGCTTCAGTCTTTAATACCTGGGAGTACCGCGTTGATTGACTACTGTAATTGTTTCAGCCCGGTGCAATATATAAATTGACTCTAGTTTCCTGTTCAATATGTGAATTCACCAGCAACCAGCGCGTCACATTTTTTTACTTTTACTGTTTCATGCTTACGTATCCCGACAGAATTTTTGTTCCTACATATCCGACATGATGACTCACGGCACTTTAATAGACTCGAGAAATTTCTTAATAAATGAAATAAGAACGCCATCTTAAAATAGACTAAAACGTACCCGTTCATTGAGAGAGTGAAAAAATCCCTGGTACTTGAATGGAGCTAAAAATTATCCCTGTAGACTAAAGTATTAATAGTTCAAACGGTAAAAAATACGCCCTGTGTCCTAAGGAACTCCCAAAACATATGCCATAATCTTTTAATTCCCTCAGTATTGCCACGTCAGTCACAAATTATCCAATTGTGTTGTTGTTTCCGTAAAATTGGACATGCCACCTGTTTAAAACGCATTTCAGAATAAATTTGGTGTTATGTAAATTAATTTAAAACAATTGCGTAAAGCGAACTAAACACCTGTGCGCGTTATAAAATAAGTGTTGAAAAATAATAGATCCACTCAACTCTTAAATAAAGAATATATTAATCATATTTAAGTCTTTAACTTCTCATATGAAATTATTTTGGCAGTCATTACAATTATAAATAAACAAAATTCAAAATCCTTGAGAATTCACACTTAAATTATTTCAACAGTCTTTGCAAAAGACTAAAAATATATTAATGTATAATACTACATAAATGGTTAAAATACAAGAATAACTAAAAATGATATGTATCACCATTTAATATTTCCCGAAATTCCAAAGTTACTATTGAGAAAAAGTTGGGGATGATTGCGAACAGTGGTGCTCTGAAATATGTTATAAGGTGGCTTTAAATAAAATGGGAAAATACAAACTGATTTTATAATATCTCTAAAATTGTTTCCAATCATCCTTTCTGGTGATCAATTGTGGGAGTAGCGAAATGTAATGAAATAGTCGCACCGTATTGCGAGCAATTAAATATGGCGAATGCCCTGTATTCTGCATATGCCGTCACACTCATATTTTTTAAATATAGTTCTATACACGTTTCTGCAAGGAGTTTAACCTCCCCCCTCCACCGACAGTCGTTTTCTCCGGAGTTTTAATAATGTATACATTTATTTTTGTTGCAATTTATTCACGCGTTTATATTCGTTTAAATAATATACAAACACATTTTTTCCTCTTTTTATCTCTTCGGCCCTGCACCGGTTTGAGGGCCTTGGCATACCGGGACGACAACGGTCTCCCATCTTCCGCGACACATTCCTAATTTGGAGTGGTACGTGTTCAGCGTATCAATTCTCCTTTAGCCTGAACCCCACTTTTCAGGACAAACAAACATATATCTTTTTCTATTTTATAGAGTACTACTGAATTATAACAGTTGTAAGATACGATTAGTATGAAATTATGCAGTCCGTCCATTTACCCGCTCTGTATTTGGCTGTAAAAACATATTGTACGGTTCGTAGCGTTAGGATTGATTTGATAATATTTTATTAACATTGTTAAATTGTAAAGTTTTTATATTTAACACTCCCTGTCAAGTATTGGTTCTATCTAATGCAACTACCTTCTGAAGTAACAAATAGAATTGAATGATAAAATACCCATTGATTATATAGACAGGAAGTATATAATTTTAATTGAGTAGAAGGATCTTTAAGTAATTACTTTTTCAAATGGTGGAGGACAATTAAATATAGATTAACATTTCAATTTAACAAAATACTTTCAGTAACATTCAAAATCAGGTTCTAGAATATTTCTTAATATTTCTTGCGATTGCGGGTGTCAATTTCATATTACTAAAGTATTTTTTTACATAAAATCAACAAAGAAATTATGGAAATCATCGTTGCAACTGTCAGCGTCACTGCTCATTAGTTTTTAGAAACTTGGCGTGAACCAAACAACATTTAAAAATTACGAAATGTTTAACGTTATTCATTGAGCAATTATAAAATTCTCTTTGGTTTACAGCAGCATGGCGTATAATGAAGTAAGTAGCTGTTTCCCTTAATACGTGTCGCTTCTCGCCGCTGGTGCAAGATACCTCTCGAGAGGGAGACGATGTTGAATATTCATAACCTGGTCTTAGACATATATTAGTATAGCGCCTGGCGGCTTTCCAGAGTCGTTTCAAAACATGCAAAGAGTTCCTGTCGGATATTGTACACCTTCATGTTCACGGACGACTTACGCAACATGTTCCGTGTTAACTGCTGGTCCCGGAGATTCCGTATACAAACACTGTACTGTGATAAACTAATTCTTTCTTACTGTTTCACATTCAACATAATTGTATTTAATTTGTCAAATAATAACGTAACACCTATATAAATAAAAACTTTAACGGTTATCTGTATTTGCAAACTACTATTTCTCTAAATTTTAATTGTCACGTCTCACACAGTCTCATATTTTTCTCTGCTTGTTCCTTATAAATAATAAGTTGAGTACAAAAAAAGACGCTAAATAAAAGATATGATAATGTCAAAGCGTGATTTGCATGCGTTATCACGAATTGTCTTTACACATTATAGACACTTTACACTACTATATGTAAAACGATTCCTCAATTTAAATAAACACATAAATCAATTAATTACTTAAACATAACAAGTGGTCGAGTAAACTGCATTATTATGCAAACATTAATGCAGTCTACACGACAACATCCAAACACAAATTACTCTAGCATTGTTACACAAGTAGTTCGCTCAATCAAATCTTCTGATACAGAATGGAAAATATTAGTTAGTATTTTATTAGACCGAGGAATGCAATAAATGATTTCGCGTTCAAGATATAAATGATTTCATGTTTGTTCTACATTTTTTACAAGAAAAACACTAAACTATTACTATTTAATACTCAATTTAGATGTACATGGGCAGTCGGAGAGGAACTGGACACTTACTGTTTATTAATTTTTGTAAAATAAAGGAAAAACGAAAATCAATTAGTTTATTCTATCATTTATTTAATGTAATATCTATACAATTTAAAACCACGAATTTTGATTTTCATGAATTTTTAAAAAGAAACAAGTTACAGTCCCACACCTTGGGGTAGAACGTGACAAAATGTGTTTAAATCATGAATTCCATAAAAATTAAGAATTTTTTTACACATTTTATGTTTTATTTCTTATATTTATTTTTCATATGGTTGATCGTTGTCAATTTTCCTTTCGGAACGAGAATTTTCTTGCATTAGTACAGTCCTTGCTATTATTTTTCATTTTTTCCGTTCCTTTTCTTTCTTAATCTATTCATTTTCTTTACAGAATCCTGTAGATCATTTTTATAATGCAAATCTGCCAGTTTTTCATTTTTTCTAGATTAACACATACTCCAATCTGATTTACAGCATTCTTCTATAGCACATTTCAAAAGCTATTATTCGGTTCCTTTCTCCAACTCTTACTGTCCACGTTTAGCACCCGTTTAACGTCACACGTCGTACGAACATTTTTAGTAATAATTCCCTAATACTCATACTTATTAGATGTAAGTAAATTCCTTTTATTGCGAAATATTTACTTCCTTTGCTATTCTACTCTTTATGTCTACTTTACTTCTACCATCACTAGTTATTATACTGCCAAAGTAGCATAATTCCTTAACTTCCTCTAAAATACCTCTTCTAACAAAGTTTGTTATTCCACTATTCCCAATTCTACACACCATTACCTGGGTTGTCCTCATGTTGTACTCTCTCTCCGGGATCACGTCCATGTTTTCCAAGTCATATTCTAACTCCCCTAACGCCACAATATCAGCTGCAAACCTTGGGGTTCATGAAGATTCATTCCTTTTCCATATTCATTTTAACTGTCCTTATTGCCTGACCTATATTTAATTTAAACACCGTTGGCGGCAGACTGAATCATTGTGTAACTCCTTTCTTGATTCTTCTTTCTTTTCTTTATCTTCAATTCTAATTACTGCTGACTGTAGAAGTCATGTATAAACCTTCTTTCTCGTTACTTTATTCCTGTCCGCTTCATAATCCTTAAAATTAAACGCAAAGTTGATATTATTTCTATTGTCCCTACATAATTCCTAAATGCAAACTTATCTTTTCTTAACTCGCATTCTATTTGTTGTTCTAACCTCGTATATACTTATATCGTTAATATTTTTCATGCGTGAGATACTAAACTGCTTGGCAAGTGCTGTTTTTGCATCTATCAGACACACTCTTCTTCGCTATAGGGATAGTTATGTTGTTTTTAAAATCTTCTGCTATTCTTCCTGATTTGCAGATTTCTTAACCCATCCTGAACAGCCATAATATTCCTTCTTCTCCCTAAAATCTTATGAACTCTGCTGGAATGTTATCAATTCCTGGCGCTCAGATCTGTTAGCGTCCATAAAAACTTTTTTCCCCAACTATTCATCATCCAACTTCCTTCTTTTTTTAATTACTGACTGATATAGATTTTTACCTAGATACAACTCTTCGAGATATTCCTTCCAACTTTGCACCTCTTCTTCTTTGACTAAAATTTTCTTCATGTCTGCTCTGCTGATGTTCTTGTTAATATTTTTCCTTTCTCCGATCGTTTCTTTGATTTTTCTATAAGCTGCCTCTTTTTTCCCTTTCACCATGTAGTATTCAATCTCTTTGTATTTCTCTTGGAGCCAAGCCCGTTTGGCTGCTTTTAACTTCCTATCTCTCTCATTCTTAAGGTGTCTGTATTGCTCTTTACCATTTTCATATTTGGGGATTTTATATTTACGCCTTTAATCAATCATTTTTGTTATATTTTGTGTTACCCATGCTTTCCTATTGGTCTAAGCTATTCTTCCTATCCGTTTCTTTGGCTGATCTCGTCACTTCTTCCTTAAAGAGTGCCCATTTCTCTTCTATATTGTTTCTTTCTCCTTTCTCCATTAATCTGCTCTTGATTCTTTTATTTGAAACTCTGAAGCATTTCCTGTTGTTTCAGTTTTTCTTATTCCCGTCTCTTTGTTTTAATTACTTTCTTGTGTTTCTCATTTACAGTCTGCATTTCATAATCAACAAATTTGCTCCTGGGTAGGTTTGGCAGTCAGGCACCTTATTCCTATATCTCTCTCATCATTATGTAGTCCAATTAGTAACTACCCATGTAGGTTTCTTCCACGTTTAGAGTCCTCTTTCATGATTCTTGAAACCAGTAGTTTGTCACTACTATCCCCGTTAAAGTCAAACGATGACAAATCTGGTGACTTTGAGGACCATGAAGAATCTGTAAAACGAAAAATAATATGGCCGGGGAAAATGGCTCGGAGACTAGCCTTAGAGATTGTGGTCATATGAGCTGTGACCCCACTTTTAAGGAACCACAAATTGTGATTATTAATCTTCCTTTTTCGAAGCTCCCGTTACAGAACGTTGTTAATCATAGTGATGTTAAAATTATGAATTTCCTGTGACGGCCTCTTCCTTCCCTTCAAAGAAATGCATGGGATCAACTTCACACCACACAAACATTTTTGCACTATGAATTGGTCAATCGTGGAGAGTACAGGAATCCTGTGCAATCCAATACTTACAGTTCTGCTTATTTACTGTTGCATGGAAAGTTGCATAAACAGTACATAGCTGTCTTCGACTTAAAAAATGACGATAATTCCCTGAGACAAAGCTAAAAGTTGAGGGTAATCCCTTTCATGTAATTTATACACGACCATCAACTTGTAATGATGAAACTTCAAATCATCATGCAAAATGTGCCTATCACTTCGAGAAATCTACTACATTTCCGATGAATTACGTGAACCGGAACGGTTTGGACTAATAAAACATGCTGCTGTTACCCTCTCTACGTTTTCAGGTGTACGTGCTGATGTTCGGGCTCTAATGAACCTCCTGTGCGGATAGAATTTACCGAACGTGAGATAGTGTTTCCAGTGAGCATTGCACCCCAACGAGGAATTTTGAATTCGCGACGATACGCTTGGAAAGTGAAGTAAACGGACTGTCCGTTTTTAACTTAATTATAATACACGATATTGTGTCGTCCACTGCGACATTTTGTGCACTAAACCTTTTCTGGTGTGTAACATGGAAATTCCTTGCAACACGGATATCTCCGGCTACAAATATCATAGGGTCGAGGATTGTAGCGAGTCGTTCGTAGTGAGAGTTCTTACGTTAAACATTGTTGGTACAATTGTTTTTAAAATAATTATTTCTGAAATCATAATGCTCACTTAGTTGAATGAAACCTCCCCAAGGTCTCCACCTCCAACAAGGTTGTACTAACCATTCAAAATATGTCTGTTTTTTTTCTGCCCGATCCTATATAACCAAAACTCGTTAAATATAAAAAATAACACTTTTCGAAGCGTTTTTTAGTTACAATATTATAAATCGTTTTACTCTTATTTCGCTATTATTCCAGTTAAATATTTATGCTATTTTATTCCGAATAGTTTATGAAAGCTACTACTTCCTACAAATAGTGTTTTGCACTTCCCTCTACCTACACATACCCAAAGAAACGAAACTATCTCACCATTTTAGCCAGTTTATTTGGCCATACAATTACCGACTCCTCTATTTGAGATGGACAATCGTTCATTATAATTTCTCTCATATTTTCCATATTTTCAACATAGTAGGCATCTAAGGCGTTCGTCTTCTTCAACATCTTCACTGTGATCTTAGAAAATGCTCATACTACTCGTCAAACCTTTTTTTATTACTGAAGGCTCACAGAAAATAATATTTATTATTTGTAAAAATTTGCTTCACTTTATCCCATTCATGTAACAAAATTTAGTGCGAAGCCTCTAATCCACTTTTTAAACAAATAAATAATCGCTGATGGTATAAAAACACATGTTACCGTTCTAACAACTGATAACAGACAAAACAACAAATATGGCAGAAACTTTTATGCGTGGTTACTAGAACGACAACGATACAGTTGTTTGAATAAGACTTATACCAGCCCAAAATTTACAAAATTATCGTTACGTTTTTAAAAAAATGTCCAGTAATTAAAGAATACTCATCTAGGCATCATGGTATCATTATGAAATAGAAAAAATACTAATTGAAACTCAATTTATTATTAATTATTTTTCTGAGTTATGTAATAATATATATTTCTGATCTTAAATACTGGCATCATTATTTTATCAAAAATTTCAATTTCAATCAAATCAATTTCACATGTTGTTTCAGACAGCGTGCTACACTCCTAGAAGATTATTTAAGGTGCTTTTGCTGTCATAATACGTATACATATTGAAGAAGAACGATAGATTCATAAATAAAAATTAAACTAAGTTCACAGAATATATAAGAACAGCTTTCTACTTAGTTGCAATTTACGTTACGTCGTAAAGTATGTCGTACGTGTCAGGGATGAGGACGATGTATCCTGATCTAAATAATTGATAAATTTCACTGAGTGTTGTTTAGATAAATCTTTCTAGGTCATTGTGCTTCATAGAAATCCCCCTACGATAGTGACACAGTAAAGAAAATTTACACACAGTTTAATTACCAAAATACTCCGACGAAAATAAGGTTTGAAAAATCAACGGTTGTTTTTTTAGCATGTTATTATAATTACTATTGAAACTTGTACCCAATTTCTCTTTCCAGCGTAACAAACTGCAAGGCTGTGATTTAGTAATTCCTTCAAAATTTACCTATTTAAAAATTGAACCTGCCAAAACTCATATTTACCAACCAGGAAATGTGGTGAAAAGGTGATTTACCATTTTATTGATTACAGGGAAATCTTACCTCATATTGAAAACGGAACTGTGTTACTGTGATTCCGTAAAGTTAGGACGGGGTTTAGTGGACTGATGGTGACGCAGGAAGCTGGTGGAATGCTGAAGAGTGATTGAAAAGGTAGATCTGTAAATCGAACGCAGCGAAATAAAGCAGAGCACCGTGCGAAGTGGATGAATTAATCAAGATAGTAGTTGCGCCCAGAAGTGGGATGGTTACATCGTTAATCACCAAGGTGACTAGTGACGAAACGGAAAAGTTCGAAACATAGCGTGACGTCACACTTAGAGAATATTATTATACAGAACGTTGACTCTGTTTCGGCAAATGTGGTGTGTGTGGTTAGAGGAATGAAAGAGTGATCTAATCAATATGTATGTAGTCACGGACTTGTAAGATATTTTTATTGTAAACAAATTATATATTTAATTACAATGTGACGTAAAATAATTTACAGTTTATATTCATGATACATTTCACTAAATGGTACCCCATCAGGTGAACCTATAATTACGAAATACAGCAAAAATAAATAAATAAATTGCTGTGACTGTTATCTCGGATCCAATACATTATTTGCATCCAAATGTTTCTGCGTCATTGTTACAAGAGTTTGGAAACGAAATATTTTGGGTTGACAAATAATAATTTTGCTTTAAATGAAGAGAGTGAAATGATTTGTTAAACCCTTATAAAATGACAAATACTCCACACATAGCGTCATAGGAACAAATTGGGTACACTGTCAGTTAAATCCATTTATTTAACCTACAGATCAGTTTCTTCTTAACTAAGTGTTGTGGATGACAATGATTTATAACATTCTCCTGAGGTAAAATCTGTCTCGCCGGAAATTCTGGGGTAGAAAACCTACAGTCAGATTTCTGTTACAGGCTGAAGACAATTTTTAATCCTAGTTCAGACTTTATGAAAATATTGCAAGACAGTCGCAATATAGTCTGTTGTCTGAATCCAGACTTTGCCTTACTACCACATTAATAAATATAACGCGCCGTCTGCTGAAATTTCTCTCTTTGTATTAATAGTGCTATTAAAATAAAAGTCCTTTGACTTTCCGAGTGAAGGGAAGCGGTGCTTCCTTGTACTTTTTCATTTTTCTGCAAAGAAAATTTCTCTTATTAGAGTTCTTCATGTCATCAGTCCTTTAAAGAAATATTTGATGTTAGTAATATAAATTTTCAGAGATAAAATAACATTAATGTACGTGGTGCTCTCTTTTTTAAAAGCTGAAACAAGGAAAATACTCCCTATACCACAAGAGTCGTCGAATTCGACAAGGAATGTCGGTTGCTAACGTACTATAATTATTTATCTGGCTCCGTGTCCTATCCGTACATCTAGGAACTGAAATGCAACTAAACTCGGATTTTGAATTTCAGAATTAAAGCAGACTTCCATAACTTTGTAACTGTAGGAAGGCCACACACGCTAACAAGGGGAAACAGTGACCCTTTCGATAATTATTCTCAAGCGTCTTTAATGCAATGATAGGGTTCACTCTCGCTCGCAAAAGCCGAATAATTATAAAAGACATAAATTATCTACAGAATATACACCAATACTGGTCCACTTTGCATTATTTTCCTTCCCTATCATTTGAGGTTGAAGTTAGGTATTTACAGCTCTGAGAATAACACTAAAGATTTGAGCGAAACTGAAAACTTTTCATTCTTAGGTAATAATTACCATTCACACATTAATAAGTGCTGTTTACAAAATACTTTAGTTTATTGGTCGTAAGAAATATGAATAAAGTATTTGATATAAATTTCCGTAGACGTTTAAGTTTATACGGAGAACTGTGTATCACCCTCTTCCACATCACTATTAGGACTGCACTACAGCTAAATTTGTATGCTGAATACCTGTGACTTTCTCATCACCAAATAAATCTTCAATTTTTGCGTTATTTTCATGTAACGCTCATCCAGTGATCCCCTCTCATGCCGAATGGTGATGAAACAACATCGGGAGAAGCACTAATAATCTCATCTGTTCCGAAAAATATTGTTCGTCGCAAATAACGGCTGTTTATGCATACTTTAAAATTTTTACTCCCGAAATCATTGAGACGCCGACAGACACCTTCAGGGGATGCAAACAATTTACCAAAGTTTCATCGCAATCTGATGAATGGTATAAAGACAAATACGAGACCAACAAAGATACATTAATTCAAATATTCCAGGCATATTGTTACAAGGTATAATCGGTCGTGAATTAAAACTACAGTGAAAATGATAATTTTACTTACACATTTCAGCTACTTTTCAACATAGTACTCGCAGAGACTTGGACATTTTTCGCAGCATATCAACTGCAACGTCGATTCTGTAAATGATTATCAGGGTTTTATTTAAATTATTTAATGAAATTACTTGCTTTAGGATATTATATAATAATTTTACTTATAAAAACAATCACTTAAATGGGGTCCTGCGCTCTAGTACAAATAAATTTAAGGGGACGATTTTTAAATATCGGTGATTAAGGAAATCCCAGTTTTTATCTTTGTTCCCTCTGGCCTCCCTTGTTCTCAATACCTTCTCACTAAAGTGTGACAATTCACTCCTCACTTTCAAGTGTTGTTGCACTCTCCAACTTTCTCCTTCCTTCCACGTTCAACACTCTTCCTCTGCCTCCTCTCCGTTTCAACGACTTGCACAACTCTTCATCTCTACGTCCTCTCCCTTTTAACGTCTAGAACCATTCTGCCTATTTTTCGGCTTCTCGGCTCACAGCTAAATTTGTATATCCCTTCTCCAAGGGGAAAACGCTTTCGCACGTGATGTTTGTTCTGCCAATTCTCAAGAGTTCTTCGTTCAGCGTGGGAATTTTTACACGACACAGGGAACAGTGTCCTCGGAAATTTTGGAGGGTGAATGTTCCTTCATCAAAACATAGTATATAAATCTGCAGCAGTATGTCCCCCGTTCGCCAGCCCGGCGCCGGGAAGAACCACTTCTTCCTTGCTGCCACCAGTTAGAATGTTCTTACTGAATTTTTATATCCTTGAATACTCCAAAAATTTTAATAAAATTGAGGAGTGGTCCTACTGCGCTACAATCCTCCTACAGCCTTTTCGATGGGAAGTGTTTGATCACCCGGACTTTGATCTATATTTTTCATATCTTAGCTCACATCACAGGAGGACAGCAATTTGGTACAAACAACCTGTAGACCTGTGCAAATTTATCTGAAAGCACAGGCGTCTATTTCTATGACGAGAGTATTGAAAAAAATCCCACTACGTTTAATGTCGAAGTTGTAGCAGCGTCCACGTAGAGAAGTAGCAGGAAGGTGTAGCTAAATAATAAATATGTATTTTTCTAAATTTTTACTTTGTTTTTAATTTTCCGACCGGTTACCTTGAAGAAAAACCTAGTATGTATAGACGTCAGGGTGAATATATTTTATTAATTTCGTATTGCAAGAAATAGGTAGTTATCTTAAACTTTAAGACACAATTTATGTGAAACGTTTGTAGTATGATGTTCGTCACCTTCCTCGCTATACGCAAATTTGATGCACTGCTAAAGGAACATTACATTTACAAGGATAGGTCATTTGAAATTAGAAAATAAAATAATTAATTATATTTGCCGACCTCCTGTGGTGTAGTGGCTAGCGTTGCTGCCTCACTACCCAGAGGTCCCGGTTTCAAATCCTGGCATGGGCTTGGATGTTTATGATGTCATGGTCACAGAAACTAGGGTTAAGACTGATGGAGAGTCGATACCCTGACCACGTGTCACTCAATATTCGAAATGTGTCATGTAAGATGACAGTCCGCAGTCGTCCTGGTAGGTCAAGGCCCTAAATCGTCTGCAGAGCCAACGAAGGAGAAGAATTAATTATATTTATCTTATTTCAGTTCAAAGACTTCGATTATATTTTTTTGACCATTTGAAAATACTAAAATGTATGTTTCCAGACTTCCATAAAAATGGTGTATAATTTGTCAATAGCCCCTTCAACAATTTTTTTGGCCAGCTCTTTTTTTTTACATTGTAAAATAGAAAACGTATGAAGTGACCAAATAGGTTGAATAGGCTGGATGTTCTATCCATTCGAATCTCAATTACGTAATTTACGCAATAGAAACTGCATAGGTGTACATCAGCTTACTGACGTGACTAAAGAAGCCTTTACCCTTCCCCAGATATAGACGTTCATCCTAAATGGACAATGTGTATACGAGTGCAATGACATATTAATCCCGGGAGATTTAATGTTATCCCCTTCGTAAGGAGGCAGAAATCAACTGTTTAGACAGTAGTAACATGGTGGATCCACTTCATATATTGAAGCGTCATATAAACTCGTCAAACCTGCGTCGAGGTAACTCTAAACATCGACCACTCTACTGAATTTATGAAAGACACAAATCACCAATTTTCACAATAAACTGAAAACAATGAACCGTGGAATATGCCTGAAGTTACAATTAATCCGCGCAGTTTGACTCGTTGATCTCTCAACGCCATAAAGTGTACTTTTGTCGATTTTGGAGTAGTCCCCTCCAGCAAACGTCCCGATCGATGTTCATCACTTGTGAAAGCCCGACCACGATTAAACTCACTCTATAACGGTTTTAAATTTTGCGAAAGATGTTTCGTTAATTTCAGCCAACAAAGCTTTAATTTCTAGAGGAACATTTTGGTTTTCAATTAAACCATTAAATCACTGTCTGATATCGTTATTATTTATTGATAGAAAATAGCACAATATAATTGCATTAATCGGATGAAAGAAACCTAAACAACTCTATTAATACACCTAACATTCGAGAGCAGTGAAGAAATATTCCTCAGGATCAAGAATATTTACACATATTTTCCCTTTTAATTTGCATTTATTGACCAACAAAAGTAATAAATACAAATGAATCAAAACAAAGCAGTAAAACTATAAAAATAACTATGTACATATATAAATATGATTCAGGAAATGACATTGTCATGTTAATTAAAACAATTAATAGGGAAAGGACAGAGAGATAGCAAGTAGGTGACTTGCCTGAGGTTCATAGATGGTAGATACCTTGTGAGGTTTAGAGTACTTGAATTTTCGGAGGCACCGACCCCTTCATCAGAAAGTTAGGAAGACATGTCCAGTGATCGGCTATATATATATTGCATATTTGCATTCTTAAGATTAGGAAAAAGTTTTCGTATAATGAAATGTAAGGTAACTGTAATACTTTTACATCATAACTTAATACTTTTGCTATTCTATAATTTTTAAAACCCGAATAAAATAAATTCAGCATCGCTCCGTACTTCAAGTTTTTTGTTTCCAATTATTGAGTGCAATATACGACATGTCTGCAATTGGAATACGTTTTTGTGGTTCTATGCGGTTATTAAAATTTTATATCGGATTATTAGATTTCTATCGACGCAAAAGTCGAAGTCTAAATTTACCTTCCAATAATTCTCTTCACTAGTTGGAAATACGATATCAAAACATTTTACTTTCAAAACTCATACTTCTGTTGAACTAAACTAACCGAAATTTATATAAATGAATATACGGACAAATTTACAGCATTTTTCATGCCAATATGTAATTCAATTGACGAGTGATAACTAATTTATTCCTAAATTATGAAAAATGTTTTAAAATGAAATCAGACACACAAAATTGAAAATTTTAAGAATGATAAGTACTTCTATAACATATTCAACAAATATTTTAAAATGATTTACCCAAATGCTTTCCGTTTAAATGTTTGTTCCTATTTAATGTAATTTATAAATGATTAATTTATAAAGACATCTTTATATTTAGGACTCACACTTGAAATCAATATAATTCTTACTACATTGGAAATTTTAATGTCTTTACACATCCTTGAAAGATAACTGCTTAAAATAATTAATTAAACATAATCTGTAACATAATAATATATTGGTGGTATTCAATCCTAAGACTGGTCTGATGCAACCATCCATGCTAACTTATATTCAGCAAGCTTTTTAAATTCCTCATAACTAGCTCATACCACATCCTCTATATTCTACTTAGCGTATTACATCCTTCACCTCCATATTCTGTTCATACCCACTCACTTCCCTCTAATGCTAATTTTACAAGACCCTCTTGTCTTAAAACGAGACCTATTAATCTATTCCTTCTCTTAGTCAACGGCCTCCATATTGTGCGCTTTTCTCCTATTCTGTTTAGAACTTCCTCGTTAGTGATTATATCCTCCCATCTGATTTTCAGCATTTTCCTATAGCACCACAATTCAAAGGCTTCTATTCTTTTCCTTTCCGGAGCTCCTATCGCTCACGTTTCCCACCCATATAACGCCACGCTTACGAACATTTTTAGCAACGACTTCCGTATATTCAAACTTATATTACTCGTAAGTAAATTCCTCTTTTTCGCGAAAGTCTTTCTAGCTGTGCTATCGTACTTTTTATATCTACAATACCTCTACCACCCAAAATTATTACGCTTCCCAAGTAGCAGAATTCCTTAACTTCCGTCAAAATATCCCTTCCCAATCGAAACCGCTTTGTTATTGCACTGTTTCCAAAATTACACTCAATTAACTTGGATTTTCTTCATTAATCCACATATTGAACTCTTTCTTCAGGACTTCGTTTATGCGATTTATTATTTCTAAGTCTTCTTCTGACACCCTAATACTACAATATCGTCGGCAAAGCGTAAGGTTTTTATTTATTCTCCTTGCAGTATGATTCCTTTGAGTGTTATATTTTACATATTTAAAAATATTTAATACAAATACCCGAAAATTTTAATTATTTTGAGGTAATGAGTGATTTATATATGATTAAACCTGTACCTTATGGTTCTCTTGGATGCTAATACTTAAAATGAACTTTTTAATGGGCTGTGGTCCTATATGTTATAAGGGCCTCTTCTAACATTTCGCGCTGTAAAATTTCAAGAGCACAAAAACTGATTCGCTCGCTTTGGAAGGGGATGGGGATGCAACGTTACTGTTGTAATTAAGTAGACTGATCTGATGCAACCCTCCCTGCTAACCTATTCTGCGCAAGGTTAATTTCGGCATAATTACAATGACCTCACCACACAGTAATCCTCAATAACGGAGTGTCTTTTGTGTTTCTATTCATTCATGAATTCCTGAGCCCAGAAAGATTTTTCTCTGGTAAGTATGCTTTCCTTTTATGATGTATATGCATAGAAACCTCTTCGACAGCGGCCAAATTAAACTTTCGTAAACGGATGTATCTGTTGTGTTCCTTAATTCGGGTTTCAGCTTACCGGCCGGATTCCACAATATAATTTTTTCCAAAATCACTCTGTATTTCGTATACCGCTTTTATCAGTTATTTGACTTGTCTTGTCAGTCAGGAGAATAAGAGCAGTATTGTTTAAAATTATAAATATGGGTGCTATAAAGCGTCTGCCTTGGATTCTACCACAGTTTTGGAGTTAATTTATGAAATATTAAATTTCTCTTACCTTATTTACTTATTTATTTTGGATTCTCATACAATTTATTATCTGGAAAACAACCTAATTTACTAATCTCACTGAAATCATCTGACGAAATATATAGGCATTAACATTATTATAAAGCACGAAATTATTGGACTTTATTGACACGAATGATATAAAATTCTACATTAATATTAAATAATTGTCTTTGTAAAGGTCTGTGGATTATGTAAACCGTGAGGGTCACAGCCTAACTCAGGCCAAATTATATAAAAATAGAATTTATTTTGTAAATATCCAACCTCTATTAAAGGAAGGAATACACAAAAACTTCGGTTTAACTCCCATTCATCTATAGACTAAGCTGAATGTTTGCGTTACACTGCCTGTACGCTGACCCATATTCATTTTGCATCACGCCCACAATTTACGTTGATGACATGATGAGACCGTTTAAGATAGAGATTTATGTTCACGCGGGTGGGAACCAGGGTACGATAGTCAACCTCTCGCATATATACTGGGTTCAGGGAACTAAAATACAGCTTAAGTTTTTCATTTTAATGCATTTTAGTTTAAGCTTATGATACACAATTTTTGTAGTACGCTTCATAAAATTATCTGTCTAAAACAGAAAGAAATTGCTGGAATTTACAAATTCAGTCTACAGATCATATATGATTTACATTTTCTCAAGTATGTAACGAAATACGACACGAACATCAACCTAATGGTCAACTTTAGAATTATTGAGCTCAGAAGAAAAAAGTAGTTCACGAATCCAGTTATTGAATTAATTGCTTTAATGAAATATTCAATTTATAATTGAACGCACATAATCATGACATTGGAAGCACAATGTGCCGGTAACCAATAACAAAGAAAAGAAAAAGCAACCGCAGTTATATAAAATTGAGAACAACAGTAGCGAAAGGTACATACTTTTTGTAAACTGTTAACAACAAAACTCAAGATAATTTTCAAGAAATTAAGTTTTAAGAACTAGAATATCTACTTAAAACTCATATATATTTGGTATAAAATTTGTATTCAATAAATAATTTACAAACAAAATAATTTCAACAATACGATTTGTAATGAGTCGGTATCGCCAATACAAATAATTGCTTGTTTTATGCAACTATTTGCTCATTTATTAACATACTTCCTTAGTTAATTTAATTATTTGCTTGTTTACTTTAAATTAATGGCTCGCTTTTTTTAATTAATTGGAACAGCTAATTAAATTATAAATCAACTCAAATCAGTTTGTAACGACGAGTAGACATTATTATTTGAAAACCGCAAAAAATATTAATACCGAAAATTTTATATACAGTGTGTCCAACAAAGAATGTCCCAGTTATAAAATTTAATAGTATCAACGGTCGAGCTTCTGGGTACTATTCTCTCACCTTTCCGATTGCTATGGGGTTGCATCATTCCTTCTCCATGTCAGCACAAATTTTAGTAGGCAGCTGGATTCAATGGGAACAGCGGACACCCCAGTATATACATCTCCTAAAAGAGATAAGAGAGAGTACAAGAACCTCCAAAGGAAAGCCCAATAATCAATCTGGGGTCAAATACTGTTCTTTTTTGTTGAGTTTTGTTTGCATATCACAATTAAAGAGTAAGTAAAATTTTTACTTGCCCGAACGAGAAAAGCATCTTTTTTGTTATTTTTCGCATAGAGGCTTTCTAGAATGGGCGAAAATACGTCGCCAGGTGAGTTCTATATTCGAAACTTAAAAAAAATTAGTATTAAAATTTACTTTGTTAATAGTTTTTCCCTTTGTGACTTTATAACGATCGTATCGTTTTTCACTACCTAATGATTTTTAAGAGTTGAGATACAGAACTGAAGAGGCTATCGCATTCATTACTCTGGACTAGTTAACCAAAGTGTGGGAAGAATTAGATTCTAGTTTAAATGTGTACCATATATCAAAAGGGGTACATACATTGAGGGGTTAGCTATTCCAATACTTCGCCACAGAGCACTTTTACGATTAGCTGATTGACAGAAATGAAAGATGGCTAGCAGAATTGACAGGTAATAAAGGGGACTATTCAATGGGTATTTGAAGGAGCTAAGTCGGTCACCTCTAGAAATCGATACCCTCTACTTTTTGAAACTTGTTGTAGAAAGGTGCTGTGTTAAAAGGAGACAGAGCGCTTGCAGTGCTTCATTCTACTCTACTGTTGATTCAGTGCAATTATTGGTAAACAATAGTTCGAAAAGATTTCCTGATCCTTAGATCTTTGGACTGCTGCGTGAGTTTGTATCTGGAGCGAGCTACCCATGTTCATGAGGATAAACCAGGCGGTGCATTTTTCCATTATGAGAATGCTACCAAACAACAAGATTCGACACTGCCACAGCAGAGCGGCTGTGCTGAAACGTCCAAAGTATGCAAGACTGAATCTATTAGCAACCGTATGCCACAGTCATAATCAGATTGCCGTGAAAAATTCATTTCTCGCGATTTTATACACAGTCAAAAATTACCGTAACTTCGATTTCCCCACAGCACCTACTTTAAGAAGTGTCTTTTAAACGTAATTGCCTGAACAAAATTCATTTCAACTTTCGTAAATATTGCAGACTTTGTGTTGCACCCAAAAAATGTTGTATTGAACATTGACTGTGCATTATGAAAGTGTAACAATAAACATTATTTGCTGATTTCCGAAGTCCTCAGATGTACCCTTTCAATAACTCAGATATGAATGTAGAATGATAAAAGATGGAAGATTGAACAGTGTTAAGGAGACAATTTGATGTATAATGTTACGAATTCAAGCTCAGGATATCATGAGAGAAGCAATAATAACACCTCAGGTAAGATATATCATACTGATGGAGGAAAATATTGCGGAAAGATAGTATTCGGTGATAAAATAATAAAATTACTGAAAAATAGTTCAAGAATTTCTAAAGCAGCGGGTGATACGCTGAAACTCAAAGTGATAGCAGATGACTGACAAACGAAGAGTTATTAAGAATACAGCTGGACCTGCTAAATATAAGGACCCTAACCTACAGAAGAAATATTTCCTGAGATCCAATCTGAGTTGTAAGAATTATAATAACTGAAAATATTAATAAATGACTTAATTTTATAATAAGTTAATTACATTTATCAGAAATAATTTAATAACAAAAAAACCTATCACAATATTACAGATAGAGCATACCTTACAAACTCAACGTAAAATTTATTTTTTAACGTCAATATCTGGCTCATTTTAAAGGAAGAGTTCGGAAATGTATGGAAATTATTTATAATATTGCTGATACGTTCTAGATTGTGGGCTAAATATGGTATTCATTTTTATATTTTCATGATGAAAAAATGGTCCTATCTGATGAAATGGTGATTTTTAAGTATGCGTTTATCAAAAGTCATTATAGATACTACAGTAAAATTTTAACAGATTATTTTACCTCATAGTATGTGTGTGGAAGAAGAATAAATTATATGATTTCCTAGAGATAGATAAAAATACATCGAAATTTTTCAAAACAACAGATATTTTCAAATAAACGAAATAATAATATTTAATTGTAATAAATTATTTATTCTCCATCCACAAATGTACCATAAGTATAAAAATAAATTGTGAAAAATTTATAATTTATTTATAATGGTTTTCCATAAGAAGTTACCTAAAATCCATGTTTTAACATTATGAAGATAGGATCTTTAACTTCTCCTAACCTATTTCTGTCAAATTTGTCTTCATTCATGTATACAGTGGTAAGTTTCTATGTGTATGGGTTGAAAATGTTAACTTTTATGGTATATTACATGAGAACATACAGGTTCTGTAGAAGAAAAACGTAAATGATTATATGAAAAATTTTATTCGTTAACGATTAATTAAATCTTTTTTTAAATTAGTTAATCTTATTTGTTTTCTGGTTAGTAATTAATTTATTCAATAATTATAGATTCTGACTGTTTCAGTTATATTTATCATTATATTGTTCTTGATTTAAGGACGTTTATTTTACATCAAGGAAACCAGGTCCCCTTCCACGACATTCATTACAACAGTTACAAATGAAGTGGTACTGAATTGCAATTACACTTGTAGTACATACAGTCCTTAGGGTATGAGAGTTTTCGACAAATTGAAGTTTCGACACTGAGGGGAAATTCAATTTGTAGCTGCGGTGGGTCTGCAACCTCCTCTTGCTGGATGAGCCGCCAGCGTCACATAAGCCTCTCGTCTCCAAACACAACACGAAGGACATAGAGTACCTTTGAAGCTGAGTCAAGGGCTTTGTGACTCCAGGCATGGCTGCCGTCACACAGGAGCGGAGACTTTCCTTCTTCCTGAGAACGACAACTCCTCTTATAAATTGAAGTACAATTCATCCCATCTCACAAACGACTTGAGGCAAATGTCAACGGTTGCAGTGCAACGGACGGATTCAGATCTACACTTCACCTATTATAAGGCCTTATATGTCTAATATGGTATTGTTTAAAATGATTTAATATAAACCTTTCAGACCCATGTAATAATTTTCAAATATAAAAAATATTTTTAATTTGACGCATATTTTGTTTGCTTTAAAATTTAATAATTTGAATTTTTTAAAAATATATAATTTATTTAAAATAAATTGAGACTCATTATTGTAAACTTTCCCTGATAAAATCTTCACGGTTAACCAACCGGGTCAGGCTCATAAAATGTCAGGCATTGTCTAATGACGACGGTAGAGAACGTCCGCGGAAACGTTGAATGATTTTATAAGCCTGACCCGGATGATTAACGGTGAAGATTTTGTCATGAATTAAGAATTTTCTCCTGTAAAATATTGGGTTTTATCGGTATACCTTTTTTCTAGTTAAGGATAACGAAATTTATGAAATGATAACATTTTATTAGTCAATTATATTAATTAATTTTTATAATGCGATATAACTACAGTTAACCACACTAGAATATATTTTATAATATAAATATTTACATTTTTTTTGAAAATAGAAAAATATTCTATATATTTGTTAGTCATAAGTAAACTTTACATTTATTGACATTAAATGTGACACGTCAGTTCCGTTTGACCTGAAATTGTGGTCAGTGATCATAATAAATATCATTTATAGAACGTGGTGTAAACAATCTCCGCTTAAAGGGTTCCTGTGGAGTGCTGCAAGGCTTCCCACTCTTGGCTGATGTAGACACTCCAGTTTGAGTTAAAGTTGCAGAAATGTACGCCTAGAATTTAAGTAGTATTCAGATTAATGTCCTTTTTTGATATCTCGGATAGTGATACCAGCTGTTTACTAGCGTCACATTTATAGACGAGTACACAATTCTCATGTGCCATTTGACAGACATGCAGTCAAGGGGAATAACTTCAAAAACATGTCTGCAAGGTCTACCCTACCCAAAAATATTTTTTATTCATCCAGTATTTCGGGCGTGTCACTTCAGTGGACATCTTTTCGGCAGCACTCAGTCTTTTGGATCGATACGAGATAAAAGGAGATGAAATTAATGCTTTTACGATCAAACTGGAGCAACATGATCATTTTTCTCAAATCTACGGGCATCGTTTCCTTTGCCCTTTTTCTTTAACGCATCATCAGAACTTAAATGACTTTTCCCAGTTCTATCGCTTCTTAGGATTCCAAAACAAATAAATTCCGTTATCCTTAAGGGCTAATGAAAACCTTTATCACAATTATGATTCTGAGGAATTTATACCGTTAGTGCCATTGAAATATCAACCTGAAAACTTCAAATCAAAATTTTCACATGTTTCAATTCCTACAAAAGTCATACATGATTGACCAGCTGTCAAAAAGACGTTATATGTCCATTTATATTTCTGAGTTCTTTAACCTTTGAAGGGAATTAGTATCTTCTAGAGGCAAATGTCGTATGTTTTCTGCTAGGATAGCAAATGTCAAACTTTTTGAGTAAGATTATCGTTCCCTGAGTCATTCGCCTACTTTTCTGCAGAAACTTTCAAAGATAGACAATATCGGGAAAATTTTATACTATAGCCTTCCGCCAGAGGTTAAAAATAGTACCTACAAAAGCTTCGTGAAGCAGAGTAAAACTATTATTTTAAATGGCGCTTTTTACTCGGTACAGGATTTTCTTAATCGTCCGTCTAGTATTTAAATCAAGGTTCCTGAAAAAAGGGTTGAATGAGCTGCCTTGTAAAATGGCACATCACATATCTTTAAAAATTTTATTCAGTTTTTTCTGCTCTTTTGTTCGTTTGTTTCATGTATTTGCCTGGAGCTACGACAGAGGGAAGGACAGTTTCCTGGTCGCAGAGCTCCAAGTACTTAAAACTCCATTGCGTGTTTCTCAGTGTGTGCTTGTTTGTGTTTCCCAGTGTGTGTGTGTGACATCGTGTGTCCGTATTGTGTTTATATTGAATTTTGTCTGTATACACTTTCTTTTACTAATTTATTTTAAGTTGATTTGTCTTTAATTATGTACTTTATTTTGTTCATTCTTAATTTTTAATGTATGACGTATCCTATTTCCTCAATCGAGGACTAATGGAAACAACAATAAAAAATCTACAGAAATATGTTCCGTGGCATAGCGTCCGCAACAGATACTTTCGTAGCGTGTAGTTGGATATTAACTTTCTTCCATCACATAACAAAATTCGTATAACTTGCCCCACTTCGTGAATTGTAGTTTGCAAATCTACTTTGAATCGTTCAAAAATACATTTGACAAAAAGTTTTTTAAAATAGTGCAAATGATAGAATTCCTCTGCAGGTGGAAGCGGCAGGTTGTATCTGGAGGAAAGACGGATTGGGGTCAAAATCAATTTTTCTAAACATGTTACACCGAACCTTTATCTATATTTTCTTCCTTCTGTAAATAATCCTCTACAATGTTGATTGTTTTGTGAAATGATTCCACATCAACAAAGTCGTATTTACAAAACACACTACGTTCAAATATAATTATCGTCAAGAACCCCTTCAAAAATATTATAGATATAACGGATTAGGCTCTTCATTTTGATACTAAATGAACATATTTTTACTGCTTAACAATTTTTGATATAGCCTTTATCAGTCTATTTACCCTTTCATATCGTAAAAGTTTTTCAGGTGACAGTTATTATTATGTTTACTTTGAATGATAATAGGATGAAATTATTTGCCAATTTTGATATGTTATAATTTTTTTAATGAGTCTCAGTATGAATTAAACGGACTCCAGTAAAAGAGGTGTGTTGTGTCAACCACATTTTCACCATATAAAGATATGCGACCCTCAGATTTCCCACAATTCATGTATTATTATGTAGTAACACCATACTAAACAAATTATACAACTGATCAGAATGCTTGAGAAGCACAGGTGTGTGTATTAATTAAACAAAATTTGGTGTCATTTAACATATATGTCAAAATGACAATCAAATGTTACGTATACGTAATGCCAACCGCAGTTATTGTAATAGTGTTGCATGTTAATGAAAGAAAGTTCAGAAATCAATATCGAACCAACTATTCTCTAACTCATTCATGTCAAATGATAATTAGCGAAATAATATGTTTTGCATTGATTAGTTGTATAACTCATTTAACCTTAACAAAAATTTAAATCAATAATTAAATTGTTTTTGTGGTATTTACAAAATTAATACATTTATTCTGCATTGTGTTTCAACAGAGATCATGAAATCATATATATGATCCGAAATATTAGGAATGTTGGAAGGGCGAACAATCGATGGTGCAAATTCCTTACTCATCATTTATTTCCACGCATTTGAAAAGCATGCCATCTGTGCTATATGCATAAATGCTTGGAATATTACACCTGTTAAGCATGGTGATAATTGACCAAAGAGAAGGTATATTCTGTTGACTACAACGTGGAAATGCAACTTTTTCTTCTTATTTTAATATAATAACTTAGTAATCGAATTTATACTGGTTTAGTGAAACAAATATATATGGTCCTAAAACATATTTTGTAGTTTCTTTATTAGAGACTGATTTACTAAGGATCTGTGATTCAAAATAAGATAAAGTAAAAATTAAACCGTTGTTTTATGACCCCAGAAATAAATATAAGACAGTCAAATATGTATACTTATTAAAACAAAACTTATTACAAATATATATTCATATTTGTTTGAATGTGTAATAAACTGTCCATATCAAGCGAAGGCGACTGGTAAACTCAGTTTCTGCGGCAAGTGCAACATTATTTCGCTTATTTTGAATATAAATGCATTAGAAACGAATTCTATGAAAGGTTAAGTGACTTTGTCTCCAGAGTCGGCACGTGATGTACTGTAAAGATTAAGAACGTAAGTGATCGAGTGAAGGCTTTCCGGGTGTAAGTAATGTACGAAGTTTTCTTGGGCTTCCAACCGGGTGAAAACACAGAAGATGGTAGCAATGACAGCTGCAGAAACGTCGTGGAACTACTGTGTTTTCACCCAGTTGGAAGCCCGAGAAAAATTCGTATAAGAACGTAAGTGGTCGGAAAAGTGAGAAATGATAGGAAGGACAGGATTTTGGTAACAAATTTAGGAAGCTTTTGAAAGAGGAAACTGAGAAATGAGTCTACGTTCACGCGTATTACAGAAAAGGTGGAATTTGAACATGAAAAGCGGAGATAGGAAAACTTAACGAAAATCCTAGCATAGGTTAACAATTGGGCTATGCTGATAGTTCTACAGAAATCTCTGACAATAAGTACTTTATCTGAGCACGACGCATTTTTTCACAACTACCAGTTCCAACATAACGTTGTTTTTTTTATCACAGCCAGTATGATGGTTCACAGTACTTTAATCGAGTCAATTAATAACCTGTTATATTAAATGAACGCCCTAACTTAAAATTTTCCAAAACATTGCGGTGCATTAGGAGAGTCTAAATATCCGCGGTTCTTTAATGGAGTTAATATTACCCCGGTAATATGATAAAAATATGCCCCGTACATTAAAGAAGTAAAATATTCTTCATGGTGTCACAAATATTTGATTGCCTCAATATTGCCACGACTATTACAAATGTTTATGAAGAAAACAACCATTTATAAAACGCGTTGCGTAACGCAATAATTTAAATTCAGCGCACAGAGAATAGTTCCAGCTGAAATAAGAATGAAATATATATAAAACAAACTTAAAAAATAATTAAAGACAACAACTAGATAAAATCTTAATTATGCGCAATGTCGTTAATTGTTTGTAATTCTCCTTGAAATTATTTCACCGAGAAATTCATACGCATCGAATAGTAATGATTGAATATGACTTTCGTATTTAAAGATTATTAACTACTCAAAATTCAAAACAACACTCTCAAAATTCTCTGTTGAAATTTTTTGTCCGTCTTCGCAATTGACAACAAAACTAGTAAATTATAATAGTTTGAGAACCTTTTAATATTCTGTGAAGTTTGTATTGGAGGATTTTGGGTAATTGGGCAACAGCCACGCATAACCATGGGCACTGGTTTCCTGAAATACAAGGTTATTCAAGAAACACATTTCAAACATTTATTTTTTACAAAAAATGAAAATAAAATTAAACAAATTACAGCGTTCCTGGACAGAGAAAAGTTCAATTTTTTATATACTTAATATGAGCAACATGCGTTACACGAAAAATATTGAATGGATGGCTCTCTTCTTGCTACGCACGTATCAGCTGGTCTGTAGTTATGGAATTCAAAACTTAAACCATTCGACGTTGCAGAGTATCAGGCATAGTATCACCGCAGATAAAATCACAGAAAGTATGGTTTGGTTATGGTCTGTAGTTATGGAATTCAAACCTTAAACCATTCGGCGTTGCAGAGTATCAGGCGTAGTATCACCGCAGATAAAATCACAGAAAGTATGGTATGGTTACCTGGGAGATCACCGGCGATGAAGTTGATTTTCTGCTCCTTTTTTTCCAATCCAACGTCCTGGAAAAATATTATTCCAGTAAAATCGGACGCGGTTGGAGAAGTAGGAGGACAGCGTCTTACATGGACATGAAGTCATCAGAACCATCTTCATGTTGGAGAAATAACCAGTTTTGATTCAAGGGTAGTTTTGTGAGTCTTTTCACAGTTTTATCAGTGAAGAATAGTCCATAGACTTGTTCACAAAAATGCCACAAGGAAAGTTAACCTTCAGTAATTCTCTTTCTTATTGAATAACTGTGGTAGTATTTTCAGTTGCCCAAATTTTAACATTATGTCGATTAACTTTACCGGAAAGATGAAATGTGAATTCACAGTAAAAAAATAAATAATTAAAAAATTGTCGTCTTTCATTTCCTTTTGTCGAGTTCGTCAGGATGGAATGCTCGAAATAACTGAAGTTTGTACGGCTTCATGTGCAGACGGTTTTTTCAGAGCTCGTATTACGTCAGTTGAAAAATATTAAGTTCCTTATTTGCTCTTGTTATGTATTTCCGTGGGCTTCTTTTGTTAAAGTATACGAAAATGCTCAAACCTTCTTTCGAGGAGTGTGGACTTCCCGCGTTTTACAGTTTGTATATGGAACCATTTTCTATAAATTTTCGATGCCTCGCTGCACGTTTCATTTCACAATGCTGATTGCACAACACGATGATTTTTCTTGTTATAGACCATAGCATATTGTTAGAAAAACTGAGGTATTATGGAATAACAGGAACTTTATTTTCTTGGTTTAATTCATACTTACAGAATAGAATGCAAAGAGTAGTATTAAAAGACTCGTGCACAGGTGAAATACATAAATCAGATTGGGGAATTATTAAAACTGGGGTCCCACATGGATCAGTATTAGGGCCATTATTAGTCCTTATATATATAAATGATCTTTCTAATACCATAGATTAAACTTCTAAAGCTATCCTCTTTGCAGATGATACTAGTGTAATAGTAAAAAGTAACAAAGAAACACTAGAAGAGACAAGTAACAATAATTTAACTAACCTGCTAACATGGTTTAATGTAAACGGACTAACAAATAACTGTGACAAAACACATTTCATGCAATTTCACACACACACCGCAACTTTACAATCTATAACACTTAAATACGACAACAAAAATGTAAATGAAACTTCCTCTGTTAAATTCTTAGGTCTCTTAGTAAATAATAAATTAAATTGGACTGATCAGATTAATCAATTACTTAAGAAAATCAGCTCAGCTACATATGCTGTAAGAGCAATGTCCACCTTCAGTGATCTAAAAACAAGAAAATTAGTATACTTTGCATATTTCCAGTCTGTTTTATCATATGGTATTACATTTTGGGGCAACTCAGCAGGCATAGATAAGATTTTTATTAGTCAAAAACGTGTTATTAGAGCAATATGTCAGGTTACCTCACGAACTTCTTGCAGAACTCTGTTAAAAAAGTTAGGTATTTTCACTTTGACGTGCCAATACATTTATTCAATGATGTTATTTTTAATCACAAATAGGCACTTATTTTTGAATAATTCTGATATTCATCCCTTCAATACAAGGAACAAAAATAATCTGTATAAAAAATGTAAAACATTGTCAATTGCACAGAAAGGTGTGCATTTTTCTGGGATATCCATCTTCAACCGACTGTCACATAGAATTAAACAGTTGTCCGATAACCAAGGTAAATTTAAGTCTGAATTATCCTCATTTTTGCTTAGCCACTCCTTCTATTCAGTAAAGGAATTTATAGAAGAATCGGAGACGAGTAATTAGTTTATAATGTTTGGTTACAAAAATTTGTTATAAGTATATTT
Organism: Eucriotettix oculatus; assembly: GCA_034510155.1. NCBI lineage: Eukaryota > Metazoa > Arthropoda > Insecta > Orthoptera > Tetrigidae > Eucriotettix > Eucriotettix oculatus. Next base: position 133,161,126 of record CM067376.1, on the reverse strand, counting down.
ATCTTTTATATAATAAAATAATGTAATAAATGTACACCCTGACTCATTCTACATCCTTGAAGCTTAGCTTCTTTACAGTATCTACGGAATATGATTATTATTATTATTATGTCACCGCCATTTTCTACAGACAAGCAACAGCGTCACTACGGCTTTGACGGGAAATTCTACTCGAATTGTTCAAATCTTTAACTTTTCTGTGTCCAGGAATATTGGGATTATCTTTCGTAGTTTCGAAGAAAGAAATGTTTGAAATCTGCCTCTCCTCATTCAATAATTCACGTTAGAAGGAAAAATTCACGTTTTTTTAAAAAAATATTTCGTGTCTTTCTTTATCATCCTTCAATATATTCTTGGTGTTAATATTGGAAAATATTATTGACCGAGTATGACGAAGAAACAGAATGCTAACAAATATTCAGAACATATTGCGCGCAATTAAATATGGCTGATTTCCCTTTATTTAAATTTTCTGACACACAGATTTGTGGTGACTTACACATACGTATGTTTTTTAACTACAATTCTTTCCACATTTATGCTACTCTTTCGTACATTAATAACTCCAACACTGCTTTCCTTGCATTTTAAGAATGTGTGCGCCAGGTTTTGTGAACAAGTTTTACCTACAAGTTTAAATTTACACAAGCAAACGTACACAAATACAAATTACATACAAAAATAATTTTTTATGATATAGATGGTTATAGTAATAATTATTTTGATTTGAAAACTAAACATGGCAAATGTATCATAGAGATAAATCATAACGCCTAGATGAAAACAGCATTGGCAAAACTAATGAAGAAAAACAACATAATTTCCGAGTACTGATTTTATTTATATCAAATAGTTGCAAGTAGGTAGGAGCTATCTAGACTAAAATACACAAAAAATTAAGATAGAAAAAGAAAAAATGAATAACAGAATTTACAGTACAATTTTATTACACCACATATGTTGGCTAACTAAATCTTGATTTTAGATGAACTCAAAATTAGCATGGAGAAGTGAATGTAAACCATGTATTCCAAAAAAGTGAATTAAGTTCCTTTTCTCAACTAAAATATTAAATTTCACATCCAGTTATCGTTAAACTGTCTCACAATAAATTTTGTTAGCTTTCCTTCCTGTAAACGCCAAATTTGTCATATCAACGACATATTTATTCATATATTTATGATATAAATGTTAATGGTTCATAAAAAGGAATCCAATTACACATTTAGTATTCAATATCACGGTGGAATGGTGTCACTGAATTCGTTGTATAAATTTAATTTCACTTTCACATAATGTAATCGTTTATCGTACCAATTACTGATTGATATTAAAATCAGTTGGTGTTTTTAATTTCCTCTTGGAGCATTTATTAATGGGAATCACATTCTGTATGCAGATATCTAATATCGCTAATGAAGTTATGGTAGGTTAATTTATCAGATTATGAATTTATTAATGTGAAATGCTGATCGGAAAATAAAAATTTTGTAACACGAACCATGTTGTAAAATTAATAATGGAAAATAAAGTCTTTCATTAGTATAACTGCAGCATAATTGTATTACCTTTATCTGAATTTCACAGCTATCAAACTTGCTTAAGTTGAGATTCCTCAGTTTCTAATTTCTTATCCATAATTTTTTACTTGAGTGAAAATAAAACAGTCTATGGTTTCAAAACTTGTTATATATTAACGTTGAAATCTATTACCAAAAATGGTAGTTAATTTTAGAACAATTATCCTCTATCCACCTTAGGGATATCTGGTGGATGAATATATATCTAACCGAGAGTGTTTCGGATGCCCAGCAGAAATCGGGTACTTATTGTATGAACCCGGCACAGTACTTAATTCCAGGTTGATCTCATTTAATATGATTCATCTAGCATAGATAGCGTCGATGTTTAACTCACGCCTACGTATACCATGGTTTTAGAGAAGCATTAAAAGTCTTTTATGATGTCTACATTTCGTAGTAGACTGGGACTGATAGCTGCAAACAACACAGGATAATTAGTTTAGTATCACATGCATGCAAAATATTAACGAAAATAATATATAGGACAATGGAACGTCAAATAGAATGCGAGTTGAGGGGAAGATCAAATTGGTTTTAGGAAGAAGAGACAGAATATTGACTTTGCGAATAATTTTAGAAGACAGGATAAGAAAAAACCGACCTACGTTTATGGCATTTGTAGATTTAGAAAAAGCGTTTGATTATGTGAACTGGAACACACTATTAAAGGTTTTGAAGAGCAATGGAATAAAATGTTAAGAAAGGAGACTTATCCACAAAGATAGGCAGTAGTATTGACAGGTAGAGGAGAGTTCGAAGCGTGTATTGATCATTGGAGGAAGTAGGAGCATGGTGTAAGACTTCGAGAAAGCAGCGAAGGATTGAAGCGTTGGTATCCCAGGAAAACAACAAAGGAAGAAGGACGAAAAGGCTCGGTTTTCCTCAACTTACCAGCAGCTCAAAAGTCGAGCTATATGAAAGAATGACAAAACAACCCTGACTTTTTTCAGCTTTTTCGACAAAACGCAAGTCTAAAATGCTGTTTTATTTATTTACATATTTTAAAATGACAATAAATTGTGCGTATTATTAGACCTTTCACAATAACATAGGTCAATTCGAATGGGCACAGTGAGGTTTCAAACTCGAGGTTCTACCATTTTAACGGAGACAGTGATGGTCATTTCAATATGATATAAGTATTGTGAATCTGATTTAAGTCTAGGTTAATGAATTAATTAAAGAAAATTCAGATAAATCAACATTAAGTGAATTCAAAATAATTTTACATAAAATTAAAATGAAATTTTCTGATTAATTCGAAATATTAGAAGCTTGAGATAGGTTCTAGTGAGAATTAAATAATTTATAATCTTAATTTATTACGAATGTTTAAAATATTGTAACTATATGATTATAATATAGTTAAGAAACTATAACGCATCATGTTAGTGTGAACCCAGAAAAATGCAGAAAATAATTTACACGGGTATTCCCAATTACAACTTATGCTTTTACGTAGCCCGGGACCAACCCTTAATGGTTACGAAATACCTTTGTGAATGCATTAGGTCTTGAGCCATCAGGTCCCGATTGAGGCAGAATGTAAATGGTCTGATAAACTTAGATCCCAATTTGGCACAGCTTTCAGCATCTACATCCCTAGTACCATTAACAAATCCTGTGGGACATGTAAGCTGTTTTCCTTCCTGCTCTCTCACAACTCGCTCAGTTAGTATCACTCGTGAACCGTGACAATGTGCCATGAGAAACACGAAGCATTCCCAAACAAACAAATAAAATTGAAGCTGTTATATTTAATCACCGGAATACACTGATCCAAATGTGTAAGTACTGCTTTATTTATTTTTAAAATAATGTACATTATCACGCTTTGTAGTAGTGGCAAAATGAAATGGGAAATTATTTTGTGCATAACAAACTTCGACAAACGACAATAACGTATTTCATTTATTACACAGCAAACAGATAAATGATAATGGATGTCTTGTAAAGAAGTAGAAGAACGGAATTAATTAGTTACATTTGAAACTTTTAGGTAGTAATCAAATCCTCAGAAAATCGGAAAAAATCCAACCCTACCAATGTTCAACGCATTATATATATATATACATATATAACAACACTTACTTACTCACTATTTGTGTAGGAAAATCATATTAAGAATTTTAATACGTTTCTAAGTTCTAGATAAAATTACTAACTATATATATATTATTTCAATCATTAATGGTTTGAATAAACCCTTAGTATGTTTTATTATAAATTAATTTTCAGTCTTGAGAACTTCTCGTGTCACCCTACACAGGTATCAAAATTTACTATATTTTAAAAAATTATACGTGTCAGCTATGGGTAACTTCAATTTTTTCGAAAACTATTTTTTTTTTCATAGACTGGTTAAATTGATATTATTCGAACCATATAATATTATTCAGGAAATAAATATGCGTCAGTTGACCATACAGTAATTATTGAAATAAATTGTACGCTTAATGGCGAACTATTTTCAGGGGTTTCCGAATTTTTATTGTATGTTATATAACTCATTCTTTATGAACAGTATAGCATAATTTGATTTGTAATAAAGACAAAGTATGCAATTGAAAGATTTTATGAATCACATTGATTTAATGCAATTCTGTTCAGATAAGGGTCCTCATAACGTTAGTAACATTATATGCTAATCATTTCATTACAATTTTAAGTGTATACTTTAATCTGAATAATAACTGTTATTTACTCACTATTTGTGTAGGAAAATCATATTAAGGATTTTAATACGTTTCTAGGTTCCAGATAAAATTACTTTTAGATGTTGAGTAGTTTAAACAATATCGTCTCTTCAAACGTCAACCGTTCCAAATACGAGTTTATAATTTTACATAATTTTATTTATTGAAAATTAATTACAAAGGGATATTAAATTATTATAGGACATTAACAGTAATTTTTAATCTAAAAAAATTGTCTTAATGTTCCGCTTAACGCATGGAAATAAAAAATTAGAGAATCGAATAATAATACAATTAATCTGTGAAGACTGAAAATATTGAAAGATGTGCAACTTAAAAACCATATTTAGTAATGAAAACTTAAATAAATATGTCAGCAGAAAATTTGTTTTAACACATCATCAATATTCTATATTCTAGCATTAAAAATGAAACAAATTAATTTGCAAAATAACCTGTTGTTAGTTTTGCAATAGGAAAAGTGTTGAATTTGGAGTAGTAATCGGTTTAACGTATCTAACCTGAATATATTGGATGTACAAGACGACTATAAAATAGATTACAAAATAAATACATGTCATATAGGTAAAGTTATATTGTACGTTAATAGTTTCAGTCTAAGTATGTACTTTACATGATCAAGTATTAAAATTAATACTCTCCTTAAAATTGTATAATATTATTTATATTTGACTTTTTAATAATAAATAATTTCGAAGGAATCAATTAAGAATTAATTATCAAGAAAAATAATTTGAAAATTTTTATAACAATTCTTTTTCCAAAATACAACGTTTCTTCCAGAATCCGTTGACCTAATCAGAATTAATTATAAACAAAAATATTATGCAAATATTTATAATAACAAAATTTTCTCAAACAACGTTTCTTTCAGAAATCGTATATCTAATCAGACAGGTGTGCACTAGAATCAAACCGAAACAACGATATACGTAAAAAGAAGATTAAGAAGGTTATTTGAGAAGCGTCTTAATTTCTCCTGAGATTAAATAAACTGTTTGTTTAAATTAATTGCGAACAATTGGATATAACATGTTATATAATATTGTTACATTATTCCAAACAAAACTGTGGTTATTGAAGTTGGAAGATTTACTGAAACAAGATTGTTTTAAATTTAAAATAAATTGTATACCAATTAACGTCTGTTTTTAAAAATAGTTAAATTGTATAAATTAGCAATCCATTACAAACTATAAATTTTCACATTTTGGTTGAAATTCAACATTGAAGAAGTGATATGATGAAGTCATGGTGACTAAACTTCGGATGGATTAAGTAATAATTTAAGTATCTATAATTGGTCGATAATTTATTCAATTTATAAATATATAAATTCAGGGGAATATTTATTTGTCCTACGCCACACACATGGATGCACGTTTTTGGCTGTACTGTAATAAAAATTATTCATCGAAAACCATGGTGGTCTGTGGTAGTGTCTATATTACTTTTTCTCGTAAAAATATATTTTGCACAATTTTTAACCATCAAATTACATTTAATTTTTTAAAAAATATTATAATTCTAGTTTCGTTTTGATTATTACAGGCAAATAAAAAATACACTTAAATAACCTTTCTGATTTAGTAATGTGTGTTTGCAACGACACATTTCCAATTCCAGAACAAATTGACCTGTACAGGGACTCCCTATTCTAACCAGTGTCCCATCAACATCATTAGAACTGACCACAGCAGAAACCCAATTAAGCTCGCGAGCTTCAACCTGGGTCCTCGAAAATGCTTCAGACGTGCTTAACATACCAACTAACGTATTAACGTCAGAATATAGTTTACCATCAGTAATTAATTTATTTATAAGGTGCTTTCTTTTCAGATGCAAATGATGTCCTCTTTTTTCCTATCACACTTTGGTTTTCTTTAATACAATCCAATTAATTTCATTTCCTATTACTAAGACAAATATATGAAAATTTTAACGATTGAAATAATAACTCTAACTTGAAGTTTAGTGTTTTATCTATCAGGATTCAGGTTATCAAGCTACATGAGGGTAATCCAGAAACAGGCAACTCCCCTTTAATAGCATAGGAAAGGGAATTGGAAAAAAGGGGGTGGGGTGGATTATGTATAGTTGTAGAGCAAGGTAGTAGGCTGTAGTTTAAGGATCCTACCCGGTGTTTCACACCTAAAGAGATGGAGGAAAACCTCCAAAAAAACCTGCATCAGGTAGATTGAATTGCCACGGAAAAGTTGGACACCTTCACAATCAACTGTGATATATAATATTTGCCCTTAGACGTTCTTCTTATACTATTCATTGTGAAATTTTTGGTGTTTAGTGTTGAACATCCCAAAGTTTTCTTTCGATCATTTGAAGATTTAGGTTCCTTCCTTCCCCCCCTTTCATCCCAAAAAGTTCCTACTCTAAAGGCATATAGAACTTGTAAATGGATATTTTATGAGCTCATGTAGCCTCTCAATCGAGATAATTCAATTGCGTGAAATAATGATTAGGCTTAACTAATATTTTATGTAAAAATGTTTAGTTAGTCAATGATATTTTATAAGTGCAGTGTAGATTGATTATATATATAAATACTGGACCGCACACACTCAATTTTAATTTTCTTAGATATATAGCGATAATCAGACCGAAGTGATGTTTCAAGTATCTTCTCCTTATAAAAATATTTTAGTGTTCCAATTCTTATGTATGTATGTGCTGCATACTAATCTAAACGCTTGGAATAATTTTAACTAATCAATAAACAACAGATATGTGAATGCGAATAAATATTTTTTTTTCGCTGGTTGTGAGATTGTCTCTCGGTATTATACTTATTCAGACTTTCTTAACAGGTAAAATTAATGTAATGTGTGGTAATTTGTTTAGTTTTGTCCAATTTCTTATGACTGTTTAATTTACACAAGTTCTAAATTTAACTGTTTATAAAAATCTCCTCTAAAGGAGAATCTGAAGAAGCTGCAAACATGCACTGAAACATGGAATGAGCTAAATAAAAACTGTGGCTGTATCTTTTTGTTAATTTATTTCATTTAATTTTGAAAAAAAGACCGAAAATTATTTTTGCTTCAGAAAAGGCTTTACAAAACTTTTATTTTACATTGCATTGCTATATCCGTTGTTAATATTTTATAATTCTCATTTGCGGTTGAAAGTGAGTGCGCTCTGAAAATTTAAGTACATACCGTAATGGGTAATGAAACTTTCATATAGACTTTTTATTTCACATGCTGAAATTGCCGCTGCATTCGAATTTCAATTGTGTAATTTCTTTCAGGCATATTTCACAAAATAAAATAATAAAAACGCCTGGTTTACCATTTGCTTTGACGTGTAGTCTCTATTCAAACGTTCCAGTTAAATTATAGCATGGCAACAGGTGATCACATTCTGTCGTCCCGACGTATCAGCAAGCTTCATCACTTTCTGTCAGTTTAAAACTGATAACTTCGAAATCGATGAATCAACTGATGCCCTCTTCAAGGTTCTTAAATTAATACTACAATAACTGATGCTTATATGAAAGCGTTTGGAAGACAGACGTTCACAAAGTATGATAAATTAACCCAAAAAAGTTTGAGAGAAAGAGAGGAATTGATGAATGGTAAGGATAAAAGTATGCAAAAGGGTAACATAAAGCGAAATAGAAAATACTTTTAACGCTTCTAACGGCATGGAAAATTCTGTCCGTCTTCAGGGAAGAGATTCATTCAGAGCTAGAGTAGATTCTGAATATACATGTGTATACATATTATACAATTAAAATATTTATTATTATTTCCTTGTCCGTTAATCTTTATTTTATTTATGGACAGTTTCTTCCTATGTGCGTTGTAAGGAGAGGTTATTATTTGCATCTTATTTTAAAAGTTGCCTAACGTACTGCATCGTTTTCTGAAACTGTAAATCGGAGTTAGAGGTATTAGTTGCTATTAAGCAGAGTAGGCTTTGCGGAAACACCCGCAAAGATGCATTAATCTTGCGAGCTCCCTATACTTACGTCAGCTAATTTCAAATTCCGTTTGTTGTTTGCCTCTAACGACGTGCCATTCTATTCCAAGGACAACCCTCAGGTCCTATGCGTCTAAGACGACATGTTCTTAATTTCCTCTTTCGTGAGAGTTTTTTTTTCTGCTGTCGGAGGAATACTCTGTACTGTGAATGACCGATTCGCAAGTAACGGCATCTTGGTTTGAAATTTATTAGCAATGTTGGATTCAATTCTGTATCAAAATGGCTAGAAATGGATTGGGAGAAGAGGAAGTGATCAGGCGATTGTAGACTGGGGGAATTTAGAAATATGGATACTGGCATGAAATAAATAATTATATAATGATTAAAAGAAAATATTTTGGCGAAGCGGTATGGTAAAGAAACGAAGCAGTTGAGGTTCGGCGTTATGAAAAACCAGTTCCGTGCCCGACCATGCCCGGGTACATTTTTGTATTAGACCACTACAGTCTTTAATTTAACACTAATGCAATTTAAGCGTTATACAGCGCGTGTTGTAAGGTCTCCCTATTCCCTGGTTCTAAGAACCATTTTAGAATGTCTTATTAACAGAGCGAGATATATGTAGGAGAACTATGTGAATCTCTTCTTTTTTGTCATTTCTAGAATCTCATCTTGATTCCAATATACGTATTTTATTTTAATTCATACTTATCATTACGGAGATAACAAAATGTCACATCACCACTCACCCCTCTACAATTTCTAGCCGTTTACAAAATGCGCACTCAACGATAAAGATAACCTCTAACCTCATAATTTTGTTTTAAACAACTTTGCTATTTTATTACGATATCAAAACCGTACAGTTAAAAAACGTTTAATTTAATATACAAACACAAATAAGCATACCGAATCACAATTCACAAAATTTCTATTAAGTTATAATGATTTTAAAATCTTACGTTAGGTTTTATATGCTTGTCTAATGCAAATGTAGTTCGGATCGTGTCGTAGTTAGTTGAAATATGTGCTTACAATAGATTCCCTTACGGATACATATACTCTTTTTTTTCTTTCCTTCTCCATGGCTCTACAGCCCATTGAGGGCCAGGGCCTACCGAGTCGACTCTGGACTGTCTTCTTGCATGACACATTCCGAGTTTAGAGAGACTCGTGGTCAGCGTATCGATTCTCCAACAGTCTTAATCCCGGTCTTTACGACCATAACGACACAAACATCCAAGCCCATGCCAGGATTCGAACCCGGGGCCTCTGGGTTGTGAGGCAGCAATACTATACGGACACACACACACACACACACACATATATATATATATATATATATATAATGTTTCTGTTAACCACTCCATACAAAGAATTGTAACAATTTCTTTGAAATAAACCGGAGGCTCAGGACATAGTTGATAACTCTGCATTACGATGTTGTATTCTTCAATATTAAATCAGGTAGTTTTTTAAAATTTTTGTTTTAAATTGCTAAAAAAGGATTCATATTTCATCGCAAGAATATGGGATCTCGGAAATATGACAAATTGTTAATTTTTCATTGCATGATATACTTAATTTTGCCTACGCGAACTATTTTCCTTTTATTTCTGTCGGAGTTTAAGTTATTCTGATTAACTTTTCACTAGGTTTAGGAATGTATTCTACACTAAGGGCATAACCATACAACATCCTTTTAAAGCATAGTATTCTGTAATATGCAATTGAAAAATTTTTTCCTCAAATTTTTGAGTGCCTTTAATCCGTGAAATGGATGCAATTAAGTCAATTATTATTTCTATTTTGCCGAATTGCATTGGTAGAGAAAAATTAATATCAACTTGCCATGTTCCTTTCTATTCCAAGAAAATTGGGCTGCGTTGTGTGTACAGTTTGTCATTCAGTGAAAAAATACTTCTCAGTCGACGACCAGAGGTTGATCTCACATGCAAAGATTTTCATAACAAAATAATTTTCTGAACATATATGAAATGAGACAAAAGTCATCCAATTTAATAAAAGAAAGAACACAACTAAGCATGGGCTGTTGAAAGTCAATCTAGCCAACCAGGTCTATTGAGGAAAAGAAATGTGAAACCAGGTCAAATATATTTGTTCCAAGTGTAAATCTGAATTCATTTCTATGGTCCAAGACGCATCAGAGTCTTCATCATCAGAGAATTATATGAACATTTCGGAGACTGTCAATCGGAGTTTGACTGACTTTTAGGGAGGTCCCCATTAAAATTTGAAAGTTTGAGCAGTAGCCATAAAACTGACTACATTAAACAAAAAATTGAACGAGTGCAGAAAGTGGTAGCTAAAATAAACAGCAGCGGGAGTAGCAGCTAAGAATATTGAAAAAGTTAGCAAAACCTGTGATGTTTTTACGTCAATTCAGTGTATATAGATACATGACTGCCACAGAAATTTCGTACTTTTGTCTTCAATTTTTAGGCCTTAAACGCCCGCAATGAATGAACGTGCCAACTTTATAATAAGGTTTAAAACATACTTCTTTTACAAATAATAGTTTTAAAAGATTATTTAAGATAGTTTTACATACAAGTAGGCTAAAATGCCCTCTTTTCAGCGTTTTTGAAAAAATCGTCAACTTTATACTCAATTTGTAAAGTAGTGGAGAGCAGCAGGTAAATGAAATCTTACAGTCAAAAATATTGTGATTTAAACGTAATAAGTACAAAATTTTATACCTTTACCTCCAGAGATATAAGAAGACAAACTTGTAATTTTTTTTTCACACCCTAATTTTTTCGGCCGACTTTGCTTCAAATTATGCATACCAAAATGTTGTACAAGACAGCCCCTTCTCATGTCTTATAATAAAATATTGCCAGAGATATTACATCTCAAAATTCCTGAAATTTCTGAGTCGTAAGGTAAAAGTTTACTGCACAAGGTTATAACTATATTTCTGGAAGTAATGTAATAGAGAACGTAAAACTTTACCAATGTTCATTGGCGACATTTCTAAACATTCACGCAAAATTTCATTGAAATTGGAGTTGGTCGAGCGGGGACCCCCAGACTACTTCACATGGAATGATCCTCTTAATAAATGCCGTAACTGTTTCAAAAATAAAGAAATAAAACACATCTTCCAAAGCGGTTGCTTCTTTTAGCCTCACCATTAATCCTGAGCAGATCCGTAACGGGGTTGGAATGAACTTTTCCTATCCGCCAAGTTAAATGAAGCGAGATTCCAATTTGTTGCCTTATCTGTTTCTTGTGTTAGATTGGGAAGGGATATTTTGAAAGAGGTTTAGGAATTCTTTTGCTTGGGCATCATAATTACTAGAGATTTGCAGAATTATAGTAGACATAAAGAGTAGGGTATCACATACAAGGAAGGCTTCCGCAAAAAAGAGAAATTTACGTACGGGTAAAATAAGTGTGAACATTAAGAAACATTTCCTAAAAAAGTTCGTATGTAGTGTTGCGTTATATGGGTATGAAACGTGAATGGCAAGAGTTGCAGAGAGGAAAAGAATAGAAGCCTTAGAAATGTGGAGAATGCTGAAAATCAGATGTGTGGATAGAAGATCGAAGCAGAATAGAGAAAGTGCGGACAATATGGAGGACTTTGTCCAAGAGGAGGAATGATTAATAGGCCACACTTTAAGACATGAAGTACTTGTAAAATTAGCATTAGAGGGAAGTGTATGGGGTAAGAACATAAGAGGGAGACAGGGATGGATTACGATAAGCAGATAAGGGAGGATGTGGGTTGCGGTAGTTATGCGGAAATGAAAATTCTCGTTGAAGATAGGTTAGTATGGAAGGTCTTAGGACTGAATACCACAATAACATCTGTTTCTTGAAAAACTCTTTCTGTAACCACGAAAGTGTTTCCTTCCCCAGTAGAATCGTCGCTAAAATATGTTCAAGTCGAAGATTCGTGTTAATTGTGGGATATATTATCTTAAGATTCACTCTCCTCACCTCCACAAATTTTTATCAGATTCTTCAAACGATCTTCAATCAACTACTGCAATTTATGGCTACTATCACTTTCACCAAGTCATAGTAATTATTTCTAAACAGAAACAAACAAAATACTCATTTTCCTTTAAGCTCACGCCGTGTAAGACAAGTAATGTGATTGTTCAAAAACTGACGCAAGGAGTAGAACGCAGGGTGAAAAGGGTGCGGAAAGTATAAATTGCTTGGTAATTCCAAGAACTAGCATTAAAAAAAGATTGAAAGTCGTATTGCAATTCAAATCTATCTACCAAACGTTACCACTAAAACCACAAAAATTTTCAATTACAAATCAGCCGGATCAGAAAAACCAACACTTCAACTCTCGCGGTTTAATTCATGGAATACAGTACAAGTAACTTGTATTAAACAAAAACATATCACAAATAGCACTCCTGTAAAATTTACAACATATAATATTACGGAATCTGAGGAGTGAAATGACAGTTAATTACATAGCGAGGGGACAGACTTTTGATGTAAGTTTCGCTCTGCCGAGGTCTGTGTGTGTCCTCCGCTATTAGAAGTTTGCACGCGCCTCAGTTGAGTTTTTCACCGACCTTCAGCGTGAGGCTGGATATTAATAAGCACTTGACCAACACTAGCAAAATATTCCAAACATCATTTTTGTAGGATTCAAGTCCATATTTTATAAACAATTATATATATATATATATATATATAATTATTTGTGTGTTTTCCGGTATTCATGTATTAATTCGATTTTAGTAAATTGCTAACAAATGATCGCGTTATTTGACTTATGCGAAACATAATACATTTTTATTTAAACATTGTAGGCAGAATGTTGAGTGTATTTTGTGACAGATGATGAAAGTAGTTTTCAAGGTTGGTGAAATTCCCGAGTAGGGACGTGTTATGAGAGACAGTGCGTAAAAATCCGTATGATTACAGATTTGGGTTTCAATGAATATTCTGATTCGAGAGAGAAACTAAGAAAATTGCGTTGCATCAGAAACTCATGACGTTTCAAACAACCTGAAGAAAATGTCAGCAAATAAGACACGAGTTAAACAGGAGTTTTCTTGAATCAAATGGACTTGCATCAAACTTCGAAGAAGACGCCAAGATTCTTGTAATTCTCGATATGTTTTGAAGTTATAGTAATTTTCTTTGCTACATCATTTTAATTTTATCCATAAATATTCTTTCGATCATTTATAAACCTATAATGTGATATTTGAAATCCTTATTTTATTTCCACACTATCTTGGTACCTGACGATGCTCGGGATATTATTGCTTAAATATAACTACTATTTTACTGAATTTATGATTATTTTTGTTTCTCGCGAAAGTCATCGTCGCAGCCAACGAACGCATACACGCAGGGTACGTAAGAGCAGTGTTATATGTCATTACACTATTGTGTAGCTCGAAGCACCGTAAAAGTAATTGACCACGAAAAGTATTTATTCGACTAAAATATCGGCCGATTTCGAATATTTAAAAATTTACTCCCTTTCCATTCCCGCTCCCATGGGTGGTGGCTGATTACATGTTGGAGAAAAACCGAGAATAGATTAAAAAGAGTCGATTATTTTAAAAAAAGTTGTTCCCTGAAACGACTCAGTAAAAAGAGTTACAACTGAGTGTTACATTCGTGAACGAGTTACTTAAATCATAGAGTCATGAGAAAATTCCTTGAGTCGTCTATTCTTCAGCGAATCGGCTACTTTAGTCATCGGGTCGAAGTAAGATTCGACTCAGGTTCTGAATCGAAAAAGTTATGATCTATGCTCTCCAAGAACTAATAAACAATAACATAACTAATAACTTTCAAAATTGATAGGTTTAGACCCTTTTATAACGGGCAGTATGGTAATGTATTAATTATTGCTAAAATAATCCTGACAGAAACTTGATTTTGATTTGTTATTCTTAAGAATTCTCTACATCCATAGTTAACTCAAATATTACTCACCGTGTTTTATCTTTTCGTTTCGATGTGTACATAATTTTGTTCTACCCCTTGAATAAAACTTTTATGTTCTCAAATCACCAACCTCCTTTCATATAAAGAACTACGGATTCTCTTGGGTGGTGGGATCAGAGAAAAAATTTCTTAACCTTTATCTTTTAGTATAAAATTGGTATTCCCACATCAGTTCCTTGTGAACGTGTATTTTCTGAAGTTGGGGACATCATGTAGGAAAAAGGAAGTCAGCTCACTTCCCAAAAACTGTTACAAATGTTTTTTTTAAATTTTGTAAAATAGTTATAGAAATATTAATAATTTTTATATAAATAAATGACGTTAGAAAAATTACATAATTTGCTACGTGATTTTTGTGTGTATTCGTACATTATCCGTCTTCTTACTCAGATGATTAATGCTCAACCTTCATAAAAAAGTCGGATGGGATTCGGAGAAGCGAAGAATCGTTTCAAATAATTGGCTTGCAGCAATAAGCGAATCGACTCTGAATGACTCAACAGAAAGAATCGGTCTGAGTTGTTGACTCGATTTGAAACTAACCCCCAATCGACATAGGCCATGTTCTCATCAAAAGGGCTAATGGTCCAAAAATGTCTTAAATCACGTGCTGACCAAGAGTTTCTTTCTAATTCATTTCTTTTCCGTGCCAATATAAATATATACCTGCGCAACTCCAGGAAACAACCTGGTTGTAAATACATTCGCTTGTCGCAATGAGACAAACGATTATTGTCCAAAAAGAATGCATGATATTGGTGCAGTTACGAATCGCCACACACGAATACAAATGGCATCGTTAGTATAGAACAAGCCACAAAATAAACGCACATATGAAATACCTTCAAGCTGATACCTCAGTATCAGGCATATTAATCAAAGTTGTCATGTCGGATGGCTATTACAGATCGTTGTCTACAAATGAATTCGTATCAACGCGCAGTAGGTTTCGCACTAGCTGCATGCGTACCTTACATGTCAGCCGACACTTCTATTGGTAATATATTCATGAAGAATTTAAAATTACCCAATTGAAAGCGAAAAGTCTAACGCCTCCACGAGTTGTCCCAACCTTCTCATGGGACACAGAGTAAATTAAAGCTCCCCAAAATCCACTCCACGCTGCCTTCAAAAGTAGTTGCATTACTAACGCCGTCAAATTAACGAAAACGAACACCTTTGCCCTAGGTTAAGTTAATACATCACATATTTTGCGAGCTGAGTAAAATAATCTGATTTTGACAACCCAAACATGATTTTACTGATTCGTGAAACGCAACCCGCATAAACGATCAGATTTCTTTGAGGACAAAATGATAAGTTAGGATAGAATGCGTGGCATTGGGTTCAAACAATACCAAATATACCTACGTATAAATTAGTAGTTTCGAAAATAAGAGAAATAATTAGATAATGCGCTATAAAATTAAATTAAAATATTAACTTTTTATAATTCACCCATCTGAATCGGCTCAAGGTTCAGCTACTTGAGTTGTCGCGTTGAAGTAAAGGAGTTTATAAACGAGCAACGTTTTACGGCAATATGTGGTCGGAATTATGGCCGAGCAATATTGCCAAAATCCAGCAACATTTCCGGCAATATAAACATATTGCCCGGCAATGTTGCTCGTTTGCAACAACTTGCCGGCGTGTTGCCTGTGAGGTCGGTTCGGTATCGAAAATATGCAATATTTTCCGGTAATACTAGTTCCAGCCCTCACCTAGAGGTCTCTGTAGCCAATCAGCTGAGTTAAAAATTAATATTAGATGTGGTTAGCGTCGTTCCTTCTTCCTGTTTCGTATAAATATTATTCAGTATCAATCATGGATTAGCCAAACGAAAAAATTATTGCATGTATGGATGAATTTCACGCAAATTCATCATTTTGAGACGTGGGTCATTATAGAATACAAGGTAAATAAAAGATGTTTGGCAAACAATAGAAAAAAATTGACAACTTGTGAAACTTATACATTAATGAGAAGTAACTAACAAAAAAGAATTACAAAGTAATTTATTATTTCTAAAATAATTATTCAGCAAATAAAGAGGTCTAGCGAGTACTTAAATAAATTTATTTAATCCTTCCTTTAAAACTACGGATACTTCAATGAAACAGTCGGGCAGTGAATAAATACGTCAAAGATGTATAAGGCAGTCCCGTCAAAATAATATAAGGATAATTGCCAATCTCGTATAGATCGATGATGCATTCCCCATCACCGAACCCCTTTTCCCTATAATAAGCTCAATTTTTGAAGGAAATATTCAAAGCCTCCCTTCGACATAGAAGGCGACGTTTTTGAATAAATAATTGTCAATCAGTTCGTTGCTTAAACTGTGGGTTATTTTTAAAAAAGGTCAAATCCAGGTTCTCCTTTTCTTTAATTTATTATCACAACTAGCGATGTTCTAATAAGAACTTCATTTTCGGCCATTAATGCTGTACTACATGTATGCGGGAAATTTTGGAGCTACCCTGTGGCGAAATATTTCAACATACTGCACGACCATATCCTGGGCAACACATTGCCGACAATATTGCCGGGCCATAGTTGTCAGATAAATTGCCGGAAATGTGAAATTTTTATTGCGTTTACAAACCCCTTAGGATTTGACTCAAGTTTTGAATCAAATAAGATTTTGAGCGGCACTGTCCAAAAATAATTTTTTATCCCAAATAATCAACAATGTATTAAAATTATTATTACAAAAGTTTGTGAAAATTTTACGAAAAATATCATCATCTTCAACGTTAAGTTATGCATTTCTTTTCAAGGCATTATTACAGCAGTTTTTCTGCTGTTATGAATAACTTTTCTGTTTTAGAAATATGTTTGAATGTATTCAAGTGATGTAAGATTATGATTTCCAGCACTGAGTAGTTTCTCAATTTTCTAGGTCCAGATTTTTGACTGTCTAATGAAATAATTTCAACACCAACACAAACGTCCGTTACTTATAAAATTAACCTTTCCCATTGTTTAAAAATATTTGTAGGTTCGAAATTCGGCAGTGCAAAATTGTTGTTGTCTTCAGACAGCCTTTGTCTCACAGTGTTTTCTAAAGTTAACGAGATACGGAAATAACATACAGCTCGTGTGAGGGAGATACGCGGAGATTATGGAGGTGCTTCGACACAATATTGCATCAAGAGAGGAACACCGGCGATACAGCAGGGTGGAAAGAATTTTCAAGGTTTTATATTCACTGGCAGTGATATGACATCATATTTCACCGTGTTAGTACAAGTGTACGGAGAGGAAGAGGATAATAATATTTGGTGAATCTAATAGGCTTTCCGCACTCCGTGCGCTATGCAAATCAGAGACTTTTATTAGCAGTAACAATATCTGACTGTCTGGGAGAAGAGATAATCAGCACATTGGACGGAACCTCAGGCAGGTGAAGTTTTAAATCTAAAAAAAATAATAGAAATTTACAATAGTATATGCATATAATTCAATTATGAGATAAACTGAAGAGATTAAAATAGATGAATATTTAAATGTGTTCATCCCACAAAGAAAGCGGCCGAAATGACTGTTACAACCAATCACTGTTCGTCTTCTACCGTAGCCCACTAAGACTTTAGGATGCCCCCTATATAAAATATACGTTTTTACTAATTTACTTTAGTTTATAATAATAATAATAATCATATTCCGTAGATCCTGTAAAGAAGCTAAGCTTCAAGGATGTGGAATGGGTCAGGGTGTACATTTATTACATTATTTTATTGTATAAAAGATAAATATACTTATAACAAATTTTTGTATTATAAACTATAATAAACTAATTTATTAATTACTCTTCTCCGATTCTTCTATAAATTCCTTTATTGAATAGAAGGAGTGGCTAAGCAAAAATTAGCATAATTCAGTCTTAAATTTACCTTGATTATCGGACAACTGTTTAATTCTGTGCGGCAATCTGTTGAAGATGGATATCCCTGAATAATGCACACCTTTCTGTGCAATTGACAATGTTTTACACTTTTATACAGATTATTTTTGTTCCTTGTATTGAAGGGATGAATATCAGTATTATTAAAAAATAAGTGCCTATTTGTGATTACAAATAACATCAATGAATAAATGTATTGGCACGTCAAAGTGAAAATACCTAACTTTTTGAACAGAGTTCTGCAAGAAGTTCGTGAGGAAACCTGACATATTGCTCTAATAACACGTTTTTGACTAATAAAAATCTTATCTATGCATACTGAGTTGCCCCAAAATATAATACCATATGATAAAACAGAATGAAAATATGCAAAGTATACTAATTTTCTTGTTTTTAAATTTACTGAAATAACTATATTTAAAGGAACTTTTAAAACCATCCTAAATTATACATTTATAAAATTACAATGCTCCAGAGTTTTCAAACTTCGGCTTTCATCATTCAAAAAACAACGTAAATAGTAAAAATATGTTAAAAGCATCAGTAAACGAGAGTTATCAATACCGTAGTCATATCATCACACCACTAATATTTCAAGAAATGTGAAACATTCATGCTAACTATTTATCATTTCTCTCGTTGCAATATAGAAGTGTAATTAAAATTTACAATGGCACTATTGCACAGGTGTGTTAATAATTAAATAAAATTCCTTGCTCTATAAAAATTTTTTGACAGCCATTTACAAATGGAAATAATTGTAATCGACGGCATTTTTTACAGGAGACTGTCGTACACTATTTTTAACCTCTTTATAATAATGTATCAGAATACTTCGGTTCCCTCTACACTTAATTGCAGTTTATAATACTTCAAATTATCAACTGTGGCTCTACAGATAGTACAACACTTAACGAACGCTTATTTAAAATATATATACCAACAATTTTTCCTTTTGTATCAATATAATCATAGCAGGTGTTTTGTTTTTTTAAATCTTACCGATATTATTTTCTAATTGTCCCCAACTAGGGCGTTGGTACTAAATTTGGGCAACACCGATCTAAACCGTACTGTAAATGTTCAAAATAACAATGGGTAACAAATTTGTTACAATGATTTTATATTAACGGAGATTCGTAAATTTTATTTGATTAATTAGTGTTATTTTTATCTTAAATGCCAAATTATTAGATATGTGAAGCACCATTCTCATCGGTCATTAATAAATAATACATTCTACATCTAAATTTTTTACATTTTGCCAGTAAATTTTATTATTGTTTAAATATATATGCTTAGGTGGGACTGAAAAATTTTTTCATAAATTTCAAAATACTTTTTAATTTACTAATAATGAGCGTTTGACCTCAAGAGTTAATTTTGTATACAATATTTTATTTTTCAGAATTATTAATTTATCTTTCACATTTTTAACGTAATTTAAAATATTGCATGATTTAGAGATGACAAGAATGCCACATTTCTTAATAAGTTAATGAATTTGTATTGTTTTTTTGAAAAAAAACCTCGAGATATTTCAAACACCAGTGCATTTCCTCATAGCTATCATATCCCACATTCTCACTAATATGTAATAGCGTATTGCATCCTTGGGCTCCTACTTATGTTTTTACCCCAAATGCTTCCTTCTAATGCTAATTTTACAAGACCGTCATGTCTTAAAACGTGGCCTTCTCTTGGTCAACGTTCTCCATATTGTTCGCTATTCCCTTATTCTGCTTATAACTTCTTCAATAGTGATTCTATTCACCAATATGATTTTCGGAATTCTCCTTTATCACCACATTTCAAAGGCTTCTATTCTTTTCCCTTTCCCAGCTCCTATCGTTCACGTTTCGCACCCATATAACACCACGTTCCATACGAACATTTTTAGCAACGATTTCCTAAAATTCACACTTACACTATCCGTAAGTAAATTCCACTTTTTTGCGAAAGACTTTCTTACCTGTGCTATCCTACTCTTTATGTCTACTATACTTCTACCATTTCTAGTTATTACGCTTCCCCAGCAGCAGAATTCCTTCACTTCTGTCAAAATATCCCTTCCCAATCGAACACCTTTTGTTATTCCACTGTTTCCCATACCACACTCCACTACATTGGTTTTCCCTCTATTAATCCTCATAATGAACTCTTTCGCCAGGACCACTTTTATGCCCCTAACACTACAATATCGGCAAATCGTAAGGTTTTTATTTCTTCTCCTTGCATTATGATTCATTCCGTATTCCGTTAACTTTCTTCATCTCCTGTTCCACATATATGTTAATACAAGTTAGAGTTTATTATTAAAATAAATTTATATTTAATATATTTAAATTTCTATATGAAAACCTCGGTTTGTTTATTTTTGCAAATCATATATTTTTAGAGGAAACAGCCGTGAGATTAAAATTTTTATAGCATTTAATAAAATGATGTTTCACAATTGAGATCCACTTCACATTTATTCAGCTTTGATGTCTCGAAGATAGACTATTTTCTTCACAATTCAATTTGCTGTGATCGTCTTGGAAGGTATATTATGCCTTTATATGTTTTATTATGATGACAACGGTTCGAAACCTAATAAAACTGCTCAAGTGAATCAGATTGGCAAAAAAAATATATCGTTAAATTGATCGTAACACGAATTTGAACAAGGATGATCATACATGTTATGAAGAATTTAAATTTTACATGATATATGTGCCGTTCTTTAAACAGTGATAGATTTGATAACTTTAAACTACAGTAAAGCCATGGGAAAATTAATTTATTATTTTCATCAGTGTAATTGAATGTAAATTATTTATGAAATAACAATTAAACAATAAATAAAGTTAATAAATAACTGGGAAGGAAGCGAAAATTTTTTCGTCATATTACATATTCATAGGGAACTATTCCTCGCGTAGTGATACTGCGGATGCAGTGAGTTTTCTAGTAATTTCTCCCCATATTTACACCGAACCATTTAAAAAATGATGCCTGTTAATGGCTCAAGTATATCTTCTATATTTTAAAGCAGACGTAAAAAGAAAATAAATAAAATGTTCACGAGCTGATACAGAAGTGGAGATGGTTATTGGACGATTCTTTTTTGGTTATAAGGCTACATGAGGATTATCCTAAAACAGGAAACTTCACTTTAATAGCATAGGAGAAGAGGGGGGATGCGGAATGTAGAGCAAGGTAACCAAGAGTTGACTAAGGTCTCCGGCTATAGTTTAAGGATCCTACCCGGTGTTTCACCTAAATAGATACAGGAAAAACCATAGAAAATTTCAGGCAGGTCGATAATTGGGTACTATTCTCACGGTCTTCCGAATGACGGGAGACGAGTCCGTGGGGTCGCAGCATTCTCTTCTCCGTGTCTTCACCAATTTTAGGAGGCAGTTGGCCGACTGATCCAATGGGATAAGCGAGCAACTCTTACCGTATCCCCAAAGTCTTCTATGCCAGTACCTAAAATAGGTGAAGGTGCCTCGGCACGCGAGGGTATTTGTAGAGTAATTATATATTAGTTCGTACTATGTGTATATATTTGTAGAGAATACCAATTCCCCATTTTTCTATTATAGTTTACGCTCATTAATTTTCCGAATAACATAGTTTGGTTCCGTTTCATTAAATTATTATTGGTTTCTTTCATGTTTTCTTATAGTTTCTTATATATATATATATATATATATATAATATCATTGTAACGTTAATCTCTTTATTAAATTACTGATGACAAATATGTATGTATTTTTATATATATCGTTGTAACGTTAACCTCTATTAAATTACTGATGAAAATTATGTATATATATATATATATATATATATATATATATATATCAGCGGAAAGACGCCTACGTCCTTGATATTTTTACCAGCACCCGCGATCAATGCGATCAACCAGTGCGTTTATACGCGCCGCAACAGCTAACCTAACTGAAGGTTTCGGACATTTGCAATCGATTTGAAACAGAAATCCAGTATTATCGAAATATATCAAGAAGTACCTATTAAGGCCTCAATTTTTCCAACATATATTATGTTCACCTGACGATGTCCCAAGTAACGGGCAAAAAGTAGTGTTATTGTTTTTGTATTTTAGCAGTTACAGTTCAGAAATTAAAAAATATTTATTACCACACATGATATGAATTATTGGCTATCATATTTTTTATTTTCCTGTTATATGTTCAATTTTCTTTTTAAAATATAGTAGGCCCAATCCCAAAATTTACTAGATTTAAATATGATAGCAAAGAAGAAATGAAATGTATATGTCATTTAATTATCTTTACAATACTAATATTAAAGAGATTCGGAAATTCTCTGAATTAGTAAATTTAATATCAAGAAATTTTAATACATTATATTAATTACAGAGAAAATAAAAATTACTACATGAAATAATATATAACATATGCTTCTTTTTCTCAGTTTTCAGTAAAATCAAGGGACATGGACTGAAATACGTTTGCCATGAAAATTATTTTAGTCACCTGAAACACGCGGAGTTATTGGAATAGTTCTTGGTACATAGATTAAGCCAAACTGCTGCTCATTGGCAGATTGTTTCTGAATCTATTTATAGTTTTCGCTGTTACCTGCCACTGTTCAGCTGTATGTCTCGCCATTTGACTATTTTCACTCCAGTTTCAATAACCGATAAGTTTCTAATGAATTATAAAGATCAAATAACTTTTCTCCGAATTTTATTTTTAGAAACACCTGAAGTTGGCAAAATAAAGTTCAGATCATTTTACGAGCCAACATGGATTTTTTCCATCTGTCAAGAAGATATATATTTATTACAGTTAATAATTTAAATATTTATTGACATTCCTGTCATGAGAATTTTATGATATAAATGTTAGAGACTGAACATGCAATATTTGCTCGTTAATCGTTAAGTGGCGAATGTCTTTATGCAAAACTCATGGCATATAGTAAAAAAAAAGTTGATCTGAAAAAATTGATTCAGAAATATATTTTACAATGAAACATTTACATATGTACAAGCTCTTGGACTGTTTGAGACAGAAAGAGCTTTTAAATCATATACTTTAAAACAGATATTTTAAATAGTATATTAGGCTGCTACAATGGACGAGCAGTGAGTTTGCGATGAGCTTTTCAATTAGTGTTAATGCAAACAGGAATCTAGAGTGGATTAGTTAGTTTTGCGTCGTGAAGAGAAGCTAACTAGCTAAATAGTTCGTGATAAGAGATAGTCTACGAGGTGGAGCAACGAAATAATTGTTACGTTAACTTAACATGGCTTGTTGGACAATTTGGAGGCTCTTATAAACGATCAAGAACTGTGAGAAGAGCCAGCACAAGTTCTAGAAAGGTTCACACACAAGGTAAAATACTAAACGTAATCATTGGTAAAAGCGTGTGGAATACTGACCAAAAATAATTCAACTTTACCCAAATTGAATAGTATTGTGAGATGGTAATATTTATCAATTAAATAAAAATGGGAAAACTTGATTTGAATTTTGTGCTTCTATTGTATTTTTCAAATAATATAAGACATCTTCTGTTTTTGTACTGTGTTATACATTTAAATTTATATTAAATAATAATATAGGGTAATAAAAAAATAAATGGTTATCTGTTGCTACGTTTGTACTCTAATCGATAGGCATATACACGTAATGTATATCTGGGGTACAACTACAGAACCAATAATAGTTCTAAATGAAATATAATGAACAACCCAAAGTCAAATTTGGGCATTTTTGAGAATTATTTGACTTGCTGTTATGGCGAAAGGTCATCGAAATAGGAAAAATATGAGAATTTTCATAAATTTACAACGGAGTGTTTACATATCAATTCCAACTGAAGTCCCGGCGAGAAGCTTCCGTGGAATGGAATTTTATTGGTAAAAATTGTCGCAATTTGGTAATGCAAATGTGTGGTCGCCACTTGGAAACAAACTAAATATGCTGACCGAATCGTCACCACAAATAAATTGCTAGGTAAATAAGTAGCAAAGCTGAAAAGCTGTGCTTTAGTAGCAAAAATATACGCTGATTTGTACCTGAAGTTTCAGTCAAACTGTAGTTGCTGCCTCCATCCTGTCCAAATTGTATTAAATTAAATGCAGGTTAACTTTTATCTGAGATAAGCAAGCATTTCCTAATCAACTACAGATATTTTGAGCGCAGATCTTAACATGCCATGTTAGAGTTCTGACGTTAATTTTTGTTATGTATTTATTTAATAGTCAATATATACAAATAAACAAAATTGCAGTGCCTGTCTGTCCGTATGTTTGTCTCGAAAAGGCTCCGAAACGACTCAACGGATTTAAATCAAAACTTAAGGGTTTAGAAACAGGAAATTTAACTTAAATAGTCGAGAAATTTCGATAATTATATTACTATAATATAAATATTAATTACATGCGAAGGGTTTTTTGTTTACGGACATCGAAGTCTTGAAAAAGTGAAAGCGGGTTGCCTATATTCCTCAACTATGCCCCGAAACGGCTTAACGGATTTCAATGAAAATTTCAGGTATTGAAACAGAAATTATAACTTAAATATTCGTGTATTTTTACTTTCGATATCTTGCAGAGTTCAGAAGTTACGCGAAAGGCGGCGTGTAAACCAACTTGGAGTTAAAAGTCCTATTAACCGTTACTATACCATTCATCGCGTTTACTGTAATGCTATAAGCGTAATTTTGGCAGCATGAGAGATAGAGGGGAAAAGAGAGTATTCTCGCTCCATCTATTGTTGCAAACGTATGAAAGCGAGTTATAAGTTGTGCCGTGAAGCCATCATAAACAAATGATACCGTTCTTTCTTTTTTAGGGTAAAATAAATACTTTTTGGTTATAATTACCATATAGAGCAGAGAAAGTATTGATGGAATGCTCTTAACCCTCAGTTAGCATACTTGGCAAGTAATTTTC
The DNA here is from genome assembly GCA_034510155.1 of Eucriotettix oculatus. Taxonomy (NCBI): domain Eukaryota; kingdom Metazoa; phylum Arthropoda; class Insecta; order Orthoptera; family Tetrigidae; genus Eucriotettix; species Eucriotettix oculatus. The sequence goes on along the minus strand of CM067376.1, from coordinate 133,136,073 downwards.
ACTAAACACTTCCAATCGCGATGACTTCTCCGGAATGGCAACATGATTCGTAATAGAATGCAAAGAAACAAATGAATATATATATATATATATATATATATATATTCTACATTATGTTTATATTATAAACCATAATAATCTCTTGAGAATTTTCTTTTGAGTCCTATGCCGTTCAGATAATATACCATTTAATAATTAATTATTTTTTAACGTATTAAAATGTAAAGTTGCGTAATAAAATTATATATCTATGTTAAATATTATTCATTTATTTTTATTAAATGGGTAACTAATTAGTTTCAATTTCATAACCGTTCGTCGTTTTTGCCATTTCAGAAAAGTGTTTTTCTCAAAAGAATCAGACTTACATATTCGTACTTGTTGCCTGTAAACATTCCCTAAAGCCTGTGCTCTGCGTGATAATTAACAATTTCTCTCTCTTTCTTTCCCTCGATGGTGTATTACATACGAATAATACACTGCGACCAAAATATTTCAGCATTCCAATAAAGAAAGGAGGCCAGTTTTTTTAAGCTAAAGTAAGTCCAATAATTACAAATGGAAACACGATAATTAACATTGCACGGCTTTGAGCCTTGAATGGCCTATGGGGAAATATCTCATAATAACGCGTTTGTTACAAACCGAAACAAAAAAGACGCATCGTGACGAGGTATTACAATAATAACCCTTGAGACTTGCTGCCTTTCTCTGAGAGGATTAAAACAGCACACGCATCTGGTTACGACTGACAGGAGTGTTGCTGTAAGTCTAACCTACGTCAAAAAATTCACTTGTCAACTAAGCGAACACTAATCATATTCCTGTGTTTAGATAACGAGAATATGTTTAAGGTCTTCTAAATCCATTAAAAATATTTTGTAATTAAGAATAAAGTGTTATCGAAAGTGTAACGAAACGAAGCTAGGAAGTAAAATAAATCTCACGGTATATTACTTATAACAGCAGCGTCGTTCAATAAAAAGAAACTTATTCGCTTTGAAAATTTGGTTGGAATCTATATCAATAAATGAAATGGAAGCTTCAATCTCTCTCGACGTTTGTCTCGAATACGCTCCGAAATGGCTAAACGGATTTCAATGAAACTTTGAGGCATTGAAACAGGAATTTTAACTTAAATATTCGTGTATGTTTGATTTAGATGTCTTGCAGAGTGCAGAAGTCATTAATATAAATATTTATAAATCCACTGAAATGCCTTGCGAAAGCCGGCGTGAAAAGCAACTGCGTTCTTATACAATTCAATAGACTTACTGTGTTATATATATAAGCGTATATTTGGTAGCATGCGAAAGAGAGACGTTGAACCGGTATTTTCACTCACTCCACATATTGTTGCAGCAGGATTCGCGCCGTAGTTAACATATCCTTGGCAGAGAGTTAATAATTAAATTCTATCGATCTTTGAAACGATGTATACGTAAATTGGTTTTATTTGTCGCGTCAGTTAATTTGAATATTTAGTAATTGCTCATTTTTAAACGCATAAAAACAAATATAATCTATCTTAATAAATATAATTGATGTTTTTCTGCATGGAAGTTTGTCTCGAATAGGCTCTGAAACGTGTGAAAGCGGGACCTGTACAGAACCAACTGTGATTTATAATGTTTCCCTGAAGTAACCGTAAATAAATGATTCAGTCATGTATAATATTCAAATAATTCAACTTTATCATAATTCTGTACCAGTTTTTTTGTTTTCAACGCAAAATAAAAAGAGTTATTTGTCCACGTTCAGTGCGAACCAAGCCGTGGGTATAGCTAGTTATAAATAATTTTGCAATCTATTAGTATAATTTACGGTAAAATGATCCACATAGTTAAAAGCACAAATGTCGTTTAAGACCACGTGTCGTCCATCAGAGGAAGTCTATATACAATAGGATTCTTTTTGTCTTTCACAGATAATGCATGTAGAGGCGACAATTTTCATGTAACTTTCCAATGTTAACAAGGTGTAAATAATTGAAAATTTTACCTCTATTTCGTGATTCCTTAGAAAAGGAATGAGAAATTCTCATCGTGTAGGATTATAGAAGGTCGACTTTGCAACATGCACGTCTACATTTTCACCCTTTTTCATTTCTTCATTCATGGAATTCACACCAAAGAAGGTTACAAATGGTTCAAAAACTATAATTGGAAAAATCTGTGAATGTATCCCATAGTTATTTAATTGATTTGTGTACTATTGTTTGTATTTAGGAAGAATATGGCAGTTTAAACTGCCAAAAGCTACCTTTATAATAAATTAATACATAGAAATAATTGTTACCATCAAAGGGTGTTTTATTATACTTCTTTAAATCCAAAGGTATGTTTATTTTATTATATTGAATACATAGGGGAAATTATTTAATATTAAAATTACTTTCTATTTATAATTATTGGGAGGAAACGTCGCATTTATTTTTGTGTTCTCAATTTTTATTGGAGTTATAGCTTTAGAATAGTTAATATCAAATTTCAATGTATTATTGGTACATTTATTTTGATTATATCATATTTCGTTAAGAGATTTATATTTATTATTATCCTTTACAGTAATATATAAATGAACTACGTCGCCAGGTTATGCATATAAATTTTTTGTGCGGGTACAATTTGTTTATATTTACATGTACCATGTGTTTGAGCACATTAATAGCCGCAGTTACGTTGTTCCAATGCTGTTCATTAAAGAATCGTTATAATTCATATTCACATAAATTATTCTGAAAAAATATTGTTATAATTCACATTCACCTAAACTTTTCTTCCAAAATTTTTTCATGCTATTTTTTATTCGTGAATATGTGCATGTAGCAAACTTCATTGAGTTGATTCCAGATTTGTGTCAGAGGCAGCCGAGCAAGTTTAAAAATATTAGTCTGGCCTACAGGGTTGTTCGCAGCTGAAACTGATGTTACAGTAAAACGGAGATTTGGTTTAGGTAATTATAGCAGCTGTTAAAATTGACTGCATTATTTTGATCTTAATGGGTAACAACAAGGCTATAACTTAAAATCAACACAAAAAGCAACGAAGAGACAAAACTGGCGGTTTTAACTTCGAGTGTTATATTTAGGAAATTTTGTTCTAGAATGTGCCACTGTAACTCGATAAACCACATGTACCCAATTTCGTATCAATCGGAAAAGGTCACACTAAAAGTAACAATCCGCCGGCTGCACCATGATAATGATATTGCAAAGATAGGAATTCCTGAAATTAATTTACATCGCTTCCTCATCCTACTCAAGTTGCAGATATCAGCTGCTTGTGAATTTTCATCATGGTGATGAAACCCATTTATTGGAAAGTGATTTTCATCTTTAGAAGCAGCGCTGACAATAATCGAAGACAAATCTTGATTAAACGAACTCCAGAATGGTTTTAAATACTGAACAAAGAGAAGAGTAAACTGTATTTTATGTACTGAAGGATTATTTCAAAAGAACTATCACAGTGATGGACGAACTGTGGCTCACGGGCCAGATGCGGCTCCGCAAAATGTTCTATCCCACCCACGCCTTATTATTCCTAATCCGACGAATAAAACAGAATACAGGCTATAAGAAAAATAAACATCTTTGGTTACATACCAGTGACGACATATAAATTTATCGACTTATCTTAGATATTGGAATGATATGTTGAGAGTGAGAGGAAGTGTTAGTTTGCAAATTTTACTCTGCATATTGTGAACAATTTTAGCCCTAATTTGTCATCTAAAAAACGTAAAGTCGATTCTGAGTGCCGTATTTTCAAAGATTAATGAACTTGGAAGTTCTCTTTCATAATGTTAGGGATAAACCGCAATGTCTCATCTGCAACGAAACTGTGTCAGTCTACAAAAAATATAATCATTTCACAAGACTGTCAAGTCAGTGAAGTATTTTTAAGAACAGGAATAGTTCTCAGAAAGCAACTACACGTGCAAGTTTTGTTGTAGCATACAATGTTCCTAAAAGTAATAAAGCTCTCTCTGATGGGGAGTTTGTTAAACGTCGCATGCTCAAAGTTAGCGATATTTTTGTCCTGACAAAAGAAAAGATTTCGAAACAATTAGCTTATCTCGGGAAATCAGTGACTTCTAGAATCGAAGCAAAACATATGATCGCAGTTGGAATCACGGACTGAACAATTTAAATTCTGCTCAATTAGGAAACAAAAATGTGTATGAAAGCTGATATTGCCCAGTTGCTATTATTTGTAAGAGGTGTTGACGAAAACTTTTATATTACAGAGGATTTAGCACGCATGTGACCGTTGAAGGGAGCTGTAACATGTTCAGATATTTTTCATGAATTTATGGAAGGAATTTCATCATTGAAAGTACCTATAAATTGCATATATAGTATAACAACAGATGGAGCAAAAAATATAACAGGGAAAAATCTGGATCTTTATTGGAAAATATCCAGGTAACAATATTATATTTCTACATTGCATTATACATCAAGACGCCCTGAGTAAATCTGCTTTGGATATGAAACCAGCTGTGAAGCTGGTTAATGCAATTCGATCTCGAGGGCTTTTTCGCAGACAATTTTTGGAGTTCCTAGAATACATGCACTCTGATATATTGTAGTGCTCGAAAGTAAGGTGGCTTAGCGCAGGACGCGTCTTCAAGCGAGTTTGGCAGCTGAAAGACGTAATAGTGATGTTCTTCCTTTAGAAACAAGGGTCTGTAGAGTATAAAATCTTGGAATATACTGCGTGGCTTTCAGACTTTACATATTTTACGGATCTTCTCTGCCCCATGAACAAGTTGAATGTCAAGATGCAAGGCAAAAATCAATACATCGATGATATCTGGGGCCAAATCAAATGCTTTAAACTACAACTTGTTCTATTCGCGGTCCAGATGACATCTCCACAGAAATAATTAAACTGGGTGGGGAGGCAATTATTACGTATTTAACAAGGCTATTTAATATATTGTAGCGCAGTAGAACCCGCGTCCAAATTTTTATTATAATTTACGGGAACTTAAATACCAAATATTCCGGAATGACAAAGTCGCTTGTCAGGAAGAAGGGGTTTTTCCGCGCGTCGTCTCGGCGGCTCGGAAAAACAACAAAGGGACTGCGACTGATACCTGGACCATAAAGCTCGGACATTCCGTCGCCGTTTCGGAATGTCTTAATCCATCCCTGCCTCCTTAGTGATAGGTGTCGGATAAGTGGGGACAAGGCTTTAAAGAGGCTGGCGGAGACAATTTTAGAGAAGATTGGAGAGATTTTTGCAGTGGATGGAGAGAGGAGATTGAAGGAGAATGGAGAAACAGATTTGACAGATTTGGGAGAAAGAGATTCCTGGTGATACAAGGTGGTGGTGAAAGGAGATGGCAGCAGAGTGGTAGAGAGAGGAGATTGGTGAGGTAGCAGCGGCGACCATGCTTTGATCAGTCCAGGAAGCAGGGAAGGAAGGAAGAAAGGTCTTAGCAACAAGGGAAGGAAGACTTCGTGTTATTGTCGACCGGCCGCTTCAAGTTCCACAACACGGAAATTACAGCGAGACGCCTATGAAGACAACTCAGGTTCGTCAACGAACTGATCTGCTACACGTGATCACCCAAACCATTAATACCCTGAGATTATAATTAATAAATATATATATTTAAACTCAATTATTAAATTCATTAAATAATATCCCCCCTCATTTACAATATCCATAAATAACTCAACTCTGCCAACAGACTGGAAAACGGGAATAATTGTACCTGTATTTAAATCTGGAAATAAAACGGACATACGAAATTATAGACCTATTAGTCTAACCTCAGTAGTATGCAAAATCATGGAGCACTTAATAACTACGTACATTAGGGATGCTCTGAATCTAAATGGTGGTTCTTTGAAAACCAACATGGTTTTCGATCGGGTTTTTTGTGTGAAAGTCAGATAATCAATTTGTTTCAAGATCTAGCAGACGAAGTCGATGGGGTTGTTAAATAGACGCCATTGTTATTGATTTTGCAAAGGCTTTCGATGTAGTTCCTTACGGTATCTTGATCCAGAAGTTAGATGGGATTTTGCAGATGACTGTGTAATTTACAGCGAAATAAATGGGGAACAGGACGCAGCTGCTTTTCAAACTGACTTAGATACTCTAAGTACATGGGCTAAGCGAAATAAAATCAAAATCAACAATAGTAAAAGTAAGGCGATTAGTTTTACTAAAATGCGCGTTCAATATGCCTCGATATATAAAATAGATGGGGAAAAGGTGATCGAGGAAACAAACTGTAAATACCTAGGCATTTATTTTAGCAGTAAGCTGGGGTGGGATGAGCAGGTAAACTATGCTACAAGGAAAGCGTGGAACACCTTGCACTTTGTCATGAGAACACTCAAGAAGGGGAATGCGAAATCTAAAGAGTTGGCATATTTGTCATTAATACACCCATTTATGGAATATGGTGCAGCATGCTGGGATCCGTACAGGATAAATCAAATAGAATCCTTAGGAAGTGTGCAAAGAAGGGTCTGGGCACGGGAATGAAAACGTAAAGCGACTAGGTTGGGATACGCTACAGACAAGAAGAGTTTTTTAATTTTTTTAACTGTAAATCGGGTTAGCTTAACTCTACAGGAACAAAGCTGCTACAATTGATATTGTAGTGATTAAAGAGGCTTATTTCCAGAGAAATCATAAATGCATTACCCGTTTCAAATGTTTGAGATTTAATAGAGAACCAGATAAAAATGGTTCGAGTAGATAAAATTACAGTATTTATCTATTATTTAATAATAATACTGATGACGATGATGCTTTTCATTAATTAATTTATATTGATGTTATTTATGTGACTATTTAAAATAGGGAAAAATTATCATGCTAACATTTTTATGTCCATTAAGAGTAAAGCAGAGGACCTAATTTCCAGGAAGACAGTGGAATTACATCGAATTTTGTTTTGGGGAAGAGTTGTAATTGAATTTAGTAATTTTTTATAAGTAACGGTTGCTTTTAATTATAATATAAAAATATTTTTGTATGAAAAATACTTCACAAATATTTGTTGTGATGTAATTTTTTTTAAGTTTAGAGTCGCTTGACTGTACACAATTGTGGGAAAATAAAATTGTTTCATGTCTTAGAGATTGAAATTTATCGTTTATGTTGTTTCAACCTTTCGTCTCAACGGATCTCAAGTGAAGCGCGAAGAATTGCAAGACATAAGTTTAAAAGCTGTGGAAGTAAAATTTTAATATTTTATATTTTTTAATCCATTTGCAAATAAACGACATAAATTGATTTATTGTGATTTATTATTAAAACACGTGCAGGTATTACGCCTTCCCGATCGACAGGTTCATTTTTTAGAATCTATGTAATGGACTTCTATCTGAGCAAACTCGCTTTTCCTTTTCGGACCAATGAACTAAAAAATAAAACTGATGTTCTTTCCCGCTGCACGAGAAACGAGTAACAGGCAATCTACCGCTGTCAATTATCCGACAAGCCGGGGATGAAATTGATTACCAATAAGCAATATTAATATGAATTTCAACGGCTAATCATAAATCGTTTCAGCCATTAAGCCACCGCACTTTAATTTCGGACAAGAATCACGTACGGGTGCGTCTCAATTATATTGGAATATATTACATTACAGAAAAATTGTTCGAAAATCATTGCCGTTAGTATTAGGCTATTTTACAATTATAATTATTGTTCCTCTCCATATTACTAACTTTTATTTAGTGCAGATATACTGTGATCAAAGTCCATTACATTTACCTTAGATAATTATAAATAACAATAAATGGGATTTATTCGGTAATGGATCGTGAATAACAAATTTATTTTGACTTTTATTCAACGCACATTTCGCTAACATATAAGTTATTTCGTTTTTCTTTGGAAAATGTAAATAAATGTACTCATAATAGAAGTATTGTTGGTGTACAAATAATACGTTAGTGAAGGAATATCTGAAATAAAAATGATTTCAAATTGTTCGGAAAATCTTCAAAACACTCATAAAATCATAACTGTATTTCAATGACGCTGAGTATAATAAAAATAATAGCATAACGGATGAAATATTACACTTAATTATATTTATCACCTTAAAATATATGTACAGGAAAATTATTATATGTTATACGCTGTTTAAAGACTATTACATTAGATTAAATTGTTTATAACATTTACTTCATCCACATATGTTCAGTTGTGCACTCTAAATTCAATACGCATTAAAAAAGTTTATAAATGGTTGGAATTTAAAAATAATAATTTAAAGTTACTGAACGAATTTATTTAATCTCTGCCGCGGAATTCATATCTTCATACAATTTTTTCGCTGAATACCAAAGCACGGACTAATTATTTTTGCTTTAAATTTGGATACCGTTTCCATTCATATTTTTTCTGTTGGTCTTTTCTACTTATTCATCTATTACCATTATAAAATATTAATATCAGGGATTAGAGACGCACATAAATTATTCTGTTTTAAAATAACAACGATTGGAATGTATTACTTGCCTCTAGCTGCATTGTAATAGAAGTCATAACAGAATATTTTTTCTCTAATATGTTTCAGCTGTATTATTATTATTGTATAATAAGCAAATTAATTATTAAAATTGTAGATACTCTGAGCTTCATAAACAGTCTTCAATGTCAATAATAAAAGGTTTATGAAATGAAATAGTGTGTACTGTCATAAAAATACCGCTATTCCGGCAAATATTCGAAAAAGTGTATCACTTTTCGATAACTTGACTTTAGATAAAATGATATCTAGCGCCCCGTGAACATAATATTAAGATCACATACACTTTTGAGCATGTTGCCAAAGACTGTGTCTAATAATAGACAATCTCGGCTAACTGGGTCTAACGAATAGCAATGAAGGTGCATAATTTTACAACGTCACAGGGCTTGAAAAATAATACTTGATCTCGATATTACATTTTTGTGACGTCGGCTATAGTTGGATAGTCTCCGTGAAAGGAACAAGATATATTTTCGTTATTCCATACGTGAAGAAAAATTGTGGTTACTGCATATAAATATATTTATGAATATAGATATGCTCGTATGTTACGGAAAAAGCCCTAAATACGCCAATTCGAAAATTTGGTAGCCATTTCGCACTTGAGCCTAGATGTGGGTGGCCAGTGTCCGTTGTCCTTAAAATAACCAGTGTATATGCTACTTTGGCTGGCCATTTAGGGAAGTGACCGGAAATTCCTGACCAAAATTGATGTAACATATACACTTCCTAAGTTCGCACACGCGTCGGCAGAGGAAAGTTGCTCACAAAGGGCTAAAAATCCTCAGTTGGAGTACAAACAAATAATAGTTTCAAAGTAGATATATGCATTATTAAAGTTCCTCTTGGTCACTTCTGTGGTTTTGTGGTTAGCGTCACTGCCTCGCACCACAGAAGTCCCGGATACGATTCTTGGCAAGAGCCTGGGTGTGTCTAAGGTGTTTTCACATTTCTTTACTTATAAAACTTGATTAAACAGAAAATCAGTTACCCTATTAGAAAGTCGCTAATGACCCTTGACGTCGGTGTTACTATAAAAAAATAATAAAATAAAGTTCCTCTAAAGAAAATCACTTTACTTCTAAGGTTTGGTTTCAAGTCTACAATGTGGCTTCTCTGGCATTCATTCCCACAATGTCAGTTTATGAAATCAATGTGTACACAGTAATCATGATTTCCTGTACACTGAATATTAATAATAAACTACCAAATATAATTATGATACTTAATATGATTAATTATCACTTTTTACAATTTTTGCGAATTACAAACAGAATGTTATTATAAATTTTCAGCGATTTGTTTTGTAGTTAGAAAAAGTGTAATTACATGGAGCGTTTGCCAGACACGGCAGTTCGTAGTGACATTTCTAAATTTTATTTTCATTGTGTAATTATTATTATGTATCACACTTAGATATTGATTTCAATATTTAAAATGTGTTATTTTTTAATTACTTTAGTTATAATTAAACAGAGTTTCATATCGTAACATTTGAATCATAAAGGTTCAATGCGTACAAATGGAATGGAAAATAAAATTTCAGGGAAGCGAATAAACTTTTTATCATCGAATTATTACCAATATTAATTTTTTTTAAATATGAACTCCGAAATTTATTCTGTTTAAAAAATTAAAGTTATTACTGTGAAAAGTTAAATCAATTTACCCACGTATCTACATGTAATCATTCTGTTTTCGTAATCCAAGTCGATTGTAACTGGTCTTTGAATCACATACCATATCTTTTTTTAAATATAATCCAATAATTCAAAGATGATTGTTAATTATTTATTGGGGCAAAAAACAAACAGCGATAAAGTATGTGTATTATTACATTGATACAAAATTTATGGAAGTCAATAATTCTGATTTTTACATTGACGGTAATAGACTATAAGTGGGAAGTCAGAAATACTCAGGAAAGCCCTGCATATGAGCATCGAATATTAGCCCAGGAATACGGGCCACTTGGCAAAATGGCCGGCAAAATTTGGATACTTACTGCTTATTAGAATATCATCCAACATTTGCAACACCAGCATGCCAAACTGCGATATGGCTGACTAATTCGCGAATTGGCAAATTTGGACCTTGGGCCGTAACATATATATAAATAATTTTATATTTTATAAGACAACATATAAATTATATTTACGAAAATCTAAGTTTGCATTTATTACACAACTTGGTTAATAAATTCAGTACATGCATCGAGTTTCTCTCACTCAGTTGCTTTTGGAATACGACAGCTTATTTTTTGTTTAATTTACGAGTTATGTGAAGTTCTAATAAAACTTCTCAAGGGAAGGTTGGCGAACTATTTTAACACAGCAGTAAATCGACGTAAGCCAGCTTTAACGTTGGCTTTCACTAAGTTTCTGAAGACAAAATGCCTCACCTATAAACGGTTGACAATATAGATTCTACCAACACGCCACTTAGTTTCTGTAGCTGATGGAATTGTTTAGTTTAACCTTGAGTTCTAAATATAATGTAATAGTATAAATATTTTGAAAATTTATTTTCCATAGGCAAAACTTATAAACGGTTATCTTTAATAATGTAAACTTTAAACGAAATTTACTATTCTTTCATTCTGTCTGTATCTAGGAAAAAATACTAAAATATATTTTTTAAATTTATAATTCGATTTTTATATTCCGTGAATTTAAAATAAATTCCATCCTCAAACACTCGTGTCACTTGTTTCACTACACTGCGTTGTAACTATAGTAATACGCAAATTATAGCACAAGATAGATTTTTCTTTATTGAGGTGCCTCCGCTTAACTGCATTTGACTATGTGATATATTTATGTGGATTCAAACTTAGTTTCCTGACTATAAGTTTAAAATAAATAAAAAGGTGACCATTATGTCAGCATATAATTTTTTTGCTATTTAATTAATATAAATTCGGCGTTTCGTCTCCCTTTGAGATGTCGTCAGGCATAAAATTTAGCAATTCATGTCCTTCACCCCTTGACTCCCTTGTCCAAAAAGATTACTAAATATATTCAAATGAATTGTTAAATTTTATTCCTGAATAAGTCTAGGAGGGGAGACGCAACTTCGCAATATTACTTAAATTGCAATAAAGTTATATGCTGACTTATTGGCCGTCTTTTTATTTATTTTATTCATGGCAATTACCTGGTCTAAACTAAGCTTTCTCAATCTGTCTCTGTGATACGTTCAATCCTCAAATAAAAGTAAGTACCTCAGCTAAATGTCTCCACGTGGATTTACATCCCCGGTCCACGTGAACACTGAATAAGCTCGCGTTAATTAGCCGGCACGAGTGGACAACTTGATAGACCTAGCGCATTAGTGTATATAATTTGTTTATCTGAAGCAATCCGTCAAATGCAAAAAAATAATATATAATTTAGAAACAAAATTATTGTAACGATTTTTTATAACTAGCCAATAAATCAATATGAATACTTATAGGCAATAAAAATTTAATGCCAAATACTTATAACCGGGATTAAGACTGTTGGAGGATCGATACGCTGACCACGTGTCACGCCAAACTCGGAATGTGTCATGCAAGATGACAGTTCGCAGTCGACCCGGTAGGCCCAGGCCCTCAATGGGCTGTAGAGCCAAGGAAAAAGAAATAAACTTATAACCGAGTTTCAATTCAATAAAAGTTATATAAACATGAAATAACAGCGATGCGTTGTAAGCCAACTCGACTTCACCATTATTTTATGGACGTCCTTAGAATCATCACCAAACGTTGGACTACGTGTAACAGAAATATAATGAAACGAACAAATGGTTGCATTAAAAGAGAAAGTGTGGAGGCAAATGTTATTGTTTCAGAATAAATTTATACGTTACCGGAAATGGTTACTCACAACCTGTCAAAAATTAAAACCTTATAAAATAATACATTGTACAAAATAATATTGCAATGCTTTCTGCAGAGCATATATAGAGAGAGTAGCTGGGTGCCTGGGTACTTATTTTTATTACCTCGGTACAGGATTTAATTTAATGTGGTTTAAGTGGTATAGAGCGCGTTGTCAGACCTCCGTATCCCTTGGTTCCAAGAACGATTTTAGAAAGAATTATAATATATGTAATTATATATGTATGAACTGTGTCAATGTCTTCTTATTGGCTATTTGTAGATACTCATCATGATTCCATTACCCGTAATCTTTAATTCAATTTATCATAATCTTTAAAAATTCTGAAAACATAAGTGTTCCAGGAAATAATATTCCAACCACCATAATTTACCAAAATTTATTGTTATAAAAGTTAAAACTTATGCAAAATAAAAGTCCAAAACCTTCTTACAGTGTTCTAATTAATTTAAAAGATATATTATCTTATTTAGAGATAAATTTAATATACATTTTATGTATTAAAAAATTAAGACATAAGGTATAAAATAAATTATTAGATCTTATCCTATTCCCCTCATATACCATTTTTAATTTTTCTCCAGCCTATGTTAACTTCGTAAGCATTGGAATTACACATTAAGTATATATGACAACATAAATATCTGACAGACTGATGTAAATTGTATTATTTGATTGCTACATTTATATTAAAAATTTAAGCCTTAATATAAATTAACTTCAACATCATTTTGATACTATTAGGAACTCAAATTTATATACCTGAATTAGTTATTAAAATATGACGTTTGAATAACATAATTTTGATTTCTTAAACACCAATTTATAATTAGATACTCAATAATATTGATTCCAAATTTAATACATTTTCCGAGTGAAAAAAGTAATACTAAAATTGATTTGAAATCAATGAAAGAGGATTCTGGAAATGAATTAAATTATGTATTAAATATTAAATTTTCGTTGGTTTTTTAAATTCATTACTACTTTAATGTAACAAAAATTTGTTTTAACTCATAAAATAATTTAACTGTGCCCAGTTTTGAAATATCTACAAATATGTAAGTGATAAAATGTTACATTAGCAGTACAAATAAAAACGTACGTGTGTTTATGTAAAATAAATGACAGTAAAATATTACTGTTTTAAAAGACAACGTTTCGGACGGAATAAATATTATCACTAATTTACGTATAAATTGAATAAAGGACTACAATACCTATTGAATAAGGACTATAAATTGATGTTGAAGTATACATAACGTTTTGTAACAGTATTCATTGTAAGTAATTAATTACCTGGAAGGAACCTAGTTCAGGATTTTAACTGTAAGTGTATTCAAACAAGAAATGATTTTGTGTTAAATGACAGTGATTCCGCCTTACAAATCATAACAGAGACGAATATTCTGGTTTACAATTTCATTCAGAATAAATGAAAACGGGAAGGAATTCATGTTTTGTTTTTACGTTGAAACGTAAATCTACAATGTGTTTTAAATGAATAATACGCCTACAGAGGCGTTACCTTTCAATACAAAATATTCTAAAACCAACACAAATTTGTCAATCACCTGTGACGCCAGAACAAAGCGTTAAACAATATTTTGTTGGTCACTAAAAAAATATTTCACCAGATAAATTGAACACTGCGACTCCGGAATTCAACTGGCTTTTAATTATGTAAGTTATATAGATGTTACCAAACCATGAAAACCTGTTACATTTTGTGCGCCAATTTATAAAATGGCATCAGTTAAAAACGTTTACTTAATAGTTGTTTAAAATTATTCAATGTGGCTAGTAATGTGGTTAACAGAGCTACAGAAGTAATGTGATAAAAAGTTTAGCAATTTTATAAAAAAATTGTAATAAATATTTATATTTTCCATTATAATTCATACCGGTTTTTAAAATAAATTCGTTCGTATTATTTTTGAAAAAAGGGTAAACAGGTAACTGAAATAAATTCAATTTCCTAATTTTAGAAATAAAGGCGCAACAGGTAAATCAAACAGACTCCGAGAAAGAGTAAGCAGAGAGGCACAGAAAGGGAAAAGATTTAAAGTGTTGAGAGAATGTTCTTAAAGTGGAGTAAACAAGCGAGTTCGCTGAACGGACAGCAATATCAATCTGTTTTAAAGCAAACCTTACAGGAACTTACGTGTATCACGATTAGATTGTTTACTAAGTAATAATTGTAATAATAATAAAGAGGCAATACAAAATAATTAATTTAATACCAAAAATAACTCAAAAATATAATTAAGAGGTTATTAAATGCTTTGAGTGAAACATGTACAAGATTTTCTTATTCCATTCAGACGTTAATATTGTCATTTATTTGATTAAAAACAAAAAATTATTTTAATATTATAAATACTGTAATTAAAATTTAACTAAAAACTAAATAATAATTAATTCATTGCTTAGAGTAATATGTTGCGCAAGTTTACAACTGCAATTCGTAACAAAATTTAATACGAGATGCAGAAATTCTGTAATGAACATTCACTTTTAATTAAGTAAGGAAATATGTCTCTTCATTGATATGAATCGATATAGGCTATTAGCTAATAGGCGACTCGCATGCTAAAAAAAATGTAGTGGGAAAATACGATGTTTTAGGGCGTTCAAAACATGAATAGCTAAAATAGTTTTTCAAATAATTTTATACAGTGCTTTAGTAATAACAAAAACTTATGCATTATTAACCCTGCACAGAAAATAGGAAAGTATATTATTTTAATGTGTATAGAAATTGTCGTTGTGTGTCCGTACAGCTCGGAAATATCAAACATGGCCGGATTGTAAAACAAAACACATTTAGAAATAAAAAAGTAAGATTTTCGTATAATGAGAAAACTTTACTATGATAATTTGTTTAAAGAAAATTAAATCGTTACAGTATACATAAAATATACTTCAATGTTTTAATATTTCATTTTAGTGTTATTTCTATACATCAAATACTACTCATTTTCAATTGATCACTACTCTACACACGAATTTAAACTATGCAAACAATTGTGTCGGTAAAATATTTGGAACATTCAGTATTTGGTCCAGTGTTCATCCCAAACAATATCATAAAGTAAACCGAAATCAATGTAATAAATTCCTCGCATCATTTCTTTCTTTAAGCAAAACAATTTAACATAGTGAACTGTAAGGAATTCGTTGCTATTCGGTATATTACAAATACCTGTAGTTTATAAGCATTTACGGAATCTAAATTATTTGATGTAAAACACAGAATACCGAAGTTTTTGTGGAAGTGATTCAAAATGAATATTTTCATCGTTTTTATTTGTAGTTGTAATAAATTTACTGCACATTTTACATGAAAACGGATGAAGTATAAATAGAAATAACTGGCCGATATGGCCGTCGCTGAATTGATTTACGCTTCCAGATCAATATATTTCAAATCAGTAAGGCTATAGAACTCATTTTTTAGTAAGAATTATCATTTAGAGAAGCAATAAATGAGAATATGTAAATACTGAAACAAATTTAGTTGCATTGAAAAACTAAAACTTAGATATCTTAAATTTATATAGTAGAAACACGAAAAGATAGTGTGAAGGTGACAAAAATTTATAGTTATCAACAAATGAATCAATAAATAAACGTAAATTTTACACCTGCATGGCTTAAGATTACATGTGTTTCGTTTCTGATATATTACATTGAATATAAATAATTAAGATACATTCTTACCGTTTGTAATTACAGCGAACATATGAAAGCTTATGGTATATGCATCTTTTTTTGTATGACTCTTAAAGTCTACAAATTATTATAGCTTTAGAGACATGCTATTGATCTTTGGAAATGGAAACACCTCTTTGTTATTAAAGAAACTGTATGTGAACACTTGCCTAAAATGCTTCTTTATTTCTGACTTTCGATATCATAACGAAATTTGAATTGTTTCCCGTCGAATCGGTATTCTCATACTCACAATATCAGATAGATAATAAATATTTCCGTCTTCAGAAAAAGTTTTGCAAAATATAGTATATAAGATACTTTAAAAGTGAGTTATCAGCAAGTAAATAATATAATATTAGTTGGGTGCCCGGCGATGCCCCAGAATTCATTTATATATACCCACTACAGTATTTAAGGCGATAGCAATCTCGTCTAGTCAACAAATGATTAATCCATCATCATGACGGTCACATTTATGATAATTTTCCTTTTCACGCTCCCTACTTTATTGGAGCTGAATTTTATCATAAGCACCGCCTTAACTCAGTAACTTAAATGTACAACACCGAGAGAGACAGTATCAATCTCACTAATTGTTAAAAATATATTCATTCTCGTGTATATATCTGCCGTTTACTTACGCCTTAAGTTTCCGTACTTTCCACTCCAACCCCCCCAACCAATGGATGTTTTACTCGCACAGTTCTTGCTTGTTTCCGGGTTGCAAAGAATCCTTGTATAAACTTCAGTCGAAATTGTTCCACGCACTTAGATTTGAATGAGGTACATATATACACAAAAATGCACTGAAACAGTCATTTACGTTTTCTAGGAGAAGATATTTGAATCGTCTCTTCTGTCTCATTACCGTAAAATAATTTGTAAAGGTACAATTGCAAATCTAAGAAAAAAATTGAGTGCGTGCATCCCTGGTCTTTCTATAATAAATCTCCACTGCGACTTTTAAAACGTATGCATCGTATCGTCGATCCAAAGAAGTTTATCGTTTCTCAGGGAGTTAACTCTTTTCCAACAATAGGTTACTTACGGCGTGAAATGTTTATGATTTTAAAAAATATATAGTGTTATAGGTCAAGAGTACAGGCAACTCGCAATCTCTTTATGCAAATTCATTTCTGTAGAGCGTTTTCCACATTTTTACATTAATATCTTCTTAAGCCTGCAAAATATTAAAATGAAGAATGCACGAAAATTTAAGTTAAAACTCTTTTTTTTACAGCCTCAAATTTTCATTGAAATCCGTTGAGCCGTTTTGGACCCTATTCGAAACAAACTTCCGGACAAACAGAAAGAAAATTCAATTCTATTTATTGGTGTAGATTTATTATCATTATTTCTACGTTGGCAATTCAAATTTATGGGTAAAAATACTTCTCTTAATAATATAAGAAGCTACGAAATATGATAATGTCTATATTCGTAAAACAATTTAAAAATAAATATTATACAAAGAGCATAACCATTAGTTGATTAAAATAAATACCACGTTATGGTTGACTTTATGTAAATGACGGGTATTTTATATTATTTATAGGTTTCCATCCGTCTCGTCTATCTTTTGGTATATAAATATTTAATTATTAAAATAGAGATGTAGCATTAACCTACTGCCTAAGGGTGTAGTAAACCCTCGGTTAGGCGCGTCAGGCCGTTTAATTTCTTTTATATGCTTAAACCACGGTCAGGTACTGGAATGAACTTTTATGACATTCCAGAAGGACGTATTTATAATGGTCTGTCAAGATCACATGCCAAAAGAGAGCGTAGTTTCTAGAAAAATAACGAGAGATTGAGAAAGAAACACAGCGCAGGTCTTTGCTGCAGTACGTTGGGATTATTGAGTTATATTCACGTTTAGCATTTATCATTTTATTTTTGTTACGTAAATATTTATTTTTATAACTGTATTGAACAAACGTTTGTGGTTTTTTTCTATCATAACTTTATTTGAGAATGAAAAGTTACTCAATATGTGTAAAAAATTGTATAAATTGAATAATGCTCAAACATACAAGAGAGGTTGGTCTTATTTTAGAAGACGATATCTGTGACTGAAATGTAATGCCGGAAGATGATATTGGAAAATCGTCCGATGAATAGAAAAGTGAAGATAACGAAGAGGCAACAAAAAGCGAATTACCAAGACGTAACACACTGTGGACCGAACAAAGAAACTAAAAAAACAATGTTTAACTCAATATTTCTGTAAAAGTGCAGTAATTTTTTGTGTTTGCGATTATATACTAAGATAATGCGCGAATAATATGTTGACGAATCTTCTAAAAAGTTGCCACAGAAACATAATAATTTACCTATTTTATTAATATTATAATTACCTATTTATATTAATTATTTATAGAATAAATAAATTCGTACCTTATAGTTAAATTAAAATTAAATAATTTAAAGATCTGATTGCATTTTTAATAATTAATATATTGGACACCCTTGATCTTTCAGGCCTCAAACTGATGATTGGTTTCTGAAATAGCGTTTTAATATTTTGAGGCGGCATAAAATACCAAATTTTGTTTGATATAAGTCTTAAAATTTTTATTGGAATTTTATTAAAATATTTATATTACAGTTTTAAGTAATCAAAACTTTCATTGGATGTGTTTATTGTGTATATAAGAGTAAAAAACTATAAATGTAAATTATTTGAAGGTAAAATGATAGTAATTGGCTCTTAATACCATTAAGAAACGGAAAAGTCCAATGTAGGTCCGCCGGGCCTAGAGCGCCTAACCGCGTTACATATGTGGCGAGGCTAACCGAGGGAAAAATTATAATCAGAAGTTATATAGTTAATAGTAGATCTTATAATGCATAACTTTCTCTCTGACAACCCGATCTGAAGATTATTATTAATTTAATTAAAATAGGAACATAGAATTTGAACTAAATAAATGTTTTTTCGATATTTCGTATGATAATAATTTTGACTAATTAATGTGCGTTCGCCTTTGAATAAATATAGATGCTTTACGATTTTTAATTTCATTCCATGCCGGACAGTATACCGCGCGAAGAATCCGAGGAATGGTTTCTTTTACTATGGGCACCGGCAACGTTACGTTTAATTAGCCAGGTGCAATAAGAGCACGACGCCTGAGTGCAGAGAACCGTTCCACTCAATGAATTGGTGACTTCTGTTGCCGAGTATATGAAGTCAGTTTCCAGTTTGTATTAGAAGCCCAGAACTCATTAGCACTGAAGTTGGAAATTATCAAACTCGACGACGATTTGAGCACGGATCGCAGGATTCAGTGTCCACAGTTACAACCATAACAAAATGAGGCCAACCTTCGGATGACAATACCCTTCTACTCTGTGCAGTTGTTCCCAATAATCATATGTTTCATTGCATCTACTAAAATCACTCCATTCAATGTAAATTAGGTGGTTTTTCATTTTTATCTTATGCCTTAATTTTTACGAATATAACAGGACATGGAATTCAATGGCAGCCAATTATCTCGCTATAATTCTATAATATAACTACTCAAAGCCATAAACTCTGGCCAAAATAGTCGTTATATTTATATGTCTAACTTTGAACCTGGAAAAAATTTGCAGAAGGAGATAATCAAGACTTATAAAACTTTAATGTTAATTCAGGCAAGAAAACACTAATTAATTTTTGATTTAAAGTGAATATATTATTTTTATTATCATTTTCAGACCTAATTGCTTCTCATTAGAATACTGAAAAACAAATTCATACCAATCAAAAAATTTCCCTAAGATATCAGAAAGTATCATAGAATACAGAATTCCAAAATATGTTATAATTATTACTACTGACGTCATTGTTTAACAGTTGAAATTAATTTGTGCGCTTATATTATTTTGTTTCCCGTGTCTCTCTCTCTGTAGATCCCTCATACTTAAGCACCAAAATACACGAAACCGTTATGTCATGGTAAAATTTGATAAAACACTTTCCTCGAAATACGAAGCAATGTTGACAAAATTTATTTCATACGCGTAGGTTTTTAAATACTTATTCCGTAAAGAGACGTGTCAGTAAATTATTTACTGACCGCGGAAGAGTTGTACTTATCAAGTGTTTAATTATGTACTTTAAAGTTCATTAAAATTCATGAAAAGTGAAATTATTAGTGTGATTTATTCATGTGAAAAAAGGAAAAGGTTACTTCAGAAGCTTCGATGTGTTCTTTGTAAGGCTAGCGCTTCAAAAATGTAAACAAAAATTTCAATTATTAAAGTTAAATATTCTTTGTTTCTGTAAGGTTGCTTCAGTTTTTGCTAAGCCGCGTTATATTACAATGTCTTGACGCATAGTAGTAAAGCCACATATACAGGTTTTTCAAATACAAGAAAATAATTTCATCTTATTATTAGCTGAATTCTTCCGTACATTTCCACTGGATGCAAGAACCAACCACTTATTCATCGAACAAGTTTTCGGTAAACCAGTCACCTATTTAATTTTCCGAAACAATTTTTTTGTAATATTCCTTAAAATCAGTTTCATCAGTTCCATTCATTTCGCGAAAAATGGCCAATATAAAAACATTCCGAATTTCCTAAATTACTTCAAATAAATCATCCTGAATTCTTTCTTAAAATTTGAATTTCACATTATCCAAAGTATTCTTAGATCACAGACCATTACAATATTTTTTTAATCAAACCGAAGCGAAACCTTATATTTTACTAATCAAGAATTCAGGGTGCTCGGACAATATGTATTCACAGAATCAGGAAATGGTCAAAAACATTATACATATAGTAATGCATTGCGTTCTTTGACCGTTTAAATGTTGATGTAATATGTAATAAAAACTCCTTTACGGCCACTGTTTTGCAAGTTATTATATTTTAAAAGAGGTAGCTTTCGGCAGTTCTACTACCATATTCATCCTAATAATATACAAATCAATCAATATATTGTTTATAATTAAATTATTAAAAAGCTTTCTACAATATCAGATCTAAAAACTCTTTAAAAGGATATAGACATTTTTACATACCTTGTACTTGTACACTATTTTATAATATCCTTATTTTCCGCGCAAAGTACGTTGTTAATATATAAAATATTTGTGTTTTTCTACACGTCGTCCGTTTCAAACTGGCGGAAAACCTCAGTATAAGCGAGGTTATACGTCATGCACTATCGGTCGGTCGATCGATAGTGTATGATTAACAACGATTATTTATTTTTGTATGAAATCATAAATTATATATATATGGGTAGTAGCATAATGAGTTGTATATATTTGATTAACGTATAATATTGAGTATTATTGTAATTTATTGATGGTCTCATTGTAATAGCTTCCTATTTTAATTCATTCATTTCTGAAATTAATTATTTGATCTCTAAGTATATAAATAAAAATTGATGCTGCGAATCTGAGTTTTATTTTAAAATTGTTCACGTATAAAGTACGTTTTTTTGTCAAATGCGAATTTTTAACAAATGGTTTTTTCTGATAAATTAATTTAAAAATTGTGGTGTAAAAACCGCACTAAATTACTAACACCGATCATTATAAATGAACTAATATAAATAAAACCAGTTCCAATTTATCAGGATAGTAATAAAAGAATAAAATCTTCAAAAACTAACATCAAACAATATTTCACAATAGTCAATAACAGAAAACTGACAATAAACAACCAACCAGATTCTTCTGAAGAAAATATTAACATACAAACTACAGAGAATATTACCATAATAAGTTTCACACATTAACGTATAAAACTGTGATTATTTTAGAACTATTCGATGGAAATGAGTTCATTTTTGCTTTTAAACCTATTATCGAAACTGAAAGACAATATTGTTTTAGACATTATTACAAATGTAGTAGATAAAATACCACGTAAAAACTGCTATAAATCATATATTGGCTATATCAAAACCGGAATGTACAATCATAAAAAACATCGAAAGCCAAATCGAATAATAGTACAAAATTATCATGCCACGTAAAAACTAACAATCATGAATTCGCATTCGACAAATCACGGTATTTTATACATGAATAATTTTAATAGCAAACTCAGATTCGCATAATCAATTTTTATTAATTCTTGGAGATCAAATAATTAATTTCAGAAATGAAGGAAGTGAAATAGGAAGCTATTACATGGAGACCATCAATAAATTACAATAATACTCAATATTATACGTTAATCAAATATATATGTCATTATGCTATTACCCATATATATATTTCTGATTACATACAAAAAATAATAATCAATGTTAATCATACATTATCGATCAAACGATCCGTAGTGCATGACGTATAACCACGCTTATACTGAGGTTTTCAACCTGTTTGTAACGGACGAAATGTAGAAAAACACAAATATTTTATATATTATCAACATACTTTGTGCGTAAAATAAGGATTGTAAAATAGTGTATACGTACAAGGTATGTAAAAATGTTTATATCCTTTCTAAGAGTTTTTAGATCTGATATTGTAGAAATCTTTTTAATAATTGAATTATAAACAATATATTGTTTGATTTGTATATTATTAGGATGAATATGGCAGTAGAACTGCCGAAAGCCAACTCTTTTAAAATATAATAACTTGCAAAACAGTGACCGTAAAGGAGTTTTTATTACACATTACATATAATAATATAATATATATTAATATGGACCTCGTAACGACACTCGTAAAAGCTTACAAAACCAAATAAAAGTCCTTAATTGTTTTATGTTTACTTACTTCAAAAACGTATTATGAAAACAAAAGGTTCCAAACGTCTGGTCATAATCATCTGTCTGCTGAAACACGTCCATCATACAACTTTATTTAAAAAATATATCGTTATAATACGTACGTTTGTTGGACCGAACTATTGAAAACTTTTGTAAATGTTTTGTGATAACTTGCGTTATAAATAAAAACTTAAAAGAATTGAGGACCCTTTTTGGTTTTGCAAACGTTAAATGACTGTCGAATATTTTTAATTTGACCGTCGTTTGCAAGTATGTTTCGAACGGATCAAACCGATTGTTAGGCATTTTACAATAATTGTTTAGGGGAATTATGTTATTCTGGTGGGTTTTCCGGAAGCTTCTTCGTCACAATAAATCGTTTGAAAAATTATATATTTTATTTTTTGCGGCTGATACAGAAAATGAGATAATTAAATTAATTAATTATAAGTATGAGTGTTAATAAATTTACAGTAGTTGTTGAAAATTAGAAAACGATTTCTTTTTTTTAATTTTTTCGTTTTTATCTAATAAATGTCCAGATTAATTTGTGAGCCGTGCGCAGTTAATTTTATTTTAGTATTTTTTTTTGTATGCACAAATGTCTTTTCAGTAATGTTTGGAATTAGAAATATTTTTTAATTTACAATTTGGTGCTTTTCTCTCACGTTTTGAACACCGGTCACTTGCGAAAGTTTTTGGTTCGTGTCAATGAAGAACGTCTGTCTAAGACGTATGGGCTGTCTGATTAGTATTCGACGAATGAGAGCGCCAAGGTACTGACGGTACTACTCGTACGTGGCATCTGGGATCATTTCAAAACTGCTTTGAACCGCTAATGCCAGTTAAACAATGACGCGGGGTAGTATGCCACATAAGGGGCAACGTTCAGTACAGACTCCATCAAAGCGCTTAGCTTCCTATGTAGCGTAAATGCCTTTTCAGAGTTAATCTCCGTTGAGGCTTAGGGAGACGACTGAAATATAACGTTTTTCTTCCCTCCCCCTCCCCCCGATATGTATATGTCACTCGTTTCGCTTACAGTAACTGATTATTAGGAAACCCTTTGGACTATGTAATACCGAAAAAACCACAGGAATTGCCAGTGAATTATTAACTAACTTCGGAGAAATATTGAATTTTCCAGGGTATCCGCCATGTTTAAATAAGAAATTAAAACCAATATTACTATAAACCATTAATAAAATATCTACACGGGTTTCTATATCACTCAATATGATTATGAACACTTCATTTTATCTTAATGATTTTATTTAAATTTGTTTGAATGTTCAAATTACAATTCTTGGGTGACTGCAGAGGAACATTTCTTCACACATACATAATGGCAACAGCACCATTTAAAATATGTAAAATAATTTCCCGCATTGGGAATTCTGATTTTTTACCACACTAGTTAAGCGTCTTACGATTCTGCCTCATTTCGCCCTTGCGCTTTCTAATATTTCACTCTGATATTCAGGTCAAAAGAGAACTTTGTAAAACGTCCGGTTTAATTTTTAGAAACCATGTATTTATTGGGGTATCCGTCCTGAAATTGAAATAAAACTTATCGGATTCTTACCAGTATAGCTATAGAAGAAGTGGTAGAACCATTCTTATATACATCGCACTATGAGAAAAATGGAATTGTCTATTAACATTAACTTTTCTAAGCTTATCGCTGCCACCCAGGCAATTAAATTTGTATCGTGCGATTGAAATATAAGAAAGCAACGTAATATTTCAGAAATTATGTTACGTCGGCAAAAATATAGTTAGATTTGTGAAATGAGCATGAAGTACAATTTTACCTTAAATATACAGCATTACGTTACCCAGAAACGCGCTTTTATTTCGATCAACAAATCGAAAAGTTTCAAAATTTAAATTTGTCTGTCTTTCTAATCTATACTAACATTTATCTTCCAGAAAATTTCCTGGAGTTGTTATAATAATAAAGCTCGTTTTTTTTACCTGATGACACATTGATTCATCCAGAATATCGGAACACTTTTCAGTTAGTAAGAGAACACTTCTGCACAATTTGGGGAGCAAAGTTTTGGTAGTGGTTTCACTGGCACCGGCAATGACAGTTAAGCGCGGGAAGGCTGAGCGTCTTCACGTATCGCCAGAATAGACCCCCCTGACATCGAGGAGACGTGGCAACAGCGCGGACGAGAGCCGAGCGGCAACTGTCATTCCCGAAGCCGCGGCAAGGCGCGACACAGCGCAAGCGCTAGGCGGCGGACCTAGACAATGTGCTTAATTACCCGCACAACACTCACTCACAACCAACATATACCTTACTTATATATTACACCTCTCGTTATTATACAATCCAGACAGTAGAGAAGGTCTTTGTAAAGAACCTGGATTGACTCCAAGAAATAGGAAACCTACAGGATCCCCAATTTAATTTCAGATAAGGGTGCCACAGTATAATTAATCACATAGATAGAAAACTTAAATACAAAATATTTAATATGGCTAACATGGTAGATTTAACAGGATCTTTTGATTCTATATGACGGCGAAACATTTTGTGATGAAAAACAAATAGATTAATATTTAATAAAAATAATAAAATGTTACCGGTATGTGCAAAATAGAGAAATAAAATACGAATTCCCTGAAAAATGAGTAACTAGATAAAAAAAAGAAGAAGAACGGATGACCTCAGGGCACTGTTATGGATCACCTCTTTTTAATTACATGTTTTGAGGCGCTACAAGGCAAATTGATGTCAAAAACCATAAATATATAATATTTGTAGATGATTAAATAACCCTGGTTGACGAAAACTAGAAAAAATAATGTTATGGTTCAAAATTAAATAAACAATAAAAAGGGTAAAAATAATGAGAATATCTGAAAATTAACCTTGGAGTGGTTTGACTAGGCTCCGTCAAGGAGCTGGCATCTGCCGAGAGTCGTGACGGCCAGACAGGTATAATCCGGCAACAATGACCAAAGGATGCAACGCCGACGGTAATACACATTTGTCTCACCGGGGAAAAGACCGACTACAGAAAATATTTTCCCGTGAGAAAGATAGGAGGACACACAGGGACTACCTGCAATTATTATTGGCAGAGGACTAGTATGGAAGGGATTGGCCGAGCTGAACAAATTGCAAAATAAGGTCTGAGTTGATCAGTCTGGCGATAGCATTAGGAAAGAGTCTGTCTGTCCCCAGTATTCCGAAGTATTCATTAGGGACGCAGAATTTTGAAAGTAACATCCAGACCTTAGCAGTCCAAGCAGTTATTCTGGCCTATGTTGTGCATGCTATATGTCCTGAGCCTATCATTTTTTGGTCGAAATTACGCCATGATGAACCATGCCACCACCAACCAGCTCCAAGTTTGAGAAAGCCAACACCAACCAAGGACGAGAAGGAAGGATCAGCAGATCAGACAAAAGCTACCGGCATCTAGATAGCCGCCGTCCTTCCTCCAAGTTTAATCTAAGGTGAATTTAAGATAAGGAAACAGTAATGGGTTGTTTATTTGCCAATTTGCCCGATATCCCAACATGTAAAAATGAGTTGAAATCTTGTTTATGATTTTATTATTTAAATCCACTGTATAATAGATCTTATTCATCCAATAATAAAAGAAGGTAAACGTTACAAGAATCAAAAACAATGTTAACTTGCGTAAAAGACACAAAATTAAAATTTCAAAAATTAGAAAACGAAACCAATGATTTTTGGATAAAATTCAAATCAGCCAAATATAATTTTTCCAAAAATATTACTACTTTATAACAAAATCATATCTACTAGCTATCTATCTGCTTAGCGTGTCTCATGCTTGGCCTCCGTCTTTGTTCTTACCCCACACACTTGCCTATAGTGCGAATTTTACAAGACCCTCATGTGGCATATTTATCTGTACCTTCTCTTTGTCAAAGTCCTCCGTATTGTTCCCTCTTCTGTTCTGTTTCTGCTTATAACTTACTCGTTACTGATTCCATCCACCCATCTGTTTTTCATCATTATCCTATAGCAACTCATTTAAAAGGATTCTTTTCCTTTCTGTAACTAGTAACATCCACGTTTCGCATCCACATAACGCCATACTCCATACGAAGATTTTTATCAATTATTTCCTAATATTCACTCTTATATTACCCATAAGTAAATTCCTCTCTTTTGTGAAAGCCTTCCTTATCTGTGCTATCCTACTCTTTGTCTACTATACTTCTATCATTCTTAGTTATTGTGCTGCCTAAGTAGCAAAATTCCTTAACTTCCTTCAAAATATTCCTTCCCAATCTAACATCCTTGGCTATTCCACAGTTTCCCATGCTTTACTACATTATCTTGGTTTTTTTCTCTACCAAGCCTCATATTGAACTCTTTCTCTAGGACAACGTTAATGCCATTTATTATGTTTTCCAAGTCTTATTCTGACTCCCCTAATACCAAAATATTATCAGCAAAGCGTAGGGTTTCTTTTTCTTTTCCTCGCATTATGATTCCTTTTCCATATTCATTTTTAACTTTCATAATCGCATTTTCTATTTAAAAGTTAAAGAGCATGCGCGACAGAATGCATCCCTGTCTTACTCCTTTTTTAATTTCTGTTTTCTTTTCTAGTCCTTCAGTTATAATTACTGCTGACTGCCCTTCTGCAGGGGTTATGGATAATTCTTCTGTCTCAATATTTTATTCCTGTCCTCTTCAAAATCCTTAATAGTGTGATCCAGTTTATATTATCAAAGGCTCTTTCTAAATCTACAATTGCCGTGAACGTAGGCCTGACATTTTCTTATTCTGCCTTCTAAAATAAGCCGCAAAGTTGATATTTGGAGAGAATATAACCATTAAAAGATGGATAGGTAATGAATGGTTATTTAGAAGAATGGTAACAAATAAATCACAAAACTTTAAAATAAATATTGAAATCACTGAGTTAATAGAAACAATACCGCACTTTATAAAGTTAATAAGACTGAGTCTGATGCATGTAACTGTGGAGTATTTATTTGAATGCTGTAATATACGGAAATTATTATATTATCTCGATGTATACTGAAGAGTCTCCGTTAAAATTATATCAAGGAGTAACAATTCTGTGACAACCCACAAGTTTTAAGGAACCTCTGGGGGAAGAAAACGTCCTAAAAAAATTAAATAAAGCTGATGAATGGTGAGTAATATTGACTGCTATAAATGATTATGATCGCGACTTAAGCTCCCTGACGCATGTTAGTTGACTTAACTTCTGGTGTTTTGTAACGCTAAAGTAGCTACGGTTCATTAAAGAAAATTATTGTTGTCATCCGCTCGCGTGATATTGTGATATGAAGTCATCAAGTTGCATTACCGCTCGGCTAAGTTTCGCATTCTCCGTAACTCCGGCACCCTCAACAATATTATCAACAACCGCATTCGCTTTGCCCGCGCACCGCCCTTCCCCCGGCAGAAACAGAATACGACACGCTGCAATGAAAACCGTGGTAGAGCGCGCTCAGCTAATATTCCTTCATTAATTATATTAGACATTCCTTATTTCGTCAATGAATTTTATAAAAATATTTGATTTGTGTCAAGATAATTTAGCTGGCATTACCTTCATAATATAAGTTTAAAGATGAGACGCCAACGACTTTTTATAAGTGAAATCTATATAATATTACTACCCGTTTTTTTCTCTTTAAATTCGCACCAAAACCTTAGGTGAATGTTCACAATTACGGGGAACTGTATATCTAAGTAAGGGAATCATAGTATGGTAACTCAAACAACACAACGTCCAACCCGCGACAGGATTCGAACCAGGGAACTCTGCGGAGTGAGGCAGCGGAGGTCGACTGAACATTGTTGTTATGACAAAATTATTTTTCAACCATAGCGTGCTCTCTGGTTGAACAGAATTAGACAATATTAGTGTGCGCTAAAGAGAATAAAAATGAAAACGTTTTGAATATTAATCGGTAACCTCTTAAATTTGAGACTTAAATATTTATAAAATAATTTAAATATCATCTTAGAGCTTAGAACAAGAGACTGTAGAATGTTTCAAAAACTTTTAGGTTTAGGTTCGTATTATGGTGAATGCGGTGTCGTGAAATTGAACAGTTACGCTTTTGACTAATGAGGTGTTAAGGGGTTGATAATAGACTTTTAAAAATATCCATCTAATTTAAGAAAGGGATGAATAAATTCCTAGACTCCAAATAATTATACTGTGAAATTGACCAAATTTGGCCGAAAAAGTCATGTTCACGAACATCAATTTTAATAGTCACTCCTGATGCCTTTCTGAAACCTATATGGGAGATTTATGAGAGGAATGTAATAATAAAATATTTAAAATGACCATATTGGGTGTCTAGCCAATTCCGTAGTACCGGGGGGATTGATATGAAATAAAGAAAGGGAGGAACAGATTTTAAGAATTACACAATTTTAACTTCCAATGGCTAATGTTTCACTGATGGGTAGTTTCAATGCTAAACTTATTTAATCTTGATCCAAATTTTGAAACTAAAATAAACATATTATTGTTAAAACCGATAACATAATAAATGCTAGCTCCTGTCGAAATCAATTATATTTAATTAAATATTTTTTTGACAATTAAATATATAATAAATGATTTAAGCAGCCTATTTGTCAGTATTTTTATAATTAAAATAATAAATATTACGACGTTTCGTCTCTCATTTGAGACTTCTTCAGGTAAACATTTAGCTGTAAATGGAACTTTACTCAATCACTCCTTCTGACCAAATGCTATTTCTAATGCCTGTCTAAATATTTACTGTATTATTTTAAATTAAATTGTTGTCCATTAAGGGCTGTATTTCTTTTTACTAAATATTAATGTTATTAATTTATTTGTGTTTTCACAACATAGAGGATTAAGTCGTTTTCCAAATAAAATATTCGAATAATTAATTTTCTGGGCAACGCCGGACAGTTATACATCCAACTTTTTTTGCACAAGACGGTCATTGTGAACGTTTAGAAACGAATTCCGGTCCAAATTTCTTTAACACTACCAGAAATAAATCATTCACATCACAAGCGTAATAATTGACTCAGTAATATACATACTCAAATTAAATGTATTTACGCAGGTTTCACATGGAACGGTTTTGTAACGAAACTCTCTCTCAGACTTACTTACTAAGAAATGTTGCTTCACGAATTCACTGGAGTTTTTATTATTATTAATTGAATGAACGTTTGCTATACATATATTCTAGTTTGCGTTAGGAACGTTTTGTTCATAGATACACAAGACTATATAAAAATTTTAGGAATCTTTTACGAGAAAAATCCACAAGAAATTTTACTAAACTTCGTTTCAAGTCGCACTTACAGTTTATATTAACAAAAACAAGTTTGTGAAATGTATTAGCCTTAATCAATACTTAAATACTACGAGCATTCATACAGAAAGCATTGCCAATTTACCCGTTAAACAATAATATTTCCGTGGCTTTAAACTTTTAAAGTACCCTCCCACACTGAGTATCAATTTTAAACACGCGTCGGCGTCGAAAATAATTACGTCCATTCTATTTAAAACATACACGGAAATATACACGCACATTTACACTTTCATACATTTGCTTATTTTTTATCGTGAACATATTTACAGAACGTTGATTAGGCTGACAGGTAACCAGTAGAGGCGCACATATTTATAGTTGATAGTCTATATATTAATGATAGTAGATTAAAAAATTTTCGAGGAAAGTTCTTCAGGTTTGAAATATGTTAATGTATTAACTGCCGACCACCTGTGGTGTAGTGGCTAGCGTCGCTGCCTCACTGCACAGAGGCCCCGGATTTGAATCCTGGTATGGGCTTGGATATTTGTTCCGTCAATGTCACGGAGACTGGTATTAAGACTGCTGGAGAATCAATACTCTGACGACGTATCACTCCAAATTCGGAATGTGTCTTGTAAGATGACCTGGTAGGCCAAGGCCCTGAATGGGCTGCAAATCCAAGAAAGAAGAAGAATGTGTTAACTATACCTATAGAAAAACACTGTGAACTGTTTCCATAAATTTATAAAAAAATAGAGATTCCCTAGGTTACGCCTTCGCTTACCAACCCGCTGTAGTTATGCAGTGTTCCACATTCACACTTGACTTGTCATAAATACGTAATATATCAAAAATATAACAAAAATTTCTTTCAATTTTAATTAATATTGAAGTAGACAAGTAAGTGAAAATTAAATAACTGCATTTTACAATTTCATAAGATCTTAAACTCTGTTTAATGATTGCTATAATATTGTGACATGAAATAAATATTTATTATATATATATAAATATGTATATATATGTAACATGAAAAGTTACACTTAACAATGCAGGCCAGCTTGCGAGTTGCAATTGTTGAGGAACTGACGCAACTTGGGCCAACAATGTAGTCTGGCGAGACTTAGGGAGTCGTCATGGGGTAGTGGAAGGAGCAGGTTGTGTCGGCGGGACGACGAGGACTGACCACGCGCCGCAGATATAATTTTTTTTTTATGCTCTGATTGGAATTAAAACTATTAAAATCTTCTTTTGGTATTTTTTGTGAAAAATACCTGGCGCCCTAAAAGAATTATAAAGCCTTGAATACGGAGGAACGCGGAATCCGCTTCATTATATATATATATATATATAGTATATATTCCGGATCAGTTGATAGTATAATCCGTAGTTGCAATAATACAGAATTATCGGTTAAAGTAAATATTAACCTCTTGGTAACAGAATTGCTCAAAGAATTAGTATACAGAATTTGAAGAAATTATGCAGCAGTTATTTTAGCAAAGACAAATTTCAATTTTTTCAAAACATTCTTAGTCATATAATAAACAAATTAAATGACTTAAATAAGGCGCTATGAATAATTAAAATGAATATGTTATTCAGAATTATTATTGGAATGATTTTTGTTGGATTCATCCTTTTATAAGCAAAAATTTGTAAGAATTAGATTTGTATTGGTTTTATACATGCACTCAGTTGACGTATAGTCGTCGCCACAAATTCCATTCCGGAATGCAACTCGCAACACACGTTTCATCCAGTTTGTTTATTATAATGAGAGTACTAGAAAGTATTTCTACAAATTACTAGACGTCAAACAATTATACTATATATCACATACTTTGAATTTTCACTAACATGCTTTATTCTTTTAGACGTCATTTGCTAATACCAATTCACATAACGATTCTATTTTAACAAAAACCAACAACAGTGGTTGTAATGAAAATTTAAAAAAATTACTTGAAAAAATTAAAAGAAATAAGTCGATGTTAAAACCCGTCAATATTAAAATTCTATAAAATAATTTATGGTGTTCCGCTTGGAAGTGTCTGATTATAAACCACACCGCTCGTAATGTTTTCATTCCTGTTTCGTGAATTTTCAAAATTGTGAGTGTTTCAGCAGGCATAAAGTAGAACACAAAACAGTTTCATTTCCTAAAAGTATTAATATTTAGGTAAAAGTCTTTATTATAATTAACCAGAATAAGGAAGTTAAAGCCGACCTCCTGTTGTGTAGTGGCTAGCGTTGCTGCCTCATAACCCAGAGGTCCTGGGTTCGAATCCTGGCATTGACTTGGATGTTTGTGTTGTCATGGTCACGAAGAGCGGGATTAAGACTGTTAGAGGATCGATACGCTGACCAGTTGTCACTCCAAACTCGTGTAAGGCCCAGGCCCTCAATGGGCGCTAGAGCCATGGAGAAAGAAAGAAAAAGGAAGTTATAATTCATTTTCGTACCCCTTTCACAAGTTCGCTTGTAGAGAACCATGAATTATGAGAGATACAATTAAAGTAAACACAAATGTCTGACACTTATTTTAACTGCCACTGTTGCCCTGTGAATAGCGTTTCCCATTGTTAAGCTGGATCATATTCGTAGTGAAGTCTAATATATTTTTTTACGTATCATTAAGTATAATTTGAGGAGACTGTGAAGGAATTACATGAAATCTGAGCCTTATTTGGGACCCCGAATTTTCACTTCAATAGACATCGAGCCATACACTCCACGAGTCTACCGACCCGAGTCAATTTGTTAGCAGATATGCGCTTCTACAATTTCGTGCGTAAACACGTCACATGTTCCAAGTCTTCGCCTTCCGGGCCAGTCATAAACTGGGGTTAATGTATCATTTCGAGACATAAGGTGTTTCCCATGCTTTTATTATTTTGTTGTCTCAATTTCCTTTACTCCTGAAATTTTCAGTTGCACATAAATACAAACTCCAATACTTACAATAATATTTCTGTCTTGTATCAAGTTATAATCATTTGTTTTTGTTGGTGTGTCAACGAATCAGGACGACGATCATGTTGTATTCGCAGTACTCAAGATAGGGTAGAAAAGACGGACAGTATTGTGCTAGCGGTGACTGCGAGTGTATGCGGTTCCAACCAGCGCATGTAAAGACTCGAGACTGTATAGCGAAAGGGTTGATACATCAGTGATGATCTATAAACTTTTTTACACTAATCATGTTGCATAAACGTTCTATCAAAGTTATTCTCAATCTTTTAAACTAAATACTTTTTATTTAGTTTTTAAATAGTCGCCGCCATTCGCATGTTACAGGATTTTACAACGTGTGGTAGAACTTTCAAGCATGAATTTTGATGTCAACAATTTTAAGACTGTAGGTGATTGCCACACACTCTTGCACAGGAGAAACAGTAGCGACCGTTTCGCTATAGTCTCAATTCTTTACATGCACTGTGGTGCTAGTGGAGAATGCTGAAAATCAGATGGGTGGATAGAATCACTAACGAGGAAGATCTAAGCAGAATAGGGGAAGAGCGAACGATATGGAGGAGGACGTTGACCAAAAGACGGGATAGATTATTAGGCTACGTCTTAAGCCTCGAGGGTCTTGTAAAATTAGCCTTAGAGGTAACTGTTTGGGGTAAGAACAGAAGAGGGAGGCCAAGGATGGAATAGCTACACAATTTGGGAGAATGTGGGATGTGGTAGTTATGTGGCAATGAGGAGGCTTGTGCAAGATAGACTTGCATGGAGGGTTGCATCAGACCAGTCATAGGAATGAATACCACAACGACAACAAAACAAAATTTTGAAAAGAAATAACCAAAGATTTACTTATTATATATGTATATAAAATTTTGAAAAGAAATAACCAAAGATTTACTTACATATATATATATATATATATATATATATATATATATATATATATATATTGCTATAAATTTGTGACTCGGAATAAAGACGTATTTTAGCAATTTTGTTACCAAGAGGTTAATATTTACGTTAACCGATAATTCTGTATTGCAACTACGGATTATACTATCAACTGATCCGGCAAATATACTATATATATAGTATATTTGCCGGATCAGTTGATAGTATAATCCGTAGTTGCAATACAGAATTATCGGTTAAAGTAAATATTAACCTCTTTGTAACAAAATTGCTAAAATAATTTGTAATACAGCATTTGAAGAAATTATGCAGCAGTTATTTTAGCAAAGACAAATTTCAACTTTTGCAAAACATTTTTAGTCATATAATAAACAAATTAAACGACTTAAATAAGGCGCTATGAATCATTAAAATGGTTATGTTATTCAGAATAATTATTGGAATGATTTTTGTTGGATTCATCCTTTTATAGACTATATATATATATTAAAACTAATGCCTATTATGATAATAACCAAAACTATAATTTATTTTTGTTGACAACTTTATTCAGCAGGAACTTTCGTCATAACCAAAGTCATCTACAAAATTCAAATTCCATTTTTTTATAAACATTACAATTTTTTATCGTACTTGTTTAAAATTATAACACTATAAAACAATGTTTTTTCAATGATTTAATGTTAAAAATATTTTTTGTCACTCATGTAATGTAGTATATGCATGTATAATTTTTCTAAATTTCTTCATGGATTTTACGTGCTTCCAGACTGTTCTGACATACACAGAGCAGATATCGAAATAAAAAAGCTTGCGGAATAGTGGTAGGGATGGAGGGTTGCACCAGACCAGTCTTTGGACTGAATGTCACAAAAACAACAACAGATCATTTCTCAAAAAAGTGAAACATTTCTAACTTGAATAATCGTTCGCATGGTGTGTGGCGTCATATGGGTGCGAAACATAGACGATAGGAATTGGTGAAAGGAAAATAATAGGAGTCTTTGAAATATGGTGCTATAGGAGAATGATGAAAATCAGTTGAGTGGATAGGGTAACTAACCAGGAAGCTGTAAGCAGAATAGGGGAAGACAGAACAATTTGGAGGACTTTGGCCAAGAAAAGGGATAGGTTAATAGGCTACGGTTTGGAGACGTGAGGATCTTGTAAAATTAGCATTAGAGGGAAGTGTGTGGAATAAGAAGAGAAGAGGGAGGACAAGAGGATAAAACACGCTAATTAGATTAGGGAGAATGTGGAATGTGCTGTTATGCGGAAATGTAAAGGCATGCGCTAGATAGTTAGCACGGGGGGTTGCATCACTCTTAGGACAGAATTCTACAACAACAGTGTAAATTGCATTAATAATTTATTCTATTTGTCTTCTATTGTGCTTACTTTGTATATAGTCACCACCAGGCAAATAATAATAATAATATTCCATCCTGTCCCTGGGATTCCTTGCGCTCTAGATTAGAAATTACCTTTCGTTGAATTTCACGTGAAATTACGAGTATATACATTCATATTAACACTCTGGCAAGAAAAGAATGACCCCCATAAAATGTTACGTAAATAAACGATGTACTTGTAACTTCAAGCCTTTCCTGGAATAATAATTTATCTTCATTATTTTCTTCTATTTCTTCGTCCAAAAAAAGTTTCTCTCCTGTCATCGTTTTTTCAGATAGAATTGATTGTAAGTAATTTTTCTATGCTTTCCATTTCTACTCAAGAATTACCACAGGATGAATTTGTAACTGTATCCCGTTTTTGAACAAATAATTTAGCTTCTCGTATTCTCTTACAACTCTTATTTAACGTTAGGATAACTTTGACGGTTTCTTTAATATTTGTTTTTACATTTCTGCTCCGCGGAGGATGTGGTAGTTTTGAAGAAATGAAAAGACCTTGCACACGGTAAGTTATCATGGAAGGTTGCATCAGGCCAGTCTTAGTACTGATTATTACAACAACAACGAATAGTCTCATGAGATGCGATTAGTTATCCTGAATTAAAAACAAAATTATGAAGCACAATGACAAGAAACTAACCGTAAGTTATTTGATATGTGTGTGTGTGTGAGTTCTACGACGGGTTTGCAGTATTGGTGTATGTGTATAGAAACAAATGAAGTTATCAGTACATCAAAATGGAAGCTGTAATATCCTCCCTTTTGAATGAAATTCAATTGAGCACTTTCTGTTAGAGTACATTATATCTTGAATCATGCGGTTGAGAGAAACTAGTAAATTATAATCCTGTACGTAGTAATGAAAAAGTTGATGAATTATTTTAGGATGTTTTAGAAAAACAACTGCAAAATTTACGTCTCAGAGGTCTTTACAAGGCACATACAGGCAACAAATTTTCCAAGCATATAAATTAACACACGAGCAGTGGCGCGCACTAAATTTATGCAAAAACTGGCCGCCTGGGAGAAAAAGACAAGATTTTTATATATTTCCTGCCGTATTGTAATGAAGTACTTGTCGGATACTTTTATGTAACCGACATTAATATTTAATCTGTAACATGATATAACGAATTGAAAAAACAAATACATTAAATATTTAGAAATTAACTAATTTTCTTTTTCATTATACATATCAGATTACAGAGGCTTTATTATAGAGTAACTTCAAACAATTATTTA
The DNA here is from genome assembly GCA_034510155.1 of Eucriotettix oculatus. Taxonomy (NCBI): domain Eukaryota; kingdom Metazoa; phylum Arthropoda; class Insecta; order Orthoptera; family Tetrigidae; genus Eucriotettix; species Eucriotettix oculatus. Next base: position 133,099,378 of record CM067376.1, on the reverse strand, counting down.
TATTAATGAATCATAACAAATGTCATACATGATTCATTATGACAATTGTATATTATAATTATATAGAATTAATTAACGAACAACTACAGACAAAGTTTTTATTTAATCGAACCGATTATTTAAGTTTTCCTGAGGCAATTTTTGAGATTGAAGCTGCCCCTGTAGGCAGTCACGTTTAGATTTTTATACATTTGGCTCTTAATTGTCCATCAAAAATACATTTGGAGGAAGACCCAAATATGGAGATAAAAAACCTCGGTTCAATTAAAGAAAAGCTTTGTCTGTAACAGGCCGTAAATTTATTCGATTTAATTGTTGTGAACAATGGATGTTAATTGCCTTACTATGTAAGTTAATAAATTAAAGAACACACATTTACCTTATGAAATACATGGCAATGTGACGAACATTTTAAAATCATAAAACTTGATTTGGTATATTCTGTAAACAAATAATTGTGTGTTTACAGTAATTTTACTTGTTTATAAATGTAATTATTTCAATCATTAGTTCAGTAATTAGGCTATAAAATAAATCTTCCGAAGCGTTTGCATTTGGTCTTAATTTCAATGTACTTGTTTTATTCCGTTCATAAAACTGAGTGACACTACTATATTTTGTTGTTTTAAGTATACGCTGTGAAAGACCTGCCTTTACTTGCTCAAACACTGACGTGAGGAGTGGCGCGAATGGTAAAAATATACACATTACGTAACATTCTGCTTAAAAATTCAAAACATTCCAAACAAAACTTAAAATTTTCATTATAATAAACTTATGATTTGAAAGACCGACGCCACACCTATTGTGAGTTAATTAATAGAAACAAATAGTTTCAGTCGAGCGTTTCTTATTTCAAAATTACGGCAGAGAATCAATAAGATTATTCTTTATAAATACACTTACTATCTTTTAAATTATGGATTTTTATAGCTTTATAACTTTGTCTCTAACTATAAATTACTCTAACCTGAAATAGCCCATCTCCACCTTTTTTTCTACGTGGCCCCATCGATCAATTTTATTTACATCTCATTAACTCCCACCCCCCGTCATTTTTTAAGTCTCTTCACCTGACGAATTTATTAACTTATACTTTTGCCGACTCGCTTGCGAATTATAATCAAAGGTTTAATACAATGAGTAGTCATTCTACCTTACAATAGCACATTTTCCTAAAGCCACCACAATGTTTTCTGTTTTTAATGAATGAATGTGGCAATCGTTATTTTATTTCATCACTGGTTGAGAAATTCCCCAACTGGGGACACTCGGTTGTAAAAACACGAAGTCATCAGTGAGGCGAGACATCGGGGACCCCAATGTGTCAGATCCACCGTTTGTCGGCTTAAAGAACGTTTACCTGAGTCCATTTTCTTGACCCAGGTTATTTTGAAGTTCACATCTCTCTCCAAAAATGAGATAGATAAATCGCGGGCCAAGCTGGATTTTAACTGAGGTTGGGCGTCACGTGATCCGCCATCTACATAGTGTGACGCGTATAAATTTACTTTATTTATCACAATTAATTTACAATATTAAGAATTCAGTAAGAAGTGTCAATAGAGAATAGATCCTGAGATATTCGCAAGGCACCTCTCTAGAATAAACTCGGCAAACAAACATAACCATAAAACTTGAAGCCTGTTAGAAGTCTGAGGAACCTCACTCCCTTGTCCGAAAGAATTTTCGGCTCAGCTAAAAACCAGGTCAGCAAAGTTGTTAACCTAGAAGATGGTTGGGGCGTGCCCTCCCAAATTTTCATTTTTGGAGAGGAAGGGTAGGAGCGCCAACCCCATTCGAGGACCTTGGGAAGATAGAAAAAACGAGGAGACCAATGAGGTTCTTAGGATAGTTGAGATAGATGAGGGAAGGACCTCTAAAAGAATTCGGTAGAGAGTTGGAGGTGTGAGTTCAGAAAGGAATTAGTGAAACAGAAAGTCGGACTGGCCGTCTTCAAGGAGTCAGAGAGGAGAGACGAGGAAACTAAAATGGAGACACGTTTTTTGAACCACATCAGAGGTCTACCTGCCTCACATGCCAATCCGAGAAGCTGCCTTTGCGTCGAATCCAGGAATTCCGGTCAACCAGGAGACTGGGGGAGGATGAATGCAAAGTAAGAAACAGAGAGTAGTAATCTGTCCCTCTGATATACGTCATTTACGCCATACACCCTGAGTAAAGTAGATTAAATTTACGAAAACCTCTTGCTATATTGTTTCTTTGGTTAGGGCTCAGCTGAGCAGATAAAATTCAATAAAATTTATTCATTTCTAAATATTTTAATTTATCAAAACTTTTACATTCGTTAATAATAATAATGTTTTAAATATCAATGTTGATGTTTATTAGCGCCCACCCATTTAAATATCTCTAAATTATTTAATACATTTATATGTTTAAATATAAGAAAACCACGTCATAATATTATATAAAATTATTTGATGAATCTTTCCCGATCAGACTTGTAGCAAAGACAAGATTTATTATGAATTCGCATTGAGTACGTAATTTTTATTTTGATCATCTTAATATCCTGTTAGAGAATAAAATTGTATTTCAGTAATATTTGTTACTTTTAGATCATTCGCGATGTCACATTTAAACAAAAAAGTATTAAAATATTTGCTACCAGTATAAGCCTTAAATGTAAGTGACTTTGCAATAAATTATATACCTTCATCGTACTTTCAAAACACAACTTTGAACATTAACATAAAAATTGTTATTATCTATAGTTTATTTAATTTTTTAAGTGGAACGAAATCAGAAATGTTTGTTGCAATACGTATAAGGAAAAATTCTTTACCAAATCAGTGGAAGCAGGATATTGGTACTTTCGGAGACGTTCGACCTCAACCTCTCGCTGGAAGTACAATTCAACGAATTCTACACGCGTCACTATTATTTATGCGGTCCACGTATCTTTCAAGGTGTGAATGAGCATTGCAGCGAGACAACCATAACGGATAACGACTGGACGTGTGCAAGTTTTATCAATGGATAACTAAAGCAGTTGTTAAGAAGCTAACCGATGAAACGGAATCGTTTTCGTCCTTTTTGTACGAAGATGTGTGACGAAGAAATAGAAGTAACGTGACATAATAAAATCTATTTTTAAGTAAAGGGCGTTAGTCTAAAACAGAATTTAATTTCATAAGTAATTCTTTAAGAATATTCTTCAGTTCATTTTATGAAAACACGAGGAAAAACATAGAATCAGTTTTTCAAGACAATAAAAAGTCTATCGCAATTATAATGCTGGTACATTAATCATGTCCGAATATTTCTTTATATTTTTACGTTAGGACACTTGTTTCCTCTTTCCTCTTACGTTTTCATTTAAATTTACGATAGTTATTCTGTTTCTGCACAGCAAATATGTAATACTTCAGACTTATTTAGTAATTTACAATTCTGAGCTTTAAATACAGATTGAAAGAAAAATTGAATGGTTCCCACGATTCAAATATTACATGGAATAATTTATTTACAGAATTTTCTTCATAAATTTCTGCATCTGCGGCACATAGTAAATTGGTAGCACCAAAACATTTTTAATCTGTTGCAAAACTTAAGCAACAATGGTGGATTGAAATAAAAAGTGGAATATCTGTCTCTAATTTCCTGAAATTATCCTCTATTTTCAATATTTATTTCTCAAATTCTTTTCTAAAAAGATAGAAAAATTAACCTAATTAGTTTCATGTTTATCTCATTCTTTTTATCCCGAATATTTCTCTTACTTCCATTCTAATTACCTTTTATGGTATATTCAATCGTCGCTATAAATAAATGGTGAGAATGATAAATAATTTGATCAATAGCATATTTACTTTTTCACATTTGTCGATTACTCTATCCCAAGAATGAGTTTTGATTAGTTTTATAAGCAGTTGACCTGTAATTATTTAGATATTTCCAGAATATTCGAGCATAGGCTCCGCCTAACTTGGATTGCAGCTCCCTCAATTTATTCTTTTCTTAATGTTATTTTAATTACTTAACTATCTTTTTTATATTAATTTACATAGAAAACTATTTCATATTTTATTGTCTGACTTACTTTCTTTGAATTCGTTCTATTTTTTTAATTTCCATTTTTTAGAAGTCCAATTATCCCATCTACTTTTTATCCCCCACTATTCTTCATCCGACGAGCTCACTTCGCTCACTGAAAAGTAACACTTCGTCTCGAAGCACCGGAGAGGAGAGACATTGGTCGTTACGCTCCAGGAATTCGCGTTGAGGAGTCCGAGTGGGACTTAAAAATTTTCACGAAGTCTGCTCTTAGTCCGAGGGAGGTCCAACAGTCGGTTTTTGCTAGCCAAGTTAGCACTTATCATCCGACACCACAACCCATGCCAGCCACCGCGCGTCTCCGGTAGCGCCATACCAGGACCAGAGTCAACACGCGTTGCTCTCACTGAGAATTTAGTGGTTCTGTTACCTTCTCTTACCCTGGAATGCAGCAGTTTACACTAGGGACCTTACTTCAACGCTCACGCTTATGACGACTCAGGTGATTTCACCACTGCTAATCAGGTGAACGTGTTCCTGAGTATTTTATGAACTTGAAATTTGATGACCAATTTTGTACATTTCTGTTAAAGTCAGCCGTTGTCAACTCGTATTAGCAGCGATAAGCTGTTCGACCTTGAAGTATGTGAATAGTAACACCATTTTAATTATTATCAAAGATTATCTTGAATATTATAATATATGCAGTCGCACTTCGCGATTTACTATTTTACGTGCGAGGGAAGAGTGCATTTCTTAATTACATTACATTACGTTAAATTCTCTCTCGCTGAAGATTCTCACTTTATGCAAATATTGAGTTCAAATTATTTGTGCCACGATAAATCCAGATCACTGTATATAAAGTGTTCTTTTCTTAATCAATAACTTAGCATTGTGTAATTATTACAGAAGGACAAGGTCCCATGCTTTCCAATTGTATAATATCTTGTATTCAATTAAGTGTTTATAAATTTCTTATTTTTGTTGTTGAATTACTTTAATTTCTCGCATCAAAGCTGTGACCAGTGCACCATTAACTATTTCCTGAACAATTGCTTGAATCCTGTGGTTAGGTTTTACGATTTATGATCGGATTTCAATACCCATCGACTCAGAATTAAAGGTCGCTCTTCCCGGTCAAAGAGGACAAAAACTTTAAACTATCAAAGAACAGCTATAATTTTAGCAGGAAGTCGTAAATGCAGAAACAACACAGAGAATTGCGTTTGTTTTGAACTTCATCTCTAAAATAAAATTTCCATCTGTTTTGCTCATAAAACATACATTATATATTATACTTACACTTTTATTCCATTCTTCGCATTGTTTGACTCGACAGACACAGCTATATTGATTCTCTTGTTCATAATATTTCAGTTCGGCCTCAATGTTGACAATGATTACAAGTGTTGATTGAAATGTCTAATATCTTAAAAAAATTGTAATTGTTTGTTATACGAGCCGCTAATTATACGTTAATTTAAATTTAATTTAGACTTTCATTGTTTCCTACAAGCTTTTAATTATATTTAGTTTTAGCAAACCCCCGTGACTTAGTACGAGCCGAAATAGATTTCTTAATTTTTATTAAAAACGAACAACAGGTAAATATATGAAAAGTACGGTATCATCTATTTATGATCGCTTCAGGGCAAACCTTATAACTCCTAGTTGGCTTACAATAAAACTCGCTAGCATATTTTTTCGGAGCAAAACAATAATAATGACATACCTCGAAGGCGCTGCGGCAGTTTTCTCGCAGGCGCTTCACCCCAGAGTGACTACGGGGCTCACCTGATTATGTCGGGAATGCCTCGCACTCTCTCTGATTTTTTTATCAAAGTCCTCACATGCCGAGAAACCTTCACCTAATTTAGGAGGTATATGTACCGGGGTCGAAGACCTTGGGCATATGGCAAGAGTTGTACGCTGATCCCATAGGATCAGTCGGCCAATTGCCTCCTAAAATTTGTGGAAAGATAGAAGGGAATGAGACCCCACAGCAAATTCGTTTCCCGTCATTCCGAAGGGCGTAAAAATAGTACCCAATGTCCGACCTACCTGATGCAGGTTTTCTAGGGTTTTTCCTGAATCTCTTTAGGTGAAACACCGGGTTGGATCCTTAAACCATAGCCTGGGGGCACGAGTCAGCCCTTGGCTACCATGCATACCTTCCGCATCCTCCCTTTTCAATTCTTTTCCTATGCTATTAAAGGGGAGTTGCCTGTTTCAGGATCACCCTCATGTAGCCTGTTAACGCACACAAAAAACAATAATGCATGTTTACTGTAACGAATTCATTAATAATGAGCAATTCACGCGGAAATTCAGTTGATTTAAAATATTTATATAAATAATTTCTGAACTCTTCAAGATATAGAAATTGAACACACTAAATTTTAAGTTAAAATTCCTGCTTCACTCCCTAAAATTTTTTTTGAATTCTTTTAAGCCTGTTCTAAGCATTCACTTTGGAGATTTTAACTCGCGTATAGAAACAAATCTTCACGAAGAATTAATATATATATATAATATTAATGTCATTATCGACATGAAATATGCACTAATATTTAAGTGATATTGTCTTTACTAAAACCCTTAAATTTTCATTGAAATCCGTTGGGCCATTTCGGAGCCTATTTGAGACAAACATACGGACAGATAGACAGTCAGAAAGATAGACAGACAGCCAGACTCTTCAATTTTATTTATTGGTATATATGATTTCGGAACTGAAGACACGACTGACTTTCACTACACAATATAAAAATGATTAAAATAGTGTGCCTAGACAGAACCGTTCTTAAACTACGATACAGCGATGATTTTAAAACATGAGAACTGTGTAACAGATCTGAATCTTCTCTTATATGAAACCTGTTTCCAGTGATTTAACAATAACAAAAAAAAATTATAATGTCAACAACTAATAAAAGAAATTGTTAACAGATTTACTATGTGTAATCATTAAGTCGTTATTAAAATCAGGACTCCAACAAACTTGTTTATTAAAGTCAATTGCTTTCAATTATTACGAAGATAATAACAGTGTTTTTCGTCATTCAATAAAGTAGAAGTGATTTTATGAGTGGTAAAATATTTACTCTATACGTGTCTCTAAAATATTATGGAACGAGAAAATATAATTAATATCACAATGAATCCGTCGGCGTAGCTATTTCACATCAATGAGATAAAACAATACTATCACGTTAATTTTCAAAAATTCAATTACTTATTGCAGTGCGAACGGTAAAAAAAGTAATTGTTCGATCGTAACCGGTCTGAATAAAGATTAAAATCATGCGTGTGGCTTTTAAAGGAAGCTTTGAATGTTTTAGCCTTTACGCCTACACCGAGCAATTATCTCTCACAAAAGGTATTTACTTTGTAGATACGGAGTTTATTTCGTCCTCTCCGAGCCCTGAACTGATGTTAAAATTAGATTTCAATAATTATGCCATTTTCAGTAGGAAATTCTCGTACGAGGTCTTGATATTTCACGGGCGTACAATTTCTCCCGAATAATGAGTTTATGGCGGTACGTTATTTAAAACAAATATACTTAATATTTTAATAAGTTTAGACCAATCAACTACTTTAATTTAAATGGATTAAATTTAACTATGCCAAGTAGTCAACGTTTGTCCCATTTAAGTAATTTTTATGAACCTGTGTCAATTTTATCACTTTAGTTCTGTTGAAATGAATATTTAATCCTCTCTTCTAGTATTGTAGTAATTTCACCCAAGTTGGAGTTCATGTTTATTTAAAGTAAAGACCTAAGACACAAAAAAACAGAGATTATATTTCATAATATGATTGCCAGACGTAATATTTATATCAGAAATTCATTAAAATCTTTGTCGTTAATTGATTTTCTTCAATGCTCATACGGGGATAAATTGTTACCAGAATTGTGTAGAAAACACTACGGTAAATATTCTTCCGAATAGCGGCATTCGATGACATTTTATCATTTACTTCAGATACAATTTCATTTCTTTAATATGACCATATTTTTATGTTTTTATATTTACGAAATTTAAGTTCATCTTTTCCCATAGAAAATAGCCTAAAAGGAGTCATAATGTGATCAACTAGGAAGAAAGAAATCTCAATAATTAGCGCGTCAGATTATTGAGTTGGAATTGCTTAAAGACATAAATTTTTGAAGTATATGAAAATAAAACATATTTCAGTCTCGTTTCGGACGGCGAATCGTATGCATCATTGTCTAGTTCCCTCCTTGTTATTTTGAAAAATCTGTATTGCGTGTGAAATTTGAAAGTATTTAAACACTAGTGAATTAAAGGGTGGTTATTAGCTGTCTTAAGTCAGCTATAGCGTAATTATCGGCATGACCCTTACAGTTTCAAGTGTAAACAGTGGAACTGTCACCTACAATTCTAAAGAAAATGCGGAAAGGAAGTGTTACGCTAATGCAACTACAACAGAAATGTTCCCCTCGACGGATAAAGCATTTGTCATCGAGTCACAAGAAGGTTTAACCATTAAAGACTACAACAAGGTAGCCACAATTAACGAGCCCAGCATCATAAGGTTTTTGTCACTTATTTCGAATAATAGGATGTATGTATTCTTACAAAACTAATGACTATATTACGGACACCTTTAAGAACTTACATATTAAAAATTACGAACTTCTGTGTAGACCTCTAACAAGTAAGCACAAAAAAGCAATTATCTCCAATGTTTGTCCAATTATTCCTCATTATATCAGAAATCCAAAATATCCTTTATACTCGTATATAAGAGCTGGAATCTAAGAAGCTGGATTCTCCCATATAATGAGCTTCAGAAGACAGGTATTCATATCCTCTGAGGATATAAATAAACTCCCATACTCAACAACTATAGTTTATGATGAGACAGCCCCTACAGAATACTCTTTTCTACATACAACAATACACGTTTCATCTACAAGTAAACAGGTCATGTAGCAAATCAGTGTCCAAAAACAGAACTGTTTAATGAAGATAAATTAATAATTAAAAATAATAATTAGCTTGAACAAGTTACACAAGAGAACGACGATAAATCTGCAAAAATACTGATCCGTAATGACGCAGACAGCAATGAAAATAAATCACAAACGAACATTAACTCCCGAATCATCTTCACAAGTAGCAGATGATACTAAAAATTTGGAAACTACAATGTGTGACACACAGAGACAACGAAAAAAGAAAAATAAAAGTCAAGAATAAAATAAAGATAATTAATCTGAGGGAAAAAAATTCTCCAAATCATTAGAATAACTCTTAGCACCCCTAAAAAGTACCATTGATGAACATCCTCAGAACTATTCCCTCAATTTTGAAAATCTGGAGAAATTCCTAGAAAATTCCCATAGATCAAACAACCCTACAGTTATAGCTAAAGACTGCACTAATGCCATTGAATCGATCAGATAAATGATGACAGAAACCTATCCTCTTCTCATTGAAATGTCAATAAAAAACAGGTTTACAAGAATTATGAATAAGCTAAAGAAGATTAACCTTCTAGAGGAATCTGAAACTGACATTTCTGAATAAAGTACGTGGATATTAACTTGAACATCCTAAAATGGAATTTCAATAGGTTTTTCTCCAGATTTGAAAGATTACAACTGATTTGTACAGTTTAGAAAGAATCTAATGTTGGTAATATCAAAGGATATAAATGTTGTCATAAAAACCATTACACTTCCAAAATTGTTAGGGGAGGTTTTGCAATTTTTACTTAAAGTACATAACAGCCAACTATGTCAACATACAAGTTAATATTGACGTTGCAGCAATTAAAATTCAAGACCATTTACAAATACGTATTTGTAACAAATATATATATATATATATAATGTTTACTCCCTTGATAGAACTTAGACTTAATCAAACAATTACCGAAACCATTCCATTTACTTGGAGACTTTAACAGCCGTCACAACTCAGAGATAACCAACTCTAGAGGCATTGCTATTGAAATGTCATTGGTATACATTGGACTATACACACGATAGCGATCACTTTCCATTTTTCATATATATCATTAGTACGACTCGAAAACCAGCGCATCCAAGAAGTAGTCACCTGGACCTGACAACACTCCAAATATTTTCTTCTTCTAATGGCTCAACAGCCCCCTTGAGGGCCTAGGCCTACCGAAGCGGCTGCGGACTGTCATCTGGCGTGACACATTCCGAATTTGGGGTGATACGTGGTCAGTGTATCAATTCTCCAAGAGCCTTAATATCGGTCCTCGCGACCATGACGACACAAACATCAAGCCCAGGATTCAAGCCAGGATTCGAACCCGGGAGCCCTGAGTTGAGAGGCAGCAAGGCTAGCCACTACACCATAGGAGGTCGGTAATTTATAAATAAATATTATACAAAAAGCATAACCATTAGTTGATTAAAACAATACCACGTTATGGTTGACTCTATGTAAATGACGGGTATTTTATATTATTTATAGGTTTTCATTCGTCTCGTCTATCTTTTGGTACATAAATATTTAATTATTAAAATAGATATGTCGCATTAATCTACTGTTTGTATTAAACCCTCGGTTAGGCGCGTCAGGCCCGTTTAATATCTTTTATATGCGTAAAGCCCGGTCAGGTACTGGAGTGAACTTTTATGACATTCCAGAAGGACGTATTTATAATTAGGCTGAATGAAAAGATTTTTGGTGTATAGAACAAGGGGAGAGTATAGTCCACCTCTATTACTTATCGTGGAAGCAGTGCATGGGAAATCAGTTGGTGATTCCAGCAGTCTGAGAGATCAGAGACCGTCATCGACGACACAGCACCGGGGGTCCAGGCTTCATCGTCTTCCTTCACCACATCCTAATATCCTAGAAGGAGCAGCAAACAGCTCAGCCCGTAGTAAGTGCCGCACAAGCTTAATTACCAATGTTCTCACGCTGACTCGGTAATTTCGTTTTTCAGGTATTTTCAAAATTGTGGGGAAAGAATTACTTTTCTTTGTATAATTTTCTGGAGATAAATTTAATGGCGCGATTTGTTTTCTCTATTTAAGATTCGTCATGCTATTTTGTGTAGTTTGCTTATCCACCACGGCAACCTGTAAGCTCTTGCGGCTAGTCGGAGCAAGTTTAAAAATGAGGATAGTAAACTTTGCAAATAAGCCCTATTATTATTTTATTTGAAAATAGTGATTATAAATAATTTTAATAAATTGTAAATAGTTAATTGCATGAACTTGGATAGTAGATTTATGATAAAAATTAACCAGACTTTAATATTATCAAAACGTTGATCCATGAACCTAAAATTTAATGTGCTGTAAACATTTAATGTTTATTTGCCAATCAGCAGTCCTATTCAACCACTACAGATCATGTCGGTTATTCAATAGGTTGTGAGACACATTATCACGTTGTGTTCTCCGTTTATAGAGCATTCCGAAACATATCAATTATTTATTTGATTAAAATAAGGCAAGGAAACATTCATCAGTAATTGTGTGAGGTGCATAGGGAATAAATAATGAGCAATGGAGTGGTGAGGAACACACAACATCCCCGTGAAAAAGAAACTCAAGCAGTCGCAAGAAAATCTTCTGGGTTTTCGGAGATAGACATTGTATATTGTCAGTTTGAAATCTTGCCCATGAATTAAACTATGATAAATACGTTAATTATGAGACACTACTTAAGGCTTCGTCGTGCCATAAATAAATAAAGACCTGAAATGCTGAATCATGGCAAACACCCAGCCACACACCTGCAGGATCTGATCATGATCCAGGTCTGATCGCATCATTTGAGTGGAAACAATTTGACCACGCCTCCCTACTATCCGTATTTGGGTTCAAACGATTTCAATCTGTTCCTTCATCTGAAGAAATTTCTGGGTGTAAAACATTTCTATGACGATGATGTGAAACAAAAGATGCATATTTGGCTTTCATCAGAGATGGAATCTTTCTTATACGATGCTATTCAACAAACGTTGCGAAAAGTAGTTGAATAACGGCCATGAATATGTGGGGAAGTAGTGTGAGATGTAATGTATTGATTGACATTAAATTACCTGGAAAACAATGTTCTGCTAATTTTAGATGTCTATCTTATGTAACTAATTTATACTGGCTACATTTTTTATGCAACAGAAATATTACTATTACAAATTAAGATACGTCAGATTCTTTGATAAGACAAATTAATAGTTAATAACGGACAGCCATAATTTTAATTCTTACTACATACAAACAGTAATCGGTTATGTGCCATTTCTTCTAAGAATTTAACATATATCAACACCGTCATCAGGAGATACGAAAATAACTTATAATTAATGTGACATAAAAAATCTCAAAGCCATTCGTAAAGTAATAATGCGCTATAACTGGTGACTGTACAAGGTAACGGAAGTAATTTGAACATCCTTATTGCATAACCTTCGGAGAATTCATAACAACGGTGGTGTATACAATAGAAGTCAGTTTTAAGAAAATCTGCATCCGCAATGCAGGAAAGTTATGTACAAGTAGTGCAGTGAATAACTTTATAGTCCCTCTGGTAAGACGTAGGATACGAAATACGATTCCACCAAGGTACCACGCTGCCATACATGAAACAAGTAATAAAGTGAGGAAACCAAAGTAAAATAGGCAAATATACGTGTAAAAAATTCAGTTAGATAAAAATATGAGAAGGAAAGAAAATGCAAATACTTTGTCTTTGTCGAAGTTAATTTCCTTACATAAATTTAATAAATGTTTTGTCTTTATTTAGAGTCGCATCAACTACCATGGTTGTTTAGCGATTACGGTAGGTGAACTCGTTTTTCTATAGTTTTGATAATGTGAAAACTCACAAAACATCCATACCCAAGGCTGGATTAGAACCCGGGACCTCTGTGAAGTGAGCAACGCTAACCAATACACCACAGGAGGTCGGCAATTCTAATTCATTAATGTTATCTATATTTAATAATTCCTGATATGTATAATAAAGTCATGTTTAAATTTTTAAACATTATATTGTGTGTGGGGTTAACGAGAATTCGGTGATGGAAGTATGTATAAAGGCAAAATTTAAATTGAAACCAAAACTTTCAACAGTATGGCTATGCTCTACTTAATGAGATAATGGGTGATACGGCATAATATTCCGCAACACCACACATATGAATGAAGTGATTTCCTTGTCCTTGGTATGTATTGCAGGCGTGGGTGTTGGTGGATGCGGGTGTGGAAATAAGGTCTCCAACAACGGTATCGCTAATTAAACTGTGCATTTAAATGAATAAACATGAATTACAAACTGCGGTACACGAAAGCTTGTTTGGAAAACGTTTTTATTTGACTCTTTACAGGCAGCATATTGAAGTCATAGATTAAAATATGAGACCACAGGAGATCGTGCAGTTATCTCGTAAATTTAATATTCCGTAAATATTTAATATAAATGGAACGCTTAATTTTGTTTATGTGAGATGGGCATGTCCAAGTCAGACTTGTTTAAGGCAGGGCATCAAAAAAATTTCTTTTATGCAAACCGTGTGCTGGAAAACTCTTGTTTGGGAACGTTGGCGGAATATTAATACCACCCAAGTTCTCTTAGAAGTCTGCTATGATAAATTGTTTAGTATGTTGCTTTTCCTTCCCACACCAATCTGCACGCTGAAGTGACATATTTGTTTAAAAGTTTACAACACGTGAAAACATTTTAAATAGTTTGAGTAGGCGACGGCTATTATTTGAAAACATACAGCGTTTTTTACATCAAATCAGAATTCCTTTCACTTTCACATTGTATTCGTTAATTGCTAATTGATTTTACTTACATTTTATTGATAGATACTTATTTACAACGGAATACTTAAAATGTACAATTTGTTTAAGAAATAATTATATGAAGCTATAATTGCCACCTATAATAACGTAGCATAGCTACATTCATACAGATATTAGAAGTTCCAATTGCAGTTCAATAATTGAAACCGTAAATTAAAAAATACCTCAGATCTACAGCTTTGGAAATTATAAAATAAAATTCATTACCACTTTTATTTTAATCTTTTCCAATCATGACTATTATATATAAGATGTACTTCAATGCAATATTATATTTACAGAGTTCAGTGGCGACTCGTGTATACTTAAAGGTTATGTTTACAAGGATAATTACGTGATACATTAATTACTACATATCTACAATGTAAATTATGGGGAATATTAATTAATGAATTTAATAATTGGGTTTAAATATATACATTTATTAATTGTAAACACAATAATTTTAATATGGGTAGTGTGTGTATATATTATGTACAAAAATAATTAATTAAAATGGGATTGTATTAAAATTCTCAGGGTATTAATGATTTGGGTGACCACGTGTAGCATATTTTATGTTCGTTGACGAACCTGAGTTGTTTTCATAGGCGTCTCGCTGTAATTTCCGCGGCCGGTCGACAATAGTACGAAGTCGTGCTGCCAAATTGAGGAAACTCCGCTTTTTCCTCTTTCTTCCCTTGTTGTTAAGACCTTTCTTCCCTGCTTCCTGGACTGATCAAAGCATGGTCCACCTCTCCGCTGGCAAATCTGCTCTCGCCGTAACTTCTCTGCTGCCAATCTCCTCTCGCCACCACCTTGTATCACCTGCCAAAAATCTGTCCACCACTCTCCTTCAATATCCTCTCGCCATCCCCTGCAAAAATCTGTCCAAAATTGTCTCCGCCAGCCTCTTTAAAACCTTGTTTCCACTTATCCGACACCTATCACTAAGGTGGCAGGGATGGATGTTCTCCAATCATATTCCTTGTTTCATTTCGGGAACACACGCCACCCGGCCACCAAATTCTCAGGAAGATTAAACATTCCGAAACCGGCGACGAGGTGTCCGAGATTTATGGTCCAGGTGTCAGCCGCAGTCCCTTTGGTATTATTCCGAGCCGCCAAGACGGCGCGCGGCTTCCTGACCAGCGACTTGCTCATGCCGGAATATTTATTATTTAAGTTTCCGTAAATAATTATAAACAATTGGACGCGGGTTCTACTGCGCTACAACAATGTTGATAATAATCCACGACCCGTAACAGGCTACATTTATAATTTTTTCTACATAACGTGTAAAAATATACAATGCAACTGACGCAAATTTCTAGCAGGAAAGTATATTATCACTTCTTACATATTTTAAATAAGGAACGTTCATTTTAGGAAGAAGCCATACTTTATGGAAATATTGTATGCAGGATCGTGCGGTATTTTTCTCAGAGTTAGAAAATCTGAGAAATCCCGCTCATTAAATGTGTTTTTTTCTTTTAAATAACCTTTGATTAAGTTAAATAAACCACAAAAAGTTAATAAATGGTAATATTTTTATTAATTCGTCAAAAACATTTAAAATTGTAGCCTTATGAGGTCGCCCTTGTGCCAGCACGCTCTGCCCGGTGTTGTGCTTTCTGTAGACGATGTAATTGTTGGATCTTTGACGGGCACGGGGTGGGGGTAAAATTGAAATACTGCGCATGCCTATTTACATTCCAGGCAGTATTATTGTAGTTTTAAGAATAAATGTAACCCCGATTTATGTGGGACGGAGCGCGCTGGATGGACGACAGTTTAAAGTCTCCGAAATTGAAGTACAAATTTACACTCTCAAAATTATAATATTTTAGAGTTTCTTAAAATTACGAAATAAATAATTCCCTCAAAATTAAAGCGACTGCTGTAGCAGTAGGGCACATATGTGACAGCCGTTACTGACACAGTTAGAAGAATTGAGTCCTATAAAAATAGACAAGGAAACGCCTTCGGTTCAGAGTGTTTAATATATTTTGAATACATATGATTCGGTTACTAGGCATCTAAGTAGCAATGCGCTTTACGAAATTTTCGCAATGTGAGTAAACTACTAAATTTAACTTAAAAAATTATGTACGATATATATAAACAGTGAATTTCTAGTTTCTAAACAAATCTAAATTCTTACACTCAAAGAATCGTTTGTTGCTGAGATGTATGTTTACGGTAACTAGTAGAGTTTCGCACGTTCAGTAGCAAAAATAATTTCTAACATGTGAAATATGTACTAGGAAAATCATTGCTGTCTTTAAAAGACAACCAGATTTTAAAATAAACGTACATTAGTAAAGCGATTTCTTTGTAATATTTGGTCTTTTTAAAACTTAAATTCACTTATCGTAACTGGAACAAAGAAAATGTCATTTTCGTAATCTTTATAAATATAAATTTGAATTAAATTTAAAATCGTCAAACCTTTACATTGGAGTTCAACGATAAAGTCAGTAAGTAAATGAATCAGTAATTAAAACATTTGAAATTAATAATACTAATCCGATAGTACGTATTTGAGAAAAATAAAAGAAATACATCGTTATACCTAACTTTCTATCCACTTTCCAGCAGTCGTGCTGTAGATTTTCTCAGTAATGGCAGTCGAAAAATACTCCTCCTCCAAAGTCTTTTTCCTTTCAAATAACCTGCAATTATGATTTTGTAAAAAAAAACTATCCAAAATTTACAGTTTTTGAAAATACAAAGTACTTTAAAGTATTGCAGAGCGAAGGCTTTACCGGTGAATTTGTTCCAAATACAATTCTTGGGTTTCTACCCGGGCGATATTTGCTTATACCACGTTTCGACAGCAAACTACCTGACGACGATGGCGGAGCTTGATGTTTAAACGTTGTTTAAGCACCTTTGACCCGTGTTGAAACACGAGATTTGTATTTTGTACTTAAAAAAATAATGCTTATATTTACGAAATGGTTCAAATCATACTTTGATTTCACTTATTATGGTTTACCTTACAAAGATGACTGATGTCTGATGCCTGTGCTTTCCAAATCTTTAAGTCTTCTTTACTTCTACCATCATTAGCTATTAAACTTCCCAAGTAGCAAAATTCCTTCACTTCCATCAAATTATCCTTTCCCGAACTAATACCCTTTATTATTCCTCTTCTTCCCATACTACACTCCAATACCTTGGTTTTCCCTCTATTTAACCTCATACTGAAATCGTTAGCCAGGACCACGTTCATGCCACATTTTCCCGATGATCCTATCAACTCCACTGGAATATTATCAATTCCTGGCCTTTTCAATAGCTCAGATCTGTTAGAAACCTGTCAATCTCCGACCTTCCCGTATTAATGACTGATCTAGATTTCGACTGTGACACAGCTCTTCTAGATATCCCTTCCATCTTCCTCCCTTTTCTTCTTTATCTTGGCTTCCCATCCGTTTTTCTGATGTTCTTGGTGATTTTTTTTATGTTTCCGAATGTCTCTTTTATTTTCCTATAAGCTGTGTCTATTTTCCTATTCACCGCGAAATCTTCAACCACTTTGCATTTCTCTTGGAGCCAAAAACTTCGGCTAATTTTCACTTCCTATCTGTCTCATTCTTCAATAGTGTGTGCTGCTATTTATCATTTTCATCTATCACGTTTTTATATTTACGTCTTTTATCGATCATTTTTATTATTTCTTTTGTCATCTAGGCTTCTCTATTGGTCTGAGCTATTATTCCTATTTTTGGTTGGGTGCTCTAAAAATTTCTTTTTTTAAGAGTGCCAATTTCTTTTCTGTATTATTTATTTATCATTTCCCTATTAATCTACTCTTCACATCTTCTTTGAAACTCGGAATCACTTTCTGTTATTTCACTTTTTTCTAATTCTCATTTCTTTGGTTTAATTCTTTTCTTGAGTTTATTCATTTTCAGTTTACATTTAAAAATTCATTTGCTCCTGGGTAGGTTTTGCAGTCTAGTACCTGATTCCTATATGTCTCACGTTTATGTATTCCAATTGGTACGTACCCGTGTCCCCCGGCTTCTTTCACGCCTAGAGCATTCTTTCATGAATTTTTAACCAGGTATTTGTCACTACTAATTCGTGGTCAAAGCAAAATTCTATCTCCCCTTTGATTCCTTTCCCCAAGTCCAGTTGATACCAACCAATAATTATATGAGAAATGCCGGTATATAAACTAATGGCACAGAATAAATGTTAAGAATTTTTCTTTAAAACTGAGCAGTAACTTCGTTGAAATGTTTTTCTCCGGTTCTCAGGTGAAACTTTTAATTTTAACTTGTGATACATTTGAAGAAACGTTTGCTAAAAAGTGTGTATTAACTTCATTACAACGTTACTTGTATTAAATCATAATTTTTCATTTAATATAATAAAAAATATTTGAAATAACTATTTAAGGTTATAAAATTTTTTCAATACAATACATTTCATTTTTGGATTGAACCTGAACGTATATAAGCATCTCTAGTAAACTATTTTTTTCTAAATAGTACCCTTTAATTTAATTATTTATATAATCGATTAGTTTACTCAACCAAATATTACGAAAAGAAGTGGAAAAATTAATTATTTGAAAGAGAATAATCTACCGTAATTGACTGATTTTCAAGTCATGCTTTTGTGTATTTTAATAATATTATGTCAATATATTTATCAGGTTAAGTAACTTTAATAAATTTCATTTCGATAGTCATAAAATATTAATTTATCTCTTTACAATTTTTACAAACCTTCTTTAGATCAACTTTGCTACTTCTAAATCATGTTGTTCGAAACAGCTTCTGTTGACTTAATATTAACTGGCAATGAATTTTATTTCAGGATCGACAACGCTACTGAGACTCCTCATTGATTGACTTTACTAATTGTTGCTTTTCCTTTGTTTGAAAGCTATTCCTTTCCCAATTATTTCTTACGCGTTATGCAGAAGTTCTTAATACGTATTTAATTACAAAGGGAGGCTTCATTTGAAATTTGTCTCTCCCAACTGGCGTACTGTTATTGGCAGTAAGCTCATTGTATACAAACATTGGAAACTTGTTTAGAGAATCACTATAGCTACTCTTTATTTCCCTAGTTCATAAAATAGGCTATAAATGTTTCATAATATATTTCTGCAGCATATAACAATAAATTCCTCTTTTCATAATTGTAAATTAATAGGTGAAACAATGCATTTTTTAGCTATAAAAATAATAGTTTCCAGGATTATATCATTACAGACCCATATAACTCGTGGCTATTCTTTTTCCAGATCGGTTCAACTCATCTGTGAGTCGTGTGTCAAACAACTTGCCATTCAACTTATTTTTGTTCGAAAATCCGAACTACAAATTATACTCCGGAGCCCAAAAGCCAACTTCTCAGCTGAAGACTTCTGCTCAGACCCCGAGGTAATCAAAAATCTCCTCGATTTCATTTCCGACGCACAGTTCAAAACCAAAAAATGAACCAATAGGCCACGCTGCGTGTATAAGAAGTTCCGATTTCTTTATCATATTCTGTAACCTAATTGTGTAACCTACAATAGAGGGCCGTCAATAACTATAATATGTTTAAAAGACGAAGTCATCTGAAAGTTTAGGCGCGAGAGGGGTGTGACATAGAATTATTCAATCACAATAAAGCTGCTTGACGAACCTACATATTGAGGCGACTGTAATTGGATGATTCAAGATCACACCCCTGTAGGGTCTGCTAGAAGACTTCATATTTTACACAGGCTGTAAATGATTAGGGGTTTTATTTGTTATTTAATAAAATTACTAGCGCTTTAGGATATAATATAATAATTTTATGTTAAAAAAGACAATCACTTAAAAGGATCCTGCGCGCTATTACAAACAATTTAATTAATTAATAGGGCGGTTTTTAAATATCAGAGTGTTAATTGCCGTAACCACGTGCAGCAGAGATTTTTGTTCTTTCTTGAAGAACCTGTTTTTATCTTCTTTCGTCTCTTGATACAGGTACTACGCGACCGAAACTTCCTCGTTGTGAATCACTCTCCAGCTTTAGTATTCCTTCTTCCTTCTGGTTTAATTGCAAATTTGCCCAACTATCGGACGTGGTATTGCCGGTGATTGAAGAAAAACCAGCTTTTCCTTCTTATTCCGTCTGGCCTTCCTGGTTCTCACTACCTTCTCACTAAAGAGCAACAATTCACACCTCCCTTTCAACTATTGTTGCACTCTCCAGGTTTCTCCTCCCTTTCATGATCTGATCAACTCTCCTCCTCACCTTCTCAACGTCTTGCACAACTCTGAATATTTTTCGGCTTCTCGTCTCACAGCTAAACTCATATATTCCCTTGTCAAAGCGAAAGCACTGTCCCACGTGATGTTTGTTCTGCCAATCCTCATTGGTCCTTTATCAAGCGCAGGAAATTTTCCACGAAAACGGGAACAGTGCCCTTCGGAAATGTTGAAGTGTGAATGTTCCTTCCGAAAATCAATTTTAATCTTATAAACCCGCAGACAGGCATGTTTTCGTTCTGGCAGCCTGGCTCAGGGAAAAACCACTTCTTATCTGCCTGTCGCCGAGCCAGAATGTTCTTGCTGAACCTTTAGATCATTCAAAAATACAAAAATTCGAATAAAAGTGTGCTCTATAACTGTATAGTTTGTTGACGCCACTATAAACTTCTAATATTAATAATGTTCAAGCTTCATTCATTGTCTATGAATTTGTAAAATATTTTTAATAACTAATATATTTCATGCTACTTTTTAATGGAACTAGTTGCATGTTTTTTTATTTATAACATGTTAATGGGACAGGAGTATATTAAACTTAAACTTAACAATTTCATGTACAATAAATTTACTTACAAATATTTCTGTACTGAAATTTCTCGCTGATATTACTTCATCACGTTTTGTTTTGTGGTGGTGGTCGAATCTCTGAAGCCAATGGCTCTGTTCGCGTCTATCTTGAAAGTTACGATGCCTCGAAATCCCGGAGGTGCTTCTCTCTCCACAGTGAAGTCTTCGTTCTATCCAACCTCACGGTCCTCCTTTTCTTTTTCTGCGTTAAAGGAGCACACTTCATGCTGAAGTTAATTATTTATTCGCTTTCATGGTTAATTTGAAATCCTCTAAGTACTCAGTTTAAAGTTAACCTAAATCTAGATATTCACCACGTATAAATTAAAACTGAAGCAAATACGACAAAGTAATCGGTACTTAGAAACCTAAATACCTGTTAACATGGCAGGTCCAGTTGTCTCGAAGTCTTTCCGCGTTCTGCACGCTCAGGCTCTTACCTGATTAGCCCTATCCATTAAACATATTGTTATCCCTGTTACTTGTAACATTGCAACTTATCGCTTAAAACATAATACTTCAATATAAGTGTAAATGCATTCCCTGACTTCGTGTTTTACAAATACAATAATGAAGACAATAAAGTATATGTTTTTATTGAATCTAAATAATATTTACGAAATTATCACACTTCTTGATCAAATATATTTAATTTACGTCATGAAAGAAAGTTCTTTCAATCAAACCAAAATTGACGGATGGAGAAATATTAATAAGGCTAGGAATGGATCCCAGTTTATCCTGCTAGAACGCAGTTTGCTTATCATCTCATGTACCCCGATCGATTTGTCGACAGATACAAGTTTTTCTGTGTGGAAATTAACTCAAACTTACCTAGAATTTATTAATGATATTTATTTTTGCCTTAATTTTAGAACTTCATTGAGTAATGTATTCAATAGGTAGTTATTGTTACTCTAAATCCTTGATTGATATTTTCATTAGTAAAAGAAACAGTATTTCTTCAATAAAGTCTAACCATTAATTTAAATCTTACAACTCATAAACTATATACTTATCGACTAAAGTCTTTCCAAAGTTCCCTTCAACTTCTTTTTTTCTCTGCTCATTTCTACCACGCACCGTTCTCTGTAATTTAATATGTATTATAGGAAATAAGTAATGTTTATTTTTATAATAGGAAAAACTACGTAAATTGCATCAAACATTGAGTTTTTATGATAATAAATATAATTATTATTTTTTCCACTTACTATTTTTGGAGTAGGATTTTCTACCATTACATTACTTTTATGCGTCAATACCATATTTAGGTATGGATAGGCCACTTGCGTGTATAAGCCATACCTAAATTTTGAGTCAATATTTATGAGGAATAAATATTTTTTATGAACCTCGTTGTTGACTCACGGTTACTTCGTTCTACGAAATGTAGAAGTGTTATAAATTCAAAAAGCTATGTTTTCACACCGGAGATTTAGGAAAATTCTAGGACATTTGTTGACATTCATTTGTTTCTGTTCCTTTTCAGTGAGAGCGATAAACTGTTTTAAAATCTTTATAACTCAATGCGTTGTAAAGTTTATGTATACTAATTTTCATGCTAGTAAAGTGCTATCAAAAGTAGTGTGTTTACTGCATGTATACTAACAATATGGAAAAGTAATCATACTGCAAGGAGAAGGAATAAAAACCTTGCGCTTTGCCGACGATATTGATGTGTTTGGGGAGTCAAAAAGAGTTGTAAACCATAATAAATGGTATGAACGGAGTTCTTCAGAAAGATTAATAGAGGCAAAACCAAGGTATGGGATGGGAAGTATAGGAAACAGTGGAATAACAAAGGGTGTTCGATTGGGAAGGGATATTTTGACAGAAGTAAATGTAGTCTGCTATGTGGAAGCGTAATAACTAGGGATAGTAGAAGTATAGCAGGCATAAAGAGTAGGATAGCACAGGTAAGGAAGGTTTTCGCGAAAAAGAGGGATTTAATTACGGGTAATGTAAGTGTGACTATTAGGAAATCGTTACTAAAAATGTTCGTATGGAGCGTGGCGTTATATGGATGCGAAACGTGGAAGATAGGAGTTGGGGAAAGGAACAGAATAGAAGCCTCTGAAATGTGGTGCTATAGGTGAATGCTGTAAATAAGATTGGTGGATAGAATCACAAACGAGGAAGTTCTAAACAGAATAGGCGAAAAGCGAACAATATGGAGGACGTTGACTAAGAAAAGGGATAGATTAATAGGCCACGTTTTAAGACACGAGGATCTTGTAAAATTAGCATTAGAGGGAAGTGTGTGGGATAAGAGCCGAAGAGGGAGGCTAAGGATAAAAAATGCTGAGCAAATTAGGGAGGATGTGGGTTGTGCTAGTTATAAGGAAATGGAAATGCTTGCGCAAGATTGGTTAGCATGCAGGGTCGTATCAGACCAGTGTTAGGACTGAATACCACAACAACATGTTAACAATTTTATTCATAATTTACGTAAAAGAAGTACGGCCCATAAACACGCTTAAATATAACACAGTTACAATACCTTCTTATAGTATTGTGACCCATACGAAGAACTATATCTATAAATTTAATATAATAAAAGTAACTAATTTTCTAACATTCGTATGTAGTCTTAAAGATTTCAATTCTTCAATAAAAATTATAATAATACCGGATTCGTATTCAGCTTGAGGGACAACGTTCGTAAAAAACATTCTCGTCAAAATCAAAGCAGAATATTGGTTTTTGTGCGTCCGTTGGTTTAATATAATACGAAGCTCAAATTCATAATGGTCATTATTCACACGTCTTCTGCTTGACACTTGAGCCTTTAGCGTCTTGTGTGAAATACGACGTCTGGCGACTTCAGGGATACAAAGGCCCCTTGCCTTACCTGACGCCTTGGCTGAATATAAAGAGGTCGAGTTTATTAAAAGCCCCACGAAAAACACAAAGTTGGGAAAAAGTCAAATAAAATTGGCAACAGAACGGATATTACCAATAATTCTATTAATAAACCCAATACGGTTGTTTAAGCTTTATGAATGAAATGTCGGGTTTGAACATAGAAAGGATGCCCGTCACTCTTTTTCTTATCTCCTTAACCGTTCACACAGATACTTAAAAATTAATCAAATATCAATATAAAAAGAAGCTCAGTATAAAATTATTTTATTTTATTTAATATTGAGGATATTAAGTATCTGTCATCTAAACTCTCATCTCTCAGGATTCCTTTGTTAGCTTTTTAAGAAACATCGGGTTGACTATTTTATATGAAAGTTGGAGTTAAACGGTTCTTTGAAATACATAGTTATTTTCATCGATAATAAGAGTAAATGGTGGAATTTCGAAAACGTTTTTAGTTCCTTTACAGTAAATTCAATGAGTGTTTTTTTCGGAAGTACGTCCGAGGGTAAATTGAAATTGTATTTATTCATATAAAAATTTAAGTCTTAAAACTCAGTCTGCATTATGTCATATTGTGATCAATATTTTCCGCTTTCTAAACTTTACGTATACCATCTTCTGTAAATTTCCATTATACAGATAGCAGGATGCCGCTTTCTGGTAATAAACTGCAACGACGTCTTGTTTCAAGATGGCGTTTACATATTTAAGGTCGCGTTTGGTAACAAAGTTGCACTTGCATAAAATCAGATTTAACTAGTAAAGTAAAGGCCTTCAGGTTAACGCGCGACTTGTTTTAGTGATTATCTATCGTCTCACTTTATTATATTGACACAACGGAGGGATGGAAGGGAGATATCCACAGAAGCTTTTGATAGCTCTGAGTAAGTCAGAATTGGAAACATTTATAGGCTCCTGGTCTCTCTTAATATTGTATTTTGTTTTTAATACAATAAAACTAATCTTCAAAACCATTCTAGCATCTTTGATTCCGTTCAAGTTTTGACGGGTTAGTAAAATAACCTCAGGCAGAATCTTTCCTATTATCTATCTTGAATTTTTCCACTTCGATCTCCAAAGAAGAGTTGACGATGGTTATTTTCCTATAAATTCCCTTTCAGTCTGATCCTTGGCTAGTAACTCAAATTTAAACATCCAATATTCTTTGCTTTTCTCAAGTTTTAGCCAAGAAAAACATTTCAATTATTTAATTTTCTTAAAATGATTAAATGAATATTGTGAGTAAATAAATATTTGCGTGGGAGAGAAGATGGTTGAACAAAAAGAATTGATGGTAAGGCACTTGATACTTGAACTGCTCCAGCTGAAAGGAGACTTCCCATACATGTCCAGTAAAACAGAAGACCAATAGTGTGTCAAAAACGTCGAATCTTGTGCAGTCTCTGAGCGAACTGTTCGTTACATGTTACACTGTATGAGCCATGGAAGCCGACAGCCTGTTGGAAAACCATGAGTAAGAGCAGACCAGACAGATGAATAGCGATTTCAATGCACCATCAGATGGTAGGGTTCGAATATGGAGGAAACCACACGAAATTGTAAACCCCAAATCCTACCAGCGTCTCATAGAATCCACACCCAGATGAATTCAAGCAGTATTAACAGGAAAATGAATATTAAGTAGGTGGCCATAATAATTTTGCCACTCAGTATATAACAATAAACAACTATTGCCAATTTAATAAATTAATTTCTTATTTAAAAATTATATTGTAAAGTTTTATCATTTTGTAAAAGCAAGTCGACAAGTATTTTTGGGTGTCCGCTAGAAACATGTTATTAACAATATTTCTAGATTGTTGACCTAGCTATTAACTATCTACAGATACCTTGGGGCAATAACGAAATTTATTGGATTCCTGGAAACAGACATTTGATAGAACAGATGCTAAATAAGTCATAAATATGTCAATCAGTTAGTTGGTGAAATTTTGGAATCCAAGAACCTGCAAGAGGTCAGTGTCAAGAGTATGACCGAACCAAGTGACGTTAGTAGCGGACTCCGGTAATACCGAAATAGATATATGCAATTGAAAAACTATTTCAATAGTTTCATTAATCGATATCGAGTATGAGAATCAGAAATACATAATTCTGAAAAATATTCAAGTGATAGGTCCGTATGTGGAGCGAACTGTCTGTATTATCCTGGATCTGGACCGCGTGGATATCCACACCATGTCTGTTCGTAGAAAAAAACTTCACTTCAATGAGGCAATGAAATTCTTCTGAGATGGTAAAGAAGTGGTGTAACAGATCAGACTGCGCGCCTAAGAACTTCATGAGAGCTGACGCTGGACAACCAAACTGCTGAGGACAGTTGGATCAAACATATCACAACCTCTAACCCGTTTCATTTTAACAATTTATTCGCAGTAAGATCATAAGTTAATTTCGTCGATTAACGAAATTAGTCCACAATTTCCAACAAAGAAAGGAATTCTTATAAGTTTATTATTAAATCAATGCTAGTGTTATCCAGAATATTATTGGAAAATTCTGTTGATTGAACCATTTGGCAATTAACATTTAACTTTTTCAAATCATATAACTTAAATCTGTGTTAATTAATGTAATGTCGTTGAAATAGTGAGGGGGGAGCTTAATAGTTGTATTTATATCACAAACATTCAGGTTAATTTCAAGTCAGTGGAGACTGGGACGTCATTACAAACACGCGAAGATTGAGAACAGCTGAGAGAGACGCTGATAGAATGTATCTATAGAACTTGAACACAATACTTATTTTAATATTTCCGCATAACTAACATATTCCACATCCTCCCTAATCTGCTTAGCGCATTCCATCCTCTTTTGTTCTAACCCCACACACTTCCCTCTAATGCTAATTTTACAAGACCCTTGTGTCATAAAAAGTGGCCTGTTAATCTATCCCTTCTCTTGGTCAACGTCCCCTATATTGTCCGCTCTTCCATTATTCTGTTTATAACTTCCTCGTTACTGATTCTATCCACTAACCTGATTTTCAACATTCTCCTATAGCACCAAATTTCAAAGGCTTCTATTCTGTTCCTTTCCCCAACTCCTATCGTCCACGTTTCGCACCCATATAACGCCACGCTCCATACGAACTTTTTTAGCAACGATTTCCTTATATTCACATTTATATTACCCATCAGTAAATTCCTCTTTTCGTGAAATCATTCCTTGCCTGTGCCATCCTACTATTTAGTCTATTATACTTCTATCATCCCTAGTTATTACGCTTCCCAAGTAGCAGAATTCCTTACATTCCGTCAAAATATCCCTTCCAAATATAACACTTTGTTATTCCACTGTTTCCCAAACTACTCTCCATTACCTTGGATTTTCTTCTATTAATTCTCATATTGAACTCTTTCTCCAGGACCCCGTTCATGCCATTTATTATGGTTTCCAAGTCTTCTCCTGACTCCCTTAATACTACAATATCAACGGCAAAGCGTAGGGTTTTTATTTATTCTCCTTGTAGTATGATTCCTTCTCCATATTCTTTATCGCCTGTTCTATATATAAGTTAAACCACATGGGCGTCAGACTGCATCTTTGTCTTACTCCTTTCTTGAGTTGGGTTTATTTTCTTGATCTTCTATTCTAATTACTGCTGCCTGTCTTCTGTAGAGGTTACGTATAAGCCTTCTTTATCGATATTTTATTACTGTTCTCTTCAATATCCTAAATAGTGTGTTCCAGTTCACATTAGCAAACACTTTTTTCTAAATCTACTAACGCCATGAACGTAGGACTGTTTTTTCGTAACCTGTCTTCTAAAGTTAGCCGCAAAGTCAATTTTGCTTCTCTTTTCCTTACATTCTTCCTAAAAACAAATATCTTGTCCTAACTCTCATTCTATTTTTCGTTTCATCATTCTATACACTAATTTCGTTAATATTTCTCTCGTCATTTGGAAGGGCGTGAGAATAGTACCCAATGCCCGACCGACCTACCTGATGCAGGTTTTCTAAGGTTTTTCCTGCACCTCTTTAGCTGAAACACTGGGTAGGATCCTTAAACTATAGCCCGGGGGCCGTAGTCAACCCTTGGCTACCTCGCTCTACCTTCCGCATCCCTTATGCTGTTAAAGGGAATGTCTGTTTCAGGATCACCCTCATGTAGACTGTAAACCCCAAAAAAAGCATGCTAAACTAATTTTCCTGTGCTGTTGGCATTTATCAGTCCCAGTCCTCTTCGGTATGGGTATAATTATGTTTTTACTAAAACCTAACGGTATTATTCCTGTTTCGTAGATTTCGCAAACTATCCTGAACAGCCATGATATTGCTTCTTCCCCGATGATCTTATCAACTTCTCTGTTATGTTCTCAGTTATATATATATATATATATATATATATATATATATATAACTTTCATTCCAGCATGTCCTACAGTCAAGACAAAGCCCTGGACTCAATATCCTATAACTCTTTATCTCCAACCTTTCCCCTCCCCCTCCAAAGCACGAGTCCATTGGAATTGTACATACAATAAAACCTTCTGTGTGTGTGTATACCTTGCCTTTTGTTTGAATGGTGGTTGTATGTATGTATGTATGTATGTATGTATGCATGAGAGTGTGTATCAATATTTAAATATTGACACCCCTAAGGGTGGATGTGTTTAAATGAATGTGTGTCAAGATGGGGGTGTTAGTATGCATCTCCCCAACCCCCATCAAGTCCTTGCCTCTTCCCAGACCCTTATTGAGAGAGAAAGTTGGTGACCTGGTGGGGTCAATTGTTTACGACCTAAGTTAGCAGAGCAGCAAATTTTGGTTGCTCAGTAGTCGGCTAGCCGATCACTGGAAATGTCTTCCTAACTTTCTGATGAAGGGGGCGGTGCCTCCGAAAATTCAAGTTCTCTAAACCTCACAAGGTGTCTACCATCTATGAACCTCAGGTAAGTCATCATCTTTCTATCTCTCTGTCCTTTCCCCATTAATTGTTTTAATAAACATGACAATGTCATTTCCTGACTCATATATATATATATATATATATATATATATATATATAGGCGTAATGGAGATAGTAATAATTTGTTGAAGTTTATACAAACGATCCCCCTCAATTTTTCTTACTCACAGAGATATTGGAACGAGCATTGTCTTCCGCGAGGCGTAAACGTTCTTAAGTGTAGCGGCTGGGAGTTTTTATATTTGTGTTGGCGCGAGGGAGAACATCTCCGATGCGGTGATGCAGAGAGCACTCGGCGCTGCCTCTTCTTGTTTCCGTGATTTAAGCTCCTTTGCGTGAGTCAGGAGCCTGGCTGCTTCCAGCAACAAGTAAACTCGCTGTCAGCGACAGAGCATAATAGATGTTGCCACAATATGCACTGGCCGCGAACAATGCACTAGCAGCACGCTACACGAGGCAGAACAGTAATAATAAATATATCACACGTATAATTAAAATTATACTAATATTTCATTATATTATTCTCCTAATGAGCCGAAAAATTACTCAAATACGGTAATTTGAGAATAAAACGATAAGAATCAGTACAATCGAATATCTACTAGTAATGTAATATTTTTTCGCTTCCCCAATACGAGAGATCGATTGTATGAACGAATAATAAAGTACGAGATCCAAATTAATGAAGCGAAGTGTAACTAAATTGTAAAATATATAGAATTTATCACTCTCAATTCTTCTAGACATTGGAGGGCCATTCCATTCCTTATTACATTGCAGGTTTCATGTCTTTGATGAGGTGAACCACGTGCATTAGTGGACTGCGCGAAGACGAACTAGAGTTCTGCACTTAGTCTAATTGGCGATGATGCTATAAATGAGGAAGATATTCACACATACATTCATTTGCTGAAGATAGCCTCCATTTAATTAAAAATAAATACTAATTTATATTCTAATGAACGTATTTAGTAATATGAGACAACTTATTAATTATTCCAGCATTATTAAAATCGTATCAAAGTATATATATCCATCATTTTATTCCATTTATATATATATATATATATATATATATATATATATATATATTCCAGCATTATTAAAATCGTATCAAAGTATATATATCCATCATTTTATTCCATTTATATATATAAATGGAATAAAATTCTGGTTATTCTGGTGATACAAAACTAAAACCTGTTTTGTATTAGAAAAACAGGCTTCGTGAGGGTTATCCGCTTTGGTGGCTCTTCTCTATAATAGCATAGGAAAGGAAGGAAACAGAGAAATGTACTTCGAAGGAATTGCTACTCAAACAATTTTTTAATTTAATTTATAAGTTATTTCGCATTAAATAGATCGAATATTCTACTCCTATAAATGAAACACACTGGTTATTTGCTGTAGTTGTTGTGTTATTCAGTCCTTAGACTGGTGTGATTTAACCCTCCATGCTAACATATCTTGCGCAAAGCTTTTCATTTCCACGTAACTACATAGTGGTTCAACATTACTATGAGCTTTGAAAGTAATATCTACAGAAATCATATCTCCAACCGTTACTTTTTGTTGTGGTATTCAGCTTTAAGACTGGTCTGATTTTACCCTCCATGCTAACCTATCTTGTGCAAGCCTTTCCATTACCATATAACTAGCACAACCCACATCCTCCCTAATCTGCTTAGTGGATTCTATTCTTGGCCTTCCTCTTCTGCTCTTTCCCCACACACGTCCCTCTAATGCTAATTTTTAAAGACCGTCATGTTTCAAAACGAAGCCTTTTAATCTATCCCTTCTCTTGGTCAACGTCCTCCATATTGTTCATTCTTTTCCTATTCTGCTTAGAACTTCCTCGTTAATAACTCATTCCACCCAACTGATAAGAATAGTAAATTTTGCAGGGAGATATGTGTCGTTTCGAATAAAAATCTAAACGCGTGTAGTAATTTCAACTAAATTTTGTTCTCGCCTTCCTTGCGACCTGGAAACATACACTGTTGGGGAAGTACCTCGAAGTGTGGAATGAGGAGCGGAAATTTTAAAACATGTTAAAGCATATTTTTTGGGGTAAATCAAATTTATATTTCTCTCTATCTTTATTCTGTATAGTTTTAATTCCATCCAGCATGGGAGGAGAGTATTAATAAGTGTAGTGTGGAGGGACGTAATATAAAAATAAGAAGAAAAGATTTCAGGGTGGGGTCAAAACCGGCGTTATGGGAGTCGCTGACGGTTCATTCTGGCATAAAGCATTATATTTTGTTGCATTTATGCATTTGATAAGGGATTGGAAGTGTATAAAACATGTTCCGCGTTATATATTTCAAGGGTACAGCAATTTTGATCCCGTGTTCCTCATAACTCAATAACAAATACGACTACCTTTTTAGCCATTAGGGGCGGGTTTTAAGATGGTGGAAATATTAAAAATTTACTTTAACAGTGTTTACCCCAAATGTACTTGGTGTATAGTTTCAACTTTATTAGGCATGGGAATCAATGTAGATGGAAGGTATTACTTATAATTACCGAAAAACCACTGTTAACTTCCGGGTTGTGAAAGTCACGGAGTTTAATTCTCTCACTCAACAAGCAACGTAAGCTGTATATTAGCCCCATAGTCGAAGGGTGGAGGGGGTAAAGAACAGTTTGAGGGCAATAACACAAAATTAAAAAAGATTCCGGACTATTGCAGAGTTATAATAGTCCTTGAGAAATCAATACTTTACGAGGATAATATTATTAAATAACCGGGTAACGCCCGGAAGATAGAAAATTTTTTGGAATTAATTTTTATGGCAGTAGGAATAATTTCTTTGTAAAAGACAGGGAAAGTTTATGGAATGGATCAGTCCTCATCTACGCTATAATTGACTCTTAAACGTTTATGCTGAAACTCTTTTTAATTTTTTATCTAAAATTTTTAATTACATCTCTAGATTAGAACAGACATAGATTGTGGTTCATATCACATATTTTATTTGTCATAAGATCAAGGAACATCTAATCCCGAGAAAATTGAATTGAGTTGTAGTATATAAATTATTGTTGAAATAGCGTACCAAATTTATACATAAAAAGTGTGATGACATTAATGTACGTTGATTAATTTATTATATTTAAAAGTTTAAAATTCAACATAATAAATTATTTCTGTTATATCCTCACTAACCATTCTTTTTTTAATTTTAAATTATACATGATATGAGGAAAAATTGGAATAAAATCCTTCAATTGCAGTGCTTTTTATTACTTTTAATTTTTTTTACTTGAAATTGTTCTTAAAAATTTATAATGGTTCTCCATTCAATTTATACATCTTAATACATAATGGTGTTAATAAATAGCCGAATTGCAATTTTTGTGACTTGAACCCATATTCCTCCTCTTTTCCCCAGAGGCGGGAGCACTGCAGATCCAATATATTGGAATATTTCTTCAACCTCTATTCTTAGTGACTCGTCTGAGATGAATGTAACATATTATAGCTTTTCTGAAATTTCATTTGAAGTTCTTCTATTACTGTTTTTTGGGTTTCTTATAAATTCTTGAAATGAATTTTGTACTATTTTTCAAAATCTATTTTCTGGTACCAATTAACATAAACATAATGTTGAATTAATTACTGATTCGCCAACTTTTTCGACAAACTATTCCTAACTAAGACAAGATTGATGAAATATAATATATATATATATATATATATATATTTATATATATATATTAATGAAAGCATATTTTTTAGATGAAGATATACTGGAGACAAGATGATTTAAATTTTCCAACGCAGGCTTTTTAAAAGTCTTTCCAGTCAGTCTGACGCCTGATGATATCGCTTCCTATCAGGAATCTGCACTTCATGCCGAAGAATATGCTGACAGATCACTTGTGTCATGAGCCTTTTACGTACGATAAAGCCAATGCTCCGTATTCAGATGCCACGAAATTCAGCATAGTGAGTGAAGATTTCATTTTATTGCCTTTTCTCGATTTTATTGGTATATTTTCACATATTGATCTTCTCTTCTAAAAGTTCTTGAAACTGTTTGTCTGTTTTGTACCTAATATTACAGTTGTTTTAATATTTCACAATTAGTAATAAGTGTGTAAAATTATTGGTATTGAATTTTTTGAATAATTATTTGAAAAAAAAATTAATCTCAGCGATCATTCGTCTATAATTGCTTATAAAATAGTCTATCTTACGATGGTTGAAATATTTATCTAGTTTGGATAGTTATAGTAAAATGTCTGAATTATTCTTTTGAATTTTCAGCAGTACACTACTTTTGTCGAAGTTTCAACGACAGCGTTCATGAAATAATTATAAATTAAATTAGTGAAAGGAAAAGAGGCGTAAAATATGTTTTTTAGATTTTAGATGAATAATAACAAATATAATTATATCAAAGAAAATTAATTGAAGAATTGTAACTTATTGTATTTAAAACCAATTTTAATGATTAAAATTTATGCAATGGGAAATTCTACGAATTTCATTCAACAGAAAACGTTCTCAAAATTCAAAACATAATTAATATATTAATGTTTCTGTTATAAATAAACTGCCAATAATTTTGTTAAAGTTTATTTCACACAGAATGGTGAGCTCATTTGGACTATATATTGTACGAATGATTATTCAGTACACTACTTACGTACAAGTTCCAATTAATGTAATTCCCATGTTTCAGACAGTTTGTTTAAAGGAAAATCAATACAACACAACTCATTTTAACACGAATAGTTCGTGATTTTATTTACTGAAAGCCTAATTAATGTTTACAATGAACAAAAAGTTAATGATAGGAAAATTTTTAATTTTTTTTGCTCAAATACTTCATAAATTTAATTTACCTTAAGACCAGATATTTCAACGGTGTTTTACTTGGTAAAATAAATAAATTACTGTAATCATTTTAAATATAGGTTAAACATTATTTGCTCACCATGAATATTATTACATTCTCTTTAAAGGGTTCCGAACATTATTTGGTTTGGTGTGTTTTTGTTACTAAGAAATGAGAAAAGAGCGAAGTTTTTCCCGGCGAATTTGATTCAAATACAATTCTCGGGTTTCAACCGGGGTAAAATGTGTTTCCACAACATTTCGACGGCAAGCTCTGCCGTCAGCGTCAGGTGGACTGATAGTTTCTCCCCACTCTGCTTTGTAACTATATTAACTAGCATTTGCGCCATTTTTTAACCTACTCGATAAATTTATCAGCTCATTAAGTAAGTTTGTCGTGTGCTGTATTTATTTTACTTTTCACATAATAATTCCAATTGTTTTAATTTACAGGTACTCTATCGAAAATCCGGTATCGAAAATTCGGTTCTCTCAGTTTTGTGGTTCGGATATTGGGATTTTTTTTAATTAAAATTCTGTATACCTATATATATAAAGCTAATTAAATATTATTTTTAAGGAAATAAGTTAAATATTTCTACAAATTAGTTGAACTGAACTAATTTGTAGAAATGTTTATATATATATATATAGATTTCATAATAGCGAAACAGTTGTCATTTTTATTGAACTTCGGTGAATTTATATTTCATTTGTCCTAATTTATTATTTTAATGAAGGATAAATTATCCTGTTAAAAATATTAATATAAAACAGAAGTAGACATTGTATTCCTCGTGTTAAAGTTACAAATATAATACTAATTTTCGTTTGTTATAAGTGCACTTTTATAGAATTAAAAGTGTCGTTACACTCACTGCTTTTATATTTCGTCAAGTTTTTTTTTTCCTTTTGCACAGTTAGCTGTACGAATAATTTCTTTTCTTAACTCCCATGAACAAGGTCGGCCCTCCACTTCCGTCACGAATTTATCCACGCCAAATAAAAGTCACTCAGTTTTATAAAATATATTTTTAAGCAACAAAAGATAACGATTAATAGCATTGTGTTGCCAGTCTCTGACTCCTCTGAAGTCACAAATAAGCTTGTGTATGCTCAGTTGTCGAAAACTATGGAAAGCTTTAGCAAGCGAGTGGCGCGTACCTACTATATATATATAATTAATACCCAATTGCAGTCTTCGTTTATTGAAATAATGTTATACAATTCAATGTGAGTCATATATTTCTCTCAGAAGCTTTCGGCTTATCTGAGGGTTTATTTCCTACGTTATTAAGTTTAAAACATATTATTTTAATTATGCTTAGTCGTTGGCTAGCGGATCACCGGGAATTTCTTCCTAACTTTCTGATGAAGGGGGCGGTGCCTCCGAAAATTCAAGTACTCTAAACCTCACAAAGTGTCTATTACCCTTCTTTCTATCTCTCTATCCTTTCCCCATTAATTGTTTTAATTAACATGACAATGTCATTTCCTGACTCATTTATATATATATATATATATATATATATATATATATATGTGTGTGTGTGTGTGTGTGTATAGAATACAATTAATATTTAATTAATTAATAAGGACAAATGAGAAAGATAGAAATCAAGTTATTTAACTGAGGTTTCCAGGTGGCATGTGTTTCACTTGTATAATAATTAGGCATATGTAACACAATTTTTACTATTTTTCCTTTGAAATGAGAATTACAAAAATTATTTTTCACGATGTTTGTTGTAATCTCATAGCCTGTATTCTTTCTTTATTCATCAGATTAGTAATAATGTCGCGCGGACGAAAAATGTTTTGGAATTTAAAATTTGACGGACGTAGCTGATAAAATATAATAACGAAAACCTCTTTCTACTTTTATTAGTTATTCACTCATTTACAGCTATTTTAAATTAATAATGAATAAATTAAATCAAAAAGTATAAATCAGTCGCCTGTAAGATATCCTCGTCCGCGTTGCATGTTGTAGCACCTGGTAGCAGACATTCACGGGAAATCTCGCTTCGGCATTTTCCATCGCCACCCACCTGTTAGCTGGAATTTTCATCCAAACAATTCCTGCAGTTGCCAAGAACTAACCCGGGCCATTTAGTAACATGTTTCAATCATATTGTACTTTTCGTATTGTATTCTGATATCAGGTATATAATATTTAAAAAATTCAGTGTAAACAAGTGATTTCTGAAATTACACTTTAAGAAAATCTCTTAATGTTCATTTTTTTCATTCACTTTGTGAAACTATAATTTAAGTCAAGGATAAAATTAAAAAATTTGCACGAAAATGTGAAGTAAATACATGTGTTTCACTATTATAATAATTAGGACCATTTAAGAGGCATATGTAACACAATTTTCACTATTTTTCCTTTTTAATTAGAATTAAAAAAATTATTTTTCACGATGTTTGTTGTAATTAATAAATATATATTAGTTGGTGTGTAGGCACTTTTACCCCAAAATGCGGAAAAGTATATATCAATGGGCTATAATTACAAATTTCTATTATATTCAAAGTTTAATGCACCCTAATGTAGCTTAACTCTAAAACATAAACGTCAGCTGTACTGAGAAAGGGTTCAGTGAAATAATAAATTTCGGAACAAATAGAAATCATATTGTTAAATTTATTCTCCCATTTACTTTGTCCCTTCAATTAGCTTAACTAATGTATACAATTGCTATATGAGAAGAAACACAATAATATATTTACGGCTAATATAAGTATGAATATTAGGGGACCGTTATTAAAAATGTTCGTATTGAATGCGGCGTCACATCGGTGCAAAACGTGAACGATAGGAGTTGCAGACAGAAAGACAATAGAAACTTTAAAAATGTGGTGTTATAGCTGAAAATCAGATGGGTGGGTAGGGTAACTAACCAGGAATTTATAAGCAAAATAGGGGATGAGAGAACAATTTGGAGAAATTTGACCAAGAGAAATAAGAGATTAATAGGTGAGGGTCTTGTAAAATTAGCATTAGAGGGAAGCTTGTGAGGTAAGAACAGAAGAGAGTGGTCAAGGATGGAATATGCTTATCATATAAGAAAGATGTGGTATGTAGTAGTTATGCGTTAATGAAAAGGCTTGCTCAAGATAGGCGAGCATGGAGGGTTGCATCAGGCCAGTTTTAGGGATAAGTACACGACAACAAAAAACAAAATTTTGGAAAAAAATAACCCAATATAATTATGTACTACTGTTTTTTAAGATGGAATTATAGATTTTCATTTACTACAGCCTGATAGGAAAGTTTAATATATATAAAATTAAGTTACATAAATTATATACAACAAGCCAAAGTAATACATAACTAAAAGGAGAAGAAGATAAACGTAGAACTTCATTATATATATTAAAACTAATGCCTATTAACTGTACTTCTGTTTTCCTTCACTTTTCCTATTTGCAATTATTATTTGATTAACTTTTTGATATAATTCTATTTATATTAAAATATTCTCTGTGTCAGATTCTAACATATGTCTTTGAATTTACGCAGAAAAATATACATATCTAAGATGTATTAGTATAATTTACATAA
Organism: Eucriotettix oculatus; assembly: GCA_034510155.1. Lineage (NCBI taxonomy): Eukaryota > Metazoa > Arthropoda > Insecta > Orthoptera > Tetrigidae > Eucriotettix > Eucriotettix oculatus. The sequence goes on along the minus strand of CM067376.1, from coordinate 133,062,473 downwards.
AAATCAACCTAGTTCAACACGCTCTTTAAGACTATTTTCTCGAGTGCTTCTAAAGAAAATAAATAGTAATATCTAACATGTGACACTCTGAAAAGACGAGAGATTGTTGAAAGGTTAAATTTATAAATTATGCAGTACAGCTATGCATTCCATTAAAAACTCTTGTGTAGTATAATTTGGATATATTTGCGTGACAAAAATCATACAGAATCATTAGTTAACATACCTGTTTCCATACAGGTTTCCATCATAAATGGTCAAGGAAAATAATGCGTAAGTTTGAAGATAACGATCACATTAATTTTATGTGAATTCAAAAGCAATATGCAATATTTAATACAACATTTTGGCTTTATTCTTAGCAAATAAGTCGTCCAAAGACAATATATGGCTCAGTTAATAATAGATAATGACTATTATGACATAAGACGATATATTTTATATAACAGCTGGTGTTTTTTTATCTTCCGAATGCCGGTCATTTACTATTACTGTAAAGTTTATTGTTTTGAAATATTAGTCTGGATATTTTTATAATAAATGGAACGTAAATAATGGCCAAAGTCAGAAAAAGTATAATTTATTTGAAAACGGTTCGTCTCCCACATTTTGGGACCTTTTCAGTTCGTCAATTTAAGTATAACAAAATTTTCCTGATTTTACTGCTACTTCCGGGAAATAACTGTTATTTTGATATTAATTTTAAATTAGGTTTAATTCGGTGAAAAGAAGTGCAGGTATTAGATCGTACAAATTACTTGCTTGAACTTACGTAAACAGAGGATGGCTGGCCCATGTCTAATTTCCGCAGACTGCATATTCAATTACTCGTATAATCTGACGATTGCAAGACAATATCATGTAAGCCCAATATGGATAACACCTGGGAATTGAAAATAAATCCTAGCACACAATAGACGTTAATTCCTGGATAACACAACTAGTGATGTGGATTTATCTTCAATGAGAATTTGATAATAGCTTGGATAATTACAAAGCTGTCAGCGATTAATTTCTAATAAAGGAAACCATATAACACAGGAAGGTACATTCTACAAAAAGTAAAATGTGAAAAAAATTGTACAGTGATTTTAAACATGTTTTGAATAACAACTACTGACAAAACGACAACAAATTCCACAATAAATCTGTGAAGCAGGTTCTGATTAGAAAGAATCTGCAACAAGTAAACTTTTTAGATTATTCTTGGTCGCATCAACAGTTGAAAGTGTGATTAGGGTCACGACTTTACATAATCAATTTCTACTAAATCTCTTTGCACAGTTCAGTTATGCAACCAGTTAGACATTAGACATTAGCCCTTTATCATAAAGTAGACGGAAGGCCAAGAACCTATTTTAAATTAAAAACAACCGTGCGTTTCAATTTTTTCATTTTTTAAAAACTATAATAGAAATTTCTTCTCTAACAATGGAATTTATGTCTCAAATTTTCAGTAGTTACTCTCTATTTTCATCATTTATTTTTTGAATTATTTTTTAAAAAGATAGAAACGTCACTAATAATCTCTTTGATAATTGTAAACCCGAGAGGAATTTATACATGCCGTTCACGGGAAAAGATCTCGTACTTTAATATATTAACGTACATTGCCGAAATAAAATCAATAATATATAAATTATATACAACAAGCCAAAGTAATACATAACTAAGAGGAGAAGAAGAAAAACGTACAACTCCATTATATATATATATATATATATATATATATATATATGAAAACTAATGCCTATTAACTGTACTTCTGTTTTCCTTCACTTTTCCTAACAGCAATTATTATTTGATTAACTATTTGATATAATTCGATTTATATTCACTCAATAAGTTATACTGTTTCAGATTCTAACATGTCTTTGAATTTACACAGAAAATATAAATAGTTACTGTGTTTTAGTAATATTTACATAAAAAAAACAACCTAGTTCAACACGCTCTTTAAATACTACAATACACACATTATTTCAGAAACGGTGGTTAATTAGGGCGTAAAACACATTCTTCAGTTGATAGTGATTTAAAACTTAGTGTGTAAATATTACCTTTATTATTGTTTTGGTGTAAATTATATATATATATATATATATTGTTTTCACCTAGGTTCTTGACGCTCGGCTTGCCCAGAAAGCACAAATCTCTGAGCTCAAGGAAGGTAAATCTCAACAAGGACAAGGGAGCGGTTTTTTGGGATTTTGGCGCCAACGAACCTCCAATCGAGACTCGCGCAATTTTTACTATGCTGAATCCCTGCGTACTTAAGCAATTTTTTTAGGGTTAACAGTCTACATGAGGGTAATCCTGAAACAGGCATCTCCCCTTTAATAGCATAGGAAGGGAATTAAAAAGGGGGGTGCGGAAGGTAGAGCAAGATAGTCAAGGATTGACGAGGGACAAAGGGCTATAGTTTAAGGATCCTACCCGGTATTTCACCTAAAGAGATGCAGTAAAACCCTAGAAAACCTGCATCAGGTTAGTTGGGCACGATTGGGAAACACTTATAGGTATACAAATCAAAGCTCAGATACGAGAAAATAGTGGAATGTAGTAAACTTAAAAACAGGTTTATTAACACTTAATTCAATGAAAGAACGTTATACAATAATAAAACGTAGGACTTCGTCCTTATGCAAAAAGTTACACAATGCAAAATTAATGAAAATAAACTTTGAACTAGGGATTCTAAATTCACACTTTGTCAAAGTAAAACTATTGAAATAAAATATTTATCGTTATGATTTCTTCAATTCTTAATTTTCCCAAGTGTGACGCATTGATTAAAACAGGCTTGTATTTTATATAAAATTGACAAAAAGTGTTGTTTATTTCATGTACATGTATTTACATATTTTTGACTTTGTTTCTAATATGTGGGTGTAATGTAGGTCTAATCTGTACTTCACATTGTCAAACATTCATAAATGTGTAAACTGAATTCTCACCGTCAGCATAGCTGCATATTAGTTCACAGAATTTTTTGTTTTGTTGCACTTGACGTGTATTGCACTTGTGCAATATGCACGCGGACCACGTTTTATGGTGGATTTATAGCCACTTCTGATGGCCTGTAACATGACGCTCGATGCTCTACAAGTTCACGGGAACCAGCTATGGCTTATAGCGCATGCATATCAGGCTGTTTGGCACCCAGTATCGATAAAAACTTAGTTTTATATCACTAACAAGTGAAGAATGGCTTTTACGCTCTTATGAACCGCCGTGTTTGAATTAATGTGTGTATTGTAGTCTTTTAAGTGACTTATATTTAATAAGCTTTTTTAGAAGTGACATTAAAATCATTATTTGTCTCGTCCTTATACGAGAAACCAAAAATTTATTCATACAATCTAATAAAATCTTTTGAATAGAATCTGTTATCCATTTCAACAAATTTTCTTTCTGACGTTTACTTTGCTTAAGAAATATATTGTAACATTGATGAGACATATAAGAAACTTGTTGCTTCTTTTCCCTGAATATTTTATCATAAAGTAAGAATATATTAATTTGAGTTACAGAAGTAATGATAAAGTTTGACACACATCTGAGGCTTTTATAATTATTTGTGTATTAGTTAAATTCGAATACACAAATTCTTATTTAGGTGACAAGGAAGCACTTTATAATTTGAAAAATTATTACTATTGATAGTATGAAACACTTGAACTAAATTATCAACCCCTCATGGTGGAGGAAAATATTCTTAACTCTACCCTACTAATACAAATTTATATCAGATTGTACACAGGTCAATGACAACTTCAGACTCTCCAGCTTTCAACTTCATTCTGACTTAAATGTTGAAACTGCTGGTGGGGGGTAATAAATGTTAGATGGTGACAGTAGTTTTCTTTATTAAATGGGTATTTATAAGGAAATAAAGTTCAAAATCCGAAGTCTGCACAGTGTACTCTAAAAATTATAATTTCTTATTTAATAATCATGATATTTAGGATGGTCGTGAACCCTTTTGTACGTTAGTAGAATAGTCTAGTTAAGAAATGTTATGGATAAATTACCTTGTAGATTTCTTTAAAAAAATGTTACATTTGAACAAAATGCGATACAGAGAAACAAGCTATAAAATCTTCGGATTTTATATTTTAATGTCTATAAAATATTTATAGAATTGAAGTCTCTGTCCGTCTGGAAGTTTTGTCTTAAATAGGATCCGATACGGCTCAACTTATTTCAATAAAAATTAGAGAGATTAAACAAAGGTTTACTTAAATTTTCGTTTATGTTTCATTTCAATATTTTTCAGGGTTCAGAAGATACTAATACTATGAATATTTATAAATCCATTGAATTGTCTCGCGAAAGATGGACCTGTACAAAATCAACTACGAGTTGTAAGACTTATTAGGCGTTCCTATGCACTTCATCCGATTGCCGTGAAATTTGATATTTAGCGCTGATCATCCCAGTTAAGAATCGTACTTATAATCCGGCGATATTTATTAGGCTATTCAGTGTACAATTTTATCATGAGATAATTTATTAACAACTTACTTACTCTATTCCAGAACGTTTCATCAACGTTTGTTCCAAGACTATCAAAATGTTCTCGGGTAATGACTCTACTTATGTTTTTAACTTTCAGGATATATTTATAGGATGCAGACTCCTTGACGATAAATACATAAATAAACATTCTTAATTGAAGAAAGATCTTGTTCAAAATCAAAGCTGCAAGTAGCGTCCCGAAATTGGTCTAATCAGTAAAGCAGTTTTAAGATGAATATTTAGTTTCTTGACTAAGGCTATAATACCTTCATTCTCACGTATCGGTTACATGCTCCTTCCACCCTTGTTAAAATATGTGCATATGGTTTTACTAATCGACACACGACGAACTATATCTCCACCAAAATTTATTACATAATTCAGATTTAATTGTTTTTCTTACTTCTAAGTTACATATTTGAAAATTATCAATCAATGCGTTTCATGCAGTGCTATAGTAATGGTTTAGAAGGTCTCAACTATCTTTATCCTATGTTTTCCTAAATAAAATATTCTCAAAAATCATCTGTTTCACTTGCAAAAGAAACTGTTAAAGAAATTTCAGTAAGATTACTTATAAGTATTTAAATTAATGCGTACAGTATACAACTTATTAAGTAAGACCTTATACAACTTTTTAAAGAGTTTAAAATTTCACAACCATGATATTAATAATTATTTGTACAATGATACGAAAGATCATTGATTTTAAACCAATCACAATTTTAATAAAACTAAAGAAATATTTCATTAATTTTGATTACAAAATTTCATAGTAATAAACTCCCAATAGGATCAATGCATTTCACCATATGTATTTTCGATCGATTTAAGCTGTTTCCATTATTGTTTAGATATTTATTTTGCCATAAAATATTCTATTTTTGTAATATTCTTTGTTACAACCATAGTTAATGACCATGGAAGAACGGAAAATATTATACTTATTTTTTAATAATTAAAAACACAATTTCTAAATTTTCCGTCTAAAATCATATATTGCTCGGTTTTGGATATATTTGTCTAGTAATTCCGAAACATGTAAAATAATTTGGTAGTGAACAGTATATTTCTAGAAAGATCTAACCGTAGAAAATAATTAATTTTCATGAATCTCTTTCACTTTTTCAGATAAATCAGCTAAATATTTGGAGTTCTAGTTAATAAAATCAACATCACCGTCTGCAGCACGTAAGCTGACCACAATCGAGCGCAATTAGAAGAGATTTAGATGTTTATTTGCTAAAGGAAAGCTGTGAGGATTACAGGAAAGCTCTCAACGTCAAATACCACACATGCCAATCAGACCAACAAGCAAACAGCGACCTCACAAAGTATGAAAACAACCCCGTGGTTTGCATTCAAGGGAGCAGCAGCGTGAGCAATGCAACCAAGCGCAAAAATTAGCCGATCTCCACATTCACCTGGGCTTCAATTGTGAACCATCATTTACACTCTGATAGTCATCAGTCCCGATGCAGTATAAATCATCAAAACTATTCAAATGATGTATATCGATGCATTGAAGGGAAAAAATCTAATTACTTTCCTGTTAATGCAGAACCAATTTAAAAATAAAATATGATATCTGTATTGAGTCAATAGCAGCAATTCAGATCATACCCACTTTGGTGTTATCCTTCCGTTGAATCGTTAAAAGCTAATTATTAACTGATCCATTTAATTATAAACAGTAATTGGTACACACTGTAATTCATTAATTTGCAAATAAATGTATTATAAAAATACATTATAAAGTATTTCCTTTAGTATTTATTTTGCATATTTGAATTATTATATCTCAACTAATTAAAAACTAAAAATATTTCATATTATGTACTTATTACAAAATATTGATTTCTGTCGTTTCCTGTGTTGCTTTATAGTTACTTCCATTTTGTTTTGTATTCTTTCAAATTTTCAAAATTCCTCATTCACATATTTCTGTATTTATTAATTTTGTGAACTATTGGAATTAGTCAACAAATATACAACCACAGCACGTTAGTACTAACTATTATATATATATATATATATATATATATATATATATATATATATATAACAGTCCTGCGGTAGTTCTATTTAATTCCTATTAAATTGTATAATAGGTATGCTGGAAAATTCAATATTTTCATTATAAGGTGCCCAGAATATTATTATGGATGCTGAGACTTATTGAATATCTTTTGAATATTTCAGTAAAATTTATTAATTTCATAGCACTGTTGGTAGCTATATTAAAATTTCCATGCCTCTCTTAAGTAATTAATTGACATGCACCTCACAAAGATTTAATGTCTATAAAATAAGTGTGCATTGGTTATGCATATTTCCGTGGTTATGAATTGTACTGAATTGGGAGATTCGTTGAACCTCAATGAAGTTTGTAACGATCTTACGCAATATATTAGTTTGCAGGATTTAAAAAGACAATTACTAGACCATTATTATAACTACAACAAAATATCAGGAGAGAAATATTTATTTTAAGTAAAAAATTTAGATCTACGTCAATTCAATACAGTAATTATTCAGTAGAGAATAAAATGAAAAATTATGGTAATGAATACATTTCTGTTTCATTTCGAAAAACATATTCGGAGAGCAGAAAATCCACAGTAATCCGGTTGTTCAAGAAAAGTAGTCTGAGAAATGAATATTTTTATTGTGACCATAGATTCGTCGTTATTTTAAATTTATCCAGTATAATTTAAAGAAATGATCTCCCAAAAATGTTGAATGCATATATAACCTCACTGGGACCGGTTTGTAATAATGTACAAGTTGTATAGAGAAAGCCAGACAGATTAATTTGAAAAAAGCGCACGAAATGGCCGCTAAATTTGTACGCCATCAGAATAATACTGCGGAGCGGATTGATTAAAGAAAAGGATGGAGAAAGCAGGGCTGCATATATTACTCGAACTTTATACATCTCGAAAGCCATGGGGATTGAAATCACTTTTCAATCCAATGTTCTATTTATTTTGTAGATGGAATTATAATTTAAAAATAAAACTCAGAAAAAATTATATAGTTTCCAATATTTTAATTAGTAAATAGGACGATTATGAAAGTTAAGCATGTGAGTTCCCGTCGATTCAAGGTCAGAAAAATGAATTACACGAAAATTTAATAAAATCTGAGAAGGGGAATTGAAAAATATTGAACATAATTAAAGTGAATATTTAATTTGCGAGCTGTTTATAACAGTTAATTAAATTAATGTTTCGTGTAGCTGTAGATTTAGAGAGAAGTGTTTTTTCCACATCTGGTTAAATTATATTTCGATAATAAGTGATACACGTTTTCTTATACTTTAAATTTTTACATCAATTCGTAAACTTAATTTTAGTAAACATTTCATGTAATAATTCATTTATATGGGTTATTTTTGTTTTTTGGGTTAGAGGCTACATGAAAGCGGCAACTCCTCTTTAATAGCATAGGTAGTAAATTGAAAAGGCTTAACTTGACATTATTAAATATAACTCTTTACAATCAAGAACAGAATAATACAATTATTGCTTACAGTAAAGCTCCGCCATGAAGGCTACGAATCTTGAACAGAGTATCAAGGCCTGAAAAATCCCGAATCGACGGGGATCGAACTCTGGCATACCGAGTAGGTTCTCTCCCATCTGAGCAACCCAGGTCATTCGTCCGTCCTTATAGACCTGGGAGCTTTAGGTTCATCAAATAATTTTCTGTATTATATTCCTTACGGTCTGAACCCTAGGACAAAGATGAGAGAGCGGACATGATATAGTGCAATTTTTTACAGTCACAAAATCAGGATACACAAGAATTGCCAAAAAAGTTCCTAATAGAGGGGAATCACAAATTTTGTTTAAATTAATGAGCCATTTTGAACATTAACAGCTGATTTATTAGATTCGACGTGAAGCATCTTACTTGCTAGACTCGAATAATGATTATATTCAATGTCTAAAACTAAAATATTTTCCCAGTAAAATTTGTGAGTGTTATATATGCTTCGACAAGACGGAATAATTATATACACTTAAAAAATTGTATAAATAATACGTTTTTTATGACCACATACCTTGAGAAATATAACAATAATTACAGTCCAAAACGTTAATTTTGTATACAACAATATTGTCACGTTTTGGTAGGATCGTGAGAAACAGCAACACATACACATCTAGAGATTACAGGCATTTATTTAACAACTACGTACTGTATAAAAGCTCGTTCTGCGTAAGACTGACTACGGTTCGGAATCCAGTACAATATATACATTCATGGAATATTCCAGAAAAAAACATTCTCCAAACACAAAATACTAGAAATTAAAGGTAAACAAAGTAATTAAATAAAAATGGTTGCGTCAATTGGGACTCGAACCCAAGTCTACATTTCTGCAGTCCAGCTCCATACACCTCAGATACCACTTCAGTTTTCTAATTATATTTATAATAATTATTAATTTAAGTTTATTATTAACAAAGTTTAAAATTTAAAATTAATTTTAAGATGACACAAATGTCATAATTTTTTTAAAAAATAGTAATTTTGGATTTTAGTTTAAAAAATGAGAGATGAATAAATATAAATTTGTTACTCGATAATTTAACAGGAAGATAATTAATTTCGTATTTAGCATTAATCAACTTAATTGTAATATATTAGTACATGAAATGCAAAAGATAACAATTCAGAAGGAGAAAGTTAACTGTTTTGACAAGATTAAATTTGTGATATCGTTGGTGAAAGAATTGACTGCCAGAATAAAAATTATAGCTTTACTATGGAAAAATGGGGTATTAGGCATGGAATTAAGTATTCTTTCTCAGTAAGTGGTTATCTGATACCAACTGGTAATTACATCATTGTTTGAAACTGAAAAAAAATCAAGGAAGTTGAGAGAGAGGTCAAATTCAATTTAGCAAGTCAAGATTAATTTAGCGTGGTAATTACTAATAGTTCAGAACAAATTAATTTATGTGAATTTTAGGGGTACTATAAAAATCGTCAGCATATATGAAATAGCTATTTGACTAAGATAAGATTTCTGGTGAATGAATTTTTGTCAATTTATAAAAGTATTTATCCCATCTACTTTAAAAATATTTTATAATTAAGACATGTGTTAATAATTAAATAATTAATGTAGGTCCTCATAATGCCAGGTTGCTTTAATGAATAATGTCTCCTACACTTTTCTCTATAAATAAGTCATTTACGCGGACGTTTTAAATTTGGCGCGTTTCCTCAAATATTCTTGTTCAATCCACAGCAATAACAACTTCCTATTGCAACATACGGGAGGACTGAACCCTCTTGCTTAATTGGATGACACTAACGTACGAATTAGACAGCCTTCTGTGATTGTATTATTAAATGAGGAAGATGAAACGCACATTCGCATTCATCAAAGGCTGAAAATGTGTATGGTGATATAACGGTGGATGTCAGCACTGTTCGACGATGTATTCGTCGCTGAAACGAAGCTGAAGGGAAAACACCGTTGGCTGCTGAAATGTTAAGCGGCAAACCGGTTCCTACAGTGACTCCGCGCAATATTCAGTGAGTCGAAGACGTCATTCCAGAGAATTGCCGGGTAAAAATTTGTGAATAGTGTCTCACCCCTACCATCAGTTAATTCAGTGTAATGATGATTATTTTACAACTGGGATACTCCAAATTTTATGTACGGTGGTTAACCGACCAGAACAAAAACACAAGAAAAAATTAGCGTTTGAACTCTTGCATCGCTTCAATTTGTATGGAGAAGTGTATTTGGGAAAAATGACGACAGGAGATGAGACTTAGGTATGAAATGAAAGGTAAGCAGTGGAAGGGAAGTTGTATGTTGCAGACAAGTGTAATAAACGCTGACCCATTCTCGCGCCTTGGGTTTTTCTCAAGTCTTTGAGATTTGACGGCCTCGGGTGGTGAGCAAAGATAGTGTTTCCCCCATAAACGTCGGTAGAGTGTGGTAAATAGCTCCTCCCAGAGAGCAGATAATAATTTTCATTTGACAGGATCGGGCCCCTTCACTGACGGAAACTAAATATTGGAATGGGAACAAAGGTGAAACGCACATTCGCATTCATGAGTGTCTGAAAATATGTATGGTGATATAACGGTAGTTGTCAGCATTTTTTGACGATGGATTGACCGCTGTAACGAATCTGAAGGGAAAACACCGTTGGCTGGTGAAAATCTAAGCCGAAGGCCGGTTTCTGCAGGCACGCAACATTCAGCGAGTCAATGAGCTCATTCGAAAGGATCACCGGGTAAAATCTAATTAAATGTTGTCTCACCCCTCCCATCAGTAAAACCAGTGCGATGACGATTATTCAACAACTGGGATACTCCACATTTTATGTACGGCGGGTAACCGAGCAGAATAAAGAGACAAGATAAAACTCAGCCTCTGAACTCTTGCAGCTATTCAATTTGGTGGGAGAAGAGTATTTGGGAAAACTTCTGACAAGCGATGGGACTTCGGTTCATTTCTTTTACACAAACTCGCCGAAGAAGAAAAAATTCAAAGCTGTGCCATTGTCAGGAAACTTTATGGACACCGTATACTGGGATACAGAGGACCTGATTCAGGTCGCCTTCTTGGAGCAGGGATGCATAATAATTTCTGTCCAATACGTCAGCATCCATAAAAAAACTTCAGCGAGTATGCGCAAGAAAAGCAATAGCGGAGGTTCTTCTTTAGTATGACATTGCAAGACCACGCCAGTTGTCACACCACTGAAGAGATTGTGAAAATTGGATTAGAAGTCCTGTCTCATCCATCATGCTGCTGCCATTGCATAGCACCATCAGACTTGCATCTTATCGGGTCACTAAAGTAAGGTCATTTGGTATTTTTTTATTTCCGTAAGTTGTATATACAAACATGGGAAATCATCAAAAGATTAAAAGTTAAAAATTAAATAACATAACAAAGGAAATAATAAAATAAAATACAGAATAAGAATTAATCAAAATTCACTTAATTTATAAATTACTTTTTTCACCAAAAAAAAATTTTAATACAGAAGAAAATTTTTTACCTTTCAGTTTCTTAATATTTATAGGTAATTTATTAAAAAACATGGAACCTTTTATGAAAGGGTCATTTTCTGTTTTTTTTAAATTTGTTTAACTCTGAAATAGTCACAACTTCCTCTTGTCAAATATGATCTTGGCTGGTTGTCTATTTGAGGGTCTTTATATTTCAGTACAAATTGAATAGTGCGATTCACTTTGAAAACATCCGTACGTCGATGGCTTGCGAAGCAAGACAACGCTGTTTACTGCAGTGGGGTATATGCCCTTGTTAGAAGGTGGACAAAAGCGTAGAAAAGGACGGAGACTATGGAAAAGTGAAAAATGATTCATTAGTGTTGTCAGTTTATATTGTGAAAAGTGCATTTAACAGTCTTAACAAATTAAAAAATAGGAGGCATTACTTATTGAACCGCTCTTGTAAAATGTCGTAAGAGCTAAAGTATTTTATTATTTAAATAGTCGAATAATTTTGACATTTTGACTGTAAAATTAAGCATTCTTGAAAGAAACTATACGAAAATACAGAAACGTTATGAAGAGGACTATTAATATAATAATCACGCCAGAGGAGACTCGAAACTTAAGGAATGAAACGTCGTCTTAACGTATTTTAAACGTTAATTCTATTTAAATATTAATAATGGAATAGAATTAAAGTTTAAGGAGTATTAAAAACAAGTAATAATAAAATCAGTACGCGGAATTCTTCTTCTTTTTCCTTAGTTCTACAGCCCATTTAGGGATTTGGTCTACCAGGACGACTGCGGACTGTCAACTTAGATGACACATTCGAATTTCGAGTGATACGTGGTTGGCGTATCAAATCTCCAGCAGCCTTAATCCAAGTCTCCATGACCATGACGGCCCACACATCCAAGTTCATGTGTTGTGAGGCAGCGTCGATAGCCTCTAGGCCACAGGAGGTTGGCATTACACGGGATTAATATAGTTAATTTTGTAGATTAAATTTGAATGCCAATTTCATTTATTAATTTAATGAGAAATTCATTTTAACTTCATAAACCAATGATATTTTTCTTAGGACTTAAAATAATTTAATGACATCACAATTAGGTTACAATATTTTATTTGTTTACAAAAAAAAATATTGACTTTATTATTAGATTGAAAGAAGGCAATCCTATCAAATTAAACATTAATTTTAAGTTTTCATTTGTGGTGTAATTTTCGGAGTCACGCTGGGACGCAGCTGGAACCCGTTGGAACCAAAGGTTATGGTGACATAAGACAAAACGGCAATTAAGGTAAGAGTTTCTGTGACTGCGTGGTTGAAAGGATTAGCGTCAGGCCAGGATCACGGCCGACACAAACTCTCCGTTTTAAATAAGAATATCATGCACCTTGGCGCAATTCAAGACGGTCGTCAGACGTAAATAACTGAAAAAAATAATTGCTACAAGCAGAAAGTCTCAGGTTCTGTGGTACAACTTTGTGAAGATACAAAGGTCAAATATGAGAGCAATTTGCTTTCCTCTGTACAGGAATCGGAACCGAAAGATAGATTGGAGCTTAGGATTGAAATTGGCAAAGAAAACTATCAGGAGAACGAGGTAATATCAAGTCAAAGATTAAATCGATTAACGTCTGCTATTAAATAACAAAATAAATAATTTCCAACCGATTTGTACAGACAGTTTCGGCGCATAATCGCGCTTTCTTCAGATTTTATAATCTGTGAAATACATATTTCAGTTTGAAAATACTTATATATAGCACATACATATACATATAAAGGAATAAACTAACAAAAGAACACCCTGAATTCTCATAATGGCACGTTAAAATTAAGTCCTGTGTATAGTCCATTGTTTAGAAATTTTTAACAGTTGTTAATGTGTTATAATTTATGAATAAATATTTTTATATAATTTGTTGAAAAACATTGTAATTACAATATAATCCTGACTTTAATATTCTTAAAGGCTAAAAACCTATTTATGTTCTTACTTTAAATTTTGTAAAGTTGATATTGACAATAGTGAGAGTAGCCGCCGCTAGCCCAAGGCTACGGGGAATGAATTTTAAATTTACAATACGACAGGTCAAACCCCTAAATACCAGGGGGGCCATTATTTAGTCTTGTGCAAACTGTTGACTTGATAAGTTCTTAGTGCTGCTGCCTCGGGCCTCACTTTGGTTTAAAGGAACTAACGATTGCAACAATTTTGTAGTTATTGATAATTGGATTTTAATAATAATTTGGTGAGTTTTTAGTTTATTCCTTTATATATGTATGTGCTATATATAAGTATTTTCAAATTGAAATAAGTATTTCACAGATTATAAACCTGAAGAAAGTGCGAATATGCGCCGAAACGTCGTTTAAATAAAAACTGTCTGTACAAATCGGTCAGAAATTATTTAATTTGATAAAGCCAAAGATGTTAATCCAGAGCCTGCGCTATATTACCTATTCGTTTCGATACGACTCTGATTTCTAACTTAGACTGATCTATGATCCAAAGCCTCCAGAGTTAATATAGATCCGCCCTTAGTTATGTAACTGGGGCAGGCGTCCTTAGTATCCGGGCAAACCATCACCGCTTAATACGGTGTCATACTGACATTGCTAAATGACCAATCATGACGACCAAACTCCTCTGGGGTTTCTTATAGGTGCATTGATGTGGAAAAACCCTGAGGCAGAAACTTGCAGTGTTCTAAGACTAAGTATAGAAGAAAGAATGGTCACCATGTTATAAGCCTCAGGTAAATAAATACATCATCATTTAAAGGATCAGGATAGAAAAATTATTAATTTATAATTCGGCTGTATAGCGTTTAGTGTTGAGCTTCGATAAATTTTAGTGTCTTTCATGACTTATAAACAGCACATTCTAAAAATTTTAAAATTTGTATGGGACAACATCAATCTATATACTCTAAACGGTTGAAGCTCTCAACTCCGTGTTGAAAAACATCGTCTATGCCTTTTCGATACAAGCATTCACTATTCTGGTATAAATCTATAGAATACTCTACCGGATTAAATAAAAACTTAAAAGGTTCAAAAATTAATTATTAAGAGACGTAAATCTCTGTTAATGAATGGAGCGTATTATTTAATGAATGATTTCATATTAAGAAAGAACTAAGACAGTTTGCCGGTGTCCTATCAAATTCTCCGATTGTTTTACAACTATACTCTACTAGAATTTAACTGCCGACTTATTTTCTTTTTCATGTATTTTGTATTTCTTGTAATATTATATTTGACGTATCCTATTTTCTCGACCAAGAACTAATGGATTGAATAATAAATCTAACTCATAATAAGTGAACAAAAAATCAGCCATTAAGTCAAAATAACTCTACATTTTTTAAGCACTACAAAGTTCATTTACGACGTTTTGTTTACATTATTAAACTTCCTTAAGTAAAGATAAACTTAGTGTCAAATTTCAATTTTTTTCGGGTATGTAACTTTATCTATTCAAAATTTAGGTTCAAGTTCAAATGGAATTTCATTACGCTTGTTCGTACCTGATGAAGTCCAAAAATATGGAAGAAACATCTAAAAACATGTTTTTATGTGATGAATATTTAGAGTTTTTCTGAAATATTGTTTGTTTATTAATTATATGGACGCCATATTATTGAATTATTTAATATTCATGCATCACAGAAGTCCTAAAATTACGCCATGAAGAATGTGATTAGTAAATTTTAGTTCAATTCAATAGCTGGAGAAAGCAGACGGGGAGTAAACTCGGGTTGCTCGTAAGGAAAGAGCATCAAGTAGAAATCGACGAGATGGGTTTGATTTCCGGTTCTTAAGAAAAAAGCTTAGAAATTTTCGAAATATTAAAACAATTTTTTAAAGTTGTAAATCGGTTATTAAAAAAATTGAATTACACTGCTTACCGCTTGTGGGTCAGTTAATTTTGTAGGGGTTCGAATGCAGAATTTGCCAAGTTGAAGTCTGCGAAAGGCCAAGTTGTTGTGCACGGGAGGAATTGACTGTCACGTGTTCTCCTACACACTTTCACGGACCACGCGATGTTCTCGGCCGATCTGGCGCTTCTTTTAAGTATAGGTGTTGGCTGATTGTTTACTGAACCAGTCGCCTTGAATTTCAACGTTGAGATTTTGATAATAACGTTTATCATTTGGGCGTTAGGTTCAATCGTCTAACTTGCCATGGTGATTTGGTATCAATGACAACAGATTAGATAAAGTCTACCAAACCAACATGGGCCCCACAGGCTGCCAACATCGACCTGCCCCATATGACGTAGTAAAATATATTTGTTCCTACCCACTTATGTTATCCGCAAAATTCTACGGATAGAAAGGGTGACAAAAGAAAAAGGTGTTGACGGTTGTTGAGAAGAGCGTACTTCTACAAATGGTTATAAAAATTGAGGAATTGGGTAGGACTGTCTTTGAGATGGTAGTGCTTACTGGTGGAGGCTATGGTGGGACTGGTTCGTGGTAAGAGGGCGAGGAGGAAGAAGAAGAAAAATATCAGATGCTATAAAAGGATGTAAAGTCTATGAGAAGATTAAGGGATGGCGAAGGACTGGAAAAATTGGTGAGATGTCATATGAACACTGATGATTATGATGCTATAACTAAACAGTAAAAAGATTAAAAAAGGGAAACAAGAAATATAAATATTATGGCTGATGCATTATGAAAATAGTACCTTAAATAATAGTAAAAATTTATTCGCTGAAAAGCGAACTAAATTAAGATTTTGGAACGTTACCCGTTTGTTTCCAGATGGAGGATAATATATTTATCTTTATAAGAAAAACTTAAGATTCCCTTCAATATTAATGAGTTTCATCAAGGTCGGTTTGGACATTTTATTGGGAAAAGCCATGAAATTCAGCGTGACAGACAGAAATACACTAACTTAATGATATGCTAAAATCACTCCATTCTAAGTAATGTACAGACAACAG
The DNA here is from genome assembly GCA_034510155.1 of Eucriotettix oculatus. Classification (NCBI taxonomy): domain Eukaryota; kingdom Metazoa; phylum Arthropoda; class Insecta; order Orthoptera; family Tetrigidae; genus Eucriotettix; species Eucriotettix oculatus. The sequence goes on along the minus strand of CM067376.1, from coordinate 133,045,980 downwards.
TCTTATTTTCACGATAAAGTCTATTTATTGTTAAATGTACTTACTTAAGAGGGTTCTGCAATAACTGTACGATTGACCTACATATTGTAATGGTAAAACACAGCTAAATGCGGAATTTGGCGGTACGAAATCAAAGGCAAGCAGCGGGAGGGAAGATTTATGTTACAGACAGGGGTAATAAAACATCAACCCGTTGGCGCGCCTTCGTTTATTCTCAAATCTTTAAGTTTCGGCGGCCTCGGGTGGTAAACGAAGATGGTGTTTTCCCGAAAAACGTCGGTAGAGTGGGGTAAATAGCTCCTCCCAGAGAGGACAGATAATAATCGGTCCCCGTACCGATGGAAACTAAATAATAAAATGGGAACAAAGTACTAAAAACATAGGAGAAACATTGAGATAAGATTTTAAGAAAAATTATGATTGTGATTTTAAGAGAGGAGATAAGACTGAAATTAAGTATTTACTTTAAAATTGAATTTGAAGAGGAAGATGTAAGGGTGAACATTAAGAGAAGACAATAAGAAATTGGAAATTGTCGTGGCAGTGCTCATTGAAATAACAGGAGGAATGCATGCTCAAGTGATCATTATTTCTCAACGCGGAAGTTGGATCCAGCGACAAGTTCCAGTCCGATCTGAGAAGAAAAGGTAATTATATTTACCCTGTTTGTAACTTTTTGCCAATTTCCTGGTACTGCCAATTGCGAATAGGATTTGTGTTTGTGCTCTGCTCCATGCGAAGGCCATTTAAACATCCCTTTATATAGTAGTCATATTTATAGAAAGATATTTAATTTGTGTATATATTGTAAAGTATATACTGTTAATCATTTAAAAACGACCGGCTTTGTATTTAAAAGTGATCGAATTATGTTATATTGTAAATTGATAAACACAGAGTAAATGGATTTTTCATTATTATATAATAATTACTAGTTCTAATACAATATATTACCTCCCTATATTCATCTCAATATGGTCTAATTTTACTATCTGTCTACTGCCTCGTAAACTTTGAATTTCCATGAAGTATAAATAAATAGAAGAAAACCTTGTTTATCAGTTGAATCCAATTGGTCAATACATTTTACACCAGTTATAATAACATTAAAATAAATAAATCAATGTAAAATGAAAATAGTAGATGAGAAATATCGAGAAATATGGCAATCTGTGGTCTACTGACTCGCTTCACAGCCTTGTATCACAGAGACCACGGGCTCGATTCCCGGCATGGAACTGGGTGTTACTATTGTTTTCACTTAGAAAACTGGACTAAAACAACAATTCAGATACTCAATTATATCGTCGCTAATATCCTTCGATATTATTGCGTCAGAATTATATATATAGCAAGGATCATCATCATAAGTCATGAATAAGCCGGGCGTTTCTTCTCAAAAACGTCGAACACGTCGTTTAACATAGACCAAGTTTCCATTACTGAAAGGTCGAGGCTGCATGTGATTATTAATTTTTCACCGAAATGAAATTCTCGGCAGCTGCAGACGACGATATCATACTATCGATTTTCTCTTTTTCAATACTTCGCCAAGCTTTAAAAGTTAATAAATTTAATTCAGAGCTTTATGTGCCCCAAGGTATGACAACGTTCTCTGTAATTTGTAACGTAAAATATATCCATTAAATATTTAATTATTATAAGGTTCATTAGAATTTTTCAGAATCAGAATTAAAAATAAAGAAAAACACGAATGTAAGAAAAATTGGTTTCACTACTGTATATATATAAAGCAGTTAACATTCATCCAAAAACAAAATATAGATATACTGCTACTGAAATTCAGAAATTTTTATATTTTAATTGTAATAACTTGAAAATTATTAGTTAAGAGGCAAATTGCTTATTTAAATGGACTACTGATAAAACTGTTGAGATGGTATATTATGCACAAACTGCAATTAAACAAAATAATATTGGAAAATTTTTGAACTTTGAGGTTTCAAATTTATTGCACTTAAGAATTAATAATTGATAAATAATACTTTCAATAACGCTCTAGTAATTTAATTGATTATCCAGTACATTTCTGTAATATTACGGTATAATAAAATATATTAACTCCGAAAATACGTGTTTGAACTAATCAGAAGATCTCATTGCAAAAAACTTGAAAAAAACAGTAGAATAAAAAGACGTAATTGGATTCATATTATTTTGTTTCTATTACTTTAAATATGACAGAGTAGTTAGCTGATTAACAGAATTCACATTTTGTAATACGTTCAATGTGGTTATATTCTACTGTGATTGGAGTTACAACTAAATAATAATTAACTTTTGATAGGTATATATAAATTGAATAGAATATAATAACATTGAATTAATATTTTAACCTATGGTTTAGAACATATTGCTATTTAAATGTATGAATAATTATATACGAAAAGTGGTATAATTTTTCTTTATTATAAAATTTATTCTTTTTTCAACCATTGCATTTTGTATCTTTAAATTCTTAATAAAAACCAAATAGTTAAGCATGGTCCTTAATATCAGCGATATATTTTAAAAGTGGCAAAGGTTCCTCTGCTTCTCGCTCAAATATCATGGAAAACACTATCAACCTCGTTGATCCTCCCAAAACATCATTAGACGCAAATATCGGGATATCTACACGTGATTCGAAATTTCTGCCCCAGCCACTTGGGGTAGTAAACTCGTACCTCTATTTATTTTCTGGGTGGCAATGAACATTGTACATACTTTGCTGGAAATTTCTTTACACAGTGTGTACATCGTACCCAGAACTTTCTTTCATCACCACTCCTTTTAGGTGTATACAAATACCCGATCTGTTGAATGTCATAAATAAATTAATGCACTTCAAAACCCCAGAATTCGACACCAATCTCAGTTGATATTTTGGTTTTCCTTCAAACTCCATCTCTATAGGTTCATATCTTCTCATGAAAAATGGGATTGAAATTATTCAGCAAGAACATTACTATCCAATAAATTAACGCAATAAATATTATTTACGTGAAAATAAAGACCATTTATGCATGTTTTAATTTTTTCCCTCTATTCCGTAGTGGTAGTCAGCTCTTTTCCCACTAAATTACGTCGAAATAGCTCCACGCGTTTAAATTTGTACAATGTATTAGAGTCATACAAATATAAAAACAAACGTACAACCCCTTTATTATATTATTTATATACATATATATAGTAATCTTCTTTTCTTTAAATCATGCTTCATTTCTGTGTAACAAAAATATACACTTTTATCGTAATCAATCTGATCTATTATCTGTGGTAATCTTGTATAGCTAAGATATTTAATAATCACATTGAAGTTAGAATTTTGTCCAACAATCGGAAAAATCCACGCGATTAATTTTTACTCTCTTCAACACCTATTTAGTTTTTAACCGAATTTGACTAACATTTTATTGTGAAAGAATACAGGACCACTGAGTCAGTTATAAATAAATGTGGATCCGAAAGGTTAGGTATCCTCTAATGAATAAAACGTACAGATATATAAAATAATTGTATTCTAATTAACATCCAAAGAAAAGAAACATTTTTTGTGTAGGCGCATATTTAACAAATAATAGGTTGTTTGGGAAGCTGAGTAGAAAAGCCGAGAGTAGAATGAACGATAACAGTGAGTCAGTAATTCGTTGCAGTTGGGAGATGAAAGAAACAGGACACTAATTCTTTGGAGTGAGTTATTGGAAACAGACGAGTTAGAAGCGATACGAGATCCGGAACATTGAAGTGGAGAGGCAGAAAGGATGTCATAAGAGTTAAAGGGACAAGAGTTTCGATATTTATTAAGAGGGAGAATGTAGGACAACCCTGTGAAAGACATTTTAGCTGATATTGAGAAAATTCTCGCCGTAAATGGCCATCACTCAACGCAGGGAGCAGAAATTCACATAATTATTTAAACCATGACCATACACATTTATCAACACGATTCCCTGTGAAAAATAGCTTACATATTAAGTTTGAGCTTTAGAAATAGAATAATCTTATTGTATTATATTAAGTTCAGTTTCCATTAACTTAAAATTAATTCAAATTTTAATTATTACTGTTTGAAAATGCATACGCAGTTTAATATATATATATAATGTAGCGGATTCCGCGTTCCTCCGTATTCGAGGATTTCTTAATTCCTTTAGGGCGCCAGGTATTTTTCATAAAAATACCAAAAATAGATTTTAATAGTTTCAATTCCAATCAGAGCATGAAAAAGAATTGTATCTGCAGGGCGTGGTCATTCTCTCGTCGTCCCGCCGACACAACCTGCTCCTTCCACTACCCCATGACGACTCTACGGATCGCCAGACCACATTGTTGGCCCAAGGTGCGTCAGTTCCTCAACAATTGCAACTCGCAAACTGGCCTGCATTGTTAAGTGTAACTTTTCATGTTATAATATATAAGCTTAAAAGAGGAACATGAATCTTTTTCAAATAAGTAGTTTACCAAGGCTATGGCATAAAGAAGCAAGAAACAGAATTTATCCTATTAAATGGACATGCCCGTTTGTAAAAAAAACTACTACGGTAATAACTACAACATAGTTTTCTGACTTTAAAATTTACATTAAATAAAAAGACGGTAAATAAGCCCACATATAAATTTATCCCTATTTATTCAAAAGCGACTGTGTCGTCTCCTTTTTGGGACTTCCTTAGGCGTACTACAAACATAATATTACAAGAAATTAAATATGGGTTCCATCTTATAATTTTTTAATTTACATAAATAAATATAATATAAATTTAAAAATTGTAAAATAGAAAACATATTTAATTTATTGTAATATTATGTTTGTAGTACGCCTGAGAAAGTCCAAAAAGGAGACGAAACGTAGCTTTTGAATAAATGGTGATAAATTTATATGCTGACTTATTAGCCGTTTTTTATTTATAAATTACGATAATACAGTCTAAATATAATTACAGTTCACACACAATTGAGATCTTTCTCTTTTTATTCTTAAATATATTTGTACATTAATTTGTTTTGACAAAATATTTTATTTTATTTATGCTATACCAGTCAGTACATTTCATGGTGTCAGACGGGAATACAAAATTTGTACAGCCCTGATTTTCCCAGACGTAGGAGTAGAGGCGATGGAAAAGCAGATTCCGGAAGTTTGAAGAAATCTACAAGTAACTCTTCATTTATTTACTTCAGCCACCCTCGATCCAGAAAACTTCCTGCAACACACTGGAACATAAAACAGGAGGTGTTTTACGACTGTGTCCAAATGGCTACTTTATGGCGGCAAGGGTGTAAAAGCGCACACAATAGGAATTGTCCATAGGCCCCCTTTGAGTAAATTTCATTGCTCAGGCAAATTACCGCCAATTTGAAGAAATAATGAGCCTAAAAGTTACTCAGAATTTCGTAGACAAACTGCAACCGTTACCCAAGTTTAACGGAGTATGTTACCGAATATTTCCTTTTCCAAAATTCTTCTTAGAGCGAATATTCGAGACACCAACAAAACATCCCACCAACGGATTGATGAAGTCCCACGAAGTTTTTTTAATTCTATTAAACTTACGTTTATAAATAAAGACATTTTTAAAAATTGATCTACGATAATACCGCTGTACCACTGTACCTTTTTATACCGAAAACTGTAGACACTCCAATGATTTATTTAATTGAAACACTAACACTCATTTCTTTTATTACATTTTCTCACAAATACAATTACAATCCCCTAAATCTCAGGAGAAAATTCTACACAATTAAAAATGCCATAAAAGCGCGAAAACATAGAAATCAGGAAGCAGATATTTGGTCCGTGTTTACTAAGAATGGCATTAGAAACGAATGCATACAACTGGAAGGAAACCAATGACACTTTTTACAAGGAAATCAACAACTGTGACGACCTCCCCAGAAGACAGCAAGTGATTCTGAGTTGAATAACGACCCTTAAAACTAATTTTACTCTCTCTTGCCGATTTTTCATATTTCCTGCAATACTCCGCCAACCATTCAACACAACATGTTCGAGTTCAACAACCTCGACAGCATCGGGACTTATTAGACTTATGCAGCAATATGGAGGCAATATCCAACCGATTAACAATCGTAAGTCAGCTCAACTGTACAAAGACATTTAGAATAATCTGACTATGTATAACCAAAGTTATGTGAGGTGGGTGGCTAATAACATTTGAACAGTAAATGCAACCAAAAATAATCAAATTTAAAAAAAATACAGTAACTTCGTATATCTTCCATTACGCAATCTGTCCATTTGTAGACTAAAAAATGCAAAAATGCGAGTTGTGTACAAAAAGTAACTTTACTTTTCTTTATGTTGGGAAGACTTTTATAAACACTTGTAATTAGTGTTTGTGGCAATCGCAATTTTAATTCATCACTCGGTGAAGAATTCCCCATATTGGAGACACTCAGTACAAGTATACACCAAGGCGCTAGAGAGGCGAGACATTGGAATACCGAACATGCCAAAATCACCGTTTGCTGACCTAAAAATCTGGTACTTGAGTCCAGTTTCTTGACCCCGCTAATATTGAAAGGTGCGTCTCTTTCCAGAAATTAGGGAGGACTCAAGATGGGTTTTAATTGGAGGCTGAGGTTGAGATGATCCGCCATGCACCTCATGATGGCAGGAACCGGATAATGACCTGCGAGGTTGGATGGGAGAAATTTGCGTAGTTGAGCATGGAGAGTTGAAGAAGGAAGAAGTCTGGAGAGTGCGTGGTGTTTGGTACACGGCACGGCAGTCGGACATGAACATATGAAGGAGGTAGAAGTTGATGCAGTCGGGAATGTAACTTGAAACTAGGAAGGTGGAGATGAGATATAGAGTTGAGAGTTTTTGGCAATGCACATTAGAAATTAGTAAGGAGTTACTTTAGAGTGAGCGAAGTTTGCAATCTGAACTGGGGGCAAACTGAAAAGAAGATAGACGGCAGCGAGTAGAAGGAGCCCCGTCTACGTAATCCTGACCCCACAGTTCCTATAAAGAAGACCAGGTACTGACGAAAGAATTCATCAGTTGAAGGATTCGCCTGACAAACGCTGAAACAGCTTGAATTACGAAAAGGAAGCTCACACAGAAAAAACAGGTGTGTGTCTAGGCCACTGTCTGAAACGTGTCAAGACTGCCGTTCTCCTGCAAAAGTCCCCACATAATTACCCTTATGAGATTGATTATAAGCAGAGCTAGTCGTGGTAAATTTTTTAATTCAACCCTAAGCTTTGAAATTATTGTTGTTTTCGGTGATTAAATTAAATTTGTTTTTTATTTTAAATGTTCCAATAATTTATTATGATTTTCATTAAAATCTAAATCCCACTAGTTCATTATACACTTCTGGAACAGGAAGTTTGCGAAAGCGTTAAACTCTTTCCGCAATGCACCTTAAAACTCATCTGTGCTTTTCAAACCTCAAAGTTTCTCTTTATTTTTGGGAATGAAAAACGTGGTCATGTCTGGCAAATTTGAGGCATCATTACAGTTCCGTTTTTTTGCCAAATTTTTTCCGAGCAACCAATGAACTGTGATCAGGTGCATTATCGTGGTGCAAAAGAAATTAAATATTTCGACACCGATCCGGGTGTCTTTTTTCACGCAAACGGTGTTGAGCTTGAAAGAAACCATCCTTAGTAGTCCTTAGTTCTATTGGATAGAACTCAAGATGCTTTGTGCCGTTAAAATCGGACACATCAACCGCACTTATCGACCTCTTTCGATCTTGGTGCTCCAGAATGAACCACCGGGACGATACTTATCTATTTTCAGGTCATATCCGTAAACCTGTGTCACGAGTTGTAGTGACACGCAGCACTTCAGCATCGTTGTTAACCTTATTTAACGACTCTTGAACATTTTGAGCTTTTTCTACGAAATTCAACAATTTTGATAGAAATTTTGCTGTTACTGGTTTCATAACCAAAAATATTCATTAAGCCTATTATTATGAAAAAATCAGTAGTAACTTATCTATGACTCAGCGATATTTCATATTCGTTTCTCTCACTTCTTACAAGTTTTCAACGATTGCAGGGCGCGCTCCCGCCATCTTCAACGCTTATACCACTCTTGTTTTAATCATACCAGGCTCACGAAAAGCAATATTTAACATTTCTAAGCACTGATACAAATTTCTCTATCCTTATAGCATTATTTAATTCAAATTTTCTTCTAAATATTTTAAATAAATAATCTCTGATGATACCGAAACACGTGTAGTGTTTAGAACGACTGACAACAGATTAAACACCCGATCTAGCTAACAATGTACAAATAGATATTATTTGTAAAAATTTACCACCCAACAACGAAACCATTACGTGAATCGAACAAACCAAATTTTTATCTCACCAAGAAGCATTCCCCTATCACACAATACTTCTTTGGTAGAAAATAATTCACAAACTCTCCATCTGAAAGAGGAAACAGGTCTCACTTTTTATTTAATTGTGTACTTGTTTACTACCCTGCCAATATTTATTATAGTCTCAGTCAGTGTCTAAATTACAAATAAATACTATCAATTTATTCTGTAAGTATTTTGAACGTCCCAGTCTGCTAGTTTTTTAAATTTTTGTTCTCATAATTACGTAATTTGAAAATCCAGGACATTTTAATGATAAAACTTTCTCACTAAAATGAGGGACAAGAATGAAACATTTATCATGAGGATCACGAAATATAAGTAAGTTTAATTATAGAAGAATTAAGGCAGCAACGTAGAAAGAGGAAATAGTTAAGGCGAATATCCACAGCTAATAATAGAAGTTATTTCGTTAACTGACGTAAGTGAATCACAAAATTTGAAGTTCGTAGCATGCGGGATATAAAATATAGGAAAAGATGTTGGCAGATAAGACCGCATACACGACGTACGCGACCCAACAGAATTTTTAACTTCAATACGTCCCAGGGTCAAAAGAAATCAGTTTCGCTTTCCTGTATAAATATGATCACTATAAAAAGAAAAAATCTCCCATATTCATATTAAGTTATACTAATATTGATCAATTAATTATTAAATGAATCGAAACTAACTATTTTCAAAATATCACCCCAGTTACAGAATTCAAATTATGATGTAATTATTGTAACAGGAGTGAGCTAATAATATAACATATTTTTTTAAATCAGGGTGATTAAATTAAAGACGTACAGGTGATGACGTCATCACCTGTAAATTATTAACGAAAACATTTAAAACGTTTAAGAATGATACAATTTTAACTCTTCCCACTATATTGAGTTTAATACTTCTCAAAAGTTATTTCATCATTAATGCGGTACAGCTCACAGTAGCTATCGGCTTACACAGCCATCTTTTTCCGTAATAACGATATAAAAGTATAAACAACAGTATTTATGTTTCATAAAAACTTTATACCTAACACACAAAAGATTCAGAATTAGTACGAAGGAGATAGTGTAAAATACACTGAATAAATACTGTTATTCCGACGATATATTAGTAATACGTCCATACAAGATTTAGATAAAAATAAAATTACGAAATAGCACATCAAAGAACTTAAGAAAAAGAAAATGATGTTTCTAAAATAAAAATATATCAATTTTTGGGTAACAGGCTACATGAGGGTGATCCTAAAACAAGCAACTCCACTTTAATAGAGTAGGAAGGGACTTCAGATAAAGGGGGATTTGGAAGCTAGGTTAAGGTAGATAAAGGTTGACAAGGGCCCCCGGGCACAGGAATATAAAAACAAAGAAAATGTAGATGAGATGATGAGAAATATTGTATGGTATATTAAGATATGGCATAAATGAATTTCAGATAATTTATGCAGAATTATAGGAGAGAATGGGTTCAAAAACAAAGGTATCATTACAACTCATCAATAAAATAGGTAAATGGATTAACTATATGATGGTTGATGATATAAAAATTTATAATTGTATGATAAATTCTAAAAATTGCGTGGCATGACCCATATGATTATAAGAAAAGGATATACGGCCACAAGAATTTCGATCTACAAGAAATAAACAAACCATGCAAGATCCCAGAGAAAGTGCTACATTTCTTCAAAGTCATCAATTTATTTGATCAATTATGATTACTCAATGGTTTTCCTGTTCCATTGCAAATAATGTATCCATAAGCTTCAATCATGAAAGTGGTCGCTAATTACCTCCGACATAAAATAAATCTAAAACAATCGATGAAATAATTTATGAAGGATTATGAAGCGGTTATAGTATAAAAATTTTAACCTTAAATTGGTCATTTTAGACAATACAAAACATGTTTACAGGAGAGTCAAAATCAAATTATCATTAATTTAATGCACTCAAGAAACCATTATTGAATTTAATAAATATTTTTTGTTTAAATAAATAATATTAATTGGTCGAGAGGACCGGGATTAAGGCTGCTGGGGAATTGATACACTGACCACGTATCACCCCAAATTCGGAATGTGTCACGTCAGGTGACAGTCCGAAGCCGCCTCGGTAGGCCTAGGCCCTCAAGAGTGCTGTTGAGTCATTGGAAGAAGAAGAAGAAATAATATTAATAATTATTGATCCCTATACGCGAGTAAATTAAATTATAATCTTTTCATACAAAATTAGACGCGCGTATTGCGTATGAGAAACAACTGACGGTAAGTTTCTTACACAATTAGTGTCTGAGAGGTACCAAACTTCGAAATTTGTTACAGATATGTATTATAGCAGTAGTAACGAAAAAATTTATAATGAGGTATCCTATTACTGTCTCCCAAAAATCAACTATATAAGAGGTATATAATAGCTAGCTGCAAATCAATTAATCTACTTCTGTACTATAATAAGTATCAAGCAAACAAGTTAGTAAACGCTTCATGATTGAGGCAGCGAAGGGAATGAGAAGCACTCAATAATTTATGAACGAAGATATAGATCTGTCAGAGTATGGAGTACATGATAATGAATGTGTGTAGTGGAAGGAACATTTAAAATTCATAATGTGTCATACATGTTGACATTGAGGACGTTTCATAACGTACGCTACCCTCTAACACTTTGTATATGCTTCATTACGTACTTATCTACTGCGTTTATTTCTCATATTAATATTTTGTCTTATTATAAAGCATTGCTTCTATTATTTGGCGTTTCTAGATTGTTATATACTTTGTCGTTCAGTAATCGTTGAAGTTTCTTATGCATAAATTAATATTTCAGCAGCAGCCAGGCGTTTATGCAATTGAGACATAATTCGGCATTGTCATTTAGAGCTCCTGCAGGCGGCTCAAACCATTCACGGTGTTAATGGCGAGTTTAACTAACGCTTACAGTTGGGATGTGAACGTAGCCATTTGCAGGGACTGGATGAGCTTTGATCGCTTTGCCAGTCCCATATTTGGCAACTGGGCGGATCATCTCACATGTCTAATTGCCTGGCCGCAGCTGTAGGAGTACAAATTAGTTAAGGTCTACTGGCGTATTCAATCGCATTAATCTTTATTTTCTTAACGTTCTTCGGCCGAATATCGAAATTGGACGGAGGGTTTCTACTAATGATCCTGATGCCCCTTTGTACGATTATTGCTTTGCCTTATAATGTCATAACAATTGCTGATTAAACGGTTAAACACGAATACATAATCTGCTGATTATTCCATAATAACCTTCGTTCTCCTCGTGATTCTCCTCATTTGACCTCATTAATCATTTAAAATCCTGTAGTAATTCAACGAATTTCTTGGTATATTCACAGTAGTGTCAAGTTCTACTGTAAGTCTTTTTTATGTTTTCTAGTAGACCTCGCTTACTTTTCTTAGTGCCGTCGTTTTTCTACTGACGCCTGTATGTATGACGCTAGTTAGTTTTAAAAAGATTTCCTTCTCAAAGTTTATAAATATTATTCCTAGATGCAATCGATGTTATTTAGTTCCAATCATAATATTTGCGCTGAAATATTCCTGCTATTTATTTTGTATGAACATTTTCAGTTTACTATTCCCTTGATTATTTTCACTCTAGATATATACCTATCCAGTTTCTTATGATATTGTAAATGATTAGGGGTGTTATTTAAATTTATTTAATGAATTTACTTGCTTTAGGGTATAATATGTTATGCTTTTATTTATATAAAGAAAAGCACAATCATCTTATATGGGATCATGCGCGCTATTATAAATAAATAAGGAAATTAAAGGGGACGATTTTTAAATCTCAGGGTTAATTATTCTTTGGGTGACCACGTGCAGCAAAGATTCCGTTCACTGGACGAACCTGTTTCGTTTTCACGTGCGTCTCGATGCAGGTTACTATGCGATCGGAACTTCCTTCTTCCTTCGGGTTGAAACTGGTGCTGCCGGTAGTTAATGGGATGAAATCATGCTGCTGGTGTTGAGTAAATCTCAAATTTTCCTCCTTCTTTCTCTAGCCTTCCTAGTTCTTAACACATTCTCTCTAAAGAGCAACAACTCACTTTCAATTCTTGTTGCACCCTCCAGTTTATTCCCCTCTTTCAAAATTCGGTCGAAAGTCTAGCTTTCTTCTTCATTCAACGTCCTGATCAATTCTCCATCTCTATCACCTCGTCCTCTCGCCGTCGAACACCACACTTCTCCTCTCCTTCCTCAACTTGTCAATGTCTCAAACCATACTGAATATTTTCTGCTGCTCACCTTCCTAGCTCAATTCCGTATATACTCCCTCCAAGGGATAACGTGATGTTTTTTCCGCCAATCCTCTTGAGTTGCCCGCTGGAAATTTTTTTATGACACAAGGAACAGTGTCTTTCGGAAATTTTGAAATTGAATCCTCTTTCAGCAAAAAACAAGTTTATTATTATAAACACGAAAACAGGTATGTCTCCCAGCCGCCAGCCCGGAGCCGGGAAAACTTCCATTTACCTAGCCAGCAACATGTTCTTGCTGAAATTTTATATAATTTCATAAATTAGAATTAAAATTGGGAAGGGTCCTACTGCGCTACAATATCGCATTGTAAACATTTATCTTCCTCAATTCTCTTTCGTTATGATCGTTTGAAGTATCATTACAGACGCTTTTTGGAATCTGTATCTTCCATTAACTGAATAATATATGTCTACGTTTGGCATATAATATTTACGTATCGTTTTACTATATTCGTAATACTGTTGTGGTATAGGCCAACGTGCTGCATGTTGACACCTTGCTTCACGTTATATAAGGGATTTTCAATAAGGGAGGGTCGATTCATTTTCTATTTGAAAGATCCATGTATGCCCTTTCAGCTGAAGAAAAATATTTTGTTAATACCTCACGCACAGCCCTTTTTATTCTATTTCAACACTGACCCGCTATTATTGAAATACCCTTTACAAGGGTTTAACAGAAGTAAATGGCCAAACATAGCGGAGGATAAAGGGGAACAATCTATACATTTTTCATATCGTATTGTGTATCTGCAACTCGTTCTAGTACGAAAAGTTATCGAATAAAACCTCTAAAATATATCTATTAATCTCCTTCTCATATTATCGAGATAGTTAAATATCGCTTACTTGGAACAACTGAGATCACCCTTTTTCAGCGGAAGTTGTTCTCGTGGGCAGTCATATAACATATGATGGACAGATATTTTCTGGTCACAACCAGTACATCTCGGGGGAGTGGATATTTTTTTATTAAAAAAAGTATGCGTGAGTAAGCAGGGTATGTCCTGAGCGTATCCTAGACAATGCAATTTGTAAATCAATATTGTAACGTTCCGTTTCACTTCTGAACGTTATTTCTATTTACGGAGATGTTTATTAGTATGTATTTGGGTTGCTTGCTTGTGGTGTTTTTATGGTGATGACTGTACATGATTCTGGTTTGACCGTTGCATCAATATCGATTTTAGCTACTGGGCACTCATGAACAATGCTTTGATTGATGTGCTTATGGCATTTAAACTGAAAACAATACAACTATTTTCGTTTACCTATAGTAATTTAAAGAACTACATATTTTAATTTAAGTATATCTTATTAAATTACTCGTTTTAATTAAAGAATTTTAATCTTAATACATTATTGGAATGAATAGTCATAATGACTCTTTAGAATACCAAAAATGCTCTATAACGTTAATTTTCGAACAGAAGATCACCAAATAGTTAAAAAAACAATCCAGCATCAATCTCTGCTTCCGAACGGACGACCAGCCAAGAAAATCATTCCAGATTGAGTTTTCATGTACTGATTAATTCAAAAATATACCAGGTCTATTTTTACCATAAATTCGGAGGGGCCCGAAGCAACAATTTTGTAAAACCATAGGTAATATATAATAATAATACATTATTGGTCATCAATTTAATTTTTAATTGTAAATAAAAAATAAAATAATTTCAGATTTTCAGTTTATTTTAAATAATACTTTTAAAAGGATTTTATAATAATTAATAGTCTAAATAATAACAATTTCTTACAAATTATTCTGACACTTAATATTTATTAAATATTTCATGTATCATACATGGGATTGGACATCATTTAAAAATATACTATCCAATTTCTTAAATCATTAAACAGCAGCCTAAAAGTGGTTCTATTAAAATCATTATTGAGCATTATCTTAATTAATAGTGATAACACGAATGACGTGGAACTAAAACAGCCACCATGATTTTCGGTTGAGATAACCTTCACTTGCAGGTAGTAAAACTAAACCTGAAGCCGATACGTCAGACTTCATGCACATCCCTATCCTGCTTACCCGCCTTTTCCAAGGTTACTTAAAGAGCTTCAGGTAGTTGGTAACATGCATGATTAGTGGACGCAATACTGCGCTTTATTTTTTATTAACTTTGCATAGTTAATTACTGTTAAAAGTAACTTAACCTCAAGGAGTGAATCTCTATTATGTTCAACGACTCAGGAAATTGTAAAATCTTGTTTGTTTGTTTTGCTTCTTTTTGAGGTCCAGAAGTTGGCAACATCACATTAATAGTATATAAATTGATCTAATAATTGGAGATGTGATCCTAATTAATTTAATGGAGGATTGGTCGATAAGAATTTAAATAAAAAAATTTAATTTAATAGAATTCCTGTAAATTCTTTTATGGACTATTGTTAAATTTTTAAATTGTATATCATCAATGGCGGTGGGCATTTTATAGCTGAATATAATATTCTTTCTTTTGTTTGGCGATATTCAAGTCAAGCCCACAATTAAATGAAGATATCTATTGGTACAGATAGTTATAGAATGGTAAAGTGTTGTTTGTATAAAAGAATTATTTTTCCACATTCGTGGAAAGTTAGAATCATATCGTTCATTTAAATTTATATTAATAACAATCAAAATATTTTTGTTGTTAAACAGTCATAAAGTACTATACTATTATTCAAGATATATGACTAATTATACATGTAAACAGGGAAGATAGAGTTTAGTTTTAAATTTCATTTAAAGAGTTTTGTTTGCAACGTAATTACTTACGGAATTTTGTGGTAAAAAAAGAAAGCCAGGCGGCTTGAGGGAGGTTGAAGAGTGTTACAAGCAGGGTAATAAATCCTAGACACAGTGGCGCCGTCCTGGGTTCTCTGAACTTATAGAGATTCTGGAAAACGTGGGATCGGCAGAGACATGGTGTCTTCCTCAAACCTAGGCCGAATTTAGTAATGTCTATATATTCATTATTTTACGGACTCTCGTATTGCGCATCTGATATTTTTCCCTGATGACGAACAGAGTTTCCTGTTAGAAACGTTGGAGTAATTTCTCTAATTTGTTTCTTACTCTACTATTCGTCTAGACGTTTCACTGCTCCACTTTCACAGGGATAAACCTAACTTCATTGTTTGATTTTATCTCTAATATCATTTTTGCTTCTCGCCTATGTTTCTCTCATTTTTTACACCGATAAAGGAATACCCTATAGCAACTAAATAATGACATCGGTGGAATGTGATGATTGGCTCCTCCCAAAGACGGAGATATAATTTTGGTTGAAGAGGATTGGGTGCCCGCAACCGTTGGAAATGAATTAATGGAGTGAGGAAAAGGTATTTTCGAAAAATTAAGAATTCAAGATTAAGAAGTGAACATTAAGAGTGGTAATTGGGAATTGAGTGGACATTAAGGATTAAGTAGTGAATACCATTCAGTGATTAAGAGTGGAAAAGAGTGAACGTTAAAGCAGCGGACATTAAAGAATAATAAGTTGGAAAGTAAGAGCTGGGAGTTTGCAATTGGCTTTGAACGTGTAAATAATGGGCGGAATGCTTTCTCTTGTCCGTGGCGGCAAAGATGCAGGGTGCTCATTCTTCAACAATAAAGTTTAATATTTGGTTGGGACCGGTAAAAAATCTATGGACGAGCGGTCGTTTCCAACGGCATTTGCTCGGATAAGCTGAAAAACGGTAATTCCTCTATTAGTAACCTTTTGCCGGTTTCCTCGTACTTCCAATTTCACGTAGGGTTATGTATGTATTTCTGTATCTATGAGAAGGCCCGCCAAGACGACCCCAACATAAATCTCATGTCTATAGTTTGTAAGATATTTATTGATTGTTAATAATTGTATAAAGTGCTAATTAAACAATTCCGGCTTTGTAAATTAAACTAGATTAATTTATCCTTACATATTTTGCTGACTTTAAATTTACAATAAATAAAAAGACGGCAAATAAGTCAGCATATACGTTTATTACGATTTAATTAAATAAGACGTTTTGTCTCCCTTTTGAGACTTCCTCAGGAATTCTAGAAGTATAATATTACAATAAATTAAATATGCGTTCTATGTTACAATATTTTAAATATATATCTTAAAACAGGCTTAAAATCTTACAAATTTAGTAATTTACGCCTTGACTCCCTCAGCCGAAAAAGTGTCATATCCAGTAATAATATAGTAACTGCTTTCGGCAGTTAAATTTTAACAATGGAGAAGAGTATTACGAAGTTCAACTACTATACTATGTGTACTTAATTAAATCGTAATAAATTTATATTATGACTTTTTGGCCGTTTTTTAATTATAATTTCCTTTATTATTTTATTGTAAATTAATGAATATTAAGGTATTGAATTTTTCATTTTTATATAATAATTCTTTATTTTAAATGTTACATTTCAAGTTATCGTACTTAGCAATTTACATGAACGAATAAATATTACTATGTTTGTACTTTCTTGTGTATGTTTAAATTCTCCAACCTAAACATTTCCTTCCTAAATAAATTTATTAGCATATTTAAAAGGAACGTCAAGTTATTTGTACAATAGTTGCACCAAATATTTACATACATTCACTGTACTTGTCTATAAATGATACAGTCTATGCTTATATGGAATGGATAGCCAGAGAATCTTTAATGTTGTACAGGTCAGATTAATTAAGAAAACTCACATTAACCTATAAATAGATGTCTGAGACATATCAAAGTGACGGTTACTAGTGCGACGTGAGTAGTGGTGGAAACATCTTAATATAAACATTTTTACCATTGGGCAATTTTGTCAGAAACGCTTCGTTACTGCGCAATTTGAGAAAAATGTTAACAGGAAAAATAGTTTGTATATACCCCCTTTATAGTTCGTTTTAGTTTGGGACTTACTTCTGTTACTCTTGTATATTTCCTCCAGTCATAATTCAATTACTCCTTAAACAAAAACAATATATATATATATATATATATATATATATATGATTTTTAAAACATTTGTGTTGTTGCTAACTAGAGCGCAAAGGTATTGTTATTCTATGTAATCCTCACAAATATTTCTACTGTTAAGATTCTTTTTTACGGTTTCCAATGTAAACCAGAATAATCAGATATTTGTACATCTTTGATACTCAAATAATCAAGCGTGCCTTTTTCCTTCCCTTAGTTTTAGTACCAAAATTTAATTTAACTTCACATAATGTATCTTTTATCTTGAATGGGAGTATTGTTCTTGAAGTAAACGTTCTGTTTTACTTCTCAGTAACCTATACTTCTTTCACAAAAACCCTTGGCTTCAATTTATCAAGAGTTGTTCTGACGAGCACTTTTTCTTTTAAAGAAAGAACACGCATTAAATTTAAGTGGACGTATTTCCATATACTTTAATTTGAAGTCTTTGCACATTAGACTTTTCTCAAGATTTACGCTGAATCGTTGCAGAGAGGCGGAATTTTCGCAAAGTTTCTGTCTTGTATTCCAGACTCGTTCTTTTATCGTTTCACCCCCAAGCAAGTGGCATTGTCTCTAATAAATTACCAGGACCGCTAGACCACTCGACGTCCAGATCCTCCAAGCACATAATTTTTCATTCCGCTGCAGAGGGACGCGTCGTAAAAAAGCGAGCAATCGGAGGAGAAAGCTGAAAAAATGGTAAGTCACACTAACCGTAATTGAAAAGGTCATTCACTTTCCTTATCCTTAGAAATATATAAAATTCTAATCGCTATTCCTATGGCTTGCCTCAGCTGTTAATATTTTTTTTCTAATAAGATTGGTCTATTTTTATTATTAATATGTCAATAAAGTATCAATCAAAACTAACTGGTTTCAAAATATCGCCACGGCTCATAACAGAAATTGGCTGTTGATATATCAAGAATATTTTTGTGTGGAACAGTTTATAAAACTTCAGTTAGCTCGAGTCTTTTTTACTCTCAATTTTCAGAAAAAGAATGCATCTCATCTACATAAAATAGCGGTACAAAAAATGAGACATATTTTCCGACCATTGACAGAAACTCTTAATTAATAATCATAAAACTTTTGCGAGAGTACAAAATAGTATCTGAACATATTTGTGCCCGTTTCATGTTGCTTCTGCCAGAAAAATATGTCGTAATATAAACGTATAAGCGTTTCCTTCAGGTTGTTAAATAAAAGTTTTATGAATAATATTTATTTCAATTATAGAAAATGACTTAATCGTCATCAAATATATTTGATTTTTGAAAAAAGAGACGAAAATAAATTATTGCCGTACAAGTAATATTTCGTACCTAAACTGAAAGTTCTGACTGTGGCAGAGTAATAAAAGTAGAAATATTTTAGTTGTTGAAAATATGTAATTTAAATGTGCATTAATTCATTCATTAGTAGAATATTTCTTTTCTTTGCTCCTTCCTCCACTCAGGGAACTTAAGGCCAGAAAAATTGAAAATGTACCAAGGAGGCGCTTGTGTCAAATGAGGGAGAATATTGTGAGATAAGTGTACTTGACGCCATTACAGTTAACGGTTCATGTGCTAATTTTTTTTATAATCATCATAAATCATATATTATAGATGCATGAAGAATTATTTAAAATAAAGTTGGTTAGATTTTTCTAGATTTTTTTAACTGTCTATTTTATTCTTATAAAGTTACGTTGTTTGGAGCAGTCCAAAAGAATTACGTTCATCAATTTCAAACGATAAAACGGAAACGTGTGTTTTAAGTAAGCCAAATTTATTTAACTTTTAAATGCACCTATACTAACAGAGATTTTGAAGTGTATGTGGGTAACACGACTGTCTTTACCAGTAGATTTTCCATTGTTTCCGCCCCATACACGGGGTTCCCGTAAACATGAGAGCTCTGATCTCATGCAAGAGGGTGAGACAGGTATGAGAGAGGTGTGACAGATGTCCATAATAATAAAACTAATTAGTATCAGCCAAAAACGGCAGTAAAGTTCATTAAATGTACAAGACTGAAGATTTTTACCAAAATGCACAAATAAAATAAATTACATAATACTTGATTTAAGCCATTAGCTTCGGATTAACCACTTGCCTTATAAGCTTTCTATAGATCAAAATATACGACAGATCTGGGAGTGAAAACAGTTTCCATGATTGAATCTCATCAATACAGTTATGAGACATTGTGCATAAGAAACCAAAACATAAAAAATTAAAGTAGTATAAAAATATTTATTTAAAATATAATTAACAGACGTTTTACAAAAATTTAATGGCAGTACGTAATGGACATGACACAAATAGTGGAATTTTTTTGTATTAGTTCCTTCATTACCTCATATTTTATGGCATTATTGGATTGTAAATTACTATAAGAGTTCTGCTTCGTATGAATTGAGAAGTGAAATTTCTAGTGCCAGTATTTAATTAGCCTGAAAGTCCTCTTATGTGTTCCTCGAAGATAGAAATGTCGCTTAAGCATGTCTCACATTATTTACGAGCACCATGTTGAATTTGAACATATATATCTAAATAGTTTGCATATATTAATTTAGGATTTTATGAATGGATAAACGAACACAGAGAAACAAAGATTTCTTGTCAGTTTATTCAATCCGTAAAACAATGATAACTTGACAACAGATATGATGCACAATGCGCTGTAATATATTACCATGGATATCATAAATGATTGATAAGATTACATTCACAGTCCCACGAAAGGGCCATTATTTATAAGGTGACCTATTGAAGGGACCGTTCCAGGCACTTATTACTACACTTAGTCATAACCGTGAAAGAAACAATCCATAAGAAAATGCCCTACATTTGGGGAGTTGTTCTTGAATGAAGCAGGAGTTGGTGAGTGGTATTTCATATTTTGGAACTTTCAAAGCATAACTAGTATGTTACGCTAATAAATAAATAGTACAATTATTTTCTAGCTATATCATGTTGGAAACGAATGCAGAAAATATTCTGCATCAAATGGAACACTTTCTTTCATATACTGTAATGTTTCTTATCTTTTAAATCTAAATCAGTATTTATTTGTTTATCCAGTATGCATTCGTGTTGTTGCTCTCACTCCTGCGAATGTTTCTGTCTAAGAGTAAGGACCATTCCTTCACGTCTTTCCAAGTAAAAAGATTAACTTCAAGAGCGTCTGTGAAAAATTATTTCAAACCTAGTGTCATATCGTTGATAAAAAAATTCATGTCCATAACTTGGCAGAGGCAAGTTATATATTTTTCATCAATGTAAGGTACTGGGTAATTCATAACTGCCTTACCGGGATTATTCTTTTCTTCCTGAAGTTTTCGGAAACATAACGTACCAGGTGTATTTTGGTTTGCCCTACGATACCGCTATTATTTCACTTCCTTTCTGCTACAGGGACTGCTGTAATTTCTTTAATCCTTCCTGCATGTCACAGCCCTGTGTGAGCCTTGGCCCCCTTCACAATACGCCTCCATTCGTCTCTATCCCTGATCTTTTCTCTCCATCCTCCCGCTTTTATAATCTTCAGATCCTCTCTTATAATAATAATAATCATATTCCGTAGATCCTGTAAAGAAGCTAAGCTTCAAGGATATGAAATTTTTGTAACCAAATAGAAAGGCAATTCCTACATTATAAACTAATTACTTGTCTCCGATTCTTCTATAAATTCCTTTACTGAATAGAAGGAGTGGCTAAGCAAAAATGAAGGAAAAATCAGAACTAAATTGTGACCATTTCAACGGACAACTGTTTAATTCCTAGACGGCAGCTTGAAGATGGATATCCCAGAACATTGGCACACTTTTTCTGTGCAATCGACAGTGTTTTACATTTTTTGTATAGATTATTTTTGTTCCTTATATTGAAGGGATGAAATCAGAATTATTCAAAAATAAGTGCCTATTTGTGATTACAAATAACATCAATTAATAAATGTATTGGCATGTCAAAGTGAAAATACCATTAAATTTTTGAACAGAGTTCTGCAAGAGAGTTCGGTGATGTTAACCTGACATAGTTGCTCTAAAAACACGTTTATATTTGACGAATAAAAATCTTATCTAATGCCTGCTGAGTTTGCCCAAAATTTAATACCATATGATAAAACAGAAATGGAAATAAATGCAAAGTATACTAATTTCTATTTTCTTGTTCTTACCTTGTCGAATATAGTCTAACCTTGAATACTTATTGACGTATACTATTGTATCCATTTTACGATTGGATGGACCATCCATTGCAGCCTTTAAGATTTGATGTATAGTATTACATATTTCCACTTTATGATTCGGTTAATCTCGTCATTATATCGATTTCTCCGTGTTTCATCACGGGTTCGCATACTATTCTTATTATCTTCCGTTTAAACTTCCTTAGAATAACTAGATTTTTTTTTCAATTTCCAGGACTCTGCCCCATATGTTACCACTGGTCTTATTAGTGCTTTATATATCTACATTTTATCTTCCCTGAATAATATTTTTCTTTTAACAGTTTTGAGATATCTAAATTTTGCTAGTCTATCAACATTTTTTTCTCCAATTTGCAGATCCTGCAACCGATATAACCACATTTTTTGTTTTCCTTATGTCGACTTTAAGCCCCATTATTTCTGCATTTTCCTCTAATTCTTCATAGACTTCTATTATTTTTGGTTTAGATCTAGCTTTAATTGTGATACTGTCCGCATTTGCACTTATCTGGCTCATCTTATTGAAAATTGGCCCCTTTTGTCCAAGCATGGTGTAGAGCCGATAAAAATAGTGTGGTCGACTGTACGTCTCCCTTGTATCACCCCTATTTTAAAGTGAAAGCTGTCACTAAGTCTGTTATCAATTTAACATTCGCATTAGTGTTTTTATTAGTCATCATTATCAAACGGACTAATTTATGTGGGATATTCATTATATGCATGGCTTTATATAGCTGCCTCCTATTAATACTGTCAAACGCTGGTTGAAAATCTATAAACACAATATGTATATCTAGTCAAAAATCATAAAGTTTTTCCCAGTATTTGTCTTATAGTGAACAGATGATCATTAGTTCCCTTATTCGGCCGGAATCCACACTGATAGTCACCCAATTATTGCCCTTATTTCTTTAATGTACCACCTTTATTTAGAATTCCCTTAAGCGCTAAGGCTCGTGCCATACGCTTGTATGATGCCGAGGGACTGTAACCGCTCTATGCGACTTGGTGGCATTCAGATACACTTCGAGTTCTTTTGGAACGCATAGATTGTGTCCTATATCTCCACTAAAGCGAAGCAATCAGAAATAAGGATGAAATCCAAGCGCGGAATTCATTACGCCTCAAGGCATTGAGCACAAGGGGTACGACTTCCCTGCATCTCTGCAAGTAGTGTCCAGAATTTATTTCTAAGGGTACATTTTGACCAACCTAGGGTTGATGATCCTTTATCGTCATTAATCGGTACTATGTAGATATATATAAGCGTCCTTATTCAAATCCGGTCCCTGGATTTCATACAATTATTATTTTCATTCAAATTCAAATGTAATATCAATTTAAAGTGTATCTGTAAATACCAGTAATATATCCCGATTTGACATTGCCAAATATTGCGTAATAACAATTAATTGTATTTGATGGGTATAATTGATTAAATATTGCATATTGTCCTGTTTAACGAATAGCAACATTAACAAATACTGCTTGAAAAGTGTTCAACGTTAACAAATATTGCTTGATTGTTGAGTATTGGCTAAAAACATTATTAAATATTGCATGTTGTCCTGTTTAACGAATAGCAACGCAAACAAATATTGCATGAGTAATATGTATTGAGTAGAAATGTTAACAAATATTTTATTATTATTTGTTTAGTGAAAAATCAACAGAAAATTTGCCAAATAGGGCGTGAACTACAACGGAAGCAATTTTCAATGATTTAGTACTGTACGTTAAAGGTGTCTTATGTTGCAAGTGTTTGACCTCCATAGTATATTTCTCAAATTTTTATTGTGCATATATAGATCGTTGCTCACGAGTAGTGAACAAATTATTGTACCAAACTTGTATGAAATAATTCTAATTTAATAACTGTACATTTTAAGGAATCTATTTCTTTTTTGTATGTGTGTCTTTTATTTAATTTCCTATTGTCCTTACAAACTTCCTATTGCATGTGTTGCTCACATTCAGAAAAACCACGATCTGTATTTTAATATTACCCTTTTTAGGAAGGTAAAGTTACTTTTCCCCACATAAAGTAGGGACAGTAAACGGTTTTAATTTATGTGAACATACTAACACTACTTCACGTCACGTCGGGCGGCTTAATTAGACTACAACACGATGAATAATTCTCAAATACAATAAATAAGGAGAAAATCAAGACAATTTCATACCAACCGACAAATATTATGGATAAAACCTTATGTTTTAAACAAATCCTACTTTTCCGTTGTCAAATGAGAAGAAAATTTGAAAATCGATAACGTGTCAGTATATTTGTCATACGTGCCACCTGTAGCATGCATGCGATAGGTTCGCCACCAATCCTCTAAATAAATACCACACCAGCACGTGTTTCACCTCACAAGAGGCCGAGTACAACCCAATAGCTTGTTTATGGTATATTAATAAAATAACCAGTTTTTTGTTAGTCCACAGTAGATTATTTTCAATAAGATTTTGAAATATGTAAATTTTAATGTTAAAACATTAGTTAAAACATCTGAAATATAAAAAACAAAACATAGGATATGTTACATTCACATTTTAAATATATACAAGGAACCATTTATCAAAATCATTAACACCTGTTAACAACATAAAAACAATCATTACAAGTGGTCGTCGCGCTGATTATATAGAAAACTATCCAACAACCAGCGCGTTCACAGGATCTTCATGGAACTACAATATTTATATTACTTTAAATTATATAACATTACAAATAATTACACTATATATTATTATTTTTAAAATAATTTATACATTTTAAGGAGATAAATAAAGCCAAAATATTAAAAATGTATATTATAACATTTAGGCGAAAGATGCTGTTTTAACACTATAATTGACATATTGAAAAATAAAATTGCAATTAAACTAGTATGGACTAACAAAAAACTGGTTGTTATGGTATTTATTTATTTTCCAAAATTCTCACTCCTCTTACTTTCTTCGTACGATGCTCTAAGATCAATTCTCACCCACCAAGAGCATCATTGGATGGTTATGCAACAATTGCCATTCATATAGGAAAAATTAATAGATTAACAATTTGTTAAATAGTAGCACTTTATTCGGTAATTAATTTGCTTAATTGAATCGCTTATATGCATATTCTCACACTTACAATACTAATCGAATCCATTATAATATGTCATCATAATCTAAGTTAAATCTGCAAAGAAACCTTGTCTCCTCATCATACAACTGAAGCAACTCTTCTAGGCTTTTGAAACCTATGCTAGCGTTTACTTTCCGTCATTGGACCTCGTTCATGAAAACAATACAGTTTTATATACACACTTTTAAACAAGCTGAGTTCGTGGTTCCCAGCTTATAGTATATTTTATCCACAGTACTTTCCAAGCTATTCAGACCACGATAAATTGTGTTTTAAGCCACGTCACTTTAAAAAAAAACAATATTCATAAATGGAAAATCTGCTATGTGTACCGGCTTGAAGCACCAAATGTAATTCCAAGCCCAAAATAGAACATGGAAAAGGCGTTGCCTGGCAACGAATTCGATATTCAGCGGAGGGACGATGGAGGGAGAGTGACGCTCAGTGACGGGAAGAAGTGTCAACTGTTGCGGCTGCGTTCGGTCCATGTTCCCTCCCAAATTATCTACCAGCCTCATACAGACGCTCACCTTACAAACCAACTTCTGAGCCACGGCGTCGTGGCGCTTGTCGATCGATTTAGTTCCGTGGGAATACCAGAACAGTTTCTAATTCCCAACGAATCGGAAATTTATAAACTATTGTGGGTAACATTGTCATTACGCTTCTATTAATTGTTAAATGATGATCCAGTCTGCAATTTTAAAACACTGGGATGGATTTATTTTTTTTAAAATAGGAATTTATTTAAACTAAATTCGTTGATTAACTTCAGATAACTATTTGTTAGTGTGTGTAGAAACATGTGCCACCAAAAAAATTTCAATTCTGAATAATTATGCAGTCTAGGCACTTTGTAAAGACAGTCAAGGGTAAAGTTCCACTAAACGACTAAGAATTCAACTGAATAAGTGGATACCTTCTAATTACGGCCATAAATAAAAATCCCTTACCGTTATTTTCGTAACCATATCAGTCTTAAGACTGATGGAATCTGCATAACATTAAATTTACTCATACTAATAAGATGACTGTGAGCTGGAAGTTGGGAATCTCACTGAAAAGAGACGTTGAAAAAGATCTTTTCATATTAAATGTAAACCTTTCAAGCATTTTAATATCTTATGACAAAACAGACTGATGAAGTTGGGGCTAACGATTAACCAAAATTTTAATAACTCAAATAGGCTAAGGAAAGATTATGCTCGTGAGGCAATGAATAATTATTTTAGTTAAATTTAGTAAGCATACGAAAAGGTGTAATAAGATGCAAACCTATTAAAAAGTGTTAATAAAATGTGCATATTTCACGAAATAAGGAATTTTTTGTTCATTATTGTATTCTACGGTGGGTGAACTTGACGTATGTACAGATATTTATTTTAAAGATGACAGCATTATTTTCCAGATATTTCATGATCTTAAACTACTTTTCCTCACAGTCAAAGTATCGTCATTTTGTGTTTTCCCTTTCTTAGGGCGTTTATAAATGTTAAATAATTGAATGACCCGTCGACTGTGAAGTCGATCACTGATTCGTTTCGTGAATTCAGGGAATGTTACGGCAGGAAACATTCATCCGAAATTGTGTGAGGTGCACGGGGAAGCGATAACGAGTGATGGAATGGTGAGGAAATGGATTAGACAGTTAACGAAGTGTCGTGAAAATATGTAGGATGAGTGGCGTTGCGGCCGACTGTCTGTGATTACGGGTGGAACCTTTCCTTGACGAAGGCAAACACAAACTGATTTCCCTTTACAACAATGCGAATAATGGCGGTGACTATGTGGTGAAACACAGTAATGAATACTAATTAAATAACTGGAAATAATGTTTCGTTATTTTTTCATTAAATATCGGTACCTCTTTACAAACAATCCTCGTATTTACCAATAAATAACTGACAAGGCATCGCAAGGGAGTCAGAGAGACTAATCTATCTTTTATTTTATTTTACTCATCGCAAACGCTTATTAAATCAAAATAATTGAGTGAAATACAATGAATGCCCAAAAGTCAGAAAAAGGATAGCTTTAATTGAAAATAAGATATTTCGTCCCCAACTTTTGAGTCTTCTTCAATACATTACGCAAAAAACATAATATAAAAGCATATACCTAGTTTAATATAACTAAATATACTTTTTATCACGTTCTTACGTACAATTGTCAATATTATTTAAATGTTGTTTCTATCACAACATCTATGGCTGAAATAAAGGAAACTAATGAACTAATGTTAATTTTTTTTTCGTAATAGGCTACATGAGGGTGATACTGAAGCAGACAATTATCATTTCGTAGCATAGGAAGGGCATTGAAAAGGGGGATGTGTAAGGTAGAGCAAATTAAAAACTTATATTTTTATAACCGTATTTATCAAATACAATAATTAACCTTCAAAGTAATTAGAATGGAAAATTAAATCATAATACAAAGTCGTACATTAAATTAAATTATTTCGTACCTGTTTCTACATTTAAAAAATATACATTTGATCTCATGTGTATTAATGTTTGATACATACTATTACGTGAGGTTAATTTCACTAATTTAAATTCAGCTGAAAAGTCATATTTTATTTCTTCAAGACAACTATTCACCATAAAAATTAAATGACAATAATGCAATATTGTCTTTGAGTACGACTATGGAGTGTAGAGAACAACATTCCGTTTTGATATATTCTTCTTGCAATAAATTAAATGATTTTTAAAGATAATAAACCCTATTCGAAAATTAATTATTAATGTCTCATTTAATGTTTTTGTATTTAATAATACAATTTAAAATTGCAACCACCCTTGCATGTACAATTAATCTATTATAGTTCTCATGTCTTCCTTGTATTAGTATATTTTTCTCTAGTTAGGTTATTATTGGCCAACTGCAATAAGTTCGTGTCAAGTGTGAGTTGTCTTTATAAAATACCAAAAATTGTGTCACTACGTCATTGTTTGAGTAAACGGTTTTTTAATATTTTAGGAACATAATTCCTAATTTTGTCCTTCTATTCAATTGATGTATTTTTGAAAATACGTAGATAAATATCAGGATACACAGCATTTTATAAAATAACTAAGACATGAGTCATATACATGATAAATAAGTTCTAAATATAGACTCAAACAAGTTTAGGAACAAAACACACTACTCGTTTTATTTCAGACAGCAAGGATCAGTCACCAATCCCCATGCCAGATTCATTTAACCACTCTAACATTTACAACCGATGTACTCGTATCCACTAGGCAATTTACCCCCAATTAGATTGCTTAAATGACGCTCATTAAACTGTAATAGCCATGTTATGCTTCAGAATTTACGCACAGACTTCTAACAGGCCGAATAAAACGAACAAGTCAATCGTTCCCAGCGAAAATCAAAATATTTTTCTTCATTTCTAATTGCGAAATGAACATGTTTTGCATAGTTTTCTCTATAATGTTTACTTATTTTCTGAAATTCTGATTCATTTTAGTTTATATGTTCAACAAAGAGAACAGTATGGAGGTCATTTTATCAGTCTTGTATTCGTAAATTACTTATTATATTCTTAAGACAAAAGTGTTGATACTGTTACAGTATATATATATTAACATAATTAAGGTCAGGTTAAAGTTATATTTAAGACAGGTAGGAGCGACCTTAAACCTCTGGGTCGACGAGTATTTCACGACGATCATAAACCGTAAAAACCAACACCAGGATTCAAGTAATTTTTTGTGGGTTAACAGGCTACATGAGGGTGATACTGAAATAGACAACTCCCCTTTAATAGGCTGCTTTGCACTTCCTATCTATGTCATTTTTCAAGCTCCTGTACTGCTCTCTATCATTTTCATCAGTCGCGTTTTTTTATTTACGCTTGTCATCAATGATTGTTAGTATTTCTTGTGCTATCCACGCTTTACAATTGGTCTGACCTTTTCTTCCTATTTTTTCTTCAGCTACCTAATCATTTCTTCCTTCAAGAGTGCTCATTTCTCTCTTGTATTATTTCTTTCTCTTTCCTCTCTTGATGTCTTCTTTGAAACTCTGAAGAACTTCCTGTTTTTTCAGCTTTTCTAATTCCCATCTTTTTGTTTTAATTCCTTTCTTGCGTTTCTTCATTTTCAGCCTACATTTCATAATGAGCAGATTATGGTCGAAGTATACATCTTCTGGGTACGCTTTGCAATCTAGCACCTGTTTTATATATGAATATATTGATTTATATTATGTGCCCTTATTTAAAATTTCTCATAAATTGAGTCCCCATAAAAATTTTGCGATATTACTTAAATATTTTCACGCTTAATCTCATACCCTGTCGTATAAAATTCTATTCCATTTTCCACCAAATGGAAATTATTAAACTAATAATATTCCTCAATAAAAATTTCGTCTCATATATTGTCTCTGCTTCTTGGGCTATGATTATTTGTCGTAAAATAATTTTAATTTTTTTGCTGTACTACCCCTTACAGATACACTGTGGGGTGGCGAAAGGGTAAATACTCAAATGAAGACAGAGTTTACTGAAAGGTTTAAATATTAATACAATCGTCTTTTGTTATTCTTACAGTACTCAGTTTCGAATTCTTTTTAAAATAAGGGAGTTGTTGCTTATTGTCTATTTCGTTTTATTGTGCCACAAATTATTGAGGATCGTATACTCATGTAATCAGATTCTTTAAAGTTGGGATGTAACATGAAACGGGTGGGTTGTAATTAAATTGAAAATGTATGAGTTAAAATATTAAATAATTTAACACTTAAAAATTACAAATGAAATATATTGAGTATATAACTTTCCAAAATCTGATTGAATACTTTTAAAATCGCCACGTTATCTTTTTAATTAACTTTCACATAGTGGCAGTGACGGTAAATATCTGGCGGGTGGACCAACCGCAGGTGAAATTTCCTGCTGGCTGTTTGCTCCTGGCAGAATTTGTACCTCGATTTTGTACTTGATTTGTCTGACCACCGAAGTTCTCTCTCAGCAGGATACTTTTGCAGCAGCTCACACAATCTAAAATTATTGAAACGTGGCAATTAGAACTACTCCAACTAGTAAACTTCATTAGCACTATGAACAGTTCCAACTAGGAAACCCTACCGTAACTGCGTCAGAACCTCACTATTCAGCTATATCAGAACTGGTCGATAACTAATCATCTCTCTGGCTTAGCTAAAACTCTCCAATCACACCTCAAAGAAAAGCGTATTTTTTCTCCCTTTAACAAAGGTTAAATCTGGACACCCCCAAATTTGCCAGGTAGCTGTTTCTATTCACCACTAAAAATTGTCTCTTGTGGGAGTAAGTTGCTTGTGTCTTCTACGAATTTTTCCATCTCAGGTGATGTTGTTAAGTATTTTCGGTTCACGGATGGGTAATTCCTAAGTTTTGTTTGGAATAGGATGTCGTTTTTCCCAAAATTCCCATTGCTTGAATTCTAGTTTGCTGAGAAATGACTACCGTATTTCCCAAACTAACAAATACACGAATATATTATTTGTATGATATTTAATATTCCTCGCGCGTTTCACACTCAGTTCACTTATATTTCACCTACTGAAAAACAATTACCGAAGTGCATGTTGCGTGATTCCAATGCTTTGCTTTTGGCTATTTTATTACTAAATTGTTTACTATTCAGACTCAAATATATATCTTTTCTTGATTTAGTTAATGAAAACTCGTGTTGATGGAGGTTTTTTTATTAAATATTGGTGTGGTGATAAAAGTTTTATTCAAATGGAACAGATTCCATTCTTTGTTTATGGACAATTAACGTTAAATATATTTTTAAACTACGTATGATAGAAAATTCTTGAAAGTACAGAAAGTCAGAATCACCACCGCTTTATAGACACACACACACACACACACACATATATATATATATATATATATATATATATATGTGTGTGTGTGTGTGTGTGTGTGTGTGTCTGTATACGAACTTCTTTCATCTATACTTTAATTTTTTACCAAACGATATTTTGTTATTCAGTATAATTATACTAGGGGACAAACACTTTGAAACATCATATTTAATTATGCTTTCAGGCTCTTTTATTAACGTTTAGGGACACTAGGGTTGACCAATATAAAGTGCATTACAGTCAGAACTGTTAATTATATAAATTACATTATATTTGTCCGTGCTGTTAATTTTTTCTATGATATTATTTTAAAAATTTAAATTATTTGTCAATTTAATGAAATAGCAACACCGTAATAGTTAAATAATCCAATTAATATATGTTATATGAACACCATGTAAGCTAAAATTATAAAAATCATTTTCCTTTTGTCAGAGCACTTGATTTTATTCAATCTAATTCTTGCATGTTAAGAATAAAATTTCGTGTAATAATAAACAAAGGTAAAACTGCCCTTAAATTTATTCTCTTTAATGGTCTATATTTCGTAATTATAAATTTTTTCAATATGTTAAAAGATAGTCTTCCTTTGAAATCGTCCATTTATGGTGACTTCATAAAATAGTAAGATGAGTTTGAATTTAAAATCTGTACTGAAAATAATTAATAAGACCGTATAATTATAATTATTTCCCTAAAAAGTATATTTATATTATTATGGTCTTAGTTCATAATGTATTTAATCAAATCGTACGCAAAATAAAAGCAATTAACTTCATGTATATAGTATTACGAAAGAAATAACTATTAAATATAAGTATTACAACAAGGATGTACGATGTGCTAGTTATGCGGAAATGAAAATGCTTGCGCAAGACAGGTTAGCATGGAGGGTTGCATCAGACCAGTGTTAGGACTTAATTCCACAACGTCAAACAAATACCATCGTTTTGAGAAATTATAATAACTTACAATGACGAAAATGTAATTGAAGGCCGATAATAACCGTCGGTTTTATCCGACGTTAAGTCTACGTAAATAAAAGAAATAAAAACAAAATAATAATCATATTCAACTAACATGAAATATAAAATAATTATTTCATTAAACAAGTTAGTCTTCAAGCCATATTTATGCTTCTATTTCACATTTACGCTTACATAAATGAACCACAAACTTAAAACTTATGATGATCCCAATGGAAACCACTGAATTTAGTTATTTTCAAGTTATACCTGTGTTACAAATTTAATATACAATAATGTATTAACCAATGACAACTTATTTATCTGTAATTGGCAGAAGTGAGGAGCGTACAACGCGCTTGCCTTTCCAATTCTGTCAGTCAAATGATTCTAGCATCTCCAATAAAATCTTTGATGGCATATTTCCCTTTGAAGTTCGTCTGTGTATCTAAATGTAAACCAAAGAACAAGAACTTCAAAGTGAAGTGCAGAGCAAGTTGTCGGAGGGTGCTATTGCTTCTTCTGAAGATTTCTGCAGAACACTTCAACTTTTCCTAACTCCATGAAGTCGATCTTCTATGAGGATGACGTTCACTGTAACGTACTGCAAACTTTACTCAGTAAACTACTGCTAATAATCAAAGGTTGGTACACTACCTTCTACAAAACAAAGAAGTTGGTATGATTCTCCAACCACATACGAGTAATCCAGACAACTTGCAGCACAATGTGTCATCAACCGTGATTGAAGAACATGTGCAGATATAGTGATTGCATTTAGCTTCTTAAATAAACTCATTAAGAGGAATAATTGATTATGGAATTTTGTTTGTTGTTTTCCATCACACCTGAAGATAGTCCCGAAGACGACAGAAATTAGTAGTTCATTTTTTGTTTATAATCGATTAATATAAATTCAACAGACAATGAAGTTCACTGATTATTTTGTCAAAAATATCAATCCATTCTTTTTAATTTTACTCACACTTTTAATTGTTGTTTTTTATCTTTAACCAGAGTAAATACACATTTAAGCTGTATAGACAGTAATTTAGTCCTTCATCCAATTTCAGTCCTCCAAATTACCCTGTAATCTGTACTACGAAGACATTTCCATAGAAGGAACAATAGTGTTTTATCGTGATCAAGGTGGAAATACAGCATTGAACTACAGTATAAGATTTAATAAACGTAGCTTTATTTTAGTATGAAACTCACACCCTTCATATTGCATCATGCATGTTTCTTATTGTCTAGAGTCTCTGTTGTCCTGTTAACAATATAACCATTTTCACTATTGCGAACTAACATAAGTAATGAATATCGTGTATTGTGCTATCAATCTTAGTTCTACATTTGAGGAAAACAAAAGAAATTTCAATTATTCTCTATTAAGTCACCATTACAGGATATTATAGAAAAGTAATGCACACTATTGTTATTTAAACTTGGCATTCATTCTGCATTCGTCAAAAGCAGCGTGCTGCTATAGTATTCCTGTGTTGTGGGAACGAGATTATTGGAATCATGCACAAGAAGTACAAATAGGTGTATGGAGATGTTGCTGTCGATCACTACTTTTAGTCGATAAACAATTAAGTGGTAATGAAAGACACCTCGCAGCGACATACAATGGTTATAGAGTTTACGACATGTTTTCCGATCCAAACGTTTCACAGTGAAATAATCATCACTCCAAGTTGGAATAAGAAAAGAAAGTATTGGCAGAATACTGAAAGAGTTAGCGTTGAAAATTTTTTATTTCAGGTGGGTTCCAAGAATGGTAGCAGAGGCTCACAAAGAAACACCAACAACGTGGGCAGCGAACTTTTGGAACAGTATACAGAATGAACGTGGAACCTGTTTTGAATATGAAGTCTCCCTAATGAACGCTGTCAAACAGTGAGAAAAAAATGCTGGATTAGAAAGTTACCACATAACTATACCATAGAGAAGGGGGATCTGATCGCAATCTGATTAGAAAACTAGCACCCTATTCAGAGTGTGATCATTGAATTTGAAGAAAAGAGTGGTGGCTCTTTTGATTCACTCCGCTCCTGGAATCCGACAGCTGCTGTTTGAATACTCACTCATGAATCAGATGGCGCGACAGCTGATCCCACTGCTATCTGCTGTCTGATTCACTCACTAACGCATCAGATCGTGCGCTTTGTGATCGCAGTGAATGATCGAGCAGTATGAATCAATGGCTGAGAGAATCAGAATCTCTTTTAATGGATGCGGCAATTGTTTCAGTAAAATTAATTTTAATGGCATATTCACAAAATATTTTAACCCAACTGTACTATGAATTTCTCTTCCCTGGCTGTCGATAATATAACCGTATATTTTCCTTCTTTAATTATTGGTCCACGTATTCTCGCGAAATACTATTCTATGCTTTTCTCTCTAATCTCTCAAAATCACTTCACTCTACGCTATGCTTTACACTAGTTTCTATTAAGTGACAAGCTACATAAGTTGTTTGGGGGTAACAGGCTACATGAGGGTTATTCTAAAACAACTCCTCTCTAATAACAAAGTAAATTGAAAAGTCGGGGATTTAGAAGGTAGAGCAAAGTTGATTAGGGCTCCCGAGCTATAGTTTAAGGTTCTTATCCGGTGTTAAGCCTAAAGAGATGCAGGAAAACCCTAGAAAAACTTAATCAGGTAGGTCGAGCTATGTCGCAACCATTTATTACTGTTTTCCAGCCTCATTCTGACTCCCCTAACACTACAATACCATCGGAAAATCGTAGGATCTTCACTTCGTCTCCTTGTTATATGATTCCTTTAACTTTCTTAATACGTAATCATATGCAATCATTAATAAGAGCTAATTCTTTCTACTAAGTGAGTAGTTTAGATTCGACCATTAAGACGGACGGTTTTGTTCATCTCTACGACATACATAATTTAATTTATAATGGTCACATACAGTTTCTTGCACCTCGTCAAAACTTCACCCACCAATTTTCTGACGATCATTAATATCATTTTGCATGCTTCTTGGTGGGCTCAATGTTTTACTATTTCCTGATAAGTAATGTGGCACTCACTCTAATTCTTTAACTATACGAAAGTACTGAGTGAAAGCTAATCACAACTATCTACTTTCGAACCTTCTGCAGTGGGTGGTTTAATTTTATTCTCAGTCAAAAAATTTCCCCAATAACATTATAGTGATAAATTAATATGATCCGTTTAGTATGCCGTACACGGAACTATTAGCCATACTTTGTTAGATCATGTCAGGTGAACTGCGTCGTGTGTAGAAACTAATGCAATTAACCACACGTTGCCCCTTAACATCTGAAGTTAGTTCATATCTGTATAAATATTTAAATTTGCCATGCTGATGCAGAACACGTTTCTGTATTGTTTGAAATGTGATGGTAATAATTGTCAACAGAATGTCACACAGTTGCTGTTGCGTGATGAATAACAATTCCTCTTTTTATACAAAAATTCTATATTGATTTGTAAAATCACGACATTACGTTAATAACCCGATTCACGGAAGTTGTTGCAAAAATCGGTGAAGTTCTAGTAGGTTTCAAAGGTGTTTTTTCATCTTTGAAGCTTATTTACGAGCGGTGACATTTGTTTTACAAATATGGTAAATCCATGTTTTTAAATTAAAGAATGACATCAAATCTGTTTCAGCAGCGCTTACATTATCGACGCTTTGGGAGGAGGGGATATCTCAACTTGGTTACAAAACTTAAAATTTTGTTTAATAACAGAATACTTAACATCTGTCAACAATACGTTCAGTATATGAGTTTAATTTGCAGGACTGTCCGTTGTTGATTATTTTCTTTATTATCGGAAATATACACTGTAGGAGAATGCTGGAAATTAGATGGGTGGATATAATCACTAACGAGGAAGATTTAACAGAATGGGAGAAGAGCGAACAATCTGGAGGGCGTTAACCAAGAGAAGGAATAGATTAATAGGCCACGTTTTAAAGCATGAGGGTCTTGTAAAATTAGCAAAAGACGGAAGTGTGTATGTTAAGAACAGAAAAGGGAGGGAAGGATGGAATACGTTAATCATATTATGAAGGAAGTGGGATGTGGTAGTTATGCGGAAATACACAAGATAGGTTATTACGGAGGGTTGCACTAGACCAGTCTTAGAACTGAATATCACAACAACATTAATGTTCATAGAGCACCTGTAAACCATCGGAAGCTGATCAGCATATTGTTTATATAATGTGTTATGAATAAATTGGTCATATAAAAATAAAATGTTGGAATAATATACACATATTCCTGGAAGCGTTTCAATATCTAATAGTTATCCAGGCAATAAATATTTGAGTTTTGATATTTACTCATTTCAACCGCAAAAGCTTGAGTGCAGAATTTAATATTTATATTTATTTAATTCTTTTAGTATCTGTGAATGTAGTTTTTATGTGGCTTAAGTATTTGTCTGGAATACGCTGACTGTCACCGTCGTTGACACCTCTTGGATTAAACCTGCTCATATCTGGTTGGAGCCCTTTAGTCACATATCCGACCATTACTATTTTCTAATAAAATATTTTAATGGTGGTCACGGGTAGAATAATTTTATACAATAGTTTGTGTTCCCGTTATTCTAATAGTAAATTAGACAATTCAGTACAATCCACGGCTCTCCCCTATATCAACAGATATTCCACAGGTTGGCCCAGCCCTTGAGAAATTCCCCGCTTTACAGAAGTCTTGCTCTTTTCCTAATTACACTTGCTAGCTCAAATTGCTGAAAAGTTGTTTCTTTTAATACAATTTTTTTACTATGATTCTGCTGGATTCACACCCTTGCCAAGCTTGATTCTATTCTTTTAAGTATATTTTAGCTTAGATTTACAGGAGCTACGGTTTACGAAAAGCGTATATTTCTCACGGGATTATCACCATAAGAAAATTTTGGTCATGAACCTGTAACGTAGGTATTGTAATGGTATAACACAACTAAATACGAATTTTGGAGGCAGTTGGTTTAAGAGAAATTGAAGAAGGAGGCAGACCGGCCAAAAAATCCTAGACAATTTGGCAGCGACCTGGGCTTTCTAAAATTGTTGAGTCTCCGAAACACCTGGCTGTGACGAGATTTGGTATTTTACCCAAACATGGGAGGTAATTGTGGTGAAATTCACCTCACAAGAGATAAATACTTCGGATTAAACCATAAATGCAATATTTTCAGGAACTTCGGTAATTCTAATTTTTCAGCACCTCGTTTGAAGAAGAAACTTTGACAGTTTGTATTTCATGTACCGTATCACTTTTTACGTTATGCTTTCACCGATATTTTTTATATTTTTAATGGACTTTATAATTACCATGTATATACAATACTACAACACTCACATCGATTAGTACATTGCTGCGTTGCATGCATGTATTATAATAAATTTCATATTTCTATGTCCAGTTTCAGTCGGTTTAAATTACTTATAGAGATTACATTGATTTTAATGTAA
Organism: Eucriotettix oculatus; assembly: GCA_034510155.1. Classification (NCBI taxonomy): domain Eukaryota; kingdom Metazoa; phylum Arthropoda; class Insecta; order Orthoptera; family Tetrigidae; genus Eucriotettix; species Eucriotettix oculatus. The sequence goes on along the minus strand of CM067376.1, from coordinate 133,008,699 downwards.
GCTGATTTTCGATGCCAAAAAAGTATTTGGTGGTTCTAAATGTCAGAGAGACGAATATTTGCGGGAACATTCTAACGCATGGTCGCTGTATGATCTGATATTTGAATCCAGCTCCAACCCCTCATTTAGATGGCATGTGGGGATTCTCTGTGGATTTTGTGAAGAGTCTGTTATCACGATATCCAGATTTAGCTCGAAGCCACTGCGTACCATCGACTTCTTTACCCCGCGAGTTCGGATTCTACCGACATACATGAAGTGCCGTTGCAATTCAAGGATTTTGTCCACCTGACACGAAATTAATCAACAATTTGTGACTATTACGCAAAAAATACTTTCTTCTGCAACGTTACTTATAAAACTATACTATAAGTCCCAATGAAATGTATCCGGAGTGATGAGAATGATTGTGGCTAACAGTGACCGAGAGTTAACGTCGCCCGTTTTCTAGCACATTACGTTAGCGTAGGATTTAATTATTTCAATGAATCCTATTATAAGCCGAATTCTGTAGGTACAATGGGAAACTTTGAAAGCTGTTTCTACCTTTCTGTTTCTTGAGCTGTTAGCAGGGCACTGCGACGAATTGTAATAAAATTAAGTGCTTGTGTTACAAAATGGTTTTTCAAATTCCGGCGTACTATGAATTGATATTTTGTTACCTTATTAAAACTGTGCATTAAGAGTGGGAAAACATTTTCTTTTAAATAATTGATTATACTGAATGACTTAGTATATATATAAATATCTTCCGACGTAACAATAAGTACAAAGTCCGGTCGAGCTATTTTTTGGGTACTGTAAGTGTATGTCTTTCTCCACACCCGCCTTCCAAAAATCTCAGGAATCTGAAAAAAAACTACGATTTTGCTTTCCGCTGCCTTTTCTTACAGGAGTTGGTCTGCGTTACTCGTAGATTTCACACTTCGAACAGCATGCTGTAACACTTTCTTTAAAACTAGTATCACAAATGAAATTTACACGATTGAAGTATAGTTCGTTTGGTTTATATTAAATTATTTTCAATTACTTCTCTTCTCTATTAAATATCTAGTTAATATTTCATTTCATAAAAAAATGAAGAAAGCCATTCTAATGGGATATTTCTTCAGTTTCAAAGTTATTAGTTGGGGTTTAATGTAATCTTACAAAGATTTCATTTTTTAGTTGAAATTAAATTCATTTTCAACGCTATATATATATATATATATATATACCTTTTTGATAGTACCAATTATTTCTATGTCCGTGGGTAAAATTATCCCGGATTGAAATGGTAGGCATCTACTTCGTTCTCCGCTGCAGGTTTTCATGTATCAAATAGAAATAAAAAAAGAAAAAGATAAAAATCCATTTCCCAAGTTAATATAATGAATTTCAGGTGTTGTTTCGTCGTAAACCGTTCTGAAATTTACACAGGTTATATTCAACCTCAAAAGTAGAATAAATGGCCCATTATAGTTCTGTAGCGCTGTATGACACCTCCCTAATTTTATTCACACGTTTTTGATTTTAAATGATAAAAATTCAACGAGAATATTCTAACTTTGGAGACAGGCAAGCAAGAGGTTGGAATCCCACGGCGACAGGGTGTCTGGTTTAAAACGTGTCTGTCTGCTGCTTCAAACGATTACACTTGTCACGTCACGCGGAGTGGCGCTTTCCCTTGGAGAATGAGAAGATAAGAGTTTAGCTTGGAGGTGAGAACACGAAAATTGAGGAAAGAATGTATCAAGGCGTTGAAAAGGAGAGGAAGCAGGGAGGTAGAGTGTTGCTCGGAAGTGGAAGAGAACCAGGAAGCTTAAGAGGGTAGGAGACAAGAAGAAATGAACAATTAATAAGTCAGTATTGATCAAGAGTTGAAAGGGAGGCGAACAGGGGTCAGCATTGTTGCTCCTGGGTTATAAGGAAGAGCGAGAAGGAAGGCCAGCACTTCGGAATTGCTTGTAAGTTGAAAGGAAGTGGTAGTAACTGTGTGTTTAAGTGTAGAAGGAGAGAACTGAATTTTCCTCAATCACCAATCCGGAGTCTTCTTCCATCAGTGGGCCAATCCACAACCCGACCTGGAAGTGTGAGAGTGGAAGAAGGAAAACTACTACTCAGAACTTCCGAAATTGCTGAGATGAAACAGGTTCGTCACGAGCGTAAAATTTCTGCTGCACGTTATTATTCCAATAATTAACCCAGAGAATCCCTTTGAATTTTAAACTATCATCCCTTTTAAGTAACATGTATAATTGTAATAGCGTGCAGGGCCCATTAAAGGAACTATTTTTATGAACATAAATAAATTATTATTCATTAAAAGCACAAATAATTTGTTAAAATAAATTAAATAATTAAACATTATTATTTACAATTCCAAATTTTAATTTATTTTCAATATCTGCGTAGATTTAGAAGATTTTATCTCTAAATTATAATTGAATTCATATATTCTGCTTCCACGGACATACCATATATATTTTAATTATTATATTTTAATTAGAAAACTGAAATATTTGTACTGTGGTAATTAGAACAATTTAAAAAGAAATTGGTCAAGAATTTGGTACGAAAACTTAATAATATTAAAATTATTGTAAACTGTAGAACAAATTTTAATTTAGTATTAACAGTTAAAAAATTACGTGATTAACTTAAAAAGATCCACTACTATTTTGAGGCCCAGTAAAGTGACCTATTAAGGCTGAGTGGCAAATTGATAAGATTTTCTGTGCTTAAATATAGGGCATTTAATTTTCAAAATATTGTATTAATTGAATTTCCCATGTTTATTTATTCATGCAGTCAATAATTATAAAGAGTTATGATTAATTACATATTCAGCAATTATATTAATTAATTATCAACACTGGGTCTGATATTGTGCATATTACATTGATTAACTACAAATGGTGGCAAAAAGTTGAAAAATGGGTATACACTTGTATGTGTGTGCTTGTGTGTGGATCTGTAGAAGACAAATTTCACTCCCTCAAAAAAAAAATATATATATATATATATATATAACAGTTGTTATGTTTGGCAAGGCGAAGTAGAAATGAAAGCAGAAGAAGTGAGGCGATAAGAATGGAGACGCTCTTTAACCGTGGTCATCAAAGGTAGAAGAACAGACTTCTGAGGATGTAAAACACGATATCTTTTGGAGTAATGGTTGTTACTCTGCCTCATCTAGATTTATGTATATTAAATTATGTCTACCTTATCTTTATTACCATGAGAATGAAGATCAGGAATAATGATGGAACTTATTCTATCTCGTATAATTTAAGTGTAATATTACCTTAGGAGTAATAATAAGTTTTTGGCGTTAAAATACATTTGATGGATAGAAATTTTAAATAAAAAATATAATTTAAGCAATAAATAATTGGCTTATAACTAAATTATAGATAAAATGGATTAAAGAGAGGAGTCGTCATGAACACGGTTCTCAACTCTGTCAGCAATATATCAGTTTTACAATAATTTAATAGTACATCAGTCTCTTGATGACAAATTCTTCGAAACATTTGATACTGTTTGTGTTCTAATGATTAGTATGTTCAGTTCGGCTAGACAGTTGTAATACTTTAAAATTATTTTTAATAATCAATTAATTAAATTAAATTTAAGTACAAGCATTGCTATTTATCAAACGTATCTTAAACAATAAATTACAACATAATTTTGAGCGTCTTATCTTCGCTCCCGTTAAATCTTCTCCGCTGTCCGATGTCTCTCTAAGCAAGCGATCAATAGCTGAAGTCGCCACTTACTAAGTCGCATAGTAAAGGAAAATTTATGAACTCTAATATTTCTCTAACAAATTGTACTCCTTCGCACATTTCTGTAATTGAAAATATTTTCATTTAGGATAGCTATTTTCTTGTTTCGTATGCCGAAAAATGGTGGATATTTTAGGGATGGAATTTTATTTACTAGAAACTTATTCTATTTCTTCAATAGTATTAAGAAAATGGGATTATAACTTCTGTAACTCGCACTGAGCGATATATCGTACTCAACGTAAAAGAGTGATTTAATAATGTGGATGGTATCACGTTGACGGATATCAATTGTTATGGAACAGTCTTTCTGCAAGACAAAATATTTTTCCGTTTTCACACAATAGAACACAAATATTGTAGGAATATATTCTTAAAACGTACAATAGCCTGGAATATAATATTACTTTATAATTTATTTCATGGAATATTGGTCTTCCCATCGTTCTATGAATAATAGCAAATTAATGGACTGAATTGTTATGGATACTATTCCTTAAACGGAACATTACCTAGACGTATAGGTGAAAAGGGAACAATATGGAGGACGTTGACCAAGAGAAGGGATAGATCTACAGATACTTTTTAAGGCATGAGGGTCTTGTAAAATTAGCATTAGAGGGAAGTGTGTGGGGTAAGAAAAGAAGAGGTGACCAAGAATAGAATACGCTAAGCAGATTAGGGAAAATAATAATAATAATTATCATATTCCGTAGATCCTGCAAAGAAGCTAAGCTTCAGGGATGTGGAATGGGTCAGGGTGTACATTTATTACATTATTTTATTGTATAAAAGATAAATATACTTATAACAAATTTTTGTATTATAAACTAATTAATTAATTACTCTTCTCCGATGCTTCTATAAATTCCTTTATTGAATAGAAGGAGTGGCTAAGCAAAAATGAGCGTAATTCAGTCTTAAATTTACCTTGATTATCGGACAACTGTTTAATTCTGTGCGGCAGTCTGTTGAAGATGGATATCCCTGAATAATGCACACCTTTCTGTGCAATTGACAATGTTTTACATTTTTTATACAGATTATTTTTGTTCCTTGTATTGAAGGGATGAATATCAGTATTATTAAAAAATAAGTGCCTATTTGTGATTACAAATAACATCAATGAATAAATGTATTGGCACTTTAAAGTGAAAATGCCTAACTTTTTGAACAGAGTTCTGCAAGAAGCTCGTGAGGAAACCTGACATATTGCTCTAATAACACGTTTTTGACTAATAAAAATCTTATCGATGCCTATTGAGTTGCCCCAAAATATAATACCATATGATAAAATAGAATGAAAATATGCAAAGTATACTAGTTTTCTTGTTTTTAAATCACTGAAGCATATGTAGCTGAGCTGAGTTTCTTAAGTAATTGATTAATCTGATCAGTCCAATTTAATTTATTATTTACTAAGAGACCTAAGAATTTAACAGAGGAAGTTTCATTTACATTTTTGCTGTCGTATTTAAGTGTTATAGATTGTTAAGTTGTGTTGAGTGTGTGAAATTGCATGAAATGTGTTTTGTCACAGTTATTTGTTAGTCCGTTCGCATTAAACCATGTTAGCAGGTTAGTTAAATTATTGTTACTTGCCTCTTCTAGTGTGTTTTTTGTTCTTTTTACTATTACACTAGTATCATCTGCAAAGAGGATAGCTTCAGAAGTTGAATCTATGGTATTAGGAAGATCATATATATATATATATAAGGAATAATAATGGCCCTAATACTGATCCCTGTGGGACCCCACTTTTAATAATTCCCCAATCTGATTTATGTATTTCACCTGTGCACGAGTCTTTTAATACTACTCTTTGCATTCTATTTTGTAAGTATGAATTAAACCAAGAAAATGAAGTTCCTGTTATTCCATAGTACTTCAGTTTTTCTAGCAATATGCTATGGTCTACACAATCAAAAGCTTTACTTAAGTCACAGAATATACCTAATGGGTGATTTTTTTATTTAATTCTTCTATTATGTCGTCTAAAAGAGTAAAGATCGCTTTCTCGGTTGAATATCCTTTTCTAAACCCGAACTGTGAATCGGTGAGTAAATTATGTTTGTTCAGATGTTTTATAACTCTGTTGTATACTACTATTTCAAAAAAATTTAATAATACTGGCAACAGTGATATGGGGCGATAATTTGATATATCTTCTTTATTCCCTTTAGTCCCATTTGAGCTTATCTGGGAAGACTCCAGAAAGAAGTGAATGATTACAAATGTAACTAGTTACTGAACTAATGCTGCCTGTTATTTGTCTGAGTATAATGCTTGAGATACCATCATGCCCTGATGAATGTTTATTTTTAGAGTGTTTATTATTTTTTTAATTTCGGTTGGAGATGTCAAAGAAAAGTTCAAATTACTTTCCTGCACTGGATAGTTTTTTTTCAAAAGTTGTAAGGCATTTTCCATTGATTTATTTGTATTCATCCCGATTTTCTTTGCAATGGTTAAAAAGTAATCATTAAATTTATTTGTACATTCATCTGTTTTGAATTTACCTAACTGTGGCTGTGTCAGTTCTTTATTTTCTTTATTTGTTTCTTTTTTAATTATTTTCCAAATAGTTTTAATCTTATTAACAGAATTGTCTACTGATTTCTTAATATGCACACATTTTGCAGCTTTTATGACCTTGTTCAATATTTTACAGTATTTCTTATAATGGTCACTCATATGATGATTAGGATTATCCCTTATTATCAAGTACAGTTTCCTTTTGTGTTTACATCAAACTTTAATCCCATTAGTTAACCACCCTGCTACTTTATTAGTATTACTAGACTTTTTTACACGAGTTTTTGAAAAGAATGTGGGTTGTGCTAGTTATATGGAAATGTAAACGCTTGCGCAAGATAGGTTAGCATGGAGGGTTGCATCAGACCAGTCTTAGGACTTAATGTTACAACAACATATCTTTTTATCGGGGGGAGGGGGGAACAGGTTATATGAGGGCGATCCTGAAACAGGCAACTCTCCCTTAAGCATAGGAACGGAATTGAAAGAGGGGTTGTGGAAAGTACAGCAAGGTAATCAAGGGTTGACTAGGGTTCCGGTGCGTAAACGAGATACAGGGAAAACCTTAGAAAACCTAAATCACGTAGGTCGGAATTTTGACTACATTCTCACACCCTTATGAATGACGGGAGATGAGTTTGCTGTGAGGTCGCAGCATTCTCTTCTCCGTGTCTTCACAAGTTTTAGGAGGCAGTTGACCGACTGATAAAATAGGATTAATGGACAACTCTTGCCGTATACCTATGGTCTTCGACCCAAGTACATACACCTGCTACAAACATATGAAGGTTCCACGGCAGAGAGAGAGAGCAAGTTATTCCAAAAGGTGAGCCCTGCAGTCAATCTGGGGAGAAATACATGCGAGAGAAAATCACGCAGACACATCGTCCTTCCCATTCCATCGACTGTTAAACGACGGAGAGAATATCCCCTCAATCACATGATAATACATATAATTAAATATCTTCTAAAGCCATGGAAACCTACAACTTAAAAATCAAAAGGCCTTTTTTAACTTTAATTACTCACAAACTTCTTCAGTGCTCAATTCCAACCTAAAAAAATACCTATAAACCCTTGACATCCAATTATCTAAAATAGACTACAATACAACCCCAAAGACACATTCTTGTAAAGTTCATGGCCAGCCTATGGACACATCGTGTTTAACGACCTGCCTGAAAACGTTATCATCCAGATACAATAACCCTACTGCCATTTTCACAGACGCATTGAACCCCAACCACTGAAGAGCCTGCAGCAAATCTACATCCATCAGTATGTCCTCAGCAACCATGGCGGATCTTGTCGCAATGCTCTAGCCACGCAATACTGAAACCAACTCTCCACATGATACATTCGTCATACTTACTGACTCTATGGCATCTATCCTCGCCATACTTAATTCAAAAATCAGAAACAGTTACTCCACACTTAATCCAAAACTTAGAAACAGCAACACCAACAGGATCTAGGAGAATTAAACTGAATTGCATGAGAACAAAATTGAACCTATATAGGAAACGACCGGGTGAATACCCTAACTAAGCAGGCGGGTATACAACAGGCATGTATCACCACCATCCTCGTGTGTACAATCCGTAAAAAAGATGGAAGAAAAATGGCACATCAACCGTAAAAGCAACGGAACATTTCACAAGGAAATAAACAGACCTGGAACATCCTCCCGACCTCACCACAAGACAGAGGGTGTTCCTAACTAGAATTAGAACGCAACTCACTAGCCTTACCCACTTTTACTTATTTTTTTGTCTCTCCTCAACCAACATGCGCGAAATTCAATTCGCCTTTAACTAATCAGATATATTTAAAAAGTCATCCTTTGTAACAAGTGCGACAACCTCGGCAAGATCAGGGCTGAAACCATTCCTCTATACTCAAGAATGAACCTCAACACCCAACACGAAGGATATAACTCACCGCGTCACATTCGTAGCCAATGTTCAGCTACACAATTATATTTAAACAATCACCCTTTTTAACAAGTAACCTCTGAATTATCACTAATAACACTCCCCTTGTTAATGCGACCTAAAATAATTAAATAAGAAAATTCTAATAATAATGGTCAAATGAAGAATTTGATTCATAGAATAGTAGGCGAGCCCCTGCTCGATTCTATTTAATGGATTGAGAAAGCACGCGTCGATGATAGTTCAGTGGTTAGAGCAATCGATTGCTAAGCGGTTATCCTAGTTTAGATTCCTAGTCCTGTCAACATTTTTCTATTCTAATCTTTTAATACAATTCCATGGCCTTTAAAGGTGACTGAGTTTGGACGAAATCATTAGTCTGTTCTTGAGATATATAAATATATCAAACTTACAGAAATGTATGTTTTAAAATTTTATTAGAGAAAAGGTAACATTATACCAGATTTTAAGATAAAATACCGTTAGAATCAACATAGAAAACATTTCACAGATTGAAAGTTAAACTTGTGTTATTCTAATCACTTTGTTCGATCATTGAATTTTTTATACTTAAAAGGGTCAATAATTATTTTTATAGAAGATCATTCTTAGTGGAATAATACTGGGGTCAATTACACCGAGAGCCGGTAATATGACTTTGTTCGCTACAGATAAATATTTCTAAATTTAGCAATGAGATGAAAATATTCGCCGATAAAGCCGAGCGTTAAATAAAAGAATCTGGAATGCGGAATGTACACCATGAATTCCCACTGCAACGGACTTAACTCTAATCTATGAGCGTGAGGTCTAAATAAAAATGTTAAAGAGGAAACGTGAGAGAGAGAGAGAGAGAGAGAGAGAAAGAGAGAGAGAGAAGACTTCTGAAGGCGAGGGACTGTGAGGGGAAAGCGACAGAGAAATCTCATTACTTCAAATACTCATTTCTCAAACAAAGGAAACCCGATACACTATCTACATTCTCCATCTTCTCTTTTATGAAAGTTGCGTATAATTTGACAACTGATTGCGAAAGGTTGGTAAATAATCATTGAAGAACTATTTACCCAAAACGTGATAGGTTTGCATGGATTTTGTGTTCAAAGTATTTACTTACCACTCAAACATGCACGTTGTACAGTTCTCAGAACACTTCTTTCACAACAGTACGTAACATTAGAGCGCCTTATAAGAAGCTTCTATTGATCAAAATTGGCACGCTATTATAATAAAATTTCAATTGTTACACATTTCCTTATAGTAAAAAAAAAGAATAAAAATCGTCATAACTGATGATAGGAAAGGCGTATTTGGTTATGCTCTTGGGATGGTAATAACTGAATTGAATGATTTCAATTGAAAATAATACCCGGAAGATCTGGAGAAATATCTGTAAAAGGCATTCAAGCCTAATTCAAAACAAAATTTTATTTCATTTCTACCTTTGTGTTGTTTTTTCAATTTGTACAACAAATTTAGTCATTTTATTCCTATTCCAATTTATTTCGCAACACACGCAAATGTCGTTTGACAGTTGATTGAAAAATTGTGAATGAAGGCACTACAAATTAATTCAGTTTGTTTATTTTCATCTTATCTGTGATTCTATTGTGTTTATTGCAAGTTCTTCATTGAATTCAAATTTAATACAAAAAAAATCATTTGGTTGGCACGAAATTCTGACCTATTCAGTAGTTACATGAATTTGGAACAAAATCGCATGGTTCCAAGACGATCAAATTCCAGGAGTATCAAACATTTCCATCATTTCGGCGGTGTAATGCCAGCCCATAGAATTCATCTCGCATACGTACAATTTCCTATTTTCGTACTTCTGAATGTACTTCTCCTCAAATTTAATACCCAACACCATAATAGTTAATAGATACGATCAATCAGATACATATTTTCATCTCATCTATATTTTGTTTACTTATATGCAATAACTTTTTACATGTAGACGTGGTTAAGCGATTTTAATGTCGTGGCAAAATTAAGGGAGGTAAATAAATGACTAGAAAACGTCAATCGGTTGTCTGAACCGGGATAGTGCAAATAAGTAACCGGGCAATGAAATTCCTGTAATTCTTTAATATTTTATTTTTAATAACCAGAGCTGGGGAAACTTTTTACCAATAGAGGCCAATGTAGTGCAGTAAGACTTCTCACTAATTTTAATCACATGTCTTCAATTTTAAACGATCAATATTCAGCGAGAATATTTTAACCCAGATAAAGCCAGGCAAGAATTTAAATTCCCCAGCGATAGGGTGACAGGTTGAAAACGTGTATGTTTGTAGCTTTAAAAGTTTAGGCTTGTTTTACTGAATAAACGTTCACCCTTCAAAATTTCCGAATGTCACTACTCTCTTCGACAGCGAAAAAATTTCCGCACTTGAAGTAAGATTGACGAACACACGTCACGTGGGATGGCGCTTTTCTTGGAGTAGGGGAGGATAAGTGTTGACCTCGAAGGTGGGAAGACAAAAAATGATCAGAGTGGATCAAGAATTTGAAAAGGCATGGAAGCAGGAAAGCAGAGTGTTGCTCGGAGGTTTAAGGGAACAGGAAGCCGAGGAAATAGGACAAAAGATAGAAAAAATAATAATACAGTTATGATCGAGATTGAAAGGGAGGCGAGCAGGGGTGAGCATTGTTGCACTTGAGTTAAAAGAAGAGCGAGCAAGAAAGTCCAGAACTTCGGGGTTGCTTGTAAGTTGAAAGGAAGTGGTAGTAGGAAAAACTGGGTTTTCCTCACCCGCCAGTCCAGAGTCTTCTTCCGTCAACAGAAGTTAAATCCACTGCCGACCTGCAAGTGTGAGAGTAGAATAAGAAAAACTACAACGCAGTACTTCTGTAATTGCAGCGAATATGAAACAGGTTCCTCACTAACGTGAAATCTCTGCTGCACGCTGTTACTCAAACAATTAACCCTGTGAAATTTAAACAATCGTCCCCTTCAATTAATATGTATAATTGTAAATAGTGCGCTGGACCTAGTAAGAAAATTCTGTTTTATACAAATAAAATTATTATTATATTTTAAAAACACAAATAATTTGTTAAATAATTGATACATGATTAACCCACCAAATGTTTTTCACCGCATTTAAATTAGGCAGTAATAAAGAAGGCCGCATAAGTTTATATAACTATAAAATTAACTTTTGTGAAATTATTATAGATTTTGAATTGTTTTATAATTGCATCTACATTTATAATACAAAAAATAAAATGATTTATTTTTATTTAACATATAAGGATTCAGTTTAAAATATGTTTCTTTCACATAATGTTAATAACTTAACATTTTTTTAATTATTTGCTCAATAAAAACACCATATTAAAACAGAACTCCGAATACATAAACTTATTACATAATAAAAGAATGTATACAAAAATATAGTATTAAGTTCAATGAATAATCATATTAGTTAAAAGAAGTAATCATATTAGAAAAAGTAAATATTTTTGTAACAAAACAAATCCATACAATATAAAATTAATATCATTAGAAAAACTGTAAAATATGGGGAATAAATTTAAATATTGTTTCTGACCTTAATTGATTATCTAGATAAAATTTTCGTTCTAAAACTAGTTTTAATTTTTATGATGAGAGGAATGTTGACACGTACCAATATGTAAACGGTGTGTATTTTCTTGTAGGAATACCTTTTTCGAGCCCCTACTCTATTGCCTTTGTAGTTCCGTAGAAGCTACTCCAGTTCTTCCAGTTAGTGTACCCAGAGGATTAACCCACAGGTTATCGACGATAGCCGAGGTTTCACGATACTAGTTTTAATGAAGACCGCACAAGAAACTCATGGAGGCCGCACGTTTCCCATCCCTGGTCTGCACAATCAAATGCTTTAAGTCACAAAAAATCTAATGGATGGCACACTTTATTTATATCTTCTAAGATTTCACCCAACAGATCGCTTTTTCGCTTTAAATTCCTTTTCTAAATCAAAATCTGAAAGCGGGAGTCCCTGGGTTCGAGTCTTGGGTCCGGTCTACATTATTCAAATCTTGTCTTCTAAATTGTTCCCTTTTATTAATTTTGAAGTCAAAATGTAGATCACTGTAACGGATATTTAAAATTACTTCATATTTTACAATACTGTATTTGGAGTATATTTGTTTAAATATTTCCCTAGTTATTTGTTTTATTATTTTTCAACGAGTTCTTAAAAATCTCGACTCATTGACGGCCATTCAGATTGTTGTATTAATTCTTTCTAACTAGCAATTCAGCATGATTCATTAGTATCCATGAGCCCCTCCACCGTACATTTGCGTCGGTATTGAAGTATTGTTCATTTTTCTTGAAACCTAAATAGATATTTCAAAATATTTTAAAGATTATAAACTATAAGATACTCATTGATACTGTTTATTTTATTTTTTAGTAGGGCCGCATGAACCTATCTTAAATCAATGTGTTTAACATAAACTTAATGATCTTTTTAGTTTTTTATTGACGTAACGTAAATCATGATAGCCAAATTTCTATGATACAAGTACTATTTTAGAAATTTGACCCTATAATTTAATATCTGCATCAGTGCTCAATGTTGACAGTTAATTTTAACATAAAAGTCACTGTTATGATAGATTTTAAAAATATAATCACAGAAACTGTTGATATTAGCTAATTTATTCTTTCCGAAAAATACGTCACGTATAATTACGACGAAGGAAGAATTAAGACTTCATTATTTGAAACTGAAAATCGAAAACTGTAACTTAATGGTGAAACTTGTTAAATCAATAATGCATAGTATATAAATAAATAATATAGTATTTGGTTAAAATGGTAATGGTCAGCGTGTTGAAGAAAACGTTGCGGTAAAATGCATTACATGGGACCGCATTCGGTGGAGAATCCTGGCGGTCTTTTGTACGTTAGAGAGGTTATTTCTGTTTGTAAACAGTTGACAGTTTCTCACAGCAGCGCCGAGGTATTCCACTCGCACGCCGCACAGGGATATTGGATTGCCAACCTGATCAATATTCAATCTTCAAACCGCAAGTCAAACAGTATTACTTTTATGAGGGCAGTTCATTGAATCGCAAAGTAATTCACCCTTGAACGACGCCAAATTTGCCATAAATATGCATATTTATTGTTTCGTATTCAAAACAATAATTTATCGTCGATGAGTTGTGCTCTCGAAGGGTTGTGGTATTTTAAATTGACTCATACAGTTTTCCATTTCGCCTGAGATGAGAAAAGCGTTTACTTTATCAAATAATATTTCAAACTTTAATATTCGTAAATATGCATTCACCAGCCACAGAGAAAAAAGACGGTATATTACCCATGACATCATCTTAAATTAATAATTACTTATAATAAAATATTCATTTAGAAATTATGTATTTTACTCTCTATGGCAAAAAATCTAACATAAGTTAATTGTCTTGATTTTAAAGTTTTAAACTTAAAATTACACAATTCATTTGAAAAACAAAGCATAGAACTCTAACCCTAAAAAAGTTTCGATACTAAAACGCAAAGTTTACTTTCTACAAATCCAAAGACATAGTCGTTGATTCGTATGGCAATGTAACATAAACATTAAAAAAATATCAGTAAAATATCAAATTTATCAGATTAAGTAAAGAAAGATAACTGTAGTATGTAGGAGCAGCGTATAAAAGATGAAAAAAATTGGTACTTTAATAATGTTACATTTGTGTAAGTTACAGTACAAGGAGAAGAAAACACATTAATATATACTTGAAACTAACAATAAAATGTTAGTTGTATACAATTTATTTTATTCAAAAATACCCTTGCGGGCAAATAATACGGTTTTCATGCAATTATATCAGACAGTCATCGACATATTAAACAGAGCCATAAATATTGAAGTACTAACTATTCAAGCAAGAAATACATGTAGGATACATTGGGCTATTCATATTACTATATTTATGAGAAGTTGGGTTCATTAAGAACACTTTAGCCCAGCTGTAAATAATTTTCGCAACAATTATCGACGTTTTTATAATATAAAATTTACCTTACTTTAGAAAGGAATAAATTGATATCAAACATTTCTAAGGCTAATACTTTATTAATTTCACAAATAATTATTAGATCGTTTTTAATAGAATTATGTGGCAATGCGTTATTTAACTAGCTTAATTATAATTTCTCATATTTTTTAAATATTTTTTTCCAATTAACATAATTTACGAATTTAAAGAAAAGTAATAAATGATTATCTTATCTAATAACAAAACATTAATGCAATTGCCGAATTTTCTATACAGTAAACCGAATATTATTTTAATTGATTTACGTAATTCATTATTAATCTGCGTTATACTCTATTTCAAATTTATGGCGGAATATATGCAATATATATATATTGTAACATCTAAGTTATAGCCTCTACCCAATGGGGGCAAGGTTTGCCTTTCAAACGGCCAGACGTAAGTGTTGGGTGTTCTTTGACATATTTGCCGCCGTAGAAGCGCGAGTTAACAGTGCAGCCACGAAGCGTCCACGTGATTTCGTGTCGTAATTTGAAGAGCAGACAAGAGTTAATCGATGTAATTTGATTGACTTGGAGGGAATGACGTCTTTTTTTCTGGAGTATGGCTTAAGCCAACAGTTTAAGTAGAATTCAGTAGCCTGTGAGATGCGGTGAAGAACGGTCGCCCTTTGGCAATCTCGTGATAAGTAGCGATCCCGTACACTATTTGGTTAACGAGCAAGCCACAGAACCCAAGTGTTGTTAGGCCATAGTAAAGGCAAAAACTGTAGCAAGTGGACTGTGTTTATCTTGTCGCCGAGTACCGTGTTTCGGGAAAATGGCTGAAGAGATATTAATGGAATTTAGAATGTATAATGGCCACGCCCTGAATTATATGAGCTATTCTCATGTCTCTGAGTTAATAAATTGTGTGTTTTGTTTACTGAATCTTTTGGTGTACCTGAGCTGAACAGTCGTCAGCGGAAATACGACGGAGGATCCAGATTCCCGCTACATTATCTATATATATTGGTAGTGAAATAATGCTATTTTAGTTAATGAGTGAAAAATCCGATGAATTGTGTAATTAGTAGATGATGCGCGGAATATTCAATATTAAAAGAGTATCTTGTTAAGAAACCTAAGGTAATTTTTTAATTTGGAAAAACCAGTAAATTAAGTCTACAGAAATTCACAAACCGAAAGAACGCCTTTAGTTGTAATTAGCAAAAGAGAACGCGTAACGAAATTAAATGAGTCTTTGTTGCCATGAGTCCTGATTTTGTTTTGTGCTGCGTCGTTGGAGCCTGCGTGATAATAGTATGTAAAGTACCCTATTCTAACACAAACTCGTAATTTCATTTAACTCTGTGATGCATGGAGGAGCATGTTAACTAAATTCGCAATGTTAAAAAGTTTTCCAAATAATTTTTCTATTTATTTCCCCTGTATTCTTTTGTAGTTCATTTATACACCTGTAATACCAGAACCTTTCTGTATGACATCTTGTCGTTTGTAACTATCATATGACATGTATGTAGTTAGACATTTACCTTTTACGTTCCCATGGGGTTGTTATTAATGTGTATTGTAGTCTCCTACTCAAAATCAGAACTGCAAAACGAATATTTAAATGTTTATAATAAAATATAAGAAATACCTAATAAATAATATTTATATACATTCGAAAATATGAGCAATTTTATTGGACTTCAGGACTCAAAACACATTTTGTGCGAAGTTTTCATTTCACTAATTTTAACTGTGAAAGAAAACGTTTTCCCTACAACAACTAAGTTTTTATTTCATAAAAAATTCTCAAACTTATTATTGTTTTGTATGAATTTACAATATATTCAAAATAAACCATGGTAGGCCGGAAACCAGGCACGTCTGGCCCACTGTTGGGAGAATTGAAATTACAGTAATGAGGATACGAAATATTTTAATCGATAAAAACCATTACACTGCAAATCAAGCAATTCAATTTCTGTATCGGCTTTAAAATGATTATGAGAAAATTTGGTTTCGTTTTCAAAAGCAACAGAATCTAGAAAACAAGACAAAATTTGTTTTTAAATCCCTCAACACTTAAATTGTGTAATATACCAGATATTCAGATTCGGCAGGCATTAAAATTCGTAAAATCATAGTTTGTACAATGGGGCTTTATAAAAAAGCAACAATTTGTCCATCGGACTTAATATGTATCTATAAATTAGACAGAAGGTGATTTTCACCTTGTAATAATGATAATGTAATGAATTCTCATTTTGTCCTCATCGTTGTAGTAACTCAAACTTAGGTTATTGACTTGGTGGTGTAGCACATAAGGTAACGCAATGCTTCCTGAAGTGTGTGCTAATTACAGGGTTAATAACCTGATCCACAAGCCGTATCGCACTCCTTCTGTGAGCTGATCTACTGGCGTTTGTAGTAATCTTTAAAAACCTCTTCCAGAGCACGAGTTGGAGGAAATAGACATACAGAATTGCCACAGTCTAACCGTTGTCTTCCCTGTTAGATTTCACCGCTAACAGCATTCCCTTCCTTTACTAATTCTTGCAGTGTATAAGACTGGCTATTAATTATACATATTCTGAGCTATAAATCTATGTCTCGACCGATAAAGTCTACAACCATCCGATTCTTCCCTGATTATCTCAGGTGTACCTACCCTTACACGACCAAACTTTCCTGACCTTCTCTGTCTCTTTACAACCCTTCGACACCTTTCAACGTTTCAAATCAGCCAGCGGCGCCAAGGAACAAGGCCAGATTAAATGTTAACAGCTGCACATGATTTATTCATTGCTTAACGTCTCCCTGGAGATCTACTTCATCATGCGAACACATTCAATCATATTTTCCTTAAATCCAAATAAAATGATAACTTCCATCTGAATTTATTCGTTATACCTTAGTGGGTATAAATCAAAACCATAGTGCCTTTTAGTGATATGCTAGGAAGGTCTTGACCCCTGGAACTAAGAGGAGTAGTCAATGACCCTTCGGATAAAACGTTTGAAGACTTTTGATGATCATAAGAATAGGCAATCAAAGAAACTTATAAGACACCATATGTTAAATTCTGTTTATAGCAATTTTAAAATTAATAATTCGCATTTTATATTTGTTAAAGATGATTATATATATGCGCCGTTTATTTGTTATTTTAACTTAAATTACGTAAGTTTTAAATTTATTTAACCGTGTGTACTACTCGCTTATCAACTCGGAAATACAAAGAAAATTACAAAAAAATGTATTACATAATCATGTGAAGCCCCAAAAAAACTTGTCAGTAGTATTAACACCTTCAAAGAGTTGTAATAGTATGGAGTCGCCATTCAGTTATTCGAATGTAACATGAATTAACTATTTTCTAGGCTCTCTTGAAATCCATTCAAGTTATACTATGTCTGCTCTATGTATTACAAACATTAATAAAATTACTAAAACGATATAATGTGAAAACATATTATCATCAAACAAACAGTGCTACAATCTGAAGACCATTGAGTAAGTCTTCGCATTTTAATAGTAATAACAACTTGCAATAAAAAAATGAGGATATTATTAAAACCATATCATTTATTAATACATAAATATGGTAATTTATAACTCTTCCAATAGAAAATATAGATTAACGGGTATGTGCCAAGAAGCAAGTCGTAATTTAAATTAAAAAACTTAAGTGGTTCCATAAGCAGTCATAATGAAAATCATATTTCTTGTGGAGCAATAACTCTTCTAAAACCGTAATAGGCATACAATCTTGCTATTTGTTATTTTAAATCATAAAGAAGTTTGAAGATATGTGTACAGTTTTATATTTATATTTTCAATGAGAATTGTCCACGCCAAAATTTCTATCTGACATCTACACTCGCTGATTAATGGAGTACGATCTGTGGTTTGTTTATTAACCGAGCAGTTTATTTAGTGTCTAAATTTTCACGAAATCAACAAAAAAAATCTAACTAAGACTGTAACTATATTTGAAATAGTTCCAACGTACTTTTCGATTTGGCAGAGAGTTTTCAAGATTAATAAATAAGTAATCAATTATGATTACTTTCCCTACTTTGTGTTTTTGATAAATTTATATTCGATTATCATAGCATAATCTGCCTTTACAATAAGATAATAAGTGGTGTAATTTATTAAACAACTCGATACCTAAAATGATTTTGATAGATTTTCCATCACTTAGTTGACATGGGTATTGCAACTGCAGAAAACTGTTGCAGAAAGGTGAAGCAATTGATTAAAACATCCTCACATTATTTGTGTTTATAATTCATCAAGACGAAGCTTCATTTCGCATCGATCATATTACTCCTACGAGTAGGCAACCTTGTTATACTGACGAAACCTCAACTCGAGATAAGAAAGGACAAAAAAAGAGACATTTATTCGGAAAAGACAGGTGCAAATGGTCAAATGGCATGAACTTATGTAAAATTCAACTAAATCATCACTATACATAAAAACCCAAAGTAACGCACTTCATGAAACGCTTGGTAAACACGGGGACGCTTGGCTTTAGCTTCGTCAAAGAAATACACTACAAACCAGTTTTCCATAATAATAATTATGTTACATTACTGAATGTTAATTATTTACATTAAGCTGATTTAAGTTCTTCGAAGTAATTGCACATGGTAATTCATAAATTTCCATAATACTTCATATTTATTGTTTTGTTTGAGGTGATTGAAGGTTAGTGGTAATTAATACTTATATAACACTACCATATTTGAGAAGACTAATATCTATTACATGAAGGAGTTTTCGGGCCATCGAAATTAATACAAACCGTTTTCTTCCATTAAACCAAGCAATTTTAATTCAATAGGTTTTAAACCTATTTCAAATGACAGACTGTCTAGATTCAGGGATACATAATCCCTGAATAGGATTAAGAATAATCAAACGGATTTAGTGTAGGTCAAGGAGTTATACGGTGTTCTAAGGTTTCCCTTTGGCGTTCCTAAACCATTCTTCATAATATTACTGTAGAGTGAATATTTTATAGCTGGCTGGATAATGTAAAATTATATCCGGGCTTTGCCAGGCAATCAGCTAGTGAAATAAATATTAGTAAATAATGATGACTAATATGGAATTGAAAATGGTGATGTGGAAGGGAGAATAAGAAAACCAAGGTTTAACTAAAGCCCCCGGGCTATGATTTAATAATTCTACCCGGTGGGTAACCTGAGATAGATGCAGGTAAAGCTTATTGAATTAGGTCGGACTATTAGGTACTGGTCTCACGAGAGAAGAGTTTGCTGTCAGGTCGCAGCAATCCCTTTCTCCGTGTCCAACTAGTTTTAAGAGGCAGCTGGCCGACTGATCCAATGAGATCAGCGGACAAATCTTACCGTATGCCAAAGGTCTGCAGCCGCAGAGAGAGGACGAGGCATCCTCGAAGGTAAATCCCACTATGGGTCTTTTTTCGGGTAAAAGGCTACATAAGAGTGAAATTTAGAAGAACGGGGAGGGTTTAAAAGGCTAATGAAGGCAATCCTGCAATTCCCCTTTAATATAAATGGATTTTTTTGGTGGAGAGAGGGTCACAGGCTGCATGTAGGTGATCCTGAAAGAGGCAACTCTCTGTTAATAGATTATGAGAAGAATTGAAAAAGAAGTATGTGGATGGTAGAGAAAGGTAGCTAAGTGTTGACTAGGGCCCGCGGGCTATAGTTAAAGAATCCTACCCTGTCATTCACCTAATACAGATGCTTCGAATATTTCAATGCATGAGGAATTCACATCAGAATACTAAACTTTGGCTTAAAATTGAACCTACGATACATATGTATTTGGTATTTTATAATAATAAATTAGTATCATTTCTGAAACATTAAAAATTTTGAGACATTCATTTCAAGTTATAAACAATTCGCAATAAATTATTCTTTTAATTGTTGTTATCCTCAGAAGATTTATAGAGCTACTCTGAACATCTGTCACTCTAATGAAATATTAATTAAGAAGTTTTATTCATATTAATGTATTGCAATACATATATAACATTTTTAAGAGTTAAAATGTTCTTTTATCTTTTCATAGCCTCATTAATTATATTAGGAAATTGCTGTGCTAAAACTTCTTTTCAGAAACATTATTATATACTTATTCTGTAACTATGTTCCCCTCTTGTGTACCAAATTTCTATCTCATTTCTATATGCTCATCTATAAAAGAGAAGTATGTATAATTAAAAATACCATGCAGCTATACCAAATTCAAAGACTAACAAAACCTATTAAAAGAATGTATAGTATTTATCTACAAAAAGTATAAATATGTTTCATTTTATGCTCATAGCTAGAGATTTCTAAATGTCATTCATACTGGCAAGTTTTCTCTTTGATTCGATCCTTGAGGATCTTGCGTGCGAGGGGCAGGGATATTATAAATAAATGAAATAATTGAACAAATATGTAGGTTGAGGTTGTAAAATGCCATTATGGAAATAACATTATAAAAGTTATCATCATAATCAGTAGGACCACAGCCCAGAACGGGTCTCGGCTTCCTTCAGGATTGACTTCCATTGGTCTCTGTCATTTACTTTAGTCCACCAGTTCTTGATACCCAGTCTCATGATGTTCATAACACATTCCGTCCAACGGAGTCTTGGGTATCCCACTCTTCTTTTCCCACCTACTTTGTACTACAGAATTCTTTAAGGTACCCCATTCTCCTTCATTCTCTTAACATGGTCCACACATCTCAGCCTGGAAACTTTAATTACTTGTATAATATCAGACGATTATGTAATTGATACTTCTCATAATTATATTTTGTTTTCCAGATCTCTTCTACTTTGACAGGTCCATATATTTTCTGAAGATTTTTCCTTTCAAATGTACCTAGCCTCAACTTATCAGTGTCTGTAAGAGATCAAGTCTCAGATGAACACATTGATACAGACCTAATGAACGTTTTATACAATACACATTTGGTTTTACGGGAGAGTAATTTTGATTTGAATTCTCTTTAGAGACCATAACAACTTCTATTAGCTATTTTTATTCTACTATTGATTTCTTCAGATTCATTATTGGTGTTGTTTATCAACGAAGCAAGATATACGAAGCTCTGGACTCTCTAAAATTTAAAGTTATCAATGATAATATGTGTTGTTGGTGTATCTTTTTTGACAACTGCCTTATGCTTAGTTTTTCCTTCATTGATTTTAAGACCTATTCCATCAGCAGAACATTTTAAGGCTGCAAGGGCTCTCCGTTGTCCAATTCCGTTCTTGCTATGACATCAATATCATCAGCAAATACTAATAACTGAACCGATTTCTAAAATATTGTTCCTCTTGTTTGTATCTCTGCCTTTCCGAATAACCTTTTCAAGGGCAATATTGAATAGTACATATACAAGGGAAAACAATAGAAGTAACCTAATGTAAAAACGTTATGAACAACAGATTATCAGTACGTAAGGATGATAAAGTTTAAGAACAAGAAGTTGTTTAACGTAAAACAATATCTATTTGTTCCATTTACCTTCACGTAATATAAAAAATGGAAGACGTAACATGGTTCAGCACGTAAATGGTAATTCGTTAACAAATACACTAACATAATGCATATATCATAGGCTCGCAAGAGAAGTAATTTATCATATTCGAACTGAATAAATTTTCTGAAATGAATTAAGACACTAATTATAAGTGTTTGTAAATATATGATAATATTAATTGAATCTCAAAAGTAAAGCTGATAATTTTCTCATTACGGGCAATATGACTTGAAAGTGTTAACATTGAACGTATCATTTAGACGGAAGTAAATAATCATTGCCGACTAAATGTAATATAAAAAGAAATATAAAACGTAGGTAATCTTAAAGTATTTTTAAATGTAAATTCAGGTGTTCCAACAAAGGTTTAAGCTTGTAGCGTGATGAAGTTATACTTTTTTCAAGATGTTATAAGGCAAGCAATTATAAAAATAAAATTAGAATCCATACAAGTGATAATGGAAAGACGGAACAAACCTTACCACAGTTGATTCGCACAGTAGATGGGATTTCGTCGGCTTACTGAGAATAGCACTTACGGCATTCACAGGAGCAATTCTCTAGAAACAGGGCGAGTTTCAACCCAAATTTCCAGAATCGCTCCCTGATTAAATAGCATTTCCTTGTTCCGAGGCTCTTTCCGACAGAGAAAGCTGAAAGACAATTAACATAAAGACGTATTTACAACGGACTTACTGAGCGAACTGCTGACGTTGTAACCCCACAAATATACTCAGAAGAATATTTCCCCAAGATCCATAAATGAAAAATAGTTTGCCTAACTACCTGCATCTTAATACAGTTCACAGATTATCGAGTTCACATTAACTCTTATGATTTGGTTTCTACAAATTGTTTTACGTACTTGACGTCGTTACATATCAGTTCTAAAATTCGCATAGCCAAAATTCATTGTAATTATTTTAGGAAGCTAGTTATTATTTATTTAAGCAAATGCTGACTTAAGAGAAAATTTAACCCATTTCTACGTATTAATATATAGAGTAGATTTAACTGGATCCCTGTTATTATTAAAATGTGAACAGTTCATAACGACAGACATATTTTGGCTTTAATATTTATTTAGATCGTTTGATATTAATTGATGGAGCTTCGACCTAACTTTTTATATTTAACGCGTAACTGGTAACTCACTGCGCCAGTTCTATTGATAGATGAAATTTTGTAACTACTTATACACATCTAAATATTTGAACTTTTGTATTAATGTATTCAAGCTTGCTTTTGACATAAAATATTAACAATTACAATGAAAGAAAAATTGGGAAGCTTTAGGTCTTACGTTTTAACATTATCATGTTTTGAATGACAATTTTTTCACTGTTATGTTTGTCAACAAAAATCATGTCATTATCTCTGTGCAGTGTGGGGTCTGCCGCTGAGAGGAGTACCTCGAATGTTGACGTCTTATTATCACTACATAATAGCTTGCTCAGCGACTTACTGTACTGCGATGAACAGAAACTTTTTCAACCTCTTGAAGATGTTTCTCTCTATCTGATTCTCACAAATCTCAGAAAACTTAGACAAATGTTAAGTGCAGTAGCCAACTTGAGGATGACAGCACCATTAGGGAAACGGGTTTAATTAAATTGAAATGCAAGCCGGAAGGATTTATCTATCGACTCCATTAATTTCAAAGATTTAGAATGAAAAATAAATAAAATTAAAACAGTATGTATTTCTTTTCGAGTATCCTTCGTAAATATCCGTGGATTGCCATTCACACAGATAATCATATATAAATTCAAAATAATTTCGTAATCACAGATCTTCCTTCATTCTTTTCTCCAAAATTGAAATTTTTTATAAATACTTGAGTAGAAACAAGAAATAAATTTAAATGAAAACTTCAATGTAGATATGTTTGAAGAGATGAGCCAAACGTGATTCTTGTAAATGTTGTTCTATTCAGCCCACAGACTTGTTTGAGGTAGATCATGGGAGTCTATCGTTCGATTATCCTTTTATAACCTTCATTTGCCAACAATTCCTAGTATTGGTATTCCACTTCTTTTCATCTAATGTCCTCTCATTTCTCTCCAATATTAATTTAAGGAGTCCTGTGCCTCAAAATATATCTTATTAGATTATCCCTTATTTTAGTCAGTATACATATTTCTTATATATTCATTACTTTTAAACTAACAGTTCAATGAATATCATTAATTCTCTATAGCCACTGTCATACTTTCATTAAAGTACGGATGTAGCGAGTTAGAGTGTCATAGTGGCAATTAAATATTTAAAAATATTTTATTTCATCTAAATGTATATATGTAACCTCCTTCCATTTATGGATCGGTTGGTTGGAAAATAAACTGTAGGACGCCGACTTGGAGAAATTTATCATTGTAATATACCTTAAAATTGATTGTATGGATATTCACGGCCTTAAATTAATTTTAGAATGACGAACGTTACGTGGCAATAATTTCCACAATAAGTGATCATTTTGTAATGTAATTTTTCTTGAAATATTTTTAATCTGGTTTTTTGGAGCCGAATGCCTTGTTTTATTGTGAATAGTAAAGATTGTGGGGTAGATATACGTTGAGCTGTAATTGCCAATTTACTTTTTTATTCCTTCTGTTGTTGGTGAATCACATCGCTCCATAACAATGATCGGAATGTTACTATCGCAAAAAATATTTTGGTCCCACCGCTTTCGACAACCAATGAAAGACAGTGATTAGATGTTATTATAATTTTTGTGAATTGTGAGCAACTAACGGCATAGAAATAGAAGTGAAATGCAGGAATTATTTTTGAATCTCCTACTACATCCCTTTCATATGGGAACGATTTCACCTTGAAAACTGTTCCATGTACCATCCAATCAAATTCTTGCAGCATTGTTACATATTATTGCCCACGTTGCTAAAATAAGGATTTGTTGATGGGAAAGTGAGACAATCTGGCAACTTTTGTCTATTTCTCTGCTTGCATTTGCTGAGCGCCAGAGCGGATCCCATTTGAAAATAACCACCGATGTACTGCCTGATAACATCCATAAGAATTGATAACAAAAATACTATTTATAACATTCGAAGCAATTGAGGCGAGGATAAATTCTAGAGAAGTAAAAATCATTAGATTTAATAGAAACTACGATATGTTTATATCTAACAACGTTTCAGCTTTGACGATTTTGCGTATTACGGCAACAGATTATGCTTTGTCATTATGAATCCAAATTAAATTTCTATAATAGTATGTCATTTGAAATTGAAATGATTATAAAGGCTACACTTGAATAGCTAAAATATTTAAATAATTAGATTATGTCTTGATTGCTCAGATAGATGTAGATGGCAAAGTACAATCCTCCAGGGAGACTAATTTATATAAAAGGGAACGATGCTTAATCCTGAAATCTACTTTCCCCGTATTTTCGTGTGTATCAAAGAGCGAAAGCTTTCCCGGTGAATTTTAATTCGTATATATATATATATATATATATATATATATATATATATCGCCTACGTAAAACCTTGACTTCAATGAGCCACATTATATTCTAATGAAACCATTTGCAAAATATTACCAGGTACCGTTTATCTGATTAGAGGTGAAACTATCGAACTATTTTTTAAATCACATCAACTAAGAAGAAATAATAATATAGGAAAGAAAATACCGTTCTTGATATTAAGAAATATTAATATTAATATATTTCCTTTCTTCCTATGCGACTATAATTCACATTTTTCGTGAAATACGAGTATGGTACACTGAATCTCATATGTAATAAGTAGAAATCGGGAACGTTAGTGGATAACTGGTTCATAAAGACGATATATTTGACTAATGGCTACGCACGTTTCCATGGAGATAATAAGCAGGACAAAGCAATATTGGATAATGGCTTTCCCAATCTTTGATAGTGTTTGACAGCGTCAATGTGGCAGAAACACTAACGATTCATGCACGTGTACGGTGACACAGAGAATGGGGAACATTATCATTTATCTCAGCAACAGTAAAGAAAATTTCAGTAAATTAATATGAGAACAGGAAGATTGAAAAATACTAATAAAATACTAATAGCTGCATATAACTGACGATCATACACTATTGTCAATTTTTACAAAACGTATCTGCGTATTAAAATAATAACACTGTATTCAAATATTAGAAAAAAATTATGTACATACTTTAAATATGTATATTAAATTGGATAATTATATATTTAAAATTTATTTTCTGTAAATAGGTTTCTGTTGAACTGTACTTCCGTTCAAATTGATAAAATTGCAGTATATATTGGTTGTTTGGGATAAAACGTAAATTAACGTTCAAATACAAATGATTTAAACTAGACAACAAAAATTTATTTGTACACAGAATTTATGACAGATATCAAAGAAAAATTTCGTTTGATGTATCCGTTCTTGGATAAATAAATTGTTAACGGGATAGCTGCAAATGAAATGATGTAGCACCAAGGCTGTGTGTGATTTCGCATGAGAGTCCATCTCGACAGGGCTTTAATTGAGAGTGAATATTGTATTTGAAGTCTTTAAGAAACTATATTGGAAACTGTACTATTTAATAGAAGGAAGTTAGTGTTAAATAATACGTTTAGAAAGTCGTACAATTTTTTATTGTTTCTGCGGCTGCTATATGTGGTCGACGCTTAGCGACGGCGACAAGTTTGGCTAAATCTCAATACTCGTGTAAAAAATTTCGAGTCCAAATTTTGGCTAACCTGACTGGCGATGATATTTTAGAACGTGCAAACTCGACAGCAGATAGGTGACGCCTAACTCTCTCGTGTTCGTCTCCCACTTCGTTTTCGTCGTTATCACTTTTTAACCAATTAAAATTCAGAAACGTCTTTTGCGAAATTGGCAACAGACCAATCATTTTGTCTTTTCTCCACACTCACTCAATAATCTTATATTACGCAATACTCCCATATTCTTGAGGGCAGGGTCAGGAAGATTCCCTCTCCCAAGGAAAGGAATGTAATTGTTTTTAATTATTCCATTCTGCGGGACAGTGATTATTGTTAAAGTTAAACTAACAGCTAACGTGATTTCGTCAAGATGAATTTGTTTTTCTTTCATTATTAGTCATAACTGAAAAATGAGGTATTAAGTCAAGTATGTCAATAAATTTATATATAGCGTATCGTTTCTCTTTTGAGTTTACAGAAACTGTTAAAAAATATACCGAACAATACCGTAGTATGCCTGTCTTTGTTTTATTTTGTAGTGCAATTTTATTCACTTTTGTAGATTTTAAACGATCAAATTCGGTAAGAATATTCAGAGACAGGCAGGCAAGAGGTGGATTTCCCCGGCGCTAAGGTGTGGCATGGAAAACGTGTCGGCCTACAGGTACAAGAGATTAGGGTTGTTTTGCTACAAGGACGTTCACCATGCAAAATACACCAAGGACACTATTTCCGTCGTCAGCTCAAAAAATTCCCGCTCTGGACAGACGACGAATAAAGATTAGTGAATGCACGTCACGTGGGTGGCGCTTTCCCTTGGACAAAGGGAAAAGAAGTGTTTAACTGGGAGTTGAGAAGACAAAAAATGTTGATCAAAACGCTGAAAGGGTGAGGAAGCAAGGAGACAGTCAGTGTTGCTCATAAGTGGAACGAAATACGAAGCCGAGGAAGTAGGAGTAATAGTCAGTGTATCTTGAGAGTCGAAAAGAGGAGCAATTATATTCTGAAAGAAAAAGGAGAGTCATTTTCATAACTTATCAGTTTTATAAGGTCCGTAAAATTTAGGCTGTAGTTTCAGCCCAATTCCAAATGCGTCGTGGCTATAGCAACCGAATCGCCAACTTTGTGTGTTCTGGGTTTCTTCCTCTTTCTGTTGAAGTTCCTTCTATTTACTGCTTGCATTTTAAAAATGTTTCCTTTAACCATTTGTCTCGTCACGTATCTTTCTTTAAGATTCATTGCGTTTGATACTTGAGGGCAAAACGGATCGGCATTTTCGCATCATTTTTCAATATATGGATATTGAGATTTATTGTTTTTCACATTTATGCATTCTTTTTCACTATATTCCAGACATTTTAAAGTGAATTTTTTCTGCCTGCTTGGAAGAATTCCCACACGAGTGAAGTTTACTCGAAAGCTGTCACGTATTCCAAGTAAGTTACTTTTATTCCGCCTTCCGAAAAACATACATCAATTTTTCGTATCACGTCGATACCAAGTACTATTTCATTGTATAATTTCTCGAGAACGTATATTTTGGAATTTAGTTCACAATCACCAATAACTATGTTAGAGTAGAAAAAAGCCTAGTGAATAGATTTCTCCCTCTCCAATTCCAATGAATTTCACCTTTGTTTCGTCAAATTTAGGTGATTCAATTTGTTCATAAAAATCGTATTTTATCATTGTGACTCCACTGCCTGTACCAAACAGTGCATTCGTGGTCACAACACACACATTTATATTCACATACAATTTGTCCACACCGTTAACAGGATTGCAAAGAACAGTTTTATTTTCCTTAATGGAAAATTTCATTTGTGTCCGAACCGTTTGCATTAAAACATCGTACGCCATTATTTTTTCATTTACAATCAATAGACTTGTAGGCCAGTCTCATTGCAATTTAAAAAATTTAAATATGTGTTAGAATTATTCTGGAAAGAATACGAACAACTGGCTGAATTTTGTTGGATTGTTTGGTAACTTGTATTTTTGATTTATTTTCAAAATTTCTTCTTTGATTTTTGAATTGGCTTCGCGCTGCGTAATAATCGTCTAATGTATTAACAACCTCATCTAGATTTTTGATTTTCGGTAATTCGTCGAAAAAATTGTCACGAACGTCGTCAAATATTTTTCTTCGTAATTGGTTTACAACCATAAATTCTTTAAATTTTACATAATTGAAAACATCTAAACCTTTTATCCATTTTTCGAAAACGTAGTTCAATTCAAAAGCAGTCTCGTCACGAAGAATATGTTTCTTTTCTGTATGAGAATAAATTTTGCCTAAACAGCCCAGGAATTAATTTAAAAATCTTAAGTTATACTTAATATGATCATAGTTATTTGCAAAATAAATTTAAAAAATTTACAATTTCTAACGAGAGCAAATTCAATAAATATGAAACCCAGTGTTCTTTCGGTATCTCAATTCTACCAATCTGCCACTCGAATAACATTAAGTATATACTTATGTCTCCACTCGAGTCATAACGGGTCATTAATTTGATGAAATCAGAGCTTTTACTTGAGATTGAAGAACCGTAAGAATCTTCATCTTGCTTACTCGCCGCTTCTAACTAGCAATTTTTAAGTTGTATTCGCGTTCAGCTCTTTAGGATTCTATTTTATCATTTCTTTCTTGTTTTTGCTTTGTATCGCGTTATTTTCTTTCAGTGGCAATAGAATTTAACAAAACTTAGCAAAATTCTTCGTTGTAGTCTTCTGACTCAGTGATTACTTTAAAATTTTACGCCAATCTCATATTTTCTGGCAACATTAATCCTAATTCATCAGTGAGATTAATTAAATAGCATTTAAGCACTCTGGCTAAAAATGTCATTTTTATGTTAGGAACATCTGTACTCATAGTTTTTCTCGCGCCTGGAATAACTCTTCCCATTCGTCAGCTCGTCTTTCTGGCGTTACACACGTATCCTTTGCCGACTTCCAAATTCAATCACTTAATATTGTATCTGCCCGTCCTGCTCGATAAAATGTTTATATTATTACGCTTCCAAGTGTACAGCACAAATCACCGGCCCCCATTATTTGTAGACCTACACCCTCGGACAATCAGCATCCGTCCGAGCCTAAATAAACACGATTTCTCATCAGGCGTATTAGCGGCAACTGCCCTTAACAGCCACTTTACAGTTCAAAGACAATCACAGTTCACATCCTACATATATATTTATTTTCTATTCTTCAAAATTTTCGAAGTCCGTTTGTGTTGTTGCGATTCGTGAGGCATTTTTTTGTTTGTTGGTTGCTTATTAACAGATATCTCGTAGAGTCAAGCTCGGGAAAATATTCACGTTCTACAGCCATCCAAATTTTTACGTAATTTGCATACTGCCCATCAGAAGCCCAACAATTCGCGCCGATCCATCCGAGCACGTCTGGTCTGGAATTATATACGAGAGTGCGGCCGACTGAGGGCCGAGTCAAATTTGGAGACCGTTGCCAACGCTGACAGGGGACTTGCTTCCGGCGAATTATTCCCCTTTTTGGGAGAATAAATTACTGACTGAGCTTTGTGGCTGATGTACAATGTCTCTGCAGTTTTGGATACTAAATAAAATAATATTATAGTCATACTTTTGATGTAAGAACTTTTGATCTCTACAATATTAATAAATCAGCTTAATAAATGTTATCCTTTTCTTTCCTACAACGAACACGTCTAGTGTTTGTGAACTAATGACAAACCTGGAAAGGAACTATTGAAACAATAGGTTTAAAATATCATAAATGAATATTTATGATATTGTGATTTCATAGTTATTGTTGACTGTTTATGAATGTTGTTGTGGTATTCAGTCCTTAGACCAGTCTAATAAAATCCTCCACGATAACCTATCTTGCAAAAAAAATCTTTCAACCCGCATAACTACAACAACGCACATCCTCCATAATCTCCCGTATTCCATTCTTGGCTTCCCTCTTCTGATCTTACCCCACATACTTTCCTCTAATGCTAATTTTACAAGACCCTCATCTATTAAAACGAGGCCTATTATTCTATTTATCCTCTTGTTCAAAATCCTCAATTTTGTTCGCATTTCCCCTATTCTGTTCAGAAGTTCCTCATTAGTAACTCTATCCACTCTATCTAATTTTATACATTCTCCTATAGCACCACATTTCAAAAACTTCTATTATTTTCCCCTCTGCATCTACTACCGTCAACGATACGTACCCATACAACGTAACATTTTACGAATGATTTCCTAATATTCAGACTTATATTACCCGTAAGTAAATTCCTCTTTTTAGCGAAAGCCTTCCTTGCCTGTGCTATCCTACTTTTTAAGTCTACTATACTCCTACCATCCCTTGTTATTACCCTCTCCAAATAGCAGAATTCCTTAACCTCACTGTTTTCCAAACTACACTCCATTACCTTGGTTTATCTCTATTAATCCTCATATTTAAGTCTTTTTCCAGGACCTCGTTGATGCCATTTATTATGGTTTCCAAGTCTTCTTTTGACTCCCATAATACTGCAATATCAACGGCAAAGCGTAGGGTTTTTATTTATTTTCCTTACAGTATGATTCCATTTCCATATTCCGTTTTTAGTTGACGACTAATGCATCCTTTTCTTACTCCTTTCTTGATTTCTGCTTTATTTTCTTGATCTTCAATTATAATTACTGCTGACTGCCTTCTTTAGAGTCTCAATATTTTATTCCTGTATTCTTCAAATCCTTAATAGTGTGTTCTCGCTCACATTATCAAAGACTTTATTTAAATCAACAAATACCATGAACTTAGGCCACTTTTTCCCACCCTGTCTTCTAAAATTAGGCGCAAAGTCAATATTGCTTGTTTTGTCCCTACATTCTTCCTAAAACCAAACGTATCTTCTCCTAACTCGCATTCTATTTGTCGTTTCATCTCCCTACATACTATTTTCCTTAAAAAGGATCTTTATTATAATTAATAATTATTTAAATCAAGTTCATACATGAATATTAGGATTGAGAGGCTCCTTGAGAATTGCCAGACTTACCGCATAAATATATTAAAAATAACATTAATCAAAATGAGTCAATAAATTAATAGCTACAATTATTATTGATGTCATACAATTAATTTAAAATCGTTATGAAATTCTCTAAGGATTTGTGATAAACTGCCATGAGACATAGATAAATATTTTATATGATATTTCAGAAATATAATACTGGCTGAATGAGTTAAAAATATAATATGCGGCACTTAAACAGTTTTATTTTTCTATTTAATTTTACGATTAGATGTATATGATAATCAAAAGACCTATTTACTGTTGTCGAATGTTAAAATAATTTATAAAACCACTTTGTCGTGTGATACATGACGTTAATCTCGTAAAGGATAAAAAATAGATGAATATGCTGAGAACTCAGAGAATGCTCCTGGAATTTCTAAACAAATGACGTATTCAATATTTTGAATAAATACAAATAAGGACCTAACAAAATGATTTCTGAAATTACTTTAACGATTAGATGTATGTTCAACAACAATGTAAAAGTAATGAATTTGGTTTATTGTTTACTTTCAAGGTCTCCCCATAATTCATATTACTCGAAGGTATCAGAATCTTACGGAGGAAACAATTGATTATACAATACATATATTGTAAGGAAATTCTAATTTTACTAAACATTACTAAATATCTTTACTCATTTATTATTTATATTTTTTAAATTTGTATAATTATATTTGAGACAATTTAACACTCTTACTGAAACACCGGCGTTCACTATTTATTGATTTTTATTCTAAGCAGTTGTTTTGCTGTGTGGCGGTGTTGCAGTTTCGCTGCGTGGTCCCTTTGATCTCCATACCGCTGTTCACTGATTTAGTGGCTGAGCCTCAACACACAAACAATACAAGCAACGTACTATTTTCTCGGAAACATTTCTTTTATCTGTTTTTTCTCCTGTTTGTCCTCATTAACATTCTGATTTAAATCGCTTTATACTCTCGACTGTGATCTCGTATATCTAATCTTTGCCCCCCCCCCCCAATATTCTACCACTTCTTTTTGTGCATTTGTTTACATTGTCCTCTTTTCTATATCCAAAATACATTCAATTAGGTAAAGCTCCACGTCCTATTATTTATGCAATTCTGATATTTGCATGGATTTAAATACACAGGTTGTTTAAGAAACGATCATCATATGTATACTGCATGTATTTTTAAAATATATGAGCATAAAAAGTAAATTTTAATTTTATAATACGGAAAAACACGTACAGCTCTTTTTTAAAAACAGCTTAAAGATGCTTAGTATGCCCTATCTGAGATGCACGTCATATTTTCATGTGATTTTCAAATTCGTGCCACACTCTACCTTTCATGTCTTGAGTAACTGCGTTCACGGCTGGAAGTTGGCGCAAAAAAACTTGGTATTTTATAAACCCCCATAACCAAATGTTGCGTGCACTGAGGTCTGGTGACCTTGGAGAACACTGATGTGACAATCATTTTGTCCTGTACGACAGTACATCGTCGAAGAAGTTTATCGTTTAAAAATTGAATATGGGATGGTAGATGTAAAGTAGATATAAAGAGTAGGATAGTACAGGCAAGGAAGGCTTTCCGAAAAAGGGGGATTTACTTATAGCTAATATAAGTGTGAATATTAGGAAATCGTTGCTAAAAATGTTCATATGGAGCGAAACGTGGACGATAGGAGTTGGGTAAAGGAAAATAATAGAAGCCTTTGAAATGTGGTGGTATAGGCGAATGATGAAAATCAGATGGGTGGACAGAATCACAAAAGAAGAAGTTCTAAACAGAATAGGAGAAAAGCGAACAATATGGAGAACGTTGACTAAGCGAAGGGATTGATTTATAGGCCACGTTTTAAGACACGAGGGTCTTGTAAAATTAGCATTAGAGGGAAGTGTGTTGGTAAGAACATACGAGGGATGTAATACGCTAAGGAAATTAGGGAGGGTGAGTATTGTGCTAGTTATACAGAAATGAAAAAGCTTGCGCGAGATAGGTTAGCATGGAGGGTTACTTCAGACCAGTCTTAGGGCTGTATACCACAACAACATAATGGTAAATTGTAAAACCGATTAATATTTCTTCTGGCCTACTTTTAAGAAATAGTCTACTTAATATAAATCATTCAATCTAGTTTTGTTAATATTTTCTTTAAACAAAAGCCGTAATAAAAACGAGATATTCTTTTGCTTCTTAAAATACTTTAAGTGACGGTATCGGACAATCGTTAATCTGATTATTTTAGTATTTTCGAAAGATTTTTCTTTTGAACTCTTCCGGGTGAAGTTACTAAACGTTCTAGAATAAAGAATCGACCAGGAAAGCTAATAATAAAATTTAGCAAATTCTATTTCCTATAATGGATATTATAAGCTGAACATCACTCCGCTCCCAAGTCTCGCCTTCTATATCTACCGGGAAAGTATCTACGTTTTATCGAAACAACTATTACTAAACAGTTTTATATAATAGTATTCTTTATTGAGATTTCGAAGTTATGCTAAATAAAATATATTTACTCCGTGAAACTGTGAGTTTTGGCTATTACAAGTTCATATATATAGTAAATAATATTAAGGGTTGTTGTTTAAATTATTAATGGTATCATAACAGTAAAAATAATAATTTTTTATAAAAAAATACAATTACTTTAAATGGTATACTGCGGGCTGTAACAAATAAATAAATTAATACAAGGAGACGATTTTAGATATTAGGGTTAATTACTCATTGGGGTAACCAGGTGTAGCAGAAATTTAGTTCACTTGACGAACCTGTTTTACTTTCATTCGAGTCCTGATTCAGGTTACTAGGTGACTGGAACTTCCTTCAGGTTGATTAGTATATTTTCCCTCTCCCGGCGGAAAGTGGTATGAAACGTGTGCTGCCGGTGATTGCGAAAAACTCATTTTTTTCCTCCTTATTCCCTCTAGCCTTCCTTATCCTCAATATTTTCTCACTAAAGAGCAACAATTCACAGCTCACTTTCAAATCTTGTAGCACATTCCAGCTTATTCCTTCGACTCTTTAGCTTTCTCCTCATTGCCACGTGCTGATCCACTCTCCATCTCTACCTCTTCGCCCTCTCAATGTCTAGGCCTCCTCACCTTCTCAATGTCTTGCACCACACTGAATATTTTTCGGCTCCTCACCTCCCAACCAGACTCGTATATCCCTTCTCCAAGGCAAAACGCTATCCCACGTGATGTTAGAAATTTTGGAACGGTGAATATTCTTTCAGAAGAACGTTATAAATACGCTGACAGGCATGTCTCCCGTCCGGCAGCCTGGTGCCTTGAAATTCCACTTTTACCTGACTTTCACCATTTAACATTTTCTTGCTGAATTTTTATATCCTTTAAAAATCCAAAATTCTAATAAAATTCGGGAGGGGTTCTTGTTACGCTATCTATATGTATATATATATATATATACGTGTATGTATCCGCGGTATCACAACTTATCATTGTTTGCTTTAGATGAGTTTCACTTAAGATATTAAATCATATTGAAACAGTTCCCGATTTTCTACTTTTGATATTTATTAGTTCACAAATGCCCTTGCATATGGTTTTGCATTTAATTATTAGTTTAAAACAGTATTTTCTTCTGATTTCACGAAATTGTATTTCTGTTTTTTAATTCCAGAATCGATACTGGAAAAAATCTGTGTACAAACTAAATTTTTTAAACTTTTGAACAGTACTTTGGTAGCAGGGCTCACTGCTTAAGTTAATTTTCTATTGAAAACAGAAAAGAGAAATTTGAACATCTTTCCTAAGTTACGGATGTTTGAGAATCATCTTGGTTCCTGTAGTTGGGTTCGTGGACATGGACGATTTTCAGAGCGGAAGGCATCAGAGTAGGAGAAAGGCTAATTTCCCAATTGTTCTGTATTTTTTCACAATGCATCGTTGCCGATTATGGGCCAGTATATAACGTGTTTTTTTAATACCTATTAGTTGATTAAACTGCTGATCAACTATATATTGGATTTATAAGAAAATAATTTTACACTATTTTTGAAATCTTCTTCTTTTCTTTGGCCTTACCGCCCTCTAAGTATATTTCAGGTTGCTATTATTCCATCCGACAGATGCAGTCCCCTCTAGGGTCTCCATGGTGCATTTACATAGTATTCCCTCTTCTAATTTTTTTGGCGGCTTTAAGTAATCTTAGATTTAAATGTTAACAGACACTCATTTAAGCTTATAATTCTCCGTAACATAGATGTTTTATTTTATACACTATAGATGATTCTGATTACAATCGTATTTACTTAAAGACTGTCCAATCATGTACTAATTGCGGTGAAATGGAGTCGAACATGTGGGAGTTCCCTTTGTTGTGGTCTCTGTGAGAACGTGTCGCCTGGTAGCGACACCTGACTACCACAATAGCCAGTGACCTGTTGAATGTACCTTGCAACACATATCATGGCATTGTTCTTATATGTTTGCACTTCCGCTAAACATTGAAAGGAAGAGAAATACTGATCGATCTGTCAGTAACATAGAAATAAAACAATATTAGAGTATACTGAATTCGCTCATTAAATGATGATAAGTCTTTTATAACTAACTCACCTAATGACTGCGGCTGCTGTGACAAAGAACAGAATGCCAGTAATATAATGCTGAAGCAAAATCTTAATGATTATGAAATACGTAATTTCACGGAACCCGTGCAGAAAGGAAACGTATATTTTTTGTTTTACGTAACTTTAATGTTCTTTTCTACATATATTGGTTTATTTATAAATTTTCTAATTTATTTCAGCTTCTTTTCCCGATTATACTGCTCGTAATGATGGATATATAGTAATTTTAAACCAAGGAACGTTTTCTTTACTATATATCGTCGTCATTACCCCGAATTTAAATGCAGCTCGTTAGTACATTTATTGAAATAAATGGTTGTTATTTATATAAGAAGACATTAGTTAAGTAGCACATGACTTTACAGAATATTTGATTTATGTGTATGCTAATTTCTACTTCGCTTGAGCGACATGCACTTCTTAATTTTCATTTTATTTTAATTTTTGATTTTAGTTAAATCACGCCAGATGAGGTTTCAAATTTAGGAAGAAAAGTCGTGTTCAAACTACGCTAAACTACAAGAATTATATAAAAAGTTTCTGACGTTTAGGCTATTTTACTATTTATTCTTTCCAATCAGATATTGAAACTAATTTCTATTCTTGACAGTAATAAAAGTATCTTAATGTATTAATTAATTTGTATTCTCATTGGGAGTATAATTTAATATATTTACACTGCGATTAAAATAAGAAATAACTCGACGTTTACATGTTGAGGGATGCTAAGTTTCCACATAGGAAATCACGCTACACGTACTCGCAAACGATTTCGTATATAGACCTCTGAGAACAGTAGAATACACTGCAATTGTTAATAACGCTACTTGACCCTTTAATTTTAGTTATCTCACTGGAGGATTGCGCGTCGCACACGTAGCGTGATATGGTAACAACCTTCTGCACAGGCTGTGCTGGAGACAACTTTTTTATATTAAAATACTAACTTAAGCCTCTTATATTTTCGAGGAGGAAAAGGAAATATCCTGGAAGAAAATGCTTCCGTCCACAGAGGAAAATCGTAAAGTTTCA
The DNA here is from genome assembly GCA_034510155.1 of Eucriotettix oculatus. NCBI lineage: Eukaryota > Metazoa > Arthropoda > Insecta > Orthoptera > Tetrigidae > Eucriotettix > Eucriotettix oculatus. The sequence goes on along the minus strand of CM067376.1, from coordinate 132,971,563 downwards.
AGAATGCCTAGAATATACATGATATTCAATTTTGAACCATACATACATATATATACAGCAAAATATATAGGTTTTGATTTATATACAATGTCACCCATCCCACCCGCGTTTGCAATGAGTACTTATCCTTACAATGGTTGTTCCTATATCCTAAGTGCCATGTGCACAAAGTTTTATTCAAATTACACTCCACGTTTAAGACAATATGCACACACACATATAATATATATATACATATATTATAGAGTATGATCACATATGAATAAATAATTGCTGATATATTGTACGTTATAATTAATCAATAAATGTATGTGTAATCTGGTGTATTAAATTATAGACATGATAAAATAATAACATTTGCAATCTTTGTGGCTTACCTAAGGTGTTTGAAAGCAGCAAAATCTGAAATAAAGGCAGATAATAAAGACTTTATTTACTTATTTACTATAAATTTTAGACAGCATATGAATTGAAGCTATTTACATTTTTATTCTTTATTATTTCCGTACACTAAATTAGAAAAGTTTTTAATTTTTAGAAACGGTAAGATATTTTTATTGATATGCAAAAGCGTGTTTCTACTTACGTAGTCCTAATAGGTCTGAACTCCGTGACTGGTCTGTTGCATATGATTAGTAACAGACGCTCTGTGGTGTGATGCAGCGTTTTAACTGATGTTGTTGTTGTTGCTAGTTCATAGGATAACAGCAAGCAAGTGTGAAGTTCAACTGCACTCCATAATAATATGTTCGCACCTGTATCCACTGGTATATTTCTTCGACTTTAACGAAACTTTTACGTGCAGCACGAGCATCTTCTAGAATCAACAAAGATTTTAATGTATTTTTCCCTCTCCGAAGATTAGGAATGATGCCACAAATTGCACGCGATATGTCCATAATTGCTTAGTTTACCGAATAAACATGTCTTTGCTTCTCCCCACTAAAAGTAATGTTTTACAAATCGGCAAGACACTGAATTAAAGGAGCATAGAACGCGTTTTATGAAACTGGTAAGTTCCCTAGCACAAGTGTGAAAATTGTCAGTTCAGTTTCAGAAAATTATTGCCACCGGCCAACAACCAAGTCACATCGGAGCTTCTTAGTCTAGTAGTCAGCAGTACTATCATGCATCCCAATCAATTACATCCTTGTAGCTTATAGTCAAAATTCGTTAGTATTAACATTAACCAGCGTTCACCTTCCTCAGTTGAAATGCTGATTTCAGGTAGAATTAGGACGTTATCACCAAGCCTAATTTCGATACCATTCTTGCACAGTGCTATTCCAGTAGACTCATACGAGTTTGAGTAATCTGGAACAGTCGAACTTGATTATATGGGCCAACACAATGGCACATTTGGCTATTGCCGAATGTGAGCTATTTAACACTATCCACCTTTTATGTTCAGTGTATTTCTCTTCTATAAACCTTATAACCTCGCCGATGTATTGGAGTCCAGAGTTGCATGAAATGTTGCAGATTACGGACGTTCTCAGACTAAGTTTATAATTTACTTGCGGCAGGAAGCTTCTTATCTTTTGTCGGCAGAATAGCGCTCTAATCTTGAACTTGGTAAGAATTCTGCCTGATTTTTCCTTAAATGTTAGTTTGTAAGTAATTTTAACTTTTCTAAATGTTTTATAAAGAGTATTTTGTTAATCCTAAAAGACCGGTCGCTGCATCAAGTAATAAATGTATAGAATTAATTCATTTTCCTCTCTCTCTCTCTCTCTCTCTCTCTCTATATATATATATATATATATATATATATATATATATAATGGGTAATGAAGAGCGCTGCGGGAGTTTTCTCGCAGGCGTATCACTCCAGAGTGACTGCGGGGCTTACCTGATTATGTCGGGAATGCCTCGTACTCTCTCTGTTTTTTTTTATCAATGTTCTCACATGCCGAGACACCTTCACCTATTTTAGGAGGTATATGTACTGGAGTCAAAGACCTTGGGCATGTTGTCCGCTGATTCAATTGGGTCAGTCGGCTAACTGCCTCCTGAAACTGTTGGAGACACGGAGAAGGGAATGCTGCGACCCCACAGAAAACTCGTCTCCCGTCATTCGGAAGGGCGTGCGAATAGTACCCAATGCCAGACCTACGTTATGCAGGTTTTCTAGGGTTTCCCCTGCATCTCTTTAGGTGATACACCGGGTAGGATCCTTAAACCATAACCCGGGTGCCCTAGTTAATCCTTGGCTACCCTGCTCTACCTTCCGCATCACCCCTTTTTAATTCCCGTCCTATGCTATTAAAGGGATGTTGCCTGTTTCAGGATCACCCTCATGTAGCCTGTTAACCCAAAACAAACGTTTCTACCTATGTAAAACGCCACTTACCTCGACTCCCCAATCGGTAGAGCAGGAACCAGGGGCGTAAATCTTTTTCACAAGGACTGCACCTCGAAGGTTGTTCCTGTTTCAAGGGTAAGGTAGGGGAATGTGGAATAAAAACCACTACTTTTCTTTTTACTTATAAAGGCGCCAGTGATCGCCCAAATAATTAGTATTTTTCGACGATACGCGAATCAAAAATTATTTAGGACGACGGGAATTAAATTTTGTAGCGGGTTGAAACTTATAAGTAAATCTAGGATTCTCCACAGTCTGGCTGTGAAAGAAACACTGTAGTAATCTAATAGTAACAAAAAGCAATTTATTGAATTTAAACACAATTAATTGGTATAAACATCAGCTGATGGCTGATGATTTGAAGAGAATCGAAAATAACCCAAGTATTTATTATATTTTTAAATTAAAAAGGTTTTAACAATAATTTGGCCTTTACATTTACAAGGATATCGAATTGTGAACATCAGCCGATGCTAACGATTTAGCTAGTAATAAAAAAATACAATTTTCTCTTTACCTTAATTGTTCAGAATCACAGTTTAAATACGATTCTGTCCCGAATTAATGATATATCCACATAGAAATATAATTATTATTTTTACAATGACAAATCAGCTCTAGAAATAATATCGAATCTCTAGGATACTCTAAAACAAAACAAATTATAATACAACTCAAAAACCTAGAACACACTAAGAAAAATAACAAATTTTAATATTTAGCAGCTGATAGCAGAAAAACTGATTAATTTCCATTCTTAGGGATATAAGTATCGACAATGTGAAAAAGACAAAGATGAGCAGATAAAGATATTTATGGCTTGACCAGGAAACTACCAAGCCTCATCACATCCAGGCGTCACGCAGTCTCAACATTTTTAGAAATCCCGGACCGGCGCCAAACTGTCTAGGATTTATTACCCATTTTTGCAACCTTCCTCAATTTCTCTCAGGCCGACTGTATTTGATTCTATACCGCCAAATATAGTATTTAGTTATGTGTTACCATTACAGAGAGAAGTCAGAAAATTGAGCAGGCAACATTGCCCACCTGAAACTCGAGACATCCAAGATTAAATATTGAGAGAGCAGGTATTTATATCAACATAATAGAAATTTTGAAGGAATTCCTTTCCCATGCGTGTATGTTAATGATGTTTGTAAATGTCGCAAGTCTGTGATGTATTAGTTATTAGGGATAAGCCGCACCTGAATGAACTCCCGACTTAGCACAGAGAATGATGCTCTATCGCTGTGGTGCGCTGAACTCAAACATCCCTTGCGTGAAATATTATAAAGTGATCAATCATAACTTAACAACGTCTGTACCAGAAGTTAATATTACTATTCGGAGCGGCATTGAGCTTCCTAATTGTTGTATTGAGTTGTAAAGGCCATATCTGTGCTAGCGCTTCATATACATACGCTTTATGTCGATGAAGCCAATTTATATTTTATTATACACTGCTTTTAAGTAAACTAATCTAAAGGGGATACTGATCCAAGATATGCAGGTGGTAAAGATCATAATACAATTTCTTAGATACGAGAATACAAGTGCAAATATTCGTAAATATTTTATTTTGAGCTTTCAACTGTAAACACAGTCACAAATTATATTGAAGACATAAACAGTTCTCGGGCTTCTAACAGAGTAGAATTAAAAGCCAGAGAACTGTTTATACAAACAACTCACCATATGTATTATTGATCTTACACAAATTGTTGAGAATATAAAAATTTCATATGGTACGTTTGGACCAAAGAGTACCTAGGTAAATTAAATTCGTTGTGAGATACTTTTTGAAGATAAGTCATCAATTCGAATGTTAAAGACCATCACAATTTATTTAAATGTATTATTTATTAATAATACTATTATTCTATTATTACACAGGTATGCTCACATTTTATTTGGCCATTAGTTTACATATTTTATCATCACAATCTCGAATCCAGCATAGTGTTAAAATTACATATGAGAAATATTTATTTTAATATATACGAATTCCACAAACAGTGTCAAAATTTTCCCTATTTTAACTAAAGTATTTTTTCAATTAAATAAACACTCAGATCAAACACTATTTTATGATATAATTAGTATTGGAGAATGAACAACAAGCAATTAAATGTCTAAGAATTAAGAACCTAATTATTTCGTGTCTTGTATTATTAAATGTGAAATACACGTGGTATTTGTTGTGCAACGAATTCAAATTTGAAACAATAAGTAAAATGAGGCATCCGCTGGTAAGTTTAATTAAAAAAATTGGTAAAAGGATCAGAGATTATTCTTTGGAAACCGACCACCCAATAATTTCAAAATGATGATTGTTAGCTGGTGAACGCAAATGAAGAATTTTAGATTTTTACAAAAAATCGTGCTGAAAATTTCAATTATAAAATTTTCGAATTGGGCTTGTTGTCCGTAGCTCATGGAGTGAATGTTTTTACCAAAAGTTCTATATTTACTAATGCACTGACATTTATTGAAAAAATACGTAACTGCCTTGTTGTATTATGTAACGTTTACTTCATTTTCATCTTAAACTTCCAATTCGTCGGCTCCTGACAAGGAGACTCCGTGATGGGTGGATGTGAAGAGGTGGACCAGTTCCTCGGCAGCCACACTCCCCCAACCTAAATCCACTTGTCTGCTATTTGTGAGGGGCCCTTAAAAGCTCTCGCGTACGCAACTCCGGTGGAAGTTGTCAAGGGTATTTGCACAGGTTTGCCAGACAATACAAAATACTCCACGGATAAATCAATTCATCTGGGAATTCGTATGACGACGGATTCATCCACGTTTCTGCGGTGGAATAGGCTTAGAAACTGCTTGAACAAAGAAATTATGCATTTACGGAACTCTGACATGTACTTTCCTTACCCTCAACACACTTGTAAATTCATAATATTTGAAAATAAATAATATTTTAGTTAGAAAGAATTCTTTTTAGTTCTGTTTTAAACAGATAAAAGATTAAGCCGTATTTAGTTTGACTCTTCTTTAGAGGCTTTGACCAGAGTCGACGTCACAGTCCAGCAAGTGAAGTGGTTTACATGGAACAAGTGCAACAATAAGGACTCAATAGAGGAAGAAAATACACAAACAAAGTTCTTATTCGTGCTTCTCGTTGTTCATTGCACGGCCACTCGTTAGTGTTGTTTTACTCAAAAATCTATGCGAATACGAATGATGTCGTTTCTTCCGGATATGACCAAACCTTAGAATCGTTCCAACAGTTCAAAAATTGCATGCGCATACGGCATTTCTTGTCTCTCACGATCCTACTACCTTTTCTTTTGAAATGCGGACAATAAATTCGATGAGATAATTGCAGGAAAAAGAAAGATTTGCCCATCTGTTTGTTATTCAGAAGAAAATGGTCTCTTCAGAATTCCAAACTCTTTCCATGAAAAGAAAGAGACCTTGATTAACGGTAAAAGAACCATAGCAGACAAAAGATGATCAATTGACTTCAATACAGTCACGGAAAATTTGTATGTCTTCCTTTGTTCATCTAGCACACAATCACACCATCCTTACGAATATTTGACGAACTATCTACATTATCCAAATTTATAAACCCAACTTGCAACGCTAAGACAACATATTGATTTTTAATTTCATTAGCTATTAAGTGGGTATCTTGATGTTTAATTTCTAAGTGAAAAAATTAAGAGACTACAACTACAGCAATTGTGCAGATAACAATTTATTCGGCCCTATATTTCTTTCTTACAATTTTCTTTTACTTAAAAAGATAAGTCCCATTTATGAATAGTAATTTTTTTGAACCATACGTTACACTTCCAATTCTAAAATACAGATTGATTCCAAATAATAATTGGTGAGTTCGTTTGAATAAATACAAGATAATTCCGTTCAAATTTTGTTATTCGAAACAAATATCCATGCAACAATTTGTCGCAAAGGAAAACGAACTTTTAAGTATTTCGTACTGTGGCTGAGTAAAGAACATGAAAATGTAAAATATTTTTCTGATATGCATTGGTTGTCAAACTACCGGCAGGGAAACTGGTACACATACGAAATTATTCCACACGTTTCCGTATTAATTAGAGCCCTTTATCAACGTTAAAATGCCAAAAATAACCCTTGGCTTAAATCCACAAGGTAAAATTAACAGACATAAATAACGGATAAAAAAGCAATGGCGTTTCACAGAAGCGTCATAAAAGAAATCAGTATTGGAAAATTCAGTAGCCTTTTATTTTACAATCATTAAAAGATTTTGTTACAAAAATTAAATATTTTATTCAATTTCGCAACTGATTAGAATGTTTTACCAAAGAAATTTGTGAATATATTATTATAAATATAAATTATACCATTTTTAAAAAGATAATAATATATTTATTTTTTAAGTAATTTAAATACCAATTTATTCAAAGGGAAATAATTTATTAATTTTTGATAGTCAAGCTCGAAAAGATACTTACATAATCTGCTAAACGAAAATGTCTTTAATTTTACAATTAAGATTACAAAAGTTTTCGATTGTTGTTGGAACGCAACAAACCCGTCTCCGTGCCTCGATCAGTACTGAGAGGCAGTTGGCCGAATGGTATAATGGGATCAGCGAACAACTCTCACCGTATGCTGAAGGTCTTTGACCCCCGCACATACACCTCTCAAACTACTCAATGGTTGCCTGCAGGAGTCTTAATTTAATTACCTTGCCCATGGACCACGGGGGGTGTGAGGTGTTAACATTCTCCGAGGCTTGGCGTTGTTTTTGATGGCTCATGTCCCTTTCTTCTAAAGATGCAGTCCGTCCCGTCTTCATTTGTTGCAACACTTGTTTCTATTTCAACGGGATGTATTTCGAGTCCCAAACTCAGGTCTTTGTGCAGTCGTACTAATTTACGATTCTCTTTCGGCATATCGATATCATCAATTTGATATTAATTTAACATTAAGCAATCGCGATCATTATTTGCTTGCCGTAGGCCTGGCAAGCAGCCTAGCCCGCTTCCTAATTATTATCCTTCATATACATATATACAAAATTAATAGACGTTATTGGGGAAATTATTTTTCATATATATATATATATATATGAATACGCACACCACAAAGGTGACGGAGTCACAATTGAAAAACAAATAAATAATTCAACGTTGTCATCATACAGAAGTCACTTCATACGTTCTCGTGAACATATTTTGTTTCTCTTCAAAGTCAACTTAGTCATTGAACGACAATCACTGTTTTGTAAACGTAATAACAAATCAACTCTAATTCATTTCTATATTACTTTGTATGTAGATACGTCCACAGGATATATTTCCATTTATCGAGCTATATCCCTTCATAATTATTTTAAAAAGCATTACTTCAAGATCTGTACCTTTCTTACATTATTCCTGCTTTGGCTTCCTCAAAACAAATCTACAGACACGACTTCATATTATTTTATTCAAACTATCCGTGACGCTATGGATAATATATTGGCATTGACTGGAACACCTTCGGCATTGGATGTCTTAATTAAAATATGGAAAAAATTATATATAGAATTAAAGGATAGTGATATCGTACTTTTAAACAGGCAGGAAAAAGTCTCAATCGAAAATACGAACGGAAATATGATTATAGTAACCTGTGGTGTTCCTCGTGGATCCATTAAAAGCCATTTATATCTCATACTATGTATAGATACTATATATAGATTTATTGTTGTTTCCATTAATCCTCGATTGAGGAAATAGGATACGTCATACATTAAAAATTAAAAATGAACAAAATAAAGTACATAATTAAAGACAAATAATCTTAAAATAAATTAATAAAATGTTCTATCTACTTATTTGCATCCCAGTAAGTCACCACTTTACACAGACGATACTAATTTAGTCATTATGGATAAAATCTTGGAAAATTTAAAGAATAAATCAGAAAATTACATAACCTACCTAATATTATTGTATAATGCTGTAATGGTTGAATTTTTGTGAGGGTTAAGGTTTTTAATTGAATTAATAATAAATAATTATTTTATACAAATACAATTTAATTTAGAAAATTGCAAGGGACTCTATCTATTTACAGGTTCGTGAAATGTGGGCAGTGTTGAACAGCAAGAATTTCCGTAACAAGCATCTGAATACAACAGTATTTGACACACGTGATTGATGTTGCGTTTGTAGGCAGAAGCATTATCCTGGTTGGCTGGTGCTTCCAGGAATTCACCTCTGTTGTTTCCTCTTTTCTTCCGGCCTTCCTGTTTGTAGGGGAATTAAGGGACGGGCAAGAATCCCGGGTAATGATCACAGATCTGGAATACGAGGTGAGCAATGTCAAAGGGAGGATAGCTTTTCTACTTTCATATACAGCATAAGCCCGTTCCAGCGTTTCATCAATTCCGGTTCCGGTGCTTGATTTCACAGTCAACTGAGATTAATTTTTGTATATGGGTTCAAAACTCTTGATTCTACTGATATATATATATATATATATATATGTATATATATACACTTACATATATGAGTGTGTCAGATTGTTGTGAGTTGTCTAATTTTTTAGAAAAAGTGGTTTGATGAAGTCGCATTTTTGATACTTGAATAGTTTCCTTGTCCTCCGCAATTATTCCCTCCCTATTCGTTTGTTCTGGCGAATTTGAGAGTACTGTGGAAGGTGCTGTGGGCTTGTCCTTAATTGCTACAATGGCATGTTCAGTATTTGCCTGATTTTATGAGTTCTTAGTAATATTTATTTGTGCTACATTGTGGGTGTTAGTGTCCTCAGTTGAATTTATCTCATATACTGGCTTATCTTGTATACTCTCACTTGTATTATTTAGGTACGCTTCTTTGTTTTCTGCTGTGGTTGGTCTTCTGTTCTACGAGTTTTTGGCGAAAAGTCTACTTTCTTTGCAAAAGTAGCAGTTGTTAACTGAGGCTAGAAAGATGCGGAAGTTAGTGTTATCACATTGGATAAGAATAGATTCTGGTAGGTTATTTATATTTGACCGATCCATGAAGAATTGTCTTCTGAAACTTAATAAATGGGTAAATATTTTGTTAGATGTATTAACTTTTAATTCCATAATCTTTGATGTCGGTACTATTTTATGTTTATTAGTTAGTTTACGATGATTTCATTGGGGATAATGGGCAAATATTAGACAACACGATTCTTGTAGATTTGACTAATAATGGACGATGGTTTATGATTTGGTTGTTAGTTTTTACTGTATTAATTTTCATAGTTAGTTCTTCTACGTCTTGCTTATTTGTTAGGAATTTGAAATTTTAGAATTGGAAGTGTAGCATATCGTTCATAAAAATTACTATTCATAAATGGTCCTTATCTTTTCGTAGATGTACTTTGCTAATTCAACTAAGTACTCATCTTAGTTGGAGTCCGTAATGGCGTCGAGGATGATGGCATGTGACTTATCCGGTCGGTTCGTCGTCGTTGCTACTAGTGCGTACGATTTTTTTGTCTTGAGGTTTGTCCCATTCTTGATAGTGATTTCGTATTTGTAAGGGACGAAGATGACATAATTCTACCACTTGAGCCTACACAGCACTCTCACTTAACTCTTGCTTACAAGATTGGGAGCAATCGTGTTCCCGACCTATACTTTGCGGTAGAGAAAGTAAACAAGTCGCGCTTCGGAAGGTTCACTGCGATGTTTACGCTAACTCTGCTCGAGAGGGAATGTGAGCAAACTTATCTTAAAGAAAAATCAGTTACATAACAGGAAACTCCACGCTTCCGTCGGCTCAAAAGAAAACTCCCAATCGACCTCATTTTTCCCCCTGATCATTCAGGCACACTCTACCATGATTCCCGCAGACCACATCCTCATATATCGTCCAATAATCACTTCACCTCACCCACCCACGTCGTATGCCTTTCAGGTACACACAAAACAAAAAGTAGGTTAATTAAATCGATTAGCCTACCTCCTTGTCTCCATGTTAATTATATACACTATTTTTATTTTGTATTCATTCTTTTAATATTTTATATACTGGATCATTTATTGTACAAACTAATAATCTTTATGATTTTTATGAATAAAAAACCAAGAAAATAAACATGTAAATGATCAATGTCATACCTGAAATGCACCATGACTTAACGAGCGTAGGTAAAACTGTGGTATTGGCGTGAGTCCCAGGATTCTAAAGCACCACTCAAAACCCCTAAACCGAATATACCACACTAAAGAATGTGTTACACGACTGCAACACTGCGCTTATAAGATCTCATACCCTGAATGATACCTGTAACAAGATTATAAAGAAATGGCAAAGTATATGGAAAACCTTATAATCTAGTGATCTTCACCAAAAACGTCAAAGACTTCTATAATATAAGTAATAACAGAGATTTTGGATGAAATGAATAGGTTTCCGTCACCAGAATAAGAACTGGACACAGCAAATTAAACCACACTTATCTACTGAATAGATCAATCCCACCTTCAGTCTTGTGATCAGTGTATTACTCCCTTAAATACAATGGCCCAGACTAAAATACCTACAGGGCAAAAATTACAAATCCATCTTGGACTCCCATTAATAACAAAAATACATTATTTATTCAATTATTGTATTTTTTGTTCTTAAATTTAAAAATCAAATGTAATTAAGATAATTAATTAGTGGTTAACGAACAGAACCATGGATATTACAATTATATTATTTTGTATATTCATAATTGTAAATAAAATGTAAATAAAGAATTATATAATAATATGTAAATAATTATCGCTTTGGTCGCTAATGACCTGGCAGTCGAAGCGACCTTTATGAATAAATTTTTAAAAAATCAGTTACCTAATTAGAAATTACCCTAGATGTTGGTGTGACTAAAAAAACAGAATTATAAAAACAACATTTAATTGTTCTTAAAATTTTATATGTATTTCCTCTTTGGAGAACTAATGAAAATGTCAAATCTAAATATAAATAGTTTCTGTAGTGTATTTTCCGCCGGAATATATTTCACCCTGAACGTAGACTTTCCCGGTGAATAATTCGGATGAAATCTTCACGGTTAACCAACCGGGTCAGGTTTCTTAAAAGAACACAACGTTTCTGCGGCCATTTTCTGTCGCTATAGCCTGAAGACGGCCGCAGAAACGTTGTGTTCTTTTAAAAAACCTGACCCGGTTGGTTAACCGTGAAGATTTCATCCGGATATTTCACCCTTGTTATCGAAGTAAAACATCCTTTATTTACCGGGTCCCCACCTTGGCTACCTTTTGGTAATTTTGTTGGATGAATACCCCTGTCACCTAAATGTTACTACTTATATTAGCTGAAAGATATTCGCGTTTAAGTGACTTAACTTATTAGGAGTTACTATTAAACATATTTCCTATTAATCTGCAAGTAAAAATTCAGTCAGTCAGACAAAAGAAGCCTGCGTTGGATTTTAAATAACTATCATAACACCACATTTCTTTTAAAAAAATGATCTAACGATTAAGGGTAATGATATAAGCGTGACATGCGTATTAAATCTCAGTTTTGAAAGTTTCTCTTTTTTAATGCAGAAGGATGTGATGCTTGTGTCCCCGTGTGGTTTTTCGATCTCTGAGCTTTCAAAGCAACTGCGATATTGACCACGGACAGAGCGTAGCAATGGGATGCCCAAACTAATCCTCTCAAGCCACGAGGGACCAACACACAGGGCTGGAAGGTTCAGTTAATTCAGGTCGATGGAACCTCCAAGCTGTTATCAGTACAATTCAGGGCAACCTGCAGTTTCTAGCCACAATGTGCCAAGACAGTTAAACTTAATCAATTTCTCTATTGTTTTGCTATACGAATTAACTGGCGGTCTGCATAAAATTCTATTGAATGGTTAACGTCATAATTTCATGTCATAAATTAAGGCTTTCAGAAATATAAATGATCAGAGACTATAAGGCCCTTATAAATATTGCTTACCTTTCATCAGGAAATTTGAGTAAAAGGCGATACAGAATTAAAGACAACACATTGGCTCTTATTAGCTATGAAATAAAGTAACTTCTCCAGCTACAAAGTGTCTCATAAGTAATGCACTTTTCGTCTTTAACATCGACTTAAACCAATTTCTGTCATTTTGATATTAATCTACAATTTTATAACTTCAAAGAAGACCATGTTGCAATAGGTGAGAAATGTCAAGGAAATGTACATTACAAATCACTCTCGTAATTATCAAAGAAAATTGTTATTCTCTATCTCGTTTAATATTTTAAACGTTTATGATTTAAATAGTAGCGCCAAAGTACAAGAAATCGCGACAGATTGTTTTAAAAAGTTATGTTACTTTTTTTATTTTTGATATATATATTTTATTTACTTACAAGTTTTTCTATTTCCGTAGCAATACGAATTGCCTATTAATATTTCAAGCGCAAATCCAAATTTTTATTAGTGTAAAGTGCATATTTAATTAATGAATAATTTAAAATTATGTATAAATAAATAAAAATACAACATATTGCAACTATTTACTACGTTTCGTTCATATATGAGAACTTCATCAGGTAACTAGAAAGTTTTAATACAAATTATAATTTTTAATACATAATGATGAATTAAAATATAAAACGTACAGTTTTTAATAAAATAATACTTTTAATAATAATTACTATTAAACATATAAGTAATAATATGTTTGCTGGTTAATTGGCTACAGTATTATTTACTTAAAATACATATTTTCCCATTACCTTATTCGCATACATGAATGGTCATGTTATGACTTGGCACGCTTGGTTTATAAACAATAAATAAATTTAAGGTAAACACGTCACCTTAATGTAAAAATTTAAATTAATATACAATATGTAATATAAAGTCATATTCTATTAAACAAATAAATTTTCACAAGAATAACGGCAACGGTACTCAATTTCAACGTTAGAATTCTGTCAAATCTTAATCAAGTGCAATGAAAACATTTTAATTAAAAAAATTATCGGGCAGAGTAATCCAATCAAAAGTTTAACCATTTAATGTCGAAAAGGGACAAAAAATTTCAAATTTAAAACGACATTGAGTCGTGGTAAAAATCCCATTGCATTGAAATTACTGTCACACATCTAATGTAATATTTATAAAGAATACAAAAGTTTGTCAATCAAAATTATGAATTGTATGTCAATAATTTGCCAAAATAAATTATTTTTCCACAATAATGAGTGAACAGAAATATAACATTCATTCCAAGTCTATCTAAATAAGCTCTATTCATTTTGGTATCACGATTAACGAATGTTTCAAAAATCTATGAATACTCGTTTTTAATTATATGAAAATAAAGTGAGCACTTTTATAAATGAACACTGCATTTTATTACAGACAGTAACCGGAATCGTGGGCTTTCAAATTGTTAAAAACAACCAGATCAAATATGTCAAAATTCTTTCTGAATGAAGAGCCATTACAGTTTGATAATTAACATTTCCAGTATTAATTCAATGAAGTAATATCCACCTGCTGCTGGTAATTTTAGACTGTGGTATGCGCAAGGATAATTAGAGTTGGTTATCAAGTATCATAATTAGACCAATTAGGCATAATCTAGTAGTTTAAAATTCATGTCCACTTAATTTTGTCTGGCAAAGAATTTTGTCAAACTGATTAATTAAAAGTTGCTCACCAAAAATATGAATGTATCACAAGTATATAAAATTCGCAAATCCAATAATATTTTGAAGATAAAATATAAAACCTTAAATTGCTAATATATCAGTACATTTCTTTTTGTATATTTGTTTCAATTTTATTTTTCTAATTTTATTAATTAATAAGCCTTATTTTGTCGTGATACAGCATTAGAAGTACTAATAATTAGTAAAATTTAAATTATAAAAAATAAATTTATTCAAATTGTAATCGAATATATTCACAAGAATTTAACGTGATTTTATCTTGAAAATTTTTAATTAGTATACTAAATTGGAATTCTTGCAAAGCTTTTGTTTATGTTGTAGTGTTCAGTCATTAGAAGACTAGTCTGATTACAACTCTCCATTTTAACCTATTCTATGCAAGCCTTTTCATTTATACATAAATATCACATCCACAAATCCCTAATATAATCAGGGTTTTCCATCTTTGGCCTCCCTATTTCTTCTTACCCCACAAACATCCCTTTAAAGCTAATTTTTCATGATCCCCATGGCCTATTAATATATATATAATATATATATATATACCTTCTATTAGTCAAACTTCTACGTTGTTCCCTCTTCTGTTATTCGGCTTAGAAATTCCAGGTTACTTAATCTACCCACTCATCTGATTTTCAGCAATTTTCTGTAGCACATTTCAAAACCTTCTATCCTTTTCATTTCTGCAAATCCTACCGTCCACGTTTCGCATCAATATAACGCAACAATCCATATGGATATTTTAATAAGATTTACTAATATTCAAACTTATATTAGCTGTATGTAAATTCCTCATTTTTGCGACAGCCTTTGTTGCCTGTGCTATCTTATTCTTTATGTCTGCTATAATTCTACCATCCCTAATTATCATGCTGCCCAAGTAACAGAATCCCTTACTTCCCTCAAAATATCCCTTCCCTATCTAACCTTATTTGCTATTCCATACTACACACCATTACCTTGGTTTTCCCTCTATTAATTATTAACTCTTTCTCCAGGATCACATTCATGCCATTATTATAGCTTCCAAATCTCCTTTTGACTCCTCTAATGCCATAATATCAACACCAATCCTTAGGGTCATTTTTTTCTCCTTGCAGTATAATTCGTTTTCCATATTCGTTTTCAACGCTCTTCATCGCTTGTTTTATATTGAAGTTAAAGAGCAGGGGCTGCAGACTGCCTTCTTCTGTTACTCTTTTATTGATTTCTTCTTCCTTTCCTTTACATTTAACTACTTCTGACTGACTTCTGTAAAGGTTATGGTTAGCTGTATTTTCTCTGTATTTGATTCCTGTCCCCTTCAATGTGTTCCAGTTTAAATCATCAAAGGTTTTTCTAAATCTAGAATTTCTATTAACGTATGCCTGCTTTTCCTTATCCTGCTGTCAATGTTCCCTCTCTTGTCACTACATTCTTCCTAAACCTAAACTGATCTCCTAACTCGCATTCCATTCGACCTTTCATCTTCCCATATATTTTTCGTTAATATTTTGCAAGTAAGTATAGTAAAATTATTGTCTTTTGCTTCGGTAAATGTCCAATTTTGTTGTTACTAATATATTCTGGTAGTCTTCCAGTTTCAGAGATTTGGCAAACTATTGCAGATTTTCACTTCTTATCTAATCTCATTCTGCAGACGTCTGTACTGTCTGTACCATTTTCATCTCTCGAGTTTTTATATTTACGCCGTTCTTCAATCATTTTATTATTTCTTGTGTTATCCATGCTATCCTATTGGTTTGTGTTATTATTCCTATTTTTTGGTCGTCTGCACTAGTTAATTTTTTTCTGAAAAGGTGCCCATATTTTTTCTATATTGTTTCTTTCTCCTTTCTTCATTAATATATTCTCCATATGTGCTTCAAAACTGCAAAGCGCCTCTTGTTCGTTCAGCTATTCTAATTCCATCTCTTTGTTTTATTTCCTTTCTTGTTTTTATTCATTTTCAGCCTGCATTTCCAAATCAATAATTTATGGTTCGAGTTCACACCTACTCCTGGGCAGGTTTTGCAGTCAAACGCCTTATTTCTATTTCTCTGTCTCTGGTATCTGCTCGTGTCCCCCGGCTTCTTCCTCGTGTAGTGTGTTTTTCCGTGATTCTTGAACAAGATATTTGTCATTATTAATTTGTACTCCATTTAAAATTATACTAGTCTGTCTTCCTTTTCATTCAGTTCTTTGTGCACATTATCCCCAACTACATAGCTCTCTTTTCCCTTTTCTATTACCGCGTTCCAATCACCTAGTATTATCACATTCCCGCTTCCTATGCCATACTTAATTATTTTTTCACAGATTTTCTCAATATTTTCTTCTTCTGCGACACTTCTGGGCATGTGAACTTGTATTATTGACGTTAGCTGTGGTTTTGTATTTAACATTCAAAGTAAAGAACATTCTAATGTCAAATATCTTCCATTTCCAACAAATGGCTTTGTTTATCAGCACTTTTAAAATCAGGTTCTTCCAATTATTGTTAATTCTTCAGATTGCCTTTCCCAAAATATAATTGCGCCGGAGAAACGAAAGGTATACAATATTTCTACCAAATTATTTGAGCCCCAGCGTTAACTTGCCGTAACTAATCCGTCCCACCAAACCCCACGTCTGAGAAAATGTTGCCAATAGTCCAGGGATTTTGAGTTGGACTTCAGAAATGTGGTCCCACTCAACGCAACCATTTTCACTGAGTATACATTTAGTTTCTAGTATTTTCTCTTTAGAGAATATTCTGTTTCAGGAATATTCCACGAATGTATAAATTGCATTGGACTTCAAAGCAGAGGCAGTCTTTCGCAGTACGAGCCTTTGTACATCTCTTCGTGTTAAGTAAACGTCTCTAACCTCTAGCAGTGTGTGTTACTATAGCTCATGATCATTCAGAAACGTAATAATATAAATAATATGAAGAAGAAATTTTTCAAGTATCACAGAATATATAAAATAAGTAACAGTATATTTTGCTTAATGAAACACTTATATTCACCAGGCATGTAATTTATTATCAATATCAATTCATACGTGAAAAACTTACTGTTGTACGAAAATTAATATAATTCTGCAATTATGTAATTTTTTAGTCATGTAAAACACAACATAATAATAAAAATTTCAGTCCACTGTTTCATGGTGAAAGACCTCCCATGAGATACATAATAATTTTAAATACGCGAAGAGATCATAAATGAATACACGACAGTTGAATTTTGTACAGTACGAATTTGTAGAATCAGTAATTTTTCATTCTTTATTTCCAAATATTTATTTCCTGTCACATTTTCCATTGCTATTTATATAATTCCACAAGTACGTCAACTTGCGTTGTTAATATTACAGGTTATGAGTTTTAGCATTGTTTTAAAAAACTTGCAGCTATAGTTAATGATGTTTTATGAATTTATCGTAGTTTTTATGAGACACAGAGAAAATGATTATTTATTACGTCTATCTTTCCACTTTCTGAAGATTAAGTGACTGTATTATTCACCTGGCAAGCTAATTTTCTGAGGTTGCACGTTCGTTTTCGAAGACGTATGTGTAACGTTCCATTTTATTTGATTCTCTTATGAAGAACATGTTATAATAATTTATTACTGCCATTTAATTCCTTCATTTTGTTATATACGCTAGTACCAAGAACGTTTGGGCGTATATTAAGTTTAATTCGTGTATATCTTTTTTTAATGTTAATTAATGATTTAGTTGTTGTGGTATTCAGTCTTAAGATTGGTTTGAAGCAGCCATTTTCATTTTGCATAACGAGCACGTCCCACATCCTCTCTAATCTTCTTAGCTTATTTTATCATTGGCCTCCCTGTTCTGTTATTATCCCACAAACTTCCCTCTAATGCTAATTTTACAAAACCCTCATGTATTAAAACGTGGTCTATTAATCTATCCCTTCCCTTCATATTGTTCGCTCGTCCCCTATTCTGTTTAGAACTTCCTCTTTAGTGATTCTATCCACCCATCTAATTTTCAGTATTCAGCATAACAATGATTTAGTATGTTTAGTTTATTGACACACTTTCAGATCAGAAAGTATGGAAAACAACACTGCATAGATTTAGTCTGTAAATAAAATAATTTAGAATAGTAAGATGAAATTAATGGATAATTTAAATTGTAGGCACACTGATGCGACTGTATAAAGATTCACTTTGAGGATATCAAGTTAATTCTAGATTCCGCTAATACATTAAATTTTACTTTTGCACCTAAAGAAATTAAGGATAAAAATTTTAATTTCTGAAAAGATTATGATGCTTTTGGTATGCCGCTCCACTTATCTTCAATCCTCCCTAGAGTGCTCCTTTGTGCTCTCTCTCTCTCTCTCTCTCTCTCTCTCTCTCTCTCTCTCTCTCTCTGTGTGTGTGTGTGTGTGTGTGTTAGTGTGTCTGTTGTTTTTTCGGGTTAACAGACTACATGAGGATGATCAAACCAGAAAATTCCCCTTTAATAGAATAGGAAGGGAATTGAAAAGGAGGGATGCGGATGGTAGAGCTGTTTCACCTGAAGAGATGCAGGGAAACCAATCCCTAGAAAACCTGCATCAGGTAGGTTGGGCAATGGGTACTATTCTCACGCCCTTCCAATTGACGGGAGACGAGTTTGCTGTGGGGTCACAGCATTCTCGTCTCCATGTCTCCACCTGTTTCAGGAGGCAGTTGGCCGACTGATCCAATAGAATCAGCGGACAGCTCTTGCCGTATGCCCAAGGTCTTCAACCCCAGTACATATACCTCCTAAAATAGGTGAAGGTGTCTCGGCCTGTGAGAACTTTGATAAAAAAAGACCAGAGAGTGCGAGGCATTCCCGACATAAACGGGTGAGCCCCGCAGTCACTCTGGGGTGAAGCGCCTGCAAGAAAACTGCTCACTTTGTAACTGTTCATAATATTAAACGATGGGCTAATTTTATAGCTAGATATCACTTTGTTCATAGGAGATAGTCGATCTACTGTACATAATAAACTGGCCTGAACACTTATTAAAAATATATTTATTAAGCTGGGGAGCTTCAATATATATTACTATGCAGCCCTGAAACTAATGGCAGGATTGATTTAGTATTGACAAGTAAATTGTGACATTTTTCGGGTGTAATATATTAATAATTCTCTATACAGTATTGCCCTAATAACTGTTAATTAAAAGTGTTTTTTGTGCTTATAAATACCAATTATCAAAATTTATCCGACTTTATTTTATTTCACATTTTTTTTGTAAATAAGTCAACACAGAAACGATTTCTAAGTTTCATTAATAAAAGTGAAACATCATTCAATGATCAAACTACATGGAAATATAATTCTCAAATTACTTGTGTGATGAATATTAGATTCGCGACCTCAGAGTACTATAGAAATAATCAAAATTACGACAATAATTACTATACAGTGAAATTATCGTAATATTTCAATGAAAACTTTATCTATGGATATTTTTGGGAATACCACAGAAAGTCGCTGGATTTATTTTTTTGAGTTCGTCACCCGGCTTACGTGGTGTGTTGATTCTACGGTTCCTCCGATTTTTCTTCTCCTGACGGAAGAAACAGATATTGAACAATATTGCTGTTTATTATTTTCGCCATTATCTTTCTGTTAATAAGTCATACAATTTTATATATTTAACAATAATTACAAATTACATATAGAACGGAAAATATTAAACGATTAATTTGGTGGCATTTTGATAATAAAACTTTGAATCACATCTCAAAATAATAATAATAATGTAACAGTAGTTTTTAACCCCGTCAATCAGTAATTCAGAAACACGAATAATTTTCGGTCGTCATCAACGCTCACTTTACGTGTGTGGTAGTGCATTGGTGAGAAGCGGAAAATAAAGTAACTAGAGTCGTATAAAAATAGTCACTTTTTGAACCGACGTATCTATATTAATCATTTTTCTCAAACATGAATTTTATTAATTAAAAATACAGAAATCAACTCATTTATGAGCATCTTTATCATCGTTTTATAGGAGCGATGTAGCTCATTATATTGAGGCGGAAGAACTGACCTTTTTTGTTATTCGCTCGGTGACTTGGACATTCGTGCAGGTACAAAGGTATTTCTGGGGAGTTGGTGCGATTTGTTTGCTGCAGATGTCGTCACCTCACGGCCGGCGAGTTGCGAAGTTCTCCCTCTTCCCACTCACGTCGGACGTAATAATATCGTGGCAGGTGTGAAAGCAGCAGGTTCTTGATTGCTAAGTCATTGGCGCCACTCGACTGAGTTCTCAGTCTCGGCCAAGTTTCAAATATCTGCAGAAATTTTATGGGAAGTCTGGCTCTTGCTTGTTCGAGTTGGAGTTTTCTTTCGGAAATAGTGAAAGCGTCTTCTTTTCTTCTGAGTCGTGTTTCATGGCATAACTATTCCTAACTTCTTCCAACTTCAGAACTGAACTTGATTTCCATGTTCACGTTTCTTCTGTTCCCTTCTTCACCAACTTCAGACGAGAACTGCCTTTCTCACCTCCTTGCTGCTTCTCAGACAATCTCTCCTTCACTTCAACACACGTGACGTGTCTACTCCAGTCACACTTTCTTTTCAAAGATCCGCAATTTCGAAGAAAGGGGCTGACCCTGGATAAATTTCTACACGTCATCGTACGTCAGTAGCTTAACAGTCTTAAACCCCCCGACTTTGTTTATAGGCACGAACTTCATCAAATACGTACCGCCAAACTAATCCTGGGTATTCCTCAGCTGCTCCGACTGTATCTGAATTTTTGTCTAATTTTCGAAATACTGTGCCTTAAAAGACAATTTAAATTGGAGAGTGTTGTTCTTCGCTACAATGTCACTAAATTCTTTATTGACGAACTTCATTGACGGTTAAAAGATAGCATTCAGCATTAAATACCAAAATGAGGACTTTTATTCAGCCTGTAGAAATGCTGCAACTGCCAATTTGGTAACTGAGAAAATGATAACTTACCATTAAATCTCTTTTTTCTCAACTCATCGAAGTCACTTTGAAATCTAAGACAAACTTCAGGTTTTGAGAATGTCCAGTGTTTCATTCCATAAAACAGGTCCCCCTTAGAAAAAATTATTTCATTTTCAATAATTTCACTTAAACTATAGATATTTGAAATACGATGCAAAAAGATACCTTTCTATACGAAAATTCAAATGCAAGATTTAAAATAACTCCATCTGTGGAAAATCCGGCGTGTGTGCAAACCAGCATTGACGGTAAAACTTCCGTCGTTTCCACTGGAACTCGGCGCCTGCACAGCTAACGCCGACGGCAAATTTACCAATTGATTTATTTTTCGTCTCAAGCGTAAGCTCTAATTCACTTCAATGAATTGCTGTGCGAACGACGGTGGCGGTAAATTCTCAGCCGCTAAAAGAACGCTGTGTGTGCTGCCGGCCTAATTATGAGACCAATGAAATGAAAAACAATGACTATTTTGAGATATATATTATTATTATATAAAACGTTTACTAATTGTATTTCTTTGTTTGCATGTAGAACTAACAATAATTTTATATTTTAACATTTTTTTTATTCATACACATTTAATTACCCTTACCCATTTATAAATATTCTTACAAAAATATGGGTGATTCCCACCTCTTTCCATGAATGTTGGTAGGTTAAAAGTAATACGTTATTTAACGTAATTGAACATGACTGCACATTTATGCCAATATTATTTGAATAGTACGCGTGATTACTTCGCTGACCACTTTATGGATTTGCGTATTAATGTCAGTCAATATTAGGAGTACTTCTGAAAGTAGTTTGAAATAAATTTTTCATGTAAATGATTAGTAGTTTATTATCTACCCTACGGTAACTGTGAAAGAAAAGTTTTAGTTCTTAATAGCTTAATTGCTTTTCGCCCAATATTGGACTTCAATAGCCTTTGATTTTATCCTTTTTTTTGTAGTTTCTCTCTAGAAACCTTTGCGAAACAGTGACGCCTTTTAAGACGCCACTGTCAATGCCACAACACGCTTTGTGAAACGCTACAGAGGCCAGTCAAAAGCTAGCAGTTCTCTCTCTTCATCCACAAAGCGGTGAAGCAGAAGGAAGTTTTACGATCAAGCACGGTTACATATTGAAAGCCAGTTTCTTTTCACTCAGTTATTCCAATGATAAAACCCAACATTAAAGTTTCCAGGTATCCACTTAATAAATGCAAATATAATATTGGACGTTATACAACTTTTCTACTTCCCATGCCTTAATATACACACAAAATACGTCACTTATAATGTTGCAATATAAACTAGAAATGCTTTTAATTACAATTTTCATTATGGTTAAATTTTATTATTTTACCTTTTAAATTTATACACTGAATTATTTAAAAGTTACATTAAGAAGAAAATAAATTTTGCTTAAAAATAAATTAATTAAATTTTAACACGTTTCTTTTGTCTGATAGAGTACGCTAATTTTTTGCCTAAATGAATATTAGTAATACTCATAATTTCAATTTACAAATTGCATATAACACCAGAAGTGATTTACCAATCGATTTATTTTTCGTCTCAAGCGTAAGCTCTAATTCACTTCAATGCAGTAGGAACGAGGTGACGGTAAATTCATTTTAGTGAAACTTTCAACTAATTCAAAGGAATTAGTTAATTGTAGCTGTTTTGAGCTTACACTATATGGAGTCAGACCTTGTTCAACTATACATTTCATAACAACCGCATTGTTTTTTCGTCTTTGTCACTGATCGTGTAACACAAAATGTTATAATGATTAATAAAAATAATTATGATTTGTTTTTATCTGGTGAAATGATAATGCAATTGCATTTCTGGTTTCGTTTAAAAATATTTGAATAATTGGATATTCAGCAAGTATGACAGCTAACGTCTTACTTTAATTAATAATGAATAAAAAGCAAACGAAAACATGTTAATTAAAAGTTATTGTTATCACTACACATTACTTACAGGAAAACCGTTGGGTTCTTTAACAGGCTAACGTTACATTTTGGAACGCAAATACAAATTATTTGTGGAATAGTGTCTTTTATATAAACAGAGAGCCTCAGAAACTTAAATCACATTAATAGCACAGTGAAGAAAACAAAATACTATTAAGATTTTTTATTTACTTCTACGATTTTTATATTTTGTCTGATGAATATTACTAAAGACGATTGTACGAAGCAAAATAGATATCCACTAGTCATGTTTTTGATTCACTATCCAGAATGGTGTCCCAACCATTTTTTACCATGCCCCACCTAAGTCGTCTTCTGATGCCTCCTTATAAAATACTTTTTTTATATTAAAAAATTTAATTATTTTATAAATTATGCTTATTTACGTTTTTAGGATATAAACTTGGGTTTTAGGAAGCCATCAATCGGAGATTATTAAGAATAAAACGGTTAAGTATATTTCCTTACTCTGATTCAGTCTCAAGTCTACTCTATTCAAGTTAAGTGGCCATACTAAATCTGTCGTCCAATACAGTACCAACCTTTCCTTCAGTAGGCATAATAAGCAATACTCACAGGGTAAATTTTCAAGTGTAACTTTTTACAGTTTCTCCATATTGCTCGCTCTTCCCCTATTCTGTTTTGAACTTCCTCCTTAGTTACTCTATCCACCCATCTGATTTTCAGAATTCTCCTACAACACCTTATTTCAAATGCTTCTTATACTTTTCTTTTCCGCAACTCCTACCGTCCACGTTTCGCACCCATATAACGCCACGCTCCATAGGTACATTTTTAACAATGATTTCATAATATTCACATTTACATTACCCGTAAGTAAATTCCTCTTTTTCGCGAAAGCTTTCCTTGCCTGAGCTATCCTACTCGCTATGTCTACTATACGTCTATCATCCCTAGTTATTACGCTCGTCAAGTAGCATAATTCTTTAACTTTCTTCAAAACATCCATTCCCGATCTAACACCCTTTGTTTTTCCACTGTTTCCCACACTACACTCCATTACCTTGGTTTTTCCTTTATTAATCCTCATATTGAACTCTTTCTCCAGGAACACATTCATGACATTTATTAAGGTTTCCATGTCTTCTTCTGACTCCCCTGTTACTACCTAATACCCACGATCTAGAAGTTATTTAATTGCAGTTGTGCATACGATGGGGTTGTATAACATAATTTTCAGAGATTACAATTTATCCACGCAATATATAAATAATTGAATTAAAATATCAGCCAACACCATAGCAGGTAACTTGAATCTGTAAAAAGACTAAGAGTTTTTAAAATTATAAAAAAGCAATTAAATTATATAATTTCATTATGTGTGTAGTAAAAGCATAAAGGTATGAGGAAGCCCATAGTATGCAATATTGGAAAGTCTTTTCGTTCTCAATTTCTTTTGGATGCTGACGGTGATGAATTCCCATAAAAGAACATTGGGGCGATCGCTCATTCGATCGTGACGTCCCTTCGGTTAAAGAATTTTTGGTAGGATTAGATGACTTCGGATGTATGAGTAAACAATTCCTAACGGACCAAGATTTCCTTTTATTATGCGATTAACCCTATTTAGAACCGTCGGGACTTTTATGACTAATTATTGACGATATTGTCGCACTTGTCTAGTGAGTGATAAATTATTTTTTGGCGTGTTTAAAATAATGACTGCCTTAAAATAAGATTCTGGAGTAGATGCAAGCATTATCAAGTTTAATTTTTGTTTTGTTAAAGCAAATGAAGCATTTCCCTGGTAAATTGCTACAGGAAATAACAAGATTACCTGTGATTTTATGGACTCATATCAACTCTGCATTAAACACCATTTTTCAACCTCCACGACACTTGTAATATCCCCGCACTAATTATAATCTTATAATTTAACTACTCAGTCATGACAAACAGACTCTTTAGACCTTATTTCCCCAACTATTTTTATCTCAAGCGTGAAATTTCGTGCCTATAGTGGATAAATCATTTGTCCAGAACCTCTAAAGCAAGTAGTTAATTTAAAAACCTGTAATGGGATCTTTCTCGCATTTCTATCCATTCAGTGTCTGTATTATGTTCCCCAATCCAATCCAATTGAGTAGAGTTGTGGTTAATTATGTCTGCAGAATTTTATACCGTTTATTACCCAATATACTTCCAAATAATAAAATGCGACATATATTCATTCAAGCAACTAAGCATCTTCCGAAGTTCTCCCTACTCTCAAGGATAATCCTCCTCTCTCTCCAGAGATTCTCTCCCCAAAAATTTACCTATTTTTCGCGTGCACCAAATTTTCTGTTCGTACTACTAGATTAACAAAAATTGGTTAATTTAAAGGTAAAATGACGCCAATTACTACACACTGTTGCTTAGGTATTTACGTATAAGTACAGAAATGGTGCCAACTTCCCGTGGTCTAGTGGTTCGCGTTGCTGATTCACAACCCAGGGGTCTCGAGTTCGAATTCTGGCATGGACTTGGATGCTTGTGCCGCCATGGTCGCTGAGACAGGGATAAACACTTCTGAGAATCGATACGCTGGCCACATATCTCTCCAAATTCGGAATGTGGCATGCAAGAGGACTGTCAGCAGTCGACCCGCTAGGCCCAGGCCTTCAATGGGCTGTAGAGCCAAAGAAGAAAGAAGACAGTATTGGTCCCATGACGCTGCACTGAGGTACTGAATTGAGGAAAATCAGGGAATGAAATTCAGCTAAAAAGCCAATGAATATTGAATAAAAAGACGTGATAAGAACAATTTTATTTTATTTTCGACACTATTAGGTTAGATTTGGCTCTTTTAATCCATTCATAATTTTTATGTGATAATAGCTTTTGCAGTAGATTCCGTAGGATTCGTTACTTATAGCAGTGGGAATAAACAGTTGTAAATAAATGATGGCGCACTATCATTCTATTGTTATTTCTATTTAAAGATTATTCAGTACAGTAATGAGTAACCAAACAATTGTTTGCCGTGTGATAATTTCCTGTAGTAAAATAGAAGATAACTCAACATTAGTGAGCCTGTTCGAAAGACAATAGAACTTTAGCAAACAATACTACTGTGCACAACAGATTCCAATCCCCCAAAAGTCCTGGGCGAAGTGAGGTAATTATGCTACCCAGTGATAAATCTTCATACCTTTGTTTCGAAACATAAGACTATTATTGTTTTGGACCAAACTTATTCGCTGACACTTATAATCAGTTGAGTAAAGGGGTAGAAGTCACCAAAGGTGTGTCTTACTACTCCGTATGCAAAAAGCGTCAATAGTCTTAACTCAGAGCCTTGTCCTTCAACTCACTCATTATCCTGATTGGAAAGGTAAAGAATCCGTTTTTAACGAACTTAATGTTATGATGAAGTTTCAAATTTATTCACTTGGTATTCATTTCTGTTAAACTATGTTTATTTGTCAATGCTGATGGAACTTGTTCCAGCCTCGTCCAAACAAACTGTAATCAAATTTGAAAGCAATTAGTTTAAATGGTGCATAAAGCATTAATCCATTTTAAACAAACAAATATTTATTCACAAATGCAGACTCACGTTGTTACAGACAAACAATATAATATGATATAGTATAATGGTACAAACAATTTGTAGTTCAATCTAACTCTTCGTTACTAATATTTGCTTAAATCGTAAAACAAGCAGGATTAATCACAGTCAAATGATAATAGACTACTGATTCCAAGAGCTACTGAATATTTTCCTTTGAGATTGTATATATGCCAATGAACATATTCTTTTCTAATAATTTATATTACGCTAAAATACGTTTTACCGCATTTTTATACCAGCGTTCATTTTCCCGCACCAATTATCAGATGTCTATATAATTGTTGAAAACGGACTGATGTTATTTTTTGATAAAATAGTGAAATAAAATTATATATGTTCCCCAAAAATCACCCCACAGAAATCACAAATGCATTTAAAGAATTATGGATAAAAGCCCAAGAAAAGCTAACACAGTCATGGAATACAATATGGAAGTCATTTAAAGTCAGCAAGATCCATTATGAAACAAACGACTTCTACGCACTAAAACACAACAAAAAAGTCAAGAGAAGAGACCAAATAAACTTATCGAGAGTAAGAACTGGACATACAAAAATTACACATCTTTACAATAAAACAAAAGACCCCCACCGATTTGTGATCAGTGCAATATACAGAGTTCAGTTGAACACCTGTTGAAGAAGTGTCCGGTATTTGAGGATGAGAAGAAAGAAACTTTAAAAGAAAATGATTGCAACCAGTTTGTAAAACGAAAAAATGCACAGGATAATTTAATAAAATTCTTAAAAAAAACTGTTTTGTACCATAAATTGTAAACTTTTTATTATATATCATTATGTATATTTAAGTTTTGTATTGAAAACATAATTGTCATGTTAAAATCTATAAAATAGTTAATTTAAAGATCAAAATGTTATGGTTATTGTAATTTAGTATAAGTCGCTAATGACTACTTTGTTGAAGCGACTACAGATGTATTTTAAAAAATTATATAAAGCAGAAAAGACTCCATGATTCGATTTACTAAAGAAAGAGGAAAAAATAAATCTAGTCACAGAAAAAATAATAGTTTCGAGTAGTTGGTGAACTGTACCGGATGGCACATTTCATGTCAATTAAACCTTTTTGTGTTTACTATACTATTTATGAACGAAACTGTACAGTCCTAGGACAAAAAAGTTAGATAAAATTTACTACAAGAAAAACAACTAGGCTATATCTTCTGACTCGTCGGTTCGAACTTTTACATAAGAAGCGAAAATAAGCATACGTGCTCTATTATAACTACATGTTTATTTATAATAATTGTGTGTGCCCTGCACATGATTACATACAAAGTTTCCTTATTGTTAAGTCTATCATTACTCGGAGTTTTTCTCAGAGGTTTAGAATCACCCGGTATGATTTGTGCAAATTCCCGCGTTTTTTTGGAGGATAATTGTGAAGCACCTAAATATTGTGCACATTTGTATCAAAACGAGAAGGTCTTCCAGAGCACGGTTCATCACACAAGCCGAATTTTCTTTCTCGGAAACGTTGAAATCATTTCTGTGCCTCCCTCTCAGAAAATGCTGCCCTCCCGTGGCATCTGCAACACTATATTCGCGATAAAAATCGAACACTCATTCTGATTAAACTTGAAAATGGCCCAAACATTCTGTCAACAATGTACAAGCATCTTTTCGGAACAAACAAACTCCGAATAGAAGATAGCCAATTGAATAACGAAAACCAAAGGTTTTATTATATAGTGGCACCAGCCAGTCCTATGACGTTCGGATCGGACGAATGGGCCGACCAATTATTATTGTTTTATTCTCGAATTCTTTTATAACTTGGATGCTCAGAACATAAAATATTGTTGAAGCAGAATTTTTAAATAAATATTATTAAATTTGGTAAATTGAAGTATCCCTCACACGTGTCAATATTGTTTGTTAATATTATTTCCGTTACGAACTGTTATACAATAAAAAAACCTCTCATATTTATCCGCTAATATTTTTCCGTTTCAAAGCATTTTTGCACTACTCGTTACGAAATACTTACACTTTAAATATTTAATACTACCGCGAACGGAATTCAATATTACGCTAATATTTCTCATAGAAAAATCTTGTCCAAAAGTAGTTTTCATGGTACCATGTTAATAGGTATGGTTAGAAATAATTCAGAGCGACAGACGTTCGTGAATATTTTAGCTTCTCACAATGCTGATCATCTATTAAAATGTTTTCGAAGGAAGTTCTTTGACACGAGTCGTAAGATTTACTTTAAGCTTTAGTAAGTCTATTGTGGCAATCGTTAAAGCTGTGAAATTATTGGGGACCTTGACAACAATATTAAAGATATTAAAGCATCAGTTTAAGAGTCTCTAGTGACCAGAAGAGGAATGCTGGAAATCAATTCACTACTTCTGTTATGGCTTGCTTCGTGCGGTAAACGTCTCCGTGTTTGTGTCGCTTGTTGAATAAAACTGACAATAGTACGAATCGTAATTGGTTAGAGCATCATCGCTGACATGCGCCCTACGTCAAAACATTGTTCTTCATACCGAAGCATCGCATGCTAATCTGAGTTTGCACGGTGTCAGATTTCATTTGGTATATCCTGTTATGACATTTACAAGTTCATATATGGATGACTTTGGTTTCAGCAATGATAGTTTCTTATTAACTCAGTAAATAATTAATCTGAGTGAGGAATCCAAAGACGATTTAAGGCTCTGATTTACTAGTTTTAACTAAAAACGCTGTTTCAGTATAACGCGGTATTCTTGCGATTCCCCGATTACAATAAGGGATTTGGATTCCGCTAACTCTCGCGCCATGGTTTTGCTTTGATACTCGTCATGTGCCAAATCAGAACGAACGAATGTTTGCTGCGCCACACTAGACTTAAACCGTTATTGTTTAGGTATAAACGACAATGTTTAGATTTCAATATATTATAGGAAAGTAAATGAAAGAAATTAAAATTTAGGCCCTCGTGTGATCTGTCTTTTACATTTTTCAACATTAAGAATACAGATAATTAAAAAAAATAAACAACATTCGTGTTAGGAACTACAACAACAACTACTTCTGAAAGAAACACCCGTTTCAGAAGCAATTTTATTGAGGAAATGGGCAAACGCCTGCTCATCTTAATTAATGGTTAGGTTGAAGGGAATATACAATTAAATAGTGCAATTAAATTAATCTCACTTAATATTAAAAATAAAATACAAAGAATGGCCAAATATTATAAATAAAATAATTACTGGTCCGGTTGACATTATTCCATTATTGTCTTTCTTCTAAAAAATTAACTATATGCTTCATTGGGCTGAAATTGAGCATTCCCACTAACTTAGCTTGGAATAATTAATTTTGAGAACGTTTCGTCCCTCTGCATCTTTGCCCCGGGCGTTGCAGGAACGACACGAAATTTTGTAATATTTTAATCAAACATCTGAGAAGGTCACGAAATTTGTGGGACGAAACTTTTTCAAATTTAATTATTCCACTGCTGACCTTTGGCCATTATTTGTATTGTGTTTTTCCATTAAATCAATCAAATACAATGGAAATGGCGAGAACAATTTGAATAATATTAGGAATGAGAAAGGCAAATCAAATGAAAATTTCATTGATACGTCGATTTAAGAATTAAAAGAATTTCAAAATATAGAGAATACTGGAGCAGCGGCAAGAGACGCTGCTACATTAACGGCGAAAATAAGAGTAAACAGTGAGGTAGGGAATTAGCCTCCTGATTTATTATTCAATATTAATGAAACTGAACTTTCTTTGAAGAAAATGCCAAAACGTACATTTTCATACCGTGAAGGAAAGCGAACATTTTGATTAAAGGCTGGTAACGTTTAATATTTCTAAAAGGTAGTATCGCTAATCAAATTAAATCCTCTGCTTGTTTGTAATTCCAATACCCAATAATAATGAAGAGAATTTCTAAATAACCTTTACTAATATTTTGGGAGTCCAATAAAAAATCTTAAATCACTATGATCATTTTCTAAAATTGATAAACCGAACAGTTTTGCCCGTGTGTTAATCACTACTGCGAATTAAAAAAACTAGAACCAAAACCCTTACTTCTGATACATGATTCCCCAAGAAACTTAAAAAATTCATCAAATACTGACGTAAGGTTACAAAATAAATAGCAAAAAGTGATTTTGTAATTCTCTGGACTGTTTCAATTACCCCAATATTCGCGTGTTAATATGACTTCGTTTAACTCTGTTTCGTTTATCTTGAACTTATTCCTCGTGTTAAGTGGAGTCTGACTGTATTACTAATCTTCCGAAGATTTGATTTTTCAATGATAAAAGTTATTAAGCAGTTAATAAAGCTTTTGTGTATATTACAGTAATATATAAAAATATAATACTGTAGCAGATACATTATCCACTAACAATCAATTTTGTTCTAAAACAAAACGTAATAGGATCATGATTTATATCGATTAATACACCTTGTCAACAAAATGACAAGCAAGTAAAGGCGCCATTAAACCTGTGATCACTACGAGACTAAGTCTTAAAATTTCCATTTCAACATCGATCCGCCATTTTTGGAAACCTCTATTTGGAGCAATAATAAAATGTATAAACTGAAACTTTCATTTGCTCAATGGCGAGACATGCACTTTCTCTGTTCAAGCTGTTTTTTTCTTTATGCAATAATTTTACAAAAGTACATAAGATTCGGTGTATAAGACGTTGTTTACAGATTCTATGCAATAAAACAGGCTTTCAATACCTTTAATTTTCTCTTTTGGTTAATTTATGTTAATTGAGACGCCCCAATTTAATCTACGATGATAGTTGCTCAAGATGAACAGAGAGCGGATTCTGCAAGCATCAGCGTATATTGGGTGAATATTTCATATTTTATCTTTTTATGACGATGCAGTTTAATAAAGAAAACTGCAAAGTGAAGTACATTTGGATTCTGTTATTCATGAAATAGAATATATTGGCGTTATTACATTCAATTCAGAACTAATATTGAGATAGATATCTCATACTTCTTTATTGAACGAGAGCTTTATCGACTTCATCTCTCCAGTCAACAGGGATGAGCTAAAGCACATATTTCTTTCGGATTTGTTATTGTTCGCCTTTCAATATCTCACAATTTATGAACTTTTTAACAACAAATCTCCAGGATATTAAACCAAGTGTGGCTTCACATTCTAATTTTAAAAAATGCAATTATAAAATTAAATTATTACACGGAAAACGTTTTCTGAAAGTTCAATATGATGTTTATGATGTTTATTATGATGTTTTATTAAATTTTTGATGGATTGAAAAGAAAAATAAATTCATACTGCAATTTTTTAATTTATGTACGTTTATTTTAAATTCAAGATTGTTCATATTGTCGATAAATCTGAATTTAAATTAGTTTGAAACATAACATCCGGCAAAATGTTGTTTTTAATATATATTTGGATAAATAAACTATATCACTCATATAAAATGTCATAATATTAATAAAGTATGAAAATTATTAGCTTTTATCAAATAACATGTCATACGATACATGTATCCTAAAAGTATTATAAGGTAATACCGACTGAAAAAATTTAAAGACAAAGAATTAGTACTATAATTAACTTGGGGGTTTCTTTTTAATTTAAATAAAAATAAATTATTGGATTAGATTAAATAAAAACAAATTAAACTTATTTACTGAACACTAAAGCCAAAAAATAATTCCTAAACTTTAGGGTTCAATTTTTTAAAAATTCACCACGGCTATCTCCATTGCATTTAGTACGACTCTATATATTTAAGGGTCATTTTTATGTGCTTATCAGCAGCAACGAAATCGTCATCAAGCACTTTTAGGTATTGGCACTAACACAACTGAGATTTATTGTGGTCGTAAACAGCTTCGTCCTTTGCCCACTCTGGTGTCTTGGGGTCCGTCTTCCACGAATTCTGGTCCTCTCTGGAGCTCGTTCCTGGGATCTCGGAAATTACTTGGACAACCTGCTTACAGTTCGCCTCGTTGTAGGGACACCCTTCCTTCTATAAGCCAGCAAGATTCCTAGTTTTCTGCCAGCCTGATTAATTCAAAGCTCGTTTATGACTGATTAACTTCTCTAGTGTCGTGGCTCAACTATCACGCACCCTCCTGACGTCATACTTGTTCAATACTCCATTCTCAACTGCAGAGCCGTGGATCAGACACCACGCACCCTCTAGACCTCTTCCATCTTCAATCTCTATGCCTGACTGCCTAAATTTGTCCCTTCTATCCTCACAGGTCATCTCGTACCCACTATGAGATGCATGGCGGATAACCTGACCCTCAGCCTCCAATCAAGATTCTGCTTGGCCCGCGGTTTCTCTCTTTAATTTTTGGCCGTCCAAAATTCCTGGGGTCAAAGAAATAGACTCAGGTATCAGATATTTTAAGTCGCCGAACGGTGTTTTCGGCACGTTCTAATACTCGATGTCTCACCTCTTTGGCGCCTTAGTGTTTAATTGGACTGCTGTCTCCAATGTGGGGAATTCTTTACCCTGTGGCGAAATAAAATGGCGATTGCCTTATCCACTCATTATAGTACGTAGAACGAAATATTGTGTCAATTATTATGTTGCGTTTCAACAAAAAAAGTCGAATGTAGTAAAAGTAAATTCGAATCGCTTTCTTGTAATGCATTGAAATATGATCGAACACCAATGTTAGTTTTCGAAGACCCATAATGGTCAGGTCTTTTCTGATAAAAACTAGAACAAAGGATAACAAAGAAACTCGGGATTTAGATGTGCATAGAACATAAATACGTAAGGAAAATAAATACGGTACAAAACGAAAATTCAACTAACGAATTTATGAAAAAGGGAAGACGTATAAGTGCTATAAACCACATGAAAGTGATTTTTAACATGAATATAAGAACTAGTTGTATGAGGAAAAAACGAGCCATAAGTTGTTAGAGTTCCTGTAGTGCTTCACTATATTCAATAAAAATACAATACCTTATTTAGCTTCGTTTTAGAGAAATTAAATAAAACTGTGACTCTCTCCAAATAAAGTCAAGACCATAAAAATACCTTTGGCAGTTTATCCTAACGTAATATTTATCTACTATTGCAAATAAAAGGGCGCTGCTTGCTTTGGAATAAGGTTCATGTAAATTACTAGTAATAAAAATAAGCGATAATTTTGTAACGCGTAATAGTGGTTAATGTATTTATTTTGTCAAATATTTTTATATAAAATTTTATTACTCTCTTTACACAAGGTTTGGAAGTATTGTGGCGTCATTGTTTTTGATCTTATGAGTAGCGTCATTTATAGGAAAGCACGTATTCCGCAATTTACTTCATCCTAAAATAGGAATTCCTGCTGCTGAAATTACAACATACTCTAGAACATAAATTGAATTGAGTTCCTAGGAAGAGTTTACGTTAGACCCGTGAAACATTTCGGAAATTGGAAGCATGAATTTCAACCTCGTAGTGAACATTCCTGGAACTTTGCGGAATGAACGCGACATGGAATGTGTTCGCAGAATTGTTACATAAAAGATGCAGCAGAATTTGCAACGTTGTATCAACTGGATCTACTAAACTGAATAAATTTCATTAATACGGATTCATAGGCTACAATTTGTGCTTACACATAATAGTCATATTCCGTGATTCCTTCATTTATTCCATACTGCCAAGATATGGAACGAGTCTTTAAAGTTTTATTGCACTACTTCCCTGATATCCGACGTTACCCGGTTACTTATTTATATTATCCAGTAACAATGGGGAATTGTATAATAATTTCTTTGTAAACATAACCATCCCGCCAGTTGACTAAGGATTTTATAAATTCCTCGATAGTGAATAATCACACTGACGCGGCTTTATTCTAAAAATCTTTGTCCGTGCGTTGGTCGGTATGTATGTCACAGCTATAGACATCCAAATTACTGGTCCGAATTTGACCTAATTTGGAGCAAGTGTTCCGAGGGCCCAAAGCTGCCCATAATTTATATAAAAATTTAAATATATTGAAATTATATTTGTAAAAAAATTGAAAATGTCTACAAAACTCCGGGTTTTCCACATCTTTCGGTGGTTTTACGCCCCTAGAAAAGTCCGTACTCATTATTATTCATTCTTTTTCGCACCAAGACCCATCAGTAAATATCTTTATTCCCAAGGTGGACCAACCCCCTTCCACACATTACAAAACTCAGTTTTGGGACCCCTCCAACTTCAAATCCCTGTAATTTAAAAGCTAAGGATTTTAGTAAAATTCTGAAAACACCTAGTCGATTGGAAATTCGATTCTCTACCATTTTGGTCATATGACCTTTTCTTCGCAGACTAAATGGACACCTCTCTGTAAAAATAAAAACTACTATTTTGAAGGTATTTCGCCATTTACACAACCAAGATTTAAACAAAACGAATGTTTACAGGCACTTCTAGCTAAAAGCGATTTCTCTCGAGTATAACTATCAATATAGTGTTACCTCAAGTACTGTAATAAAATTATACGTAAATCCGAGCAACGCTGGATAAGCTTATATATCTGTTTATCCTGATTCAATGCGCACTCGGGTAACGTTTACCAACCTCGCATTTCGACTTCACTGTCTACTAATAAACCGTTTGATATTCTGCAATGGAATGATCTTTGTCTGTGTTATCGTATACGCTTATACAATTATTTTATTACAGGGATGCGTTACGCTTATAATGATGGCTAATGGTCACCAGCAAATTCTTTTAGTTATCGACAATTTTTAACCCAGACTAGTCAGCTTTGAGCGATAATGTCACCCTTAATCACGCTGGAAACCTTGTATATAATATATAGCCTTTAAGATATTAATAGAATGATTTCGGTAACCGTTTAAACCTATATGTGGTGTAGAGGGGAGACACTGATACAAGTTATTCAATATAAGACACAGGTTCCAAGCGGACAGGAAATGTATCAAAATAGAACCACAGGTTTCCATGCGCTCCGCACCATTTGTCCCATGAAAGACTTGGTATCCAAGATTTCGGTTGCCTCCGCCACTAAAGAAATGAAAGATATAGACGGTGATTTTGTCTGAGTACGAGAGGCGACGGTGAAGAGTTACAATGGATTTATTGCAGCTCACGACATTAACTTTGAGTAATTTTTGTAAAGTATTAGCGAGACGGAGAATGTTTGTTTTTATTGTTTTTGACCATTAGTTGTTAACTGTAATTAGCATAACGTTATATTTCCACCAGACACCTGACGTCTTGGAATCTAGATTGATATTATTAGTTTTATTTTAAAAATCGATAAAAGCAATGAGTGTAACGCATTTATTATATCATAATAAATACATTAAACCAACATATTTTAAGATATTCGAGTTAACACTTTGCTCCCAGCTACAACCAAATAGATTGCTTCGAAAGGGTCACCTTTTTTGTCTTTATTTAGAGTCAGACCAACTACTATGGTTAGTTATGTAGTTTGGCAGTGTGAAAACACACACACAACATCCAATCCCATGTGAAGTAAGGCTAACCACTACACTACAGGAGGTCGGCAGAAACTCTTTTATTTCCATACATTTATAAGTTTCCTTTCGCAAATTAATATCCCCAAAATATTATGCACAATAATATATACTGAAGCTGTACATTTTTCTGTTTTGGTGCAAGTATACTTTGATATAATTTCTACACCAAAGCAACAGTGTAAAGTTTCTTTAAAAGTAATTACTATGTTCTTTTCAATTCAGCTAATAATCCTAAAAACTGATTACAAATAATTTCATGATCCTATTTAATGTTATATACTAGCTTTACAGATGCAGTGTGCATTGCTTGTTGGACGTTACGGAAAAATGAATTTACTAAAAATATGTTAACCATTTTAATACATTAGGAACTGATTCGTCTTCTGTGCTCTTGGTACTTATAAAAATATTTGCATCATCTTCAAAAAATACAACTTTTGATACAAAATTTAATATTTAGGGTAAATGATTCATATAGATTAGGAACAATATAATATTAATAATCGAATCCTGCGGAAGCGCTACCTTTCCGATTGAAACTTTTAACTTTATAATGAAACTTTGGAAATCACTATCGGTTTCCTGTTTCCTGGTTGCTAAATATAATTGGATCAAAGTTGACATCATTCCAGTAACTCCATAGCATATAATGTTTTCCTGAAATAAAAAATGTTTTTTTACAAATCTCATAAATGGGTAAAAGATATCGCTTTATATTTAATTCTTCTATAATTTCATCAGTAACAGTGTAGACAGGCTTTTGTTTTGAACAACCTTTTCTAAAACCAAACTGACTGTCACTGTGTAACTTCGTTTTGTGAGTTGCGTGTAGGCGGTATTGCACAAAACTCTCTCTTGTGCTATAGAAATGACAGATAAAACTGAATTTGGACGACGGTTAGGAAAGCCTTCTTTATTTTATTTCTTAATGTGTGGTGTTGAAATGGAATGTTTTAGTTTTCTTGAAAATGTTTCAACTTACTAACAAATATCAAACTTAAAGAATAACATGTTTCTATCTTTTCGGTCAGACGTTGTTTAAAGTATAATATAACTTGACTTTTCACATTATGAACGGTTTAGCAAAGTGTTAATATTTTGGCTGTGTTGAAGAAACGCGAGTATAACCCATTGCTATTACCCCAATAGATGTGAAGGAAACTGTCGTCGTCGGAAACTAATTTCTGTCTCATGAAGTTTACAGATTTTCTAATAATACTGTGTTATAAAAATAATAGAAATGGGAATATTGTAAAGATTCAAATAAAAGAATTTTAATAAATGGGTCTCGAGTTTGTTCATATAAGAAATATCGTGTACGTATTAATTAGACAACACGTTCTTTATTTGTGTATTGTTCTTACTCATTCGCCAAATGAACAGTAAAATACCAGAAAAACGTTAAAACACAAATAATTTGGAATGCTATACTTTCTTTAAAATAGTGCACACAAGTTGTTATGCTACACAAGAACCGAATTTTCAGGATGTATTAAATTGAGTATCAGTTATTTCCATGTTTATCATTTTTTGCAATATAGTTCTAAGTCATTTTTTCACAAACAGATAAAAGTGGCAACAGTTTCAGAATGTTTGTAAAATTTTAATACGTTTATATAATTTTTTTACTGTTTATTAAAAGTTTTAACCTCGTTGTAAATTTTTTACATCAGTTCATGAAAAAGCACTAAGAAAAAATACCATTTATTCTTTAGTAGTAGGATTTAAAATCCGTGCATGGCAGTTAAATAGATGCTTTTTTCAAATATTAATAACGTTTTCATAAAAACTACATCCTACAGTTTTGTCTGCTCTGTCCCCGGATGAATTATTTATACACGAGTAAACTTCCATAACAGAATGGCGTCCATGTTACGTTAAATATCAAAAATAATGTTTCATAACAGATACGGGTCATTAGGTGTATAAACAGTACTATAAAATATACTCTCGTAATATTTCTACGTATATTATAATTTATTAACCCGTCAATTTTAATTAACAATATTGAAAGGAATCGTTATTTGAATTGGTAGAAAAAAATGAATTGAGATATTTCTGGCTTCAATTGCTAATACAAGTCAAATGTTAATAAATCGAACGCAATAATCTAATTGACCGTGAACTACATTTTAAGGATGTTAACTGTCAGTACCACTCTTTGATATCACACACATTTAATTTATTATGGGTGATCACCATAATTATGGTAATGAGGTATAAGTACGAATCGCGACCCTTTGGCTCATCTGAAACATTTATATATATATATATATATATATATACAACTAAACAAGAGTAGAAAGAAAGAAGCTATTAAACAATCTTACTAGGTCACACGACAAATGCATTGAAATTGAATTAAATACATAATATATAGATTCTTTAATTTTTATTCCTCTCATTAGTTATAGTCAAGCTGAAGAAGTGAGTACTCATTTATTTCATTAGAAAAAGTGATCCGACTAAAGGCAAAGAATGGAAAGCAGAATAGTCACAAAATTTAAATAACTCATGTAACCATTTGATATGTTGTAAATATAAAATCTACGTGATTCACTAAAACTGAAAACGGGTATGTTTTCTCATGTCACTTAGGGGAAGTATTAATCTCAAATAAATATTTTGACACTTACATTGTTGTAATGATAAATATTTGTACTATTTATATACTGATTCATTCAAAAGAAATAATATATTTCAACTTATAAATATACTGCACAATATCATGATCAAAATCGTCATCCTGAAAACATGTAAACATATAAGAGACATCAATAATTAAAGAGTCAAATTTGTGTAGAAAACACTGTATTTTTTCATAATGAGACTGTTACTAATTCTCAGCATAATCCCCGTGAATTTTATTACAATTGTCAGAATTATTAACTAATTTTCTTATACCTGATGTAAATAACTCTTTGTGTGGATTATTCTTCTACAAAGCACACCCAAGAAACTATTAAAATAAATCTGATTAAATGGGCAGATAAATTCTCAATATAACTGTCTAATACTTTCATAAGTAAAAATTCTCTGCGAATATAATTTTACTATTGCAAAATTGTTCAATTTTTATAATTACAGTTCAAGGTTCTACTACAAATATTTTTCTATGTAGGTTACATTCGCTAAATACAATAATTAACTACAGTATTCATAAATATTTTTTTCGTGTTAACACATCTCTACAATAGTCCAACTGTATTTCTTCCATTTCATATAAAGAAGTGAGGCGTTTATTCAATCAGTGGTGATACTCAGGAGAATGACTCTCGTTGAAAACCCCCTTATTGGCGCCAATCAGAAGGTAATAATATGCTAGTCAGACACCAGTCAGACGATGATGAACAACTCGAAACGTGCCAAATCATAATTTCCGGGATTAGCAGACGTAATCTGCCCGAGTGTTAAACCCCTCTGGAACTTCGAAAGTCGTTTCTCCCTCCGCGAAATCAGACTACAACCGTGGACCCAGCTGGAAATTTGATTGGAGCAGGGGGTCATGCGGCCTGATATCCACCCTTATGGAGGGGTTATGAGAAGAGTTGGTCTGAGATGAGACGAGATAGAGAAACAGTCAGTCGGGGAATGAATTTTGAAGAAGGAGGTTGCGAGGAGACGAACTGGAGTGTTAGTTTGTTATAGAATTTAAACATGAGGGGTGGCATGAGAGAGTGTGTTAGTTGGACCGCGGTAGGCTGGAAATAGAATTTGGTTGGAGTCTTTGAGCAGATAGTGTGGGAGATTAGACGACAAGAGCTGCCAAATCAGACTGGCCCCAATCATCAGACAGAGACAAGGAAGGAGGACTGACTTTTAGTAAGGAAGACCCCGGTTCCTGGGTGCCTAGCTGCCTACCAAAACAGCAATCATGTGTGTCAGTGCCGATGCATCCAAATGCATAATGACCAATTTTCTTATTCACAACAATTCCCACATAAATCGTCCTTTAAATATATTGAGGCTTGCTAAATTAAATCTGAGCTAACTGTGGCATTTTAACGGACCCTACATATGTAATACTTGTAAATGCTTTAATAAACAATTTTTTAAAATCTCAACTTATTAAAATTGTACTAATTTAAATTGAAAATTAACTTTCCCCCCGCTTTGCAGAATATTTTTCACATAGTTTTCTCTTTTACACCAAGCCCACAAGACGCCGAGAGTAAATTTTAGTTACATTAATGTTTTGATAATTACATGAAAATTAAGATACTTTAATTTTATTATGGTCAGAAGGTTTAGCTTCTTATTATTCGGAAAGGTTGTTAATTAGTTAATTTCAAATCGAGTTTATATTTTTATGTACCCCATATCTTTTAATAATTATAGATTAATATAATAAGCCTTAAGTTATAAATATCTAAGAAACGCTGAATTTTTTTTAAAAAAAAGGTGATTCCGTCGTGAATTTCAGGCCTAATCTTTTCAAAGACCTATTGAAACATGCCCATTCAGGCAGTAGTGTATAAAATTAAAAACCTTTCAAATCAATCAAGACACATCATAACAACAAAACCCCCTCCAATATCTGAAAATTATAATATGTCGATAACAATACATCATCTCAACAAGTTCTGCTCCAAATTTTATTAAGTGAAGAACAATAAATAGAAAAAAAAACAATATGAACGAGATATGAAATCCATCAAAGACAGTCAAAACATCATAAAACTATTTGAAAAGTTGTGTCCCCAAATTGAAGTGTAACAATGGCACAAGTCAAAAAGGATAACTCCACTATAAATAAAATTAAATATTATAAATTCAAGATAATGCCCCAATTTAAACGTATTTATATATCTCACCATTTATGGCACTCAACGTTGTGGCTAGTATTCTCAGTACACCTTAAAAACCTAAATAGTTTTCCGAATCACGTCAAGAGCTGAAGTTGAAAGAAACTGAAAACATATTTGAATTTTTGAATGAAGTTATTGTCTTTGGGTTAAAAGCACTTTCTTAGAAATGTCGTGGACACTTCCTTTTGAACGAGGTAACTGCAATGTCTTGGAATTTATAAGTTGATAATTTGCTAGTTACACGGTATTTACTTTTGAAGATTTATACAAGAAAAAAAGTATTGACTTATGTCATAAAATCAGGTAGTTAATGGTTAAGGGATTTTTTCCTAAGAAATTTTGAATTTCTCAAAATTTAAAGCATTGAAATATTTGAATTATGTTTGGTTATTTACAAAGATACTATGTCGCATACGAATAGTGCGTTCGTGGAATTTATCACTCGAATTATTACAATTTTTTTCATATTTGTGAGAAATGTTTTAATTTTAAATCTGTTTGAGCTGGCGTCGGGGCGCGGATATTGCTTTGTTCATTGGTGCAGTTCTATCGGGTAGGTTCGCACCAACGGCCCGCTTCCTCCATTGTCCAGCTCGCTGGGCGTGCAGCAGATCCACTCTGCTCATCTGCCATTGACGTAAGCAGTGCCTTCAAAGCTATCGTTTAACATTATGCAATTTCCTTTGGTTTGGAAGCTTAATGTGGCAAGCACTAATTTCGTTTCCCACGCTACACAAAATTTATAAACTAATGTTTCAAGGAACAAGGGAGTCGAGATAATTTAGCTCAGGTTTTTCGTGGGCTACGAAACTCTGTTGTGTAACACAAGCTTATATATTATTAAAAATACTCTGATAACTAGCATCCTTGGGTGATGATTAAAAAATGTATTTATTACTTACATTACTGAACTACCCCAACTATGTTTGCCATAAAACTATGTCATAAAGTGTATAAATTCTCTTATTTTACTTTTTACAGGGGACTGAATCGCTTATCTGTAGCCCTACCGATTGTTAGCGATAAAAAATTACATAGTTAATTCGAATCTAATTAAAACACTTATCTTACTAAATAGGAAGTTGTATTTCCCGTATATCACAAAATAAGCGTCGAATAAATAAAATCAGAAATTTTTCATTATATATTACACAATATTAAGATGTTAACTGTTTCCGTCGGTATCCGTCGCATGCTGTTACCGTAATGAGCAATGTGCACACTGATTTTACGTAGTAAGTACAGACTTTAAGCACGAAATAATTATGCAAAATGTCCTAATGCAGATTATAAAAAAAATATTTATTCTGTCACTTGACATAGAAACACAACGAAAATTCTTACAGAAAGAAGATTCATGATATTGCACTTTCACCATTATTAATAGTGCTCTTGCCATTCATAAAATTTGTGGTCCGTATTGGTGTCTCTTTGATGGTTTTCTAATTCTGTCGCATAATTTTTAAGTTTTTTCTCCTGCTATTATTGTTCTTTTGTCATTAACATCCTTTATACTGAGCTAAAGAGAAGATCAGGACATTCAATAGCTATTTTCCGAGTTATCTGGCTCCTGTTTCATTTTTCCCAAGGACGTCTGTCCAATAGATACGGCATGTCAATGTCAATGGTTGAAAATCTTCTGGATACTATGGGTTAACCTGAAATATGAAGCACAGTGTAGCCATTTTGATGTTATTTGAGAGATAAAATCGTTACATTGGACCCCGACGGATATTTTCCAATTCTGAGGAAGCCATTGTCAACTCAATAGTTGGTCTTGAAGTGCTATATTATGCCGTCTATTATTATAATTTCTGCTTTTATTAACTTTACCTTCCTGTTTATATACAATTGCAACGATCAAAAACATCAGCTTAGGATTTGGCGTTGCGAAGTCAAAAGAAGGGAGACAGTATTGGAGCCAGGGGTAATAAAACATTGGCATCACGGCGCGCCTGGGGTGTTTTCCAACTATGGTGACATTTTGTGGCATCGGGTGGTGTTTTTTTCCCCAAAAACCGTGGGGTGAGAAGAGTAACCATAAATGTGATTGGTTACTATCCATCCCTGCAACTTTTGGGATATGAACTAAAGAAGTGGGGAAGAGATATTAAAAAAACTTGCAAAGAGATTTTCGGGACAGATGATTGGAATTTAGATGAGACGAAAGCGTTGATCAGATGAGATAGAGGCAGGTTGAGGAGACGAGCAGATGATCGACATTATCGGCCAGGTAGTCCGAGGAGAATGTGATAGACTGGAAATTGTCCTGAACCAGGAAGAATAGCAGAGGCGTCATTGATTTGGATGGAGTACGACCCAAATAGGAAGAAATTTTGACGATAAAAACGTTGAAGGTCCATTAGTTTTTGAAGTTATCTGTGGAGAGACTGAGAATTTGTGGAAGTTAGCTGCGAAGAGATGAAGAGTAGAGTTGTTAATTTGTTGGAAAGTGGTTATTGATTGGTAAAGTGGTTATCAAGAAGCTATCGTAGAGATTGAGTAGTTAGATGTTGGAAATTGTTAAGAGTTGTTATTGAGTGGTTATGAATATTTTGCTAAGAATATCAGGGCAGTTGTCGAATGATTGAGAAAGAGGAATTCATTAAAAGAGATTTCAGGCTGTTAGTTAAATTGTCGAGTGAACAGAAACACCTGGTGGTCACAGATACGAGGCGTTCAGCCAGCGGTAGCAATCCTCCAATTCCAGAGGCAGAAAGTTATTGACTTCAAAGGATTCCGGCCAGATCTACCTTCGAGTTTGAATGTCGGTAAAGTCCTAAACGAAACCTTAAATCCCTCAATTCCATCCACTAATGCCATAGTAGCCATTGATACCATCAATTAGTGTTCAGAATATAAAGACCAAATATCTAGGCCCATCATTCCTTGAAGGACAGAATCAATTTTTTTCAAATTTTAATTTATAAAGTTCAATTCATTTTCTAAAATGTATATTTCGTTAAATACCAGGAGATAAGTTTCTTTTGTTGTTGCTAGTTAAATATATTTTAAATTTTAATATTTCTTATTATTTATTCTCCTTGCTCTTTAATTCAAAGTAAAATCGAAATTGCTCATACAACATTACATGCTTTTTAATAAATTTATTTGTACTTCCAAACGATACTCTCTCTCTCTCTCTCTCTCTCTCTCTATATATATATATATATATATATATATATATATCATGCCGTCTATTATAATTTCTTCTTTTATTAACTTTATCTTTCCGTTTATATCTGAATAAATTTACTCTTCCGACTTGGCGAAGCAGCGGGCATATGCTCTTCGCCGAGTGTATTATTGTGCGTACACCCACAGCGACGAGTTGATTGGAGTCGACTCAATCATCGTCGTCGCGTCGTAAAGGATAGAGGTGTGTCACGTCAATATTTATATATATATATATATATATATATGCATGCGAGTGGGATCTACACCATACGGTGTCTCTCACATCCAAGCTTCCACATACTTTTATCTTCATC
Organism: Eucriotettix oculatus; assembly: GCA_034510155.1. NCBI lineage: Eukaryota > Metazoa > Arthropoda > Insecta > Orthoptera > Tetrigidae > Eucriotettix > Eucriotettix oculatus. The sequence goes on along the minus strand of CM067376.1, from coordinate 132,927,241 downwards.
CCACATATGTCTGACTTGCATTACTGCATTATTTTTTCTTTCGTTATGGGGGTTGCAACTGGAATATACTTAATAGCCACCGTTCCTCTGGCATTCGTCTCAAATGACCATACCAATTCAACCTCCATATTTATATTATATTTAAAATATTTACTGATCCTTGGCCGCCCTCTTATGTTCTTACCCCACACACTTCCCTTTAATTATAATTTTACAAGACTCTCCTGTCTTAAAACGTGGGCTATTAACCCATCCCTTCTCTTTATCAACGTCCTCCATATTGTTTGTTCTGATTTTCAACATTCTCCTATAGCACCACATTACAAAGGCACCTACCGTCCACGTTTCACACCCATATAACGCCAACATTTTTAGCAATGATTTCCTAATATTCACACTTATATTACCCTAAGTACATTCCTCTTTTTTTTCGCGAAAGCCTTTCTTGCCTAAACTACCCTACTCTTTATGTCTACTATACTTCTACCATCCCTAGTTATTACGCTGCCCAAATAGAATTCCTTCCGTCAAAATATCCGGTCCCTGTCTAACGCCCTTTGTTATTCCTCTGTTTCAATATTACACTCCATTACCTTGGTTTTCCTTCTATTAATCCTCATATAGAACTCTTTCTCCATGACCACGTTCATGCCATTTATTTGGTTTCCAAGTCTTCTTCTGACTCTCCTAATACTACAATAACAGCGGCGAAGCGTAGTGCTTTTCTTTTTTCTTTTGCAGTATGATTCCTTTTCTATATTCTGTTTTAACTATTTGTATCGCCTGTTCTGTACAATTCGGCTAACTCATTCGCAAAATTCTCGTTAAACTATTATTCGTGAATATTCATTTACGTTAAAGAGAACGAGTGGTTGTCTTTAATTACCAAAGATTTTACTTGCCAGGGAAGAGAAAATATTCTCGAATTGAAACCCGTTCTTCTAATAACTAAATTAATATATTCTCATTTAAACTAAAGGTACAATTTTCTTTCTATTACTGATCTGCATCCTCCTATTACAAAAATCGATATTTTATAGTAATACTTTCATTGAGCGCTGTAAATATAACGTTTTACTGTTACCGAAACAAAACATGCGTCAAATATACATAAATTAATGATTCAAATTTCATTATTCATTAAATAATTCCCCTATTATAGTAATCTATTTCGGTGTAAATTACATGTACATGCACTTACTTGAGAGATTAGGCATTTAGAAGCAGCAATTAGGTGCTAGTGCCTGATATGAAATTCTGTTTCATGTTTCTGATTAAGCGGATATGGTAGTTCGCTTCGTTGAAATTCAGATATCTAAGACGGATCAAACGCAAAAATTTTACATAGCCAGGAAATATACAGTAATTTCCTTAAAGTTAACGTACTCGGTTATTTCCGCATTAAAGGCCATCCATCACCCTCGAAAACAATATATTGCAAAGAAATTTAATAAAGTATTATTAATTGATTAAATTTGTAATTAATTTTGTCTTATTCAATTATAATCATTTATTATATATATATATTACAATCGGTATTATAATATTATAAATATTTCACAAGAAATATGAACAATTGTCTGAATAAATTTTAACTCAAAATGTCTGTCACAGGGCTAAAAATTTATATGACGTTAAATATATAATACATTATATAATAAACATTATTTAAACTACATCAGACGAATTTCATACTTGATTTTGTGACATATGCTTTTTATTACTTAGCTTTCACCATTACGATTTTTGAATTCACATGTTGTACTTCACTTTTATTCTTCTCTCAGTATGAGTAAATTATTCCTGAAATTTTTCCGTCGAGTTTTGTTATCCACCGTATTTTTCTGGATTTGCTATTTCACCTTCATGGAGATTCTCTTTATTTTCCTGGAATTTGTATTTCAGCCTATAATTGGGCACAAATGGAGCCTGTCAGCACAATCGTAGGCAGTTATTCCGTGAAATATGTTCTGGGAACACATAATTATCCCTTAATTTTAGTTTTTCGTTTATTTGAAGTGCAGAGGAATTCCAAGTAATTCTCGGAACTACGCCTGTTTTAATTGAAATACATGCAATTTTCTATGTACAGCATCGTGTTCATTACAGAGCTCTATTTGAAGAATCTTAATAGCACAGCGAGAGGGCTTTGATGCTACGCCAGGCGAATCTACTTCCGAATGGATTAGCATCTCACTTTGTGCCGCGCGTTTCTCACTGTCAATAAACTCTCCAGCTTACTGGAACTCGTACATGGCTGGTTTCGCGAGGACTGTGCTAAAGTTAAGCGTGCGCACTTGTTGACAGTTATTTACAATTTGTTGTGTATTCAATAACAGGCGCTCAAGTTAAAATGCCTTATTAGTCATGTTTTGTAATACAATTTTATTTGGAAGATGAGCAAAGAAATAATGAAAAATTACAGGACGATGAAAATACTGAGACAAATTTTATAACTGAAAAGATAAAGAATAAATTATTTTTTATCTTGATAAAGATTTTATTGGTCTTCATTTTAAATGTAACGAAGACTACATCACTGCAAATGATCTGTTAAAATTGAAATTATTTTAAAATAAATTTTCTACTTGTCTGTTAGTTAACTAAAGTTTAGAATTAAATTAAGTGCCAGTACAGACAGTATAATTATTACACATTGTGAGAGCTCGTCAGGAAAATAATTTGTGGATCAGTATATTAATTGAATAATTTGAAATAAAAACGAATAATTATCTGATATTCACAGATTCAGGCATCATGATAAGTAATACGTGTATTGCTAATAAGGTAAGTAATTGCACTTGCACTCACGTTGAATCACCCCACGCCATCTGACAAATATGGTGGCGGAACGAATCTTATAAATTGACTCATACTCTCCAGAAGCAAGTCATCGAAACGTTTCTCTACATTAATTCTACTCGGTTAGAAGCTCAAGAAATGTTAACAAAATTTTTACACCCAACAGTTTCTGGTGTTATTTTATAAGTATTTAATGTGGGCGGTGTTTTCCGTGTAACTAAAGGCATTTGAAGTTGTATTTCTAAAGTCATTACTTTTTATCATGGAAAAGGTCACTCACAATTCTACACCACTGCAGAATTTTATTTCCTTAAGATCTTGGATTCTACACATTTCAGTATCTTCCACGCATATATTTTACTGAATGAAAATATTAAATCTGTTCAATGCCAAAAGAAAGTAAATTTTTTTTGAGGGATTGTAAAAAAGTTACGTCTTATTTGATATCTTACAAAAGCAAAGAAATTAATATTTACCCTTTCTATCCGTATGTTTAATTTAAAAAAATATTAGTTCTTATTTTATGTAACAAATAACTAATGCGCATCATAGACAGTTGTTGAAGATTGTTCCATCTACTTTTACATTCCTCCGATCGTTCAAACGCCAAAGCAGATTCAAATGGACTAAATTAAATTAAATTTACGCTTTATATCTTAAGAAAACTAGTATCTAATTTTATAAGCGCCGTTTCAAGTTTTATTCCTACCTCATATTCTCAATTCCGTCAACACGCATAGAATAGAACCAAATTAATCATATTCTTCTGATGCAGTTTCTTGAAACTGTATATTTCTAATCCATTTGTTTCAGTATCTTTAAAGAATCCTGCAATGCGTTTGGTATGCATTTCACAATACTGCCATAATTTGAAGTATCAGAATTCGTGTTACAGGCGTATAAATATGTGATCAGTAATAAAATGGCCAGAACGACAACTTATGAAGGATAAAACATTTTCGTTTAATGCAACTAATCTATAAATTACAAAATGTCCTCTAAGTCCATCCTAAAGTATGTGGCTTTTGTTCAAACGGTAAGAGTATATTTTTTATCTTCCAAATTTCTCTCCGCTTTTGTCAATATTCATTAGTGAGACAATTTCCGTCCAGTTTCAAACGGCCAAGACACGAGCCCATTTAATTGAAAGGGGAACATAATTGCATCAAGATACCCGAGCCTTTAAAATAGCTTTTCTGTCGTCTCCGTAAATATCTATTTGAAGATAAACAATGTTTGTTCGTACAGAAATAAAATCCTCTTCTCCACATTTTTTCCTCGTCATTAATAAATCATTCGTTAAATACTAAGGCAAGTTACTCTGCTTTCACTATCGTTATAATCCAAAGAAGCTATAATGCATTTAATGTCTCTAGAGGATCTACAATAATGATACTAAACTTTCTCTATGTAAAGACGTCACATTTGCAATAATTTTTAATCTTCAACACGAGTATTTTCTATGTGTGAAAATATTTGTCAGCTTCACAAAAACATTAATAATTAATGACTGTGGAAATGTTAGTAACAGTAATAATAATAATAAAATACTTGTTTATTAGTTTATTAAGAACAAGTGCCATCCCTAATATTTTCCAAACGATGAATGTAAAATTTTCTGCCTGAAATATTATTGTTATTAAAAATTAAATTTTAATTATAAATTTAATATATGCGTAGAGTTGAAGAAATTTATTATACGGTTTTTTATTGTTTATATTAAATAAATTTATCGGTTTTCTAATCACTTTTAAAAATAAAGTATGTACTTGATAGTTTTATTTGCTGAGTTATATAATAATCAACCATATAGTCTCAGATTTCAGGTAGGACCCTGTTTTGGGGCGTAATACAGCAGTGTGTCAATTTATGTCACATTATCATTTTGAAATATACCAAGTATGGTAACGCTATAAAATGGATACTTATTTGTAATGGTGAAAACATATGGGTTCTATTATTGACCAAAGCGTCCACAGTTTGGAAGCGAATTAGTTTTAAATTTAAATGAAATGAACAATAAGTTCATACTTATCCCATTTTTAATCAAATAACTCAAAATAAAATACTATGACCACAGGTTTTCCCGGTATATTTGTTGCATTAGGAACTCTCGGGCTTCCGTCCGGTCGGATGCCCAAAATGATATCTTACAGTAGCACTTTTTTAAGACAAATATACTGAAATATACTGAATAAATAAAATAATTGAAGACATGATACTGAATACGTCGGATGTTAAATCCCATCGTTAAAGAAATAACTTGTTGTAAGTCATACTGAATAAATTTCAACAATTTATCAGTTAATTTAATTATGTGGGACAATAAGAACGCGGGTCTCGTAATGTGTAAAATATCTTGACTCGGAATTCTTCCTGCCTTAAAAAATTATTAAGACAAATATAAGGATTGATATCCAACAAATAGTCAATGAAAACTGAGATAATATTAAGAATAGAGGTCAGAGGAATCCACTCCTTGTTGAAAATATAAATTATAAGACATCTAACTGATAAATATATAAGTAAATGTCACGTTTTTATCATTAATTTCATATATTAACAAAAATAAACGGCCATCCATATCAAAAAGTTTCTTTAAAGTATTTTATGAAACAACGTTACTACTAAAAATCAATCATTACACTTAGTAATCTTCAATCGTTGATAGTAATTGGATAAAATTATTCATTTAAATAAATACGAGAACGTCTAGCCATATTTCATTCCCTATACTTCTCAATATTACGACTATATTGTTACGAGAAATTATCGTATTATATCTTCTTTAAGTTAATTTTACTTTCTCATTCTTACTTAAACTCATTTAATTTCAACTTGATTATTTTTTTATCCGTAGCGGTTCTGACTATTGTAAATCAACCAGACAATATTACTAACGTTATCTTGGTAATCTCAATTGTTGAGATGTGTGGCAGAAAAATTGCAGAAACGAGAAAGACATTTTCGTTGCTGGAGAGGTTCGATGTATTTAATGCATAGTGATTGCTGATTTTTTAAAGGTGATTTTCTGTAACCATCCCAACAGGGATCACGTCTGAGAATACTTATCCGCTATACATCAATGTGTGAGCGTCACTTCAAAATTGGATATGGAAACTAGGTCTCTTAAATATCGACAGGATTTGAACCCTCGACCTCACTGATCTAAGGCAACGAGGATAACCATTAGACCAGTAGCATATAGAAAGTCTCCCAAATTTAATTCGTCTTTTAAGGCTCAATATTCATCAAATTAAATGAAAATTTCAGATTCAAAGGCAGCAGATGAGGAATTTTTGGGATTAGAGAGACGCAGTGTAGTCGTTCCCATAAGGCCTGAGTATTAATAACTGTCAGGCACCAGGGGACGATGGCCTGTGATTATTTCGCCAAGGTCAGCCCCTTTCATCAAAATTGCGGATTTACGATCTTTGAAAATTAAATATGATCTGTGAAGACACGTCACATGAGGTGGCGTTTTATCATGTAGAGGGGTCAAAGAATTGCAGGAGGCAAGAAGGTAAGGAAGTTGAAAGGAAGAGGAAGTCTAGAAAAGAGAAAGTGAGTGCACGTTGGAAATTAGAACGAGGAAGCCTGAGGATAAGAGAGATGAAAGAATAAGTTCAGATCTGAAGCTGTAAAAGGAACTTGGGAAGAGAACAAATGATGGTGGTTTGAATATTTATGCCAAAAACATGAATCAGAAGTAAAGAAGACGCTTTCACTATTTCCTAAAACAAACGCCAACTAGCACAGGAAATAGATCTCAGGTAAAATCTTCCTCAGAGATCTGAACAAGGGCGCCGATACTGAATACTGTTTTCCGAAATTCTAATCGGAATGAAAAACCAATGACGAGCAAATACAGAGTCTGCTCGAGGATTACACAGTTCGTGAGGCGGAAGCAGAACAACGCCTGAACGGAAGCTGAACAACAAGGTTCGTTCCATCAGCATATAAAAGTGATCTCTGAAACCTCTTTTTGCCGCCTAACAGTAACTAACTTTGATAAGTGTAGATAATACCATGAGCTAAGCCATTGTCGCTTTCAATATTTAATTTTCCGTAAATTTCCATTTTTTACATTTATATAGTGCAGGGCCCAAGTGGTAATTTGAGTCGAATATATATATATATATAAGAATATAAAATTTGTTCATATGGAAATAACTACAGTACTCTTTACAGTCCACAGGAGGTCTCTGATTTTTAATCTAACTAAATTTATATATATATATATATATATATATATATATATATATATATTTCTAGCATTGATTGATCTCTTCTTTGGTTATTGAAAATAGGTTTAGTTAGGTAATTTTTTGTAAATATCGAACAAATATTCCTGATCCCGTTACCATTACGTGTTATTATTTCTCGCACATATAAAAATATCATTTTAAATAAGGTGTTTCTAAAAACTTATGTACTACGGTATGAGTAATTTCTTGGAAACCGGCTTGTAGTTTCGGAAGAAACTAATTTCTTGTATCTGTCTCTTCCTCATGAGTGCCCACGCAGAAAAACGAAGTAAACTTCCAACATAAATCCAAGGCTTGATTTATTTCCTTCCCTTTTTCACTTTTTTCTCTATATAATAGTCTGGAAAGTTGCCTTTTAAGACATCTACGAAAATTATTTGCGCACTGGAGTAAGAAATCAGACCAGGGATATAAAGCTTAAACGCAACTCATGAACACCTTAGCAAAGAATTATTGAAACGAGAGGAAACTTCCGTTCCAAGTCTTTCAGAACTTCGAAATATAAATTTAGAACTTCCCTATAGACGTTAACACTCTTGCTTCGATTCATACATGAAATACCGGTTACATCGGCGTCAAAAATTATTTTCTTAAGACACAGAAATATTCGCGCCTGTAATACAGTTTCGTACTCTCACTATTCAAATTTTGTAGGTATTCTACATTTCGTCATAAAAATTATATTTATGCCGTAAATGTCATATCAATACTTATAAAACTGCTATGGAAATATGAATATTCTCACGCTTCAATGAACTTTTCATATTCCTCTAAAGACAGTGTACTTAAAAACTCAATTAATTATGTAAAATATTAGGAGAATCATATAGGAAAAATAATTCTAGGAAACATGTATTAGAATATAATTAATCTAAAATAACGTTATGTGACATCATTGTAGTCCTTTTTATATGGTCACAGGTCATTCTACTGCTATACAACGCTTGTGACATTGGAGGTCGAACAGATTATGTAATGAATTAAACTATAAAATAATTAAATATGTTTCCCCCCCCTAAGTCAGTTTAATAAACGGTTCTGAGTTTGTCAAGGACAGCAATTTATTTTCAGACGTCAAGCGAAAATCATTTATTAAATAAAACGTATGCGTCAACGTGTTCATAACTTAATTACCAAGTATGTAAGAATTTTGAACCGTTGAATGAATTCATAATTTACCGTACGTGCATCCAAAAATGTGCTCGGTATCTGGAGTGTTAAGTATAAGATGATATTTTGTAACAAAATCACAAAAGGATTGGTGCAATGAAATTATGAATTTCGTATTATCTGTGATAGTCTGGTTTCGCTTATTACGTTATGCTTTACATGATTTCTCCAAATATTTAGTTTGTTTAACCATGTATATTATTAACTGAATTCGTTTTACTGGAAACGGATTCACTCACGAGATAATGAAGTAATTTTAACGCTGCTTGCAAAAGGTCAATAAAAATATTTATCTCCACGGTGTATTTTAGTAACGTTTTGCAGTCATTATTTTGGTATGGTTCTCTTTTTTATATTATCCTGTGATAACATCTTCAAATTATTTAATTATCCGTAGTAATTAAGCGACACTAACTCTTTAGCTAAAAGTAAATTAAGACGACTGCATTATACTTCATTAATACTACAGCAATAAGGGTTATTAAATACTTCAAAATCATCAATATTATCCCCTAGGTCTTTTAGTTCAAATTTAATCGACAATTTTTTCACTATCAATCCGATATCTTTCGGGTCATTGCGAACGGACTGCTATTAGAACGAAATTTGATCTTCTCATAAAGTTGTAATTGTGTCCGAGATTATATTCGCTTTTAACTGAGCCGCGCACGTACTTACAACGAAGACGAAACCTTTGTAGGGGTTACTCCGCGTCCAGTTGAAAACTTTGATGTCTGCCGGCTTGAAATCCCAGGTAGAAATGTTTCAGGATGATTAGCTCATTCAATTCACTGCTTATTTTCTTCGACCCTCTGATGTCAACTTCTCTCTCTTCTAGTTTCTCGTTTCCATTCTTCTCCTTCTTAAAGCCACCTGACTCTAGCTTTACTCTGATTTAATTTTCAGCTCTCTAAACTCTCGCTTCCATTTTCTACTCCCGGTTGTTTTTAATTTCCGTCCGTAGTATCTTCAGAATTTCTTTTGTGCTCTCATTGCCTATGGACTTTATAAGCACGTTATAACGCAACATATCAATCTTTTATTTACAAAATTAATAATTTTATAAAATGTAATTAACAAATAGATTATTGAAGTATATGACCTTATGAATTAAAGAAAAAACCTGAACCAAATCCCCTACGGGTGGGCAGTAACAAAAGGTCGAACAACGTGGATAAATATTACGTTTACTTTACAACTATTATTTCTAACACGATAAAAGTTGAAGATAAGAATGGCATGGAGGCTACAAATAATTATGAAGAATTTTGTGGCACTTATGAAGTCTCCTTCTTGGATTTATCTAGCATTAGAATATATATTAATAAGAATAGTCAACATATAAGGCTGTATATAAAAATTCTTAAAATAGATTTATGTATAAAACATTGAAATTTGAAAACCTCTATGCAATTTAAAGAACACAGCAAAGCTTTTATGAAGATAATTTATTTCTATTTTCAAAAATTTGGAGTTTGGAGGCAATGTTTGAATTTATGAAAAATTTATTTATTATTGATTTGCCCGGGCTACTTAAAGTTACAAACAAAATATCATCAACGTTGGTTTATTCCGGGAAAATTTAGTGACAAAAGGAAATTAAGGGGTAATAATTGTAAGTCGTTATCTTAGAAGCGCCGTTGACATATCCTTCTAATGCGCATAAAAGTTATTTTAGAGAAATCTTTGTTTGTGGTATGTGCAAATAAAAAGCCGCGTTACGCAAAAAGATCCGCTTTTGCCGTAGTATTGCGATCGTGTTATTTATATCTGAACTTTGTTAAATGGAATTGTCACACTTACGTTTTTAATAATCCAATAGAATTTTCGCTTTAGTTTAAATATCTTACAGCTTTTCTTTGCATTTAATTTATCGAAATCATTTCAATTATTACTTTCATCCAACTGAGCCAGTTTACTGCTTTACGTTTCACAATTTGTATACGTTATTATCCTCCGGGAACATTTACACCGTGAAGTGGCAGTTCATATTTCCTCGCTATATTCAAGTGTTGACATAGCCTGTTTCTATGCCAATTTCAAAAGGGTATTCGAAAGCGTTGTATAAATTTACAACCACTCCAAGAGCTAATTCCTGAGGGATGATATTCACAAAGAAAATCTCAATAAATTCAACTGGATCCCATGCATCGATAATATTTAATAACTTTATTTCTCAACGGTTTACCATTTTTTATTTATAATATTGAACAAACGAATTATTTTAATACTATGTTATTATAATAGAAATTATGCTGTTGTTAGGTGAAAAATATATTTAAATGATTGGTTAACGTTATATTAGAAGAAATATTTTGAATCAGGTTCCTCATTTAGAAAGTATCGAATAATCTGCATTTCGACAGGCCAAATGATTATTTTATGTCTTATGAATAAATTCATGAAAAGTCACAATGCATATTAATGAATTGTATATTTTCTCCAAGCCATATAAAAGTTTAAAGAAACATGATTCAAGGCTCAAGGGAAAATATTTTTGAAGGTAAAGGGCAACATGAAGAGGATCCGAAAACTGGCAACTCCCATTTAATATCATAGGAAAAGAATTTGGAAAGGAGGAATGCGGAAGAGAGAACGTCTCAATAAATAAATTCTATCAATTTCCTTCTCGCTTTCTCATTTCAGTCTTGCTACCATGCGTGAGCGTTCCGATCACTTCTATCCTCAAATCCAATAATCGATTTTTATGAACTTATACAAATAATTAGGAAATTGATTGTGTATCCGACCCCTCATATCTCGAAAAAATTAAGAAACTTGTTGTGCAGGAAATAAAACCTTGGAAAGAATCAAATGATGGCATTCCCATTTCTTGCAATCATCCACAAGAATAACAATTTAATTTTTAATGTGATAATAAGATATCATTTGATAGTACTTTCAAAAAGTACGTCGCATAATCCTATATATGCATTGAAAATCATTGATAAATTAACTAATTAGAGGCAGGAAATAGGCACTTTAATGTTCTTTACATGACAGCAAATTTATAATAATTCTAAACCGTACCAAAAAAAAAGTGGTTCGTCTGATAAGGTCAATTTTGAGCTTAATAGGAAGAACATTTAGAGATTTAAAATTCGAATAATATTCTTGTTACTTTATTTTTTTACGTAATAATACCGTATACCTTTCACAAATTCATAATTTTATCCTCATAAAACCCTAAACATATTTGAATATGTTGTCTACGTCGTATAGTATCACGTAGTAAGAAAATTTTTCAGATCTTACCAAGTTCTTCATATTTCATTTCTTATGTTCTGAATAGAGAAGTGAGAACCAATCACAACGAGGGAGCAATTCAATTGGCTGCCGAAGCAATCAGTGGCGTAAATAGTCTGAGCGCATAAGGCAAGGGGAACACCCTAATCAAATTGTCAACAAGCGTCTCTACGCACCTGTCTGAGAGAGACAGCAAATTAAATCAACCCGCCAAACGCTATCAGGGGCTTGTATCCCCCACAAAAATATTCACGGCGAATGTATGTTTAGAACATTTACTCTTTAGTTGACTTTAAGTTTAAAAACTTGTGAGATAATGCCGCAATTGTTTTACTAACATGTATTGGTAATTAACTGTTAAGGTTACGTTATTTTAATAGTCTGTTCGGACTATTTATATATGTATAAAGGTATTGAACATAATTTGGTCCTTGTTGCTGTAGAGCAAGGAGTAAAGTTTTACCGATAAAATGTTTTAATTACTTTCACATTTTTAGTATAAGTAGTAAGTATAAGTATAAAATCATATTCCATAAATCCTATAGAGAAGCACAAGCTTCAAGGATGTGGAACGAGTCAGAGAATTTACATAGGTTGCTTTATTAATATTAGAATATACTGTAACTATTGATTACTTTTAACTTATAATAAGATTTTCTTAAGTTCTATACAGAAGACATACAATTTGTACCTTATATATAAAATTGATAAATATTTTTACATCCTATACTAAAAAAATTAGTGTTCTAATAATGTTCTTACATAATTATAAATATCTACCCTATGATACATTCAGCTTCATAAATTCTTCAACAGAGTAGAAGGAGTGGCTTAGTAAGAACTTAGTTAGTTCATATTTGAACTTGTTTGGATTTATTTTTAATTGTTTAATGTTTAATACTTTTCGTCAGTTTATGCATATACATAGTCTTCTACCCCCTCCCCTTCGAAATTATTTTTTTTAAACATTCAAGAAAACCTACGTTATAGTAAACGAAAACTGTCCTAGTAAAGACTCGTATGAAATGATAGTTTACAGTTATAGACAAAAATAATGGAGATTACCTTAGGTGTAATTTATTGTTAAAATAAATTCTGGGTTACACGTGACAGTCGCTGATGAATACCTATTTTCATTTATTTCAATCAATGATTTAGACCAACGGTGGGCAACTCCCGGCCCGCGGGCGACATCCGGCCCTCGTGTGAGATTTGTCCGGCCCATTAACTAATTTCACTGACATGTTTCCAAATATATATATTCAAATGTCATTAATTTTATATGTAAAATGATGTCCCTCTTCACCAGTACTTATTGTTAATTATCGATACGAATTTGGAAAGTTCCTTACGTGTAGCAACATCATTTTCACCAAAGTCAATCTGAATTTTCTCATTAATTAAAGTTATTATTTTATTACATTTAATACCAACGCTAAGTATACTTACATTTCTGTACATTCCTTTTTTAAATAAATACTACTACTATCAATTGATTTCGTTTTGGATCCTAATTTTTATACGCCCCCTACAAACAGTGGTAGCCGACCTCTTATTTGGACAGTCTGCCTGATATACATTACGTAAACTAATAACAGTAAATATTTTTTTAAGAAAAGAGTAGTATAATTTCTAAATAGAAGTGAGAGAGTGTGTTTATTTTCTCTTAATAGCGGTGATGAAGCGTTGAAAGTGAACTTTCAGGATGTGTAAATAAGGCAGTTGTATTCATACAAATACTCTCATTAAAAACTGTTTCAGTTCTTGCGTTTCTCCCACGGGAAAGAATCCGGCTGCACGAATTAATTCTTACTTCCAGTCTTGTCAAATTTTCTATCATCCTACAATTTTACCACTTTGTCCTCCTCCTCTGCCGAATATATATTGCATTGCGCTAAATTAAATTCTTACATTCAAGAAGATCTACGTCAAAACAATAAATTTAAACTGTACTCAAAGATTTTTCGACACTTCTGTTTTGCAGTACTTTGAAGAGTCGCGTATAAATTGACAGTTATATACTGTATTTGTTGAGGTGAGGAACACCAGCTCTCATGACGAAAAGAAGTAATATTAATTAAGAAACAGCCAATTTGTCAGCAAATAATTTTATATTTATTTAGAGTCTCTACGACGTATGGTCTACAGTTGTGGATTACATTAGGTATCTAAACATAAATTTACACAAACAATTATAATTTCGAGTTCAGAATACAGTATTACGTTAAAATATAAAAACTACAGATTTCAATTATATAATAAATAAAATATACATTTCAAATGAATACATATATTTAAGAGTGGATAATTTTGTGTAGTGGCCAGCATCCTCTCACGATTACGGCTTAATTGAATATTATCAATTAGTAAGCTCAAAAATAGTAATACAAAAATTAATTTTTTTCTGAAAAGTACGTCGAATATTTTATGAATATACTTGTACCAATCTTCACATTTGATATTAAAATACACACATTTTGTCCCAAGCCCATCTATCTTCAAAATAATACTTTTGATTGGCAAAATGTGAAAATTTAGGTTGGGATAGTCGATTATTTCTCAAGACTGATGAGAGAAATGCTCATTGTGAAGAGTGACACAAGTAATTTTCACAAAATATGCGACGCACTCTTGCTACAATAATTTAATTTTTGTATTACATCGTTTGCCATTGTTGACATTTAACGGCCTATGTTGAATACTCATAGTTAAAATTCAGTTTAGCCGTAACCATTGGAATTCGCACTTCAAGACGGAAAATTATTCATTTAAAATTTACATCTATTTTATTTATTATATATTTGAAATCTATACTTTTTATATTTTAGCGAAACATTTGAACTCAAAAATATAATCATTTTTGTAAATTTTTGTGTAATTACTTGATGAAGTCCACAAATGTGGACGAAACGTCGTAGATGTATTAAGTGAATAAAAATTATTAGCTTCCAATTTGTCTATAATGTTTACTTAATATTACTTAACTGTCAGATATTATTGAAACGTAGTAAAAGATTTAAGAAACTTAACTCTACCAGTATTGATTCCAGGCGTCTTAAATATTGATGTTCGTGCCCTGATCCTAATCCACGCTATGAAATATAGAGATGAAACCTAAAACTTGGGAATTCCTCTTTTTTATTATTCTATTATAGTAATATTTAATCCAAAGTTGGGCAAAAAGTCAAATAAGAAAATGTGAGTGAATTCTCTTAACGTTTAAGAAATTTTAATATGAAATTAAAGTGTTATATCTAATGATATATTCTCTATGGACATTGTTATTTAACAGTGTAGTCATGAATTTCTTTGTGTTTACGATTATTAGCTCCCGAGACAATTATGTAATTATGAGTAATTAGGAGGTTCACGTGAGTAATATAACTAAAATATTACAGATGATATTTTTCAGTATCCTGAAAATATATTCATAAGGTGGTTATTAGATATGATTTCCGTCACCTTATTCTCTTTCTGGGATTCTGTTTAATCTATATTTGAACAGTATTATTAAGAAGTGAAACACTGGCGGCTCTTGAATTTTAAATTTATTTCCTACATTACCCCAGTTTTACGAGGTTAACGATGTAAAATACTACTATTATTACTACAACAGCGACAGTTATACCAATATTCTGCGGCCAATGCCCCGACTTGTAATATGACACATTAATACTTACAACTACATCGTCTAATTTCTTAAAGCGGAATAATTTACCATCAATTTAACACATTTTATAACAAACAAAATTTCAGTCGTACTTCTATTTTAAAAACTTTATTTTATATAAAAAAAATACACTTACAATTGCAGTATTGTACGCAGTTCGTGGGGTAAGTTTGCTCACCATAAAATAAAAGTTTTCGAAGTAGCTGCCGTTAAATGTTATTGTCTTTAAAAATAATCTTTTAATATGATTTAAGAAAATATACTACACAAAATATAGGAATAACATTTACCTTTCGAAAATGTGAACTACTTGAAAATAAGAATTTAAATTACTGAATTGTTCAAATTTATTTTCATTACTCTGTATAGTAGCAATGCACGGTGCAAACCTGCAGTTAGCACGGAATGTAGGCAATTTGACGAGCTTTTCGGGTAGGGCAGGGGGATGTTACGGAATTTTCGGAATGTGCATCTATCATTCCACAAAAAAAAATAACTTGTGATGAGAAAAGATTTTCATGCAGATAGCTGGTTGCATAGGCAGAAGCAAGTGCGTAACAAGTTGAACCGTTGAAATACTTCCAAATCTAAGCATAAATTCGCAGTTCATTCCTGTACAAAATTATTACTACCTCAATTGGAGTTGAATTAATTTGACAATATTCCCTTATCGAAGTACTCTCCTCTTTCATAAATTAATCATATAATATTATACAAAACTTTCGGAACAAGCGCAATGGTCCCAAGGGAAGGGGCAGTGTTAGTCTGGCAGTCTGCAAGGATTAATGGCTTTTAGGGCGCCAATGCCTGCTGGATGTGAAGTTGATCAACCGAATTTTTATACAGATACGTACCTAACTGAGAGGTGTGATCAATTTTTGCACACTTTATTTCTGGTTTACGACAATTAGCATAGAGTGGGGTGAAACACCTTTGGTTCATTCTCTGTTCCCTTTGAGAGTGACTCGAGAAAAAGTAACAACATTATTGCACTTGTGAAAGGCGCCAGAGTAATAAGTTTTGTTTATTAACGATCTCCCAATTCCACTACCACAGGTCATCAATATCCTGTAGAAACATAAGCAATAAATACGTAATATAACACTTTCTTATTTTCGTTTTTCACTATACATAATTTTCACTATCCGTCAGGGTCCAGCATAACTTTCAGAAAGGAACTCTTATCCTATTTATTCCTTGACTCCCTCAGCCGAAAAGATATATTGCTAATATTTAAACCTGAGGAAGTCTCAAAATGGAGATTAAGCATATAGGCGCTGCGGGAGTTTTCTCCCCAGAGTGACTGCGGGGCTCACCTGATTATGTCGGGAATGCCTCGCACTCTCTCTGGGTATTTTTTATCAAAGTTCTCACATACCGAGACACCTTCACCTATTCTAGGAGATATATGTACTGGGGTGGAAGATCTTGGACATATGGCAACAGTTTTCCGCTGATCCCATTGGATCAGTCGGCCAATTGCCTCCTGAAACTGGTGAAGACATGGAGAACGGAATGCTGCGACCCCACAGCAAACTCTTCTCCCGTCATTCGGAAGGGCGTAAGATGAGTACCCAATGCCCGACCTACATGATGCAGGATTTCTAGGGTTTTCCCTGCATCTCTTTAGGTGAAACACCAGGTAGGATCCTTAAACTATAGTCCGGGGGCCCTAGTCAATCTTGGCTACCTTCCGAATTCCCCATTTTCAATTCCATTCCTATGCTATTAAAGGGGAAATGCCTGTTTCAGGATCACCCTCATGTAGCCTGTTAACTCAAAATAAAAATAAAATCATAATGGATATGAAACGTCGCCTTTCGTGAATAAATCGTGATGGCATCGTTTTGGCATCTTTTTATTTATTGTAAATTTTAAAGTCAGAAAAAAGTTTGTTGTATATATATATATATATGTGTGTGTGTGTGTTTCGTTACGTATTAATGAGAGAGAAATAATTATACAAATAAAAAAATGACTAAGAAATTTCCTTTTGTAATTGAGATACTTGGATGACCTCGAATGGATTTTCTCTTATAGAAGAACATAATTACTAGCAATATTCATAAAATGCTTCCATTGTAATTGTTATGTAATTGAATAAAAATTATTATATTACACTACAGCAGCCAGGTAAATAAAACCTAAGTATTTTTACAATTAAAAAGTTAGATCGCTAAAAGAAAGGCAACCAAATAATTCTCGTTAAATTCTTTCATCTGAAATTTTGAGATACCTTTGTCCCAAACATAATCTTTGGGGTTCCTATTACCTTAATATAGCAATACAATTCGTGAAATTATTTTCAGTCAAGATGGGAAATTGTGAATTAAAATTTTTATATGCGAATACAATTTTATTTTTCACAGATAAACAGCAAAATACAAAAGGATTTAAACGATTATATTCTGGGCAAAGAGGAGAGATAGATCAATAAGCCACGTTTTGAGACATGAGAGTCTTGTAAAATTATTATTAGAAGGAAGTGTGAGGTGAGAACAAAAGAGGGAGGTTAAGGATGGAATACGCTAAACACTTTGGGAGGTACAGGTTATCATGGAAGGTTGCATCAGGCCAGTCTGGACAGTTTGATAATAAAAAATCAAATTGACGTTCGTTTAAAATATTTTGTGCACATATCACTAAATTTAATTTTAGCAAAACATTCGCCCCATGACAATTTATCCAGAAAGAAAAGGGATTTTCATTCACTCACTCCCTCATTCATTCACACAGCAGTAAGCACTGAGATCACTGGCCGCGCGATTTGATTCATGAGTGAGTGATTCATATAACAGGTAGGTTTCGTATCACAAGAGTGTAATAAATCAAAATTGCTGTTGCACTTATCTACCCTTTCAACCATCATTCACTCCGCAGAGTTCTTTGAATCATATTTCGATCAGATCGTCCAATCTGTAACTAAAAACCTGATGACTGTATTCATGTTTTGGCCAACAGTGTATATTGCTAAGCTTGCATCGAAACAATCTTCCAGTCTACATTTTTGCAATATTATTCTTCATTAAATGGGTATCTTTAAAGGTCGTATGTTTCCTTTTCATTTTTACAGACGATAAAATACATGTTTTTTTCTAAATATGTAATTATTTAGTACGTCAACACTCGTAATTGTTTCAATTATTACAATAAGTAAATTTATTTGTTCATATTTAATGCAACAAATAATTTTATATTTTGTTTCAGATTGGTTGTAAAATAAATTTTTTTGATTGCTATAGTTATTTCATAAATCATGTAGAAGTTTCTTTACAAATTGCACCTTTTCCAAATTATTATTAGAATCAAATCTAATATCGTACTCCTTATATTGCCTATGACTTCGTTGACTACTTATAAATAAGACTCGATGTGCCAATTTATATTATTATGTATCAGGATTTGGCCTGTGCTCACAAACGAACAACTTTGAAGGTAGTGTGCAACACAAATAATGACTGGAACAATCTGCCTGCAGGAGTGTTTGGGGAACTTCCTCTAACAGAAAGAAAATTCCTACTCAATCTAAGTTTAGTGTAGTGCAGTGCAATGTAGTGAAGTGATCAGTGCTGCGAAATCTCTAAAAATATACTACAGTAAAATTTATTTCCAGTTTTTTTGTTTTGTTTCTTTTTTTTTCAGTTAAGACAATACTATTCTTTTTTTAAAAAAAATCATTCCTAATAATATGATTCCACACTTATTTAATTACATTGAATATAATTATACTTTCAACTATAGGTTAAATATGGTCCTTACGACCAGTTTATTAATTAGTGTTTAAGTTCTATGGATCTGCCACCGGGCATCTGTCCATTTATAGATTTAATAAATACTTAAGTTTGCTTTGTAATTATTTTACTTATGAGTTCATATAAGATGTTCTCTAATAGCTCATCCTGAAGATTTCTTCACTTTATTTTATTATATTTCATTTTTAATTAATGTACACACCAAATCTTCGATTTCTCTGGCAGCCACAAAGTATAGCCGTAACATGAATAAACAAAAAATGAATTTTTTATAATTATTAATCAAGAGAATTATGGAAAGATTCTCCAGTAGATTTAAACTTTTTCCCCCAACATCGGAACTTGCTGTATAACAGCATTTAAGTAATCCTCTTTGTTTTATGCTGGAAGCATTGTATATCTCTCCTGAAGAGTAACATCGCCTTTAAAATTCCTTACTGGTTTAGGAGCTGGGCGGAGATAACTGCAGCCTCCGGCAAGGTTCGTGTTCATTTTCGCGAATAACGGGGACGCCCTCTCGTTTGAGGAAATCGTGAGGTGGAAGCGTTCCCGTTCTACATACACGAACAACGTTAGCTGCAGTTTAGGAATAAAAGCGACAGATTTATGATGAAAAATTCTGAAATTCCTTTTTAATAATGATTATATTCATTCTTCAGGTGCTAAATTTTGATTAGGTTCTTAGGTTAGTGCCCAGCGTTGCCAGGGTATTTATTTATATTAGCACGTCGCAGTATTGAAACTGACAATAATATCATTGTCAACTTCTCATTATACCAATATCGACAACGATCTCTTTATAAGTGATTTAAGGCTATCCTGGTGTAGATGATGCAGAAATACTGAAGACGACCCGAGTGAAAACCCGAGAAGTATTTCTGCAATGATCTCTTTGCCTTACACGTGATAAAAAAAACATTATTAACAGTTGCACAGTCGCTTATCCGCTCCATGTGAGGGGTGGGCGACTACGATGTTCAAAAAAAAACAATTAAAAAATATCATTACTTATATAAATGTTAGTTATATTTAAGATTTTTCTTGACAAGCTTTGTGAGAACATAATAAATTTAAATCAGTATTAATAGATAAAACACAAAAACTTTAAGTATTGAATGTAATTGTTGCAGTCACTTTTTTTTAATATTGAAAAAATTACTGCATGCCCTGCGTTGCCCGGGTATTTGCTCATAGTTGTGGTGTGCATTATTGAATTCGACAATAATCACTAGATCAACACGTGATCTTACAGGTATCGAGTTACGTTTTCACGCTTCATTCTATACCGAAGTTGACGGAATGATCATTTTTTCGTTACCTGCGTGATGCCTCACAGTTGCTTAATCGAGGCAAAATGTATAAAGGTACCTTGAAACTAGCACATTTAATTCTCCGGTACGTTAAGAAAGCCGAAATAACTCCCGATGCCATAATATCCTGAGTCAAACATACTCCCGATACATTAAGAGAGACAAAAATAGTCTCGGTTCCTTGTTGTGGTCTTCAGTCCTAAGACTGGTCAATCTTGCTCAGTCTTTCCATAACCGCATAACTACAACATCTTCCCTAATCTCCTTAGCGTTTCCATCCTTGGCCTCCCTCTAATGCTAATTTTATTAGACCCTCGAATCTTAAAACGTGATCTACTAATTTATCCCATCTCTTAGTCAACCTCCTCCATATTGTTCGCTTTTCCCCTATTCTGTTTAGAACTTCCTCGTTTGTGATTCTATCCACCCATCTAATTTTCAGCATTCACCTATAGTACCACATTTTAAAGAATTCTATTCTTTCCCTTTCCCCAAATCTTATCGTCCACGTTTCGCACCCATATAATTCCACGCTCCATACGAACAGTTTTAGTAACGATTTCCTAATATTCACACTTATATTACCCGTAAGTAAATCCCTCTTTTTTCGCGAAAGCCTTCCTTTCCTGTGCTATCCTACTCTTTATGTCTACTATACTTCTACCATCCCTAGTTAATATGTTGCCCAAGTAGCAAAATTCCTCAACTTCCTTCAAAAATCCCTTCCCATTCTAACACCCTTTGTTATTCCACTGTTACCCACACTACAATCCATTACCTTGGTTTTCCCTCTTTTCATCCTCATATTCAACTCTTTCTCCGTGACCATGTTCATGCGATTATTATGCTTTCAAAATCTTATTTTGACTCACCTAATGCTATAATATCATCGGAAAAGCAAAGACAGGAACAGAATTTTGTAATTATCGTCTGTTATATATATATAATTAATAATTTAAATAGCATGGGCGACAACTTCATCCTTGTCTTACTCCTTTCTTGATTTCTGCTTTCTTTTGTTGATTTTCAATCCTAATTTCTGCTTCTTCGTTGTATCTCTCTTGAACTTTAACAAATGTAAATTTCCTCGCATATATGCACATATAATAATAATAATCTACTTTAACGAATATTTTAGATACTAAGTATAAGTTGTTTATATTAATATCTTTTCCATTTCAATTTAAAATGCATTTGTTTTTATATACTGCAACTCCTTATACTTACTATATTCACCGATGAACTGCATCAAAAGTACGGTGTAATAATATATGAGCAGTTAATGAAATGAAATACTTTAAATGATGGAAAGTTCTTATGTGCAGATAATTTTCCCTTGTACTCATACGTAAATGTTAATGAATGCTATTCGAAACTTTTGCATCCATTCACGCTCTTAAGAGAGCCACTTCCATTACCCCGGAATAAACACAAATCTTCGTTTATTTTCTATTAATTCCTTTCACCCTTCCACTCTGAAGCTTAAATACAACCTAAGATGTATGTCAGAATTAAAATAAGCTACTCCTATAGTCTCTATATCTGTTGCTTTCGCGTTATATATATATATATATATATTATACGCCCCTCCACTCACACCCCTAAGGGTGTTCCCCTCCTATTCCAAACCAGGTTTAAAATAAACATAAAATCATCGGGAGATACACTATTATTCTCTCTGACTCAATAAATATGTCATGGTCGCAAATGACACCCGCTTTTTCAAAGTTTTAAAATTCCTACCGACTCCTCCACTTTGTTGTTATTCTTGTTTTATTCCCACGTGTAAGAAAAAAAGGTACAATATTTGTTACAAATTTCTCCGCATGTTTCTCTTAAGAATGTTCCCAAACTGGCAGTCACATGGCAATGACATTCATACGGCGAAAATTTAAATCAGGAAGTACCTTAGGAGGTTTACGTATTTTTTGACAGATGTCAGTTTTGTGAGTGCACGTGATTTCTTGTCGACGTGACAGCTTTTTCTATGGCCATCAAGGCATTAGAGTATGAAATTAAGTCCAGTGCAGTACTTCAGAATGAGTAAAGCGTTCTCAGATAATTTAACAAGTAGGTAAAATAGTGGGTTCCAGTCTCTGGTCAGAAGTCGTTCTACCCTTCGTCCCTACCCCTCCCAAAAGTTTATACATCTAATTAGAATTCTATCTCTGGGCCCAAATGATTAAGAAATCTTCAGGTGAACTAAAATAAATACAGAATTAAAAGTATATTTTTATTTAATTACATAACTTCTCTGTATTGCCAAATCAATTCTATAAATAATTTTTGTTGTTTATATATAAATTGGCGTTTACAAGTAGCTGGACAAGTTTCTTTTCTTCTTCCTTTTTCTTTTTTTTCTCAATGGCTCTACAGCCCATTGAGGGCCTGGGCCTACAGAGTCGACTGCGGACTGTCATCTTGCATGACACATTCCGAATTTGGAGTGACACGTGGTCAGCGTATCGATCCTCCAACCGTCTTAATCCCGGTCTTCTCGACCAAGCTGAACAATACATATAAAAAATAAATGTTAACAATTTGAGGAAGTTGCTCAGTGCAAGATAATTTTTCGGGAACAGAAATTAATCAAATTCAATTTATCAACAAGAACATCACGATTCTTTAAAGAAGTTTCTAGAGAGTATTAGCTTTGGAACTACCTCCGCAAAGTTAATCTGATTATTCACGCTGTTAGCGGGAGAATGTGATGTTACGGTTCAGTATCTCCATTCGTATCAACCTAATCCAGTTTTGCATATTCTATTCAGACCGATGACGAAACAATACAACTCCGAAACCCATCCTCCAGCTTAGACCTGAATATGGAATACTTCCCAGTTTGCTTGTCTATATCTTGTGCCAGTTGCTCAGCGCTACGGCAGTTCACATCAGAAGAATAACGTACTTATCAGGAAATATGGATTCCTTATTGACATATGTTTACTTATTTGAAATAATAATGGAATTATTAATGGGTCAAATGATAGCAATTAATTTTTGTAATAAATTGTGGCGTATCTTCTTCCTTTTAATTTATTTTACAGCAAATGATAGATATCTCTATTTGGTTCACCATATTATTTAAGAGAATGGAAGGTATTAAACTTTTTAACCACTTAAGACCAATAAAAATAGCCAGTACATTACTCCTGAATTCAAAATTATGGATAAAACGAAAATACGTGGGTATTTGAGATGGTTGTCTTCTTACTGTGCTATGTTGGCTGCTGTCGCAAGCTGATCGGAAGCTGCACAGGTAATTGAACCATGGGCTCTTGATGTGAGGTGCTGCTGATAACTCTGCTGCAATCTCCACTCTGGCTGAGCTCCCCCTACTTACTGACTCTATGGATGTTACCGAGTGTCATACTCCTTATGTCACTATCAAGAAAGAGGTTTTATCTCCGAACACCGTCATCTCTCCCCCTGATCCATCAAGTCACCACTTCTTTGTTAAATCTTTTTGAATTACACACGCGCCACCAACTGGAGGAAATTTAAGAATATTCCTGGAAATCACTTCGCGCTGAAGCAGACTGTCAGGCTACCAAAACATTTCGCACGTCAATGCACTTGTAGATTTTGCACTTAGAAACCTGACGTTCAAGATTTCCAACCCCCTGCGGAAGTAAAGACAAATAACTCTCTCTCCATTCTACAAGCAAGATATTAAAATAAATTTAACAACATTTATAAAATATATAGACTGTTGCTACATTATAAGTTTTTCTTGATAATAAAAACCATGACACAAGTGTTTTATTACAAAATTCATATTCTTCTTAACGTAATAATTTCTAAAATGTTTTCGGAGTACTAGTCTGTACGCTTATCAGAAGTGAAACGAATAAAATGCAAACAGCAACATTTCAGTTTAAAAGTGCTGTTAGTGGTAAATTCCGATACATAATAAATAACACACTATCTTCTTCCCTTTTTCGAAGTTAATTTGTAAGACTCATCACAAAGCATTATTTTTGAAGACTAATCAATTATGCTACACAAACGACAAATGGTGATAGAAGGATTCTAGCTACTCTTGAAGGCAATCAATATTGGATTTTTATAATTTTCGCATCTTTATCATCAAAATTTAACATTACCTGATAATATGGTGGCAAAACGTCGATTAAAATAATAAAAACTTTGTCTATATCGGGTCATTAATTTATTTCATTCAAAATAATTAACGCTTTTGCTGTATCTGTAGCTTTATTTTTATGCAGAAATTTATAATTGAGAAAATATCATAGTAAAAAATCGATGTTTCAGTTACACTCAAAGCACATTATTAGAAGAAATTTACAAAAAGGAGACGGAATGCTTTATGTTGCGGTCTGTGATATGTCGGCGGGGTATCTAACTCGTAACCCACTAAGAATATTCTGGATTGGCAAAAGCTCCGTTGTCCGATCATTCCCCCTCGCCCCATATACGTGAAGTCACAGAAGTTCCTGATAGCTTCACTACACCTTAGTTGGCAACTAGTACTAGAACTCAGAAATATTGTACACTCAACCACACCCTGAGGAAGTTCATATTTCAATGCACGAGAATAAAATTGTTTTTCTTCATGTAGTTTGGCAATGAAACTCATAATTACACAAAAGTCGAATATTCTAACAACTATCTCGTCAATGGTTTTAACTAGATATCAATGACTCATAAAGTTCTCATTTAATCGTATTGAGTGTTCATGCGTGTTGAATTAAATGAATACATCTAAAAAAAATTGTGTGTTTAAAAACTGAACTGGCACTCATGACGTCACAGGCACACGTAGGTTAACTAAAGTGATTTGAAAGTTTAGCTGATTATTCTTCACCTCGTTGATGGTTTTACACAATAATAGGAAGTGTTTGCCACACCAGTCGCTGGTTACAGATTGAAAACTTATACCTGACAATACTCCGATGATTCCACGAAACTCCATTGACTGCTTGGTTCAGGAAAATAACATCTCTCTCCTTGGCCCTACACGTCTCAGTCGGATGAACTCTGTTTGGATTGGTGGACCCAAAATATGATCCCTGTGATTTGCAAAACAGTTTTGCTCGCTCGCGTTCTACCCGCTTACTTCATACATGGTTCACTCGGATCTCTCTGTTGGCTACCGACGACCAGTTTGGTAGTAACCGAGACATAAAAATAAAGAAAAATGTCTCTCATCGCGTCCGTCCGGTGTTTGTATACTGATTATGCGGATGTATATCACCACTCCTCTTCCGAGGTGGGTCAATATTATCATGGAGGTGACATTACTGATTGATAATTGAAACGAAAAGAGAATAGAAATAGAAGCGTAATGACTTAAAGCAAATTATTCAAGCAGATCCAACGCATTTTGCATGTGATGGGTCGTCACAATATATATATATATGAATGAAATATTGTTTCCTCAATAACAAATGCTATTTTTTACGCTACGTTTTGGGTATTTAATAAGTTACGTGAATTAATGTATTAAAATGAAGTTATGAATAAGCTATATATTTATTCCATTTTAATTAATTTATTTGGACTGTTTCAATCTAAATTACAGCTATGTTTAAGGATTTTGTTTTGTTCATTTAATTAAGTTATTCATACAATGTGTGTGAGTAACGAAGCAATTTCTATTTGTGTTTCTAGGGTGTGAGTGATAGCTACGGAAAAAGTAATTGGGTGTTTTCTGTCTACGCGACGAAATCTACATTTTTTGTTTGACGAGAAAGTCAGTTTGATAGAGCTTATGATAGAAACATTAAGCATCCGGAAGGAAACGTCAGCAAACAGACGTCTGCCAGTTTCCTCTTCAGTATTTTGGGCTTTGAAAAAATTATGAGAAATTTCGGTTTTATGGAGGACTAGTAGCCACAACCTGTATACGCGAACTGTGCTTGCATAACGCCCGGAAAACTATTGAGATAATATCGAGCACAGCAGAGCCGAAGTTACACTACATGTAATTCCGGAGATTCAGCCAGTGAACATGTGCAAGCAACCATGAGGTATACGAGTACGAGCAGGCCCATATTTCACAGGAATAGGAGATAGGACTCGCAGGGACAAGGTGTTCAGCAGACTTCGAAGGTCAGCGGTAGCAGCCAATTCCAGAAGCTGCCACTTCAATGATTCCAAAGGTTCCGGCCAAATCGACCTACGAGTTCCTACGTCGCTAACGTACTAAACCAACCATAAATCCATCAATGCCGTCTACTGAAAGCCACAGAAGCCATTGTCACAATCAATTAGTGTTAGACCAGGTGTTTAAGCCCACCATCCCCTTGGCAACATAAATAATTTGCTTCAATTTTAATTTAAAAAGTAATTAATTTTCCGAAATGTAATATTCCTTTTTAAAAAAGCAGTGAGATAAGCCTTTTTAATTAATTTTTCTGTTTTCTAGTGTTAAATATAATTTTTTAATTTAATTTTTTCTTATTATTTATCACCTTGGTATTATTTAAATTAAAATAAATCCGAACTTTTTAATGTTACAGATAATTTAAATTTTTTTAATAGTTTATTTTCTTCTGAAATGTTAATCGACCTAAAATAATTTTATATAGAGTTCAAATTTTCACTGCAATATTTTCACTCCCGCTTAATTCACAGATAAAAATATCGTACATATTTTAAAGCTACAGTTTTCATAGAAATATGTTGTTTCTGTCTAACGGAAAGGGACGAAAAGTCCTCCAGTTGTTATTAGTGAGAGAGGAGTCGGGAAATCGATTCAGTAAGGGATGGAGGCGGTGATTCTGAATTCACCGAAGATGAAATCGGAAGAACAGTTATTAGCCTTTAAGGAGTTATGCAAATGGGAAACTGAGGTAGTAACTGATGGTAAAGAAGTTAGAGATAGATAGTAAAATGGAGAGTTACGGACATTTAATTATAAGATTTTAGTAGTTACTTATAGGATGTAGTCATAGTTAATCAGTTGATATAAAGTCGGAGGGACAGGCAAAATACGTTATCAGCCCTTAATTGAACTTTTCAGACGATAAATTATTTGAGATAAATAACAAACGTCTGAAAGTAAAAAAACTGCTAGGGTTTTAAAAGCATCTCTTTTTAGATTTCAAATTAATAAAAATGAAATATATACCTAAAATTCAATCTAGTCAGGATTTTTTGTCATACTTAAGTTTCTGTTTGTATATATTTTTTAATTCGCTAGTAACTTAAGGCATGGCGTTCTTTTCCATATAAAAATGTCATGAAAAGTATGACTTCTCATATTAATTCAATTATAGCTGGATTTGTAAATAATCCAAAAGACGCTATGGTTGAAGAGAGTAATGGTAGCGGGAAGTGGGTAAAGTTGTTGTAACGTTAGGAGGAATGTTCCTTGATCATGTCGGAACTGGTGAGATTGAGCACGAATCATCATCTTATCTGGGGTACTAGGAGTAAATATAAATAACGTTATTTTTATTACATCACGTTTCAACAAGCTAAATCAGTTTAGTATTTCGCTGGTGATTAATGCCTCACTTAGTTTAAATTCAGAACTCGAACGGTAATGTGCTGGTGTTTTTATTTCTGGAATATGTCTCGCAGAGGTTGTTTTATTTCTTCAGACACATTCCTTTATTTATTTATTTAAGGTTGCATAGATTACTAGGTCATTAGTGACCGAACTGATTTAAGAATTAGAATAAGTGAATATTGAGCATGCTATTTTTCATCATAACAGTTAATTGTTTTCAAGAATCTGATGACTCTTTCTTTGTCTTCCGGTGAGTGGTTGATCTGGTCTGGGATGTCTTCTCCGAGGATCTGGTGTCTATCTTCAAGCAATTTGCTGCAGGAGTTAATAAGGTGCTCCATGGTGACGATTGTGTTGCAGAGATCGCAGATTGGAGGAGGTCTATTTGTATATATGTGAGAGTGTGTTAATTTAGAGTTACCGGAGGGATATCAAAGTTTTCTCAATCTCGATTTCTTCTGGATGCCTTTTCCGGTGAGGAGGATAGCGAGGAAGTTGTCAATTTATGGGTTGGGCTTGATTTTAGAATTTTAATTCCAGAGATGGGCTAGTTTTGGAAGGGTGTTTTTCCATACATCCGAGAATGTGTTGACGTAATTAAGGAGACGCAAGGTGGGAAGATGAGTGGTGGTTTTTGCTAGCTGGTCGACGGAGATGTTCTCTTTTATTCCCTGATGTACCGGGACCCAGGTCAATACGATATTTATTCCTGTTGTTTGAAGTGATGATTGCGGATAGCTCTTGGGAGTTGTACAACAGTACCTTGTTTCGTATTTCATTTGAGACTTCTTCAGTTACTAAAAAGAAACTTACAGTGGATTACATTGGGTATGTATTCTTAATAAAGTTAAATTAATATGTAAACTGTGTAGCAATTTTACAATACAACACGTAAAATCAAAATGCCCTAACTGACCATCGTCATTAGGAAAAATTATAAAAGTTTTTTACAAATATTCTCCACTTAAAGTAATTACAAACTTTCTGACACACATTATTTTCGTTAGAAACAAATTACCATCAGATAAATTATTTAATTACATGTGATTCTTGGCCTGTATTTATTTGCATCTTAAATTAATTTTACTTTTACTTCGCAATATTTCTTGGCCCAGAATAGTGAAATTGTTTGTATTGTAGCGCAGTAGAACTCGCGTCCAATTTTTTATTATAATTTACGGGAACTTAAATACCAAATATTCCGGCATGAGAAAGTCGCTTGTCAGGAAGAAGGAGTTTTTCCGCGCGTCGTCTTGGCGGCTCGGAATAATAACAAAGGGACTGCGGCTGACACCTAGACCATAAAGCTTGGACACCTCGTCACCGTTTCAGAATGTCTTAATCTGCCTGGAAATTTTGTGACCGGGTGGCGTGTGTTCCCCAAGTGAAACAAGGGATATTATTGGAGGATATCCATCCCTGCCACCTTAGTGATAGGTGTCGGATAAGTGGGAACAAGGCTTTAAAGAGGCTGACAGAGACAATTTGAGGACAAATTTGACAGATTTTTGCAGGGGATGGCGAGAGGATATTGAAGGAGAGTGGTGGAGAAAGAGATTGCTGGTGATACAAGGTGGTGGTGAAAGGAGATGGCAGCAGAGTGGTGGAGAGAGGAGATTGGTGAGGTGGCAGCGGCGACCATGCTTTGATCAGTCCAGGAAGCAGGGAAGAAAGGTCTTAGCAACAAGGGAAGAAAGACTTCGTGTTATTGTCGACCGGCCGCTTCAAGTTCCACAACATGGAAATTACAGCGAGACGCCTATGAAGACAACTCAGGTTCGTCAACGAACAGATCTGCTACACGTGGTCACCCAAACCATTAATACCCTGAGATCTTTAATATAATCCCATTTTTAAATAATTATTTTGAACTTAATATATCTACGCACTACCCATATTAAAAATTATTGTGTTTACAATTAATAAATGTATATATTTAAACTCAATTATTAAATTCATTAAATAATATCCCCCCAATCATTTACAGTATTTGGTCTATCATCTATTCACTATGACATTTTTACAGTTTATTAATAATACATACTTAATTTAATCCATTGTAAGTTTCTTTTTAGAACCTGAAACAGCCTCAAATGAGAGACGAAACGTCCTAATGTTAAATATTTAAATTTAAGAAACTGACTAAGAGGCTGATTTAACTCATTTATTACATTAAAAATTATATATATGAAATTGGAAGGAGAATGACGACGTTCTAGTCGTAAAGAGATAATGTGGGCGACGCCACACGGCATGAATATGATCTCGTGACGTCCCAACTATATAGTTGCCTCTCACAAGCTGACTGCAACTTCGTGGCCAACGCAAACTTTCCATGCCTCTATCTGCCGAACTGCGATCTATGACTTCCAAAACTTATCCGTAAACAATCTCTTGCGCGTCCGTGACTCTTGCTTTTTTAATATATATCTTATTGTGTTTCAACAAACTTTACCCTTTGCTAGTCAGCAAAAGGGGGACATTACTAGGGTCAGCGGGACCACGTGCTTTGTAGCTTGAATGACCTCTATCTTCACAACCAGCTCCGCCAAAACTTTCGGCTTATTATAGGTCCTTGACTACAAAACCATCGTGCAGCGCATGCATGCAGCATATTCAGCTCAAAAACACGCAAAATGAGCTTAAAAATTCATCTCTTATATCCCCATACTGGCTATTTTTATGAAAGCTTGGTAAACAAAGATTTCACCAGTATGTCCGTGATATCGAAAGACGTTACTAAAGAAAATGGGATGTCAATGTATTAGTTGGATGCTCAATCGAGAAAATAGAGAAGGAAATTATAAACCAATACGGAAAAGCACCAAAGAGAAGAATAAAATCTGTACCTCTGACATTGTTAGAATCTGCGACCTTTAATATGTATAATTCAGGGAAAATATCCCATGTAGTTGTAAAAAAAATCATTTTTCAGCCTGTGTAATAAGAAAATCACAAAACTTGTTGGTTATCAATCGTAATGAAACAATTTCGTCATACATTGCCAGTCAGTGTTTACCTTTGTTGAAAAAATAGAGCCACCACTTCCAGAACTATAAGATTACAGATTTGCAAAAAGCGAGTAGACAGAAGTCGTTTCGGCTGTTCACCACATATTTGTTTGAAATAGTTCTAATTTTATCAAATAATCGAAGGTATTAATCGAAAATCCATAATTGTTTTATAATTATTTCTTACTGTATTATTTTGGTAAATTACATAAAATTTAAATGAATTTAATGTATAATTCTTAATACTGAATTAAAAGTACCTTCTTACTCATTATAACAAAAGAAAACCAAAATAGCAAGTCTTAATCTTTAAGGATCTCTGCATAAAATAACTTGTAGTTCTCAATCATTACTTTCTGATAACTAAATTTGATCCCCGTAAAAGTATTCTATAGTACTCTAGCATTTACAGTAACTAATTATTTATTATTTACCGTATAAATACGTTATATATTTAAAAAATATTCCTGTTAACTTCGACATTTTCTGTTATTATGAATATTTATAATTAACTCAAATACAAAATACGTGGTTCGTACGAGGAATCCCTGTTGTGATGATAATTATAGATTCTACAAAACCGCAATCCATAATCGATTGTCCCGATTTAATATGTTAAACTTTTATTAAAAAATTTATTAAAAATACTATAAATGATGGGGGATTATATTAATTATTTAATGAATTTAAGTTTTGGATTTAACATGTACATTTATTTAAAGAAAAACTCATTAATTAAATGGGGTCCTGCGCGAAGTTTACAAGTACAAAAATAAACAATTAAAGGGGACGATTTTGAAGTTCTCAGGGTTAGATTATTATTTGGGTAACCACGTGCAGCAGTTTCCGTTCACTGGACGAACCTGAATTGTTTGCCTGTGCGTCTTGGTGCGTATTAACTGTTTATTGGTCTTCCTCCTTCTTCCCTTGTTAACACCTTATTCCTTCAGTGCTATCTCGAATGTCTCACACCATGCTGCTGCTTTCTGGAGTTGGCCGACGGTTTACCATTACTATACTGTTCCGCTGCTGCCTCCACTTGTCCGACGGTTTACCATCACTTTATATTGTTCCGCTGCTTCCTCCACTTGTCGGACAGTTTACCATACTATACTTCTAATGTAGCTCCTCAACTTGTCCGACGGTTTACCATTACTATACTGTCCACGCTTCATACTCTCCTCTACCTGTCAGCTCTTACATTATACTGACTATTTCTCCACCCTTCACCTTCGCAGTTCACCTCCTTATATTACCCCTCCATAAAACTATCTCATGTGACGATTGTCTGCCAATCATCGTGAATTCTCCGTCAAGCGCGGGAGATTTTTTTGATGATGCAGGTAAGTGTCCCTAGGAAATCCCGAAAGGTGAACGCACTCAGGTATATCTATCCAGCCGCCAGCGCGGCGCCCGGAAAAAAACCCTTTGTCCTGGCCAGCAACTTGCTCTTGCATCAATTTTATTTAATCTAAAATTCCATAAATTTGAAATAAATTTAGCAGGGTTTTACTGCGCTACTATACATTTATTTAATATTCAACTCTAAGGAATTACTAATTATTTTCTGTTAAAACATTACTGAGTTTTTATTAATGTGTTACGATTAAAAAATTACGTTATTTTAATTTTTTGTGAGGAATGAACAAATCCTGTATTTTTGGATATTATATAAACTTGTCTTCATGAATTAAAAACGAAAATACAGTATAATGAATATGCAACAGATTTCAAGATGTGGCCGTTCGGCGTGTCGGCTATAAATTCTAAACAACAGACAATGTATTGGTGATTGATTGCCTTACGCTTAATAGTAGGTGATAAATATTCATTTATCCGAGTTTGATTGCGGCTTCCGTCACGCAGACTGTGGATTATTTTTGAAATTCATTTTCAATGTAAATTTTTGTTTGTATACTAATCAATAAGACTGGCTGAGCACTGAGTGGTTGGTGTTCGTGTCTCCAACTACAATATGAATATTTTGTCTTTAAGTATAGTAGAACCAATACGAAGAGTTGTAAATGCGATTAATTATCACTGCCATAAGAAGCGCAGAGGAAAAAATTTAGATTATTAGGTAATAAAACTAATAATCGAAATCGTATTTAGCAAATTATTTTATTTTCAAGAAGTCTGAACATTCCTAATTATTTCTTGAACCAGATGTTTTAAGTTTCTGATATATGACGGAACTACGGTTGAATGTCTTGTGTGTCAAATTTTCTTTATGATAAAAGCCCTAACCAGATGCTGCTTACTTATTTTTGTGATACAAATGGAGTCTTTACATCGTTATAGTTTTTGTAGTTGGAAGGGTGGAAAAACAAAGAAGAAATGGACAAAGAGGCAGCAAAACAGGTAGCCTGCAACCATCAAATGGACGAATGGCAGAAGAGGTGGACCGAAGTAAGAAATAGAGCTTGAACTAGACGGTTGATACCGAAAATAGCTGAGTGGGTACCTCCGAGCATACCTGAAGATGATAAATATATTGAACTGCTCAGTGTGCTCCTACTGTGGAGAATACGATGATGCACATCACACCTTCTTCACATGCGAAAGATTGGCCGTGGAGAAACTTGATTTGAAGTTGGGCACAATCACCCGAGAGAATGTTGTGCCCAAGATGATTTACAGAAGAGAAAGCTGGGAAAAGGGATGTAGGCGCCTTTGCAGAGGACAAAAATGGCGTGTCCACAGCAGGCAGAAAGGACGGAAAACAGAAGAATTAAACTAATAGAAAGGACCGAGAAACAACAATCAATCTCGAAGTAATATTAACGTAGTCCGGGATTCAACTATGCCATAAGAAAAAACGGGGTTGCAGTTTTAGTGGGTGGAAGCTCACACTACCGTGGAAATGTGGATCCTCCACGGTGTCTGTCAGAGATGTTACCTTTCCAAATGAAAGCTTTTGTAGGGAGTTTACGGTAGGTGTGTGTGTGTGGTTGTTGATAATATTATGTCTAGTTACACGTCACTCTTCTCTCTCCTACTTCGTGCAGATATTATTGTGCGTCCTTGAGGTCCTCAAATAACTTCTCCACTTTCCAGAAGACTTTCCAAGACCCTCATGCACGACATATAAAATTATTACCACGCTGTGTTACCTATACATGTATAAAAGTTTCCCTAATAGTGCACAGCCACTAATGACAATGTAATTGATGCGACTATAAACAAAAAGGAGTCACTACCCTGGCCACGTGTGTGTACGAAGGCTTCAAAAGTCTAACTTTCTCATCGAAGACAACATGAAAACAGCAGGTCTTTTGATGCTACATGAAAGTGTTTCAGTAACGGACGACGCTAGGTTAATTATAATGACATGGCCATGTCATCATAGACTGTGCTATCATGGTTAATATACATAGTAGTCCCAATTAGCACGGCTACCTTACATTGATAATGCAGCTTACAACTCCTGAGGGATTAATCAAAGATTCATGGCAAACCAGTTTCCAGTTGCAAGCACAAATTTAGCTTAGGATGGAAACTAAGTAACGATCAAGCGAATTAAAGTTTTAGTACAAGTCGTTTCCTTGTATTAACAAGCATGGCAAAGCTGATTGTTTTCACAATTACGGTAATAGCAACGATAGCGCTTATATGCTAAGTGAGATGTTTAGTAGGCTTTCTTAGATAATCATGCTAAGTAGCACGTAACATGAATAAATAAATTCCACGTTAGCATTCTTTTCGATGGACAGTGCACATGTTGTACGATGGCCACTCCAAAGGTAATGTACACTGCTCTTGTAATATTCAGTCCTTACACTGATCTGATGCAACCCTCCATTCTAACCTATTCTCAGAAAACGTTTTCTTTTCTGCATGACTAGAACAGCACTCCTAATCTGCTTTGAATATTCCATCATTGGCCTCCCTATTCGGTTCATACCTCACACATATTCCTCTAATGTTAATTTTACAAGACCCTCATGTCTCCAAATGTGACCTTCTATTGGTCTATATAGTTCGCTCTTCCCCTATTCTCCTTAGAACTTACTCGTTAGTGCATCTATGTACACATCTGATTTTCAGTATTCTCCTATAGTAACACAAATCAAAGGATTCTATTATTTTCCTTTCCGCAACTCCTATCGTCCACGTTTCACACCCATGTAACGCCACACTACATACGAACATTTTTAGCAACGATTTTCTAATATTCACTCTTATATTACCCGTAAATAAGTTCCTATTGTTATTCCACTGTTTCCCATACAAAACTCCATTACTTTGGTTTTCCCTCTAATAATCCTCATATTGAACTATTTCTACATGCCCACGTTCATGCCATTATTAATTATTAGTTTCCTAAGTCTTATGGACTTCCATAACTAGGACAATATAATCGCAAAGCGGTTAGGGTTTCTTCTTTTATTCTCTACTTGCTCATGTAATGATTCATTTTCCATATTCCGTTTGACTTTCTTCATCCTCTATTATATAGAAGTTAAATAACATTGACGACAGACTGCATCCTTGTCCTACTCCTTTCAGGATTTCTGCTTAGCGTATTCCATCCTTGGCCTAGCTCCTTTGATCTTACCCCACACACTTCCCTCTACTTCCTTTTTTACAAGAACCCTCATGTTATTTAAAACCTTGCCTATTATACCTATCCAACCCCTAAGTCGGTAAAAAGTCCTCCATATAGTTTTCTCTTTTTATTATCTTAAGACTACCAATTCCTTGTTAAGTTAACTTTTATCCACATCTGATTTTAGCAAATCTTCTGACTACTTACCTCTCTATTATTTCCTCTTTATGGACTTATGGGTACATCCTTTCCGCTTGTGTTCAAATTTATTTCAAGTCGTTACCACGAGTGACGCTGTCTTGAAGAGTGCCGTTGCATTTGACAATCGTCATTACTTTAGTAGTCATATTTCAATATTCGTCAAGCCAAACTGCAAATAATGTAATCAGAGGCATATGTTACTCTGGAGTGCGCTTGTAAGAACGCCTTCATTGGTTAAATATGGAGGTTACTCTAAATTATTCATAAAATTGAAAAATGTAAAATTTGGCAGATACACAATTTTTTTGTGCAGCGAATCTCCCTGGCAGCGTCGACTGTTTGAAGCTACAATTAGAATCCCAACACTACGTCTTCATTAACACTTAAAAATTCCAGACTATCAGTTAATTGTCCTACTGAATATGAAATAGGTTTTTATTTTTTCAATCAGAATTTATATCAAATCTTTTTAGGTGTATGTCTCTGCTCCGTGTGACTAACTCGTCTTGATTAATAATAAAGGACTTAAAATTTTCACAACGTAGCCCCTTTTACAAGCAACATAGGTGATCTAAGATCTGTATCACCATTTTGTTTGGGAACAATACAATAATGCTCCCTGCAGTTCAATTTTGGCACCAAGCTATTTTCATCTAAAGAAAGTTATGGGTGGGAAACATTTCAACGACGATGATAATTTGAAACAGTAAGTGCAGAATTTACCTTTATTTATTTCTTTGACAAAAGCATACAAAATCTGGTTTCTTGTTACTACAAGTGCCGCATTGCCGGCGATGACTGTTTGGAGAAGTAGTGTGAGCTGTTTGGTAATTATTGACCTTAAATAAAGATCATAATAATATATTTCAACTATGTGCGAAAAAATCCGTTTTACTTCTTAGGTAAGGAGATTTTGCCATCTGACTTTACAATTATATTCTTAGACCACAGATGATATAGCGTTAACTGGCTACATGAGGGTGATCCTGAAACAGGTAACTTCCCTTTAATAGCATAGGAAGGGAATTGAAAATGGGCGATTCGGAAGGTAGAGCAAGGTAGCCAAGGGTTAACTAGGGCCCCCGGCCTATGGTTTAAGGATCCTACCCGGTGTTTCACCTGAAGAGATGCAGGGAAAACACTAGAAAACCTGAATCAGGTAGGTGGGGCATTGGGTACTATTCTCACGCCCTTCCAAATGACGGGAGACGAGTTTCCTTTGGGGTCGCAGCATTCCCTTCTCCGTGTCTCCACAGTTTTAAGAGGCAGTTGGCCGACTGATCCAATGGGATCAGCGGACTACTCTTGCCTTATGCCCAAGGTCTTCGACCCCAGTATATACACCTCCCAAAATAAGTGAAGGGGTCTCGACGTGTGAGAACTTTGATAAAAAAAACAAAGAGAGTACGAGGCATTCCCGACATAATCAGGTAAGCCCCGCAGTCACTCTGGAGTGAAGCGGCTGCGAGAAAACTCCCGCAAGCTCCTTACAGCCGCAGACTATAGTATTTTTGGCTAAGTAAAACTATTTCAGCTCAACGGAGCCGCGAGAGACAACCATGGTGTTCAAGCCAAGGCTTGCTAGTAATAATGTATTCATTGAGAATTTGAAGTTTATACAATCGCGTTAAAATCTCTTCCTTGGTAGTTATTGGCACTAAAATATCTGGGAAATAATGTACTGTTAATTTTGAATAAATATAGGTACTTACTTTAAAGCAGCCCTCTTTCATATTTTCAGTCGAACTTGTATCTTAATGCCGTTTAATCGTGCATATATCCCATCAATAACTGAAGTAGTGTCCAGTGAAGAAAGAATTTACATACAGTTATAAACACATCAGTTTGAATGATGGAGAAGATTGCCCAAGTTGATTTATG
The DNA here is from genome assembly GCA_034510155.1 of Eucriotettix oculatus. Classification (NCBI taxonomy): domain Eukaryota; kingdom Metazoa; phylum Arthropoda; class Insecta; order Orthoptera; family Tetrigidae; genus Eucriotettix; species Eucriotettix oculatus. Next base: position 132,889,901 of record CM067376.1, on the reverse strand, counting down.
AATGCATATTTTTAGGTATTTGGTTTATTTATAAATACGTTATCTCGAATATTCTGTGTCAGTGCATTTGACCTATTGAGTCTTTGAGACTGAGTGAGTTGTAAATATTTTGCTCAACACATTTTCAGTGGTGATTTTATTATAGATAATTATATTTGTTGAATGTATTATTGTCTAATGACTGCCAATTTTAAGCATGTAAGTTGTTATCATTTTAAAGATTAGATCATAAAAATGTATATTGTGTCAATTAGTGTCTTCACATTCGTTCAAAAGTGGAATATTAACTCATAAATTTTATAATATTTCACAGAAATGTGAGTTTGGCTAGTCTTGCGCTATGCCTTCAATGTAGAATAATTTCCTCCAATTTAACAGCTGATACAATAATTTAACATTTGAAATTGTGTGTAGTATGCAGCATGAGGTTTATTGACAATACCAAATAATGATACTGATTTAGTAGAAGGAACATTCGCTTTACAGCCACTTCATTAGTTTGCATACAAACCGGGACCCTGTTGTGTGCACGATCCGCTTAAGCCAATATGGTTAGGGTGAAACACGTGTAAACATGTGAATGTACGTATTGCGGCGATCACTGATCAAGTCTCTCAGTAACAGGTTAAACATTGACTTCAATGGAGAGGGAACCTATTCTGAACTTTGAATTGGAAGCCCGCAAAATAAACTATTTCCTGTGTAGATGAATCAATGTAACTTACAATTATTTGGGAAAAAAATAAAAATATCCACTGGATTTTCATCATATATACGTGAATTAAACATCTATTTGTATTGAACTGCGATAGAAATTAAGTAAGAGTCAGGAATCAAATCCTTGTATGATGATCTCATTATCTTTGTGTGTATAAAATTGTTACTAACTTTAGTTTTATTTATTTTATTATACTGGCATCAGTTTTGTTCTATTCAATTACTTGTGATATCGCAGTCAACAATAAACTTAATCAAGCAACTTGAACTAAGTTCACCTCAAAATGTTCGAATTAAGTACGAAAATTATGACATATTTTTTAATCTATTTTTATTCAATACATGATTATTTGCAGACCGTCTTAGAAATTAGTCAAAAAAAATTCATCACGCCTCCGTTTTGTCTGTTTGTTTGTAGCAATCGGTGGCTCATCTGCGCTGACCCTACGGTGGCCATGCTTCAGTTTCGAATGGTGATTGATGACGTCTTATGGTCCGGAATGTCTTAATAACCATCTATGTGAAATATTAACTTATTAGAATAATAGAATAGAGGCGAGCCGCGAGATCTATGAGCGTCTGTGGGTTTTATGACTTGAGATACCAAATGAATCAATATTCACACTGCACACCACCGTCTGAGGGTCCCAGATAATTCAAGATTCAGACGTTACATTTATCCATTACTAGTTCTTGCGTCCAGCATAGACTTAAGAGTTACAGCAATTGGATGGTGTAACAAGAACGTTTTCAGAGATGTCGCTTCACGTCTGCAAGAAATCAACATTCTTGGTTGCCCATTAAGATCACTTTCTCATTATTGTATTACCCCTTTGTCCTATTATACTTCACAGTTTAAAATTCTATTGGCTGGCCTCTCTGAAGCGTAAAGAGCGATATACAATGTGGAGCAGTGAGTTTATAAAATATATTTCAAATTTAACTACAAATTAGTATTTTAAAGACCATCATTGGATTTAAGAGCTCCTGGAGAGGTAAAAATAAAGTACGAGGTCTTGCCCGGTGAATGGCATGTATAAATTCCCCTCGGGTTTCCAACCGGGTCAAAGATTTTAACAGTGACGTTTCGATGGCTTGCTCTGCCATCATCTTCAGACTGAAGTGTCAAATTCGGTAAGTGTAATCATTTATATAGTCTGAGGCAAGTCTGTGCAAGCACAGACCGCCTGTGATTGGCTAGATGTTGATGCGGAAGTGAGGGCGTCTCCCATTGGTCCACTTGCTTCTTCATGCTCTAGTCTCCCGTGGCTGCGGTCACGCGACCCGTCTCCGTTGCATCTGGGCTCCCATGCATTGTATTTTAAAATTATATACAGAAGTGGTTCACAAACAAGTTTGGTTCCCAACGTCCGTTATTTATAATAGTTTTCCGCGTCGGTCCAAATGAGAACATATCTATTGAAGGCATTTTAATTGTAATGCTCGGAATCAAAGTGGATACAACTACCCTGATTATTCTGTTTCATGTTCCGTTTCACGATACTTACTTTTAATACAGTGACTGCCGTAAACCCAGCTTCACATAGACAGGAATTTGCAATTGTGATGAGGGGGTGGGGGTTATTATTTATTGCTTATGATTTAACTATATTCATGTCGGGACCCATCTTTGAATTATTAATTTAATTTAATTTTTAAGGGTTTTATTTTGAAAGAAAAAAATTTAATGCTATTTACAAATATTTACTAATTTTTACTGTTACTATCTCCATACTAGCAAAATCAAGTATTTGCCCTAGCCGCGGAATCTCAGGCTGACCGTGAGTTTAATTATTTACGAAAATTTCTAACGAATTTTAAAAATGGCCTTGGTATGAAGGAATGCTAATTACCATTGTTGTTTCCATACGAGGCTGGTTTTAGCTGCGTTGCGCATAACTGGACCCAGTGGTATTAATTGGAGTAGGAGTTGGTCGGCTGCGATATTACATCTGCTGATGGCGACCTCGTAAGGACGTTGTCAATTCGACGTACGAGTCATGTTGATGTCGATGGATTTTGAAAACGATGCTTCTCCGCTTATATCTCGTCTCGTAGTGCATTGGTCTGCTATTGATAGCCTCTACCATGCCTCTACAGCTCCTAGGAGTACCGTAATTCCGGCATTGTCCTAGGGCCATAAATATTCCCTTCTCAGAAACGTCCAGGCGGTCAGTGTGGAAATCGCAATCCTTCGTACCCAACCGAACTTCAAAAATTACTATACACGAAATAACACGAGGCCCTTGATTTTGCTGTTAGGTTAAATTGATTTTAACACAATGCTAATGTAATTACATAAGCGATCATTACACAGTGTAATTATTTGATCTTTACCACTGGGCTGCATATATTCATATTTTAATACTACCCAAAAGTCAGTGAGTTCTGTGTTAACAAAGCTTGTCTTCAATGAATCGTCGAAGGACAATAATATTTTCTCTTTCAAAAGGTGAAAATTTCGATGTAGTAATGGCCGAAGTAGCTCTTTATTTTTTTAAATCTTTTTCCAGTCCCGCCAACATCCAGGTCATTAGAGTCCTGCGAATTAGACAACTTTTTTCCTTGTCTTTGTCAGATAGTGTCAGGGAACTTGAATAGACAAACACCCAGGCTCTTTCGAGGAATCGAACCAGGGAAATGTGCGGTACGAGGCTGTGACGCTAGTCAAAAGACCACAAAGGTAACCTAAATGGGTCTTGAATGAGTACAAATTTGTCCGTATAATTTTCGTGAAATTTTTTCTCGAACCATTTGATAAGGTTTGATAGCAGATCTTCGAAAATAGATTTTATATTGTAACACAACTGAACCACATTAGAGACTACAGACTGGAAAAACAAGGGAAAACAATCGTTGATACCATCTTCTTTTATTTTTTGATCCAGGATGGTAAAACATATCGCATTGTGTAGCCCAACAAAGCTTTAGACAAGCGGCGGTAGAATAATTGGAAGTCCGACTAGCATCTGTGCATTCATGCGCCTTCACAAAAGGCATAGCCAGAATAAAAAAGACATTACCAAGTAATTACATCCAAGTACCTAAAAACACAAAAACATAAAAATTAGTACGTAAATTATACCTTATTGTGTGGACTTCATTGTTGCGGCGATTCCGATTTCGTTATTAAGGTATCTAACTCTTCGTACCGCTCACATTAAATTCACGATGAGTTCCCAAAGCGTTGTAATCGAACTCATAGAACATATTGTAACTGGAACAGGAGTCAAACAACTGGCTGATCGTTAAACCGAAATTGAGGCGTTATCAACCTCAACCTATGAAAAAAATGTTTAGGAGGTCCCTCGGGTTCTGTTCTTTCTATTAAAAGTTTATTTGGACCTGATTGCCCCGTTAAACGAGCTCCTACCAAAGGTAAAGTGATGGAAGTGGGAGAGAAAACACGGTAAGTCCTTCGAACGAGTAAATGCGGAGCTCAAACGATACGTGTTCCTGAGACATCCAATACCGGGAGATGAGTATTTTGTGAGAGCCGATGCTAGCGGAGTGGTAATTGCACAAATTTAAGTCAAATAGATAACGAGGGTCATGAGGTACGGGGATTGAGGATGATCAGATACCAAAGGACGATGTCTTATGAAAAATTTCCTAAGGTCAGTTTCTTTCTTCGAAATTTCGGATCACGCGATCCTTCAAGATTAAATATGATTAACACAGGTATAACTAATAAAAATAGATTCAATCTTATCAGAACAATTAACATGTTATTTCTTAAGAAATTAAGACAATTTGATGCTGGCTTTCCACCGTACTCAAATGGTTGTTAACGTAAACTGAGAAAATTTAAACAGGAGCAAAAAAAGTTCTAATAGTTGCATATTTTTCCTAAAATAAGGCTATGTCTATTGTTATTATCTTATGTTATTATGTATAAGGTTATTCGTTCCTTGTCTTACTGATTTCATTTGAGAGAGCTGAATTAGATTAAAATAATAAAAAATGTTTTAATTAATCAGTTTATTGATTTTAAATTATTATCAGCTTTATCATTATACTATTATTAGTCGTACTATTATTATTTATTTTGTTTATATTAATATAATTTTTCTTATTTATATTAGAACACCTTAATTATACATTCAATCACGTTATTCAATAAATCACTGAGGATTTTGTTAAGTTTTAAAATGCATAGGTTATCATTATTACGAACGTAGCCAGGGAAGGAACTATTAGGTCAGATTCATAGCCCAGTGTTTTTATGGCCAACTTTGACGTATATTCTTACTACAGAAGTTTATATCCACAAGATTAAAATTTAAATTGAGTAGTACTCCTTTATTGACGAGTTTGTGTCTAATATATAATAATTATAATATAACTATATATATATAAGTTTTGTTTTATGTGGATGAGTGCACTTATAATCCGTATTCAAAAGTTATGAATTTCAGGATCCAGGTGTATTTATATATGCAATTTAAATTTCAATTTAATTTAAATCAATAAATGCCAAATTCAAGATATTCCAAAAGAATTTATTGTATTTTGTCTTCTAGATTTACCTCCGTTACCCCACCGTGGTGTAATGAAATTTTTTCTCGCTTGCGTCCACATTCCACGAGATAGGCTCCCGTGCATATCTTTTGAGATCAGAATCCTATGTATGTTGTTGTTGTTCGTTGAACTGAATTCACCACACACATGTTACAATCTAAGTTATAAATCGCACAACTGACAACGGGTCTTGTCGTGCGACTTTGAAGTTAAATCGAGATTTTATTTTTAATTTTCCACGAAAAATTTACTTTATAACCTCAGCTGTTGAGTTATTATTACATTTTGATCTTACTTCAACTTATTTTTATAACGTTCATAAAAATTCAGAATCTTTCGTTAAATCTTAATTAAATGTATGATTTATTAAAACTTTCTTCATACATTTTACAGTGTTGCGTCAGTGGTTGCAGATTTGACAATTACAATAATATTTACTGCTTCGTTAATATTACAGTAAATTTCTCGTTTTACCTACTATTTCTTTAATCGCAATTTAAAGAGTCATATATTATAGGAGATATTATAAAAAAAATTTCAGCTACTCACTGAAATCCGCATTTGTACTTACTGTGATATTAAAATACTATGAATTTTTTACCTAGTTAGTTTATCAAATAATCTGCGATAAGTTAGAATGTCATCTTGATTTTCCTCTTTTAATGTTGTACTCCTAATATTACATAGGAGTGAGTACATAATAAAACTGATCTTCAAAGAGCTCAGTATCATTATATAGTTCAAAGATAAAGATCCTCGGTCGCTTCTGTACTCATTCTTAAATCAATCTACAATAATCGACAAGATAGGACAACATTTTCAGTATCTCGACATATTATGCATTCAAACAATCTATACAAAAAGTACAATTTATACGACAATACTGGCACCATATTTATTACCTCCGGTAAATGCATCATATTTATTGTTAATATCCAATATTTCATATTGTATAATTTCAATATTTAATACGAAGGTGCATAAACCTTATCTGACCATCCTCTCACTTATGTATTTGTTTTGGTTATTTACATCAAGAAACTATCTCTGTGTAAGTTATTCATATTTTTCCTGTTCAATAATAAATCTCTTACTTTCATATAATTAATAGAATAAAAATATTTTTAAATGATTCCAATGACAACAGCGTACTGATTTTGTTTGTTAGTGTGGATATGTTCGAGAATAGATAAAGAAAATTCCAATCATTTTCCTAATACTAAAATAGAAGCCCTTTACATAAACATTAACCTAAAATTAGTATCTTCAAACTATTGAGATTTAATTCAGCTAATTATTGTTTTTAAAAAAAGCCAATTTCCATCCCATTCATTCAGTATTAAATGCAGCCCTCAACTAACAAAGCAATTCAAAATTTCTCATTTTACTTTAGATTTACAGATCTAATTAGAATTGCCAGTTTTAAGCCTTTTCAAAACAGCTAAGTACTCTTTTTATTAATCCGATTATACAAAGAAATATGGTCAAAAACTTAAAAAACATAAATACTAAGAAATAAAGTATTAGTTTGAAGACATATTTATTTATCTTCTTTGAAGAATTGGATTCTCCAGTAAAAAGCAGAAGTTTTGTTTGTTTATTTAATTCTAGAAATATCCTTCAAGATATATCTCACTCAATAGTCCAGTTCTCTTGAAATTATTTATCAGAAATAATTACTAAACTTGTAATTTAAGTACATTCCTGGATAAAGCAAAATAGTGATATTGTTGTTGTGAAAACAGTTCTGGTATATTTAACGTTTGTCGCTAATTTAAAAAAAATAGTAGTATTGGACTGTTTCTTGATTTCTTAGTAATAATTAAAACACCTTTCGACTTCGTTATACTCATACTGTAAATTTTTATGACATGTAAAACATGTATACTAAAACATATATACTAAAATACACAAGAAATTAGTATATTCATTGATTATTTACATACCTTTAACATTCAATTATGTTCACAATTAAATTAAACATTTGCCAGATAGTAAATCACTGTATATTTCTCTATAAAACTTTATGACCCTGTTAATATCGTCGATGCTGGTATGCGGAAATCCTTAGTACCTCGTGAAGATACTATAAACATTCAACACACCTCAACTATTAACTTGAATAAATAATATACGAACATTACTTTTATTCTTGCCCTTACATAAAAAATTAATAAAACTTTGAAAAATTTAATATTAAGGAGATTAAATTCTCTATGAAACCACAGCAATAGCTTATTGATAAATTTAAAAAATGAAATTAATATGCAATATAACTACAATTTGGTCTACATGATCTATTGTGATAAATATTACATTGATTATATCTAGACCAGATTATATATTCATAAATTAAGCCTCATATCTAAGACCAAAGGTAACACTGCACTCGTTTCCTATGCAAAAACGCTTAACCACAATTTAAATTCAAGGAAACAAAAATTCTGCATATTAGTACTCTTAGAACAGACGTTAGGCATATAGAAGCACTTAACATTAACTTTTATAGAACTAAGATATTTTACTATAAAAATGAAGGTTCATAAATACAAGCACACTATTCTGCCAAAATTAATAAATTGGTTACTGTAAAATCTAGGCATATTATCTAGATATATTATGTAATGTATCGATTGACTGTACTTACTTTTATCAGTTTACAACACCAACTTGTATAAAATATTTTGTATGTAAATACATTTACATTATTCCCGGATACGCTTATACAAATATGATTGACGAATACTAGTATCAGCACTATAATCATACATAATTAATAGCAGTACCATTTACAATATTTAATCATGTTTTAAATGACATCCAAATTCAAACAATGAATATGACAATGCCTAGCAGCTTTAAAATTGAAGTATTATTAAACTGGAGATTCCGTAAAAGGCCTTTTTCATTGTTACTAAAACTTTGATTGATAATATTTTGTAAAAAAAAATATATAAAGTTTTTCGTTTCGTCTGGCCCATGTGTACTTTGTCAAATTGAAATTGCAGTTAAAATGAAGCTAGGAAGCAATTATGGGGAAAAAAAGATAATATATGTCAGATTCTGTAGTACAAATTCGTAGATGTTGCTATGGCCAACCTGAGTTCAACTATATTTTGTGTTTGACACAGAACTACAGGCAGGTTTTAAAATTATTTACAACTAACTGAGAACTCTACGTTGCCCAGGTATTTATTTATATTATCTCGGTACATTATTTAATTATTGTTCAACACAACTAAACCAACATCGACAACGTCACAATATGAACCTCAAATATACTCTGTCTTCTCGAGAGAATCCAAAATACCCTCAGTACAATAGCAGAAATAAATACATTTTCAGTATTCTAATAGAATAAAAAAAATTCCTCCGTTTAATGGTTAAATTTTTTACTTAAATCGCATATTAAATGTCATAATGTAACACAGCGACTCGAATTACATCGGTTACGACTCCAAACTCAATAGTTTCCTTTTAGTTTCATATTAACAATTACGAAATTTTAAATTTTACCTGACGCGAGAAAGAAAACCAATTAATGTATACATCCATTGTATCGACGTATCGTTTCTCAGCCTGCTGCAACAATAGATAGTAAGTGGGATGTTTGACATAAGAACGCGTAATAGAGCTTATAACTCGCAGTTGGTTTACGCGCCGGCTTTAGGCAATTCCAAGAAATATTCCCGTAGAATTCATATTTATATTCATATTATATTAACGTCTTCTGCAATACATCGAAATTAAATATGTACGAATATTAAAAATTTTTTCAACCCCTCAAATTTTCATTTAAATCCGTTGAGCCGTTTCGGAGCCTATTCCAGACAAGCATACGGACAGACAGACTCTTCAATTTTATTTATTGGTATAGATAATTGTGACCTTTCATCAAGTCCATTTTTTAATAATAAAAACTGTTCTTTGTTGGGTACACAAGTTAGGTTCAGCTTGCTTACCGTAGATATTTTAAACTTGCGATGCAGAACTTCTTCTACAACTATTACACACATATTGAACGAAGTTTGCTTCACTAAACGACGATCATAGTAAACACTCCTTCAGGCCTCAAGTGTCGCTCATCAATGTTGCTTTAACATCGTCCCATGTTTGCGTTGTAAGGCTGTTCATCATACTACTGACGTTGATGTCGACGCATTTCGTGCCTTCCTCCTTGAACACTATAACAGTTATGTACCGTTATGGATTACTTATAGATTTGCAACTGATAGCTCTGTGATTATATATGATTAAAATGATAATAACAATTTTATACATTCAATTGTTTAGTAACTTATTTCTTTTCCTTTCTAACAACTAGTTGAGATAATTTCAATTATGGTTCTATGCTAAATATTATTTCTCGATATTATAATTTCTCTGGACTCCAATTTTTTGGTGTTTTTAATTTTCAATAATTCCAGCCTGGAAGACGATGGCTGTAAAGCCGTCGAAACGTCGCTGTTCTACGAAATAGCCCGGGTGGAAACCCGAGAAGCTTTTCTTCGATAAATGTACCAGGAAAGCCTTCGATCTTTAGTATGAATAATTTATTCAGTATAACAGCACATATACAACCTTGGATCAATATTGATAACTTCGATTCATTTTCGCAGCAAATATTACTAAATAAAGTCGCCAACAACTTTCTCATAATACATGCCACAGGTTTAATAACTTAAACTTTCAAATCTGTCAATATTATTTTCATTCATTATTCTTTTGTACTGTGTATAATTCATTGTCGTATAGACAACTCCTCAAACAGCTATCTGACTCTTCTCTCCTGACTTCCCATTCCATAGATTAACTACCACACTTCGTCTTCTTCTGCTCTTCACTGCGACTTTTATGCAATTCTAAATCACTCTCAATAAACACTTGAGAATAAACGGCGTGCACATAAATCTACTTTTAAATGTTTTTAATTATTCAAATAATGCATAAAAAATATTATTTATTAAAAAAAATAGTTTAATTTATTATTACGTTAATTAACTCATACTTTTTATCTAACGAAGTCGTTATGGCATATGTGATTAACATGAATTTGTCGGAATTACAACCCGAAAAAAACATTTTACTTAGACGACGTTTCAATGGCGGTCACTGTCGTCATCTTCAAGTGAAGTGCCAATGCTAATTGGCCGTAAGAGTATATCTAATTCATACATATCTAATTATTAACTTAGTTAAAAATAACTAATTAAACCATGTTTATTAATTAATTGCTTTTCCTATGAAAATTCCCAACTATTAAAACAAAATAAATAAAACGGCTTGTACAATCGTACTAAATGTATTATTCATCAAGAAAATAATAGAATGACGTGAAGGCTTTCATATTAATTCTGATTAAATAATATACTCTGACTGATGACGTTAAATGAAAAGTTAAATGTTTGCTCAGCATCATGCAAAGGACTGGTCCGCCGTAGCCAGCGCGACACTTCACAACTACCGTCAGATTTCTTCAATGCTCACAACGCTTCTGTTAGCTTCCCACATTTGCATTTCTATTGCTCCCGTAATTACCATGTTAAACGACCTCCATTCTCAAAAGACACGCATGCATTAATTAACTGAAAGCACTCAGCGCTCGTATATATCACTATAAATTTACTCCAACATTATTTCATGTCTCAATATTTTATTGCTGCACTGCGTTTTTATTTGTCACTGACGATCAATCGCCGTTTGTTGAAATAACATTTTTGGAGAAACAGAATTTATTTTTGAACTATTTAGCGTACTAAATGAATGGAATAATTTTTATGTGTATTGAAATATTATTAGTTATTTTATCTCTTACCTTGTTTTCGTTCAAAGCTGCAGTATTATGAAAACTCATTTCTAGTTCAGCGTATGTTTTTTGAACTGCGTGTAACATTGCAGTGGTTCTTCATTAAGATTGTTTGTTTCTCTAACAATCGTAAAGTATTATCTAAGACAATTAAATATATGAATGAGTATAATCAGCCTCTTTGTCGGTAATTTATCATTTAAACATGAAATGTACGTCGTTTCATATTTAAAGTATAAATTACTGACAAAGAAGCTGATTATTATCTCAGTCGTTAAATAGTTACTAAAATTAATGAAAAACAAAACCAGATAAATTTCTCTATTTTTATATTTTATAAAATCTACTAATGTTTAAGCGTAAAAATGTTCTGCAGTTGTATGGCAGGTTTATACAATTAATTGAAGTCTTGAAGGTTTTTTAAAAGGATAAGTCTGGGTGTATAAATTACAATATAATTATTTTACAAAAAAATAGTAGTGAGTATTCCCTGTTTTTATTATTGGTTCATAAGGTCGCATAAACACAGCACTGGCATTAGGAACCTCATTAAGTTAAGTTTACATAAATGATGCGAATGGGGGAGGGATTCTGAATTCAGCTTTGCTTACCTGGAGAAGACTAAACGTCCGTGAAGATTTCAGTTATAGAGAAATTATTATTAATGGCCACCACTCTGATGGTGGAGTATTTTCTGCTATCAAATACAATGTTATACATTCCCTTTAAGCTAGAAAGAGATTAAACACATCCTCGCGGCAAATGTCTGTCCGGACGTCGTATTTGCGCCTTCAGCGTCGAACACCTGAGATCGTTATATAGACAAAACAGTGAACTCTGTATTGAATTCATCTCCATTTACAAAATTATTTATGAATTCACTGTTATTGTTTGCAGCCTAGACTTCGACTGGCACAAAGTCCAGCTGCGGAAAACTAATAGCGCTGATGAATGATTAAACGCCTTCCCTCTACCGTCAAAGAGATGTTACTCTTCCATATTGATGGTATTTTCAGGTAGTAACTCATCTTTGAGAACTAATTGCATACATACAGGAAAATACGTTTACTGTAGTCTGTTTGACATTAGAATCAAAATGTTGAAAATTTTCAGAAATTGATACCAACAAGCAAGATGTTTGTGTGCATGTCACTGTGATAAACCGAAATTGGTGTATGTCGACACATACCAAATACGCCGGTGAAAAACAAAATATTTTACAATATTTATATACATTATGACCTTCGCCTGCAGATGTCGACAATCACAGATGCGCTCTGGTGAGTGTGGAACGAAACGTCTGAATAAATTTTCCCTTTTCCACCCGAAACTCTAATGACGGCTAATGCAGTAAACCGTGATATATATATATATATATATATATATATATATATATATATTGAAAATTTCATGCATTGTTTGGAAAAAACGAGGAAATATTTTTTAATTTTTCTCAAGACATATTCTAACATAGTTTACTTCTGCTAAAATAAGTGCATTACACCTTTGTATGGATTATAGACATTTACAACGTTTCGGTATTTTAAAAATTTCTATAATTATTGAGTTTTTTCGGGTATTCCATTATCTAAGTAAAGAAAGAGAAAAAAGATAGATGAGAATCGAACCAGATAGAAGGATATCAGAGAAATTACAAATGTGCTAAATGCGTGTATAGTTGTCTTTCTAGGACTAGGCCGAATGAGTAAGTCTACGTGTTGATAATTGTACGGACTCTCGTATTAAGCATGTGATCCCCTCTCCCTGATGACGAGCAGAGTTTCTTTACTGTTCGAAACGTGTGAGTAATTTCTCTCTTACTCTGCTTTCTTGGAGTAATTTTCTAACGTCTTTCCTTATTCTGCTTTCTTGCTCTAATTTCTTTCTGGCTGTTCTTTCCTTCTAGACGTATCTCTGTGTCTTTTTCAAATAGATAAACCTAACCTGTTTGTTTGGTTTCTCTGATATCCTTCTATTTGATTCTCTTCTGATCTATTTTTTTCTCTTTCTTTACTCAGACAATGGAATACTCGAAAAAACTGAATAATGATATTAATTCACAATTGTCAACAAACCTCAAAACCACGTTAAAAATTTCTGATGAAGAAACGTTGATTGTGCCATTAAAAATTAAGAAACGAATATCCAGTACTACGTTACCAATGATGACTTATTAAATATATTTTCCGATACTCACATTGAACCAAGCCTTGGAGGAAAAACAAGTCGGCTTAAAGAATAGCAGTTAAATGCAAAAATTTACATATGAAGTTTTAATGTTTTATATAAAGCTGTTTTAACGCCAAATGAAAAAAGTGTTTCCAAAAGAGATATTAATGAGAAACCAATGGTTAGGTATCAGTTAAACTGAAGATGAAAAATCAAGTGCAGTGGGAATACTCGTCATAGTCAAACACAAGGTTCAATCGAAAGATACACGAAATATGTTAGTTTCATAGATGAATGATAATAATGGTCTGAAGTTCTGCCTTTTACCCAATTTGCCAATAACAGATATTATCGCGAAGAAATACGCTAGAGCTTATATGAAGCCCTTTTTGGTGTTAATCTATAAAGAGGCGTAGTAGCATCCTAATTTCCACCTGGCCATCAAATTACAAATTTAGAAACTGAATAACATCAATAAGAAATTGTCAATAGTTTTGGAAGAGATTTAGAAAGTGACTATAAATGAAAATAATCAAAGTTTTATTCAAGATTATCCACAACATTGCACGTCTTCATCTCAAGCTCTGACTGAACAACATTCGTTAATTTCAGCAAAAAGAGAAGCCGAAAACAGAATCTTTTATATCAAACATCAAAAATTCTACAAACTGCTAAAAGAAAATTTCCATCCGCCCAAATTGGTACGATAGCAAGTCTCTGATGCCGATCGTGGGCGAAATGTATTAGAGGTTGTTGTTAGGATATTTGATTCTGACTTATATATATTAACAAATGAAAATGATACCCTTAGCAGCTTTATAGCCGTGAAGCCGCTTTGTGAAGAAAATTGACTTTCCCTGGATGAGTTTTCTATTCAAGAAGTATTTCTGAGAGAAACAGCTTCAGCTAATTAGAAAAGAGGAGTACCAGACTGTAGATGTTGTAACTGAAAAAGTGTTCTACGACTCAATTCAATTCTAAAATCACTCCATTTTCATTATTTTTCATGTATCAGAATTCATTATAATTATGTGTGTAGATTTTTTATTGATATTACGTTGTTATATTTTTAGTATAGCCTAATGCTTGTTTCAACTCCTATAATATGGTTATACTTTCCTATTACTTTTTATAATAAATCATAATATAAAAATTTTTACTTTTAATTGAAATAGGTCAGTGCGTAGTGAAAACACTTAGTGACACAAATACTGATATTCTCCGTTTCCGGGAAAGATTTTTTATTTTCCACTATGGATAAGCAGTATGGGCAGATTTTACGAAAGACAACCAAGGTTCGAATATTAGTGAAACTGAATGCCTGTGTATGATATTACGGATAGAATTCTCTTCGCAGAATGTATATTAAAGTAAAAGCCAAACTTACAGTTTCTGTGAACCATCGATCGTGTATTTTACTTATGATTGTGTGCAAATCGAGCTATGGCGCCAAATACGCAAATTACTAGTACTCCGGTTCATTGAATATGCGCTCCGCCAAAAAAGTTGCATGTTTACATATATTTGCCTGAGAGGTAAAATTACTTTAGTGATAAGCGATATTAATTTTTACTAATAAAACAAAATAGTAGATAGCTGAAAGAGTGTACTACGCAGCGGCCTTCTTCTATCCATGTCCCAAATGGAAGTGTCGGCTTAACTTTCAGACTAATAAATTCCTTGTCTCACACGTTTTGAACGGACAAATATATACTTGTTTGGTGACTCATGACCCCTAAATTGAAGCGGTAAAGCAAAAATAATCTAGTTTTTGGTATTCGCGTACAGCTGGACGAAAAGCGAGGGTGGTTTGGATCAAGGCCGAGTAGGCGGGAAATGTCGCCGTTTACAACATTATTTATTGCCTGGAGTACATTGTATTTGGCAGTTGGTCCCGGAAGCTGTCCTGAGAAAGACGGGGTGAGAGAGCAGTTGCTGAAGAAGCAACATGTGTAAAAGTTAAATTCTGCATGTATCGAGAAAGAAGATTCATTTGATGGGAGTACGGAAAACAAAAAGATAACATTTGATGGAGATTTAACCTGAAGAAGAGGCGCTAGAGGATCTAGAAGACGTGTCCAGCAAAGGAACATCCGGCAACGGCAATTGAAGAACGACGTCACCAGGCGAAATATCTGGTAACGGCATTTTTACCCGGTTTTTCCAAATAAACCATTCTCGTTGATTCGCGATTGTTTTTATTTCACTTATATCGTTCGTCACCCGCGTTCCCGGGAGCAGCCGTTTAGAAGCTGCATAGATTCTTTTTGCTTTACCGACTGAGCCAATTTGATAATACATTTTATTCGTAAATTTATATTTTTACTAAAACTTAATTTGAGTTATATTTCTTTTGTAAATTTTATATTGTAATACCACGATTTCGATCTTTATTATCATCATAATTAAATGGAATATATTCAAATTAAATATACTCTTTTTATTATTTAACAATTCCTTGTTATAATAATATTTTTGCGGTGTAAACAAAGACTAAACACCACACTTGATAATATTGTCTTTCCCAGTACCTTTTCAAATACACAACTCGAATGCCAAATAGTTAACGGTTCATAACATGTGAATCCTTAAACAAGTTTTCAATTCCAAAAATAAAAATAACTTGTAAAGTACGCAAGACATTTAACTTTTGATGCTGTTAATCAAACTCATCGTCAGGTTAGAAGAAAATGTTACACTCGTCCTCTACAACGATGATTACAAGATGAATTTTTGTCTTGCCTTTCATGTGGCTGTGTCCTCTTTGCCATCATTTATTTTCCACAAATTCCCACAAATCCTTCTTCGAGATGAGTCAAATTACGGGCAATGCCAACGCCTCTTTCTCTCGCCGTCTAATTCGTCGACCCCCCAGTGCTTTGCCAAAATACGGAAATAAAGTTAGTTAAATATAAGGGCAATCAACAGCGTAGTTTGGACAGAAAAAATAATTTTAATTCTAATGCGTCGTAATAATAATAATAATGATTAACCCATGCCTAGATGCACCAAATAAAAAATAAAATTATTTCATGTCCACTTTAATGTATTACATTGTAAATAATTTCTCTTCCACAGGCAAATCGCCTCAAAACTCTAATTCACCTGCTCATATGGGTGATACCATTAAATGAGAATACACATTTTCCTTGTCGTATGTATAGGCCTTTGTATATTAATAATCTGCCTGTGACGTTTACGCATGTCATTATGTAATTAAAAAAAGTTCGAAAATTTTGTGATGTATCGCCTTATTTTGATACTCCCTTCCATTAAAAGTATGGCAAAATCAAATTTTCTAACTATTGAGAATTTTTTAAATCTCTATTAAACTGCTATCTCAGAATGAATCCGTTAAGATTGCAATGATATATTCAGCAAGAATGTGCCAAATACGTAACACTGCTTCATACAATTTAAATTTATTCAAGCATACAAATCCCTCTGCGACAAACGTATAAATTATTCATATTCTCTGATTCCTATTCTGCGTTAATGGTAACTTAACATAATACTGCAGCACAAATTCTCTCGAGAGTCGTCCTAGATGAATTGTGTAGACCTAATCAAGTCATTCCGGAACCTGAATAAGGCCACGTTGTTGCTGTGAATATGTTATAATTCACCAGGTTTCGCCTTCAAAATTCTTGCTTCTCATTTTTACATGCGATATTATGCATCTTAAATAGTGTTATGGCGTTTGCTAACAGTAATATCACGAGAAATTTAATCCATTGTAACATTTCGTGCTGTTGAATCATTAAATAAATAAAAATTAATAACAATTTTCATTTAATTAATTCAGAACTAGATTTTAAATGTACAATACAATTAACAGCTCATTTAGATATTTACGCAAGTCTATTCATATTTTAATCATACGGTTAAGATATTCTGTAAAAAGTGATTTATTGAGTTTATATTTCCATAAATAAAATTTCAGGTAATACAATGAACTTTAAGCTTTAATCACATCATTAAATTTAATAACGCTGTATTATATTGTTTGGGAATAAAATTTTCATCTCAATTTCGGCCTAGCGAAACCGACTGATAGTGGCCTCGGGAGACAACTCCGTGACAGCTACAATAGAGGCAGGTAGGATCCCTGACGCCACTTGTCGGTGAAAAAGCAAGTGTTCTTTGATCTTGCTCAAGAACCGCGTAATTTGGTAGACTAGTGGTGGACGACAGCCACTAATTGGATGAAATGAAAGTTTGACGTTCTGGAAACATGGAATTTCGACCTTTGCTTAGGTGGGGGAACGTTGTTGTCCAAGTTTCAGATTTATGATAGACAGAAACGGAGAGAGTAGGCGAGAAATGGCAATGAGTGAAGTTGGGTGAATCATATGACATGTAAACGCAAATTGGAGAGCGAGAAAGTGATGAGTGAGACATCACCTCATAACCAAAGCTAAACTCGCTCAACAACTACGGGAACAATGGGTGATTTCTCGTCCCAGGGGGCATTGTAGTAAAAGAACAGTGAAAAGGGTCTGAGAGGTGGAGGTAAACGTAAATACTTGACAGCTTGTTTTCTGGCCCAGCAAGGAAAATAAATGACTTTAAGAAGTTCCAGCGAAATAGAGTGAAAGCTGGATGTGGACTGACGGTCAATGTTCAAGGAACATAATTCACTGTTATAGGCAGTCGCCTGCATGTGTCAAATGTTAGTAGTTCTGTCAATTTTTCAACAGTATTATTATTACTTACTTAGCTGCTATTGGGAATTTACCCGGTGGCCGCTATATACAAAGAAAACATAAATACAATTACAAAAGGAAAGGAAAATCACACTAAGGAACAATTTTGAAGTGTAGGTTTTGATCTGAAAAAGAAAAGAGAAGTCAGGAGTCACACAGAAATCACTTCATTGCACTTCACTGATTCTATAATTTTTTTTTTTAAAAAAAAACTGCTCACTGAAGGTTGCTTAGCCTATTCCTAAACTGGTTTACGCTACCCGGAAAAGTCGTCTTTCTGCAGGCAGAATCTATTAACAAATGAAAATTTTCCTACTTCAGTGCGTTGCCCTTTTTCTTTAAATTTGAACGTATGATCATTTTTATAAATATAATTCGGCCCCGTAAGATGGTTTGTTATTTCTTTCCAGGCCCTGTGGTTCTCCCTTATAAGCTTTATATATTGCGCACAATCTCGCATGTTTCCTTCTGTTACTGAGACCTAAATTCTCGTGAGGATTGTTCGCGAATCGACCCCCAAACATCTTTTCAGCCCGTTTTTGTATTTTCCAACGCTAGAGTGTGTTCGTTTTGATATGGATCCCAGCACGTTACCCCATATTCTAAAATTGGCCTGATCAGCGTTTTGTAAGCAGATATCTTGGTTTTTCTCGTGTTTTTCCTCAAGACCCTGTTTACAATGAACTGCAGTACTTTAGTACGTCAAGTATTAATATTTATTATTATTAAAGAATTAAAAACATTTTTATTATTACGTATCGTATTTATGGGCAGATTACAATAATTTCTCTTGAAACGTTTCCTGTGATAGTATCATTTTCAATGTTTGTAGCAGCGATGTACTATTTCGTGAGTTGGACGTTATGGTTAACAGTAGAATGGTATGCAGCTATGTTGTTGTGTGGGTGTAACGATTCTCTTAGATAATATTCGGTCAGGTTTTAATTTTGTATGTTTCGGGGAAGCCGACTTTGGGCATACGGTAAGAACTGTCCGCTGATCGTCCTAAACCGGTTGAATCATGGAGAAGGGAATACTGCGACAGTAAACTCCTTTTACCTCTTTCTAAAGGTCTTGGCACAGTGCCTAATAGCCATACCTCTGCATCACTTTTACGTGGATGCCGTGAAAGATCCTAAAACTCCAGCCCTGGGGCCTTGTCTTGCTCTCTTCCTTATCCCCACTTCCCAGCTACTTACCTATGATATTAAAGGGGAGCTGCCTCCATGGATATACTCACCACAAAGAGTCGGCGAAGTCAAGCAGATATATGTAAAAATGCAGTGTTGAAATTCCTATACGATAATCATTAATTAACCAAATACGATTCAGTTAGAAAAGATTTTTACAACACACCCATTACTTTACAAAAAAAAATAGTTGCGGTTATAAATTGAACCCTGAGCAGACCATATGAATTTACTTAATATTATGTTGAAAAAATAATACACGTCTATGTTTGATGCTTGCCACCCATTTTCGATTTTTAGATAATATGGTTAACGTAAATGTTTCCTCTCATGCATTATGTTTTATTTTATGATCAACTGAGTCACATACATTCAAACGGTTGGCCATTACTTGTACTGAGGTTACTTCTAATTTTCCATATGGATAATTTTCATTATTTTTAACATTTTTAAAGTGTTTTCATATTTTCGTTTCAGGAAATTATTTAAGAAAAAAGTATTACAACATCAGTTTTTCAAGACACCTAGTAAATTTCTCATTTGTTAGAGAATAGAGGAAATGGGAAAACTGGTTCGCCAATAGTTGTCAATAGTAAAGGAATGGCGGTTTAACCTTAGCATTCTCATGACATCCTGGAATTGTTCCAGATACCAGAAAATTGCTCATCTAAAGATGTGAGTCAGTTTACTGTCACTTTGCTTCAAATTTTTTTCGTATAAGTACCCGCATATTATGGCTTCAAGAATAGTTTCTGGTAGTTGCTTCAAGAAGAATAAAATTATGAACTTTGCCTACACATTTACGAGCAGTTCAGTGCTTACTCTATATATTGAAAAAAATCATTTTTAGGGGTACCTCGTATAAGACTTAAACGTTTATACTGCTTCCCGTTTAGGAATTACTCACTTTCGTAAAGTATTTGTTTTCATTAAATCTAAACTGTCGTAAATATTCTTCATCTTTAAGAAATATTTCAGAATTATGAAATTATTTTTCCATATTTTGGTATGAATTCAATTTAAAAATAGTTCAATGGACTATATTTTATGACTATATGTCTGAAGTTCCGAATACCCGGTCAGACAGTAAAGACAATAAACCGTCGGAGTCAGCAGATAGAAAGTTTGGTGCAACACAAAATCTAATATTTTTCCCATACATAAGTCCATTACTTTGGTTTACCCTCTATTAATCCTCATATTGAACTCTTTCTACATGACCACGTTCATGACATTTATTATTATTGTTTCCAAGTCTTCTTCTGATTTCCATAATATTATAATATTATCGGAAAAGCGTAGGGTTTTTATTTCTTCTCCTTGCAGTATGATTCCTTTTCCATATTCCATTTTGACTTTCTTCGTCGCCTGTTACATAGCAGTTAAATAACAAGGGCGACAGACTGCATCATTGTCTTACTCTTTTCTTGATTTCTGCTTTCTTTTCCTGTTCTTCAATTCGAATTGCTGCTCACTGTCTCCATAGATATTATATATAAGCCTGCTTTCTCGACATTTTATTCCTGTCCTCTTCAAAATTCTTATGTCTGTGTTCCAGCTCACATTATCAAACGCTTTTTCTAAATCTACAAATGCCAAAAACGTAGACCTGTTTTTTCTCAGCAAAGTCAATATTGCTGTTCGCATCATCAGCCCCATTCTTTGTCGGTATGGGTATAATTATATTTGTTTCTTAAATCTTCTATTTCCTATTTCTAAGATTTCTAAAACTATCCTGAACAGTCATAATATTGGTTCTTCGCCCGATGATCTTATCTTTTCCACTATATACATTAATTTCGTTGAAAGGTTATTCTTATACATTGCTCTGAAATTTCCATTACTTACTATAAAATACTTATATATCTATACGTCATACAATTTTACAAAGATTATTTTTCAATACTCAGATTGAATTCGAAAAGCTTTTGATTGATTCTCCATCAACTTTACTACTTACTATACAAAAATAATTTTTGACATTCCTTAATTATTATTGCAACAACTCAAAAGCATGCCACGGAACGTCTGGAAATATTGTCTTAGCATTTGTGCTGATAGGAATGCACATCGTTATTTGAAAATAAAATCCTCTTTCATTTCAGTCAGTTATTCTTCCATTCTCCATAACCTAGAGAAGCAAAATATTATTTGTCACATTATACACATTTATTATAACTACTTCAAACCAAAATTCAATTGTTTCGGTGTTCTGTACACGAGAGTACCGTTGTTTATTTGCGGCTGAACGGTAAGGAGTATCTATCGGGCGCCCTCTCCATTTCATGAAAGTTTTGTAGTCGGTATTATTCAGAAGCAATTTCCCGTGGAGCGGCTCGAACAGAAGCGACACTGGAGCAGCGCACTGTGCGGAGCGGGGATCCGATTTCCACGGCTACTCTGTTTCTCATTAGCTGCCACACTAGACCCACAGCAATCTCCTGCTCTGTCATCAAAGACCAGCAATAAATTCCCGGAGAACAGGGTTACCTTTCAATTGCGTGCATTTATTTCAAATTATTTTCAATTAGTCGTATGCGCTTTTTTTCAAGCTGTCGAATTTTTAATTTTCAACTATAACCATATTGTTTCTGTCAGTGTATATTGAGTGGGAAGATGTTCCAGCCTCAGAAAAAATTCAGTTACAAACAATCATAAATTTTAGCCCTACAACACCATGTGACATCACTATTCAAGTACATTTTAATTACCATTAACTGAGTATTTCTTATGAGAATCATAATATTACGCAGTTGTTTAAAGCCATGGTTTCATTATGATATTCAACAAAATATCCGACGAGGAGGGGAAAGGAAAGCGGTGTAATTGTAAAAAAGAAATTAATGCATCTTGTGGAGCAATTATTATTATTAAAAGAAAACTAACAACTATCGTGATGAATTTGTTTTTTCATTAATAATGGAGGTATTTCATTCAATTTATATTTTATCAATCACCTGAGCCGAGATTATTTTACTAAGGGCGTTTAGGGGGGGCAGGGGGGTACCTGCGTAGGAAGGGAATTGGTGAGAGGGGGGGAGAGAACGTAGAGCAAGGTAGCCAAGGGTTGACAAGGGCTCCAGTCTAAGGATCCTGTAATTTTATAAGAAATAAAAATATTTACTTATCAGCAGCCAAAGAACAACAATACTCCTCGTTTTATAAAAAAAAATAACGCTTCTATTACAAAGATATGTAACATCTCACACTGGCTGTTTCAAATCATGCATTAAAAGTGTAGGTTGCATTCTGATTATAACAATTATAAAACATACCACTCAAACGTTTTACAGTCCTTATAATAGTCCATATTAATATTCCTTCGTGTTGAGCTTTTCTTCTACATTTCGTCATTTTTATAAAGTGTTCAGACGATTATTACAAAGATGAGTCGTTGATTTCACAATGTTCAAAACTTTACCATTAATTCTACAATTAGCTGAACCTATCGGACACAAGTCACAAATAAAAGAAAACACAGAAAACTCAAAGTTAATAATATGCTTCCAAAAATTTATGTAAACTTTATTCATTTTTAAGTATAGTAGTTTATTATGTTAAAATTAAAAGCTTGTGTTATTCTTGAGAGGAGGTTTCACAAAATTTTATTCACAACGTGGTTACGTTATCAGCGTTTTGGTTCTCATATTAACGAATCGGGCATATTTGAGTGTAAATTAATATTGAATTTTGGGCAGGATATTACTCTTGGATGGTTTACCATCAAACTTATAACTTAAATACTTTTTAAAATGTGATTTCAACAAGTTATTGACGCAATTATACGACTGAACTAGAGGGTGTAATTTTAAAAATGAGTGTAAACGGATAAAATGAAGAAAAGTGATCGTGACTTATTATTATTTCAGTTGCATTCATGAGCTTTAATATGTTCGTCTCCACGTCACCCACATCTGACTAATTAATATGCTTCCAAATATGTGTGACGCTTTTCTTGTTCAAGTCAAATAGGATTTTCAGCACGATTTTGAAATTAATTTAAATCATTAAGCAATTAAAAATTAAAAATAGGATATCCACATAAAAATAATATTGTACTGTATTTTTATTTATTTATATTTAGTATACGTATTAAACTATGTCATATGTTATTCTTTTAAACATTATAATCACATTTCAGGTGATTTTGGAGACTTCGAAAAAATCTCAATAAATAAATAATGTGGCATTGTCTTCAATTATAAATTAAAAATCATGACAATTTGTCAGCAAGCAATATTTATATTTATTTGACTTCTACAACGTTTCGTCCATATTTGTGGTCTTCATCAGGTAAATTTTAATTTTAAAAATGCACCTTCGAATAATTTTTCGCTGCTGGACGCAGCCTACGATGAAATCCGCAAATGTGAACGAAACTTTGTAAAAGTTAAATAAATATCTATATATATTTTTTCTGACAAATTGGCTGAAATGTTTATTTATAATTAGAACAATACGTCGTTTAATGGAGATATACACTATTTTACCTGCAGCGTAGGTAACACGTATTACTTATAAAACGTGCGGGACATCTAAGCATCCGGGGCTAAACCAATATCATTTGTGGGTTTTCATTTTTTATTATACTTTTGCAATTAAATTTTACAGAGATTCTTTTCTTTATTTTAGATAATCTGGCATGTTTTTCTACGTTTTCGCTCTATATGTACCGTTTTACATTAAATTTAAATGACGTTCATATAATTCACACACAATCAGACTTTATTTAATACGAAAGAACATAGTATTGCCTTCTAGTTAAGGGGTATAATTATGAGAAGGGAATACTGTGTGCAGAAACCTTGACAACGAGCTCCAAAGTTTGGTAGTTCTTGCTCCTTGAGAACTTCACGAACTTGAATTTTATGGCTTCACAACAGATTTAATAAATGTGATCAAAACGCTGTTTTCCTTTCGCGTCACCAAATTGTTACTATTATTATAATTATATATATTATGTATTTATAAATGTATTATAATTTTAATATTATTATGAAGATGCTCGGCCGATCAACAAACTAAATGGAATCGCACTTATAATAACATATATTTTATCATTTCCCTTTAATTTCCTACGTAATTGTCTGAGCGAGTCACGTTTTTAATACCGCTTTAGTGAAAACAATTTCACCTTCGACCAAAAGAAGAATAAGAGAGATCATTCGGAATCTCAGATTGATTTGTTAACTATAAAGAAGGTCTACTTCAATCAAGAACACCGTCCGTTTTTTTAACTAAACTGGTACGTCCATGTTTTGTCACGTCCATATATTAATACTTTTACCGCGTTATAATGACTCTATGATAATGTAAGTTTAAATTTTACGTGCTATTCCATGTAATAATTTTTTCACTTCAAATCTGGATAACTGTTGAACTTAGGAGTGACGCTATAATGGTTATAACAAAATTCCATTGCTAGCTTTTGAGCTTTTGGGCCACTTGTTGTTTCGGAGTATGTGCCAACATTTGGCTTATCAACACCAATCATTCACGAAGCTGGTTATACAGCAGACTGATTAGACTTATTTGATAAGCTAGGCCTAGCTTTGAAAATGCTTGGAGGTAACGAGCGAAACGTTAGCAGAAACGCTGTAACTATGTATGGCTCAGCAGCCCAAAAACCGACAGTCAAAGTTTCATATGCCACGAAAGCTCTCTGTCATAACAAAATATAGGAATAATTTTATTTCTAGTTATTTCAGTCAACTGTGAAATTTAGGTGCTTTCCTCATCCATTAATATATAAGCCAGGGAACCCTTTGTTTTATTTTATTATTTTGTTGTATATATTTGCTTAATGCTGCTATCACTAATTTAATTGTTTAAAAAATATTTTTTAAGTTGAATGGATGTTGTTAGAATGAGTGAAGCGTGGTTACAATATGACATTTGAGTGCGGATTGTTGTTTCTGCATTATGCATTGTTACAAGCAACTTGATTGTTGTCAGGCCGCGCGTAAAGATGGCTTCGAGAATTTTCTCGAAGGAACTTTTGACATTTTGACGTGAGAGAGTGCTAGTGTGTAATTGTTCGAGCAGGTCACCTGACCCAGTTTCGGCAAGATGGCTGAAACGGGGTTTTGAGATGGCCAAGGCATTTTGTATTATTTACTCATCGCATTAGTATTCATACTCCGTGTCACAGTATTTTTACAGAGAGGCGGTGTCTGGACTTGTCTGGCCGTGTTACAGAGTCCGAGACACGGAAGTGTTCGGATGTAATTTTGAGAGCGGTGAAGGAGGCCCTCGCCGATAAACTTGGTGTGAAGGAAAGTTTTCCTTCAGCCTGATATCCGAGAGGACGCTGTGTAGTGAGCAGAGCATGGGACAGCCAAGGGCTGTGGATTTGACGTGCATTTCGTATAATCCAGAACAATCGCTTGCTTATGTTGAGATAAATAGTGCTGATTGAAGATTAATGTCCCATCGGTGGTGATCAGAATAAATTGTGGATTGCAATGTTTTAATCTATGTTTGTTAATTTTTAGTGATGTTGTATACAGTTTTATGTTGAATTTGGAAACCAAGCCACTTGATGTGCAGTTGATACAATAGAACCAGCCAAACCAGATGTTAGGTGAGAGGAAAGAAAGATTGTGAAGTTTGCTAATTTTTTTTTATTGCCCGTCATTTTAAAACCAAAATTTTTGATTCTAAGTTCTTTTCTTTTCAGTCGCTGCAATCTTTACTCTTGAGAGACCCGAATTCCCCTGCAAATATTGAGTTTTCTTGTGTATTAATTGTATGTATATTTTTTGTAAAAATTCAATTTAATTGAAATTTTGGATTAATTACTTAAAGTCCTTCACGTGTATATTTCAACATTGAAACAAATCAGAATTTATATATATATATATATATATATATTGAAATTACTTCTAATGTTATGTGGATCTTTATGAAAGAGAGGTTCGTGGAAAATAGGAAATGCCAATGAAAGATTCGGGAGAATACGCAAACAGCTGACTGGAAGAGAAATACAAAGGGAGCTACAAGGTGTAAATGAGGGAAATAAAGGACTAAATGTCTGTAAGCTCTTCCGTTTGGAGAATATTGGGTTTGTTACCATTACGAAATTGCCAGAACGAAATGAGTACTGAACAGAGGTTCAGCTAATAACTGACGCAATTGAGCTTCGGAATTCTAGGTGATGGACCATCTAATTCTCAATTTAGTTGTTTGTTTGCTCTGCTAAATTCATCTTTATTTATTTTTACCTACATTAGACTCCGTTACTTTCTGTTATTAAAATAATGCTGCGCACATGAAATTAAAGAGAGAAACAAATTAATATTTTGAAAAACAGCTTCAAATTAAAGCTGTTTGTAATTTAAAAAACTTTTCAACAAATATGGTGAGAACACGTTCTAGAATAATGAGGCTATAAGGGTGGAATTTATCACTGAAAATGACAGTTATGGAAAGAGATAGCATAAAAGTAAATAAAATCACACGGAAACGCCAGAGGATTATGATTATAGACAGGATAACAAGTTTCTGTATAGAAAGCAAGGATAGACGATATCAATCGTACAAAAGGCCATTTGTTTGTAAAAGAGTAAAGCCAGGAAAAGATAAGGAACATAAAAATATATTTATTACTAAATAGGGCGAAACGCTTAAGATGATTAGCCTCGAAATAAAATTGTGATAATTTTTGAAAATACAGAAATTTTTACTAGTTTCTATGTACAACTTCCACATTATCTGGCCTATCCCAAATCTGAGATTGGCAAGTGTCAAACCAGTTAATTAATGAATTGCAACGAATTTAATTCTCCACCGGTTAATTGTTACGATATCTGCAAAGCTCATGGCAGGTAATAATCAACCAGGTTTCATTAGTACCGTGGAAAAATTTTATGTTTCAAAGCTGTGTAACGCAAACAGTCAATATGAAATGGAAAAATTATGAATACTAATGTGATGAGTACATAATACAAAAGGTTCCTTCTGTAGCCAAAACCAACATAAATCATATCTATATGATATATGAAAATTAAAATACAAATTATTTGAATTATCGTTAAAGCGCCTCTTTGAATTTGAAGCTGTAAGTAAATATGTGAGTGAGTCATTAGTTAAATTGTTTGAAATACATAATGATGTTCCAGTAAGATGATAATGTACACAGAATTTTGTGAGGACATCACGCAGTAATATAACAGATCACAAACCGTTGTTTCTCCTTCAAACAACAACGCGTGAATGTCAGTCCACCTGACTACTGCCGAAACGTTGTGTTTGACTCTCTTAACATACTGGCAGTATTTTGGAGAAGTCAGGCAGCACTTTAGATTCCCTTAAAGTACCAAGAGTATTTTTTACGTTATGCGGATAGCGGAAGTATTTTTGCCTCTCTTAATTTATCGAAAGTATTTATGACTTTTTCGAGACCGAGATTATGTTTTGCTTTGTTAAGGTGTTTTACCCTATTAGGGTTCCGAAGGTACCTTCATTTACCTTTAATCTTAAATTTACCTGTTTTTTTACTATAAATTATATTAGAAAACTTTTCGGGCTACTATAAATAGGTATGAGCTTACATATAGTAAAAAAGTAAATAATATTGGAGTCTCAATACTAAAATAAGTTTTTAAAAAAATCGTATGTTTACATCGGTTTGAAATCTGTGTTACAGTCAGTGCTATGGTATAGTCACATATATGATTTTTATTTTCAGTCTGATCGCTTCAACTTAAAGTTGATCTAGAGATACAAATTTTGAAGCACTTTAATTTCGGAATTGAAACTGAAATCGAGGGAACCCTAATATTTGCGCCCAGGAAATAAAGCACGATTTTCGTCGAGGGTTGGAAATGTTATAAAAGAAGAATTTTTTATTTTGTTTTGTACGAAACTTAATTAAAGAACTGAAGGCGAATCGCTACGCTGACCACATGACACTCCACACAAACGGGAGCGTGTAATGAAAGGTGACAAGCCAATGGGAAAGACAAGAATCTGTTTCACACAGGAACAGTATTATTTACGCCAAAATGTTTTTCATATATATGACAAAAATAACATTTTTTATTTATTAGTTGCAATAGAAAACTTTTGTTCTCTCGCGAAAAAATAGTACAAAGTATTTCCGTTCATACATTAAATCACAACTCACGTGAATTTTAAATACAACAGTAATTTTGCTTTAATGTTTTTCGTTTACAAGGTTTAGGATAAATATTGAATGGTAAATATTAAATATTTGGCCAGAGGAGCCGACGTGTATGTAGTGAAAGGATGATAAAACGGACGGAGATCAATACTCGCTTCTTGGAAAGGGTTAACACACCCTTTTATTTATAGTTACATGTATGTGTATAATCTCTCAAAATTTATTTGCGGCAATGTCCACACTGCCACTAGAATGTCAACGCATAATAAATATCAAATTAATCTGAGATCATATAGACTGTAGCCATATTACAAGGCGCAATTCACATTATTTGACTAATTAACCGTGCTTTTCGATGGGTTAGTTCGTTTCCTCTTTGTAATTGAAGGTATTTAGCTTGTAAGAACACGGAGATAATGTTTCACCTTTAACTTTGTGTTGAGGGAGGGGATGGTCAGATGACGCAGGACGTCGCGTCAGTGGTCAGCTTCAAACGACGACGCTTCCAGCTCAAAGCTTCTTAGCCTCTCCAAAGAGAAAACGAGCAATCGAGCGAACTTCCAAAGCCTAACTCGCACACACAATACTTACCTCTCATAATTGTACATCCTCAGTTACTATTCTTGGTGTAGACTTATCTTTAGAAATCAATAAGCCACCAAAATACAGGAACAAATCGTACAAGAACAATACTTTCCCTATTTCATTAGAAATCAACCTAAAAATCAGAAATTAACAACGCTGCAAATGTTATTAATGATTTTTCTTATATTATTTAACTTTTAATATATAAACTATTTCAACGTAACACATTTTACAACATAACAGATATGATTTATTATAAGTATGAGGTTGAAACATAATAGCAAAAACCCAACACATATTTGATATGGAACGAAATTATTTATTTATCCTTGGCGTTGCATTCACCTTGGCCTACCGGGACGACTACCAAATTATCTGCTTACATAAGGCATTTCAGATTTATTTTGGAGTTGTACGTGGTCATTTTAGTGATTCTTTTTCAGTTGTGACCCCAATTTTCCTGACCATGATTAGTGGTAGCATACATCCCTATGCTGGGATGGAAAGCCAGGACCTCTGTGATGCGAGACGATAACGAAGTTGGTGCGAATTACAACCATAAATGCTTCAAAGGAATAGATGAAGTTTGGAGGTCGTGGAGAGTCCGAGGAGAAGGGATATCAATTATCCGTGATGCTTATTATCAAATTTATTGATAATATCCTGCAACAAATACTTCAAATAATTTGTATTACTGATGATTAATGACTTCGTTGAAGACAATTGTTTACAACTCGTTCTTATCTGGATGAAATACAACCATAATGCATTTTCAAAGTAATCGGAGGTTCAGGAATGATTACTTTAATAGTAGGCTGTATAGTATGAAAACTTATTCAAAATTAAACACAGATGTTGAGATACACAAAAAAAAATTATCAAATACTACGACTTATAGAGTTTCTTCTGTTTGAACCATATAAATTATAAAACCGAGATAATAGCAACAAAAATCACAATGGTGAGAGGATTCGTTACTTTACAATAGTTTAAATTTTTTATTTCCGGAGTTAGAAACAATCATCAGTTTTGGTGGATGGCTGTTCCCTGTATGAAAACCAAAATTAGAAAGTATGATAGCTCTACACGACATTATGCAAAGGATTCTATATCGCTTACTGTACGTTGTCTTAATCAACAGCACTTCGCTCGCCAGGATTCGGTTGTTGATTGTTCACCGTCCTCCCACTATGCTGTGGATATCGTTCTCCGTCGTCCTCTTCAAAAGAGTTACTGGAACCAGGAAGATTCTCTAACTTCCGTAATGCATAAAAAGTGTCTTTTAACTCCTATTTATTTACACGAACTGCCATCATCACTGAGCACTTTAAGTAACAGACAGTCCAAAAGATTAAAAGCTTTAGTTTGAAAATAGAATTTTGAAGAGATTTTTATGCATCGATAACCAGCGGATGTCTCCTTGGAGATTCTCCCTGCTCGGAGGCTTCTATAAAATCACCTTTGATCCGACCTTTCTTAAAGACACCGATAACTCCTCCAATAAAAACGTCTCTTTCTCGTAATCAGATCTAGCTTGCTCTGACGCGCACCTGAATGATTGAGATTAACAAGATCACATCTATAATATTGACCGGTTAGACTATAATGCGACTGAAACATTACGGTGGGAACAATAATTAAAATGTAATTAAATACATTTAAGTAAGAAGAAAAGGAAAATTAACTTAAAAGGAAATAATACTAAGGTTGCTCATTGCAATCTATTAAAGGGAATGTTTTAATAGAAGATTATTACTATCCACTTTGTGGAATCTGTGTTCTTGTGGTAGCTGAAGCATGTACTAGTAAGTGTCCAATATCATGAATAAACAACTTTCAACAAAGGAGAGGATAACCCATAGTGATTGTGGCAAAGAACCGTTACATATGAATAACGCGGAAACAACCGCGATATATACTGAATCCTGGTTTTGGAAACCGTTGAGTTTGATTCTGACATTCGATATGCTTGTACAGCAATAGTTTATTCATAACAACCGAGGGGAAGGGGTAAACAGAATTTCAGTGTAACGCAATTAATACAAACTTTGTACGCATGTTACTTAAAGAACACGGAACAACTACTCGATGGATAAAAAAACCTCTAGGCCATATAAATTAAAACTACTGGTCATTTTAATATTTTTTTCGATCAACGTGACTAACTATTTAATTGTGCGATTTTTAATAATAGCAATGAGTAAATTCCAACGTCAGATGTTTCATGAACAGTGGCATTGTCATTTATCACTTATTGGGTCACATACAGTTTATTAATGTCGCTACGTAAACATATATGGTATACAATCAATTCATTCTACAACACAATAAACAATTAACCCAACTTTATAATGGATTGTTTGCCAAAAGTAACCTCACAAAACACTTCATACCGCACATATCTTTTATACATTCACTGTGCACCTGTCCAGAATCCATTTGCTCGAGAAAGCATTAATTAATGGAAGCTTGATTTTTGTTTAATAGATAGCGACTTTGAGGCTACTTTCACCAAACTCTCCTTTGTAAAGTTGAGCATATTGTTTGTTATATACTTACCGGTAATATGAGTGTGAATATAAGGAAATCGTTACTAAAACTGTTCGTATTGAGCGTGGAATTATATGGGTGCGAAACATGGACGATAGGAGTTTCAGAAAGGAAAAGAATAGAAGCCTTTGAAATGTGGTGTTATAGGAGAATGCTGAAAAGCAGATGGGTTAATAGAATCACTAAAGAGGAAGTTATAAACAAAATAGGGGAGGAGCGAACAATATGAAGGACGTTGGCCAAGAGAAGGGATAGATTAATAGGTCACGTTTTAAGACACGAGGTTCTTGTAAAATTAGCATTAGAGGGAAGTGTGTGGGGTAAGTACAGAAGAGGGAGTCCAAGGATGGAATTCGTAAGCACTTAAGGTAAGGGATGGTATGTGCTAGTTATACGTAAATGAAAATGCTTGCGCAAGATAGGTTAGCATGGATGTTTGCATCAGACCAGTCTAAAGACTGAATACCACAACAACAGGTGGGTTCCATTGATTAATAACTCCATTGATAAACTCACCATCAAAGAGTCAATATTCAAACGTATGCACCACCGAAATAATAACTTTGTTAATTTTCGTGTTGCGATATTAGTGACAACAGCAGCATTTGAGAGAAATGAGAAACTCATTGTTTCGTGTCTGCTTGACGTCTTACTATTGTTGTCTATCCTGCAGATCTTACTGGTCGTTTTTAAGAGAACCACGCCTTCTATTGTTTTTGCTTT
Organism: Eucriotettix oculatus; assembly: GCA_034510155.1. NCBI lineage: Eukaryota > Metazoa > Arthropoda > Insecta > Orthoptera > Tetrigidae > Eucriotettix > Eucriotettix oculatus. The sequence goes on along the minus strand of CM067376.1, from coordinate 132,857,810 downwards.
CCAACCCCTTCTTTTCATAATTTTGAGACGCAGCTGGAACAAAGTGTAACCCCCTACAGCTCTCGCTTCCTCTCTCTGTGGGAAGCTTCCTTTGCTGTCATACCCATGCATTTAACTGTGAGGAAAAATAATACTTTGTATACATAAAACGTCACTTTCAATATTCATAAGTTGAAATCGTGTAACAAAGGCACTTTATACACGATATCCAACATAAATATTTGTGCATTATAGCGCCACGAACCTTAAGCTTTGAAGTAGGTTTAACGTAGAATTGATGATTCATAGTTAGGAAGGGAATAATCACTACGTATAACTTTGTACCGCATTCCTATGACTATGCTTTGAATTAAACACTTAATTTGAAAACCTATTTTTTGGTTTCAATTTTACCCTTTCATTAATTTTACACGCCGGACAACAATTTCGTTGTATTAAATATTAGCAATTATCAATACAACATACAAAAATTCCAAACGATATATGCGTAGAAAGAAAAACAATTAGTGGTGGTTAGTACATATGTGCTCATGTGCAGCAGCATATGAATTAATTAAGGAAGAATTGTTTATTTACAAATTTTAAGAACCGTTAGAATAATAATGCGAATTTCTTCTTCGATTTCTACGACTTTAAACTACCAACCATCTGTGCTACATTCATTCTTGCACACGATTCCTGTCTGGAATAAATCCGCAGTATACTATTTCAGTCCGACCTCCTCCCGGGCCCCATAAACTTAACCTTCTTTGGGATACATTACCTCGTATCCGTGCCGTATGAGGCGCTACCGTTAGAATAAATTCTAACCAATCAGTAATTATAAGATTTCTTTTAAAATATTTCGTATTTTAAACCAAAAATAATATTTATACATTTTGCGTATTACTTAAAATAATTCACGGTCAAAGGTTATTTTAAAGATAGAAAATTTATAATAATATTTCGAAAACTACTGCAGAATCGTGCATAAAATATTGTCTTCCTCTGTCGCTTATTCCTGAAATAAAATTTATTTAAAACTACATATTCCTGCGACTTCGTTCGCGCGGACGATGCCCTTTTCATTCTACAATAAAAACGAAAGTACGGTATCCTTTATTTATGATCACTTCACGGCAAACCTTATAACTCGCAGTTGGTTTTGAACACGTCCCGGTTTCACACGTTTGTAACAATAGATGGAGTGAGAAAGCTCGCCCTCCCATACTACCTCTCTCATGTTGCCAAAATTACCATTATAACACAGTAAGTGGTATGAATGATATAGAAACGTTTAATAGAACTTTCAACTCGCAGATGGTTTTCACTTCGCCTTTCGCACGGCAATTCAATGGATTTATAAATATTTACATTAATATCTTCTGAAATTTGAAAGATATCAAAGTGAAGCATGAATGAAAATTTAAGCAACCTGCATTCAGTTTGGAGATTCGCACGTATGCCAAGAATCCTTTCCGTAGAGTTAATATTTATATTATATTAATGTCATTATCGAAATGAAATATGCACGAATATTTGAATTAAATTTCCTGTTTTTAAACCCTCAAATATTTATTGAAATCCGGTGAATCATTTTGGAACCTATTCAAGACCAGCATACGGACAATCATAAAGACACTTAAATTTTATTTAATTGTATAGTTATGTAAGAAGGGAAAATGCATTTGTGTTACAAATATGTTTCAACTTCATTTTAAATTTTTCTTCTTTTAAAAATTAAGCATTATAATGGCATTATGTACGGTATTAGAGATTTAGCATATCACTGTCGTTTTCGTAGAAATATTAATATCTTACATGATTATTCCTCTAAAATTTTTTGCATGAGGTGATGTAGCACATGACAAAAAACTCACGTGCCACACAATTGTCTTAAAATCCAATGGGGTATGCCAGTTATAAGGAAATGAAAAGGCTTGCGCAAGATAGCGGACAACTTACAGTATGCTAAAGTTACATACATTACGTACACCTCCATGGATGTTGCATCAAACCACTCTTAGGACTGAATACCACAACAACAACAAGGAAATTAATTACCTTGCTTAAATTATCTGGCCCTATATTTACCGTCGTTCATATCTCCAATGTCTTTACAAAGATAGGGAAACAAATGAATCACAAAATTCAACGACTATCAAGCGTCCGTCAATTTCAGTATTCGAAACATTGACTATTTCCTTAGTGCGAAATAATTCCATCAACAGTACATTATTTAGATACTTAATTTATTAAAACAGAACATTTGGGTTAATATTATATTGTAGTCAAATTAACTAATCTTTTTAAATAATTTGGGCTTATAGAAATTATTTTATTGAGCATATAGTATCCAAACTCTGTTTTCAAATTTAATAATTCTGCAGGCTATCATATCACTAAAAATAACTATCCTTTAACAAAGCTCAGTTTAACAAAATTAAAATAATTGGCAGCTAAATGGTCGTCGTGGAGCACACTGGTAACAAAATGAGATGTTTAACTGGAACAGAATTATTGACAACTGTTTAATATGAGGAATAGGAGCATTAAAGTAGAAGGTCCAGTTCTAGTAAAGAATTGGCGGCAGTCAAACGTGGGGAATGAGGATTCCGCAATGTTGATCCGATATAGGATTACGAAATGGGAGGCAAAATTAATATTATTGGTATATGGAAAGGACGGTAGCTAATAAAAGTCTATATAGTTTTGTTACGGGACGATCCTTGTTTTGATTAGTCAGTTCCGCTGAGTTAGAGAAAAATGACATTCGAATGGAGAAGTCAGAAACTACTAGTAACAATAGGAACTGAGCTATGAAGGCTGCTTGGGAGGAGATTAAAAGGAAGTCGTGGAAAACACTGACAACAAAACTGGACCCCAAGCTGCATTGAGGGAGGAACATAATCGGCTACTTTCTTGAGCGTATAAGAGTGAACCGTGTTTCTCTAATATTAAGAGTATTGTTGGCCGGGTTTTCCATTATCTGAGAAGCTACTTGAATGAAAGCCGCGGAATAATAAATACGAGCAGTAGAGAGGGTTTTGAATCAGACGGCTGTCGTCAGTTGCATTGTCATGATGCCTGGGAGCTGAGACAGACGGGAGTTGCAAAGACGTTATTTTTTTAGATACTTGTGAGCCGTCAGTTAATATTGTCATTAAAATTGGGACCAATATCAACAGTAATTAGTTCAACGTGAAGTTATGTCAGAGTTCTAATGGTAGTTGAAACAAAATTGAAAAACATTCGATAATGACGATCGAATTGCGAAAATTGGTCAATAAAGTCAAGTATGCACGTAATGCTTGATCTGACAGCTTTTTCTTATCTCTGAAGAATATATATTTGTCAGATTCGGCCCACTAACGAGACGATCTGTTCCGTTGACCGATGAACGATGAACAATTCGACAGACGTGAACTGTAGATTAAGAGGAAACGACATCTAAATCCGGTGATGTCTGCCGAAGTGATCTGCTGACCAGCTATTTTAAGGAGAGATCAACACCGATGAAACGCAACAGATGAGTGTCAGCACCAGGAACTTGTTCTACTGCAGTAGTTTCTGGACGCACCGTGCCGATAATATTTCCGTAAGTTATTAATTAAATATTCTCATACAACAATGAAATTTTTGCTACTTAAGTCAAAATATTTTAATTTATTGCTCTGAATAAAGGCCCACACTGAAATAGGCCCTTTAAGGATTAGTTTTTTTAAATTTTGTCTTTTTCACCAAATAATTTATTATTATTATTATTATTATTTCAATATCACAATAATAATTCTCCTCGCTCAGTATCATTGAGTTTACAAACTGAAGTAATAAATGGGTTGTATAAAATTATGTTAATCAGAACATAGCTTGGTTCTTACTAATTACGACATCATTTTGTGATTAATTGACGCAATCAATCATGAACCAAGACATGTATATCAAGTATGGAAGTAATTTACAATAAAAAATTTTGCAAAAAAATCGATACAGTAAGGGTCTCATTATTCGGTCTAAACGTGGTACAGAATCGTCAAGTAGTGTCTGAAAAGGCAAATATATCTTACAAGTATGTTAAGTTAATGACAATTTTTTTAATCTTGCCAAATTTTGTTCAGTTTTATTAAACGTTTTGGTCTATTATGAACACAAGTACTTGGTGAGATATCCTTTGTTTTTTTGTAAATACTTAATTGCCACAACTTGAGTTCAACTGGCGTTGGTAAAAATTAGTTCATAAAAAATACTGAATTAATATAGTTCTCATGGATTGGAATATAGACCAGGGTAACCACAATCAAAAACGGACGGTTTTAATACATAATTTGGCGGAGGCGGGGTAACACCCTACATGAGGATGATCCTAAACAGGCAACTCCCCTTTAATTGTATAGGAAGGGAATTGAAAAGAAGGGGCGACGTGGAAGGTAGAGCAAGGTGGCCAAGTGTTGAATAGGAAGGCCCTAGAAAATCTGGCTATTGGGTACTATTTTCAAGCCCTCGTGAATGACGGAAGATGAGTTTACTATGGGGTCGCAGCATTCCTTTCTCCGTGACTCCACCAGGTTTAGTAGGCAGCCCGCCGAATGATCCAATGGGATCAGCAAACAACTTACAGTTTGCTTTAAAGTTACATACACCTCCAAAATGAGTTTTTAAGGCGTGTCGACATGTGAGAACCTTGAAATAAAGTTAGAATGAGTCTTTTTTTTTGGGGGGGGGGGTTAACAGGCAACATGAGGGTGATCCTGAAGCAGGCAACTCCCCTTTAATAGCATAGGAAGGGAATTGAAAAGGGGGGATGCAGAAGGTAGAGCAAGGTAGCCAAGGGTTAACTAGGGCCAACGGGCTATTGTTTAAGGATAAAGCTCTCACGTATAACCTGCCGTTATTGATCGGTTATTGATATACAGCCAGTCCATAATCATGTAGCTAAAAATGTATTATATAACAATTAGATAGGAAAATGTAACTACCGAAGCTCTTTCATCTCAATTGCGGAATAGAAATTAGACATTATTGACTATGGTTATTTCCATTATTTATTAACAATTAATGCACTTTAAAAACTCATATTAAAGAAGCACGGTAATTAAGATTCATTGCCTGACATATAACTTTATAATGACTAATTTAAGATAATATGACGAATGAATATTCACCAATTTAAGAAGGGTTGGAAATATTTTAATCTGTGATGCCTGCGTCTTTAGAGACCAGTAAACCGCAAGCCTTTGAAAGCCTTATGTTCATCAATAGTCACAATTTCAAAGCGATTGGGCCTAAACTCTGGAATAATACCACTAATGGACACATCAACATGATAGGAGCTCTTTCATTAGTATAATGGAAGCACAGTGAGAATGAAATTGCTGAAGTTTCGAGTAATAGTATCCTTTAAAAAGAGCACAACCTGCATTGTTTGGAAATTGAAAATGATTTGGGTTATGCATCCATGACTTTCATAACAGAAATGATGATCTAAAGAACATATTGTATAAAAGGAATTCAGACTTTTCTAATTACTGCGGAACTTAAATAATTTCAGGGCAATGTAAATGTTCTATTGACAGGAGTTATCGCTATGATTATTATACCTCAAGTAACTTTTCTGCCAACAGCTCTATTTTTCAATTTGTAGACAAAGGTGTGAAGTCTATTAATAAGAGATTTTACAGCAAATTTATTTCTTTATGAAAAAGATAGGAAAGACGTCATGAGTAAGATATTCAGACGTTAAATTCAAGTGTACTGAGCTTGCTCTTAAAGTACGAACACTTGTTCAGGAATAGACCTATAAAATTCAGGTTTTCCGAGAAAAGTGTATATCTGAAGTTTTATGTATGAGTGAAGAGATTTTAACTGAAACATAATACTGTGCTGGTTAATATATATCTCGATGTCCAAAAGGTTGTGTAAACCTAAATAATAATGAATAAACGAAATCCAAAACTCTGCTAAATTCATAATAATTAATTAAATGGTTTTATTGAAAAATAATTAAATATATACAGAAAATAACTTTAATTTAAATAAAATATCATAATTATCATAATTGAAACATGTTAAAAACAAAATTTTAAGAAATTAACTTATAATCATTCTGAGCTTTTGGTGAAAAACTTAAAAAGTTGTATCTATGTTACAAACCTGCAAACTGGATGTTTTATAAAACTTAAACGTTGAACAACGTAAACACAAATTACAGTCACATGCAATCACGCCGATCCGGTCTGCCGGGTTATCTGTATTATAGCATGTTCAGTTAAAATCTGTATTGAAACATGCATGTTTCAATACAGATTTTATATACATATATATCTGACAAGAGAGGCAGTTAATTAAAATAATTCAATGTTGCTGTTTCCATAACGTGTTTCTTTCCAAGACAATTTAATTATTAATTAAACATAATTAAGTTACAAAGCTCCGTCACATCTTTTCCAACGTCGCCTCCTTAAATTACTATATTAAAACGACTTTTACACACCAAGATCTCTTAACGATATTGAATTTTAAAGTGCCATTAGCTTATTACGTATACTAGTTACATTAATATATTGTTTTTATTGAATATTAGTGCACGACGACAAGCCTTGTTATTTGGACTAAAATGCGAGACTCTGGTTACAATTGTTACATGGCGCATGTTAAATGTTGCGAATAAAATTTATGCTTACCTGAATACCATTTAGCACGTGCAAATAATTACCCGTCATGTACTAACTCTCCATTTACGCACTACACCAGGCATGTTTGATCGCGGTTGAAATTCAATGGGAAGAAGAGCAACTGTTTTTATTCAACCTAAATGAGTTTGTTTTGTACATTACTTTTGATATGTGATCATAGAGCTCCAATTAGTCAGTTGATAATACAAGCCGATCAAGTACGGCTAAGTAAATTAGACATGACGATATATGCGAATATGCGGTCATTGTTCAGGCAGCAGTCCTCTAGGCTGATTTGTCGTTGCCTTCCGACGGATTGATGAAATATAGACCTGATGCGGCGCTCGACTGAACACCGTGACAGCTCCACAATAGGTTTCATGATGCTGTAACTGAGAGAATCATGGTCGCACCCATATATATTCTATCATCTTCAATTTTTATTAATGTTCTTACATCCGATGGCCAGTAATATGACGCTCTAGATAATTACGAGAGGAAAAAATGGAATATTACGAGCTAGTCAGAAATGCCAATTTAGTGTGATTTCAAAAAATTTACTGTAACTTCTAGAAAATTGCAAAGAAAAACTTGGTACCAACTGAACTATACCAAGTCAAATAATTTAAAATCACCAGCGTCTCAAAAATTGTAAGTAAACGTTCAATTAAACTTTTGACGAAAAATGAGAAAATATGATAAAATAAATTAAAGCAGTTTTAGAATTAATTTAGCTTAAAAGTTATAATGGAATCAAATCACCATTACTTTCATGAGCAATTGCTGTTGTGGTATTCTGTCTTAAGACTATACTGAAGCAACCCTCCATATGAGCAAGCCTTTTCATTTCTACATAGCTGCCACATCCCACAACCTCCCTAAACTGCTTAGCGTATTCCATCCTTGCCCTTAGAGTTGACTGCTGTTTTCCTCGTTCCACTATGAAATGCATTACTAGATAAAATCAATTTTAAAAACATTTATAATTTCACATTTAGCTCTCAAAGACTTTTTCAGAATCAAAATGATTTCCTCAATATTGTTTCTCAAGCGATCCCAACCCATTTTCTCCCAACTGCAAATTTCTCTGAGCAAATTGGAGTACAGCAGTGAAATTTATTGAACTATTTTAGGGCCTTATAACTTTATGGGGAGAAAACATTTCTAGCATTACCTCGTCAGTTCCTAATATTTGATTTCATAGAATCTCTTCCAAATGTTATTCATCAGCGGGAAAGCAATGCAATTGCTCAGATATTAATTAATTTTTGTGCGACAATTGCTATTAATTAAAAAACTTTCGTAATTTCAATATGAATTTGTTTTTTTATTATTAGTCATAACTGAAAACTAAATGATTAAGGTATTTCAATCAATCGGTTCTACGTTGAAGATACATATATAAATTAATTAAAAATGCACAATGCCGTAACGTGTCGGTCGTTGATTTGTTGTTATAATGTCTACATTACAGCTAAATGGACAACCTTTTGTTTCATAATCCATTAAATTTATAAATCATACAGATGCAAAATCTTTCACCCAGCCAAAGAATTATCCTTTACCGAATAATAGAAATATGTATTTTCGGATAGCAATTATTAAATTGTTTGGGATTGTGCACGCGATGTTCGTTCTAATTACGTAATACTAATTACTGATACCCGATCTCTAGTGGTCTAGTAACTAGAATCGCTGTCTCACAAAACCGGTCCCGGGTTCGAAACCTGGCACTGGCTCTGATTATTGTTAGGGATAGCGGGATTGAGACTGCTCGAGAATTGATATGCTGACCACGTATCACTCCAAATTAGGAATTTGTCATGTAAGATGGCATTCCGCGGTCGACCCGCTAGGTCAAGGCCCTCAATGGGCTGCAGAAGCAAATAATTATTGATATATAAATCTTTATTTAAAAAAAACATTATCAATTATTAAATATTTAAAAGAAAGTAACAGATATAAATTAATTTAGACTAAAGTGATTTGGAGTTCAATTAATTAATAATTATACTATTCAAATATAAATTTTACTAAACAGGTCTCTTTCCCCCAAAAAACACTTCTCTAGATTTGCTACTGTTATAGGTTTATATAATATTACGAATGTAACAGAAATATTATTAAAATTATTATTTTCTCGAAGTATCTTTCACTCAATGTGTTTTCGTGGAGAGATGCATATATATATATATATATATATATATATACAGATGTATAAGAATTCTGATTTTCGGCTAACTTACGTGGTGTGCGATGATGTCGTCTGTGCCTTTTGCCTATGAGCGGTTTTATTCGACTGCAGCAGTTTTATAGCTCCTCGAACAAAATGTCCTGTTTATTCGTATTGGTTGCTTCAAAGTGTGGACACGTTCAATTTTCCTTGCTGCGATAAGAAACAATTTCTCTATTTTCAAATTCTTCCTCGCCAAGATCTTATTTCCTCGGTTCCTCCTCTATGTCGTATAAACTTAAATCATTGTCTTGTTATCTCCAAATGTTAATCGTTACTTTATAAAGCGAACGACCTATATGAAATTAGCTTAATGATAGAATCAATTTTCTTTTCGACGAAGTTTTATACGATCCTTGTCAACTTACCCCATCGGATGTAGTCTATCGTCAGCTCCAACAAACTCGAAGAATCATGAAGGGTAAAATGCCCAGTATAATAAGGGAGAAGGTGGAGGAATAGCCATTTTAAAACTAAATTCATTATATTCTTATTAATGAAGTATACAGACAGCGAAAAATAACTTTTTAACTCATATTGCACTAAAAATACTTTAATTTTTACGGATGAGTTCTTTGACGCTCAACATATAATTCTAAGCCTCAACTAAATACGGAATTTGGCGGTTCAAAATCAAAGGCAGTCAACTTTAGAGACAGGGTAATAAAACTTAGACAGTTTGGCGCAGGTCTGAGTTTCTAAAATCGTTGAGACTCCGCGACACCTGACTGTGACGAGACCTGATGTTTTCCCCAAACATCGGTGGAGTGGAGTGAATGGTACCTCCCAAAGGTTAATGATAAATGCTTTTTATTGCAGATGACTTCATCCCCGCCACCGAAGGAAATCAAAAGATTGAGTGGGAAAAAATTATTTAAAATGAATGGAAATTGATTTTCGTATATTAATAAGTTGTAAATTAAGAAATTCGCGATTGGCGATTAAGCATTAAGATTCGGGATACTAAAAAGTTGGTCACTGGCGATAGGAAGTTGAAAATGGGCTTTATGAGTATGTGCTTGATGCAGAGAGGGAGATGGGGAGGGGGAAAGTGGGAGAAGGGGAGAGTGGGAGAGAAAGAGAGAGATGGGGAGAGAGAGAGAGAGACTATGTTCAGGATTCAGAGACTATTTAATGTTTGTAAATATTGTATAAAGTTAATTATAAAAAATACCGGCTTAGTAAATTGAATTTGATTAAATTACTGTATATTTTCAATAAATAAATGTAAAATTAATTCTTTTACAAATATATATATATATATAATATTTTATTTAATAACAATATATCCCCACATATTCATTTCAATAAACTGAACAAAACGTTCCCTTTGTATCACAATAGCTTTTACGCTACAACATTTTTTTTTACAAAAAATATTGTGCTGTGTTGACACATACAAAGAAAGTCGCATTCGGAGGGCTATAACAGATTGTACGAAGGACATCAAAGTAAAATATGAACGATTCCCGCAACATTCTTTCTACTTAATAACTTTGTTTCAGTATCCACTTTCTTAACCCATGTTTACTAACCTTAGACACCATTTTTGCACACAGTCTCTTCTCATTATTCCCGCAATTTTATGTCATACATCCCCTATTTATGTTGAAATTGCTTTTCATGCTACAGTAATTGTATAGTTAAAAACATAATTCATAAGAACCTGTATAAGATGAACAGTTCGTAATGGACTTTTTTTAACGTGCATGATTCCAATTCAATCACAGCTGCATTGCGTTTAGTTCCGTCATTACAGATAATGAGGGAAAAATCTTTTGTTACTTTTTCTCTGCTTCAGAAAGAAAGGGGAGGCATCCAAAGGATATTGCAGTGTTACTAAAGGGGACCCTATAGTGTACTATACAGTCCCGTGATGGTCTGATACTATAAACAGTAAAAATATTACTAGTTGTAACACGCTCCGTAACGTGATTAATAGGTAAGGGCCGTTATGGGCTAATGTGACACGCACCATTAACTATACTTGGATAACAAATAGATAACGAAGTAGAAATAAGCAGTTAAAATTAAATGATAAAATTAAGGCCGTATAACGTTTCTTCTTTGGATTTCTTCATTTGGTTTGAGTGGTTTGTCATTCTTTCAGTCCTTACGATTTTGCAACACGTGACGAATGTAACAAGGATCGCGGAAACGTTTTGTTATATTTATTTTTATCTACTAATGTTATGTGTTTATTGAAAACTTCACTGCGTATTTGTTAATTTTCGTTTAATACTGACTTTTTTATTTTCAGTACTAGGATAATATTGTTTGGCTGTGATGGCTTAGACGTAGAGAACCATTGACAACCTTCTCTCATTTTCGGAATCGAATAGGTCTTCATCTAATGGTTGACGACGTTAAGGAAGACACTGCGGGAGTTTCCTCGCAGGCGCTTCACCCCAGGGTGACTGCGGGACTCACCTGATTATTTCGGGAATGCTTCGCACTCTGTTTTTTAATCAAAGTTCACACATGCCAAGACACCTTCACCTATTTTAGGAGGTATATGTACTGAGGTCGTATGGCATATGGGCATATGGCAAGAGCTGTCCGCTGATCCCATTGGATAAGTCGGTCAACTGTCTACTGAAACTTGTGGAGACATGGAGAAGGGAATGCTGCGTCCCCACAGCAAACTCGTCTCTTGTCATTCGGAAGGGCGTGAGAATAGTACCCTATGCCCGACCTACCTGATGCAGGTTTTCAAGGGTTTCCCTGCATCTCTTTAGGTGAAACACCGGGTAGGATTCTTAAACCATATCCCGGGGACCCTTAGCTACCTTACTCTACCTTCCGCATCCCCACTTTTCAATTCTCTTCCTATGCTTGTAAAGGGGAGTTGCCTTTTTCAGGATCACCCTCATGTGGCCTGTTAACCCAAAAAAATCTCGTGTACTCTAAATTGGCGTTCCTTTCTCAGTAACTATAGTTGTTTAGTGTCCATAAAATCAGTCTCACTGTTATTATATATCCAATTTAACTTATATCTAACTTCTATTTTTACGTCCGTTAGTTCTTCCCCAAATAACAAAATTTTAATACCCAAAAAAATATTACCTCAATAAGAGGGTGGATCAAAAATTAATGCATCCATCGCTCCAAATTTATGTCTATTACAGCTACTGGACTATGCATGTATAATATTATAGATGTACCCTTATTCCACTGAAATAGTGTTTTTATTTTTGAGGCTGGCTGATTAGAACCATGAATCTGTAGGTCAAATTCACTATTAAATATTTGGCAAAAGAATTTGTAGTAAGTATGGTGACGTTGTAATGGACGCCAGCTATGTTCGGCGTTGGGTGAAGAAGTTTGGTAACGCTAAAAAGCATATTCCAGATAAACCACGCAGCTGCAAGCCGATGACAGAGACCAATCGAGGTTGTGCTTATGAAATGATTCGATGAGGCAGGCTGCTGCTACATGGAACGTCTCATATGGCTCTACCGAAGGAATAATTGCCCATGTGTGTTAAGTGGGATCCTAATCAATTATCAGTCAATGATTAAAGGTGGCGAGTGTGAGTGAAAGGCTTCTGGACTCGGTTGAAGTGGATCAACAGCCCTGATTTGGCCCGTCTTGCTTTCTATCTGTTTGAACCTATGTGGTTACAACTTCAATGACTGGCGTTAAAATAGCTTTAAATTCATGGGCCAAGAAGCAAAACCCTTAATTATTCCAAACTGGTTCAGATGCTTGGGTTCAACGATGGAGCAAACGAGCATAAATGCATGGGAACTATGTTGAACGGCGGCAGTTTTGTGTGCAGGACAGTACAGTCTATGATCGATAATAATTCCGTTATTATATGTTCATTATTAAATTATTTATGACATAGGAAACACTAGTTTTTGATCCATCCTCGTATTATAAACTCCATAGCCTTCAAGTGCAACCTTTGTATTAATAGTCCAAACTTTTGTTATGTCTAATTATTATCTACATGTTAGTATAATTATTATAACTTTGACGAGCAACAGTAATACTGCGCATGCCAATAGCTTCCCACTCCCTTCAGACCATTCCGCTCAAATTTCTTGTCGGTTTGCGTCCGTGTTATATCAACAGATGAAGATGATAGCTGGTAATTAAACTGATTTTGCAATATACTTAGAATGTTTGTAATTAAGTAGTTACTAAACACTGTGGTGTATCAGGTATAATTTCTTGTAAATGGGTGAAGCCACTAATTAAACTGACTCCATTACTGCCACCCGTGTGCCATTTCCCACAAAACACATAACGCCCGCACCACTTCAACCACTGGAGCTTGGGCGAGCTGCACATTATGGAGGCTGTTGAAAATAGTTTACATTCTGCTAATATTAATCTAACATATTTTCTACTATCAATACTCGGTAACAGAAAAAATAAGCATGTATGTATTTATTAAACAACAATGGGACATACATAGCAATTACAACTACGGAAAAATACTTTAAGTACTAAAAACTACTGACTATTCATAACTTATACTCTAACAATTACTATTATTTTACTTAAATGATTAAATACAATTCCCTCAAAATTATAAAATGAAAATTAATACTTCACAATTAATTTCTGTCCCCGAATTTATATCAGTCTTTTAAGCTTCTCCTGTAATGATCTCTTAATACGAGATTTTACCTCGAACGGCGCCGCAGGTGATTTATTCCAATCTTCTATGTTTCTATTTAAAAACGAATATTTAGCTACGTCTGTTTTCTGCGGTTTTCTTCTAATTTTCAATTGATGATCTCCCCTGCCTATATATGTTCGCTTTTGTAATTTCTCGCGTCTCTTTCCCCACTCTTTACCACCGACGTAAGATTTGAAAAGGGCACAAAGTCTGTCCTTTTTCCTCTTTCTCTCCAACGATTCCGAACTCATTCATTTTTTCGGCCTCTCGACCTGGTCAATACCATACCAAAGCTAGTAAATCTAAAAGCAGTGATGATTACATAACCTGCCTTGTAAACTAAAACCAAATTAATGGCAGAATATAACTAAGGAGCATACTTACAGGACATAATGTATTAATTTTGATGCACATGGAACTGATTGGTAAAAGTGAAATAATATCTGACATAATCATATCGTGGTGGAGACTTTTGCCACTGGAGAAAAGGAAACAAACCAAACTCACGTTTTCTTATTCTTTATAGAAACCAGTTTCTTGAAAAACATATTTTCAATCCAAGTGTTTTCAAAAATTACCACTTCAGGCAAATTTTTCTAGTCCACGATCTACTTTTACCTCAGGTACAGTTCAATTCAGTGTCATAAGTTATATATAAGTTCTATACGATATTAAATGTTTGTCTTTAAACTTATTTCAAATTTTAATTTGTCTTCAATCTTTTATAAACAGATTCATACAAATTTAAAAATGAAAAAGTTAACTGAATCAAATGAAATTAAATGCACAAAATAGCAACACTTAAGCCAGAATTATATGTAAGCTAAATAATTGGAACGCCTTGGCTATGCTAAGGAAAAATAGAAAGAATCTTTACAAAAATTAGGTGAACTGTGTAAAATGACTGAAATTTTTTGAGTATGTCGAGGTGTTTTTCACGAAAAGTTAGACTTCACAACCAGATGTTTTTGTGGATAACGCTGCTGTATGCAACATCTGCCGAAATAATCGTTTCAGAGCCACCAGAATATTAACAGATTACATTATTAATATTCATATCTCAACTTCGCGAAAGTGTAATAGTTCTGGACTGTATACAACCATACTTAAGACTTTCATTTCAATCTCCTTGTTAAAAGTCGATGCTAGAAAAATATTCTCTCCGATTGAATCTACGCCATTCTCACATCTACCAACTGCCTTACCTTCTACCAGGTTTCGGCAAACGGTAGTTATTAAACAAAAGATAGAATGAGGAACCCCCGTTCTATTCAGCTACCATATTTATTAATTTGGTTTTTTGGTTGTACCATCATGATGTTCATTATAACACTTGGCTACAATGACACACACATGTATGTTATACTACATTGGTGTTATTGTAGATAGGTGTCACCTATAAATAATTAATTCTCACCTGTTGGTATTTAATATACTCAGCGTAGTAACACAATGTGCATTCAGCTAGATAACAAGCTTATACAGCGATGATTGGAATAGCGCTGCAGTGTTTACGGTCAAATTTGCTACCACATAACGAGACATCGTTGCTTCATTGAAATCCTTCATTTCCTCGGAAGCGATCCCTATAGAGAAGCTAATAGGTTGGGCTGCCGTTGGTGCTACGGGAATGGTTGGTGGCGAAAAGGATCTTGAAGAAGTGAGCAAGAAAGACAACACCTTTCCACGGTTTTCAAACTAGCACTATGTATTTATTTCATGCTCTCTGTGGGAAATTTCTTAAAATATATGACATTATGAAACTTATCATTAAAATCGAGAATAAAGTGGCATTTCAAGATCCTTACTGATGGGCTTGACTGTCAGTACGTGGAAGCCTTTCAACATAGCTAAGTACGATGGGGTGGAGTTTTAGAACGTTTTAGAACTGCTTCCTGCAGAAATTAACTTATATAAGCATCGAAAATGCAATTAAACTGAGCTTGAAGATCTTGATTGTCCACAGGAATTTAGCTGGATATAACCGAAAGGTTGAATGAACTTAGTTGTAAATTTCCAGGGAAGGAAAAGGAGGTAGCGGAGTTTTAGGACACCAACTGTAGGAATGCAAACTTCCTGACTTGAAGAATAAACTTGAAAAACAAAGAAGTTCACAACCGTTTATGACCAGAGAGGTGCTAGAAAATATATATGATTTAAGAGAGTGATTTTATCTCCCCTTTTAGGGCTACAAAAAATTGCATTCCTCGCAGAATTTTCTGCAGAACCTTTACTGAATGTAGACGACTTATCTGCCTGTATGACTTAACATCTTAACGAAGCCGAATCAGTACTTGGACTTGAATTAATACATCTTCAAATTTAATTGACTCTAAAATTCCAACGGACTAAATCTGTTCGGTCCTACCAAAACAATATTATCCAACGTTTCACCGTGTGGCACTGAAAGTGAAAGAATAGTATAGCTCAACATACTGCGAGTCGGCTTTTTTGAACATGAAATTCCTAGAATGCAGAATGAGTGACAATCACTTCAACAAATGCATTTGAACGGCAGTGACCAACTATACTCCAGAGATAGACAAATTCATTGCTGAAAAGGGAATTAATGATTTCAATGAATTATTTTCTAATTGTACATGAATGTAATTTTTTGAACTGTCTAGAATTTAAAGTATTAAGTATGGTGCTAGAGTTGAAAGTTTAGAAAAAAAAATATTCAAGACTTTTTGTAATATATATAATAAAAAATGTGTAAACATAAATCCTTTTTCGTCTTAAATCTTTAGAAGGCGGAATAGCCCTCCAAGCAGTTTCTAAATGCGAAATTAAAATATACCTACCAGACTTGGCGAGTTTGGCTGCCCCTGACTCATACCACCCCAACTGTCTGTAGGACAGTTTGAAACAGAATATTCATCTGTAAGTTACGTACAGCTGTGTTCGTGGACATACGCTTAGCACACTTTTTTTGTGCCACTGAAGCTAAGCTACTAGTCTGGATTCTTACTCGGTGTAAACAATTAGCATAAAATGATATTGCAAGCGCAGGCTTTGTGATGATAATTTGCTAAAACAGCTCCGACGAGTCATATTCTGAAAGTAAAATCCTCTTCAAAATTTAGAAAAATCCGACAAATATATTTTTTCTTCTTGTTAAAAAAAGGTCATTAGCGACTGTGCACGATTAAGAGAAGCTTATAAAAACCTTACGCTTTGCCGACGATATTGTATTAGGGGAATCAGAAGAAGACTTGGAAACCATAATAAATGGCGAGAACGGAGTCCTGGAGAAAGAGTTCAATATGAGTGTTAATAGAGGTAAAACCAAGGTAATGGAGTGTAGTTTGGGAAACAGTGGAATAACAAAGGGTGTTAAATTGGGAAGGGATATTTTGACGGAAGTTAAGGAGTTCTGCTACTTGGGAAGCGTAATAACTAGGAATGGTAGAAGTATAGTAGACATAAAGAGTAGGATAGCACAGGCAAGGAAGGCTTTCGTGAAAGAGGGGAATTTATTTACTGGTAACATAAGTCTTCGTCCATTCGATGAAGACACCTTAAATAGTTTTTTTATACCGTTGATACATTGTCGCGGACTGAGTATCTGTCATTATTTTCGCAAGTTAACGAGAAATACAAACTTATAATAATACAGCCATTACCCTTATAGCATATTTAATCAGTTTTAAATTAAAGAAATTGTCTACGTAAGAATATAAATTATTAACTATGTGAAGCAAATATGAAATTATTTTTAAACTTTGAAACCCACATATAAAATACTAAACTTTACGTTGGACAGAGTAGCAGCCAATTTACAAACCGAGCTCCATCAGTTGTAAAATGGTGAGTTGGACCAGAGCCCGGTCCTTATTCTCATAATTTAATTCAGATTTAATGCTCCCAACGCTGAAATGAAACTATTATTATTCTCTGTTAACGCGGCTTGTTCCGAAATTTAACGACTTTTGAGCAATGAAACTTTACACCCCTTCATGTCTACAGAAATGGCCTGTTTGTGCCAGGACATTTGCTCCTGTTTTGTTCTTCTGTCGCGTAAATCAGTGTACTTCACGGAATCTCGGACGAAATGTCTTTTTGTACCCTCTCTTCCAAAACCTTGTTTTCATTACTTGATATCAAATTAAATATTTTACTTCTCGAATTAAATACATATATTTTGTAAATCTGTTATTGGAAATTATTACTTACCTTTAAACCTTAACCAAAATGCTAATGACTAACTAACTAACAACTAAACTAACAATTGGTTAAGTACAGAAACCCTCATATATATATTAGTGATATTTGCAATTGCTGGAATAGTAATACTCAAAATAATTGGTAAGAGTTACCATCTGAACATTTGTATTCCATCCTAATAACTATATAATATTATTAATGGCTAAACGTATTATAACAGTCCTCACCGAAAAATTGGAACAACGAATATTGATCTAACAACCGAATACTTAGGCCAATAAAAGAAAATATTAGTTTCTAAGACAACATACTTCCACTTTATTGTGGATTCTCTAGGAATCGTCCCTTATGAGATATCATCAAATATGAAATGCATCATTACTCCATTTTGTGAACCATAGTTCGTTAACATCTATGATTTTATCAACTTACATATGTCACTTTGCTTTCCTAAATTATTGATATAATATTTGCTGTTTTTTGTATTAAGTATAAAGTTTTTTCTGTAAAAATTGCATTGTTTGTTAGAAATTACAAACACAAAGAACATTAAAAACAAAAATTTGAAACAACCTTCTGACAAGCATATCTTGTTAATTGAATATTTAATTGAGAGTATAAAAATCATTCCAAATGGGCTCAATGCGGAAATTATTTTGTCCTTAAGGTATTGGAAATTCATTTATAGTGGAAGGGACGTACAATAAAATATTTAATTCTCAACAACGATCATGATCTTACCAGCAGAAGC
The DNA here is from genome assembly GCA_034510155.1 of Eucriotettix oculatus. Classification (NCBI taxonomy): domain Eukaryota; kingdom Metazoa; phylum Arthropoda; class Insecta; order Orthoptera; family Tetrigidae; genus Eucriotettix; species Eucriotettix oculatus. The sequence goes on along the minus strand of CM067376.1, from coordinate 132,839,376 downwards.
AGTTGCTATGATTCTTTTATTCTGTGGAAAGTCATTCCAACCATTGTTGTTTTGTTTCGGGCTCAAAATGGTGAAACGAGGTTTCGTCACCTGTTATTTTCCGGGACAATAAGGCTTCCCCTTCAACTTCAACCCGTTGTAACAACTCAGAAGAAATGTTTTCTCTGAGAGATTTATGTTCCTCCGTAAGACGGCCATGCGCAACTTTATGCGCAATCAAGAGCACTGATGACGACAACACTTCCTTTGCTGATTGACAGTTCCACGGCCAACTGCCTAATCGTTCTAGGTGATCCTCGCGAATGAGCACTTCAGCCCGCTGCATCTTGTCAGGTGTTACAACCATGGATAGCCTCCCAAAATTGCAAATCTAGGAGCTCTGCCAAACCGCTTTCTGATGGCCTCGCCCTCTGTGACTCGTAACTAACTGTACTTCTGTCGACTGCTGATGTTCCATAAACTGCACCTAAACGTATGTGAATGTTTACAACAGTTTCTTCTTGCTCCGCAGTGAGACACGCTGCTTGTAACGTACAACATTTGTTGAACCATTGATGAAAAGTCCGAAAAAACACTACCTTTTTGCGCGCCTACTCCAAAAACTTCAAAGAGTTCATATCTGAAGTTTCGAATTCGTACCGCTTTTGAGACTGAGAAAATAATAGAGGTGCATTAGTTTATGGGTTGCTCTCGTACTTCTAAATCATTCGAGCTCAATTGGAAAATATTGTCAACCTTATCTAAGGATTAAAAGTTTTTTAATTGATTTATGAATACCTTGTCACGACAAATGTTTCATATGTTTGTGCATCAACTCAATCTCTCTGTGACCTACTAGCCCCATGAGCGACAGAAAGGTTGGAGAAACGTGAAAGAAATGACAAAAGAAACAGAAAAACATGCAGGCTGCAACCATCGAATGGATGCATCGTAGAAGGAAGCAACGAATGGAACTTGGACCAGACGATTGATACCGCATATATCTGAGTGGATAAAACGAGGACATGGAGAAATAATCTCACGCGTTTTCTCTCAGAACATGGGTATTTCCAAGCATAGCTAAGGAGGATAAATAAAGTGGAGAGCACAGGGTGCATATTTTTTTAGAGGGGGGACAGCAACTGGCTCCATGAGGGTGATCCTGAAGCAGGCAACTCCCCTTTAATAGCATAGGAAATAAATTGTAAAGGGGGACGTGGAAGAAAGAGCGAGGTAGCCAAGAGTTGACTGAGGCCTCCGAGCTATGTTTTCAGAACCACCCGGTGTTTCACCTAAAAGAAATGCAGGGAAAACCCTAGAAACTTGCAACAGGTAGGTCGGGCTTTTAGGTTCTCACCCCGTTCGGAATGACGGGAGATGAGAATGCGGTACTGTGAAAAACATGATACACATCACAACTTTTTCACGTGCGAGGGATGAGTCGTGACGAAACTGGACCTGAATTTGGAGTTGGGCTCAATTACACCAGACAGAGAAAGCTAGGAAAAAGTATCGAATTCCGTTGAACGAATACTCATAAAGATGGCATTGCAGAGGTAAACAACGACGGAAATAACTAAAACATAGGCCCGTCCAGAATGAACCGAGAGGACGGAAAATAGAAAATAAAACGAGATGAATATGCCGGGAAAAGCTAAACATATGGCGCCATCCCGAAGTAATACTAATATAGTTCCGGGATGGAATTGTGCAATCGTCTCCACTATCGGTCACAGATTTCTGCTTTTTCATACATAAAAAATTTCAATTAGTTAGGGTAATGTATTTGTTGATCTATTACAAGTGTATAAATTAAATGTAAGAATAGGTCTTTAACTGAAACATAATTGTGATAATAACGATCTAATTTCGAACCGCATTCTTAATAATTCAGTAAGCATTTTAATATTTAATTAAATTACAATTTAATATAACGTTTGAATATTTCGCAATCCAGTATTTAATTAAATACGCAATTACAGTTTAACACAACGTTTGCTTATTTCAGAATCCAGTGTTGAATTAATTACGCAGTTATAAGTACATTAGATTAAATTCAGTGGTATTTCACATTGGGCGCAGCACTGGTCATAAATGTTAAAAATTTTATTCCTGCACCAATGTAGATATATAATATTAAACCATAAAATATACGAGTCTCCCAGTGTAACAGGTATATGACGTCAATCTTCAATCATTGTCCCGTTTAGAAATCACGTAGCATCGTCCCCATAATTTTCCATATTCATTACTTTTGGTAATGCTTCACTTCAAATTAATCATGCAATTTCCTACATCTGTGATAATTACCACACATTATAGACTAACAAACAAAAAACAATTAATGATTACTTCGCTTTGACATTCAGATTGAGAGTCTTATGAATTATGCATGACTCTTACTATTAAATGATTTTATTTTCTGAACTTCCTATTCACTACATATTTTTGTAACGCTTTAATATATATATATTGCATTAATCGTGCAACATTTTCACTTTGTGGTCATTAACGATAAATTATATTTTAATATATAATAAATTGTATTTCATTATAACGTTACAAAATTTAAAAAACGTTTATCCAATATATTTGAACGTATAAGAATACATATTTCTGTAATAATATAATTGGCATTAAATGGAATAGATAAATATTGACACATTTCTAAAATTATTTTTGTATATGAAGTCCGATCGGATATTTAAATGATTGATCCTGATTCTCTATAGCGTCTATATACGATGTCACTCTTTCATTCATGCTTTATCATTGTATACTAGTAGTTTTATTGAAGAACCTCTCTACCGTTCATATATATATATATATAGCGGTGAAAAGATATGGCCAACACGTCACTGCCGAATTAATATAAAATTTGCTCATTTTTTTAAATTCTATATAAATTTTATTGCCATTATTTTAAATATTTTTGCAAGAAGAATAAACTGTGAATTTACGAAAACAATGACTCAACACGTATAAGCTTCAATATTTATCGTTTCATTTTATGTCAGGAGCTTTCGAATTACAATTTGTGTAAATTCAAATGTTGTGCTGGTATAAGTTATTAAGTAACTTTTATATTTTATATTATGCATCGAAAGCTCCAGAATAAATTTGACTAACATTTGTGTTAATTGTCTTAATAAATGAAGACGGAAAATTGGGTATCCAATCTTTAATAACATTTTATATAAGTAAAGAGTCGTTATAACATAATTGATCAATAGAACCATTATTGTAAATGCTTGCATCCATCGTGTTACATAATTTTGTACTTGAGAGGGATGAATATAGAGATGTGGACACAATTTATATCAAATGATGGAAGAGTTGTCGCAAGACAGAACATTAAGAGGATTCACTAACTGAAAACATCGTGAGAAATGTTAATTATTTAGTTTCTGACGTCAGATGTGTGCTCTGAAAAATAGCAAAAATATAAATTTCGATTAAAAGCTCAGTCTAAATAAAATTAAGTATTAAAAATTATTCTCTATGCATTGATTCTATCTTTTAAGAAAATAAATACAATAATGTAATAAACTCATTTTTATCCTTTTCATCAACAACATCAAATTGTGGAAGTAGTTCTTCGCGAACTTCATGCCTTAGGCTCGTTTCACAAAAAATGGTCGGCGACACTCTTTTAGTGAACTGAAGAAGCTTACGGCCCTTTTCACATTGTCAGCCGACAGGGAAAAACGGACAAAATATTTCCTATACCCTTCGTGCACTCCACGCAGTCAACAGTCGCGAAACATACAGTCTCTAATGACTTCCACGTCATTAAGAATAAATATCCAAGGTAGACGGGGAACTCATTAATGGCACTATATTTTAACTTCATACATTCCTAATACGTAATTTTTTAAAATCCCAACCACTTAAAATTATGCCTCATTACAATTGTTACTTCTGTAACCATTGAGAAAAGTAATTATTAAGATGTCCGAAAGTAAATAGCTAAATTAATCAGGATCACCAGTGTTCAGACAACTGATTCCTGACATGAACATTTTAATTATTTTTCTTCAATGAATTCCGTTTGACGAGCATATTAACATGTTCACGATTCTGCATATCATGAATAACAGCTGTGATTTTATGCAAATTCTCGACTGTGGAATCATCATTTTGCTTATTTACAAACTGAGCTGCATATTTGACCATGGGACTTAAATTCAATCAAAAAATGATTGATTTGTATATTTACATATTTATTGGTTATTTAAAAAAATTTACGATTCAAGATACACGGTCTTGGAACATTGCATCCATTAACATATTTTCGGAAACTGGTTGCTCCGAAATTAAATGTGCACACATATTAGCAGCTCAGTAGTTTTGAAGAGAGTCATTTCATTGTTTACAATTTCGATTATTTAATATTGCCCTACTATATATACAAAATTTTGCCTGTGTAAAATAAACAAATAAACTCATAAGTTTTTTTATTCGTCGTAAAGATTATCAAGTTGGACAATAATGATTCAGTATGTACAATAGCTCTTTAATTGAATCTTGGTATTATTGTTGTTGTTGTTATTACTCTTCGCAAGTAGCAAAATTCCTTAGCTTCTTTCAAAATATATATTCCTAATCTAAAACTCTTTGTATTCCACTGTTTCCCATACTACACTCCATTACCTTGGTTTTCCCTCTATTAATCCTCATATTGAACTCTTTCTCCGTGACCACGTACATGCCATTTATTGTGGATTACAAGTCTTCTTCAGATACTACAATATCGTCGGAAAAGACTAGGGTTTTTATCACTTTTCCTTGCCGTATGATTTTTTTTCCGTACTCAGTTTTAACTTTTTCTACGCCTGTTCTATATATACAGCATGAGTGACGGACTGCATCCTTTCTTGATTTTTCCTTTGTAAAGCGAACACGACTACTGATTGTGAACTAAATGGTTTAAAATATCCCTAATGAATATTTATGATAATATGATTTCATAGTTATTGTTGAGTGTTTATAAATGTTGTGATATTCAGTGCTTAGACTGGTCTGATGCAACCCTCCATACTAAACTATCTTACGCAAGCCTTAATATTTCCGCATAACTACAACAGCCCACAACCTCCCTAATCTACTGAGCATGTTCCATTCTTGGCCTCCCTCTTATGGTCTTATCCCACACACTGCCCTCTAATGCTAATTTTACTAGACCCTCATGTCTTAAAACGTGGCCTATTAATCTATCCCTTCTCTTGGTCAATGTCCTCCATATTGTTCGCTTTTCCCCTATTCTGTTTAGAACTTCCTCGTTACTTACTCTATCCATCCATCTGATTTGCATTATTCGCCTATAGCACTACATTTCAAATGCTTCTATTCTTTTCCTTCCCGGAGCTCCTACCGTCCACGTCCATGATATATATATATAATCCAAAATCTTTTAAATATTATAAATAGCAGGGGCTGAGGAGATTAAAATTCACAATTCTTGCCGATCGCGATTCATAATTTTAATTATCTTTCTTGAGACTCTGAATTTAATGGAATTAAAGTTAATTCTTAAATCATAAAAACGATTCACTAAAAATGCTGAAAATTAAGAAATATTCTTTATTATTCTCTCACAAATGCCAATATTTCGTGCGCCTTGCGCAGAGCGACCATAACTATTAGCAATTTCAATTTTTCAGAGCGTTATTTCCCTTTCGAACTTTCAGCCACAATTAGTCCTTTCTAAATTCACATATTATTTGGAATTACATTTTCTCGTGTTAAATTACTGCCACTAAACTAAATATTAGGTTTCCGTTTCCATTCTCAAGCTTTGTATTGAGATTATTTTAATGGTCGAAATAATGCAATTCGAGTGTCCTACGTATAAAAACGATTTTAAAGTGGTCCATGCCAGGGGGGCCATTGTTACCACCAGACTATCTTGCACTCTCTCCCACATCCCTCCACGCGTGATCCGCCTACATTTATGGTTTACTGCAAATGGATTGTGTCTTCACCCTCACAAAACGAAATAGCTAAACTTTTCTACAAACTCATCTCATACCGACAATAATTTATAACAGCACGAGCCTTTTATGGGCGTGTATATTTATGAGTTAAAATAGAGCCCCAAGTATCATCTGTGTAGTGTTTCACTGTATATAGTTTTATATAATACGTCTTTAGTTTCCAACGAAATTATGGTTAGTGATTAATATTTATATTTTAAGAATTCTTTCAACTAAAGCTTCAGTATGTTTTATTTACATTAAATATTTTTTAGTATCAGTTCATTACGACATACAATTTTAGTCATAATAGCACGTATAATTTGTTTGTTTTAGTCGATGTGTCCTATTTCCTCTATAGAGAACTATTCGATAAAACAAATCAAAAACTCCCCCTCTTTGGCGTGGGAATTGTCACAACGTGGATTACGTTCAGCAACCTGTTGCTGAAAAATAAACCAGGAATCTAGTCTTGAGAATACTTCGAGCTATCTAAACCAAAAATAAATACATAAGGTTAATACTGTAATCTCATAATCTGGCTGTAAATTTTCTCAGAATGTTGTAGACCTTTGGAGGTTTCCCCTGACGGAATAATTGGTTCCAATCGAAAATCAGCCAAGAAAACCATGAAACTGTATTCATAAATGGATTTTCATTTAAAAAATAAACTTCGATTGCTATTGCTTTTAAAACGATGCTAAATGTATGAATACATATCTCATTTTGATAATTTAAAATACTTTAAGACAAGATTTTCATTTAATTAATGGTTATAGTTGTATTATTATTTAGTTTCGTTAAGCAGCCGCTTTACAGAGTCATTCCGATGCGGCTGCCTCAGTATCATATCACTGCACTGACCGACCGATAATGTATAATGTTCTGAAAGGACGTTTTGATCCTTGAACTCATGCCCTTCAGCTGAATGTGAGTCACTTCAGTACGTAATGTGCATACGATCTAATTAAAATGTGTTAATAATTGTGTAAATGAAAAATTTGTCTCAGTAATGAAAACTTCTCATTAATAGTTTAATTACTTAATCACTTTTACTTAAAAAGAACTTTATCAAGATTTTTAAAAAGAGTGACAATAATTATATTTCAGAGAATATGGTACGAGTTAATAATCTCATGGGATTCGTATGAATTTATTTTAATTTAGCTCGTAATTGACAAAATGAGAGTGAAGCAAGACATGTTTTGCTGTTGACGGCAACTGACGGAGATGATGATAGATTAACCTTGCGAAGAGTGCAGAGCTTAGCTTCGATGATATTTACTCTCCATTCACTCTCAACGAGCGCTGTGGAGGAAATATTGTCAGAGGAGAGAATTAAGAGTAAACATGTTTACAGCTTTTTCTGCTCGTTATTTAATAATCGCACTGTGGAGCAACACGAGAGGCAGGTCTGCGGCCTGAGAAAGGGGGCTCTGTTAATTTCACATACTCCGTCCTATTGAACGTAGCGACACCTGCTCTTAACTTACAGTAATCCTATCTCCCCCCCCTCCCCTATCTCTGTGTGTGTCTCGTTTCCATATAAATTACTTATATGAGATTCCTTTTTGTAATGCTGCAACCCCACAGCAAACTCATCTCCCGCCGTTCGGAAGGGCGTGAGAATAGTACCCAATAGACTAACCTACATGATGCAGGTTTTCTAGGATTTTCCCTGCACCTCTTTTAGGTGAATCCCCGGGTAGGGGATTATTTAAACCATTGGCAGCCTTGCTCTACCTTCCACATCTCGCCTTTTTTAATTCCCGAATGCTAATAAAAGCGGAGTTGCCTGTTTCAGGATCACCCTCATGTACATGATATAACTTAGCGTTTAAATGTGCTACCCAAATGGCAATAGAATGTTCCAACTTATTGCAAATAACTTTTTTCCATTGAATTACAATGCATAAATTTCTAATGAACTGTATCATGATTGGAATATTAACAGATTTTTAAAAGATAAATTTAAATTAACAGATCCTTTTAAACCCATCCATAATTTGCGTGCATTTGTGACAGGCAAAGGAAATAACCCAAATTAATTAATTATAAAATTGTACGTTGCATATACTGTCGTAAGTGCGTATTTATTACACGTCATTCACGATACGTGTAATTTCGGTTGGACGGTATCCACACAGCACTGTCTATTAAATACTCTTTCAATATAAATCAGATAACATATTCATCGTGATTATTTTACGAGGAAACCTTCACGCGATTGAAACGAGAGAGCGGGTTGATTTACTTCTTTCTTGTGCGACGGACAGTAATTTGGTATTTGTGTGTATAGGCTCAAGAAAAGATTATTACCAAAAGATTTGAAAAGACAAATGTTCATCCTACTGAGGAAAGGAAAGAAGCCGTTGAATTCCCCATCTTCCTACAGGCCAATATGCCTGACGGATACCATGGGGAAAGTCCTCCAGGGATTGATCCTGGAGAGGATCCAACCATCCATGGAGTTGTCGGGCAAAAAATACGGATTCAGGAAGTGCAGGTTCACTACCAATGTTTTCCAGCTGGTAGTAGACAACCCGGAAGGTGAAGAAGGGTTTCTGCGTTGAAGCCGGTGAAGTGCGTCCATATCAATTTCAACAATGTCATACGTGAAGGGTTATCGCACGTTTACGTCGAACATAGGCGGTTGTCACATTAAAGTGACTGGACTGTGTATATATTTTTGTTTTTCACATTTACAAATTTTATGGCTGTCAAACAAACACTTAACATTCTACCTTGGACTATAACCCATTGCATTATTTATACGCAAAAGCCTTGAATTATTAAATAAATGATCATCCTTTCAGAATTGTTTGTTTTTAGTCGACAAGCTTCTAGTATAGGCTTTAAGAATCGCAAAGTGCAAGTAGCCGTACTCATATCAGTGAAAATTTGATCAAGTTATTTTTGACGGACGCATGTTCTGAAATATTACGCCCCACGACAGGAGATAAAATGAAAACTTTACCTCTTTCGAATGAATGACCCTCCTGGTGTGTTTTGTTGCTTTGTGCGCTTTCTTAACGAAAACAGCAAAAGTTAACACCTGATATAGACACTTCTTAAATGGATAATTATGACAATATGTCGAAAGCTTCCGAATTACCTAAATTAATACAGATATTTTGGTGATCATGTATGGTTTAGTTTCTTGAACATTGTTACTTGTTAAACAGTCATCTAAACTTAATTACTTACATTTTTAGGTATACTTCTTTTAAGTCCTGTTTAAAGTCGCACCAAAATCTAAGGACATTATCGACTGTATACAATTACGAGGAACAAAGTTAGGGAATCATAGTATGTTAACTCAAACAACACAACGTCCATGCCAGTGCCAGAATTCCTCTGTGGTACAAGGCAGCGATTGTTACCGCTACACCACATGAGGTCGGCTTATACTTTTTGTTTTTTAGCAAAAGAGTACAAATAATTATTATAAATTGCGGGCTAGTAAAATTTTCCTGCTCTAGATGATACGGGTTAGTAAGAAGATAAAATAATTAGTCACTTGATGCCAAAGCCACGTATTTCGCATGAAATTATAAAGTTGTGGGATAGATCTGAGGTTAGAGTTTTTCGTGACGTCATTCTAACACATATGCCGACCTATAGTTTGGCTATAAAAGCAAACAACGGGGGATTTTTCTATAAACAGCACATGATATATTTACTTGATAAAGGAATTATAAGGTTACATTTCAGACTGGGAGTGAAATATACTCTCTAAATATTACCGCTTCATAGTCTCACGTTACAGTATCACTGGCATAACTCACTCGTCAGCTATTCATGTATCCTGATTTAATTAACAACAGGAAATCAGCGTCACCGGTACACCTAATGAATTAAGCTGCTGAGCAGGTGAAACTCATTACGAAAGTTGTTAATTGTACTGCAAGGGAATGGAACAAAATTGTTCTCCTCGCGGAACATAATGCTGTTGTAATAACACGCTCCTGTTTCAACTGATATGTGCAGCGTTGCGTGTTTCTCGCGCTGGATGACAGTGACTCATTCTAGTCGCAAACTTCAGAATAATAATGACCTTACTGCTGAAACAGAGATCACATTTCAATCATATACAGGGTAGGCCTAAAGTCCAAAATGAACAAGTATTTATTCTCCTTTCCGATGGTTTGTACAAATCACACGAAGCAATTAATTCTTCTTTTGGTTAAATACAATTATACTCGTCGTTCATATTATTTCCATCAAGACATGAAATATTCGTTAAGACAATCATTCGATTGGTCGTTTTGTGAAACTGGCAGGCACTGCATAAAAATGTTTAAATCACTTAAATTCGGGAAACTACAGAAGACAACAGATTACGTCCGTACGGTACGATATATTCAAATTATTTCAAGAATTACCATCTAATGTACAATTATCACTTCGGGATAGACATAAAGTATTATTCGAGAGATCATCACATTTCTAGGCACGTATTGTTTTCTTTTAGTGTGTCAATGATGTTTTTGTTGAATGTATTGTAATACTGCCAAAGCAAACAAAATACAAAAGCAGATCATCACAACTTTTCTTCTACATATCAGTAGGTTTCAAGAGGTGCGAAAGATATATAAATTTATGAACAAAAGATATGTATATAAGGGTATTTCTATCTAAGGTTTATTGTTCTATTAAATATGCTAATTGCATTGTAATGACACCCTATTGTATTGTAGTTAGAAATTTCCCTTCCTTGCGTAAATTGATTCTGATATCAAAGTTATGGACATCTGAGTTTATTGTGAATATGTGACTGTTATTAAACACAAATAAAATCATTAATTGATTATATTGGCAAGTAAGAGTAAGTATTACCATTTACTTGAAGAGCCCTCTGCATGAAGTTTTTTGTGAAACATTGTGACGTGTTTTTATAATTTGTTTAAATTTATAAATATATTAAAGAATTTATAATATATATGTGTGTGTGTGTACAATTAATGAGCACCAATAAATCTCAACTTTGACATTTAAAACAGTTTTATTATTAAAACTGAAAATAATTCAACAAATTACAATACTCATAAATTAATTAATTTTAATGAATTTGATTTTATCCACCTGTGCCTTTACCAAAGAAATAACATAGCAAGAAACTTAAGCAAATTTAATCTACTTTACTCAGTGCTGTAAGACGTGTTTATAGGCGAGAGATTATTGCCTTTGGTTTCTTACTTTGCATTAAACCTCTCCTAGTTTCCTTGTCGACCGGCAATCCTGAATTCAAGGTAAATGCAGCTTCTGGGTCGGCATTGTGAAGCTCTCGGGCCTTTAATGTGTGTCCTGGTTTCCAGGTTTTTTTCCTAGTGACACTTGAGCCAAATTGTCTCTCCTCTCTGACTCCTTGGAGCCAGCCAGTCTGACTTTCCGTTTCGCTAGCTCCTCTCTGACTATTACTTTCAACTCTCTTTTCCAAATAAATTTTTCGAGGCCTCTTCACCTCGAACTCGCCTATTCTAAAAACTTCATTGGTCTCCCCGCTGGCATCTCTACCCTTCCTCTCCAAAAATTCATAGTTTTGGTCAGCCACCTTGCTTGGATGACCTGTTTTTTTTTCACCAAACCGCAGATATCTTTTCAGACAAATGGCTTTGCCTGTCAGGCTTCAAGTTTTATGACTGTGTTTGTTTGTCGGGCTTACCCCGAAAATTTCCTTGTGAATATCTGAGGATCTGTTCTCTATGGAAACTTCGTACAGAATGATTACTATTGTAAATTAATTTAGATAAAATATACGACGAAAATTTATACGTAATATTAAGAAAAACTTTTTTCTGTAGATTAAAATTTTTGTCTTTCCTTGACGCATTGCCCCAGAATATTATGCCACGTGTCATAAAACACTGAAAGTTTGCAGAATAAACTAATTTTCTTGTGTGTTTGGATCACTACACCTTGACATAATTCTAACAGCAAAGGTCACCAAACCTAGTTTTCTTAGGAGAATATTGATGTGAACTGTCCAATTTAATTTGTCTACAGATATACATAAATATTTTGTACATTCAACTTCACTTATTTCACAATTGTTCGTTGCTAGTGTTGCAGGGTTCAATGATGCATTGTTTGTCTGACACTGCACGAAATGGCAAGCAATTAACTGAAAACCAGTGAAGCACCTGCGATAGTGAATAATTAGCAGTATTTTTCAGACTATTTTGCTTACTTGTTACCAAACTTCTAATATCATCTACCAATAATATAGTTGTAGAGGTAGTATTTATTGCTTTAGGGTAAGTCATTTATATAGATTAAGAATAGCAACTTACCCAAAATGGAACCTTGTGGGACCCCATATTTTTGCCCAGTCTGAATGAAACATTTGTCCAGATAAACTGTTCTTTAAAGTAATTGTTGGCAAGGTAAGATAAGAACCAAGTATGGGAAATTCGAGTTATTCCGTAATACTTCATTTTGTTTCATAAGATATTATGGTCTACACAATAAAAAGCTTCGGATAGGTCACAGAAAATTCTTAATGGATATCTTTTTTTCTTTAGTTGCTCTTATATTTCGTAAGTGAGGGTGAGCATTTTTTCCTGAATCCAAATTGTAAGCTGGTAAGCAAATTATATATTTTTAAGTGATCAAAAACCCTACTATAAACTACTTTTTCGATTACTTCCAACATTAATAGAAGAAGAGATATTGGCCCGTAATTACTTAAAGATAGGTGTAACTATTGCATACTGAAAATTCCTCTACATAATGACTGAATACGTAGATAATTTAGTATGTGACTGATTGTGTCTGCAATATTTTTTAAAACAATTCTTGTTATTCCATCGTAGCCTGAAGAGTGACTATTCTTTAACGATTTTATAATTCTTTTAATTTGTGAAGGAGATAATCAAGAGATCAAAATATTCCGCGACCGCTGTCAACGGGATTCCCAACGTACTCACCAAAAATCTCCCAGAAGGTGGAGTCATATTAATTTTGGCCCTACTCAAAAAGATTTGGGTGTCTCAGAGAATTCCTACTGCGATTATAGTTCCAATCCAAGGAAGGGATAACGACAAGACTGAAAGTTACCGACCGATTTCCCTAATATGTAATATAGCCAAAATCCTAGATAAAATTATAGCGAAGAGACTTTTTTGGTACTTGGAAATGTAAGATATCTTCGACAATGGATAATTTGATTTTTGTTTAGTCAGATCCACCTCCTCCCTTCAATATAAGTTCTACACCTAGAAAGTAATGAGTACGTATTGACAGCAGTATTGGATATTGTAAAGTCTTACGATACCACTAACACGTACCTCGTACTCAATACACTGCAAGAGCTTGGGGTAGGTGGAAAAATATATATGGCTGTTTTGCGGTGAAAATAGGTAATACCTTCGAAAAATAGGTTTATCCCGGGGGTTGTAGCTTAGCGTGTGGCTTTTCCTGGTTGCAATTAATAACCTGAAACATATGGCAGTACCTAGTATCTTGCAGTTCACCTTTGCTGATGATATAATAGTTTCCACCAGGGATCTTTGGCAATATAAAGGCCCAACTTCAAATGGCCGTAAATAGCATCATGGCATAGGAGAAAGCAAATTACTTCTCAATATCGGCGGAAAAAGCAAAGTTGATAACGTTTTCAAGAAAATATAAATTGTGCCCATCTTTAATTAAAATTGACAGCTTTACTATCAAATCTTCAAGGAATGCCAAAATATTAAAAGTATCGCGTGACCAAAGACTCACTTTTAGTAAGCATATAAAGGAAACAGAGATCGAAGCGAAGAAAATATTAAATATTATTACTGATAAACAGTGGGGAGCAAATAGAGACGTTGCGTCTTTCATACATTGCCATCTAAGATGGTATATGGTTGCCCTTTTATCTACAATGCTTCATATCATCTCTTGAGTAGGCTTAATAAAATACAAAATAGAACGGCCAAAATTATTACTGGGTGTCATACGAGTAAACTTCTAATTGAAGCGGCAAGAAATCACCTTATTTTATTTAGTTTAACTAACTACATACTATTTAAAGTCTAAAGTAGGCCTTTTTAACACACATTACAATTAATTTTTACAATATTTCAGAAATAAACATTAGTAAAGAAAACGTATTGAAGTTTCAAATAATTTCTAGACTAATCTACTTATACATCTAGCCTAACGAGCCTTTGCAACTGGACTAATTGCATCCTTTCATGGTATTCCATTTCCAGCCTCGTGTTACGTTAATTTATATTTTATTATTAATATAATTTGGTCGAATAGCATTTATCGATCAGACGCTGTTCGAGTAGGTTCGTGGCTGTTAGTTTGTGCTTGGAGAAGCGAGAGGAACAACTTTCTCGCCTTCCTCTCTCCTGCTCTTTCATCCAAAAGGCAGGAGGCATACGATTTTATTGAATCCCATACCTTCCTACACGCTCCCATGTTGGTAATATTTCCTGTGGAGGGGTTGTAATTCTCAAGACATTGGTTAAATATAGCACCATTCCTCAACATTTATACAATTTCACCCTTTCGTATAAGATACTGATTCACAATTTTGACTTCCGCCTCCTTGGCTATGTGACAAACTTGATATTGATACGTCCCTACTAGAATACAAGGATGCTAAACTAAATTCAAGGGTATGGAAAAACTTTATAAAGGATATTTATTATTGAGGAGAGCAGGTCATCTTATCCAGAATCCGTTCGGGTAACACCATCCTTATTCTCGCCTACTTATTTAAAAGGGAAGCTCATCCTATTTGTAGGAAATGTGGGGATAAACTAACGATAAAGCACATACTGTATACCTGTAATCCTGACTGGGATTATGCACCCTCAACCAGATCAGAGAGGGAGAACTCGTCCACTCAAAGTGACATTAAGTTTCTTTTCACGTTTCTGACTGATTACAAGATATTGCAGAAGATATAAATGCTTCATATTCTCTTGTAACTACAAATATAGTCTATTCTATTCTCTTCTTAAATGTCCCAGAGTGTAAGGTGATTGTATTGGAAGTCCTTGATTGGTAATGGAACGTTAAAACCAACTAAAAAACCAATGTTATAAGTCTGTTAGAATTTTTTGTTTACATACCACTAAATTTGTTCATAATAATTGATTTTGTGCTTACGTATTTTACGTGTTTATAATTAAATATAATTTAAATCAACTGAGTCAATTCGGGTAAGCTATGAAGGAAGATTCAGAAGAGCTAGCGCATTTTTCTTCCCAGACAGAGCTTGCTCACTTCATTGAGGCAAATAATTCTTTCAATAAGTTCTAGTGTAGATTGCTCATCTCTACAAATATGTACAAGAAACGATCTCTTGTTTCTCTTTTAAAAAATTGACATTTTGTCCTCTTCATCCAGAGTTTCCGGAGTGTTTATTTATATTTGCCTAAAATACTTTAATTAGACAATAATTTCTTAGTAAAAATCATGGTACCTTAAAAAGTTGTTTTTCTGTTGTTGTGGTATTCAGTTCTAAGACTGGTCTGATGCAACCCTCCATGCTAATCTATCTTGCGCCAGCCTTTTCATTTCTTCATAACTAGCACAACCCATATTCTCCCTAGTCTGCTTAGCGTATTCTATCCTTTGTATTACTATTTTGTTCTTACCCCACACACTTCCCGCTAATGCTAATTTTACTAGATCTTCGTGCCTTAAAATGTGGCCTATTAATCTATCTCTTCTCTCGGTCAAAGTCCTCCATATTGTTCGCTTTAGTCCTGTTGTGTTTAGAACTTCTTCGTTACTTACTCTATCCATCCATCTGATTTTCAGCCTATAGCACCACATTTCAAATTACTTCGTTTTCGCAACTCCTATCGTCCACATTTCACACCCATATAACGCCACGCCCCATACGAACATTTTTAGCAACGATTTCCTCATATTAACACTTCTTTTACCCGTAAGAAAATTCCTCTTTTTCGCGAAAGCCTTCCTTGCCTATGCTATCCTACTCTTTATGTCTACTATACTTCTACCATCCCTAGTTATTACGCTTCCCAAGTAGCAGAATTCCTTAACTTCCCAATCTAACACCCTTTGCTATTACACTGTTTCCCATACTACACTCCATCACCTTGGTTTTACCTCTTAATTTTACGCACGGTAAATTCAAGAAAATATTGGTTCCTCCCAGGAACCTCATGTATGTGAAGTTCAGTTGATAACCATTGCTTTATAGACACTTATATATTGTTAGCAGAAACATAGCTTTATATAACGACGAAAAAACTATTTTTAACAACCGTTGCTGACACGTACGGATATTTTTTCCCATAATTCTTTCCACGTTCGTCTTATAGGTTTCTCTGCACTGTGGATCTTTTTGTATTACGGATGGCCAGATTCTTTTCAACTTATAGATTTTAATTTCAGCTTCCAGTCGTCTTTCCCAAACACTTCCGATAAATTTAAAACTAATGGTGATCATTCCACTTCAGCATAATAATCACCCCGATGCGAAAATAACAATGATAATGGACCACTTTCTTGCCCCACGTCTCCTTTTAAAAACTACAGGCCTCTTAGCCACACCTAGAACGTTCCTTTTTCCTTAGGATTTTCACTAATTGGAGTTTAACTTTTATCTAAGTGGACTACATTGTAGCGTCTAGGGTTTTACATTATCATACTAAATTATGCACGACCTGGGATATTATATATGGACTCTGACCTAACGACGGCAACGCTGATGTGGCAAACTTTAATTATATATATATATATATATATATATATATGTGTGTGTGTGTGTGTGTGTGTGTAAAACCGGTTTATACCCATTAAATATATTGACTTAAGTGTGAAATTTTACAGATGAATATGGCTCCTGGGATTAACAAATGTTTTCAAATAATCTGCATCATCTATCATGACACCAAAATTTACGGAAGTCATATATATTGAACACTTTAGAATATGAGTATAATGTTACTATCGTGGTTAATAACTTAACTTTTTGTAGGCGTTAAAATAATTATTTATTTTCTTGGCATATTGTGAGGTAATCATGTAGCATTGTACATTTGTGACTGTAATGTCAATTCAATGATTTCGAGTAAGTATCGGTATTTTATATTTTAAACCTCTTTTGCGCTCTAACAGTTTTTAATTAATTTCTTCAGTTTTATATAACCTGTTAAACGAAGTCGTACCAACGCTCTACAAGTAGATTTTTGAATAACAGCGAATCATGGCAAATTGCAATTCCAGAGTGAAAGCGGAGTAAAAGAGAATCTGCATCCGCTATCACAAAAACGCATTACCAAAACAATAAACGAGCAGATTAATTCTATGCAAATTGAATATCCATACAAAATGAGGAATTTATGGAAAGTATTAAGAACGCTCAGTCGTAAAATTGGTTGAATCAAATTTGCGATAGGGATTAATTTTTCTTACTTACGCGACAACACGCCGAAGAAATGATAGTCCTTCATTAATTACCATCGTAGGCTACCCACTGGAATTAAATCTATATTTCGAGTTGCGTTTTAATATTTAAGGTAATTTCTCACGAAACGCCAATATACAGTTTGTATTGAATTTTATTAATAATATTTACACATGCATCCAATCTGCTTGTAACCAAAGAACTATAGAACGTAAACAAGAAATTCCGACACATATTTTAAATTCTTCTATTTCTCAGTCACACAGTCAAAGATAAAATTGAGTTTGTAAGTATAAGCGGAATTAAAAATTATATTATAATTTGATTGTATACTCATGGAAGTTAATTTAATCTTTATTGCTGTTTTGTTATGTTTCAATAAAATTATGTTATTTACGTGCGATGGTTCTGAAATGAAGTTATATTGACCTACCTCCTGTAATTTAGTAGTCACAGTCTCACATCACAGAGGTTCGAATTCTGGCAAGCGCACGGGTGTTGTGTGTCTGAGTTTCCATACTGTAAGCACAGTTAAGAAGACATTAGTTCCCCGAATCGTAATAAATAAAGTTATTAAAAAATTATATTGAAATTCTCAAAAATTTTAGGTACATAGACTGGATAGAAATTATTTCCAAATTAGCACACTCTGCATGTATAAAAATATTAAAATCGGTGATTTATTTTTCGGATAACAGTCTACATGAGAGCGATCCAGAAACTGAAAAATCCCATTTAATAGCATAGAAATTTGAAAGGGGGGATGCGGAAGAAATATGAAGGTATCCAAGGGTTGGCTAAGTTTTTTTTAGTTAACAGGCTACTTGAGGGTGATCCTGAAACAGGCATAGGAAAGGAATTGAAATGGGGGATTTGGAAGGTAGAGAAGGTAGCCAGAGATTGACTAGTTAAACTAGTTAAACGATCCTACCCAGTGATTCAACTAAGAGATGCAGGGAAAACCCTAGAAAACCTGCATCAGGTAGGTCGGGCTATTGTATACTATTCTTACGTTCTTCCGAATGACAGGAGAGCAGATTGCTGTGGAAGGATCTAGTATTCGTAAAACCAATCACACTATTTAATGACTGCCAGTGTTACAAATTTAAATATTCAGTTTAGGCACCAGCATCCTGTTAGTTACTAAATGAAATTAACAATACATATTACACATTTGTAATGAAATTTGTAACACAGAAAATGAAATGTATTGTAAAAAAAATGAGCATTAAAGATGCTTTATATTTTTTCGATATTATTGCCTAGTAACTTTACAAAATTTTATAGGACCAAAAATCACGGTTAACTTAAAATGAAACTGACTAAACAGGTGTCAATATCCAGAAAATATAAAACAATCATGTTTAAACTTAAAAATGGCGTCTTCCGAATTCTCGAGGATTTCAATGCTGAACTCCCGGTGCACTCTCACACTTTCCTGTTGTAAAGTGGCCCGTTAGCTAAAATTTCAGTTTTCTTATATATTATTTTATAATTTTCTAGTAAACATTCACAAGTTAACAGCGGAAAAAATTACGAATTCTATTATGCTTATTTTTTAAATAGGGGCCTGCATTGCTGTTTCAAAGCCAATAAGGTTAAATGTATTCAGGAAGTGGCGCACATTTTTCTGAACACGAATTTTCAGTAACAGAGATAGTAAAGTTGGATATGGACTGGAGAAATTATTAGGGGTAGAAATAAAAAAAACGAGACAAAACGAAAGACTGGGTTAGTAAAGTACATATTACCCAACTTCCAGTAGTGTAGAAGTTAGCGTTAGCCTCAAGTTACAGACGTCATGGCATTTTGTATGTGCGTTTAGAAACTGTGAAACGAAATAAAACATTGTAGTTGATACCTCTGTAAATAAATATTACTATAAATATATATTATTCTTCAGATTGAGGCATACCAATTCTGTCCGACCCTGTCCTGTCAACGTGGACCAGACTAAAAAATTATAGCAATCACAGATTTAGCCGATTTCTCAAGGCGTGAATTTATATTGTCTCATATGTTGGAAATGTGGAAGTAGAAACACTTTTACTATAAAATTTGAAGTTACATTTTACCTAAAAAATTCATGTGCTTTTTTCTGAAAAATAAGGAAGCCAACAACAATCAACATAAGTCTGCAAGAATACTTCGTTTTCGGGCTGCGGATTTTTAGAATAGTTCCGTTAGCATATTTTACGTTATATCATTCATACTTCAATTTGAGATATGTGGAATTTATGTTGTTCTACTGGAGTGCCTAGACATTTCAAGGGCGCGCTCAGTGATGGATCGAGCAAACTCTTTATGCCCGGGAGACTAAAAGATGGATAGAACGAGAAGACAGAACATCTCTCAGGGCCATAAATGGACCCGCGGTCTATCTCCCACAAGAAATGTGAAAAGTCCAACAAGATGGGTACTGACTTCCTGATAAAACCTGGAAATAATTTTTTTAGTAAAATTGTTTTCTTCCGCAAATCATTCTTTTAAAGAGCTGGCTGGAGTTACGAAACCAAGATTTCTGTATTTGCTTCAATTTTGTTTCGCCATCGTATTATAATATATCCTCAAGAGTGTCTAAATCATAAATTACTATTATTTTATATACTTTTTCATATCTTTGAGGCAATAAGATATGTAGTAATCAATATATACTAGGTTTGAATACCATGTTTGTTGATTTAAAGGTTATATAACTACCTTTTCAATTAAATATGAGCTAGAAACGTATCCTTTTATATTATTCATGAATTATACAGATGTAATAACATCAACTACTACGTTTAGAACATTCTCCCAATTAATGTCAATCAAGGTTGACTCTCAATACGTACATTCCCATTCAACTGTTCGTTTAAATTCTCTTCCATCTTTAAATATTAAATTAATATTGATAAGTCGTAAATGTACTGAAAAGAAACAGATTCCCGAAAGAAAAGTTACCGAAAAACAGAAAAATTTTATAACAAAATTTATTCGGTACACAAATCTTGCAGGACCTCCCGCTTTCCAGGTGGTAATTCTACCTCTGAGCTAGTCCGAGCAACGTCCCGATGACCGATCCGACATCCCTGCTCTCCTGTAAACCTAATATAGGCCCACCTACAATTTACTTACACATTCTTCACAATCTAATTTCCAGGAATTCATTGAAGAATAGTCACTGTGTAAACTGATCAAAGGTACATGGAATTCATGTCAAATGAGTGTGAGGTTAGGTATCAGTCCTCGTGGTGTCGACTCGGACTAGCTCATTGGTAGAGTTTCCGCCCGAAAAGTGAGAGTCCTGGGGTCTTTCCACATTTTTCCATTCTTATCTTCCAAATTTAGCTTTATGCTCTTTATAAGAGCTTAAATTAATGTATTTCATCTCCTTTTCACGTGATTCCTCGAGGTTTTCGTGGCCTATTAAACGTAACTCAATAACCATCGGATTTATGGTCGTAGTTTTAGAATTTTTGCAAACGTTTCGCTCGTACACTCAAACAAATCTCATTGCTGGGATAAGTGATTACCTTTTTTGTTTTTATTAGTGTCAGACTACATGAGAGGCATCAACGTTGCAGACGGAAGACAAAACTAATCCAGATTAATAACGGGCCCAACGTGAAATTTTATGGGTCCCACTCGGTGTTCACATAAATTTGGCGATGGGAAAACGCTTGAAAAAACATCATCAGATAGGTCGTGATCTTGGTAGTTGTATAGCACCGTTCCGATGTAATTTCGTGTGAGTATGGCCGAAAGCGTCTGTCAGTGTACTGATGACGACTGTTACTGACAATATTGGGGTTTATTATCTTACGTTGCAAGAGAGCTCAACTTAATTTAGGCTTAAGGCATCAACTAATGCAGTCACGTTACGTATTGCCTTGTTTGAAAGACACCCATAAAAAAAATCAGAATAATTTTAATGATTAATAACGGTTTAGTTAGTTGTTTCATTTTATGAGTAATACTTTTTTCGTTTTCTTTAATTTCAATTTAAAGATAAAAATATACGGCCAAGAATTGAGATATGTAATTTTGAAGTCCCAAGGTATATCTAGTTGTAACTGTTCATATAACCGTTGGGTAATTTGAAATATTACGACGAACGAGCTTCTCGTTGGGCGGATTGCTTGACGTCAGATGATGACGACCCAGCTGTACCCTCACTCCTCCAGCCACCCGCTGACATCAATAATGCAAGCAGCAAAGAAAGTCGGCATTGTGAATCCTACATCAGGGCAGGTCGCGAAAACTAAGAAATGATCGACAACATCAATAATAATTGTAACCCACGTCTGTCTGCAATCTAAAAACGTTTTAAAAGCTGCCAGAACCAAAATATTTTAATTTGAGAATTTGCAGGTCTTAATAAGAAACCGAGAAATCTAATTATTGTCAATAAGTATTCAAACACGAATGAGGGTATCTAGTAATATTGTTATGTTGTAAATAAAAAAAGTATCTGTTCAAATCTAGAGTTTATTTATATGACCAAGATTTGATAAACTATCTCGTGAAATTTTCATTCTCACGATTCATAGTTGTATATGAGTCGTTCAAATGAATTTTCTCTTTGAATTATACTTTAGTTAACATTTTATACTTGCATTCTAGACAGGACCTCCTCAATTTAAAACCAGATATTAAAAAGAAACAACAAAAGGTACGTTTAAAATTTTAGTGGAAAATATTACAAATTTGATAACAACGTAGGCTAATGATCTGTTATTGTTAAAAATAGTATCAAATTGCGTAGATCATGTAGAGAATCTTAGTCAGGGTGAACATTTATTCCATTAATACTATGTGTTAACTATTAACACTCATTATGACTAATATTCTGTAACATAAACTTGTAAATAGCTCATGCTTGCTACTTAAAGTCATAAAATAGTAAAATATTGTACGAGGATTCCAATTAATAGTCCTTCCTGACTATTTACATTATAATTATAATTTGTACACCTCAGATTCTTCTATAAATTATTTTACAGAATAGGAGTGGCTAAGGAGAAATGAAGATAACAGCTTTAAATTGTCTTTGGTTATTTGACAATTTTTTAATTGTGGCAGTCTTTGAAAGATGCAGATTCCAGAATAATGACAATAATGAACACCTTTCTGTTCAATTTAATGTATAGGTTACTTTTGATTCTTATATTAAAGCCATTAACATCATAATTATTCATAAATATGTACCTAATTGCAGTCACAAATAACATTAATGACTAAATATACACGAAAGAGTGAAAGATACCCAATTGTTTGATCTGAGCAACAAAATTTTGGTCTATACCTGTTGTGTTGCTCCACTATATAATACCATATGCCAAAATAGAATGAAAATATGCAAAGTAGTTTTCTTCTTTCAAAATAAATTTAAAGTGTACATAATTCTAACAGAATATGTTGATGAGCTGAGTTTCTTAAGTAATTTATTAATATTATCAGTCCATTTAAAATTATTATTTACTAGGAGCCCGATGAAGTTTCACTTACATTCTGGACATTGTCTTTTAGAGTTATAGATTGTAGAGTTGTGTTGTGTTTGTGAAACTGCATGAATTATGTTTTGTCACAGTTCCATTCACATTCACATTTCAGGAGATGATGGTGCGCTATAGGAGCTGAGTAACTGATAGCTAACCTACGGAAGACTTTAATATCCCATTAAAGAAATGCTATTAAACATTTATACAAATCAAAAGTAATTTTTGAAACATAAGATTTCTTAAAATTATTTTTTGGTACCCTATTTTATTGATCCTCAAGATATCAATAAAAGCTGAAGCGCAATATGCTTGAGGGGAACATAATGTTTCTTTATGGAATCGTTTTACAGACATCGATTACTTTTCCCATATTTCATTCACTGTATATGCAAAACTGTTCATTATAGGAAACAAGGGCGTGTGCGTTGTGGCCTAACGTGTTTTGAGTAATAATAATTGCACTCAAGATTAGCAAAACAGGGTCTGGGATAACACAGGAGTGTTTGCTGTTGTGATCAGAGACAGCACGTCTTACTTAAGGTTTCCATACAGAAATGCTATAAAGTCACCGTATTACATTATACCCTTCAAATTTTCTGATACATCACTACTAATTTATATTCTATGCAATTAATTCTGTGATGCGTGAACTCATCAATCATCATAAATAATAGATTAAATGTATGAAACCGGTTAGGTTGTATCTAAATGAAAGACACTAGGGTAAAGATAATTAATGTATTTCACTTCTTTTACCGTAAATATAATTTATTTTTCCCACATCCTCAGTATGTTTCCATTATCCAAAAATAGTCTTGAGAATAAATGCGGGATGAAAAAGGTTAAAGATGTTTCATTAATTAGAAATAAATGCATTCTTGCGTATGTTCCTGCTCCATATGATTAATTTATTAAATGCGTTTCGTTTATAGATAAATACTTTGGAGTCCAAATACGGGTTTTATTAAAATTTTATTGTCACGGCAAGCTTTCCTCTTTCATTTCTTTAACAGTTGGTTCACCGTTTCTTTTTATTTAACATGCGTCCTATTCAAACCCTCATTTGATTCTAGCCGTGCGTTCCGGACCCTATTATTAAATATTCCAAACCAAATAGGAACTGAAACTAATTTCACTTTAATTTTGAAGATGTTAGATGAAAATCGACGCTTCCCACACAATCATAACAAGATAACCATTTTTATCGAAAGCCACTTTCAAAGAAATAAAATATTTATTGCAGAATATTTATAATTACATTTTTACATACTTCTTATAAGACATGTTCATGGCAAATTATAATTAATGGGATATAAATATATTAGCAAAATATAAGTTTTTTTCCAAACAATCAGTTGATAAAAACAAGATATTTTAAGTTTGTGCTTCACCTTTATTTGTGACGCGTTATTCATTTATTAACTTGAAAAAAATAATATTAATCGGAACAACAAAGTGCACCTAACAATTTTTATTTAATTTAAGAATGATTTCTATTTTAATATAAACGTCTTTGCTTCAGGTCTTTATATTCTGAAATAATTATTCAACATTTCTCTTGGTCACTCCACAATCTGTGTCCAAAAGGTTTCTTTTCTATTCGTAATATATTAATTTATATTACATAATTCAAGTAATCCGTTTCCTTCTAATAATAATTTTAAAAATCAATATTAATATTTATTAATTTAATAATAAGATATAATGAATACAGGGGAATACTAATTTTAATAATTAAAAAGAATTGAAATTAACAAAAACAAACATATTTACAATATTCATTACAAATTTTTAGTGTTTAATATTTACGCCGACGCCTATTTTCAATAAAAATTACACATATATGTACAAAAATGATTTATTTTAATTTCTTAAACACTAACAATTTTAAAACCCATTTCAGGGTCGCACTTTATGAGCCTTCTCATAGAACAGATATTTTATTACACTAAACCCCTCGGATCTGGAAGCAAACAGAAAATTACAAAGAGTTACAGATGCAGTAGTTTACCTAATCGTCTTAGTACACATTCCAGTTCCTTCCTCATCATTTCTTCAGATCGTCGCCGCTTTCCAACAATCTCCTCAAAAATCTATCTCAAAATTCCATCTCACCGATCTCGCACCATCTGACCAATTCTCATCTCACTGCTCTCGACCACCAATCTCTCTAATTCGCTCTCTACTAATCTCTCGCCACCAATCTGTGTCACCATCAATCTCCACAACTCTCAAATTCACTCTATACCACCAATCTGACACCAAAATGTCTCCGCCTGCCTTTTTTAAAACCTCCTCCCCACCTCTGCGACACCTATCACCAAGGTGGCAGGGATGGATGTCCTCCAATAATATCCATTGTTACATTTGGGGAACACACGCCACCCGGTCGCCAAATTAGAAAATTCCGAAACTGGCGACGAGGTGTCTGAACTTTATGGCCGAAGTGTCAACCGTTGTCTCCTTTGTTTTGATTCAGCCGCCAAAGCCCAACCAGCTGTATCTGTTCGTTACATATATATA
The DNA here is from genome assembly GCA_034510155.1 of Eucriotettix oculatus. Taxonomy (NCBI): domain Eukaryota; kingdom Metazoa; phylum Arthropoda; class Insecta; order Orthoptera; family Tetrigidae; genus Eucriotettix; species Eucriotettix oculatus. Next base: position 132,814,030 of record CM067376.1, on the reverse strand, counting down.
TATATATATATATATATATATATATATATATTAGAGGACAGTTTAAAGTAACTGCAACAGGAAACAGTGAACAACAATTGTATCACCAATTAAACGCAATAAACACATTTAAAATCTTTCAAGTCCTGCGTATGAAATATGACCACGACGAGAGTCGCAGTGAATTACAGCAATTCTTGAAAATTGACAACAACTGAGCACAACCAAAGAAAAACAATTCGACGGGCCTGCTCAAAACTGGGTATTCCGAAGTCGACTGTTCACAACAGTGTCCATAAAATATCGACGTAAAGCACACAAAATCCAGCTTGTGGAAAAGCCGCATCGAAGTGATAAACCAAGGTGAGCCGAGTTCGCTAATGCAGCGTATTTAATATTGATGATGATAATTGATTCCGTAGCCACGTCGCATTCTCTGATGAAGCAACTTTACACACGTGTTACTATAGAATATGGAAGAAGAACTTACCCGTCGTAATGTAATGTGAACGTGACAGCCTCAAAGTTAACGTGTGGTGCTTTTTGCCTATCGGTTCAGTTATCGGACCTTTCTTTGCTGGAGAAACAGTGATAAGGAAAACATTTAGATATTCTGGAGAACTGTGCAGTCCCTCAAATACAAGGCGAGTTCTTCCTCCTCATTAAGCCAATAAATTTCGAGACACACACTTCCATCATAAGATCACTTCGTATTGGATGACCTCAAAGACCACTGTATTTGGCACACTTTAATTTATTTCTACGGGAATATCTAGAACGTACTGTTTATCAAAATCCAATACAGGACCTGTCTAACGCCTGAGCTTCCGTCAACCCTATAATGAATGAATATAGAATACGTCTTTGCATTATTCCCTCGTGTGGGTATCTATTAAAATTTGGTTTTTCTTTCATAAAATCTAAATCTAGTAATTCTGTCACTATTAGTTGATGAGATATTCAGGTATCTCTGTAAATGTGATTCTAGTGGGCACATTGATTTTTATAAGTTGGCTATAATTATTAACGTTAAGTCTAATGAATATAGCGAATATTATTATTTTAAGCGGGATATTAATATATTATAAACGAACTTTATAATAAAACAAGAATACAGTTTACTTAAACAAAAAAATTAAAATTTTACTTTACAATTTTGATATTTCGATCTATGCCGGCTATTCTTTCTTTAATGAAAACTACATATATATTTACAAAAACATTATACAAATAAATTCCTTCAAACTAAACAATTCTATCTCTAACCTCAGGGTTGTAAACTATGGGCCTTCTCATAGAACAAAATATTTTACACAAATCTACTCGGACCTGGCATTACAGAAAATCAGCAAAGAGTTACCGGGGTAATTACCGTGTCGGCTTATTTCATATTCCAGGTCCTTCCTCCTAATTGGGTCGCCCTCTCTCCAGATCACAGCCGCCGTCGCTGCTATTCTTCCTGGTTCCGGATTAATTTCTAAATCTCCCTTGCCACAATCCAACCACCGACGACAGCAACCTCTCTCGGAATCTCTCACCATCTCTTTAAAGAACTTTTTAAGACTATTTGATGCTGCAGGTAATATTTGAAATTAAATATTTACCTACAAATTACGCATCCTAGTTGTATGAGAATATGTAGAACGTGCTGTTTATTAAAATACCGTAAGGACCTGGCTGACTTCCGAAGGTGGAAGAAGCTATTTTATTTCATTTTAATTTAAATACATTTGTTAGACTAAATTTTCCGAGCTTCGAAAGTCGAGGGGTCTTTGTTGCTTGTGAGGTAGCTGAAGGTCTTGCATCTATTGAAGTGACCCTTTTAAGGATCAAGAAGCCTCGTCGGACCCAGCCGGTATCATAAATGTGGGGAATAAGCTTCGGTCCAAACATTTTCACACATCTGGTGTTCCACAGAGAGAAATTAATATAGCCTGATACTTGAGTTTTCACGACTTTTGATGAGACGTTTAAACCCCTTATTAGTAACGATGAATGTTAGATGGGTCCTATTGGCCAAAATTCAAATCGGGAAGGGGAAATCGCTGGTTTCGAGGTTTGTGAAAAAATAGAGTAAAGTTGGTTGTGGAAGTTAGCTGCGGAGAGATGAGGAGTTATGTTGTTATCAAGTTGTTGATAAGGAGAAAAAGATGAAACAGATTTAAGACAATTAATAATTAAATTGATGATCAGACGTGAAACAGCTGGTACGTTCCAGAAGCATCGCCACTTCAATGACTGTAAAGGTTTCCAGCTTGATCTAATTACGAGGTTCCGATATAGCCGTTAGTAAGGTACAAACGAACCATAAAAACGTCAAAGTCATCAACAAAACGCCACAGTAGCCATTGCCACCGTCAATTAGTGTTCGAAATTTAAAAACCAGTTATTTGATCCCACTATCACTTGAGAAAAATAAACAGTTTGTTTTGTCATTTATGAATTTTAATTGTGATTTCATTTTCTCAATTTCATAATTTTTAAAGAGCAGGAAAATGCGTTTTTTATTTGTTGTTTTATTTTGTTCAATAGGTTATAAAATCTTAAACATTCTAATTATTTAATTACCCTGCTCTATTTATTTAAAGTAAAATCAAAACCCCTGAAAAACGTTACTTATTCATCTGAAATATGCGTAAGGATAATATCATAATTTTTGTATGGAATATTACATAGGGAAATATAATCTGGTAACTATTCCTACCTGCTAAATTCATATATGAATATGAACCCTAACAAAAGCTATACCACTTGTTTATTATTAGGAGAATTTATATATCTGTGACTTAGTCTTCAGTTAGAAGAGTTAAAGCGTAAAAGTCTTGAATTGATGTAGCAAGGGGGGAGATGGTTATTAGGATAATATGCAAATAATTGGCACTTATGTCGCTAATGACCAGGCAGTCGATGCGATCTTTATAAATAAAAAGAAATTTTTTTTTAAAGAAACGTACTTTTAAATTCAGATGTCATTCTCGTCCAATCGTTAGCATGTAGATCACAAGTCATTATATTCATATTATTCATATAATGAATTAAAATACCAACAACTATTGTCTAATGAGGAAAACATTTGATTGTAGTTTAAAATTCATCTCTTCATCATGTTTTTAAATTAATTCTTTCATTTCTTTATTATACATTCCTCATTACTGATTTTTGTCCAATTTAATTACAATATAGTTATTAAATGTTTATTCTTATATAGGAGAAAACAATGTCGCAAAGAGGCATGGTTTGAAATTAATTGTATTTTTTTTTCCGGTACGTACAACCTGAATAAATACACGCAATATATATAAAACAACTATTATGGGTTGAAGTTATATATAAATAAATAAATATATATATATACACGTAGGTGAATTGTTTTTCTGTACATTTAGAATTTTGGTTTGGGCACCACGGTAATATTGATATTTGAGTTCATTCATAATTGTATTTATGATATATTATATTTCATATCCGTTTGAATACAGATTGTCTTCAATTTAATTTCTGTTTAAGTCCCCGAGCTAGAACTCAAATGTACATTTAGGAGAATTCCTCCCTATAAATATACAGCAGTTACACAACATGTAGTTACTGATTTTAATGAATAATTGTTTGGAAACCGTTTCAATTTTCTACTGCTATTCCGAATTCTAATGGTTCGGGGAAACATTCCGTATATGTTTTGTGGTCATAATCTATACCAATAAAAAAAATTGAAGCGTCTGCCTGCATTTTTGTCTCGAATAGGCTCCGAAACGCCTCAATGGATTTCAATGAAAATCAGAGGGTTTAAAAACGGGAGATTGAACTTTCGTGCATATCTCATTTCAATATATTGCAGATGATATTAGTATTATATATATATATATATATATATATCTTCTCATACGCACATTAGTATCGGAATGAATGCGGGTTGCCTATACATTTGATCTATTTATGCTCCGAAACGGCATAACGGATTTCAGTGAAAATTTCAGGGATACACACAGGAATTGTAAAGTTTCGTGTATCTTTCATTTCGCTATTTTGCAGAGTTCGGAAGATATTAATGTAAATTTTTATAAATCCATTGAATTACCGCGGGAAAGGCGGTGTGAAAACCAACTGCGAGTTATAAGTCCTATTAATCTTTCCTACACCATTCATCCCACTTACTGTGTTATTTTAAACTTAATTTTGGCAGCATAAGGGAGAGAGAGTGAGGGCGAATATTCTCACTCCATCTATTGTTGCAGTAGGATTCGCGCCGTATAGAAGCTATTGTTGGCAGAGAGCTAATTCTCTGAGAAACAATAAACTTCTTTGGATCGTCGATGCGTTTTATATGTAAATTTGCATTATTTGGTGTGTCAGGTAAATTTTTTAATTTAGTAATTGCTCGTTTTTATTGGCTCCGAAACGTATGTTACCTGTTCAAAGCCAACTGCGAGTTATAAGCTTTGCCCTAAAGCGATCATAAATAAATGATACCGTACGTTTTATAGATTAAATGAATTCAACTTTATCAAAATTATGTAACTGTTGTTTCGTTTTTAGGGCAAAATAAAAACAACATTTCCGCGCGAACAAAGTTGCAGGCATTGCTAGTATAGATAATTGCCGCACATACCACGGACGTGTGTAGCCAAATTTCACGGGAGTAGCGACTGCCGAGACAAAATCTTGCGTTTGTCAAAAAATAAAATTTTGCCACTGATTTTTAGTCAACCTTCTAGGAACACCAATTTAAAAATTATAATTAAAGGAGACCAAATTTGAAGAAATAAAAGTTTTGATGATCTGTCAGAACATAATTTCATGCGACTTTAAATTTTCAACTCTATGTGCAGAGGACTTTTATCTCTTAAATTCTATCCCGGTCATTGCTCTCCCTGCATAGTTATTATATAAAAGTGACTTACGTTTATAAACAATGTCAAAAATACATTTATAAACATCATCGCTTTTTACTTCAAATTCAAATCAAAGATATAACGTTTATTACGTTACTGGTGAAAATAATTGAATAGTTGTATTTCTTTTAGACATTCTTTAGTTAATGTTTTTGATAGCTTAATAAATAAAGACTTTTTAGTCAGTTCAATTAAACAGGCATTGCTGAATAATGACCGCTATTCCGTTAAAATAGTAAAGAAGCTACGGGATGATCGATGCGAATAGCACAAAACAATTAGTTTAGTATCCTATGCATGCATACTATTAACGAACACAGTATATAGGAGGGAGGAAAAGTCAAATAGAATGCGAGTTAGGAGAAGATCAGTTTGGTTTTAGGAAGAATATAGCGGCAAGAGAAGCAATATTGACTTTGCGACTAATTTTAGAAGACAGGCTAAGAAAAAACCGGCTCACGTTCATGACATTTGTAGATTTATAAAACAGCGTTTGATAATGTGAACTGGAACACACTATTAAGCATTCTGAAGAGCACTGGAATAAAATATCCAGAAAGGAGGCTTATACATGTCCTCTACCGAAGAGAGGCAGCTGTAATTAGAATAGAAGTTCAAGAAAGGAAAGCTGTAATCATGAAAGGAGTAAGACAAGGATGCAGTCTGTTGCCCATGCTGTTTAACTTATATATAGAACAAGTGACGAAGAAAGTTAAAACGGAATATGGAAAAGGAATCATACTGCAAGGACAAGAAATAAAAACCCTACGCTTTGCCGACCATATTGAAGTATTATGGGATTCAGAAGAAGACTTGGAAACCATAATAAATGGCATGAACTGGGTCCTGAGAAACAGTTCAATATGAAGATAACTAGAGGGAAAACCAAGGTAATGGGGCACAGTATGGGAAACAGTGGAATAACGAAGGGTGTTAGATTGGGAAGGGATATTTTGACTGAAGTTAAGGAACTCTGCTACTTAGGAAGCGTAATAACTAGGGATGCTAGAAGGATAGTAGACATAAATGTTAGGATAGCAGAGGCAAGGAAGGCTTTCGCGAAAAAGAGGAATTTACTGACGGGTAATATAAGTGTGAATATTATGAAATTGTTGCTAACAATGTTCGTATGGACTGTGATATTCTTTGGATGCTAAACGTAGACGATAGGAGTTGGGGGAAAGAAAAGAATAGAAGCCTTTGTAATGTGGTACTACAGGTGAATGCTGAAAATCAGATATGTGGACAGAATCACTAACGAGGAAGTTCTAAAGAGAATAGCGGAAGAGCGAAAAATATGGACGACGTTGACCAAAAGAATGGATACATTAATAGGCCACATTTTAAGATATGAGGGTCTTGTATAATTAGCATTAGAGGAAAGAGTGTGGGGTAAGAACATATATGTGTGCTAGTTATGCGCAAATGAAAAGGCTTTCGCAAGATAAAAGGGATGGATCAGACTGAACTGAATACTACAACAATTATAGTTTGCTCTTAACAGCAGTTTATTTTAATAGAAAATATATCTTTTATGTGTTTTCGGCACTAATTTGTATTCCTTCCCCATAAATTCAACCGGCGATGGGAGTAAGTTACATGAACGAGATTGAAAGGTTTGGGGAATGAATATAGTGAAGGAAGCTCACCTATTGATTACATAGAAACTGATTGTTCGTAGGGGAGCACGAGCCACAGACCCGCCACACTCGCTTCTATGACCGACTTTCACTTATCCTAATGGGCTTCCAGCTTACAATAGTCAACTCTACGTTGAGTAAGAACACCGCTTTGACAAATTTGAAGAATATAAGCGAGATTTTATGTTCTATACAAATGTAATGAATCACCCTGCTATATTTGGATTTAACGTTGCTGGGGAAAGATTAATCTGCAACACGGAAGTTCAAAGGAGTCGGTTGGGACCGGTACATCTGAGAACGAGGGGCAGAGAAGCAAAAGATGGTAATTACTCTGTAACATTTCTTTCGATTGACTCGTACTGCCAATTCCGAGTAGGGTTTTGTTTTTAAAATATGCTTCTATGAGAAGGCCCTTAAATACGTCCCGAGAATAAAACGATAGTTTGTAAGTAGTTTATTTTTTAAAATATTGTATAAAAAGTATATTGTTAATCCTAAAAAATCCGGATTTATAAAATGAATTTGGTCCATAGATGGATCATATCAATTAATAAATGTAAAGTTAATTTAATCATTTACATCTAAATATATAATATTCATTATTTAACTAAATTATACACCAATACCCATATGTTGGTCTCATTTTAATTTATCATTTATCTCCGACACCAGAAAGGACGCGTGCTGTGATTAATTTTCAGCAGTAGTACCTGAGTTACCAGAAACTGTAGAAAAATTTAGCATTTTATTTTTTCTAGATTGCAAAAAAACATGAATTTAGGTGCTTCATGACGATTCCTAATTTTTCGTTTAACTGGTATCGCTTACGCTTACAATTGACATTTGGGGGTGTAAATAGTTAGTTATATCACACACACACACGCGCGCGCGCATATATATATATATATATTTTGCGAGGGCAGGTGAAAATCTTCTAAAGACACTATCTCAGGGTCCGCACTGGATAGTAGTGTGGGATTCTACCCACTAAAAACACCTCCCTTTCCAACGATGACTGTGTATCTTCCTGTGGGACCGTCGTTAGACATTACTTCACAGGAAGCAGTCGCAGCGTCAAGCTCACTCTGTCTTATTTAAACACTATTATTTCTCTCTTTGTCGTAATGCCTTAATCTTTGAAGTACTGTAGAGGCATATGCACTTACTTTATTCCAGGTATTAGGTGAGAGCAGCATATTGGGTACCAAATTATCCGGTGTTATTGAGGTTCCAATATCACTTTCTAATGCTCGTCTCCCATACGAAAATCTCGTGCAACTGAAAAACACGTGTTCTGGTGTCTCATTAACTCCACATTCAGGGCATGCAGGTGAATTATCTATGGCAAACCTGTAGAAGTATGCCCTGAAGCAGCCGTGACCGGTCAAGAGTTGAGTAAGATAATAATTCACTTCTCCGTGTTTCCGATCAATCCAGTCTTTAATGGATCTTATTAACCTATGGGTCCATCGGCCTTTATTGGACTCATCCCAACGGCGTTGCCATTCTTCATATGTTTTGTGCCTCTCAACTCTCTTGCCTTCCAGACCTCTGTTTGTGTGGAGTCTGCGGCACTCATCGGCCAGAATGTCTACCGGAGGCATTCCTGCCACCACACAGACTGCATCGTCCGATACTGTCCTGTAGGCACAGGTAACGCGTAGTGCACATAGCCTGTGGACGGAACTAACCTTTCTCCTGTTTGATTTTACTGTCAAAGCAGTACACCATATCGAAGCACCATACAAGATCACTGATCGCACAGCATTCGCGAAAAGAAGTCGCCGGCATTGTCTTGGACCTGCAACATTTGGCATAATTCGTGACAGTGCAGATACTGTCCCGGATACTTTACGTCTGACATAATCAAGGTGGTGTTTAAAAGACATCCTATCATCTATCATTATACCAAGATATCTGATAGACGATTTCGAATAGATTTCGCAGTTTCCGACCGTAAGGGTGATGGATTCTCTAGATTTTCTCCCAGTGACAAGAACTGCCTCTGTTTTTTCTTCCGCCAGTTGCAGTCCCATTGTCCGTAGCCATTGCCCAATCACATAAATAGCCTCATTGGCTATCTGAACTATTTGTTCCCGGTGCTTAGCGACGACGACAAGTGCTATGTCGTCTGCGAAGCCAATAATTTTGCTTTCCGTGGGAATCTCAAGTCTTAATACATCATCATACATAATGTTCCACAACAGGGGTCCTAGCACCGATCCTTGTGGGACGCCTCCTGTGATGACGTACTTTTCCACGCCGGTTTCCGTATCGTAGAGAAGAGTTCTGTTGGAGAGATAATTCGTCACAATTCTCCTTATGTAAGATGGCACCTGTAACCTGCGCAATTTCTCGAGGATACAGCTCCATCTTGCCGAGTTGAAAGCGTTTCTGATGTCCAAGGTGATTATGGCGCAGTATTTTTTAGGGCCTCTTTTCCATCTCTTCCCCCGAATAGCTTGGCGAGCGGTTTCCACGACCAAATTAACTGCATCGATGGTGGAGCGTCCTTTCCTAAATCCATACTGGCTGACAGAAAAACCATTCTTATCTTCTACCGCCTTCAACAGTCTATTGTATACCAACCGCTCCAACACTTTCCCCAAAGTATCAAGCATACAGAGTGGGCGGTATGATGATGGAAGTCCGGGCGGTTTATTTGGCTTTGGCAGTAATACCAGTCGTTGAAGTTTCCAAGGTTCAGGAATATATGTATATATATATATATATATATATGTGTGTGTGTGTGTGTGTGTGTCACGCCAGACGACAGTCCGCAGCCGCCTCGGTAGGCCTAGGCTCTCAAGAGGGCTCGAGCCATTGGAAGAAGAAGAAGTATATATATATATATATATACTATATATATATATGTTGCTGTGGTATTCAGTCCTAAGACTGGTTCGATGCAACCCCTCATGCTAACCTAGCTTGCGCAAGCCTTTTAATTTCCTTATAACTAGCAGACCCAACATCCTTCCTAAACTGCTTAGCGTATTACATCCACTGCCTCCCTCTTCTGTTATTGCCCAACACACTTCCCTCTAATGTAATTTTATAAGACCCTCGTGTCTTCAAACGTGGCCTATTAATCTATCCCTTCCCTTAGTCAATTATATATATATATGATAGAAAGTAATGGAACCTAGTGAAACGGCCAGGTTATAGTTTCCCATTTCGACGTATGCGTATTACCGTCCGAATTACGGATAGCAACTTTTGCCTTCTATTCTCCTATGTGAACTCATTAAGAGGGCAGTGCCTCTGATTTTGGAACATTCTATTTTTTTTAAGTAAGATAACGTCGTCTGACAAATCAAATGCCTTTGATAGCTCCGTAAAAATTTCGGTAACTTTCAATCTATCAACCAGAGCTACATGCATAATTTAAATAAAATCATTTGAAGTTGTGTGGGTAGATTACCTTGAGGAAGCCATGTTGGAATGGAGCTATTATTTGAAATTTTACAAAGAAGTTACGGATTATTGAATACAACACTTTTTCAAGTATTGTTGAGAATATTGACGGAGATGGCCGATAATTAAAAACACGTATTGTGGAACCTTTCGAATGAATAATGAATAACTTTGGGGGATTTCGAAACGTCTTGAATATACCACGGTAAAAACTCGTGTTAAATATTTTCTGTAGTTGAGTTTCTATTTCATTTGCGTAATGCTTTATGAATGCTTTATTTTCTCCATGTATGTCTGTTTAGTTTGGTAGTTTTTATATTTTTGATTATATTAATAATTTATTTTTCATTGTGATGTACAGATTAAAAACGTAAGGACGTAAAAATATAAGCTCTTCTTTAAGATAAAAAAAAATGAAACTCATAAAATGCTGCCTCTTTAAAGATCACTTCATGGACGGAGTGATATTGAGAAAAACTACAGGCTCAGTAAAGAAAACCGCTGCGTAATCTTCGGAAAAAGTCTCGCTTATGGAGAGCACTTACTTAAGTGTACTGGAACAGCGGAAATAACGATTAATCGTACTACATTAAATTTATTTTAAGATTCTTCAAGTTATATTGTGTCTACATACCTCCTGGAGTTCAGCTATGCTTATTTTCCTTTTAACACGTTTCTGGCCGTAATTTAGCAAATCTTTAATTAACTCGTACAAGTAAATAATTCAACGCATTGCAGACCGATTACTGTTTTCATTAACAAATAATATATCCTGCAAGTTCCTTGTACAATTCATGGGTTTTCAGAACGAATAAAGGGGAATAGCTCGTTTCTAATTGAGAAATAATATATGGAGGAAACTTAAAAACAATAAGAATGTTATAAATAAGAATTTTCTTCACCATTAAGTTTAAGAAATAATCCAAAGAGGAGTTTTCAGTTAAATCCCAGGGATGGGAATGTAGTTTATACAATAGCATTACGGAAGTAGTTGCAAAAGAAGTAAAGGGCATATTACATCAACGAAACAACGCGGAAGCTCAGTAGGAACCTTCCTAAATTTTGTTTGAATTTTTGAATGATCTAAATGTTCAGCAAGAACATTATGCCAGGTAAGAAGTAGTTTTTCTGGCGCCAGGCTGCCAGACGGGGCACATGCCTGTCTGCAGATTTATAATAAAGCTTTTTTGCTGAAGGAACATTCACCCTTCGAAATTTTCGAAGGACACTGTTCCCTGCGTCATGGAAAATTTCCCGCGCTGGACAAAGGACTCATGAGGACTGACGGAACAAACATCACATGAAATAGCGTTTTCCTTTGGAGAAAAGATATACGAGTTTAGTTGGGAGGCGAGAGTTGTTCAAGACGTTGATAAGGCGTTGTGGAAAGGAAGAGAGTTGATCAGAACGTGAAAGGAAGGAGGAAGCTGGAAAATGCAACAAGAGTTGAAAGTGAGGTGTGAATTGTTGCTCTTTAGTGAGAAGGTATTGAGAGAAAGGCCAGAGGGAAGGAAAAGGAAAAACCGGGTTTTCCTCAATCACCGGCAGTACCAAATTCATCCCACTTTCCGCCGACAAAAGGGAAATACTACAATTCAACCGGAAGGAAGAAAGAAGTTCCGCTCACCTAGTAACCAGCGTCAAGACTGGAATGAAGATAAAACTGGTTCGCCAATTGAATGAACTCTCTGCTGTACGTGGTTACCCCAATAAGTAATTAACCCTGATATTTAAAAATACCCCTGTAAATAATTTACTTGTGTTCTTTAGCGCTCAGGAGCCATATTTATAAATAAAATGATTGTATCATACGCGTAAAGTGATTTTATTAAATAAATTTAAATAACACCCCCATAATCATTTACAACGTGTTGTGATTATTTGAATATCATATATTGTATAATTTGAAAAATATAATCATATCACTCCTTTCATAACATATTATATTGAAACTATATTGATGTCCTTTTTTTCAGGCTCTTTGAACACCAGTAATTATTCTAAAGCTTTTGAAAACAAGCAGCGCATGTTGTCAGTATCGTGTATGTGCTCACCGCTTCACAGAATTGATCAGGTCGAATCATTAGGCGCCGAGCATTCTGGCTGTTGTATTATTTTACATTGTTGTTCTCTAAAAACGCGTTCCTTGGGGTAATGTAGCACAAAAAGTGAAAGCCTCACGAGCTGCCACTATTTAAAACCCATCGAATTGACAAGACTGTCGTGTATGGAATGGTACTGTCATTATGTCGTGCATTTTTTCTTCTTCAGATGAAGCTGCTTTACGACTATTAAAGAGATAACGAATTATGCATGAAGAAATAAAAGTGTGTTAGATTATATGAAAATAATTGTATATGTATATATATATATATATATGTATGTATACCGGAAGGTTTCAATTGTTCTAGTGAATGGTAAATAATATATGACGTATTACTTGAAAAATTAAATCTAAAATTATATAGCGATGCTAACTTTTATTCAGTTGTGACATCAGGAGCATCAGAAAGACGTATTTTACGCTTTTGCAAACAATAATTTACGAATAAATGATAGTTGAAATAATTTTTGTAGGTTTTTAAGTATTTTTAAAAATCACGAATAAAGGCGTATTTTGTAATAATAATTATTACGTTGAAATTAGTTATTCTCAAAAGTTCAATATTGCATAATACGCATTCCAGTGTATATATTTGGAAATATTTTACCATATTTTTAAACTCATGTTGTTTACGTCGCGTGAATTTTGCTATATGATAAAGTAATAATTTTACTTCTTCAACCGATGAAAGGAATGAATATTGCTAAACGTAGAATTGATTTATTTTCCTGTCTAACTTTTTCTGTCCTTTGCTGTTATTTAACTAGCTAGGTGCGCGGCCATCCCTGGATACTAATTTGTATTATCCCATTACAGTATTGAATTACTTATGTAATTTAAGCGGTACAGAGCGCGTTGACTGTCCTCTGATTCTAAGAACGATTTTAGAAAGTCTTATTAACAGAGGGAGATTTATGTAATTTCTCATTATTTGCCATTTGTAGATAATTATCATGATTCCAATACCCGTATCAATTACTACTAGTAATTACGGAGATATCTCACTGTGACGTCTCAATTCACCCCACTACAATCTCTAGCCGTTTACATGATCCGGACACAACTCCACAACACAACCTCTAAACAACAATTATGTTTAAAACAACGTTGCAATTTTATTATGATGTCAAAGGCAATCAATTAATAAGCTAAAAAATTTCAAATACTTACCTAACCAAGTCTACAAAAACTTGAAATGTCGAAAACATTTTGAGGATTTAAGAAAAGATTTTTAATATCATTATTCTTCCATGTGTTAGAATTTTGGTTTAAAGTTTCAGTTCATAAAATAGGCTAATAATCTATTGAATTAATAATCCCAGGTTTAATAGAAGCAAAATTTTATACTTGATATTTATTTCAAGGCCAACCTTCTATGGTCTAGTGCTGCCTCACTACCCAGAGGTCCCAGTTTCGAATCCTGGCATGGTCTTGGATGTTTGTGGCGTCATGGGCACGGGAAATGGGATTAAGACTGCTGTAGAATCGATAGGCTGGCCGTGTATCTCAAAATTCGTCATATGTAAGATGACAGTCCGCAGTCGACCCGGCAGGCCAAGGCCCTGAATGGATTGCAGAGCGAAGGAAAAGAAAAAGAAGAGTTTATTTGGGTGAAGATGTGGTTTCAATTCATAAAATAGGTTAATTTATAGAAATATATAAATTATAAAAATAGAAGCACACTAACGATTTCGACACAAGTACACTCTTTGTATCGTAGTTTCTTTGACGAAACCGAGCATACCCGAAATGACCCGAGCGTTTCATTAAGAGCGTTAACCAGGGCTATTATATATATAGAGATTGCTAATTTTAAAGTGGTACAGACCTATTTATATTTTCCAGCTTTGTGACCATAGCACTAAATATATTGCTGTAATTTTTTTAAAATACTGTATTTTTAAAATATTAATAATGGACATTGTTGTATTTTAAAATAATTATAAAACAATATATATTTTTCAATATTCCGTATGCATAATAACGTCCCATGTTGAAATCGTATCAGAGAACGGTCGTCAATTACAATCAGTGGGGCTCAATGGCTCAGCCCAGTTGAAAATTAAAAGATTAATAATGAAATTTGTTGTAATTTTAAAATAATTAAAACCCAATATATAGTCCTCAATAATTATTATCACCTAAAAAAACAGACTGAAGAAAAGTATGACTTCCTAGCAAACTAAAATAAAATTTAATCACTTTAGAAGACTGTTCCTGTGTATATGGCACAAAATCGCACAATTGTCACGTGCAATACTTATTTCAAATACCTTCCTCAATTTTCGCATGTAAAATATTCATTCGCATGACATTCAAATAACATATTCATTTCTTAATTTCACAAGTCGCGTTCTTGCTGAGCCTCATAAATATAGGTATTTTAGATTATTTTCTTATCTTCCTTATAGAATACATTAAAACAACATAACCTAAAAGAATTACGTCGAAAGAGAACGAGAAAATTACGTTCAAATATTTTCAAGAAATATCTTATTATTTTTGTTTCTAAAACGAATAAGATAGACTGGAAAAGAATGAGGTTTTCTGCGTTTTATTAGCCCCCAAAAGCGTAGTTGGAAGGGAGATTTGTTTTTGTAAGTTGCTCCTAGCGCTCCCGCAAGCAGTCAAAGCTTAGAAGAAAAGATATTCCACTGACTGCAAGATGTAGCAAATTAAACCGAGTAAATGCCAGCATAACCTAAGTAAACTCATTTTGAACGAAGAGCCTTCAAACAGGTTATTTTTAATACCTCATTTATAAGCCTTACTCTTTATTTTATGCAAATACTGCAGAGTTATTTTTGAATGTTTGTATCTACGTTTCAACAGGAGTTTCCTTCCTATATTCTTGGGTGAGATTCAAAGTTTGTATTTCAAACATTTTAAAACGTTTGTATTGGACGAAAATTAACAAAACGATACTTAAGTCCCCAATTATCTGACTTAACTGATAAAATTGATAGCACTCAACCCTTGTAGTTAAAAACGATCTCTAAAATTGGCTTATGAGGAGATATCAGAACACATTCGTATTTACACTGATGAAAAACAAAGGCAATTTTATCTTCAGTCTAGCTGAGTGCCCGGCGTTGCCCGGATATTTATTTACATTAACACGGTGCAGAATTTATGCAACAGCACGTTATTAAACCATATCCATAGCTTCACATTTTTGAGCCTTCACATTTACATGCTCAGTTGTCATAATATTCATTTCATCATTACACGAGTAATTACTTGAATAAACACTGTACTTTAAAGAAGTACCTTTCTTAAACTCACCATCATTATCACCCTAAGGCTGAAGTGCGATATAAATTTCATTTTAAATGGCAGGATTAAACTCGGCTTATTCATAACATTTTCACTTAAAAGAAATTAAAATACTGCTTCATTTATTTCTCCGGTCAGTTAAAAGAGGTGAAAATATTCTCGATACGCTAAGAAAATCCCGGTACTATAAGACAGTCTTAAATAAAGATGATATAATATTAATGATAAGGTACTATAATTACATTAAAAAACGTAACTATAGGCACTTTAAGAGAGTCAAAAAATATTTCCGGTAGTCATATAGTCAGATATACTCACGGTTCCATGAAAAGTGAAAAATTGTTCCCCGTATCTTAAGAGAGTAAAAAATAGTTCCGGTACACTAAGATAGTAAAAGAAACTATGGATGTTTTACCGATAATTTTAGTTAGATCAAAAGTAACATCTATTCATATTTTGAGAAAAATTTCTCCAATGATAATAAAGAACGTATATTCACCCCCACTTTAAGGGTGAACTACAACTTAATCAGATCGTTTAATGTCAGAAGTTAACTCAGTGACTTACACAATTCTCGATTTTTTTTCATGCTAGTAAAAATTTACCTCCTTCCACCCTTGCCCCTCAACTCATGCGGCTGAAATATAGTTTAGTTTGAATGCTGAATTCCAGACCCGGTCTCAATTGATTCCATTGTCTGGATCTGATGTTGAATGTCAGAATGTAACTCGGGGACCATCATAATACCGGATTATATGCATCAATCTCAGTTAGTTTCGATTTATTGACTTTCTTTCCCTACGCACACAACCGCACTATTATTGTAAGAATTAAAATCAGGGTCTTCAATAAAAACGGAATGGATACGAATCTTATTTGATTTCGTATTATTGCATTTCGTCCACTGCACCACCATCTTCCCCATACAATGGGGCTGACGTACAATATAAATTGAATCCTGGATGGCAGAATTAAAGTCAGTGACTTCCAAAACCCTGGAAAAGAGACGAATTTCCCCGGTATAGACGTCAATATCAGTTATTTTCAGGGTATTATTATAAAATGCCTCTAATTCTCCATTTCTAAGTCTTCACTTCCCATTCCAAAAATGGCTTCAAAATCAGGGATTACTTATGGAATATTATTGACTCCAAAAACAATTTATTCATCACAAATATCTGTCTTTGGTATATTTTAAATTTTACGCAGCTGGCCACCCCTGCCCCTAAGAGTGGTCATCGTACCTAGCCATCATAACATTTTTTTTATTTCCGTCGCTAGGAATATGTATACATTACTTTGCCGAAATTTACTTTGTACGCAAAACATTGTTCACCCTCTTCCATTACCACATCTATGAGGTAAAAATACCGCTTTAATGATATATTTATTGTAAATTGTGAGATTTATATAACCCCGAATTCGACACAAATCTCAGATGTTTTGCGGTATTTTTATGAGACGCACTCCTTCCCGGCCATATTGGTGCACATATCCCATGCCTAATGGGTTTGGCATTGTACACCAAAGAAACACTATGAAAATAGTGTTAATAGTCACAATGTTTGTTTTTTGTTCGCAAGGAACATTTATCCACCATTTCTTACTGTATCAACTAACAATAATTACGATAAAAGTTTTTATATAAAAATAAAGCCACATTTGGATTGAAATTGCTAGTCGAGTTGTACATTGTACGCAAAACATTGTACACCTCTATTATCAAGGGAGTAGAAATCGAAAAATAATTATTGGACTTGAGAATCTGCCTTTTTTTTGTTTATTTAAAAGTTCCCCCCCCCCTGTGAGGGTGGTATTTGCCTCTCACGCTGATAGTTTCTTTCAGGGTCGTCATTAACCCATGTAAAAAATATTTAAAATTGCTCCATGTGTTTATATTTGTGTGCGGAACATACACACCTACGTACACATTAAATTCAACTCTTTTTCGCAAAAACAATGAGTTTTCTTTTTGAGAGGAATATAGTTGACCCATCTCTTTGATCTGCATAGTGTGAAATAATTTTATAAATTTAACGAGCGTTTTTCAAGGAACAATACATTCTAAATACTTAATAAGTATGCAAGTCCTCACACGCGGCGCTATATATATATATAACAATACATTTTATTTTTGATTTTAATTAGTTCTATCTGCTAAATAAAATATTATCTTTTTTAATAAATTCAACACAGTTATTTTACAGTATGTTATTTTTATATAATAGGAAATAAATAATATTATAATTTTATTTAATTCAACTCCATTATAGGAGACTGATTCAGGCTAATTTCACATACAATAATTAATTAACTATATTAAAAGTTTAGATAGTTTAAACATAATTTATGGCTAATTGACATTACTTATTTTTACTCTGATTTAAAGCTTTGTCACACTCCGTATTTTAATAAAAATTATGTTTATGATTTATATTTTATAACTCACTTAAATATCTAAATCCCCTACTTTGCCGTTTCTTGTAATCTACAGAATACAGAGAAAACAAAACCCAGTATTGATAGTGTAGATAGCATAAAGTCAATTACAGGCAACGTGAATGAAAGATATCAGCTCATTGAAAGTCTCATTGTAAGTCTGTAAAGCAGAGCTGTTGGCGACTGCTGGGAGCGTAATTAGTTGGTAGCGACTGTACGAGATTGGAACGAGAAAATAAGTAGGAATCCGGCATAACTGATCGGCTGATGAACGGATCGAATTCATTCTAAGTGGCTTTTAACGACTTAGATATAGAATGTATACAGAAGCTTGTAAATAATTGTTTCTTGGTATTTTTTTAATCACCTCGTGATAAATTTAAGTTATAAAATATAAAAGTAAAGTTTGTAAATCATTTAAATTATAAATAAATAGTTCTTAAAAATAGAATATTTTATCACTGAAAACTAAGTCCCGATCTTCAATGATAACTATTTCGTACACTCAATGAAGTGGCTTCGCAATTAACTGAAAATGAGCATATGGGAGTTTGACTCCCAATTCGTGTGTGCTGGTATGAATTACACATAATAGGCCACAAAATATCCCAGGAAACCCTGGATATATTTGTATAATATCGGAACACTATCAACGTGAATTGCAAACACCAGAATTTATTTTTGGACATATGTGAAAATTGCAGAAAATTTTGTTCTATGTTTTCTAATACAACATTTAATTTACATAAATATCTTTCTCATCGTTAAACTAAAACCTGTGAATTTTACAATTTCACTGTAATGATACAATCGATGTTCTCATACTGTGAATTCATATTCTTAAATTATTATTATTTCAATTCAATAACATAAAAATGATTAACTTTTGCAGGGTGTCCCGGTGAATTATCTGTTGGATAATATCGCGTTGCCAACTGGGTAACGTTTAACATACACGACATTTAAAGATGTCAACGGTGATTGTCGAAGAAACGACGTGTATGTTTAACGCCATAGGTTGGAAATCCGAGAACTTTTCTATAGCGAGGTAGTGGATATTTTATTCTTGCATAATGTTAAGTTAGCAAGTGTTGGAAGACTGGAGTCGGCGTCAGAAAGTCGCCCCTGGAGCCGTCTGTAATCCCCCGGAATAGCTTCTCGTCACGTACCAATATGACCTGCGTAATTTCCGAAAATAGCTGGCGTTGGAAAAAGGGGATCCACGAAAAGAACAAAATTTGAAATACGTCGTGGTTACTTCGATCAATGGGGTTTCGTGGTTTAAAGACAAATGTATTGTTAAAGATCGATTTCGAGGCTGTTTCACATGGCAGTGAGACTGTGTGAATGATCAGTCGGCCCTCAGAGCTTGAAGGAAATGGGCGGGAACCGATGCTTGGTCCCGGACGCGTATGAAGAAGGTCAAAAGTTGACTCTGAAGAAGACGACGCCCTACAGACAAGCTGGCGGACAATCGATGACTCCCTACAAAGAGGTACGTTGGCAGGTTTCCCATCCTTGATGTTTAGGGAGGTTATCGCCCACGGGCTTTATCCTGAGATTTTATTAGATCTGATTGCTTCGCCGAACCTCAAATTTTGTACATATTTCCCCAGTTTCGCTAGTTAAGTTCTTTTGTTAATAAATTTCCCAGTATCTTCCACATGCCCTTTTTATTTAAATCCCCATTTACTTCCTACATTTCCAACAACATAAAAATGGTCTTCAAGTGTATTTTAGCCATAAAATTTTTGATAACTTTATTTCTATAGAAGTATAGTTCGTGAGAAATGTAAGGTCATGTCAAATTATTAAATGAGCAGAATAAGACGGTTGATGGAGTATTGACGTCGAAGGGGGAATGAGGGTTTGTGTGCGGGAGTGATTTCCCATCCGGGGCAAGTTGGCATAACACTACTATAATTCTTTAAAATATTCATTATATTCTTAGTAACTGCATATACAGGAAGCTGCAAAGTCTATTTACGCACGTCCTGTGGTTATCATCTATTAACATTTTTGGATGAAAGTTTTGACTTACATTTCCTGAACTGAAAGGAATATATTTCATTGCCTTAATGTTTTTACACAACCAACTAAAACGCTTTCCCTGATTATTATTAAATAAACTCTAGAGGTCCCAGCTAGGAGCCTTTTTAACCTTTCTACTAAAGAGGGTTTTAATATAAATAGAACAAACTTTTATTACTAGTTACTATAAGTGTATTAATGTTAAACTCAGTCTCTTAACGTGACTGACATTACAGTAAAACCATGAGGTCCTTTCCCTTATTAAGAATAAATTTAAAATTAACAATGTGTTTTTGACTGTCCCAGAAATTTACTCTACCTCAGATTAATCTTGATGAAGGCCGGAGACTCTTGTTGTCGGAAGCTTTTAACTTAGCCCTTGCATGAAACTTCGTTCAAGGCGTTGACTGATGACTGGGTCAGGATTCACTTACACTGATTATCTTAACTGATTATACAGGCCAGAGTCTGTTAGTTTAAGAAAAAAAGACCCTGAATATTCTCTACCACGATGTCATGACCGGACACATCTACTTTAACGTCTAGAGCTGGAATAAAAACCTCCGCTCTCAGTCATCCATTTCCTCAACTCGGACATTCCCTTTCCCTGATCATTTTCCGCCAAGAAAAATTACAGACTAACTTCGCGTCTCTCCTTCCCTTTCTCACTTGAAAATATTTCCGTGAATCGGACTTTTCCCTAGCGTCCCAGGATCGTTTTATTGTTACAGGATTATCCTTATCTATTTGACGCGGCGCTCCAGTAAATTCAAAAGTTTTGACGGCACATCTTCGGCTACTTCACGTTAAGCCATCGGATATGCAGGCAATTTCAGCAGATCCCCCGACTTATTTTATTACATTTTGTACATTACACAACTAAGGTTCGTGTCTAAGTTAGCTGCAGTCAATATCAACAATAACTCTGTGGTCTACTGTGCATTATATTTTGAGACAAGTTATTTATGTTTAGCTACTTACAGCAGTAATTGAATTATAATAAAGTGAGACTATAGAACTGGATAACAAAATATTTAAATATAGTACGTGATGTTATACTAATTGTAACGCGTCCTTGTTTATTTGCTTGTTTATTTAGAGTCGCATTTACTGCTAATATTCATTATCGACTTTCTGCCATTTCCGGAATTCATTTCTTTGTAGGAGTTTATCATATGGAAATTCACGCATATTAATGATGAGTAGGTGTCATGGCTTCTCCTTTATTGTTATAGGTTCCAAAATTGTGAGCTTTTATTGCCTTTTAATCTGGAATCATATAAAAATTGAATTTTATTATTTGATGCTAGGCTATAGTAACATCAAATAGAATGTAAGTTGGAGAAGATCAGTTTGGTTTTAGGTAAAATGTAGGGACAACAGAAGCAATATAACTTTGCGTCTAATTTTAGAAGACGGGATAAGAAAAAACCGGCGTACGTTCATGGCATCTGTAGATTCAGTAAAAGCTTTTGATAATTTTGAAAGAAGGCTGATATATAACCTCTATAGAAGGCAATCAGCAGCAATTAGAATTGAAGATCAATAAAAGAAAGCAAAAATCAATAAAGGTGGAAGACAAAGTTGCTGTCTGCAAGGAGAAGAAATAAAAACTATGTTTTGCCGACGATATTGTAGTATTTGTGGAGTCAGAAGAAGACTTGAAAACCATAATGAACGTGATCCCGGAGAAAGGGTTCAATATGAGGATTAATAATAAAGTGTAGTATGGGAAAGAGTGGAATAACAAAGGGTGTTAGGAAGGAATTCTGCTACATAGGGAGCATAATAACTAGGGATGGCAGAAGTATAATAAACATAAAGAGTAGGATTGCACAGGTAAGGAAGGCTTTCGCGAAAAAAAAGGAATTTACTTACGGGTAATATAAGTGGGAATATTAGAAAATTATTTCTAGAAATGTTCGTATGAAGCGTGGCGTTATATGGGTGCGAAACGTGGGTTACAGGAGTTGCGGAAATGTGGTGAAGGAAATAATATGGCCGGATAGAATCAATAACGAGGATGTTCTAAAGAGAATAGGGGAAGAGCGAACAATATGGAGTATGTTGACCTAGAGAAGGGATAGATTAATAGAACACATTTTAAGACATGAGGGTCTTCTAAAATTAGCATTCAAGGAAAGTGTGTGAGGTATGTGAGATAAGAACAAAATAGTATGGCCATGGATAGAATCCGCTAAGCAGAATAGGAGGGATGCGGGATGTGTTAGTTATGTGAAAATGAAAAGGCTTGCACAAGATAGGTTAGCATGGAGAGTTGCGTCAGACCAGTTTTAGAACTGAACACCACAACAACATCAACATAAAGTGGTAGAAATCTAACAACATTCGTTCTTGTAGAAATAATTTTAGAAAGTCGTCTTTTAAAAATGCATATAAAGGAAATATTACAGAATTCTACATAATAATCTAATATTAAGTTCTGAAAATTTTAAAAAATATTTAAATAAATCTTTTTAACCATTTTTTGCGGATCTATACTCCACTTACAAATGTTATAGTTTTTAAAGTTTATTATATCAAATTATATGAACCAAGAATATGCAAAACAGTGTAATCAATATTTATAAAATATAACATTTTTTTGTACTCTACATTTTAATGTAATTTTTTCCAATTGATAAGTCCAAATGAAATCATGAACACAGTTAATTATAATTCAAGCACACCAATTTTAAGTTCTCAACTACTTTGCTCCTAATGCATGAGGCAAATAGTTAAGTGTGTTAATATGTATTATATTTGGACAATAAATCTTAACTAAAATAGCTAACTGGCCTTAGTTTTGAAAGTTCATAAATTTTCAAACCCACATAAACCGCACTAAGTAGATTTCATTGTTGCTGTGACGTCATATATCCATGGTTGCTTGTGAGGAGTTGTGTTTATTACATGCTGTATACTCGTCCAAGGGTGTCTATATGGAAAATGGAATAGTTTCAGTGTCTTGTTAAATTATCATTAGAGGAAAGTGTGTGAGGTAAGAACAAAATAGTAAGGCCATAGATGGAATCCGCTAAGCAGATTAGGGAGGATGTGGGATGTGCTAGTTATGTGAAAATGAAAAGGCTTACACAAGATAGGTTAGGATGGAGAGTTGCGTCAGACTAGTCTTAGAACTGAACACCACAACTACGTCAACAAGGAATGGTAGAAATCTAACAACATTCGTTCTTTAGAAATAATTTTAAAAATGTATATAAATGAAATATTAAAGAATACTACATAATAATCTAATATTAAGTTCTGACAAATTATGATTAACCAATTTTTTTTAAATTATAAATAAATCTATAGAACCATTTTAGTTTCTTTCAAATTTATTAATTATTTGCGGATCTATGCTCTTACTAATGTGATTTTTATATTAGTTTTGCCGCTTCTAGTTTTCAAATATTAAGTTTATTGTATCAAAATTTATCAACTAAGATTATGTAAAACAGTGTAATCAACACCAATTTTAAGTTCTCAGCTACTACACTCCTTTAATTTTTGGCTAGTTTGCCATATTCATCTGTATATTATTTTCATAATTCTACTTTTAAATCTTATTACAACCAATATCGTCATATTTACAAAACAATTGTGTTTTAACTTTGACGATTATTTGTTGAAAAAATATATTTTATGCTGATTGTAATGGCTTTAGCTTTACTGAGATGTATAATTATAATTGTAAAAGTAATATACATATGCATATGACAATCTACCCGAAAGCTTCTGTGGTAGTATTTGCTTTGTCAACAAATGATTGAAGTAGCTGAGAACTTAAAATGGGTGTTTCTTGAGTTACACTTCACCGATACAAGTTATTAATATAAGTTAAAAAACCATTTGTTATTAAGGTGAATTTCGCAATTTGTTTATTAAAATTATGCATATGAATTTCAGTATCGTAATTTTTGGGCACAGTTTACCACACTATAATCAGGCAAATAATTAAGTATATTAATATCTATTATATTTTGGCAATAACTCTTAACTAAAATCGCTAACTGGTCTTAGTTTTAAGAGTTCATAAAATTTGAAACCCACATACACTTTACTAAGTAGATTTCATTGTTGCTGTGACGTCATATATCCATGGTTGCTTGTGAGGAGTCGTGTTTATTACAGGCTGTATACTCGTCCAAGGGTGTCTATATGGAAAATGGAATAGTTTCAGTGTCTGCCAAGAACCACGAAGTTCCTGTTCCACAACATTTCGTACCATAACTCGCGACTTATTGCTCAAGGCTTTCAACTCAACTCTCCTCCCAACTATGAGCTACGCGAACTCCTGTTCCAACTAAACGTATACATTCTCCCTCGCCATCTACAAGGCAATGACCTTCCCGACCTCATTATCACTGGTATACAACTGTTGTTCATAAGTCGAAACTGGAAGTGCGACCACAGCCTTATCACTACAAATAGGCACAACATGGGAAAATATAAAAATAAGAAACGGAGATATTGGCTGAAAAATGGTATAGAGATATATTGATTGGATAATCAACAAGACGAAACAAGAAACTGCTATTATGGGACCTTGTTATGCTAAATTCTTAGTATTTTTGGTAACTATTAATATAGAAGTGGTGGATAAATTTAATTAGCTGTTTCCATCACATAACAAGCGGTTGATTATTTAGTGTTACACATAGTACGGGATAAGAAATGATAAGTGCGTGATGGATAGACGGTATAAGGGTGGGAGAAGCCTCAAGATAACTATTGAATGCTGGTTGTGGTTTCGCTTTGAATCTGGAACAGACTCAAATCGCTTGACAGTAAGAGGATTCCGAGAAATTAAAACATTTATTTCTGAGCGTGGAAATAATCGTGTCAAATTATATTATTAATCGTCAATTGGGATTCGTAAGAGGATGTTTCCTTCACAACTGAAACATGAAATGTTTTTGAGTTCGAAAATTATGAGAAAATAATTAGAAAGGGTTTCAGAAACCTCTTTATTACAGAGCAGCAAGTCCTTGTGCCGAAGCGTCTGCTGAAATAAACATGGTTCACTGAATCATCAAAAAAATTTAAAAATTTTCAGTAATTTAATGTATAACATTTATTTGAGTATTAAAGAATTACTAAAATAACTTCTACTTTGTTGTGCTGCAGTTTTTCTAAGAATGTGTAAAAGTTAGTCTAGATTTCAATCCACCTTTGATCAATTCACGTAATGTCCGTTCATCACGTATTTCCTAGAATTAGGATGTGAAGATTGTGATTAGTGAATTAGTAGGTGAGCCTAGCTCTGGACCGGTTGACATTTTTCCATTCTTATCTTTCTTCTGTTGAAACTATATAATTAGAAGGTTAAATCTTGCGTCACGTACTTTAAAAGGTGGGCAGGAGCAGAGCTTACGAAAGTTATTGAAAACTATAAACCGGTGCGAGCGAGGATCGAGTAACTGTTGAGTCTTGAAGGAACGAAAGGTAATTTTAAGATGGAAAAGTTATTGGGAAAACTCGGTGGCGAGGGAACAGAATAAAGAAATGCTTAAATAATTGAAGTTGTGAATAAATTTTAATAAAATTATAATAAAGTGCAATGAATTATTAATATTAATAAAAGCCTAATTATGTGTATTTTTATGAAGCGGGACTAAAGTGACGCTAAGTGGTTAATGTTGAAAGTGAAGGCACACTACCATCAAGAAGACTCCCAGACGCGGACAAAGTTTACGAGCGGAATTTCTGGGACTATATTAGGGAAGAAAAAATACGTATACTCGCTGTTATAAAATTTTCTCCTCTTCCTTTTATATGCTCTCGCTACTGAACATTAGGATGGAATACGCTAAGAAGATTAAGATAGTTGTGGTAGTAGTGTGGAAATGAAAAGGCTTGCGCAATATATATTAGATGGAGGGTCTTAGGACTCGTCTTAGAACTGAATACCACAACAAACTGAACATTAATAGCGCTTTTTATACTCATTCGTTCACTCAGAAATCTTTAATTATAAACTGAAAAATGGCCGAATACTTGTTTATTCCGAAATGAAAGGATTGTATAATTTTATTGGACGAAGGGAGAAGAGAAATGACAGAAATATTAAGTTTATCATTGGAGATGGTAATAGTATTCGTGAATGGAATACGAAATTCAGTTCCATTCAGATTTGATTAAAATGCAAAAATAAATTGCGGCATCACTTTTAGACACATTTTAAAATCTGGGAGAATATTACAGTGAAAATATACTTAAGGGGATTCTTGAAAATTGAGGACGCCACTTTGGTTTGCTTGATGACCGAGCGTTAATTCTTTCTCAAAATATAAATAAGTTTTATATATACTGCACGGAATTACATATGCTTTGTATAGTCGAAAGCCCAAAAGTTTTCATCAACAAGGATTCTTTATTGTGATAAACTGAATCATTTTTAAAGTTCAGTTATAATATGTTTACTCATTGAAATATTTACTGTATTTGGCTGCATACAAGTTGAAAATTAAAGAAGTGCATAAGCATTATATTATCATTATGTTTGTTTAAAATATTAAAATTGAACTTCTGAGTCTTAGAAGTTGGAAGTACGAAAGCGGAACGGATTAGCGAACTCATTCTGGTGAAATATTTTGTAGAGTGGTAATTATAATGCACAGCATTGAAAAAGTTTCATAACGCACTCACAGCTATGGTTAAATAAGAATATAATTTCCTATTAATATGTTTATTTATTTATTTACCGTCGGCGACCGTAGTTTAAACGATTAAAGGCTATAGTGGAGGTTCAGTGACGATCCGGGTTCGAGTCCCGGCGGTGCAGAATATTTTCAGTCTTTCTTTCTTCTTCCGTTGCTCTCTACGATAAACTTATGCCCTTCCTTGAGCATAGTTCTATATATGACTTAAAGCGAATTTCCTACATTTCTCTATCCTTACTTACTATCCAAATATACAATGTGTATGACCACGTCACGTTTTAAACATTAATTTGTTATATATATATATATATATATATATATATGAAGTATCTCGAAACAACACATGAGACTGAGTTGGTGATATGAATTAAAATTACAACGTGCTTTAAAATTTCCTATACATTAATGAATTAAAATTATACTATACGTTGGTCATATCAACCATCATTGCATTGAAAGTAACCCATGCGAGTGTGCATACGGCTCTCAGTGCGTTTTTCTCTAACTGAAAATTCTCTTGTTATTTCTCATTTGTAACTGATTCAGCTTAAATATCTGTGACTGTCAAATATAAGGCCCTTAAATTGATATCGTCCTTGAAAGTAGGAAAGAGTCCCACGGACGAGGTCAAGTTAACACGGTGACTGAGGACCTGTCGTTTGGTTTAACGTCAAGAGTTACTAACTCAGTAATGTACCCCCGGAATGTCATGATGGAAGAACCAATCGCCTGTGCGCGACTTTATTGGACTTTTTCTCTTTACTGTCCACCTAAAACGTCTCAGAACATAGCGATAAAACGTTTAATCGACAAACTGGTGAAGACTGACTCTTCCAAGACCCAGGAAGCGGATGAGCATGGTCTACGCATTAAATTTGTAGGGCTGTATTCTGCCTATATTTGGAAAAGAGATTAATTCTCGCGTGTATATATATATTCCATATGAAAGTGTAATTAAGATATCAATCTCGAATATATCTAAATCAAACGATGTTTATTTTGAAGACAATCCCCATTCAAGTTTCATTACATTTTTTGTATGTTCAATTACGCTAGTAATTATATTGTTCACTAATTTTTTTTACTTCTCATACGAGTATCATCAGTTTACCCTCTGTTTCATCAGACCCTCACATTACGTACGAGATTCTGTACTTTAACCTCCCAGATGAATTTCTGGCGCCTAACTTATACTTTTGAATCATTTCTGCATTTGCCACGGTAAGACACACTCACGCCATCTTTGCAACGAATATTTGTGAACGCATTGAACGTCGTCCCTATCCCTTAAAATCCGTTTACCGACTTTCTGAGCTGGACAATCGAACGTAACGTGCCGTATCCATGCAGGTGAGAACCCTCGGTGGACGTGTCCTAAAGGGAGGGAAGGGGAGAGGGGTAGAAAATGTTGTTATACACATCTATATTGTCACGTTTCTAAAGGTTCGTGAGATTAAATAACACACACACGTAGAGGTTATTTAACGGCGAAGTGCTG
The DNA here is from genome assembly GCA_034510155.1 of Eucriotettix oculatus. Lineage (NCBI taxonomy): Eukaryota > Metazoa > Arthropoda > Insecta > Orthoptera > Tetrigidae > Eucriotettix > Eucriotettix oculatus. The sequence goes on along the minus strand of CM067376.1, from coordinate 132,786,086 downwards.
TACAAAGCTCGTATTGTGTAAGACTGACTCCGATTAGGAATCCAGTCAAATTTATACATACATGGAATATTCCAGAAGCAGAATATTCTCGAAACAGAAAATACTAGAAATTAAAGGCAAACAAAGTAAATAAATAAAAATAGTTGCGTCGGGTTGGAGTCGAACCCGACTCTACATTTCTGCAGTCCATGTAGATACCCCGTAGCTATATAAAATAAACAAAATTCGAGTGTGCTTGTGTTCGCGATTTTCTCCTCATCCAAACGGCTTGACCAATTTAGATGAAATTTTTGTTTTGTATTTATGGATGATTCTTAGCTATATTTGAACCTGTTAGGTTGTGCTGATCTCAAGATCCAGAATTTTTTTAATTTTCCGACTAAATAGTTTTAATATATTTCTTTGGATTCCTCACTTGGTAAACATGTCATCCCAAATTTTTATTCTGGCAGTTTGAATAATTTGTGCACCCGATTTACGCATGAATAGATGCGTAAGTTCATTTAAAATTAAGTGTCCTTCAAATAATGTTTTGTGCAATTGTGACAGGTACATTGTTTGAATTACTATTTATACAGATGTTCATTCTGCTGCATTCCATCTAAACACCTAAATAAAACACTTTATTTTCAGCGTTCATTTGTGCAATTTAGATTATAGAGGGTATGAATTGATAAATTTTCAAATATGTAACTCTAACTGATAGTTTAATCACGTGTTGACTATGATATTAAAGTAAATTTAAATACTGCACCGGGCTAATAAAAACGAATTATATTTACTGTATATATATATATATATATATATATATATAATTTACACTGTGAATTATAAATTATAATCCTTGTGTAAGGTATTAAGTAATAATTATTATTGAAGGGTAATTTTTTATTAAAATTTCGTAACTTAGAATTAAATTAAATAAGTGTATAGTGACAATTTAAAAAGACAACTTCTAATTAATTCAGCGAACAAATTTGTTTTGACCTTTGGCAACACTTGTAAATATTTTATAATTGAGTTCTTAATAAAAAATTACATGAATTTATATGTATAACATCATATATGTTGTTTTCATCTTCATTCAGTTCAGACAAGTTCAATCGCTTTTATAGAGTTCTATGGTTTTGTTTATGCGGCGGACCATTCACTTCCGTCTGAAAAGAAAGCTGCTTTCGATTGTACGGCTTCCTCTCACAATATCCAAAGAGCCGGCAATTTCGGAATTCACAAGACGTGTTGATCTTTTGTGCTGCTGTATTTCAGTGTTCCTTTGTCAGTGGCACAACTCTTTTGAACGTGTTCAATGGTGCGATGTTTTTTTTCCGTTGACTGATTCAACCACTAACGATTATAAGTTTCAGAATTACTGAATATGGTTGGAGGTTATTATGATAATGGGTTCACAGTTTATAGTTTGATTCAGGCCCCATATAAATGCAATTGCCTCTTAAATTTAAATTCACGATCTATAATTCATCATAAATTAAATTCCTTTCTACATTGCTTTTATCGACGTTTACGAGTTTAAGAACGCATGAGAAATACGTTCAGGATGGCGTTTCTGATTTAGATGCTAAATGTTAATTTTCACCTACATATTAAAAAGTATCTAATCAAGTTAAAATTTATTTATATTTGTCATTGGTTCAAGTCGGAACGCTGTCAAAAATTTTTCAGATCATCAACATCTCGTGCAAGAGTGGAATTCACCATATGGTAGATATTTTTGGTGCTAAAACTTCACAGCAAAGTAATGATAACTCATAGCGCTTACTTTAAAACGTTAACCAGTTACAGAAAACTTGCCATCTATAAAGTTAACCCTACTGTCAAAAGAACGTGTTTCTCGAACTCCAAGCTCCTCGGGGACATCATAAAAAAATTCAGCTACACGTGCAAACTTGGACACTCGATATGAGAAACTTATAGAAGACATAGATATATATAACGAAATCGCAATTTAATTCAAGTGGAAGACAAATGAATATTTAATATTAATAAGTGCACTCTTATAAACAGACAATCTTCAATGAGAAAGAATTACAAAGAAAGCTAAAAAATGCCGGACGTTTCGACACATTTTAACTTATTTACCTAACTGCAATTCTATTTGGACTCAAATCACCGTTAGAAAAATACTTTAACCCGCGTTGAAGCTTGGAGAATTTAAAAAAATGTCTTTGTTAGACATTAAAGAGCTTTTATTATTAATTTTAACAGTCGCTAATTTCTATATTTGGCATAGATGTTGAAGAGACCTTAAATAAAATTCCATATTACATTTAAGATTAGCATATGTATATTATTTGAGAATTTATAACTAGATTCTATTTTTCCTGGTTGTTTTTATTAAAATCTGTTTAAGCATTTTCTTTAAAAACATTAGGTTTGTGCATATATTTGTTAAAGTATTATTTTAACATAGTAACTGAATTTATTTTTACAAGTTTTGCGTAAACTAAATTCCGATGTCATTTTCTCTCTTCGTATTCATTTCTCCGTGTAGGATTAGTGATACTAACTGTCTGAAATGTGTGATCGTAGTGAGAAGAAATGTTGAATTGTAATAGAGTGTACTATTTTTAAAGCATTCTGAGTTGGGACAGAAAAGTATCTGAATAGTACTCCTATTATTTCTTCCTCTCGCCACTCTTTCTTTTGCATAATTGAGCTTAGTGTCCTTTTGTTTCTCCAACAAGAACTGACTACACTCAGTTTATGTTCCAGTTGGTGTATATAGTTCTAATACCTGCCTAGGAACACTCCCTTTAATGTCGTAGGCACAAGCACCAACCTTTCGACCTTCGCTGATAGGATATTGTGAAAAATGTCCCTCCTAGGTGTGCCGTAAAACTTTAAATTTGATAGTATTGGGATCGTAGAAAAGTTATTAATGGATGTAGAGGGAAAGTTTTTAATCATTACATTAAAGTTATTGAGTTGATTGTGGTTTTCAAACACGACTGTAAACTGAGTTTTGTTAGTTTCGATTTAGCTTTCTACATCGTCAATATGTTTAGTGTTGGATCGGATCCAGTTTTTAACTCGCTAGTCGACGCTTTAATCTCACATACAAAGCTTAACGTGTTTTCTTCAAATTGTCTGCGTCTGTCGTTATATACCTATTCTTATTTCATAAATCTGTGAATTAGATTGAATCGTGTCGTCCTGTAATTTGGCAATGCGATTCTCCACAATTCTCTCAACCTCTTGAACCTCCGATCGTATCTGGTTCACATGTTCTGAGAGCATTTAAGTCAATTTAACCATCTTTCCTGCTAAAGTATTTAGTTGCACTCTATTCTATTCTGTCAGCTTACATAATTGTGATTTCAGCTCGGAATCCCGTAATTATCTAACTGTAATTTAACCTCAGAATTACGCTTCACGTTAATTTCATTTTGTTTGGTAAGGGTTTCTTGAATGCCATTTGTCCGAAATTTTGTTCTATGAAATGCTAGGTGCAGATGAATGTCCCACACCAAGCTCACGCACAACTCCCCTAAAAGTTTACATCGAGCTCCCTGTTACCTCCTTTGCCTGTTGACAGGAGGTTTCTGCAACTTCACTAGGCATATCCAGAGCAAAATCGACGTCAGCTGGCTGTAGACGCTGCCTAGATCTGCCTCGTTTTCTTCTATTTATCTGATAGTTACCTTTAACCAAGATTATCATATTATTCACATACTATATATTTTTATAACATTCTGGTTTTGACCTTAACTTGTCTTGAAGCAGATCTAAAAGGAGGGGACCAGTATACTGCCTTGAGGAAATCCGTTTTCTAGTTTCTTTTCGACTTATCTGTTGGCGTACCTAAAATATTTGATCATTCCTAAAGTACGTGTCTTGGACACCTGCTAAACAGTTCGCCACTGTGTGGGAGTATTTGAAATGGAGGAACAATTAATGATCAAACGAGTGGATTCGTGTAAGAAAAGCAGGATAGTTTGATATTTACTTTTGGGTTTCTGAGATAATAAAATTTGTAACAATTAATTATAATCTGATAATGCATGGAATTTTATTTAAATAATAGAAATAATCTATTTGGATTATATAAATAGAATTGAGAGTAATATTTTATGATTGTTTGAATTAAATATACCTGACAAATAATGCATGATTATTATTACATAATCTTTATTATTGGTGGTTAGAATAAATTTTACCGCCTACGTAAGATTAATTCGGCAGACCTAAGTTACGTTTTGCGGGTGTTCGTTTCTTTCTTTTCTGTATTTAATTCAATTATTTGCCATTTAAAGGTATATCATATTAAATAATTATTTGGTTGATGTATTTTTCTGCATAAGGGAACTGTAAGTAACAAAATTAGCTCATAGATCACACTGGCGGGAAAGGATTGGGACGAAATATATGAAAGACTAATCTGCGATTCGTGTCGTGTTTAAAGATTCCTCTGAAATCTCGATTTGGAGAGTTAACTTCTCCGTTTATACGAACCAAATTACATCATTATATACAGAAAAAATTAATCGTAGCTAAATCAAATATTAAACGCAACTAATCATAACCTTATATTAAATAGGATAATTTTAAAGTTCGATTTTCTTATTATAAGATAATGGTTTAAACTTACACAAATATGTCTGAGCACCGAAAAAGTCAAGAACTGCAGGATTCTTTCAGTGTCTTGCGTCGCTAGGGGACTATATCAATTCATTACGCTCCATTACTAGCAGGAATAACTGTAACACAGTTAGGAGGAGAGCAAGGGAAAGGATCGCTGTGATTGGATTTCGCAAAGGCTGCTTTAATTCTGTTAGCCAAAGTTTGCCTGTACGCGCGCTGTGGTGTCTAAACACAGACCGGACAAAGACCGAAATTTTGTACTCACTAACATCGGTAAAGGTTAACTTGAAGTAATGCTGGCCAATATACCCAAACATTTAAATGAAGCAACTAAATTAAAACATTAACGTGAAAGTAACCGAGACAAGTAATTTTTACTAACTTTGTGACTTAAAAAATTAGAAACTTCGCGATAACTACGATTATTTATGGCCGTTATTTTTAATTACATGAAGACAATTTAATACTGATAATAGCGCTTCAAATCACTTCGACACGACTGGACACTTGAGGATTAGGCCATGATTGGACTTGGTGGAAACGTAAAGTATTTTATGAAACGCTCAATGCAGTAGATCCCGAATTCAAACCAAAATATAACAACCAAATTTTGCGTTTTCTTTATTAAATGATTTTAATTCATAATATTGCATAATGATTAGAGTAGCGCGGGACGAGTTACTTAGTCGGATACGCTTTGAACCTACACACGCAATTCCAATTGTTACCCAAATATGTAGTATTTTAAATAACAGCTTTTAATGGAGAAATGAGAATTTATTTCACTATAAACAAGTAATCCTTTTTTAATTGCTTCAATTTTTTCAACAGAAAGTAATTTGATTAGAACCAGGAGTCCGGGTATTGTAATTAATTTACCCATGTTCATCTTTTAAATACACCGAACAAAACTTGCTATCGAAACCAGCTCTCAACGTCGGAAATAAAGCTTAATTTTACCGACTCTATTTGAATGGTTTGAGGCTAAAATAGTATCGTTGCAAAATACTATTCGGATATAAATAATAATTTATACACGGTTTTTCTTTTCAGGGGGAAATCTGTGGAAGGCGTACTCCTTAAAGAATTAAATTCTCTTTGAGAAAGAAATTGGTACATTTCTATCTAGTCCGCCAAGTTAACTTCCGACTTGAAATTTCATCGAGCAGCTCATGTCAAAGCTCTGTTCACAACAGAGTGATCTTCGATTTCAATCGACCTATCGAATCGGTTTCTCTTGGCACTGAGCAACAGAATCGAAAAATATTGTCTGCTCGACTACAGTTTTGTAATTGCTGCCTTATGGGAAGAAATTTTACTGGTTTAGGCAAAAAATGAGTATTTTAGTGCCGTATGTTGTCTGTAGTGATCATTGGGTACTTACAATCGCTGGATTTTGTCTGATATGTTACCGACGCCTTTCAATTTTGAGTATATGATTTGTTGTGTAGTTTTCGTTGCACCGTAGCGTGTCTTTCCTGATTATATTTTGAATGTCTTGATGGAGTCACCCATAAAGTTCGCCCCTAGGTCCGTTAATATAGAATGACCTCGTTTGTAGAAGCTTCTGCGATGCTGCTGGCTGTTTGATTCAACATAGTAGTTACAACAAGGTATTTCGTCAAGTTATCCTGTACAGATAAAATTTCTGTTTTTGCTTACGGGCCTAAGATATCCAGACTAATTTTTATCTAAGAAGTTCTGGTGTAACAGTAATTTGTTATTTCTGTTTATCGGGTTTATTCAATACCTTTACTATCTACCAAATTGTACTTTTAGATAGGTATTCTTTCACATCTTTCTGTAAACTATCTCAATTTTATTCTATTTATTGTTTTATTAATTCCTCCGTGGCCTTCCAATGGGGAATCGTGTGCTTCTTTAATAATTTGTTTTCCCTTTTGGACTTAGATTCTCTATGCGAAAGACATCCACCTAACTCTTGCTTAATGCATCAGCTGTATGTTGCTACTTTCCCTGTTTACAGTTAATACCAAAAGAAAATTAATTGATTGCATGGAGGGCATCACAAGATTTAGGTGGAAAGAAACGTTGGAGAAACATTGCTTTAGACATTAGAATATCTGAGTAATATCCTTACCAGTTTCCTAACGCAATTGGAAATAAATTTCAAATCCAGATAATTCGAATTCCCAGCTAAAAATTCGAGTAAATTTTATACTATGATATTAAAAATGTTCGAATCAAAATTTATTAATCAATTAAGGTCAAGAATTACCAATATCTTAGCAATTGACACGTATTTTACTGATATTCTAGATGTAGTTTTTGTCAAACAAATGATGATCTGCACCGTGTGCAGCACGATCCATTCGAAGGCTATAAACAACTACCTCACATACACCTTCCAGCTTATCACGGCCAACAATTCACAGAAAAGCTCCTCAGCGAGCTATAGTTTGAACAGGCAGTTGTTTGCAAAATCAGACGATGGCAACTAGCTATAATAGTTGCGAGAAGTTGCTGAAACAACTGGATTTTCCCCACATTCTTCTCAGTAACAGCTTCTCCTTGCACACACTGCCTTGAAACAAACGAAACAATCGTCGAATGTTCATGTGAGAGGGCTTATTGTTTCTTATAAAAAGCACACCGCAATACGACAACTGAACTTGTTTGCACGAACCGAACGAAGATTTACTTCTGAAAGTAGGAGAGTACGTGACAGAAAGCTCCGGTGTCGAATTTTCGGAACTTAGAAACTCGATCTTTTGTATGTCAAGTAATTCAATTCGAGAAGTTTTTCTTCAGATCTGATAAATATTCTTGGAAATTGATTCGTTCTTTTCAAACAGCCCTGTACATGCCAAACAAAGACACGTAAAAATCAGTCTGCGCACAAAAATTATTGACACACTACGGCTTAAGCTTCTGTTAGCATAGAACTGCAAGAAATCTATACTAACCGCGACATCAAGAAACGGGAACACTAGAACTAATCTTTATGTCACCATTCGTCATTACTTCTGTAAGTTAAACAAACAAAGGTAGACGAAAACAGAAATGAAGGCATGTAAAAATGTAATTAACAAGACTAATCTGACCAGATTTTAACATTGGTAAACCGGGGCACCATTGGCTCGGCGGGGGGGATCTTGATTAATAATTTGGTCTATATGGAGCAACAAAAATTTGCATAGAACGCAAGCATAACATAAGTAAAAATTACAAATAAAAAATTGTGTTTAGTATTATTTTATTCTTTGGCATATTTCTCATTTTAGTGAATTTGTTAATAAGATTGCTGTCATCATTCAATAGATCATGATATTTTTCTAAAAAAATTGTTAAATTATATTTTACACATAAAATTGATTTCAAAGTCTCAACACTTAATTGCGATTTTTTCTGATGTGCACAACCAACAGCAATAATGTTTTGATTAAGGTTTTTGTTTAATTTATATAAAAAAAATTCCTACAAAATTTGCGCTCGTGTTGTCTGCACCATATGCAATCATTTTATGCTTTAATTTTTTTCAATATATTAATAATGGAACTGAAAATTATTTCCTAAGTTTCCAGTTTCCGAATCAAAAAATCTAACAATGGTTAGAAATAACTTTATATCCTTATGATTAGATGCATCAGAATATATGGACATAGTTTTTTTTTCTAGATTTTTGTTTAATTCTGAAAATACATACGGGGAAAGAAAATTACACACAATTGCCTCGGATTTTGTTCTAGCACAGGAAATTTTTGAGTTGAAAAACTTTTTGACAACTTGTGATGGTCGATAGATCTGAGGTAAGGATTGTGATTAATAACATGAAAAGACAAGTCCTTCTGATAATGCTAATTTCTTTCCTCGTCTCCATAAATTGTTTTCCGAAAATATTCATGTATTTTGGAGGAAGACGCAGCTTTATTTGAATATCTTTTATATTTCTGTGTCTCCGAGTGCTTTTAAATATCACTCTTCCCGCCGTGAGAAATATAAAATTCACCATTACATTTCTCAAATGTTACCAAGCAATCGGTTTTGGTTATTTTAATAAAAGAAAATTCACTTCTTAGACCTACGTTGAATTATCAACCAAAAACAATATTCCCTTCCTGTTCTCCCACCCTTCACTAACTTGTCGTGTATTTTTTCCAAAAATCGGAACTTTGTAAAAACGCCGCAGAACGTGGGACAAATTGTTAAAAATCGGGTCTGTATCGACAAAAGTGGGACGTCTGGTCACCTTAAACAAGACCATACGTCATATTCGACATCTTGAAATGTTAGTGGAACGATGCATAAACTTGTGTACTGAATACTAAATTTTACCCTCCGGTCGATAGAATATTTCAGAAACATATTAAAATAATAAACAATGTTCTTTCAACCATTAAAAAATATTTATTGGATGTAATTTTACTGGTTTATTTTATTTAGTTCTCCCCCCAACATTTGAAAACATGCTCGCGTATCTCCCTCCAAGGGAAACTGACACAGTACATTTAAAATGGCATAACTTATGGTCCTACGATTTTATTGCAGTTAATGAATAAATTATGTTTCTCTAAATACGTTCGCGTCGCGAAAATCTGTGTAGTATGAAGGAATCCTCGTTTCAGCATTTCAGATTACTTTCTCTCTGCCCTACTACACAAAATCCATTATCAATTGCAAATCGTTTCTCCGATATTTTCTTTGCGCTTTTAACCCTTCTGTATCGCGACCGGTTCCAAATGGAATAGATATATGAAAAGGGCATAAAGGAAAAGAGAGTAGCGAAAATTAAAGCGTATTTTTAATGTAAATACTGTGGACGGAATAAAATGGTATAAAGATATCGAGAGTACGTAGTGAACAAAAGGCCTGCTCTAACCTTATTTGCATTGTCAAGTAGCTAGGTTTTCTGTATTAGAGTCTATCATTATCCTAAATCCTTTCATTTTCTTCTGTAGAACGTTCTCCCGGAATAGTTAGGGGTATTATGTAGCTAATTTACAGAATGACTCCGTCTAATCTCCATAGTGCTTAATTTTCGATGTGTGTGAGTGCTTTGGTAAGTCTTCCATCCACCGTGTTAAGGTTCATACTTATCAACACTTCTGCCGTGTCGTATGCAAACAGTATGTAACAGTTAAAATTAAAAAAATAATAAACTTGACTGACTCAAACCTATGGAAAATACAAGTAATACAAATATTAAAAACCGATTAACGTTTCTGGTCAATACAAGTATTCACCTGTACATCACTCACTAGTTATGGACTTTTTCTTTGAGTAACAAGCTTAATTAGGGTGATCCTGAAACAGGAATCTCCCTTTTAATAGCATGGGAAGAGAAATGAAAAGGAGGGGTAGGGAATGTATAAAAAAAGTAGCAAATGGTTGACTAGGGCTCCTGAATATATTTAAGGGATCTTACCCGGTGATTCACCTAATACACATGCAGGAGAACCGTAGAAAACCTGCATCAGTGTTTTCAGGCTATTAGGTACTATTCTCACGCTCTTCTTATTGACGGGAAAGGAGTTTTCTGTGGGATCGCAGCATTTCCTTCTTCGTATCTCTACCAGTTTTAGAAGGCAGCTGGCTGACTAATCTAATGGGATCAGCCTACAACTCATACCGTATTCCCAAGTTCTTCGACCCCTGTACATTCACCTACGAAAGGAGATGAAGATGCCTCGACATTTCAGAATCTTAAAACTAGAAAGAGAACGAGACATATCCGAAGGTGAGCCCAATTGTCACTATGTGTAGAAATACCTACAAGAGAAAGTTTCCACAAGTATTTTTACCGTGGTAGGGTCAATCCGAGGCAAGTGGTCCACGAAAAAAATTATATTCTGTTTGTGCAATCACTCATGTTTTGGCAGTTTGAAGCTAATTTTTTTATGTTGTGTCTGGTTCAAAATGGCTTCCGCTTTAGTTGTATATTTGTACAAGTGTACGAAAAATTTTTTGTAGTGCACGCTGGTTATATTTTACTTTTACTTTTCAGTTTCTACGGTCTAAAGAACGGGTAGTCAACCTTTTCATACCTAGCGCACACTTTTTTTATGTCTAATAATAGTAAAATTATGTAACCTCCCAAATGCTTTCACTGTATTGCTTATTTGTAAGTAACTTTATATTGTAACATTTGTAAAGCATATTTACAGTCAGTTAAGAAAATAATAGCAACACTAAATACTTTATGTCGAACTTTCGCAGAATAAGTCTCAATAAAACAACTTAATCTACATTTTTATTTATGTTGTGAATACATAGAAACATGAAGTCTTTTTTTTTTGGGTTAACAGGCTACATGAGGGTGATCCTGGAACAGGCAACTCCCCTTTAATAGCATAGGAAGGGATTGAAAGGGGGTTTGCGGAAGGTAGAGCAAGGTAGCCAAGGGTTAACAAGGGCCACCGGGCTATGTTTTAAGGATCCTACCCGCTGTTTCACCTAAAGAGATGCAGGAAAACCCTAGAAAACCTGAATCAGGCATTAGTACTAATCTTACGCCCTTCCGAATGACGGGAGAAGAGTTTGCTGTGGGGTCGCAGAATTTCCTTCTCCATATCTTCACCAGTTTCAGGAGGTAGTTGGCTGACTGATCCAATGGGATCAGCGGACAACTCTTGCAATATGCCCAAGATCTTCCACCCCAGTACATGTACCTCCTAGAATAGGTGAAGGTGTCTCGGCATGTTAGAACTTTGATTTAAAAGAACCAGAGGGAGTGCGAGGCATTCCCGACATAATCATGTGAGCCCCGCAGTCACTCACGCAGCGCCTTGCAAACATGAAGTCTGTTTTTTTTAGGGTAACAGGCTACACGAGGGTGATCCTGAAACAGGCAACTCCCCTTTAATAGCATAGGAAGGGAATTGAAAAAGGGGGGATGCGGAAGGTAGAGCAAGATAGCCAAGGGTTAACTAGGGCCCCCGGGCTATGGTTTAAGGATCCTACTCGGTGTTTCATCTAAAGAGATGCAGGGAAAGCCCTAGGATACCTGCATCAGGTAGGTCGGGCATTGGGTACTATTCTCACGCCCTTCCGAATGACGGGAGACGAGTTTGCTGTGGGGACGCATCATTCCCTTCTCCGTGTCTCCACCAATTTCAGGAGGTAATTGGCCGACTGATCCAATGGGATCAGCGGACAACTCTTGCCATATGCCCAAGGTCTATGACCCCAATACATATACCTCCTAAAACAGGTGAAGGTGTCTCGGTATATGAGAACTTTGATAAACAGTACCCAGAGAGAGTGCGAGGCATTCCCGACATGATCAGGTGAGCCTCACAGTCACTCTGGGCTGAAGCGCCTGCGAGAAAACTCCCGCAGTGCCCTTCCTTCTACATGAAGTCATTTTTTTTTTTGGGTAACAGGCTACATGAGGGCGATCCTGAAACAGGCAACTCCCCTTTAATAGCATAGGAAGGGAATTGAAAAGGGAGGATGCGGAAGGTAGAGCAAGGTAGCCAAGGGTTAACTAGGGCCCCCGGGCTATGGTTTAAGGATCCTACCCGGTGTTTCACCTAAAGAGATGCAGGGAAAACCCTAGAAAACCTGCATCAGGTAGGTCGGGCATCTGATGATATTACATTTAATTAATTAAATTATTAATGAAATACCTGCGGGTGATGTTGAGAAACTAAATACTGGATATATGATCAACTTTTGTAAGAAACAAAGGAAGGTCTCTCGTTCTGAAATGGTAGGTTTCTTTCTTTGGTCATAAAATTATTAACAGTGCTAAAGCCTTATTCCCTAGATATGAAGTATGGAAAGTTATCAACAAATTTAATATCATTTTCCATATAATTAGATAGAGAAAAGATACTTTTTATTTTACCATAGGTTTTCATATTTTACTTTTACTTTCTCCATTCAGGTACTTCTTTCTCTTCCACCTTTCAACTCGACTCAACTCCAATGTCTTGCAGATTTCTTTGTTTAAGCTTCTTTGTTTATTCTATTTTACTGTCCAACTTCTCCTTCTGCCCTGCTACCACACCAGTGTCCGTTCGTCTCGACTCATCGGTGAACCAATGTTCCGAACAACAGATATAGTCTTCAAACACATCTGGACATATGGTATTAATCTGTGGGGGACAGCTGCAAACTCCAATATCCAAATTTTAGAAAGATTTCATTGTTAAGTGTGATGCACCGTATTTTGTAAGAAACGCAGAAATTTTGATTGGCCTTAAAATTGTTACAGTTAAAACTGTAATCACGAAGTATTGTGAAAAATATTTAAGTAACCTTGAACATCGTTATAATGAGTTAATCCAGAATTTATTAGACAATAGTGCAAACTTTCAAAGGCTCAATAGACTTACCTCATAGATTTCTCTAATTAAGTAATTATCAGCACAAGGAAGACTGAAAAAGTAACTACTGTACAATAAACCGTTGGATTTCTGTCTCATGTCATTGTATCATGTTAATGTATCATATCTAATATTTCCTTATTGTTGTTGTATACAGATTGCAAACCGAAAATAAAAAAATAGATCTCAAAATTCTATTCGCAACTTACAGCTTCGGGGTGACAGCTGATTCCACGGTTTTTCTTAAAAAAGAAAAAAACAGATATCCGTGTAAAATTTAAGGTACGTACTAAACTCTGGGGGACCAGAGATTTCTTTTTCCGGATGTTTATCTGTCCCGATACTTCTTGGCCATATTTAAACCTTAAAGGAAAGCTGCTGAAGGGTTTTTGATTCGTCCCAACAAGCGTCAAAATAACCCAAAATCAATTAATTTCGCCAATGTATATTACAATTTCTATATGGCTACCAAAAGTTTTTATCATTTTTTCTAAGACTTGTTTCATCACTCATGTCTCGTAAACAATATTATGAACAGTAAAGCAACGGCGCATTTGTTACAAATAAAATTTAATTTACCTCACTACATTTTCACGCATCGTAAAACATGAATGCAATATATTTTATGTTTGTAAGCGCCGTATTCACGTTAGCATTCCAAATATACAGTATTATTTACAAGAGTTACAAATAAAATTCAGTAGAAAAGTTAGCAAAAATTGATATTAAACAAGAACTGGCCTGGTGAAAGCTTAACCTGCCTTCTGTGAGGTCTCGGAGAGATGTCTGAAAGGGAGAAAGCTCTTCTGCGTTGGTGAACGTGAAATTAGCACTTTATGTTACGTTTGACAGTAAATTTGTAAATTAATTCGCGCTTTTTGCTGCTGCGTTAACCGGCGAGCCAAATCTGCATATTTTGTCTGCAGAAAGACCGACAAAGGACAGCCAAACGAACAGAATATAAATTGCAAATAAACCGAATGAGTCTTCCCATCCCCCATGCAGAATATCACAGATGACATTAAATTCTTCATAACAGTAAAAGAAGCAGTCTGGATTATTTACGATCTTTTCAAGGTTAAAGTTTAATTACATACTTCAAAATTTCAGAAACCTGAAGCACTTTATATACAACTTACGAACCTCCGAATGCAATCATGAAACGGAGTATTTATTGAATAAAATTTCTATTTTGTCTGTAATTTGGTCGTTTCAATTTAAACTTGTATTTACATTCAAAATGCATGTTTTCAAGCTTCTATCTATAACTATGGTTTGGTGAAAATTCAATTTATTTTAGAAAACATCAAACGTTGCCACACCTTCCCCTATATTCAATTTAAATGAATAATTAAACTGCGTTAAAAACAGTGAACATTGAGAGTAGAGAAATTACTGAAAAAATGGAATAATCTGGCTTAAATGTTGTTAACTTATTGAAAGAGAGAAAAACAGTACTGCATTCCCGAAAAACTAAATCTGATAACATTAGGAGAGCCATTATGATATTAAATCCTGTGTCTACCTGGATTAATATTAATTTGGAGAAATTGTGCACATAGATGCTAATATGAAGGATGTTTCTGAAACATTCCGAACCAAAAAAAATGTAGATGTAGCGCAGTAGGACCCCTCCCTAATTCACATGTCTTTGATTTTAAATGATCGAAATTCTGAGAGAATATTCTAACTCGGAGACAGGTAGGCAAGAGGTTGGAATTCCCCGGCGCCAGGATGCCTAGTTGAAAACGTGTCTTACTGCAGCTACAGATGATTAGGCTTGTTTTATTGAATGACCGTTCATCCTTCAAAATTCAGCGCAAAAATTTCCGCGCTGGGTGGAGGACGAATAAAGATCGGCGAAGACACGTCACAAGGAGTGGCGCTTCCCCTTAAAAAAAGGGGGCGTGAGAATTACTGCTCTTGAGTGAGAAGGAAGATCGAGTAAGGAAGACCAGAACTTCGAACTTGCTTGTATGTTGAAAGGAAGTGGTAGTAACTATGTGTTGAAGTTAGGAATGAAGAAGGAGGAAAACTGAAGGGAAAACACTACGCAAAACTTCTATAATTGTTGAAAAGATGAAACTGGTTCGTCACGAACGTGAAATCACTGCTGCATGTTGTTATCCCAATAATTAAACATGAGAAACCCTTGAAATTTAAACAATCATCCACTGTAACAAAATTATGTAATTGTAAATAGTGCGCAGGAACAACTTTTTTTAGTGGGGGGGGGGGGGTTAACAGGCTACATGAGGGTGATACTGAAACAGGCAACTCCCATTTAATAGCATAGGAAGGGAATTAAAAAGGGGGGATGCGGAAGGTAGAGCAAGGTAGCCAAGGGTTAACTAGGGGTCCCGGGCTATGGTTTAAGGATCCTACCCGGTGTTTCACCTAAAGAGATGCAGAGGAAACCCCTAGAAAACCTGCATCAGGGGGTTAAATAATTTTAAATAATAACCCTCCTATTACGATTTACAACAGTGAGACTGATTCAGAATCTTTTCGCAATCAACGCAAATTTCTTGTCTGGTAAAAATATAGACAATGAAAAGACATTATTAGCTTATTTCTCTAAGAACTGAAAAATAACTTATAAACAGAACCATAATTACCCTGGTCTATACCTGAAAACATTAAAATAATGGCCGCAGAATTGTTTTTTAAGAAAATAATTGTGGTAAAACTTTCGAAAACTAAACTCATTCATAACTGACAGTGTGGAAATGAAGCCCGTATCAATCGACCAGTATCTCGTTAATGTTGTAGAATTAAATTCATTGCTTTGTCAAAATACGGATTGGGAAGATTTATAACATATCAGTGAGATAAAACTTTTCATAAAAAGCAGTGGATCAGAAAAATAGTAATACTTCAATGTATTATGACGGTACGAACCATTTAAACAAATGTAGATATCTAGGTTATAAATTCATTTCTCATGTAATTTCCTGCCATAGTACCTGCATTTTTTACAGAGTATGTCTTGTGTTTAATCCTACTAAGTATAATTAAATGTTTCTCGTTTTATGAAAAACTTTAGCGGTCGTATTTCTGAAATGACTTCCCGTGCGCCAATGTAAACGAAACCCGTGTATGGTGGTGAGTTTATTTTAGTAAAAATGAACATTATATTAGAGGCTATATCCGATGATTATGAAAAGAAACCCTTCCGTATTCTGGTGATTTCACTGAGCAGCATCAAGTCGCGGGTAGAGCATGGCCTCATTAAAACGCCATTTCCGGTCGCCGAGCCGCAAATTGCGTAAACGGAAATTAACTCCCCTCGAAACAAAACAAAACACAGCATTTATGTCGCAAAGCGAAGTTTCAAGAAAATGTGGCTATTTCATGGCCTTCGCGGCTTGCTTATATTCCTTTATTTTGACGTCGCTTGTAAACTTTTTTTCTTACAAAATGTTTCTTGCTTTTGCAACATCGAAAACAGTAATGACACTAGACAACAAGATTTATATCTAAGCAGTCACTGATAGGAGTACCGTAAATGTCTTAAGGTACTACGAAGTTACCAACAGACAATTAGCGTAATTACATCTCTATAGAAAAATAAGATGAGAGTTACAAGAGCTTTTTAAAAATCCTTGTAGTGTGTATACATTTACTAACATTTTTTTCTGTTCGATATTTTGACACTCCACGTTATTAAATGCGGGACTAACTTTGAACCAAAATTTCCATTAAATGACCGGCAGGTAAACGTTGTTCACGGGTAATTGATTACTAATCTCGGTTTAAATGGTTTCGACCGGAACGTGTGCTCTGATGAATTATTGTGTGAATCCCTAGTTGTTCAAATACTTCGACCAATCATGGGATGAATGTTACCATCCTTCACTATGTTCTAAAATGTCACATGTAAATCGACATACTAAACAGATCTTTCCGCAATCAAGAATACATGCAATTATATTGTCTGGCTACTTCACGACAGGCCCATTGATACCAAAAACAACAAAAATCACTATACATTTGTAAAGACAATTTTAATTCTCTCTAATGCATTAGTTAAATTTTCTTTTGCTACGTGTGGTTGCGGGAATTATTAAAATAATTTTTTTAAATAAATCCTATTAACAAAAATTGGTAATTTATAACTCATTTTCTGGAAGTAACGCTACAATATAAGCAAATAAAATGATTTACTGCAAATACCCATAA
This sequence comes from Eucriotettix oculatus, assembly GCA_034510155.1. Taxonomy (NCBI): domain Eukaryota; kingdom Metazoa; phylum Arthropoda; class Insecta; order Orthoptera; family Tetrigidae; genus Eucriotettix; species Eucriotettix oculatus. Next base: position 132,769,014 of record CM067376.1, on the reverse strand, counting down.
TTATGTGCTTTTATCATAACACTTGAGGCTTACAATAAGACGTAACTTATACTATGCATTTGGCAGAGAAAAATTTCCACATTTTCTTTGTTTTAAAATTGCCAGACTTCACGAAGTACTGCTTAAACTTATTTCCTACTGGTCGCAGGATTTTTCAGATTGGTACTGTTTACCTGTGGCCACCGTTCGTACTGACAGCTATCCTCTCGTATCCCAAGGGATACTGGGAAGCGGGTATTGAAACTCAATCCCCCAGCCCAGTCCTCATGTTTGATTATATACAATTACACAACACAGAAATGTTTATATTACAACAGTCGAACAGTTTTATTCTAACGATGAAATGTTAGAGCGGAAATAAACACAATGTCAGAATTAACAAGTATGTCAATGAATCAATTCCTCGACTGCGCAGGTGTTCAATACCAGAAAGACAAAATCAATTTCAGAATGTCCATTTCATTATCGAGCCCTTGCTGTGCTCTCAGCCCAATCTTACACAAGTGATTGTCCTGTATTTACTCCTGATGTATTATATATTGTAACGTGAAGTTACGTGTTTAGAGGCATTCGAACCGCCGAGACAGGATTGTTGGCGGTAGCTTTTGAGTCAAGCCACCAATATATTGTTGTATGCCGCGAGGCTGGCGTGAACTTGGATTCGACGGTGTTATGGAACAATATTTATTTTATGACCACCACCCACGCCTCAGTTAAAGCACCCATCAAGTATTCTACCACTTGGTTTCAAGCATGTATAGTCAAACCAAGGGAACCTTCTGTCATACAATGCAAGCCATGTTAAACCCATCTCTAGTTTAGTTCAGACTTTTCAGTAGACGGAGATTGAGCACCAATATGCAAAACTTAATAATAAAACATTTAAAAATTAAAAACAAGAAAACAATTTATATTTCTATGGCCATCGATGGTGGGGTAATAAACTATTTAATTTATCTCAGATAGAACTCATTAAAGGTAATATTCACTAGTAATAGGTTTCACATATTTGAAATTTGAGATGAGATGCTCCCATTTTGTGCTCCACAAAGATTGGACAGTAGATAACTAGAAAAATGGTCATGTGATCTGATGAACTACCCCCTTCCATCATAAGACAAGGAAGAACATTCCTCGTGACAGCGAGCCATAGACTCCACAGCTGGCTATCACTCTGAATGATCTTCCTTATTTTCTGATGGAGGGGGCAGTTACCTCAAAAAATTCACAGTTCCACATTCATAATGGTAACTACCAGATTACACTTCAGGTAAGTCACTGCCTTTCTATCTATTCTTCTGTCCTAAGTAATTGTTTTAATTATTTTTAAAAAGTCATGTCCTGACTTGTATTTACATTTTTTATATTTAAAAATTATTCAATTTTCATTCTGTTTATTTTCTTTCCAGCCCAACAAAAATATAAGCATTACAAACTATTTGATTAGTTGAATAATATTAGTCAACAAGATTGTTGGGCATTAATATTTGGTTATCACAATACCTAAGAAACAATTTGTGTAAAATCCTTTGGTTTCTTTTGTAGTTTGATTTTGTAATGTGTTGTTACCTGGTAGCAACACATAGAAAGTATAAAATGAAGGCAAACAATGTATTAACATGAAAGCCAATCTATCAATTTAATACTGTGGTGTGAATGTAAGTAAATTCAATGAATCTTTATTGCTTTTACATAATTTACATTTTATTTCATTCTTCAGTTATATCACAATGCATTATTTAAAAAAGCTTATGCACAAGTGACCATGAACAGTTAACAATTATGAAATAATGTAACATTTTTATTATAAAAAAGAATAAACTTAAAGTTTATTAAAATGCACTTCAAGTAAATATATACAAAATTACAAAAGGGTAGTATTTCAAATATACAATATTTTCTTGTTCTTTTGTAAAAAGTTATTATATAAACTGACTAGAAAATTGATAAATCGGGGGATATAAAAATTGAAAGCCAGTTATTATTAAAATATAATAAATGTGGTAAATTATCAAATAATCAAATCTACAAAATAAATAATTGAAGCATTACTTTCCACTCTAAAAGACAAAAAATCACTTTCATCAAAAAAACTGGAACACATTACCATTGTTGTAGTTACAATTCACAATTTTGTGCAGTAACAAAATAAACAATAAATAAACCAACTATAAAAACTTACGAAATAAACAAGTCTGAAAATTGTCTGATATTTCAGTATATTATTGTTCCCATTTCTTAAAAATAATGAGACTGCAAAGATGTAATTTCTTTTTTCAAAACCAATTCAACCTTAAAATTTACAATATGTTGAGTCATCACTTTTTCTGAAATAACCTCACATTCTGCAGACTTAACATTGATTACAGCCCTGTTTTGCAATTAATTACATATAATGTTTTATTGTTGGATTTTAACAAATTTGATGGTACAACTTTTATATGGCAGTGTCATTAGAACACTATTAAAATTTATCATTAAGTACCTTACATTTACTTGTTCTTTGGCATCATGAAATAATTACTTTTTCTTATAAAAACAAGTGGCAGTTTCCACTCAGACATGTACAGTTCATATCTTCAGTGACATACAGTGAGATCATTAACATTAAACACTTTATATTTAACAAATATTCTGGATAATAATGCAAATAATAAAGAATATAATATATTATATCTAAGAGCTGATACATTTAATTTTGTAGGAAACTTTCTTGAATATCTATATTATCAAGTTCTGAATATTGCTGCAACAAATTCCAAAATATTATAGCAATGTTCAAGACTTATTAAAACAGAATACTGTGAAAGTGTACAGTCATGTTTAATGTTTAAGAAGAAGACGATTTTGAGGAAATTGAAATTATATATTTATAACATAGTTACTTAAATATAGTAGAAAATGAGGAGTATAGTGAAATTAATTACACCCTTAGTATTTACAATGAAATTGTGTCTTAAACAAACAGCTTAAGAAAGAGCCTGTACCTAATCTGAAGTAACATTTTTTTTTTAATTTCTTAACAAAGTGCTTCATACATGTAAAATAGTTAGTACAAAATTTACTAAGCTCATTAACAAGATTAAAATGACAAAATTGTTGTTTGTTGGTTAATATTAAAGCTGCACACAATTAAGTGGTCCATTTTCATCATATTTGAAATCCTATTATATCTTGATAGCATATAAACCTTTAAGAATATCTATCTACTGATATAAGTGTTGCTAACTGATATGTTTGAAGTTTAATTGTAATTAAGCACGTTATTAAAATGGTAAATTATTATGAAAATAATTTAGAAAAGGTCATTTAAGGGAACTTTCAGTATAAAAAGTTATATATAAATGTGTCCTTACATTAAGAAAGCTAAAATGCAAGACAATTCCATAGCAAAATTTTAATTTTAAAGATTCTCACATCAGGCTTTCATTAGTAATTTCTCTAATTGTGAAAAGACAAAGATTATTGTCAAATTTCCCCAAATTTTATAAATTGTGTACTGGCTTTAATTCAATGTAAGAAGAAAGTTATTTTTAAGAGAGGTACATTTTATCACAGTAATAATTTAAAAATACTACATTAAAACCAAATTTTCCCATACTTCTATCTGTAAAACTGAAATTTGAGGTAAACAGATTAAATTTTGTTTACCTAGGCAAGTTATAACTGGTAATAGAAAATTAGCTTACAAGTTTATCAGTGCTTTACAATAATATAATTTAGGAAGTTATTTAAACATAATAATTCAAATATATAACATACAATGTATGTAACTCCATACTATGAAGACTTATAATTACAAATTCAATATGACTATAATATATTAATTTGATTCCCATTTTAAACTGATGTCTTAAAATTAAGACCATCATAAAAAAGGTTCCCCAAATCCTCCCTTACTATGCATTTAGGAATTCCATCTGCTTTTGTAAGTTTTGCTGCACACAGTGGAAGTGAAATGTACAATTAATAAATAAAGATGGAAAATGAGATGTTCTTATGTTCTTATGGGCTTATCATACATAGAAATGGCATATTATATGTACAAAGTCATCCTGATTTTACAAAAAAAAATTTAACAAATAAGTATGTATACATATATGCAGAGACATAATAAATTGCAAAATGTAAAATTGGATTTTTCACTTCATTTTATAGCTTTCATTAATGAAACAAGAATAAATGATAATTGCAAACTGTCAAGGTTATGTGTTTGTGAGTAATCAGTCGCAAGGTATTATACTCTTTTTAATCAGCAACACTGAACAAAAGAAAATTATTAATTAGTTCAATGAAATCATCAAAATTTAGAAAAATCATCAGAATTTAATCAGTACAGAAATAGCTTTCTTTACCATGATGTTCTTCTGAAGCAATAGAAAAAAGTCCATATTTTGTATCAGAATCTGTTCCATGCTTAATGGAGTAAAATAAATGTAATAATATGAACAAAAACTTGGAAACTAGAATGTTCAACTTTTCAACAGGTCAAGTTTTGTTTTTAAAAAGGTTAACTTCATAATATATAGATTTATTTTGTCCATTAAGTTATAAATATAGTTCAGATTTATACTACTGAACATTTAAGTACAGGTATGAGCATTTTGATAAGTGTTGAATGTATTTGTATGTCTCAAATATGTAATGTCCTCACATATCACTTAAAACATATCTTAAAAGAATAAATATCCCATACATTTAGTCACATTCTAAATTCATTCAATAGTAGAATATTAGAATTCAAACACATTTCAATTAAAAATGATAATAAAATTATCAGATCTCACTATCAATAGAGATTTCTCCAATAGTGACAACTAGCTCATTGAAAGTAGGTCGATCACGAGGACTATTTGCCCAACACCTCAGTAATAAATCTTGCAAGGACTGTGGAGCAGCCTTGTGAGGTTTCCATTGTAGTTCATTCTTTTTCAAGGCTGATACCACAGCATCGTCACTCATTTTGCAAAAAGGAAGTTCTCCTTGATGAAACATTTCCCAAACAAGACAGGCAAATGAATATACATCAGTTTTTGTGGAAAAATCATCCTCAAACACAGCTTCTTGTGGCAACCAACGAAGTGGAATCAGCTAATTAAAAGAAAAGAATAGGCTTGTTTAACATTTGCATCTTTTACATTTACATTTATTGTTCGGTTAGTGATATTTTAGTATGTGGCTAAGAAAAATACCTGATTATGATGTTTGCAATATTCCTTGCTGTAAGTATCCTTGCACAGTCCCAGCAAAGACACTTTAACAGTCAGATTGGAGGCTATGAGACAATTTCTAGCCGCCAAATCTTTGTGCACAAGACGCTGATTTGCAAGGTGCTCCATGCCCAATGCTATCTGGTTAGCAAGCTGAATGATTTGAGTTACAGACAGTTGTGGGGGTTGTGGGCTTTTACTTTGGGGGCCATTCTTGTTTCCTCTAGTTGCAAGTAGAAACTGCTTCAAGTCACCCTGTATAGTTATGAATTAAGTTATCCATTATTCAATTTGTACTGAAGCCAATATTTTAAATAATATAGCAGAAAATGTGTAATTTTCTAGGGGAAAGTTTGCCTACTTTGTTCTCAAAGACAGTGACAATATAATAATTATAAAACTGTAAGAAAATATTTTACAGACATAAATGTAAAAATAAGAAGTATTAGAAAAATATTTAATGTGTTTCAGTTGCTTTTGTATTTCATACTACAGGAAGCAAATTGACAGTATTTTTTTTATATTTACATAATTGTATTATAAATATCATGTTTGTAAAAATGTTGTTCTCTTTAAATACGTTGATATTTTTTAACAACAAATTTGTTATATTATACTTTTAGAATTAATAAATACCTAATTTTTTACAGCCAAGAAAGTTTCATGAAGAAGAAATAAAATATTGTGTAATTTTTATTTAATTGTTTCTAGCTATTTATTAAATTACAATATTTATCTCATTAGTTCATCCTCATTTCATTTCATCTACAACTCAGAAAATTATGCTCAAATAAGTCATTTAATAAATCATATATTTACCCAGTCACTGTACTCAAGAACAAGATAATGTGGCTCAGCATCTCTGCATAGCCCAAGCAATTTTGCAACAAATTCACTTTGCAATCGATGAAACATATCCAGCTGCCGGCGAAACTCTTGTAAAGCACTTTCATCCTTGGTACGTTGAAGAGCTTTCACCACAACACTAGTTTCATTATCATTTTCCTTGCCTTTCTCTTTTTCTGTACTTTTATCTTCATTATCCTTTTGCACAGCAAGTTTTGCAGTGAAAACCTCTCCAAAGTCACAGTGCCCTGAAATTGATTTATATGCATTAAAATTACTTTAGTTTATTTATGTAGGTTTAGCATTGATGCCATGGTGACTATAAATAAATGAATAAATAATAAACGGCCCATTATAGTGAGTGAATGTGTGGTTTCATTACTAATGTAATGTTCAAAGGTCAGTTCGTAACAACAGTCAAATTCAACCACCTGAAAAATTCCAACCTTATAAACCCAGTGCTGTTGACAGAAGGACAAAATATAAGTGCTCTTTTACTCATTATGCTGTCACCCTCACAGAAAAGCAAGCTTAAAGGCCTCACTGCTATATACCACCTGTGACAACATGCAGAAACTGTTTCAAACACCACCGGCTGCAGGATAAGTTGCAGATCTATCATTTAATGAGGTAGTAAAAAATTTGATGAATATTTTGAACAAAAAAGGAATTAGACTTATGAGCACCATGTTTTTCATGCCACTGTACAAATGGATGGTAAAAATGCCAATGTTTATGTGATTTGATTTTGAAATTAGTGGAATATTGCAACCTTGTAGGAGATGTGGATAGCCATATTTGTGATCCATTCATTGAGCATTGTGCCAGTGCAAAAATGAAACACAGACTGTTACATGGGGAAGCATTAACAAAGCTGTTAGAATTGTTATGGAAGCCATTGATGAGAATGTTAATGCAATTGAATCACAAAAGCAGTAGAATCCTAAGAACACAGTGTATTTTGTCAGCAAGGAGCAAAATAGTTTCAATTGAGACAGAAAGGAAAACATAGGTATACTGAAACTCGTGAGGTACCACAATGTACAAAATGCAGTCAGAAAGGTCATAATGGAGCAAACTGTATTGCAATTAAGTGAAGTTGCCATAAATTTGATAAAGAATAAGATGATGCCACAGTAGCAAATGGTAATTCTTCTTACAATAACTAGGTTTTTGTCATAGGATGAGCTAAATGGAAACAAAGAATGGAACTGAATCTCGATAATAAGACAATCACTGAACACTGATACTCTCTTCAGTAAACATTTTGGTGCATTCAGTCAGGAAATGAGTGATATGAAAAGAAAAAAAAATTATCAACTTTGGGGTCTAAACCGGTGTTGTAAATGATAGGGGAATATTAATTATTTTATTTAATAATTAAGGTTTAATATGTACATTAATTAACTGAAAACACAATACTTTTAAAATGGGTCTGGCGCATATATATCATGTACAAAAATAAAGAATTAAAATGGGATTATATTAAAGTTCTCAGAGGTAATTATTGTTTGGGTGACCACGTGTAGCATATTTTCCTTTCGTTGACGAACCTGAGTTGTTTGCATATGCGTCTTGCTGCAGATGTTACTGGAACTTCCCTGTGGAACTTGAAGCTTCCAGTAGACAATAGAACAAAGTCACGCTGCCGGAATTGAGGAAACTCAGCTTTTTCCTCTTTCTTCCCTTGTTGTTAAAACCTTTCTTTGCTGCTTCCTCGACTGATCAAAACATGGTACACCTCTCCACTGCCTCCTCTGAGGGATCAGTCTGTAATTTACACTGTCTTCCTCCACTTGTTAAAGTCTCACCTTATACTCTCGCCACTACTCTGCTCAATTCCTTCTCCACCACCAATCTGCTCTTGCCACCACTCTCCTCTATCCACCACTCTGCTGCCAATCTCCTTCAATCTGCTCATGAAAATCTCTCCGCCTGCCTCTTTAAAACTTTGTCCCCACTAATGTGACACCTATCACTAAGGTGGCAGGGATGGATATTCTCCAATAATATCCCATGTTACTCATGCCACCTGGTCACCAAATTCTCAGACAGATTAGGAAATTCTGAATCCGGCGACAAGGTGTCTGAGCTTTATGGCCCCAAGTGTCAACCGCTGTCTCTTTGATTTGATTCTGAGCCGCCAAGTCGGCGCATGGAAAAACTCCTTCTTCCTGACCAGTGAAATGCTCATGCCGAAATATTTATGAAATTTAAATTTCCATAAATAGTAAAAAATTGGATGCATGTTCTACTGCGCTACAGTGTAAAGGTGGTCACTGTGTTACATTATGACATTTTAATATGTGATTTAAGTAAAAATTTGTCTCTTAAAGTGTTAGAGTACTGAAAATATTTTTAGTCCTGTTATTGTACGGGGAGTATTTTTGACTCTGTTAAGATACTGGAAGTATATTTGAGGTTCATATTGTGACGTTTTAGATGCCAGTTTAGTCATGTATTGACCAAGAATTAAATAATGTTATGGGATAATATAAAAAAATACCCAGGCAATGCTGGGTACCCAGCTAGTTTAGTTATATAATTAAATATAGATGTAAGATTGTTCATATATGAAAATTGATGATAACATGAAAACACATGTAATGAAAATTGATGATAACATGAAAACACATGTAATAATAATTATTACACTGGAAAAAAGACTGATATGGTATTTGATATTCCTTACCTAATGATATAAGATTATGTAAATCTGCCCTAGATATAGCAAGTCGATCATAATTATTTTTAGAACGCTTGCTTTGACCAGAGCTGTGTGATTGACCTGTGTCTCCACCATCTCCCTCACCTCTGACCTCTTTCAATTCAGCATGTTCTCCTAGTCCATCTTCATTTTCAGCTTTTGTCACTAAAAAAGAAGAAAAATAGGCCATGCATTCAAAAACTATGATTGGTATACTTTAAAGCAACAAATTATTTGGCTTCATTAAGATAATAGACCAGAATTTTTCCATATAGCTAATTATATGGGTGTGAAACATGGATGGTAGGAGTCGCAGAAAGGAAATGAATAGATGCTTTTGAAATGTGAGATGCTATAGAAGAATGCAGAAAATCAAATGGGTGAAAATCGGAACCAGGAACTTTAACCCAGAGAAAGGGCTAGATTAATAGGCATATTTAGAAACATGATGGTCATGTAAAAAGTGTGTGGGAAGAGGGAGGCCAAGGAAAAAATACAAAAGCAGATTATGGAGAATATGGTAGTTATGTAGAAATTAAAAGGCTTGCACAGATTACGTTAGAATAGAGGGTTGCAACAGCACAGTCTAATGACTGAGTACTACAGCAACAACAGGTAAGTTAAAAACTTTAAATAAAAATTGTATATACATTACTTATTTATCATTTATAAACTACAATATTTCTATTTTCATTGACATTCCTTCAAAAATCACCAACAAAATTAAAGTAACAAATCGAAATATATCTAATGTCAAAATTTGAACAAATGTAAAAATAGTATATTTTAATAAAATCACTAAAAAATTTTCACCAATTAAAAATATTTTTTGCATATTAATTATTGATTATTAAATTAGACATATATAAAACATTTAAAAACTACAAATAGAATGCAATTATAACTCACAGAAATAAAAGTTACAGAATTACCAAAAATTAAAACTTTATTATATGAATTAGTTTTCAGAATTTTAACGGTTGTACTTCGAGAGTTTGTTGATGCAATTATTGACATAGGATATTTAATTCTATTCAAAAAAGAAATAATCACTTTGAAAACTATTTTATTATTATTTATTTAAAATATTATAAAATATATTTTAACTTCATACCAAGAAAATCTTCACTATCCTTTGAAAAGAATTCCTTAATCTAACACCTTTTGTTATTCCACTGTTTCCCATATTACATTCCATTACTTTGGTTTTCCCTCTATTAATCCTCATATTGAACTCTTTCTCCATGACCACATTCATACGATTTATTATGGTTTCCAAATCTTCTTTTGACTTCCCTAATGCTACAATATCATCGGCAAAGCATAGACAGAATATTTTGTAGCTATCCTTAACCCAGGAGTATTACTCTTCATCTTCACAATGACTGAAAAAATATAATTTGACACAAATATGCACCATCTCACTCTTTCTTCCAGGTGGATGAAGGCATCCTTTAACTGCCAGCATGGTAATTATATAACTAACCAACTTAGGGAACCCTAAAACTTCTAATTTAACATCTATCTCAGACCACTTGGGCAAATTCTCCTAACCCACCTAATGCTGAAGGAACACAAATTGAATGCAATCAAGACATCAGGAATGTCACTGATCATCTCAGCGACATTGAACATGATGAAATCATCACTAATATGGGCCATTTCAGACTTTTTTTTCTTCTAATCTTACCCAACCCTCCTCCACCACCACATCTATATGCTGAGGTGGTTAAATCTCAACTTAACAGTATGGTGAATGTCATCAATTAACGCACAGAAAATTAGACGTGTTTATTATTTCTGAGCCTGACAACACCTACAACCAATTATTACATTATATCTCTTTCCTGCCAAAATGAATTAATATATCTATATAAAGACTTTGATAGCATTTAAGGGACAGGCTTAAACTGCAGCTTAACTGAGAGTTGTCAGTCTTCAAAATTAGAACAAAATAATAAAAAACAAATGGTACTTACACAAAGTATTTGTTCTTTCAGCCCCATTTGCATCAAGATATGCTTGCTTTCTTTTGCGTCTACGATAGCGGCACCATATCATGAGGCCAATAACAAGAACCATGTAAGCTGCTGCTGCAGTAAGTGTTATAGTCACAGTCTTAGTCATCATTGAATCTTCATCCGAGCCTTCCATAGCTCGATAACCTTCCCCACCTAAAGCACACAGCAATTTTTTGTGTTAATTTCAGTGAAAAGCATGCATGTCTTCAATTACTATAAGACTGAGCTTAAAATTATTCAGATATAATTCAATATTTCATTTATTTTTCCTATTGTTAAGCCATAATGTTCAGAGCACAGCCTTTCCCCGTGTAGAGAATGAATAAGAACTCACTCTTCCAGGTGGGTTACTTTGTTGTCAAAGAACATCATTTCCATGACAGTCCTGGTTATGATATTCAGGCGAAGTGTCAATTTTTGGATTGTGGACAATTTTTGTAGGACTTGGACAGCAAGGCTCATAAAAAGGGTACACTATCCACAAATCGGCACATCACCTGAAAACAATAGCTAAGACAGCCATGGAAATGTTGTGCTTTGACAACGAAGTGACCTAGCTGGATCCCTGAGAATAATTTATTCAAGCTAAAATGTATTTCAATAAACTGGATTCCAGTAAAGTATACCATTTAAAAAAATAAAATAAACAAATAAGCATAAAATGACAGATAAAACTTAATAATTTAATAAATTTAATGGTAGATCAAAAAGTAATTTCTCCTGAATCCAAAAAATTTAATAATAAAGATATCAGAATGAAATTAATAGCCTAAACTTACTGTTGTTTACAGCAACAAATATTTCCAATAATATGGAATTTTTAAAAGAAAGAATAGTTAACTTTGATATAATCAATTTAATTATGATGATAAGATCGAAACTGTGGTAATACAATATAAAATTATTTACAAAAGAATAATATAACTCAAACTTAAAGTTTCAGTAACAATAAATTTACAAAATAAATGTATTATCAATTTGGTTATGTGATATCATTCTTTGTTCCTATTTGTACACCTGCTGCTCCTTTGCTGTCTAACATCCTCTCCTTCAGATTAAATCCACAAAAAATGTTATCCCACCAAATGAATCTCTCTTCTCCATATGGGGAGAAACTAAATTTTATACATGTTGCTTGTTCTTCCACTGCTTCATCTTTCCCTAGTGTCTCTCTCAGGCAGATTCTCTGCACCAACTCCTCCACAATAATCCAGGCAGACTCTGCTCCAATCCACTCAACAATACATTTCAGGCAGACTCTGCTCCAATCTGCTCAACAACACATTTCAGGCAGACTCTGCACCATCTGCTCAATGTTGTAATCGGCAAGGTTTCGCCCTGATCATTCTCACTTTTGTCCTGTACGCGACTCAGTAGAATATTAAAATAAATTATTTTTGTTTTACCGATTCAATACAGTCATCTACACAACACTACCATGTTAATCAAGTATTGCACAACACTTATAATAATAAACAGCCACCAAGAGGTTAAGTTGGTGGTGATGAATTTAATTGCTAATTAATGAGTATCCAAGACAAATTGAATTAGTTATGAGTTGTAGAATAATGTGACTGACATGTAAATGTAACTTGGCTACATCACTTGTTTACTGCTAATGCATCTTTACCCATAAATAATATACTATAATTTTACAATATATAAGAAGACGGCCAATAAGTCAGCATATAATAATACCCAGTGTATCTGCCTTTCTGTCTTCTTAACCAGCTTGGATATTGATGTATGAATAACATCCCACACATTTTGACCTATGCACACTAGGAACTCCAGAAAACATTAGCAAATAACTTGTGCATGTTTCAGTGGAGATGTCTGTTTGTAAACATTTACAGCTTGTACATATTGCATGCTTGGTGTATGTGAGACTTAAATCAAAACTGTATGTTCAGTTAATTATTAAAAGTGGACTAAAGGTAAGAAATACATTGTAAACAGTTTCATTCAATGTGGGAACATATGTAACACAAATTATTATCACTATTTACACAAATAATCTCAATATTTAAAATCCATATATCAGTTCCAAATTTCATATTTAGTTTGGTAACAACATAAAATTAATAAAACCCTTTATGTTTCTAATAGCTCACTTTGAACAATGAGGGTAATTTCTTCTCGCTTGAAGCCACCACTATTGCCTGCAGTGCATCCATATCTTCCTTCATCTGATATACGAGCTTCTTTCAACCACAAAGATCCATTTTGTAAAACAGTGAATCTGTAATTTGAGAATATTTCAGCATCACTGACATGATTGTCTTTTTATTTAAACATTTAATTTAATGGGTACATTGATTTAAATTCATAGATATATGTTTTAAGCATTTACTTGTATGCAATTGTTGGTTAGAAGGCTAGTATATACATCTGTAAAGAGAGAAATTTTCTCATGAATCAAGTCCCAAAACTGATTACACCCAGAAAGGGTTTAGTGAAGCAAGACGCTATAACCTCAACTTTTCACTGTAATTCTATGACAAAGTGAAATTGTGTCATTGTAGGAAGGTACACATTCCTTTTGATAATTTGATAATTGTTAATTGATAACACTCAGTTTGGTTACAGTTATTTCTCATTTATATGAAATTAATAATGAAAATACACCACATGAATCACATAAAAATATAATACAATAAGCACTACTATAAACTAGGAACATTACAAGGATGTTATGTTGCCATGAATAGATTTAAGATGAATATAGAGTACAAAAAATTTTAACTAAGGAATCTAAAACTGTAATTTAATAATTGTATTATATGTCCACTTTTTAATTTTTGTTGTACTGTGTTGTATGGGACATCTTATAAATGTATTGACAGACTTAACCAGTTGCAAAGTAAGGCATTAAGAATTATCTTCTGTAAGAATAAAAGATTTAGTGTCACAGTGTTGTTAAAAGAAATGAATTGGCTTCGTTTCAATGACTTTGTAAAATTTTATACTATGATATTATTGTAAAAATGTATAAATAATTTATTACCATCCAATTTTAATAATTATTTAGCTTATAACTATGATAGAAACCCATAAAATGTTAGAAGTAAAGTAGAATTAGACATATCTAGGGCTAGGTTAGATTGAAACCAAGACAGTATATTTACTGAGTTACCAATAGAAATTTAAGGATTGTTTGCTTAAATATTAAAGTTTATGATATGTAAACTGTTGTAGTGAGTACCATTTCTTTACTAAATAAATTCTTATTATAAAAGGACAGATAAATGAAAATTTTATCATTTTTTCTAATTTAAAAATAAGTACCTTTCCTGCTCCAAAGCACTAAAGTTACTATTACGATCCCATTTGAGTGTAGGTTTCGGATAGCCATCAGCTTCACAATGAAACATAACCGATTGTCCTTCGATAACTCTGGTTGGGTTTTGAGGAAGCACAATAAACTTTGGCGTCACTGGAATTGAATTAAAATTTTAACTTTTTGCAGTTAATTATTATACTAACCTAATACAGGAAAAAAACTTCACATACCTATGACATCAATATTAATTGTTGCGTTGATAGTTTCATTAGCAGTGCTGGCTATACACACATAACGTCCTTTATCTGACATAACAACTTTATTGAATATCAAAGTTCCATTCGTATCATGAATATGACTTGGAAGCTCAATCATAGTTTCCCCTTCCTAATAACAGAGCAAAAATTTATATTAACATTTGCTTTCAACAAATTAATAGCTGAAAATGGGTTGTACTAGACAGAACATTGGTCACTGTGAACCTCAGGTAAGTCACCAACATTCCATCTCTCTTAATTGTTTTAATTAACCTGTCAATGTCACTTTCTGATACTCTCACACGCACACATACATACATACATACATACAAACACATCTTAAGTTAATTCAAATATACTCACCTTATGCCATTTTATAACTGGAGTGACTGAACTCTGAGCTTTACAATATATACGAGATTCAGACCCCAGTTCCAACTTCTTGTTTACAGGTCGTGGGCTGAATTTCAATTTTTCTAAAATATAAAAACAACAAAAATAAGAACAATGCATTAGAAATAAACTTCTGTTTCAAAAGTATATGTTATTGTAAATAGAAAATAATATATTTTAAAGTAGCAAAATTAGTTTGTAAATAACTTTTTATTCAAACAACTATTCTTTAACTTATATATAAAACCGGCAATGAAGAAAGTTAAAAATGAATGTAGAAAGGGAATCAAATGGGAATGAGAAGAAATAAAAACCCTAAGATTTGCTGATGATATTGCAGTATTAGGGAAGTCAGAAGAAGACTTGAAAAACATAATAAATGGAATTAGCATGATCCTGGAAGAAGAGTACAACATTACGACTAATAGAGGGAAAACCATGTGTAGTGTCATATGGTTAATAGTTGAATAACAAAGGAAGTTAAGGAATTCTGCTACTTGGGAAGCATAATAACTAGGGATGATAAAGTATAGCAGACATAAAGAGTAGGATAGCACATGCAAGGAAAGCTTTTGCAAAAAAGAGGAATTTACTTACGGGTAATATAAGTGTGAATATTAGGAAATCATTTCTAAAAATTTTCATATGAAACATGGCATTATTTGGGTGCAAAACGTGGACACTAGGAGTTGCAGAAAAGAATAGCAGCCTTTGAAATGTGGTAAAGAAAATCAGGTGGGTGGATAGAATCACTAACGAGGAAGTTCTAAACAGAATAGGGGAAGAGCAAACAATATGGAGTATGTTGACCTAGAGAAGGGATAGATTAATAGAACACATTTTAAGACATGAGGGTCTTCTAAAATTAGCATTCAAGGAAAGTGTGTGAGGTATGTGAGATAAGAACAAAATAGTATGGCCATGGATGGAATCTGCTAAGCAGAATAGGAGGGATGCGGGATGTGCACGTTATGTGAAAATGAAAAGGCTTGCACAAGATAGGTTAGCATGGAGGAGAGTTGCGTCAGACCAGTTTTAGAACTGAACACCACAACAACATCAACATAAAGTGGTAGAAATCTAACAACATTCGTTCTTGTAGAAATAATTTTAAAAAGTCGACTTTTAAAAATGCATATAAAGGAAATATTACAGAATTCTACCTAATAATCTAATATTAAGTTCTGAAAATTTTAAAAAATATATAAATAAATCTTTTTAACCATTTTTTGCGGATCTATACTCCACTTATAAATGTGATTTTCAGATTAGTTTTGCCACTTATAGTTTTAAAGTTTATTATATCAAATTATATGAACCAAGAATATGCAAAACAGTGTAATCAATATTTATAAAATATAACATTTTTTTGTACTCTACATTATAATGTAATTTTTTCCAATTGATAAGTCCAAATGAAATCATGAACACAGTTAATTATAATTCAAGCACACCAATTTTAAGTTCTCAACTACTTTGCTCCTAATGCATGAGGCAAATAGTTAAGTGTGTTTATATGTATTATATTTGGGCAAGAAATCTTAACTAAAATAGCTAACTGGCCTTAGTTTTGAGAGTCCATAAAATTTCAAACCCACATAAACCGTACTAAGTAGATTTCATTGTTTCTGTGACGTCATATATCCATGGTTGCTTGTGAGGAGTTGTGTTTATTACAGGCTGTATACTCGTCCAAGGGTGTCTATATGGAAAATGGAATAGTTTCAGTGTCTGCCAAGAACCACAAAGTTCCTGTTCCACAACTTTTCGTACCAAACTCACGACTTATTGCTCAAGGCTTTCAACTCAACTCTCCTCGCAACTGTGAGATACACGAACTCCTCTTCCAACTACCATATACATTCTCCCTCACCATCTGCAAGGCAATGACCTTCCAGACCTCATTATCACTGGTATATGAAACAAGAAACTGCTATTATGGGAACTTGTTATGCTAAATTCTTAGTTTTTTTGGTAAGTAATATTATAGAATCAAATGAGTAGCGGTGGATAAATTTAATTAGCTGTTTCTATTCCATAACAAGCGGTTGATTAGTGTTACACAGTATGGGATAAGAGATCAATAGATAAGTGGTGATGGATACACGGTATAAGGGTGGGAGAATCCAAAAGATAGTTCTTGATTACCAGTTGTGGTCTCAGTTTGAATTTGGAACAGACTCAAATCGCTTGACTGTAAGAGCATCCCAAGAAATTAAAACATTTATTTCTGAGGATTCATAAGAGGATGTTTTTCACAAAAAAAGAGGAATTTACTTAGAGCCATATTTTCAGTAAATTGAATGAAAGTAATGATAATCTGATAATGAAGAGATATTTTCTTGTTTGAAATGCCAGTTTTACTTTCTATCTCATCTCACACGTTACCTCATTACTTTTCCAAGTCTTAATAATACAGTACAGGTTTATAATGTAATATAAGAATTCAATTTCAAACCAAAAGTTTGATAAGTAAAACAATAGTTGTCCTAACCTGCATTTGTTGGATCTGGACCTGATAGTAATGTTAGAGGAGCTGAAACAATTAAGCAATGCATCAAAATTATATTAAACAAGAGAAAAATTATTAATAGAAATACATGTCAAAAGACTAATATTTTATATCATACATTTATTGTGTGAAATGCATATTTTCATTTTGTCTAATGTGATGATGAGGACAGAATGAATGTACTGAATGTAGTACATACTGTTCTAAGAATGTGGCAGACTATAAATTCACAGTATAGCTAAAGAACACCTGGTTGTGACATGTTGTCAAAGTAAATTAATCAAATAAATAGTTCTTAATTGTTAACACATTTCAAATAATTACTTAAGAGCTTTTATTCTATCATCTTGAATTAGTTATTAGTGTTGAACCATGTTGTTCTCTTATAGTGTACATATTTCTGTGTTATTGACAGTCTCTTACATTCTATATGAAAGTTATTTTTATGTCTGGCGTTAATTTTGCACACGTCTGAGTTAGTAGTGTATCATTTTTATAATTAATTGCAACGAGCATTAATGAAAGAAAGTACAGACTCTCATGAACATCAGTATTGAACTAAGAGTTGTTATTAGCTCAATCAAGGAAACAGGGAGGAGGAGAGAGAGGAAAAGTGTATGTGGAAACAATAAAAATTGATATCAGTGAGTATGACTAAGTTCATGAAGAAAACAAGATAGAACAGGAAAAGCAGAGAGGCAATTGCTTAAGTGTTTTGTTTGACTTTTCTTATGTTTATATTCAGGGTCTCAAATTTAATGCAAGCTATTAAGAGAAGTACAAATTAACTTTCTGTTCAACAATAAAGCAAAAACATTTTTTGTGGAAATGGGGGTACTATAAATGCTATAGCATTTCCTGGTATATAAACTATGTAAGTTCCATGAAACTGTATCAAGGAAATGTTGTCAATATTAGAATACTTAATTTTAGGCTTTGAAATTTCATCCACAGTTGTTTTTTTCATTCATACAAGAACAAAAGTATTCTAGCTATGTGTTATGCACAACTTGATTTGATTTATTGATTCCATTAGACCTCTACTGCAGAAAATGGGACAAATAAAAAAAAGCTTAACGTCACATGAAAAGATTACACAACAACAACAATAGTAGATGTAAACAAATAACAAAATATCTCTTTAATAAAGTTGCCTGTATGTGTTTATGTGGGTGCGTGTTTGTGTCTATGTATGTTCCACAAACAAATATAAATGAGTGGACCAATTTTCAACAAATTTGGTAAATGTGTTCTTTGAGACCCAGAAATCATAATTGTGGGGGTAAGACTTCGCTACTACACCTAGGGGTGGGAATGGAGGAGGTGGAAAATTTTAAATATGCAAAAGTAGCCACTATTTCCATCAAATAAATACATTCTTAAATCAATTAATTAGATAGTGTGTCTTCCAATACTGCCAGAATATAATTTCAATACCATCCATAATTGAAGGAAAGTATTGTTAATTACTTTCATAGTATTTCAATTTTTTTTGGGGGGGGGGGGGGAGAGGGTATATTATTTCTATAACATGGGAGGATGTTACATACAAATTACTGCAAAATAACTGAAATTGGTGTCGAATTTGGTATCATACAAGATGTTGAGTTTATTTCTGCCATGTATCATGCAATTTAAATTGCAGTTCAGCCCCTAACAGGAGGAGTGAATAGCACAGAAAATTTTAGTTATGGAAGATAGAGTAATATTTTAGTTCAATAATTACCCTGCCGAGAGAATTCCATTAATATTGTTTCCCCCTTCAATTTTTTGTGCATAAATTCAACTCCATTCAGTAGGACCATCACATCATAATAACAAGAAAACAATCAAAATTGGAGTCTATCCGGGGATATTAGCCGCCGAGTTTTCTTCTGATAACAAAATGTGAAGCAAGTTGCTCTACAGCCATTAAGATGATAACAGAGGGGGTAAAAGAAAATTATACATGCAATTCTAAATGGGTGGAGCAATTGATTTCAAATTTTAAGACCATGTGCCTCACAATGCAAAAATAAATCATCTGAGAGTAAGACCCAACAATCACTTGCTACCCCTCGAAAAGGAGACAGGAGAGCTCAGAAATTTGAAAACATGTATAAAAGGGTTGTTATTTGCATCTACTTTTTTGTCCGTATTCCCGCAGATGTTTCTTTTGTGTGTGTGGTCTCAAGCCCATTCCTCTGGGAAGGGAGTAACCATAGGGGTGGGGGTTTGGGACATCAAATAAAAATAACAAATTACTAAAAATTTCTGTCAAAACAGGATATATAAGAGTTATAGTGTTCAATACTGATAGTTAACATGCACATTATTCCTAAGTTAGCCCCAAGTCCCCAGAAGGTGTGAATATCAGTAAGACAAAATCAACCATGATTACTGACTATTTTGGGGTTTTAGAAGTCACTGGCTTCTGTAAATTAAAAATGCAACTTAAATGAGCCACTTGTGGAGGTTGAAGGTGGAATATCCTGAAAGTCTATGAAAGGTTATTGACGTAGAATGACAAATGTTCTGACATAGAGTTCATTTGTTGTAACATTCTTGAGTGATTATCAGATTATATGTCACTTAGGTCCTGTTTGAACACACAACAGGTAAAGTAACTCCTAGCTACTTCCAGGGTGTGGCTCAGATGCATCTTTTACTCTCTTATGGTACCGGAACTAATTATTACCATCTTAAAATACCAGATGTAATTCTGCCTTTATTAATAAACAGTGAGGGTTTCTTTCTCTATTTGATTACCAGAAATACTATTGATGCTCTTTGATTACTGGTGACAATTTTTTTTCTTTAATGTACTGGGAGTATTTTTGGGCTCTAATAAAGTGTTAAGAGAATTTTTATTCAATTACTTTGCTGAAAATATTTTATGGACAACTATGTACCAGGAATTCTTTTTACTTTCTCAAGATCCTGGGAGTATATTTGAGGTTCACATTGTTCTGCTTTCGATCCCCATTTAATCATGAACTGACCAAGAATTAAATAATGTACCAGGATAATATAAATAAATACTCACTGGGTCCCCAGCTAGTAAAATATAAAAGAAAATAAATTACAAAGACAAATGAGAAGGTATATAAAATTTACAATCTATAAATAAAAAGTAGCAGGATCATAATACATAATTAGGAATAAGTAATTTGATGAAATACTACATAAGTGTTATAATCTGAAATAAAGATGAAATATAACTTATATAGAAAGACAAAGATTTATTTTATAATATTAATTCAAAAGTAGCAAGTCAAAAATAAATTAAATAAGTACAAAAAATCATTTTAACTGTTTAATCTTTCAGTTTCAATATGTAAATCAACTCACAAGTGACAATCAACTGGAATGAAACTGATGTACTTCCGGCCATATTTTCTGCCACACATGTGTAATTTCCACTATGCCTCCCTGCATCTAAAGAATCCACAATCAAGCGAGTATCATCAACATGCACAGGTCCTGTATCAGACACAGTGTGACCTTGAGGATCTATCCACCAAACTCTAGGAGCAGGTTCACCTTTTGGAACAATACATGTGACTTCAAATTCTGTCTGTGCAGCAGCTATTTTTGTTCCATCTTCTGGCATTGAAGGCTCAAATGAAGACTGGGACAGTTTCTCCAAAACTAAAGTGGAATAAGGTGAAAGTGAAGAATTAATTCTTAAGAATATGTATGACACAGAAATGGCATTGTGAAAATAATAAACACCATTAATAAGGACAGGAAAGAGAAATAGAAAGGTGGTGGCTTAACTGAAGTGTTAGTATGGTAAAATAATTTGAAAGGATTTCAAATACTATGATTATATGTGAGATATGGAAAGAGAAACAGAGAATTGCATGCTTACCTTGAGATATGGACCAGTGCTGCCACGCTGGACAGAAAAGAGCATTTCAAATTTTCAAAGGTCTAAGCATCCCTTTTCAGGACAACTTCCACACTGTGTGGTAGAATGACTGTCTCCTGATGAAGGAGGTAATGTCTTTGAAATTTTGAAGAACTTCCTCCTATTCTATAATCTCACTTAAGCCACTTACTTTCTCTTTTCTTTCCATAGCAATTATTTTAATTACTTTGACAATGTCACATCCTCATATATAAATAAAAAAAATATTTCTCAAAACCTACGATTCTCATTATGCAGTAATTAAATGATACTCATTTTACTACAAATACTGATATAATTATTACTCACAAGCAATTGTTAGTTGAGCACTGTATACTTGTTTTTTCTTGTTTCTTATTCCAACGCAAGAATAAAGACCTTTGTCCAATTCATTCACAGCTTCAATTATAAGTGAGCCATTGGGAAAAATTGATACCCTGCAAAATGAAAGGGTAAATACTTTTGTATAACTAATATTTTTATGAAATCAAAAAAATGGTACTAAAGCACTAAACATAAATTATCAAAAAATAAAGAAAATCAATCATTTTTTGTAAAATTTAATTTTTCTCCCATTTTGTTTCAAAACAGTGAAATAATAAGCATTAAATTGTCTTAGAGCATACGTAACCATTGTTAGGTTAATATGAAAATATTTGCAATATCCTGACGCTCAATACTTAATTAAAAAAATTATATTATGCAGATATAAAAAATTCATTCATAAATAATAAAAATCATGTTCAGGTAAAACCTATTGTTAATTAAGAAAATATATCATTACAATTAATTTCTCTGTAATTTTATGTTTATGGGAACTCCTCAGTTTGGCAAAATTGCAATTTTATTGTACAAATCTGAAATCAAATTTAATTAATAAAACTTATATAGAAAGCATATTTTATGTTATTTCTGATACAGTAGTTTACAGTGCATAAATAAATGATCTTCAGTAGTTATTTGCAAAAAAATATTGTTTATAACATTTGACTTTAAAGTTATAATGTATAATTATTGTGATTAAAAAATCAAATTAGGTAAACTAATTTTTAAGTAGAGCTTGTATTCATGTAGCCAGGCAATCCTGCAGCCTGGGAGCAAGGAAACAGATTTTCTCAGCAAAAAAACATTAATATTTTGATAATCTCTGTGTAGTGATTTATAGCAAGGTAGAAATTTTTAGATATATTTGGATATATAATTCTTACTGAAAAAGATATAACAAGACACATCACTTACAAAGTTACATAAATTCTATATGTTTGCAATTAGTATAAATGGAGAGTTTCATCATTTTATAAGAATAACTACTTCAAATATATTTATAGTTCAAAGGAATAGATGTTCACTTTTGATTAACTGTACAAACTAATATATCTTTGAAATTTCAAGTTACAACTGCCTTAAACTCAATTATTTGTACTTCATCAATAAGAGGGCTATTTAAACTCAGTTGCTTATGCCTTAAATATTACCTTGATGAATTTTTAAGTTCTTCTGATTGTCCATGAAATAACCATTTAATTTCATCGGTATGTTTAAATACACATTTAAAATGAACTGACTGGCCTAATCTTGCCAAGATATCAGCAGGTGGTGATACAAGCAATGAAGAACTCTCACCTGTAAAATAAATTAATTAATTAAGTATTATAATACTCCTTTCACCCATAATAGGTTGAAATGAGGGAAATATAAAATTAAAATACACTTCTTAAAAGCAAATTTAATTAAAGTTTTATCTTTGAAAATGAATACATTTTTGCATAATTTGAGATTTTCAACCAACAAAACTAGAACACCATAAAACCCATTGACTGCATATTATTAACTGAAATGTTTGAAGCATGAAACAGCAGAAGATTTCTAATTTATTGATTATTTATGCACAAAATAATGCTTATTTCAAATATTTTATTTTCCAGAATATATTTCCTTTCAGTTTCAGAGTTGAATATGGAATACAATAAGACTCAAAACACTTACCAGGAATGGCCAACACAAAATTCTCACTGCTGTTCCTTGATCCGGCTTCATTTTTAGCATGACACCGATAAACACCATTGTCTGCAACCGTTGCATTTTTAACATGTAGCTTGTGCTTATTGATGATTATGTGATCAGATTTGAAAAGTTGCTCTGAATTTCTGCAATGAGAGAAGGAACTTTATCTAAGTATATTTCAGTTTAACAAAAAAAATTAAATTAAATTTTTACCGACCACATCCATATTCTTCTCTATCAAAAACTAATGACACCACCACATCATTTGCAACCTCCCACCAAATTTTCTTTACAGAATTAATAGGCATTCTAAATCTTACAGAAACACAAATTCAGAATTGTCTTCAGCCAGGATTCCAAGGATTTTGACCACTACCGTGACTATATGATCCAACCTCTGATACTAAACTTAATTTGTGGAATTTGTTCACCATCTCTTACAATTTATTGCAGAGTTTGTACCTGTCCATATAAAATGTTATGATATGAATACATAGGTGTCTAACCATAATGAGCAGTTTACACTACCTCAACTATAAATGTCCCTCAAAGATTGTGAAAGGTTTGTATTCCTAGGAAGACATAGTATATTATTATATATCTCATACTATGCATCTATTTAGTATAAATGTGAGTGTCTTTCTACCACCCTCCATAAACTTCATATTATCACAGACTTGAACTTTTTATACACTTTTAATTAATTATTTAAAAAATATTTTAATTTACCTGAACCATGAATACTGGATGTCTCCATTACCATCTGCTTTACATCTAAGATGAACATCTTTGTTTATTACATCATCTGGATTCTGTTTTTGAACCTTCACTTCTTGTCCAAGCCCTGGAAAAAAATTGCTAAATTATAATAGTGTATAAGACTTACTAAATAATGTATGTATAATTATGTTCTAACTTTCTAAAATCTTGCAGCTGTAATTATAGTTTCATTATATCTTTTTACAAGCATTGATTTACTGCATTTGTTTCTTCAGATTCTAAACATAACTATGCAAATTTAGATTTTTACTAACAAACACTATGTCTGTAGATTGTTTATAATTGAGTAATTTTTGCATTAATTGGTAATCCAAATATGATTTCTACCACAGTGAATTTGTTGACTTTTCACAAAGAAAAGACAGACCAATTTCAATTTAACTTTACATCATAATTATGCAACTCATCAGAAGGTACAAAGCAATATAAAAATACAATTGAATGCCTCCATAAGAGCCATTACAAATATTGGTTTTGTTCATGTTTAAAAGAAAAAAGTTTATATGAATTGTGATGAATCTTTAAAATTGCTTGAAACCTTGACACACCTCTGTGCCATACTGCTACTAAACCTGTTTTAATTGCTTGGTTAGAATCGGTTGGTGGTGGTCAGAAGCGATAATAAATAACTAGGACACTATCTTAAAGCATTATCTATTATCTGAAAATATTAAAAATTAAGTTCAGTGAACTAAGTACAAGGGGCCGGCCTCCTATGGTCTAGTGGCTAGAGTTGCTGCCTCACAACACAGAGGTCCCGGGCTCAAATCCTGGCCTTGGATGTTTGTGTCATGGTCACGGAAACCTAGATTATGGAAGTGGAGAGTCAATATGCTGACCAAATATCACTCCAAATTCGGAATGTGTAATATAAGATGACAGTCTGTAGTCAACCCGGTAGGCCAAGGCACCTCAATGGGCTGCAGAGCCAAGGAAGAAGTACCAGAAGTATATAAAATGGTTTATTAAAGCTATTTAAATACAAAATGCAAATACTTTTTGACTTCCTATTAAAATTGCAAAATAAAAATTTTGCCTCTTCTGTTTTAAAATACTAAATGTAAAAATATTCACATTTTAATTTCTGCAGGATGGACAAGTTGTCAGTTAATCCCAAACTGTGTTACGCGGGGCCTGAATTGGTGTTCCGCAAAAATTTGGAGTGATTGTATCCATACTGTGGATTGTCTCAATTTGCATCGAACGGGAGAAAATCGAATCACAACGTTGCGAACCAAAGAAACCCTATTCCTTGTTTCCCGCTACAATAGGAGTAACAAGTGTGTATGTGTTAAGTCAACCAGAATCCTGTGAGATAATTTTTTGTTAAATTAATATTAGTTAATAATTTATTTTACTTGACAATAAGCAGATATGACCAAGAATTAAGCCAGCTTTATACACCTTCGTTTGTGGAATTTAATTCAACAGAGTATAATTAATTGCAACTTTAGTTGCTACTTAATTCAGACTTCGTTCGCACCGAAATAGTTTTTTTTATTTTGGCCTAAAAACGAAACAGGTACAGAATTCAGATAAAGTTGAATTTCTTAAATATATAAAAAGTACGGTACCATCCATTTATGTTCGCTTCATGGCAAATCTTTTAACTCGTAGTTGGTTTAGAATAAGCCCCGTTATCATACGTTTCGGAGCCATGTTAAAAAAAGGCAATTCAATGTACTTATAAATATTTACATAAATATCTTCTGAACTCTTCAATAAATCGAAATGAAACATACACGAAAATATAAGTTAAAATTCCTGTTTCAATCTCATAATTTTTATTAAAATCCGTTAAGCCGTTTCGGAGCATAAACAGATCAAGAGTATAGGCAATCCGCATTCTCTCATGAGATTTTAACGCACGTATTGAAAAGAAACCTTCACGTAGAATTAATATATATAATATCGAAATGAAATATGCATAATATTTAAGTTAAGTTGATTTTTTAAAACCCTCAAGCTTTCATTGAAATCGGTTGAGCCATTTAGGAGCCCATTCGAGACAAACATACATACAAACACTTCAATGTTATTTATTAGTGTATATTTTGTGCGACAACATGGCTAGTGAATACAAAACACTTTTATTACATACTGAAGTGAGATGGTTGTCCAGAGAAAAAGCACTATTAAGACTTTCTGAACTTCGAAATGAGTTGTTGGTCTTCTTAAAGGCACTAAGTAATTCCGGACATCATAATGTTGAAGTTTTACCAAATCTTTCATGGTTGATTAAAGTCGCATATCTGACAGATATTTTTACAAAGTGCAATGAACTCATCATTACAAGGAGAAAGTATTACAATTTTAATACAAGATAGAACATGGGATCTTTAGTTGAAAAAACATACAATTTTGGATTTCATGAGTTGCATCTAACGATATTAATTGGTTTCCTGCCATACATAAATGTTTGAATGAATTAAATTTTAAAGTAGATCTACATAACTTGAAATCAACTCTTTTGCAAACTAGTAAGGACGATTTCTGGGTTCATAATACATTTTCTTTTTTGGTGCAATCTAATTGATGTAATCATTGAAATAAAAATACAACGATCAGTCTTTATGTGATTTCTGGGCGAGTTTGCCAGAAGAGTACCCCAATATTTTAAAACAAGCTATTATTGATTTACTTCCGTTTTCTACAACTTATTTATGCTAAGCTGGATTTTCTTATTATACTGCAATGAAGTCAAAGTGCCGAAAAAGCCTC
Organism: Eucriotettix oculatus; assembly: GCA_034510155.1. NCBI lineage: Eukaryota > Metazoa > Arthropoda > Insecta > Orthoptera > Tetrigidae > Eucriotettix > Eucriotettix oculatus. The sequence goes on along the minus strand of CM067376.1, from coordinate 132,742,388 downwards.
GACGCCACACCAGATATTAGAATTCAATTTTAAAATGTTGCGCCTGTTATCAACAAGTTAATTCAAGGACCCAAAATCATCAAAATCACTAAGTACTTTATTCATTTATATTATATTACAGGTTTATATTTAAAAATAATTACTAAATTAAATCTTGCTTTACTTTTTTACGAAATCTTAATCTTAAAAAATAAGGCAAGTGTACCGTTAGAGTGTGTTACCAAGTGTTCCATTGAAGAAAAAGTATGGGAAACCCTGGTCTAGAAGATTAGTAAAATAATGCATCATAAATTACGGTTCCAAGGATGATCTGACTAACTGTATAGCATAAAACAGAATTTTCGAGGTACCCGAGTACAGACGTATTCCAAGACTAATAATCAACAGAAAGCAATAATAGTATATATACAAATAGTAATCATCAGTGTTGATGCTTGGAAATTAAATTAAGATAAGAATAATTCCCAAAATATTTAATAATTTAAGGCCTACAAAACACGCAGAAAAAGTAATATGTCGGTTTCACGGGCATAGAAATAGTCAAGTTTTTTGGTCAATAACAGACTGCGACTTTGACTTTGACTTCCGAGTCCCATTAGTTCAAACACGAAATAGATAGTTCCCGTGAAAAACCTGGCCGAAGTAGGTAATGCACCCTGCGAAGCCACGAGAAATGGGGAAAACCTGATGAAATATGTGTATTTGGCTTTCACAGCAGACACAATTTGGAGGAGGTGAATGGAGCTCTGAGATGTGGGGCTGAGAAGCACCAAACATTTAAAAGGCAAATTTAGTTGGGTATTAGAAATTGTTTCAGACGTTGGCTGAAAGACTTTAGTGGTAAAGTATTGTAACGTAAAAAATTTCATTTTCATTTTTATCATTTTTGTATATAACGTTCGACAGACGGTAATTTAAATATTAAATCCATTGTATTTTAACCTTTTTAATATTAGATTACATCATTTTGTAACGAACTCATACCATATTTGCATGGGATTAATTACATATTTGATTTAAAAGAATTACTGAGTTTGTAACCCTAAAAAAGTGATTTTCGTATTGTAGATTACTTCTAATATAACGGTCAAACGATGAAACTACTATTGTTGCTCCATCTGTCTGCTGTTCCGCGAATCTACGTGTATCGGAAAAAAGATATTTCTTGTTTGGTACATCTTTCGGTAGTGCAGAAGTAGCAGAGATGGTGGAGGGAGATTTTTTTGATGGTCGGTCGCTGGATTTGATGGAGATAAGTCACGCCCTTTACGGTTAACAACACAGAGCTTGTTATTGGTTGACTCATTTAGAAAGAGGAACTGGTATTCTTTTGCTCTGAGTAAATAGGCAATAATTGTAGTTGAATCAACGTAGAAGAGATCTTGCGTGCGCTCAACTTAGCGGTCGTTTATCGTTTCATTTCCTGGGTCGGTATTGGTACTGCGCGAGACTGTATGGGGCCATTGGCGAGACATGACCTGAGAAAAAGCTCTCGGGTTTCCAACAGAGCGTAACGTTGATTTAGACGCGACTTTTTCGACGACTATAAGCTCTGTCATCAACTTCGATATTATACCCGGTTGGAAACCCGAGAGCATTTTCTAGAGCAAATACGCAAGGAAAGCCTACGATCCATGAGCCTTAGCCAAGTCTCCGGATTCAGTGGAAGCTGAGAGGCCCTCGACATCCAAAAATAGGTTGTTAAAATTATTTCCATAAAATTGGTAAGACTGAAACAATTTCTAATATTCTCTGTTAAATACTTTTATTTATAGTGTAATTAAAATTAGAAGCCAATTCGAATTTGTTTTTGAGAAATTGGTTTCGCGATCAGAAAGCTTAAGATAAAGGTCGGGACAAACAGCACTGCCGAAGAATCAGTTTTTTCTATACACATTCGTATGGGCTGTATACGAAATCCATGTGGCACCATTCAGTCCCTCAACACGGAACCCCCCCATGTATCTTCTAATTTTAATCGCACTTTAGTCAAATTAATGTGCGGTTGAACCATAAATCACGAACTTAAAGGGGGTCAATACAAACATGCTTTCTTCTTTGCGCTCTGTCAGACTCCTCTTTACTGAGCAACTTGAGAAAATAATCTAAGAAATAGAAAAGCGCGCCTCCGACCTCACGCTGACATCAAACATATACATGATCGAATAAATTCACGAATGACGTGAATAATGGTCGAATTAAAACATCTCCCACGATGCTTTACCACACGTTAACGGAAAATGTGTATTGATAATGTGAGTACACGCGGGTTTGCATCAGCCCCGAAATGCTTGTTCTGACAGTTCTGACCTCGTCAGAAAACAAAAAGAAGTTTCCGAAATCCAGGTTGTTTGCTTGATTATCGAAAAACCATTGAGAGAATTCAGCCCGGGAGGATGATCAGAGGCGCCCTTTTCATATTCTATTTCTCAGTTTTCGATTATAAAATTTCTCAGTAACGAAACGTCTCTGACAAAAATAATGTTTGCATTTGTTTGTTCACGTTTTATGTGTTTTAAGATTTCATAAATGAAACTCGAAGATAATTGAGTTTAGTACTTTATTCGGCCATCTCCACTCTAACACAATTACCAATAACATTCCAAATAAATAAATCGACTACACTAGCATATCGATAAATTATTTTCTCTTAACAAATATTTACAATTTAAATTTTACCAAATTTCAAATTAAGTTTGAAAACAGATTTAACAACTCTTCCTGAACGAATAACTACATTTGACGACTGTCCAATATTACAATCTTTCTTGCAGTGATCTTGAAATATTGACTAGTCTTCCGTTTTTCTTTGAGTAATTCTTCTCATCTTTTAAGACCTGGACTGCATTGTTTGAAGATGTGTCCCTTGGAAACTCAACTTCTGTACTGGGTTGTAAATCTTCAGGAGTCTTTCCGAGATATTGACTAATCGTTTTATCATCTTCTGTCAGCAATTTTTATGACATTGGCGCGACTTCCTTTGGCATTCCAACAGTTTTTCTGATGCTTCCATAGTCGAACAAGTTGCTTCTGAAGTTTATAGTTATAATGGGCATTTCCTTTTTGGCTAATCATTTTTTCCCCACTTTTTCTAAAGTTTAAGAAAAACGTATTAAATATTCCCACTAACCCGTTGTGAGTGGCGAAATAAATATTAACCAAATAATATCGGCACAACGCTACGAGCTTCCTGTCACATCATGGCGTCGCAACCAGTGGCTTTAAGTGTGATAAAAGAGGACAAAAAATTCAGCAATATAACATTCAACGAATGAATATTATTCATTATTAAAATGACCGTAATAGGTTCCTTGTGAACAGAGCCTCCACTGGAAGAAGATTTGGAGCAAGTACAAACTAAACGATACGGTGACATTTTCTGTCCACCTGCGTAATGGCCTCAATTAATGTTAGTTATAATTAAATGAAGTGATTAATTCTTGAGTTAACCGTGCGTTTGTACAGTCTCGGGAGCTGACGAGTCCTCTAGAGGACCCTTGGGTTGTACACAGACAGCGCTGGGCGTAAACAAGAGCCCTGCGATGTTTGCTTGGAGGGAGCTTGCCGGAAGCATGCGGTAAACAGACATCAAAAGCGGCGGCGCTGCGGTCAAACAAGCCCAGGTAGGTGAGTGGGCCAGGTCAGCCAACCTCGACAAAATTTCCATCATCCATTGATTTCTTCACAACGGTGGCATTTTGTGCAATTTCACACTCGCCAAAAACACACAACTTCCAAAGACACAATGACAGTAATGCCAAATAAACTTAATGGACTAACTTCTTAGATCTCGTACTGGATGATTAATTAAACTGAACTGCTCGAATTAATCAATCAGCAACGAAACTCATCTTAGGCACATGCAATAAGAACTATCTCCAACTTCAACTGTTTAAAAAGTAAGGAAACCAAATTCCTTTTCATATTTTCATTTAATTTGTCATGTGGTAATTCAAAAGGAAAATACAACATTTCGCCTTCTCAAAAATGGACAATACTTCAAGTGTGGAAGTCTATTAAAAAAGCCATTAATTGTAGTATTTTCGTGGAACATACTCTAGTTTATTTATGACAAAGGGGCCAATCCATATGAAGAGAACCAGTAAGGTTTACCTGAACATTTTTTTATTTTTGAGTTCTTTATGTTATTATATAGTAAATGAGTTGAAAACAGGTTTCAATATTTCTTATTTTAAAAAATTAAAAAGTTCTGTTTTTAAAGATTTCTTTAAATAAAGGAAATTTATTTAGGACGTCGTACTCTATCAGTAGTAAATTGTCTATCACATCTTTTAAAAGTGTTAAGAAAATTAGCTGAGGTATTTTATTCCTTCATTGAAAATTTAAGCCTCAAAAACGCGATTCCAACTTTGGTAGCCATTTTCTCTTGCTAGGATTAATTTTAGGCTATTGTATTTGGACTTGAATTATAGAAAAAAATGTTCTGGAAGTATGATGTGTTTTTCATTCCTGTACCCAGTCTGAAGATATTTAATTTGTCGCAAATGTCTGTAATGCCTAAAATATGCCCCCAAAATTCTTTGATTCTTCCATTGCCTAAACTGCTCATACACAGTCTTCCATAGCGAAAATCATTTCGTAAATACCGCCATTGACACCCTGTACGTAATACATCGCAACTAAACAAAAATGCCCTCCTCAAAGAAACGGATCAAGATAAAAAAAATTCTAAGTCTGGATTGAAGTAGTTATTTACTATACAGTAACATTAAAAAATCATACAAACCAAAACTGGTTTTTTTGATCACGTCATATGCTTTGATCAGCGTAGTCTATTTCACAATGTACAGCCAATACATTTACTCATTAATATAATTTTTTTGATCACGTCATATAGTTTGATAAACGTAAGCTATTTCACAATTACATCCAATACATTTACTCTTTAATGTTATTTGTGATCATTAATCGGAGTTTATTGATTATTAAAATAATAAAATTTGAAATGTATACTTCAACAAAGGAAACAAGCCTAAAGTATACTAAAAAAAATCATCGCACTGAATAGTATCCAGTTTTCTGTCTTGGAAAATATACCATCAGTTATCAAACAGTTACCGAATAAGCAAATTCATTTTAAAACTGAGCTAACAGCCGTTCTCCTTGACAACACCATTTATTCACTTAAAGATATTAATAGAAGGATATGAGATGTAGAGATAATATTTGGGTTATTATTGTTCGGGGTTTCCATTGTCCAGGAAGAAGAAATAAGCCCGATGTTCGGAACAGTAAAAAACTTTCATGACTGCAACACAATAAACCAACAATCTAAAAAACGGGAGAAATAATAGTAAACTGAGCACACGATCACTCGTTAAACCTAGTAAATTCAGTCTAGTTAGAATGTAAATAGTCACCAAGAACTAGTCAGTTTAACAAAAAGTTGTACTCCCTGACTCATTCCAGATCCTTGAAGCATCGCTTCCATACAGAATCTATGAAGTTGGTATGTTATTATACTTTATAAAAGGTCTTTGCAAATCACGAATAAATAGGGCAAATCTATCAGATGTTTGACTTTAATATTATTCAAGGAGAAGAAATAACAACCCAACGGTTTCCGATGAAATAATTGGAGAGTCAGAAGAAGACTTGGAAACCATAATAAATGGCATGGACGTGGTCCTCGAGAAAGAGTTCAATATGATGATTAATAGAGGTAAAACCAAGGTAATAGAGTGTAGTTTGGGAAAAAGTGGATTAACAAAGACTGGGATTTTTGAAGGGAGTTAAGGAATTCTGTTACTTGGGAAGTATAGAGTAGACGTAAAGAGAACAGAATATTTACAAGAGAAATACAAAAGTATTTAAAATAGGCTACGAAAATGATATGTACTGTATAAGATAATTTAGCTATAAGGAACTGAATTGATGTTTGATAAAAAACATAGTATGTGGTATTTATTTCTCAACATTATCTCCTAATTCTGCTATTTAATCAGAAGGAAACGTTTCTGCTAAGCAAATAGGTGCTATTTAAAAAAATTTAACTTTCCTAACAAATTAATATTTAAAAAAAGTTTATTTTCCGTAATAACATCACTTTTCTTTAAAAAATCTTTGTTCTCAAAAAAAAATCTTCAGTAGATACTACGTTCGTAGATGTTACCTATGACGTATGTAGCTTACGTTGCTTCTAGTATTTATAAACGAAATGACCCGATGAATTAAGTAACGTGAAAGTATATCCCGTAAAACTTCAATTAAAATGACGAAATAAAATTTTAAACTTTGAGGTGGTGACGCGACAAAAATATGCTTTATAATTAATAAAATAATGAAGCCCACAAAAAGTACATAATACTTCCACCGGGCTTATAACGATAGTCATGATCATGCAAATACTAAATGTATGCCAGCATCTTTACAACTTAATAATAATTTTGATAAGATGAGGGAAGGAAGAATCATTCCTTATAATGATACTTGGGGGGGGGGGGCGACACAGAAAGAAGTGGTAAATCACTTATAAATCACAACATCGATAGGTTTTTAGATGAAATGCACCCTGACGTTAGATAGAAGAAAAAGAAATAAAAAAAGTTATTGAAGAATGTGCTGATGGAAAAGATCATGCCAGGCTAAATATACTAAACTTGACTGTTATCCTTATACAAAGCTTCCGTAGAAAAACCCTCCACCCTGGGTGGAAGTTATGAATTGGATACAGTCTGAGACAGTTGATGACACATCCTCATTACAAATGGCCGGTCTGGAATTCCCACCGTTGTTGAGACTAAATTATGAGACAGGGACATCTGCTACGACACAAGCGGAGGGAAGGGATACAAGATCGGTATTAAGCAAGAAAGCAGCCGGTCGATCTCGAGGAGTGACTGTAGCTTACAGAACTTTTTGGAGCTCCCCTTTGAAGCCGTGGTGTTTAATGTCTTCCAGCCGGTGCGTCTACAAACAGTTTCCCTTCGATATGGAAACATTCGTGCTACCTTCCCTCGCACACCACGTACTCACGTCCAGAACTAAGCTCCGTTAAACACAAATTCACCGTTTAATTGTCAAATAAAATGCTCTTGGATGACAGCATTTTCAAAAATATTCAATCGTTGACATACATTAAATTTTTTGTTAAACGTAGTAATGAAATGTATATTTTTAATATTTCTTAATTTAAAAGACGAATAACTTATTTTATGAAACGTCTAAAATGTGGCTCAGGTCGCAGTATATCTGTTGAGACTAAGGAAAAATCAGATTCATTCGTGGGAGCTCTTCATAGTTATCTGGACTATCATTTCCTGCAAATGAAAGACAGTAAATTATTTCCCTAAGCTTTTGGTAAAAAATACGAATATTAGAAGGTTGTATTCGAAGATCACAATTCAGTTTTCAGCACCTCTAAGCCTGAGCATTGTTTGAAAGCAAATCTTCCTTCTTTAATTAATTCTTCCCACTTTTGATCAATTCACTCATTCCTAAAACATTAGGCCGTGAAAAATGTGATCTAGTGAAATAGTAGGTGAGCCTGTGCTCAGGCTACACATTTGATGGAGAAGTCTAGTACCTAGCGGGGAGTCGACTCTGATAGCTCAGTTGAAAGGACCACCGTGTGCCAAGTTGAGGTCCCGATATCTCTCGCTCCAGTCGAGATTTTTCCACCTTGACCCTTCGGTTGCGCTTCTTTTGAAAGCTATTCTTCTGTTCAAGAATCCTAATATTATTTATGATTCGTTATTTATATCACTAGTGGATGTAAATATTTTCCTCTTCTGACTATTGACACAATATTTTTGATGAGAGTTAAGGACAATTGTGTGCGATAAATATTTCCTGAAGCCTCCACCGTTATTTTCCCACGTGAACTCGTTGCCTTTCTTGTTAATTCTTTTCCAAGAGATGTTACCTACTTTTCTCGAGGCTGACGAGAATAATTTTGTTGTATCAAAAGCTGAATATGAGATAATCTATTAATAGTTTAGTGAAAGAGTACTGTATGCATGAAAATTATGCAGATAGATTTATAAAAACTTCTTGCCAGAGTATTACTTGGAACATGTCCTATTTTTACTGTTAGTAATAGTACTTATCAAGTGTTCTGCCTACTGGAAGGCCTTTAGACTTGGTCCGTATAATAGAGCCTCATGAGAAGCAAATTTTAGAGGATGTGAGAAGACTCATACGTAATTAATGGCTTAATTTACATAAAATTAATCTTTCAGATAACTTAACGCGTTTATTGCGTTATCAATCAAATTTAAATATTTCGTAACATATTTTTCAAAAGAATTAAACTAATGACCAATTCACAGACAATCTTATTTTTATTTATTCATACGACGTTTCGTCCACAATTTTGAGACTTCTTCAGGCAAATACACATGGAATCATAATTACTTGCAAAGTTAACTACAGACAAAAAATTTATAGCCAATTATAAATTTAAATAAATTATTTCGTTAAAATACATTAAGTTTTTAATTTAATTATTCAAAAATAATAATACAGAAGGTATGCATCCATCCAAAATTAAAGTCTGTATTATTTATATTTTAATGCAAAATAAAACAATTTTTATTTTAACGAAGTATTGTCAATTAAAATTTTTAATTCTTTGTATTTTTTTGTCTGCAAGCTCAGAAGAAATTGCGTATGTCTTAACCCGAAGAACTCCCAAAATTGTGGAGGAAACGTCGTATGAATAGAGTAAAAAAATATACCTGTGAATTGATCATTAATTTAATTCTATGTGTTTCAAATTAATTTTTCTACAGTATAAAATCCTCTTCACCACAGTATAAGATTCCAAATTGATATATGAATACAATTAATTTCTTCACATTTATATAAACATTATTTACAATATTTCAATTGATAATTTATAATTTCATATTATCATTCAAATTGGTACAAAGTTTCTTTCTCCTCGGTAGACCCTGTCTTGAGCTTTTCCTACATCACCCAAGAATTTAAAAGTTTGTCATACAACAAGACGTGTCACTGTAAAACGCACTGATTTGGCATTTACTTTTTTGTTTCATGGTTAAAGTTTCTTTCGTTAGCTCCTTCATTACTGAGGAAAATGTCAGGTTAGTGATAATTTCAGTATGCTATTATTATTTTATTCAGGATGATTATATGACGTTTACTTCCGTAGGTCATTTCATGAATTGGCTGGAGCTACTAGGGAAGGTGAGATTCCTCGTCGTGCAGCTCCAAGAAGTGTAATTTCCATTATTTGTGCTTATTTGTGCTTCTGCTTGTGTGTTTGTGTATTTTAGTGTGCGTGTTGTGTTTCTCGTTATTTTATACTTCTTTAGTCTAGTTAAGGATTAAAGGATTTTTTGCGGTTAAATATGTTAATTTGTTATATAATTATTTTTTACTTGATTTAATGTATGACTTATCCATATTCTTTAACCAAGGATTAATGCAAATAACAATAAATCTAAATCTTTTGGAAATTCGTCACAGGCGTGCAGAATGCGTGTACGTTATTATTTTGAAGTGTAAAAGTCTGCTAGATTTATGAATTAATGTATTCTACAATTTATTCTATAATCTATACCAATAAATAAACTTTAAGTGTCATGTTTGTCTCAAATAGGTTCCGAAAATGGCTCAACGGGTTTCAATGAAAATTTGAGGGTTTTAAAAAAGGCAATTCGTGCATATTTCATTTCAATAATGATATTAATATAATTTATAGATTTTTATTATATTAATTTTAGACAAATATTAATTCTACGTTTCTTTTTCATACGTGCGTTAAACTCTACCAATGAATGCGGGTAGCCTATACTTTTGATATTTTTATGCTCCGAAACGGCTTAACAGATTTCAATGAAAACTTCAGGGATTGAAACATAAATTTTAACTTCAATTTTCGGTGTGATTAATTTCGATATCTTGAAGAGTTCAGAAGATATTTATATAAATATTTATAAATCTATTGAATTGCTCTCTTTTTTAATTTTATTTTTGGTTAACAGGCTACATGAGGGTGATCCTGAAACAGGTAACTCCCCTTTAATTGCATAGAAACGTATGATAGCGGGACCTGTTCTAAACCAACTGCGAGTTATAAGGTTTTCTCCTGAAGCGATCATAAACAGATCATACCGTACTTTTTATATATTCATATAATTAAACTTTATCACAATTCTGTTGTTTCGTTTTTAGAGTAAAAAAACAAGAAATATTGCGGCGTGAACGTAGTCGCGGGAGTTAGCTAGTGAGATAATAATCCGCTTTAAGTATGAGCGCTAGTGAAATCATTTTATCATCTCTTTGTGAATCAAAAACTTTCATTGCTAATAGATATAATTATTCATGTAAGTAAATAAAGGAATCCTACGTAGTGTTTCCCTTCCCCTATTAATCATTGTATCTGTAACGCTGGTGAGGATTTGTGTGGTTTGTTTAGCTCAGCCGTAACCCACGCTGGCAAACTAAACAGAAGTGGGATTGTAAAACCATCTTTTCCGCACGGCAGAGCGATTAAGCAGTGCGTTTGTAACTGCATTTAGGAGCTGGAAAGTGAATGATGAAGATGATTAAAGAAGCGCGGTAGGCAAGCAGAGATAGGACGGAAGGCGTGGAAGCTCCATTAGGGAGATGAGCGCCTTTGTGGTCGGATATCCTCGCTTCACGCTCTTAGCCGCACCAGCATTCAGCAGCTATGGCTCGTTACTAACAGTAATAAAGGCAATATCCATACACTTCCATCTCTGCGTGAAACTAGAAACTCCTTCCGTCTGTGGTCAACTTCTGTCCACAGTCAGTCTTTAATTACCCATGGCCTTTGTGAAACTTCGACGAGAAAGACACAAATATTAGAAATGGAACATAGGAGTAGAAAGAAAACGGGGTACCTAAAGAAGAAAATTGTAGCACACATCGAGACCTAATTTTTCATTATACTTTATCAGAATCTCTTAAATCTAGGTCGTGAAATTGTGGAGATTTAAGAAATGACAGACCTTTGACAAATAATAACATTCTGCGCGACTTTGACGTAAGAAAGCAAACCACTCACGACAAATGGAATTAAATATTTTATTGAAAAATACGGCAGAATAATTCTATCGAAATAAAGGATCTGATATTTTAAAAAGAATCATGCAAATTTCTAAATTAAAATTGTAACTCAAAACTAATTAAATAAATGTAACTTTCTTGCTCGGTCAGCTGGAATCTTATCTCGCAAAAACGCACAAAAAACGCCAGTCCATTCAAGGAAAATTATTAGAAAGTTTTATGATGTGAGACATAAGCTTCAAATAGATCAAGCCGCAACTTAGTGAATCATATCACTTTCCACCTTGAGTTGTATTTCAGCTTGAATAGAAAAAAAAATTGTGATTAAGATAGTATGTTTTTCTCCTGAATTCAAATATGATATCGGATTTCACAGCTTTGGAAGGTTTCCGAGATATAATTTATAATTTAAAAGACCCTCCCAGAAATAATAAATGGCGATTTTCTGCTCCATTTTACCGGTGGATCATACCTCTGATCGGCCAACAAATAGCCTTATTGCCGCTTTTCCATAGCTGAAACCTCAATATGATCCTGTTCGCGGTGCTCGTCGCTCATTGCGCCAAGATATTACGGGAAGAAATATAGGTGCGAGTGTATGAAATGTATTTTGAATGAGGTATTACAACATAAATTTTGGTCAGTTCATTGACAATATCGCAGTCAATTTTCGCCTGTCGATTTCCCCAAAAGACTTATTTTAATCCTATTATTCTGGTCGGTTATTGTTCGATCATCAACAGGGATGCTTCACAGGTGAAATATAGCGGAAAATCGGCATTTCTTACATTATACGTGAATCAGAATGCTTGAATATTGCGTAGTTAATTTAAAATTATGAAACCCTGCATCTAGAAAACCTGGCGTAATGCAAATATATATATATATATATATATATATATATATATATATATATATATAATAAAATGAATATCGTAGAAAAATAGTCAGAATCACATTTACCTTTGATGAGATAAAAGTATTTGTTTTGTTCCCGATTGCAATGGGAAAAGTAATTGAACTTTTAAAAAACGTGGCTGATGGATAAATTCTGAATACATATTTGCAAATACGATAAAAACTGGTTTAAGTACAAATTCTGGTACTCGCCAGATATAAATCGTGCTGTCCTGTTTTTTCAATATTCATCCATCTAACAAATATCCAAAATATATTTTTCAGTATAACGGGTCATTTAAAATATAATGTTTGTTATAATGCCTTTTAACAATGAATGATTCATGCAGCTTGCTTGGAACGGAGGCCAAATAGCAATTTGATTAATGCTGATCAATATTGGCACTTCCCCTTTCACACACACACGCCCTTGTTCCCCCTGCCATCACTACCAAATTTCGTCTAAATTGTAATCATGGTAATTACATTTTCATAGCCGGCGCTACGTTTAAGAATCTGAATTAGTTAATTGAGGACCACGAAAATAATTTTATTGCGGTTTCATATTTTATGAACGCTGAATAGTCTCACGGGACACGGGACGTAATTAGTCAGCTACAAAAAGGATGTACAATACAAAACTAATGCCCTGACAACATAATACATGTCCATACGACTGCGAATACGCGAACATAAAATACATATGTGTTTGTACGCCTAGAAAGCTACGTCGGTTTCCAATAAAATTGTTGTCAATATATATGTACAGAGTAAGTAGAATAATTATATGACTCCGGAAAGAAAAGGAGGTTACGATTTGGAACATTTAACTGAATATGTAGAGGACATAAACATTATGAATGTATCCTAAAACCTCCGCGCGAATATTTTTTCTACTTTCTCGAAAACAGGTTTGTCTGTTAAATAAAAGTTGAGCATTCACAAAAGAATGAAAAATTCTAACAAAGATAACACAATGCCAGCTTGTCATTTTTAAGTATATATTCAAAATAATTAATTTGCTGAAGTAATATTTCGTACACCCGCGTCATTTTATATGATTTAAAAGTTATAAATTATTTTAACGCATCTATATCTGCAGTTTCCATTGGAAACGTTTACTCTGCTGATGTCACAGCAAAAGAAACTCTTCAACAATCAAAGGAGTAACGTACTAATTTTTCAACACATGCTTTACCCAAAATCGTTAATGACAAAACGTAACTGTCGCAAGTTTGTCAGAACCGATTTTTAATAAATGTAAAAACAACAGTAAAGGCACGAAGATATAAATATTAGAAAATTTGGCGATGGGCCTCTTCAATTAAGCAGTAATGTAAAATGACATATTGTAAGAGCATTCGTTCGAAACAATTTCTTTTTGACTCTGTTCTGACAGAACAGTTGGCCTTTATTTTGAAACTGAAATTCTTTACATATGTATCCTATAAAATTATACAAGCCTGTATCACAGACAATTTTTTTTCAACAAAAAAAGCGCAGGCAATCGACATATTAGATAACTGCATGTTTGACCCTAACATAATTTAAGATTGGCCCATTTAAAAAATGTAGAAGTTTTAAAGGTGCGTGTAAAATCACCATTATACTGCTAAACCTAAGCTGCTTTAAGGAGTGAGACTTAAAGACTTTAAAATTAGTTGGTTTACTCTTTGAGCTGTTACTTTCATTAATGCGTAGTATCAGACATGAATTGAATAACGAGCGACTCACTATTGCGATTTTTTTTTTAGAAAAATAAACCTTATTTATTCATGTTCTAAATTAACAGGAACTCGCATAGATTACGAGAATTCGAAACGACAAACTTTTACCATTTTTATATACATTCCTTTTTTTCGAGACATAAAAAAGGCTGAGGATGAAGTGTGATGAAAATAAAAAAAACGCGTGAAACAGTGAACACTAAAAGTGACGGTCGATGAAATGAATAGAAAACAGGATACTAATATCTCCATAATGATTTGAGCCGTGAAATTATATGATTTGGCGAGTGACTTAATAACTTTAAAGACAGGCAGTCACATTGTTGAATCTTTATAAATTCATGATTAAGATGAGAAGTGATTCTGCTGAGAGACTGCGAAGAGAGGAGAGAGAATAGGGCTGAGGGAACAATGGCACTCCGACGCCGAGCCGCGCCGCGAGGAGCATAAAACTTTATAACCAAACATCGACCCAGCGTCTCCATGGCAACGCTCTCCACACCTCACCCAGCCCGCCTAAAACCAATTAATCTAACGACGCGGATACATATCCAAAGTGCCCTAATTAAGAGCACTTCCTAAAAACGTCGCCTACCTTTTTATTTGGCCGGATAAATCGAAGATTGCTGCGCTCCACTCCATTAATTGCGTCATCAGCTGCCATTTTGTGCACGCCAGGCGACGACGTAAAGACGCGGCTTCTCAGCGACATCTTCTATACAACAGACGCTGCTTCCTCAACACAATATGAGCTGGATGTAGTAATACCACAATATGTAATTTGAAGTTTACGGACGTATTAACTTCAGATCAATAAAATTGCTAATAAATATGAACTGATATAATTCCACACAATAATAAGTGAAGACTATAAGAATCAGACCCGTAAAAGATGAAAAGGTATTGATATCCACGAAATGGAAGGTTAAATATTACGTTGTCAACATTTGATGCACACCAGGAAATGTCAAATTAACTTAACTAAAAGGCCGTTTCTGGAATATGACTCTTTTCTAACAACCATACAAAACGGAGAACACGACAATCATTTAGAATGACTAGTACTATCTCACAATTGCCAAGAAAAAGCCTCCTATACATGCGATAACAATTCTAAGTCTTAACGAGTTAATTATTCAAAATATTTTTTAAAAAAGTGGACCTATAACCGAAGAGGACTAATTTATATTTTTAAAAAATGAGAGTGTCGAATTAAGAAGAATCTAGACACAGATGAGCTATCTGCGGATCTTTAATAACTCTTTAATACAGTACAAAATCAATAAAATGATTAAAGTCCGTTGGTTTTCCCGGTGAATAGATTTGAGAAAAGTTTCACGAGTTCCCACCCGGGATAAATCTATGAACAAGGACGTTTCAACAACTGTGACTGCGGAGAGTCCAACAAGAAGATGTTAGTGATAGCTGTCGAAACGTCGTTGTTCGCGAAGTTTTCAATAAATGATTACAAGTTGTTTTAATAAACGAAGGGCGGGATTGGAAATGTTAAATGGATCGCATAGTAGGAATTGAAACTATGAATCATGGAAGAAAAATCTCAACCCGGCCGGGAAGCGAATCCGCGACCTGTGTTCGATTCTTCCTTCATTGTTTCATTATCTCATTTAGCTATTAGCATGATTTAATGGTAGAGTTAAAAGTTTGTTCAAATAATAAAGTATGTACAAAACATTCATTTTTAAGTCCGACTTTGATTTTGTTTCGTCTACTTATTGGAGTATCCACGGTAAAACTGTACAATAAAACGCTTTGACCACATAATAAAGAAATTTTCTCACATACACATTCCACCTCAAATAAAAAAATAATAAATTCACTTTTCAGTTTCATGTTAAGTAATTCAAATAACATTTATAGGTTTGGCTGTGTTCATGATGTGATACAAACAAATATGATTCAAAAATAGACTCCTAGGTAAATGAAAAAGGAATTTTATATCTTAAATCAAAAAATTTAATTATAACTACAACATCGTACTCCGAGGCAATTAAAGTTATTCATGAACTGTACAACGTTGTGCGCAAAAATATTCTTAAAAATTTATTGGTGCCCTTAACAGAGTGATATGAAACCTAGCAAAGTGACAAATCATATGAAATCCCATGAAACGATTTTAAAATGATGCCGAATTGAATTCTATACTTTATATAAGAATATAGAATTTCAGTTTTATCGTCTTCGTTTCTTTTTGACACTTGTTGAGTCGGAAAAACACTGAATATGTTTAGAGATATATTCAATCATTTGATGCAATTGGCTATAGTCAGGTTTACTTGGCATTAAATGACACACATGAACTTTTAAATGCTGTCCTTTAATTACAAAAAACTTTTCTCAATCATTAATAGATTTTATGTTTCCCATCTTTAACGTTATCATGCATTTTATGTATTTCTGAGCTTCATTAATTACTAAGGTTTGACATGAATTAACCGAAGGCTTTGGTAATCCTCAACTAACATAAAGAGAGGGAGTTCAAGTATGTTGAAAATCATAGAAATAGTTGAATATCATGAAACCAAATAATCAACATGGAATTCATTTACTTTTAAAATAAAATATATTGACCACTTTATCTGTCTTTGTGATAAATTTCACTGTTTACAAGTAAGCCCACTGAATTGTTTAACAAAGTACTCTGCCGTTATTAGCACACAACTAAATATTTTCTAAACTTTTAAAATTCAGAACAACTTAGAGAAGCTCTGTTTTCTTGGGACATCAAAAAAATTGAATTATCAGATGTCTCTAAAGACCAAAGTATCTGATGCCATAAAAGTATCACATCACTGAAACAGCAAAATTCAGAAAGTGGAATAGTATCGAAATATATTCGAACGACAAATTGATAATAGAATTTTGATGTAGTTGAATACGAAATACCTCAAAATTTTCCCACGAGAGTTTAACAAAAACAGTAAGTAGCGTCAGTAAATTTTGAGCGACCAGTCAAAAGTGAGAAAAAAAGGATTTAATCATTAAATGGAATTGGAGATTCAGACTAGATTATGAATCGCACCTTCATGCAGTATAACAAAGTATTATTCATAAATGTGTAGATAATACGTTGCTCAAAAAATCGTTTGCGAAATAATGTTGAAAATTGCTTAATATGAACAAAATGTATTATATATATATATATATATATATATATATATAAAACAAAAGCTTCATTCTTACGGATTAAAACGTGCCCATTACATGCAATGCGAACACCGAACACAGGTTCCTTGAGAGCAAGGGAAGTTATAAATAGAAAGTTTGAAAGACAGAAACTCATTAAGAGAGAGCTTCAGACCCTGCAACCTAAAGAAGATAGAAGAACGCGAAGAAAATTTCCCAAGAAGATGTATGTAAAAGTTGAAACTCAGAGGGTACCTTAATACTTCTAGTATGCTGCAATATTTCATTAGTTGTGAAATTAATGTCAATAACATAGCTGTACGAAGAGAGCGGTCGTTATATTTAATAAAGTGACCGATAGTATTTCGCAAAATCTGTAAATGGCACGTAGACGAGTAAAATCAGAAGAATTTGTTGTGATATGGCACAGAATTACGTTCCTACGCTTGGGATTTTTTTTATTTATTTAAGGTCGCATAAACTATGAGGTCATTAGCGACCAAACTGGCAACAGGTTACAAAAAGTGAATACTGAGCTTGTTATATTGCATCAGAACAAATGACTCTTTCTTGGTCGTCCGGTGAGTGGTTGATCTGGTCAGGGTTGTCTTCTACGAGGTTCCGGTGTCTATCTTCAAAAAGAGTTGATAAGGTGCTCCATTGGAGGAGGTCTATTTGTATACATGTGGGAGTGTGTTAATTTGGAGTGACCGGATCTTACTCTAGAAAGAACTACTTGATCTCTTCTGGATGCCTTTTCGGGGAGGAGTTGTCAACTAATTAATGGGTTGTACTTGACTTTAGAAGCAGCCAATTTTGATTCCAGAGATGGGCTAGTTTTGGAAGGGTGTGTTTCCGTACTGTGTTGATGTAATTAGGAAAAGGAGAGGGGGGAAATTGAGTGGCGGATTTTGCTAACTGGTGGACGGAGATGTTCTCTTTTATTCCCTGGTGTGCCGGGATCCAGGCCAATACGATATTCTTTTCTGTTGTTTGGAGTAATGATTGCGGATAGCTCTTGGGAGTTGTCTTCATTGGCGATGGTTTTTAAAGCGGAGAGTGAGTCTGAGAGGATTAAGTGGTTCATTTTGGGAGACGAAGTACAGTGGTCTATAGCAAGCTTGATGGTGTAGGTTTCTGCAGTGAGGATGGAGGAATGGGGTTAAGTGTGTATTGTGTTTTTTTCTTCATTACGGCGAGACCATCTTTCAGTAACTTTTTCACAGGTACCTAAATTTATATTATTTTTAAAAAATCAGCGGGCTTGTATCGTATGTTGTCATAGGTCACGCACGTTTCAACATGGCGGAAATTGGACAGCAAAGCCTGTGAATGTAGACACTTTCGCTTACATTTCGAACTTCGTACCATCGTATCACTACTTCTTGTTCCGTGAAGAACGAGTAGTGAGGACATGAGTCTTATAAATGATGGAGTGATCTACAGTATTGGGAGAAATGTGTGCAGGCAAACTGAGGCAAAAGCAAAAAAAAGTAGAATAGACCTAATAAATACAATCTCCGATACTAAGTGTAGTGTTAATGAACCTTTAATATATATTGAGAAATAAAAGCTCGAAAGATAGACACAAGTTGTTTCCAATAAATCAGTGTGAAACTTTAAAAATTATGAGATGGGACTTATTGAAACAGCAAACAGAAAATTTTACATTCTGACTTAATTGTAGCGTAAATGGTGTAACGCGAGAGCGGCCTGGACATCGACACTGCCTCTCAACGCTGCTTCACCATTTTTCCGACGAGCTCTCGAAGCTTTAGCGCCGTTTCGGCAGCTTACAACGTATTTCGTTCTTTGCATGTGTAATTAATTAAGGCCGGGCGCAGCGCTAGGAAGCTCCGTAACGAGCGAGGTGCCGTAATGAGAGTTTCAGTCTTGAGTTTTAATTATGCGCGGAGACGGCCGCCGGAGATCCTTCAATGCACTTCCAAATTCGACGCCAAACTGAAACACTCTAACGCCCCGTCTCATTATGCCGAAGCAGTGTTGGCCAATTAGCAGATCTAACGACACCTCTCGGAAAAATTGAGCATATTTGTCGGCGAAGCTAAAGTAAGGGCTCGATTTTCAAAGGTTTCCACCGAGTAGACGATATCAATATTATCCGGCGAGTCAGGAATTTTTTGATCACGGGTCGTAGCGAGGAATCGTGCTTGGCTCAGCTAAGTTAAATGAATGGATTTGAATTTGAATGTCTAATACCCTTAGCACACGGTACAGGATTTAGGTGTTTCTGAATAAACGATAGTTATTATAAGTTAATTTTTAGACGCAAAAGTTTCCTCTATTTATATACTAAATACTAGCTACCTAAATGAAGAGCTGTTTTTGTACCTTTCCTTTGTACCGCACTTCAGGCGTCTTTCAAGTCCACAACCCTAAGCAACCTCATTTTTATCTTATCCTGCAATGATAACATCAAAATCACTAATTAACGTATAGCATTTCACCAATTGCGCCTTTACATTTTCATGTTAATAAATGCTGAAAATTTTCTAAATGCTGTTTTTCATCCTCAGGCATTGTTATTAGCCACATTTGTTGACATTCTGTCAAAGGATGTTTCCTACACCAGCCGAAATTCCTTAAAGTACGATTAAAATTTCAAAATTTACAAAATCATTTCTTTGCACGTCGAATGACTAAGTATTTTCTTATAACGAACTTAAATAACAGGAAACATCACAGATAATCCCTTATATATCTGGCAATAAGTACCACCAAAGTAATACTTCACATTTATACGTCAGCAAGTTGTTTATGAATATGGAGCTAAAGTTGAAAGTATAAGCAAAAATATTACAGTGAGAAGGAAAAAATAAAGAGAAACAAGTCGAAATTCTAAGTTTTGAAATTTATAAGATAATTCTATCCGCTTTCACGGTGGTGTAAAGTGTCTAACATCTTTACTTTCGGTCCATACCTTAGACCTGGGGTGGGCAACTCTTTTTTTGAAAAATGTGTGACGGGCCACTGGCAAAAACAAAAGCAATTGATAGTAGTTATTTAAAAAAGAGAAGGTACAGATATGAAAGTATACATATAATAAAATAATAGTGTTTCAACTCTTGTATTACCTTTTTCTTGCTAGAAGTTCAATATTTGGTGAAAGCGATGTTGCTACTCGTAATAAGCTTTCCAAAATAATACCGGCAATTAACAATAAGTACTGCCGAAGACGGACATCTTTTTACATATAAAATTAATTACACCTGGATATTTATCTTTGGAAACACGTTGTCGGCGCGACGTTGCGGGCTGTATTAATATGCAACAGAGAAATTTAGTGACGGGCCGGAAAAATCTTGTCGAAGGCCGGATGTGGCCCGCGGGCCGGGGGTTGTCCACCACAGATGTCTTGGCTTTATAAACAATACCCATAGAACCGTTTAAGTCGGGTATCAGAGACAACGAGTACAGGGACCTTTTTATATCTATATCCGAGTTTCCCAACCTTGCCCCACCTAATTCATCTGCTGCTCCCTATGTAATATATCCATTTTTTATATCCAAAAATTGAATTATTCCCTAAATGAAGCCTAATTACAATTTGTTCAGGACAGAAACTTATGTTTAAGATTCACTAGGGTATTATTAAGAAGAAAACTAAGTAAATTATAATAAAATATAATAGCTAAAATTAAACTACAAAATAATTTATATAAAATATTTCTAATTTTTTAATTGTTTAATAATTTCTACATTCAATATGAAGTCAATCTGGATTAATGTACTAAATTTAGTGAGACACTTGAACTTGATTCTTGAGGTAGAGAGATTTTATATTTGGCTCAAATTTATCCATCTTCAGTCTCAAGTCTTCCATATTCCATTAAGTGTGAGAAGTATAGCAATCGTCTAATATAGAATGTACTAATCCTTTATTAGGCACAGTAAACCATACTGTCCGAGTATATAACTCCAAACGTTTAAGTGACGCCCTATAGAAAGTACACCACTTAACGAACGTTAATTTAAAATTGCGATACCAACTATTTTCCTTTTGTAGCAGGCGGTTCGATATTCAAATTGTATCTGCCTCCCCCCCCCCCTCCAACAACTAAATTACCTTCATGTGGGACGTGAGACCCACGTTGTAAAACACCTATCTAGATCTATAGCACGCAAAATAAAGGTGAATTCTATAGGAACTAGGCTTAAACAATCTAATTCAAACGATTATCAAAGTAGTCATTTACGCGAACTTAACGAATGTAACTTCATCATCTAATACACTTGTATCTTCTGACAACATATTTGCAAGTAAAATTTACCGGACTCCCCCCGATGTGCTCACGAAAATGTCCATATCCTGTAATATCATTATATAATACATAAAAATTGTTTTTTTTAAAATAATCGTTTTTCTAATAGGTTTGCAGTATATATACGTGCATGGTGCGTTCGGTAAGTAGGTCATTCGAATTTCAGTCACGCTGAATCGTTACGCAGGAGCACAACGCGCGTTCTGTATTACAAAAACAGCGATTCATGCACTCATACACGAAATTAATAACGACTGAATGACCTTAATCCTAATCAGATACTATATCGTTGGCTTCAGTTTCCTCCCCCAATCTCATAAGCCAAATGGACGTCAAAGGGTCAACCGAGAAAACCATTAGTCTTATTGGAGCTGAACTTTCAACTTCACAAACCTATTTACATTGTACTTTCAAAAGAAGTCTTTCAATTGCACCCTAAAAAGTTTAAAGCAATGCAGGATACGTAACAAACTGGTTTAAATTTACCCTACATATTAAACCAAAGCATGTTGGATATTTTTTTCAAATTATCAAATTCTATTTTAGGGGGAAGTTTATTTTCTTATAAATAAGTCTAAGAAAACATTCAATGAAAAATTACAGTATGGGTAGCCAATACGGCTCATCAGATTATAGATCCCTATTTCTTTGAAAACAAGCGATAAAAGATCGTAAGAGATAGACAAAAATGTTACACAACAATTTTTTAATATATCGATTTCGAAGCGGGGACTTGGGACAGGAAATTTTAGAAAATGAAAGTCTAGATTTGAAAATTTGATTGCCCTTTGAATGTATGCACCTGGAACTTTCTCTTTATAAATTAATTTCCAGTATTTCATTATAATATGAATGAAATAAAAAGTACAGTTTTCTTTAAATAATTAGTTAAAACCGGATTTCTGTCACACGCAGTGAATCCATGGTAGCCAACATTTATAATTCTTTTAAACCATCTATGCTTTACGGTTTTAATAGTAATGGCTTTCCTCGCAGGGATTTCTAGCACTCGTAATTCTCTGACTGCAGTATAAAGATTATAGTGCGACACTCAGCGTGATTCCCACAATATTAGTATTTCTTATAAAAAAAATTATTGCTCGGCCATTAATGTTATAATGTCACTATAATTGAAAGAACTGACTACCTGTGTCTACGACAGTCCAGCCGAATTCCCTACTTAATAGTAATCATAGCTTTTCACAAACTGTAGATTCAAGGACCTCCTCCCATTTTCAGTCCAGCCATACGCAGACATTATGCCCGATACTGAAATCTGCGAGGTGCGAAAACAACCAAATATGTTAACCTCTCAATTACATCACATTTATTGAGATTTTAGTCTACAGCCATGAGCCATGCTAAAGGTTATTTTCTACTCGCCTTATTTATATTCTCTTCTTTTATATAACACTAGTTATAAGCAGAAAAGGGGAAGAGCGAACAATATGGATTAATAGACCACGTTTTGAGACATAAGTGCCTTGTAAAATTTGCATTATAAGGAAGTATGTGGTGCAAGAACAGAAGAGGGGTCCAAGGATCGTATACGCTAAGCAGATATGCTAGTTATGCGGAAATGAAAAGGTTTGCCTAAGATAGGTTAGCATAGAGAATTGCATCAGACCAGTATTAGGACTGAATACCACAACAACAGTTCTACAGTCATTAAAAACATACAATTACCCTGTAAATAGTTGCTATTCAAATCTAGCTTGCGGATTACTTCAATATAACGTAACAAAACGACGCCTCGGAGTAACTGACATTGCGAGATTTGACTTATTAAGTCAAAAAGCTTATTTTTTATCTGGCAAGGACGATACTAAACGATGATAAATTTATTTTAAAATTTTCGAAGAGGCAGTTGATATCTAGTAAAAGATTAACAAGCTATTTTAAATACGTGAATTTTTTTTAAACAAACTAGCTCACAAATTGAAGATCCCATACCATAGCAGTGGTAAAATATTTCGGATCTTTCTTTGCGGAAATGAATGATAGATCGAGTATGGGCTCCAGTTAGGGCGAACCAAATACGAAACAATAAAAAATGTTGGAGGCATTATGTGCCGAGAAATATAAAAGAAAATTCAATAGGTGAACTTTGTATATCTGCAGAAGCACGATGATAATGACCGATTCCTTTTTTCGACTATCTTCATTCATGTTCCATGTTTTATACGTGGGGTGCAAGCGAATGACGTAGTTCTACAGAAGCTGCAGTCTAAAAGTCCTTAACATCGAGCGAGATCGAGGAAGACAAAGGGGAAGGCGTTCTCGAGATCTACCGAGGACGGTACTCAACTCCATTCATTCTGGACCCCATTACACTAGCCCATAAAAAGCAGAGCTTCACACCTCCGAACACTCAACAAGCATCCACATAGATTACATTTTCCCTTCAAATAGACATACAACAACTCGAAATGATATAGAATATTAAATAGCAATTAAACAAAGCGACGGAGTTGCTACCAAGTCGAACCTTATAACGAAAATGTTTATACAGGAATGTACTGCTTGTAAAAACCAAAATACATGTAACAATATGATGACGAAATGGTACAATATATGGAAAACCTTCAAATCTAGTGATCTAAGTAACAACACAGATTTTTGAAGAAAGGAACAGGTTGCCTTTACCAGAATAAGAACTGGTCACTACAAATCAACCTATACTTATCTACTGAATAGATCCATCCCACCATCATGTGATCTGCATAATACTGCCTTAAATATAGACCATGTCATCAATACATGTCCCAAATACCAACACAGACTAAAATACAAACAGGGCGAAAATTACAAATCCATCTTGGACTCCCAAGAATGTCAAAAAGACATTGTAAGGACAGTAATATTTTTGATTTAATTTAAATGTATTGTATTTTGTGTTTTTTAAATTAAAAATCAAATGCAATGAAGTTAATTAGTGGTTAACGAACAGAAAAATGGACATTACCAGTATCTTATTTTGGAAACTCATAATTGTAAATAATATTTAAACAAATAATTGTAAAATAATATGTAAATAATCCATGCTAATGACCAGGCAGTCGATGCGACCGACCTTTATAAATAAAAGAAAAAAAGGCGGAAAAAAGACACTACAGCTTCGCAGAATATCTTACTACCTGTTCTTGAGTTCAGAATTTCTAATGTGTTTTTTTATGTTGACCTCTCACTTTATTTGTCTTTCTGTTTCGTTGTAAAGGCTGCTTCGTTGAATAAAATCAATTCTATTCTACCAGCCTGTTAAGTTTCTCGTTCTATATTCTCATAAAGTTCCACGTTACTTGTGATTATAGAATTATAATTAATACGACCTCATTTTTACCAGTGTCCAGCTCATTTTATAAACATTTGTTTATCTACAATTAATTTCAGTTCCGACCAAACAAAGGTTATACAAAGTAATACATATAATTATTACTTTGTTTCACTATATTGTGGTGCTTTATCATCTAATACATTTACATAAAGGCTGTATATTTCTGTTATTTATATATCTAAACCTCAATTTTCTGGTTTAATTAAAGTGCACAAAGATCCAACCTACTTCCAGGTTTCTTATAAAATTAATCTTTATAATTGTTGCTTTTGTTACGTGTGCCAAGCCAAATGTACATTTAATATGAGACTTAAATTTTAAACTTTCACTCAGAAAACAGAATTCTATTATTAAATATTGTTTTAAGTGAAATTTAACCTCCTTAATGTAAAGGAATAGTTTCTGAAATATTTTACATTAAGTCAATCAAATTTGTCAAGATTAAACTTGACTCTAATAATATTAACAAATCAAATGTGTGTTAAATTGTTTGGATATGTTCTATATTCTATTATGGTTTTAGACCTTCGCTTTACTCTCCAGTCTACGGTTAAATGCTAATAACGACATAAATCTGTGTCTAAAAGTCATAGTACTTTTAAAAATTGTGTTTGTTTCTAATGCTAATATTGTCTGCAAATTAAGGTCGTATTCTTTAGTATTATTTTATCAGACCCTGAATTTATTCGCATTATAATGGATTTATGATACGTCATTTAGAAAACATTTATTGTTCTCCGAAATATGTATGGTAGGATAATATTACTTAGCAAGTCAGTTATCAAAAAATATATCATTCACAGATACAGAAATGTATTTTAGTATCGGTATTTCGAAACTCTACTTTTTGTTTGAGAGTAATAAACAATCATTTATTTATTTATAATACAGAATTATATATTTTTTATATTCAGAACACAATTTTGTTTTTCAAGTTCGCTAATCTTGTCCCACAAGTTGTTAAATACTTTGATCTTTATCAAATTTTAGTTGTAGAAAGGTACTAGATTAAAAATCTTCATAAAGGAGTTGTTGACCTCAAACGTTACGAATTATCGAAATTAATCTAATTGGACGAATTTTCTATTACAGCTTACGATAAGCCAATTCCTCGAATTGTGTAATCACTAGTATAATCCCAAACGTCATTAGCTTTTCTAAATGATTAATATAGTTCAAACTGCAACAGGATCACATATTGGTTTTCAATACTTCTTTTGTATTAGTTCTATTTTTAAATTCTTTAATAATCCAATACAATTTTCTCTGGTAAGCTCTTTAACCACTTGACGACAGTTTCCAAAGTATTTCTGTTCTGATTGGAAGTAATATTGTCTTCGTAAGAGTTATTTCAATGTGATCGTGTTCCCTCATTATAAAAAAATGTTTGTCATTTCTAAGTGACAGCTATTTCAATACTGTGGGGGTTCCATATAGACAGGATTTTTATTTTATTTGTAACAACATTATTGTAAGTTTGAACATATTTTATTGAAATACTTTTAGTTCTCATCCATTCTATGAATTATACAAATTTATCGTTCAATGAAATTGCTAACGTCCTGTACACCACGTTTAACGTACGAGTATTTTGGAGTCGAAAAGTTTTACTCTTACATAAAATCATAACTGAGCAGAATCTCAAATTACACGTGGAGAAGTTTCAAGGTCTTTTCAGAAGAATAAATAATGGAGGGGGATTTAAAAAAAGCCGAACCAAGTTTTTTTAGAAGTGGTATCATTTTTGCAGTTTGGAACTAAATAAATTAGTACAAGGAGCGGCGTCTGTAATCCAAAATCTTTTAAATACCTCCGGTGGCCGCGGCATTGTATAAATGTTTGAGAGGACAGTTTTTATGAGTGGTCGAGGAATGCAGGAGCCAACCTGATGGACTCCGTGGAATGGAGATTTCCTCTTAACGACTCAAAGCAAGAACATTTCACGTCCACACAAAAGATCTTGTCATTTTCACAGTTGCCGAACTATTTTCTTATTCATTAGCAGACTGATTTCTCCAACCCGAAAGGATTTCGTAACGTACCATCATACGTTGTAACCAGGTAATTTAGTTTCATTGCGCCGGTCATACTGAATCTGCTTACGTTCCGAATATTTTATATTAAACAATTTTTGATTGTCCACCTCTGTGGTCTAGTGGCTAGCGTCACTGATTCGCACCACAGAGGTGCCGGCCTTGATGTTTTGTATGTGTGTGTGTTTAGCTCCCAGACTGTGTAAACTCGACATGAGGAAATAACTTCCCTAATTCGCAGTCACTGAAGAGCTGTAGTAAATGCGACTCTACATAGAATTTTAAAAAAAATCGATTAAGCCGTTCTTGGAAATATGGTACCGAATTCAACTGTGAACGAATACCCATTGCCGAGACTTATTTTATTTGTTTAATTTTAAACTAATTATCGTTACATTTATATAATTAAAGAAAATATATCGGTAAAAAGCTGTCCTAAAATAAAATGACTCTTTTAATACAAAAAAAGGTTTTTCATCAAGTGCAAAGCCCCGTTTTTTGTTCGTTTTTGGGATAGTCTTTCAATGATCTGGTGTATCAGCATATTTATTAATTCATTTACACTATTGGATACCAACTTAAAAATGCTAGAGACAAAACTAAATTTACATAAGAGACGGGGTGACGTTTTAAATCGGTGATCCCGTAACTGAAAGACCCGAAGATATGACCTATTGCGGGAATCCTAATTTGGGGTTCCTCCAGATCGTCTCGTAAAACGTTAGGCTGCAACCTTGACTACTTCCTAAATATTTCTAAGAAAACCAAAGTACGCGAGTGAGGAGGTTACCAACATTCGGAGAGTGCGCCTTCCCTAACCCAGGTGACAGACGTCCCGATAGCTGATCGGAATTCAAGTAATGTGGAAAGGAGAAATTATTACTCTTAACGAGAATACTAGGAAAACATATACACTAGAATGTTACAGCAATCTTAATTATCTGTCAATATTTAATTGAAGTAAATTTAATTAAGCACCTTTCTGTAAAATACTAGTTTTGTTGTTGTTTTTGTCGTTAGACTGGTCTGATGTAACTCTCCATGCTAACCAATTCTGTGTAAGCCTTTTCATTTCTACAAAACAACCACATCCCACATCATCCCCAAATGTTTAGCTTATTCCATCTTTGCCTCCCTCTTCTGTTCTTACCCCACACACTTCCCTGTAATGCTAATTTTACAATACTTTCATGTCTCAAAACGGAGATTATTAATCTATACCTTCTCTTCGTCAATGTTCTCCATGTTGTTCTCTCTTCTCTTATTCAGCTTAGAACTTCCTGGTCAGTTACTCTATCTACCCATCTGATTTTCAGCATTCTTCTACAGCACCACATTTCTGCGACTCCTGCCGTGCAAATTTCGCACCCATATAACGACACACACCATACGAACATTGTAGCAGCTATTTCCTAATATTCGCATTTATATTACCCGTAAGAAAATTCCTCTTTTTTACGAAAGCCTTCGTTGTCTGTGCTATCCTACTCTTTATGTCTACTATACTTCTAACATCCCTTAGTAATTATGCTGTCCAAGTAGCAGAATTCCTTAAATTCCTTCAAAATGTGCCTTTCCAGTCGAACATCCTTTGTTATTCCACTATTGTCCATATTATACTTCATCACCTTGCTTTTCCCTCTATTAATCATCATGTTGAACTCTTTCTCCAGAACCACGTTCATGTCCTTTATTATGGTTTCCAAGTCTCTCCTGATTACCATAATACTACAATATCATCAGCAAACAGTAGGGGTTTTATTGATTCTCTTTGCAGTAAAATTCCTTTTCCACGGCCTGTTCAATATATAAGTTAAGGAGCGTGGGCGATAGACTGCAATCTTGTCATATTCCTTACTTGATTTCTATTCTTGTCTTCAATTCTTATTACTGCTGACTGTCTTCTATAGAGGTTATGGGAAACTCTTCTTTCTCGATATTTTATTCCTGCCCTCTTCAAAATTCTTAGTAGTGTGCTCCAGTGTACATTATCAAAGTCTTTTTCTAAACCTACAAATGTCATAGGCTTGATTTTTCTTATTCTACTTAGCCACCAAAAATATCCCAACATTCCTTTGTATTAATGTAACAAAAAAATAAATAAATATTAACTGTAATTATTAGTAATAAAAACTTGAAGTGGACTATGGAAGAATATAATAGATTACTGATGTTTACATAAATACGTGAAGATCGTCAAGCAACTGAAACAGTGTTACCAAAGGCTGAGTTTGAGGGTTTTTAAGCATAAAAAAGGATAGAATAAATGCTTTCAATCAAACATCAGATCTAACTTCCACGATATTGAATTCCTGGCGTGGAATAGCTGGATAGGACCGGGAGTCGAACGCAGGATTTTTCTATTTATAATCCAATTCTAATTCCAATTTAAAGAAGTAGTACACCTCAAATATACGCCTGGTAGATCAGACATAAATGGGCTAATTATCTCGACTTCTCATACGAGTAAAATTTATCCAGGCCAGTGGAATTCAATACATTTATTATCAAGTTCTTGTATAAGTGATTATTGATTACCCATTAATTTGTTTAAAAGCATGTTTCACGTTCCCCATGCAGAAACATAATACCAATCGTTTATTTTCAGGTACAAAATCGTTTTTTTGTTCCCTATTCTATTGACCTGGAAATGTATGTTCTTTTTTTCTTTAATTCAGTAAAAGTGGAGTCTTTAACGTTTACAAGAACGATCCATTCTTCCTAATGGCAGAGGACTAATTCTTATCTGAAGTCGCAAGCGGATTCTTTCCAAGAGTCTGCAATTACTTTACAATGTAGTGGCTTGCTGTCCCTGCTGGTGCATTAACATTTAAGGAAGAAACGCACCTGCTGCAAGATGTTGTATTTCAGGTAGTCAGTCTTTAATTAAAATTTAATCAAGAGTGTCTCATCCGTAACTGTGCAATTTAAAATAATTGACGCCACTGTCATAATATCGCATTATTAATTTGCGGCAGAGTTGATTCGTAATACAAGATCAATATGAAATGCATGGCATCGATTTATTATTTCGTTTTTAATGGGTACGTATTGGTAATTTTAGTATACTAACTAAAAGTTTTGGAATTTATGATCGGCCAGAGTAATCAGCAAAAAGTAGGCCAATGCAGAATGGTTTCCCTTCAATCTAGCAGAAGCGCTTGTTAACAGCAAAGACGTTGAGGATTTTTTTTTACGGTAATTGTACTAATGATTTTGCAATTTGAAGGTATGCACATATCAAAGTACGAGTATGTGCAGAATGTAGGGACAAATCATAAATGAGTGGGGACAGATGGCGCAGAGTTGTTTAACGGCTGTAAAAAGACAAAGCGCTTTGGAAATGCTCGGTCGTGCAGAGGGCCGGTAATTGTTTCGGACTCGGTACAAGCAAAAAGCAGTCGGCCAGGTTGGCATTCCTGCAGACGCTCTCAGGATCGCTCCCCATATATACTCGGTATACAAACATACTCGGTGTCAGCTCAGAAAGCATTGTTCAATAATGTGGCACTGTGGCCGCTTTACACGAGACGCTCCTTAGCACGTCTTGCCGAATTGGACAGATTCCACCACGTGAAAACATAAAACTTACATTTCATAGAATTGTAATTAGAATCGGCATTGATTCGAAAGACTAAGGTACAACATAGTTATTTTTGAGGAGACGAGCAACATTACCTGTAACATAAATTCACAAGTAATAAATCGTTTTCCGTCGTTGTTCCTAAATTTAAGTTGTTTTTTTTTTCCTTTTGTTTACATGTTTCAACTTTTGCTTTCATCTGCATATTTCTTACAGAGCATAATTGAAATTTTGGAGAACGAAGTTTCCGTGTCATAACTGCAGAATTTAACAACCGATACCATGAAAAACATCCAATTTCACACAATAACAGGTTGTACTGCAACTTTTGACTCACCCTGTACTTTTGCCTCCGGTAAGAATATCCTCCAATATTTTTGCCGCCAAAAATATTGAAAAATAGCTTTCGGCGTCTGCCCGTTGTCCGACACTCAGCTTTACCCTTTATGAAGTCTGTTTTAATTTTTTAATGTCTATTATTAACCTAAACGGGTCCCATATTCTGTATGAAACGTGCCGTTAAAATAAATACATAAAAGTATTATTTTTAATTGTCTGATTTAAATTTAATAGTGATTCAAAATATACAGATGTTAATAAATATTTTATCCTCTAATTTCCTTTCATGTCGTGTGGATAATCTACACAAGATTTGTATGGATCCCAAAACCAGTTACTCCTTCATATCTCCGACTGCCAGCCCATAATGTTTATCGATTCAAAGTCTTTCATTTATATTCAAGCCCAGGCCTGAATAGATTAGTAATTTAGGCTTCTCTCCACGCCCGAATTAAGAAATGTAGTACTACGCACGCATTCCTTCTTGCAAAATTAAGACGAGGGGTTAATGGAAAGCCGATATCAGAAATTTACGGCTTTCCGAGTCTGTTCCTGCACATTTTCGTCTGCGGCGTGTATTTTCAATGTAAGAGAACTTAAAAACCTCAATCTTAGATTTGGTTTTACGATGATCAACAGTACCTAGATGTCATTACAATAAAATCTTAAAAAACCCAGTGTATTGTTTTGATGTTATTATTTATTAATAGAAATACAGAATACAGATAAACAAGGAGAAAGACTTGTTTGTATGAGAGAAAATAGGTCAGTTACATTCTGACCATGGATTGCTCAAACAAACCTCTTAAATAGTCCACAAATTTACTAAAACATCAATTCAAATAACTTATTATTAATTCCATATCCCTACATTTTTGTATAATTTGCGAAAGTGATACGTTTTCTATCTCGTTTTTCGAAACAGATTTCCGGCAATGCCATAATCATCTTCATTTTCCAAAAAAATTATTGTAAAAAATCGCATAATAAAAAACATACAGTTTATCAAAATTTAATCTAAAATTATCGTTTTATCATCAGTGGTGAGCAATCTAACATACTATAAATAATTAACGAAAAATGATTGTACAATGGAAAATAACTTTTATTTCCTGCGAATGATAGGAACGTGGAGCAATTTAATCGATAATATTATACATATATATATATATATCTTAATAAAATAACATTTTTTTCAAATTAACAATCTATTTATTATAATTTATTAGCCACCCACGGTTTTAATTCGCCCCGTTAAGTGAACATCTCTATTCTGTTACTTTATAACTTCATTTCATGTCGTGTGGATTATATACTCAAGATTTGCATGTATCTGAAAACAATTTACTCCTTCCTATCGCCCATGTAAGTGAAATTTTGTAAGTGTTAAGATTATTTATGATTTTTTCCGTAGTAATCAATTAACTACAATTCATTCCATGAATCTAAAGTGATCATAGTAAAACTAAAAACTTGTTGGAAAAATATAATACTCTCTTTTTAAGTAATAATATTGAAAACCTGACAAATGTTATTATTCCAAATAATGAAATTAATTAAATTAAGTTTGGGCCTTAGCTTCAACTGTTACATGTATAATAACAAACAGAAAATTATAAATTTAATTACCGAAGTTGAAGATTTATTATTCAAACTTTTTCGTCCAATAATCATAAAAAATGAAGACTGGAATTTTTTTTCAAATTATGTTAATAATATTCCAAAATCAACCTTTAATTAGGAAAATAAATTATTTGTTAACAAAATTAATATGGATTTAAGATTGTAAAGCTGTTTTTAAAAATATTTTATTAAATAAATCCGATAAAATGAAAAAGTTTTTAATTATGTATGAATATGAGTAAAACATGAGAGTGGAATCACTCTTAAACGATAAAAATACATACAAAACTATTAGAAATAACCTCTTGAAAACTGAAAAGAATACAGAGAGCTACATTAAGAAGTTAATAAAATATAAATTTGTTGATGAGAGAAAAGCTAAAACATTAAATAATAATTATAACAAACCTCCACGACTATACGGCCTCATTTAAGTCACATAAAGTAGAATACCAAATTAGACCCATTTTTGATGGTATCGGTAGCTTCTTATATACTTTCTCGACATTTTTCAATCCTTCCCTAAATAAATATAATAATGAAAATATTTGACATAAAAAACTCTATTGTCTTAAAAGGAGTACTTAAAAATATTAAGCTTGATACTGATGAAATCTTAGTTACGATGTAGTCCTTTATACACTAACACACCCTTACAACTAGCCTTAAAACCATCAGCGATAATTGGTCATCCACTGAACCATATACTCCTATAAAAAGTAAATCCATATACATAGAAGGACTCAAATTAATCCTATAAAATGGCTTCTTTGTATATAAAAGCCAAAGGTATAAACAAATTTATGGATTACTAATGGGAGGGTGCCTTAGTGTGAATATAATCGATATCGTAATGAACCACATCCTGAATAAAACTATTTCAACGTCTCAGATTAAACCAAATTTTCTAGTGAAATACTTTGACTATCGCTTTGTCATCGTCAAGAGACAAGAAACCGTATTACATTTATTATATAATTCACATATTCATTAAAAAATTGTAACATTGAACTTATATTTAATTAAATATAGTAGTGTAAATCCAACAATTTTAATTATTAGCGATTAAATTCGCAGGACAAAGTTTGAAACTTTATTATTATTATTTTTCTTCCTCCGTTTGTAGTGAAGTCAGGTAGTGTTTCGTGGATCTTGTATAATTAAGAGAATGAGTACAGCTATTTGCTTATAGGACACAATAACGATTTGAAAATTTGTGAATACTTTAAAAACTTTCTACATCCACTGTCTAAGACCATTCAACTTCGGGGTGAATGAAACTTTGTCCTGATATATCTGGAACACTTCAGGCGTAAAGTAACTATGTTTACAAATACTGTTATAAACAGAACAGCTGTTCTGTTTACACAAGTTTGTTATGTGGCAATTAAGTGGCAACATTCGCAGCTACCGTTAATAGGATGTTGGCGACTTTTTACACGAGTGTCACTTGAAGGGGAATATATTTGACAGTGTTCGATACTGACAAACGAATGAAACGCTTCCACCGGGAAACGAAAGTATCGATCGATCTTGAAATCGTCCCCCTGGGAAATACCACACACTACCCCGGAATTGAGTCAAAACAGTTATCATTTATATTTGACCGAAGTGTTTCGTATCTTCAAGTTGAGCTTCCCATCCTTCGGGCAGTGTGAAAGCTGACGACGTTTCTGCAACCTTACTAACTTAAATTGACTGATAAGTGGAAACATGAGTACTGTATGAAACTGATAGGAGAACATCAAAAGCGTATATTTAAATCATATCGAGGAATAAATTAATTTGGGGAGAGGGCCAACAGAGTTATCTACAATAATTCATATTCAAATGTTTCCTAAACGAGATTTCTGAATGAACTGGGCTCCACACATCACGTATGGACACTTCTCTATATGTATTGCAAGTTCGATTTAACAAGACGAATGTAACATTCTTATGTTTTTGTTTTTCTAAAACAGGTAATAATGACAACGAAATTAAAGTCATATTATTTCATAATTGTGAATATAAAGTGATGGTGGGAACTGAATGATTATCTCATTAAAGAGAAACTTTCAATAAGAAAATAAGGAAAGACGCCCTTATTGGACAAACCTGACTGACGTAATGTCACAGTGCATCGTCGATCAGTGTGTCACATTCTTCACTCAATTTATTATGATTTATCTGTCAATATAAGAGAAGTCAAGAAAATCCATAAGGCTATGCAAAAAGTGCTATCTGAAGACAACTTACATGTGGGCATTTATTGGTACAAATAATTTATGTATGTACATACTGTTTTCACTTTTCAAAAATAAAAATCTTGACAGAAAAACTAAGTGATGCAACCTTAAGGTTATTTCACTGTAAATGGATTTATAGTTTGGGAATATTAAATTTCTTTCGTCTTGTCAGTGATGCAATAAGTGTCATAAATTACCGTTTCATATAAAAGTGAATAGGTAGTGTATTTAAAAAGAAATTTAGTTCCCGATCTTGTTAGTTACGAACAGATTCTTCAGGCGACATTGAAAATTATGGCTACGGTTAAAAATGGTAGCGTATTTCTTTTCTTAAAAGAAACAATCCTCGCTTTAGTGATCCAAATATAATGGAACGACGTGTTGTGAGTCAGTAAATAAGAGCTATTATTTCAGGCGAACACTTCGAGGATTCGCTGACACAAGTTGAAAAAGAAACGTGGGAGGGTATTTCGTAATACACCTGGGTGCAATGAGTGATGATCACAGCCAACGATTTAGCCACGCAATGTGATGGAAAATCAGTATAAGGACTTAGAAGTGAATCCTCTGAACTTATAGGGACTGAAAGTTTCCAAAACTCAAGTATGATGGCAAATCGGAATAAGTACCACAAATATTGAATTAGAAATCGCCTTCTCATACTTTTGACCATCGTAAATACGTGGGTTATACAGGTAACTCGTGAAATGTTCTGTTCTGGTTACATATATTCCTTGCTGTCATTGCGACCACAAAGCCCCAATTTTGTTCTTCAATTTACTTTAATGGTTCCTTGGTCATATTTATATCAGAACAAAATCTAAGTTTGATGCTGACGGTATGGATTTTTTTGGGGGGGAAGGTAAAGCATTACGTACAACGCGGTTATTCATTGATACGTGTACATTCTTTTCCTTTGTTAGGGGATCAAGCTGAACTGTTCTCGTGTGCCAACATTTGTTATTTCGGTAGCAGATGTGCCGGATAGGCGATGTCTCCGGTACCACTGTATTGATTCCAGGAACACCCCTGTATCATAAATTCTACAGGGGTCCCAAGCAAACTGCCTGGAAAACAGCATGGCGTCCAGTGACGGTGAACTGCCGTCCTCGACCCACCCTTATTGAAGGGTATATTGGGCAGGGCACTTAGAAACTTCAAAAAAAAAGTTTCAATGACGGTATCGCATCGCAGCTGGAAAATGTGCGAAGTTTCATGGATTCCTGTTGATCTCGTGTTAGTTGCTCGATAGCCACTGGATGAGCAAACTTAAGATTGCCAGGGCTCATTCTATTCACGTAAATAATCATTTTACTGAACGTTTCTTGTATCCAGCAGCACAAATACCGTTAATCGATTATGCAGAACAAAATGGATGACTATTACAATTACTGCTTCCTTTGGATGTGTTTAACAACTTATTATCCAGCATTAATATTTTACAAACACACTTTTTATATATAAATAACTTTTTGGTGTCAAATTCTAAGATATTTGTAATGTTTTTTTTTCAGAGTAAGGAATTACGTTACATATGAATGTGGTGCTCTGAGCATATGTTAACATCATCATTTGTGTCTCTCTAATTATTTATCTATATAATAACAGGCCAACTACTCAAGTAAAAAGTCGAGTATTTCACTAAATATTTTGTGACGTAAGCGTCTATTATTTTGAATTAAGTTACTGGGGAACTACAGATTTAAGTTGCAATCGAATCAAAGGCGGGGCATCAATTTGCATACTACATCTACAAATCAAAGTTCATATTAGATTAGCGTAAAGTATGACAGGAGGTAACGATTTTCATTATGCTTGCATAGTGACCTAGAGCCACATCTTTCATTTCCTATTCAATATGCAAATTAGATATCATATAACCCTATTTACGTATTAGTGTTTGGTATTGAAGCTCCAGACCCTGGGGCAACTGTAAGGGGAGCAAACAATTACAGGTCCGTCCCCTCCGTTCAGGGGGGTCAAAGGCGCCTTCATGGCCAAAAATATCCACATCCTGTGTTCCAACGTTTCAAACTTCAAACGGAAATTAAATGGTAGTTACCCGAATGTGACTTTGCACGTCTATGTATATGCTATTTTACAAGAAAACCATAGTTAAATCGGCGCTGTTGCTTAGATGATATATGTAAAAATGACTGTATTAGATTGGACGCGTATTTTACTATGATTGTGCACTGTCTAATAAACTGTATTTAAACTCCGTTTAAAGAACAATCTTTTTTACAGTTTACCTGCATTGGCTTGCAGTGGGCCTTCTTTTCTTCATAAGTTATTACTAGATTTTACTCTCACATAGTTTTTTTAACAATAATACGTTAGGTCAACATGTCGGTTGAATCTGATGGTTTAAATCTTTTAAACGCTTTAATTTTGAGTTCTAATCACCCGTAATACTGTTTAGAAATCTTGGGGTGATTTCAATACAGCAATTTGAATATGAAACGATGGATAATGTATCAGGAACATCCAAATATTTGGCGATAACGTATCAGAAAACTCTTATATGGAGTATTAGTTTTTAATGGATGAAAATAGAGAAATTGATAGCTTCATTATGGAAGATACACAAGACATTCAATAAGAAAACCACATATATCGTCTAAAAATATCTGATCTTGTTATGGAGCGAGGAGCTGTGCTGTGTTAAAGTCCTTAAAGACTACAAAAAAACGAAAATGTCATTGTTACGACACAAAATACTACGTAACATTTAATGAGCGTTACTAAGACGAAAAAGAAAGAAAAAGTTTTACTTGCAGAAAGTTACCGTAGGGCCTGAAAATAGGTTTTAAATCTAAATTTAATTTTTCAAAATAAGCACAGTAATTAAATAAATATAGCTAATTAATTAAGTTAATTACCAAATATCAACTTCAATGTCTTTCATAGGCATTTATAACAATACAAATAGAGAAAAAAGACAGAAAAACATTAAGTTTCGACCTAATTTGGTACTACACCAGGTAAAAATAGTAATAGTTTTAAAAAATGAGTCCTTAATACTTAATTTTAGTGATAAAAATTTCCTCAATACTGTCCAACTTTCGCATAATAAAATTTGAAGAAAATATATTTGAACGTAATTTGATAAAAAAAAGTGTTACGTTAAATTACATAAACATGAATTTGTAAAAAGAGCAAATATCTTTGATTAACAGATTCCGAAATTCATTCAGTGAAAATTCTTTTCTCAAAAATGGATTATTAAGTTCTTATAATTTTTTTAAACTTTTTTCATGTTCACCTAATGACTTCCCAAATTCGGAACGAAACCTAGCGTTTTTCTGTTTGTATTGACTTCAATGTTAATGAAGGCATTGAAGTGTATATTTTGGTATTATTTTTGTTTCGACGTATTTTCCATTACATTTATTTAAATTTTAAATCGTTAACGAAGAATCAAGCACTACAGATTATTGGTATATTAAAATAAAACAAATTACGTAACGGAAATGAAATCTGTTCAATAAGACAGTGGAACCATAAACACTAATTGTCAATATTTTTTGTATTGGGTTTTTTTATTGGAGGGATATGGTAAATTGGACAGTTTAATAATGCAATTCGAACAAATTCAATCAAAGATAATATTTGATAATAGTTGCTATAGTTGCTAAATACGTTTGATAACCACAACATTCTAGGTTCATAGCCTTGTGATAAAATTTTTAATTGCGAGACACATTCGCAAAAGTGTCTTTCTTACGGGCAGTGGAAGATTCACAATCATTTGTGAGAAATACAGAAAAATTATCATCTCTGAACGAAAACCACCAAATCCTTAAGTCACCCGCAACCAAACACAGTTTTACTCCATAGAGTTTTACTAGTTAGATCAGAAGGTTGAGTGGGCTTGCTTTAAAGGGCACATCTTTGAGGTGACATTCTGGTAGGAGCATCAGTCTCATGACAAAGGAGTCTTTGAAGTGCCTACCTCTCAACACATTCGTGAGCCTGTTTTCCTGTGTACACTTCATATTATAACGAAGAAAGGAACAACTTCTCGTTAGGGCAAGCGCGGGTTATTACGCTTGCATGAAGTTTCCCCTTTACACAATGTTAAATATCAACGGTTCGGCCAAATTTGATATTACTTTAAATGGTTGCTTATTCAATGTGGTATTATTGTTAAATCAATTGTTAAATATTAAGAGAACTCCCCGTTATAGCTTAACAAAGATTAGATTTTATGGACTTGAGACGTTTCTATCCTGAAAATGTTGTTGGATTGAATATCTATACGTCAGATGAAACTTACATATAACCAAACAAATTTTCTTGTAATACATATACGTAATAATATAAAACTAAATTTCATTCTGTTTAGATATTGCTCGTTGAACAAATAGTCGATTTTATATTTAATTTCGAATTTTATATTCACGTGGTGACAATTATTATTACGTTTGGTTCTATATATATTCATAAAAGAAATATTATAATTAGACGTTTTGCGTATCCTTAAATAGGCAATATACATTAAATTATATTATTATTAGCGTTGCAAATTTAAAAAATGATAGATGCAGTATTAAAAATGAACTTACACGCATTATCAAATGGTGAATATACGTGGAAATAACCTCAATTAAGTAGCTTCCCACTTATTTTATAATCGGGGTTTTACTTTGATGTATAATTTTGTTTACGCTTTCGTTTCTTACTTTCACTAATATTCTAGTTTTCTAAATATCATCCTTGGACAGAATGAAACTGTTTATAGCAGTAAACTGCACTGCTTTGCATAATTTAAAGAGAAATTTGATAGAAAATGAATTTCCCTCTCTACTGTACGGTGAAAAAATCACGAAAAAATAATAAACATTTTCGTATATTTTCTAAGTACTTAAAATGTATTGTTACTTATATAAAACTTTCATTAAATTTACAAGTTTTTTCGCGTTAAACAGCCCAATTAGATGGTTTAACTACCTTATTCTTATAAATGAATCTCATTTTAAATCAAATTTTGCATACACGTTCTTTGCGACTCGGAAATCAGCACTGCCGGAGTAAAACACGGTTACTAACCATAGGGACGGGGGCGGAGGGGGCGGACATTTTTAAATATACGAAACCGGCAGAGATATTTACGTCGAACAAATACCTTTCGGATTCAATTACTTTTACGGGGTAATTGTACTATTTGCGTCCGTCCTATCATTATGGCGTATAGAACAGGATAAATTATGCCCTGACGTAGCCTGCGTGTATGCGTGCCACGGCGACGACGACGTTCGCGAGAAACAAAAATTATCATAACTTAAGTAAAATGTGTTATATTTAAGCATTATTATCGTCGGGCTCCCAACTAATACCAAATAAATATCCATTTAAATTAGTCATTCAAAGCGTATCAAAACAAATTCACAGCTGAATTAATGGTTCAGTTTGTCGGCAGCTGAATAGCTACGAGTTTTAATTCGTCCAAAATTGAATGATCTTATGTGTTTTGACTATCGTAACTATCATTGCAGATGAATTTTCCAACCTTCCTTCACAACTTTTATCAACACTTCAGAATAACTTCACACATTACGCTGATTCATCCCTGAGAAAAGCAAATGTATTTTACAGTTGGCGTTAAGGTTCACGTCGATACGAAAATTCGTTGATGTTACAATAAATAAAGCCAAAATAGTATTAGGTTACAAGCGTTTATGCTGCTAAAATAATAAGAGCGAACGAAAATTGAAAGTATTTATTTGTTAAGGATATTAATTCAATGGGGGTTTTTGCAAATAAAAGCCACATTTCTATCAGGAGACACCAGCTGACTATATACATTCGTCTTTATTTTACTGTGAATAGGCTGGCAGCCTTTTATGTTAGCGTGAATTGCTACAACACAAAAGTTGCGTTACGAAACAGTTCTGCTATTAATTAGTCGCACCGTTTACAGGCTGACAAAACAAGAATACTTTACATTTTAATTTATATGACAATGGAGTATTTATATCGGAAAAGTTATTTACCCCGCGTTCCATTGTCTTTCTTAGAGATGAAAAAACCGGAGATCCACAGGTGGGTATAAATCGCAAGGAAGGTAGCTTTCGGTGCACTTAACTAAGTTGGCTAGAAAGTTTGTAAGGCTAAAGC
Source organism: Eucriotettix oculatus (assembly GCA_034510155.1). Taxonomy (NCBI): domain Eukaryota; kingdom Metazoa; phylum Arthropoda; class Insecta; order Orthoptera; family Tetrigidae; genus Eucriotettix; species Eucriotettix oculatus. The sequence continues at coordinate 132,702,058 of CM067376.1, read as the reverse complement.
TCTGAACTGGCCTTTGGGTTTGATTTAAATTTTGAATCCATCCGCCAATTTCCCTACATTGAGACGCTTTATTACCAATATCCTCCGGCATTTATTTTCTAAAGAATTGTCGTCCCTAAGTAATATAATATAAAAAAAATTCAATTTCTCGAGCATGACAGTCCAGCTAAATACTAGCATTGTCATTTTTTTATTAAAACATGAATTTTGTCGCAAACTTTATGTTATTACCCGGCGTTAAATTTTAAAATTATTTCAAATGTGTATTGCAGGTCAGAGTCGACCATCGAATCAGGTTAATGGCAATGGCGGATTTAATATGTTGCCGGCCTCCTCATTCTTCCTATATAGATTTTTTTTCTTCTAACCAGACACCAAACCACCACTTCCGAATATATAATGGATAATTCCCCAAATTTTACAGTGGTTCTGAGAGGAAATGTATTTGAGAGCTCAGAAATCGGGACGGTTTGGTCACACTTCAAAATGAGTTTATTCTAGCCCTTTTAAAACTATAGGGGTCAAAGAATGTTCTTGAAAACTTGAATGTTAATTTGCACTTCTTCATACATTCTTTATTATGTTGGCAGTCAATTGGTACGTTAGTAATGTAGAACTTTTCTTCGTACAATGGAATTATTTTGTTGGTTATTTTGCTTCCTAGGGTTTTGTAAATTTATTGAACAATCTCTGGATCTTTCAGGATATCTTACGAGATTTACAGCATCCAGGTTCATGACTGGATTTAGGATTCACTAAAGCATAACAAATTATAGAAAAATAATAAGAGTTCAATTCCTAATTCATAGTGAATGAGAAGTTGTAAGAAAGTATGATGCTACTAACATCAGAAATATATTTATAGCATTATCGGTTATATGTTTTCAGCAACGGTCAAACAGAAGAAAGCAGTGAGAGACTTTTATTTAATTGAGCAAACGTCTGGAGGACGAGTAATGCCACTTTGGAACTTCAACGCTAAACAATGAAGGCACCAAAGTTCAATATAGGAATCATCTATTTTCCACATATTTATGGGAAAGTTTTTTCCCACTAAACGTGGAGAAACAAGTTGGGTCAAAATTGATACAAATGACTTTCACGATTCACAGTCTCTGTAGCACAAAATTCGTAAAATTATAACAGAACCATAATACATATGTAAATTATTGAACTTAAATTTGGGTAACTTACTATTACCGGTGGAGCAAATTGGTTATTTCAACTCTGTGAGTATATAATAAGAGGACACTAATAACGTACACTTATACTACACCGGCAAACATAGGAATGTGGAAGTATTCTTTTAGAATTGTTACAGAATTTTCAAAGGTTAGGTTCCTCACATCTTGTCTTTTAAATTGGATGATAAAAGAGTTATAAATAGACTACAAAAAGTTAAATTATAGAAAGAAACTTCGGGACTCGTATCTGTATAGCTTACTTGGTAGTCCCTTATTGTTCATAATTACATTAACGATTTACCAAATGGAATAAATTATAAAGTACTACTTTTTGGAGAAGACTGTAATCAACAGGGAAATAAATGATGATCATGTTCATTGGAATATAAAGCTGGTGAAAAAACAGTGGCCCAAGAGACAAATGGCCGACCAAATATTTAGACAATACCTGGAGTGGGAGGAGCAATGGGATAATTTTTGTGCCAGTAATCAAATGCAGCTTTCATGAACCCCTACAAGAAAAATCAGATAAGATTCCTTAGAAGTGGTGCAGAAAAGGGTCGCGAATTTCTTACGAAGGACTAGGGCATGGGAGCGAAAAAGTTCGTACGGCGGGATACGCTACAAGAGGGGAAAGAGCTAGACTTCACTTTTTCTTTAAAGCAGGCCTAAAAACGTTGGCACGTAAATCGAAATGGAATAGAAAACGCACTCAGAATGGGTATTTTTTTGTTTCTATTTGGGTGACGCTGCATGAGGATGATCCACTTAATGGTAAACCCCTCTTTAAGAGCATAAGAAGGGAATTTGAAGAAAAAAAGGGGGGAGGGGTGAGTAAGGGAGAGGAGGGCAGTCACAGGTTAACTAGGCCTCACAGACTATAAGGAATAAATCCAGGCTAAATAAAAGACAACCTGAACTCTAGTGAATTGACAGAGAATCGTAAAATGAATCATATTCGCTTTCCGATATACAATAAAGTGATGTCCCATTGTGGTTGCTCTCCTTTGTTAATCTCTATTTTAATATAATACCACTGTTTTATTTTCAGGCTGGAAGAATATTATTCTTTTATATAATGTAGTTTTTTTTCAAAATTGATCGTCGATTAATATTCTTTACTTAACCAACCTTTCTAAACTGAAAACTGTCAACGGGTTCACTTTATATACGGTTCTAAAATTGTTATACTTCTTTATTTCAATATTCCCGTCACCAGTCAAGCAGCCCATTTGAAAGCTAAATAAATATACAAATTTACGCACACCCACAAAATGAAGGATTCGGCGAAACAAAGACGTTAAAAAGTTGAGTGACTAATAGTTGTGGATAAGTCAGTTGAAGAAATGGGAATAAATTAGTCCCATGTGATGGGAAATGCACGAAGTAGGTCTCCAGGATGGCATATTTCAGATTAACAAGGCTGGAAGAAGAGATGACATAATATTTTTTCAGATAGTGACGTATTCTTTTCTTTACTTGAAGCATGACATATTTTCTCACTGTTACATAACCACTGAAATAATATTGATAATAAGTATTCAATTGAAGCAATAAAATCAATTTATAAAAGCAGAATGGAAGAACAACTGAGTCAGTTCGAGACGACGCCAGGACCGAGATCTGTCGTATACTTTGCTCAGATTCACCTACAATTTATTAATCACCCCTCCCCCCTCACAACCTAACTCTAGGAAATAGTGAAAAAAGTTGATCATGAATTTAAATCTATCTATATATTTTTAAATCAAATTTTCATAAAGAATAATTCTGCACGAATTAAAATTGAACCACAATATATATAATTTAATTATAAATAATTAGCTGTAGAACAATATTCATATTTTCAGAGATCTGTCGTATACTTTGTTCAGATTCACCTACAATTTATTAATCACCCCTCCCCCGCCTCACAACCTAACTAGGAAATAGTGAAAAAAGTTGATATTGAATTTAAATCAATCTGTATATTTTTAAATCAAATTTTCATAAAGAATAATTCTGCACGAATTAAAATTGTGCCACAATATATATAATTTAATTATAAATAATTAGCTGTAGAACAGTATTGATATTTTCTAAGGACACAAGCAATTGGGGAACCTAAAGAAACGCTTCATGACGTAAGTCTGAAATGTAATGGAGTTTGAATTTTCCGCAGGAGGCTTGCTCGTTGACTTGAAGCTAGATTGGGTAGTGACACTGGCAGTGGCAGTGGCAGTGATCTGCGGTGGTTAAGTAGCCGCGTGGCGCGCGCACCCTTGTATCCGACCTTGTATCGATCGCGCCATTTGAGTCACCCTTCTCCCTCGGCTCGGAGCAGACGCCCTCTCCACCACGTCTCAGACCCCACACTACACCACACTTTAACTAAGCACAACAACCCCGATAAGGCCGCGGGGAACAAAAAATCAATTCTCCGTTGACATGCAGCAAAACAGATTATTTTCATTATCTTATTCTGGCGATGGTTTCCAAGTCTCACGGGTTCAACGACAATTTTTTTAAACACTTTGAACGTAAATAAAGCAACAGTCTTAACTGTTGCTTTATTTACGTAATTTCGTGCCAAATACGCTACGACAAACACAACAAATGCTATGAGGCTTTATAAGCTAATCAATTCAGGGAGACGAACGACACCGGCTGAAGGGTTTCGACCGACACGACAATCAACCGGTTAATTCTGCAATTATTCCAAAACAATTAATTAACTTATAATCTTAAATTACAAACAAATTTTTAAAAATTTTGATGAAAACATTTTAACAATAAACGTAAAAAAACGCGTACTCAAATAACCAATTACCTAATTTAGAAAGTTATGTGTGAAATTGGCAAGAAAATAAGAAGCTGTGAACAAAGGCTTTAGGAATTTTTATAGACAAGTTTCTCTAAAAGAATAAAGTATACCTACTGGTAATGAAAGACTTTACAACACACTTTTGATGCGATATGCACACTAAATTAATATGTGACCAATTTTGGTAAAACTTTGAGAGATAGATGTTAGGTCGGAATAAACGTGTTATGCAACATAAATTATGTCCAGTAGCGGATCCACAGAAGATGAGTGACATTTATATAAAATTTATATTTGATTAGTATAATAATTAATTCATTGAATTCTAAATCATTTCAGCAAATTTTAATTTTATATCTGTCAGTTTGCATTAGTTAAAAATGAGTTTGGAAAAAATATTAACAATAATTAGTGTCGCTAATGTCCTCGTAGTTTATGCGACCTTAATGAAACAAACAAAGAAAATTAGTATTACATAATTAGAACTAATATCGCGAACAAATTTCTTTTTTTCAGTAAAGGGCATTCTTTGTTTGCGTGAGAAATTTCATATCTGTATGGTTCAAAATTTAATGGATTAAGAAGCAAAAGGTTGTCCAGGGATAATACTACGACCGACATATTATGGTATTGCACAATATGTTATTAATATTTTTTTGTATTTCCGTCGAAGCCACGATACGCTACAAATAAATTACTTTAATACCTCAATTTTCAGTTACGACTAATAATAAAAAATTATTGAAAAGTCACAACAGTTGGTAATTTTCGTTTAATAACATCAATTGTCTTACAAAATTCATTAACTTTTGGAAAAATCCCATCGCTTTCCCAGAACCCTCCACTAATTATGTCATTAATAACAATGACATATTCGTGTAATTTTAATGTGACCAAACAATAATAATCGCAATCAAACAACGAAAGAAGAAAAGAACAGTTAGTCTGCATTCTAAAGCTTTAGGAATTTCTGTAGAAAACAACTGAATTTACTCATACCCACACACTACAGTATGTTGGCATATACACAAATACATCTCTATATTCCTTAGTTTGCAAACACATTTTACTGTTTTAGAGAATGTCCAATATATTGATTATAATTATATAATTTAAAAAATTGTTTAATTTAAAAGAAAATTATTCAATCAATACCGTGCGTAGGAAGTTATTAATTCTCCAGTAAGTAATAGAACACTCATTAATTACAAAATTCAACAAAAACCAGAACGTAATATCTTGGTGTTTTTTTAAAAAAGACAGGCTACGTGATGGTGATCCTGAAAGAAGCAACATCCCTTTAATAGCATAGGAGGGGAATATAAAAGGTGGGACTACAACAAATAAATATAAATATAGATTTTCAATAAATTAATCCCAGAATCTACAGGCTAGTGTTGTTCTGGTATTCAGTCCTAAGACTGATCTTATGCAACCCTCCATGCTAACCTATCTTGCGCTAGCCTTTTCATTTCCGCATAACTATCACATCCCACATCCTCTCTAATCTGCTTAGCGTATCCCAACCTTTTGTTTCCCTCTTTTGTTCTTACCCCACACACATCCCTCTAATGCTAATTTTACAAGACCATCATGTCTAAAACGCACCTCCAATCACACTTATCTGGTCATTTCTAAACAACATTAATATTCTCCAGCAATAATATATCATCATATATTTTTATACAGTAATGGTATTGGTGGTAATGGTGTTGGTAGAACCAATTAAGAAGATGGATTTCAAGATAGAGGATAAGTTATGATTTGTCCAGAAATAATTATTGTACCCAAAAAGTTGAATTACAGATTTTGTCATCAGATACCATTTTATTTGTTAAGGTTAATTCTTGTTAGTTCTTTCTTAGTTTCATTTTATTGTCACATAATCGTTTAATGTTGTCTCGTCGTTTGTTAAATAAAATAATAATGGATTTTTTTCGAGTAACTGAAATTGATTTCCCGGATGGTATATTTTTTGAGTCTAGAACTAAAATGCTGTAATATGAATCATTTATGAACAGATGACCGTAATTTATCACTGATTAGATATACTGAAATGTAACAACTAGAATGCCCAGTTTTTCGTAAACCACCTTTCATGTTATTCTTGGAGAATATTGACCCACTAATCTAAAAGAAATATTTGAAGTTTAGAATTTACTTTTCCCACAATAATTTTATCAGAAAATTTCACTGGATTTCAATAAGGGGTAAAATTATGCAAAGTAAAGTGATTGGCAGTAGCCTAATTTTGGGGTTTTCAATAACAGCGGGTCTATGTTGAAATGGAATAAAACAAGTTGTGTGTGGGGTATTAACGAAATTCTTTTCTTAATTTAAAAGGGCATAAGTGGGCCCTTCAAATAAAATAATAATTTAAATCCTATAGTAAGGATGGCAGAGATGAAATATAGGAAAAGTGATGAAATTTTGTATTTATAATTACTTTATCTTTACCAATATAAGTCTTAAAGAAATAATTGAGATAAAAGTTCTTATTAATTTTGGTAATATTATGTATTAACTATAGGGAAAATTTCATCGTTCTGTTCTGTGACACCACATAATATTAAGACAAGTCAAGTGGAAGGAAAGCATTCATCAATTATTTTAAAGCATATATTCATGCAGATTTTAACATGTTAACAAGCAGAAATATATGCTTTACTATATTTATTTAAATATGTAACCAATAAAAAGTTGCGACTCATTTGTGTATTACCAATAATAATAAACTTACAACTGGTTTACACTCCCTATTATGCTTCCCGGACTAGTTGGCTTCTCTGTTTTTGGAATGAACATGTCCGGCGCAGAAGGTATGAATCAACAGGTTCGCGTCCCCTCCAGTTTTTTACTGACACCCGTATTACAGTTACATTCGAAAATTTTACTCACCACGACACAAAACCACGATACCGTGAGATACTTCACTCAGGTATTTATTGGAACCTTAGTGAACGCCAAAGATCATTATGTAAATGCGGTATCGTGTTGAACAGAACTCCAACAATAGACCAAAGGGTTTGACATATAATTATAATACAAGTAGAGGCATAAGGATAATCATTAAAATAAAAATTGTAATACTGATCGACAACTGTCGCAACAACTTCAAGATTAAAAAGGGGAAAGTCCGACTTTATGTCAATCTAGATCCACAATAAACGTTAATTTGTCTTCTTCATAAGACTGGCTGTCTAAGCTGTAGACAGATCTAAATAAATCATCGCTCTATTAACTAACGTACACAGAGCTATTAGAAATATTAGATTCAAAGGAAACAGCACGAACTGGCACCAAATTGAAGTCAAACCATATTCTAATAACACTTTCGAGACTTGTGGTACATATGTGTACCACATACTTTTATGTCAGGACTACGGGTATTTTGACTAGTTATATTCGGTATACAATTGTATTGTTCGGGAGATTTAGCTAGTCCTGTGCTAACACGATGCGCAGTGGACAACGCAACTTGGTAGTGTAAAAGTAAGTCTGGAAATATTGGCGCTAGAAAATATATTGCTGTCAGTTCAGGATATGTTGTACTCATCCGTAAAATATAATCTATATCAGTAAAAAAAAATTGAAGGGTCTGTCTTTCTGTCTGTCTGTCTGTCCGTATGTTTGTCTCGAATAGGTTCCTGATCGGCTAAACGGATTTCAATGAAAATTTCAGAGATTGAAAAACAAATTTTAACTTCAATTTTCGGTTTGTTTAATTTAGATATCTTGAAGGGTTCGGAAGATATTTATAAATCCATTGAATTGCCGCGCGAATTGCTCATTTTTATTGGCTCCGAAACGAATGTTCTGAACCAACTGCGAGTTATTAGGTTTGCCTTGAAGCGATAATAAATAGATGATATCGTAGTTTTTATATAGGCAATGAATTCAACTTTATCAATATTCTGTTCCTGTTGTTTCGTTTTTAGGGCAAAATAAAAATAACTATTTCGGCGCGAATGAAGTCGCGGGGGTTAGCTAGTAGATAATAAGTATGGGGTGTGTTAAAATGACGTTGTCGCAGCCTCCAAATCCCGTTTGTACATATTTATTTTGTCTTTAACAATATTAGTAGCGTTCCGGCAGACCGTTGAAGTGGTAGTTCTTCCTCAAGCGACAATACTTACTATCCCCTGCTCCTTTCCCTACTGCGCACGTAAACAAGCCATGTAGAATCTCACGAACTTTACCATTTAGTCTCCCAATGTATATACGATTGTTGCGGTCAGATTCTAGACGAGTCATCCCATTACAATCACTTCAGTGGAGCACGTGAATTGTGGCGCGTCGTAATATTGTGCAGAGCAGAAATATTTTTTCGAGAAATTTTTATATTTACTAAGTGTTTTATTGCGTGTTTTGAAGAAACTCCGGTAAAACTTTATAATTTGTATAAAGTTGGATAATTATTCATTCATTTGGTATCCCGGTATGTATGTGTAACATTAGTCCTGGAAAGTGATACATGTGTGAACCATTAGCATTATTTTCAGATATGTATAAAAAAAGACTCCTTACAGGAAAAGAGCTACATGATATTGCGATTAATTAGTCTTCGGATTCAGTTCACAGTAATGATTCTGCTGATTCGTTATATTTTTTTGAAGATTCTTATCAGCCTCCTGATGAGTAATCTTATTCTGAAAGTGATAAGAAAATGAAAGCCATGGGGGTGGAGGGACAGCACAGGTAAGCTGTTAACACATTACTGCACCTTCCAGCGGAAGGGACAACCAGAAGGACATGTGAAAGGTGCGCGGAATACAACACTCAAAAGTCCACAAAGGTAAATTGTCAAGTGTGTGACATTCCGTTGTGTTCTAAATGTTTTGCAGTTAAAAAAACGTTGTACTATATACAGTTAAAATACTTCATATTTATTGAAGAAAATTTTTGAACAGGACGGGTGCTATATACATAAACCACTTCAGTTTCGTCTTTAAAAAGACATAATATTTTTTCCTACTGCTTCTATAAAAAACCATCTTGAAAGGGATAAGTGGTTAATATTTTAAATTGTATTAACCGCTACACTGTCGCCCTCGCCCATGCGGAAACATTAAGTTCCACTGCACTTGCTTAGGATTTATCTATACTGCAGTTTTGGAACGAGTGTGGTTTAGGAACCTGTAGGTAGAATGGAAAGCATTTAGTTGAATATTTGACAAAAAAACATTATATTTGTATTGAGAATATCGTTCATTAATGACTGAATGACTCCAGAGGAAAAAGTAATAGGAGTGATTACGATTGTGTGATTTAAATAAATACAGTTTCTCGCTCATTCCTCCTGTAGTGTAGTGGCTAAAGTTGCTGCCTCACAACCCAGGGTACCGGGTTCGAATCCTGGCATGAGCTTGGATGTTTGTGTTGTCATGGTCGAGAAGACCAGGATTAAAGACTGTTGGAGAGTCGATACGCTGACCACGTATTACTCCAAATTCGGAATGTGTCATGTAAGACGACAGTCCGCAGTGGACCCGGTATGCCCAGGCCCTCAATGGGCTGTAGAGCCAAAGAAGAAAATGATTCTCACTCATTACCATTTATCTTCTTGGTAGGACTTTAGAGCTCATTGTAAATCGATTTCTATGGAACATGTTGGAATTACAGACAGTTGTGCACGCGAGTGTTCCACTGGCTTCAGTCCTAGTTGAAACAACGTAAAATATTTCAAAAACAGAAATAAAAATTTGAACGAAGAATGAAAGCCAGTAAATGAAAAAATAATATGTTCTGAAGTTAATTCAAAATATCAAAATGATTTCGCCATGATATCCTCCGTCACATACGTTTCGTAAAATTTGAGTTTCTCTGTAAAAATTGTTGTTTTAGGGTTTGTAGATAATCTAATACCTAAAGGTATTTCCTGCACTTTTCAACAATTGTGGGAAGTCAAGAAATAACAGTTGAATAGATTGGGAGTTTGAAAAAGGCTCACAATAGGAGGGCGATGACTTCAAGTTGGATTAACATTTGTAACAATGTAGGCTGTTACTGAACCATGACAACACGCCTGAGAATTCCCGAACGGTTTCTTGGCAACAGTTCAGACGGCTCCAGAGCTCACCCGATGTACCCGTCTTCGAGTCTTACACTCTCCCCAAGATTGTAAACTAATTGAGAAACAATATTTTGGCTTAGCTGGAGAGGAGTGATAGAAGTGAATCAGGATCCAGAACACAGTGAATTCGGAGGACTTCCAGAGTTCCGTAAAAAACTGGTACGTTACACAAGACTGGTGCAACTACTTGAAACGTAATACTTTAAACTAGTTCGTGCAATATTTCAGGGTTTACGTTTTTCACAAAGTAACGAAAATTTTGTAATTTCGCTCGCTGTATTAGTACGATTCGCGCAATTTTTTTCTTTGTGTTGGTAAACATGTCTGAAAAGTAACTGTACATTGTTGGCCATATCGAATGTTTAGCCCGTTGTCCTCTGTTAAAAAAGGTTACACGTGTTTTGGTAGCATCGGCGATTATTTATTTGTTTAAAGATCAGAGAATTTGCATTAAAGTTTGCTATAAGATTGAAATAAAATGATGTCATGTTTTAGACATTATAAATATTACTTTTGGCGAGTCTGTGTATGAGTGTTGTAAGCGATCCAAGAGAGCCGTGAAGACGTTGAGAATCCAATGAAACTGTAGGAAAAAGGAGAGAAATTATTATGAACGATTGCCAAATTACAATCAGAGAAGTCGCTGATTATGTTGGCACATCAATTAGCTCCCGCCATGAAATTTTTTCGTATCTTTTCGAAATGAAATGTGTGATAGTAAAATTTTGTTGCAAATAATTTAATTGCGAGCAAAATCGTAGGTAAATGGAAGTTGCTCAGGAGTCGCTATATTAAGTTCACAACGATTCAGAACTACTGAAACGTGTCAACAGGTGATGAATCGTGGGTTAAAATATGACGTCGGCTCAATCGTCCCATTCTGGATCGGCGTGACCGAAAAAAGGTCGACAAGTGCGGTCGAATGTGAAGGTTACGCTCGTTTTGTTCTTCGATTTTAACGGGATAGTGCTTCACGAGTTCTTGTCACAAGATCAAACGATGAATAAGGAGTACTACCTACAAGTTCAACTCCGTTTGTGTGAAGCAACCCGAAAAATAAGACTGGAGTAGTGGCGAAACAATTCTGGACTTCTACGCCACAATAATTCACCTACTCACATTTCACTGCTTTTTCGTAACTTTGTTGGCAAAACAACACTATTAATACAACAGCCTACATATTCACCACATGTGACTTTTCTCAGATCCAAAAAATTAAGTGGATCGTCGTTTTGTAGTAATCGAGATTAAAACCGCGTCTCTGAAAGAGCTAAACGCTATCCCAAAGATCTGAAGTAGCTTTGGTATAAGAGTATATCATCACATCTGGATTATTTTGAAAAATTCCTTGTATAAAGTGCGGAAAGTGTGTGTTTTATGTTAAGTGGACGACAAGACAAGTAGTAAGATACAGAAGGCGACTGTCGATTAGGTATGGTAATGATAACGTCACACTTACACATAATGTTGAGCGTGAGGGCGTCGCTCTCGGTGCCTGAACTGACACAGGTGAACTGTCCAGAGTCTCGATCCCGCAGAACGCGGGTGAAGTGCAAGGCTGGGCCGATCTGGTGGCGCCGCGTTGTATTGGCCATGGGCATGCCGTTCTCCAGCCACGCGACGCCAGCGCCGTGCAGATCCAGCGGACATACCAACGTCGCCGCGCCGCCCTCTACTACCGAAGGCTCCACGTCCGCGGCTGTACCTGCAATGTAAACAGTACATAGTGCGATGTTCAACTATCATTAGGAGAACTCACGTTGATTGGCAGACAACTGTCACGTGAGAGTGTTTTATCCCTTGGAAGGGGCAGAGACACGAGGTGGCCTAGGAAGGAGAAGGGCGGAGAAATGAGCAGTATAAGGTGAGACATTGATCAGTCGAGGAAGCAGCGGAGAAGTATGCCATGCTTTGATCAGTCGAGGAAGCAGCGAAGATAGGTGTTAAAAACGAGGGAAGAAGGAGGAAAAATCTGAGTTTTTCTCGATTCCGGCACGACAACTTTATGCTTTTATCTACCGGCCGCTTCATGTTCAACTTACAGTTGCATCTGCATTGAGACGCACATGAATAAAAAACAGGTTCGTCAATGAACGGAAGAATATCTGCTACACGTAGTTACCGAAACAATAATTACCCCTGAGAATTTTTAAACCGTCCCCCTTTAATTCTTTATATTTGTGTTCATCTTCTCCAGGACCCATTTAAAATTATTGTTTTCTTTTAATAAAAATACATATAAAACAGCCCAAACTTAAATTAATTAAATAATTGATTAATATCCCCCACATCATTTACACTGCATTCGGATTGAAACTGAGATGGGCTTATTGCATAATATAAATTAATGAAAACACTTTATTAATAAGTGGAAAAAACTAACAACTTCATAGTTCGCGCTCTAAACTCGAAAAATAAAGCAATAATACATATTAAGAAAATTATTAATCATGTAAAAAAGATACCTGCGTGAGTTTTCTCTCGCAAGTATTCTCCCCAGATTGACTGCAGGGTTCACCTTCGGGAATGCCTCGTAGTTGCTCTGGTTTTTTCAAGGTTCTCACATGCCGATGTACCTTCATCAATTTTGGGAGGCGTATGTACTGAGGTCGAAGACCTTGGGCATACGGTAAGAGTTGTCCGCTGATCCCATTGGATCATTCGGCCAACTCCCTTCTATAAATTGTGAAGACACGGAGAAGGGAATGTTTGCGATCCCACAGAAACTTCATCTCCCGTCATTCGGAAGGGCGTAAGAACAGTACCCAATAGCCTGACCTACCTGATGTAGGTTTTGTAGGGTATTCCCTACATTTATTTGGGTGAAACGCCGAGTAGCCCGGGTCCTAGTCAATCATTGACTGCCTTGCTCTACCTTCCACATCCCCCTTTTCAATTCCCTTCCTACTATTCGACGGGAGTTGCCAGTTTTGGGATCACCCTCATGTAGCCTGCCCCCCCCCCCTTCCCGCAAAAATATTAATCAGAAATATCTATGGGACTTTTTTCTTGCATGTTTTCTCCCCAGATTTATCCTTTTGGGATATCCCGTACTCTTTCTCTCTCGCTCTGTTTTGTAAGGTTCGCACATGCCAAAGTGCCTTCGTTTCTCTTAGGAACTGCGTGTTCTGGGGCATACGGTAAGAGTTGTCCGCTGATCCCATTAGATCAGTGGGCCAGCTCCCTCCTAAAACTGGTGGAGACACAGAGAAAGGAATGCAGCGACCTCACAGGAAACTCATCTCTCATCATTCGGAATGGCGTGAGAATGTACCTAATAGCCCGACCTATTTGTTGCAGGATGTCTAAGGTTTCCCCTGCAACTGTTTTAACTGAATTACCGGGTGGGATCCTTAAATAAAAGCCCGGGGGCCCTACTCAACCCTTGGCAACCTTGCTCTACCTTCAACGTCAATTCCCTTCCTATTCTATTAAAAATATATTTATTAATCAATCATCTGAATAACAAAAATCAAGTTTAAATTGACTTATTTCTGTAATACAGTCAGCAAATGGCGGGTAATGAAACAGATAAAAATTTAAGCTTTAAACTTAACATGTATTAAATTGCCAGAAACTACGTGGTACGTACAGTGGTATCTGTACCCAGATTGTGGACTGCATTCTGCAGCGAACTCTTATCTCAGAAGTACCATCAGCGAACTATTAAACATATATCCCGTCTTTCCGAATTCTCCAAATCATCTGTCCGAGGTTTTCCACAACCTCTTCGTCTGAAAACTGGGCCAATGCCATTAGTTTTATTCATACTTTTATCAGCGATAGCGACATTGCTGACTGAAAAATAAATTCGTCTCACTGAAAAACGCAGCATCTTTTCATACGATCCGTAATTACAGTTACGTCCGAGTGCTTTCAACTTACTTATTATTTAAGGTCCATGCTTCTGCTTCATAGTATGGTTTTGAATATTTACCTCTTATACTATTGATGATATTCCTACTCCACAGAACTGAATTTAACATTCCAATTATCTTCTTCTCACTGATTTTTTTTATTTATGTCCGTATTCCATGTACCCTATATTTCCAGTAATGAGCGCAGGTAGCAGAAATTTTGGATTTTATCTTTCTTTCCATCAATGTATAACTCATCATAAATCATTCGTCACATATTCCGTTTTATTATAATTAATCTTTAAGCCCCAGAATTGGTATTCCATTTTCTCAATCCTGTGTTAATTATTACCTGGTCATCAGCGAATTTCATCTGTTATATTTGTTCCTATTCTCTTACACTTTTTGGACCACACACGTAGGGTGATGTCTATATAAATTTTGAAAAGTGTTGGTGACATGGAACATCCTTGGAGTAGTCCTTTGATTGTTTCAAATTTTTGTCTCATTTAAATATTGTTTCTGTAAATATGTGTATTAAATGAATTAAGGTGTGATCTATGTTCTCCATATTTAATGCCTTCTAAAGCAATTTCCTTGGTACGGAATCATAGTCTCTTTCGAGGACTACAAACACATCATTGTATAAAAATACTTTATTCTACAATTCAATGTATTGCTGCTACACAGCTATTTCAAAGAACGCTACGTCTAACGTCGACGGACCAACTCGGTTTAGTAGAAATTTAATGCAAGGTTGCAGGCTAAATGAAAGGAAACATAAAGGATATCGTTGTGGTGCTAGTTTGACGGATTGATGAATTTTCTTAAGAGAAATGCAGGTACATTGTTTACCTTTGTAATGATAAAGGTCGAATTTGTTTTAATTTTTGTAAGTGGGGCCATTATGTCGGCACAGAAGCCGTTTGACGTATATTTGCTTTTGACACCAGACACCCGCATAAAGGTGTGATTATTCACAGAAAATTTACGCAGGTCTTTCTTCATTCCGACGCGGCGTGGTGTCTGAATAGACTTGAAAGCGGCGCCTTTGAGCCTCTGCTTTGCACAGAGAGCACTCACCTGTCTTAATTATGACTCTTTCTATTATTAGCTACTGAAAATTTCCGACACCCGCTGGAAACGATCTTCAGACGTGAATGGAACTTTCACGTTCATAAAGCGCGCGTACTTTATCCCAGGACATTCAAAAAGATTAGGTGAGAAGAGAAGCTTCCATTCACGTGACTAAGGAAGGAAAATACTAGTGAACGTATGAAATTTACGCGTCGTCGCCTCATTATGGAAAGTCCACGTAGACAAGTAACGAGGCACTTAATCTCAAAAAAAGAAAGATTGAGAAGCATATTTTATCCTTCGCAAAAGAAATATCCTCAAGCCCGAAGTCCACGGTAAATACGGATAGATTTCCTTATACAGCTGACGGTTTATGTTTTCATGATGAGCATCATTCAGTATGAATGAAACATTTTCAGCCAACTGAATACTGTCGGCATGTAGCTCATAATAACGTTCCTACTTTTGCTGAGTGTGTATTCATACTGATGCACAAAATTGAGGTGATGATAAAATGAATCCAAACATCTGATGTTTAACATAAATCATTCACATTTGTTAAATTTAACTAACATATTTACAAACTAAAAACTACTTAATATCCATATACACTGCAAGAGTAATAAGTCAAAAACGGATTTCAAATGGCAACCGTTCTGGCATTCTGCGAATGAGAACGGAGAAATAAAACATTGCCACAAGGGACAAGTCAAATCTATTACAAAACAAAGAAACTGCGCGGAAAAAATTGACAAAGAAATGGGAAAATCAATGGAATGAAAACTGAAAAAATTATAAATTGGATTCATGCAATGAAGCCATCAAATATTTTTACAAATTAACTACAAACCCGAATCTAAATCGCTGAGAGCAAATTGTCATCTCAAGAATTAGTACTGGCCACACCAAACTAACTCAACTTCATTTAATAGAAAAGAGTACCCGACAAAGAAAATGAAAATCTGATACCTAAGTAGCAAGACGCTAATGACCTCCTCGTCGTTGGTGCGACTATAAATATAGAATTAAAAAATAATAATAATACGTGGCAATTACGTATACATTTCATTCAACGACATTACGAATATTTACAAAGTCATATCGCTTCCCATTTGAAAAGAGTTGTTCTTTTCATATTTCTTCATAAGTACGAATACGATGTGATTCATTTACTCAAAAATTGCTTCACACTATTTATATATACGCGTATTTCTGAACGGTTTTCTCACTATTTCACGATAATTCTCACAACATTAAAAGCTGTACTACATTCTTAAAATTATTCGTTACTCTTTTACGTTTCCCCAGAAAGGCTTGCGCACGCCTTAAAAAGGCGTCCCACTCTTAGTCCGTTCTTCTCGGGAAGAAACGGCGAAAAGAATGTTTTTCGCTCCTTGAAAAACCTTGTCTTGGCACTCTTCGGCGTACCACTTTTTGGAGACCGCCCTTTGTGCTTTCAGCTCTAAGAAACTCTTTTACTGTAAAGAGCAAGGCCACCATCTTTTCTTGAAGGATTCACTTTATGTAATTGAATTTCAAAATGTCTTATTTTAGAGGTTACGTAAAAATAATTAATAAAATGTCATTGTGATTTATCCAGCATGTGTCGCTTATTTTTTTCTACTTATTCCTCTTTAGTTTGGCAAGCCCGAAAAAGGGAAAACGTTCCTCACTGGAAGGTGTTTGTTAAAGTAGTCAACGAACAGACAGAACAAAGTTATAAAAAATACCAAAGTTCGTTTCTACAATTCTTATTACTTTCTTAAACTTTTGAGTTCGAAACTTTGATTGTGAAGCAGGTCGTTCTTATAGATCTTACGGTTTTTGCAACTCGCTGGAAGCAAAAAGGATTCCAGCAACGTTGTCTTAGATTTATTTCATCTCTCAATTCTGTCTCTTTAGTGGCTACTGCATTATATAC
This sequence comes from Eucriotettix oculatus, assembly GCA_034510155.1. NCBI lineage: Eukaryota > Metazoa > Arthropoda > Insecta > Orthoptera > Tetrigidae > Eucriotettix > Eucriotettix oculatus. The sequence goes on along the minus strand of CM067376.1, from coordinate 132,685,143 downwards.
TTGTTATTAAAGATAATTTCTTTTGAGTTTTAAAACGCGTCACAACATGTTAACTGCACGTTAACACCAACACTTTCGTAAAAAGTTCTTTAGGACCAACTTCTAGAGAACAATCATTCATCAACCACTAATGCCACAGGCAATAATTCTTTTTGTGCGTTTGGGGTAGGGGTTCACTGTTCTCTAGTAACGTCCATCAGTTTTAAATTTTCTTCAACCCCCGTTAAAGTGACACTTTCCGTTGTATATATATAATAAGGAATATATTTTAATTAGATTATAAATAAATTATATTCACGTTAAATTTATGTTTTACCAATTAATGTCATAATTCATACTTTTATCTCCTATAATAGCGTAGGAAGCTAATTTGAGAGGGGGAATGCGAATAGTGAGCCAGACAGTCGAGGCTTAACAAGGACTATAGCTTAAGAATCATTTTTAAAACATTTAAGTAGTATTGGTTTCTACGTGTCGTGTAAATGTTGTGACACTTTTTAAACCTCAAATAGATTCAGGGCAAACCCTATAAAACAACCGTCAGGTAGTTCGAGCTATTGACTTGTTCCACGGTCTTACTATGACGGAAGAAGGAAGACTTACCTGTGAAAACTGTGGTCAGCTACCACATTCCTCTCGTCTGACTGATCATTTTAAACTTTTTTAGTAACAAGCCACACGAGGGTGATCCTAAGACAGGCAACTCCCCTTTAATAGCATAGGAAGGGAATTGAATAGGGGGATGTGGAAGGTCCCCATGGCTATAGTTTAATTATCCTACCCGCTGTTTCACCTAAAGAGATGCAAGGAAAACACTATAAAACCTGCATCAGGTAGGTCGTGCTATTGGGTACTATTCTCACACCATTCCCAATTGACGGGAGATAAGTCTTCTGTGGGGTCACAGCATTCCCTTCTCCGTGTCTGCGCCAGTTTTAAGAGGCAGATGGACGGCTGATCCAATGAGATCAGCGAGTAACTCTTACCCCATAGCCAAGGTCTTCGAGCCCTGTACATATACTCCTAAAATTATCCGGTGTATTCTTTATTTAAAGAAATGGGTACCCGAAATGCCTGATAGAACGCGAATTGTATGTAAGTTCTGTCGAATGTTGTAGATGACTGATAGCATCTAAATACTGATAAATAATCAAGGTGGATTGTAAATTATAATTACCCTTTTTTGATAGAAGGATGTCTATGCCATAATTGAATTGAAGTTGCATAAAAAATACACGCCCGAACAAGCACAGTACGGCATGAGATTTATCTTCTGAAATTATATCCCCCAACGTTGTTATATCCGGTGGCAACTACGTATTCGTTAATGTATAATTGCAGAGTATCCATATTCCCAGTAATTATTCTATTTTCTGGCATTTGTCCTTAAATAATAACTGTCTTTCAGCATTGTTTCCGGTAGGAATAATTTTTCAAGCAATAGAATAAAATAATACACTAAAATCGTGTGGATGCGCCCTTCAGCAGATAGACGAGAGCCAGAGCGATAAGCAGAACCGCTATCTAAATCCCTGACGACAGAAGGGCTCCTATACCTAAACCAGTATCGGCGATCCAATTTATTTACTATACAATGGGCTTACTGCAAGATGAAAGCGTCTCGAGGAAAAGTAGTAGTCGAAATATTCTACCCGACTACGAGAAGTATTGGTTTATTAAACATAGAACCCAATTAGACAGAGTTTTATTACTCTAAATTAATAATAGCTGTTAGATTATAAATAAAGTAATTAAATTAATCTTATTTATTATTATAAATAAAACACAAAGAATGGCAAAAAGACAGATGAAGAAATTTAAGTTGAAAACGTTTCGTCAGTTCTTTAACAAAAATATAACTGTTCGACTTCTTCAGGCTACTGGCTTTCTAAATTTTCTTTGGTCTCAAGTTGAAGCTAAAATTAATCAGCTAATTTATTCATTATAAGTTACGTGCAATACGTACATTTTTAAGCTAACAATATTAAAATGAACTCAGTTTACCGAACATTGAGTACACAGTACATAATTAGGAACATAGAAATCACTCGCAGTCAGTAAAAAAAATTAAAATTCCACTGAGAAACAATTTTTTTTACCTAAACGCGTAGCTTCAGAGCGTGAAACCTGTTGCAGCGTTCTTTAGCAGGTACTCCTCCACAGACTAATAATGGGCCCAGCTCGCTCTACTTTTACATGCCGAGGTACCTTTATCTCTTTTAGGATGTGTATGTACTGGGGTCTAAGACTTTGGGCATACGGTAAGAGTTGTCCGCTGATCCCATTGTATCATTCGGCCAGCAACACCACAGCAAACTCATCGTCCGTCATTCGGAAGGGCGTGAGAATATTACCCAATAGTCCGACCTAAATAGAATAGGGGCAAAGCGAACAATATGGAGGACATTGGCTAAGAGAAGGGATAGATTAATAGGCTACGTTTTGAGATATGTGTATTGTAAAATTAACATTAGAGGGAAGTGTGTGGGGTAAGAATAGAAGAGGGAGGTCAAGGATGGAATACGCTAATCATATTAGGGAGAATGTGAGGTGTTCTAGTTATAAGGAAATGAAAAGGCTTGCGTAAGATAGGGTATCATGGAGGGTGTCATCAAACCAGTCTTAGGACTAAATACCACAACAACAGTCCGACCTATTTGATACAGGTTTTCCAGGGTCTTCCACGCATCTCTTTTATGTAGACTACCATGTAGGATCCGGAAACCCTAGTCAACTCTTGACTACCTTGCTCTATGTTACACATTGTTAAAGAGAAGAAGCCAGATTCAGGATCAATCTCACTTAAAAACAAAAATTTAAAAAAAAACGCAGGGTGATTCTCACAAAATTTGAGTAAAATGTGGTAAGGTAAAAAAATTGACTGTATATACATGTACTCTTCAGTTTCATGATTCAAAATTGATAACACTAACAATTAATCCATCTGCATCCGACTAATCCAATTCGAATTGGAGAATTTTTTGTCTTTCTTCTGAATAACTCTTTCATGCCTTGTGCTATCGTATGTGCATTAAGGTATGTTAAAGAGAAAAGAAATGACGCGACCAATCGGCATACGAGGAAAGATATTACGCGACGAATTTACAACGTGCGCTAAAAATGTTTCCGTATTTCCATTATTTGGACGATTTTCTTGTTAAATTTCTCCGATATCACCCGTATTGTTTTCTTCCTTCTTTGCTAACCTCCCTTATTAAGTTCATTACTCTGTTGCAAATATCTTTCGTCCCTTTGAGTGAGAAATGAGGCGTAAATTTGGCCTGTCCTAATCCTCTGGACAAAGCGGACACTACCTACCTGGGTCTAGGTCAGCTCAGCCGTACTCTCCTGTAGGTCCTATAATAGCATTCAAAACTATATTGCACTTCAAGGACTAAGGAAATGCTTTCAAAACAAACTCAACCCTGAAGACTGTTAAACTTAGTTACAGGATCAGGATCGAAAAATCTCAACCAGACAGGGAATAGATTCCCCAGTCGGAATTCTTTACACGGTGCACAGATGTTCCGCGAAACGAGTCTCGGAACACGTAAACCTAAAGTTTTGCAGGTGATGCATTTCATTTGTTGTCCTTTTATCACTTACTTATGAATAGAAGTACTCTTTCTAGATTATATTTTGGATACTCTTGACAGTTTTCTAATAAGTCGTAGGAATTTAAACGATAGTCGTCAATGATATGTCGCAACTCTACAATCAAGAAAGGAAAATCATAATCAAGAAAGGAGTACGACAAGGATGCAGTATGTCGCCCATGCTGTTTAACTTGAATATAAAACAGGCAATGAAGTTAAAAACGGAATATAAAAAGGAATCATACTGTAAGGAGAATAAATAAAAACCCCACACTTTGCCGATAATTTTGTAGTATTAGGGGAGTCAGAAGAAGACTTGGAAACCATAATAAATGGTATGAACGGAGTCCTGGAGAAAGAGTTCAATATGAGGATTAATAGAGAGAAAACCAAGGAAATTGAGTGTAGTTTGGGAAACAGTGGAATAACAAAGGGTGTTAGTTTGGGATGGGATATTTTGACAAAAGGTAAGGAATTCTGTTACTTCGGAAGCAAAATAACTAAGGATGGTAGAAGTATAATAGACATAAAGAGTAGGGTAGCATAGGCATACTTACGGGTAATATAAGTGTGAATATTAGGAAATCATTGCTAAAAATGTTCATATGGACTATGGCGTTATATAGGCACGAAACGTGGACGATAGGAGTTGCGGAAAGCAAAAGAATAGAAGCCTTTGAAATGTGGTTCTTTAGGCGAATGCTGACAATCAGATGGGTGGATAGAATCATAAACGAGGAAGTTCTAAACAGAATAGGAGAAGAGCGAACAATATGGTGGGCGTTGACCAAGAGAAGGGATAGGCCTCGTTTTAAGACATGAGGGTCTTGTAAAATAAGCATTTGAGGTAAGTGTGTGGGGTAAGATCAGAAGAGGGAGGCCAAGGTTGGAATACGCTGAGCATTTTAGGGGGAATGTGAGGTGTGTTAGTTATGCGGAAATGAAAAGGCTCGCGCAAGATAGGGTAACATTTAGGGTTGCATTAGACCCGTCTTAGGGCTGAATACCACAAAAAAATTATGTCGGTGAAATGGTTATTAATGCAGTATGTATTCAAAAGAGCTCAACTTTTAAATTTTAAATTATGAAACTTACATTTTTATTCAGACTAATAACTTCTAGTTATTTTATTTTGGATAGTGACTTAGATAAATAACGCAATTTGTAAAATTATTTCATGTGGGGAATATTTGGTATTTATTCAAAGCGTTTTGGCAGACGGACTTGTTTAACTACCTTGATGTACGGTCATTGCTCCATGGAGGCGAGAAATACTGTTTCAACAATTAGAAGCCAGCCGCTGAAGTATATTATACTTCATTAGAGCCCATAAAAGACTTCCAATAAAATTACTTGGACATGGTTTGCAATTAAAAAAAACACGATTTTTAACGCAGCAGAACTCGAACACTCCACTCGTCCATCCGACCAATGCTTCAATTAATCTATTTCCTTGCCAAGCGAAAAATAATACGTAAACGTCAAGTATCAGCTGCAGTATTCGTGTATAACTGCGACCGCAGAGAAGCGTTTCGGATAATTCAAGTAATAAAAACTGCGATGAAGAACGTGGTAATGAGATACAGTCAAACTGAGATTTAACGAGCACGGCTCTAACGAATTCTCCGTCGTAACGAACAAAATTTTGTTTCTGCGAGATAGGTCTGCTATTCGCATGTAAATTTTTTCCCCGGCGATAACGAGACCAAATCCCACTTATTAAGAACTTAGGCCAACGTATAGGAGTAATTTTTCAACATATAGCATATCCAAAAATTAGAATTATAAAAGTAAGTCAGGTCAAAAACCGCATTTGTCTGAAGAGAAAGTAATGCACATGTGAGCACCTTAGAATTATAATCCAATATATATTTTCGTATACACATAAAAATATATTAAAATGTCTTTTTCAGTAAGTAAGGAGTGTGCACTTCTTTGACTATTTCCAGACTTCTTTGGCTGGCCTTCATCGCCGAACAGCGTACTTGCGAATTGTTTGGAATGTGTTCATTGCTGTACTTTAACTTTTCTTGTTTGCCAGTAGGCATATCTAGAACACTATCTTTTTGAGGGTGATCCAATAAATGGCAACTCTCCTATAATAGCATAATAAGGAAACTAAATGAGGATGGCGAGAGGAGAAGTAACTAGGGCCCCGGGCTATAGTTTATGGATCCTACCCGGTATTCACTTGAAATAGATGCAGGATAAACCCTAGAAAATCATTAGGTCAAGCATCTGGATGCTTCTCTCGCTTCTCCGATTGGCGGAAGAGGAGTTTACTGTCGTGACGCAGCATTCTCTTCTCCGTGCCTCGATAAGTTTAAGACGCAGCTGGCCAATTGGCGGACAACTATTACGTATATCCAAGGTCTGAAGCACCGGTACATATATCTTTCAAAACATGCAGACGTGCATCGGCACGTGGGAATATGAAAACAACAGAGAAGGAGATATCCGCCATCAACGTTCACCTGCGAGAGCTAATACCAGGTCCCACGGGTTCATGATCACGATCAAGATGTAGAATTGAAGAGATTAGTGCAAGAAGGTGTTAAATCAAAAAAATAGCCATAGGAGATATTAGAGGATCTTTAATTTTCAGAAACTTATCTCCATCCTTCTGACATTAATTGCAGTATTCCTTCAGGCACTATTTATAATGGCCGTCTAGCCAAAATGCTGCAAATAACGAATTTGTTTTTCAAATGCAACAAATTCTATAAAAGTATGTCCTACTTCTGGAAACTTGTGTTTTATAGTATAAGGCCAAACAAACTCCAGAATTAAGCATTGGAAACAAAAAATTGTGAAAAAGTTTTTGTTTTGACCAGATGGACAGTTATTTCTAGACCTCTTTGGGGCTGTTTTTATAAAATCATCAAACAACTTGCTACTTCAGAACACCCCTGTGACCTTCATTTTCTGTCCAGAGTTGGAAATTTCAATTTGCTTTATTATTACTACCTACGATCACATGCAATAGGTGCCAACTGTTAAGTTAACCCTTTCTTGCTTGCAAACTACGCGAACACCTTCTTGCATTTCCTACATTTGATGAATTAACACCTTTTTCACGTCAAATATTGCATAAAATACGGTGGTTTTCATCACAAATAGTATTGGAAGTCATAGAAGACTTCCAGAAAATTCGTTTTAACTATATAACTAAAAATCACAAAATTTTGAGTTAACACCTTCATGCACTTAGCTCTTCAATTGTAGCGTAAATATACCATGATGTGTTAACAATTCATCTGAGAACTTTGTTCTCAAATTTCAGTTTTATTTCAACTTTGTAAATAAAATTTCAGCCGACCTCCTGTGGTCTAGAGGCTAGCGTCACTGCCTTCACAACCCAGAGGTCCCGAGTTCGAATCTTGGCATGGGCTTGTATGATTGTGCCGTCTTGGCCACGGAGACTTGGACTAAGACTTTTGGAGAATCGATACGTAGACTTCGTATCACTCCAGATTCGGAATGTGACATGTAATATGACAGTCCGCAGTCGGCCCGGTATGCCAAGGCCCTGAATGGGCTGTAGAGCCGAGGAAGAAGAAGAAATAAAAATTATACAAATATTACGCTAATGAAACAGCCGTCGTACTTGATAATGAACGTACAGGTTGTTGTTTGAAGTCTAAAATTTTGCTACACAAAGAGGGAAACATCGGTTTCTTAAACAAAACCCAAGATTAAATTTCGATATCAGGAAATATATTTTGGATATCACGAAATGTTTTTTATTATTTATGACTGTGTTGCTACCAGAAAACCTCTTACGTTTGTTAAACAATGCTTGAGCAGCTAAAACGGAGAATTAATTTAGAAAAACGGTAATTGTTAGATTTTGTTGCCAAATTTATTCATGTTATTTTAGAGAGCGCTGTCAGATTTTGAAATTCTAAATTAAATAAATCCACCACGATCCATATCGAAATGAACACACTCTAGCGTTGGAAAAAATACGAAAATGAGCTGAAAAGATGTTTGGGGGGCTATTAACTAACAATCCTCACGAGAATTTAGAAGGTCTCAGTAATAGAAGGTTATGAGCAATATATAAAGCTTATAAGGGTGAACCACAGGGCCTGGAAAGAAATAACAAGCCATCTTACGGCGCCGAATTATATTTCTAAAAATGATCATACGTTCAAAATTAAAGAAAAAGGGCAACGCACTGACGTAGGAAAATTTTCATTTGTTAATAGATCCATACGCGATTGGAATTCCTTGCCTGCAGAAATATCTCTTTTCCGGGTTGCGTAAATCAGTGTAGGAATAGGCTGAGAAAACTTAAGTGAGCAGTTTTTTTATAGAATCAGTGAAGTGCTTATAGGGAAATGCCCAATAGCAGCTAAGTAAGTAAGTTATAATAATAATAATAATTGAGATAAAGGAAAAAGATGAGTTAATTCAACATTAAGGTTGTAAAAGTTCAGAAAAACGTGTTAGTCATTGTCGCTTAAACAGAACATTGGTGAAATGAAATAAACCGTCTGTGTAATTCCGTAATGACGCAATAGGACGTCTGTCAATTAAAATGTATATAAAAATTAGTGTAACAGGACAATGTTTCCTTTCAAATTTTGGGTCTCATTTCTTATGAAATAAAATATGTAACTGTTCCTTGTTTTTTGTAATTTTTATTAAGGACATATCAAACTATTATTTAAATGTACCGAATTTAACTAGATACCAAGAATCAAAGTCGGTTTCAAAGTTTAAGTGAAAGTTAGCCGTGCTTTTCTTACCTATATTTTAATAATATTTACTACGTTGCTTAGGAACAATAAGTGAATGTTTTGTTTCAGAATTCATTTCTAAGTTAAACTAGGAGCTTGTCGAGAACAACTCATTTAAAGTTCAATACACGCAAAAAGAACATCAAATGGTTTCCTTATTTACAGTTATGTATATGTTCAACGCTAATGTATTCTATAAGTATGCTAATCGAACTTGTTACTCAGATCGGAAGGTTTGAATCATTTTAATCGTCTCTTTTCGTTCCCCAACAGGTGTTTGCCCAGATTATTAGGATGCAATAAAAGTTGTTTTTGGTATTTAACACAAGTGTTTTTAATTTCATCCGGCACAAGCTATATTCAGACTATTTTGAGTTATTATTTTTTGGTATGTACCATGGAGCATTGACTATACTTCTGAATACTTTATTCTAAAATCTTTGCAAGATTTCGGTGTTTGAAGAACTAGCAGTACCCCACAGTTGTATCCCATATGTCTAAATGGGCTTACTGTTGGACTATAATGTAGAATCTTATTTTCTATGTTCAATTGTGACTTTTTTCTAATTAGTCAATTCATTTGAATTAATCTGATACCAAGTTGCTTTCTTTTAATTAATATATGCTTACAGTATGTAAGCCTTTTGTCAAGGTGTATACCGAGGTATTTCGTATCGTCAGCTTGTCGTAATAAGAGTTTTAATTGGTGATACTGCAGGGAAGTACCTCTTATCATTGGGAAAGTAACGTGTAACGGTATAAAGATTTTAAATGAATTTACCTGGATTAATATGGAAGAATGATGAAAATTAGATGGATGGATAGTGACTAACCAGAATATGAGAAGAGAGAATAATGGGGAGGACTTGGACTAAGAGAAGGGTTAATAGGCCACGTTTTGAGACATGAAGGTATTGTAAAATTGGCATTAGAGGGAAGTTTGAGGGGTAAGAACAGAAGAAGAGGGACAAGGATGGAATCCGCTAAGCCTCAGTTAGGGAGGATGTGGTAGATATATAAAAATGAAAAGGCTTGCGCATAATAAGTTACTATGGAGTGCTGCTTATACCAGTCTAAGGTCTGATTACTATAACAACATCATACCTACATACTCCATTTTTTGAGCCACTCCTCTATCATAACTCCATAAGTTATTTGGTAGTTTCCCACTGGGATCAGTGTCCGATTCTAGTATGGCCATGTCTGCGATTGTTAGATTAGTTGTAGGTATGCCGGAGGTATGAAGTATATATAAAATTGGCTCTAACACACTGCCCTGAGGTACTCCCTAGGTCAGTGATGGGCAAACTTTTTAAGGGGACAAAGAAAAGGAGCAAAACTTTAGGCGGACCAATATAATGTTTTTAAAAAAATAAGTGAAACATTTACAAAATTCTTATATTTTTTATACTAAACCATATTAATAACTGAAAGATTATGAAGGAGATTGTGATGAATGAAACTGTAATTGCATTTCTAAAAGTGTCTCATAATTTGGTTCAAGCTGGGATGCACTTCTTCTTAGACGAGACGTTAAATGCTCATCTGTCAGTGTGTTTCTAAGTTTAATTGTAGAAAATGCCTGTTCACATATATATGAAGAAGCAAACAGTAGTAACTCTCTGGGCATGAGATACAAGATTTGGGAAAGTGGATTTCGACAACGTCTGGTAGAACTCTAATATCGGAACACTGAGAAACAACTGTCTGAGTTGAGTGTTAATTTTAATTCAATCAATTCAAATTGCAAATCCGGTTTCACTGTTCACATTAAAAGATGTACTGAATATTTCAAAGTTTCTTTCAATGCTACTGAAGTCTTCAAATCTTCGTTCAAATTCACCATGGAGTCTTCTCAGACTATCTTCGTAACTCTTAAGATATTTCTTCATGACCGGGGTTATTAAATTCAACCTCGGGAAGTGAGACAAGTGATTCTTAGCAAGCTGATCCGCGAATAGAACAAGTTGTAGTTCAAAACATTTGACCTGGACCCCAGATATTATCGATAAATTGATTTTTGCCTTGCATCTTGACTTTCAACTTGTTCATGTGGCGGGAAGATCCGTAAAAAAAGGTAAAATCCGAAAACCAGTATCTTCCAGGATTTTATACTCTACACACCACTGTTTCAAAGGAAGAATATCACTATTTCGTCTTTCTGCTGCCAAACTCGCTCGAAGACGCTAAGTTGTCTGTGAGCAAGCCCTACAGATCGAATAGTATTAACCAGCTTCAAGCAACGTCAAGCACAGGTTTCATATCCAAAGTAGATCTACACAGGGCGTCTTGATGTATGACGCAATGTAGAAATACAACATTGTTATCTGGATATTTTTCATTAAAGATCCCAACAAATCCAGATTTTTTTCCCTGTCATATTTCTCGCTCCATCTGTTGCTATGCTACATATGTAATTTATTGGTACTTTCAAAGTTGAAATTCCTTTCATAATTTCACGAAAAATATCTGGCCCTGTTGTAGTTCCCCTCAACGACCTCAGGCATGCGGGTTGCTCTGTGATACAGAAGTTTTCGTCAACACCTCTGCTGTGCTGTATCATTTATATCAGAGCTGTCATCCATAGTAATTGAGCAGAATTTAAATTGGCTAATCTTTGGATTCCAGCTGTGATATGTTTTTATCTATTGCTTCGATTCTAGAAGTCACCGTTTTCCGAGCTAAGCTTATTGTTTCAAAATGTTTTATTTTGTCAGAACATAAAATATCGGAAACTTTGGCGTTTAGAGAGAGCTTTATTACTTTTAGCAATATTGTATGCTACAACAATAATGTCGCGCGGGTCGGACAGAACATTTCAGAGGGTCACTGCTCTAGGTAATGGGGCCGATGATATTTCTATATCTATATTGACGAGAAACCATCTACATTGCAGGTAAGATGGAACTATTTCGCAATAAAAAATGGTGCGGTAGTATGACTTTGAGTTTTTAACTTTGGCCTTAAAGATAGATTTTGACAAACACCTGCTTGACGTCTAGAACTGCAGCGGAGAAATACTCTTTGTATTCCGTGTCGTCGTTTATCCTGTGTACTTGTTCTATAGATCTGTGATTATTTCTAAATCCAAACTGATAGTTTGGTTTCAGGTTTCTTTACTCTATTGTTGGCTTGACTCCCTGATAAATAGATAACATCAGCTTATCTAATATCAGTCAATATGCTTCAACTAATACGAAACAGTGAGAATGTCATATATGTGTAAAGTGGCAATATTGTAGAACTTCGCATTTTTCGGTGCATGCCGATTGAGTTCAGGGATTGTCGGCGGTGTTTTTGGTGGGATCAAAGAAACGTGCATTGTTGGTGTGCCTCCTGAAGCAGAAAAGGGCGGAGACATATACAATATAAACGTTCTTCCGGAGAAAAACCGGACGGCGACAGCTCAGATGCTCTCAATTGGTGATTGAGTATTATACTGCTGTAAATTATTAATACAGAACCGTACTATGCTGACATTATTGCAAATATTTGCATCGTATTACATAATTCTGTACCTGAGAGATGGAGATAGCGATGTGGACATAATTTATATCAAAGAACGGGAAAAGTTATCGCAAGAGTACTAAATGCAAACATCGTGAGAAATGTATTATGTAATTATTTTGTTTCTGACATCGGAACTGAGCCTAAATAAAAGAAAGTATAAAAAGTATTTTCTTTACATTGAACCCATCTTTCAAGAAAATAATTATAGTGCACTTGTATAAATCGTAATGTTAGTAATTATTGTCTTCCCAAACGGGGTTTTTATCCTTTTCATCAACATCAAATTGTTCAAGGCAACTTCCTTCGCATACCTATTTTTGTATTTGCCACCAAATTTATCCCACAACAAAAGGTCTCGCTTCCACAAGGATAATCAAAACTTCTCAATCAATGTCTTCCATTATTTTATTAACTCGGGACGATTAAAAATTTGCTTCGACCCACCACAGCTCACAGAAGAAAATGACGCGACGTTATTTTTGGGACTCGTAACTAGATGGAGAAGTTGCAAATTTACACGACCAAGATGTCGTTATTCAGTTTAAAGACCATCTTCTCGTAGTACTGTGAACGTGTTATAAAGGTGAAAGGATTAATGAACTTAGTTAATTGGAAAAGCCACGCCCGGAATGCGTTGTTATAAATCTCATGCTCGTTAAATAAGCAATTTTTTCCTTGCTATAGTGTGTGGAATAGTCGCGAAGACCGTGATTAAGACTGTTGGAGGATCGATACGCTGACCACATGTCACTCCAAACTAGGAATGTGTCATGTCAGATGACAGTCCGCAGTCGACTCGGTAGGCCCCTAAGGCCCTCAATGGGCTGTAGAGCCAAGGAGAAAAAAAAGTGTGTAGAATTGATACATATTAAATATTTTAAAGTATAATAAATACAAGTTTTAACGACAGACGTCCACTACATAAATAACGGGGCCAGACGTGCATTAGATACATCGGCCTGCGACAGCCCAGGCGCAATCCCTGGTTGATAATACAATAGATAACATAAGGACAAGAGTTGTCGCAGGGTTTGCGGTTCTCGAGATTGTGTTCTCCTGACGAAAACAAAAAGGTATTTCAAAAACATTGGTTGGTATTTATTTTATCACTTAATTTTATCTAGTTAGTAGGTAATTCATTCCCTACTTGTTAATTTTCACCTAATACGTTCATTATTTAATACGGATTATTGTGTATTGCAAATATCAGTCTACAACTAGTAAACATTGTGTGAGAGGAACATTTATTGCTTAATAATTCTCAACCCTACTTCAATAAACTATTGTGGAAACTTTACGAAAAGGTAACTAATTCACTCAGATTTTACGTTATCGTAACTAAATATAAGGATGACAATTTGTTGAGTGGAACATAAAATGTGCTAAATAAATTAAATAACCAAATATACAGAAATCAGTGGGCAGGATGTGTAATGGATGCTACACTATGAAAAATATTTGAACTCGTAAAATAATGAATAGAAAGTAACGAAAGATGGCGTGCTCTGAAGGGGGCTTCCTGATAACAAATCTATGCCAGCACCGTATAACAAGGAGGAGGGTAGCTTAAATTCTCTGGTTTTTATGACCTCCTCCCCTCCTAGCTTTTCTTTCTTTAATATCTGAGGGGATTTTTATATCAACCCAATACCCCTGCCTCTACGTCCACGCAGTGTTACAGTATTACAACACAACGACCAGCTTGCTTTAAAAATTCAACATTTTTTCTCTAAATGACATAATAACATGTGAATCTACTAATAATTTATGGTCTTAAATAAGTCGTTCGACTTGTAAAATGAAAATTCGTTGAACTAGTCAAGCATTACAGATTAATTTGTCTTTTCAAGATTACTTACAGACACGCACCTTGAAATCAAATTTCTAATGTAAACGTATTACTGGAATTGTATCGGCTCATTCATTGTAACTATCGGAAAAATCGACAAGATCTGATGAATAATCATCGTGATAAAAATATAGACTTAACAATATTATTTATCGGGAAAATTCTCCAATGTGATATCACGCTCATATACTTTACAGTCTTACGATGACTGTTACAACAAAATTAATAGTAAAATATTCTAAAGCTGGGAATACTGTTCTATTTACGTGGCTCGACTAGTTTATGAATTATGTTTTAATCTTTTGCTACATATTAATCTTTAAAAAGTAGGAAGAAACGTCATAAAACATAGGGCAACTTATAATTATTAGTTTAATGGACTGCAAATTTTCTGGACTATAAATTGGAGGTTTAAGTTTAAATTTGAAATCAGCATTCATCACGGTTACAGTTTTCAAGAGAATTAAAGTTGTTCTATTGAAAACAGACGCAACGGTGATCCACGGACGCATGAATTGTACCGCGAATCTCCCTAGTTGCGCCCTCGGTTTCTATGGCTGACCTTTCAAGCCAGTTTTCCGATATTGGGATTCTGTGAAGTTCTATTCAATGCTATGACGAGCCCAAGTTGAAAACGATTGGATATTCATCCAGCCTCGCAGGGCATGGAGCATTGTGTGTGTGGAAAGGAATACTGCAGCGAATAAAAAATTAATGTGGCATCACTAGTATCAACTTTTCATAAGAATTTACTTGGAATCGGTGATGAATAAACAGGAAGCAGAGTTTTTATTGTTATGTTCCTGGTTTGTACAGAAGTTTTATTTAATCATTTTGCATGCAATGAATTTATGAAGGGGATCCGCAAAACTGCCGATAATGTGCCAGTTTTGCTTTACGGTTCAAATCGCAGAAATAATCATTGCAGTTAGTACTTTGAAAACCTCAGGAATGTGGGAACCAGTTACAATAAATGTTACTTAAATATGCATGAGAAAGAAGTCACACACAAACTCTTCTGTATGTCCATTTAGTTTCCTACGAAAAGAAACAGAAATTACTTTTAAAATTTATTGTGCGGCAATATTTAAAAACTTGCCAGCATTACGATAATTGCATCTGTTAACCGGAAACAAACAGAAATGAACAGGAATCTGGAAGAGGCCGAGAAATTGAATAACGTAAGTACCTCACTCAGTCCATAATTCAGTTATAAATGTAAATTTACGAAACCATTTTGCTAAAAATAGATTATTTAATTCACAATAGCAAAATGGACCAGCGTAATTTATAATATTATAAATTTAATTATTTCATATATTATAAATATTAAAATATATATTATAAATATTAAAATATTCAAACTTATATTACCCATAAGTAAATTCCTCTTTTTCGCGAAAGCCTTCCTTGCCTGTGCTATCCTACTCTTTATGTCTACTATACTTCTACCATCTCTAGTTACTACGCTTCCCAAGTAACAGAATTCTTTAACTTTCTTCAAAATATCCCTTCCCAATCTAACACCCTTTGTTATTCCACTATTTCCCATATGACACTCCATCACCTTGGTTTTCCCTCTATTAATCCTCGTGTTGTACTCTTCCCCCAGGATCACGTCCATGCCATTTATTATGGTTTCCAAGTCTTCTTCTGACTCCCCTATTGTCATCAAAGCGTGTTTATTCTCCTATACACTATACATATATATATATATATATATATATATATATATATATAATAATTCCGATCGGTAGCTTTACTGAGAAAAGTATATTTCTTTTGCAATGTACTGACGCCTAATATTGCTTCGATTAGAAAACTCGGGGAATTTAAAGTTCGAACTGATAATGTACCTTAAACAAATTGAAAAGTATATCTATAGCACTGAGTGCGCTATCCCACAGGTCCCCATCATGGAGATGGCCGGATATTGACAACCTGCGTAGCTTTGAAGATTTATAAATAGGAAAATGTATTTAACATGACTATTTTAAAAATAAAATATCCATAATGTATTTCTGAACCAATTTGAAGAGACTCGTTGACTCACGACGGCTTTACGAACTTCCCCCTACGAAGTTTATTACGGCACTGAAAGGAGAGAATGGCCTTGAAAGTCTCCCCTCAGCAGAAGCAAGGAGCAGCTGGAACTTCATCCTGCCAATTACCTCGACCACTCTCAGGCAATAGAAACAGCACCTAGCACCTGGGTAAATTTAAAGTAACCGACGAGAAGCTCTCAGATGTTTCGTGGAAATAGATACCCGTATTTTTCTAGTTATCCAATGTCTTGAGTTTTTAAACAAGGCATTTCGAAGGATATGAGATGGAACAAAGAATCATAGGATCAATCAGATGCGAAAGCGATGGTAGCGAAAACTGCCCGTAATATTCTACAGAAAACCGTGATCAGATACGAATGTGATGTCTGTTTCCTAAACAGAAGTCAATTTTATCTCCCTATAAATTATTACTATTTACATTGCTGGTTACGTAGTAATTTGAAGTTTCAAATAACAGTAAAATGAAAACATTGATGGAAGGAGATCGTTTTATCTGGTGCATTCAAAATATGAAATCTGGAGAGCTATAAGTTCGTTGAATTATCCTCGATGGTATCTCAAAAGTAACTGGTTTATAGGTAGCGACTTTATTCTGCATTCCATTGAGCTGGGAAGAAGGGAATATTAGGGGAAGGTGGGGGCGGAAGGGAGCAGAAGATTGAACCCACCATTCACTCATGCGTCAGAGCCGAGACAGCCGACACTCTGAATTACACGGTATTTACCTGTAGGAATGTTCAGACTCTCAATGCCGTAGTGCTAATGCCTTCCTTAACGCGTGTAGACGACCAGTGTCTAATAGTAAAAAATATTGGGTTCTTCTTTCTTTCCAACGGATAATTCATTTTTCTCGCGACAATGGAACATCCTATAAAATCTCTTCCGTTTAATATCATATAATTGGCAACGACTTTAAAACTCATTAGTTTCGTAGGTGTCACCTGCTCTATGTACAATGTTTTTTATACGAGATGGAGATAGTTGGAACTGTATTTATAGTATTTGTGCAGAACGTCGTGCATGTAACCTTTAAACTTGACGGAAGTGATTGTGTTGGGCCACGCCGCGTCAAAAATCTGTAGCCGCAGAAAGCGTGTCAAAAAAATTGAAAACTTTTTAAAATTCCTATGCCGTAAAGCTGATTGGTTCCTCCGTCTCTCGATATATAGGGGATTTACTGTTAGAAATTTTACCTTTCCGTATCCTGTATGATTTTCTTTATTACGTCCCTTCTCAAGCTTATAAAAAAAGACACGTAAACCTTGTAAGCACCTCTGTTAAAATATTTATAAACCGGCGTACCGGTATTCATCTTCACTAGGATAACAAAACCGGTTCACCCGTTCATCGATATAAATGGGTAATAGGGGTCACACAAACTAGTAAGTTTTTATTCGTATCACAAACTAATATTTGCAGTTGGTTTAAAGTATTAGAAATTGTTTAATTATTACCAATTAAGTTTCAAATTTGTTAATGAATATATAATTAGGTGTACTATTTATTATTAACGTGCAAACTCGGATAAAATTTAATGCACTAATATTAAACCGGTTTCTCGCAGGTGCTCGAGATACACGTTGCCCACAGTGTGGCACCTCCGCGCGCGCATCTCTGAATACGAAGTATAAAAGCAATAAAATAAAGGACTGCTCCATGTTGAGATAAGATAAACACGATTGGCATAAAATGAATGCGTAGGGATGGGCAATATACTGAGCTTTCTACTCGATACTGTGAGATGTAGATTCCTTCAGTTTAAAAATCGAGCACTCATGATTTCTTTCACGCGTTAATAAAATTTATTTTTCGGACTAATTGTTGGGACATAGCGACAAGATTGCCAAGCATAAAAATTATGACATTTCAGAAATATAATTAGTGGCCAGACAATTCAGAAAAACTGTATAATACGCTTTCATTAAATTACAATTCAATCATAAAAGCTTCATTAGATAAATTACGACGCTTTTTTAAAAGTTATTTATTGTTGATAGTTACGAATGTTAGGTCAGTTTTGCACCTGCTTTATTTTAATACTTAGCTACTTGTTCGATGGCGTCATAAGACCTCTTTTGTTAATTTAATATCAAGTTTCAAGGTCTCCTACTAATTAAGAGAAAGGAAAACGATCCGTGTACTGATCCCCCCTCAGCCGTATCTTTGGTCCCCGTTATAGCATTTGCCTCCATGATTTGGGAAACCAGGTAAAACTCAAATCAGGGTGGACGGAATGGGATTCGCACCCTTGTCCGACTCGAGACCCACCCACCACTTACTAAGGCGCCAACGCGTCGTGGTTATAAATCAAACAGCTAATTAGATATCTTCGTTTGAAACTATTTTTAAAATTTACCTGAAAACGTAAAGAAGACGGGTAAATCTAGAATAGTTTTTCATTAGAACTGCAACCCTACTTTTTGAGCCTTGGTTGACCGGGACGATTCCCAGACTAGTCATTTATGACGTATTCAAGATCTTTTTGTAGTTGCCCGCGGTCAACTTAGCGATTCTCCTTCAGTCTCAACCCCAGTTTTTGTGGCTACAACAGGCCCAATCAGTGACACAGCCAGGATTCGAACACGCGGAAGATGTGAGACGGTGAGCAGGTCGGGAAAATATAAGCATACTGTGTTTCTTAACAAAAGTCTTTTTTTCCCCCACTGTCAGGACCATTCATTAAGACGATTGGTATTAAAAGTCTGAAAATATCTGTGTTAGATGATGACAAAACCCGGCTCGAAACCAAGAACCTCTGATTCATCATTGGGAAGCCCTGGATCAGAATAGTTGGCCCAAGTAGCTTTGTTTAAGTTGCGATACAATGAAGCAATTCATTTATAACCGTGAACTAAATTCCCTGTGACATTTACAGGACATAAAATTATAAAATGTATAATAATAAAATTACAGATATACAAGAACTACAGAATACTGCGAAACATATACCAAAAACAGTTGTTACAATTCGTTATGATTAACTGACTGGTACATTATTGTCTTTTCTTTCTAACTACATTTTTTTGTTAGCAAGCTACATGAGGCTGATCCTGAAACAGGCAACTCCCCTTTAATAGCATAGGAAGGGAATTGAAAAAGGGGGGATGCGGAAGGTAGAGCAAGGTAGCCAAGGGTTAACTAGGGCCCCCGAGCTATGGTTTAAGGATCCTACCCGGTGTTTCACCTAAAGAGATGCAGGGAAAACTCTAGGAAACCTGCATCAGGTAGGTCGGGCACTGGGTACTATTCTCACGCCCTTCCGAATGACGGGAGACGAGGATATGTCACAGTACTTATAGTTGTATCTAATTACAAACAGATACAGGTAAAATATTAAATAAATGAACGACCAGATACAAACTTTTTATTTAGTTCATTCGACGTTTCGCTGTATATTCGCATAAATGTAATGTCTGAATATGCACTAAATAAAAACTTTGTATCTGGTCGTTAATTTATTACATTTAATTACGAAAATCAGACATTAAATGATTTTCTAGGTAACAAAATATCGAACAATGAAACTATGACATAGAATATAAGAAACAAACGGTTCTTGCGTCGGCTGGTGCAGAAAAATTAATTGATTTCGGTTAAATTTTACAAAGTTGCCCGTGAATAACCATTACTACTAGTGACACAATCTGAAGCCGGTCTTTTTTTTATGCGCGTACAGTAAATTACTTTTCTACGATACAAAAGTTTTTTTGATACTGAAAACGGCAATAATGATGTGACTTCGAGAAGATATTCGTGAAACTCACCCACGACGAGTATTGTGAAGAATAGAAGAGCGTCGGCGACCATGTCAGAAGCACATGTCCTGTGTTGCCGGTGCACGGGCTCACAACGCACTGCTCCGCCTCTGCCTGTGCTTGCTTGCGCCTATGCCGTGGTCGATCACGCCTCGCCCCCAGCGCCCCTAGCGGAGGCATCGCTCACTAGCTTTCTTAAGAAAAATCGTTCCAGTCCCTTAACTATTCTATTTACGACGAGAACATGCATCCGTCTCGGACAGAAATACACTGGGGAAATGTACGAATGAATCTTTCCCAGCGTAATCTTCGGTCAGTTACCGGGCCCTTGGGAATTTCATGGAAATTATCAATTAAATCTTGCATAAATTTATGAAACTGTGATTTTACTAGGGCTCGAGCAGGTACAAATTACGGATCAAAGAAAAAAAACAAGTATCTATACTCAGTCTGCAAACCAATAATAAGAATGCAAAATATAAATTTTGTACGAATATAAAAGCAAGGCTAAATGTAAGAAACCCGGTCGGCAAGTAAAAAGTAATCAGCATTTAATATACTATACAATACACTGTACTACAAAACTAGCTACAGTATTAGATTTGGCAGTTACCTCTTTGTCAACACGTGATTAAACCATCAGCAAGAGCGTCACATAATTTACCTTTTCACGAATAAGATCTGAATTTCATCATAACCACCTCCAAGACTCAGTATCTTAAACTACTGGTACCTTAAATAGGCACAGTACTTTTTAAAAAGTAGGAAAAATTTGAAATACAGAGAGGACTTCAATCTCACTAAGCGCGAAAAATATTTATTCGCATTGATATATTTGCCACTTAGTTACGTTTTTAATTTCTGACCTCTACTGTCCTTGCTTGCTTCCAGTAGCAAGGAACAGCTGTACAAAATTTGGTCGAAAGAATTCCACGCTTTTAGCTGTTGTCGTTGTTGTTGTGGTATTCAGTCCTGGCCTGATGCAACCTTCCATGATAACCTATCTTGCGCAAGCCTTTTTATTTCCTATAACTAGCACATCCCACATCGTCCCTGATCTACTTAACGTATTTCTTGACTCCCTCTTCCGTTCTTACCCCAAAAACTTCCCTCTAATGCTAATTTTACAGGTCTTCATTTATTAAAACGTAACCTATTAATCTATCCCTTCTCTTGGTCAACGTCCTCCGTGTTGTTCGCTCTTCCTCTATTCTGTTTAGAACTTCCTCGTTAGTCATTCTATCCGTCCATCTGTTTTTCAGCATTCTCCTATACCAACTAATTTCAAAAGTTTGTATTATTTTCATTTCCGCAATTTTGTACCCATATAACGCCACACTCAATACGAACATTCTCAGGAAAGATTTCCTAGAATTCACACTTATATTACACGTAAGTAGATTCCTCTTTTTTGCGAAAGCCTTCCTTTCCTGTGCTATCCTACTCTTTGTCTACTATACTTCTATCATTCCTAGTCATTACGCTTCCCAAGTAGCAGAATTCGTCAAAATATACCTTCCCAACCTAACATCATTTGTTATTCCATTGTTTCCCAATCCATTACCTTGTTTTCCGTCTAATTATACTCAAATTCAACTCTTCTCCAGCACTTTGTTCATGCCATTTATTATGTTTGCCAAGTCTTCTTCTGACTCCCCTAAGAGTAGGGTTTTTATTTCTCCTCTTTGTAGTATGATTCATTATTCTTATACTATTTTAACTTTCTTCATGGCCTGTTAAACAGTTAAACAGAAATTACAAAAAGATTTTTGGAAAGAATAAATTTGTTGTTAGGTATTGTATAGCGTTCAATTTTTTTAATTATTGTGAAATTTTGCCGATCGTTTGTCAGTTTGCCTATGCTCTTGATATAATAAGTGAAATAAACCAATTAATCCCTCGTTCATACCAATTAAATATTTACAATTAATCTCTGCCATTCATTCGTAATTACAGTCATCCATACAACAATCGTTACATCACCCATTATCCCCGCCACTTTTATCCTATTATTTCAATTCAATACATTTTTTTAAAGAAAACAAAGATATTTGATGACTTAATAATACTTTCCTACGTTTAAATATTTCTGAACCAATTATATTTTCTTTTTCAACCAGGTTAAAATTAACTGTATTAGACATAATCTATTATTCCGGCCATCTTTATCGTATTTTTTACAATTAAATATATTTTTTAATAAATCGGAAAACTAGGACACCTGAT
Organism: Eucriotettix oculatus; assembly: GCA_034510155.1. Taxonomy (NCBI): domain Eukaryota; kingdom Metazoa; phylum Arthropoda; class Insecta; order Orthoptera; family Tetrigidae; genus Eucriotettix; species Eucriotettix oculatus. The sequence continues at coordinate 132,663,396 of CM067376.1, read as the reverse complement.
TAATGCTAATGCTAACCTACATTTTAATATTTTTAAAGCAAATTATTCCTCTTTTTTTAACAAGGCTAACATTCATTGTATTATTTACAATTATATATTTTTTTTTAAAAAAAAGGAAAGAACGATACATGGTTACATACTAATATTAACGTAGGTTATAATATTCCTATATGAATTCATTTTTTTCTTTTTTAATGGGATAAATATTCTAATTACATTATTACTGATTTACGTACAAACAATTTACGTTAAAATAAAACCAAACCTTAATATAATGTTAAATATTCAATAAATCAACCTCTTCATGAAACAAAAGCACTAACTTATTATAATAGGTTATAATGTTACATTATGCTTAATTTTTTTAAATCTAGGTATTAAGGTTTACTCCACAATTCGACGGTGATAGCATACGCCCTCTTACAACACTCATTACAGAAAATTAACTCGTTTATAGTCCACCTATCACTTAACAATGCACATAATTATTTCATGTCCTACTCATAAAACTCGCTTGTCTCACTATAATCAATTAGGATTTTATAGTCTCCTTCTTATTTAACAATTAACGTTATTGTTTCATTTCCTACTCGTTGATCACATTCACTTGACTCACTACGGTCAATTAAGATTTTGAAGTCTGCTTCTCGATTAACAAGTCATATGATTGTTTCATGTTCTATTCGAAGCATTTCACTCACTGAGGTCTCACTTCTGGGATTTTTCTGAGATATTTACCTTTTACTGTAAATTCTAGCACTCATATTGCATAGATGTCAGTATTGGTTCATGTCTATAATTAATCTAATTACTACATTCCAGGTAATATTTACCACCGAGGCCATCTACCTTACGTAATATGACATCAAATTTGTTAGGTTTAATACCTTTAACTGCCCGCCATCAATTTTCATTATGCTATAGGTATTGGTCCCTTTAATCCCTGTGAAAACATGGTCACTCAAAAATTTGACAGAACTTGGCACAGATCCTTTTATCTGCACCTGAGATCCGAACGTTTCTCGCCAGAACTTTATCCCCCACAGAAACTATAACTCATTCACCTTTTGGCGACTAGATTTGACTTCCCTTAAGCTATGAAATAGTTTTTTATTAGTTTGTACAGACAGGGCCTTTCTCAATCAATACAATTATAATTACTTTGTGAACACATCTAAAACTACTAGAATAAACTGCCACCCTAAACTTTTCTTGATCAGTGGTCCGTAGAGATCTAAACAAAATCTGATAGAACATAATGAAAAATAAGAAGACAAACGTAAGTACACGTTATTTCTGCACAATAGTTTCTTTCATATAACCAAAATTTCGTAGAATAATAACTATTTCCAATTACAACATTTCACTGAATCCCATCCATATGTGTATGCATATCCGCATCCATATATGAATCTATATCCGCATCCATTAATGCATCAATATCTTCATCCATATGTGCATCCATATCCTCCTCCATATCCGCATCCATATATCCGTACATATTTTATCCATATCCGCATCCATATATGCAACCATATCCGCATCCATATGTGCATTCATATTAGTATCCATATCCGCATCAATACGTGCAACCATATCTACATCCATATCAGTACACATCTGCATTCATATGTTGATCTAAACCTGGATCCATTTCTGCATCCATATCCACATCCATTAATGCATCCATATATTCATACATATGTGCATCCATATATGTATCCATAACACCATCCATATCCGCATCAATATGTGCATTCATATCCGCATCCATATAAGCATACATATATGAATCCATATTGTAACATCCCGTTCCATATTTGGAAATATTTATTTGTCTTTATAGATTTCTATATCCCTAGCGATTGCTGTATGTTCATTTCACCTCCCAGTTATTTTAAATATATCACATTATTGATTAAGTCAAAGTCCAATAATACGTCATGATAATAATTACGTATGAATCGGAAACAAAACGCATATAACGTCAAATTAAAACTTAAACTTTAAACTTGGTGTACGCCGTAATTTAGATCATTGCTCAGTCTTTTGACACATTTCAATGTTTTTATTTCCGCTGAATTACTTTTCAATTATCTTATACTATCCATTTTCGAGACAATAAGATGAGCAAGTGGAAGCCCTTGAATCTAGGACGCGATTGTTGCATGAAGTCGATGAGATACAACTGTTTTCTACGGCGTTGTCAAACCATCTTAAAGCTTGGAATTAATGAACTAAATCAGGACGAAACCATAAAAATTAAAAACATAAATAATTTCAAGCTCTATTTATCCACACACATTTCCTACCGTTTAAAATAAGCATTTTTCTTTACGCCCATGTAGAGCGCAGCACTATCGGACATTTGACCACGTTTATCCCTTCCCTTGAAAAACGAAGTTCGGGGACTTCGATTGTGCAATTAGAGATAGAAAGACGTACATCGTGACGTTCCGGATAAATTGGTACTTGAAAAATTTCTGCTCCGACCACCCGAGGCATCGCTCCGGACTAGAAGAAATTTTACTCCATTCATCTCAGGCGTTACTCCGGACTTGGAAAATTTTACGACGACTCCGAACTTAGCAGAATTCGCCACGTCTGTACTGTAAACGAGGCGAGCCCTAACTTGTATCTGAATGTGCCTCCGTCAATTCCGTTGAGTGTGACCGCCAGCTGGTGGCTTCCATTTGCCACTGCAGCGGCGTTTGCGGGGGACATCCTTGGTTCGGCCCTGACCAAGTATCTGCTGATACTCGCGAGTCTCCCGCCGCTGCGATACGCTTGTGGTGTTCAAAGCCACTTCGACACACCGCCTGGAATAAGGTGAAGTCTTGCCCATACTATGTCTGATTAGTTAGACACTAAATCGGTGCGAAATCAAAGTGTAATTCATTGCTGTAATTCGACTACAGTCAAGTTTAACAAATACTTAAAAGTTGCATAGTAAAGGCGCTCTTAATATAACTATAGTTTTTTCGGTATGTGCGCGCATATGTTAAGCGCGGTTAATTCTGAACTTGCTTTTAAGGTAAATACGTGTTTGAAAAAGTGGCAAAAAGAGAGTAAATTTATGATGTTTTTTCGATAACCTTTATGTGGATTAAAATTATTCCAGAATTTTCAGATTAGTGAATTGTGTCTTACATGCCACGAATGAGTTAGCGGATCCAGAGTGCAGACTTTATCCGCAAATGTGTTTAATCTATGGGAAATTAAGGTGATTTTGTATGTCATTTTATATTTATATTACTCTTATTAAATATTGTCTAATTTATGCCTGTTTTATTCCTTATACTGTCTTCCCTAAGATCAAAGCTCCTCCCATAGCAATAATCGGCCGCAAGAACCTCGAATCCAGAAATGCTCTACCGATCGAACTAAACGGTCATATAAAAATTGGTTTCAATATTCAGTAAAATGTAATTGTTTTGTATTTTGTGCATTTTTATGATTTAATGTATGTATAATGTGGTGTTTGACCACGTGGCTGGTTGTAGTTTTGGAGACATTTGACATTTGAGCGTGGATTGCAGTTCCCGCAGTATGCATTCTAGCGACAAGCTGTGTTGTGAGGTGCACGTAACAAGTCCATTTGCAAACATTGTTGCGTGGTCGAACCACATGAATGTTCTCGAAAGAACTAAGACATTTTAACGAAAGAGTGTGCTGGTGTGCTAAGCAGGTCACCTAACCCAGTTTCAGCAAGATGGCTGAAACGGGGTTTTAGGACGAACAAGGCAGACGATGTCGGGAGAGTGAAGGGTGAATACGTACTTCTGGCAGACGTAATTTTACAGAGAGACGGCGGGAAGACGCCGAGAGTCTGAGACAGTCGAAGTACGCTGATGTAACTTTGAGAGTGGTGAAGGAGGTCCTCGCCAATAAACTTTGTTTGAAGGAAGGTGTCCCTTCATCCGGATATCTGACTGGACGCCATGAAGTAAGCCAAGAAGTTGGCAGTGAAAGGTGTGGTGTTTGATCCTCGTTTACACCGCAAAAAATATTATTATAACAAGGAATTGTTAAATAATAAAAAAATGTATTTAATTTGAATATATTCCATTTAATTGTGATATTACATTATAAAATTTCCAAAAGAAATATAACTCAAATTAAGTTTTAGTGAAAAAAATATAAATTTACGAATATCAAATTGGCTCAGTCGGTAAAGCAAAAAAAAAGAATCTACGCAGCTTCTAAATGGCTGCTCCCGGGAACGCGGGTGACGAACGATATAATTGAAATTTAAAAATCGCGAATCAAACGAGAATGGTTTAAGTGGAAAGCCGGGTAAAATGCCGTTACCAGATGTTAGCAAGGGCCTGGTGACGTCGTTCCTGGTTTGCCGTGCCGGATGTTCTTTTGCTGAACACGTCTCCTCTAGCGCCTCTTCTTCAGCTTAAATCTCCATCAAATGTTATCTTTTTGTTTTCCGTACTACAAATGAATCTTCTTTCTCGAACATGCCGAAATTAACTTTTACGCCTGTTCAGCCACTGCTCTCCCATTCCGACCTTCTCAGGACAGCTCCCGGGACCAAGTGTCGAATACAATGCACCCCAGGCAATAAATAATGTTGTAAACGGCGACGTTTCCCGCCCATTCGGGCTCACCAAACCATTCTCGTTTTTCGTCCTGCTGTACGCAAATTACAAAAACTAAATTATTTTTGCTTTACCCGATGAATGTAAGGGTCATGAATCACCACAAAGGATTGTGGATTCGATGCACATATGGTATAAGCCGAATAATAGTTTGCCTATGTGGAGTTATATAGTTATGTTTTAATACCAATGTTGCATTGGTGGTGATTAGAATAGAACAATTTAGGATATTAAATTGTTGATTGCTGTGTTCTAATCCATCTTCGGTAATTTTTAGTGAAGTGGTGTACAGTCATATGTAAATTTGGAAACCCAGTTACTTAATTAGCAGTGGGAATTTGGCCAGTTGTCCCGGTACAATAGCAGCAGCCAAACCAGATGTTGGGTGAGTGAGAGACATAATTGTGAAACGTGCTCATTTTTATTTTATTACCTTACAAATTTTAACATCATAATTCTGACTCTATGTTTTTCTTTTATTTTACAGATGCTGCGATTATCAAACTCTTTCAGAGACCCAAATGTCCCTGCATATTTTGAGTTTTATTGTATATCATTTGTAAATATTGGTTTTTATGTGAAATCTGAATACAATTTAATTAATTTTGAAGTTCGGATTAATAATTTCAAGCTACCCTCCCGATAGTATACCAAAATATGTATATATATATATTATATATATATATTGATTTTGCATTTTATTTACACGTTGAATATATATAAAGGACCCCGCACTTATTGGATCCGGGCCTGGCTAGAAGTGTTGTAATTGTTCTCAATGAGTCATTGTAATACTGATGATAATATATGTTACGCCTTATTGAAGCACGTGTATATTTCTTTGATCAGTCCTGTATATGGAGGAACTCCTACGCTAGGACACTAAAATTGAAGAATAAAAATTCAATACTAATCTATTTAATATTAAATAAATTAGTTAGAGTCAATCATAATAAAATAACATTATTTAAATAGTACTGCTCTCAGCATCTCATCAAATAGTTCTCTCATATCTCAGTAACGAATTAATATAATGTGTAAAGTAGAAATATATAGTATTCCAAAGAACATTTTTGGGATTCAGCATTACTAGAAAGATATATTATTTCCCTTTGTCTTATCGTTGGTTGATTATGGTGTAGTGGAGAATAATATATTTGAAAACTCATTGATATTTTATAGAGTGAGTTGTGCGTATGTGTTGAAGGTGTTCAGCTTATCGTGCAAAATGAACGAAGTTCCCTTCATACCCTTGCCTCTAGAATGCCCAGGAATAGATATAACTTATTTAACTAGGGAAATATTCGAAAAATATCTCAAGGAAAGTACAGTATTTGATGAACAGCGGTACCAAAATCTGTCATCGTCTCTCTTAGATCCTGCTGAAAAAGACATAGTGGAAGAAGCGTATAGGGTTCGTACTTATATTAAGTTTCATTACATTTATAACATTCTTAAATTTAAATAAATTCTGAAAAATTGGTGATAATTGCTAATTTTGTATAAATTGATTAATATAATTGAGTATCACTTCTCTTCTCATCTAATGCCTTAATAAAATAAAAAGGAAAATTAATTAATGCTTACCAATAATCGGATTTGTATATAAATGGTAATTATGACATTGGATTTAATTTCCTTTCTTGATAACAATAACCAATTTAAATGACTCACAATTTGGGAATTGGTGGAGTTATTCCCCAACGTATAACGCCCCTAACTCGCGATTGGTGCATAACTAGAGACGTCAGCCTGTTAACGTGTATATAATGAAGTGAAAGTATTGATGTATACGTTTGGGGGATCATATTCCCCTTTACTGGATTGTATTCAAATAGTCTAAAGAGATTTAAATTATTTCGTATGAGTACCTCTCTTCTTCTGGAAAGCTTGAAAAATTAAACTCAGTAACATCTCAATGGCTACTGTCGTGAGTGTAATGAAAGAAAAACGCATACAAAATTATTGGACGAGCCGATACTCGTTCAGTATATGGAAGTCCTCTGAATGCTCTATATCTTCATGGTGATACGTGGGGGTGAGGGCCTGCTGAAGGAGGCAAACGTTTTCAATGAAAAAATTTGATGGGCTCTTGGAAGAATTTTACCTAAGGCCTTCCCCTCGCCATGCACTTTCATTACCGTCTATTGAGACAAATGGTCTCAAAAAAGGTACGAAGATCTATATTATTTATTTCCATGCTGAAAGTAAGATTTCATATATACGGTTATTCTTTGTCACTTAAATAAATCCTATATTCTGTCTTTTATCGAGGTATTTTCGTAGACAGATCGAGAGAGAGCGTTGACTTGACATTGTTCTCTGAAGGTGGGAATAAATCTTTTTCACTCTTCAACGGGTGTTGCAGTAGACTTTCTACATTAGAAAACATCACTAATCGTGTTTTCTGACTGTAAGTTCCCAAATAACGAGAAACTAAATTTCGTTCGTCCAACAGACCATTCCTACGACAACGCCGATGGTTGTAAAAGTGCTCAGTTTATCTGTCCGACAAACCCCTACTTCTTAAACTATATATACGTATATATTTTACACCGAAATAGATGTCTGTTAAAAGATGGCATTTATTATTTATTATTACTCCTGATTTAATAAATATAAATGTTACTAAACTTAAAATTTTATCGAACGTTACTATAATTTTTCTTTCATATCTTTTTATACTAAAAATTCTGTTTTAGTAAACACGATGTAACTTAACTCTTCTGTGAAGAAATTTTCATAAGATTTTCTTTCTAAAATGTGGATGTACTGATATTGATTAAAAATATTGGCGTGACGCAGGACACGAACCCACGAGAATGTTTCCGAGCCAGCAGCTACGTGGTACGAATGACATGATCATCAGATCGTTGATGAGCGATTAGGCGTCAATGTGGCACTTAATTAATCGTCTATAGTACGATAAATCCTTTAGAGGAGTGTATCACGTGAGAGGTTTGTTCTTGTTCATATATATAGTATGAACTGATCGAGTGTAGCTCAGTTCAAGTACAGGTGCAGCGCAAGGGAGATTGATTAAAAGTGTTTCTAGCCAGAGAGAGGCAAATCGTAGGTGTTTGGTGATATCTTACCCCTGCTATGTTTCCTCGCCAACGAAGTATATAGTCATCCTGTGGACAACCCTGTTGACGGTTGCTTAAATTGTAGTAGCCAAGCCGCTAGACTCTCCGGTACAATACTATTTGGGAATTGATATATTGTAATAATTATAAGCTTCCACAATGTGGAGGCATTAATGTATTAATTGGAACACGGCGTAGGCGTGATTGTACCACTTTACTTTAAAGAAGCAGTTAATCAAACGAAATTTACAGCTTATTATCTTGACAAAAATGTAAGCAGAAAAGATTTAAAAATGTTAAGTAACACGGTAGTAATGATTATGTTCGTCATATTTACCCCAACTAAATATTTTACAAACCGAAAAGGACAGTAATTGCAATTACATTTAATACTCACAAAAAGAAAAGAGTGTACCGGTTGATGTATACGAAATATATTTTAACGTATGAGAAAGCATGAATAAAAACAATAACGGAAAAATGTCGACCGGACCAGGGCATCGAACCCCCGTTGTCGTACGAATGATCTGTTTGACGAACGATATTTTGTTTCTTGCTATTTGGGAACTTACAGTCAGAAAACCCCGGACCTCGGTTAGAGTCCCTGGTCCGGTCGACATTTTTCCATTCTCGTCTTTCTTCTACATCATCAATTCAATTGAAGCAATCCACTTCCTTTCACTTGAATTCCATGCACCTTTGATCAATTTACACAATGTCCGTTCTTCACTGTGTTCCTAGAATTATGTTTTGATGATTGTGATTAGTAAATTGTAGGTGAGGCTGGCTTAGGTTACAGGAATGGAGGGATGTCGAATCGGTTCTTGGTCGTCGATTCGGATTAGCTCAATGGTAGAGTGCCCGTCCGGAAAGCGGGAGGTCCGGGTTTCGAGTCCCTGGTCCGGTCGACAATTACATTCTTGTTTTTCTTCTAAATTAGCTGAAAGCTATCAATGAGCTTTAATTGAAGCATTTCATTTCGTTTGATAAAGCATTTGAATGAACAAAAAAATCGTTTGGTTTGGCTTCAGCCAGGAACCCACACACTCTCAACTGACTTCTCTCGATATTGTGCAGCCAGTCTCTGCGTCTCAGTTATGTTGAACTGGCAGTATAGGAAATCAGCAAAAAGGTTACAAAGGTATTTATTTACCCTGTCCAGCGCCTTCCCAGTTGCAATTAGTGTCGTACTCGATCACGTCTCAGAGCCGCCACTGCTATTTTTCCTGTTACAGCACAATTTCCATTTCTATCCTTGTCTCCTCGAACTTTCTGTCCGATTATGTGATTATCTGCCCAATCTCATCTGATCAACCGACCTCGTCTCCCAATTTCCAATTATCTGTGTTGAAAATCTCCCTGAAAGCCTTTTAATAACTCTTCCCCACTTCTTTAATTCATTCCCGAAAGTGGCAGGGATGGAAATTAACCAATCAGATAGATCGTTACTCTTCTCTGGGCAGAAAAGTTTGCCCCTCTCCCCCACGGCTTTTTGGGGAAAATTCTCGCTTACTTCCCAGCCTCCGTCTCCAAATTCCAGCGATCGCGGGACAATCCTCGCTGGCGTCCGACTGTCTGGGTCCTATTACCCTTGACTCAATTTTTTCCCCTTTCTTTTGACTCCGCACCGCCGAAATACGAGCAGATGTGTTTGGCCGTTACATTGTACATTTCATAATAAATGTTAATTGTGTATTACCTACAAAGATGTCTGTTTAGCCTAGCGCCTTCAATAATCAAATATTGCACCCCAGTGAGGTAATAATGTCGGCGGATCAGCAGAAAGTAATATTGTCAGCTTATTTTTCTCGTGTGTTAGACCGCTACAGTATTTAATTTGACAGTAATCTCTTTGCCAACACGTGATTAAACCATCAGCAAAAGGGTCACATTTTTTTTAAATTTTCACGCGCCCTTCTTTATGAGATCTGAATTTCATTATAACCACCTTGATTACTTGGTATCTCAATTGAGTTAAGAAATCTACCGTTACATTAAATCAGAGCAGTAACTTTTAAAAAATCTGAAAACATTGACAATTCGGAGAGCCACAATCAATCCCCCCTCCCCCCCCCTGTCCTCGCTCGCTTCTGGGTTGCAAGTAACAGATTTCTCCATCCGTTTAGGCTAGAATGCGGCAATTACAGACACTGAAGAAGTATACACTGTTAACAGTCAATTATATGTATAAGTTGCTTAAGCCATCTCTTCGGTCTGATTACCGTGAAATAATGTGTATATCTACATATCCACGAAAAATAATTTGAGTGTGTGCGGTCCGGGTATTTATATAATCAATCTGAATTGCACTTATAAAAACTTTTGTTTTATTATTGCTTAATTAAAAAGTATAATTGCATGAGTAAAATTTTGCTTAAAATTAAGCATTATTTAATGCTTAACAGCAATTTAATTATCTCGTTTGACAGGCTTAACACGTGAGGGCATAATATATTCTGATGCAAGTTCTATATGTCTTTAATCTTCAAATGATCGACGGGAAACTCTGGAATAATCAGCCCATAACACCAGTTTCATTGCAATCGGGACGCCTAAGGAAAACACCTTATAATTCGCAGTTGGTTTTGAACATGCCCACCATCCTTTGATTTACAAATATTTATATTAGTATTTTCTGAGCCCCGCAAGATGTCAAAATCAAACATACTTGAAAATTTAAGTTAAATTTAAAGTTTTAATTCCTCAAATTTTCATTGAAATCCGTCGAACTGTTTCATAGCCTTTTTGCGACAGACATACACACGTACAGACACTTCAATTTTATTTATTGAAGAGGACAGGAATAAAATATCGAGAAAGAAAAGTTATACATAACCTCTACAGAAGCCAGTAAGCAATAATTAGATTTGAAGAGAATGAAAAGTAAGCAGAAACAAGAGAGTAGTAAGACAAGGATGCACTCTGTCGCCCATGTTCTTTAACTTATGTCTTAGAACAGGTGATAAAGAAAGTTAAAAAGGAATATGGAAAATGAATCATACTGACAGTAGAAGAAATAATAACCCTACTGCTTCCTGATGATATTGTAGTATCAGCAGAAGACTTGGAAATCATAACAAATGACATGAACGTGGTCCTGCAGAAAGAGTTCAACATGATGATTAATAGAGGTAAAACCAAGGTGATATAGTATAGTACAGGAAATAGTGAAATAACAAAGGATATTAGACTGAGAAGGCACATTTTGATGGATGTTAAGGAATTCTGCTACTTGGGCAGCATAATAACTAGGGATGATAGAAGTATAGTAGACATAAATTAGAGTAGGATAGCACAGGCAAGGAAGGCTTTCGCAGAAAAAAAGGATTTTCTTACGGCAGATATAAGTATGAATATTAGGAAATCATTATTAAATATGTTCTTATGGAGTGTGGCGTTGTATGGGTGCGAAACGTGGACGGTAGGAATTGTAGAAAGGAAAAGATTAGGCCTTTGATATGTGGTGCTATAGGAGAATGCTGAAAGCAGATGGGTATTTAGAGTAACAAACAAGGAATTACAAGCAGAATAAAAGAAGAGGAGAACTTTGACCAATAGAAGGGATAGATTAATAGGCCACATTTTGAGACATGAGGATCTTGTAGAAGTGGGGTAAGAACAAAAAAGGGAGGCCAAGGATAGAATACGCTATCAGTTTATGGAATATGTGGTAGTTATGTAATAATGTAAAGGCTTGCACAGAATAGGTAAGCATGGAGGGCTGCATCAGGCCAGTCTTCGGAATGAATTCCTCAACTACATCTAATGTAGTTCATTTAGTCACTAAAAACTTCACAAAACTCCTATATTATTTGAGACCCTTGAAAGTTTATAAACTGTCCATATAAAATTTTAATTTAGTTACAATATTGGTCAAATAATATAGGCATGTTAGCTTCTTGTCCCTTGCAACAGACGGTGTCCAGCTGAGTTGACCCTTACTTTTCAAAGTTCTAGAGCAAGGTGCATTCTCTTCGACTTACTCCGATCGGCTGACCTCGTCCACAAGCAACCGTGCTCTGGTGATGCAAATTTTTCACAGCGTTTTTAGACGGACCACCATCCGTTATCGGTGTGCACTCGACCACATGCACTGACGTTCTGCATAGGGCGTTTCTCCTTCCCTCAGTCCTCCAGGAAACACTGAAAATTCAACTATCAAAAATCGCCATTAGCACGGAAATTTACGCAGCCTGATCCTGATCACGTTCAGATCTCTTGCCAATAATATACTTCACGCCGATCCTGTGGTCTAGTGGTTAGCGTAGCTGTCTTTCATGAATGTCATGAAAAATAACAGCAGTCGACGCGGGAGGCTAAGGCTCTGAATGGGCTGTAGAGCCAAAGAAGCGGAAGTGGCAAGTCCTTCATGATAATAGGTTCCAACTTATCTTATGAAACTATTTCCTTATAGACTTATTGAAAGTAAAATATGCACATTTTTATTTTACTATATACTGTTTCTTGAATAATAAATTTATCTTTTATCTCCAAACTTGCTTCAAAGCTGTATTTTTTATTTATTTCCTTAATGCAGTTGTTCCTTTTTTTCTACTAACTCCCATAAGTGACCAAACCTTTCTACAAGCCTGGCCATGAAAAACAGGATAAGCGTTTTTCCTTTCCTGGGCTGGAGAGCCAAAATAAGAAAATAGGCTCAGATATCCTGAAAATATAAAGAGAAAAATAAAGAGAACAAATTAACAAAAGCAAAGTAATAGAAAAAGCTTTTGATGAAACCAACTGATATAGGTGGGATACAAGGACTAAAATTGAGAGGAAAAAAATGGACTTATTGTAATTCTAGTCTCTAATTTTTATTGGCTGCTGGTTTATTTACTAACCTGCTGTTTGGTAGTTACACTTTAACAATTTTCTTGTGTATTTTAATCAGTAGAAGGAAATTACTATATTTTGTCATTGAACATAGCATATGTTTTTACAATAGTACTGAATTTATACAATATTTATCATAAGCTAGATGCACATAAATTTATCTCAAAACTGACAATTTGAACTTACATCCAGAATACACATAGAAACCCGACTTTTCTAGACATCAATGTAGTGCTGAATAGAGTAGGTCCTGAAACACTACCCATGGGAAACTACTTTAATGTATTTCCCTGATAGGGTTGTCTTATGTCACATAGAATTTTCTGTTAGTATATTGCTGGATGTGTTGTATACTGGCAAAATGTATAAACATTGCATAGAAATTTTTTTGACAAATGAAATGACAGTTGACATACACTTTTTATAAAATATTCATAGAAAGCCTGTCACATTTGTACTATTTGTCTGCAAGCTTGGTAGTGGTATTTGGTCACAAAATGTCTGACAACACCATGACAATATACCAATAACCCACAGCCAATCTTCTTGCTCATAAACAATTTTCATTTGGCCAATTACTATACTTTATTCAATTGCTTGAACTTTCTAATGAAAATGTAGAACATTTATTATATATTTAGGCATGTGCTTATACATATTTTTTCAGTTTGTGAATTTCAATATTGTTGAAATTTACTTTAAATTTATTTTTACAATGTATAGTAAAATGTAATTAATATATCAATAGGACTCTCAGTACCACAAAAATGTTATTGAAGATATTTCATCTTTGGAGGAGCAGTTATTGGAAAATTGTTTGCAATATAAATTTACTAAAAGAGAAGCTAAAAAATTAAAACCAAAGAAAAAAACTAAGAATGTGGAAATTCAATTTGAGAACTTTCTCAAAGATCCAAAACTTAATTCAAAAAATAAATATCCACTTATCAGCTTTTCATGTCTTATACCTCCTCCACATGTACAGATAATAGGTTAGTATAAAATAGGTTTAATTTTTTGTTAGATGTACTTGTAGGATACAAATTTATTTTTTACAATCTATTTTTAAACTATATGAAATAAATTGTGCTTAATTTTCCTCTATAGAATATATTCTCTCACTATCGGTCACACTTCTTTCATCTCCTTTTTATCTAGCTTATTACATATAGGATATATTTAAAAATCATATTTGACATGCATCGACAGTAGCTTACTGTATTTTTTAATTTGTTAACTGATTTTTTTACTAGTGACATTAAAAAAAGAATAAAATAAGGAAAGGAAAGAGAGATAGAAAGTAGGTGACTTACCTGAGGTTCATAGAAGGTAGACACCTTGTGAGGTTTGGAGTTCTTAAATTTTTGGAGGCACCACCCTCTTCATCAGAAAGTTAGGAAGCATTTCCAGTGATAAAATTGTTGGTTTGCATCAATTGAAATAGGAAGAAACCAGTCAAATTTTCAGACGCCTAAGCCTCCTTCCTTAAAACTAAGTAAAGCACCAGCCAACTAGCAACTCTGCCCTGAAGTAGGAAAATTTGACTTGCATCTTCACATGCAATGTCAACACCAGCTCCCACTTTTATTTATGGCAACAATATTAATAATATATTCCTGTCTTTACTATAAAATCCCAAATTGGAGAGCTTCTCATAGTAATTAAATTTAAAGAAGGTTGTGTAATTGGGCATAAGAACTACAAGTTTATTATTTTTATTTTTCACTAATGTTTGATTGAACTATTTCCTTCCTAATGTTTCTCTCTCTTTCCTGCTCCCTTTCTTACATGCATATTTATTCCTATGCAAAGAACATCATTACTTAATTTTCTACAGAGTCATATGAACAGATGTACATAATAGAAAATGAAAATTTTGAAAAAACACAGGATGACTTTGGGAAAATTACAGCATCTGAATCAGATTTGACAAAGCTATCAGATTTAACACTCAAACAAGAACAACCAAAAAGGTGAGGCTTTATGACTACTAAGTGTGTTGCTAAAGTGTGAACGTGTCCAGTAATAACATTAACCAATTGGAAACCCAGGAAGCCATTCTTAATTATATACACTGGGAAAGCCTTTAATCTTTAATAATTATTTTTTCTGCAAATTTTTGTTCACAATGTTTGAAAATGTAAAGTTCTTTTAAAATAACAATAGTTCAAAGAGAGAAGGATTCCTTTTGTTGAAGCTCAGCCAAAGGCTATTTCTCTTGTATATCTGAAGCTCAATTAACCATAATTGTTGAGTGGCTAAAACAACGCCAAGTAAGTGAGCAGTCCTGGGTCCAGTCAAGATATTTCTATTCTGAACTTCTAAATAAAAATTGTTTCTGCCTCACATTAGGGCAATACATGTACATAAATATATTATTTCAATTACGAGATATATTTTGCTTTTTATTTACAGAATACATTTTGTTTCAGGACAATAAACCATTGTAAATTCCATTACTATGAAAACGAATTACATTTAATTCATTAATATTAAAATAAGTAAAAAATTGATAAGATTGGGAAGGAGGGAAGGAAGTTTAAGGATTAAAGTCACCATTATAGGTCGTATTCTTCAAATTTCATCAGGATATAAGGAAATGCATTCTGAGAGATGAACAGCCATTGACTGAGCAGCATAAATTACTGCGCAGCTATATATGACTAGATATGCCCACAACTTTGTTAGTGCTGAAATATCTCTTTTTATTTTACCCTAAAAGTGAATGTACAGTGTCATTTATTTTTGATCGCTTCATGGAAAACCTTATACCTCACAGTTGATTTTGAACATGTCCCACTTTCACATGCTAAAAACCAATAATTTTCATGAATTTGAACTAGTTAGTCACTTATCCCATATATATATATAATGTTATATCCTTACACCCTATCCAAATATACAATGTGTGTGATGACGTCATGTTTCAACCATTAATTTATATATATTTATATATATATAATTAATGGGGAAAGGACAGAGAGATAGAAAGAAGATGACTTACCTGAGGTTCATAGATGGTAGACACCTTGTGAGTTTTGGAGAACTTGAATTTTCGGAGGCACCGCCCCCTTCATCAGAAGGTTAGGAAGACATTTCCAGTGATCGGCTAGCCGACGACACCACTCCCTTCATCAGCAAGTTAGGAAGACATTTCCAGTGATCGGCTAGGCGATGACTCAATATATATATGTAGTTTATAAAGAATCATCTGTGATTGTGCTACTCTCTGGTTTTTAAGTCACAATATTTGTTGAATTGGATTCTATACAGCTGAATGTAACTGGTTTGTATCAGGAATAAGAAGGAAATGTGAGGTTGTGTGCAATATATAAAGCTTATAAGGGTGAACTGGCCTGGAAATAAATAAATATCATCTTACAGCATTGAATTATATTTTTAAAAATGACCATTCATTCAAAATTAAAGAAAAAGGGCAACGCACAGACGTAGGAAAATTTTTTTGTAAATAGGTCAATACGCGATTGGAATTCCTTTCCTGCAGAAATACTGATGACTTTTCTGGGTAGTGTAAATCAGTTTAAGAATAGGCGAAGAAAATTTAAGTGAGTAGTATTTTTTTAGAATCAGTGAAGTGATAATAGTGAAGTGAAGTGATTTTTGTGTGACTCCTTTCTTTTCTTTTTCAGATCAAAAACTACACTTCAAAATTCTTCCTTAGTGTAAACTTTTTGTAATTGTATTGGTGTTTTATTTGTATATAGCAGCCACCGGGCACATACCCAATAGCAGCTAAGTAATAATGATTATATTCTGTGAAGCTTTACTTCAGCTTACTATAGCTTCTTCTTCTTCCTCTCTTGAGCACCACTATCTGGTTGTCATCTTGCAAAGTGTGGGAAGAATATATATTAAAACTATTTGCCCCTCATCATACATTTAAAGGTAATATAATACATATAATATTGAAGACTTTAAAATATTTGTTAGTTTTATATAACAAACTCACACTCTCTCATCATATAAAAATAAAGATAAATGTATATAATGCTCAAAAAATGGGTAGAAAGTATGGGAAGTCCTGGACTTGCAACAGTTGAAGGAATAATGCTGTACTTTATTGAAGTATTATTTTTTTACTCTCAGACACTTTTCTGGGGAGAGGGGTTGCTTCTTTGAAGGCAGGTGTCCTATGCTATATTTGGCCTATCTGAAATTGAAGCTTGCCACTGGAGGAAGTTCTTCAAATTTTCCGACTTTCAAACTCCAAGTAAGAAAACAAATTCACAAGATAATAAATGTAATTATACTTTATGTTACAGGACATTTGTGTCACTGAAAAATAAAATATTTGTGGCTTCACCAGATGCTATTGAATTTTACAATTACCAGCCTGGAAATTCTTATACGGTAAAAATTACCAATAACTCATGAAACTTTAATTACAAATTTTCCCTTGCTTAAAAATCTCTGATTTTTAATAACAAAAATTTTAATGTTATGATGAATAGGTCACATAATCATAAAATTCAGAATAGATGTTTATGTGTCCATCACTTATTTTGTTATTGATTTATTTGTCATTTTGCTGACCTATTACTCAATTTAATATGTACAAATTTAATCATTTCCTTACTTAATTTGCAGCTAATTTTTACACTAGTAGCTTCTCAGTTAATTGCTATTGTATTCAAGCAGTGAAAATATTATCATTTTGTCAATATAATATATTGTATTTATATGTGAACTCAATCTATAATATATTGCGCTTGTTAAATATTTTATATGATGTAATATGTACCTAGTCCAGGATTCATTATAAATTAGTTTGTATTTAAATGATACATGAACAAATCAGTAAATCATCCTCTGCTCCACAAACATTGTTATTTGTCTTCTTGTCTTCTTGATAACTTCAAGTAAATTACATTCGACAATCAAGTTTCAGTGTCATGATATTCATAGTACCCATTATTCATTACAAATAAGGCAAAATTCCCTTAAAGTTGGTTCAAGCATCAATTTTACACCTTTGATATATATACTGAGAAATACATTCACTCATAAACAAGCAGTGTTATGGATATTTATGCTTCACTTTCATTATATAAGAGGTAGCACCAAGGTGATGCAGTGCTTTTGAATCCTGTTGAGATCTTTGACTCTGTCTAACAGTAAGTTTGAGAAGAAGCAGTATGGCTGAAGTACTATATTTCAAAATTTTTATTTTGACATTGAAAAACACACTGATGTAAAAGTCGTAAATGCCATTGTATTGTTATTCCTTAATGGAATAACTACTATAGTCTTTTTCAAATGCAAGCCTTTATGGCATTCAGCAAATGAGAGTATATAAATAGACAAATACATTGTCTCACTTAACCTTTACTTCAGCTCTGTGGGCAAATATGTGGCAATGACACAAGAAACAGCTTCAAGGTCAAATTGGCTCCCATTTGAAAAGAGCTATAATTGTATACCTGGCAGATGACAGAAAACAATACCAGTCAGGTTTTTCTAAAACTTTGTGATGAACTTATGTTCATGGTGTGTTTATTAACGTGTGAATTGAACTACTGTTGTAAAAAAGATTGCTTATTAAGTAATAAGCATATGTAATAAACAGTAACAATGGCCATTTCTTAAATTATTATATTTTGTCATACATTAATTTAATATTATTATGTTACCTCAACAGGTCCTTGTTAAACTGCAAAATATAACTAACAGAAATGGAAGATTTAAGATAATCCCCTTCAATCAAAAATCCAATTTTATGGTAATTAATATTGATATTGATAAAATGTTACTTCTTGCTGCTGGTTTAACAGTGCACATCAAAATAGTGTTTAATTGCCAGACTCTTGAAGTACTTCAAGATGTCTTGAAAATCTTTGTGCCAGAAGGTTTAAGTATTGATATACCTGTTTTGGCATCAAGAAGTCTTCCAATTCTGAAAAGTAAGTGAGTTACATAAATAAAATTGATGTTTGTACAAGGCTGAATCAAATATAAACCATAATTAGTTTTTTAATTTATTGGTACAAGATACAACAAAGAAAGATTCATATTATTATTCTACATAAACTCATGATTTAGACACACATTTTTCCCAAACAGATCGGAAGTTTTTTGATGCTATCAAGAAGAGG
The DNA here is from genome assembly GCA_034510155.1 of Eucriotettix oculatus. Classification (NCBI taxonomy): domain Eukaryota; kingdom Metazoa; phylum Arthropoda; class Insecta; order Orthoptera; family Tetrigidae; genus Eucriotettix; species Eucriotettix oculatus. The sequence goes on along the minus strand of CM067376.1, from coordinate 132,644,751 downwards.
GTCAAGTCTGCAGCCAATTTTGCCTGAAGGCCTCAACAGAAATGTCATTGTTAAAATGTTCTCTTGAAATAGCCCAAACACAGTGTGTTAAGTCAGGATTGTAGGGAAGGTGTTTGAGTATTATCCAATGCATATGTATAGAGATGAGCATTGTCATGAAGCAAAACCTGATCACAAATTCGCATCTTTATCATGATATGCAAGTTTTGTCTCATCTGACAGTAGTTGGCAGCATTAATGGTATGATGCTCATGGACTAAGTAAATGAGTAAAATCCCTTTCAAATACATAAAAACAGTCACAAGGACCTTTCAAACCAAGATGTGAGTTTTGGCTTTAATGGACACACTTTCCCCGTCCTCTTCCACTCCATGCTCACTTTCTTTGAGTCAGGGGTGTAATGGTGCACTCAAGTTTCATCACATGCTGCAAAGAGTCACCACCCTCACTCCAAAATCATTGTAGCAGTACTGGCTGATTTCCAGTTTCTTTTGTTTCTTCTGATCAGTCAGCAGATGGGGAACAAGCACTATGGATGTAAAAGAGGACTACCACATATAGGTAGTAATGTAAAAATTTTAAAACATGCAAAAACCCAATATCTGCTATGTAATAATTTTTCTGAAGATTTTGAATTTGTGTAATTTCAACCCTTTTGGCATGCTGGTAAGGGTGGAGGAGTGTTATATGAAAGAATGAGAAAATTACCATTTTATAAAAACTATACAAAATCAACTGCAAATAATGGCTATTCCAGGATTATACATGTTACTGAGTTTAATTCTCACATTTACAATCTGTGTTGTTTTATTTCATCCCCTGGGTGTAGAAATGGGGAAGAAAGGGGTGAAAGGTTGATACATAATTACAATAAATAAACAACAAAGTTGGCCCCAAAATGTATGATTATGCAAGTCATTGAGTTTCATTTTAGCTTTAAACATGCCAGTTAAGATGTAGTTCAACCTCTAGGAGTGAAACAATGTTCTGCATACAAGTTGAGTAATTTTTAACAAACTTTGTACACATGTTACCTACAATCCAGAAAAAAAAAATACTGGATGGTTACAACAACTTTAGCACATATAATGGTGGGGGTTGTGCCCTATGTTTTACTCTCATAAATTGCTAGGACTATTTTGGCCTCTGTTAAGATACCAGGAACATTTTTTACTCTTTTTACTCTTAAGGTACCAAGTGTATTTTTGTCCCCATTAGGGTACCAGAAGTTCTTCTACTATCTTTTGGTTATTTTACACTTTCTTAAGGTATTGGAAGTATTTTGCACTTTCTTAAGGTATGTTTCAATATAGTTTTGATATGTTTAGATATTAAGTATCTTAAGGTATCAGTAATATATTTGACTCTGTTTGTGAACTGGAGTTTTCTTTTTCACTCTATAAGGCTCTGGGAGTATTTTATACTCTCTTAAGTTACCACAAGTATTTTCATGCCTCTTAACTTACCAAAAGTATTAATTGACAATGTCACATAGTCCTAATATATTTCTGTGTACCTGTCAATCATTTTAAAATTCTTAAATTTAATAATGTATTCATGATTTCTACAATTTAAAGTCATTATTGAATTTTTTCTAGCTCCAGTATCATTAGGATTGGACACAAATACTTTATCACCTAATAAACTGGCAATTTGTAAAACAATTGACTTTGGTGCTACTTTGATTGGGCATAGAGCTGTAATTAATGTTATGTTGTATAACTTGGGAGATTCCGGAAGGTTTTGGATCATGTCTCAAGAAGATTGGCTTTGGAAAAATTTAGCAGTATGTGCATATTATTTTCTTTTAAATGCTTTTATTTAAATTTACCAATTATGAAGTTATTGAATGAGAATTTTATCAAGTCTAACAGTATAAAAGGGATTTCTTGCACATATGTTATATAGCAGAATTTTTTTTTAAAAAAAAGCTGTCTGTAGTTTGTGTGAGAAAGAGAGACAGGGTAAAATGGCAGATGTCAGGTTTTGGGCCTTTGCCTGCCCGTGGTCAGGTATTAAGACTGGCCAGATAGTCACAGAATTCTGGAGGTTAGCAAATGGAGGGATGCCTCTTTAAAAGGTAGGCAAAAAAATCTGTATGGGTTGTTCCTGCAAACATTTTTTGTGAGACTGGTTGTAAATGGAACTGAAGTGAGAGTGTTTCAGAACTGGTGGATTTCTAAAGGTTTGCCTGACCATGGCCACCCAGGCTATAGACATCGCCCAAAAGGGTAAACTCATTTCATGACATTTTACAAGACAGAGAGACATTATAATGACCCACCATGTTTTTTTTTGCATGACCTCTAAGGAACATAGTTAATATAATAAAAGGTTTCATATTTTAAATTAAATTAATATATTATTCTTTCAATGGGTTGATTATACCTATGTAGCAAAAGTCTTATTATACTATGAGTTCATTAAGTGTTTCTATATAGTCTTACTTGAAAGTTTGGAGTAAACTATAATTTACTTGGAGAGTACTATATGATATGCCTAGTGAAGGCATAGTGTGTACTGCATTGGATGGATGACTACTTTGGCATGCACATCACTATGGTCATGTCACCTTTACAAAGCTGAAATGTCTAATATAATCTCTCTGCATCAGGCACAATGGTCTTTGTAATCCAGAAGGACCTCACCTTCAATGTTGAAATGATTAAAAAGTTGAATAAAAACTGTAGAATCAATGTTGAAATGGAATAAAACAAGCTGTATGTATAAAGTATTAAAAATTTATTTATTTGAAAGGGCATAATGGGCCTTTCAAATAAAAAGGAATTTTATTAATACCTCACACACAGCTTGCTATATTCTATTGCAATACCGACCCACCATTATTGAAAAACCCAATTTTATAGAAAAATCTATCATATAAATTAGTTTTTACTTTAATTTTAGTTGTTTATTACATGATTTTAAAATTTAATTACCCTTTTATCTCAATAATCTTTAACTGACTGATTTTTAAAACCTAAGTTTTTGCCCTGAACAAGTTGTAAGTAGCCTTAATTTAAGGAATACTTCAATTTTTTAATATAAAAGAATGATATTACATAAAATATATGTGACTTAGGTGACATGGTAAGAAAAATGTTGGAAAACACTCCTATCTAGGTTTATAAGAGAGATCATAAGCCAATAATTGAATAATTCTATTGTCTTTTGAATAAATAGATCCAACAAAACCAGCTTCAGAATCACACCAAATGATTGTTAGATCTATGGTGACAGTATGGAAACAGCATGTGGAGATTGGGTTTGTCAGTTCAAAGACAGTAATTTTGACCTGAGCAACATTAAATATGAAACTTTCCCCAGGAAGGTTGATGTCCATCTATTGCAGGTTCTTTTGGAAGAATCACATAAAAATGCTTGCTGAGAAATTGGGCATTTCCATTCATCCAAATCCTATGGAAAAGGTTCAAAGGATTGTAGAATGTGTGCTGCATGAATTGATTGATTTGCAGATGGAACAATACCAAAACACACGTGAAATCTTGCTTGCTAAACAAAGAAGAAAGTTGTTCCAGCATTGTATACTGAATGGCAATGAAAAATATGTATATTTTGAGAATCTGAAATGCAAGAAATTGTGGGTTGATCCCGACCAACCATCAACATTGTCCCCAATACCTAATTGCAGGAAATTGTCTACTATGAACTGTTGAAACCAACCTGGAGAAACTGTAAATTTCTACTGCTAACTTCATACACTGATAAAATTACAGAGTATTGCCTTTCCTCCTCAACAATACACCAAGGCTCATCTCAATAATGGTCTGAAATTACTTGGAGGCATTTAACTGGGAGGTACCACCCTGTGTCAGTTATTCACCCGACCTGGCCCCTTTCGACTACCACCTATTTTTGGCCAGGCACTCACTGAGCAGCACTTTGATTCTTATGACGAAACCTGAAAATGGTTTGATGGGTGGTTTCCTCACAAGATTAGGAATTTTTTGGTATGGTTACCACAAATAGCCTGAGAGATGGGACAAATGTATAGTTATTAATGCTGATACTTTGAATAATTATTTTTTTTGCTTTCTATGAAGGAACATGTTTTTTAGAAAAAAAAAACTGTGGATTAAAGCTTATATCCTGGTACATACCCACATACACTTAATTTTATAGATAATTAAAATACAAGTTTTAATACCAAGAGAAGTTTATAATAATAATTACATATAGAATTTATTTACTGGTTATAATTATTATTTAAAGTATTTAACCAAATGTTTAACCTAAAATCTTGAATCTTTCATATCATGCCATAGAATACAGACTTGTCCAACACACTTCATATTGAACCATTTACATTGCGGCCTGCATACTTCAGCCTTCAGAAAAATGAAAGAATAGAACTTGAAGTAGAATTCATACCTGTAGGAGAGGGCTTTGAAGTTGAACAATTATATATTGTATGTGATTGCTGTTCAGCTTTAGAACTTGAAATTCTTGGAGATGCTTACTTCTTTGAATGCAACATGTTGCAATTCTTTGTAAGTAAATGTATTACCAGTTTACTTAATTATATATACATAAACAATTGACCACTCAATTTATGGTTATAATTAATAGGAACAAACAAGCCTATATGATGCAGTCAATCGTTCAGAGCTTAAGCGAAGAAAATGGGAGGTAAATATAAATATTTATCAATAATTTTTTTGTTACATAAAACTGCATACCCTAGCTTTTAATTTCTGTTAAAATCTAATTAAAATAATATATGTGTAAATGCTAGAATATTTTTAAACTTAATCTTATTGTTCTGATGAACAGGCAGAAATTTATTACATTAAACACTTAATTAAAAAATTATGAGACAACATATTTTCAATCCAGAAATTAAAGTAGATATTTGGTTCCTAAAATATGGACCAATTAAGTATATTTTATAGCCTATGTTGAGGGATATTAAAAAGAATGTAGAACACGTTGTTGTCAAGTTAGTAGAACAGAATTGATTTTTGAGAAATATTAATAAGAATATTTAAGAGAATCCAATATGAAGTGTTTCTAAATACTGAAAATAAACTTTAAAATAATTGATTTGTAACCAAATTAGTTTATGTATATATTATTTATAGTAAAAATAATGGACTGGACCAGATGATGATAATATTCTTATTTTTTAAATAATTCCTCCTACAGTAACATGAATTCTTTCATTCTTAATCCTGAAATAAGGGGTACACAGTATAAGTATTCTTTCTTAAGGATAATAATAACATGAATTATATTTTTTCCTTAATTTTAAGATCTTTTAATAATAATTGTGTTTAAACAGTATGAAATTCTGTTTTGATTTTAAAGCTACTCAGCTATTGGCAGAATCACTCTCTCTAATGTAACCAACTGGCTATGTCTCTGTTCATCCAGCAATGGGAAATATGCATGTGCAGTGTTCTGTTTAACCCCCCTTGCACTATTTGTAATACTCCTCAAACTAACTCCTTCCAGTGATGTGGAATAGTCAACACATACAATACTATGATTGTGCACGGCCTGTTCCTACAATTAGCTTAATTTAAATATGTACATAGGAAAATTGCTTCCATATTAGAAATGTGTGTGATTGGTCCTAAATTATCCCAAATTTAAAAAGTAGACACAATTGGAAACTGTATATATAATTTGGAATTTAGTATCGTTTACTTTTTGGTTTGTACTTTATAAAAGGATTGTACTACCTTTAGATGGAGGAATTCTATTTCGATCTAAGTGAAAATAAAACTGTAAGAGTAACAACCTATTGTTCAAACTGTCCAAATCAGCCTCATTATTGTTTAGAATGCCTTAACAAAATACATGTTGAATTTTAACATCTTTTAAATTTATCTTATTTTTTTCATGACTGTATATAATAGATTTTTGTTTTATATCTTTGATTGTATATACTTTAATTTTTATTTGATAATATAAATACTTGGAGTGCGACTTTTATGTAAATGAGTTTTATTTCAACAACATTTCAGAAATATTACCATATCTTTTGGTCCTTTGAAGATAATATAAGGCCAAGTTGAAGAAATATTTAGAAGGGCCATGTCGGCCATGCTAAATAGAAATTTATATGCAACACGTGGCCGACAGCTCATAAATTGAACTCTAAGACAAGGGCACTGTGTCGGCCACTGGTGGCTGACATGGCGCTCAACTGGTCTATTCTGATAGTTATCAGAATTAACAGTGTTTACACTTACACTGGAGTGTAGTCATTAGTAGCAGTATAACAGAATTAGTACTAATTTGTGGGTCTGTATATTGAAGAATTGAGGAAAATGGAAGAAATTGCGAATACTTACAACATGGAAAACAAAGTAGTTTCTCTTATTTTTCAGTTACCATTCCATTGAGAGACTTTTCTACACTCTTTAATTAATACTTTTAACAAGAAAAACTTTTGAAAAACATATACATGAAAATGATTGAATTTTACTATTTTTGAGGACTTGTCACAAACCCAGATACTAAAAAATGCATACATTTCTGAAAAATGAGAATATGTAGAAATTAATTTATGAGGCAGTATTATATTTTATGATTAAGTTATATTAATATAATAGTAAATATTAATCATATGCTGTATTTAAGAGTAATTTATTTAGTAATGTAGTGTCTTACAATTTCCTTCCATCAGAAAATGACAGGAATTGATACTGTAACTGGAATACAATACATGCTTGACTTGGGAAAAATACCACAAAGTATGCAAGTGGAAAAATATATATCCATTTTAAATGTAAGGTACTTACCAACTGTAAATATTTATGTATTTATTTAATTACAATCTATACACACCGTATGTTTTTTGTGTGTCATTTAATATATCATGAATCTGAATCGACCCCTGAGTGGTTCTGGTATATTGCCATATTTAACTTGTCAAAGTCAAGGATCTCAATCTCAGCAATTTGAACTTGTTTTCGACAACAATTATTGCCAGAAAAACATAATTCATTATTTGTACCTTTTAAAAAACATTTCTAAAAATTTTTGTATGAAGTGTGGCATTATATGGGCACAAAACATGTATGACAGGAGTTGCAGAAAGGAAAAGAATAGAAGCCTTTGAAATGTGGTGTTATAGGAGAATGCTGAAAAGAAGATAGGTGGATAGAATAAGTAACCAGGAAGCTCTAAACAGAATAGGGGAAGAGTGAGCAATATGGAGGACGTTGACTACAAGAAGGGATAGATTAATAGACCACAATTTAAGACATGAGGGCCTTGTAAAATTAACATTAGAGGGAACTGAAGAAGGAGTCAAGGAATATGATAAGCACATTAGGGAGGCTGTGGGATGTGCTAGTTTTGTGGAAATGAAAAGGCTTGTGCAAGATAGGTTAGCATGGAGGGTTGCATCAGACCACTCTTAGGACTGAATACCACTACAACAACAACAGTATTGTCATTCAGTTATGAGCCTGGTTCTTCTTCTGTTGGTCTATGTTCTGACTATTTTCATGTGGTATATGTGAATAATATCTTTCTTGTAACTTTTTCCATAGCTTTTTTAAATAATGATATTCAACAAGTAGATCTAATATAATATACAAAAATGTCATAAATTCTCAAAATTTTGTCAGTTTATTTGCTTATACTTTGTTCTATTAAATGTTAGCCTATAATTATCAGTACAGTATAGCTCATGCTTGTAATTTTGATCAGTATTAAATGTGTTTTTTCATGCAACTCACACCCAAAAATAATAGAATCACGATTCCTGTTAAGGCAGTAATAACTTATATACGGTTTCTCACATTTACAATAAAAACTTATAGGGGAAGTCAGGATGGAACAGAACACTTATTGTTAAACAACTTTTGTAAAATTATAGAAAAATAAAAATCACTTCATCAAAGTATAAATATTAGTCTATTCTACTATTTACTTAATTTAATAGTAATATAGATTTCTAATGATTTTTTATAAATAAACTAACAAATTTTCTGTTCTACCATGGAGGGTGGGGCAGAATTGGATACAATGTTTTGCAATAACAATGAAAACAATAAAATTTAATTTAAGAAAAATATTTAACACCTTTTTTTTGTGATCACTTCATCAATTTTTCCTTTTGTAAATACACTTTTTTGCAACTGCTCAGACTTTTCCCCTTTTCCGTTCCTCTTCTTTGTTAATCTATTCTTTTTTGATACAGCATCCTGTAACTCACTCTTATAAGGTGAGTCTGCCAGTTTTTCTTTCTTTCTTGAGGAAGACATTATTACATTTTGCCTTATACAGAGGTATCCTGTTCAGCCCTACACACAAGTTAAGGTTTTTAACTGAGGTTAATTTAAGTAAATTGCAGCTAAAGACATCTAGTTTACAAATATATACCATTATTGAGTTAAAAGTGAGTAGTTTCGTAGCTTACTTTATGTCAAAATGTAGCAAGAATTATAAATTCACAGATGTAAGATTCCAAAACAAGAGTTCATTCCTAAGGTGCAGTGAGAACCTTGGCCAAGTTGGCCTTTACTAGTTACAATGTTGCACCCATATTTACTAAACTCTAGCACTGTAAAACAATTAGGGTAACCCACTATCTACCCCACTATCCCGTTCTGCTCAGAGTTCACCTGTACATCTTACCACTTAAATAATAATAATAAGTTTTATTGTCAAAGACAAAATTGTCAAGCAAGCGTCAATACAGTATTAGAAAATTACTAACTAATTGGATTACATATTACACATATACATACATAAATACACATAAAATATTCAAATTATCAGTTTATTGATTTCATTTTTCAAATTGAAAAACTATTCCACATTGTATGTTGGATGATCATATAGGAATTTTTTTAATTTTCTGAGCATTATGTTGTTTGGTAGTTTTCTAATAGGTGTAGGCAGAGAATTGTATACTTTAATACCAAGCCTCTCTGGTCCTTTGTTGGCTTTGGCAGTTCTTAGAGCCTTGAATGACAGGTGTGTTTTATTTCTAGTATCATAATAGTGGTGTTCTTGCTGTCCACATCTCCTGCCCTTAGTTTCAAGAATCCATTATAAACATGAGTACAAGTGAAGTCCAGGCACTGTTAGTATGCGTAGGTTTTGAAAGTGTTGTCTGCACGAAGTTCGAGGATCCAGTCCACACAGCTGTCTGATTCTCTCTTTTCTGCAGTGAGAATAGCATAGCTACCACTAGAGTTTCCTCACAGTCACACTAAATAATACAGTGAGAGTTATTTCTGTAACTCATACTTTCTGTAAAGCCTACAGTTCTTACAATGGGTGCCAAAACAAATTAAGTGTATCTACAATTCCCTTTATTAAAGTAAAACTATTGCAAATAAAAGAGATCCTTTTCAAATTTAGGTAATACAATTGTTTAAAATAGAGTCTGAATTGGAGAATATGGATGAACCTGTAAATATGTAGAAAGAAAAAAAGTAACTACAAATATATTAATAACATTTTTAAAAATATAAAGCCATAGCCAAACACAAAGGCTGTTCAGTTTTAGTCATTTTATATCTATAATGATCAATTGCATTATAAAGAACTTATAATGAACTAATATAATATACTTTATTTTGATTCCAGTTATTTTGATTTGCAATATCATTTGGAGTGGAAACTTATAATAAATGATGAAGAAATTGATGCAAGCATACAGATAGTTGATATCATTCCTCAAAGTGGTATCCTCTATGCAAAAGAATCTGAAAAATTTTTGATATATATTGATTTAACAATAATACCACCAGGAAATATCAATGTTGAATTGGAGTAAGTAGACAAGATTATTTTAATCTTGTATTGACTGAAATAATTATGGAATATTCAAATAAAATAAAGTATTGAATATTGAAATGTTAATATAAGCCTATTTTGATGCAAGGTTGTTTTCTTTTGGAACAAGTGAGATCTATTAACAAAGTTTTCTTAGTGTTGGCATTATATTCATTTCTCACTTAATTTCGTTGACTTAATATTTATTATTTTCTAAACTTATTTTAGTAATAAAAAGTTATATATAACAGAAAATAAATAATTTTGTATTCATGCTCATTACTCATCTTTGTTTCTCTTGTATTTCCAATAGAATGGCTATCATTTACTGTTTCATTTCTATAAAATATTAATGTGAGATAGGCCTAAGTCCAATAGAGAAAAATACATGAGATGACACAAGTCTTCAGTAAGAATCTTTTTTTAAGATGTGTAAGACATCCTGCCATCTGCCTTTCCTGCCAGAAAATTGACATTTTAAAATTTACTCAATGGGAATTAGAACAGCCATAATGCTCACATTTTTGGAATGCATTTCGGTAGATTCACAGGGGAAAAAAATTAATAAATTAGCTCATTCAAGTTGAAGAACCTCAACAAATCATTCCTAATAATAAATAATAAGTCAGAATTTTTTATACTGTTAAACACATTATATTCAACATTTCATTCACAATGATGAAACTTCTTCAGGTATAGACACATACATAGACAAACATCTTCGAAAGTTGAATTCTGAATGGATACAAATACATTATAGTGCGTTTGCCTTTGGCTAAATTGTGTGGGTAATCATTTGATGCTAAGTGTGAGGTCTAACCTGGCAACCATATTGTTTTTATTGCTGACCTCCTGTGGTGTAGTGGCTAGTGTTGCTGCCTCACAACTCAGGGATCCCGGGTTTGAATCCTGGCATAGGCTTGGATGTTTGTGTCATCATAGTCGCGAGGACCGAGATTAAGGCTAATGGGGAATTGATACACTGACCACATATCACCCCAAATTCAGAATGTGTCACGCCAGATGACAGGTCACAGCCACCTCAGTAGACCTAGGCCTTCAAGAGGGCTGTTGAGCCATTTGAAGTATATATATATATATATATATATATATATATATATATATATATATATATATATATATTGTAACATGAAAAGTTACACTTAACAATGCAGGCCAGCTTGCGAGTTGCAATTGTTGAGGAACTGACGCAGCCCAGGCCAACAATGTAGTCTGGCGAGACTTGGAGAGTTGTCATGGGGTAACGAAAGGAGCAGGTTGTGTCGGCAGGACGACGAGAATGACCACGCCCTGCAGATATAATTTTTTCTCATGCTCTGATTGAAATTAAAAACTATTAAAATCCCTTTTGGTATTTTTTGTGAAAAATACCTGGCGCCCTAAAAGAATTATAAATCCTCGAATACGGAGGAACGCGGAATCTTCTACATTATATGGTTGCAGAGCCATCAGCAGAAGGTTGTCAATGAGTAAAGTGCTTTTTTTTTAAAAAAAAATCCTAGATTACACAATTTTCTTAAAAAGATTTAAAAAGTTAAAAATGCTACTAGTTTTTTTAAGAGTTCATTGTTTTGTTACCACATACGAATATTTGATTAGACATGTAAAGATTTACATAATAAACTTAAGGACGGATTCAAGGAATGAGGCTGACATTGTCGATATTGATTTTTACCAAGAAATTAATACTTTATGGCTGAATTTTCTGTAAACTCGGTTAAGTCATTCATTTATATTAGGCACCTGGAATCTGTGTATCTTTTACTCATATTCTAGGAAAAATAAATCTGTAATACTGTTAGATATTCCTGAAATAGCAAGGATTTTTTTATAGCTTAGAAATTTGCAAGGGATCATTAATAGTAAAATAAGTAAGGGTACTGTACTTAATATTGTACACCTTTTTAAAAAATTTGATATATTTGTGTTATTTTTCAAGTTAATTAATTACTTTCACGTGATTATAGAAGATTTATTAGTGTTGTTACATACCTAAAAAAAATCAATATAATACTGTAACAAACATGTAGAACCACAATAAGTAACTTACATTTAGAAAGTTAAGGAAAATATTTTCCTAATATTGCACCAGGGAAGTTCCTAATATCACCCTGTTCAATATTATGAATACTATTTCCAATAACCATAAAAAATAATAAGGGAGACAAAATAATTTAAAGATAGCTATTTATTATATTTTACAACAAATTCAATTCCATGTCATTGTGATATTATTACAAAGAAGAGATGTTATACAATATATTACTACAGTTTACATGCCAATAGTAATTATCTGTTCAAACAGAAATCACAAATATAGATTTTTTAATGAGTAGCTCCAGAACATTGTTCATGACACCAACAATCACCTATTTTTCTCCATGTTTGCCAGTTGAGTAAAACTGGTTACAGAAAGGAAACACACAGTTATTTTTGCTGTCTTCTTTGTCAGTAGACACTAATAATAATAAGATTTTATTGTCATTAGGCCAGTACAGCAATAAGGTCAATAGATTAATTAACATAAAATTATAGGTTCTGTTGGAGGATCGATACACTGACCACTCCAAATTCGGAATGTGTCATGCAAGATGACAGTCCGCAGTCGACTCGGTAGGTCCAGGCCCTCAATGGACTGTAGAGCCATGGAGAAAGAAAGAAAAAATAGGTTCTACAAAATTATCTGTCAACACTTGGTCAAGAATTTCTTCTGTAAATGACTGCGATATTTTATTTTCCTTTTCTTTCTTCCAATACTCTCCTTCTTAGACATAGTGTTTTGTTTCTTTTCTCGTTTAGCAAGTTTATTATTTTTGTTTGATATTTTGGCAAAAAGACTTTTGGAATTTTTTTTTCTTTTCATTCTTAGTAAAAACTTTCCCAAGTTTTACTTTGAATGGAGTATGTGTCAGAACTGTTGCTGAGAAACACTTCAACCTTTTTATCGTTCAGTTGGGGCAAAGGGCTTATATCCGTCGGTAAACTTTGCTTCCTTGGAATGCCATTTGTTTGCAATCCTTAGCCGTCAATCCATAACATCTGGCCTCCATATCCAGGCAGTATTTTACAAGAGATTTCTCCAACTCACCATCAAGAACAGACTTCCTACCAAGTTTAGTTATAACTAATTTATTTATTTTGAGTTCTCCAGAATTAACTTTATTTTTCAGATCCATTAACCTTATTCCGCACAGCAGCTCTCCTCATATTTGCCTCGGTCCACTGCTGTCTCTTCTTTGGTGGCATCCACAACAATTAATTCGACGTTTCAGGCCCCCTACAAAGCAAGCAAGTGTTTAAAAAGAATAAAATAGAACAGCGTTCATAATATCGCACAGGCGATATTAGGACTACAGTAGGGGTACGATATTAAGAATAAGACTTTCCAATATGGCTGACTCTACCAGCTAAACTAACAATAAACAGAACATTACAGCTATATCTACTTAAACTGCATGGTCATATGAATGTAATTACGTTATAATGATTAAGAATATCGCTTACTTTTAAGAAGATTCATCAGTGTGTGATGACGTCAAAATCTTAAGGTTTGCTCAACACTAAAAATGTACACAAGCTAACCGCAACTGCTCATCTAACCAACTCTCTCACACGACTTGCAGGGCGTCGTGCGACACTATTTGAGCCGTTTTTCACTAAGGAGCAGCACCTAATTGGCGAGTTCATGAGGGGTGCGATATTAGCCTAAGGTGCGATAATAGGCATACTACCCCAAGTTAGTTAGTTACGTTGTAAATAATTGATTTTGAGCAGCTATGTAAAAATCACTTTCATAACACTACAGTCGATCTTTGCTCAAAAGACTGAGTTGCACAATTTCATTTTCTTACCGACGGCCATGTTTTCGCGTCAGTGTCTCAAACAATGGATTTCAGCCCCACTGCACTCGTAGAAAAGCCTTCTTTTATTTGGGTAACATTATCTCAACTGAAAACAGATTAAAACTAACGAGTTTTAAAATGGTTGGTGTCAATGCAGTTACGGATGAATGCATTGTTTTCCTTATAGTCGTTGTAACAATTAACATAACTGAAAGTTTTATTATTTCAGTTTATTTGAAGTATGTGCCATGCATATTTTTAAAAACGAATATTAAATTAAATGTATTTAAATAACTTTAATGGCACATCCCCTTTTATAGCAAAAAATTGTGTATGATGTATCCCTTCATTTTTTATATTTATTAAATCATATTTATAATTAAAGTTTCCTTCAGTTCAGCGGTACATTTAAAAATAAAAAGTAGGCCTAACAGTCTACATATTTTCACCTACATTGATTATGTCACATAATTGAAATGCGGTTTCTATAACTTCAGTGCTGTTATTAAACTAGATCTGTTCCACAAAATATTGATTAATTATTAATTAATGAAAAATAAATTTTAGTTTCTAATTTTCAATAAGGTCTAACCTTTCTTCTATTCTTCACCTTATGATGACCCAAATTAGGAAAGACATATAGTGATACATTATTCTAATTGTATTAAATACATTGTTAATTAATAAACCTTCCCTGACTTTTATATTGTGCTGTTATAGAATATAAATTTCATATAAGTACAATATTTGAATTATTACATATGTCATATGACATCAAATTAACATCAATAAAACCCACCAGTCTGTAAACAACATTATTATTGATCACATTACATTATTACATAGATACATTACAATGTTTTGGCCACAATTTTTGGACTTCAGGTGAAAGAAACAAACAATTTCTTCAGGTGTTCAATTTTTTAATTCGAAAAGAGATTTCCATAACTGAAAATTTTGCATCATGGATATTTTCCATTGATAGTTACAAATTTATTCCTACTTAAATCCTAAATAAAATTGTTCATCAATGATGATATGGACAACTTTAAATCTAGGGTTTCTATGTGAGGGTAATTCATGAACTGTGGGCATGTATGCAGCAACAAATTTGTGAAGTTTCCTTCTACCACAAGGATCAGTGAAACCAAAAGGTGAAAATAGGCCTAGGCCATGATTTTTTGTTGGCGGTCACTGTCATAGCTATCATGATAGTGATAGTTCTGACTGTGAACCCTATCACAATATTATGGCTTATGCCTCTCAAGCAGCAAAATCACTGTGAAAACCTTCACTGTCAGAAAATTCAAGGGCAATATGTAACCAAAGAAATACTAGTTTTTAAGCAATAATTTAAATAATATTTTCTCACTCCCATTGCAATATATTTATAAACATGCAAACATATAAAATATTGCTTACAAAGATAATAATTAGAATAGGGATGTTGTTTAACTGAGCCCCAGACCTTGTGATACAGTGAATAATGTAACAAGGGTCTTTAAAATACGAAAATAATTGAGTAATCCATATGTAAACAAATAATGTCAAAATAGAGGAAGAAATAAAAAACGAAGCACTGATTTACCAGATGTCATAGTTCCCCAGTTCAACTTAAACTTTTAGGCAAGTGTTGTTTACTTTTTATTGAATACGTTGACTACGATAATATCATGACAATATCAACTTCTCATTCAGATGCAACACCTGGCTCATGCATATAACAAAATTTTTCTTTCCTCTTCTGAAAAAAACCAACAACGTCACAGTCCCTGTAGTCATCTTTCTATTTTAGTCACATAATAATTAGTATTTTTGCCACTCTATTGAATCAAATCATAAGCATGCTCAATTAGCTGATTCATCTTTCAACTCTGGCATTAAATATTAATCATCCAAGTAAGCAAATAACACTATTCCATCAATCACTCTCAAAGAGTTTACTTGGTGTTTTCTTTTGGCTTTTTATCCCTGTGTAGAAATTTTCCTCTTAAAGCTTCCTCTTTTAGTTTCTTTATGTTGGGAGCTTTCGGAAAACCCCTGAAAGCTTCTGGACCAAGAAACAGATCTTTCCACATGGTCGTAGGTAGGTAGGATTACAGGCTTCTGGCTCTGCTCTAATCTGTAGATGAGGGCAAGACCAATGGCTTGGCTAGCCAATCACTGGAAATGTCTTCCTAACATACTGATGGAAGGGGTGGTGCCTCACATAATTTAAGAACTTCAAGCCCTATGTGGTACCTGCTATCTGTGAACCACAGGTAAGTCACCTACTTTCTATCTCCCTTTCCTGTCCTTATTCTTCTAATTTAGAATATACTGTTTTCTTGATAAGTGAATTTTAAGCTAATCTCAGAAATGGGCCATATTTACTCCAATAAATTTTGCTTAAATGTAAAATAAGACACTACATTTAAATAGTATTTATTGTGGCCTATTAAATAATATTTGATTATTTGGAATTATGTGTTGCTGCTGGAGGAGGTGGGGAGGGGGGCGCTGCGTTGCCACGTCTTTCCAGCGACTCTACTGCTTTTGGTGGTCAGCATCTCTGCCCATACAGCAGCCCCTTTCCGAGAGACAGTCTAGGATTTACATGAAATAAATATACATAATATATACAATAGGGAAAAAACAAATAAATTAGTGAATGCCTACTGCCCAAATGTCACTGCAGCATATTTACATATATACACTAATCCTGTTTGCAAATATATGGAACGTACATGCACAGGCCCAACACTAACACTGCATGTCTACGCGGGTCTGCGTTGCCCACGGTTGCACCCGCCGAGGGTCCGAGCTGCGGCTGGTGTGCTGGCGAGTACCGGGCTGGCGCGCCAGTCGCTTCTTCGGCCGATGTAAAGGCCGGTTTCACCCTGTCTAGTGAAACTCTGACATCGTTCCCTCGCTCCCGCATGACGCAAGTCTTGCCGTCCCTGTTGACGATTCGGTGGGCGGAGAGGTGGTCCCGCGGTGTCGTCGCGCAGGATTGTGGCCTGATGTGCTGCGTTGCTTCGCGGACCCGGTCGACAAGCGAAGTTGGGTCGACTCCGCCAGGTGGCGCTGCCGGGCGGCCAAAGTGTGTCCCCAAACATTAACGATGCCTTCAGCTGCTGGTGGAATATTTCCACGAGGCCGTTCGCCTGTGGGTGGTACGGCGTCGTCCGGAATCTCTGCCATCCTGTGAATGCTCCCAGAGCCGCGATTCGAATTGCCGAACTTGGTCGGTCGCAATTATTTCTGGGCAGCCTTATCGGGCGATCAAACTTTGGAGGACGGCGTTGGCTACGCTTTCTGCTCCAGCGGGACCACCTCTGGCCAGCGCGAGGCGCGGTCGATGATCGTAAGCGGGAAGTAGCGGACCGACGATGTCGACGTGGCGGAATTTGGCGTTTGGAAGGATCCGGTGATCGTCACGAAGCGCGCCGTCACCAGGCGCGTAGTGGCACGGGTCCCCGGATAGCCGAGGCCGTGCAGCGTGTCGAACACCTGGCGTCGGCTGGATGCTGGGACGAACGGTCGATGGCGGCCGGTCGAAACTTAGCAATAGAGCTGCGAAACGTGGCCTGGGATGGAGACTACCGGGTTTGAGGCCGTGGTAAGGGCGTCGACACGGGAGAAGCCGTCCGCGACGATGTTCTCGGCCCCACTGTGTCGGATATCAGTGGTGAATTGGCCGATGTAGGTAAGGTGGTTCCTCTGCACCGGCGGAAGCTTCTTGTTCTGCTAGAGGAAGGCGAAGTCTGAAGACAACCGTGTGCTGTGCCTCGATCGCGTGGCGAAAGTGTCGGACCGCCAGAAGCTCTCTGCAGTACGCCGGCCACTGTGATTGGCGTGTAGTCAGTTTTTTTGAAAAGAAACCCAGCGGCTGCCATGCTCCATCGACCCGTTGTTGCAGTGTGGCGCCGACTCCTTGCGAAGCGTCAGAAAAACAACCCAGTTGAGCTGTAGGGTCGGGGTGGGCCAACAGGGTGGCGTCGGCGAGTGAGGCCTTGCAGCTGTCGATGGTTGCAGTCGTTTAGGATGTCCACGGCACCGGTTGGGCTCCGCGGTGGCCAGATGCTTCCTGCAAAGCGGCCTGCTCAGTCGCTGCGTGGGGAGGGAACCGTCTATAGTAGTTCACCATCCCCAAGAACCGACGCAGACCTCGGGCGTCGGTTGGCCGCTGGAACTGCTGCGGTGATTCGTTCTGGAACTGCACTAACGCGTTCTTTGGAGAAGCGGTAGCCGAGGAAGGTCACAGCCGACAGACCGAAGACTGACTTCTCGATGTTGAGGACGATGCCGTTTTGAGCCAGACGCTGGAATATCGCGCTCAGATGTTTCCGGTGTTCTGCCGGCGACGAGCTATAAATAAGGTTGTCATCAATATAAGGGTAGCAGAATTCCAGGCCCTGCAATACCTCGTCCATGAACCTCTGGAACGTTTGTCCCGCATTTCGCAGCCCGAAGGTCATGAACGGGAATTCAAACATCCCGAACAGTGTTATAGCAGTTTTCGGGATGTCCGGTGGATCTGCGTGTACACCATGACGAGGTAGAGGACTGAAAATACCGAGCTGCCCCGTAAGCTCATGGCAAAGTCTTGAATGTGGCGCACGGGGTACCTGTCCGAGTTCGCGCATTGAATGCGCGATAATCACCGCATGGACGCTATTCCCCGTCTTTGGGACGAGGTGAAGCGGCGATGCCCATGGGCATCAACGTCTTGACGCTAGGTTGCTTGGTGTCGCAATGGTGACGTAGCCGGAGATTCAGTCTATTAGGCGCCCTTTGCTGCAATCTCTTAGCAGTTTGTAGTGCGCCAGAAAGTCTGCGCCGATTATGGGCGACGCTACGTCTGCCACAACGAAACGCCACGGGAACCTGCGATGAAGGCTTTGGTCCAGCTTGTAGCTCGTGGGCGCTCGGTGGCTCTTGAGGGCTCGGGGGAAACAGCAGATGTCGGAGCCAGTGTCGATTAGGAACTTGTGGCTGCTTGTTCGGTCCCTGATGACGCGGCGTCCGGGTAGGCGGCCAGCGTAGCTGCACGGAGGTTCGTAGCACGACTGCCAAACCGGCGGTGATACCAACATCTCCCGGAGTCGTGCGTGGACGGCTGGCTCGTCCTTGCTGCTGCGGGCGTTGTCGGGCAGGTCTGCTAGGCGGCGATTTCCGCGGTGAGGGCCTCGAGGCGAGGTTACTGGCGGGACGGTGTGTTCTTGGGTTCCTGAGATGGCGGCGAGCACAGGCGGCGCTACGCCGATGATTGTCCGCTACCTTAGCTATCTCGTTCAGCGGCACGACCATCTGGACTGAGGCCGGTAAGCGTTGGAATACACAACGTCCACAACACCTCCTCCGAGACCGTTCTTCCCGGTAAAACTATTAAATGTCGCAGGAATTGCGACGGGGACTGTTTCCCAACGCGGCGTCGGTCAGCTGGTCCTGTGTAGGGAACAGACGCGCTGTGAGCTACGATTTTAAAAGCTCATACCAATCCGACGCCGGTGGGTTGATGAAGATATCCTGGACCTCTCCGGCCAAGCGCCCTTCTAGGTGTGCCGCCACGTGGGAGAATCGTGTGGCGTCCTGAGTGATGCCGGAGATGGTGAATTGCTGCTCCACCTGGGCGCACCACATCTCCACGTTTCCGAGACAGAAAGCGAATAGTCTCGGTGCCACTCTGCATATGCTTTGCAGCTGCTAGCTTTCCATCGTATCACGTCGGGGTCACCAATTTGGGGTGAAGGTGCAGGAAAACAGCCGTGGAGACCACGTGGTGTTAAAGCAGGATTTATTCCGGAGTCACACCGAGTGCGTCCGTCTGCAGCTTATAGCAAAATGTCCGAGGAATCGCACTCAGCGCCCTTACCCAGTCTTGCTGCTGGAGGGGGGGGGGGCTGCGTTGCCACGTCTCCAGCGACTCTACTGCTTGTGGTGGGTAGCATCTCTGCCCCCACCGATTCTTTGTTGTGCTACTACAATCGGTTATATTATTTCAGTCTCGTTCTGGTATTGACAATGATCACTACTGTTGATCTAAACATCAACTCATTTCAAAATTGATGTATTTTTTTGTAATTGTCAGTTATATGGGTCATTAGATACACGAGTTATTAGGTTTTACAGACATTAATTTGTTATAAACATATTGTTAAAATTTATTTTATAATAAATATAATATAAAATACAGGTGATATTTTTAACAAACACAAGCATTTTTGTTTCAGTTTCTATGTGGACTATTATCCATCAGACTGTTCTAAAGTACCTGAATCTGTGAAATTAAAG
This sequence comes from Eucriotettix oculatus, assembly GCA_034510155.1. NCBI lineage: Eukaryota > Metazoa > Arthropoda > Insecta > Orthoptera > Tetrigidae > Eucriotettix > Eucriotettix oculatus. Next base: position 132,624,847 of record CM067376.1, on the reverse strand, counting down.
CCATTGGATAACTCAGATATGTGTTTAGCAGTTATGCTTATTGCACAAATACAAATTTGCTTGTACAGTGAACCAGAACCAATTGAGGAGACTATCAAAGAAATTATGATTTCCAGGTATATTTGAGGAAGAAAAGACAATAAAAATCATTGATAAAATGTTATTTAAACAAATTCATCTAAAATTTTGATATGGTTACAATGATAAACATGTTGATAAACTGACATTATTGTAACTAAGTAAATTTAATCTAGTTGAATAAAATGTAATTATAAAAATACAATAATTATAGGAATGTATATCATTTTTATAACGCTTGTCTTAACTGTCTTGATTGTTAAAGTAATTGATAATTGCCATGCATATTATTACTTTGTGGTTATTTAAATGTAATAATATAGCAAATGATAGTATAGCATGACTCACATTAACGGCGGAAGGAATTTAATAAAAAACAGGAAAATATTTACTGTAAGTATCATATGGTAGAATTACCATCTAATTTAAAAACATATTTATTCAAAGAAGGAACAATAAAACGTATGTAAAAATGGGACTTATTGACAAATTTTTACTTACTGGTCCAACATGAGAATCTATCCCAAATTACCCATGTTTTGGTAAATGTGAAACCAGTGGTGGGCCTAGCAAAATTTTTATGTGGTGCAAGGTTTAAAAGTGGCGCTTCGCCAAATACAAAATTATAGTATTCTTTTTATGCAATTGCTTACTTATGATTATGCTCTACATAGTTTACATTCAGAGGAAAAGGAATATAATTTTTATCTTCTATAAACAGTACAAGACCAGATAAATATTTGTAGGTACATCTGGAGTGAAAAAATACAAATAATAAATTATTAATCTGTTTTACAACTTTTATTTCAACAGTTATGCTACAGAAAGTAATCCTTTATAAATAGTCAAAAGGACTACTAATTTTATTTTTAAAAACCTAGATGGTCACTTTTCTAGTTATTTCACTTTAAAAATTTTATTTAATCGGAATAATTTAATTTTTGGGCAATTTTCTATAGTCAAAATTCCAACACAGGATATTTTCCCATATGTACTTTTCTTCAGGAATTATTTTTATGTTGTATAAAAAAGACTATGTAACATTGAATGTTGATAGTTGTCTAAACTGAGTGATCAAAGAAGGGTAAAAAACATTCATTTTAAATAATTCTTCCAAACAGTTGGTGTTTCATCTTCAGCTTTGTAATCAAATAATCCTTTCTTATTCAAGATCAGACTGGCTTAAAAATTGGTTCTGTAGCAGCCAGAGATGCTATTTCCCCAGCAATGATTAGAGTAGAGGAAATTTTGAGCAGTTTTCCAGTAATTGTGATGCCAATGATTTTGGCGCCCCCTGTCATGTGGCACCTGGTGCGGTCGCACCACTCGTACTGCCCTAGAATTTTCGTGGATTACTTCCTGGAACTTGTCACTTATCTGCAGACTATTTTTGGATGGGCAGTTCTATCAGGAAATTCTTCATCTGGACCTCTTGATGCTTTTAACAGACAATTGTGTAACACATTGAATCCACATAGAATGTAAATTAAATATGAAAACAGCAATTCAATAAAAACAGAAAAGTGTGCTTTATAGCAAGCTGATCAATGAGGTAATTCCTCAGAAAGACTTGGAATTCATTTAGTACATTTATGAAATTACTACAATTACTCTTCAAGTTAGTTATCCACTTACACAGTGACTTCATGTAATATACTGAAATCATAGAAAGCTTTTCTAGTAAAAGATGAGGCTTCATTATGAAAATTCATTTAATCTCTCAGAACATCTACTGCGAGTCACTTATTTTTCCATTTGATTTTTCAATTTAAATGTACCTTTGCTTCCTGAACTTTTCTCAGAAAGGGATTACTCAAAGTTCTCTGTTTTTGGGCACTGTGCAGTTCCTGAAGCTTGTACAGTGTACACTGAAAATAATATTATAAATTCAGTAAAACTAATGAAATTATCCTAATTTAATTATGTGAAATTATATAATAATGAATAATAATACATATTACTGCTTAAGTTATAAAATGACAATCCCAATTTTAGATGAAAAGTTAACACCCAGTTGAAATCTGAGAGCTCTTCATGCAGCAGTTACACCAGAAAAATCTACCAATAATAGTTTTTGTTGTAAACTTAATTGTTGTTATTGTTGTAGTATTCAGCCCTAAGAACTGGTCTGATGCAACCCTCCATGCTAACATATCTTGTGCAAGCCTTTTCATTTCCAAATAACTATCACATCCCACATACTCCCTAATCAGCTTTACGTATTACATCCTTTGCCTCCCTCTTCTGTTTTTACCCCACACACTTCCCTGTAAGGCTAATTTTACAAGACCCTCATATCTCAGAACATGGCCTATTAATCTATCCCTTCTCTTGGTGAACGTTCTCCATATTGTTTGCCCGTCCCCATAACTTAATTACTAATTTCAATGATAACTTCATCAGAATTTCCATAATTTTTTTGGAATGTTAAGTTCTCAGTCCATATATTTGCTCTCCACCATTGAAAAAGTAAGAACCAAAAATCATTAAAAACTATATAACTTACATTAAGAAAGATTTTTAAAATTTTTAGCATGTAGTAGTGTTTATTTCCACTAATAATTGGTAATATTATCCTTTTTACAAGTTTTGAAGATTCAATTTCTACTAACAGTTATGATGAAGATGAAATTTCACAAAACAGTTCTAAGAATATTTGCAGTGGATCAGTACGGTTTACACCAGCTTCTGGTATTATAAGCTCTGGATCAGTGTGTGCTGGAACATATGAGTAAGTTTAAAAGTTTAAGTTGTATTGATATAACTCAGACTTAGATAGCTTAGTTGGTAAAAAAACCACCCCATATTATGGGGAGTTTCCAAATTTGATTCTTTGTCTGGTCAAGTTTATGGCCTTATTAACTGATCTTTGATTAAAGCATTCCTTCTATTCTTGAATTGAAGTATTTAAAAATATTGTGGAACAATTGGAATATAATATTCATTCTTCACTGAAGTCCTAAGTTTAGGCCGTGTAAGAATGCTATTCAATAAATTGTAGGTGAGCCTCTATTTGGGTCTTTACTATGAATGGAGATATCTCACATCTAGTGGAAAGTCAATTTGGGCAGCTCAGTTGGTAAAAAGAGGTCCCAGGTTCACTTCTCATTTTTCCATCCTGTTACTTTAATTCAATATAGCCTCGTTGGCTGAACTTAGTTGAAAGAATTTCATTATCCTAATTTAAATCACATGGATTTTTAATGACACATTTTGTTTGTTTCAGCTATGGGGGGAGTCACATTTTTGGAAGCCTCAGTGAAATAGAGATTGATGCCACAGAACAAATATTCTTCCCCATTCAAATGTAAATATATTTCAGTAATAATATTTTAAAACACTCAAGTTGATGGAGATTTACGAATTAAAGGCATACATGTACCAGCTAAATGTTTTTATATAACATTGTCTGTAAATTATTAAAATCTTCCAATCATTTAATCTAAGGCATACCTCTCAAGCAATCTGCGCATATAGTCAATGTTGTTTTTAGACATGCTCAAAAGTTTTGCACTATATGACTACTATCATATATGATCAAGATACCTCATGACATGTGTTTTAACCTTGTATACAATATTTATAATAATCATGTGTTTTTTTACATGTAGATGACTATGACTTTCAAATCTTCTAAAACTTTTAATAATTTACTGACAATATTTGATACAGTGGTGTAGCATGGATTTCAACTGCACAGGTGTAGGCCCCCTTATTTAGTTTCTTAAATGTAAAAGGCTCCAAAATTTACAGAAATTCAAAAAAAAAAAAATTGGTAAGAATTAATTTGTCATTATGTATTGTACAGGGTTCAAATTTTTGGTGCTGACTATAAGTTATTATTTATTGTAAAATTTTGCAACCCTGAAATGTGCTGTCTGGGGCGGGTTGGCCCCACTGATCGCACCATGCTATGCCTCCGGTTTGATATAAACATTTATCTGATATATTTGGACATTTAATTGGTCAATTTACATAAAAATGAATGATATTTTAAACATATTACAGAAACTTCACATTAAGAGTCATTTAAGAAAGATGCCAAGCTTGTATTGTAACATCATACTTTAAAACTAGTTCTCTCAGATTTTTAAGGTTTGTCTCCTTAATAAGGCCATATCTCTTGTTAATACTTAATAATGACATTATTGGTATATTTGATTTGAATATTTGTTTTAATAAAGTTTGTTTCATGTCTCACATCAAAACTTGTTAAGTTTAACATGATTCCAGTGCAAATATAGCTTCATGCTAAGAATTCATGAGCCCGATTTGCAATTGTAATTTCTCCAATATCTGGTTCAGATTTATTTCTCTTTTACATTAGTTCCCCAAAGAAGAAATAAAGACAAAAATTTATACAGATTAAATTGAGTTGTATAAATTCTATGTGTTATTGAATTTATAATACTGATGGCCACTGAATGTAAAATAACACTTTACTGTAGTTGCACATATTTTTTTACAATGAATCCCAAGAAACAAAGATAAATGTAGAGTGGACAGTACCATCTAGTGGGAAAAGTTAAAAGCTAATCAGTCATTCAGGTGAACTTGGACAGTGAGGTTGTGTGTAGCCATATGATTAAAATTAAGTTACCTTCGAATCCCCAACAATTGGTAGCAGAGACTGGTTCGACAATACGGACAATTACAAACAAGGGAAGTGAAATTTTACAAAAACGCGAGTGATAATAAAATGGAGCTGTCAACACAAAGAGTCGAGATTTTGCGCGGGGACAATTACCTAACGTGGTCGTTAAAAATTGGTGCCATTTTGAGAAAAAATAAACTTTATAAAACAATTATCGAGAAACCTGAGCCAGTATGGAGAAATGAAGACGAAGCAGAAAAAGAAGAATGGGAATACAAAAATGATGAAACGTTTTCGGAAATTGTGACAACATTATCACCCGAACAAGCTGGACCGTTTATTGGATGGACTAGTGCTAGAAAATTATGGATGAAGCTGAAAGAAAATTTCGAAGGTAATTACATTACAAGAGCCCGAACAATGGAAGCGAAATGTGCTATTTATGGACAATCAATTAGCGAACGAGAACTGGTATTCCACGTAGTGCGAGGTATAAATGAAAAATTTGAAACAATAGCTGCGACGTTCCGAATACAGAGGTCGGCAACAATGGACGACATCAAACAAGCCTTGAAAGAAGAGGAGGCAAGAATGGGAAACAAAACTACACAAAACAAGAGCGATGCGGGTTACCAGGCAAGAAAACATACAATAAAAGAAACTAGAACTTGTTACAATTGCAACAAAGTCGGTCATCTTGGAAAAGATTTCTGGCATAGGAAGAAAGGAGGAAATACAAGACAAAATGAAAATAATTCAACCGCTAGAGGGCAATCTTGGAGAGGTCGAGGAAGAGGTCAAGGTCATGGAGGTGGAGCAAGCAACAAACGAGAGAGGAATCAACACCCAGCGAGCGTAGTAACAGAGAGGAGTGACAATCAAAACTTACACGTAACAATTAAATTAACGGACGTGGCTAATGCAGTATCAGAGGACCGGACACAGATAGCAAATACATTTGGGGAATCGATTCCGGATGTAGTATTCACATGTCACCGCATTATCAAAATATGACGAATACAAGGCCTTACAATGGAACAGTAGTATTGGCAGAAGAGGCGAGAGAAATCGACGCAACAGCCATAGGTGATGTAGAAGTCATAACCCGAGTGGAACAAAAAGTGTACAACACTACAATTAGAGATGTACTATACGTACCGAGATTAAGAATGAACTTGTTATCAGTGCGAAGCCTAGTGAAAAATGGGAACTCGGTCATATTCGACCAAAACGGTGCATCAATAGTGAACAAAAAAGACGTAGTAGTAGCGACATCAGAAGACGTAGAGAAGATGTACGTCATTAGAACTGAGCCGAACAAATACATTGACAGGGATGTTTTACATAACGATGATTCCAACATGACGGCGGTAGAGAAACAGACGTGGCACAGACGGATGGGTCACATTGGAGAGAAGTACTTAAACAAGATGAGGAAAGACAAAATGGTCAACGAAATCGAGTACAAGGATGTAAAATTAGATAAATGCACGGATTGCATTATCAGCAAGGCAACACAAGCGCCACATAAGACAGTGACGAACGAGAGTGCAAAGTACGTGTTAGACTTGATACACATGGACGTTTGCGGGCCCATGCCGGTAGCATCAATGGGAGGTGCGAAATACATTTTCACAATAGTTGACGGATACAGTCGAAGAGTTTTCGTATATTTCTTAAAAACGAAGGATGAAACTTACAACAATTTTAAGGACTTCGTGGAACGCAAAGAAAATGAAACTGGGAACAGAGTCAATCGAGTACGCAGCGACAATGGAACTGAATTTACAAATAGACAGATGAAAGAGCTAATGCGACACAAAGGCATAAAACACGAATTGATGGTACCCGGAAACCCAGCGAGTAATGGCATAGCCGAACGGATGAATCGGACAATATTAGAGAAGACAAGAACACTATTACAAGATTCGAAGTTAACACAGAAGTTTTGGGGTGAAGCGGCATCAACAGCCGCATACCTGCTGAACTGTTCGCCAAATAAACACAACGGAGACCAGACGCCAATTGAGAAGTGGACTGGAAGAAAACCAAATCTCGGACATCTGAGAGTTTTTGGTTGCGTTGGATATTACACAACGACGACTACATGCAGAGGGAAATTCGACCCAAGAGCGGAGAGAGGAATTTTTGTGGGATATTCCAAGTCAAGACTTGCATACAGAATGTACAATCCAGAGAAGCAGAAGTTATTTGAGTCGAGATCTGTCATTTTTGAAGAAAACAAGAAGGGAGGAGACTTACTACAAGGTCAAGCGAAAGAGACTGAAGATTATTTGGTCGAGATGATAGAAGAATTACAAGCGAAAGAAGGAGAAACCCGAATATTGGAAAACACAACAAATGTAAACAATGAAGAAGATGAAAGTAACCATGAGCAACTAGAGGAGGAACCAGAGGAGAACGAGCCCCCGATAGCTGAAATGATAACGAATAAAAGAGGGAGAAAACTGGGTGAAACGAACATACAGATTCAAGAAAGACATCGTATGGAGCGAGAAAGAAATGAACAACTATTAAGAGGAAGTGGAGTAAGAAGATCACAACGAATTGAGGAAAAACATGTTGCAAATATCGCGTTTGAAATTCCTAAAACTGCGGAAGAAGCCATGAACAATCGAGCAGCAAAGGAATGGACTGAAGCTATGCGCGCAGAATTAACATCGTTAAAAGAACACAAAGTCTGGGAACTAGTCGAAAGGAAGGATAATATGAAAGTAATTAAATCGAAATGGATCTTCAATATTAAAGAAAATCCAGATGGAAGTATCAAGAAAAGAAAGGCAAGATTAGTAGCAGTCGGGTGCAGTACAAGACCAGGTGTTGATTATCATGAAACATTTGCACCAGTAGTAAAGATGGAAAGCATACGAGCATTATTGGCAATTGCATCAACGAAAGGCTGGAAGAAGAAAATGTATGATGTATCCACAGCATACTTACATGGCAATTTACAGGAAACAATTTACATGGAACAACCGATGGGATTTGAAGAAAAAGGAAACAAAGTTTGCAGATTGAAAAGGAGCATCTATGGATTGCCGCAGTCGGGGAAATGTTGGAACGAGAAGCTGAACGAGACATTAATTCGATTGGGATTTCAGAGAATGAAAGCAGACCCGTGTGTTTACAAGAAGAAAATACAAAACCGAATTGTAATAATCGTCGTATACGTCGATGACATAATGATGCTGGTAGAAGAGAAATGAAGGACATGAAACAAACTTATCGGGAGTTGCAAAGATATTTCAAGTTAACAGAGACAAACATACACTTTTTGGGAATCGACATAACAGAAAATGAAGACGGCATACAATTAGGCCAAGAGGGATTTGTCGAAAGAATCCTGCAAAGATTTGGGATGGAAAAATGCAATTTAAAGAAAACACCGAGCGCAACACAACAGAAGTTGGATGACGACGAAGACTCACCAAGGATAGATGCCACAAAATATCAAGAGATACTGGGATGCTTAATGTACTTATCCACAGGCACAAGGCCGGACATAACACAAACCGTGAGCTCTTTAGCACAATATTCAAAGGAACCAAAAGTAATTCATGAAACTGCATTGAAAAGAGTGTACAAATATCTAAAAGGAACGAAAGGCTACAAATTGATGTACGACAGATGCGGAGGAAAATTACGAGGAATAAGCGACGCGAGTTGGTGTACTACGAGGGACGCAAAATCGTACTCGGGCTACGTTATCAAGATTGGATCGGCTACAATAGGATGGAAGGCGAGAAAACAAAGTTTAGTAGCGTTATCCACTTGCGAGGCTGAGATCATGGGAATTCACGAGTGCCTAAAGGAAGTCAAGTGGACGAGAAATTTATTGGAAGAGCTGGAGTTAGAAGAATTCATTAGTGAGACGACAACGATCGAGAGTGACAGCCAAGCAGCCATACAATGGATCCAAAATTGCGGAGTGAGGAATTGGACGAAACATATTAACCGTTTATACTATTTTTGCAGAGACTCGTATACTAATGGCGAAATACAACTAAAGCATATATCGTCAGAAGAATTGGAGGAGGACCTCCTAACTAAACCAATCAGTGAAAGAAAACTTCGAGCAGCTATTGAGATGTTGAAGCTCGGATGGTCTGCCCAGAGGGGGTAATTGTAGAGTGAACAGCACCATCTAGTGGGAAAAGTTAAAAGCTAATCAGTCATTCGGGTGAACTTGGACAGTGAGGTTGTGTGTAGCCATGTGATTAAAATTAAGTTACCTTCGAATCCCCAACAATAAATCATTAACTACATCAACACACCATTGATATATTATTTTATTTGCGACTTCTGTGCAACATGATCTTCAATAGAATATCTTACTCAGATTCATATTGTACAGTCATAAACATCCAATTGTCATGGCAAAGTAATAGACTAAATATCCTATTACTTCACTTAGGCATAAGGAGTGTGACTTCTGTATAACAGAGGAAGCTCCAGAAATTTGAATGGGTTTATCTTTGACGTAGTGACTGATGCCATTACACTGTTTCAGTGAACCTATTAACGTACAATCTCTCTTTTTTATCTAATTTGTACCTTAACTATGCTTTAACACATATGCATGACATTAATAATTTCTTATCAAAAGTAATATATAGTTAATAATGACTTGCTGAAAAATATCAGAATAAGGTTTACTTTTGCTTTATATTGAATTCTGAATATTTAGAAAAAATTACTGTGCCATAGCAACAAACATTACTCTGAATAAGTAGTTTAAAATAGGTTGTAAATGATTATTAGGGGTTTTTATTTAAATTACTTAATGAAATTACTTGTGCTTTAAGAAATAATACAATAATTTTATTTATAAAAAATAATAACTTTAAGGGGTCTTGTATGCTATTACAAACAAATAAATTAATGCAAGGGGACAATTTTTGAATATCAGGGATTTTGTTCACTTGACAAACTTCTTTTATCTTTATTTGTCTCTTGATGCAGTTACTAGGTGACTGGAACTTCCTTCTTCCTTCAGCTTGAATTGTAAATTTTTCCTCTGCTGGCAGAAAGTGGGATGAACCTAGTACTGCCAGTGATTTAGGAAAAACCTGTTTTTCCTCTTTCTTCCAAAAGTTTGAACATTCTGTGTAGTCTGCAAATTTGTCACGTGTGTTGGTCATAGTTGTGTTGTCCAAATTGGGGCAGCAAAGTTAAGCAAGGAGCAACCAATGGCTTTGTAGGTGGTGAGCAGCTCTATGCACCAGAGCCACTCGAAATGCGACAACACCTTCCCTTCCAAGGATCGTCAACTCAATAGTAGTCACACCACCAATCGTTTTTGTCTGCGGAGTGACCTTCATTGGTCTTGTTGTTGCTCCAACTACTCCTTATGGCCGGAATTTAGCCAAACCCTGGGCCACAAGTTTGGCTTTGTTCAGTTTGCTAACTTGTCATCCACTGTCATATTGCATCAGTAAAGTGCAACATCTGTCAAAACTGGTGTCACTTTCGAAAGTGCTCAAAGCTTGTTTTGGTCAACAACTGGACAACACCTTTGCTTTACCATGCTGCCGATTGACAACAAACAATAAAGAAAGGTGTAAGACAAGGATGCAGTCTATTGCCCATCCTCTTTAACTTTTTTTTTTACATAGAACAGGCAATGAAGGAAGTAAAAAAAAGGAATGTGGAAAATTAATCATACTTCAAGGAGAAGAAATAAAAACCCTAAGGTTTACTGATGATATAGTGGCTTTAAGGGAGTCAGAAGAAGAATTGGAAACCATAATAAATGGCATGAATGGTGTTCTGGAGAGAGAGTACAACATGAGGATTAATAGAGGGAAAAGCAAGGAAGTGGGATGTAGTGTGGGAAACAGTGGAATAACAAAGAATGTCAGATTGGAAAATGAGAGAAATATGAAGTAAATTATGGAATTCTGTTACTTAGGCAGCATAATAACTAGGGATTGTAGAAGTATAGTAGACATAAAGTGTAGGACAGTACAGGCAAGAAATGTTTTCACAAAAAAGGATTTTACTATAAGTATTGATTTTAGTAAATCATATGAAGTGTGGTGTTTTATGGGTGCAAAACATATATGGCAGAAGTTGCAGAATGGAAAAGAATAGAAGAATTCTGAAAATATGTGGATAGAGTATCTAACAAGGAAGTTCTAAGCATAATATGAAATGGGCTATGTTTTGAGATATGAGCATAATAAAATTAACATAATTTTTTTCTATTTAATTTCAAACTTTAATCACATACAATATGTTCTTGTTTACCTTTCTTGATTCTTTCTTGAATAAGTCATATAATGATTTTATTTGCCAGAAGCTCATTTACAATTAACTGTTTATCCCTCTCCTTACATTGTGTCACAACCTTTTGATTGAAATTAATTATTTAATTTCACATTCCAACTATTTAGAAATATGTTCATCCGTTTATTTAAAATTTACATCTAAAACAGACAAACTTTCCTTAATTTAATTTTTATTGACCTATAGATCTCAAGTTTTAACATTAAACTTGTGGTTTAATACAGATTCAAAATTCAACTTCACCTCAGGAATTAGTAATAAGGTGTGGGAAGAAAATGAAGTACATATCTTAAAAAAAGGATGCAATATACAGAAATAATACATAAAAAAAAGTCCTGGCTGTGTCCAGAAAATAAGATTCATCAAATGGATAGTAAAATGTTTTGTCACGGGCACAGAGACTGGGATCAGGATTGCTGCGGAATAGATATGCTGACCACATATCACACCAAATTCAGAATGTGTCATGTAAGATGACAGTCTGCAGTTGACATGGTAGGCCAAGGCTTTCAATAGGCTATAGAGCCAAGGAAGAAGAAGATTGTATAATACAGTTCCTGCATTAATGACACTTTGGCGAGTGTTATAGTTGTGAATTTCAACATTAGGTTATATATATCCTTTTTTTAGTATAGGTAATTTATTGTAAAGAGAATGGTTTAATAATTTTTTTCTTATTTTATGCACCGGAAAATAGGAAACTCCTATCATCTGCATATAATACATTTTTCTTTTCGTTGGACATTTCTAGAAATGTCATTAATGTTGATGAGAAAAAGGATGGGGTTTTGGGAAAAGCTTCATATTATAGGGTTACAATTGTATGATAAGATCCCAAAGTGAAAAAAATCTATACTGTTAAGTGAACTATCCAGGTAATCAGTCATTGCAAATATTTATGCTAATAGAATAAATCTGTTTCATTGTAAAATATGTTTTGTCAATAATTGCATTATATAATTTTGACAATGCTTCAAACTTGTATGTACAAGTACTATTGGCAAAAAACATAATTATTATTTGATGCGATGGTGGAATAAAGATCCATATTCATACCAGTTCCATGGTATGTGATACTACTGTGTTGTGAACAGCCTTGTTTCCCATGCCATTTAATGGGATTAATTATAAAATATTTATCAAATGACCAAGGGATTAGTGCCTATTAATCTCTTTCCTTGTCTAATTTAATAAATACTTGGCAACGCCAGGCTCTCAGATAGTAAATAATTGAATTAAATGTATCAGGTGTATGAATAATAGGCTGGATAAATTTATTATCAATTTTATTTTGTGTACTGTTTTTATAAGACAAGAAGTTATTATCAACATAAATATTTTTGTGAACAAAAGTTTCAAATCAATTGCAAATAACTTAAAGTTTTATTGGATTGAGTTTAAAGTTGAGATTATTCTTATTGATGTGTTAAAATGTGTTTGTAACCACTAAAGAATTTGTTTGTAGAGATTATGAAGTTGTTGGTGAGCAACTTTCTCCAATACATGGCCCTACACTTAGACCCACTTCACCACTTTTCAAAGGAATTCCAAAGAAGCAGGTGGTAGTGTTATTAAACAAATCAACAACACAAAAATTTTTTTTCTGGGCAGCTCCCTTTGGTCAAGATGCTATAAATATCCAATTTAATGCTTCTCCAAATAAAGGAATTGTATCATCAAATAGTTTTAAGACTATTGATATAACAATAGTTCCTTTACAGAAGGTAATGTTTTTTATATTTTTATAGAGACTAATAATATAAGAATTGCTAACATGATTTGATGCCAAAATGTAATATTCAGTTACATGGGGGGTAAAATACTAATAATAAACAAAGGTTTGTAACATCAAACAATATCACTGTTTATTGAAGCATGACAAAATTTATTTACACTCATGATCATCTTCAGTGGACCTCTGGGTTCTCTCAAGAATATGGTGATAGCAATAAAAGAAACAATGAATTAGATTATAGTAGATTCACAAAGATGTACTTAAAGAAACAAGCTTTGCAATTAAAATATAAGGTTTTTTGACAATTTCACATGGTCCCAGCCCTTTACACCGCTCTTTTATGTGCTAGTTATGGCTGCCAGCTCCATGATTCTCTTATAGCTTTGTACACAACACATACTACTGACAACATGTAATAGAAGTCCACCCTTCTCAGACTCGCAAGAGATAGTTCACACACCACAACCTCCAGCTGCGTCTGAGCCACAAGCCTCTCACCTGCCTACTGATCCAGGAGCAATTTTTCTCCCCATCCCCATATTATCCAAAACAGGTCACATGCTCAAACGAGCCAATAAAGGTCAGGAGATTGGGTTCCATCTCCTGACTAATTGTGAAAACACCACTTCTTGAACATCGGCAAAGGGAAAAATCACGTGAATATCATGTTGGAATCACATTATCTGGTTCAGAGCATGTACCAAGTTGTGACACAACAATGCATCTGGGGTCTGTACAATCCATTCACAAACTTTTAGCCACTTAAGCTGATACTCAGAAAATCCCATGTCTCTTTCACTTATGACCGATATAAAAAATAAAAGACACTTAAACTTAATAACAGAATAATATTTACAATAAAGATTACAATTTCTAGATTAATAAATCAAGCCCAGCATCACTTAATTGGGAGCCATAATTAAAAACAAAGTTATTTCAGGACATATAACATTACATATATACATCAGGAAATTACATTGTCAGGTTAGTTAAACAATAAAGACAGAAAAGAGAGACAGTAGGTTGTATTTCTTTGAGCATAATACTATGCCATACATATTATTTAAAGAGCAAATTTCCCGCCTCTTTCCCGAATATGAAATGAAAGTCAAAGCAACTAACTTATTTATATATTCAATATTTAAATTAATCTGACATTTTTTATATTATTTTATATTATTCAATACATTATTTTGGGTATTCTGTAAGAATGGACATACACAGAAAAAGTTCTTCTGAAGTTAAATTTTGAATGGATAAAAATACACACGGCTTTAACATGAAAGTTAAAAAAATTTAAAAATTGTTTCCTGATCTGTGTCCAATGACATTTACAACTGAAATGTGAAATCCTATTTTTTTTATATCTGTTCAAAATTTTTTGAAAGGAAAAATTTATATGCATTAAGTAGTTCTAAAATATGGGAAGACCTCTTAAAATTGAGAGTGAAATTATGTATATAATGTGTTGAATAATCTAATAAATTCTAACTTATAGTCTGTTTCTGTTAATTTATTCATATTGTTTTTTGTTAGTGTTACAGTAACAAATATTTAATTGTGACACTGTATATTAGCAAACAAATTAATCATACCATGCTTCCTAACAATAAATAAAAGTTATGATAATAATTTTTTTCCTTTATTTATATCAGTCACTTCCAAAAACCAAAAGTATATTTCAATTTTGATCTGCAAACTTTATTTGGAAGAAGCTTTCGGCAATTGCCGAATAAAGTTTGGAAATCAAAATTGAAATATACTTTTGGTTTTAGGAAGTGACTGATATAAATAAGGGAAAACATTATTATCATAATAAATTACTTGAAGAAATTATCATAAATAAAAGCCTGCACTCTACAACCACCTCTTTTCCTTTGCTGCTTCATAATCACTAATCAATCGACAATTTTTACTTTCATACCTGTGAATGTTTAATATTGATACCTTGTATTTACTTGTATATGACATGCCATGCTGTAAGTCACGAATCCCCATTTGTCATCTTATTTTGGCTGAACTTTACAAATTATGTTAATGGCCCATGTAATTGTCCAGGACTGACAAAGCATTAATCATAGGGGTCTAATAATGAGCCTTGAGTAATGGCTTCTGACTGGGATTAAGTCAACCCTAGAACTAATTATTAGGACTTCTCAGCATTATTAATGGATATTTTTGTGTAACTAATTTAAAGGTTGATTAAAATTGTGTTTTCATTATTCAAATATTTAGAAGTAAGTAATATATGAAGTATAATGTAATATTTGATTAAATGAAATGCTTTACTTTAATATTCAATTTTTTAGGGAGAAGTTTCTGATCTACATGTGCCTCTTTTTTCGGGAAATATCCCAATCATTCTCAGTGCTGAGTTTATAGTGAAGGATATACATGTATCTTTTGAATTACCAGATCCACCTTCAGAGACATTTCAAAACTTTCCAAATATGATGTTTTCTACTCATATATTATGGGATGCATCGAGTGTATTGCAACCTCGTGGAATTCCATATATTACTGATGTTGAATCTATGATGTCAACAGCTCAATCTGTTTCAAGTAATAAAGAAACAATATGTTCTACTCATGCATTAATTGATGAAACAGTTAGGACAATTTTTGCTGAAGTTAATACTGAAGAAGAAAAGGATAAATGCTCAGCTTCTATTTACCAGAGCTATTACTCACAGATAGCTATAAGACCATTTTCAAAAAGCAGAATTCTTTCACCCTTACCCACCTTTGAACCTAGAATAAAACACAGACTTGCACAAAGAATGAGAGCTAGTGATGAAGCAAACATGCCTATGGGCTACAGTAGTGCAGAGGAAATCACAGATATATTTCAAAGTTTGGAACAGAGATATCAAAGGAAATATGATCTCCTTACAGATTCACAAACTAATTTAAGAATATCTGATAGAAGTAACGTAGTAATTTCAAATTTGGATGTTAGTAGCGGTTCTAAAGTTCTCTTACAGACTAGTTCTTCTAAAATGACTGCAATAAGAGATGATAGTGGCAATACGTCACAAGGATCAATTGATTGTTGCATTGCAAACTTAACAGTAGAGGACTCAGATATTAGTGGACATAGTATTGATTCATACTCTAAAGAACCTCTTAGATCATTAACAGAGACGCAAAAGTTAGACGATTATTCTTCAAAATCCAGGTCATTTGTGCTGCAGGAAAAATCTGAATCATTAATTCAATTCATGACTGATATTGTTTGTGACACATTACCCATACGCAATGTAATAGAAATTTTTGATTTGCCCTGCTATCAAGGTAAGAGTATCTGTAGTACTTTAACCATCAATGAAACAAGCTATTATGTACAATTAATTATAATAAAAATTATTTATAAATTGATTGAAAAATAAATTCTTTGAAGAATATTAAAATAAATAATTGTAATTTATTATTTAAAAGTATCAAATTTTCTGCTGTAGCTATTATACATTGATGTGCTTCTCTTTCATGTTTGGGTTCAATTTAAGTAATATTTAATGACAAAATGCAGAGATTTATTATGAATATTATTTGTTGTGAGCTCTAGTCTTGTCTACATTACCTGTCAAATGCCATTAATCAGTATGTTAATGAAGTCTGTAGTTGATTAGGAAATAAAATGTTCAACTTCATTTAAAGATAAATGCAACTGAATTTCATAACACCTTGGCAACTTCCTCATTGTTAATGATAAAAATATTTTGACATCTGATTAATTTCAACAAAAAAAATCCAGCCAATTTGTCAGCAATGTCCGATCCAAATTTATGGTCTTTGACACTTAAACTTGACAAAAATTTTAAGAAACAATAATAAATTTGAATCTACAATATCAGGTGTAACCCTAATATACTGAATGTAAAAAATTACCCAATTACGAAAAACATATGACACACTCTTGCTACAGTAATTTAATATTTGTATTATTTCTTTTGCCATTGTTGAAGTTTAATAAATTACTTACAATGTTAAATAACATTTTGCCCATTTAAAATTCAAGTCTGATTTATTTTTATAATTAAATTGAGTGCTACTTTTTATATTTTAATGAAATATTCTTTATTCCAATTATAATTGTTTTTAAATTATTTGTCTAGTTACCTGAGGTAATCAACAAATCAGGACAAAATGTTGAAGTGATCTTAAATAAATATTAATATAGTTTGCTGACAAATTGGCTGGATTTTTTAATTGTGACTGATGATGATGTAATATTGCCAATTTATTGAATCTTCTAATTAAGTATAACTTTTGTTATGATGTTATGAAACTAAATATGGTTTCTTAAAGAATTAATACTAATTTGAAACTTTTATTTAACTATATTATTTCCATACAATTTAATATGATGCTGTACATGGGAAAATAAGTAATAAATGCTTTATAAAGTATTTAGTATGTAAAAATCATCATGATTCTTATACAGTGACAACTTATTACTTTAAAACAGTTTATAATACTGTGAATTCTTAAATTTCCTGAGTAATTGCCTTCTATATTTTTACTTAATTTTTCTATATAATTTTATATTTAACTGGTTGTATGCTTGTTACATATTTTTGTGTTTATTTCAATTTTATAACAATTTTCTCACAAATATATCAGTTGCATTTTCTGTCATTAAAAATTCTCATTTACACATTCTCAGTATGTATCCAAAATAGGCAATAGTCCTCTTCTCTTGAACATGTTCTCCTTAAATAAGAAATAATGTTTAGTTAAAATATACAATAGTATCAGTGATTAGAAACAGAAAAATAAAAACTAATATAAGAATATTTAAAGTAAAATTGCTTTAATTTCAGTTACAAAAAAAATCTTTGTTATACGAAATGAGACTCCAATAGTTTCAACATTCAGAATAGATGTCAACACACATGGACAGCGCAAAATTAATAAACCAAGTGCTGTTGCCAAAGCAAAGTGGAAAGTTCTTGGGGAAGATGAAGGTTCGTTCAAAACATGAGCTAGAAAAAGATATATTAATATTATAAAGTTCTATGTACAAATATTAAATAGAATAATATTTACTGTAAAAGATTAATAGAGTTTGGTAAGGGCAATTATATATTATTGTTGTTGTTGTGGTATTCAGACAACACTGCTAATTTTCCATATCTCAAAATGTGGTCTATTAATCTATCCCTTCTATTGATCAAGTCCCCCATATTATTCACTCTTCCTTTATTATGCTTAGAACTTCCTCATTAGTCATTCTATCCACCCATATGATTTTCAGCATTCTCCTGTAGCACCACATTTCAAAGTCTTCTATTCTTTTCCTTTCTGCAACTCTTACCATCCATGTTTTGCATCAATATAATGCCTCACTCCATTTTTAACAGTGATTTACTCCTTTCTTTATTTCTGTTTTATTTTCTTGCATTTTAATTCTAGTTACTGCTGACTGGCTCTAAATAATTCTTTCTTCTCAATATTTTATTCCTGACCTCTTCAAAATTCATTTACATTATCAAAGGCTCTCTAAATTTATAAATGCAATGAAAGCAGACACATTTCTTCTTCTCCTGTCTTCTAAAATTAGTTGCAGAGTCAATATAAATAAATTTAATTAGTTTGTAATTAATATGAATACAACATTTCATCCAAGTTTGTGAACTTCTTCAGGTAAATTTTTAATTGGATGAACTAATTACAGCTTAACTGTCCATGACACCACATTACCTGTTATATAGTTAGTTCATCTATTTAAAAATTTACCTGAAGAAATCCGCAAAGTCGAATGAAACATTGCATTTACATCAATAAAATACAAACTAAAATTATTTGCTGACTTACTTGGCCATATTTTTATTTATTTATTAAACTTAATGTCCAAAAATTAATACTTAAATATTACTTCTCTTGTCCCTTCATTCTTCCTAAAACTAAACTGGTCTTCTCCTATATACTGTTTTGTTGTGGTATTCAGTCCTAAGACTGGTTTGATGCAACCCTCCATGCTAACTTATCTTGTGCAAGCCTTTTCATTTCCTTATAACTAGCACAACCCATATCCTCCCTAATCTACTTAGCGCATTCCATCCTTTACCTCCCTTGTCTGTCTCTTTCTCCAGGAGTCCGTTCATGCCATTTATTATGGTTTCCAAGTCTTCTTCTGACTACCCTAATACTACAATATTGTCAGTAAAACATAAGGTTTTTATTTTTTCTCCTTGCAGTATGATTCCTAATCATATTCCGTTTTAACTTTCTTCATCGCGTATTCTATACATAAGTTAAAAAGCCTGTTGACAGACTGCATTGTTGCCTTACCCCTTCCTTGATTAAGGCATTCTTTTCTTGGTCTTCTATCCTAATTACTGCGGTCTGTCTTCTATATAGGTTATGTAAGTGCCTCCTTTTTTGAATCTAATTGATCTGTTCTGTTCGCATCTATCAGCCCCAGTCTTCTTGTGTTTAGGTATAATTATGTTTTTACTAAAATCTTAGGTATTCTTCCTGTTTTGTAGATTTTACAATCTATCCTGAACAGATATGATATTACTTCTTCATCCGATGATTTTAATAACTCCACTGAATTGTTAACAATTCCTGGAGCTTTAACATTGCTCAGATCTGTCAACAATCTGTCAAACTCTGACCATAAAAATTTTGTCCCCCAAATCTTCATCATCCACCTCCTCCTCTTCTTCTATTCTGACTGATTTCCACCATGATACAGCTCTTCCAAATATTCCTTCCATCTTTCTGCCTTTTCTTCTTGATTCAGAATTGTGCTTCCCATCTCCTCTCCTGATGTTCTTGCTAATATTTTCTTCGCTCTGAATGATTCTTTGATTTTCCTATAAGCTGCATCTATTTTCCCTTTCACCATGAAATCTTCAACTGCTTTGTATTTTTTTTGGAGCCTAGTTTACATGTCAATGTATTATTGTCGGTATTATTAATTAACCACATTTGTATAATATGTTTCAAGAAGATAATTTTTCAATGATCGATGGTAACTTCTCAATTCAATTTGAGAAAGATAGATCTTTATCCATTTTAGTATTTACTTATGTCAATGTTTATATCACTGGTCTCCAGAGCTTAGCAAGTAATGTAGGATGGCTTCCAAGATCCTCAGATCTATCACTACTTGATCTTTATCTTTGAGGTGAAATAATTGAAAGAGTTTGAGAAAATTTAATTACAGTTGTGACATGGATGTAATAATTAATTAATTAATTTAATTACATAACAAAAATAACATAAATATACTAACTAAAATTAAATTTCATAATCAGTCTGAATATTAAAAGAATTCTTTGTCACAGTGAATTTTGGGTTCAATATATATCATCAAGTTTTGAGTAAGTTATTAAGATTACATTACTTTACTATACTCAGTTGAAATACAATTTTTCTGGTATTATAAGCTTCTGCTAACAACTTACTGCAATTCATTGTTCAGGCTTCATAAATAACATTATGGGTGTTTAGGTCCCATGCAATGATTTTGTTGCTCAGACCTGTCTGGTGACTGACTTGATGGCTAACCCTAATGTAGTAAACAATCTTTTTGTGGATACCACAGATGCTCAACAGCTCCTGTTTGCTTATCAAATATTTTCTAGATTCCCACTGTAAAAAGTTGCTAGTAATTTTTCAATATAAAATTACCAAAATAATGGATTCTCAATATGATTTATTTTTTGAGCATCGAGATATCTTCATTTTTACACAGTGCAGCTATAAATCACTGACTAAACAAACAATATATAAGGTAACTATAGCTATTACACATTATCACCCCCCTTTCCCAAAAAAAAAAACAAATAAGATTAGATTAATATGTAAATTCAGAGGTTTCTTTGATCAATTTCATTACATATATCATTTAAACTAGACACTTTGGTTATTGCCATTCCTTTGAAGTCAAATACCAACCATTAATGAAATAATAAAAAACAACTTTCCCCTACCAGTTTTTTATGTGTAAGTATAATACTGATGTATATTCATATTGCAAAAATATATGCCCATGTCATTGAGTATCAAATTAATACAAGAACACTTACAAATATTTTTTCCTTCCCATAATGATTTTCCAGCCCTGCTCTATATATTGGCCAATTAAAACCTATTCTGAAACACATTTTTAACCACTGAAGCACTGTCAAACTGCCTTAAGACATAATTAAATTACAATTCCCAACATTAACAATTTTAACTAATGCTTCACTCTGAAGCTCCTTCAATCCTTGCCCTCCAAATTCATTTCATGATGAACTTATTTTGGAAACTGTCTTTCCAATCATCCTATAGTTAGGAAAGTCTTGGACTCATAATTGTTTAATAACTATCTTTTCCCAGTTACACCCATATACTTCTAGTTTGGATATGCAATATGAATATTTGTATGTATGTTTTGAGTGTATATTATTTTATTATGTTTACATTGTCATGAATTTTATTGAGCGAGAGAGAATGAGAGAAAGAGAGAGAGTTGTTGCTGTTGATTGCCACTGTATAAAGGCTGACATGCCAGGGTTTAAATTCAACACTTCACTGATGGTCAGCCATCACTCTGTTCATCTCTAATGTCCTGAGCAAGGGGTCTCAGACCTTCAAAAATTTCACATGTTATTATGTCCCAGTGGGATGACCCCATTTAAAAATCTACTAATAAATGCACTTTTCTTATAGATAAAAACCATCAGGATTCACTTGTGTAATTTACAAACTCTCTTATTCTGACTCTAATTGTTGCTATGTTGAAGAAACTGAAAGTTCACTAAATAGTATGAAGAAATTCTGTAGTCTCGAAACACACAATGAATTCAAAACATTATTTGATTGGTAAAAACGCTAAGATGTGCGGTTAACTTCATTTTTTACTTTCTTGATCTTTAGCTTTACTTTTGAGCTTGTCACCTGGATTGTGCGGTTTATAGTCCTTTCTGTTCTTGTGTTTTTCAATCATCTTAGAAAAGCAACAAGTTATGCAAAAATGTTGTGTGGTAATTATTTTATTACTAATTTTTGTCTGTAATTTTGCTAATTCTTTTTGTAATTAACACAAAAAAATTTATTTCATGTTTTCAACAATTTTTTAGATCAATGGAATCTGAAAATTCAAGAAGGAAAGGGGCTTGTTGTAATTGTAGAGCCTAGTTGTTCAACATTGAATGGCAATGAAGCAGTACCAGTAGATGTTTATGTATTTGCAAATACTTGGGGAATGTATTATGATCAAATAATATGCTATGTAGAAGGTTTACCACCATTTATAATTCAGCTTATTGTTCAAGTTGTTGGATCCCCTACTGAATTTGTTCTTCGGTGTGCTGTTGACACACCACTGCCAACTGTAAGGTAAAATTGTTTTAAAAGAATTTCAAACATTTTTTAAATTTATATTATATTATTTTGTATAAATGTATTTTTCTGATATTCCTGAGTATCAGTAAAAAATAAACTAAAGAGAAACAAAAATTGAAGGACAAGCTATAGATATGAAATATAGAAGAGATCAACAAGAAAATGGATAAACCAGAAAGTTTAGGCTTACTGAGTGTTGGTGATGACAAAGAAGTAATAAATCATCCAGAAGAAATTAATACAAAGAAAGAATATACAGTAAAATTATAAATTATTCCAATATTTCAAACAATAAAGAAACTGTTCATTATCAGGGAAAGAATAACATTTGGAATCACAGTATGGTAAACCAAACTGTTCTACAGGCATTTACTGTAGTTAGTTCATTCGACCTAGCTGTAGAGAGATAGCTATTATCTTGACATTTATGATCAGACTGAAGAAGCATTATTTCCAGTAATTATGCCCATTGGGAGGAAGTATTGGCTGAATACAACAACTGGGAATTTTGAAAACCTAGGACTTTCAGTATTAGACGAACATCAAACTACTGGGATTTTTATGATTGGCTGTGATGTTGCTATGTTTTGTTTGATAAAATTCAATGAATTTTCTATTTGTATCTGAGAAAAATAGCTTCAAAAGAAAGCTTAAATGAATCATAACAATTTTCACTGGCTGCTATTTTCCCTAAGAAAAATCTATTGTATCAAACAAACTTATGAGAAAACCATCAATTTCAATACCAAACCTAATTCTCCTTAATTTAAAAATAATAAATAATTATCTCTGAATATGTTTTTTACTTAATATTTTGGTGGTTTCCAGGTTTGGAACACTTGCTTACCAGTCCAAGAGTCGAGAAAGAGTAATATCTGTGAAAAATAGTAGCTATTTGAAACTATACATTTCATGGCATATATTTGTATGTGAACCTCGAGAAACCATAGAGATTGGTCAAGATCCTTTTAACTTGATCCTTGATATTTTATTCCCTGAGAATATTGATGGACCTTTTGTAAGTGAGGGTAAAAAGAAGAAAAGATCATCATCAAAAATGAATTCACCACTTCCAAAATTAATGCAGTTTTACCTTGAACCATATAATGGTTATGAGAACTATGATTATTTTGAGGTAGATAACTAGCTGCTTTAATATGATTTAAAAAATATATATATAATATTATTTTGATTGGATTTTTAACAAGAATCTCTTTTTAAGTAACCCCTTCACCAGAAACAGTCTTAGCACTTTGTACTTGTTTCAGTAAACATTCTCTATTACTGTGAACACACATTTTCATCTGTTAATTTTTCCATTACTATTATATAATACCAATATATTTTTTCAAAGACTCTAATAATTAACCTATTCTCCTGACGTAAAATGATATCTTATGATTATTTTCAGTCCAATTATTCTTTGTATGTATGTTTCTGCAGATTTTCTTCACAATATTCTTTATGCTTTTTGTGGCACAGATTTGTTAACCAAAACTGAGTCGTAATGGGCACTTTATGTTTTTAAATGAAAACAATACCTATGGATTAATAAATTTCAATAGGTTGAAAATTAGTCTACATTGTTTGCCATTTTTTATTTAAAATTTTTTTGTGGGACAGTTTAATTGATGAGCAAAATGTTAATTATAATCAATTTAATTTTTCTATATGTTCAATTTCTACTTTTAATTGAATTACATAATACAACATTTTTCCTTTTACTTGAAATTTCTTGTGGTTTAATTACATTACTAAAGAAATTTAGTTATTAAGAAATTGCAAAGAAAGCAAATATTAAAATTTATAATTATTTAATATTGCTAAATCTGAGAATCCACAATCATGGCTGAGAGGACTGCAGGAATGTGAACTCAGGTTCGAGTCCACTCAACGCAATGATTTTTTATTTGTTTACTTTATTTACCTTTCATTTCTAGTCTCTTTCCGTTTCGAGAATGTTCTCTTTCTGGAATATTACATGAATGTATAAATTGTACTGGATCCCGAAACAGAGTCAGTCTTGTGCAGTACAAGCCATTGTACAGCACCTTATGTCAAATAAACATCTATCACCTCTTGAAGTGTGTGTTACCGTATGTCACTATCCTTTAGAAATGTGACATTTCTGGTGAAGGTGCTGGGTAGTATCAAGAATAATGCCGCAGTGTATATATGTTGCCATCCTCAGCTGGGAACAATTGAAAAGCTCTCAAGCCGGAGTACTAATTATCACCATAGAATGACACATTATTCAAGAAGTGTATAAAATGTTTGGCCGAGGAATTCTCCAGCCATCACAGAGCCGGTGGTCATCATTCACTGTCCTTGTCACAAAGAAGGATGGAACCTGGTGATTCTGCAGATTATAGAAGACATTATAATTACTTACCAAAAATTGAAACTTGTGGTAACGTTATCTGAAATCCTAATTATATTGACAACAAAGAATCGATAATTGAGCATGACATATTGCCTGCAGTTGGCCCAATCATTTACTGACTATAGCTGTAATTATATTCCTTTCCTGATTTAGCAAAAGAATGGTTTTAATTAAATCACTTTCCCTATAGAAAATCTACGAGGGAAACTTCTTGTGTGTCTTTCTTTATCTGTCTTCATTTTTTTGAACCTTTTCTAAGTAGATAGCTTGCTTGTAATATCTACAGCAGGTAACAATTCTTCTAAATTATACAAGATTGCCATAAGTATTTTTCATATAAATGCAAAGAGCAGCTAGAATTGTTATATGCATATTTAAAAAAATATGACTTTCCAATCTTTATTTCTTTTATTTTTAAGCTTTGACTAAAATATTGCTTGATTTGTAATTTCAACAATATGCTTGATTATATTAATCTTAATTGTTTCCTGTTTTTGGTCTGTCCTTCAGATTTTATCACAAGCCTGCCTAAAATTGTTTTATTTACTGATTAATGCACTCATTATTGAGCTTTGTTCTGTTTTACACAGGTTTGGAATTTTGACACTGACTGTCTATTTATATACCTTTTATAATCCAATATTGTGTAACTGTTCACCCTTAACTTTGACATTTCCTATTGTTTTAGAAATGTTTGCTTTTGTTTGTTTCATGTGTAAAATTATGAAATTCTGTAGTGTTTCCTTTTTTAATTTAAGTTACAGTTTCAAAATTATAAAGTCTAATGTTCTTCTTTATGTTATGTATTAATCATTTCTGCAGATTTTTAATAACAAAATTTACAATGAAAACAGATCATAACAAACCATAAAACCCAACAAAAGCTTTCAAACTTCAAGAAATGATTATTTTATGGTATCAGTCTGTAAGTCAGGAATAACTTTTTTCCATTGTTACAACAACCTCCCCAACCTCCCTAATTTTACTGAAAATAATTATATTAATTTGTTCCAATTACTTGTGTGATAAAATAAATGATTAACATGTTAATATGTTACAGATTAAAACAAAGGAAACAGAACTTGCGCCTTTTGGCATGTCAAATTTAACCTTGAAAGCAAATCCCTGTATATGTGATGATGACACACGCTTTGTACCACTACGAGCAGTTTTAATAGGATACATTTACATAAGTGAAAAGGATCAGTATGTTATCACATTACTATACAGCTTTTATTTTTTAATAAACAAATAAATTACTAATTTATCAGTGCAATTAAATTACAAAATCATGTTTTTGTACTTGATCAAGAATACAAGTATATATTAAGATAGCAAAATTCATATTAAAAATTGTAATGAATATCTAAAAAATTTGAAGTAAGGAAAACAAAAAATATATCAAATTTTAATAGATTTATGAGTGTCATGGAAAATTTCCCACAACGGATGGAGGACTCATGAGGATTGGAAGAAAAATGTCACATGGGATAGCGTTTTCCCTTGGAGGAAGGATTTACGGAATTGAACTGGGAAGGTGTGGAGCCAAATAATATTCAGTATGGTGTGAGGCATTGAGAAGGTGAGGAGGCAGAGCAGTGTAGTGGTGTATGTCCTTCAGAAGTCGAGGAGGCAGAGTAGCAATGTGGTAGAGATGGAGTGTTGATCAGGACGTGGAAGGGAGGAGAAAGCTAGATAGTTGAACAGATTTTGAAAGGGAGGAATAAGCTAGAGTGTGCAACAAGTCGTGAATTATTGCTCTTTACTGAGAAGGTGTTATGAACAAGGAAGGCTACAGGGGAAAAGGATTAAAATTATTATATCATACCCTTATTCCATTAAATAATTTAAATACCCCCTAATCATTTACTCTATCTTACTTAATTTGATCAATTTAATTTAGTTAAATTTCATGGTATAAAGACTTTGGTGGAAGTATATTAAAAGCGTTTGTCAAGATTAACAATCATGTCGACAAAATGGACCTCCCAGCGTCTTTCTCGTTGCAATATCCTCCTCGATCCAAATCAGAGCCGACGCTGTTATTCTTCCTGTCTCTGATCTAATAAGATCCACCGCTCTCGTCTCCACAATCTACCTTACCTAAACTACAATAATCTGTCTCGAAATCTCCCTTGCCTAAATTACAATCATCTGTCTCGAATTCGTCTAAAAATCTCTCTGCAAGCCTTTTTAATATCTTTTCCCCAATTCTTTAGTTCATTTCCTGAAGGTGGCTGGGATTGATATTAACCAATCACATTTATGCTTACTCTTCTCTGGGAGTAGCAGTTTGGCCCCCTGTCCTAAGGCTTTTGGGGGAAAACACCACCCGATGCCACCGAATCTCACCATAGTTTGAAAACACCCCTGGCGCGCCGTGATGTCTGGGCTTTACTACCCCTGGCTCAAATACTGTCTCCTTTCTTTTGACCATGTGTTTGACCATTACAAATTCAGAAGCTAGTCGTGTGTCAAGACGATGCGTGGTGGACAACTCCGCTCATATTGTAGTGGGGGGTAGACATTTACTCCGGTATTTGTTAAGATAGGTTGGGAGTGTAAAAGCATTTCTGAAAATATAATGCAATAAGTATTGCGTTTGTTAGAAATATGTCGCCGCAGTCACCATATTCCGTTCGTATGAATGCTCTTAACAATGATAGTAGGGTTTCGCCAGGCCACTTGTCAAACGACAATACTCCCCTCCTGCGCTTGTAAAAACGCCATGTAGAATCTCGCGAACAGTAGGTTAGTATGAACAATGACAAAACAGAGCATTTATGTGTGTGTAAGCTTAAATCTGCTGTTTGCGGATACATATTAATAAAAAGGGGTTACGACTATTCGTGGAATATATTCCTCCTCCTGCAACTGCGCGTAAACTTTATCTGGATTCTTTGAAACAACTGCTATAAATTTTACAACATGAATTAGCAAAGTAGTCTAAAAAATTTGCCCATCGAGTTCTTTGACACAATTTTTTATTAAAGTACAATTTAGTTTTGACTGTCTGTTCAGACAAAGATTCAAACAAATTTATATCGTTGATCAATGAAATAGTTCAATTTACTCATATAATGTCAGATTTTGCCGGTTTGTATGTTGAAACTTCATGTTTCGTTTTTCCGGAACTCATTCAATTGCGAATTACGCTCTCCACACACATTCAACTATAGAGCATGAAATATCGTCTTTTTCCAACGATAACCACCAGCACTATTGATTCCACAACGCTGACCACTTTCACGATTATCTCAGCAATCAACATTGCCGTCCAAAGGAGAAATGCAATAAGTACCAATTTTCGACTTCTGACATTTATATGACTGGCACCAGAAAAAATTAATTTGGTACAGGTTTAAGCTATTTAACAGAATTCTGTGGCACAGTGCCTCTCAGTGTCAACTAGAGATGGGCGATCTGATCGAGATCTGATTCAAAGAACTAACTCCTTCTGCGGAGTGAGTGATCATTGATCCGGAAAAAAAGAGCGGTAGCACTTTTGATTCATTCCGCTCCTTTGATCCGAGAGCAACCAGCTGTTTAAATCTCTCACTCAGAACTCAGATCACTGGAACTGCGATCACAGTGTTTGAATCACTCAGGAATCAGATCGCTGGAAACGCGATTCCAGAGACACCAAGTGTTTGAACTGCCACATTTAGCCGCATTTTATGGTAAATAATGAATTGAAGAACGACTGTATAAGACTGTTAACTTTTTAAAGGATCAAGATACGTATCATACACTTGATAAGGCCTACAAATTGGTAAAGGAAGCTTTGTGCGTTTCAAATGAGTATGTTGTCTGTTTAGATTCAGGTCATTTTAATTCAGAGTGTATAAAACTTTGTTACGATGTTAGCAATAGTCAATTTCATAGTAGATGTTCCTGAACGCGAGTAAGAAAGCTTGGAGCAGTGTAATCCACTCTGAAATCTAGCTCTCTTTTTATATGAGAGCTGAAGAGGCTTCTTGAAACTTGTCTACGGCGCTGGTGCATCTCATAATTCGCTTATAGAAACCGGAAGCCTGGCTATTCCTGTTACGTTTGAATAAGCTTGAAAAAATGCAGCCTATGGTGCATCTCAAAATATAACAATGGCTGTCTATTCCTATTATATTTGACGTGTTAATTTTTACGCGCTTTGGTTTTCGAATTATTGCATTATCACCGTGCCTCCCGCCTAGGGTCATTTAAATAATGAAGTCGTTTCATTGATGCTCTGTCCATGGCTCCGCTTTATATAGAATATCTCAACATCGGGTCGTTTACCAATGCCTTTTTTGGTTAAACAACCTGGCTCACTTAACATATCGGGCTGTGGGCCTCTAATGAATTCAGCACTAATTTCGTAGTTAATTTTCCTAAGAAAGTTTGGTTGGTGGTAATAAGTGACCAGTTTGTGTTTAACCAGTCTATGTCAATTATCACGTTGTGTCTGCAGTAAAAGTTGTGTAGAGTTATATGTTTGATTTTACGATTTAAATAAAACAATAGATTTGGGTGTGGTAATTCAATACACTGAAAAATCTTAATTTGAATAACCTGTTTGAAATTTAAACTTTTTTACAGGTATTGCCCCAACACTTACGAACGCCTATATGGGCATGATATGAAACCAATAAAAGTGCTTCTGCATGCAAACGTTGAAATACCCCGCCTATCAGTTGAAACTTCGGAAACCGAATATGCCTTTACTGTGTTTGCTACTAACGTTTTGGATTCGCCATTACTAGAATTCAAAGAAACAAAATTCATCTCTGTGAGGAATAATGATGAATCTACTTTGACTGCGAAATTCTCGGTCCCTAAACCATTCAAAATTCTTCGCATTTGTTCAAAATCTGAAAGTGATTCCCATTCAACTAAAACATATTTTAATCCAACTTGTGGTGTTACTTTGTATAGTAAGGAGCGTGCAAAGGTATTCCAAAATAAACTATTTACTAATGAAAGTTATTCGACAACACTATGTGTTTATTGAAATTTTCAGATACATTTGCAATGTTGCATCAGCGCCAGTTTTATCAATAATGCTCTGTTAATGTTGAGAGAGCCTTCAGTAAGTGTGATGGAATTAATTTCAGAATCAGAAACTAAACGATCGATAAAATTTGAAGACTTAATCAATGTGATTCAGTCTGAAGATATTCAACAGGTATGGTATTGTATTTTTTAAATCCAATTATCTTGAGATACAAGAATGGGACAAGTCAAATCCTGTCATAAATTAATAGTAAATCATATTACACATAATATAGAATACACAAATTCTTACAAATAAAGTTAAAAAGCATAGAGGCACATGTTAAAGTTGATGGAGGTTGGCATTCATTCATTTATGGAATATAAACACTTTTTGCAGTAATTTCATTACACTAAATCTAAATTAAAGGGGTACAATATTAGGCACATTACCCCTATATTAGTTTTATTACTTTAAAATTGATTTGTTATCATAAAGTGGAATTCAAGTGCTCAAGTTTCGAATAGAAACTGATTTTGCAGTAAAAATTTCACTTTACTTCTAAACCTTAGGGGCTGTGTTTTAATTTATGAAGGTAGTTTGTTGTAGAGTACTCTACCAAAGTCACTCAGTCCAGTTTGGCAAATTTTAATTATTTGATTGGTTATAACACGTATATGTATATTGTTGGATGAACATGCGCTATACGAGTCTGTGTCTTTATTTAGGTTGAACAATTTAATATTTTTGTTGTCGAAACAGGTTGTCTCCAATATATATTTACAGGGGACTGTGGAAGTATTTTAAATTCTTTAAAGAATGGCCTGGTTGGAGTTGATCGGGGAACTCCTTTTATAATTTTTATTATTTATTATGCATGATTAAAATTTTGCTGTGGGAAAAACCCCAAAATGGAATTCAATCAACAAAGCCATAGTATACTGCTCTTAATGCATTAAAGTCACATACTCTGCTCAGCACTATAAATCCATAACAGATTTTACTGAGTTTATTAAGTAGGTGTTATTTATGCACTTTAAATTCTAGTTAATCTATATTCCTAAAATTTTAATATTTGTAGATGGTTGTATTAGCTTATCTTCAAGCATAAGTTGACCAATTTCTTTTGGGTACACATTGGATGTGTTAAAGACCAAATGGACTGTTTTCCCATGTATTTAAAAATTTCTAGATATGGTGTAGGGCCTACTACTTCTTTATAGTATATCAGCCTTCATTTTTCCTAAAATTGCTTAAGTCTATTGAAAATATTATAACATTAGACACCGGGGTTTATTATAATTACTTCTTATTCTAATTACTTCCAATCCCCGTGCATTTCCTTATATGTCCTTCCAACTCCAATTATATCCATACCTAAGAGTTTATTTATTACTTGCTAGGTACCCGGCGTTACTCGGGTATCTTAGCTCGGCACAATGCTTAATTCTCGGTCAACACGTGTTTAAGCCGGCATCGAGGGCACTACAATATGAACCCTAACCTCAAAGCCCTCGTTACCCTACCAAAGTAGTGTTACGCTCATCACAACCGGTGGAATGACACACAGCACCATTATCGAGTAAAAATTCTAGTGGTAACTTAATTACGTACAGTAACGTAGACTAATAAACCAATTCAATTAAGTCTGCTTTACATTGACAGAAACGAAAATTTCCCCAGTAACTCAAGAGAGTTAAATAATTTCGAAGCGTAAAAATATTCTAGGTACGTTAATTGAATAGAAAATACAACACTTCATAAGAGCAAAATACTCCAGGTTTGTTGAAAAAATGAAAAGCAACCATCAGTACCTTAATACAGTAAAAATATTTCCATTAAACTCGTTGAGTAGGAAACACGGTTCATTAATAAAGGCAAAATAACGCCCGGTATTTTCAAAGAGTTGAAATGATTTCCAGACCCTCACCCCAGTAAATACAATGCAATACGTATATATTTCCTCAATCGATTACTAATTGAAATAACAATAAATTTAAATCTTAGTTTGTTGTCTTGGATTAACTTTGCCAGTGTTAAGGCAATTACTCGTATGAACGAAGCAGTCTATTTAACTCTTTACCTTGTGAACTCAATCGATAGAATGAAATGGAATTATCTGTTATTTTCCATTGATATCGGACAACCATTATTTCCTTATGATAATTATTCGGCCCTATTTACAGCAATATTTATGTTTTGAAATAATGAAAGTAGGGTTCGCGTAACATTTTTTGACACCACTCTGAATAAAGATAATTATGTACTGAAAAACATAAGACTGTAAACGCCTGTGTCAAGCACAACAATGTCAGTGTTGAAATATGGACAGGATGAGGATGATATAGAAAAGGAATCATGCTACAAGGAAATAAATAAAAACCCTAAGGTTTTCTGATAATATCGTGGAATTAGGGGAGTCGGAAGAATACTTGAAAAACACAATAAATGGCGTCAACTTGGTTCTGGAGAAAGAGTATAACGTGAGGATTAATAAAGAGAACGTCAAGGTAATTGAGTGTAGTATGGAAAATAGTGGAATTACAAAGGACGTTAGATTGGGAAATGATATTTTGAAGGAAGTTAAGGAATTCTGCTACTTTGGCAGCATAAAAACTAGGGATGGTAGAAGTAGAGTAGGACAGCAGAGGCAAGGAAGGCTTTCGCAAAAGAAAGAGGAATTTACTTACAGATAATATAAGTGTGAATATGAGGAAATGTTTGGTTAAAAAGGTTTTGAAATCATTAATAAAAATGTTCGTATGGAGTGTGGCATTACATAGGTGTGAAACGTTGAAGGTAGAAGTTGCAGATAGGAAAAGAATAGAAGCTTTTGAAATGAGATACTATAAAAGAATACTGAGAATCAGATGCGCGATTGAGTTGCTAACCAGGAAGATCTAAACAGAATAAGAGAAGAGATAACAATATGGAGAATTTTTAGCACAAAAGGGATAGATTAATAGACCACGTTAGATACACGAGAATCTTGTAAAATTAGCATTAGAGCGAAATGTGTGGGGTAAGAACAGAAGAGGAAGACCAATGATGGAAGGCGTTGAGCAGATTAGGGAAGGTGTGGGATGTGCTAGTTATGTGGAAATGAAAAGACTTTTGCACAGAATAGGTTAGCATAACATGGAGAGTTGCATCAGACTGAGAACTACAACACTCATAAGCATGACGGAAAACTTCTAAATTACTATAATTATTACAGAAGATTATATAATCTAACGTAAATCATCCTCGCGGTGGGAAAATGTAGCAGGTTATTATATTTGGTCGTCTATTCAACTTTTTCGTTTTCTCGGATAACAGGCTGCAAGAGGGTGATAGCATAGGATTGAGAGATGTGGAAGGTAGAGAAAGATAGCCAAGTGTTGACTAGGGCCTCGGGCTATAGTTTAGGGATACTACCCGGCGTTTCAACTAAAGAGATGCAGGGAAAACCCTAGAAAACCTGCATCAGGTAGGTATGACATTCTCAACTCTCATTTTAAGGTCCTTATATTTATGTGATAAAAACTATATAAAATGCGATACATGCAATAACTAATAATGTTTATCATGGAATTGAGTAATCCAAATTTATAATTCACTTCTGAAGTCATAAATATGAACATGCTTATTGCGTGTAACCTTCAAGTCAACCCTTGTATATATTTAATTAAATATTGACAATACATAACCAGCATCATGAGTTAATGTATAATAACTGTAAAAATTATTCCTTACTTTCAGAATATTCCAGTGGAAGTTACAATTGTTTTTCCTATAATTCAGACATCACAAGAAATACTTGACTTCGGAACTTTATATTGTAATGAATCAAAAACACTACCACTTATATTGACAAATGCAACAGGTAATTTGAATTAAAATTCTGTAAAAACATTAGATGTTGAGATATTGAATTTTATATGATTAAACAATTTCCGTAGATCCTAACGAAAAACAAATTTGAGAGATGTAAAAAGTATTGGGCCAAAATTATTAGTTAAATGTAAAATGTTAAAGCTTATTGCCTGTCTTCATGATACATGAATATTATCAATATAGTGCAACAGAATAAGTATTTTTAGAGATATTTAGTATTAATATTAAACTTAAAGATAAATATCGGCAATTACAATACTTTCGTATTCACAATATAAATTATAAACATAATAAACACATTAAATATTAATTTTAAATAAACAAAATTTATGTAACATATTAATAACGAAGTAATTCTATTAGATGGTGCTGATTATTTGCTCTATTCTGTTGCGGTTCAAATTTTCAGTATTCATGTAAGGTGGATATGACGGACAAATAATTAAATTGGGTATGAAAATGGGGACTGAGACAGAAAACAGCTAAATTCTTCCTCAGGAGGTAGATGGTTTTGATACAAGCTGGCTGCACAGTTGTTAGTCATTAATACTGCACATCCAACCGCCCAAACTGACTTGTCAAGTTAAATTCGAATACCATAACAAGCACCTTTTACGTCAACTTCCGGTTAAACCAATATACACGAGAGTTGAAATCAGCGTACGTAAAAGTGTGAAATTTGACACAATTCATTTCGCCTTACACGAATTTTTCTAATCGGTATTTGTATTTTCGAAGGGGGATCAGCTAGACCAGTGATGGTCAGACTACGATACGGGGTCCAGATGCGGCCCACTGAAATGCTCTATCCGGCCCGCGGGACATTATTCCTAATCTGACGAATAAAAAAAGAATACAGGCTGTAAGAAAAATAAATATTTATTGACTTAACCTAGATATTGGATTAGTATCTTGAGAGTAAGAGGCACTGGCTGCTGGCAACTTTGTAGCGAAGAGAAAAATTGGCAACTGAGCCTCCTCGCAGTAGCAACCCTTCCACCGTGACTAGAAATCTAAAAACGTTTCTTGATTCAGAGCTGTCATAGCGTTGTTAGTTTTCTAGTTTTACTCGGCATATTGTAAACAATTTATCCCAAAGTTGTTATCTAAGAAACGTAAATTTGATTCTTAATACCTTGTTTTCAAAGATGGACTTGGAAGTACTTTTTCATAGTTTTTATGGATAAACCACTGTAGCGCGACTTATGATTGCATGGAACAATTGGTAAGATCAATAAATTTGGGAGATAGGAATGCTAAGCAGCTAGACACGTTTAAAAATAAACCATAGACAATGAAATACGCTGCGTCTCATGTACGAAGGAATACTACCAT
Source organism: Eucriotettix oculatus (assembly GCA_034510155.1). Lineage (NCBI taxonomy): Eukaryota > Metazoa > Arthropoda > Insecta > Orthoptera > Tetrigidae > Eucriotettix > Eucriotettix oculatus. Next base: position 132,590,220 of record CM067376.1, on the reverse strand, counting down.
TTTCCTTCGCTTAACGGTGCAAAGTTCTTGGAAAACAGCCCCCGTTCACCCTACGCTGACGTGATGTAGAAGGATAAAGCTTTGCTGATTGGTTCTCCCATAAAAACGCGGGATAAGTAGGAATTAGTCTGAACCTTTTGACGATCACTGATCCTGGGAGAGGTTGCGTGATGATGAAGAAAGAGGACGACTGGTGCTGTAGTGGCAAGACTCTTCCGTGACGATCAATTTGAGCAAAATTCGTTGATATCATATAAACCACACGGTAAACCTTGAGTGTAGACAACTTTTGCATATTTAGCTAGCAGTGAAATTATTTTTCAATGCTTCGTAAATCAATTTTTGTGTTTTAAAAGTAAAGAGATATTTGATAGCTTAAAACCTTAAATATTTCTTAGATAGAGAGGTACGCTTCACCACTATGTCTCATCTGCAACGAAACTGTAACATTATACAAAGAGTATAACGTTTGACGACATTACAACTCTACATTACATTGGCCCGCCTAAAGTTTTTTTTTCCTTTTCTTTGGGCCCCTCTTTAAAACGTTTGCCCATCACTGAGCTAGACTGTCCTTATTACAGAGGAATTACACTACTGAACACAACATACAAGCTTATCTCGGAAATTCTTTATAACCGGCTCCTTCCATGTGCTGAGAAGATCATAGGTAATTACTAATCAGGCTTTCTTCCTGAGGCGAATTTTGAAAAAATGATAGAGAAGAAAATCGAAACACACCATCTATTTGTAAATTTTAGTACAGCCCACGATAGTGTGAATAGATATGAGCTCTAAAAAAGCATTGGAAGAATTTCCATCCAAACGTATAAAATTAGTGGAAGCTGAATAGTCAATGCCGCGTAAGAATTAAAACAGACCTAGCGGAACCTCTAAATACTGTGAATGGACTAAGACAAGGTGATTCCCTAACATGTTTATTATTCAATTTAGCCCTTGAAAAGAGTATGCGGGAGACAAAGATACAAACAAGAGGAATACAATTTTATAAATCGGTTCAGTTATTAGCATTTGATGATAATATTGATATAATAGCAAGATCGGAATTGGACATACGGAAAACCCTTGCAGCCTTAAAATGAGCTGCTGATGGAATGGGTCTTAAAATCAATTAAGGAAAAACTAAGTATATGACAGTTGTTAAAAAGAATACAGCAGAAAAATTTGAGGGAGTCCATAGCATTGTATATCTTGGTTCGTTGATAAAAAGCAACAATATTGTATCTGAGGAAATCAGTAGAAGAATCTAACTAGCTAATAGAAGTTATTATGGTCTCCAAAGACAATTCAAATCAAGATTACTCTCCCGTAAAACCAAACGTGTATTGTTCAAAACTTTAAATAGGTCTACATTATTGTATGCACCTGAGACTTGGTCACTTACAAAAACTGATAAGCTGAGGCTAGGCACATTTGAAAGGAAAATTCTTCGGAAAATAAATGGGCCTGTAAAAGTAGGATAGATCTGGAGACCAAGATATAATCATGAGCTGTATCGATTGTATAAATCGCTAGATATTATACAAGTAATAAAGGTTTCCAGGTTGAGATGGCAGGGACATGTTGAGAGAATGAGGTACCAAAAAGAATCCTGGAGTACAAATTACATGGCAAAAGAAGCCCAAGACTTCGTTGGATGGACTGTGCTATGAACGACATCATGAGACTGGGTATCAAGAGATGGTGGACTAAAGCAAACGACAGAGACCAATGGAGGAAAATCCTGAAGGGAGCCGAGGCCCGTTCTGGGCTGTAGACCTACTGATGATGATGACTTGTATTTTCGCCTTCATTGTCTGAATGGTCTTAATAGTCTAATATTCGACTAGGGCTGTGATTCTTCGATATATTCTTTTAATGCACCAAGTCTTTCGTTTTTAATTGAAAGTAGTTAGGCTTTAGCATATTATGTAAGATACAAGCACCGAAAAAAATGTATCTCCGTCGCCAGTTTGAGATAAACGTGAATTTGGCTAAATTACTTTTGTTCACGTTTTTCAATATCGGTATATATGGCCTTTTGACAGACGTCACAGACAACCAGGCAATAATTTTTTTAGAAATCTTTCAGATCTATATTAGTTACAGTCAGTGTGAGCGTCAGACGAAGTGTGAGCTGTAACAACAAAATTAGCAAAATTTAAATTACATATAGGCTTGTTATTTCTTTCCAGAGTGACAGTTTTTAATTTTTCACGTTGTGAATCTCATTTATGGAAAAGTCCCTCATATATTGCCGGCGGTAGACATGGTAGACGACTGTCTACGGAGGCAAAGCCGCCTGAGCAAAATAATCTCAAAAATGGCTGAACAGATGGAAAATCATCTGAACTCCACGTTTTGGATCAAACTAACGATAAAGGGCTAGTTTCTTCATTTTTAACGAGGAATGAAGAACCATTTTGCGTCTTTTAGTTTTCTTAAAATTGGGTTAAATGTGAGAATTGCTTTAAGAACACTGCCCATTAACTGTTGTTATCAGCGAAGAAACCTTTTCTGATTGTCGGGTTTGGTGCAATAAGGAAAAAAGTTCAGCAAAATCGAGTAGGTCAAGTAATTTGGGTGAAACTGTCTAAAACAACAGGGTTTTCTTTGCATCAGGTATATAAAAAACAGTTCATCATTGGGTCAACTGTATTAATATTCGTGAGGATTACGGTACGAAGTAGTAAAAGTCTCATTTATAAAAATACAGTTTTTTTCTTAGATCAATTTGCCTGATTAATTATTGAATATCCCTGTCCCTCCTGATTCTATTTCCTTCAGGGTGGTTTCTTAAAATGAGTTCCCATGCCTCTCATAAAATGTGCCGTATGTTTTAGGTGATCACATTGAAGTATAGGATGCTTGCTTTCGGTGAATGTAGTACTGTATTCCTATTTTGTTGATCTGTTTTATATTTCTGGAGGTATCCACATTTCATAATTTTTGTCAATTTAATCGTCAAATTAAACTAGCTGTTTCTGGGGAGTCCAAAATTCCAATAAAAATGGGGATTCCCAGATAAATATTTTACGGCATTTTTATTATTATTAGTTAGTCGAGTTTAGTATTATTGGATGACCTTCTTCGAGATGATCAAATTTCATTAATATTTCTTGATAACTACGTGTATTTTACGAGGTATTTTAATGTTTTCTGATAAGGTTATTCTGAATATATTTAAGATTAATAATCAATGTTAATATAAGTTAATATAAGTGTGTGCTTGTTTGTGTTTCCCAGTGTGTGTGTGACATCCTGTGTCCTTGTTGAGTTTTTATTGACTTTTGTCTATATACATTTTCTTTTATTAATTTATTTTAAGATTATTTGTCTTTAATTATGTACCTTATTTTGTTCATTTTTAATGTATGACGTATCATATTTCCTCAATCGAGGACTAGTGGAAACAACAATAAATATAAATCTAAATAACCTTAATTTTTTAGAAGCAGTAGTCAAAGTTGAAATAGTATTGAAGAATGAAATCAAGTATTTTAGATTTCAACCTTCTATTGGCACATTGAACACCGCATCTTCTGGTAAAAACACATTAACAGTTTGGGTTACTTACACCCCTACATCACAGTAAGTACAGATTTTTTTAAGTAAGTATGAATATTTTGTTATTTTGGATATTATTAGATAATCTCATAAAATTGTTTACTTTTACATGTGTTTTTGTTGATAAAATATTATTTTATATTTGTACAGTGCAATATGAAGCAATAATATATTCAAACAATGATTTATGTTGAAGCAACTTTTGTTTAGTAATGCAAGTATCGATGAATTTTCCCCCGTCATTTCATATTTTATCTCCCCAAATGGAACATTTTCTTTTGTATCTTGAAGACAGACGTGAAAACATTTGCCCTACAGATGTTCCTTCAATTACGCTGAACACGTTCATTATGTAGTGTAAATTTAAATGGAATTTTTAATTTCGCTCATTAGAAATCTGAGGGATACTTATATTAACTATTCGCGTAAATACGATAAATTACCAAAATATAATTCTGCATTAATCATAATTTCAAATTATTGGCATTCTACTTTACTTTGAGAAATCATTCATAATCTTATTTTGTCTACTATTTATTGTTTCAACATTTCTGATAAATTTCACGTGATTTTACAACTCCCGAATGGAAATCAATAATATTTAGAAAGGTCTAGCTAAGCAATGACCAATATCTCATGGAACTTTCAATAAATCAATTATCATTTTGTTTAATTTCATTTATCTAATTTGCTTAATGTTCAAAATGAACAGATTATAAATTTATTAGTAAATAAAAAAATGGCAATCATAAAATTAAAATAAACAAAACAGTTTTTAACACTTTTAAAGTTCACTATGACGTTTCGTCCATATTTTTGGACTTCATCAGGTACATACAGGAATAAATTTCCAATAAAATTAACGACAGACAAAAATTAAAAAAATATATTTCGTTAGATTATAAAATGCACAGATTTTGACTTACATTATAAAAATAATAGATACATTTCGACTGGTTAAAAATAAACGTTGAGAATTTTGCGTCTTGACCTGCGTCCAGTTACGGTTGAAATGTTATTTAACAATATGTTAGTTTTGAGTACCGTTAAATTTCAGCAATAAAATGATATAAAACCACAGTTATACAAAAAATTAATAAGGGAGGATCTTAAATTTTGTTGTAATTATTAGTATAATTTTGACATGGATGGTATTTGGATTGCGACGGATACAAAGGATTTCACTCATCAGACTTGAGAAATAAATAATTGATTTCCTCATCCAAGACTTTAACATTTTGTAAATCTAATATATAGTTTTTAGACAAACCTGAATACTTTTGAACAATGAATTGAAAGGGGAGAATAGACATAAAATAAGGTGAAGACTGTTTCATTAGCTGTTAAGTCAATGGTGTCATTTATCTGGAATGAGCGTGGAAAAATGTTCTTTGTTATTTATAACCACCGGTGAGTACTTTGCGAACTTATTGTAGCGTTTGAGTGATGAAACCAAGAAGAAAAAAACAACAGTATTTGGCGAAATAGAAAGTAGGTTCATCAGGACAGTGCACCAGCTTACACATACAACATTCCGACGACTAAAATCAGTAAGTTAAAGTTTGAATTGTTTTCTCACGTACCCTATTCGCCAGATTTAGCTCCCTCTGATTATTTCATTTTTCCAAACATGTAAAAAACGGTTCTGTAATAAAAGATTTGCTAACAATAGAAAAGTGGAGTCTGTGGTCTCGAAGCTATTAAACATCGCCGGGAAAAGTGTATCAATATGAAAGGAAAAATAGATATTTTTCCCAAATTATTTATGTTTCCTTTGTTAGGTCCGGTATATCTTGGTACTATCCCCTAGTCATCCAGATACAGTTTATAACTCTCATTATAAAAAGATAAACAATTTTCTATTCTTTGTAATTTCCGCCTTCTAACACAAAAAAAGCATCGTGGGTGCTATAGATACAGAAATTACGAGAATACTGATATATTAGCAGAGATAATCAATGACGCAGAAGTAACCCCTCACTATACAACCATTACGCCCCGGATAGAAACTTTACAATTAATGGAAAAGAAGAATACTACTTTGTCAGGGTCGAAAGAGAAACCGTTTTCTTCTGCCCACTCGGCGACTTTATTGATTGTCACTTGCATTCTACTAACTAGAGGTTTATTGATCGGGCCTCTGGCAAGGAGAACAATATCATCGGCATAGACTAGAATTTCTATTGGGGAGGGGGGTGTGGGGAAGGAGGCACTTGATGAAGCGTAGGTCGTTGACTGCCAACGGTGTAGAAGTGGTTGCATCAATGAAATCAGGAACCTTCTTTGGGAGATAAAATGAAATAACCAACAAATCACCATCTATAAGATCCCGACTCATGCGGGCATCTTGGGAAACGAGTTTTCTGATAAAGCTTTTTCAAGGAAAGATTTAATGGTCGGGTGCATCAACGTCCTGAGAGAAAGTTGAATTAATGATTGAAGAGGAAAAACGTAGGAACCCTGTATAACAGGGGTGCTCAATCGGTCGATCGCGAGTGCTTTTAAAGTCGATCTCGAGAAAAATTAACTGATATAGATCGATTCACAGATTTTGTTTTAGTTGATTCTGAATTAGGTCAGAATAATACCCAAATCACTGTATTCTATCGTAATAATCCCCTGCTAGCGGTGAAAGGCGGCTTCATCAGAGGAACGCGCGGTACTTGTCAAAGAAATTCCACGACGCGCGACGTTTTTGATTCCCACTGATTTTTCTATGAACTTCGGGCGGAGTTTTTGGCGGCACGCTTACAAAAAAAAATTAGTTAGTTAGGTACTTGAGAACATTTGAGACTTCATCCGATACCATGGCAGAGGCCTTTGAAAAACAGTTTCTGGTCGTAGAAGCAGAAGACGATGCATCCGAATCCTTCCATGACGAGGTGGAACGGAAAGTAGAAACCATTTTGGCAATCCCCCCCACTACAGAAGCACAATTGTGTACTATAACTGAAGTGGCACAATGCATCAGACTGACCCGAAACAAAAAAGCCCCAGGACACGACAAAATAACCCCAAAGTGCCTCAAAAACCTACCCCCGACAGCATTATCTCACTTGACTGACCTACTTAACGGCTGCCTGAAGCACAACTATTTTCCCGATACATGGAAGACAGCTAAAGTCGTAGTCTTCCCGAAGCCGGGAAAGGATCCGCTTCTCCCCACAAACTACAGGCCTATCTCCCTACTCTCCACCCTATCAAAAATCTATGAAAAAATAATACTCGCGCGACTAAATAAATACCTGACTGATAACATTCTCTCTGACGTACAGTTCGGCTTCAGGCAGGGACATAGCACTACGCACCAAGCAGTACGATTAATTCAACAAGCATACGAAGGCTTGAAGACAAAAAGACATAGCACAGGTGCAGTGTTTCTCGACCAAACACAAGCCTTCGACAAAGTGTGGCACACAGGACTCATATACAAACTTGACGCAATAGGTTGTCCAGATTACATGACGCATCTCATTAATTCATACTTAACTGACCGACATTTTTACATCAGAATAGATGGTAAAAACAGCCAAACGCGACCAGTACGAAGTGGAGTGCCCCAGGGCAGCTGTCTTGGGCCAACACTCTACAACATATACATAAACGACGTACCGACGCATCCCGGAACACGACTTGCACTATATGCAGATGATGCAGCCTACTTTGTAGCAGAAAGAAATCTAAACTACGCGTCCCGAAAGCTCCAGCATGCACTAGACGGCTTCCAAGAGTGGGCAAAGAAATGGCGAATTTCGCTAAATCACAAGAAGACACAGGCGATAGTCTTCACAAACAGCCGTCGTTTGCCCGACACGATCCTTGAGGTAAACCACGAGATCGTGCCGTGGCAGACAACCGCGAAATATCTGGGCCTCACCCTTGATAAGAGGCTCACCTTCAAACCTCACATTGAGGCAGCACGAAACAAAAGTTTCGGTGCGATGAAGGCCCTATTCCCAATACTATGTTCCCGATCCCTTCGTACCAAAACAAAATTAAAAATTTACAAAACAATCGTCCGACCTGCCCTCCTTTACGGATGTGAAGTCTGGGGTGCAGCCTGTAAAACCCTAATAGAACGGGCCCAGGTTACACAAAACAGATTCCTCCGTATAATCACCAAAGCCCCACCCTACACCAAAACCCAAGACCTCCACCAAGTAACCCAAACCGAAAAAATTTCAGACCGTATTAAAAACACAACAAGAAAATTCTATGAAAACTGTAAGAAATCTAAATTTAAATCAATACAAAATCTAGGCCAAATTAACAATACGCAAACAAAATTAATGGCTAATATAACATCCAGATAAATTCCTATAAAAATGTATATGTATATAAATCCCAAATCCCACAACCTAACGGGACCGCAAAACCAAACCTAAAAAAAACGAAACTCTAAAAGAGCCCAGCCAGCTCTCATCATATCTTTAGGCACGTCAGGGAAACACAGTTAAAGAAAATGTCGTACAAAGTCGTGGGCAGCAGCCCGAAACTTAAATTTTTAAATGAGGTACGCCCTCACACGAAAACAGCGAAAACAGCGTCCGCGCTGATATAAATGTTGCGCTGTTGGAGGAGGAGTCAGTTTCCTGACTGTGTCGAGTTAATGACGATTTCCCTTCGTTTTTTTTCATCCCATTGCATTATCCATCAACAAGTTTTGTGTTCCAAAGTTCTAAACATGGAGGAGATTACGTGCATTGCAATAATGCAATAATGCCCTATCTTGCAACGAAGGCTCTTCAAATTGCACAAGGAAGATAGTGAATGTGCTGAACACACTGATATAGTTCTTCACACGGACGTCAGGTGGTTTAGTCGTGACAAATTCCTAGAAAGGTTTCAAGAATTATTACCCGAAATAATAGCTTTTCTGGACGAAATAAGTGATGACACTCCGATGCTAAAAAACGGAAAATGGCTGACTGATTTAGAATTTTGGCAGACATCACAATGTGTTTAAACGCCATTAACTAGGAGCTTGAAGTTATAGGAAAATTCATTATTCAGATAATTAGCGCAATAAACGCATTGCAACTTATGATAGATCAACTGAAAAGAAATGATCTGAGGATTCCTCAGAAATTTTGGCATTTATGAGGGAAAATTATTAAATATTTTGGGAGAATTCGAAAGACGTTTTTATTTCAGTAAATTGGCAAATATCGCATCTTTTATGAGTTATCCTTTTTTGCGTAAAACGATGAGAAATGTTATACTTAAATAGCAAGTCAGTTTAACATGGACTCATATGTGGTGATTCATGACCCTTACAGTCGGGTAAAGCAAAAATAATTTAGTTTTGTTATTTACGTATACAGGACGGAAGACGACAATGGCTTGGTGGGGCCGAGTGGGCGGGAAAACGTCACCGTCTGCAACATTATTGATGGCCTGGACGAGATTTGAGAACAGTTGGTGCAGGGAGGCTGCAGGAAGCAGTTGGTGCAGAGAGGCTGGAGGAGAGAGACGCTAGGGAGAGACGAAGCAGTGGTAGAACAAGGCGACATGTATAAAATTTAGTTTCTGCACATTTAAGAGAGGAGATTCATTTGGTGGGAGTACAGAAAATAAAAAGACAACATTTGATGGTGAAGGAGAGGCGCTAGAGAATCTTAATATGAAGAAGACGTGACCCAGGAAAGGAACAACCGGCATACAAACAAAAAACGAAGAACGACGTCATCAGGCGTTGACATCTGGTAACGGCATTTTACTCGGTTTTTCCACCAAACCATTCTCGTCTGATTCGCGATTATAATTTTCAACCATATCGTTCGTCACCCGCGTTCCCTGGAGCAGCAATTTAAGAAGCTGCGTAGAGTATTATTTTTGCTTTTACCGACTGAGCTAATGATTAAATTGATATCGTAAATTTATATGTTTTCTATTATAACTTAATTTGAGTCGTATTTCTAATAAAAATAAATTCATTATTATTGTTATTGTTTGTTTGAATTTACAACAATATTTTTGATGGTGTAAACAACGAACACCACACATATTATGTTGAAAATGAGGATGTGCAGATTATATCAGATATACATCTCAAAGCCACAGCATCTGCTCTTATATATCTAAAGAAAAATATCCGAATCGCCCTTCAGTTGATAGCAAGGTTTGGGTCAACTTACCTATGCGATAATTGAGTCAAAATATCGCAATCGACTAACTTCATGCTTGAGATTAGCACTTGGTACGTACCATCTTATGAAAAGTATGCTGAGGACATGCAGTGCCACGGTTCATCATCCAAAGTCATTCTTTAGTTTAGTTTAGGAACTTGAACTCGCTTTTTTTGTAAGAACCAATAAACTCGCAATGTTGAATAAGTACGAGTTTTTTCATTGAATTTTTGGTTAGAGCCTACCTTGACTAAAAAAATATGTTCCGGAAAACTAATTTCTGCCGTTCATATTAATTCTACATGGCCATGAAATTCTGCAACGTCCCTATATATAATATACTGATACCTGCGCCACGAAAACCCTTCCTACCTAGACGACAATCCTGCATCACATATACTTGCAGACTCTCAGAGTCGATCGATCGGAGTCTAACAATATTGAGGTAGATCTCCAGCAGTTCAAGTATGAGCACCCCTACTCTATAATGAAATAGAGTCCTTCAAGGAAATAACCAACCACTTGTTATCTCGAGAAGACAGCAGGTCGTTGTTGCAAGACTCAGATCTTTCCACTCCCGCCTTACACCTTCATTCCTCTTTTCTAGTTCTCCTCAGCCTTTATGCTTAGATTGTAACACCGCCCTGACTATAACACCAGCAGAAGGTCCACGATTACTAACTATTCCAGGCGGGAACTGTGTGGTTCTCCATCTTTTTAATTAAATCGTAGAAAATGGGGTTTGGGAAGAAATCTAAGCAGTTTATATGTGCCGTAGTGATCGTTTTTTCTCTGTTCTAAAAGTGTCTGTTTTTTTCTCACTCCTTGAATTGTATTATTCGGAATTTCTATGTAATTAGTTTGTTTTTAAAAATATCTTTGTAGTCGCCAAGAACGTCCACTGTTGACGCGACTATAATTTCAATAAAAATAAATCTATTTTTGGAAATTGAAGAGAGATATAAACATTCTAGTATAAACACACTCACTCACAGATACAATATAAGATAAAACACACGTGGGTCGGTAATTCTTTGTGAAGAATTAGGAATAATTGTTAAGTGCGACTTTTTCCACAAAATCTATACATATATTGGAAGAATCAAGATATATATTCCTAACAACAATTACGACATCACTAAACAATAAAACAAATGCTGTAGTCATATATAGAAATTTTCATTACTTATAGTAGAAATTAGTGCTGTGAACTCTGTCTAAAAAGAATAATCAGCAAGAGGTTTTTCGTAAAAATAATTTTTAGGTCAGTGACTCCAAAAGCGTACTATAAATGCTTTGTTTGTAGTATGTTATAAATGGGCAGTTCTGTTCACATCTCGATTAAGTTTATAGCACTCATTTTGTTTATTTTTTTTATCTAACTTAACCGCGTTGAGTGTTTGCCGGCTAAAATGCGTTGCTACACCCAGTTGTTGAATTATTATTTTATTTACTATTTTAAAATTACATCTAGCGTAAATATCCATGGTAAAATGCAGCTGTTTAAAGCATGGCCAAGTACAGGTAAATAATTCCAGGTAGAAGGTTCCCTTTATAAAATCCAGATTCCCGAAACCACTCTCGCCCTTATAGACCCAAGCAGCATTTTCGGCAATTACCAGGAAACATTTAATAGATTTGGCTGGTGTTGCTGAGGCCAGTTTCCATCAATTAGGGAAGCTGTAATAAAAAGGGACAGGGGAATAATTTTTCAGAAAGTAAGAAATACATTCTTGGCTGAGACTTGGCGGAGGAAGGATCGGGATAAGAACGGAGATAGAAGCAGATGACCACGCGGGTGAAATACCGGGCGTTGCTCCAAGTTTTTGGGTAAAAATCCTTTCTACTAAGCCGTCCGAAGTTTCCTTCAAAGGTGTGTTGCGACGATAAGTTTAATTTTTTTTATCAAAATTCATTTTTTTCGAGTTTCCATCCCAAAACGCGGTAACCTTGGGGAAAGAGTATCTTAAGCAGCCGGAAATTTATCTTTTAAACAAAGACATTTCTTTTGTAATTTTAATTTTTTGAATAAATGTAAATTTTTAAAAACGATTTTGATTTATTTTGCGGATTACGTTGTGTGCTACTACTTAATTATAATATATCTGTTATTAAATCATATAATTTCTATGTTATACGAATGTGAAATACATTTTCTTTATGAAATTTAATTGTTTACAGGCATATTACGTCGGTAGAAGACTGTTTAGTAATCCTGTCAAACATTCCTGATGAATGTGTGAGCGTTGTTCTAACTGGTAGTGGAGCACCGAATCAACGTTTCCTAAATCAAAAATGTTCAGAAAATTGAAATCTCTCCTCTTGTCTTAATCCTCTAATCTAAATCTTATGTAGCACAATAAATACGAAACATTATTTCAAGTGTTTATTTATTTTTGAAATAATTTATTAATTATAGATATTAATAATTTTTACTGTAATACAGGGTGACCGTGAAAGTATGTCCCAGTTATGAACATTAATAGTATCAACTGTAGATAAGCACGTGTGCGAATAGTGCAGTGTTTTTTTACACAAAATGGTGATTCCTGAACATAAAACGTTTTGTTTTTTTGCAAAGTAACTATAACTCGTATGGATGCATGTGAACAAAATACTTAAAACCTTCCACGCTGTCGTCTTTGGCAGCTGAAATTCAAAGCTTGCTTTCCGAACACACTTCTTAGAACTACGAATGTGAAATAATTTGACACAGTCAACATCTTCTTCGGACATTAGGTCATCCCGTGCTTCTCCTTTTCCACACATCCGGTCTTTCGAATTGTCTATACCAGAGGTGGAGAGTCTTTTTTAATAATAATAATAAAGGAGGCAGCTATAAGTTGATATACCTTTAAACGCGACTTTAAATAAATTTGTATACACAACAAGTGATTTATTATTTTACATAAAAAGTTTCAATTTAGAATATTGTTGTATTCATTACTTTGAGTAAAAATTACTGCTATGAACTCGGTATGAAAAAAACTAAGCAGGAAGAGGTTTTTTCCGTAAAAATAATTTTTAGGTCATTGACTCCAAAAGTAATAAATGTGGTGTTTTAGTTTGTAGTCACTTAAGTAAATTACAACTCAGTGAAATAGTATCAAATTCGGTAATAAATTTTTAAATTTTACCTTAAATAAATTACAACAGTTTAAAGAATCTACTGCTGTGTTTTTTCCACAGTAATATTTTCCATCTCCCTTTTATATTACGAATGTAACATTTAATTAAATTAAATATTTAAAAAACACTCAAGTTAGTAAAATTTTATTATTAAACTATATATTCTCATAAAATGTGTTTTTGTTATTGAGTACCGAGAACAAATTAATTGGAAATACATTCCTTCATATGAAAATAATTGGGATTTCTCAGATCGCGTTCGGACGTATTATCGACAAAAACCGAGGTTTATTCCGAATTTATGCCAAAACTTATTTTTCGTTTTTTGCATTAAGAGAATACAGCGACCATCTGTAATAAGGGTGTACATTGTACTCGAAAATTACTCTACAAAACGCTTGAACTTTTACAGGGGACTAGATAGTCTGCTGAATACGAACCCGAGCCCGGAAACGTAGCGTTTCCGTGCTACAAACATTTCAAAACGGTAATTGATTGTGCTGTATATTCCTTCCACCCAAGTTAACCCATGTATTCGTTCTTCCTACAACAATAAGTGGATGTGTTTTGGATGCTGTGCTATTGAACGTCCGTCAAGCCGTCGTTTCAGCTCAACAGCAGACTCGCTCACTTTTCACTTACGGTCCATTGAACTTTCTCCTGTGGTGGTGTATGAATAATTTTATTTACAATACTCATGTAGAAATCAGTTGTCGTCACTGCACAACAGTTTGAAGAAACACCAGATGTGATGGAGCGATTTCACCAGAACACAAACGGAGCTACGATATGTGCAACGATGTTGGTGGTCGCCACATCGAGCTGGAGTTGTAGAATGATAACCATTCAAGGATAGAACGTAAAATAAACTGTGAGGTAGGAGAAGATCAGCTTGGTTTTAGGAAGAATGTATGGACAAGAGAAATATATCGATTCAGCGTCTGGTTATCACTAAAACAAATGATATTTAATATTCAATTATTCGATGAATGCAGGATTTTATTTTAATAAATTAGGGAAACAACCATATATTTGTAATTTAAAATTACACTTGTCATTATTAATAACAAAATTATATTTTAGATATAATACTTTATCACATCAAATCTTAGGCAACATTATTTTATTCTACGATTCTTGATTTTACTGCTTGATTTAATTTTATGCTGCCTGTTTAAAAATTCCTTCACAACATCAAACTGACTTAATAAATAACTCTACAGCTTAATTATAACCAATAAATAAGAATGTTCTTTGTACTCAAATAACAGTGAAAACTGTGCATGGGATTTAAAATAATGCCACTTCACATATTCCATAAAGACGTCTTGTTTTACAAGACAGTTCTGCCCAGCGACCGTCATCAGTGAGAGCCCAACAATTTTTATCAGTTGCATTCCTCCAGTGCTGTGGAGCTGGTTCAAAATACTGAGATTCAGATACAGGTGTTCCTATTTAACAAAAAGAAACACTAGTTAACAACAAGTCATTTCATGAACAATTCATGGTTCAGTGGTAATTTTTAGGTGAATATTGACTCACTTAAGTAAATTACTACTCGGTGAAAGAGGATCAAATTCGGCAATAAATTTGATGAATTTTGGCTAAAATAAATTAAAACATTTTAAAGAATCTAGTATTGCTTTTTTTTCAGAGTAATATTTTCTATCTATATGAAGAATGTAACAATTCATTAAATTAATTTTAACAATTCACAAATGGTAATTACTATTCTCTTGTAGAAATGTTAATTTGTTGTTAAACATATTTTATGACTCGTTACTTATTGAAGTGAATGAAGTTTTAGACCATTCATATAGAATAGTGTTCTTAACCAACGTCTGGGTTAATATTAAGTAAAGGAGAAGCTCTACCATCCATTATTCAATTTTATCTGATTTAACTAATTAGGGAGATTACAGATTTCATGCTACATACCATCACTGTGCACGGGATTACCCTCAACTCCATCCACATCTCTCAGACCTATCCATGCGTACTGGGCACCAGCACTTTGTAGCATTTGTGTAGCAAATGCATTGAGTTGAGGTGAGGCTATGGTTGCAAGGCGCCCTCCCTGATCGTTGCAGAGCTTATCCATAGCTGCATAGTCAGCCTGTTGCTCCAGCACTTTCAGGCATGAGCCTGAGCTAGGTTCCAACATGAAACCTTCCCCTCGAACTGTGGAATAATAAATACATGTATTATGCGGTGCTAATATACTAGTAGCTCCATTAATAAAACAATTTTAAAACATATGGTATAAGTAAGTTGAGGTATTATTTCAAATCTTCCTGAACAGTTCAAAAGCTGGTATAATAATTTATCTTAACTTCATTATGTATAAAAGTGTAAATTCAGTGATTAAACATATGAAACAAAAGTAAACAGTATATGATCAGGTTAACTCTATTGTATTGTATTTATTATTACTACAGGTGGGTATTTGCTCGATGGCAGTTTGCTGATAATATTAAAGTACAAAGATAAATTGTTGATAAACTAAAAGAACAGAGATAAATTACAAAAAAATAAAAATACAAATTTAAAATATTTTACGTTCCTTGTTTTTACAAAATAAGCACCTAACTTTGCAGCGTTTCTAACTCCTTTTTGAAAACATTTGTATTCTTGGGGAAAGCCTGTAGTAGCCTTGCAGGTAAAGCAGTCCAGTCCCTTATCACCCTGTTTACGAAGGAATATTTGCCCACATCCGTTATTTGCTCCCTTTCCTTGATTTTGTAATTATGGCCGTTTAAAGAGAAAAATTTAGGTATATTTCTGACAAAGCCGGTTCGTCCGTGTAAGCTTTGTAGAACCAAGTGGTTCCCCTTTAGTTTCACCCCCACACAAAATCCCAGCCCGTTTCTGAATTTTATCCAGGGCATTAATGTGCTCTGCTAATATTGCTGCTAATTTTTCAGATTCTCTTTCACCTTCAATACGGAGCGTATTTTATCATAGGTCTAACTAGAGAAGTGTAAGCAGCTGCCTTGGGCCTGTCTTGTACTTTTCTTCAATATCCTGTTTATGAAGTGAAACGACCTCTATCCCTTTCGCACTACTAAATTTACGTGTTCGCCCCAGTTTAATTTCTTACTAAAAGTTACACCTAGATATTTACACGTTTCAACAAAAGGAACTTTTTCGTTTCCTATTATAAATTCCCCGGGGATGACCATTTTCCTTTTAGTAAAAATAATTGTTTTACTCTTAGCTGAATTTATTTTCATCTTATTAATTTATGTCCATTGATATATCTCATGTGAGTCTGCTTGAAGAGCGATTTCATCATCTATATTCTCTATAATTTTGTAAATTATGCAGTGTCCGCGAACAATTTAATTTTAGAATCTATTCCAAAAATGATAAACTGAGCACAAAATGAAGCAGCGGATGTCTT
This sequence comes from Eucriotettix oculatus, assembly GCA_034510155.1. NCBI lineage: Eukaryota > Metazoa > Arthropoda > Insecta > Orthoptera > Tetrigidae > Eucriotettix > Eucriotettix oculatus. The sequence goes on along the minus strand of CM067376.1, from coordinate 132,573,993 downwards.
GGCTGCCATGGCACAACAGGAATCGACCTTCACGGATACTCCAGCATACACCTCTGCTGACATACTAGCTCTATGCAGGGGGAAAGTGGAGTAACTAGAGAATACTTTGAGAGCCCTTCAATCGTTTCCAAGCCTTCATCACCTTCACAACGTACCCAGAAGAGAACAAATAGTAGTCTCTAGAATCAGATCACTTCATACTATGTTAATTCACGCCTATATTTTTCTAGATCTGAAAACCCCATTTGTGAGGTGTGCGACCGGAGCCTGTCCAACACATCATATTTTAGTGTAGAAAGTATTCTGATATAAGACGGATCATTCCGGACTACTCTCAAGAAGACTTCCATTCAAATGATAATGCGATCCGTGGACTCATCGAATTCATGGACAAAGCAAAGCTGTTAGCTTATATTTAGTAGCTATATGTAACATTTAAGCATGGCCATTTTTTATGTAACAATCCCTAGGTAGAATGGTCCTAATGACTTTCAGTGTTGAAGCGACCGTAATATCTAAATAATAAAGAATCCATTGTTTTGTGTTACTTTATATATCAAACAAGGTGATACATAAAAGTTATGAATCTCATAGATTGAATAAAAAGTATTAATTATAAAAGAATATATAATCTAACAGATGAAAGATACGGGCGCTGCGGGAGTTTTCTCGCATGCGCTTCACCCCAGAGTGACTGCGGGGCTCACCTGATTATGTCGGGAATGCCTCGTACTCTCTCCGTTTTTTTTATCAAAGTTCTCACATGCCGAGACACATTCACCTATTTTAGGAGGTATATGCACTGGGGTCGAAGACCTTGGGCATATGGCAAGAGTTGTCCGCTGATCCCATTGGATCAGTCGGCCAACTGCCTCCTGGAACTTGTGGGAACGTGGAGAAGGGAATGCTGTGACCCCACAGAAAACTCGTCTCCCATCATTCGGAAGGGCGTGAGAATAGTACCCAATGCCTGACCTACCTGATGCAGGTGTTCTACGGTTTTCCCTGCATCACTTTAGGTGAAACACCGGGTAGGATCCTTAAGCCACGCTCGGGGGCCCTAGTTAATCCTTGGCTACCTTGCTCTACCTTCCGCATCCCCCCCTTTTCATTTCCCTTCCTTTGCTAGTAAAGGGGAGTTTCCTGTTTCAGGATGACCCTCATGTACCCTGTTAAATCCCCAAAAAAGTAAAATTAAAAAATAACAGATGAACTGTCCACTTCAATGTAGAAACGTCTTGCTTGGAACATTATATTTTTTAATTTTATAGATATTATGTAATTGGTAAATGTCAGTATGACTAGATATAAGAAAAAATATTGTATTTCTAAAACTGAAATCACTATAATCTGTCATATTAAAAAAATGAGTTCTATTATGAAGCAGCTATATGAAGTTTGATTTGGAAATTTAATGACAATTGTGCATTTAATTTAGAAATGATTTCTTAATAGTCTTAGATGCAGCAAGTTTTGACACCCATCAGAGACAATTGAACACCGAAATTTTATCACTGCGCTTTAATAATGGTTCCAGAAGCTGTTTAAATATCAACTTACAAATTTCTCGAAATGACCACTGTTTTCAATTATTTTGGTCGACCACTTTCCTCGATGCACTTCGAAATTTAGCATTTATTTTTGTTTCAAATAATGAACTAGCTCTTAATAATAAACGTCATTTAGAAATAAGGCAACATGTACTGTAAGTATTGTAACACGTTAAGGTCGATGTGGGTGTATTTCCATAATTTAAAGATATTCCGTGACATTTTTCACAGTGGATCGTCGTACGATGGTCCCCTTTTTGTTACAGCGAGGAGAACGGGACAGCCGATTCTGAAGCTCAAGAAAAAACAAGAGTAGAGAAAGTAGTGATTGGAAGGAAGGAAGTGATGCTGTTGTGATGTCCATCCATAAAAGACATTCTTGTAAAATAATTTGAACAGTGTTGGATAGAACAGTCGGTTTGAATTATTCCGATAGGTGACAGTTATAACTGATGTAGTATTACCACACCTTCCTTACCAATGGGATAGCCAGCTTACAGAGACTTTGACCAGCTTTAGGTATTGCAAAAAAGTACACATGTTGTGATTAATGTAAATCAATTAACTATTTAAGTTTGTAAAGTTAAAATGCTGGCAAATTTCTGTACTTAAACTTTTTTATTTCTATGCAGCTGTTAAACAATACCAAATACAATTTTAATAATTCATTTAGTTTATAGAATCTTATGAAAGATTCATTAATTTTAAGCATATATATATATATATATATATATATATATATATATTAAATTGAGTTTATTTAAGGTCGCATAAACAGAACACTAATGCAACACGTTGGAAAAAAGTACATAAAATGGTTTACTTCACGTAATTACATTCAATTATGTGTTGTGGCATCTCTAATTGGGGAGACTGCTCCAGGAGCAATGAAATATTTAAGTTGCACAAGCTTGCCATTAGAATACATTCTAGTTAGAATTCTAGATCCATATGCCGGCCTTTCTTCAAAAGTTTGCAAGTACTTACTTTACTAAGCATATATATTAATGAAATCTTAAAGTTTGTAAAGCAGAACAAATTTGTTCGAAACAAATGGCGAATTTCATGAATACGCGACCAGAATACGTTCAGCTCTAAGGTCGGACAAGCATCGCCTTGCTCTCCACCAGAAAAGTATTCACAATACCGGGATAATTTTATACAACAGCCTTCCTCCAGAGGTTAAGAATAATAACTAGAAATGTTTCGTGAATCAGAGTAAAACTATTCTATTAAATGGCGCGTTTTATTCCATGCAGGATTTTCTTAATCGTCCCCCTAATAATAATAAAATTTTCCTGCAAAAGTGTTGCCTTGTAAAATCACCTACTACATAGCTTTAAACTTTCTGTTCAGTTTTTTCTGCTCCTTTGTTTCGTGTATTGCCTGGAGCTACTACGGAAGGCCAGATTCCTGGTCGCCTAGCTCCGAGTGGTGAAAACTCCATTGCGTGTTTTCGTGCTCTCTTGTGTGAATGTAGTGTGTTTAATGATTTAAGACGATATACTTTTTATTTTATTTATTTGAAGATTATTGGTAATTATGTACCTTATTTTGTCCTTAAAATTATTTGTTATTTGTAATGCATGACGTATCTAATTTCCTCAATCGAGGACTAATGGGAACAACAACAAATCTAAATCTTACAAGAGCTGGTTATTAGCGACTGGCTAGAACAAAACAAAAACTTAATTTACATTAGGTATAAAATAATTAGTTCATAGTTCGGACACGTGTATTAATATTCGTGAGGATTGTATTAAGAAGTAGTAAAAGTCTCATTTCCTAAAAACACATTTTCTTTTCTAAAGTAGATCAATTTGTATCTTTAATTTTTGATGTCCTGAGTAGAAGCAGATCAGTCATTGGTTGTTTGATACATGTTTTTTTGAGGAAGGCCGTTGAGCCAGAGATCATCTGCAGAGGAGTTGTATTATTCTCTTTTCCTTTTCATCGAACAAAAACAAGTAAATGAAAATCTGAAGGCAGTATATTATGTTGATTGTTATAATATAGAGTAATATCAGTAATGGTTTGTCTGTAAAACATATTGGTCACAGATAATTTATATTCGTACGTTGTTACATAAGGGAAATCAGGAACTTTTGTCTGTAGTCTACAGGTAAAATTCAGTCTAGAGAACGTAGATTTTCCCGACGAAGATGCTGGATGAAGAGTTCTCGGGATTCCAGTCGGGTGATGTCGTTTGTGGTCCACAACGTTTCTATGGCTGACACCGCCATCTTCTTCAACGACATCGACTGGAATCCCGAGAACTCTTCATCCAATATTCAGTCTGATGAGCAGACAAAAGCTTTACTTATGCAAAAACAAACGGTTGTTAATTATCCGAGATATTTGACAGGCAAAAAGTTCTTTAATTCTGATTACAGTAAGCAGAGGGTGAGAGAAATCTTGGTTCATTAATATGCATATAATCGGAAGAAACAAAATTTTTAAACGGATTATTTAAGAATCGAATCCAAAAAATTGATTTCGCAAACTGAATTCGTATCCTTAAGAGTGAGGTCTGCTTTCAAGAGACATCGTGAGTTGTGTTCGGAAATTTTACTGAGAACACGACAGGAACTCGCTCATTATTCTGGAACTTCAGTGTCAGTAAAAGATAAATAATTAATTGCTCTCTGTGATTATAAATAAATCTGGTATTTCGTTTCGTACGCTGATACATCCAATTTCAAACCATCGTAGGAGTTATCTGTCACGATCACCTGTTTTATCGTGCCCTTGCTACTACCATTGGACTCTCCGGGAGATTTTGAGATGTCATTGACTGATTATGAGCACCAAGTGCTTTTACGGTAAAATCATCGAGTGTCAAACATTTGTTCGAGGATCAGAAATTAGGAATTTTGTACGTTATGTTTACTTTTAACACGAGCTCTATGTGTGATATTTTTTTGTCATGGAACTATGACAATTAATTAAATAAAACTACTCCTGTGTGATTATTACAAATTGCCGGACAAATGAATGCGTCGTTTGTGCGCCAGATGCTGGACAGCTGCAGATGGGCCAGCGGACGTGGTGATATCTTCATGGCGTGGGCATGACGCATCATCTAAATTGTCCGTCCTCGTACTGCTGGCTGCACAGAAATTAGAATCGCTTTCCTGGAGCTGTTGCGCAACAGCAATACTTTTCCACCATCCCCGAGTAAACTCCACGCGGATGGCGGGCTGCTGATCCTAATTTGCCTGTCCACTGTTTTGCGAGATTTACGGTTCAGTGAGTTCAGACGACGCTTTCACTTTCTCCTATCCACCCGGATTCGGCTAAAGAACACGAGTTTCATTCAGTCAGTTTAAATGTTACTCGACCAGCTCAACAAATTATCTTCTAGAGATACGGCGCAGAGGGTAAATAAGAGGCCAAGGGAGCAAAAACCAAGCACAAACCTCAATCTGAACGAGCTAAAGACTAATGCAACTTAAATAAGTAAAAAATATAAATATGAATTGCCCTTCTTTAAAAAAAACATTTAAAATATTTCGAAATTAATGAACAATTTTAATAAAACTTTTAGCGTCAGACGAGCAGATTCGAATATTATGACGCTACCGTTAGTGAAGCTTATTTTGTACGGCTTTTTGAGCTTACAGTAGAAGGCTAAAGAGTGATTGTTGAAAAGTACACATTTTCTCTAAACGTTTCTTTCTGATACGAAAAATAAAATAAGCGACAGAAATATATAAAGGCAATTCTAATGAAAGTAGAAAGTGATTGCTGATTACCACCATGAGAAAGTTTTGAGTAATAGACTAAAAAAACTGCCAATGCTGTTTGAATGTACGAGGGAAAGTAAAAAAGTAGAGGGATTTTTCAATTTCTCTTTTTAGAGTCTGGTAACACTGCTCGTATCCAGTGCTGAATGAGTAAATTCGCAACACTTCTAATACAACGTGTGACGTGTGGCAAGACGTTAAAAATAACAGTTTCCTTGTCGATCTGAAATGAGGCAGTGATTCGCTTCTTGTTTGCGAAAGCTGTTAAACCTGTGGACATTATTCGTCGAATGCAAGCACAATATGGTGACAACTGTTTATCGCGAAACAAGATCTACGAATGGATAGGGCGCTTCGAACAGGGAAGAACTTCTTTATGTTACGAAGAAAGATCGGGCAAGCCATCAACGTCAACCACGGAGGCCAATGTGACAGACGTTGAGGCTATGGTGAAAGGAGAACACGAGAATCACTGTGGACAGTATCGCCAATACTTTGCATATCAGTCATGGTTCAGTGTATTCCATCGTACACGACAGGCTAAATTTTCGGAAAGTGTGTGCAAGGTGGGTCGCGAAAGAATTGTCAGCACAGCATGGACTTGAAAATGGTATTAGGTCTTTTTTGAAATTATATATCTAAAATAAGGATTATTAAAAAAGAAATCAAAGCAGATTAGATATTTGTGTAATTCTTGATTTCAGATATTGTCGATTGTCTTTTACTTTATTTTTGTTTACTTGAATAATACATCCATCTCGTTCATCGAAAGGAGACCAACAGACAATTTTTAAAATGATCATGTCATAATTCTCAGGGAATATTTTGTCATAATTCATCAGGTTTTATTTTTTGTGTATCCGGCGAATAATAGAAGGATGGGACCTATTTTCTATAATATACAGGGTATAACAAGACCTTACCGACAAACTGATAGGGAAGATATGCCATGCACAGAGCTTAATATTTTGTGGAGGAACATGTAGTTTCAAACACGTCGTTTATGAGTTATGCACAAGTATAAGTAACGCGCGCCACGCATCGCAACCAACCCGTACTTTGTTCACAGGTGCCGTCAGCCCTCACTCCGTCGTAGCAGTACTCACCTGTACGGTTGTTTGTTTGCTGTTGTTGTAGGTTTGTGATTGTGTAACATTAATCAACATGAAGTACTAGTTTTACCTGCACATAACTGATAAACGACGTGTTTTGGAGTATATGTTCCTTCACAAAAAAATGATCCTCTCTGCATGGCCTTTCAGTTTGTCGGTGAGGTCTTGTTACACCCTATATATTTTAAATGTCTATGATTTGGGGATGTTTTTTTGTGTACTCTGGGATGTGGGAAGAACTTGCCCAGTTTTTATAAATTTAGGTTTTTGACGGTGATTATAGGCGGTCGTGAGCCTAGGGTACGAGGATCAGGAGATAACGGCTAGTCATGAGACTTGAGACCAACGGCGTAAACCCAGAGCGCGACGCCGCGCCGAGATCATCAGAGCTTAAAGAGGAAGCCCTTTCATTCCCTTAAAACAATTGGTGCGTGACTAAATATTCCGTTTTTTCTGTGTTTCCTTACGACCAATGAATGTCCTAAATTTAATTTAACAAATTGGCCTTACACTATTCCGCAACCTTATAGTTAGCTTTATTTTTATACTACAGAATATTATATTAATAACCACTTTTTAAGTCAACAATTTTTAATCACTTCTTAATTTGATCTACATACAAAGGGGACTTTGGAGTGGAATTTATATTTTAAACAACTGAGAGAACGTTCTAAATAATTACTATGAAGTAGGCAATATGGGGCTTTCTAGGCTGACTGTTTAAAACTAATTGGATGAATAGGTTAAAATAAGTAATGATATTATTAATTTTATTTATATACATTTCTTAAACAGAAAATGGATTAGGTGGGTAATGTAAATAGGAGGTCTTTTAGATGAAGATAGCTAGCAATACAAAGGAAAAAAGGTGTGCCTGTGAGAGTTTCGCACAGGCATTACCCCCCAACGTGACTGCGGGGTTCACCTGATTATGTCGGGAATGCCTCGTACTCTCTCTGGGGTTTTTATCAAAGTTCTCACATGCCGAGACATCTTCACCTATTTTAGGAGGTATATGTACTGGGGTCGAACACCTTGGGCATGTGGTAAGAGTTGTCCACTGATCCCATTGGATCAGTCGGCTGACTGCCTCCTGAAACTGGTGAAGACACGGAGAAGGGAATGCTGCGACCTCACAGCAAACTCGTCTCCCGTCATTCGGAAGGGCGTGAGAATAGTACTCCATGCCCGACCTACCTGATGCAGGTTTTCCTTGCATCTCTTTAGGTGAAACACCGGGTAGGATCCTTAAACCACAGCCCGGGGGTCCTAATCAACCCTTGGCTATCTTGCTCTACCTTCCGCATCCCCTTTTTTCAATTCCTTATTAAAGGGAAGTTGCCTGTTTCAGGATCACCCTCATGTAGCCTGTTAACCCCCCCAACAAAAGTAATATAAAGAATGAGTTTTAGACTGGAACATTTGTATTCTAATGCAAACGAATGAAATTCATTAAGTTTGAATAAATTGGTTTAAATAATATATATAAAAGATATAATATAGTAAATAAATGTAAGGAAATACGTTCTAAATATGTGTGCTGTGTATTTGAACTAAAGCTAAGAAAATAATATGAAAATAGGTTTGTGAAATTAAAGAAATAAAAAAACAGAATGCAAAGATAATTGAAATATTAAAGTTAATTTTAATAGGGAGAAGTACGAAGAAGCTTGCATGGGAATATAAAAAGGTATATATCTTTTAAGAATGTATGTAGAATAAAAGAGAATTTGGACACTGATGTGATTATAATAGTATATAATTAACAACGATATTTAAATGCTACTTTAAAACATGAGAGGTGTTTACAGTTAATTTGACTAAGAGTGCTATGTATAAGTTATGATATTATCTTAAGGAATAACACGTAACAACATCTAACTTTCTTGTGTCAGCTGGGAATTTAATAGTTATAAAAATTGTAAATACTAATGTTTTATATTTCTGCAGAGGACTATGGTTATTTAAGTCGACAGCTTCTGTTTTTTGACGAATTAATATAAAATGGGATGAAAAATTGATGACTTAAAAAGTAATTTTCATTAATACTTATCCTGAAAAGTCCCCGAAGAATCTTATTATTATTAAAATAAATTTAAATTAAAATATCTAAGAATATGAAACCCAATATAAAAAATTCAACAGTTGTTACTGGACTGAGGTGATAAATTTTGTTTTACGTTTTGTATATTAAGTTATTTTTGGTAAATGGAAACATTTTATTGATGATTAAACGATTTCAAAATTAATTAAGAGGTAAGACCCCTCAAGCAAAGAGGAAAGAAAATAACTTATCCGAAGGGTTTCATATACAGGGTGTTCAGTTTATTTGAAGACATTCAAACATCTTGAGAACCACACATCGGATCAAAAAATGTGTAAATGAAAAATTTTCGTCATGAAACGAAACTCGACCCCCCCACCCCTACGCCCTGATGGTGGGAGAGGGAAGAGTTGAAAAACTCACATTTTTTATTGCAGATTCGGATTCTCCAGAAAAGATTACTCCAATTTGTCTTACAATTCGAGTCATTTTGGTCACAGATGGCGCTGTAATCAACAAAAATCAAAATGGGTAAATAACCGTTGAAAAATGGGGACATCTCAAGAAATAGGCACCAGGTCAATAAAAATAAAATAAAATGTGTTTGATATTCTTACAAATGCTACTTCATGACACCATAACTGACCATCCACCTCCACTCCCGAGGGTTTGGGGAAGCGAATTATGTAAGTAATTGAACAAAGAAACGCAAGGGAACTCACGTAAAACAAGCCCGCCAAGGGAACAGAAAACTACTACGTCCACGTCGTTTTTCCTGGGTAACGCCAAACGTAGTTATTGCTTATCAGTAAACGAATAAATCAACGTCTCCGTATTATTTCGATGGCAGCGCAATCTGCGAAATAATTTCCATGAATAATGAATTCAAATCAATGAAATTTGACATTAAAAAACCGAGGTCCTATTAAAATTGGTTTCCCATTGAAAATTTTGATATAATTTGATTGCCCAACCCTTCTGGAGTGGGGGTGGGTCGACAGTTATGGTCCCATTAAGTAGCATTTGTAAGAATACCAAACACATTTAATTTTATTTTGCTGATCTCGTGCCTATTTCTTGAGATATCCCCATTTGTTAACTTATTTTTTTTTCCATTTTATTTTTGTCGATTACTACGCCATCTGTGACCTAAATGACGCAAATCGTAGACCAAATTGGACCATTTTTTTCTGGAAAATACGAATTTGCAACAAAAATGGTGCTTTCCATTTAAGTTTTTTAACTCTTCCCTCCCCACCACCAGGGGGTGGGGGTCGAGTTTCATTTCATTAGATGCCCCCTTCTAGACGAACATTTTTCATTCACACTTTTTTGATCCATGTATGGTTCTCCAGATATTTGAATGTCTTCACATAAACTAAACAGACCGTATATATTGTGCACCCAGCGGAGGTCAGACTGTATTCCGTGGTTATAATTTAGAAAATTTCAAAACTTATTTCGGGGTCAGCAACCTGTGTACTTTGATGCATCAGAAAGGCATGCAATGAAAATCGCAATAATCCTTAATATCTCTGTCGGGATACTAAGGTACCCTGAACCAAGCTTGGCGGAGCTTGCTTGTAATTATTTCATTAAGAGTCGTACAGCCAGAGCCAGAACTAAGTAGCGGGCTCATAAGTGGCAAGTAACTTTACGCTGTCCAACGAATGTTCAAAACGAAATTGGATACTAAGTGGCTGGTTCTATATCAGTAACATAACTACCATGATGACATTGGCAACATTCACTTCCAATCACACCAATAATGGTTGAGATTCAAGAAACAGTACTCGTAACATCAAAATTTCTTAAAAAACTTGTGTCCGTAAATACAATGTGATGGGCAAAATAGTTCCTTCATTGACTTGAGATAGTTTAACTGAACTGATTAGTTTATTTGTCTTTTATGAGTACGGCAGAAATTTCATTGGTTAACACATAGAGACTATGAGTCCCAATTTTGAAATGTAAATTATGAAAATTGACATTTTAAAGCTAATTTCAATAGGGAAAAGTACCAACTCCCAGGCATCAGATAGAAATATTTTTTAAAATATAATTGTCTGTGATTAAAGGATACGAATTACCAAATGTTACACATTTATGCTGGCTTTTGTAGTAAAGATTTTGATATTGAGTTCGTCACTTGGTTTTTGCCTTGCGTCGTTTTCCTGTTCTCACGGTGATCAGGATAGGAAACATGGGAAGTATGCTTGTTCTTGTTGTGATATTCAGTCCTAAGACTGGTCTGATGCAACTCTCCATGCTAAACTATCTTACAGCTAACACAACCCACATCCTCCCTAATATGCTTAGCGTATTATATCCTTGGCCTCCCTCTTCTGTTATTACCCCAAATACAATACCCTCATGTCTTAAAACGTGGCCTATTAATCTATTCCTTCTCTTGGTAAACGTCCTCCATATTGTTCTCTCTTTCCCTATTCTGTTTATAACTTCCTCGTTTGTGATTCTATCCACCCATCTGATTTTCAGCATTCGCCTATAGCACCACATTTCGAAAGATACTATTCTTTTCCTTTTTCCAACCCCTATCGTCCACGTTTCGCACCCATGCTCCATACGAACATTATTAGCAATGATTTCCTAATATTCACACTTATATTACTCGTAAGTAAATTACTCTTTTTCGTGAAAGCCTTCCTTGCATGTGCTATTCTACTCTTTATGTCTACTATACTTCTACCATCCCTAATTATTACGCTTCCCAAGTAGCAGAATTCCTTAACTTCCGTCAAAATATCCCTTCCCAATCTAGCACCCTTTGTTATTCCTCTGTTTCCCAAACTCTATTAATCCTCATATTAAACTCTGTCTCCAGGACTCCGTTCATGCCATTCAGTATGGTTTCTAAGTCTTCTTCTGATTTCCCCCTATTGGAGTTGTATTCTGATATTTTCAGTGTTCCAAACAAAACTGTGACAAATTAGCCGACGTTTGCAACTGGCTAAGATCAAATCGGAGGTATCATTTCTGAAGATTCGTTGTTTGTATAAACGTATTATGGTGGTACGAAATTTTTAAACATTATTTATTAAACGGCAATCAGAAACACGTATTGTATGATATATTTGTTGGAACTGAATGAAAATAAATTGATTCAAACCAGCAGAGGTCGCGGAACAGTTAAATGACTTAGTGTCATTGCCGACTACAATTGCGTATTTGACATTGTAACGGTCAAACACATCTGCTCGGATTTCGGCGGTGCGGAGTCAAAAGAAAGGAGACAGAAGTTGAGCCGGGGGTAATAAAACCCAGGCAGTCATGCGCAAGCGGGGATTATCCCGTGACCGCTGGAATTTAGAGACGGAGTCTAGGAAGAAAGCGTGGATTTTCCCTAAAAACCGTAGTGGGGAGGAGCAAACTTTTCTTCACAGAGAAGAGTAACGATCAACCTAATTGGTTAATATCTATCCCTGCCACTTTCGGGATATGAATTAAAGAAGTGGGGAAGGCTTGCAGAGATATTTTCAACACAGATAATTGGAAATTGGGCGACGAAAGCGGTTGATCAAATTAGATTAGAGGCAGATTGTGGAGACGACCAGATAATCACATTATCGGACAGGCAGTCCGAGGAGACAAGGATAAAAATGGAAATTGTGATGTATCAGGAAGAATAGCAGTGGCGGCTCTGGGAAGTTTCATTAATAAAATATTAATATTTCATTAAACTAAATAACCCCCTCCCCATGTCAACGTTACCCCAGGTCGAGAATCCGTTAGATTAAATTTGACAGTATTTAGAGCCGAGCTCACTCAGAAAGCATATATTCCGATCTTCAAGAGGATATGATGCATAAATCTATTCTATTTCACTTATAACACTTCGTTAAATATTTCCTGTATAGCTTATATGACTGCATCTGTTTGCTCCCTCATCCGAAAGGTCACTCTTCTCTATACCAAACAATGGCACCACAAATTCCACAAGAATAATTTGTAAAAAAAATTTTTAAATATTACATTTTTAAATTCATATCCTCATAGGAAGTTCTAAACAGAATAGGGGAAAAGCAAACAACATGGAGAACGTTGACTAAGAGAAGGGATAGATTAATAGGCCACGTTTTAAGACACGAGGGTCTTGTAAAATTAGCATGAGAGGAAAGTGTGTGGGGTAAGAACAGAAGAGGGAGGCCAAGGATGGAATATGCTAAGTAAATTAGGGAGGATGTGGGCTATGCCTGTTATAAGGAAATGAAAAAGCATGCATAAGATAGTTTAGCATGGAGGGTTGCATCAGACCAGTCTTTGGACTGAATACCACAACAACACATCCTTCTAGTATTATAAATAAACATGTTAGAAGCATATTAAATTCTTTGCCTTATAAAAATAATTCACTCACAACCAATAACAGTAAAAAATCTATGGATTTAATTGTTTTACCATATTTAGAGTAAATGTAATATGAATTAACTTGAGTATCAATTACGGTGTTAGGGTAATATTTAGAAGATTGTTATATTGGTCTGACATAGCGCATGCCTCAAACAAGAATTAAAGAACACTTCCCAAACTTAAACCAACCATCAGATAAACAAACTGTGTTAACTATAGATGCATATTTAAAAAATCTACATAATTGAATAGAATAATGTGAAAATGTTAGTGTAGATAGAAATTATTAATCTAGATTGATAAACGAAATGCTTCCTATTAGGTCAAATGTTAACTATTTACATTAAGTAACAAATACTCGATATTTAAATTCAATATTTGATATATATTGTGATTTACTTAAATCTTGTAGTTCGGTTACAACAATGTGAGATTTGCGATCGTTTACAACAATATGAGGTTTGCTATCTGTTTTCTAGTCATTGTTTCCACCCATTTCGGCCCCGGACGTTGCAGCAGCAATATGGAATTTTATAAAATTTTAATTGAAAGTACCAACAACATACCAAATTGATTTATTTATATTCAAGTATGTATTTAATTTATAATTATTTTGTAGAATGAACTGAGGAGATCACGAAAGTTGGGTGGACAAAACATATTCAAATTAAATTTTTCTATTACTGACTTTTTAATTATTTAAAAACCAAGTACAAATTAAAAATATACACCTAAAATAATTGTTTTGGTTGAGTGGGACTAATGGGGTGACACGGCACCTATGCATGTTTTACGGAACGAAAGCGTCTGTATATTTTTATACTGACGTGTGAAATTCTCCTCACGCAATAAAAAGGATGACGCAAATTTAAAAGTGAATGAACAACACCATGTGAATGAACAGTGGACCTCCAGTAAGTTGCCAGCTAAAAACAATGTCTTCCTTCCAATGGCTTATCAGCCCTCTTGAGGGCCTAGGCCTACCGAGGCGGCTGTGGACTGTCATCTGGCGTGACACATTCCGAATTTGGGGTGATACGTGGTCAGTAAAAACAATTTACTAGCACAAAATATATATAAAAATAGTAAACAGAAGAATGAAACAGACATATAAATTAACACGAAGTTTCGACCTAAATTTAGGGCTTCATCAAGCTTCCAGTGGGTTAAGAGCATTATTAATAGTGTCCGTACAAAGTCTTATAGGCGAATATTGATGTTATTATATATTTAAATTTTGAGTAGAGTTTCCATGCTCTGACTGCAATCCGAAGTACAAACCGTCATGTTGATTTCATTTCATTAAATTAAATTCCGACAAATCGGAATTTATTATTAAATTAATGTAATAGGTTAAAGACAGGTAAAGATGATTTTAAAAAATAGTACAATAAATCTGTTTATACTTCTCAGAAGTTATGATCAAAGATGCAATAAACTAGGTACCCAATTTTTGATAATGACTTCCTGAGGAATGGACCAGCCAGAGAAAACACACACAACGTTTGGATGCATTCTGTGAGGATCCCATGGATTTCATCTCTGAAGAAACGTCGATATTACTCCGCTGTTCTTAATCTTCCCGTTTATGAGAAATTTTCATTCTCTGGTTGAGGGAGGAGACGATGTCATTCGCTGGATTTTTCACACTTTAATGATTAGTATTTTCCCACAATTCCCCGAATCGTTCAGGCAAATAAAGGTCTAATCAAATCCGTCGACCGTTGTCTGAGCGATTTCATAAAAATTGTGAGAAGGACTGAGGATTTGTCAAACAAATTTCGTTTCGAGTTAGTACTAACCGTGTGGTCGCGAGGAGAAGTGCTGATAGTCCGGGTGCTCGTAGGCCAGCTTGGAGGGTGCGCACCTCGCGAGGAGGCGGCACTTGTGCGCCGCGGCGTTGTAGTTGACGCCGTCGCAGGCGTCGGGGTGGCGCCGGCAGATCTGCAAGCAACGCTCCGCGGAGTCCGCTCTGAAGCTCACACCCACGCCCGCCACGCGAGCCCGCGACACCAGCCGAGGCGTTGCCCACGGGTCTGCGCTCGCAAGCATCGCGGTCGTGGACACGGCCACGACGACCAACAACATCAGCTTCTCCATGGTTCTGCTGGCGCCGCCGCCGCGCTCCGCCGCTTATATGCGTCCGCCGCGTCACGTGACTCCGCGCGCCGACCATGCTGATGCTCAAACCGTGACGAGTGAGGGGCACCTGGCGTTCAAAAAAAGATTCGCATGGGGATATTACAGAATAACATGCTTCAATCCTTACAGATCCGAATTGGTACATACACATACAAAAGAAGTATAAATTTGACAGAGAAATAAGTTTCCCGTAGAAACACGATTTATGTATCTCGGAAATGGGTGACTCCAAGGCGAAACCAGTTTACTCACTCTTTAGACATAAAATTAAAAGTCGTTTATTACGACTTACAAAAGAATCACAAAATCACAACAAATTCAAAATTAAACTACTACAGTCCAATAATGCAGAAAACTACTCATTTCTTCAACAGGTCTGTAGAGAAGAAACGTTTAACTGGAAATAATTCTAACCATGTTCCCCAATGATACGAAATCTTTTTGGAATAACCGGTAAAAATTATTTACATTGCTTTAAAAATTAATATTCACATCACAATGAGTTTAGCTTAGATGTCGAATTATCTCTAACATGCCTGACATGGAATGAAATAGAATGAAACGTCACAAAATTGTGTTTTAATTTTAAAATAACTAAAAACTAAAGTAATACAAGCAGGGGTGAAAGTAAGCCGTAACACACCGGATGAACGTTACGGTAAAAGATTTGGGAAACGGGACGCTGTTCCGGTTTAAAATCATCATCAAGAGTTAAAAAATAACAATTATTTTACGTTAACATTGAAACAAACATCAATTCATTGAAGGGAATGCAACTGCGTGAAAAAGCTGTGCTAATTATTACTTGAATTTGTGGAAACTGTTTATAATTATATGATTTTGTGGGATTAAGTATGTGATTATCTATTTTTATATTTTTGTGATTATTCATAAATTTATGGTTATTTACATTATATAAGGAAATTATGATTATGAACCATTTTTGCACCCATCAAAAATACAAGTAATCAGTAACAAGTATAACAGACAAAAACAAAAATTATTTTCAACGATGCATAAATTTTGAAGTGAGCAGACGCTTCGCTCAGCAGTTAATATAGCATTCTGAAATTGATATATTTTTAAAACCAACTGCCTTTTGTAGAAAATAACAGTTCTGTTAAAATTAAGGAAATGTTTGAGTTCCAAATAATAGTTAAAATGGTAGAGTCAGACTAAACTATCTTTGTTAACTATAATTAAGGATCATAAGGCGAATGTATATTATACCTTATAGACATTATACTTAAGATGCTTTATGAAATAATCTTTGTTAGTTAGTATCTATGTGTTTATATTCTTTGAAATGTTTACTATCTTAGACAGAGGCGTGGGTCTAAGTCACACCCAAACCATAATTTACAGTGATTATTTACAAATTTTCGATAAGAATAAATCAGTATAAATTCTTCTCGTGTTTCCAACCGGGTCAAACAGATTTTCAGTGACGTTTCAACGGCTGGCTCTGCCATCTTCTTCAGTCTGAAGAAGGGCAGAGCCAGCCATTGAAACGTCACTGATAAACTCTTTGACCCATTTGGAAACCCGTTCACCGGGAAAGACCTCGTACTTTAATAAGAATAAATTTGGTATTGTGTATTGTACATGGCCTAAATTTTTAATTCAGATTGCAAGTTATTATTTTTTGTGAACTTTTGCCGTCCTCAAAAATTGCCACCCAGGGTGGGTCGTCCTCACCGCTAAGCCTCTGCCTTTATAAGTTGGTTCAGAAATTCTTGTATTTGAAAATATGCTTTACAATTAAGCAACAAGAGTTATTATATATAAACTAAAGTTTAAATAATTGTACGTTAGGTATCGAGTTCGTTTTCTCAACTCTGGTGATATTATTTCAGCCGGGCTCTCGCATTGACGTCTGCTCACTTAAAAATTTAAATATTGTCCAAATTTATTTATTGTGATTGTCTTTTATACGGGTCATTAATTACTTGTGATATTGAAATAGAGAGTATATAAACAACGAAAAAAATTCATGTTGTGTGCTTAAGAATTCGTTAAATATATCCCAGTATTTGAAAATTTTCTCACTCTTACTAATTGTTTCTTCCTTTTTAATAGAATGTTGTTGCCTACGGTTATAATCACACGGTTATCATACTTTGTATTGAACAGTCTATTTCACTAGATGGGGCTTCTTTCATCCAATTAGGCACTCAGCGGTATTAATGTCGTTGTTCCTCCTATCACTTATGGTTTCAGAAAGAAATATTCAACAGATATTCCCCATAACTAAAATTAATATCCATTACGACTCTGTTCCATAATAGGTTCTTTGGGAATATTAATATTTATTGTCTTATTTTTATAATACAAATAATAAAATACTAATGCATTCAGACGAAAATAAAAATCTGATCTTTCGCCAGAAGAGTGTGTTGGGATTGATACTTGGGTATAAATATTCCTGTTATTTTTATTAGCCGAAGTATGAATCCATATTTTCTTATTCTATATTCCCACTGTATATAATATCGCAGTTTTTCGTCAGTTGGTGATTAACGTCAATGTTTTTTTTATTCAATTTTTATAATGCAGTTATTGTATTTCCTTGAAAGGTCCGTAAACCGTTGGCGGGCAAAAAGCAAACTGGGAGCAAACTGGATAGTAATATTGTTCAATCTACGTTTCATTCTCCACTTATGATGAATATTTTGTCATTTTACATAATTAAGCCATTAGAAAAATGGGACGAACATGAAGATACAGATGATATCGGAAACAATGAAATGGAATTCTACAGTTAATAGTATTAAGAAATAAGCAACTAAATAATTATAACACAGAACATAAAAACTGAGACAACTGGGAATACAATATACAATTTATACATAAATATTAACAATTAGTATTGTTAAATATATGCCGGAAACACATGTAAAATATGAGACAAAACATTTTCAGGAAAAAATAATGAATTCATATCTGTAATAAAACATGGCAGAGAATAAATTAAACATAACACCTAAAAAGCAAAAAATTGTCTAATGATTGACATCTTCAATGAACTGAACGACGATAAATTCTTCCTACCATCGTAACTTGATGTATAATGTGAAACAAGTTTAGAAATCGAAGCAGAAATATTATTGCGACGTGGTTTTTATAATTTATGAATATATTAAAGAATTTAGAATATATATTTAAATGGATGGGCACCAATAAATCTCAACTCTGACATTTAAACCAGTTTTATTAATAATAAATGTAAAATAATCAAATTACAATACTGAGAAATTAATTAATTTGAATGAAGTTTATTTAGTCCAGCTGAGTCCTAACTAAAGAAAAAACCTAGCAAGAGACTTAAGTAAATTTAATCTACTTTACTCAGGGCAGTATGACGTACATTACACTACGTACATTTGGTTGCCTTTTGTTTCACCTCCCCCCCTAGTTTCCTGGTTGACCGTCAATCCTGTATTCTACGCAAAAGGTAGCTTCCGGTTCTGCATGGTCTCTGATGTTTCTCCTTGTTTCCAGTTTTGCAGCCAGATCGCCTCTCCTCTCTGACTCTTTGAAGCCAGCTAGTCCGACTTACCATTTCGATAGATCCTCTCTGATTTATTACCTCCAACTCTCTTTTCCGAATGCCTTTTCGAGGTCTCTCTACCTCGAACTCACCTCCTAAAAACGTCATTGGTCTACCCGTTTTTTATATCGTCCCCAGGTCTTCCAACGGGATTGGAGTCTCTATCCTTCCTCTCCAAAATTTAAAATTTGGAAGGGACCACCTCTCGCCTTCTTTTGGGTCAACCACATTGTTGACCTGGCTGATCTGGGGTTTCGGCGGGCCACAAATATACATTCAAAGGACTGCGCCTGTCAGGCTTCAAGTTTTATGATTGTGTTTGTTAGCCGGTTTACACCGGAGGGTGCCTTGCTAATATCGCAGGATCTGTTCTCTATGTAACAGAATGCTTAATATTGTAAAATTTTTTAGTTAATAACATAAAATATACGACGAAATTTATACGCGTCACATTATATTGGTATTTTTAGGAAACCCAAATTTTAATAATTTACATATAAATTTTTGAAAGTATAATTGCTGAAAACTGTTATTCTAAAAACAATCAACATAGGATATTTGTACAACATAGTCAATCTCTCCAGGGGAACTGGATTTAATTACTTTGGCCATTAAAGTACTGGCGTTTTTTAAAGTGAAAATTTTTCGATAAAGTTTAAAATGTTTTGGTAATGCATTTTACGTTTTTAGATAGAAAATTCTGTGCTCTACAATATAGTGTTTAATTGTTTTTGGTTTTTATTCATTTTGGTCTTCACAGGACATTAAAATGTGGTGCAAGTCGAAATTTTCTGCTTTTTACGCTTAATGGAGGTGGTTAAGTCACAGAAGCTCGTCAGGAGATTTGGTGAAGTGTATGGTGAAGAAGCGATGCCTCTAAAGAAGCGGTTAAACCGAATCAATACGACAATTTCAACCTTACAGTCATTCGTCGCACCATACACTCCGCTCAGCTCTTTGAAGAGTGGCTGAATCAGCGTATTCATGAAGGTACACGCCAAACGACGAGGGAATTGGCAGAAATAATTGGATGCTTTCATAGTACTTGGTGTTGTATTTGTTGTACGTTATCTATCAAAAACGACATTATCGACATGGCGTTCTTCTGCATCACAACAACGCCCACCCTCACATCGCCAATATGACCCAGGAAACCATTCAAACGTTTGCTCCGCATCTGGCCGACTGATCCAATGGGATCAGCGGACAACTCTTAACCTATGCCCAAGGTCTTCGATTCCAGTACATAAACCTCCTAAAAATAATTGAAGGTTCTTCGGCATGTGAAAACCTTGAACTGGGAATTCATTCCTGAAGGTAAGCCCCATTATCGCCTAGTAGAAAAATACCTTTCAAGATATATATGATTGAGCAGTAAAACTTTTTATGGGAATAACCTACATGTAACATTTGTCGACTCTAGATGTTATCTTTCGATTCCATACATACAAGGAAATAACAAGTGGAAGATATTTTTTCCTGGTCTGATAAGAGTCTTAGTTGTAAACTAAAATAAAAAATATTGTCATGAGATGAATTTATAACAAGGAATTGGGTGAAAAGACAAGTTGATGAAATTAATGGAAATAAATATAGAAAAATAATAAAATTACAAAATTTTCAAAAATGTGAAATGGAACATACAACAGGCTGTAAAGACGGAAAATTGTTGCTTAATAAAAAAAATTATTCCTTAATACAGGAATTACTGCATGTTGCATGTTTTTCGTCAGGAGTTAAAGAAAATGTCTTGGGGACTGTTTAGAATTAAATTTGTCAACATTAATTCTCTTTCCAATATGTCGGACGAACCAAGCATTAAAAATTAGGCTTTGTTCATTTCGTCCACTGAAATATTGATGCTGTAGTAATGAACTAAACAGAGCCTATCGACTCGTCGTCATTTCAAGCCAACTGTTATTATGCACTTTGGAAAAGACTTGGATTTAAAATCGTCAAAATATGTATTGCTTCAAGTAATACTTTACCAGGAAAAGCGTCGTCGTTCATGTATTAGTGCTTGGAACACTCTGAAGTGACCGCTCTTTTCCCAAGAAATGATTTTAATAACTGCATATTTATAAGACCGAGAAAGCTAAATTGCTAAATATGGGAAAAAAGCACAATTTTGTTTCGAGATCACTGTCTTGAAGTTTGGAAACATGTCGTTTCTGCATTATTGAGCATAACAATTACTTGATCGTATTATCCTCTATGCCACCATGCAACTTTATGTCGTGGAAATATGAAATGTACGATTGGAACCCTTTCAAATTTCTTTTCTGAGATTATTTCAAAATGCTTCAGAGACAATCGTTTACATTGATTTGAATTGTTAATAATTGCGTGCTAAATATTTTGTAGAAATAGTCATCACCTGCAAAATGAGGTCATTTGACTAATATCAGTTTCATTTTCCATACATATCCCTTGTAACTACGTATATTTTAAACGTGAATATTTCTTTTTAAAACAAATTGCTTCATTTTTCATAAATTACCAATTTTTGTTCTTGTTGCCCGACTTTTCTCTTTGGCAGAGGTTGTGACCAATTAATAAATTATAAATAAAAATCATCCTCGATTTTTTATTTGCAAATCTTAGCAAACAATCAAATTTTAAATCAGCAGAAGCTTTCGTCATTTACTGGCATAATCATCTGTAAAAGACAATGCTAAGAAACAAAGTCTATATATATATATATAATTAATATATACATTTTAGAGGTTTCCAAAGAACTGTACCTGATATGATTTGCAAATAAAAAATCGAGGACTGTTTTAATGAACGTTGACTTTTATTTAAGTTATTCATTTCACAGTCTTATCAAGAAATTTACTGTTTTTTGTGTTTTAATAATATATTATAATAAAATCTGTAACTTTTCCGGCAGTAATGTTATTTACTATGGCTTGTCGGTAATTACTTAAAAACTGAATGATATTTTTTCTGAGAACTACCATCTTTCGATAGTCTGTTGTTAAATTCTGAGCCATATCCATTGTGTGATATCATTTTCGACTTTATGGACAAAGTAGACAGTTTTTGGCAGTTATTTGTCATTGCAATTTGAAAGGTAATACACCTGAAGAAATCAACCTGACTTGTATGACTTTCATTGCGTTGTCTTAGCACTTAAAAAATACTTATACGAGAAGTTCCATCGAAGAGTGATGAAAATCGTACCACGCAAGAAATAAACGAAAAAATCCACAATATAGTCTAGTGTAACTCAAAAGTTTTAATTTTGCAGAAATTGAAAATTATATCTTGATCGGTGCCACGTTTCCTCATTGTTGCGAATAAACGCACTCCTTTGATCGATTCAACGATTAGTTTAGCGCATGTCGATTTTTTTTCGTTCATATATATCCGTTAATGTGTAAGTACACCGTAAGCAGAAATAATTACTGATTCAAATATCTATTTTAAGGACGTTTCTGAAGCTTACCATTTGGACGACTTGAAAAGTTATAGAAACGCCAACCGAACTGAAAGAAGCTTACAGTATGTTGAAAAATAAATTAATAGGTTTTTCTATTGTTTGTAATATACACACACTTTATATAATATAATATAGTAATGGTTCAAAAAATGGGTTGAATGTGACATGAAGTATACAGAATGGCATGTAAACCAGGGAATTCTTATTTTTAAGCGTATTCAGCTAAGTTTTGCTACAGAGCACTCATGCGACTGATTGTGTAGAGAAATAGGAAACCCGACGTCATGGAATGGAAGGAATTATTCACAATAAAGAGAGGCACAGATCACGTAGATGCGGGAGCCGGGACCCGCATATAGTTAGCAACAAATCTTATGACTCATTCAAGGCTGAAGAACGTCTGTGTGCTAATATTCCCTGGAAGTTCCATCAAATTATGTTAAGATGACGAAACAAGAAAGACGTAAAGACAGAGTGAAATGAACTTTCGTTTTTTTATATAAAAATGAAGAACTAGTATTCCCACTAGCTAAAATGCTAGCTTTATAGAAAGTAATCTCCAGGGTTTTTAGTTTGGTGCCTATCTTATTTTTTTATGAAATTATTTTATGGGTTAGTGTTACTACTTAAATATAAAGATAGTTAATATTAAAATGTAATTTATTTCAAAATATTAATAGAACATTTAAACAACAAGCTTGCCATTATCATACAGATTATCAGTTAGGCCAATATCGATACAGTATATACAATATTTTAAAAAAAGACATGAAAATAAGGTATGGTATATAATTAACATGGTTGCGTGAGGGTAGGTTAATCCGTTTGATTAGCCGAACGGGTTAGGTTTAATTGTGAGTAGCCAGAGAATCTAATATACGATTTTTGTTGTTGTGGTATTCAAACTGGTCTTATGCAACCCTCTATGCTGACATATCTGGCGGAAGCCTGTCCATTTCCGCATAACTACCACACCCCACACCTTCCCTAATCTACTTAGATTATTCCATCCTTGGCCTCCCTCTTCTGTTCTTAAGCTACACACTTCCCTCTAATGCTAATTTTATAAGACCTTCATGTCTTAAAACGTGGCCTATTAATTTATCCCTTCTCATGGTCGAAGTCCCCCATATTGTTTGCTCTTTCCCTGTCTTGCTTAGAACTTCCTCGTTAGTGATTCTATCCATCCATCTGATTTTCAGCATTCTTCTATAGCGCCACATCTCAAAAGCTTCTATTATTTCCCTTTCTGCATCTCCTACTGTCCACGTTTCACACCTATATAATACCACACTCTCCATACGAACATTTTAGCAATGATTTCCTAATATTCAATTTGTATTACCCGTAAGTTTCTATTCCTTGCCTGCACTATCCTAGTCTTTACGTTTACTATACTTGTACCATCCCTAGTTATAACGCTGCCCAATTAGCAGAGTTCCATAACTTCCTTCAAAATATCTCTTCCCAATCTAATACCATTTTTTATTCCACTGTTTCTCTTAATACACTCAATTACCTTGGTTTTCCCTCTATGAATCCTCATATTGAACTCTTTCTCCAACCACAGTGCTACTGAGAGTCATTCGACATGCTGGAGCCAGGTTTTTACCAGTTAATCTCCAGTTGCCTTCTTTTCCTACCAATCTGTATTTGTAAATGTCAATAGTTCATCCTTTTATAAAAAAACGACGAACTTTGCAATTTTGGCTGATATTGTAAAGTAGCAATGTTTGGCTGATTTCGTATAAATTACGACTCACCCGATTATTAATACGAACAACGAAGTTATTGTTTACTTAATATGTCTGTTCAAGCATTTACTTTTCCACATAACTACCTCATCTCACATCCTCCCTAATCTGCTTAGCGTATTCTATCCTTGGCCTCCCTCCTACGTTCTTACCCCACATATTTCTTATGCGTGGCCTTATTAATCTATCCATTCTCTTGGTCAAAGTCTTCCAAATTGTTCGCTCTTCCCCTATTTCGCTTAGAACTTACTAGAAGTTACTCTACCCACCCATCTGATTTTCAAGATTCTCCTATAGATTCTATTCTTTTCTTGTCTGCAACTTCTATCGTCTACATTTCGCACCCATATAACGCCACACTCCATACGAACATTTTTAGTAAATATTGTTTAATATTCATACTTTTACATTAAATAATTCTATGAGTATATGTAATGAAAAATATATTCAGTAACGTCAGTGGAGTTGTTGAATTTCAATATATTTCTAAATATCTTTTGTTTATTTATAATTTGAAATAGTGCTCCAATATTTAAGCCATAAACTCCAAAAATAACACGGCGATAGAACAAAATAATTTTGTTCAACTATACAATTATGAAGTAGGCTGTGCCAAATGGAAGTAACTAGTATGAAATACTTTTCGAAGAGTCTTTTTCTTTGAGTAGCAGGCTACGTGAGGGTGATCCTGAAACAGGAAACTCCCCTTTAAAATCATAGGAAGGGAATTAAAAGGGGGATGTAGAAGCTAGAGAAAAGTAGCCAAGGGTTGACTAGGGACCGCGGTCTGTAGTTTAAGGATCCTACCCGGTGTTTAACCTAAAAACGATGCACGGAAACCCCTATAAAACTGCATTAGGAAGGTCGGGCTTTTGGGTACTATTCTTATGCCATTCTGAATGACAGAAAATGAATTTACTATGGGGTCGCAGCATTCCCTACTCCGTGTTTTCACCGGTATTAGGAGGTAGCTGGCCGACTGGTACATTGAGATAAGCGGACAACTCTTACCTTGCACCAATGGTCTTCGCACCCAATACATACACCGCCTAAAATAGATATGGTGTCCTTGAAAAGACTAGAGAGATATTGATTTTGACTTTATCGTTTATATTTAACTCTTTCCAGATTGCAGTTGTTATATTTACGCGTAATTGAAGTATGTTGATATCCATGCTAATTGTAAAAAAAAATACGCTAAACATCCCCAAAGCATTGGTCTCTCATTAAAATAAAATAAATTAATAATTCTTTAGACATAATTCAGTTGTTTTTAGCTTAAATAACTTTCAGCTGAAGCATGTTTATCGTGCATTTTCGAAGTAGATCGGGGGGTGAGTTGAAACTGGATCAGCGTGAAGTTCATCAGACTGTTATCATAGGATAAATGTGTAAAATGATGCAATTCACTGGGAAGCCTGTGATTACGCCGATAGCTGATTGAAACAGTTGTTAGCGCTCAACAACGCGTGAGATTCTACCCACGGTAGTCGTTGAATGTGACGTAAATTAATAACTAACGAGGACTGCAAAACAAAGACAAGGAGAAAATAATCAATAAATACGGAAAATATTAATTAGTCTATATGCGTTCGATCTAAATGTTCTGTTATTATTATGATTGTTTTTGAAGACAACGTTTTTCTACCTCCGAATTAATCCACTACGATGACGGCAAAGTGTGTAAGAATTTAATGCCAATTCGTAATAATATCAGTTAAATATTTGCTTATTCGCTATACTTACAACATAATAACCTTCTATTATGTTCACTTATTACAGTAGCAAATCAACGAAAAGTGTCTTGGGGTGGGGGGATTTTTATGAAATTTATATTGATTAATATAATAATTAGTTAATCCAACTCTAAATTGTTTGTCTTTTTATTTTATACCTGTTACTTCAATTACATTTTTAATAAATAATAATAGTTTCGCATAAAGATTTATGTAAGAATAATTAGCGTTACGTAATTAGAATGAAAATCGCGTATTCAATTCCAAACAATATGAAAATTATATGAAGAACTTCAGCCATTTACTAAAAAATTGAGATATTTTAAAGTGAAACTATAGACCATCAATTGTGGTCCTTGTCATTAATTGAAACCAACTTAGGATTTAAAAACAAAGACATTGCAAACAAAGAATAGCTAAACGATAAAATGAACTAAAACAATTTAATAATCCGTCATGAAATAGTAAAGTATAATGTTTTATATTAACAGAAAAATTTTTGCTTTTAATATATAACATTTCAGAAATTAATTTTTTCCTTCATTCATTTCCTTAAAATAATTATATATTCCACTTCGATGTTATTTAGGGCATTTTCGTAATTATTCAAAAACATAGGACCAGAGCTCTTTATTTCTACCACAGTTAACCTTACACGCCTTACGTTTCAAACATTTGTTAATAATATATTTAGTTTATAGAAAAGTAGTAGCTTGGAAAGTTATTTTCAGTTTTTTTCAGGTTATGGCCCGGAAAATATTGTTTATATCCCGCCATGGTTTATGTGATATAAACAATATTTACCGGGCCATAACCTGAAAAAACTGAGAATAACTTTCCAAGCTACTACTTTTCTATCAACTAAGTAAAAAAAGAAAAAAATTACTAGTTCTCGTTGTGTTTCAGAGGTCATTAGCGACCATCTAATTGTGTAACTGATTTGACATAAGAGAACATGAAAACACGCTGAACACAAACACCCAGGCCGAACCAGGAATCTCTTTAAACTATTGCATCAATCTACACTCAATTCTCTTGATCGAATATGCATCATAAAGTGGTCTTCAATAAGAATAACGCGATGTATCCTGAATATAAACAAATTCTATTTAACTTTAAGAGGCTTTAGATTATTTGCGTTGTATCTGAATATTCTTTTACTAACACCCTTTGCCTAGTAGCTTGTGGAGTAAAAGGTACTAAATGAATAATTAATACTTAAAACGGTCAAAGGCAGAAAAGACCTTAAATCTTGATTAATTTGTACTGAAACTACATTAGCTCCAGATGCCACCCCTAATTAACGATTTTAGTAAAAACAATTATATTCATAGCGAAGCAGACTGGAGCTGATAGATGCGAACAGCACAGGACAATTAGTATAATATCTAATGCATGCAAAATATTAGCGAGAATAGTAAATAGGAGGATGAAGCGTAAAATTCAATGTGAATTAGGAGATCAGTTTGATTTTAGGAAGAATGTAAGGACAAGAAGAGCATTATGGACTTTTCGTCTAATTTTAGAAGACGTTCATGGCATTTGTAGACTTAGAAAAAACTTTAGATAATGTGAACACACTATTAAGGATTTTGAAGAGTACACGAATAAAATATCGAGAAAGAGATATACCTCTGCAATAAGCAGTCAGCAGAATTGAAAGGAAATAAAGCAGAAATCAAGAAAGGAGTAAGTTAAGGATGCAGCCTGTTGCCCATGCTGTTTAACTTATATAAAGAACCGGCGACGAAGAAAGTTAAAACGGAATATGGAAAAGGAATCATACTTAAGAAGAAGATTTAAAAACCCTACTCTTTGCCTATGATATTATAGTATTAGGTTATTCAGAAGAAAACTTGGAAACAACAATAAATGGTGTGAACATAGTCCTGGAGGAAGAGTTCAATAAGAGGATTAATAGAGGGAAAACCACGGTAACGGAGTGTAGTCTGGGAAACAGTGGAATAACAAAAGGTATTAGATTTGGAACAAAGTTAAGGAATTCTGCTACTTGGGAAGTGTAATAACTAGGGATGGTAGAAGTATAGTAGAAATAAATATTAGGATAGCACAGGCAAGGAAGGCTTTCGTGAAAAAGAGGAATTTACTTACGGGTGATAAAAGTGTGAATATTAGGAAATCGTTGCTAAAATGTTCGTATAGAGCGTGGCGTTATATGGGTGCAAAACGTGGGCGATAGGAGTTGCAGATAGGAAAAGAATAGAATCTTTCGAAATGTGCTATAGGCGAATGCTGAAAATCATATGGGTGGATAGAACCAGTAACGAGGAAGTTATAAATAGAATAGGGGAAGAGTGAATAATATGGAGGACGTTGACCAAGAGAAGGTATGGATTAATAGACCAAGTGATTAGTGAATTGGTAGGTGAGCCTAGCTTAGGTTTACGGAATGGAGAAGTGTTAAGTCGGTCCTGGGACGACGACTCGGATTAGCTCAGTTGGTAGAGCATGCGGCTGCATATCGCAACGTCCTGGGTTCGATACCCTGGTTCGATTGACATATTTCCATTCTTGTCTTTCTTCTAGTCCACGTTTTGATACATCAGGATCTTGTAAAATTAGCATTAGAGGAAACAGAATGGAAGGCCTGGGTTGGAATGCGCTAAGCAGATTAGGGATGATGTGGTATGTGCTAGTTATGCGGAAATGAAAAGGCTTGAGCAAGATAGTTTAGCATGGAGGATTGCATCAGAATAGTCTTAGAACTGAATACTACAACAAAAACAATAAATTAACGAATGAGTTAAAGTATCTGTAAACAAGAGACGTACTGATGGAGGGTCCCAGGTTCTTTTCTCGACCCGGTCGACATTTTTTCCCTTAATTAACTCAATTTCTACTACGTGAGCTTTGTGTTGTTTCCTAAAGCCATTCTAAGCACCGTTTAAAGGCTTGCAATTAATATGTATGCTGCGAGAATTTAGGCTAAGCATGCCACAGGTGGTTTGGGCTCCAAGAAGGGAGGTATGTCGAGCTGTGTTTGGAGTTGACTCCGGTAGCTTAGGGGGTTAAAGCAACCGTGTACTGTGAGGAGTTTCCAGATTCGATTTCCGACCGTGTCAAAATTTTCGTATTTTACCTTAATAAAAATGTATAAAGATGACGTTTTGAATACCTTCATCATACCGAGAAAGTATAGTGGTGAAGATCAATGAGTACTCCATAAGCGATTATTATTTCATATATCCGGACACAACTGACTAGAAAATGTCAGCCATATGTTTACAAGCGATACGTTGTATAAAACACCAACAACAACTGAATAAATTATATAAATCGCTAGAAAGAATGTGTTATTTGATGTTATGTGTGCACGCTTATCTGGACGCGGGTGTAAGCGGAAGAAGTGTCAGCTGTCGGATCTGGAGTTTGTACTCTGGTCTGCCGACTTTGCTAGACGCGGAGCCTCGCCCTTGTCGCTGTCTCCTTGTTGGTAAACACTGCAACTAGATATGCGACTTGTGATGATTACGCTTCTCGGACGCTACTGCTACTGATGACCGTGCATCGTCTCAAGTGCGAACGTTGTGGGAAAATGGAATTTTTTTTTGAAAGACTATGTCGTCATTTCTAACTATTTATTTTATTAGCCTATAACTTCTTAGTTCCCTATGACTGCCAAAAAAAGTGTGGTGTTCAGAATCATCCACGAAAATTCATACAACTGTGTGTTAAAGTTAGCTGTAGTGACCACTGAACGCTTCAAAGCTTACGAAAGTCAACTGTCTGTTGTGAAAAATAATTTCGTTTGTAGATTAAAATGTGTATACCTTTTAAGTATCATGTACAACCAACAAATATAGCGAATTGAAAACTACGTTCCTTTTATTATAACTTATTAGTTATTATTACCGCATATTTTTCTTTTACCAAACCACTCCTTTATTCACACTAGATTTGTTTTCTTACCACTTTGGCAACATTAAATCTCTTCTTCTACAGTTTTAAGTATGTAACGCCTGATTAATACCTACTCGAATTGGAACACATCATTCCCACTAAACCAAGAGGAAGTCGGAGCGGAACGGTACATTTATAGTTTAAATCTTTTTTTAATTATGGCAAAAGAAATATCACTTCATAAAATCATAAAACATTATTTTATTTTATTATTTACTTAATCAAATATCAATACAACAAAAATAAATGTAGATCTTTTATGTCTTTTTAAAAATAAACAAAAAAATCCCTTTCTAGCAGATAATATGTTTTGTAATAAGAATTGAAGCAATATAATTAAACTTGAATTTGAGAAAAATCCTAACACCTTTTGTGCTTTCTTCATTATATTTATTTTGCGTACGGTTGATCGTTTCATCAATTTTTCCTTTTGAAAATAATTGTTTTTGCAATTGCACAGTATTTCCTACCATTTTTGTGATTACGCTTCTCGGACGCTACTGCTACTGATGACCGTGCATCATCTCAAGTGCGAACGTTGTGGGAAAATGGAATTTTTTTTTGAAAGACTACGTCGTCATTTCTAACTATTTATTTTATTAGCCTATAACTTCTTAGTTCCCTATGACAGACAAAAAAAGTGTGGTGTTCAGAATCATCCACGAAAATTCATACAACTGTGTGTTAAAGTTAGCTGTAGTGACCACTGAACGCTTCAAAGCTTACGAAAGTCAACTGCCTGTTGTGAAAAATAATTTCGTTTGTTGATTAAAATGTGTATAACTTATAAGTATCTTGTACAACCAACAAAAATAGCGAAATGAAAACTATGTTTCTTTCATTATAATTTGTTAGTTATTATTACCGCTTATTTTTATTCTTTTGTTTTACCAAACCACTCCTTTATTCGCACTATATTTGTTTTCTTACCACTTCGGCTACATTAAATCTCTTCTTCTACAGTTTTGAGTATGTAACGTCTGATTAATACCTACTCGAATTGAAACACATCATTTCCACTAAACCATGAGGAAGTCAGAGCGGAACGGTACTAATTTTTTTTAATCATGGGAAAAGAAATATCATTTCATAAAATCATAAAACATTAGTTTATTCTATTATTTACTTAATCTAACATCAAAACAACAAAAAATGAATTTAGATCTTTTATGTATTTTTAAAAAGAAACAAACAAATTTTCCTTTCTAGCAGATAAGATGTTTTGTAATAAGAATGAAAGCAATATAATTAAACTTGGATTTGAGAAAAATCTCAATAACTTTTGTGCTTTCTTCCTTATATTTATTTTGCGTACGGTTGATCGCTTCATCAATTTTTCCGTTGCAAATAATTGTTTTTGCAATTGCACAGTATTTCCTAGCATTTTTCCATTTTTTTCGTTCCTTTTCTTTCCTAATCTGTTTTTTTTGGGCACAACGTCCTGTAAGTCACTCTTATAAGGTGTTTGCCAGTTTATTCTTTTTTCCCTTGAGGAACACATTACATTTAGCCTATGCAGATTTAACCCGTTCTGCTCCGCACGCAAGTTTTCAGTTTAAGGTTTTTCACCGAGGTTAATACAAGCAGATTTAAACATTATACGTAACTTATATGCAGCTAAAGACATCTAGTATGCGAATATATAGCATAACGAGATAAAAGCGAGGAGTTTTATAGCTTACTTTCTATAGAAATGCTGCAAAAATGATAAATTAATACATGTAATACGCCTAAAGAGATCGTTCACACGATGGAGTCAAAACTTGGTCAATTAGGCTGCCGAGATTTCTTCCTTGATCAGTTACACTGTTACACCCCTATTTAGTAAACTCTAGCATTATCCAATAAAAAAAATAGGGTATCCCGTTCTATCCCGCTATCACGTTCCGCCATGAGTCCCCCTACGTATTAATACAAACTGAGAAAGATATGAAGTCATTCAATGTCGAATACTTACTGTATTAAGAAAATAATTTAACATAATTAAAATATATAAATATTTGTGGTATTAAATTCCACTTCCTATCCTAATTAAGTTAATATTACTATCTAATTGTTCTATAGAAAAATACCCTACGTTTGGATGAAGACTTTTACGTTAGATTGAATAGAGGTTACTAAAAAGTACGTAATAGATTAGTCTACCTAATATGGAGAAACCACTTTGAGTATTATTCTCGATCATAAGTTCACTAAAAACTTTCAGATCATGGTGATATTATTTGTAAAAAATTTAAATATAAAAAATAATAATGGTAATAGTAATAAAAGGGAACGATTCTCCTATAAAATTACCTAGTTTTATATGCAGTATTAAATAATAGATTTACTTTTAAATTTCTTCTATAACTATAATAAAGTTTTCATAATGGTTTTTTACTGTTATTTTGAATAATAATTTTAATTAAGTAATGTAGTTTATGAAACGCTACAAATTAAATATATCATTTATTAATTTTTGCCGTTCTTTTTTATGGTTAAATACTGTTGAGGACATTGCGTAATAGTATGCAGTCATCTAGGTCGTCAGACGAAATTTTACGGAGACGGTATAATTTTAGTTGGCAAAAATTTAGTTTCATTCCTTAGGTCTGGTCACAACCCACACACACCCTAATAACAGCTGCATCATGCAACGCCCCCTATCCTTGTAAACAGAACTCGGGTCATCTTTTAGTTTTAAACATGTTTTCGTTCCGTATGCGGCACAGCTGTTTCTTTTCCAGCTGTTGTTCTAAAACCTATCATGATAGCACAGAAAGAATTATTGAATAAATAAATAATTCCAGACAATTTGTCAGCAAGCAATATTGATATATATTAATACATTTATAACGTTTATTTGCTGACAAATTGGCTTTTTTATAATTGAATATTTGATATTATTGATTTATTGTATTTTTTAACATATAACGAGATTAAGTTTCATAGTTTTAAAAACAGATTTTTTTGTGCAATTTGAACCGAAGTAATCATTATTTTTATATACTTTACATACTGAGCTTACGAAACAATACGATAAACACATATAGAGTAAAATATAAGGAGTAAAATATTTTGAACATGGTGAAACTAAGGAGAATAAACAACAAGATATATATAAAAAACTAATGGATGAAGTCACAACGAAAAACGATAACATGAAAAACGTCTTGGTTATAGGGGCGTAAATGTAGATATTCTTAGAATAGTGAGTGAAGAGACCTGTAAATTATATGCTTAAATATTTCCGATAATTAAATAATTAATATAATATGAGCCCAAGTGTTCCAATTATCAAAAAGTGTTCTTCGTTACACGTAGGTGGAGCTCATCTATTAAATCTAGGAGATTTAATGCATTGCAAATAAAAACGTCACAATATATTATATTAATAGGATTAGCTGAGGATTTTTATACTCATAGCATTGATTTATATTTAAGAATATAATACCTAATGAATATTACTCCGTTCGCATATTTAGATGAATATCACATAATGAACGTACCATTACAATTTGGCTGGTTCTAAGTGGATAAGAGTCTACCGAATAGTGATTATTTATTAACGTTTAAGCGATAACGACATTGGGGATTGATAATGAAATTTAGTATATTAATTTCGTATTTGATTGGTTACATGCATTGACTGTGGTAATTTGAACCCATTAGCTGTTCCTTGAAAAAATGATTGTAAACACCAACTGTACTCAACTGGCAGATGGGATGAATAAGACGTATTTCTCTGTTTGGGGGAATGCTTCCCTAATATAAATATACAACTTTAAACCCTCCAAATGAAGACAGAGATAAATTGACCTAACCGTTAGACGACCAAACAGATACGAATTAAAATATTTGTCTCATGCCAGTTCGATTAATTTGGGGAGGGATTCTAAATACAGGATTCATAACAGGTCAAATATCTTTACTTGCTTGGAGAAACGCCAACGTTCGTGCATAAGTCATTTGCTGAGAATTCATCTTCTCTCTGATTGCAGAGCATCTCCTGAAACAAACAGGACCAACACATTTCATATAAATGTTTATGTTATTATTATTTAAATTTGGAAAAAATTTGTTTTATTAACTAAACAGAATTTTTTAAAAATATTCCACTTCAATACATACATATTTATGATTTGTATTGATTTTTTATAAAAGCGTTAAATTATATAAGAATATGATTTGTTAACAAGTTTATTTAAATAACAATTCAATTCTTCTTAGCAAATAATTCTTACATTTATTTTGTATGAATTTTAGACCAATCGTCTAAATGCAAAATTTGCCACAGTTATTTAAGAAAATTACGGGTTTTAGATCAAATTAATTAAAAAATCAAGTGAAAATAATAATTGCGTGGTTCGCTTTTGTCATCTTCTTGTAATATTTAACGCCTTTCGCAGAATAGTTTGTTTATGGTCAACTTTAAGATTTATTTCAAATCTTCATTCGGAAGATTTAAGAAGCAGCCTGGGATAATATTCCAAAAGTCAAACATAAGGGAAACAAATATCCGAAAGATTTTATGCGTATTGTTAGAGAAAGGAGAAAACTAAGGATAAAACTGCGCTAAATAATGCCGCTCAACAGTTAAAGCGGAATGTACTATGTATTAAGAACGAGTATATGCGTAACAATTTGAAGGGATTGACATCAAAACGGAATGACCAATTTGAAATGTCATTAATAATTAAAATCCAAATTACAGATGGCACCTGGGCACGTATAATGAGCAAAAAGCAAGAAGATTTACAAAGCATCTGGAAATGACTTCCAAACCAATAAAAGAGGGAAGAACACCCAAAAAGAAGGAACACAAAAATTGGACCACTATAACCAAAGAAATCTCTGACGATATGAAGTTTGACATTAATCTAAAAAATACTCCTGGCTTGGATCTTATTACCGGCGAAAGTTTGAAACAACATCCTTGAAAAACTGTCACAAAACTGACAAATATTATCAGTGCTTTATTCAGACTTATTGTAGGGGAAGTCGGAGTTGAACGGGATACCCCTTTTTTACTGAATATTGCTGGAAGTTAGGGAATATGGGTGGAACATTATAACTGGACAAGGAAGAAGTCCTGAACGCGATATGCAGGTCTCGTAACGTAAACCTAACGATTCCACGCATATTAATGGAATGTAAAACTTACAAAAGGAAAACGAAGAAGTTTCTGGGACATTTCAGTCCTAATGATTTGGCAAAAATCAAAGGCTGTATCTTAAAAGTTCTAAAATTTACTTGTGAAGCAGGCATTTTTAATGAAATCTGAAAGTAGTTGATCTTTCTGTTTCAGACAAACTGAAGAGATCAGTTTTGTTTATTTAAAAATATACATTATTTGCCTTAATCTCAGTTCAAAATGTAATTTAATAAGAAACAACAGTTTTTGTACTCTGGCAATTGTCAAAAGGTATCTTTTAGTAATTGATGTAAATTACATGAAAATAATATAATTGTATGTTCGCTAATACCCTCGGGTTGATTCGAAATATAAAAAGACGCTAATGACGAAAACCTTACCCTCGAGCTTCGTTTTAGTATTTTAAATTATAAACAAACTACCTCCCGTCGCCTCAAAAGAAAACTTCCGATTGACCTCATCCTTCCCCCTGATCATTCAGGCACACCCTAACCCACTCTACCATCATGTCCGCAGACCACATCCTCATTAATCCTCCATAAATCAGTTCTCTACCTGTCAATCCTCACCCACCTAAGTCGTATGCCCCTCAGGTACTCGCAAAAATAAATAAACATAACCAATTCTCCTAAAGTAGGTTAATTAAATGAATTAACCTATCTTCACGTTATCATGTTAATTATATACCTTTTTAATATTGTATCGTTATCGTCCTAACTGATAATCTGTGCGATAAAAGTTTTTAAAATAATAATAATAATAATAAAAAACTACTCATTGATCAATAAAGATCAGATTTCTATTAACATGTGTCCATGGAGAGTTCTCAAATGAAAAACGGCTACGTATAAATTATTATAACCTATTTTTGAACAAAAGTCGATGTTATAGTGTTGTGCTTAAAGAATTTCACAAACATTTATAAGTATGTATGTCTAGAACTTCATTTAACCAAAACAGAAAAGAACAAATATAACAAAAATATAGTAGCATAATAAATGGTTACTGCTTCAAGGTAATAATTATACACTGAAGTACTGCAAGGAACTCATTTTTGCGCAGTGTAAACAATGAATAAGCTAAGTTGTGAGTCACTTCTGCGTGCGAAGTCCAACTTGTGGACTTTGGACTTGCTTACTTTCCGACCTCTTTACATCCCACAAATAACCGGAAAACAGCCAACGCCTCTTCTCAAGTGCTTTACGGATAGTAAAAAATCTGCTGACTACGTTTTCTCGTCATGGTAGGGCGTCAACAAAAAATAATGCACATTCTCTTCAAATATATGGACATATGCATCTATTGAATTCAACTAGCTATAGAGTAGAAATAAACGCTTATGATGCAAACTTTTTAAAAAGTAATCTGAGGATAACGTTTGGAAATAATAAAATTATTATGATGCGGAAAAGCTACGTGTGGTTGAGCCGTTATTATTTCAATTCATATTGCTGCACTGCTCGGTGTCTGAAAGAAATGCAAGATCTTGTACCAAGAGACCTCAAGAAAAACAATCTGCTATCCAAAAAATATACGATAGGTAAAACGAAAAGCAGTTTCAGTAAAACGAGATTTGAGAGGGTAAAATTCAAAACACCAGAGTATTTCTGAAAAAAAGAGTACGGTATACGGTAGTAATTTTATGAATAAATTCTTATAACGTGCAGGAACTATTGAACATTTTTATTGAATAGTTAAAATATTCAAAAAAGCGTTAATAATTGCCTGCTTATTACTTATTCCTACACTTAAGATCAATTATTACACAATTAACCTTTCCAAACGAGATTTGTAACCAAAATAAGATATGCAATATGTGAATAACAAATTAGAACATCTATCACGTATCAACATTCAAACGATTTATTACACCAGTCAACTTTCACCAAATAAATGCAGCATCATAATACACTAATTTGTCTCTTTTCAATATCGTCTTCAACATTTTACTTTATTCTACTATATATTCTTTTTTCTGCACAGATGCAGTTCAACCACATCCAGAAATTTCTTGAAGAACTGCTCATTGAGAAATAATTTTATTGTCTTCTTCAGCATTTGTCACACAGTTAATATTAAATACGTATACTTTTTGCGATTCTTTCCCCCAACGCCAATGATTCGCTGTTCTTTTAGAGTTAATTGCCAATATTTAAATAATAGATACAACCTTATATTAGCAGACATTATATTTTTGTTTTCTTCCTGCTTCAAATTTTGTCAGTTTATTTAACGAGAGCCATTTGAGTAAGACGCAAAGCCAGCTTCGAAACGTCGGCATATCTAAATTTGTTAATTAGTTCTCTTTATTTTATAAAAATTTCTGTCTATTAATATAAGATTTATGTACTTTTATTAGTTCCACAGACGTTAATTTTTACATTACCATAATTATTATAGCCAAACAGGTTGATCTTCATAGACAACTGTTCCTGCTGGCTTACGGCAGGAAACTGAAGATGGTCAGTCTGATCGATCATTGAAACTGACAGTCTTGAATGACCGTGTAGGGGCCCTTAAGTCCACTTCTATTTCCTTACATCCGTCGGGAATTTGTCTTATTTTATTCCATATGCATTTTTGATGTAATTTCCTAACGCCCGTGATCGATCAGAAATTGGTCCGTGCCACCAAATGGAGAAAGTTTGAAACCTGCACATATTGTAAAATTTTGAAAATAGTGTTTCTAGACTATAACACTGAATTATATTACACGTTAGTTTCAAATTTCCATCATCCTTCCTTCGAAGTGTCATGACTTTTACAATTAGAAATACTAAAAACTAGAGTTAAAACTGTGCGGGATGAAGTTATAGGAAATTACTAACTCTCAAGACAAACTACGAACGCTATTATAAATTTCTAAAGTTTTCTGGTTTAAATAAATAGAACCATTAAGATCGAAACTTACATTTCCCTATATTTATAAT
This sequence comes from Eucriotettix oculatus, assembly GCA_034510155.1. NCBI lineage: Eukaryota > Metazoa > Arthropoda > Insecta > Orthoptera > Tetrigidae > Eucriotettix > Eucriotettix oculatus. The sequence continues at coordinate 132,536,558 of CM067376.1, read as the reverse complement.
TGGAATAATCGTAGCTGTAAATAGTTGCAATTACCAAGTATACAGGGTTAAATAAAATACAAATAATGGTCAAAAGTTAGTAAAAGAATTAAATTTGAATTAAAACGTATTATGTTTAATCGGGTTGGACTCAACTTCAAATTTATGGCAAGGAGAATAAATGATGAGACGATTCACAATTTTAAGATTATATTTTAATAAGTATTAACAACATATAAATAAAATAAAACCTATCGCTCTGCTCTCTTAAAAATGAATTATATATTTCGAAAAAGACTGGACTTTTAAATTGAAATAGGAAAGCAAAATTGATCTGTCTCCAAAGGGATGGCGAGCTTAAATACCTTGGTCTGGAAATTGATTTTGGCAATGGCTTCTGAGACTTTCAGCTGACAGCCTTGAAGGTTTTATGATACTTTACCAAACCAAGGAATCCGTAGGTACTGGCTGCAACCTTTGGAATCTTTGAAGAGGTAGCTTCTGGAATTCGCTGCTGGTGCCGATCTTTGAAGTCTGCTGCTGAATGCATCATCCCTGCGAGACCTTGGTTTTTCCGTCCGATCAATAGTCTCTCTCCGTCTCGACGATAAATCAGCAACTGATGTAATCCGTCTATCTCAACGACCACTCCGCAACTAACCACCATCCGGTCACTTCAACTAGTCCGCAACTAACTCGCTCATCAATCTTTCAAGAACACGCAAACTATCATTTCCCCTTCCCAATTTAATTTTGGCCAATAAGAAATATTCTTAAATTTTCAAGTCCACGAATTAGGGGTTTACACGTCTTCTGAAAAAGTTGCAAAATGACATGCAACAGAGGTTATTGAATCCTCCCTGGAAACGTCTGAATGTGACAAATTATTGAAACCTCAGATTATTACCATCCGACACATATTGACTTACTGTCCAGCGGCCTCTTAATCCCTCAAAGGAACACTCCTTTCAATCGATGTTTTGACGACAGCCAGGCCTCCCTGCTATCTCAAGTGCAATGCGCCCTCAACTTTCGTTGCACGTGAAATTTAGTTGAAATTCATTTAATTCAAAATAAAATAACAAATAACCCCTTCAATGATTTAAAATCTAAGTGTACACTGCAAACGTGTCGTCCCGAACTTTCGGAACCTCTTCAGTTCACTGATTAAAATTTATTGTTGCTTCTGCACCGTACGGGGTTAAGTTTTATATTCCAAAATATTATTAATTCTCGTTTGAATCCTCTTTAATTCAGAACAGTTATTAAATAATTGTTCTAAGAAATGAAACTCAAACGCATCAACACTATGACTGCATATGTTAGTCGTTAAAGATATCCTCTACAGATATTGCCAGTGAAACATGCCAATTGGCCAATTCTTCATATTTACTTTATATAATGTAGCAGATCGCACGTTTCCGAACAGCTCTTCCTCGATATTTGAATTTAATAACTTTTGGGGCGCCAAGTATTTTTTTAAAACACCCAAAGATTCAATTTAGAGTTTTAATTAATATTCAGAGCATGAAAAATTATAATCAAACAGGGCGCGGCCACTCGTTCATCCTTACTTCACGAAACGCGACCTTCCTCTCCAATAATCCACTGACGACTGCCTCTCCGTTTCCGCTTACATCAGCCAATCGACAATGTCTCCCCCACAACAATGCGTCCCAGGGTATTATTGCGCACCACTCGTCCCACACGTAGCTACTCTCATGCTACAAAACCTGGCTTGCATTGTTTTTATCTGGGACTGTAATTTGACATGTTAAAATAAATTGTAACTACTTTTAGATGATTATATTTTTTATTATTGATTTTACTACAGCTGAAAAGGTCTTAAAATTAGTGATGAAACTATATGTATTACAAAGATCATTAAAAATTTTATGTTAATTAATGTAATATGCACTCCCTTTATTTAATGAAATTGAGCTACCTTTTCCATATCCCTTGACTTCTGATTGGCTTACCGTTATGTTAAAGTTTCAAACCTTGTTTCAATCAGCAGCTGCTGAGCCATAAAATTGTTTTGTTCAGTTGCTAAGTTACTTGTATGATCTCTGGAATTTATTGTAACTAGTAGATATGAGCTTATTTTCTTCTCGCTATAGCGTTTTAACTCCAAAAGGGAAGAGAAAGCATTGACTTTCTGCAGAATTTAATTTTACAACGTTATAAATTAATTATTTTCACGTAACACGTGTTGAAGGATGCGTCAAATCAACTCATACAAATTATTGGATGTAAAAGAATAAATAAATGCCCAATGAATGTCAAAAGAAGAAGTAAAAAATTATAGGGGTTTTAATGCGTATCTGAGTTCCTAAGAGGTTAAATAAGTAAGCAGCTTTTATTTCACTTCGCTGGTCAGACGATTCCGGCGCACGACGCTGTTAAGGAATTCCGACACGAATGAGACGCTCGCTACACTGAGGCCAATGCCCAGTAGCCAGAAGGGTGCCTGCAGGTGGTCGACATTCAGCTTCTGCTTCAGGGAAATGTGTTCATAGTGGCACTTCTGGCGGACGCCGCGGTAACGGGAAATATCGGCTGCCCATTTGACGTGCAGACCCGACTCCACAATCCGGGTAACGAGTTGGCACAAGCGTCGCGTGAAAGGAGCATCGCGGCGCAGGCACATAGCAACGCCGAAAGAGGTATACGTCTCTCGGAGTGTCTTGGCGCAGTCGCCCACGATGAACCGTCCAAACTGACCGTACACAGCGACGGCAAGGCGGTGGCGACGCATCACCTCATCCAGACAGGAAGCAATGCTTGGACACACGTACGCCTTACTCGCTAGTGCCGCGTAGTTGGCGTCGCCACTGGCTTTCATTATATTGATTGACGCATTCGACATGGCGATAGTGAAGGGTGGCTCATCCCCCAGCAGCTGCGATACGGAGGTGACGCCCTCCTCTTCTCCGGGGTTCACGAGGAAGCCGACGAGCGCCGACTGGAAGGCGACGTACATCAGGAGGTAAAAAGCCATCCACAAGAGGAAGAGGGTGCGCAGACGTGAGCGTCGCGGCGCAAAGACTGGCGAAACGTTGAGCAGCGCGCGCAACGTCGCCATGACCGCCCGCGCCAGTTGGCAAGCACCGCCCCAATCGTGAGCGTCGGACAATCGCGCGGCCAACAACGTCACGAAGCCGAAACTTATAAGAAGCAGCGCCCACACGACCTAAACCTACAGGACTTCCGACGCCAGGCTGAAGCAACTGACCACCTTTTCCACGGCCAATAACAACAATGAACGAAGAAAGAAGAGCCAAAATCTAACAGCGGGCTGTAGAGGCCATCGTGCCTAACCAGCCAGCGTGTGTCAGTTTGGCACACGCAAACTCCAATTAACTAACTAACTGAGTCAAAAACGAGAAAGACGCTCTGCCATCTCGGTCGTAGCGCCGGCGTCGGTACGAACACCATCTTCCGCTCCCATATGTAGGGTTGCGTAGCGTAGATACGACGGTAACGCTCCTCTGAGGGCCATATGCCGCCCACGCAAGCATCGGCTTCGCCTCGGTCCAAGGCGTCCACGTTCTGTAACCAACTATCAGCACCTCCATCTTTTATTTCCAGCGTGAGATTGTCTCGCGACGTCAAAAGAGCCACCAGCTGCACTTCGACGCCCGCGCTGAAAGCACATAAAGTCGTAATGGCCGTGAAGGCGTCAGCCGAGATGTTCATGACATAGGGCGAAAATTTGGTTGTCAAGACGCGAAAGCGATGCCTTTTGTAGTCGAGGCGTCAGCTGGAACCGTCCGAGCAGACCGCGTCGCCTTCCACGACCCATCCGAAGCACGACGCCGCCTCGGGTATCCGCGAGGGCGTCAGTCAGTGTCACGGAGGCGTTGACGAGGTCGCCCAGATGCACGACGGAGCATCGGGGGTCCTTGTGCATCGCGCGCAGTAGCGAAACCTGCAGGAGCAGCACCACCGGTGCTGTTGCCCTCTGACGCCCTGGAAGGCAGCTCACAGCGCCCACTATGGCGACTGCGTCGCCTGGCGAAGAAAACGGCACCTGCAGCACTGAGGCGGCGTCTCGTGGAAACAGCAGCTGCAGGAGCATCGCAGCCGGCAACACTACAGCAATTGAAACAAGACTCCTTCAGATATTGGTTTGTGACCGTAGCCATTGTCTGTCTTGAAAAATCATGTTCATTTAACATTATCAGACTTGCGCGGACAGGAAGAGAACCGTGCACATTTTCCGCCGGCATTGTTTAAACATAAATTTTCAAGTTCCGTTTAAACGAGCTACGATTATTACATAAGTGTGGGGTGCAAATAAAGCTAACCACTGCATACATTCGCAGGGGCAAGGCTGTCAATAACAATTTAACACGCTACTAATTATCTACCTATCAACCCTGCCGCGCTAACTTGCCCAGACTTGAGGAACAACAGTCTTCGGCATTATTATTTTCCCAAATAAATAGAATTTGTTTAATCGCGCTGCGCTCCGTGTACTGAGGTTATGGATGAAGCCATCCGAACGTCCCGGGAGCCAGAAAATAGGATGCAGCAAACCACAGCGGCGCAGAGCGATGACGACTGTCGTGCTACCGTAACATGTCTTAGCATCATTATATGTATGCAATTATGGGAAACGAGCTACTGACCCCTTACAGGCTTATAAACTCCGCACACACACACGTAGCCCGTTGTTGGACTCAAAACTTACGCGGAAACCGCATTTAACATCCAAAAGGGATCACATCAAGAGCAAGCTTCGACAAATGCATTGGCTACTTTGCAGAAACTCCAAATTAAAATCAGAAAATAAAATACTCATATATAAATGTATTCTTAAACCCATATGGACATATGATATCCAACTATGGGGGTGCACAAAACCTTCAAATTCAAAAATTATTCAACGTCTTCAGTCAAAAATTCTTCGTACCATCTTAAACGCACCTTGGTTCGTCAGTAACAAAACAATACATGAAGACCTAGCCATACCTACTATAGAAGATGAAATACACAGAATCAGCAGTAACTATCGTCAAAATCTCCAAGGACACTATAACGAAGAGGTCAGCCACCTAGCAAATTAACTAACCTCTCGTCGCAGATTGAAGAGGAAGCGGCCAACAGATCTGTGAAGATTAATTTTATTGTATTCATGTATCACGGAGCGTGATCACTGGACCACTTCTACCCTCATGTGTCATTCATCCATCCAATTTGCTAAATGTTCTTTTGAACAGATTGTAAATATTTTAATAATAATAAAAAAATCTTATGCACTGGCCGAATCCCTCCTCTCCCTCCCTCTCCCACCATATCTGTATTTTACTATCACGGAGAAAAAGGAATTTCTGTCAGTGCTACCGCCATGGCTGTCGCACTTACTTTAGATGGGGTGAGCTGACAGCGAAGACCGTCTCTGACACAGGATCTGCTGGGCAATGGCGGCGTCGTGGTCAATGCGATTCTCCAGTCCTGTCCGGATTGCCATCTTAATGAAGTGTGATTTACGTGCTCGCGTGATTCAGGCGTATACAAACCTGCTACCAATTCAGGCGATACAACGGATCGCAATGAGAATGTTTGTGGCCGAACTCCGCGATGACGGAAAGATGTTTAAATCTCGGAAACGGACTGTGAAGAACATTCATATAATAATCGATAGGAAAAGAAATATTATACCCGCATTTTACAGGTACTAAATAGAGGTAGTTTTACAAACATATAGACTTAGCGTCCGACTTTCATTTTCCGTCATTTCGTAATAGTGCCGATGAAGTGATTGATAGTCTTCAGAAAAAGTGAGAGCACCTTCTAAAACGCAGCCCACCTAGTTAATAACATCCAAAAAAATTGAGTCACGCCATCTGCAGCTTTTTTAACGAGTAGAACACTCATTGATATACAAACTAATTAAGTTAAACGTAACGTTTTCAATGCTTGTGATGTTGAAGCTGGAAGCAAATGTAACTTTATTTACTAAATAAGGTAATTAAATTAATATGACTTAATATTATTAAAAATACAAAGGATGGCCAACAATCAGGAATAAATTTGATTTCTGACCTTTCAGCTAATTAATTAAAATCTTTTTAAAATTTCGTGTTGCTACCGCAACATTGAGGGCTAAAATTTAGTATTGACTGAAGAAGAGGAAGCTAAATTTTTAAAGATTCACAAAAAACCAACAACAACAAGAAGAAATCTGAACTGGTAGTGGTTCTGCACAAGGATAGAAAGATAAAATGCCCAGTTCGTGAAATTGAAGAAAACTTTTTATTTTGTTTCATTCATTTGTTCGCTGTACAATAATTCAATTCATTATATTCATCTTCTTCTATTGTTAAACTTGAGAAAGAAAGACGGAGTATACTCAAAGTTAGCAGGTACTAGTTAATAATATGATCAAGGACTACTCAATACTAATGAATAAAGGGAAAATATAATTATTTGGTTTTTATATATGGATACTTGTAAAATTTTTGAATTTTCGTACTATTTCTCTGAACTATTTTTTGTTTATTTATTCATATTTTATTGTTTATTATTTACTTTAAAGTATGACAAAATACAAACCTTTTATAATTACTTATGCCTACAATTCACTACAGTTATGAAAGGAAAGAGCATTAACTTATGGCAGAATGTTTTTTAAAAAATTGGCAAGGTGACGAATCAGTTCAATCTGTCATAGCTGCAACACAAGTTCACGTTGTGCACGATGGGCTTACATGAAACTCTTCTGTCGGCTTGATTGGCACATAGCCAAGGAATTTTCCATTGCTCCCAAGGTCACACCCAAAGACTTATATAAACAACATAGACTGGACAAGGCGCCGCCATATTTGAAGCAAATTAAAAGCTCAGTCGCCATTTTTTGGATGGTAAGGTGGGCGTGTCCTGACGTCTGCTGGCATTGAACTTACGAATACGCGCAGGAAGCGCATCTCGTAAATCAATTAAATTTTACTATTTCTATCACAACCTGAAGTTAATTATACAAACCTGCTATCAATTTTTCATATGTTGCAACTCGTTTATGCTTCTTCGACATATCTTGATTTAAATGCTTAACTTGCTTCCTCAATTTCTCATTTATTTATTGTAAAGAAACACAAATCAGCTTTAGTTTTTTGGGCTAGGCAAACAATACGAGTGGTCTGTATACACACTGTGTTTTCTGCCTCAACTATATATATAACAATTAATGGGGAAAGGACAGAGAGATAGAAAGAAGGTGTCTTACCTGAGGTTCATAGATGGTAGACACCTTGTGAGGTTTAAAGTACTTGAATTTTCGGAGGCACCACCCCCTTCATCAGAAAGTTAGGAAGACATTTCCAGTGGTCGGCTAGCCGACGACCCGCTAACCTTCTAGATTCCCCCCCCCCCCCAAACCAAGTCTTATAAAATGAGTTCTGTTTCTACACTTTTGAAAATCCTGATGAAGGGGGCGGTGCCTCCGAAAATTCAAGTATTCCAAACCTCACAAGGTGTCTACCATCTATGAATCTCAGGTAAGTCACCTTCTTTCTATCTCTCTGTCCTTTCCCCATTAATTGTTTTAATTAACATGACAATGTCATTTCCTGACTCATATATATATAAACTATTATTGAGCTACAATTTGGATTAAAAATACTTTGATTACTAATAAAAGTGACTATCTCCATTACAAAAAATAATGATCAACTGTTTTACCTCCTTGATTTGATGACGGATTCACCTGAAGCGAAACAGATTCTACGAACTTCAATGACTGTGATTTTTGGTTTATGTAAATGGTCTGAAAATGAAAATATTGTTGGAATGGCTTTAGCCAGAAGTAGCCTTCTCTCTCCTGATACATACATAAATCTGTCTTCAAAATGAACAGAGCATAGCCAACTAAAACGAGAAGGATACCTCTTGTCGCGTTTCATATTGATTACCCATCGTTTTGTAAGCTCTTGAAAAAATTTGGACTAGCTTAATTACAGTACAGAGAACTACTTTCATAAAAAGAGAGCTGACTTGCACCATGAAGATTAGAAATTTGATCATTATCGAAGTTACAAATACGTGCTGTTAAAAGTGAAAACATGATGATATTTACTTAAAATACGATATTGCAGTTGTTTTTGAACTACGATTAGTACAATTGTACGCTGAACACACATTTGGCATGATTTCGGATGAAAAACAATATATTCTAATCACAAAAATACACGATTATTCAACCTCAGTCAAATACACACAGTTCATATTGTCAGAGTTCTTGACCGTAGAAACTGTGACGGTCACTGTTATTAGTTGCTGCCACCCGGAGCGCTGTAACGTACTCATAGCCTCTCTTTGGTCACACCCCTCGCAGTACACGTTTTAGGCAACGCTGCATGGCCCTCTCAGTGTTACAAGCTTTGCAATGGCTAATTCAAGGTCACACGTCTCGTGGGAATTAACCGCCACCGGAATTCTTATTTAAAACAAACGATAATCGCATTCCAACTTCAAGAGTGATTTCCCTCTGCCGTGACTGCAGCTCAATTACCGAGCGTGATCTATTTCCCAAATTTGTCCGCAACACAATTTTCTTCTCTTTCACTTTCACTACCAAAGCAGAATTGTGCGGTCGGTTTTTTTTTGGTTTCTAACAATTGTCGTCTGTCTGCCGCAACTTCTCATCCTGATTTCTCTACCTGGAATGAACAATGGAAATTACAGCACTGAAGCTTCAGAATGAATATTTATATGCATCTTCAAGATACGTGATATTGTTATAAGATTAAGTTTCAAATTCTATTCCGAAATACAAATGATAAAAATTCTTGTTCTTTGGCTCATTGAGGGCCTGGGCCTACCGGGGCGATTGCGGACTGTCATATTGTATGGCACATTTCGAATTTCGAGTGACACGTGGTCAGTGTATCGAGTCTCCAGCAGTCTTAATCCCGGTCTTCGCGACCATGACGGCACAAAATCCAAGCTCATGCCAGGATTACTATACTATATTTATAATTCCGCATTCTGTTTGAGACTGAAATTAATTGTTTACCCTAACTTCATTGCCCATATGCGCTACTGATGTATAGTTTGCGAACGAACTATACAGGATGAATACCTGTGCAGATAGTTCACTGGTTAAATGTTCCACCATTAATTGTTTTCTTTTCTCATTTCGGTGGTGGAAGAAGAGTAAAGTCTAATTTTTTCTGTTGAAAGGTTTTAATTAATTCTTTTCACTTATTTCAATTAAGTAAGTAACCATGTTATACTAATTTATTAATTTGAAGTAATTTATTGTGTATGTCATTGTATTTATTATTTTTTCTAGATATAACTGAATGGATTTGTTTGAAGTTAATTAAAATTTTTAATAAATTTACGAATTTTAGTCATTATACTGTAATTCTAGTAAAATTATCTTCAAGCCGATAAAGACAAATTATATTGGTACATGCTTTTCTAGTAAGGTCCGCAAAGAACATTCATTTCAGGCACGTCCTAATATTTATCTATTAACGTGCGTATGCAATAAGTATTTATTATTTACATTACTTATTATTTTATTAAACCGCAAAGTTGGCGGAAGTTTGCGATATTTAATTTATTATATTTAATTACTGTTGGGGAAGCTATAATTTAAAGGAAAGTAATTTAAAATCAAAATTTAAAATTTATTCAACAAAAGGTGGGTGATTTATGACACTCGTAATAAAAAACAAAATTGAAATACAATTAAAACTGTAGAGAACTCATAAGGAAACACTTAATATCAGTCAACTCCTGTGGTTTGATCAATAATGAAGTTAAGTCTTTGGCAATGTGGACTGGCACAATTAACGATACCGAAAGGCTGCTGATGCTTTCTTAGGTGCATCTGTCGGCCATTGCGATATCTCTGGGTGTCTTGGCGGGCGATGTCGGATGAGCCCCGAGGAAGTGGACCCCAAGCTATACCCGTTTATGTACCCAGGATCTCCTCACGGAATCAGCTTTCGTGACCGAAGTCTCCTGGTCCCGACTTGGACCCGAATCTCCGTCTCTCCTCGATCGCGACACAAATCTCAAATTCTCTACACTTTCTCGCTCGTGGCCCGCAATTTAATACTTGTCTCCTCTCAAACCATTTCACCTCTTATTGCTCTGAATTTTCCTCCTCCTTTTTATATCAACCAATCAGCTTTAATTTTAAATAACTTCCATTGGTTGGATTTCTAGAATTACAACGAAAAGGAAATGTTCACTCACCGGGTTCGAGCACGTTTCTCGTTAGTCGCAGAAGCAGAAATTAGATGTTCTTAGCTTCCGGACCGACAGAAGTAAATTTGTCTCAAATTTGGCACGGACCGTCTTCAGTGTCGAATGTCCAAGCGAAAGGTTTGGTCTCTTTGTCCGAAGAACATCCGGTCACAAGAGAACCCTTCGCAGCACCACAACAAAAACTTCACAGCCTTCATTTTATTACACGCATGTCTAATTGAGAGCATCTGCGCAAATAAAATACTTCCCGAACATTTTCCTTGAAAGTATGGCTCGCTTTTACATTTAAACTTTGTTTTCGTGAATATTGCGATCAAAGTTGGGCATCAATTACAAACAAAACTATTTTTCTTAGCTGCCTGTGGCCTGACTAATCTAATGGTCTCCATATGATAACCAACAAATTTTGTGACACAATCATAAAAGACAAATGAACTAACTAGATCAGTTGAACTAGAACATACAATGATCGAACTTGTAAATGAATTGGGGGGGGGATATTAATTAATGAAATTAAATATATACAATTATTAATTGTAAACACAATTTTAATATGAGTCGTGCGTATATATATTATGTAGAAAAATAATTAATTAAAATGGGATTGTATTAAAGATCTCAGGGTATTAATGGTTTGGGTGACCACGTGTAGCAGATTTTCTGTTCGTTGACGAACCTGAGTTGTTAGGACCCTTCTTCCCTGCTTCCTGGACTGATCAAAGCATGGTCCACCTCTCCGCTGCCACCTCACAAATCTGCTCTCGTCGTAACTTCTCTGCTGCCAATCTCCTCTCTCCACCAGAAATCTGTCCACCACTCTCCTTCAATATCCTCTCGCCATCACCTTGTATCACGTTTAACTCAAAAGTTACTTAATTCACAATTTGCTCTGCTCATAACACTCGTCCAACCCGCTCTCTAAAAACACATCTTCACTCCACCATGTCCTTCGCCGATCTCTAAGTACAACCTTCACGGGAGCTCATCCGCTCCGTGGCCATCCTATCGCCCGTCTCCCTCAACCGTCCAACTCGCTCTCCAAGTCCACAATGTCCTAAGAACTGTCATTGTTTTAAAATTTCGGTATAAAGTATTGTAACATGAAGTTACTCCTCTGTTGTCGGCTTATTTTGAGACTTGCCGACAGGAAGGTATTGTTGATGGCGCGCCACAAGCGTCGATAATTTCCTTGTAAAACGTTTCCGTAAATAATAAAAAAATTGGGCGCGGGTTCTACTGCGCTACAAACTATAAAAGAACTAGTTCAGTACAGTGAAATAGTTTTTGTTACCTTAAAATGAACTATCTTGCCCATTACTGACATAGTGATAATGGGATTTGAATCAAAACGGGTCTTTTAAACATCCTACTATTAACAGAGTTACAATTTGCATTCTTCTACCATAATCTTGTACCAAGTAAGCAGGAAATGCTTCCTTCTCCACCTTCTTGAATTGAAATATTTTGTTTCCTTTCGTCTCTTGCTCCGCGAAACTTCCCACTTAATCCCTAAGATTACTGCCGAGTGGCTGCTAATCCCTTCTACTACATCAGAACTTATTAATAATTCCGAAGGTTTTACTAAAAATATATCTCAGAATAATTGAACCTAGCCACCGTCTTCTGTGCTTGAAAAGAAAACATAGGCAACACACTGCTGGCAGAAGTTGCTTTTAAATATGCACACGATTAATTTCTTCGCAAACTAATTGTGCGCTTTTGAAATATTCCCCTTATTAATGCTTATATTCCATCTATTTCATACAAGTTGATAAATATATTGAAGTTGGGCTCCGAGACTCCGATATTCGAAATGTTTTTATTTTATTTTGGTAAGGGTTCTTCAATTTACCTGAAGAAACAGTTACATTCATACAATCACTTTTACCGGTTGTTGACATTTTTTATTATTATTATGAAGTAAGATTTCCATTTTTAAAAGTACTCTTTGATACATACTGATTTCGTCATGTTCGACAACACGGACAACATTGACCATTCTTATACTCAGACCAATTTTCATTCACCGAATCACCTCGTTTACTGATCATGTCACTTATTTTTAATATATTGGTAACTTTATTGTTGAACATGACAGTTGTATACAGTAATGAAAAAAACCTTGAAACATGTGTAGCGGTAGCCTCCCATCGGTAGGACGCAAAATAGTGAACAATATTATTAAAAAAATAGTTGTGACTACATATCTTGTGCTAAATAATATTAACAATTTCGTGAAAAAGTTAATTGTTTGTTAGATCTGAAGGCCTTTTTCTTTTTTGTCTTCTTGCTGCTCTTCGTGGCGGAGGATTGTGCTTATTTCTTGCAAGAGCTTATTGGGGTGATTACTCAGACGTTGGTGGTGACGGATATACGTAGTTTGTAGAACTCGAGTAACGTCAGGTATACCTAGATAATATATCACATACTATTTCTTACGTACCAAGGAGCGTCTGTTATGAGCCGAAGAATTCTAATTTGGATTATTTTGATTTGAGAGTTGGAACTGAAGACCAAATTGCACACGCGTATTGCCAGATTGGTCGAATGAGAGATAGATATATCATCTTCTTTGTTCTTAGAGGTATAGATTGACTGACAATGAGGTGTTTGACGAGATACAGCCGACCGCGTGTTTTTCGAACAACAGACCTTTTCGTGGTAAATGTTTAAGGAACGATTAAATGATGACCAGGAGCTTTCTTGATTGATGAACTGTTGATTATTGCGGACACTTGCTTCGGCGTGAAGAGTGGTGGAAGTGGTGACATTTGCAGTGGTTTGTTCAATAAGTCTCTAACTTCCTTGCAACGCCGCTTATCGTCCGTGGGATTGGGCATGAATTGATCCTTTAGGTGAGCAGCGAATATGTTGCCTTTCTCTTGAGATGTGGAAATCCGCTGGTTGTTAACTTTTAGCGGCGGAATGTTATTCCTATGCTTGATAATGGATTTCGTTTTCTTCAACAGGGTGCCATCATATGGATCAAGTTCCTTTAACGGGATGTTGAGATTAATATTTGTATTTCAATAGCGATGGTAGCGTCTCGTGGTATGAAGGAGTTATATTTGGTGTTAGATGAACAGGATAGTGGTAGTTCGTGGTGTACAGTCACATGAGAGCACAGGTGCTGGACGTTTTTTCCAATGAAGAAGTCCAGAACGGCAGAAGTGTTGCCAGTAAGTTGGTAGTGGGTGGGTCCGTGAGGACCTATAAACTCTAGGCTATGCCTAAAACCAACATTGTGCAGAAGTCTTTTTCTTGGATTGGCAATATTAGAACCCCACCTTTTTTTTCTCCATGGCTCTACAGCCCATTGAGGGCCTGGGCCTACCGAGTCGACTGCGGACTGTCATCTTGCATGACATATTCCGAATTTGGAGTGACATGTGGTCAAAGTATCGATCCCCCAACAGTCTTAATCCCAGTCTTCTCAACCATGACAACGCAAACATCCAAGCCCATGCCAGGATTCGAACCCGGGACCTCTGGGTTGTGAGGCAGCAACGCTAGCCGCTACACCACAGGAGGTCGGCAGAACACCACCTATAGTGTTTGGAATTGAAATCACCTCCTATTAGAAAGTGATATTCCATTTGCATGGAGAATACCCCTGAAGTGAACTTTTTGAAGTCTAGGTTTGTCCCAGAATAATTAATATTCAGGCAACTTGAAGTTCATTTTCGCATATATTTGGTAGTTCGACGTACTTGATAATCTTTTTGGTGATTGGGTGATCAGCCCTATTACAGTTTAACATGGGGAGACAATTTGGTTTCTCTGACCATTAGAACATCAATATTATCTTGTTGGAGGTAAAGTTCTATTTCATTCCTTGAGAAGTTAGTGTGCTAATGCTTGAATTATTCATTTCTTTAACAATACAGGTAATATTTGTGTTATCATAGATAGGATCGGTTGTATCATGACTAGGAGGGTGTCTATTTTCGAGATCAAGATTCTGAAGATATTTTCACTTTGGCTGTGATATTGGTTCTGGTTATTTAAGCATAGGACTAGCGATCATATTGTTGGTTTGGCATATTGTCTAAGTTTTATATTGGATGAGGTAATTGTTTATGGATGGTGATGCTTTTGTGGGGAGCAATTAGTTTCTTGGTAAATGCATCACTAAAATTTCACGTATATAACCCTATTGTTTTTTGTTGTTTGACTGCAACTGGGTAATATCTGTAGTTTGCAATGTGCTTTCCTCCACAGTTTACACATATTGGAGGGACTTTCTGGTTCATGGGACAATTGACTTGTATATGGTTTTGGTCACATTTAACGCATCTTGGCTTCTTGTGGCAGAAGTTTTTGGTGTGATTTAATTCTTGGTATCTTTTACATTTTACAGGACGCCGCCTAGGTCATGGTGGTTCTACTTTAATTACACAGTGGTATAGTTTAGTTAGATTGAATTTTTTTATTTTTCCATTGCTGCATTAAGGTCAAGGAAGAACATTGTCATTGGGGGTTTCTTATTTGGATGAATAGTGTTTGTTATTTAGATTGTGTCAAATCCTAGGTTTCTTAATTCATCCATCATTGATATAGTCTCACATGAGGATGTGGACCTGAAAAATAACTTTGATAAATACATATATAAATATTTTTTAAATTCATTTTTCAGGAACTCATAAAGATAAGTGTATTTCGTCACATATATAGCATCATCACTGCTTACAATTCTTCAGAGTGAGATGTATATTTCCTTTTCTTCCCTATTTATATATACAGAATATAACAGAAATAAATTTAGTTTTTCTACCAATGAATTAATTGCAACAAGAAAACCATAAAAACCACAGCATACCAATTGAATATCAAATAATTATGAGTATAACCTGCAAAATCATATGGCTTTTATTATCAATATCAGAAACTGAACAAGATAACAATATTCTTATTTCTGTGATATTCTTAACAGATTCTTGCCTGAGAAGAACAGACATTAGTATGAAATGGCACATTCATATTTATGTTGGTATGTAAGAAAGTCAAATGGAGTGGCTCATTGTTGCTGAGAATACAATATTTTTTGTCATAGATATCAATAGATGTAGACATAAACTGAATTTTGAATGCTGTGATACTTTATTAGAATTCACAAATACAGAATTAATAGTTAACAACCCGTGGGAATTACAAAACATTTTGAAGAGAGTTTAAAAGACTGATACTGTATCTTCACATGAAATAAATACCAAATTCTGGTATGTCGGAGCATCAGTATAAATTTATTGTAAAATGATAGCATTAAACAGTAGTTACAGCATTAACAACTTTCACTTAAATGCATCAATATATTTATTTTACTTCACAGTTTCAAGAACAGCAATAGATCTTTTATTTGCAGATGTTTATTATGCATTTGTACTGAAGCAATTGCTAATAGACTACCACTCAATGATCAATTATGATTTATATCAATATTCTGTGAAACACAATTGATTTTCAGGCAATAGATGTGATTTTATTTCATAGCTTTAAACAGAAATTATTGGCTTGATTTGGTTTATATAGTTAATATATGCAAAAAAGCTTTTAGTTTCGACTGTAAAGCGGAATGAATTTTTGCTATTAACGGAATGTACAAGGACAAAAGAGGAATAAACGTCAACTCTAGATAGAAAAAAATAACTTACAATATCTTATTACAGAAAATATTGTTGTAAATTAAGAAGGGTCATAAGAGCAGGAAAATGTATGTACAAGATAGTGGGTTATTTTAACAATATAATTAAAACATATTTGAAAATGATTAAATGGGAAACCAAAAACTGTTCAACTGAATTATCTTCTTTAACCAGATGATAAGATTAGGTACGTTTTTCTATTTATCCCTAGCAGAAGTATAAAATGAAACAGGGTTCCTATCTTCTAGTTATTTCCTTATTAATAATGTGAAAATAGTAAGCCATAACAATTACATATTCAAACTACAATTTAATTTAAATCTATATAAGTATATGCTTAGAATATTCTCAAACATAAAAGAATATATTTGAATTAGCTTCATTAAACAGTGGCAATGATTTCTCCAGACTGGCCAGTTCAGCAAATTCATTCTGTTTATTATATCATATAAAACATCAGGTTGTAAGATGAAATTAATTACAGAGGCAGTGTATATATTGAAGTAAAGTGATTTTTATAATGCTGGAATGTATTTAAACACATTTTACACTAACTTAGCATATGCAAATGTAGAAAATTTTTAAATAGGAACTATTAAAAATATAGTAAATTCAAGGTTCCAAAGGGATTATAAGTAGACCTATTGTATTTAAAATATATATCATATAATCAATACTGTATGAAGTTATTGTTCTGCAAAATATAGGTTAAAAGCTAAAATCATGCAACAGTTACACATTTAAAAAAATAAAATATGATAATTAGATATCTCTTATCTATTTTCACTGTTATTAGCATTATCTATGATATTTGTGATAATTATTAAAAATATTGATTATTCAACACAATTTGGCAACGACAGTTTGATTTATATTTAATAGAAAATGCATTTTTCTCTCTCAATTATATTATATTGGAACTACTAAACAAAAAACAAAATCCATTATTGATTTATTTTACCCTTTTCATCATGTTTTCTTGTGTTTACCATTTAATTCCGCTAGAAAAATTGAATTACTGTGGACTAATTGATACCGTTAATGAATGGTTCTCCTTCTACTTAAGTAAATGAAACAAAGAGTAAAATTAAATGGCTATTATTCCAGTTAATATTTAAACTGTGATTGGAAAAAAAATTAACAAAGTTTCAATATGAATAATTTATGGATAAATTCCAGTTGTTTAATGTACATAAAGCCCTTTAAAAATGGTGACAATTTTGGTTATTAAATGTTACTAATATTTAAAAAATTATCACAAGACTTTACAAGAAGTAGCTAATCATTTAGCACAATGATTTTCAGTTAATAAGTTATAAGTTGTTTCTAAGACAGTAAATTTCACATAAATGTAAAAAAAATGGCCTTGAATTCTGCAGCCACTGGGTAATAAAATTTGTAAATCTAAAAGTTAAAAATTAATGTGATTATGCAAAATATTAAAGTAAACAGGAAACTTTACAATAATACGTTTACAATCAGTTGAACCAGTGTCAATCAATTTAACAGTTAAGACTAAATGGCATTCAAAATATGATTAACCCAATTTTTGCCATGTTGTATCCAGGTTGGATAGAAGTGAGATATATTAATTTGACAGTGCCATATCATCCCCAGTTGATTATAATTATTTGCTGCTGCAATTAATTTTATTCTACAACCTGATGCTTTATCTGAAATAAACAAAATATACTGTAATTTCTGTATCGAATAGATTAGACCTCACAATATAAAAAATCTTTGGACAAGTAGTAGGTTATACAATAGGATCTTCAATATTTTTAATAAAAATAAGTTACTCACTGCTACTCAATTTAGTTTAAGAAAAGGATTTTCAGTAGATGGACCTGTATATTCCTACTATCTACTAGGAATTTTTGGTGATGTCACTAAACCATTAGGCTGTGTTGATCACAATATATTATTAGAAAAACTGAAATTCTATGGAACTGCTAATGTGACTAATTTACTTATTGGACAGGAAACAAAAAGTAATACTTAAAATTTTAATAGTTTTACATTTAGTTCAAACAGATGATATGTAAAAGTTGGGAAACAACAAAGTTGTAATTTAAGCCCACTGCTATTCCTAATTTATTTGTTTATACTGATGCTACATATCCCAGTTATTGTTGGAATATAAATAGCTTAAATGCAGCTTTTGCTTGTCTAAATAATAAAATTCAATAATTTTCTATCTACTTTATTTAATAGGAAACTGACCAGGTATGAAACTTACAGTACTATCAACTAGTGATTGAATCTGAGCTGGTAGGGTCATAGGTAGAAGGGAGTCCGGTTTGACAAGTGGGTTAGGAAAAACAGTATTCATGTCTCATTACTCTCCTGGTGCACTTGTGTGTATCACATTTATGCATTTATATTTCATATAACCCTTTTAAAAATATTTCTTATATTCCAATTTAACACATAATTACAATAAAATTGATACTAAATGATCTATAATTTAATGAAATAGCAATATGGGTCCAAATTTACATACTGTATTATTAAATATACTTTTATTAATAATACAATCCATATATTACTTTAATAATATAGTCAATAATAGAAGTTTAGTGAAAGATAAAATGTATAGATTTAGTAATCTTTCAAAAAAGTTATCAAGATAAATGTTATTATGCATCTGTTCTATGCATGCAATGACAGAAAAGGTACTAAAGAGGTGTGGCACATAAGCCATTTGCATTACCGTCAGTTTCTTCATGCCGTACAGGTAGCTTTCACCTGGAATACTAGTTGATCCAGTCAAAAATTGGTCTACTTTCAATTTATACAATAGTTTTTCTGTTCAGTACACAAATTTCTTCCACTGATCTTCTGTTACAGTTTTATGGCCTGGAGGGAAAAGTCATCCACATTTTTATATGAAGTATTCCACTCCCTAACATATCCTTTGAGGTAGAAAGACAGTCCTTACTTATCATGAAAGGTTTAGCTGGTGAAGAAGTTGGTGCCTTCTGATTCATCTTGGGGTGGTATTATGAATATTCAATTATTGTGATGAAAAACTACTTTTCAAACACAGAACTATTCATGTCTATGGGGTAATTTCCCATCTATTTCATTTGAAATACAAATGCAGAGCCTCAATCCAACGTATGGAACATCTTGCATTTCAATTTTTTTCCCTTTTACTTAGCTACGGATTGATTCAGGTTCATCCAGAAAATAAGTTGTAGACAAACATAGCTGATATGTTTGCCTGAGTTTCTGTAAATTATATGTTGTTTGCTGTTTTTGTCCTTATATTAAGGAAGGCAATATATTATTTTTTATAATAACTTTTCAAATATAATAAATTGTACTTTGTTCTACAAAAGTCCGTTAGGTAGGTAATGAGGCTTGAAATTGGCAATTATTAACCCACTGGGCCTACCGGACTCCCTGCTACCTGCGACCCAGATAGCCCAACCTCAGTACGATAGTACGACGCGCATCATGACCGTTCGTAACATTAGCGACCACTCTATTACCACGCAATGAGCAATCAATTAATTTTCTGATACTGTTCCTGAATAGGTGTACAAGAATCCGTCTCTTCCAGCTCTCATCGCTCATTGCGAGTCCGTAAATAACATAAATTATGCGATGTTTGACTACGAAATTAATTCATTCTCATAACAGCAAATTTTTTCTAAAATACGAATTAGCAAAGAAATTAAGGTACATTGAAGAAACGGATAGTCAAGCAAACATGCAAGCATTTACATAAACTTTAATAAAAATACACCTTTCAATACTGATGCAGACCGCCATAAGACAAGACTATTAGTTTCGATATAAGAATACAAACTATTATAGATTGTAATAACTTCAATCGAAGGTAGTTAAGTGTCAAAAATAAGGTATTTAACAAAAAGACTTGTTGGTTAATTTTAGTGGATTTATGAATCCTGGTTTATAAGTTTGTAAATATTACTTAAAGAATCTATTTTGGTTTCAACAGTGGTTACAATAATGTGTACCGTACTTAATGACTAAAATCATAAACTAATCTGAACCTATAATTACAATCTAAATGCAAAAAAAGGATAATGTCTGAATTTATATTCAGATTGGTTTCCAAAAGAATATTTTATAGTTAAGCGCAACGTGTCCTTATATCAATGTTTGAAATTAGAAGTCTCCTGTCGTGTTCACATGGCGGGAAGCTTTGTTGCAACAAATCAGAACTGTTAGGGAAGGATGAAGAGGGAGAGAGAAAATTGAAATTTTCAGGCGCTACTTACTTTACGAGAAGATTATAGGTTCCGTGTGTGAAGCGGAACTCAAAACTGTAACGTCTAAGACGACTATTAGTAAAATTGAACTGATAACAATAAACAGTAAACAATTGCAAGAATGAAACAGTATTTAGAGAAGTGTGGGTGTTTGCAGATATTACAATACGGAATACTTGAAAATGACTTAACACCACATAAAAATCGGTTAAAAGTATTAAAAATAGTTATACAACTTGTAGGAATTTATCACTGAATTAATCATTAAAACTACTACAGTTTCATCACAAATAGCATAATCACTGGATATATTATATGCACGTAGTTAGAATACGAAAATGTAATAGTTATAAATAAAGGTTTCCTATCGACAGTTCAAATTGACGGCAGAAAGGAATGTAAATGGCAGTGTTGCTTGGTCTGTGAGTAGAATACAGATGTTAATCCTTATATTAAAAAGAACGTCGCAATCAATTTGCGAGCAGTTGGTGAGAAGCCGCTCGCAATCTGCGGAGCAGTGAATAACTCAGATTGCTCGGCACGCGCTCCCTGAATGTTTCAGCGGCGGCTGCTGGATATTATCTGCTCTACTCATGCCATATTCAAGCAATTGCTGCTCCTTTTTCTTCGGGCGCGGCTGGCCACTGTCTCCCGCTAATTTCTCGAGGGACTCGGGGACGCCACAAAATTCGTAAACAGGAAGAAAAAAAAACTACAACTTAATCAATTCTATACAGTTTTTATGAAGTGAGTGTACTTTGCACCACATGAAATTCCAACATTTTTTTGGATGACACCAGTCGAATACGGTTTTGAATTGTTTAAAAAAGTCGGCAAGAATTTTTTCGGATTTCTAGACGCAAGACTGAGTCATACAGCAATTCTTATAAGCAAATTTGTTACATACAATACCTATAAACAAATTATATTATGAAAACACACCTTTCTATTAGTAAAAAAAATTCCTACCTAAACGTAATTATATTACGTAATACGTATATTCACCTAAGCCATGCTTTTATATTCATCACGCTTTCTTCAGAATACAAATTTCATTTTCCCATATAACGGTTTTTCATTTGCGCTTTTTCAGGTGAAGCGTTATTATATTGTTTATTTTCCCACAGATAATATGGATCTGAAGTAGATAACTTGAATTTTTTTTGGTGCAGGAGAAACTTAATATACATATTTTTATTACTTAATGTTCTTGCTGTTGTGGTATTCAGTCCTAAGGCTGATCAGATGCAACCCTCCATGCTAACATATATTGCGCAATCCTTTTTAATTTCCGCATAACTACCACATGACACACATTTTCTCTAAACTACTTAGCGTATTCCATCCTACGCCTCCCTCTTCTGTTATTACCCCAAATACAAGACCCTCATGTTTTAAAACGTGGCCTATTAATCTATTCCTTCTCTTGGTCAACGTCTTCCATATTGTTCTCTCTTTCCCTATTCTGCTTATAACTTCCTCTTTAGTCATTCTATCCACCTCATATGATTTTTAGCATTATCCTATAGCACCACATTTCAAAGGATTCTATTCTTTTCCTTTCTGCAACTCCTACCGTCCACGTTTCGCGTTTCGAACCCACATAACGCCACACTCCATACGAACATTTTTAGTAATGATTTCCTAATATTCACACTGATATTAACCGTAAGTAAATTTCTCTTTTTTTGCGAATCCTTCCTTTCCTGTGCTATCGTACTCTTTATCTACTATACTTCTACCATCACTAGTTATTACGCTTCCCAAGTAGCAGAATTCCTTAACTTCCGTCAAAATATCCCTTCCCAATCTAACACCCTTTGTTATACCACTGTTTCCCATACTACACTCCATTACCTTGGTTTTTCCTCCATTTCATATTGAACTCATTTTCCAGTCCACGTTCACGCTATTTATTATGGTTTCCGTGTCTTCTTATGATTCCCCTAATACTAAAATATCATCGGCAAACCGTAGGGTTTTTATTTATTTTCCTTTACCATATTCCGATTTAACTTTCTTCATAGTCTCTTCTATATCTAAGTTAAAGGACATGGCCGACATACTACGTCCTTGTCTTACTCCTTCCTTGATTTCTGGTTCCTTTTCTTGCCTTTCAATTCCAATTACTGCTGAATTCCTTTTGTAGAGGTTATGGATAAGCCTTCTTTCTCTATATTTTATTCCGCTCTCTTCAAAATCCTTAAAAGTGTGTTCCAGTTCAAATTATCAAAGGCTTTTTCTGAATCTATGAATGCCATGAATGTGTGCCTGTTTTTTATCCTGTCTTCTATAGTTAAACACAGAGTCAATATTTATTCTCTTGTGCCTACATTATTTCTAAAATCAAACTGATCTTCTCCAAACTCGAATTCTATTTGTCATTCCATCCTCCTATATACAGGGTAAGTCAAAATGATGCACCCGATTTAATAACTTTATTCTGTGAATCCTAATGAATATATCATAATGTGAGACATGTACTAAGAAAGGCAAGCTCTCAAAGTTTTTTCAGTCATATCACAAGTGTTCTATGTGAGTACTTTGCGTAATACGACACACAGACTTTGGGAGAATCGCGTTAGTGTTCCACAACTATATTGGGAGTAGAAGTTCCCCAAACGCTTACGATGTTACTATTCACTTTCCTGGAAAGGTAAAAAGTTTCTTCAACACTGAAAATTATTCTTTTGGAGAATCCATCCCCTAAATTAATGCGAGAAAATCACAGAAAAGGACGCCCGAACATCATAATCAGTGTAGGGTTTTTTTTGTAAACGTTTCCGCAGAAACCGCCATACAGTTTTCTGTGGAAGTTCAAGTTCCCTCGCTGCCCTGTAGGTCGACTTTCTCCAGTCACCGCCATTTTCTTTAACTGCGACTTACACACTCGTAGCGGTAGAAAATGAACCACGCGGGAGGGAAACTTGACTTTGAGAGTTTACCTTTCTTTGCGTACATCTCATTACGATACGTTAATTAGATTTCACAGAATAAATTTATGAAATCGGGTTCATCATTTCGAGCTACTCTGTACTATTTTCATTAATATTTTGCACGCATGAGATTCTAAACTAATTATCTTGTGCTGATCGCTCCTATCTTCGTCGGTATGGGTATAATTATATTTTTACTAAAATATTCTCGTATTCTTTCTGTTTTATAGATTTCGCCAACTATCCTGAACAACCATGATATTGCTTCTTCACCTTTATCAACTCCACTGGAATGTTATCAATTCCTGGCGCTTTACAATTGCTCTGGTCTGCCAGCGCCATGTCACACTCCCACCTTAAAATTATGTCCCCCAGCTCTTCATTATCCATCTCCTCTTCTTCTTCTATTACTGACTGATCTCAATTTCTCCCTTAATGATGAGTCACTATTGTGTTGAAGAACAAGAATACGTACTTTTATCTGAATTACATTCAAATCCGATTTCATTTAAATTTAACATAAAAATATTGACGTTAAACAGATTGAATAAAATTGAAGAAAAAGGGAAAAATTGCATCATGAACGAAATGTAGGAACCTCAGTTAGGAAAGCAAAGCTTATACAAATGTTTGGAAAGTAAGTAATTCACTAAATGAATTTGTTTTATAAAGGAACGTAACGGCAGACGATAAGCAAGATATCGCTTGCACATCGTAAATCAGGTGTACTGATCGGTCTGTTGGGATTAGTACTGGACTATGGACAGAAAGATCTATTATTTTCTTTGGAATCTCAGAGGAACAACTTCACGTATCGGATTTTCTCGTCTGTAAAAAGCGTACGTAGGTGTATTGTACCGAAAACAAGACAAAAATTAATTGGAACCACTAAATTAGTAGTTATAAGACTCTAAAAAATAATTTCTCATTGCTGAAGCGTTGCCAATATTTTTGATTGGAATTAGCGTTAAAACTTGTTGGAATTAACGTTTTTTAAAAAACTGTGTTTCTAACAACAAAGGTTTTTAATTAGCGTTCCATTCGTATACTACGATCCATTTCCTTTCGAGACTACAAATTATAGATATCTATTTCCCTGTGCTATTTATTTACCCCTTTGTTATAGTATTGCAGTATTAAAAACATTAGGCTAAGTTAACTTGAGAAGTAATACCTAATAGTAGATTTTACAGAAAATAACAAAATGAGTTGAGCAACCTTAAAGAAATATTTTACGAAGTACGTAGAAGTTTATTGATAAGTTGGTATTAAAAAATCATAGACGTTCACTAAACAAACAACTTCGTATTATAAATTAGTCAAAATGGAGATACGGGATGATAGTGTCGAAAAATGAATGCATTAACATATTTGCAGGTAGAGTTCTACGATCGCTTATCAGGGCTTAATTATTTGCTACATGTTGCTTTTAATGATATATTATCATGTACTGTACATAATGAAACATTGTAAACGGCTTGTGTAAATTATCTTGCAGACAGTCTTTATCAAACCGCTTCCGAAGCTGGAAAGTATAATCATGATAAAAGATGGGTTCAAAACCTCAACTGCTACGTCGATAACTTAAAGGAAGTACTTTTAATGAAGACAAATTAGAAACGGTTAATGATGGAGAGAAATGGCGCTTTTAATATGACGCTCGATCGATGCAATGCGTGCTACAATTAGCTTAAATAAATAGGGATAGCTTTCACTCATCAGTGGGATCGAAAACAAACATATTTGCCAAATGCGTATCTGACATTATTCTGTAAAAGAAACTTAACTATTAAAATTTGTTTGATCCGCGATCGCGGTTTAGAATTTAATTGTTTATAAATATGTGTTATTTTTCTATTGATATTACGTTCCATTAGAACTTTTTAACAGTTTTGGTTGCTTCAAAAGTTAAATAAAGAGAAATTTTAATCAGACTACAACATGATCATCACAAAACTAGTCGATACGAAAATAATTATTTATAACTTCAACCAGTCAATTTATCCGAATAATGTTTGTCGGCCAAATCTCTATATGGATGATCATTCTGATGACTTAAGTCTATTTAGCACGACGATATTAGGAGATATATTGTAATCGTCGTCTCCGCTCAGTATAGCTAAAAAACTTCCGGTTTCGGAGTTCTTACAGGTGAATTTTGCAACGAAGAGTTTTGTTGTTGGGAGAAGAAATATAAGGTATAACGTCGTTATCAGTTATACAACATTTACTTTAATTCACATAAATACAAATATCACAATCTTGAAGCAAAGATAAAGAAAAACAATAAATGAATATTTGTACAGAAATAGAATTTCTCTGTTCGCGAATTTCAACAGATTTGCCAAAATTCCACAGAGGTAAAATACATGCGCAGGATTGGGTCTCCACATCGGCCCACATTTGTGCAAGTCGATCTCAAAGCATAAAGTTCGATTAGTCTGAAAAATATTAATTGTAGTTCAGCTCACATAAATATTATAAGTAATACGTAATTAATACTCCTTTTCTCACCACTTTGTTCTAACACATATGTACAAAGACAATATTTTTACATTATCCGTAAATGACCACGTAACAGTTTGTTAATCATTAAACACACTAAAGATAGGCGCACACACACAAAGAAAATATTGGTTTATCAAGAGCGCCTTTACACTTTCAATCCAGGTATTTGCTGAAGTCAAATTTAGTTTCATTAGAACAACGACTTAATTTTGCGCGTTAAGAATCTCATTTTGTACAAACTGATCACTCAGTATCTTTGTGTTTCGATAATTAAAACAATAATAAAGGTACGACTTCACCTTATCTATACATGTGCGTCCGAGAAGTTGGTTGGCGACAACTTGCTGGTCAGCGGTGGCATAAACGACGTTCAGCGGCCAGGGAAGACTCGCGATGCCTACCACGATTCCCTCAGAAGATTCGCCAGCCAGGTCAAAACCAAGGGATGGCCCTGTAGAAGTCACTGTCGTGGCAAGTATAAGTCACGAGTCGTCGGCCCATACTTCACGGAGTGAATGAATGTACACCACAATATTGACTAAGGGTCGTCTCGTTAATATCGAAAAATTCGAGGTACAATGTCGATGTAAAACGTCACTTCACGTACAACTAATACGGTTGCGTGATTGAATGTCTAAAATCACTCATATAATTTCCAAGTCCTGAATCACTGTAACTTTAATCAGGTTTTCACTTGTCATGAAATTTTCTAAGTGCCAATTTATGGTAATATTTCTATCCAGAGCACAAAAAAATATACGTCCGCTCACATCCAGTTGCGAGAACGAAGTCTTCGAATTTTGTTTGTATAATGAGCTCTCTAAGTGTGTTTGAACGTTTTAAATAAGGGTAGGTGACGCACGAGGACAACGAGAGGTTCCATTTCAAGCTCATCCCACGGGAACATTTAGACATATACGTGATCTTTTACGTCTCTCATGAAGAGAAAACAAAAAGTTTGTCCTGCACACCTTGACTCTCGAACAAAGACAAAAACGCATGGACGCCAACCACAATTTCATTGGAAGGAAAATGCAATTTTGTTCTTTTAAAAATCATTACGTGTTAGGAGACTGTTTTATCAATAAGAACCTACCACAAAACAAAATAGTGCAGAATGGGCCTGTGATGATTCTCCAAGACCAAAGAAAATGCGAATGTCGAAATCAAAAGGGAAGACAATGATCATCCCCTTTTCCGCTCTCACTGAATGCACAACAGGGAATTTGTTCCCAGCGGTACTACGGTAAATTATCTTGATGAAATGGATCGAGTGTATAAGTGGATTGAGAAGGTTCGCCCACAACAGTGAAGAAGAGCGATTTTTTCTTCCTGCACGGCATTGCGCTCCCTAACATGGCTGGAGTCGTAGTCGTAGTGCCAGTGCTCAGCTACCACCAGGATTCACCCGATTTGGCACCGATTGATTATTTTTTACTAACCAAAATAAAAAATTTCATGAATGCGACGACGGAAACGACATTCAAGTAACAGTTACCTGCAAGTTGAAGAACATCCCAAACTAGGAAATGTTTGAAAGTTTCACGTGGTTGTATGAATGTTCTGTGCGTTATACTCAAGTAGGAGGAAAGTACGTAGAACACTTGACCTATTAAAACCCTCATTCTAAGCTTTCTCTATTGTTTATTAATCCAGTCTCGAAACCTTTCGGACGCACTGCGTATGCAGGAGACGAGAGGAATAAGGGTCATTATTATTGCAGTCTTTGTGGAGAGAGTTTGAAAGCTGTATTGTTTCGTCGAGGTGGAAAGATTTCCTGATTGTATTTTTGATATCTGTGGAACGAGGGGCAGCATGGAATCACGAGAAGCGGTTTCTGCGGAGATCGACGAGTCATAGCGACCCGACGGGTCCAACGTCGATGCCTGCCTACATTTTTGCTCCGTTTCTGATTCCCAAAATAAGCCAGAGAGAACAAGTTTAAATTTAATTTGTTATTAATTTATTAATTCAGTCATTTTTATGTTACACTCATAATTATGTATGCTATAAGTAGATTAATTAAATTCATCTATTTTTCATGTATTTTTATATAATATATTCTTAACCCATGCGACACGCTGACTACATATCAATCTATATTCAGAATGTGACATTAAAGATGACAGTCCGCAGTCGATAAGGGTAGGCCAAGGTCCTTGATGGGCTGCAGGGCCAGGAAAAAAAATTATTCTTACTGTTGTATAGTTATAGATTGATGTCTCGTGAAGATTATCGAATTGGTCAAGAATTATTGAATTTTGTGCAAATAATTTATACAAATATCATCTTCTCCGAAATAATATTAATTTCATGAACAATTTTAGCTTGGTAGCTAATGGCAATCCGTACGAATAAGAAATAGGGATCCGGTCTTTTGCTTTACAGACACTTCTCGATGCACGTTTACCTGACGACTATGTCCCGTTTGACGTTTGCTTGACAAATCACAGTCCCGATAACGTTTGGCCGATGCGATATTATCCCGATATACGATTGTCCGACTAGTCATTAACCCGATTAACTTTTGCCGGACAGGACATAATCCAGATGGCTCATTTTATCAAAATTTGCGGTTTTACGAAAGAAAGAATAATATTAACAGGGAAATATTCTACATGATTATTGTTACCAATTATATTATTAATTAATGCGTAAAACAATTTCGACCAAACTTGCTATGCAGATTTTAGACCTGTAATGAATAGGGGAGCATATTATTTTATAATAATTAAAAATCCTAACTCTGTAAATTATATTAAATTTTAACATTTATTTATTACAATGTACACTGATTAAATAGAGTTTTAATTTGCGTAGCCGGTCTTTTTTGCAATAAACACAATATATTTGTTTACAAAAGATTATATAAATTAATTTTCTTACAACTAAACTCAAGATCTCTCTTATAAGGGTCGTGTTATATGGGAATTCTCATAAAATGGAAATATTTAACACAAAATCTACTCGTACCTGGTGGTACCAGCAAAAGGCTGCAGAGGTATTTACCGTGTCAGCTTATTTGGACCTTCCAGTGTTGCTTCTTCGAATGACTCCGGTCTGAATCACGCCTCACTGCGCATGCTATTGTCCGTGGCCAGGACAATTTCCAATCTTAGCCTTAGTTCATACCTTCCACATCCTTGATCATCAATTCCTCTCATTCCTCCCATGCCTTGTCTCCTCAATGTCTCTGTAATATAATGTGATCATCTGCCACAAAATATGTTTCTGCGTTTTTTTCATAATTCTCCCTCACTTCCTTAAATCATATTCCGCTGATGGCGGGGATGGACATTCACCAATCAAATTTATTGTCTCTCCTCTCTGGGAGGAATTGTTTGCCTTTCTCCGCCAACGTTTTTAGGGAAAAAACGACGCCCCCTTCCAGCCTCCGTTGCCACATTTCAGAAGCCGTGAGACTAACTTCGCTAGCGCCTAAATGTCTGACTTTTATTACCCCTGTCTGTAATATAATGTCTCTTGCCTTTGACTCGGCACCACCGAAGTCCGAGTAGGTGTATTTTACCTTTACAGACCTCCCTAGCACCTCTGCTGATGGGAGTGGAAGAAGTGACGTTTTTAAATATCAAAGTAAAACGGCCTATATTGGCGCCAATTCTAGGACCGCTCAGATTTATGTCGTTCTCAATGTTTTAGTGTCTAATTATAACCCCTAATTGTATCAGCAACACCTCTAAGGGAGGGAGAAGGGGGGGAGGAAGAGACAAAATTAATGCGATTTTTACTGAGATTGGTGTCGGTTACAAACTTATGGTATGGTCTGAGTTTAATTATGATATTCCGGAACGGTTTGGTGTAGATATGAAAGTGGATCAACAAAGTGTTCCTCATAAACTCTTAAACACGTGGAGCAATTTCAACCAAAAATTATACACTTGTAAATTGTGGTCCGGAATCACACACCCACAGCAGAAGGAGGGATGCACTCGTAACCCGATATTAGCGTCGAATAAACTAGTTATGGTCTTCACTGATGTTAATTCATAACTTAAAAAGGTTACATAAAATACCTGTAACATAAATATTTAAAAATATTTGAGCATATCAAGAGTGTACAATAAGCCCGGAATATTTAGAAACGTGAAAATTATACTCTGCATTTCCTTCAATATAAAGTTTTAAAAGTAATGACTTCCTATTTCCACCCCATCATAAAGAGCGGCAGGATTAACCTCAATCCGAGACATCAAGAGTGAGACTTTGAATCTGAGAGAACCCATAAACTATTTATTCGACGCCAAAACAGATTCACCTACTATAGAAAAAAACACCCATAGGGATG
This sequence comes from Eucriotettix oculatus, assembly GCA_034510155.1. NCBI lineage: Eukaryota > Metazoa > Arthropoda > Insecta > Orthoptera > Tetrigidae > Eucriotettix > Eucriotettix oculatus. Next base: position 132,506,716 of record CM067376.1, on the reverse strand, counting down.
CTAGAGAGTATCAACTCCTCAGTGTTTGTTCCTGGATTGGTTGAAATTATCCCATGCACTAATTAATCATTTAATTTACAATAAAATTCATATTTAACAGTGGTCTATTTATATTATGCTTAATTTCGTAAAAACCCACTTTTTGGAAAAACGACCTATCTGGGAAAAGGTACATATGCAACGGGAAAGTTTTGTACTAGACCCGAGGAACGACTAGTTATCAACTCTAGAAACCTAGGAATGAGACACAAATTACAGGTATACTGTTCCTTCATTTATATATACTGACTTTATAGGTCAATCCTGTAAAGATTTGTAAAAATTTAAGGGCTCTTCTATATACTAAAATAAATTAAAATTATTTATTCATTATTAAATTAATTAATAAGTGTGTCCGTGTTAAAAGATAACAGGCACCATAGAGGGTAAAATTATTCCACCAAGAAGTAAGGAAGTACAATATGTTTTTTAAAAAAGTTTCGTTACCTTCCACAGCTACAAATGCTATGTGTCTTTTTTTTTCCTTTTGAGGTCGCAAAAGAATCTGCAGCTGAAACTGCCTAATCCCCGGTCTTGAGAGAGAAGAGGGAGTTGCAGGGAAGGAGGGGAATCCCGCAGCCTCAGCTCACATTCCTGCTCTGTCTCCAGCTGCACAAAACACACAGTTTTTACATTAATGTGACGTATTTTCACCATTTAGTTTTTTATTAACAGAATAGAGAATCGAGAACATGTTGGTAGTGTTTAACGAAGGTAACATTATCATGTATGTGTTGTACTTATCCGTAAAAATAAAATGAGACTAAACGAAGGAAGGAACTGAAAATATAACAAAACATTAGAAACTAATATAAAAACCATCGTTATAAAATTTCATCCTCCCAGTTTGCGTTGCCGACAGAATTTCACTTCCATCAGCAGGAAGAGGGGAGGCTGCAGGACGAGCAGCGGATATTTCAGTTCCGTTTAAACTGCTTAATATGTCTGCTATATTGATATGCATCCTACAAATTGCTCTGCACGCATCTCTTTCATGAAGAAACTTCCATCACCTCGTAAGTGAACGTAAAATAACAACATTGTTTCTTCGTTCACACTCCTGAATTTATTACAGGCTAAATTCTGAAAGTCAACTTATCTATGCCCACCTCTTGGAAATCCCAACATTGAAAACTCTTCTGGGAATTTAATGAGCCTTGAGCTGAGAGCGGCCGTAGCCAAAAATTTTATTGGTCCATTTTAGGGACATCCTGACCCGTGTTATACATAAACTTCACCTGTAACCGGGCTACAGAAAGTATGTTTTATTTTCTTTCAAAATCATTCCACCAGTAATTTAAAACTTAACCACTCGAACGAAAATAATAATGATCTTCGTACCACGACAGAAATGCTATTCTCATTATTCAGTTTTATCGGGTATTCCATTGTTTGCGTAAAATAGAAAGAAAGGTAGATGCAAAGCGAGCCAGAGAGAATGATATCAGAGTAGAATATCAAACAAAAGTTAGGCTTACCGAGAGAGAGGGCGACGAAGGATAGCAGAGAAACAAACAAGAAAGGAGGATATCAGAGAGGAAATAAACAACATTTATTGCATAAATTATTCTCATGGAGACAGGTTTTTTTATACAAAATTTACAAGAATTACTTGACTACCAACGTGTATATAAATGAGATATTTACCTATGGTCATATTAATTAAGGGCATTCTCATAGCAGCAGATTAAAAATAAAATGAATTTATAACTCAGATTAGGCAGTTAGAGGACAATAGTTGTTTCTGCGTTCGCAGGTCTTGCTCAGCTAGAACCTTACTAAGATTATTCTAGAATTCCGGATAGAAAATTAGCACCTTGCTCATTAACCGATACCAAGAGCATTCCACCATGGAGCACGTAACAAATAAAAAACTATCATTCCTGCACACAGGCTGCATTGTGTCTCCCGATCTCGGTCTTCATTATGTTGAATCACAATCTCCACTCTCTCCCTATCTCTCTCCTCAATCACAATCTATGTTTTTATGCACCCCCCCCCCCGCATCCATCAACGTCAATTTTTCGAAACTTTTCCACACACCAGCATATTACATCCATATTGCTCCCAAATGAAAAGTTTCCACGTCGATACTCTGGGAGAAGCATTCACCCCACCTACTAATGATAGTTGGGAAATTATAAGACTGGGTTTTAGTATCCTCTCTGTAACCTCTTTCAAATTTCTTCAAGGCGATTCCCTTTGACTTCGTACCAACAAATCCCATATTATGTTGTTTTTTAACACTGCAAGTAGTTTATGTAATTCAATTTTTTTTATTATAAATATACTGTAACGATCCGTTACTTTTGTATACATGTTTTGTTTCTTGTAATTTTATTGTAACGTTTCTCGCAGCCGCTACTTGTTTCTATTGACATCTTACGATACGTAAGCTGGAGGAGGAAGGACAAGGGAAGGCGCTGCGAGAGTTTCTCGTAGACGCTTCAGCCTAGAGTGACTGCGGGGCTTACCTGATCATGTCGGGGATGCCTCGCACTCTCTCTGGGTATTTTTTATCAAAGTTCTCATATGCCGAGACACCTTCACCTATTTTAGGAGGTATATGTACTGGGGTCAAAGACCTTGGGCATATGGCAAGAGTTGTCCGCTGATCCCATTGGATCAGTCGGCCAATTGCCTTCTGAAACTGGTGGAGACACGGAGAAGGGAATGCTGCGTACCCACAGCAAACTCGTCTCCCGTCATTCGGAAGGGCGTGAGAATAGTACCCAATGCCCGACCTACCTGATGCAGGTTTTCTAGGGTTTTCCCTGCATCTCTTTAGGTGAAACACCGGGTAGGATCCTTAAACCATAGCCCGGGGGCCCTAGTTAACCCTTGGCTACCTTGCTCTACCTTCCGCATCCCCCCTTTTTCAATTCCCTTCCTATGCTATTAAAGGGGAGTTGCCTGCTTCAGGATCACCCTCATGTAGCCTGTTACCCAAAAAAAAGGGTAATGAGCTGTGTTATCAGTTTATTGTTCGCGAAAAAAAATCGAGTTAAATTATATAATAAACTAATAATACTTTTTTCATTCATATTTGTCCCTTATCACAAAAATATTATTTTTATGATATCTAAATGGTATTTATCCCATAAATTAGTTTAAAGAATATTAATTTTTTTATATCAAAGAATATTACTCGCTGTATTTTTCTTTTAAGCTTTTAGAAAAATTGAAGAACGGGTGGAGATGATAGACAAGATAACTCATTATTGGAAAGGGAAAGACCGTGGAAGGGAGACCTATTTGAGTGCAGTGTAACACAAACGACCATATAATATAGTTCGTTGTGTCCAAAACGTTCAGGATCGAATATTAATTCCTGCTTGAGTGTTTTTCTTCTCATGTATCCGGAACGATATTGGCGTCGCATCACTCCGGGTGACGACTACAAACTTACGTCGGAAACGGCTTGAACAGAGGAGAGGAGATGAGAGGAGAGAGTCCTCGTGTAGTAGTGGTTCCTGGATCATACAGCAGATTGGCCAGCGGACAACCATTGTAAGATTTAAAAAGATCTCTTCTTCATTTCGTAGCGGCTGTTTTTGGAACGAAATATTTATAAATGAAAACTTTCTGTTTGTCGACACATTAGTTGTTACATTTGTGTAATTCCCGTTCATTTATTATTATTTTATTTTTTGTTTGTGTGAATTTAATTCTACTCAACGAAGTGGTGGCGCCCTACCGGTAACGTCAGTTATCATCAATGTTAGAAATTTCCAGAGCAAATATATATATATATATATATATATATACATATTTTATCTTATTTACTAATTACATAAAAGTATTGATACCATTTCAATATTATACGCACTATGGTATAATTAAACTATTTTTAGCTTAAATATTTAACGTTCATATATTCTACTGTCGGAACTTATTTTACATACAATTATATATGTAAATTTAATGTACATCAAGCTTGGGCTATATCCCTATTTATTTCCCTACACCAATAGAGGTTGGTAACGAAAAATAAGGATAGTCACTTCCGCAGTTTCACAGTTGCTGTAATATGAGAGGGTAAGAAGAGGAGGAGGCAATACGTTTAAATCAATCGAAAAATTAAATTATTTATTTTAAATGTTTTTAACAGACGTAACATAATTTATTTTGATTAAAAATATTTTCAATTATTTATTCATCAAATCGCTTAAAGGAATAAATACAACTCATGAAGTTATTACTCGTAAAAATACCGTCCGAAGGGAAACATGTTAAATTAAAATTTATTTTATTATAAGATTGATAAACCTCCGTTGTATTCTGGGGCGACAGCAATTTAGAAAAAAAGGACGCAGTCACCTCACGACCTATACTCAATCAAAAACTGAGTTATAGTTTGGGAAACACTTTAATAGCGCGCAGTCAGGGTCGCGAGGTTTTTTCAGGCAAGAACTGGAAGCAAAAACGCTCTGACGACGCCGATTCCATTCTGGGTCTGAAAGCATTCGAGCACCAGCTGCTTTAATCTATAACGCGCTTCGATCATTGGGCCTGGCCTGTGAATCAGACGAGAAAACTGAATCCCCGATATTTTAAGAACAGCCTGTCAATTTCTTACAATTATAGCCTGGTGCAGCATTTGAGTGTGCAAAATAAAACATAGGTAGAATAGAATATTGAGGGTGCGCTCCACAGATCAATATTACGGACTTTGATGTCTGATTTTTGCTTGCTGCCAAACAGTAGAATTACTGTTGCGGTTTACTTAGGAAATTTTTATTTTTACAGGCAATTAGATGAAACAAGGTATAGGTCAACTGTGTTCAAGTTACCAATAATTAAGATTAAAGTGTCTGTCTGTTAGTACGTTTGTCTTGAATAGGTTACGAAATGGCTCGACGGATTTCAATGAAACTTCTCCAAATGAATGCGGGTTGCTTACAGTCTTGATCTGTTTATGCTTCGAAACGGCTTAACGGATTTCATTCTAAATTTCAGGGATTGAAACAAGAATTGTAACTTAAATTTTCGTGTATGTTTCATAAGATATCTCGAAGAGTTCGGTAGATATTTATATAAATATTTATAAATCCATTGAATTGCTCACTTTTATTGGGTCCGGATCGTATGATAGCAGAACCTGTTCTAAACCAATTGCGAGTTATAAGCGATCATAGATGATACCATACTTTTTATGTATTCAATTAATTCTATTTTATGGAAATTATGTACGTGTTGTTTCGTTTTTAGGGCAGAACAGAAAGATCTATTTCGCGGGGGTTAGGTAGTCAATGAATATTTTTGTTACGTATTTAAAAATTATAAGTTCACGTTTTGCTTATCCAAACAGGACAAACAGAAGAGGATTTGCTTTTTTGAACACTAAAATAATCTATTTAAATATAATTTTGTCCAATTGATTATCGTACGAGTGTTATCACCTTAAATTACCTGAGGTTTCAGTATATGCTGTCCTGATTAAAGGACGCAGTGATGATGGAGTTTAATATTGTCGTATTGGCTTACATGTGGGGATTTATGTCATCACTATGACGTGAAAGTGCAGTGGAATGAATTAGAGAATGCATCCTAATTTGGTGGTGGATCTCTAACTGTGAGGAAATGGGGGGGGGGGGAGATACAGAGATCTCGTCCGAATGGCAGTGACGGATCGATCTACTTCATCACTGGCGTTAGCACGATGGAGCACTCTAACAGGCATGATATTGTCTGCTTCCGCTGTTCAGCGTCGTCTGATTCGATTACAGTCACTCCTTTTCGGTATAATCCCTCGACATACATCATCTACTACTCAGTCTAGACAGGAGTGTAAACACACAAAGCACCTCAAATAATGAAATCACGCCTTGGGTTCGGACGAATTCAGCTTAACCGTGGACTGCAATGATAATTGTTTACACATTAACTTTATTATAATTACTTATAATCTGGAATGTGTTAACCAGTACCGTTGTTAACGATGCAACTTCTGTATGGAGATTGAATTTCGAGTTAGTAGTGAAGTAGTCGAGACAGAAGCATGCCCTTCCTTCACCGCACTCCCGACCTCATGCTTCAGTAAGCCGAAGTCCGAATATTATACCTCCTGGATAGAATGCGCTTTTATTAGACGTACAGAAGATATTTGCTCCTTACGTGACCAAAACCTTCAAGCTGCAGCTGACAATAAAATGTGCACACAAAAGCAACATGCTACGCCAAATTCTAGGACAAAGTCCTAGACCTTTTGGATTCAATGTCACGACGCGCATTAGAGCTTTTATAACAAATGATTGGGAAATTCACAAAATACCGATGCGTTGTAGTGTAATTCATCTGTATGCTAGTACAAGTAAGACAATAAAAAAATTGATTCAGTGATCGGATTCCCTATCTGTTATATAAATAAATAATACTTGATGTACATTAAATATACATATACAATTGTATGTAAAATAAGTTTCGACAGTAGAATGCATGAACGTTAAATATTTAAGCTAAAAAATAGTATAATTATACCATTGTGCGTATAATATTGAAAAGGTATCAATACTGTAAATAGTAAATAAGATAAAATATGTTTATAATTGTATAAACGGAAATGATATATGTTTAGTGTAAAAAGGAGACTTGTAATACAAGAAAAGCTACAGGAACAAAAATGTTAGTACATAGGTAGGTTGACAAAGAACTGGGGACAGTCACTGGTAGATGCCGTTAGAGGTAGAGCAGAAAGAGGAGATAAATAAGGGAAACAATCCAACTTTTGAGTGAATCAGGCAGTTGCGTATGTCCAATTGAGGAATAATGGTTGACGTCGGACATGTGCGTCTATACTGCAAACTATATTTTTTTGTAAGTAAATATATTCTTACATAGTTTATTTAGCTGCATGTATGATACGGAAAAAATGTTTTTTAACTTGGCTGTGTACATTTTGCAGTTGAAGATGACCAACTATGATGTTGCAATAAATAAAATTGTGGAATAACTGAGGACATTTTATCGGCCTGAAAATTTAAATTTAAATTGAAGTTTTTGTCGACTATCCAAATAAGTTTATTATTTCTCAGGTAGTTAGTTCTTCGCGGCGTTAGTAACCTATTGTTGACAGAGAACTAACTACCTGAGAAATAATAAACTTATTTGGATAGTCGATACGATGTATACGTAAATTGGTTTTATTTGTCACGTCAGGTAAATTTTAATATTTATTTATTGCTTTTTTTTAAAAAAAAATTATTTGGTTAGCAGGCTACATGAGGGTGATCCTGAAACAGGCAATTCCCCTTTAATAGCATAGGAAGGGTTTGTTCCGAGAAGTATGATAGCGGGACCTGCTCAAAACCAACTGCGAGTTCGCCCTGAAGCGATCATAAATAGATTATACCATACTTTTTATATATTCAATTAATTCAACTGTATCAAAAATCTGTACCGGTTGTTTCATTTTTAGGGCAAAATTAAAAGAACTATTTATGCGCGAACGAAGTCGCTGGGGTTAGCAAGTTTCTAATAAAGTTCTTCTACTGTACAATATTAATAACTATAAGCAGATATTTCAACTCAGGAGCTTATGGGTATTTATAATTGTTTTAAAAACAAATCTGAATGTCTTTCATGTAGTGATCCGAGAATTGTTTTAAATTACAGACCCGGATTACTTGTCATTTAGCACTTTATAGCTGTGTTTCCAAATTATAAACAATTCCATTTCAGTATGACAAAAAATCGTATTATAGCAAGGTTTCCATTGTAACCGAAATGTTGCTATAATTTGTTTTGTAATTATAAATTACATTTCAAATTTTTATAGTACGTTGAAAAAAAATGCTATTAATTGAGGAATAAAGAGTCGAAATCTGATAAAGGTAGAAAATATACTGAAACTTTGTTGGTAATTTCAATTGATAAATTCTTAGATAAATTTTTTATTAATTTTCCATAATAAATTGAAATACAGATATAAGAATAAAAAATTGAGAATGAAAATTATTGATTGCGGTCATTCTGTAAACTTGCAGTGAAATTCACGTCTATTTCGTGGACGGAGTGCAGCAAAGGGATGATAAAGCCATAATTCCGAGGCCGGCACTTGGGAATGAAAAATTTAGTATACTGGGATAGAAATTATTGAATACTTGAAGCCTTAAATCCCGACACTGCTCTCGAATCCTGCTCCCACTAACGGAACATTCTTAAGGTAAAGTAACCGTCGTGTTCCTAAATTGGGAATTATAATATTGAAGTAAGCCTTATGAATTTAAGGAGTAACATTTGTACATATGATTTAAAAATCACAGGAAAGTCTTCAGAATTCAATTTATTTGTTCTCAAAATTTTATTAAATAAAATTAGACTTATGCGGGACTAAATGAAATTATTGGACATCTTATTGGTATAAGACAAGTTTACTTTCGTTAATACTATCAATATTCAGAACATATCTGACTGGAAATCTACAACCCCCTGACCGTCCAAATTGCATCAAATAAGTTTTTAATGGGTTTATTTAAAGTCAACAACAACTGTACATTAAAGCTTTTCATGTTAGATTTCACTATATAAATTTATCATTTTAAAGAGCTTATTGATCTTTCGGGTAGTAGTCCATCTCGTTGAGGTTTCCAGATATGGGGTCTCTATTTTAATGAAATTTTCTGCATTCATAGATAATATTTTTCAAGACAAGTATTTCAGTTTCATTATGGATAACTATTGTTATTTATTTAGAAAAAATATTATCATGTACCCGGATGGTCTTATATGCTAGCACGTTTTTATGCACCTCAATAAGTAACAAAATATATATGTGCTGGATGAATTGGAAGTTCTCGGGATTTCACCCATGTTATGTCATTATTAAAATACAACGTTTCAAAGGCTAACTCTGCCGTCATCAGTTACCTGAAGATGATGGCAGAGTTACCTTCAAAAAATAGCATTTTACAAATGATATAACCCGGGTGTAATCCCGAGAACTTCTTATTCAGTCTATCCACCAGGAAAGCCTACATTCTCTAATATGTGCCAGATTTCAGAGCATAGATTAAAATCAGTTACATAGCATTAATTTATTCTGCCAGAACAAAATTATGTCTTGAAAGGTCTTCAATTAAAACATTTTACATTGGGAAGAGAAGGATGACGGATCCCTTGTGATTAGGTGAACGTGGGTGATTTTGGAGTGACCGGTACGGACCCTTGTGATAGCTATTTGGTTCTACTTAAGGATAGATTGATTTTGAGTTGAAGGTGACTGACTGTGGGTTGTAATTATAGGATTTCATTTCTTTCCACTTGGTTTCCCTGTGCTGTTGAAGCTTGGCTTGTGTTTCCAGTTATCCCGGACGGTATTTACTTGCTTTGCTGTTGTGTTGCCTGAGTTATTGGAGGCGTTCTTGAATTCTTGGTCAGCAATGACGTTTCCAACTATGTTTTTGTGTGACGGAATCCATACTACTGTTACTATTGTTCCAGTTTCGGTTATTTCGTGAATTTTCTCCTGTATTTTCAATTGAAGTTCGTTAGAGATTTCAGTCTGTGCTAGTTTCTGGATGGAAAGAAGTGAATTTGTCAGGACTAAATGCTTGGTTGATGTAGAGCTGATTTGTTTGCGGGCCAAGAGGATAGCGTGCAGTTTTGCGGCTAAGATCGATGTTGTAGGGTTTAGTGACATGGAAGTGGAGGAGTTACGTGAATACATGGCGCAGCCTGTACTATTGTGATTTTTGGAGCCTCCCGTTTAAATTGTATTATATCCTCTGCATTTTTAATATGGGTGGCTGAATTTTACTCCCCATTCTTGAGTTGTTAATGAGTTTTTAGAAAAGTTGGTCAGGGTTGAATCGGTTTAAAATGGGTGAATTTTCCAGAGAGGGATATTATAAAATCGGTTTGCTTTCGTATTGGATTATTTTAGGTTAAGATTTTGGAGTCTTTCGTGGAAGGATGGGTACTTGAAATGGGCTTTGTTGTATATGGGGTGGCATGGTGTTGTACTTTTTCGAATGATTATTTTATGGCAATTTTTAAGAACAGAGAGCCTCTTTGTGTAGGAGAGTTGTTTCTTTACCTTCAATTTTGTTTACCAATGACATAAACTAGATAAAGACTTGTTCAGACAAATGCGGTACAGAATTTCATCACTGAACCCTGAAATGCTTCGTTCAGAGCAAGAAAAATATTTTGCTTTACTCGGGTAACAGAAATAATGAATTTTCTAGCCAGAGAACAAATCATGCTTATTTTTTATCTGTTAGTGTTATCGGAAACTACGAAGGAAATCATCGCTATTAAACCACTCTAAAAAAAATTCACATCCATCTTTTGAACTCCTGGGTTAATAATGTAGAAAGTGGATACATTGAGGGTAAACGTATGGGTTATGAGTTTAAACGTTGGCCGTTGCTTGTACAAAATGATCCGTGTAAAGAAATTCCAAAAAGTTCAACCTCGCCTGAAGCTATCGGAAAGAACACCGATATGATTTAGGGATAGTGGTTATCGAAACTACGTGAATTGAGTAACTGTAAGCATGTTAAAAGTTGGCAGTAAGATGAATAATGTCTGTGGAAGAATGCTACTGACGGCTTAAGAACGCATTTGGACAATAAATATAACATGGACTATGAATTACACTGCAGAATCGAATCCACAGTTCATATATTGCAAGAAGCCGATTCTTTAGCTCTGCAATTGGAGTGAAAGTTTATGCTGTCAATTGTTCAAACTGCGAAATAAATTATTGAAAACCATAAAATAACAATTTGGGATTAATTAAATTAAATTATTTTATTTATAATAAATGTGAAACTATGTTAATTCATGGAGCGTATAATGTTGTTGATGATTATTCGTAAATTGGTCTGAATATAACGCATATTATTTCACTAGAAATGAATGGTTAATGTGTATAAAATTGTAAGAGTAATTCTTTTGTTTGCATTTTCACCTGAAACACATCACTTCAATAGTACTCGTCGGACGAGAATTAGTCTCCTATTTACTTAATATTTTACTGCTTAGAGCAATTTCCAGCCGGATTATTCAGGTTTTGTCAATAATTGTGATATAAGTTATGGTTAAATTTTAACTTGTTTAATCGTAAAAGTTATACGCATAAATATTTGTAACCTATTTGAGGACATTGCAAATAGTACAACTATGTAGGTTGATATATTAGTTGTCTTGTAGCAAGTAGCATGTGCTTTGAATACATTGCTTCTAAGTTAAATAAATTTGTGGGTACAAAATTATGTAGTTCCAGACTCCCTAAAGACTGACGCAACACGTAGCGATAGCGACAAGTGCGTTCAATAATTCAGGACTGCGACAAGTCGCTTTATAAAATTTTAGCATAAGCCATACGCGGTGAACTGTCTCCTTGCGTGTAAATTAGCTAGAAAGTGACGGCGAGTTCCATTCAAAGTCATCACGCTTCCATGAATTCAGCTTGATATTCGTTTATTTGATAGGCTGAATGTTCCCAACAGAACACTGCGGCTTGGGGAAGACGGAAATTGAATAATCCGCAGGATATTGGATCAGCAAAGCCAAGCCGCTCTTTGAATACTAATTGTGAAGTTCTACTTTACATTAATCATTCAGACGAAGGATACCCGGTAAAATGAAACGCGTATTCGTTTTATTCGAAAGTATGAAATGAAGCAAATCAGGTTCAACAATGTATTCGTACTAACAGATGATATTCAAGAGAGTGATTGATTGCATTCGGTTTACTTGTCGCGATTTTACTATCGGCCGAGATGTAATGATATCTTCAAATCCCTTTTAGACTATTGTTAAAGAATTTCTATCGTCACGATATTAAAAAAACTTATATACCGGTAATACATAGTCGGATCACAGTGTGACTATAAAAATCATTACATGCTTTCTTTATTTCTTTGCATTTTATATTCTTTGGCGATGCAGGAAAAACTAAGAAACGTACTTTAACACAGATATTTAAAATAATTATTCTTTTAAAATTAATGCATTAGCCAGTAAATGATAATGTTTTATTTAATTAAACAAATTGATGACCTTATACAGACTTATTTGTATAAATTTAATCGTAACAACGGTATGTACACAAATGCTTTTAAGTTGGGTCATAAGAGTTTAGTGTATGCGTAATATAAGTTGTAAATAAAGAAAAATGTTCTTAATATTACTCATTATTAATATAATATATTATTATATATATATATTATATATATTATAAAAGTGTAATTATTATATTATATTATAATAATATAATATAATATATAATATATTATAATATTATTATTAAATTATCAGAGAGAAATAAAATAAACCGAAAGGAATTGTTATTTCATGTGATAATGTCAAGTAACCTAAAATATGCGCTAGAGAAATGAAATATTAAAATTTCATTTTTTAGAGAGGCAGGAGCATTGAGTAATGTAGAGTGCAGGACAATATTGCATGATGGATTTTATGCATTAGGAGCATCATATCGATAATATTTCTGGATTAAATCACCGCTCGGGATTTATATTCTTGTCGAAGTAGCTTCTACGCAGATTAATCATTGCAGTAGCAGGTAATTTATATTTCTTTTCAGATTTCGAACCCAGATTCAGTGCTCTGGAGCAGTTCTGTATTTCGATGTTGTAATAATACTCGCAGTTAATAGTAGACGCTTATAGCTTGGCTCGATAAAAAAAACATAGTTAACGAAAATGTAATAAAACAACAGCAGTGTGTAATAAATTACCTCAGGATAAAGAACGTGGCAACATATTTTATTTTTAATTCTGCTGCATTGCAAAGGGCAGAATTCTAATACTTTTTCCCTCCAGCAGCTGAAACAATGGCCCTCTTTAAAAACATATATTACTTTCAAAGAGACATAAAAATTGCCAGGGAAAATTAATAAAAAAGCCAGAAAAGATTTTGCTTTAAAAGTGAAATTATGGCCAGTGTTTACAAAAGCTTTACAACATCAATAAAACTTATGTTTATGACAAAAAAACAGATTACGTTCTATACATATCGACCTAGATACCTCAGCGTTATGTAAAGAGGTGATTATCGTCATCCGGGGTTGGAGGACCATTATCTGCTTTTTCACTATCATATTTAGTGCTGAACTGAAAGAATTTCTTGGGCTCCAGATTTAATTAAATACATCTATAGCAATTTACTCACCGTAATAAATCTTCATTGATGTCCGAAAATTAGGCCGTGAATAATGTGTTTTAGTAAAATTGTAGATGAAAGTGTGTGCAACAAATATAAAACTAGCGTGTGACCTGGAGTCGATACTGATAGCCAAGTGACTGGAACAACTGCGAACTACGCGGTGATCCTGGGTTTCATTCGCACTACCGTCCCGATTGTTTTATTTCAGTATTTCACAGAAATTTTTTACTATTTCATTTCGGCCCCAGACGTTGCAATATCTACAAAACAATTTATGATACTTTAATTCATGAGCTGAGGAGGTCCCAAAAGTTGGAGACGAAACGTTGTCAAAGCATTTTCTTTTTATTTCTGACTTTTGGCCATTCTTTGTATATTATTTCATTTCATAGCGTTTAGAGCTGTGCTTGATTCAATGCATGTATACTGTCATTTAGCTGAAACAATCTTTGAACATCGATCTAAATAACTGTAGAAAATGCAATCTTTCTGTAATTATGTCTTTAGCATAAAGGGAGTTCATTAAAAATTTTATAATATATATATATATACACATCTATTACTTAAATTTCTGTACTATATAATAACAAAAATGTGGAATTTAGAGAAAATTAAACGTTGAAATGGCAATGCCTTATCTAACAGCCTTTACATATTTATTTGCTGATTTTACAGGTTAACTAAGATGGTACGGATATAAAAGAGGACGACTAATCTAGGGAAGTGGTATCTGGAGTTAATGAAAAAACCTATGAAAGCCATTGTTACATGTGAAATGAGATATAAAAAGAGCAGCAGACTCCGCAAACAACTCTAGAATGAAGAGTTAAACTAACACGTGAACAAGCCGGAAACCTCTAAAAGAGAAATACTGTGTTGACTGTGGGACTGTGATTCCAATTAAATCGTATCCTATTTCGGTCAATAGGCTAGGTCCAATTACAATTGTTTTTACACCAAAGGAGAATTGATTAACATGGACGAAAGTTTATTTGGTTTCACATCACACGACCTCAGAAGCATTCCTTTTCAATGGGCAGTGAAGCTGTGAAAAAAGCACACATTTTCTCAGGAGATACAAGTAGTGGGGAAAGAATGGTTGATTGCATTCAAAGCCAGGCATTCCCTGATAACCCCAAGGAAACGGGAAAAAGAGATGACGAAAGCATGTTAAAAAAGCAAGTTTTGAATGAGTCTACTTACAGAAATGAAGCTTTAACAGAAATAAATTTAAGAGGAACAAAAGAAATGTAATTAGAAAAATTTGAGAAAAACTTCACAACCAGACTGGTTCAAAATAAAAAAATTGTTACTAACTCTAACAAGTAAGAAATAATTGAAAAATTAGTTTACTAAGAAAATGTAAAGAAACTAACAATTTCTCGAATTTATAGTTTGACCCGCGGAACTTTAGAGAGTTGCCTCAGAACGCAGTTTAAAAACGACTGTTTTGCAGTAACAGCTGGGATAATTAATTATTTCATTAAATTTGCTAAATTTTGCATCTTACACAAATTTATTCTAAAATTTCTCCCTACTGGCATCCTAGAGAAAACTCCTAAGATTGGGAATCTGAGAATGGTTGCAGTCACAGTTGATTCGATTATGATCCGTTTCCAAAAGTTGTAACGTTTGATCTTAACTCAGTTCATTTTATTGAAATTATTTGAGTAAATAAAAGATAATGAGTTTTACATTAACACATTTAAATTTAATCAAGTCATTTAATTTAATTCTCTTATTTTAAATAATCAATCAATTTAAACAAATATATTAAACAACTAGCTATATCCGCAACATCGTTCGCGCGGAACTTTGGACAAATATCGCTTTTTAATTTGGCCTAAAAAACTAAACAACAGGTACAGAATTTAGATAAAGTTGGCTTTGGCGCTGTAATTGAAGAATTTACAAATAATTAGATTAATTTCTTATGAAGCCTTCAAAGCCTCAAAATTTAAGTTTAAATTCGTATTTTAATCACTCAAATTTTAATTGAAAATATTGAGCCGTTTCAGGACAATTATATTTATTGGAATAGATAGTTTGTTGCCCGACGATGCCCTGGAATTCTAAGTCAATCACCCGCCACGATTTCCGGGGTGAGCTACCACCACCGAAATAAAACATTACGATGGTGGTGGGCCAGCCTCTGTCGGCGGTTGCGAGACGAATTCTCAGTTTTGTCCCCGGAAACCAGCCTTCACCTTGTTAGAACGGATATTTCGGGTACGTGTATCAATCTATTATAAACATTAATTTTATCTGATTAGTGATTTACAAATTTGTGTGGAGCTGAAACTAAATGGGAACAAATGTTAACTGTCCTGTGTCTGTAAGAACAATGGTGTCTCAACAAAATGCCGTTGTCTCCTATCAAAACTCCTGCTGCAACAATAGATGGAGTGAGAATACTCGCATCTCGATCTCTCTCTCATGCAGCTAAAATTACGCTTATAACTCAGCAAGTAGACTCTGTACCCTTTTTAACATTTTACCTCCTTTCCCCCTCGCGATAAAGCAGCCACGGAATCAGCAGAAAATAATATGCACTGTATTTATAGTATCCCGCTACACTATTTAATCTGACAGTAATTTCTTTTCCAACACGTGATTAAGGAATATACTGGTATCTTAAATAAGCACTGTAATTAAAAAAACCCTGAAAAAATAGACAATACTGTGAGAGCTACTATCAATCTCACTAACGGCGAAAAATATTTATTTGCACGTACATATTGTGGTGTGCGTTTTCACCACACACAAATATATTTATATGAAAAACAATTTCCCCATAAAAACGTCCATTAATTTTGTATATATGTATATAGAGGATAATAATTAGGTAGCGGGCTAGGCTGCTTGCCAGGTCAACGGCAAGCAAATAATGATCGCGATTCCTTCATGTTAAATTAATATCAAATTGATGATATCGATAGAAGGAGAAACTCAAATCAGTACCACTTAGGGAATGACAGGTCAGCCCTTAGACCTGAAAATTGGGACAGAGGCCTGAGTTTTGGATTCGCAAAACATCCTGTGGCAATATAAACACGTGTTGAAACAATGAAGAAGTGACGGACAGCATTTCAGGTCATCCCCGGGGAAAAAGAGACACGAACCACCGACGAAAAAAAAAGCAACCTCGGAGAAAGAGAACACAGCCCGCCAGGCAAACGAAGGCGGGGCATAGGTCAATATAAGAAGAATGAGAGCAAATTTTAGGGATTCTTACTGGAGAGGCCATAACATCAATTACATCAGAATATTACATTACGTAATGCCATTAGAGGGCATTCCAATAGTTGAGAATAAATGAGCATTACATCATTGGAGTACATTACACGTTGACTTGTAAAAATTTCAGCTTCAATAACTGATTGTTGGAGTATGGCCGAGAAAACAACTTGATCACAACCAGACCACAATCTAATGAGGAAGAGATGTCATATCATCACCAGCTCCTAGATCTACAAGCAGTGATATACCCGATTTATGTTTTTCGCCTCTGGCTTATTTGAGTAATAGTATAATTTTCGATGCCAAGCTTTGTTTATACCCGCCTAAACCCTTAGTAGATAATCTTGCTCTGCAGTGAGTTTAGTAAGCAGCCGGCCTAAAATTTAATGATCTTTGCAACTCAATCTTTTATTTTATTTATAATTAAAATTGTTCAAATTTAATTTGGTAAATTTTTTTTCTTTATTAACATAGAAAATATATCATTAATAACTAAGCACCTTGACCACTATATCTACCGTCATTTACGTTCTAAATTTCCGTACCCTCTGCCCACATCCTTGCTTGCTTCTAATACAAAGCTTAAGTATTATTTCTCGCTTAATAGCAATTTAATTGAAGACTTGATACGACAAGGCCTAATGTATCCTGTTGTAAGTTATACAATATGTCTTCAGCGTAGGATCTCTTTTGGCAGGAAAGGGGAGAAAGAAGAGAGATAAATTTTCAAACGATCAGCAAAAAACTTCTCCGAGATGATTAGCGTTAAATACCAAAATTTCACGGCAATCGGACGAATGGTATAGGAACTCCGAATGAGCCTTATAACTCGCAGTTGGTTTTGAGCAGTCCAGCTTTCGCGCGGCAATTTAATATATTTACAAATATATTATATATTACTATATTCTGAGCCCTGTAAGATATCGAAATGAAACATGCATGAAGGTATAAGTTAATATTCCTGATTTAAATCTCACTGTAATCCGTTGGGCCCTTTCGGACTCTATACGAGACGAACTTCCAGACATTATATGATTAGGTTATTAGAAATTTTAAAAATGATCACAAGCTGTGTATCTAAAAATAAATGTTTCGCTTCCACGTTGCCTCGCAGGTTTTATTATATTTCTTTCCCTTTAAAAATTGACGTTCTGCCAAATTAAACTTCCAGTTCAATGCAGGACACAAATATTTTGTTGGGAGTAGTCCCTGTGCTACACAACGTTACAGAGGTATTGCATTCTATGGAAGCCTGTAAACATCCATAACAGCCGGAACATAGTGACGATACAAACTTTAGTAGTCCGCTACAAAACTGTTTGCGGATGAAAAGCTATCAAGTATTCAGAGCAAGCTTTAGCCTTCGTCAAAGACGAAATTTACAGAGTAAAATGTATTTCACTACGTCATAGACACTGAAAACTGTATCAAATCAATTGAGCACGATTATTTTGATATGTGCCTTAATTCTGGTCAATTTCTTTCTGATTTTCGTTTTATTCACTGAAACTGATAGGTTGGCTATGCTTCAGCAAATCATTAATTTGTATAGTTTATATCTGCATATAAAATAGATATGCAAATAATGTTGTATTCCAATAGGTATTGTAATATAACTAATAGGTTTTAAAATAATTAAAACAGTTAATCAAATATTTCTTTCTATCTTTTTCCTTGCCTATGACCAATTTGAGTTATAGGACTACGGAGACCACAGCTTGATTGTTAACCGCTGCGAATCATTCCTTGCCGACCTCTGTTGCCCAGTGGTTAGCGTCGCTGCACAACACTGAGGTGGTGATAATGTCTGATGCATTTTAAAGATCACCAAAACGCATTGCACAGCTCCCGCTGCCACATTCGCACGGCAGAGCACTGCATTGGTCCATCATCCCTATTTTTTGAAGTGGAACGTAATCAGCGTAGGGGTTAGTCGTAACATAAGTTTAATTGACCATGTCGAACACAAATATCCATGTCCATGACGGGATTCGAACTCTGGATCTCGGTGATGTATGGCGAGGACGCTGACCACTTTGACACAGGAAGTCGGCAATTGACGATATATAACACACTATGAGATAATTTATATAACAATGTAGTGAAACATTGCACATATAAATTTATGAATTTCGGCTGAATGACCCATGGAGAATAGTTCACGAAACGTTAAATTTATACATTTCAACCATGCTTTTATATATTTTTAGCGTTTCTATATTGAATTTATTTGACAGTATCTATATTTGTAACTGAATATTTGTATTATTAATTTTTATAGTGTTAACTTCTCAAAAATTTCGCTTGATGAAGTCCCAATAAATTGAGACGAAACGTTAATTAATAACGTTTCTGACGTATAGAGGCTATATTTTTTAAATTCTGTTTTCTATTCGCTAAGCAGATTAGGGAGGGTGTGATAGATATGTAGAAATGAAAAAGGCTTGCGGAGGATAGGTTAGCATGGAGTGGTGCATCAGGCCAATGTTAGGACTGAATACCACACAGTAAAACTTGCTTCAACATCAAGGTCATTAGTGACTTGCTAGTAACTTATTTTTCTCTTCTTTTGTTGGGTGTACTGAGTCAGGTAGCTTGAGTACACATACAAGGCCCTTGCCAGGTATCGAACCCGGAACATCTGTGGTGCGAGGCTGTGACGCTAGCCACTACACTACAGTAAGTGAATTACAGGAATTCCGATGCAACTGACGCCGTGTTGGTATGCTTTTGTCTTGAATTGTCGCGTTAAGTCCCAATTTTAAAAACACGACTTAATTTGCAGTTCGCGCGTGCTGAAACTGATGTGGATTAAATTACTCAAACTGTGTACTTGAATGAAATATATTGGGTGCGAAAAAACCGTACAACACAGTATAGTTTTCAGGTTTATGGGGAATGATAATGGGAGTTAATATTTAAAGATAATAATAATTAAGGAAATGAAATGCTGTATGAAATTATTGTGTTTACTTTGCACAACACTTATACAACAATTATAGAATTTTTAATAATTTAGTCATTGATTATTAACTTGTATTTTGATGATAATATTTAATTCAGACATATTAAGGGACCCAATATACTACCCCTGTTACAAGAGTTGTCATTTTAACTGTAAATATTTTGATTGTAATAAAGTTAGATATTGTATTATTAAATATTGTTATTAATTTATAAAATACATTTCTAAAAAATATCATTCTATTACTTTCAATTTATTAAAAACAAAATAAATTATTATTAACTTTAATAAATGAATAGTAAATATTACATAATTTGGCGCCCAACGTGCGGCTTCAATTTTTTTCAAATAAGTGTGAAATATTTGTGGTAGTATTGTTGCATGTTTGTTTACATCTTACAATGTCAGTACTCGAAATAAGTGACAAGTCTGTGTATTTTTAACATTTCTAGAGTGTTCCGTAATTATTTAATGTAGAAGGTAAGATTTATAAAATTGATATGACTCTAAACTCTATTCCTTTTTGCGCAACAGTAATAGTTGAATGTGTTAGTCATTTTCATATTTGTGTAGGGAAGTGTGTGGTGCAGAATGATATAAAGAGTATTGAAAGCTAGTAACTTTGTTTCATGTGCTTGAAAGTCATTAAAGATCGTTAAACTTTAATTTCTGCCCTTATAAAGAATTAATTAAAGATACCTTCTGCGCCAATAAACTTAAACTATTTTTTAATTGAAGCAGTCGCTTGAGCAGTTTTCATTTCCTGTGCCGGTTGTTACGCCACGGACTAATAATACGGAAACTGGCGGCGAATTTTTTGAAAGACAAACACAGCCCCTGTAAAGCTGCATCAAGTTTAATTAAAGCGTTTATTATTCAGAGTGCAGGAACGTAGTAATCTAACTGTTAATATCATTCATAATTTCAGTCACATTACTTTCTACCCCAGAGCCATAAACATTTCTTGAAAGTAAAAAAATCAGAAATGGGCGATGAATGTTATTTAGCTTTTTACAAGTCTCGGTCAGCTTTATGTCCGTGAAACATCCAATACAGAAGAACGTACTAACTTTAGTTAGAGTTAACGGTAGTTAAATAATTTAAAGAAAATAAATGCATATAAAACAAGCTGATCTGTTTATTCTACCAATTAATTGATGGATGTTAATGTGATAAACATTAATTAAATAGAAATTTACAAAATTTAACCTGCCTTGCTTTTATCGTTACGTCTGGTTTCATTTATACTTCTTATTTAAAATAAATTAAGGGTGTGGGAGAAATACTAAATGTGCGACATACATAATGCGCTTGTATAAGGTATTTCCCTATATCATTTTTATGTGAATCACCTGATAGGATCCTTAAGCTACAGCCCGTGAACCCTGGCCAACCTTTAATACCTATTAATGTGGGAGAAATTAAAGCGTAGCCTGTATTTCTAAAAAGAAAACAAGGAAAGAAAACGTTCACAGTCATTTTAATTTTTTTAGATTAGATAAATATTAGCTATAAATATAGTCAACTAAATTTCTTTTTTCAAATTTAAGATTTTATCATCACTGGTTATAAATGTGCTCAAACTGTAATTGTCCAGCTAATGCTCAAGTAATTTCTTAGTTAATAGCCTTATTATAGTTAAAAATTCTTTACCATTAATAATTTTTACAGATATTTCTTCATTGATTGTATTTGACATTTACAAGATCGGGTAAATTTTATAATTTATTGTGAACTTTCAATGTATGAATAAAAATGTTTGGAGCAGGAAAATTATTATTTTATAGCAACATATAAACAAACCGATCAACTTCTATAACAATGTGTAATGGTAAAACTCAAATACAACGGAATTTGTCGGTACAAAATCAAAGGATATAAATCCTACACAGGTTGGCACCAGCTAGGTGAATTCTAATGGTGAATTCTTTTGACAGGAGAGTATTTCGTCTCCGTGACCGAAGGGAACTAAATAATGGAGTTGGGAAAAATTATTAAAGAGCTGGAGGCAAATTGATTTTCGGGCATTATGCTTTAAAAGGTTATTAATTGCAGATTGGCAATTGGTAAAGAGCTGTAAGATTATGCCAAAGACTTGGAATGTGACTAATACCAAAGCAGTGTATGGTTTCTAGGATCAGGGCTGATAGACTACTTCAATCAGTGCAGTGGTCTTGAATGGGCTGACCCAGGGAAGATTGATTGGTCTTGATCGTGGTGGCATACAAGAAGATCAAAAAGTCAAGTGTTCATTTTCCAACAATGAAGTTTAAAGGAGCCAGTTGAGACCGGAACGACATCTGAGGACAAGTGGTGAATTCCAGACAGTAAATTACTTTATTTGTAACCTTTCTTCCGGTTTCCTTGTATTTCCAATTCTGAGTAGGGTTTTGTTTTCTAATCTGCGTTACGAGAAGCCCCTTAAACACGACACGAGAATAGATATCATGTTTGTAATTGTTGGTTTGTAAGTAATTATTTGTAAAAATTGTGTAGAGTTTATTGTTAATTGTAACAAAAGACCGGCTTAACATATAATTTGGTTAATAAATGGTATTATGTCGATTAATAAATGCGTTCCAATCCATTGCTACATAATATTCTTGATTTTATACAATTTAATCCTACGTATTTATCTAAAATGAATGTCAATTCTTCACTGAATTACTAACGATTAGGTTGTGAAGAATGTGATTTTTGTAGGTGAGCCTAACTTAGGTTTTCAGGACTGGAGGGATGTTGAATAGGGACATCGACTCGGACTCAGTGGTAGAGTGCCCGCGAGGATAGCGGGAGGTCCTGGGTACGGTGGACATTTTTCTATTCTTTTCTGTCAACTAAAGTAAATTGAAATTAGTATTTGACTCCTCCGCGTGAATTTAATATGGGCATTGGACGATTAAAAGCTGTTGTAAATACTGTAATGATAACTCCTGGTGGTGGGAAGGGGAATTGAATTTAATTTACTTAATTTAGTTTATCTTCTTCTTCCAATGGCTCAACAGTCCTCTTGAAGACCTAGGCCTATCGAGGCGCCTGCGGGATGTCATCCGGCGTGACACATTCCGAATTTGGGGTGATACATGGTCAGTGTATCAATTCCCCAGCAGCCTTAATCCCGGTCCTCGCGACCATGACGACACTAACATCCAAGCCCATGCCAGGATTCGAACCCGGAACCCCTGAGTTGTGAGGCAGCAACGCTAGCCACTACACCACAGGAGGTTGGCTAATTTAATTTATATTAATGGGGATTTATTATTGAAAATAAAAGAGACTAAACTATACTTAAAATTCTGAGTTTAATATAAATAAAATATTTTAGCAAAAGCATAAATGGTATTTACAAAATTTCAAAGAAAAAATTATTAAAACAATTCATTTGTAAGAGACTTTTATATCAGGGTTCTCAGTGGGGTGAATTAAGAAGCAATTTAGATTTCTAATTGCAATGGCAAATGCGAACTCTTTGTCTAATTCAAAAACAACGATACCCGCGAAGTATCTTCATCTGCATCCCGGTCTGCGTCGATGAAGTTGATGACTGGTGACTTCATCAGGGGATAACTTCTGTTCATCACCGCCTGGGCTGGATCTCGTGGACAAATCTGGTGGCTAACAGTTTGGTTTTAGGTCAGAATTAGCCGGCCTCTCTCCTCTCAGCGGCTAAAAATTTAACTTTTTCATGGACTGTCTCCCGTCTCCCAACACCTTCTCTCTCCCGTCTACCAACACTTTATCTCCCGTCTCCCTAACACTTTCTGTCTTCTTCTCCAAAAATTCTTTCCCTCGTAACATCGGAGGGAAGCTACATAATTTCAAACCACCAATCTGATGTTATGCTCAAAAGACTTTTATTGACTTGCTTTTTGACAATTGCAGCCCATAGGAAAACTTTCCACTGCTGGGCATAAATACAGCATGTGTTATGCGTTTTTCCGTGAGATTCCAAATTCTCCAAGGAACTATCGTTTTCTCCAGAATCTGCCCCCTAATTATTTACGACGACCCCTCTTTTTTTGTGAATAGGCTTTCTCTTGCACATTCAACGGGAAGGCTCATTCTTTTGTCCCAACTAATGCGAGTTACCACCTACGAAATCTCGGTGGGAAACAGATGCACAGGATTAAATTTTCAACTCGTGTATTTGATACATTACTATATCATTATCAATAATATGTTGGTTATACAGATGAGAATTAATTCTTGTCACAGTGGAAGTCTGAAAATTTTGAAGGAGAATGATCCATTATAAATCGTGTAGATTATAATTTCTATGACGAAAAAAGACAAATAAACATCAATAGTAATAATAGATATGAAGGTATCTTAATTCTTTCCAGTTATCTATTAGTCCCACATAAGTAACTGTAAAGGTAAAGCAACCACTTGCCATCTTAAAATAATTCATCTAACAATAATTTATGCATAATTGTACATGTTTAGTCACCCCCAGGAATATTTTTCTTTAACGAAGTGGGTAGAATTAAAATAATGATAAGTATTACAGTTCAAAAAAGGTATTTGTTCAATGCAGTTTATTAATAGTATTATCGATTATGGCTTAATACACGATGTCGGATTCTATGGTCTAGTAGTTAGCGTAAGTGCCACGCATCATAAAGATTATGGGTTCGATTCCTAGATGATGTGTGTCAGTTTGAGAAACCCATACAAAGGAAGTAAGATACTCATAAAAATAGCAGTAAGTCACTTCAGACAAAGCAGATAATGAGACGCAAAACGTAATAAAAAAATATTTTATATACTGTAATACCACTTACACGTCAAATACTTCGTAGAAAAAAATAACATAAAAATATAATTACAGATTCCATATACTGTGTAATGTACAGCTAAATAATCCTTATTTGTTCAGTCAATTGGTTATAGATTTATACCATGTGGTGATTACATGTTTTTATAATGGCTTTACTGATCTTAAGAGACTAAATAGGGTTGAATGTATTTACAATTATAATGCTAACAATACTTATAATTCATTCTACAGGATCTCTTTTTATCAGACAACAGTGAAAATCTATGAGATGAAACGATTGTGGTTTTACTGGTGTCCAATATTAAAATTTATTGTTCTTATGTGCAGTTCACTTTATGAAATTAATGTTTCCTCTAGCAAACAATGGCAGAACCCTGCGTCACGTTATCTGGTGATGGAATTACTTTCGCATTTCGTTCAACGGTTCGTGAAATCGTGGCAGCTGTTTGCTCGAAGGGAAAATTGAGTGTTCGGCCATGAGAGATCGATCTTCCAAAGTGAAAATGGTGAAACGGAATCCAGGCAACGCTTCCTGCCTTCAAGAGGGTAGATCAGAAATCAGATAGCTCTTGTTCTGTAAACTTCTTACTTATCTCTCAAAAACATACCCTTATTTTCCTTGTGAAATGTAATAAATAATATGTCACACGCTACAAATTGTAATATGAAAATTCGAACTCAATGGAAATATATATTAGTTTTCTTCTTATCCAAAACTTAGAATTTTTTTGATGTTCAGCGTTAAATAATAATTTGTAATATTCCTGGTGAAAATTTATTTAGATTTACGTATAGTGAAGTGTTATTCTAAGGAAGTTTTTTCCGGAAAATGTATCGTGTATGTATAGATTGATTAAAACTCCGAAGATTGGACTCTTAATGGCGGAATCTATTTTCTGTCACAGCGATTCGCATTCGAATCAACACAGAGTACAAAACGGATATTGATTATTGAATTCTAAAAGGGCGCTTATTTTTCGTAGCCACGAGTGCACGCATGTTAAAATGGTGGGAAAATATACCATAAGCATTATCACAAAGATGCATGTGTGTACTGCGAATAATTAGACGTGGAAATATTTTGGATACAGTAACAGAATAAATATTGAAGATCGTAGAAAAAGGCACTTACCGACCTCCGGTGGTCTAGTAGCTAGCATCGCAGCCTCACAATACACAGGTTCCGGATTCCAATCTTGGCATGGGTTTGGTTGGGTTTGTCGTCACAGTCACGGCGACTGCTGGTGAATCGTTACGCTGAACACGTATCACTCCAAATTCGGAATGTGTCATTTAAGATGACAGTCGGCAGTCGACATTGTAGGACGAGGCCCTGAATGGGCTGCAGAGCCAAAAGGAAGAATTAAAAGGCACTTAGAAACAAACCATTAAAATAAGACATACCCAATCCTTTTTACGTGTCAAACAGAAGAAATGTCATTTTCTGGACCAAGTTTATAATATATGGTTTCTTAGTGATCCTCAGCAAAATTTCACTGAAAATGTCGTATTTAATTACAAGTATTTGTAATTATTATGTTTGTTGGATTTTGAAATAACTCATATTAATGTTTTCTGATTTACGTTTAAATATAAATGAGCGCGTTTGAGATAATTGATATTGATGTACAAAAGCTAGACCTGACTTGTATTGATATGGAAATGTGGTTAACGCCTTTTCGAACTGAAGTGGCGTTATACCAGTGTTACAATGAAGCATTCGTTTGTTCAATCACTTCAAATCTGATACTTATTTGGATTTTCTCATCACATTCTTCCTTTCTACTTTATTTATGTTTAGTACTAATATGTAGATGTTTTCTTCTGCGTCCAGTAAGTAACTAGACATTAATATTACGTTATTTTCAAGTAAGGACTTTTCTTAATGTATGACTTTATAAAGATATATTTAAAAATTAATTTGAATATAGCGCGTTATGTCATTGTGAATATGAAATTTATTGATACAAGCGAACTTGTTCATATCTTAAGGTCTAAATCTGTGCTCAGGCAAGATTAGTTATTGAAAACACTCGTACTGTGGAACGTACTTAAGCAGCAACCCGAAATAGGACCCTCAAGTCGGCTACGTGACTGGGAAGGCGTGGGAATCATTACATCTCGTAACGAAGCTCTAAAACACGTGAAGTTTCTGTGGATCTCTTGCCCTTCTTATATTACAGAACGCTTGTGGCAGTTGCGTTCTTCAGAAAATATCAGATCTATTATTTCGAAAATATTGTATGAAAGAACAACAAAATTGTAAGGTTAGGTTTTGAACAAAGAAACAATTAAGCTTGAAATAATATTTTGATATGAGTATTTACTACCGCAATAGAACGTATAACGTTTGTCACAGTCATAAGCTAACCCAAAAAATAAAATTTAAGTGTCTGAATGAGGTTTGTTTGAAATAGGTTCCGAAATGACTGAACGAATTTCAATGACAATTTCAGGGATTGTTGTTGTGGTATTCAGGCCTAAGACTGGTCTGATGCAACTCTCTATCTAACTATCCTTTGCAAGCCTTTTCATATCTTCATAGCTACCATATCCTCCCTAATCTGATTAGCGTATTCCATCAGTGGCCTCCGTATTCTGATCATACCCCACACACTTCCCTCTAATGATAATTTTACAAGACCCTCATATACCTTAAACGTGGCCTGCTAATTTATCCATTATTTTGGTCAAAAAAATTGTTCTCTCTTCCACTATTCTGCTTAGACCTCCCTGTAACTAAGTCTATACACCAATCTAATTTTTAGCATTCTTCTGTTGCTCCACATTTAGAAAGCTTCTATTCTTTTCATTCCTGCAACTTTTATCGCCCACGTTTCACGCCCATATAACGTAATACTCCATAAGAACACTTTTAGTAATTAATTCCTAATATTGCCTTCCTTGCCTGTGCTATCCTACTCTTTATGTCTACTATACGTCTACCATGCAGAATTCCTTAACCCCCTTCAAAATATCCATTCCCAATCCAACACTCTTATTCCACTATTTCCCATACTACACTCCATCACCCTGGTTTTCTCTCCATTAATCCTCATGTTGTACTCTTCCTCCAGGATTACGTTCACGTCATTAATTATGGTTTTCCAGTCTTCTTCTGGCTATCCTAATGCCAGAATATCATGGGAAAACATTAGGGTGTTTGATTTATTCTCTTTGAATTTTGATTAATTAGGGTTTAAAACAGGAATTTTAACAAATTTTGGTCTGTCAGCTTCTGGGAGTACATTATTTTTAACGCACCTGTAGGAAGTGGAAAAACATTTCTAATTAACCTTATACATCAAATATACGAGTGAATAAAATAGTTGCCGTTCCCGTAGCATCATCAGGTATAGCGGCTACACTAATCTCAGGTGAAAAAACAGCGCTTTCAATATTTAAAATACCCATGGAAGCGGAGCGTGTAAAAATCCCAGTATGCAATATTTCCGAGAACAGTAACAAAAAGTCAAAGTGATACAAGAGAGTATATTTATTGTTTGGGAAGAAGTGACAATAGGCCCTTCGACTGTGAAACAACTTTATTGTCTGCGGAATTTAGACAGACATTGCCGGTTGTCTCAAGGAGAAGACGAGATTAACGCATGAATTAAACGTTTGGTATTTATAGAGACAGATTGAGAAACTTCATTGAACCGAAAATATATGAGCAAGAGCAGCAAAATTTTGTAAATTTGTTCAGTTAAAACATATTTACTTTTCAATTAGTTGATATTAACATTAGCGATAATTCAACGACTTTTCGTTGAAATGTATCATTCGAAAGCGGTACGTATAGTTTCCATTTTACTGCCTTATGTAGGATGTAGGCATTCAGATCATATGCATATCAGAGATGGTTTGATAAATGTTTCGGCGATAGAGTGATTCTTAATGCCACTAAGTATGGAGACTCCACTAGAGAATTGTCGACTAGTAAACATTTCTTAGAAGAAGGTATTTAAATTATTTAAAAAGTAAAAGCCTTGAATTTATAGATCAATGGCTTTTATTGCAAAGCAGAATGCTTAGTTTTTAAATGTTGCGTTAATATAGGTGGCTTCGTACAATCATTCGATAAGACGCCTATGCAAATAACGCATTGTGGCTGATTTATTAAGAAATCTTCTATGTTCCGATACCTAATAATATTAATTACGTGTCGCGGACTACTACATTTTGGCTTGTGGACCACCGGCTGAGAAACATTACACGTTTTCTCAAGTGGGTGAAGGATGTAAAAAGCACGATATAAAGACTCGCGAGGTTACTTGTTCTTTCACATATCTGTTTAATTTCGGTTAACAGGCTACATGAGGGTGATCCTGAAACAGGCAACTCCCTTTTAATAGCATAGGAAAGGCATTGAAAAGGGGGGAGGACGCCGAAGGTAGAGATAGGTAGCCAATGGCTGATTATGGCCCCCGGGCTATAGCTTGAGGATCATACATGGTGTTACATCTAAAGAGATGCAGGGATAACCCTTGAAAACCTGTATCAGGTAGGTCGGACTATTAGGTACTATTCTCACTCCCTTCCGAATGACAGAGATGAGTTTACTGCGAGGTTGCAGCATTCCCGTTTCCGTGTCTCAATTTTTAGGAGGCAGTTGGCCGACTGATCCAATGGGATCAGCAAACAACTCTTACCATATGTCCAAGGTCTTCGATTATATTACACACACCTCCTAAAATACGTGCCTCGGCATGAAATAAATTTGAAAAACCAAGAGAGAGTACGAGAATTTTTGCTGTTTGAGATTCTTAATGCCACTAAGTATAAAGACTCCACTAGAGAAAACCGACTTTTTTTTGCATGGCTCTATCAATACAAATTTTATTTCATAAATACAATTTCATTGAATGATAGAACTGTCAGTCTCTCCAATTCAGAGGCATTCCCGACAGCAATCCAGTGAGCCGCATTGTCAATCTGTCAATCTATGGAGAAATATCTGCGAGAGAAAATTCCCCCTTGCTTGCATGTGGGTATGTTAGAAGTACCACGAGCATGCACCAAACGGGAAAAATTCATGTCCCATAGCTCTTTGGGAGAGAGCGAGAAGGAAAACAAACTACTAGACTGGACGGGGCAGAAGAATCCCTGCATATCTTAAAAAAATATTTATGAAGAACGCCAAGGTATTGCAAACAAAACATGCAATTTATTCCTTCATAACATTACTTATAAAATTCAATTCAAATTACTCATTTTTCTTTTAATAATAATTTCTAGGAAAGTCATTAATTAAAGAAAATATAATAGCTAATTTTTTAAGCATATTTGAATGGTAACTAATTTTTTATGGCTACGTGAGGGTGATCCTGAAACAGGCAACTCCCCTTTAATAGCATAGGAAGGAAATTGAAAAGGGGGGATGCGGAAGGTAGAGCAAGGTAGCCAAGGGTTATATTTTAAAGATCCTACCCGGTGTTTCACCTAAAGAGACACAGGGAAAACCCTAGAAAACCTGCATCAGCTAGGTCGAGCATTGGGTACTTTTCTCACGCCCTTCCGAATGACGGGAGACAAGTTTGCTGTGTTGTCGCAGCATTCCCTTCTCCGTATCTCCACCAGTTATAGGAGGCAGTTGGCATACTGATCCAATGGGATCAGCGGACAACCCTTGCCTTATGCCCAAGGTCTTCGACCCCAGTACATATACCTCCTAAGTTGTCTCGGTATGTGAGAACTTTGAAGAAAAATAAACAGAGAGAGTACGAGGCATTCCCGACATAATCAGGTAAGCCCCGCAGTCACTCTGGAGAGAAAAGTCTACGAGAAAAACTCCCACAGGCACTCTTGTAACTTAATTTTTTTTATTGGGTATACAGACTACATGAGTGTGATCCTGAAACAGGGAATTAAAAAGGGGGGATGCGGAAGGTAGAGCAAGGTTGACTAGGGTCCCCGGGCTATAGTTTAAGGATTCTACTCGTTGTTTTACGTAAAGAGATACAGGGTGAACCTGCATCTTGTAAACAAATCTTTTATATATTTTATATGATTAAAGAATGAGGTTATAAAATTAAATCATGACAGAAAAATCTGATTTGGTCGTACATTCATTTCTTAATGAGATAATCAGATCAGAAAACTTTAATGGCTGCCTTTAAGGTCACATTTACTCCTAAGCACCAAGGTTCTGATTGAATAGAAATATTAACGATGGAATATTTTGTACAATGGATTGCATTAATTTTTAAAAAATATTATCATTTGGTTTAATTGTAATTATAAGGTTCATTTTATATGTATCTAAACTTTAATATTCATATATGCTATTAATCATTCAAGACGGATGTATTGTTTGTGTCGCTAATACGAAGAGTAAAATAGGAAAATAAAATCTCGAGAAGTTTACTTGATGTAAGATCTTAAGATATAATTTTCAATCGCATGCATAAGAACGCGAGATGATCCTAAATTCATAAAGTAAAACGGAAGAAGACTGCTACAAATTGTGGTTTTCAACGAAAAATTTGTCATTGATTCTTAACATGAATATATTTTTGCACTAGCGTGAATACAGAAAATTATCCTGTTCACATGAATGTTAAATCTCTGGGCGGCGAGGAAAGCTATCTCATATTGATTTGACCAATAAATAAGCAATACCATTCGCATTGTGTTGTTCCACATTATCGTGGTGCAACATCCGGCCTGTTGTTCTGAAATATGTTCTAGAAGAATTTTCATAGCCCATAATTTCTCATGTTTTGAGGCGAAAGCAAAATTTGAATTCACTGTATTGATCATCGCACGTTAGCATTATTGTTGCAGTAGTAGTTAAGTTTCGAGTAGAACGGCTTTCACTTGCGTTTCTCTGGAGTCCGAACAATGAAACTGTAACATATATATTTTATATAATCTATTCAAAGAAAATAAATTCGTATTTCATTTATGCGAGTAAAAAATATTGTCGGCTTTGATCAGCTGTATTAATAAAGACAAGATGTCTTTTAGTTTAAATATCATTATTGTTAACATGATAAGGTCCGGTCCATATCCAGGCAGATTATATATATATATATATATATATATATATATATAATATTTTACTGTATGCTTCTAGTCTTATTGATAACTTAATTTAAACTGACAGACATTAATGATTATTAGATCTATATATCTACTAGTCAGCAGAGACCCCTTTTCAATTCCCTTCCTATGCTATAAA
This sequence comes from Eucriotettix oculatus, assembly GCA_034510155.1. Lineage (NCBI taxonomy): Eukaryota > Metazoa > Arthropoda > Insecta > Orthoptera > Tetrigidae > Eucriotettix > Eucriotettix oculatus. The sequence goes on along the minus strand of CM067376.1, from coordinate 132,475,375 downwards.
ACGGGAACTGCCTGTTTCAGGATAAACCTCATGTAACCTATTCCCAAAAAAGGCATATCTTGGTCAGGCTTTTCCCTTATCGAAGACTGCCTGTGGGACCTTTCTCTCGCAGGCATTTCTGCCTAGATTAATTGCGGGGCTCACTTTTGGAAATGCCTTTTACTCTGTTTTTTTTTCATGGTTCTCACATACCCAGACACCGTTATCTATTTTGTAAGGTGTATGTACTGGGGTCGACGACCTTGGGCTTACGGTAGGAATTGTCCGCTGAACCCATAGTATCAGTCGGGCGTAAACACGGAGAAGGGAATGCTGCGACTCCACAGCAAACTCGTCTCCCGTCATTCAGAAGGGCGTGATAATAGTACCCAAAAGCGCGATTTATCAGATGCACGTTTTCGTTCATCTATTTAGATCGAACTCCGAGGAGGAACCTTCAACTATAGCTCGGGGGCCCTAGTCAACCCTTGACTACCTTGATCTACCTTCCGCCTCCCAACTTCCTATGATATTAAAGTAGATCAATCTCACGTAGCCTGTTAATCAAAAAAAGGCGTATCTTTGTGTCCCGACTAAATCGTATCTTTAACCCCTTCCCTGTCTCGGACGAGTTATCTCGTCCTTAGCGGTCTTGCAAATACTGACGCGCCAGAGTTAATTCGTTCTATGTCAATTTTTGTTCTTCTTCCTTGTTCTCGACGAGATATCCCGTACATTCATAGAATTTCCTAGTTTTGTTACGAACGTGTGTGTCTTCTTCACAACGCATGATTAGGTTTACATTTTTAGATTTCTAAAAGCTTCACCAAATTTTCGTAATTTTTATGTTTCGAAATGGATGCTATTTTTTAAATATAATTTGCAATGATCAAAGATATATATTTGAAGCATTTTATAAATAACTACGATGCCTTCTTACACTGTTTTTATCAATATTTGGTGGAGTCTAACGGAGCTGGTAGGCGAGTTCGTGCCATTTTGATACTCTGAGGGTTGCGCGTTCGAATATTGCTATCGGAAAGGATGTTGTAATGTCTGTATTCAGTGAAGAAATTTATATGAAACATTTTATAAATACTAGCATCAAAATCTTTGTTCCTTACTCTTTGGTATAGTAGACGGAGCCACTTAAATGAATTACGCTCCGGAGGTCGCGCGTTCGAAACTCATTTCTATAAACTGTCAGAGTAGTCGGGAACCACCTGGTAATGATCTTGTTCAGTAAAATGTCATATTAATACCAAAAAGATAACTACAGCTTTTTATTGTCAATAATTTTTATGACTATATTTATTGTGCAATATTTAATTTTTATGCAAAATTATGTGTAAATTTAAAAAAATAGAAATAATAAGAAAATATTTCAAAATAAATAACGTTGTAAAACACTTAAATGAATATATTTTATTTAATATTTACCGGTAAGTAATTAAAAAACTTAATAAAATAATGACTATTTTTTGTCATGTTTGTTGAAAAATATTCGTCAGTGAAGGCGTTAAAAGCTGCGAACTTTTATGATCCAGGCTACGTACAATATAAGCAATTTGTTAACAAAGAATTATTTTTGAAAAAAAAAGCACCCAACTATTTTTCGTCTCCTAAGAATCTTTTACAATTTTTTTTAAATATTCTGAAAAAATATTCTTATATATATATATATATATATATATAAAATCAAATCTTATGAATTTTATTTAAATTTACACTGGTAAAATTGTTGGGTTTTCCGACTTATCATGGAATGAACCAATAGTATATACCAAACTCACGTGCTAATTGCCCCTGGTAAATAAATTACTGACGTATTTCATCATTGACAACATCCGAAAGCTGATTCTTTTATGCGTTGTCAGTTATTGTAACGAAAATTATCTACGTAGCATGGACAGCGGATGTTGGTTGATATGTCAATCAAAGTGCTCAGAAAATAACGACGAGAGAGGTGCTATGTTTACAAGCCGCCATGGATTGACGTCTCCTCCCTATATTACGCACAAACACTAAAATGGTTCGTACAGGCTGTTTGTATTTATGTCCCTCAAAATTGAAAAGAAATAAATAATCATTTTTTGTTACGTAAAATTTTATAAAATAGCGACATTTTGTATTTAAGTATTATATATTTCAGTTATTACGCTATCGATCACAAGGCTGTATATATTAAATTGCACTTGGCAAAGTTCGTAGTTCAAGATGATTTTAAGTATTTTTAATTTTATTCAGTGACTTAAAAAATGTGTACACCACTAATTTAAAGGTTTTCACTTCGGGAATCATGGCATATTTACATGACGCAAGAGATCAGCATCACCAAGCCTCGAGTTTTTAAAAGTTTCCACGTCAACGTGAAACACACCAAAGGCGGCGATTGACTTATAACAAACCGTTGTGATATAAATGTTGTAATACAAGCAATAGTCGACCAGTTCAGGGTAGCGAGCAATGAACGGAGCTGCTCGGCTCGACACTAAGTGCTCCACTTGGCTGTCCCTTTGACTGATACATTAAATGTTAGTGCAGTTTCCACCCCGATCGCTAGGTGTGTATGAGAGGGCAGTCATTTGAACAACGCCAATGCGAGTGGTCGAAGCTAATTAGTGCTTTTAAATTATTAAAAGCGGAGTTGTATTGAGACTAATTCTGTCTTTCATCAAATGTTATCAAACAAAGACAATACTGTCGACATCTATGGTCTAGTGGCTAGCATCTCTGCACTGCCGCTAATTACCTAGCATCTGATGCGACTACAAACAAACACGAAAAAAATACAATACTATGCGTTCTTCAGGATCCACATTGTAATATAAAATGAGCAAAACATGATGTTAGCAGCCGAAATCGAAATATCAACAGAGCAATGTAAGAATAAAATTACAAGACTTCTTGTTTCTTTCATAAGAGAAAAAAACAAAAAACTGGAAAAGTCAGATACAAGTAAGTAATTCTTTGCTGTCAAGAAATAAAATTATTCGTTATTATTGTTCAGACGCTACATAGTAATAGATTAAGGTCAAGAGACCAAAGTTTAAATGCATATTGTAACACAATACGTTGGGCGGAAAGCGTATGCCCGCAGCTTTATCAGTATTGAAAATTTATAAAGGTTCAGGTTGGGGTTCACATTAAAGATAAATGATTCCAAATGAGAAGTATGCCGTGGGAAAACAGGTACAACAATGAATACAAGAATCCTTAAGAATAATTTAATTGTATTATTCAGTATTTTAATTACACCCGTTAAAATTTCGTATTCGCTTGAGAATGAAAGAAAAGAAATATTTGAACTTGAATTCGTGAAAAGAAACAATCAAAAAATCGTTTGCTCAATGAAACAGACAATACATTACTACTCGATGTTCGGCAAACCACGTGGACGCGCTCAGTAGCACTGGCCGTCAGCTGTCCGTTCTCGCAGATAGTGGACAGTTCGGTGCTAAGTGACCATTTTCTATTTTTATGAAATTTTGACTGATTGTACTATAAGTCTTCATTAGACATATGCAAAATGTCAGTTTGAAATGTATATTGGCTGAGATACGGCCTTTTTCGTCGTAACCTGCAACAGCAGGGGGTGCTTCAGAGTTTCAAAGAAGATATCAAGAGTAGAATAATATAGAAAAGAGAAAGACACAATATACAAGATAAATGGACACTTTTGAAATGACTAAAGCAGCAGAAGAACAGCTCAATCCAATAGGAAAGCATGGATAACCCAAGAAATGATAAAAATGAAAGGCGTAAATATAAAAACGCGAAAGATGCAAATGGTAAAGAGCAGTACAAACGCTTGAAGCATAAGATAGGAAATGCAAATCAGCCAAAGAGGCTTGGCTACAAGAGAAATGCAAAGCTGTTGAATATTTCATGGTGAAAGGAAAAACAGATGCAGCTTATTGGAAAATCATAGAAACATTTTGCGAGAAGAAAAATATTAGCAAGAACATCAGGAGAGCGGATGGGAAACCAATTCTGGATAAAGAAGAAAAAGCAGAAAGATGGAAGGAATATCTAGAAGGTTGTATCATGGTGAAAATCTAGATCAGTCAGTAATATAAGAAGAAGAGGACGTGGATGATGAAGAGTTGGTGGACAAAATTATAAGGTCCGAGATTGACAGACCTGAGCAATTGTAAAGCGCCAGGAATTGATAACATTCCAGCAGAGCTGATAAGATCATCGGGCGAAGAAGCAATATCACGGCTATTCAGGATAGTTTGCAAAATCTACGAAACAGGAAGAATCCCAGAAGATTTTAGTAAAAAAATAATTATACCCATACCAAATAAAACTGGGGCTGATAGATGCGAACAGCACAGGACAATTAGTTTTGTATCCCCTGCATGCAAAAATAAACAAAAAATGTATATAGGAGGATGGAACGTCAAATAGAATGCGAGTTAGTAGACGATCAAATTTGTTTTTGGAAGAATGTAGGGACAAGAGAAGCAATATTAACTTCACGACTAATTTTAGAAGACAGGATAAGAAAAAACCGGTCTTCGTTCATGGTATTTGAAGATTTAGAAAAAGCGTTTGATAATTTGAACTGAAATAAACTATTAAGGATTTTGAAGAGCACTGAAATAAAATATCGAGAAAGGATGCTTATGCATAACCTCCACAACAGGCAGTCAGCAGTAATTAGCATAGAAGGTGAAGAAAATAAAGCTGTAATCAAGAAAGGAGTAAGTCAATGATGCAGTCTGTCACCCATGCTGTTTAACTTATGTATAGAACAGGCGATGAAGAATGTTAAAACGGAATATGGGAACGGAATCACACTGCAAGGAGAAGAAATTAAAATCTTATGCTGTTCCGACGATATTGTGGTATTCGGGGAATCAGAAGATTGGAAACCATAATAAATGGCATGAATGGAGTCCTGGAGAAAGAGTTCAATATGAGGACTAATAGAGGGAAAACCAAGGTAATGGGGTGTAGTTTGGGAAACAGAGGAATAACAAAGGGTGTTAGATTGGGAAGGGATATTTTGGCGGAAGTTAAGGAATTATGCTATTTGGGTAACATAATAACTAGGGAAGGTAGAAGTATAGTAGACATAAAGAGTAGGATAGCAGAGGCAAGGAAGGCTTCGCTAAAAAGTGGAATTTACTTACGGTTAATATAAGTGTGAATATTTGGAAATCGTTGCTAAAAATGTTTATATGGAGCGTGGCGTTATATGGGTGCGAAATGTGGACGATAGGAGCGCCGGTAAGGAAAAAAATAGAAACCTTTGAAAAGTGGCGCTATAGGTCAATGTTGAAAATCAGATGGGTGGAAAGAGTAACTAACGAGGAAGTTCTAAACAGAATAGGAGAAAAGCAAATAATATGGAGGACGTTGAACAAGAGAAGGAAATAGATCAATAGGCCACGTTTTAAGGCACGAAGGTCTTGCAAAATAAGCTTTAGGGGGAAGTGTGTGGGGTAAGAATAAAAGAGTGAGGACAAGGATGGAATACGCTAAGCAGATCAGGGAGGATGTGGGTTGTGCTAGTTATGAGGAAATGAAAAGGCTTGCAATAGACAGACCAGTCTTGGGACTGAATTCCACAACAGATTCAGTTCAAGTACCAACATACGATGCACTGGGTTATACGTTTCAAAAACGTTTGAAGTTATTAATTAAATATTAGAATGGTAGGGGACGACCTAAAACGGAAAGTTTGGCTCGTCCTCTTCTAGACAAAAAGTGAAACTCGGATATTAACAAACCTGCGCCCGTATTTTCATGTTATATTGAAAATTTCGTCATTTGCGGTCTGTATATTTACTTGTCCGGTTTCTCCACCAGTAATTCTGGAAAGTAAAGCACGATTGTCTGGAACTGAAATAAGTTGTAGATGATAGTAATAATTAACCAAATTTGACTAATTGATGAGTAGAAAGTGTTCAGAGAGTACAAGTTTACCCACCTGAAGATGAGGTATGTGTCAGAGTGCAAGACTGAATGAAGCTCTCTCGCTTGACTAGCGGCGTATTTCCTCCGTAACCTGGCTGCCTACAAAGCCGTACTGCCATTAATCCAAACACAACAGGGTCTGGCCCGGCGGAGCATTGTTCGCCGAAACGTGGTAATTCCCCGATAATTATCCCATTAGCAGCTAACGCCATGTCTCCTGCCAATCACTCAACTCTTTTTCGCATTCAAGTAAGAAAACAATCATTCACGTTACTGTAGAACTAAAAGATGGAAATTATAACGATGACATAGTAACTAACTATAGTTCGTAACAAACTATATCCAAACTTGAGCAATAGTTTTTAACTTTATCATTGACATGATATAAATATTTTTGTGTGTGTGTAACAGGCTACATGGGGGTGATCTTGAAATTGGCCACTCTCCTTCAATAGTATTGTAAAATTATATTTTTGGTTTCTGAATTTATAAAGTCAGTTTGACTTGTTAAATTTAATTTTATTAAAGAAGTTAATATTTATATTTAAAACAGCATGAGACTATCAACTGGGTTTAATTGCGGGCCGTGTAGCAGAGAAAAGGTCCAGGCGCGTAAATACATACAGTTTCCCTTTTTTCCTTTCTCTCGTTAGCGGCAGTGGAGCAAGCAGCTGGAGTCCGCAGGTTCGCCCCTCGGAACTCGTAGGTCGTGATGTGCTGCCACGATCCCTGTTCGAGGACACCCTTCCTCGTAGTCGCACCTTGGCGTGGGAAGCTAGAGACGTAGACCAACTTCTTGGTTGATCCTTCCCCTAACTCAGATCATTTTTTTTGGGTAACAGGCTACATGAGGGTGATCCTGAAGCAGGCAACTCCCCTTTAATAACATAGGAAGGGACTTGAAAAGGGGGGATGTGGAAGGTAGAGCAAGGTAGCCCAGGGTTGACTAGGGCCCCCAGGCTATAGTGTAAGGATCCTACCCGGTGTTTCACCTAAAGGTGATGCAGGGAAAAACCCTAGAAAACCTGCATCAGGTAGGTCGGGCTAGAGGGTACTACTCCTGCGCCCTTCTGATGACGGGAGACTGGATTGCTGAGGGAACGCAACAAACCCGCCTCTGTGCCTTGTTCAGTATTGAGATGCAGTGGCCGACTGGTCCAATAGGATCAGCGAACAACTCTTACCGTATGCCGAAGGTCTTCGACCCCTGTACATACACCTCTCAAACTGCCCAAGATCGTCTCAGCCTGCAGGAGTCTTAAATTAGCTACCTTGGCCATGGACCAAGGGGGTAGGGAAAGAGGAAAACCAGGAAGGAGAAAGTCAACCTCCACCTGGCTCTCACTCATTTCCCAGCAGGATATCCTCCTGCTTCTTATCCGTTCTATTCCGTCCTAACTCAGATCATCGCAGACTCCCCTTTTTGTCTCAATTTCCCCTGACGTTGCTTCTAGGACCCTCCTTTTGGTATGCCACGTGATCATGACATCCAATTGCACGTCGGGACATTTGCCGCCATTCCTAGGGTTCCTAGAAGGTTCTGCAGGTCAATGACTTTCCCTGCAGACTCAGGTCATCTCACTAATCCTCCCGGGGTGAAAAACATCACGATTTTCGTTGGAATGCAGCCCTACGGACTCTCGCTTGCTTGACCGCCAGAACGAAAGTTACGCTCATTACAGTATAGGAAGGGAATTGAAAGGGGGGGTGTGGACGGTAGAGCAACGTAGCCATGGGTTGACTAGGACCCCTGGCTATAGTTTGAGGCGTTTCACCTAAAAGAGATGAAGGAAACCCCTAGAAAACAAGCATCGGGCTAGTGGGTAGTATTCTCATGCCCTTACGAATGTCTTTACCAGTTTTAGGAGGCAGTTGGCCGACTGATCCACTGGGATCAGCGGACAACTCTTACCGTATGCCCAAGGTCTTCAACCCTAGTACTTACACCACCTAAAATATATGAAGGTGCTTCAGCTGAGGAGAGATATTATCGGATTGTGTAGACATAAAGCTATCACATCTTCTGTAATGTGCAACATAACGAAGATCTATCCTTATCTTATTACTTAGAACTTAACAATTTTTAAATATATTAATATGTATGAAACAAAAATTAAATTTTCACCTTATGCAACTTATTTATCACAATTCTGTTCTGTTCATATGTGCTAATGTAATTTATGTTGGTCTCTAATGACTTTATAGTTGACGCGACCTAAAATAAATTACATTTAAAAAACTCTTTGTCCACTCTACCGCTTTTGCAACTACGTTTCTCACCAATTATACATTCTCCGTCGGAATTCCTTAACATTTTCCCCTTCTTTCTGGGTTGACACTTCAAAATTTTCATTATCTTCTTTAAAGTTTTTGCAGAAAATAATCTCGCTATTCCTTAATTGGTGTGCATTAATGAAAGTCACGCTCCGCAAGACGACTGAAGCCCTGACGCCTCTATTACCACTATATGCTGTGTTCCCCTCTTGCGTCTGCCCTACCACCCTTCGGCATTCCAGAACTATGGTCGATATCAGAGCCTCCCTATACGACTGTTATGTTCTGCCTAATTACATATTTGCATTAGTAAGCACCAAACGACTAAACCAAGTAAAATTCTCTCATTATAATGCAAGACATACTAAAATTGTAACTTACTCATCTTTTAAATGATAAGTAATTGTGACTCGGCTGTGGCGCATCCAGGGAAGTACCTTGAGGGCAATAGTATCATATATATATATATATTAATTTGTGAATAAAAACTTTTAACCCTTTTTAATTTGAAATAACAAAAATAGATATGCAGATGGAGTGAAGAACAATAATATATATTCATAATACGTGTAATAAATACATTAAATAAAAAATATATTCACTGTTTACGTAAATGTGACACTGCGTACAGATATCACTGAAGTATTATGAACACGCTAAATTAAATAAAACGTGCATGCATTGTACAAACATTGTGTATTTGTGCTTTATATATTAGTGAAATACAGATTGCTTATTGTTTATTATTGGCAGTTTGAAAAAGTGAGTACATTATGCTATTAGTACTTCGTTCCATTATGCCTCGACATTGAACATTGACGGGTGGGGCTGAAGGACAAAAAGGAAGGGAAATTTGTTCGGGTACAGATTATAATAGGCCAAATGCAAATTTATGTTATGTAAATAGTATACGAAACGATGAAATCATTTTGAAATATATATTTAAATGTCCACTGAATGTCATTCCAATGGCTTTTACTACATTTGATTGTGGATTGACTGATTTACAATGCAGACTTTGCAATAATATTCAGACTTAAAAATTTAATGAATCATGGTCGAATTTTTACAACCCACAGGAATACAAGAATATATTAATACGTGAAGAAAAAATAATTTACTCGTTTTTAAGCACATAGCGTGAACGGAGGAGTTTAAGATTTGGCATAGTTTAAGTATGATAAGACGAAAAAGATAAAATTTGTTTGATTTGTGTTATGAAGACAATAAATTAAATAAAAAAACATTACACGATTGAGCAGCAGCCAAAATGATAAAAACTTTACTATCCAAATGAGTGTTCGTTAGTGCAAAAAGCAGACCATGGAGGCCTTTCAAAGTCGACCATGGTGGCCAAATCATTAAATTAAATAAAATAAAACGTGCATACAATGTATATGTGCTTTATATATTGGAAAAATACAGCTTGCTCAATATACATGTTATGAAAACAAAGCTGTGTAGAAGGAATAATGTGAAATGAATTACTTTAGCCAATTCATTATTAATGGCTTCAAAAATGGAGCACTTTCAGGCATTCGCATTTGCTTTTGTTATACCTCAACATTGAACATTGACGGGTCGTGTACAAATAAAACAATGTTATGGTATTGTTTGGTACTTATTAATCAAATTGTGTTTCTTCAATGAAGAGACGATACGTTATACATACATTTATTGAAATACTTGCCTTAATACTTCAATTTTACGTAATGAGTAATAATACTAAAACCTTCATGGGTAAGTCACGAAAGTTGTTAGTTATTTTAATAACATAGATTTTCCCACAAGAAGCACACAAGTTTAAATCCAATATAAAGGGAAAAAATAATAAAAAAAGGTTTTGACGGAAAAATATATAATAATTTACTGCAAAATACAGTGAAAAGATACAAAGGAATGTTTAAAATTAAAAAATAATTCGTGAATCGGAAGTGACGACACGTAATCAAGGCGTGGCTAAAATAAATTAATTTCTGAAAGCGTCCACAGAACATCTGTAATAATGAGATAAAACATTAAAAGAAGCAGGCGTGTCTTCTCCTGAGTCGACAAATGTATAAACACAGATAAAGTTATTTATAGACTGGGATCTATTACACACGACAATTGGCAACAATTAAAACAGATAAAACAATAGAAAAGGGGACAAATAAATAAGATAAACGGACAAAAGTTATAAAAAAATATTATTGAATTGAAATTCAGAAAAATAAAAGAAGGTAGGAAGGACATTGCTAAAATTCGGAATAGGCAAAGTAAAATCTGAGTTAAATAGTAAAACGCACTATAAAGAAAATGATATAATTATGAATAAGATATTGCAAAGTCTTCGTCACCACCGGGGTCGTTTTATTGTTCATCCTTCATAGTAATTTTATTTACTCGATGGACCGACTATATATTATTAATTCATCTCTAATATGTTCCTGTTATTTTATTTTGTTGCCGACTAATACATTATACTAGTTTTCACCTCTAATTCCCTCGGTTCAGTTTTTAGGAACACCACTGCAGTTAATTACTCATACCATGTAAAATCTTAAATTAAATATAAATTCGGTTTTGTTAAGTAAAGTTTACGGTAGACGTTTTTGTCAAGTCTTGTCTTACTCCAACGAAATAAAATCCCTGGATCGATCAGGGGAGCGCACAATCTTGGCAGCGAAAGATTTTATCAAGAAGGATATATGGTTAACAAAGATTATAAGTCTGAGACCTGCAATATTACCTGTTCATGTCTGTAGCAGCTGCAGAGATGAGCAAACACAGGGCGCTGCGTCAGCTCCGCCGCGCGTGATCGCGCATGGAACCGCCTAATCAGGCGTCAAAGGAACACTCCCACAAATAACTAACGTCACCCAAAATCCACTCTCATAATTCTAAATTTCTCGTTTCATGTCGCTGCAATAATAAACAGGATTAAGTCTCGAAAGGAATAAAACTTCATTTTTGATCTTCACAATATTTCTGTTCAATCAACGATCATATCAACAACGATTCAGCGCTTGACAATTCTGTCGAATTTTTGTTTCGATAGCAAAGAAATCGTGTTTAATTGTTTGATTATACCCCGAAAAATAGCAAAAGCGAGAAGATTTTTGCATCAGTTGTAGAGTATCCAGTTACACGCGGATAGATAAATGTTATTAGAATAGATTCATTAGTTCCGTTAGTCCTGTCATAAGAAAATTGGAGATATATTTCCTGTGTGTCTGAACGTTAATTGTTTACATAGCTAATACATTAAAAATGTTGGGCGTAGAACGATAAGACATTTACTACAGTGAGTTTCTAATTATTGAAGGAGTGCCACGGTTCAGAATGTTTAGAACCAGGGACACGAAGGCTAATTGGTCCACGACCCTGTTCGTGATAAGCAACAATGTTTTTGATTGATGGTTAGGTAATGTATCGGACAGAAGCCTGTCTAGTTAATTGGTGGTCATGCACGAAAAAAAAAGAGATTGTAGAGTCTGGTATGTGCGACAGTGACAAGCAAGGTCGAATCAATCAAATCTTGCACTTCGTAAAAGTTTGCTGAGGTGGATTTGGCTGGGTCAAGATCTCAAACATCGGCGGAAGTAGGGTGGATGACTTCTCCAAAATTCAAAAAGTAGATGCTTTTGATCGGAGAGGATCTCTTCCCCGCCATATTAGATAATGGAGTGGAGAAATGATTAAAAAGGGATACAAATTGATTTTCGGACATTATGAATTAGACAATTGGGGGATGGAAATTGGCTGGTGTTGATTCTGATGATAGAGAATAGAAACTTTGAATGTGATTGATACAGAGAGAGTGTATGGTAGCTATGAGCAGGATTGCGGGACTATTTCAATCTGTGGAGTGGTCTTGGATTGGCTAGTACAGGGCGGATTGCTTCATCTTGTTCGTGGTGGCATATTATAAGATTAAATGAGCATTGAGTTCCAGGCAAAGCAGAAGACTCTGTTTATAAACTTACTTCCAATTTCCTTACGAAGCCAATTACAAGAAAGGCTTTCTTTTTAATTCTGCTTCTACGAGAAGGTCCTTAAATACGATGCGAGAATAGATCTCATGTTTTTAAGTAATTTTTTGTAAATATTGTATAATGTGTATAGTTAATTTCGAAAAAGTTGGCTGGGGTAAAAGTCAAAGCTTTATTACATTCATAGATAGAAAACACAATAATGTCTTAAATAATACATGAAAATACATACATGAAGAACACAGAAAACTAACACAACGAAATACAAGACAAATCAATTTTTTTTTGGTGGGGGGGGGGGGGGTTAACAGGCTACATGAGGGTGATCCTGAAACAGGCAACTCCCCTTTAATAGCATAGGAAGAGAATTAATTGAAAAGGGGTGGTGCGGAAGGTAGAGCAAGGTAGCCAAGGGTTGACTAGGGCCCCCGGGCTGTAGTTTAAGGATCCTACACGGTGTTTCACCTAGAGAGATGCAGGTAAAACCCTAGAAAACCTTCATCAGGTAGGTCGGACATTGGGTACTATTCTCACGACTTTCCGAATGACGGGAGATGAGCTTGCTGTGGTGTCGCAGCATTCCCTTCTCCGTGTCTTCACCAGTTTCAGGAGGCAGGAGGCATATTTACCAAATGAATTCACAACAAAGAAATTTGAAATATGTACTCAACTGTATTAGATTTAAATATAAACGTTGAATAAATAATAACAATTTTAAAAGTAATCAAATTCATGAGTTAACTTAAAATATTATTATTATAATTTAGTTACTATTTACTGTAGTATAACCACAATTGCTGTTCTAATATTTTTGGCCACTTTTACTTTGGGTGATAAGAAACTTCACTGCCTTAACAGTACTGATGAGTTCACGTTAGGTGATGTATGAGACAAGATGGAGACAGAAGCAAAATTAAGTATTACAATCACTTGATAATGTCAGTAGCTTTGTGAGGAATGGCAGATATGATCAGGAGTTTACTCACTGATTAATGAATTCATTAACTATGTAGTACACCACAAAATATTATATATCATACATATTTAAATTAATTATTAAATGCCTAAGACTGTTTTCTAGTAAATGTATTTATGTAAAATGCTAGATTGATAAAGTTTAAGCTGATGTTTGTCTGTTCTAAGACAAGTGATTTCTAGTTTCATACTACATTCAAGAACATATTTTCATTACGATTAACAAATTTTAATGTTTTCAAACTGGTTAAGTTAATTTAATATACCAAGTCTTTTAAAAAGCGCCTTAGAAGTTGCCGATTTAGTATTTCAAAAATATTAAAATTACGAGGATAAATTCTCAAATTACGACACCGAAATATAAACATCATATTACATCCAGGCAGAGATTGTGTCTACTTACTAACAATAGTCTTATGTGACTTAGAGGAAGAGTCTAATTTACCTCCATAAAACAATGGAAATATTAATTGGATGCATATACAACACGTTCTATTTTCATTATAAAGCAATAAATGAAAATACTTGGTAACATGTGTCTGTTTTGTTTGTAAAGGAAACTGAATATTTTCCATCATCAATTTTTTTAAAGCTACCCTATAACAGAAGAAAATATTTGAAAAATATTTAGGTTATCCAAAGTCCTTGAGACACACGCACGCGTTCTCTTTGTAAATAAAAAAAGTGACGTCGTTTAACACGACAATAAAATGAAGACTAAAGATAAATGATTAGTAGAATACTCGTATAATAAAAGTTATTGGATAATAACCTTATATTGAGAATTATTGGATGGAGAAAAATAAAATAGTATTTAGATATAAAGGATGAAGTGGCTATATCCTTCAGAGTGTCTATAAAGCGTGGTGGTCGTACAAGTCAGAACGTACGATTACGACTGTGTCAAATTTCTGTGATATTCTTCCTAGTAAAATAGAAGTTTCTTTTATTCATCATAAAACCGCTGATATATCGTGTCCATAAGACAATGTTTCTTTAAAGTATGACTCGTGAACTGAAAATCATTGGTTTTGTTTAAAAGCATTGACTTTCTGAAATGATACTACATGTGACAGAAAATAATCGGAATCGATATTAATTACTGAAAATATAAAAACGTGTGTACTAGCTGAACTTAATGAGAAAATAATGAAATAGCCCCTTAACAGCCAGAATTTAGCTATGAAGTAAATGCCACATATTTATTTATTCAATTTATCTCTTAATTTTTTCTTTTCATTTAGTATATCGTTATCGCTTTGTTATTGTTAATTATGCTGTTATTTTTTAGGTCTGTTGTTCGTTTTAAAGAACACAAAATTTAAATAGGCAGACATTGTAAAGAAAAATGAAACTGAAGAGTACTGATATTAGTGATATGGTAGGGAAGTATTAAATTTGAGATGTAGAAATGGTAGAAGCTGCAGGGGAGGAAAAAAAAACTAAGTTCGTCTTACGGGAAAGAACGATGTTTTAATAGTTCTCCGTACCTTCAGACTCATTTATAGTTATCTGAAATTGATATTGCATTGTTAAAATCCTGTTTTTGAATTTAAAGTATAGACCTTTCAGCGAAATACGTAGAATTATGGAAGATATTGAATTTTCATCAACGCCAACTCCATCCAGATGAACTTCCTACTTAAGATAATATCTCATTTTACGAAAATTTTCCTTTTTTTTCAATTTAGCTAAATCAATTGTTGGTATTTTGTTAGCCGGACCATGTTATGCTCAGTTGGTCAACTTTATTCAATGATGTTCTTATTAAATTTAGTTCTTTTGACTGACATATTACTAAAAATAATTTTATATTTGCTGTTAATTATATGTTGGTTTATCTACATAGTTTGGTTTGTAAAGTAATTATCTCACGGGCGACGGAGTCTATTATACCCTAAAACCTAACGACGTCTGCGAGAACAAATTTATATGAAGCAACTAGCTTGCAGAACTGTCTCAGAAGAAGTCGTCAACAATGAATTTCTCACCGATGGTCTATAATCTCGTACACGAAGGCGAGCTTCTCTCGCGAGCTGCTTGATCAATACCAACACAAGACGTCATTTCTCTCGTCTCCCTTGATCCCACGACTGGTCGTTTTAAAATCCACTTCGGCAAAATAGTGGCCATAAACCCTCCAAACCGTTACATCAATTGACTGCCAGATCCCACCTAATTCACCGTCAACGTTCCACAATACCTACTTATAAATTTATCCGAACCGTAATTGTTTTTCTTAAAAGTGAACCAATTTTCAGTCACAGAGCGACGCGCGCTGATGTTATTATATGCATAAATGCTCTTGTCACAACGAGTCCATGCGGTGGAAGCAATTGTCTCTTGGGCGGGATGCAATTAAAGGGAGATCCCGTCCCATCTGAGCTAATTAACATTCCGTAAGCAAGCTGCCGATACCGCAACAGATCAGATCAATACGACTCTCCTTGATTGAGGGAGCCAGTTGCCAACGACGTGAAACTAATTGCTAAACAAAAACGACTTTCCGCGCTCTATATTAAATGGCACAATATGTTTTCCGTATTTTCGGTAGAATTTTATTGTATATTGTCACCTCTTGAATCGAAATTTTTCTAGAAATAAGAATTTAATGTGAATGTTGCCACTATTATGAAATCATCTCTTTAACAGCGAATACATATTTAAATCGAAATATAGCTAAAATTATTTAAGTGCCCTATCACCGCCGAACTTTTAAAGAGTTCCTGATATTAAATATTATGGGTCTTTCTTGGTATGTCAAATAGTCCATGCTTTTGGTTAAATGAAATGAAAATTGCTCTCCTTAACAGAACCATTACACTTGACAAATTATTTCCTGTGACCCTAGACATATCCTACATACCGATTATCATTTTTCTCTCACAATTTATGAATTCGTACACTAACTTTTCTAGTTACCTTTTATGATTCATTGTGTTTATGTTCTTCGAATGGTAAATGGTTATTAAATTAAAGTGAAAATTGTTTCTTACGTCGTTATTTATCGGAATATTTACTGGATTGTGGCTGTGAAAAGCTGTCGTTTTTGTGTCTTCGTGTAAATTGTCGGATATATTTTATAAGGATTGGAAGACTGTACGTCTGAAGTATTTACTTCAGTATTTATATTAAATTACGGTCACGGAAACTGGCATTAAGATTGATGGAGAATCGGTACAGTGACCACGTATCACTCCAAATTCGGAAT
This sequence comes from Eucriotettix oculatus, assembly GCA_034510155.1. NCBI lineage: Eukaryota > Metazoa > Arthropoda > Insecta > Orthoptera > Tetrigidae > Eucriotettix > Eucriotettix oculatus. The sequence goes on along the minus strand of CM067376.1, from coordinate 132,459,034 downwards.
GTGTCATGTAAGATGACAGTCGGCAATCGACCCGGTTGTCCAAGGACTGTAGAGCCAAAGAAGAAGAAGATTAAATTAAAACTTTTATTAACAGTCTATTCCAGCCGGACCAACACTATTTGATTCCATTGGCCTCATTAAAGGTTTTTAACTTTGCGAAATCCCAAGCTTGTCACTTCCATTTCCACTTAGAAAAAAATAAATAGAAATTCAACATTAGCATTCTATTAAAGTTTCACTTAAGTTTTGTGCAGTCTATTTATTAGTAGGGTAAGTAGCTTTTTTGACATAATTTACTAGAAATTCAGATTATCTCAATCAGACTAAAGTGTTCAAAAATATTTCAAAGTATTGTGAACAGAAAATAAAACAATATTTTTGAACATTAATAATTATTAGTGCTGTGACATATAGTTAGGACATATTATACATTTTTTTCAGGAGGAAGAATTATTTTGTTAATTGTATAGAGAGAATTACTAGAACAAGAAAACGTAACACTGACACAAATGACAATATTAACAAAAAACACGCACTACACAGGGGGCACAGTATCATTATGAAACAGATTATGTTGTGAATGACGTCCTTCCAGAGTTATTGTACGCTTTTATGTTTGTTTATGGCAAATTAGCAATTTTTTTATATACATTCCACCCCAAGAAGTCTAATTTTCGATATCACTCAAGGTTGACACAACAGGTTTGGTTAAAATTAGTCATAGATGAAGATTCATATGTGTAACTAACTTCTGAAAAGTCATATATCATAATGCGGAATATGATGGAAACTATAGGATATTGTTGGCAAGCCTGTCAATCGGTCGCGAGGAAAACACGCGGAACCCCATTTCTGAGTTTTCATCACAACATAATCGAAGCAAATGGGAACCTTCTTAATTTTATTCCCACTGAATTTATTGTACTAAATAAGAAAAGTACAATTTTACCAGATAAAATTCGTATTGAACTTCCGAAACAATGCTCGTTAGTGCCCGATAAAATGTGAAGTGGAAATTTTACCCGGTTTTCAAACAACTTTTAAACGAACACATATAGAAGTTCGTCACTTGGCAGAAATATGAAATGATCTAGTTCGGGAGTCTCTTAATAATTTTTTTTGCGTGACTGTGCTTAGTTTAGATTTTACGTAAGCTCAAATATGGTAGAAAACACGAAATAATCATAATTCGCCTATTTCCAAGCGAAATTCCTTAATAGGCTCAGTCTGCATTTAACTTACAGTTGGAAAGAGCCCCATTTGGTTCTACTAGAATCAATGCTCATCATTTGGGACCTCATCGTTTTAGGTTTAAAAAGTCTGGCTGACTGCTACGGAAAATTATCTCTGATACATAGTGGCTTATTGACAAATTTCAGTCACGATTCATTTTTAAGAATAAATATATTTAACCAATGATAAATCATCATCTCAAAAATGTCACTGAGTGAAGAATAAGATTTATTTTAGTAGATGTAACTAGATCAGAAAATATTTTAACTTATTCATGCGACTGAGAGTTCTCCTTGTGTCCCAGTTGCATTGATCCATGTAGGCTTGGACTTTATCCGCCATGATGAGCGACTCCATCGCGAATAGACCATGCCTGACAACCCGTCAATTCGAATCATGAGCGGGTAAATTTTCCAAAGGTTCCCAAGTCAGTGTTGGTTTCTTCATCTAGGCCCTAATTCTTTAGTTATTCATTACATTAGTTCCTAATTGGTCCAATCCTTTTTGAAACAAAATTATTCTTCAATGATTTACAATAGAGTTCATACTTATTTAGTACAACAGTTCGGCGGAAGGTTTTCATTTGCTTCGGTTTTGTAGTAAAGAAACTCATAAATGGGGTTTCGTGAGATTTCCTCGAGACCGAGAGCTTCCCAACAAAAGTAAATAATTTCCGTTGTTTTGTATATTATGATCTATTATTTCCTGATTTTCATTACATATATGAATATTTATTTTTATAATTTTTAATAAAATCTGATCTGATCAAGCGTGGCCATAAGACCACTTGGGGTGTAATGAGTCTTATGTAATTCCAGGTTCTTGGAGGTGGCTGTATTTGGAATTAATAATAATATAATAGTATAACATCGAGTTTGCGGAAATAGAAACGCACTAACCAGATTGCGGAATTATTTATTTTTTTCAGAACAAGAAAATTTATTAGACACCGGACTACATACGAAAGTATGAAATTTTCTGTCGCTATAGGTTTAAACGTCCTATAGGGTTATGAAAACATTCGCGCAAGGTGTGTTAGCTCGGAGGGTTGAATCAGACCATTCTGAGTACTGAATACCACATCAAAAACAACAGAATCGTTTTATATAGCTATATGTAAATGTGGACTCCGATTTTTGTCACATCGCGCAGTGGTTATTTCGGCAAGTTTTAGAAGCTAGAGGCCGTCCCGATCTGTGAAACGATCCATTGAATACCTTGTTGTTGGCTCCAGACAGTCACGAAAGCGACAAAGCGTTGCTGTTGTCGACGTCAGAGACGCGGTATTCCAAGCAAGGCCGGGAAAAATTTAGACTCAGAAAAATAAAACCCTGTACGCAAGCAAAACTCAAAGTGGCGAATATCCCGAGAGAGGGAGATTTCCGAGTAGTGGCTGGTAGAGGATGAGTTAGTTTGAAAGGAGGTTCGGAGAAAGAAAGGAGGCAATTTTTGTCATTATCATTGTGGTCAATGCATAATAAGTTTCCTGGAAGGCGAGAATGACCGTCGGAGAATTTTCGTAGCACCCTAAGATTGTCTCAGTGTAGTTCCTTTTGTTACGTACCGTTTACAGTTGTAGAAAATCTCATTATATACTGCTCTGATATAGCAACATATCTTACGAATAATCAATGGTTAAAATTCTCATTGCTCAGTTTTTAGATTAATTAAAATATAAACAATATCTGTAAATAATTGCCAAATATTTTTGTACACAGTTATTTATGTTTTTAGTTTTATTCAATACTATATTTAGCAAGTTTGTTTATGGGCATTCCATCCCATGAAGTCTAATTTTCCAAATCACTCACAGTTGACATTACAGATTCGATTAAAGGGAATTGTAAATAAATCTTCATATATGTAATAAACTTCTGCAAAATGATAGATCATAATGTGGAATACAATAGAAACTATAGGCTTATGTTGGAAGCGTGTCAATCTGGATCGTGAAGAAATCGCACGTAACCTCATTTCCTAGTCTTCATTACTACAAAACCGAAGCAAATAGGAAAATCCTGACTTTTATTTCCGCAGAGTTTAGTCAACTAAATAATAAAAATATAATTTATTTACATTACATAAAATGCTTGGAGTTGTCTGATAAAACTTGAAGTGGAATGTTTTGACAATACAGATAGGAATTTTCACTTGGCAGAAATATAAAATGATTTAGCTTGGGAACCTGTTAAAATATTTTTACGTTTAGATTTTACAGTTATATATATATATATATATATCGATTGAGAAAATGGTAAGCCTTATTAAAGTTCAATGATTGCTTTATTCTTAATTTGAAACAATTGTTTCAGCTTAGTCTACGTCATTTTGATCTTTTATTATTGTTTCAATCATTGCGAAACTTTAAACATTGATACAACGTAAATTTTTCATTAAAATATAGAAGAGCTAAACTGTGCTGAACTTGAGAATTTACATTATTGATAGAAATCAATTCCGAACTTTTTCTATTTTCAAAGAGAAAATTGTAGGGATTATTTAAGAGAAAAGTTAAAAAACTAATATTTTTTGGTCGACAGTTTAAAATATCTTCATGTTGCTACTTCTCTTTATTCAAACGGTTGCAATGCATTTTACTGTACATCAAAGAACATTTCAATAGTTCAACCTGTCATATACAGCAGAAAACAGAAGGTTCACTGACATGTAGGGAAACAATTATATTCCACGAAATACGAGTTTGAGATACGCGGAGATGTCACAGACAAGTTGTCTGTCTGTATATCTCAGATCTTCAGTTTCATATAAATGTTTTGAAAGTCAGCCATGTAGACGGTTCTTGCATACCTAACGGGATCTTTCCTCAGTTCCTTCATTTCAGGATCGACAAATATCTCCTCCTTTAATATCGTTAAACAGATTGATTCTTTTAAGTGCAGGATTGAACGCATGCTTCTCTCTGGGTTTGACCACACATACCTTTAGAAGGACAACCCAAAATAATTTTCATTCTCACAGAAACGAGCGCCAGTGTACAGCCTGATAGTAATTTAGTAGTAATAACTTATCAATAGGTAATGGAAAACTGATCAAAATTTGGTGAATTTATTGCATTCCTTTTTGAACTAATCTTGAGCCACAAATCATTTCATTGCCCATGAGATGCTCAATTTTAGGTTATTTTTCAACGCCCCTATATGTGACACACATATACACCACACCCACACATATATTGTAGTTTTATCTCCAACCTTAATAGGAGTCAAACCGCTGCACTGTATTGTTGTCGGGTACGTTTGACTCGCCGACAGAGGAAGCCGGCCTTTGTTCAAGACGCATGCGAGCTCGCGGAAATATTAGTAAGTTGTAGACAGGCAACGATGGAGTAAAAACGTTGTTGGGTTCGCGAGAAATCGTGACAGTAAGAGAAGGGTCACGAACACGCTGCGGAATCAAGTAGTGAGACGCCGACACGAATTAGTGTGGGATTTGATTTCTAATTAAATCCGCGGCAAGGTGCCGTGGTGAACAGAAGCCAAAATACTGTATTGGCGACCACGCCCTGCGGATTTATGTTCTCATTTCTCGAATAAATGAACTATTGTTTAAATTACAAGTTTATTGTAGTTTTCATTTAGAAAAATTATCCGTCGCCTTAACAATGTTAGGAATAAGAGATAGAAGATGGAGCGAAACCAAGGTGAAAAGCAGTGAACCTCGTTGTCTGCTTCATTATATATATATATATATATATATATATATATATATATATATATACATTACTTCAATTGGAAACCTGCAGTGGTAGCTGAGGCGTATATAGCTGGACTACAGAAATGTGGACCTGAGTTTGAGTCCTGCTCGACGCAACTTTAATTACTTTGTTTACCTTCCATTTCTGTTCTCGGTTTCGAGAATGTTCTGTTTCAGGAATATTCCATGAATGTATAAATTGTACTGTATCCCGAATAGGGATCAGCCTTACGCAGTACGAGCCCTTGTACAGCTGGTAGTGTTAAATAAACATCTATTACTTCCAGATGTGTGTGTTACTGTTTCCCACGATCCTTCAGAAACGTGACAGATATATATATATATATATATATATATATATATATATATATATGTGTGTGTGTGTGTGTGTGTGTGTTTTTTTGCGAGGGCAGGTGAAAATCTTCTAAAGACACTATCTCAGGGTCCGCACTGGATAGTAGTGTGGGATTATACCCACTAAAAACACCTCCCTTTCCAACGATGACTGTGTATCTTCCTGTGGGACCGTCTTTAGACATTACTTCACAGGAAGCAGTCGTAGCGTCAAGCTCTCTCTGTCTCCTTTAAACACTATTATTTCTCTCTTTTTCGTAATTTCTTAATCTTTGAATTACTGTAGAGGCATATGCGCTTACTTTATTATTACTTTATATATATATATATATATATAAGTGTGTATGTATATGTATATATATATATGACGTTACGTCACCGATGGAGACATTCATTATTCAATTAATATAAATAAAAACTGATAACGATAAAAATAAGCCTAATATTGTCTGTGAATTGTAATTGTTACATCAAAGAAACTTCAGTGCGAATACCGAGTGAAGGAGCAGTCCTCGTTTGAATGCTATTATTCGTTTTTTCTTGCTAAAGCAACTTTCCGCTATACTTCCTTGCGTTTGAGGAAATATAAAAGAAGTTTTGACAATGAATGCTTAGTCATACTGAGTCGTAGCTATAACATGAAAGGTTATGACTGAGCTTACGCATTCGGACTGGGACGGCTTTATAAGACGCCAACGCTATCTGCATTTTGAAGAAGCGCACGTTAACGATAACGGCGACGACGAGCTCTGCCTCGCAATCCAAATATTTCGGGACTTAGAAAGATGAACCCATACATCCTAAATATCATATTTTCCTTCAAAGAATAATCAGAGAACTATTCCTTGAGTAGGGTTGGTGGTGGGTGAGAGATTTCACCAGGAGGATGTCGTGTTGCAGGCGTGCAAAGTCAGCAATAGCACTGCACCAGTTCCGACGCAGTGAATTTCGTTTCGAGATGTTGCGGGGAACAACTGATGCAGCGATCTAACTGGACGAGGGCCAGTTGTGGGCAAGAATCTGGTATTGTATGGAGCAGAAATACATTTGAATTGAGTCATTGGATACCATTTATGCAGAAAGCAGTGTTGTTTGATTATTGATTTTAAATATGCAACACGAACTTAAAAATAAGTAATTGCAGAAAATTGTAAATATGTGTGTATTTTACTCATATTTAAATGTTAAATGTTTTGAGCTAATATTCTGTTTACGAATTTTTAGTACGCACAGTTAATTGTGTTGCCGTGATCGAACTATGACTGAGCTGAAGCAGCAGTACTAGCAGGGAGCATGGCCATATAAATTGCAGCCTTTTGGTATGGTTGGGAAAATTTTAATACACTTGTGTAAAATTTGCTTGTTTTAAATGTTTGAGTATGAAACCAATTCATCGACCAGCTAAAAACAACTGCTATTTTTTATTCTCGAGAGAACGCAGAGGTCCACTGCAGATTATCGTGAGTTTGTAAAAGGTTTTATGTTATTGAAATAAAGTGTAATATTGTTTGATATTTTAAACCTTGTCTTTTATTTTACAATTTCCCCCCGTATTAATGATTATTACATTTTGACACCCAAATCATGTGCTTATTTATATATTAAATTTTGGCGCCCAAACGTGTTGGCAATTTTTATATTCTACGTCTCGTCTTATTTGATCATTGTGGAGTATTATATATATTGTGGATATATATTTATATTCCCTTATCTTAACCCAACATATCTCCGATATTCATTTCAGTACAGTTGTGTGAAATAGTGTGTTCCGGGTAGTTTATTATACTTAAATTAAAATAACATAATAGGAAAAAAATATTTTTTTTGAATTCAATTTTAAGAGGAAGAATTTATTTTTCTATTTTTTCGCCAAAGGTCTTTAAAATGTTACTTAAAGTGCATCAAATGACAATATAAAATGAATTCACTGATGCTTCAAGACGTCGTACTCATTAGTCTAAACAAATGACTTTGGGGGAAATTGTATGAGCTAGTTGGTGTTGGTCCGTGTTGAAGGGTTATTGACCTGCGTAACGCAATTGGTGATCAGGGGACCGTGCAGTGTTAGGGCATTGGCCAGAAAATTATAAGCACCAAGAACATTTTACAATCTGAATATGTTCGAAAAAAATAATATCTATTAAAATCGGTTTTAATTTCTGAACATTAAATAAACCATCTGAAATTTTCCATTAATTTTCAAAGAATTTCGCGTTGAAACCGAACATTTACACAAATTATTATTCGAATTTTATTCCTTTTCGGAACGTATTATTTGAAATACTTTAAAATCACCACCGGAAAACTTTAAATGAATTATCTCTATCTCAGGAAATTAAGATTTCGTTATTCGTGGTCTTCAATTTCAATTTTAAACTAAATTGCACAGTTTTCGCCTATTTGAAATAATATGACTTATAGTTTTCATCATCTGTCTGTGAATTTCAAGATGTTATTGAAGATGTCTAGTATTCTTTTGTGGTTGTAAACATTATTCAGTAATATATTTTATTCTATTTTCCTTCGTATAGTTTACTTAACCAAGTCCGTAATAGTCTGCTGCTTTTGAGTAAAAAATGACTTGAAGCAAAATCATAAATGAATTTCGTTAATGAAGATCCGTCGAAAATTGTTGGCAATTGGCAGAAAATGTGGAAGCAAGATATGTGACAATTTGGGGCGAGTGGAATTACTTCGCAGCCATTCCCGTGCATTGCCGCGTACCTCAAGATGGGGTCGTGAATTACCTTGATTCACGAGCACGTGACGCAGATTTCTCGTCGCTTTTCTTCAGTAGTCGCAAGAGTTTTTCTTAGTTGGTTTCACAGGTCAGACATTATGGTTTCATTACCGGAACGTCCTCGTAACACACGATGCCTATAAACTCCCATCACACGCATATATATTATGTTTATATAGAAAACTCCTCATCATCTTCTGTTGAAACAGATTATTCTGGAAAGGATTTTGATGTTGTGGTGGGACTCTAATATTATTTATATATTTTCTGATGCTGACCCTATTAACCTTGAACGAGCCGACTAATGACGAGAAAGGTGATAATAACTAATGAAAAGCATATACTTTACGTATATGGCCGATCCATTTTTTGCCTATTTAAATCTATCTCAAAGTATTACGATTTTTCCATCCCTCCTCTATTGTATTCAAGAGAAAAGTATGCTGGAAACAATAGTTTTTCTTTCAAATTGACATTGGATATTTTTTAATCAAAAGTGTCACAACCCCAAAATCAGTGAAATAGAAATCGTATTAACAAACAAAGACCTCCAATAAAGAATAAAAACTTATGAATCATAAATATATAAGCAGTTTATATCTGTAAGTAAAGATACTGTGAAGTCAAACATCAGCCTGATACAAGAGACTTTCAATAATTAAAGTATTTTCATAACTTTAAGTTGGCATCACTGGAATGAGTTGAGAACACCGTACGGATAAGATAATGTTTTGTTTATAACTGATAAATTGCATTTAACGAAACCTTGTCGACTTGATGTTTCCACATTAGTTTAACTACGTTCAGCGATCCGGTTTTTTATTCTGAAGGTGATAAACAGGCTAAAATCTCAATCCGATTTTACAATATGGCGAAGTTGGGTAGGAAAATTTAGAAACGGTCTCAACGACCTGGTCGACCAGTTGATGTCAACTCCTTCGCTTCAAACACGCACAGACTTTATTACTAGTGAAAACCAACGTATTACTGTTGAATATATAACAAAACGAGTTGCAGTACAGCTCATGAAAGATTAAAAAATATTATTATGTATAAATGTTTGTTTTAAATTTGCTAAGTTTTCTTGAATTAAGGTTTGAAACATACGATTTAATTGACCAACATAGCAGGCCCTACAATTCAAACAATGACTTTTATGAACATTTTGATTTTCCAAATTATGTTAAGATATTTTTAGAATAATTGACAAAATCTAATTAGTATATGATTTAAATATTATCCTAACACCATAATTGGCAAACAGATTGATTGATTTAAATGGCGTGTTTTCTAAATACGTTAAAAGGAAGTGAGCCATACATTTTTCAATATGTGGGTGCATTATTCTTATAACGTAATGATTTTATCCTTCTACTAGTATGTTATTGGTGTAGTGGGAGGGAGGTAGAGAAAATAAAAATAGAATATTGTAAGTTTCATTCAAACAATTTAAGTATACCGCAAAATTTATTTGTTATATGCTCACACACCACTAACATTCATACTTAAATAAGTGCTTCTAAGATAATAACATCCAAATTTAAGAAGAAAATAATCTCACCGTTATTGGAAAATTGTTAATACTCCGAAATTACAGAGCGACCGACCTGAAATTTATAGGAAATGAAGCTTTGATGTCTATTGCTTCCGACCTCTCCGATCGAAGTCACTTTAATCGGATTGGATCTCTCAACTTTCTTCGATCACATCTGCTCAACTGATTTCATGGAGCCTCCATATTTAGCCCGTTCTTCTGAAGCCTATAAACGGAGAACGGCATATCTTATTGATATTGTTATTATTCTATGTAGTAATCATCCCAACATACTAATCAACGGAACTTTCGCAAACAAGAATTCATTCTATTCTGATATGACAAAGAATTGTTTGAGCCAAATGAGGCTTGTTATTTAAGATGAATTTTCTCGTTAGGTACGACGCAAATAGGGTAAAGCGCAGTGATACAATTTCCACGGTAATTCAAACATTATTCACATTATTTAAAGCACTTTGGCTACCAGTGTTTACAGAGTGGTAAAAAAATTACAAGTTTATTAAAATTATACATTTTTAAAACTTGTATTTTAATACAAAACAAGGGTTAAATGTTCATTGCATCACGCTTTTATTGACGTTTAACATGAACGCAATATAAAATATTAGTTTTAAATCATTTATGCAGTCACTAATAATATTAACTTCTAACAAATGAACTATTATTCGCATACTACAAAAAGATTATTACCGGAATATGAAATGTGTTTAGAGAGAAGGAATTCTAAAAACGTCAGCATGATTAATCAAGACAATGTAATAAATTTAATGAGGAAGAGGCAGCTAGAAGTAAGAAATTGAAGTATTTACTTGAAACAGTCTTTTGTTGTTGTATATAATTAATTGCCTATTGAAAGTAATCAAGTAGGTTTAGTAGGAAAAATGTAAAGAAAAACGGCAAAGACATAAAATTAAATGCGGAAAGCACGATATATATTGCCACGAAAAATTATCATTGCAACAGTTAAAAATCTATGGAAAGTAATCTGATTTGAAAAATATTAAAGTTGTAACAAAAATTAGCCGTATACTATTTGCAAATAAATAATGACAAATGGTACACATTCTTTTAGAATTTTATTACGTCACAATAAGTATGACATTTTATTTAAAATCCGTCTACTTAATAAAAGTACTTTCACCAACAATAAATTAAATAATTAATTATAAGTATTTGTACCACACGCGGGGACGAAAATCAGGTTAATTGCTCAAAAGTTTAACATCCCTGAAGTTTTGCACAATGTAATAGTTTGTTCGCATGTTTGCTTAACGACAAGGCTGAGTGTGTAGATAGTTGGATTAAAAGTTGAATTACTATTTTCAAAAACTACATCTAAAACATCACTTATTAGAAGCCTTAGCGTGAGTTACATTGCTTCAGAAAAAAGAAAGTGCCTTGTTCGTATGTAATAAATTTCAATTGCATTATGTTGCAGTAACTTTAGGCAAAAAAATGGTTCATACACTTGGCGCCGTGACACAGCGCAGAAAGCATTTAATTTTGAGAAATCTTTCAATTACCTTCCTATGCTATTAAGGGGATTTGTTGCCTGTTTTACAATCACCCTTATGGAGCCTGTCACCAAAACAAAACCTTGTTGCATTTCAATTTCATAAAGATTATTCTGACTTCCAGATTCAAACTCTATGGATAAATCACTTTACCTCCCAGATGAAAAGTCGACTCATCACGATGAAGAAAGTTATCATCCCCCTGAAACACTTCACTTACAAAGTTATAACGTATACCATAGTCGTCTGTTGTAAAAATGTTCACAACTGTAACTCGTACGGACTCATGTGCAAACTTTTTCATAAGACCTTCCAAACCGTCGTCTTTGGCAACAGAAGTTCGAGGCTTGCTTTCCGAACAGACTTCTTAGGACTGCACATGTGAGATGCTCTGACACGGTCAAAACCCTCTTCAATAACTTTTCGTCGTCACGTGATTCTCCTTTTACCCAAACATCGGGATGTTGGCTTTAACCATTCCCGGATGCTTTTGTCACACGGGAGTTATCAAGCAACCTTTGTTGGAAACGCACGTTGAACTGAAATTACAGATTCACTTTTAGCAAACTGCAGAACTCAAAGCACTTTACGTCATTCTGTGTATGTGCCGCTGGAAAACAACAAACCAGAACTCGCATAAGCATATGCTTATCTAAATCTGTTTGAGTTAATTTTTAATTTTCACCCTCAAACACCATTCTTCAGCGTTTACAGTTGATACTATTAACATTTTTTGGGAGAAGTTACCAGACTACGCGAAATTATATTCGTACATATATATTATGGTAAAAGGGAGTTCTTGTAAGAGTCAGAGATTTAGAAACGACATTTGTTTGATCTCGGTACTTCCTTAAGTACATCAAGATCGTTATTTTTATGGAATAACTTTTCCTTAAGTAACCTCATACATTATATTCAAATATTTTCCAGAGACGTGGAATTATATTAATTAAAAGCCTAGACAGACCGTAATGCAATATCTTTGAAGTGTACGTGTTTATAATGAAATTGGAAAATAATTTACTCTTGCTTTAAATAGGTGTGCAGGAAAATAATATTAGTTTTCTATATATGTAAAAGAAAAAAATGATAAAATAATTTAATTATAAAGTTTTAAAATAAAAATAAGTTACTTTTGTCATTTGAAATAAATCGAAGAAATGTTCAGAATCATGAGAAATAGCGTCAGTGTACATTTATTTTAAGTATTTACCAAAGTGATTGATGAGAATCTGTATCCTGAAATATTAATTACAACAGTTAGTTCAGTTACCCGTGCATTGTAAAGCCAACTAATTGTTGTTGTGGTATTCAGTCCTAAGCCTGGTTTGATGCAACCCTCCAGGCTAACCAATATTATGCAAACCTGTCATTTCCACATAAATACCACATTACACATCTTCCTTGATCTTCTTAGTGTATTCCGTACTTGGCCTCCCTCTTCTGTTCTTACACACACCTCCCTCAATACTAATTTCACAATCCCCTCGTGTCTTAAAACGTGCCCTATTAATCAAACTCTTCTCTTATTCAACGTCCTCCATATTGTTCGCTCTTCCCCTATTCTGTTTATAACTTCATTGTTAGTGATTCTACCATTCTTATTTTCAGCATTCTCATATAGCACCACATTTCAAAGGCTTCTATTCGTTTCCTTTCTGAAACTCCTATCGTCTACGTTTCGCACCCATATAACACCACACTTCATACGAACATTTTAACAATGATTTTCTAATATTCACATTTTTATTGCTTGTCAGTAAATTCCTCTTTTTTGAGAAAGTTTTCCTTGCTATGTTTACTATACTTCTACCATCCCTAGTTATTATGCTGTCCAAGTAGAATAATTCCTTAATCTCCTTCAAAATATCCCTTCCCAATCTAATACACTTTGTTATTTCAGTTTCCCCTACTACACTCCATTACCTTGGTTTTCCTTCAATGAATCCTCTCCAGAATCACGTTCATGTAATTTATTATGGTTTCCAAGTCTTCTTCTGACTCCCCTAATAGTATAATATCATCGGCAAGGCATAGGGTTTTTATTTCTTCTGGCAGTTTGATTACTTTTTCATATTCTCTTTCAAAATTCTTCCCTGTCTGATCTATATATAAGTTAAAGATCATGTAGCGACAGACCATCCTTTTCTTTCTCCTTTCTTGATTTCTGCTTTCTTTTCTTGGTCTTCTATGCCAATTACTGCTGACTGCCTGCTGTGGAGTTTATGTGTAAACCTTCTTTCTCGATATTTTATTCCTGTTCTCTTCAAAATCCTTAATAGTGTGTTCTATTCATATTATCAAATACTTTTTTCTAAATCTGAACGTAGGCTTGTTTTTCTCTTATCCTGTCTTTTTAAATTGCACGCAGAGTCAATATTGCTACTCTTGTCGCTACAATTTTCCTAAAACCAAACTGATCTTCTCCTAACTCGAATTGTATTTGTCGTTTCATCTTTCTATATACTATTTTCGTTAAAATTTTGCATGCATGATAAGCTAAACTAATTGTCCTGAGCTGTTCGCACAAATTAGCGGAGTTTAATTGTATTTCCTGATCAGTAATAAACGTAATTTTGGGAATAAATATCTGCTCACCTTTCTAATATCCCGTGCGAACCTTAACGTGGGTACAGTTTAAGGTCGTTGGACAGGCTTGAAGTCGAGTTCTAATAAGCAGTCCTTTCCCTTCGTTCGTTGATGCTCTGAATCGGAGTTATCGGTTTTCCAACCTCAGCTTACATATATGCGGAGACATGTCACATGCTGCTGCTTCTTCTTTATGCCACGGGCGTAGATCAGTTGATGTTGTGACTCCAATAGCACCAAGACGTTGCTCAGCAACAACGTGGCAACTGAAGTTCACAATAGTATGTCAGTTTCATTACGGGAAGTCTTGTGTGTGAATTCCTTGAACAATCTGAAGAGATCTGGATACGTTGAAAGTTCAACTCACAGTGTTAATGGCGAGTTTTCGTGACCTAAAGTGACCACAGAATGCGGATCGTTGCAAATATGCCGTAACTGTCTGACGGACAGAAAGCGCAGGGTGTAATTAGAAGGATTTGTTAGACGTTAATGGTATGTAGCGCGTTTTTAAGTATAGGCGCAATTAATTCAAATTGAGATTTAGACAGTGAATCACGTAAGTAATCATGAGTTGTTGAGTACTACCATGTGGAATGTAAGGAACGTCCAGACCCCGGGGTTGAAAATCTGGAGGAAGTGAATGACAGGCCTGCAGAATCGCAATGCAAGGGTAAAGAAACGGACTCCCTATGGCGCCGGGCCTCTTCAGAATCTTCGGACGCACGAGGGTGACCAATGTGAATAATGTGACACACACCCCTGATGGAGAACAAAACAGATGCTATGGTGATGGAAAGTTGTGGAGTATTGTGCTTTTAAGAAGCCCGACTGCCCCAAAATTATTTAAAAGTGCATGATAGTGGAGATGAGAGGCAGGAGGATATCCTGATGGGAAATGAGTGAGAGCTAGGTGGAGGCTGTCTTCCTAGTTTTCCTCTTTCCTTCCCCCTTGGCCATTGGCCAAGGTAATTAATTTAAGACTCCTGCAGGCTGAGACAATCTTGAGCAGTTTGAGAGGTGTATGTACGGGGGTCAAAGACCTTCGGCATACGGAAAGTTGTCCTCGGATCCCATTGGGACCAGTCGGCCAACTGCCTCTCAATACTGATCAAGGCACGGAGGCGGGTTTGTTGCGTTCCCACAGAAATTCAGTCTCCCGTCATCAGAAGGGCTCAGGAGTAGTACCCACTAGCCCGACCTACCTGATGCAGGTTTTCTAGGAGTTTCCCTTCATCACCTTTAGGTGAAACACCGGGTGGGATCCTTACATTATAGGCTGGGGGCCCCTAGTCAACTCTGGGCTACCTTGCTCTACCTTCCACATCCCCCCTTTTCCAGTCCCTTCCTATGCTATTAAAGGGGAGTTGCCTGCTTCAGGATCACCCTCATGTAGCCTGTTACCCAAATAAAAAGAGATGACAGGCAGTCGCTGGCGAAACTTGGAAGACGATGGTCGATGACAATACAGAAAGCAGTCGCCATCATTCGCTGGCAAAACCAGACAAGCTGACTACACGACGTCACCAAGGGGAAACAACAGAAAAGTTCCACTCGTGGTAGTGTTTAACATTCTCGTCATTGCGCAGACATCGTAAATCCTTCATTTTTCCAGACCAAATGTATCCCACGGTCAACTCGAGATTTTAAGAATAGAATGTATAGAAAATTGAGTAGGATCGGTCCACCAAGATTTTCTTTTACAATAAATTTTTATATTCTTTAAATCATTCTAATAATCATTTAACTCTCCTCCCTTATACAAAATGGCAACAAGGTCATCCATTCTGGCGCACAACAAAATAAGAGTACGCTAACGTTAAGAAACAATGTTTTCCCAACGAATGAATCGTTGGCGTCTCTGATGCCTCGTAGGGACCAAGAAATTGCTTCAGAAGACCTGCGATCGGTCATAGGCGCTTGGATCACATGATTATTCTAGTCCGCCGTAAAAGGCTACTTTTGAAAAATGAGTCTTCCGTGATCGGGAATGTGGATCAATCCGAAAAAATGAGGGAATTGGAATTCTGGAAATGTCCACAGTTCCGTCGTTTAGTCTGATGTGATAACAAAGGAATTCTTCCAGCACAATAGATTTTCATTTGTACCCGCTTCGCTGTCAGACTGCCACTTGTTAATTGATCGAGGTGGTGACTTCATCTTCATTCATTACAATGAACTAATTTGCAATAAGAGCTAATATCACGCGCTATCTGTAGTCGTCGTGTGTCGATTAATGTACGTGATTACATGTGCCTCCAAAAGTCTACATGTTTTACACACCGTGACTGGCGCATATTTCGGCCAGCCATTAACGTTTTACTTACAGTTCTTAAAAGCTTCTATAATTTTGTGAGTCATGAAAACGACGGCAAGTTGGTGCACACTAGCTTGAAGACACATGTCATTTATGACCGCATGACCGCAGCGATCATGTCGGAACTTAATTATCAGTGGATGAAACATCACTGCCATGTTGAGTGGATAAGTGACGTTCAGATATGACAATGGCCGAATTAGCCGGGATTTGTTTTCTCGTTGTCCTCGTTGTCATCGAAAAGTAGTAAATACAACTTTATCTTGGCAGAAAAGTTTAAGTATAAAATAATATTTAGTTTTAGGTTTCGAAAATGGTTGCGAAATTAGAACGATTTAAAGGCTCGTATTCCGCCAATCCAGCGTCATGGAAACGTGAGAATTTTCTTTTACCATTGGTGAAATATTCTTAAAGTACAGAAAAACAACTCCTCCCTGGGTAATAGATTATCAATGGATGATGATAACAAGGGATTCTCGATAAAAAGGAGAACGTAATGTCAAAATGCTCCTGGGAGGAAAAGAAATGACGAGCACAAATTAATGGTGGAAGGACTGTGCAGAGTAGAGAATCAATTTTTTGATTGAGTAAAGCTGAGATGAGAATTATGACAAGGATCAGATGAGAAGATATGCAGAAAGGGCGAAAGGAGCTGCATTTTCTCGACACATGTAGCTAAATCTGCAATTGATACTTTTAAAGAGCATACCCATAAATCACGATGGCTCCAACGAACCTACATTAACTGATAGCAATACTTCATGACGCTTATTGCCTATATCGTTATAAAAAAAATTCTAAGAACATCCAATGTATGTATTACCAAGTCTACGGTACATGGTTTTATTTTTTTCTCCATCTAAGAGCGTAATTATTTTAATAAAACTCTGGGAAACATTGGGATTACATATCATGTCAGAATGCAATCTAGTAATCAATAATTTCACCTGACAAAGTTAGGAGGTAGTCTGTTTCAATAAAAAATTCAACTCTGCAAAATAAAAGTCTCCTTGAGGAAATATGACCTATAATAAATATGTTTTTTTTGTGATTTATCAGTAGTAGGATGCAAATAAAAAGGCTATCTTTCATGATACCAATGGAACTAACTTCAGATGAAGACACTTATGATGTGGACTGCACATTATTAATGAGGTCGAGAGGCAAATATTTGGTATGTGATATACGTTATGAATTCAAATAATATATATATTTTTAATTGTAAATATTTTTGAATACCAATAGTTCTTTTTCCGTACATTTTTTATTCTAAACTTATAGGTAAAATTAGCTTTAATAGTGACTCATTTTTAATCAATATGCACGGCTACTAATATAAGAGGCAGTATTATGAGTTCATATTGGTCAGAGAATTATTTTAGACAGTTAAATAGCATAACGGAAACAATTTTACGAAAAAAAACTATATTACTTTGTATATTTTTACGTTTTATACGCAATAAATTAGTGCGAACGTTTCTTAATATTTCAACTTAGTAGCCAGCAGTATAATCTTGGTAAGTGAAAAAATATCACGTACAGTTTTATTTCTTTCCGAGCGTCACGTTTACTTGACGTCCATCCCCTCGAAGGAAACAATTCTTGGCACGTTCGATATGACATTTAGCGCCATCTGCTCCAAATGCTCCTGATATTCTGGAGTACGGCACCGGAGAACCAACATAAAATATCAATGTTGACTATCATTAGCTTATGTTTACTCACGAAACGCCGTAAGTAATCCTAAACAAATATTACTACACTAGAGAAACATAAAATACATTACTTTTATTTAAATTGATTTTTTTATTCAAGATCTATATACTTGAATATTTACACCCAAATAATTGGAAGTTTTACAAAATATAATACGGGTCGAATTTTCAGTAGAAAAAATTAGTGATATTTAAATATATGTGGATTAGCCCTTACATTTAGCTGGAAAAATTCAAATGTTCGTTAATAAAAGTTGACATCAAGCAGTCATATTCTCCTGAATGCAAAAACGAATTCAACAATGAAAAGTAGATTGTTTCACAATATCTAACGAGTATTTTCAGTTTCCCGATTAGAATATTCACTAATATTTTTCGTCATGACTTTAAATATATTTATCCTAAATGCTAAGAAATTCTCAATTGACCATGGAAAAATAACGTAGGTGACAACGAAATAGTGATTAAATTGGTTTTACTAGATTTCACAATTCGCAATTGGCTTTAGATGTTCGTCTCAATTCAGCAATAACACGCGTATGGAAGAAAATACTACTGTTAATTAAAAAAACCTAACATGTGTAATAGTTACCAAGTATTTCGTAATAAAACACTTTTTTAACAGAACGCAATGGAACAAAACATTATTTTTTTTGGTTAACACACTACATGTGGGTGATCCTGAAACAGGCAACTCCCCTTTAATAGCATAGGAAGGGAATTGAAAAGGGGGGTGTGGAAGGTACAGCAAGATAGCCCAGGGTTGACTAGGGTCCCCGGGCAATAGTATAAGGATCCTACCCGGTGTATCAACTAAAGGTGATGCAGGGAAAACCCTAGAAAACCTGCATTAGGTAGGTCGGGCTTGTGGGTACTACTCCTGCGCCCTTCTGATAAACGCATTTTAAATTTATATATTTTGTATTTTATATTTAACCTAGTAGTTCAAATAATTTATATTTTCATCATACGAAGATTATTAAAAATGGCTTCTGTGGATTTTAGTTAAAAGCCTTTGAGATTTCAAAAACTAATTTGATCTTTAATATTTACTTTTAACACTATCCCAACACACTTGCAGGAAGGGAGAGGGGGGCTGCCAAGAGTTAACTAACGGCCCCCTGGCTATAGTTTAAGGATCCTACCCGCTGATTTATCCGAAAGAGATATAGGTCAAACACTAGAAAACCTGCATTAGGTAGGTCAAACTTTTGGTTACTAATCTCACGCCCCTACGAATAACGAGATAGGAGTTGCTGTGGGATTTCAACATTCCCCTCTCCATGTCTCGACTAGTTCAGCAGGCTGCTGGCCGACTGGCCTAATAGGATCAGCCAACAAATATGCCTAAGGTCTACGACCCCGGACGATACGCCTCATAAATGAGATCGGCATGTGAGAACCTTATGAACCAGAGTGGGGACGAGGTATCCCCGAAGGTAAGACCTATTCTCACTCGTAGCTTCATACGAATCTACTACGAGTAAGACACGAGTTAACGAGTGGTACAGACGTTACAAGGAGGACCGTGAAGACGTTGCTGATGATGCCGCCCATGATGTCCTAACACAGTGGTGGGCAAACTTCTTAAAGAGGGGCCCAAATGAAAGGAAAAAAATAATAATATGCAGAGTAAAACTAGAAAACCAACAACGTTAAGACAAGTCTGAATCAAGAGACGTTTTTTGATATCTAGCCACGGTGAAAGGCGTAGCTATTGTGAGGAAGCTCCGTTGCCAATTTTACTCTTCGCTACAAAGTTGCCAGCAGCCAGTGGCTCTCACTCTCAACATAATATTTCAATATGTAGGTTGTCAATAAATGTATGTACCGTCACTAACACAAAACGAAAGAAAGGAAAGAAAATGGGAAAATATTTGTTTTTATTTTTGATTGCACACTTTTTTATTCGTCAAATTATGAATAATGTGTCGCGCGCCGGATAGACCACATCTGGCCCGCGGGCCGCAGTTCACCCATCACTATCCTAACACATCAACAACCTATGACAATGTCAAACAGGTAAAGAAATTAATCCTCGAAAATCGAAGAGTTGCTATCAGAGGATATGCTAATGACGTCGGAATATCATTCTCCTCATGTTGGATGTTTTTGGCATGAAACGAGTTGCTGTAAATATCTTACCAAAGTTGCTGAACATCGACGAAACACAACGCTCAGAAATTACGGAATGAAGTCAAAAACTATCCAATTTTCTTAACAGTTGAAGAAACATGGGTGGGTTAGCTTCATTGGAACTTACACATAAGCCTAATTAACTGAAATTGAAATTCTGATTTCTCTGCCGTTTTGAAATAGTTTTGTTTGAGAACTTAGACAGCTGACGATCATGTAATTGCCGTTGGCCTCCACAACCACCAAATTTCAATCACATTGAGTATTTGTTGGATTAGATTAGATTGAATAGGACGTCAGCTGATTCCGGTAACTCCAAATCTTGAATTGGAAGTGCAATTTATTAGATATGGTCTCAAATTCCTCCAACCACCTACCAATATCTTATAAAACCCATGCTCAAAATAATCAAGCAGTATTACACCTTTGGTTCAGATAAAAGTGTTTGGTTTGTTTTGTCTCAGTGCAAGATGCCAACGGGATCCTTTAAATAAAAAATTAAATAATTAATATCACAATTAGAACATAATATTAGAAGACAATAATTGAAGACAGGTCAAGAAAACAAAATGGCAGACAAAGATAGAAAGACACGCCTTAAAATAATGGAAAATATTCAAACAAATACGATTCGGAGAAGGAATTGTTATTAAGCTGTTACTATATGCTACAATGAAGTTAATAGGGGATAGACACGACTATTCCTGAGGAAAACAATACGCAAAGCAAACGGAACATCACTTGTTGGCGAAATCTCAGAGAAAGCTTGATTGATGATCTCATATTAATCAATAGAGACAGACAAACTTGAAACACTGAGTTGAGATATCTAATGGGTCCAATTATGTTTCGAGAGCAGGCGACTGACAACAGATTACGTGCTAACAGGAAAGCTACATTCAATCGCTTAATCGACAATTTTGTTTGAAAATGAACGCTACTGTTAAATTAATAATACGAATAGCCGGGAATACAGAAGCTAAACTTAATTACTTAATCTTGCAATTAGCCCGCAAATGTTGACATTTAATTGAAATTGAGCGATTTATATTTCATACAACCATACAATTAATTTCCGGAGCAAAATATACACCACAAATGCTGGCCTCTGAAATAGCAGATCTTTTAAGTGTTACATACGCCAAAGATTTCCGTATCAAAATTATTTAAATAACTCTACTTAATTAATATTTACCAACATAAGAGTTATACAAACTGGTAATTATTAAGTCAAGAAATAACTGTATTCGCACAGCTTTACGTTATAAAAATGATTAAAAATTGAATTATTAAAATTAAAAAATAAGTAACGAAAATTAAAATAAACAAATCGCAAATTAGCGCGAAAACTTTCTAAATGACGAAACGAAATCATTTCGGCGGTGCGGATTCAAAAGAAAGGAGACAGTATTTGAACCAGGGGTAATAAAACCCAGACATTCGGACGCCAGCGGGGATTAACGCGTCACCACTGGAATGTGGAGAAGGAGGCAGGGAAGTAAGGGTGGATTTTTCCCAAAAACCGTGGGGGAGAGGGATAAACTTTCTTCCCAGAGAAGAGTAATGATCAATCTGAATGGCTAATTCATCCCTGCCACCTTCGGGATATGAATTAAAGAAGTAGGGAAGATGTATGAAAAACGTTTGCAGACAGATTTCGGGAAATAGGATTGAAAATTAGGCAAAAGAAACTCAGGAGACGAGAGCGGTTGATCTAAGGATATTAATGACAGATTGTGAGATTTATGCACAGATGATCACATTATCGGATACGCAGTCGGAGGAGATAAACCGGAATTGTTCAGGAACCAGGAAGAATATCAGCGGCGGCTCTGAGGCGCAATGTAGTACGACCCGAATAGGAAGAAAGTGCAACGAGGTTTTGCGATGTTAGATACATCATGCTGACACGGTAATTACCTCTCTAACCTTTTTGCTGATTTCCTATACTACCAGATTCCAGTAGATTTTGTGTGAAATATTTTGCTCTATAAGAAGGCCCATATTATCAAAAATTGTTAGTTGCAAGAAAAATAATTATTTGTATTATTTTTTGTAAATATAGATGTTGTGTCTATTATAAAGAAAGTCCGGCTATTCAAATTAAAACTTTATGCAATCTGTGTACAATAGTAAAAAATAAATTTTAAAAATTAATATAAATTACATTTCTAACTATGTTTCATTAGATTATAAAATAAATAATATTTTAGAAGACAGGATACAAAAAAACCGGCCTACGTTCATGGCATTTGTAGATTTATAAAAAACCGTTTGATAATGTGAACTGGAACACGCTATTAAGGATTTTGACGACAACTAGAATAAAATATCGAAAAAGGAGGCTAATACATAACCTCTACAGAAGACAGGCAGCAGTAATACGAATAGAAGATCAAGAAGAAGAAAAAAACAGAAATAAGAAAGGAGTAGGACAAGGATGCATTATGTCGCCCATGCTGTTTAACTTATATATAGGACAGGCGATGAAGAAAGTTAAAACGGAAAAGGAATCATACTGCAAGGAGAAGAAATAAAAACGTTACGCTTTGCCGACGATATTGTAGTATTAGGGGAATCAGAAGAAGACTTGGAAACCAAAATAAATGGCAAACGTAGTCCTGTAGAAAGAGTTCCATATGAGGATTAATATAGGGGGAACCAAGGTAATGGAGTGTAGTATGGGAAACAGTGGAATAACAAAGGGTGTTAAATTGGGAAGGAATATTTTGACGGAAGCTAAGGAATTCTTCTACTTGGGATGCGTAATAACTAGTGATGGTAGAAGTATAGTAGGATAGCACAGGCAAGGAAGGCTATCGCGAAAAAGAGGAATTTACTTATGGTTAATATAAGTGTGAATATTAGGAAATCGTTGCTAAAAACGTTCGTATGGCGCGTGGCGTTATATGGGTGCGAAACGTGGACGATAGGAGCACCGGAAAGGAAAAGAATAGAAGCCTTTGAAATGTGGTGAATGCTGAAAATCAGATGGGTGGATAGAATCACAAACGAGGAAGTTCTAAACAGAACAATATGGAGGACGTTGACTAAGAGAAGGGATAGATTAATAGTCCACGTTTTAAGTCACGAGGGCCTTGTAAAATTATCATAAAGAGAAGTGTGTGGGGAAAGAAGAGGGAGGCCAAGGATGGAATACGCTAAGCAGGTTAGGGAGGATATTGGGTGTGGTAGTTATAAGAAAATATAAAGGTTACGCAAAATATGTTAGCATAGAGGGTTGCATCAAACCAGTCTGAGGACTGAATGCCACAACAACAACAATATCCCCCCTGTTCTTTTTAGTATGGTTTCAGTCTATGTGATAAAGCTTATAATAATCTTAGAAATTTCTAATTGAATTGTTAAGTATTTTGAGTGACCTAATATTTACTTCTTTTGATTTCTCAACAATTGTGTTAATTTTTTCCTTTGATCGTAACTTTCCAGAGACAACATTATTATTCTTAAAGAGATTGGCTGTTAAGCAATTCCGCAGGAAATCGACTTACATTATGTGTGTAATTCAGCGTGATTCCACGGCTGTGTTAATTAGTTTCTTCAATTGTGTGTGTGCAATGTACCTCTGCATTGCGACAATGGGCATTGCCCCGGCTCAGTACATATGTCACTAATCTTGTGCAGGCTTTGCGTCAGGTGCGTAATTGTTACGGATCATTTGCATATGAGGGGACGACCCTTCAAAATTAACATTTAAATATCCGGAAATTGCCATTGATGTTTGTGAACGAATAAGCATACATGAATAGTCAGCAATAGGCCAACCGATATAGCCCGTTCTCTTGCCTGCATCCGAAATTGTTTCATTGGGTCTACTGGAAATTATAATTTTATGGCATAGATACCTTTCCATATATCTTTCCATTTGCGAAGTGCACTACATGAAATTGTCTCCGGTTAAAATTTGTAGGTTAATATAATTGGACCCTTATTTTGTTATAATGTGCGTAAATGATCTTAACTTACATTGTTAAGCAAAATTTTGTCATTTTTATTTATGAATTATCAAAGGATTTATTAACGTATAGAATGACGTAGAATGATTTTACGTACATATCATAATATAAAAAGTTAATAATTTTTATTTTTGACTGTAATTTAGGAGAGAGACTTTATTATGAAAAATAGTCAAGTCACATACTTTGTCTCACCGATCACGTGTTGCATTGTCAGTTTCTCGTAAAAATAAAGCGACCTAGAAAGTAAACACACGAAGATTTTATTCACACAAAACTTAAATGAATAAAGAATATTAATGTTTGAGATTAGTTTATAAGGGCGATAACAGATTTAGTTAGAAATTTTTATAAATATTGAAATGACGTTTTGCAATAATTACAATTATTTAGAAGACAGAATGGAAAAATACCGGTTTAGTTCAGTGAATTTGTAATGCCTTCCTTAGGGTTTGTTTGATATGTTTATATTTGTTAGGGGTTTTCGTTTTAAGTCACACACACAGAGATAGAGATAGAGAGAGATAGATAGAGAGAGAGAGAGTGAGAGAGAGAGAGATGAGTTGGAGAGAGGTTGGGAATGTGGTTGCGAGGATAAATAAACGTTGTATTGGCTATGTCAGACTTAATTATTTGTAAATGATGAAATAAATTTGTTTGATATTTAAATATGAAATGTATTACTAATATAGAAATAAGTCGAGAAGTTTCTCTTACTTAGAAAGAAGATATGTGTGCATCATGAACTTAACGTATTCTGGAGTTATGATTACAATCAAGTGAAATCGTACGAATATCAGCAACTCTTGATTTCGAGTATTTGAGAAGTAATGGTTGAATTATACGAATAATAGTAGCATTATGTGAATACAATTAGGGAAACGTTACACATTGCCGACATTAAAGAGATACTTGCTCTATCACCTGATTTCTAGGTTTGACAATTAGCCCGATTGAATGTTCTCAACTGAATGGCGCTCATAGATTGAATTTAAATAGATCATAATAATAACTGAAGTTGAAGCAGGGAAATGGGATAGTTAATAATTGTTAAAGTATATTTTGTTTTAATAATAGTGAACCTATCTATTGTGGTTCCTACTCGTGATGTAAGTTGGTAGAGGCATAAAAAAGTGTGGCGTCAACTTCCTAGCAGTTTTCGATGGAAGTCAAATACTTAATTGTTATGAATATTATTTCTACGAGAGCTGCGCTTCAAGACATCCGCTCTGACGTTTAAATAATCTTGGGCATATAAAAAGGTCTTGTGTAATTTAATCGGAAGCGGTCGGAGGGTTATTACAAATTATTATTATTATTATTTTACTGGTTTTCGTTCATGAAATCCCTTTACAATCAAGGTATTGCGTGTTTTTGAGCACCTATCAAATCAGAGATAAATTTTGAGAATATATATATAAAAAAGTTAGCGCCGCTAGAATTTCTCCGAATCCTTGGTGACCAAATATAGAGAGTTAGTTTCATACATGAACTCACTAAGCAAGTTTTTCCTGAGGAGAGAAATGGCAGATTATGGATGGTTTGCTCCCAGTGCAAACTCTCGTAGCAGTTCTAAGATCTAGGGCTTCGTAAAGCTATTTAACTAATGTTTGCCGCATAATATACTAAATTCACAGCAACTTAAACTACGACAATATTATTATAAAATAATTATTCTGAGATATATAATAAACGATTTAATTAGCCTGTTTTTCAGTATGTTTATAATTTAATTTCCCCTGTGGTTCTTAGTAAGCCAATAGCATACAAACATAAACAGCAAATAATTGAAGTATTTCAGTTTTTTGGATTAGTCGTTGACTTACTGTCTAGAGATGTTTTATTATAGATTAGTACCGAAAGAGCTAAGGGTGAAAAGTCTTGAATTTCTATTAAACATGTCTTCCTGACTTATTTGGCAATTAACAATTATAATATTTCATGAAATGTTCACCATTTAGTTTATTTTAATTTATTTTTAAGGTAATCTTGTAACATATTTTAACTTTTAAAACGATTCCTTGGTCAGGAATAGTGTTATAAAACAATTTCAATTACACATCAGATTGTTGTCAGCACGATATATTAATTGATGTTAAAACTGATATTTATTTTAATGTTCCTATGTTGGGCAATGACATTTCAATCGGAAATACGATGATTCCTTCTTTACCTGAAAAGAATAATAACATGCAAAAAAATTAAAAACGTGGTCCATAACTACAGTCATTTGCTTTTTTAATTCGTAGACAATTAAATTGACATCTCAGAGATATTTTTGAGGACATTCATTTCCCGATTTGGAGTAGAATAGTGCAAGTCTCTCGAGGACCCGGCTTTTATCTAAGTAGGTCCATTCAAGTAAGGGCTTCGAGCTCTCACGTTTATGATGTGAACATTCCCGATGACGTGTAGATTTTTTTTCCATTGTTCGATATTCTGACTTATAGCTTCTTCCTCATTCACCTATATCACTTCGCTCAATCCGCCCTCTCTCGATCCATCATTCTTTCCACCCTCGCTTGCATAAGACATCGTCTAAATTCCAACTCACTTCACGGAGCTCAGAATTCTTTTACATCTCCAAATCTAGTTTCCCTGTATCTCATCGTATAGAATCAAGTCCCTATTGTTCTTAGGCCGAGAATCAGTGATACGCTCGTGGATGACGATCAATATATTTATTTCACAAATAAAACTAGTTTAGAGCTAAAATTATTTCTAATGGCTTTTAATTAAGAATAAGCCTGAACTCAAATGGCTAGTTATTTTAGGTTCTTAAATTACATGCTTATTAATTGGAAGGAATGCTAACAATGATTATTATGAACACAAGGTATACACATTTTAATGATTCTATTCCATAGGGAAAGAAGAAAAATTTTAAAATGGAAAAGCTCTTAAAAATAGACACATCAATTTGTATTTTGTTTGTTTAATTATTGTTGTTTGTTGTTGTGGTAATCGGTTCTAAGACTGGTCTGACGGAACCCTCCCTGCTAACCTATCCTGCGTAAGCATTTTCATTTCTACATAGCTACCACATCCCACAGCCTCCCTAATCTGCTCAGCAAATTCCATACTTGGCCACACTCTTCTTTTCTTACGCCTCACACTACCCTATAATGTTAATTTTACAAGACTCTCATGCCTTAAAACTGGCCTATGAATCCATCCTTTTTCTTGGTCAAAGTTATCCATATTGTTCGCTCTTCTCCCATTCTGCTTAGAACTTCCTCGTTAGTAACTCGATCTACCCATTTGATTTTCTGCATTCTCCTATAGCACGACATTTAAGGCTTCTATTCTTTCCCTTTCTGCTATTCCTACCTCCCACATTTCGTACCCATTTAAATCCACACTCTAAACGAATATCATTATTGATGATTTCCTAATATTCACACTCATATTATCCTCTTTTTCGCGAAAGCCTTCCTTGCCTGTGGTATCCTACTCTTTATGTCTACTATACCTCTATACTCTAGTTCAGGAGAGCTCAAACGGTCGATCGCAAATGTTTTTAAAGTCGATCTCGAGAAAAATTTACCGATATAGATCTATTCACAGATTATGTTTTAGTTGATCCTGAATTAGGTCAGAATAATCCCCAAATCACTGTCTTCTATCGTAATAATCCCCTGCTAGCGGCGAAAAGCGGCTTCATCAAAGAAACGCACGGTACTTGTTTTAGAAATTCCGCGACGCGCGACGTTTTTGATTCACCCATTTTTCTATAAACTTCGGGCGGAGTTTTTGGCGGCACGCTTACAAAAAAAAACATTAGTTAGTTAAGTACTTCAGAAGAATCCAGACTTCGTCCGCGCGGATTATATATGTTGCGCCTGTGAGAGTAGGAATTAGTTTTGTGACATTGTGTCGAACGAATGACGATTTCCCTTCGTTTTTCTCATTCCATTGCATTATACATCAACAAGTTTTGTGTTCCAAAGTTATAAACATGGAGGAGATTACGTGCATTGAAATAAAAATTGTTAATTCCATCCGTGCCCGTATCTTGCAACGAAGGCTCTTCAAATTGCAGAAGGAAGATAGCGAATCTGCTGAACACACTGATTTAGTTCTTCACTCGGACGTCAGGTGGTTGAATCGTGACAAATTCCTAGAAAGGTTTCAAGAATTATTGCCCGAAATAATAGCTTTGCTGGACGAAAGAAGTAATGACACTCAGATGCTAAAAAACGGAAAATGGCTGACTGATTTAGCATTTTTGGTAGACATCACAATGTATTTAAATACCATTAACTAGGAGCTAGAAGTAAAAGGGAAATCCATTATTGAGATTATTAGCGCAATAAAAGCATTCAAAACTAAATTGCAACTTATGATAGATCAACTGAAAAGAAATGATCTGAGGATTCCTTAGTTAAATTTTGATATTTATCAGGGAAGATTATTAAATATTTTGGATGAATTCGAAAGACGTTTTTATGATTTCAGTAAATTGGCAAATATCGCATCTGTTATGAGTTATCCTTTTTTGCGTAAAACATTGAGTAGTGTGTTACTGAAATAGCAAGTCAGTTTAACATGGACTCATCTTCTGTTGAAAATGAGGACGTGCAGATTATATCAGATATACATCTAAAAACCACAGCATCTGCTCTTATATATCTGAAGATAATTATCCGAATCACCCTTCAGTTGACGGCAATGTTTGGGTCAACTTACTTGTGCCCGTCTGCATTTTCTGAAATGAAGATAATTAAGTCAAAATATCGCAATCGACTAACTGACGAAAATATATCATCATGCTTGAGATTAGCATTCGTTAATTACGTACCATCTTATGAAAAGTATCCTGAATACATGCAGTGCCACGCTTCATCATCCAAAGTCATTCTTTAGTTAAGTTTAGAAACTAAAAATGGCTTGTTTTGTAAGAACCAATAAACTCGCAATTTTGAATAAGTACGAGTATTTTCATTGATTTTTTGGTTAGAGCCTACCTTGACTAACAAAATATATATTCCGGATAACTAATTTCTGTCGTTCCTACTAATTCTACATGAATTCATGGCCAAGAAATACTGCAACGCCCCTGTATATAATATATTTAAACCTGCGCTACGATAACCCTTTCTACCTAGACGACAATCCTGCATCACATATAGTTCCAGATTCTCTGAGTCGAGCGATCGGAGTCTAACAATATTGAGGTTGATCTCCAGCAGTTCAAGTTTGAACACCCTTGCTTTTGTTATTATGTTACCCAAGTAGCAGCATTCCTTAACTACCTTCAAAATATCTCTTCCCAATATAACACTGTTTGTTATTCAACTATTTCCAACCTACACTCCATTACATTGGTTTTCCCTCTATTAATTCTCATGTTGTATCCTTCCATCAGTACCACGTTCATACCATTTATTATGGTTTCCAAATATTTTTCTGACTCTCCTAATACCAAAATATCACGAGAAAAACCTAGGGCACTTATTTCTTCTCCTTGAGGTTTATTCCATTTCAGTATTCATTTTAAGCTTTCTTCGTCGCCTGTTCTATATATAATGCAAAGAGCATGGACGGCAGACTGCATCGTTGCTTACTCCTTTCTTGATTTCTGCTTCATTTTCTTGCTCTTCAATCCTAATTACTGTTGACTGCCATCTGTTTAATTAGTATTCAGGAAAACGTAAATATTTTATGTACTTCTTCATTACATAACACGATTATAAACTCTGTGATTGTTTCATATTCAGTCGTTGCCTTTAAAATTATTGTTTAACTGTGGTAAAAAGTGGCATTAATTATTGTTAACGTTATTCATAATTGTAAATGCTAGCCGGGTTCCCTATTTACTATAAAAGAAAATTATCGACAAAGTTATCAATAGATTCAACTGTAAAATGTTTTTACATTAAAATGATATAAACCGGCATATCAGTTAAGTGGACTGTATACATAACATTAAAGGTCAAACGATTTTCACAGGCGTCGGGAAATATTCGTTTCTTAATTGATCCTACGTAGAAAGAAATGGCTTTAAATCAAATTCGCAGAGGGTACAAAACAGAGCATTTCCCAGTAAAACCTTCGTGTTGGGTTTGTAACTAGAAATACGACAAAATATTTTTATAGTGTAATAATGTCTCTTATTAAATAATAATGAGCTTTGGCTCTTTCTTGACTGTACTTCCCTTATTTGAATTTAGATTTAACTGTGATTGTTTTAAATGAATACAGCGTAGACAATTTATTATTCTCATTTTCTGAGTTCCATATTGCAAATGTTTATATAACAATTGCTAACTTACCCACTTATATGGACTGAAAATATATAGATGAAATTACTCTGAAAGGCATAAAAACCTACCGAAGTTTAATTTATAATATCAAGTGAAATATAATATGCAGCTGTTAGAGTAGATACAAGACTCATTGTCCCCTAGACAAGAACTGCGTAATTAGCTGGTATTGTCCGCTGCTTTGCCGCTTCTGCAATGCCTGCCCTGTATAGTTACAAATCTACGCGCTACAGTTTTCTGGGTTGGAGACAAACTTCAAAACGTCGGGGAAAATACTGTTATTTCTTTGGATAATATCTGTGACGGTAAAGTAACAATTGTAATCAAATAAATACATAACACAAGTGAGAAAAAAGTTATAAATAAAATAATAAAATGTTATTTCAAAATATATACACTTTTTTACTCCTGACATCCATAAAAGTTTTTCCGAGTACGATTTGTACCACTTACTTCAATGTAAATAATCCAAATTTATCATCAACAACGTCAAGAAAATATTGTATTGCTTTATTAATTTGTCTAGATGATATTTTAGACTATCTTCTATTGGCTAGCGTAACTGCCTAACAATCCAGGGGTCCCGAGTCCGAATCCTGGCATGGGCTTGGATGTTTGTGTCATGGTCGCGAAAACCGAGATTAAGACTGCTGGAGATACGTTAACCACGTGCCACTCCAAATTCAGAATGTGTAACGTAAGATGACAGTCCGCAGTCGACCCGGTAGGCCAAGGCCCTCTATGAGCTGTAGAGCCAAATAAAAAGAAGATGATTATCTACAGTCACATTTTATTACTTTACCTAGTATATTTACGTTAACATATCTGGCCCCCCACAATTGCCCGGATTCTGATTTGTATTAGCAATTTAATTCGAGACTAATCTCTTGTATAACACGTTATTTAACCAGCAACAAGGGCCTCACTGTTTTTGAACATTTACCTTTACTTACCCCGACGGAATGTTTATTTCATCACAACCAGCAAGATGGCTCTCAGTACCTAAATTGAATCAAGAAATATTCTGGTACATTAAATAAGCTCAAAACAACCCTGTGCATTGAGAGTGAAAATAAACCTTCATATTTTAATGAAGTATATAATTATGCCGTTATTTCTTTAATTCCCTCAGTCGTGCCATGACAGTCACAAATCATCTAATCAAAAGGCGTTCTTCAAGAACAAGAAATTTAGCTGTCCGTCAGTTTATTTAAAACTGGTTGCGTAAAGCGAATGTTAAAATCCTGTGCGCGCAGACATACAGCTTAAAGTATGAAATATATCTCTCGATATAAAGCAAATTTACTAATTAACGAAATTCGCCAACTCTTCAATGTGAAAATTATTAATTATGTGCAGTGTCGCTAATTGCTTGAAATTCTCACTTGACATTATTTCGTCAACTTTACACAACGTAAAGTCTGTTAATTTAAAATGGTTGAATTATTATTATTATTTTTCTTACTTTTATTTAAAGTTGCATCAACTGGTAATGGTCATTAGCGACTTTCGGCAGTTTAGAGAAATTATTTCTTTGTAGGGGTTTCACATTACGAAAAGTCACACGCAACATCCATTCCCATGTCACGATTTGAACTCGGACCCCTGAGTGTGCGAGGCAACGACGATTATTAAAGATCGAAGGCTTTCCCGGTGCAGTTGCTGAGGAAACAGTTCTCGGCTTTCCACACGGGTAACACAGCGATTAACACGCGACGTTTCGACGACTGTAAGCTTTGTCGTCATCTTCCAAGCGGAGTGATTATTACTATTAAATACACGAAATTCAGAATATTATTATAGCCTAACATTCTTAAAAATTCTCACTTTAAATTATTTAGACACTCTTTGCATGCATAAATGCACAACATTCAAAATACACACTACCTCAGATTATCATGAATATAGAGTGAAAAATTTTGCGAATGGTATTCGAAAATATTGATTATTGTTTATTTAAGTTTTAGATTCTCTTTAATATAAATTGATTGTTTGTGTGTACGTTCCAAACAAATATAAAAGCGTGGAGATATTCAGACCAATTTTAGTACACGTTTTCTTTGCGACACGGAAACAAACAGTCATGCTAAGACCTCACTACTTCTCCTAGGATATTTGTATAGAACAAATTTTATTCAGGGTCAATTTTTTGTTTCCACCTCCAATACTTTTTGTGCATAATTGCAACCCTATTCAGTATAGAAGACGAGTATCCATAGGAATGAGGATGGTTGAGAGTCACATAAATTTAATGCGAAAATAATCGACAGTGGTATAAGTCATTAAGTATAATATGAAATTTAATTTTACTTGAAACGAAGAATGTAATGGGGGAGTGTGACAGTCAATACGACGAAATAAACATTGATCGGTATATATTTCAATCAAAATAAATATATAAAAACATGGGATTATCGTAATATTTGTGTCATTTTGTATTTTGTGATGTCACAGTATCTATATATTGGCATTAATATATTGTAACTTGACATTACGGCTCCGTTTATAAAGGCAGACGAACCGCCCAGCCAGGATTGTTGACGGAGTCTTTTGAGACACGCCGACAGAAATAGTACATTGTCGTACGCCGCACTGCAGGCGATAACAGTGCAAGCAAGCGAAAATTCTGACAGTCGACGACCAGTCGACGTAAGTTTGTAGTGGGTTCGCAATGGGTCGCGGATGTAGGAGGATGTATCGGGTTTCTAACGCCCTGGTTTTCGATTTATAATTTAACAGTTATCGGCAAGGCATTCCTGGGGAGGATGAGTATATTTGGTGACCACGCCCTGAGGAAGTTTTTGAACTCATTGGCTGAGAATAAAGTTGTTGTTACTAAAGTAATGTTGACAATTTATTTAAAATTACCTGAACTAAATAATTAATCGAAGGCAGAGCACAGCTATAAGGTTGAATATGACAGTTTTGGAAAGCATACAACAGCTAAGTTATTAAATACGCATTTCACTGTAAATATCATCAAAAAGAACAGTCAATGGAACTTAAATATGTAAATTATTCTGTATAGTCACCACTTAACAGAATTTAAATTATCATTAGTTTTATAAATCATTTAACATATATTGAAAGAGATATTTGCGAGTCTTATACTGTTTAATATATAATAGTACTTAGATTTTGGTTCCCAACTGTTACTACTGTTGCATAATTTAAGGAAATTTTAGGCGCACACATGCTCGCAGGATGAATTTTCGTCGCGGAAATTATTTGTTTTGTCTTCTAAACGCAATATACACTGAGGCATAATATTTGTCTTTAACAGAGAGTATTATTATAACTTAAACGTATAATAATTAGAGGAAGTATTTAGTGTATTTTTGGATTATGTAAAATCATTGAGGGCGTTTTTCGGGTATTTATATAGAAGAACCTTCAAATAAGAATCGGAAACGCAAGTTAATATTGAAACAGGGAAGCAATGCGAAACATGTATTAATAGTTACTAAACTGCAACGGTTTTCTGTTATAGAGTACACATATTAAACATATTCGGTGTACAAGTTGTAATGCTAAAACACAACTACATGCGGAATTTGGCGGTACTAAGTCAAAGGCAAGCGGCGTAGAAGAAGTTGAAGAAAGTTACTAACATCGTCAATTCGCGCGGCCTGGGTTTTTCTAAAGTCTTTGAGATTCGTCGACATCGGTTTGTGAGGGGACATGGTGTTTTTCCAGAACATCGGTGGAGTGGGGTAAATGGCTCCTCACAGAGACGACAGATAAATAATTTTATTGCACAGGATAGAGGCCCGCTACCGACGGAAATGAAATAATGAAGTGGAGACAAGGTGTTAAAAATTTAGAAAATACTGACTTTTGTGACTGAGCATTAGGTGACTACGGATTCAGGACGTTGAGAGTGGTGATTGAGCATTATTGCGCCAAGATATTGGACTTCAATATATTAAGCATTAACCAGTAGTCAGTAAAATAGTAAGTGATTAATAAGAGACTGTCCAGGGACATTTTAATAATGAGTGGAAGTCTACGTGACTCCAAGGAAGAAATTAAGTGGGCAAGGTGCACATTACAGCAAGGAGGGAGTTCGGTGGGGTCGAGCGGCAGGAACGGTATATCGTATCCAACACCAGCGGCAAGTTCCAGGCTAAACTCAGAAGAAAGGGTAATTACACTGCTTGTTACCTTCACCGATTCCCTATTACTATCTATTCCGCGTAGAATGTGTTTGCATTTTGATTCTTGAATAGAATTCGTGTCTCTATATCTCTAGTATATGCGTCAAAATATTGTACATTATATATATTGTTAATCGTTAAAAACAGCCGGCTATGTAAATTAAAATTATTCAATCATTGTATACTTTAAATTAATATGTGTTGAGTAATGGGATTTTCCACATTTATATAATAATTTTTTTATTTAAATATTAAAATAGTAAATACCCCTCATATTCAATTCAAAATGCTTTTATTGTTTGTTGCAAATGCAAGGGGGCGCTCAATTTTTCTGACCGATAGTGTATATTGTATTTTTATGTTGTACGCATCACTCTACAATCACGCGCCACTTCGTAGCTTGTCCTATTGTCTCCATGACATTGCGATAATTAACGATCGCGTCGGGTCGCACTGGACATTTGACTAAATAAGTCTCTCTTCTCCCAATCCACGTTGCTGTTCTGCAGTGACGTGTTCTCTACATGTGCAGTAATAAAACCCATCGTTCAACATTACGTGCGGGTGCTTAATCCACTTACTCCCACATGGGTGTTTCCGACACGGATCTAAACAATCTCCGTGAGAATTCTGGTAACGTTATATTTGGTACAGTCGTTCATTGCGTATACGTAGTCATAATATAGAATTTTTTTCACCAACGAAAGTCGTGGCCCTGAGGACAGCAAACTATCTAATCTTGTGCTATTTCTTGTTATGTCCAAGTACGTACAGGCAACCATAGTTCGACCTTTATTTTAATTTACATATTTAAAGTCACACCAACCCCTGGGGAGTTTTTTCCATAAAATTATTAATGTTACAGGATAATTTAAACGTCTGTGAAATGGATGTTTACAAATATTTTCACTTTGTTATGTATTATGGAATAACTAGATAGGTTAAAGCTGTCGTAGGTCCAAAGATTGTAGAGAACGTTGTAAACAACAATGCTTTAAAGGGTAATATTTCCCTACGTTCATAAATTAAAAATATTTCTTAAACGTAACAATATCTTGGAATACTGTTAGCGTCTGTTATATTCAAATAAATAATAACAGGAGAAGTAACTATAAGTGCTGGAAAAACTCAATTAAATATTCAAGTTTTTACATTTATATATTAATTTTTTATTTCAAATATTAAAATAGTTAATACCGCTCATATTCAATTGAAATTACTTTTATTTTTGTAGATCGTTTACATTTAATGAAATTTATTACATTATCGGCTTTATTTCGGTTTGCAATTCTTGTTACTTCTTAGCTCTATTTGTAATATTACATTCTCTCCTACTCTTAGCAGCAAATATTTTATTTACGTACTAATACATCCTTAAAAACGAATATAAATTGGTAGGTTGAAATTTCAATTTTTCCAAATAAGGAACAACAGCTTCAATAACTTCAAACTAAACCCCAATTTTAAATGAAAGCTGTTCGTCGAACTGTATTTCTGTAAACAAACAATATCTCTGCACAAGTATTCAAATCCAGGGTTTGGGTTACGTTTCTATTTAATGACAGTATAAAGTTCGTTGTAATCGATATTGGTACAATTAACGTCTGTGTAAAACTAAAACCTATGAAAAATTAAGGAGCTGTAACAGACTTCAAAACAAAAAATGTAAAAATTTTAACATAAAACAGACGTTTCGGCCATGAATTGTGGTCCTCGTCAATAAACTACATCAATTACAGATATAAACACAAAGAACATAACCAAAATATAAAATTAAGAAGGAAAATTGAATAAACCATCATATAATTTAGTTAGTTGCAAACTGTCATGTTCTATATTGACAGTAATTATGTTGCTTTTAATTTACATTTCTGAAATAAGTTATTGCTTAAAATTCACGTTTTGCTACATTGGTCAGACTAAGAGTTATATGTTAATCAGAATTAAGGAACAGGAAGCCAATTTAAAATTTCATTTATCACTCGCCAATTACTAAAAACATTTAAAAATAAACTTTATTAATAATCGTATCAATTACAAGGTCATTGGCAAATGGTCACGATTAAGGGAACTTATATCCATGTAGGGGTAACATAGTATGGTTTGTCAAACATCACAACCATCCAAGCACATGCCAGGATTCGAACCCGGGACATCTGCGGGCGAGGCTGCCACGCTAGGCACTACACCACAGGAAGTCAGCAACCATACACTGTTTGGAACCAGATCATTTTAGATAAGGAAGTGAATATCAATGGTTAAACTTGGAATTGAATACATAAAATTTATTACATATGAAGCTGTGTACTAAGGGCGAAACGTAGTGAAATTATATTTATATAATTGATTTACAGTTCTGAGTTACGACCAATTTATTAATTAATACATTAATTATAAGACTGGTAGAGTTTAAAAATGTTGAGTCAACAAATACAGTCTTCACGATAAATTTTTTAATTTTTGTAGTTAACTTTCAACTTGTTTCAACCCTTTCAAAAGTATGCTTGTATATAACCAAGTCAACGTCGACGACATCTTGTCAACATTTTACTCTGTTGACAAGACGATGTCAACGTTGACAGTTTTATACATTTACATAATTTCTAAGGGGTAGAAAATGACAATGTCGAAAGCTTCGTACTGAAAATAAAAATTTTATTATGAAGACTATTTTGGTTGACACAACACCTTATTTATTAATTGAAAAATAAAAATGAGTTAGATGGTTATAATTAATAAGTTAAAAATATTATTCTATTTAAGTAGGTGTTTTAACAGTTATCTAGTCGGTCGCTTCTCCGCTCAACCTCAAGTCTATTTATGTATCCATATTGTACAATTTCAATAATTGTATAAATATTGTCAACATATTGAATGATAATTTGTACTTAATCAGAAACAATTGTGTCACTTGTAGCTTAGGGATTTAGCTGAACATAATTAACTAATGCAATGCTTGAATAAATGGACCGTTGAAAACTAAGAACATACCCTACGCTAAATCTAAAAGCCACACTTGACAGTCCACAACCCGCAATCGGAAGATTGTTGCAGTTAGAGCAGGCTAAATCGCCCTTCAGCATCGCCTGCGGTCGAGTTCAATTAGGCTTCGTTGGCGTCCCCATGCGGAACCTTCTTCGTTCACCCAGAACACCGACGCTTCACAAATTCAGATAACTACTGATTCACCCTTATATACATACACTGATTTAATAGGAAGAAATCTAGGGGGGTGGGGGCGTACGGACATAACTGAAGATTTAAGAATAAATAATGTTGTTTATTAAACAGACGTTATTAAACCGGACTTTCCGTATCTGCTTTAATTTAGAAAAAATTAACATAAGAGAAGTTTGTTACTTTGGAACTAGTGATGGTATGGGTGCAGTAGACTATATTGCGCAAGCCTTTTCATTGCATAACTAGCACATCCCACATAATCCCTTATCAGCTTAGCGTATTCCATTATTTGCTTCCCTCTTCTGTTATTACCCCACACACTTCCCTCTAATGCTAATTTTACAAGATCCTATTAACCTATCCCTTCTCTTGGTCAACGTCCTCCATATTGTTCTGTATCTTCACAAACAATACCATAAAACTGATGATTCACTTTTCCTTCATTCCCTTATTTTAGGTATCTCGTTCTCTGCTGGTCATAATAATTTGGCCAGTCTGTGTATATATGTTAGGAAAGTCCTTTAAGTCTTGCAAAATAAGATATGGTTCGAAATATACATAAAAATACAGAATTTCCTAAATTTCCTAATTGGGAATTATGTTTAATTATTTTGAAAACAGAATATTTATATCGGACTGAACCTAAGAATTAATATGTATTTATCTGAAAATTTAAAATTATGCATATTGTGACACATAAATTTTGGTCATATATTTTATTTTATTTATCTAAATTAATTTTTAATATTAATCATTCTGTACGAAGTTCCCGTAGAGAACAGATTCTGAGATATTCACAAGGCACAAACACAGTCATAAACTTGAAGCTTGACAGTCGCAGTCCTTTGTCTGGAAGGATTTTTGTAGTTCAGCGAAAACCTAAGGTCAGCCAGATCAGCAAGGTGGTTGACCCAAAAGATGGCTAGGGGTGGAAGACCTGAGGAAACCAATGAGGTTTTTAGGATAGGCGAGTTCGAGATGGAGAGGATCTGCAAAATGACATTCGAAAAAGAGGTCAGACGTCAGAAAAGTAGCGAAACGGATAGTCTGACTGGGTGATTTCAAGGAGTCAGAGGAGGAGAGGCGATCGGGGTAAAGTGTCACCAGGAAATAAAACTGGAGGCCCGTTTCCTGAACCACATAAGAGGTCTGTGTTTCACAGGGCACTCGGAAGCTGCATTTGCGTTGAATCTAGGATTTCCGGTCAACCATGAAACTAGGGGAGGATGAATGCAAAGTAAGAAACAAAAGGCAATAATCTCTCGCTTATCTATGCGTATAAACACGTCGTACAGCCCTGAGCAAAGTAGATTAAATTTACTAAAGTCTCTTGCTATGTTATTTCTTTGGTTAGTGCTCAGTAAATAAAATTCATTAAAACTAATTAATTTGTAAATATTGTAATTTGTTGAATCTTTTACATTTGTTAATAATAAAACTGTTTTAAATCTCAAAGTTGAGATTTATGGTCACACATCAATTTAAATATATACTCTAAATTTTTTAATATACTTACGAATTATAAAAACCACGCCACAACATATTTATTTGTGTGAGACAAATTATACATTCACTATGCTGTAGAAAATCGTCAAAACGACATCAGCGTAAAACTAATTATTTCCCAGAATAACGAAAACTTTCTCATCAGTTTTCTATGGAAACATTCAGCAAACTCGTCTCCCGTCATTCGGAAGGGCGTGCCCGACCTACCTGATGCCGAATTTCTAAGGTTTTATCTGCATCTCTTTTAGGTGAATCACCCTCATGTAGCCTTTTACTCACAGAAAAAGACTTAGATGAGGAATAGAGTGCCTGTGGGAGTTTTCTCGCAGACCTTGGGCAAAAGGTAAGAGTTGTCTACTGATCCCATTGGATCAGTAGGTCAATTGCCTTCTAAAACTAGTGTAAACTCGTCTCCCGTCATTCGGAAGGGCGTGTGAATAGTATCCAATGCCCGACCTACCTGATGCAGGTTTTATAGGGTTTTCCCTGCATCTCTTTAGGTGGAACACTGGGTAGGATCCTTAAACTATAGCCCGGGGGCCCTAGTCAACCCTTGGCTACCTTACTTTACCTTCCTATGTTATTAAAGGGGAGTTGCCTGTCTGAGGATCACCCTCGTGTATACTGTTAACCTCCAAAAAATAGAAAGAAAAAGACTTTCCAGGTTATTCAGCATACACAACCAGACCAGAAAATCAAATCATTTTGGTCATCTGCAATATATTTAATTGAAGTTTCGGAATTCTAAAAACAACCGCGTGGGGCGAATGATATAAACGGATGAATATCAGTTTTATAAGCTCGTCAGAAATAGTAATTTGTGAAAGGTACCCAGTAGCTGGACAGACCGTCGCTTGGTGAGAAGCTGGTGTAACGCTACTACCATTTTTATTATCATTCATTATATGCTTACCAACGTGATGTACAGGGACTAACACTGTCATTTTACTATAACGCTATATTTATAGTTGTTTATCTTTTACGTCTTTCAACGTAGTCTAAGTGAACACAATATCTTTCCATTTTACGCTCTTAACATCTCGGTGATAGTAATAACTTACCAGGTGTAAAAGCTTAAATCCACTGTTTTCTCGTAGATTTGTTAAGGTACTATGACCAAACCATTCTTTTTTGTACGCCTTCTGTAAAAACCTGTCCCCTTCCTACTACCACCTGTTTTCGTCCTCAGCACTTGGGATTCTTACCTAGACGTCCGGCAGTGACTTGATGAGTGTTTCGCCTCGAATAAGAAGGAAATATTTTGAGTTGTACCCACAAATTGCCGGACAGATGGGGAAAATGTGTCGCAAGCGATGACCACTAATTTGAATAAATTTTTATTTCTATGAAAAATGCATGATTTGATTTCTAGAAAACCGAGCGGTTTTAAACTTACACACCAAGTAAAGTAATTTGTAAAGAAAGGAAATGAAATATTACTACTTAAACTCTCCCCGGAACATGATTAGAAATTAGAAAATTTTCTTTGGAGATGCTACATCCTAGCCGGTAGCCACTTATTTTGATAAATGCTCGATACGTTATAGAAATTCTTCCACAGCTGACAAGTCATATCTGAACTTAATAGTTTTTATTTGATTAATGGGAATAGTTTCATGATTATGCACTTAGCAGTCAGCAAAAGTCGGTATTCAATTTTAGTGAATATAAATATTTACCACGCATGAACTCCTATTTTCAGTTTATTGAGAGTGTCAAATAATTTTCTTAGATACCAGGAAAATGTGACAAATATATTAAATGAACATTATCAGCTAGGGTGTAATTATTTTCATTAATAAACAAATGTAGTTGCGTTAAGTTATTGTTGAGATTGTAGGGCCTACGTTCAAAAGTTAAAGTACTTAAATCTGAAAGAGGTATCAAAATTTCTCACGAAAATTATGTATTAAGCTACACTATATAAGTTTTATGAAGCTTCGTAATTTATAGGAAAGTGCATACAGATAAATTAATAGGTTCGCATTCGTTGATTTCCAGTGGAAGTTTGAAATATTTCTTCTTTCCTGTGTTGATTCGACTTAAGTGTCGTGTAGGGTCGGGAATTTGCATGGTAAATAACCTCTTCAACCGTCGGCGAGAGACGATGATGCAGTGTCCAGGACCAGTCCGCCGTGAAATAGCTTCGGCCCGTCTAATATATTCCGTCCTGGATATCATTTAACATTACTCGAATACTGTTTCGTGGGCAGTCCCGCAGAATTACGAATTTACATGATTGAACGGGATGGTTGATCGCCAGCCCTGACATATTTTAATAAGTATTTAAGAAGTAAATATGATATTAACACAGTAGTGCTATAAGGAAGGTAGAGATTGATATCACTTTATATAAGTTAGAGTTTTAAGATACAGATCATTTTATAAATGTTCAAGATAATAACAAATATAAATAAGAACTTACGTTACTACTGCTAATTTTATAATTGTATTAATTAGATACCTATTTTCATGAAATTAAAAGTTATAAGTGATGTTTGTAAACGTTATTAAGAAGCAGCTTATGCCAAATAAATTATTATTATATTCCTTTATCTAAAAGTTCTGAGATGCTAAACGCCGACCTCCTGTGATCTAGTGGGTAGAGTCGCTGCCTCGCAACTGGGACTAAGACTGCTGGAGAATCGATACGCTAGCCTCGTATCACTCCAAATTCGAAATGTGTCATGTAAAATGGCAGTCCGTAGTCGACCTGGTATGCCAAGGTACAAAATCGACTGCAGAACCTGTAATGATAAAACACAACTACTAGCGGAAATTGGCGGTACGGAACGAAAGGCAGGCGGCAATATGAGGTTAAAAAAGGCAGACACGACGGCGCGACTGGGATTTTTCCTATGTACTGTGAGATTTGCTGAGCAAGGGTGGTGTTTTTCCCCAAGAACGTCGGTGGGAAGGGTAAAACGGCTCCTCTCAGGGAGGACAGATAATAATTTTGATTGGACAGTATCGAGCCCCGCCACTGACGGAATATGAAGTAAGGAAGTTGGGAAAAATTATTAAGAAACAAATGGAAACATGGAGTACGTGGTTTTCTGATTGTTATTGAGCACGTGG
The DNA here is from genome assembly GCA_034510155.1 of Eucriotettix oculatus. Lineage (NCBI taxonomy): Eukaryota > Metazoa > Arthropoda > Insecta > Orthoptera > Tetrigidae > Eucriotettix > Eucriotettix oculatus. The sequence goes on along the minus strand of CM067376.1, from coordinate 132,417,006 downwards.
AGGAGGAGAACATGTTATGGAAATGATGATTTGGACGTTATGATCATTAAGGACGACGAGAGGGAGCAATAAGAAATTGCAGATTTTCCTAGCCGTGGACATCTAAATAACGGAAGGAAGGCGTGATAGAAGTCTGGATTTCCATTCTCATAATCGGCCAACGCAGAAGTATGGTTGGTGTCGAGCAACAGATCAGGCAACCTGAGACGACACGTTAAATAACACTGTTTTTAACCTTTTTCCGTTTTCCTGGTACTTCCAATTTCGAGTAGTATTCCCTATGGGAAGACCTGCTTAAACGACCCTTACTGTTGAGCTCTTCTATATAATGGTAAGAGATTTATTTTGTATAATTTTTGTAAATATATATATATAGTGTTTATTTTGAAAAAGGCTGGCTATGCAAATTAAAAACTTATTCAATTAACTAATGTATGCTGCCATAAATAAATGTTAAAATTTAATATAATTCACATTCTTAACGATTCTTCATTCATAAAAAATATCTTATCCCCCCTATTTATTACAAGCCAAGGAGGAAGAAGAGGTACTAAAAACGTCAATCACTGACTTTCTTATATTCATTAATGTAACAAATTGTTTAAAGTTTATGCATTCCAATGAGTATTATATTTTGAACAAGAATAAGATTTTATTAAACAAATATTTAATTGGCATGAAATCAATATGTAATAAAAATATTGTACTGAAATTTGTAACCATGTAATACAGATATAGAGCCAGTTCTGTCTTATTCCTGAATAAACAATTCTTGGGTTTCCACCCGGGTTAAATGGAGTTTAAGCCACGACGTTTCGATTAACTCAATTAAATTTTGTAATCATACTTTTCAATGGCGGCAGGTACATGATGGTGATCCAGTTAATGGCAATTTATCTTTATTAGTATAGGAAGGGGATTTGAAGGGGGGATTCGATAGGGAGTGGAAGAGCACCCAAATGTTCACTATGAGCCCTGGGATACTGTAATTTAAGGTTCCTACCCGGCGTTGACCTGACAGAAATGAAGGGAGAAACTTAGAAAGATGCATCAAGCAGATATAGCTATTGAGTACTTGTCCTACGCCCTTCCGAATAGCGAGAGAGGAGTTTGTTGTAGGGTCTTAGCATTCACTTACTTGGAGTAAATAAATAAAAATACGGCCAAATCTGTCAAACGGCTTATTTGATTAACATTTATTTATTATGAATACAACGTTTCATCCATCTTTGTGGACTTCTTCAGGTAAATTCGGGCAGTAATCGTCTCTGCAGATATTCGGCGACACCAGATTACTTACAATTTAATTAGTTTATCCATTTAAAATTTCACCTGAAGGAGCCCACAAAGTTAGATGAAACGCTGTATTTATAATAATTAAATGTTAATTTAATTTGTTTGTTGACATATTAGTCCGTATTATTATTTATTTAATTTACAATAAAGTTATAAGTCATACAATAATTTTTAAATCATATGATTATTATTAATAAAAAATAATTTAGATGCTGTTTCTCGTAAGGCTTACTAACGTTTGTCAACTGTTGATAAAAAACAACCACTATATTTAAAAAAATTGTACTTAGGGTTGCAACTATACAAGTATCACATCATTCTTAGTAACTGATCGATACGGTATCGGTCTTTCAAAATTAGTGTAAAAAATTAATTGAAAGCCTTTACGTAAATATTTTATCCAAAAAAATTTATAAACGATTTTATGCATTGGCGTAAACTGTTTTTCAAAATTCAATAAGCCAATAAGTCCATCAATTCATTTGCCAATGGACTTATTGGCTTATTGAATTTAGTACCAGAATACAGTCCTTAATATCTAATTTAAAATTAACTGTTTTTCAAAATTATTTTTATAATTTTTTTCACACAAGAAATACCGTTTCAAAGAACTCTATATAACAATTATAAAACTAAATTACAAGTAAAATGGGGGTAAAATTGTTATTTATTCTACAATAACGTGACTATAATATAAACAATATAGAAATAAATCTAGTGAACATAAAAGTAGTAAAAGTAGAAGTGAGATCGGACATTTAAACTTCTCAAGTAAGTACATATATTTCATAACCAACTGGAGGATTAAATGATTATTATTATGTACGAAAATTAACATTTGACTAATACATAAATACAACATTGACGCGTTTATTTGAACAATTCTTCAGTACCGTGGAGTAGGGCGTGTCTTCTGGCAGGATTGATTTCCCGTGGAAGCCTGGGAAGAAACGCATAACACACGACAATCTATCAGAAAACTTACACACAATATTTAAAATAGTTATGGCCAATTTTAAATTATAAAACAAATTATCTTTCTTTGTGCTTATATATATATACACACACATATATATATATATAGAATTAAATAGTAAAAATTTAATTGAAACATTCTGTAGTGTTTATTTTATCAGATAATTTATTTCTGTTTATTGAGTTCTTCAATATCTATTTGCTAATTTTAGATATTAGTTTGTTTGGTTGATAAGAATAAAATTGATTTACAATTTAACTCGGAAGCTATAAGCAATAAAATTTATATGAACAGTACCAATAATATTAAACTGCAGTTGGACAACTATAACATTTATAGCACATGAGATTTTTAAACTTATACACAGATATTCATATCATTGACAGACTTAGGCAATACGTACAGCAAACCGTGATATTTGCATTTGATATTACACAGTATTTTAGTGAAAGGTGATCACAAAATTTTATTTGCATTAAAAATGAAACGCTGAAGCATAATCAATTAATACTGGGTGTTAGAGTACATGAAAGACATAATGCTTTCAGTTTTCCTCGGCTCTATCTGTATTTCCGTTAAAATGATGAAAAATTCAATCCGTAGGAGAGAAAATTACTGTGACTTCACTAACACGAATCTGTATTAAGGACGCGATATGTCTCGAATTTATTCCCTTTTCATTTGAAACTAGCTGGGTGCATGGTGTTGCAAGGTGCTTAACGCGTTGATCGCTCATCCTATCAACCTGGGGTTGGAGTAAAACTTCAGTTGAATACTGAATGTCATAATTGAGCTCAGCGCCTTCCATAACCCCGGAATGGACACCAATCTCGATTGTTTTTGCATTAGTTGTATGTAACGCTCTTCCATACACAATATGCAGAATTTGATTGAAATTATTCACAATGAACATTGAGAAACTTTATAAAACTAAACATCATGCTTTTAATTTTCAAGCAAAATACGTATAAATTTACGGTGTACTGAATATAACAATACAATTCCGCGTCTTTACTGGGTGACATATTTCGATATATTTTCATAAATAGGTGAGTTAATATGGGCATAAAAGGGGGCGTGGGATCGTGTGTTACTTCTCTGGTTTAGATTGGCTTACTTTTACAAATAATATTGTGAACACGTGAAAAGTAACTTATACGTATTCATAAGTAAGTATATCAATACTGAGGTTAAAAATGCGTCCCGTCGTTACGAAATCTGTAAGTATATACGAGACAATTGTAAAATTTGTCATTAATAAACTAAAGGAGTTGTGTTGGGGGATCGTTCTGATTTGGGCCAATTCCTTCTGGAAGTGTTGGAAAGTTCTATTACAAGTTGTTCTTGTGGGGGATTTGATGAAAATTTGTGATGAGTACAATTTTACGATCTCTACGGCATACTACCATTTGTTAGTTTACTAAACGTTACACAGAAATTAACAGTTGAAAATAAAAGCGTTGGTAAAATTTCGGTCTATTATTCTGCATTGAATTATTTGCCTTTACACGCTTTGACAATTTTTTCGTCTTCCCAAGATCCGAATAAAATAATGCTGCACATCGTTACGTAAGCGACGTCATCATTTATCTCTATTTTTATGTTTACTTTGTCTGAGTGTGGATAATACTAATACTAGTGCTGTGCTGGGGGGAACGCTCAGAGGTTGGCAATATTGTTGAGGTATCACGTGTGCGTGATGTCGTACGCCTTCTGTGGTTGTTTATTATAAATTTCTATATATTCCGAAATAATACTTTTAGGACAAATCATTTTTCATGCGCGTTCTTAAAACTGTAATTTGAAGGTAAATCCATTAAAGCGTCCACATTTGCTTAAGCGACTAAGTACATCACTTTTCGTACTGTCGAGGTAGATCAATTGCATGGCCTCCACAATCACCGGATTCGACTCTAGTGTACTTCTCATTTCAGGCATCGTTCTCTTGTCCTCGCTTAACATGTGCTACGTTCATCCGAAAAGTCAAATACCCGAACACAAAGTACTGAGGTCCATTACCATGGAGAAGGTGCAGATAGGAAAAGAAAAGAAGTGTTTGAAAAGCGGTGGAATAAAAAATTCAGAAAATCAGATGGATAGAAATAGTTACTAACCAGAAAGTTCTAAGCAAATTAAGATATGAGAGAAGAATATGGAAGACAACTTGTAAAATTAGAATTAGAGGGAAGCGTGTGGGAACATAAGAAGGATGCCAAGAATGGAATGCGCTGATCAGATTAGAGATGGATGTTATGTAGTAGCTATGTGGAAATGATAAAGGCTTGCACAGAAAAGTTAGCATGGAGAGTTGTATCAGACAAAACAAACAACATATGAACAATCTAAAAGCCTAACTACAGATGGTCCCAATTAGATAGAATAACATAAGTTCTATTGCATTGGAAACATGGATGCCTGAAAGCTTTGAGCAGCAACAGCGGTACTTTTGAATGAATGAATGTGTGTGAATATTTTACCCATATAGTTAGGTAGCCTTAATGGCAATAATTTATATGTTATGGATGAATGAGTATCTCAAACGATGACAGATATAATGACAAATTTTTAATATGTTTTAGGTTAATATATACAAGTCTCCGCGGAGCAGATTCCACGAGGAAGGAACTCCGACAAATAGAAGAGGAGGCAGGACATCAGTTAGATGTCACCGCTGATGCTGCTGCTGTGCTGAGCAAGCGAAGCATATAACCGAATTAATTGAAAAGGTCGTTTAGTTTAACAAATTCTTAAAATTAACAATTACTGTATAAATAATTAATCTAATGATTCCGTTCCAATATTGGAACGTAGAATTTTAACAATACCAATAAATAAAATTGAAGTGTCTGTATGGAAGTTTGTCTCGAATAGGCTCCGAAACGGGTCAACGGATCTCAATGAAAATTTGAAGGGTTAAAACAAGAGTTTTAACTTAATTTTTCGTGTGTGTTTCATTTAGATATATTGTAGAATTCAGAAGGTATTAATGTAATAGAAGGAAGAAAATGTCGACGGACGAGGGACTCGAACCCCGGGTCTCCCCATTTCCGGGTCGGCGTCCTAACCACTGAGCTAATCCGAGTCGACTTACCAGGACCAATTCAACATCCCACCATTCAAACCCTAAATACGTGATGAATGGACATCTCATAAATTGAATATAGGTGCATTGAATATAAGCCTAAGGAAGTAGAAATGCTTTCATCCGAAACTCAAGCAAGAAAGCATGGATATTTTAGTAGAAAGACAAGAATGGAAGTATGTAAACCAGATCTAGTTAAGCGCCAGCCCGGAAATCGGGAAGTTCGGGTTTCGAGTCCCTGGGCCAATCGACATTTTTACATTCTTGTATTTCTTCTAAAATATCTATACGCTCCTGATTGAGCTTCGGGTGAAAAAATTTCTACTTCCTTATATTTATATAAATATTTATAAATCCATTTAATTGCCGCGCGACAGCTGACGTAGAAACCAACTGCGATTTATAAGTCTTATTAGGCCATCTTATACCATTAATCGGAATTACTGTGCAATTATAAGTGTAATTTTGGCAGCATGAGAGAGAGAGAGTTTATTCTCACTCCATTTATTATTGCAGCAGTATTCGCGCCGTAATTAACCTATCGTTGGCAGAGTGCTAACTCCCTGAGAAATAATAAACTTCTTTCGACCGTCGATACGTAAATTGGCTCTTTTTGTCGCGTCAGGTAAATTTTGATATTTGGTAATTGCTAATTTTCGAAAATAAAATGAAAATAATATATCCAGATAAAATATTATTTAAGTTTCTGTCTGTTTGTAAATTTGTCTTTAACAGATTCCGAAACGTGTGAAAAAGGGGCCTGTTCACAACCAACAGCGAGTTATATGGCGATCATAAATAAATTCAATGAATACAACCTTTATCAAAATTCTGTACCTGTTATTTCGTTTTAGGGTAAAACTAGTCATTCGACCAAGCCACGCGCGAAGTCGCATTGCTAGTATAATAATAAATACGCTATTGACTTCATCGCGATTCAATACTTTAAGATAGAAAAATGCGTATATTAATGATCTGAATATGACAAATGGTAAAAGAACATTCTTCGGGGTAGTTTCTAACATGATCTTGTTGGTAGGTGCTAGCAGAATGAAAGTCTACGGCGCAGCTGTGAGGGACACGGCAATAAACTCAGTTTAGGACTCATTGCCGCGCTCAATTGCGACCGTATACAATGTTCACAGAGTAAACGAGAACCACCGACGTCCTTGCAGAAGCTCATTTTCATTGTGGTCGCAATTTTCTTTAAGTTTGTAAATAAAATTCAACCTTTGCTCATTCTCTCTGCCATCTACCTTAATTTACTTAATTAAGAAACGCGTTAGTCAGTTTATTCATCATTTTGGGCTGAATGTTAAAAGGCATTCGAAATTACATTCCTGACAGAGTACTTTCATTTTACGTTCAAATTTGCAAACCTTGAACGTTGTTGAGTTAAAAGAATAAACATAGGTTGGAATTAAAATTGATTGTATCGTAACAAAAAAATGGGTGCGCTAACAACTATCGGAACGAAAAAATGAAGGCTAATAATTATTTACACCGTAATTTAGTAGCGATAAATTCAATCCAAGGATAATTACTGAGTAATTAATTAAGTTACAACCGGGGATAGTGAATTGATAAATAAGTAATGAATTATGCCACACCCGTAATTTCGTATACACAATACAATTTGTTTTAATTATCGAGTCGGCTTTAGAACAGTCACAGGAGTACAGTTCATATAGTTTTAGTAGAAATCTTACAACATGAGTTCATGTTCTTCCCGAGATAAAATGAATTAGTGATTTTAAGTACAGTGCCTTTAAATAATATCTGTCAAATTATTTATATCATGTGTGACCAATAATGCCAGAAACAGTTTTATTAAGTGAAAGGATTGTATACTACATTTAATAATTTTATTACGTAAATAATATAATACACAACTTGCCATCACTATTTTATGAGATCCTTTCAAAGTGTTACGTTTACCAAACATATTTACCTACCGCAGTTTAACTGGAATACCTTTAAAACTCTTGATGAAGAGTGTAAATATTACCCAAATTTAATGAACGAAATATTAAACGTTGGATACGTCATAAAATAATACATCAATATGTAAAATGACTTAAAATATCTTTATTTCTATGATTCTGTTTTGTTAGGTTTTCAAATATTTATATACATATTTTATTTATGTTTTAGATACTTTGTAATACACTACACATACTTTTAACCGGAAATAATGAAACGGTTCGCACTCAGCATTTGAAGTGATGCAATATGGCCCAAATTATTAACATCGCCTTTACATTTAACATCTACTTGTGAATATCAGATAGAATTTCGAAAGTATCTCATGTATATATTTATTATTCCGATTATTATTCAATTATGTAATTTGTTTTGCAAATTATCTTTATTCATTTTAAAATTATTTTTAGATTAATTATTTTTACAGCAGGTTAAAATAGCTCAGAACTTATTGACGAAACGTTGAGTATTTTATTATTTAACTCTAAGCGTGTGTTGAAGTTATTAAATATGTTACTCTTCAGAAAATATGATATCATATCTAAAGTTATTTGTACGAAGTTTTGTTTAGTTTTTAAAAATAAAACTCATGATTCATGAGCTTGACATAAGATGAAAGGGCTGAATTACTCTTTTAATTTAGTTTCAAAGTATATTTGTGGTGTTAGAGTTGCCGTGTAGCCTATGTAATATTTTCTGCGATGAATACAGCTAATTTTGTAAACCAGATTGTTATTGTCTAGAACATTAATTTTATTATTCAGTTTCGTAAGTATATTTTCTTATCATCCCTCGGTTTAACAGTAAATTTGAGTTCAATTATCGTCTATTTCTGAAAGATGTTCTTAAGTATGTTGAAGTTAAAAAAACGTTTGCTAATTGATGATTAGTTTTGATTACAGTAAAACCAACCCTTATTCGGACTCCCTAGTTTCGACACGTTAAAACTATAATTTATTTAATTTGTTAGGCAAGTACAGGAGTTTTCAGCCATGGCTTATAGGGTCATAATCAACAGTATATCGATGTCCATTATCTAATTACATTCATACTTCACAACATCCTACTGTTATTTAGGTTCACAAAAGACTGTCACTTGGCTAAAAAATTAATAGTTTAAATTTGTTGAAATTTTGAGGACTGATGAAGGATTCCTTTTCCTATAATTGATTTTCGTAAGCTTAAGAATGAGTCAATTTGTGTAAGTGTAACATAGAAGGGCTATATGATTTATTAAATAAATTTATTTGATGTAAATGTACAATTAAACTTATGATTTTATTACGGGTGTAATTAAAATAAATTCCTCTACTAACTGTAACCAAAACATGAAGATTTTAAGGCGATTTTTACTTTTCTTAACTTTGGTTAAAACTCAGAGTATTCATTTAAATCGGACTCAAACTAACATTTGCCTATTAATGGAGGCGAAAATTATAACATGTACCAGAGATTTCATTATTTACATTATCTTGTCGGAAACGAAACTGTGATTTCTCCTTCGTTCTGCGTCTTAGAACCTTCTCGTCCAGGTACCGACGACGGTGCCCAAGAAATGCGAGTGAATTTCTAAGATGGCAGGCAGCGAGTTGTTCTGATCTTTTCCTTCTCACGAATTGGCATGATCTAGATGATGGGTTTTCTCCGGTAAGCATTGGTGCATCTTCAGTATGGAAGTTATTTTATCTCAGCCTAGTATGTCTTCATCTGAGATCTCAGGATTTCTCATACTGATTTGTGTTCCTTCAGAGATATTTTTGAAAGCGTCTTCTGTTCTTCTTCCTTGATCTCCTTAATCTTACAATTCGTGAACCAAACTGTATTCCTTGTCCTAAAACGTCCTCCGAGCTCATGTTTCAGTTTCCTTATTACGGTGTAGATATCTTCTTCGCGTTACGTGTCTACGACAATCCTGTCGAATTCTAAATATTCACGGGCTCCACTGTCTCACTGAGCTTTGGGAAATTTTATCGGGCCACCGACCGCTTGTGAGACCCTGCTGGATCGCCTCACATCATTCGTCACCCTGACGCCGGTTTGTCACCTGAAATCCTATTTCTTTTCAGCTTGGTTCTTCCGGCCGTTTCTGTGTATTTGCTATTACTTATCGTAATAATTAATTAACATGGGAGAAGAGGGAGGAAGAGGCGCTGCGGGAGTTTCACGTAGACGCTTCAGCCTAGAGTGACTGCGGGGCTTACCTGATCATGTCGGGGATGCCTCGCACTCTCTCTGGGTATTTTTTATCAAAGTTCTCATATGCCGAGACACCTTCACCTATTTTAGGAGGTATATGTACTGGGGTCAAAGACCTTGGGCATATGGCAAGAGTTGTCCGCTGATCCCATTGGATCAGTCGGCCAATTGCCTCCTGAAATTGGTGGAGACACGGAGAAGGGAATGCTGCGTCCCCACAGCAAACTCGTCTCCCGTCATTCGGAAGGGCGTGAGAATAGTACCCAATGCCCGACCTACCTGATGCAGGTTTTCTAGGGTTTTCCCTGCATCTCTTTAGGTGAAACACCGGGTAGGATCCTTAAACCATAGCCCGGGGGCCCTAGTTAACCCTTGGCTACCTTGCTCTACCTTCCGCATCCCCCCTTTTTCATTTCCCTTCCTATGCTATTAAAGGGGAGTTGCCTGTTTCAGGATCACCCTCATGTAGCCTGTTAACCAAAAAAAAAACATGGGAGAGGGGGATTCTTCTGCGCTATATACATAAGAACGATATATTCTTGACTTCTTCATTATAAATATACCGTTATTACAGGCTACTATTTCTCTGATATATTCATGATTTGACTTAGTTTATGTTGTTCTAATTGGTTTGAAAATGTTTTAATATTATTTTAGTTTGATCTTTAATATCACTTATTAAATGGATTAATCAACCCATTCATTCAGTAAGTTCTGGGTTGGCCACACAATCTTATTAATGATATTAATTATCCCTTTTATAGGATATTTCTTTGACTCAGAGCTATGAGGTATTAAACAGTACGGTACGCTATTTATCTTCTAACAAAGTACTAAAAGATTTTGACATTAGACTGTAGTGAAATTAATTATACAATATGACTGGTATAGTGTAATAAATTTAGTTTCGCTTATTGTTGAGAGACGCTGAGTTATGTTTGAAATTGCTAGACTGTGAATTAGAAGTAAAGGATTAATACATGTGATTTACTGCGGTCTATATTTCCCTCATTTACCTAGAATTCAAGATTACTCGAATACGATTGCGAGTTCGGATTGGGGAATTAAGACCGAACGACATTTAGTAAGTGGAGCCATCTGTCACTTCACGACTCTAGCCTGGCCCAAACTAATTGTAACACTTTATTCCGAGTTCAATCAAGGAACTAACTGTTCAGAGAAAAGAGAACTACTTTCGTGATCTGGGACAAAGACGCTATTATGTTCTCTGCTTTCGCTTGTTACATTTACAGACTTACCAAAAACCTTACAGAAAAATATAACGTGTATAATTTTCAAATAACGACGAAAGTTTATATTGATTCTTTCTGATGTTTTGGAAATTATGTTACAGCTTCGAATTCTTAATCCAGTAACTGTTAGATAGTTTAATTTACCGTGGTTCTTCTACCACTCGGTTTGAACAGTTAGTTTATATGCAAAACGTAATTTAAATTAAACTGAATGTTGATAACCACCATATTTAACCAAAATCACATTCAACAAAATTATCACTGAGAAAGCAAGTGTACCAAAGCTTGCATTCTATTTTTGCGAATATATTCACCAATAACTACGTAGAAGATTATTTAAATGTGACAAATCGAGAGGGATTCAGTAAACAGAGTAATAAACATAATTTTTCAATGACTATATTTACGCTGTAGCTGTTTAGATCTCTGAAGAGTCAAACAGTGACTAATATATTAACGAGAAATTAGCAGTTACGAAAAGTTGAAACAAAGAAGAAAAATAACGATGGGACGTAAAAAATTAATTCCACTAAATTCTTCATTTTTTACAGAAATGCTCAAATAGCGCAGACTTTCCCGGTGTATTGATTTAATAAACCATTCTCGGTTTATAAACCGGGTTAATTGTTTATCAGAACACAACGTTATACGAAATTCATCTTAACCGTAGTCAGGTGAATGAATTTTTATAATGAACAATTAACTCGGTTGATAAACTCAGAATCATTTGTTAAATGTAATGTTTTTGGTATAAAATTTATTGATATTTATTTAAGTGAATTAACGGGACTGGATGGAAAAATTACGACTGCACCGGGAATAGAAATCCACTTCGTACATGGCGGCTGTACCATCTGAGCTATCCGAGTAAACTTCCGTGCATTGCATAGTACTAGGATCGAAATCACCTACAACTTACTAAATACCATTCTTCATGGTCTAATTTTATGACTGCAATAAAGAATTCATATTTTATTAAAAATGATAAAATGTGCAATGAAATAAATCAAAAACAAAATAAATGCTTCCAAACGAAACTCAGTGCATAGACTGTGCTAAACTTAGATTGGAAGAAAAACTCCTTTTCTTAAATTTATCTGACATCAGACGATCTCTGATTTTAGGATATATAAGAAAAATATTTAAAGACATGACATATTTAATCATTTAAAATTTGGGATTATGTACAATATGTTTCTGAGCACAGAAACGTTCGTAATGATAGTACTAAAACAAAATAAGTACAATTATATTTACTCTTTCAGGAATTTGTCCTCTAAATATAACGTGATAAATTAAAACGTAAATTTATAATTATTTAGAAGTTATTCCAATTAATGATAGAATGTTTAAAATTTACAACATATATTTAACGGTTGTTCTCGTTTACGATTTAATTTTTCTGTTTTGTGTTTTTCAAATGTCAAATTTTAATAGTTTTTATGTTTACATATTTCTTAATATTTGTATATTTACTTTGTATTTGTTTATATATATGTAGTCGTACTGTTATAATTTTTTCTATTGTCGTCTTTCTTTATTATTGGCGTGTTTTTAGACTAGTTTATACTGAAATGTTGTATTTTATTATTAACTAGTTGGATGTATGGTGCTTCCGGAATACTTATTTTAACCTTGACATGTGGTAACAGGATACATGAGGGTGATCCTGAAACAACAACTCCCATATCATAGGAAGGGAATTGAAAAGGGGGGCTGTGGAAAGTAGAGCAAGTTAGCCGAGGATTGACTAAGCACGCTAACTTAAGAGAGCCAAAGTATACCGTTGCACAAGAGTGAGAAATATTCCCGGTACTTTTAGTTTAAAGTCTCCCGGTACCCTAGAGGTAGTAAAAATACACAAGGTAAGTAAAACACGGTTCCTTCATCTTAAATAAGTTAAAATAATTCCGGTACCTTGACGGTTCACTAATATTCTAGTTTACTTATGCTAAATTTTAGATTTAATGTTGTTAAACGTTTTTTCTTAAGTCTATGACAGAAACGATTACGTTAATACTGCTGGGAAATAGAAATTGCCAAAGTCAGAGAATAATTTAGTTTAATAATTAATTACCAACTGCACGACGTTTCAGCTATTTAAGTATGTTGCATTAAAAGACTTCTCTATACAAAGCACACTTGAAGATCTTGTGTAATGTGTATAAAACAAGCGAATATTAGGTGAGTGAAGTCTAAATATACCACAAAAATATAGAACACAACATTGGACAGACTCTAGACAATAAGTAAGAATTTAAGTGGTTAGTTTTTAAAGACTAGTTGTAATGGAAGTGTACGTACTATAATGAATATATGGGGTACAAATTTAATAAATTATTAAATGATTAAATTTTTATAGTAAAAACTATAAAACAATTTACTTTAACAAAACAGACCATATATTTACAAAATGATGTTTATTAATCTCCTCCAAAATCTGTCTCAAAATTCCATCTCACCGCTCTCGCACCATCTGACCAATTTTCATCTCACCTCTCTAGACCACCAATCTTTCTAATTCACTTTCTACCAATCTGTCTCTCCACTAATTTGATCACCAATCAATCACCACAATCTGAACATCTCTCCAACAATCTGTTCATTCCATTCTCTACCACCAATCTCCATCAAAAATGATCCCGCCTGCCTCTTTAAAACTTCTTCGCCACTTCTGCGACATGTCACCAAGGTGGCAGGGATGGATCTCCTCCAACAATATCCATGGTTACACTTGGGGAAAACATGCCGCCCGGTCGCCGATTCTCACACAATTTTGGGAAACTCCCGAGCCGAGACGCCGAGTCTAGGTTTTATAGCCCAAGTGTCAACCGCTGTCTCCTTTGTTTTCATTCCGCCGTCAAAGCCCGAGCAGCTGTATCTGTTCGTTACAGTACGCTATTATAAAAAAATTGTCAAGGCACGGGTGATACCCTGTCTTTTTGACTCAGGTGGCTGGAAAATAATTTCTTCCTTAAGAGTTCAGAATATATGACAGCTGCACCAGAATTAATTCCTAATATATATATGAATTTTTCGCATTTTCAAATTTACTATCATTTTAGTGGATCAATAAATGCACCAAATTGTTTTTCTCCGAACTGACTTTTCCTTGTGCTTATTTTCATTTTATTTAATGCAATTCCAATTCACTTAACAATATTTTACATAACTCCTTAATCACATAATTATTGAATTTATACCGTTTTTCTGCTTTTGTTAAAGGCTTTCACTCGGTTTCTTCCGTCAGTGACTAATAAAGTGCTCGCATTGATTAACAACATAAAAGCGAGTTTCCTCTTGTGTCGTTTTACAGTGCACGAACTTTGTTTTTAAGTGGCGTGTTTGTTGTGCACGAAGCGCATCAACGCCCGTCGTGAATCCCAATTCCGGATGGCCACAAAGCCTGTTGTTGCAAGGTTGGCTGCACTGTTTAGTGCTGCCAATCACATGCGCCCTCCCTCATCTGGATGCAGAGCGTGGCGAGCGGTCCAGTGAGCGGGATTCTCTCATACACGTGTTATTCATCTAAAGTCTGTACAAGCCTTTGATTTCACATAACACTCAAAAAATTGCCATGGGCTTATGGCGCTTTAATTTCAGACCAAATTAACAATCTGAAGCAGCTCTGAATTCAGATCTTTTACAACTAAATGACGTTTGTAGGTGAATTACTAAGGTAAAATGTATATTCACTACAAAATATACATACAGTCGTCTAGCAAACAAGCAAACAATGAATAAAGGGATAAACTAAATTATTGTCTCTGATCTAATTAAACTGCATTAACTTCAAATCTGATTATTTTAAGCAATTAATTTTGTCAGTTCATCAGGAGAAAGCAGATGTTCAAAGTCAACCAGTATTTCTCAAATAGATTTAATGCCTTATTTATAATCCAATTCTCGTTTACTCTACACGTCCTTCTGAATCTCTACCATCCATCTATTTTTCTCTGTATTCCGTCACAGTCGAATAAGCCCGACTTCTTTTGCAAAATGTAATTCCAGGATAGTGAGTTATGAGACATTAATGAATTGTAACAACAATAAAATAGATGAGGATGACATTTGATGTAATTTCATATGGTGTAATTGTGGTATTCAGCCCGTAGATTGGTCTGACGCAACCTATCATGCGCAAGCTTTTTCATTACCACATAACTACCAAATCATATATCCTACTCAATCTGATTAGCGTATTCCATTCTTGGACCTCCCTCTTTTGTTCTCACCACTTTATTACCTTGGTTTTCCCTTTATTAATCCTCACATTGAACTCTTTCTCCAGGACCACATTCATGCCATTTATTGTTTTCCCCTAGGGATTTTATTTCTGCAGTATGATTCCTTTTCCATATTCCGTTTTAACTTTCTTCAAGACCTGTTATATATATAAGTTAAACGGCATGGGTGACAGCCTGCATCCTTAACTTACTACTTTCTTCATTTCTGCTTCCCTTTCTGGATCTTCAATTCTAATTACTGTTGACTGCCTTCTGTAGAGGTTTGTATAAACCTTTGTCAGTATTTGACATTTCTTAAATTTAAAATAAATAATATGGGATTCAATAACAAACTTTACGACACACCATAGACGTTCATCCTAGTAAGAAAGACCTGTGTACACCAATTACTTTATTTAGATAGATAATTCTTAGGATTTAGGTTCATTCAGGGAATATCTTGAGTTTACGAATTAAGTTATAAACGTTGGTATCTTAAACCTGGGAGAATGTTGAATGTGAAATAGAAAATTATCTGAATGAAAACTGAGCTGTCCAGGAGTATTTTGGAAAGACTCTGAGTATGCCTCAATTTGGAATCGTTAGTGTGAAAATATTAATTTCCGTGTTTCTTCTTCTTTTAGTATAATATAAAATGACCACAAACAGCGTGGATGCAACTCAAAAAATTCTCTTTAAATTGATGATTTCATACTGTCAATTATGAATAATTACTAATTCCCGAATAATTTCGCTAATAACCTGTGAGACGTGTATAATTTACGAATAAATAATGTAATTAGATTCTAAATTAAGAATTTAGTAACGTGACTAAGTTGGTAATGTTTTCTTTTCTAAAAGAAGCGTTTGTCAGATTAAATATTCAGTATATAATTATATATATAACTAATTATAATAATTGAATTAACCTGAATGGTACAAGTTAAAACCTTTTCTATTTCTTGAAAAAATACCTTACAATTTGTAGTTGTTTTTATTCATGAAGAAGCTCGCTTGTTTAAACGTTCGATTTCCGAAGGTCGGTACTGAGATCTTAGGTATTCAAAAAGGAAAGACCATCAAAAATGCTCAAAAGGAAAAAAAAAACTACAGCAGAATGGTTAACCAACTAAACACAGCATAAAATCTAGATTATCCTGGAGCAACTATCACAATGAAAAGTCAGATTAAGCTAGATACCAAAAAGCACAAATAATAAATTATAATGTACGTGAAATATGTTTTTCAACTATCCAACCAATAGTCCGATCGTGTAATGTGATTATAGACAAGGCTGGAAAAAAATTAAAAATCCACAATATTCTTTAAAAAAGTTATTATTACTGTAAAGTTTATTGGGGACAGGGTAAGAAGGATAACACATAATTAGTGTCGATATTAAAATAAATATTAACAATATGAATAAGAAAAAGAGCTTTATGTATCGTTTGGTTTAGACTCTGTTTTACTCATACTTAACAATTAAAACTGTACATTTCAGTCTGTTGAAGAATGGCGCGAATGCAGATACTCATGTAACGTTGATGAGTCCTACTAACGATTATCTGTTTTGTAGCTGGTTATCACGATTTCTTTACAGTTTCTTTCGTAAAAATTTCGATTCTGTCAATTTATGACGATGCAATACCCAATAAGATTTTTAGCTGTTGAAATTACGATTATTGACAAATATATTCATTCCTCACTTTTGGATGCCATTTTGTCTCTTTCAAAAGTGAGCAAGGGCTAGCAGTAAACAACGATGCTGTTCCTAATGAATAAGGTTACTTTAGAACAACAAATAATTCAAAATTGAATAAAAATTATCATTATTTTCAGCGAAGAAAAATAATCAATAAATCTAAAATATGATAAAAATAATATTACGTAAAAGAAACTTGAATAAATTTTAAAAGCCTTCTTGCTTGTTTTAACCAAACTAAAGATAAAACTTTTAGAAATTGACTGATAATTGTTTCATATCACGTTTCTATGAAATTGGAAACTAATCATGAAGAATCTTAGAAATGCATAGGATCATACTTATAAGAATATTCATGACCACTGAGAAAATTTTAAATTACAATATTTGTCCATCAGTTGAACGAAAATAGATTATAAGAACTTATTAGGTCCTTAATTAGGGGCAAAAGTTCTGATTTATTGTATTAATCACAAATGTTAATTATAAACATGTATACGGTTGTTATGCCATTATATTTATTTAGTTTTCTATAGCTCGACTGGGAAACTGGTCACTGAGCTACATCGTGCTGGATGTATGTAAGAATTTAGAATTTACTTTCATTATTTTACCATTACACTTTATAAGTACTTACAATTGCAGTTTGTGGAAGATTTTATACAATAAATTTTTTTCTATCTAAATTGATATCATTTACGTAATGTAATAGGTTTTGGAACTTATATAATGGTGTTTGAACTTGAACTTGCCAAAAATGATGCAGGCTTTAATCTTAAACTATGTAATTTCAGTAAACAGTCAACTGGTTGAGAGTTAAGTTGTCAGTACTTAATGTAAAGAGTATTCATACAAGAATGTCCCACTTACAATAGTTTCAACTGTAAGCGTCGAAGTGTGTAATTTCAAGACCACGATTAAAGGGTAACTCATACAGTTTTAGAAAACACCGTTGACAAAACGGACGCTTTTAGCATCGACATGATTCTGGGCGATAGGAATGAGATGAACATTACTAAATTATCGTATGACGTTAAATGAATGTGATATTGAAAACAAACACAAACTACATATATTACATATGAAAAAACTGAAACAATAAGAAATATAAAACAAGGAACACCAAAGTAAACTTCTATTTTATTAAAGTTTGATTATGTGAAATAATTTCACTACCAAAATATACTTAAAAAGCAAATGGGAAAAACCATCAAAACCAACAGAAAAATAGAAAGAACATATCTAACATCCGTTAACACGCCATGGCAGGTAGAAGAGTCTTCTCTGCGTTCAATGTTACTGTAATCAACAAAGCAATAAAAAAATAGCAAATCGGCTCCCGCTTGAAAAGCGCCGTAGTGGCTTGAAACTGATTAATGATGATGGCGTACTTGTGCAAAGAACACAGTTGTATGGGATAATATAGAATAAAGGTTGGCCATACACGGTGCAGTCTTCATTGCAAGGTTTGGTCTATGAGGTTTATTTGTTCTGGCATCCGTCGAGTTGTGACAATGCGATCACGCCCAAAAGTGGACCGATTGTTGATTCCGAGGAGAGATGAGAACTGGAAAAAGGCGGGAACAATCAGACAGACGGAGCATATCTCCTGAGCAATAAGCAGATTAAGAAAAAAAATTAGCAGACCACGCTTTGGAAGTAGCTATGATCTCATGGCTCGACAATAAATCATCTAGTATGGTGAAATACCGCAAAAATTGCCAGGCGCCGTAAGTGATTTCCAAAACTATTTGCATACGTTGGAAGGTCATTTCATAAGTTTTTCAAGATGGTAGCATTTTATAATAATATTAAATCGATTAACGTCTGCTCTCAACTAACAAATTAAATAATTAAAACAACCAAGAACATCCTTGATTGTCATAATGACACGTTAAAACTAAGTCCTGTTTTTAGTCCACTGTTTAGAAATTTTTAACAGTTGTTAATATGTGTTACAATTTACGTATAAATATTTTTATATAATTTGTTAAAAAACATTGTTATTAGAATATAATCCTGGCTTTATTATTCTTAAAGGCTAAAAACCTATTTATGTTCTTACTTTAAATTTTGTTAAGTTGATATTGACAATAGTGAGAGTAGCCGCTGCTAGGCCAAGGACACGGGGAACGGTTGTTAAATTTACAATACGACAAGTCAAACCCCTAAATACCAGATGGGCCATTATTTAGTCTTGTGCAAACTGTTGACTAGACAAGTTCTTAGTGCTGCTGCCTCGGGCCTCACTTTGGTACAAAGAAATTAACGATTACAACAATTTTGTTGTTTTTGATAATTGGATTTTAACAATAATTTGGTGACTTGTTAGTTTATTCCTTTATATATATGCATGCGTTATATATAAGTATTTTCAAATTGAAGTATGTATTTCACAGATTATAAACCGAAACGTCGTTTAAATAAAAAATCGGTCGGAAATTATTTAATTTTTTATAATAATATATTATTAATTTTACAAGAACCTCATGTCTTAAAACGTGGTCTATCAATCTATCCCTTTTCTTGGTCAACGTCCTCCATATTGTTCACTCTTCCCATGTTTCGCTTAGAACTTCCTTGTCAGTGTTTCTATCCAACCATCTGATTTTCAGCATTCTCCCATAGAATCACATTTCAAAGGCTTCTATTCTTTTTCTTTGCGCAACTCCACGTGTCGCACCCATATAACGCCAATGTCCATACCAACATTTTTAGCAACGATTTCCTAATATTCACACTTAAATCACTCGTAAGTAAATTCCTACTTTTCACGAAAGCCTTCCTTGCCTGTGCTATCCTACTCTTTAAGTCTACTATAATTCTACCATCCCTAGTTATTACGCTCCCCAATTAGGAGAATTCCTTAACTTCCGTCAAAATATCCCTTTCCAATCTAACACTCTTTATTTTTCCACATACTACATTCCATTAACTTGTTTTTCACTCTATTAATACTCATATTGAACTCGTTCTCCAGGACCACGTTCATGACGTTTATTATTGTTTCCAAGTCTTCTTCTGACTTCCCTGATACTACAATATCATCGACAAAATGTAGGGATTTTATTTCTTCTCCTTGGCTTCTTAAAATTCTTCATCGCCTGTTCTACATATATATAGGTTAGGTTCAACTGCATGGGTGACAGACTGCATCCTTGACTTACTCCTTTCGTGATTTCTGCTTTCTTTCATTGGTCTTCAATTCTAATTATTGATGACTGCCTTCTGTAGAGGTTATGTATAAGACTTCTTGATTTCTGCTTCCTTTTCTTGGTCTTGGATTCTAATTATTGATGACTCCCTTCTGTAGAGGTTATATAAGCTGTCTTTCTCGATATTTTATTCCTGTGCTCATCAACATCCTAAGTAGTGTGTTCCACTTCACATTAGCACTGCTTTTTATATATCTACAAATACATGAACGTAGGCCGTTTTGTTCCTTATCGTCTTCTAAAATTAGACGCATAGTCAATATTGCTTCTGTCGTCACTACATTCTTCCTAAAACCTAAGCCGCATTATATTTTCGTTCCATACTCCTATACACTATATTCGCTAATATTTTGCATTCAAGAGTTACTAAAATGAATGTCCTTTGCTGTTCACATGTATTGGCTCCGGTTTTCTTCAGTATGGGAAAATTAGGTTTTACTAAAATCTTCAGGTATTTCTCCTGTTTCGTAGATTTCGCAAACTATCCTGAAAAGACATGATATAGTACTATAATACATAAAAATGAGTGTTAAATGTTGGAAGAGACACACAATAAAATTAATTTCTACGATTCTAATATTATATATATATAATAATAATAAAATAATATGTATAAGAAATGTATGTGCAATAGATATTTTGCTCATTTTTAGGGAATTAATTTTTTTGTGTATTGAATAAACATACTGAAAATTTAGTGCTATTAATTTGATATTGTGGGGTTAAGTTTGAAATCGAAAGTTTATCCCGTGCATAATTCATGCGGCTGGACCTGGTGCTGTGGCCAGCATCCCCACCGATATATATGGCGGCCGTTATCGGGAGCCACTCCCAGTCGTTAGGAACCCGCACCGCAGATTATTGCTGTCACTCGGAAACAGGTATTGCGACTAATAAAAACAACCAGATCCGCATCATTTAAACGAAGATCAATATTATGAAAACATTCATATCGATATTATAGTCAAAACACAAACTTCTTAGCTTGCTGTTATGTTAGTGAGGAGACATTGTGAAGTACTCTGATCAGCACTCGTTTGGTATTAGTATCATAAAATTCACTGGACTAAATTTATGTACGGCAGGCGTATTGCTCCAGTCGAATATCTCTCACGAATTACCTTTACAAGATTGAAGAACTATTATATTTTGTTTATATATTTTGTTAGGTGGTACTATTTTGTCTCAATTTACCATTTATGATTTGATAACAGATGGTGTAAATTTTGACAGGATGGAGAGAGCATGAAAGTTTAATGAAATGATTTGGTTATCAGAAGGGCGTTATAATTATCGATGTAGCGAACGTTCATGGAGAAAGACAATTGTTTAAATTAGCTTAATAATCGAAAAAAAGAAATTCATGGCAAATTAGACTTTTAGAGCGGTGGAGGTATACACCATCTGTTATCTGTGTGCAACGATAAACTTGCAACGTCAGAAATGGCGAGTCTCCCTTACAGAACGCAACATGCAACATGAGTTAGTACGTATACGGATACATGAGAACCAGTGTTGTATGTTGCATTTTGGAAGAGGCGCACAAGAATAAAGTTTATTATTACGATTTTTTTCATAGTTTCTACAATTCCCACATAATTTCTCAAATTAATTTTAAATTTACCGCATTAAACGTATTTTATAGACTTTTAAAACTTGTTAAATGGCATGAACATGGTTGAAAGTGTACAACATGAGGATTAAAAGAGCGAAAACCAAGGTGATGGAGTGCTGTACGGGAAATAGTGGAATAAAAAAGGATTTTAGATTGGGAATGGATATTTTGAAGGAAATTAATTAATTCTGCTACTTGGGTAGCATAATAACTAGACATAAGACACAAAGTGTACGATAGCACAAGAAAGAAAATCTTTCAAAAACAGGAATTTACTTACGGCTAATATAAGTATGAATAGTAGGAAATTTATTATTATTATTATTAAAAATGTTCGTATTAACTGTGGCGTTATATGGATGCGAAACGTGGGCGGTAGGCGTTGCAGGAAACGAAAGAGCATCGTTTGAAATGTGGTGAGATAAAAAATGCTGAAAATAATATGGGTGAATAGAGTAACTAACCAGGAAGTTCTAAGCAGAATAATAGAAGAGAGAATAATATGGAGAATCTCGAGAATGGATAGAGTAATAAATCATGTTTAGAGACATGAAGGTCTTCTAAAATTAGCATTATAGGGAAGTGTGTGGGTAAGAATAGAAGAGGCCAAGAATGGAATACGCTGTGTAGATTAGGGAGGATGAGATTGTTATGAAGAATTGTGAAGGCTTAGGCAGAATATGTTATCATGGAAGGTTTAATCAGATCAATCTAAGAATTGAATACAGCAACAACTACAAACTTTAATTACTCGTAATATACGGAGATTAACGACTAAAAGTTTTCTACTCTTTACCTGTTTGTCTCTGAATAAAGCTGGCAAAGCAAGGAAACGTTAGATAGAATTTAAGATTGGAATAATTATTCAATATGAAGAATTTTAGTCTCGTCCAACATATTTTACTCTTAGTTTCATTATTTGAGATGATCAGATAACAGCAGATTCCATTAGAATTACAATTACATTTTTTGTTCCTTGTGAAATATGTTGAAGCAAAAATCGTTGTTGTCTTCTGATATTAATGTACAGTATGGAATTCGTCCAGTGGTTCAAGTATTTTTCTCTGAAGCTGTGAAACCGGCGAAAATATTTTCTCGCGCGTTTCAAGAGTATGGTGAAAGTTGCTAGAACTCCGGACATTTCCATTACTGGATAAAGCAGTTCAAAAACGGTTGAACCTTAGTGACTGACGCGCGACGTTCTTCCCTTAAAACCGACATTGGCGACATTATTCGCGAATAGCGACGAATTACGGAAAAACAACTCTAGGAAAGAGTTAACATAGCAAAGCAAGTAAACTAGACTCAAGGTGTGTGCAGTCTTGAAAGAAGGCTGCGGAACTCCGTTTACTAGAAACTATTTTAACGTGTGATGAAATAGGGGTTCTCCATTATGAACAAGAATCAAAGAAAACTCTGGGATCAACGAGGATTCAAAGACAAAAAGAAAAAACTTCTTTACATCAGATATAAGAAATATTAATATTTGTAGATATTATATTGAAAAATAGTAGAAGTAATAGTAGCAGAATAGTATTTTTTTAAACCACGTTGTCTCTTTAATGATTGAATTAATTACTTGCAGAAACATTCTCATGATACGTTCACGACCAATTTTTATCCATGTTGATCCTAGTAACGAAAATCTAAGGCAAATATTTTTAGTTCTTCTCGTAAGTCTATTTAATCGGTTTTCAACCTTGATTTAGTGAAATTATTGTTAAAATATGACCCTGTGACTTGGACATCGTAATTTTTGGATTTTAATTGTTAACAGTTGGGTGCCTATTATGTAATGTTTACCCTTGATTACTAAGTAATTGACGGCGAAAATTTTTAATTTATTTGGTGGGGGGACAAACGCTTTTAAAGAAATAGTGCAATTATTTTTAATAAAAAGTTCTAAATATTTACTTTTAGGCATTATTAAAACAAATTGACACATATATGTATGTATATGTTATTAATTTAATAATATTATATGATATGATATTATTGATGGGGAATATTTAAAAGAATAGAAATGTGTAAGTTTCTAAATCCTAATTTTTAATCTTAATAACACATCATCAAAGTTACGTTACAAGTTTTAGAAAATACAAAAAAAAGGGCAGTTCATTTGCATTTAGACTTTATTCTCAGGGTTTCACAGTGGGAAGCTTAATTTGTTCCCCTTATGGCAATAGGCCTGGCAAATGTGAACTCTTATAATCAAAAATAGGTACGATACCGAAAAGTACATCTGTTTCTTTCTGACTTCGTCGTATGATCGTTGGCTGGCGGCTGCAACAAGATCATCTCTGCCTGGACTGGCTCCCGTATTCTCCTTCCAGGCGGTTACCAGGATAGTTTCCAATCAGCATTGGCCGACCTCTCCATATTATAAATTCCGGCTCCCAACTTCATCTCCCACCTGTCTCCCAAGAACTTCTCTCTCTGCTCTCCCGACAATATCTCTCTCTGATCTCCCAACGACTTCTCTGTCCTGGTCACATCTCCCAACGACTTCTGTGTGTCCTGCGTCAAAATTCACTTCCCTCGTAACTTCGGTCGGAAGCTACACAATCCCGAGCCACCAATCAGATGTTGTCCACCAAAGTCTTCTATTGACTTGCAGTTGGACAATTGCCGCCAATAGGAAAAAATTAAGTTTGCAGGGCCTAAATAATGCATGTGTTACGCATCCTTCCGTAACATTCCAAATTATCCATAGTACTTCCGTTCTTCAGCAGTTCTTCTAATTATCTACGAATATTTCCGGTAGCCCGTCATTCCCAAATTTTCTACGGCGACCCCTTTTTTTAATGAGCTCCTCTCGCACACAAAAGGGCCACCCACATTCCGACAAGCCAAGAACCAGACGTAATTTATTTACACAGTCAAGACGCGTATTTAATATCTATTACAAAGTCAAGGACGTAAGAAAATTTACTGGTTCATTATAATTACGTTTTTATAAACCTATAAGAAATATATATGATATCCTTGGCTATACCTGAGTGGCAATAAAATTATACCAATACCTTTAGTTTCTTGTCTGAATCTTTTTGTCTCTTTAATAATTGATTTTACTCGTATATTATCCTCCCTCCATTACCGGACGATTCTGAATGAAGCTGACAAAGCTATAAACGTTGTGATAACAATTGGCGGTGTGACCTTCGCTTGCTTTCCCAGTTCCATATTTTGCAACTGAATACATTCCCTCACCCACCTAATTTCCTGGCCGGGGTTATAGAGGCGCGAACTGTAATATTGGGCCCGCCCCTGCTCGCGCTTCGTATAACAAGCCATGAAATCTTTCCTCTGGCCGTCTTCCTCAAGCACATATTCGAGACAGAAGTTTCTCTGTAACTGTGCTGAAGGAGAACAGTATGAATCTTTTCGGAATGTAAACTATATAGCTTACGCTTGGCGGCACAAAATAAATTTGAAACCTTCAATTACATTCAGTCCTATCTGCGTAAAGTCGTCGGAATTGCCACTTTCTTTGCCCTTAGAGAATAAACCTCCATCTTCTCGAAGAAGAACAAGTTTAATTGTTAATTTTTTTTTATTTCCACATTGAAACGCAACTCACCTATTTTAAAAGGTGAAACCTCTGTTTTTAAATGGCCGTTGCACATTTAATTTTTGCTATCGCACTCTTAGAAAGTGACATAAAGTTTATTGAAAGAGACAAAACCAGAAAATAGAATTTGCTGGATTATCTAGAGAAAGTGGAAATTTAGTGTTTGAATGCTGGATACGTTTCGTTATGCAAATACGTTTGCTTGCTCCCACAAACACGCGAAGAATATTTATCTTCACGTTACGGTTAAGAGACTTAAACGATAAAATTTAGATTGCTACACATAATTCAAATAACGCAAAATAGTATTTTCTGGATAATGTTGAGAAAGAGTATAAAGACATCGGTTAATAACATTACATAATAGACATGTTCTGTGGATCCTTCTATGAAGCAATGCTTCAAGGATATGGAATGAGTCAAATCTTATTACACAAATTTATTACATTATTAGTACACGCTGATTATTATTTTTGTTACTGTAATCCAATAAATAATTACACTGTTCTACAAATTCCTTTACAGAATAGAAGAAGTGGCTAAGTAAGAAAGTGGCTAGCTAAGTTTTAGATTTGTTTGCTTCATTTCGGAGCTGTTTAATGTGTGTGGGAAGCTTATTGAACAGTTGTTCCCGTATAGCGTACAGATTTCTGTGTTAAGGTCGTTTTTGTTTCTAGTGTTGATTCTGAGCACATCTGAATTATTAGTGTATAAGTTTTTGTTGTTAATCACAAAGAGAATTAATGAGAGAATGAACTGATTTGGAAGGAAATGTATGCCTAATTTGTTGACCTGGACAAGGAGTTGTTGAGTTGACTTGACATCATTTTAATGACTCTTTTTTTTTGTATTATAAATAACTTTTATTTTGCTGAGGAGTCGCCCCAAAATATATTTCCATTAATTGGAAGACATTACAGAATGAAAATATAAATTATATACTAATTTTCGTGTTTGAATGTCCATATAATTATATAGCTCTTACACAATGATAAGCTGTGGAAAGTTTATTTAAAAATTGATTAATATGCTGTTTCCAGTTCAGTTAATTGTCTACAGAAAGTCCAAAAATTCTGTATATTTAGTTCAATGTATTTCCTTATTATTATTATTGACTAGGTTAACAGATTATAATGAAGTATTGGTTGTTTCGAGTTGTATAAAATTGATTTTACTAAAATTAAGTGATAGACCATTCACAGAAAGCCAACGAAGCCTTGATTAGCTGCTTCATTTAGTGTGTTCTTTTTACTTACTAAAATATTTGTACCAACTGCAAACAGTACAGCTTTTGAAAATGTATATAGTATTTTGGGTAGATCATTTATATAGATTGGGAAAATAATAGACGACCCAACACTGAACCCTGTGGAACTCCCACCCTCATTTCTGCCCATCCAGAATGAAACATTTCACCTGTTAACGGATATTTCAATACAACTCTCTGTTTCATATTTGCTAAATATGATTGAAACAAAAAAAAGACATTCCCGTAATTTCCAAAGCATTTAATTATTTCTAATAGAATATCATGGACTATATGATCAAAGGCTTTAGACAAATCACATAAAATTGTAAAAGGTTATCGGTTTGCATTTAATTCTTCTATAATTTCATTAATGAAAGCGTATATAGCTTTTTATATAGAATTACCTTTCCTAAAACCGAGCTGACCGTCACCGAGTAAGTTATTTTTTGTTGTTGACGTGAGTGTAGAATAATATCGAGCTAGGTAATGAATGTATAGAGACAATTAATAATTCTGAATTTGCAGTAATAATTAATTAATGGAAGAATAAGGAATTGACATGGTTGAAATTAATCAAGGTAGAAATAAAATAAAGTTTTCATAAAACAATTTTTTACAGCAGTCAACATCAGCATGATGTCTCTGATATAAATGATAACACTCAGATAACAGGCGATGCTATCAAAACTAAAGAGAACTTCTTACATAAGTCCACTTATGTACATGTATTAACATACAAAATCAAAAATATTTTTAAACAATTTGAAGTGAACGATTTTAATTTCACTTTTAAATATATTAATCATATAAAAAACCTGTTAACGAAATTGAAAGATAATATTGATTAAGACAATGTAACCAACGTAATTTACAAAATTTCGTGTAAAAATCATATATTGGCAATACTACGACAAATGCTAAAATTAGAATTAGAATCATAAACAAACATTGAAAGATAAATCAAACACCAATACGTTGTCATGAAATGTGAAAAAGTATTCTTATTCGATAAAATAAGTGCATTATACAAAAACAATTTTAAAACAAAGCATAGATTCGCTGAATCAATTTTTATTAATCTTAAAAGAAAAGAAACCGTAAACTTCAGATATGAAGGAGATGAAATTGAAACTCATTATATTGATTTTAATAAATTAAAATCACTGTAATATTTTTTTCAATATCATATCTTGAATAAAATGATTGTAAATATTATTATTATATAATAACTTTTATTGTCAATATTTATAAATATATATTTAGTTATATAATTAAATTTTCATCTATGTAACCATACACTATCGATAAACTGATTAATACTGCATGACGTACTAACTCGCTTTTGTCGATGTTTCCGCCAGTTTGAATAGACGACGCGTTGAGAAGACAAACATTTTAAATATTACAAATTGCGCTTTATTGATAGTGCTGTTAAAGTAGAATTATTTTAAATATAATATTTTTTTTAAATATTTTAAGAATAGAACTGTATCTGATAGGTAATTGATTGATTTGTGTGCTATTGTTTTTGTGTTTATGATGAATATGGAAGTTTAATCTGTCGAAAGCTATCATTGTAATAAATAATTTTTTTACAAAACAACTGTTACCGTCAAAAGTCTTTTTATTTTCTATTCAATATCAGTAATTGATGGGTATTAAGTTTGAATAACGACAAAGAGGAAGGGGAATGGGTACGAGGACAGAGAAATTAAAATTATGAGGTGCTTAATCGGCAAAAGACCTCAATCTCGTTGAAGATTAAAAGGCAGTATGTACGGACGACAAAAAATACCTATATATACATAATATATCTATGTATTTGAACGGCATATTCCCTGCGAATTCCCGGTGTCAAGCAAAATAGAGTTACCCTCCAACGTACAATTGAAATTCTGTTTCATCGTAAAGAGCGGTCTCTACTGACACCCGAGTATAATTGTATTTTGCGTTGGCTGTTTTCCACAGAACTAACTTCAACCGCACATTGTTTAGAGTCGTTATGGAGCACTTTGCCAGAGGCACGCACGAGAAAACCACCGCCAGTAATTTCGGCCCAAATATTCCTGCAGATGCGCATCTTTTGCTGTAGAAATTTCATTCTTATCGAGCAAAAGATAAAAAAGTTCAATGGGAAATAAAAATTTTAAATCGAATTTCTCACGCTATTACTACTAAAAACCCAACAATAATTATTTGTCGGTAGATTAAAATAGTAATTTTAACACTCGAACGTAATTAGCAATGCGAAATTGTTTATGTTATGTACTGCGTATGTATGACTTGTTTTTATGCGTTTAGATTAGCAGGTAACACGGAACGAAAGGTTTAAATGGCTACTTTCCTGTCATATTAAAATATTTCATAAATTATAATTAATAGATCTGTAATTAAAATTAATGTAAGAGTAACTGGATATTAAACTAAATGGTTTAATAATTTCAGCTTATTAACTTGGGAAATGTTTCAATACTTTAAATTTTCCCTAACAGGTGGCTGATTGAAGAGTGCTTACATGGAACTGGCAGAGAGCACGTCCCATTTTTCAAGAAGCAGAGGCCTGTGATGCCACACACGTCATAGTATCCTATTTCCTCAACCGAGGACTAATGGAGTGAATAATAATAGTGACGAAAGTGCCAATTCAGTGTACATCATGACGTGATCGGGCAGCATCGTGCGTTTGCTGTCGAGTTTTTCGAAAATGGCGCTTCACCAAAAGTCACGAACCGTGACTTTCGCGCTTTGATAATGGGGGACCCTGTTCTCGATAAAAAGACGATTTATCATTGAGTGTCAAATTTCAGATCAAAACAAATAGATTTCATCGAAATGTGGTGCTGCAGGAGAAAGATTAAAATCAGATGGGTGGATAGAATCACTAACGAGGAAGTTCTAAGGAAAATAGGGGAAGGGAGAACAATTTGGAGGATTTTGACCAACAGAAGGGATAGATTAATAGGCCACGTTTTGAAACATGAGGGAAGTGTGTGTAAGTACAGAAGACTAGGTCAAGGAAGGAATGCGATAAGCAGATTAGGGATGTGGTAGATATATATAAATGAAAAGGTATTCGCAGAAGACGTTATCATGGAGGGTTGCATCAGACCAGTCATAGGACTGATTACCACAACAACAAAAACGGACTCCTAGTCGACCTCGGGACTGGAAAATGTGGCCATATGCAGACCTTCAATTCAACAATTCCCATACGTTCTGTAGTGAAAAATGCGGCAACACTGCGACTATCTGATCGAAGTTTGGACAACTCTGCACTAATGTCTGAAAATGCATCCCTACAAAATAATGCTGTGCAAAAAATTGCGGGAAAAAATTTGGAAACCCTTAAGTCACGACCTCCTACTTACCCAAGAAAAAGGTAATGCCAACATTCTTCTCAAGCTATGGAAGCCATGAAACAGGCCATTCAACAGAGTTACCGTGAATCAACAATGTTGGCTGTCACTTACATGATTTTCTGTTTAAAAACCATAAATTAACACACCAAGAGTGATTTGGCTAAGTTTCTCGTGGGGCCGAAATATGACCGACGGAGTGTCAGAGCGATTAACGCGGGTACATAAGAAGACGGGCAATAAGTCAGAATATAAATTTATTACTCTTTAATTAATATAGACGTTTCGTCTCCCTTTTGAGACTTCCTCAAGCATAAAATTTAACAATTCATACCATTTACTTCTTGACTCCCTCAGCCGAAAAGATTATTAAATTTATTGAAGTATTTATAAGTTGAGAATTTGGCGTTGCGGACCATCTCCAGCGACAGCTACGGCCGAAATGATCATCGTCTCTCACGGATATTAAAAATACATTTTATATTAAATTGTTAGTCACACATCCTCCATTTTCCTATGCTATTAAAGGAGTGTTGCCTGTTTCAGTAACACTCTCATGTATTCTGCTAACCAAGAAAAATATTAATATGTAATGTACGACAAATACGTAGAATGGAAGATTAATTTCAAGTCCTCATTACAATTAACAGCATATTGTAGTATACATAACAAACATATAATCTCTATAATAGAAGTTTGGCAAGACAACACAACATAAATACAAAAATAAAGTTAATATCCACATAAAAACACACACACACAGATATATATATATATATATAATATTCTTACTCAATATATCATATATAAATAATAAAATAAAAGCGGAATACCAAGTCAACACTGTGGAAGAAATATACCCAGTAAATACCAGTAAAATATCATTGCATAAGTATGACAATTATTCACTCTATATATAGACACCTTTGAGAATGGGAACTGGTTGAATAACGATGGAGCCTCAGACACTATTATCACGCATAATACACAAGTAAAACGCGTTGTCTAACTTGCAGGCGAAATTGGGCTAAGGTATATAAAAATGTATAAAAAGAAAATAAACTGTTACCTATTGCCCCTAACAATCACTTCAAATATTTTTTTAATTTTTAAAAACATCATGCGATATAGTATAATATAATATTTAATTCTAAAAACAATACAATAAATAGTAAAATGGGTATACTTTTAATATTTTTGTATTGCCTAATTTATTTCTATATTTCAGTACTTATTGCATTGAACTGCTTTTAAATATTCAGCTTAGAATTCTATTTAACTTGAACGAGAAGAACGGCGACTATGGTTGAGTGACGGGACCTTCACGGAAATCTACTCGTCACCCAGATTTGGGTGATGCGGCGACGAACGTGTGAAAATGTCGGTAGGTATGCTTTAAAACTATTTTTTTATTACTCAATTACTCATTTGGTTTCGAATTTGTTAGTGTATCAAATAGGGAAGTTATTTCTGGCAGACTCTGTGGATCAGTGTGATTATAAATCTCTTATGTACCCAGTACTTAATGATAATATATACAGTACTTCCTTCCTCCTTGGCTCTACAGCCCATTGAGGGCCTGGGCCTGTCGAGTCGACTGCGGACTGTCATCTTGCATGACACATATATACAGTACTACCTCGGTTAAATGAGCTAGAGTCAATTGAAACACATCCTAAAGTCGCAATTCACAAAAGAAAAATACTTCACTGCACGGAAATAATTAGGTAGCGTTGGGATGGACGGATGAAGCAGACGAAAATTACCGAGTTTCTTGATTGAGGAATTCAAATTCTACAAATGTAATCCTAAAAATATAATTTTTAAATTAACAAATAACATAAGTGTTACATACAAAGGTAGTTCTTGAATGCGTTTAACCTTCAAAGCCTCTCAAAAATACGAACTACATTTACAATAAATATACTGCAGCATTTGATGATCATTATTTAACTTAAACAGTTATTATACGAAAGATTTCAGCCCTTTTAGTTCGACTAACCCAGAATATGCGTACAATAATAGTTTTTTAATCACAATTTGAGTTAGTTTTACTGTATTATAGCTATTTAAGTAAAGCACTCACTTATATAAATTTTGTCCTAAATTATCCTTACAACTTAAAGGTATCTATTGATATTTCAAAAAATTGATTTAGTTTAAGATTTGTAAAATTTTTATGTTTGCGCCTGCATAAATTCCAAAAACCTTTACGTAATTTTAAGTATTATTTTAATAGTATGTTCCAATTTTTTCCAAAAAAAATGTATATACCACAAATTTGACTGATTTGTTCATTTAGAGTTCAATCTAGTTACGATACTTATAACTATTCAAGTAAGACGGTAAGAAAATTAAGTTTGCTACTAAATATTGAATTAACTGAGCGTAGTTCTAAGAACTCTAACTTATTTACATGTATTAACGTATATCATACCGCAAAAAATTTTCATCTAAGATGAATTGTGTATTATTTTTTATTGTTATTTAATAAGTAGAATTATAAATAAATATCAAGAATTGTGAGAAATGATTTGCCACACCTATAGGCGTTACCTTTTAACGCTAGTAATGTAAAATGGAATTACTTGTTAATTAATCCGTATATTCAAAATTAAAACGTTAAAAATTAGACTATATTTATTTTATATTATTCCTCTCACAACGTGTACACAGTTACTATTAACAATAATATTTACATATTCTGAAGCATCTATAATTAAAATTATAAATATTAATTAATGTTTTTACATAGAGAATTAATTAATGGAAATTGAAATTGGTCACCAGAAAAAGAACTAACGATGCAATCGATGTCACATCAACACGAATTCTTCCATAAGCATTGTTACATCAGTTACATTACTAAGAAAGGAACAAACTAATTATTATACACTTAAAATTAATGATACATCATTCTCTAGTCCAGTTTGTTGTAGCATTAAAAATATTTTAAATATTGTTTGTTCATGATAATTAATCAAATATATTTTATTATTTGTCTTTATAAGATGGTCATTGATTTAATATTTGTAACGTCAAATATGTGTCATTAATTAAATTGTTTGAAATAAACAATAATGTTCTTAAGTAATATTTGACTTTAAACTAAAATTTTTCTATATTTCCTTTCCATTGCAATATATATATATATATAATATATATAAACTGTAGCTCTTTTAACACACCTCCTCTTCTCACACTTGCATATTTTTCACCTCCTGCAAAACTACGGAAGTGACTATCCCCATGTTCGGTTACCAAGTTTTTATTGGTGTAACGAAATAAATAGGGATATTTCCCAAGGTAATTCTCTGGTTTGAGCGTGTAGATTCACGTATAATTTCCAAGTGATGGAAGAAACAAAAATAAATAAATCTATTTACTCTTGCAACTTCTGATATTGATAATAATTGAAGTTACCGGTAGGGCGCCACCGCTTCGTTGAGTGGAATAACATTAATACAAACAAAAATAAAAGTGAAATTATACCAATAAAAATACGGGAAGGATATATAAATAAAAATAAATTACACAAATGCAAAAAAGGAACACAAAATGATTTAATCTTTCGGTAAGGTTCTTTGACCTCAGTAAACAGAAAGTTTTCATTCATCAATATTCTATTCCAAGAAACAGCCGCAACAACTAGAACACAAATGTAAGATAAGACCTTTCAATCTGATAGTGATCGTCCGCTGGATCTTCCAGGAACCTCGAGCCTTTCCTCCGTTCGAGCCGTTTTCGACGAAAGTTTGAAGTCGTCAGCGATGCAGCGCCAATTATCATGCAGGATACATGAAAGGAAAATACTCAAGTGGCAATTAATAATTAATCCTCAGAGTTTAGAGAACAACGAGCCGTAGCCCTTTTAACACAAATTATATTATGTCGTTATTAATACTCTCCAATAAAATAGATCTCAGTTCCCTACACTGTCTCGTTACGTCCAAAAACGAATGTCGCTTATCAAATTTATACCGTTCTTCATTTTTTCTCAAAGCATAAAAATCTCCTACGATTAGATTTCTTTGATATTAGAAAAACAAAAAAATGAATATTCTTTCAACTAATTTTAATGAATAAATACTTTTTAAATAGAATAAAACAATATTTTTGTAATAAGGAACAAATATGATTGAAATAATTTTTATTAATTTATTAAACACGAATTATTTCGCGCACAGAAAAGAGATATTTTTTGGAGGGTTAACAGGCTACATGAGGGTTCGTGAAACAGGCAACTCCCATTTAATAGCATAGGAAGGGAACTGAAATGGTGGGGGGGATGGAAGATAGAGCAAGGTAGCCAAAGGTTGACTAGGGCCCCCGGGCTATAGTTTAAGGATCCTACCCAGTGTTTCACCTAAAGAGATGCAGGGAAAAACCTTAAAAAACCTGCATCGGGCACTATTCTCACTCCCTTCCGAATGACGGGATACGAGTCTGATGTTAATGGATTACTTTCTTGTAACATTTTGTAAAAAAAAAATAATATCACATTATACACCAGCGGTTTCCAAACTTTTTTGGTTCCCGGCGTCAACATATGTCACAATTTTTCTTCGATGTCCGAATTCAAAACATTGGCCTGTTCAACGCTTTTATGAGGTTATGTTATTTTAAAAATATAATAATAGAAATTAACTGCGTATTTCGATTAATAAACAATTTATGGAAGTGGTTTAATTAAAACAATTTCACTATTAGTAATGTGATAAAAAAGGGGATTTTGGTAAGGTTGTGGCGTTATGAGGCGCAGTTCGGCCAACAACAATGGATAGTCGGCCGAAAGATGTTTTTCCCCGCGGGGAAGGCCCGGCTTGCCTGAACGATGGTGAACCCCCGCGGGAGAAATGAGGGCGGGGAACCCCGAAATGTTAAGAAATAGGGGAAGTCCCGCCCGAAGCTTTATAAGGGAAGCCGATGGGTGGCTCGAGATCAGACCGCAGGAGGGAGGCGAGTGCATCAGACGGGAGCAGGGACCCGAGAAGGGAGGTGATCAAGCCAGACGGCGTCAGAGAGTAGATCAGACGGCGTCAGAGTGTTCAGAGTGCGTCAGAGAGTGGTGAGAGGAGACATCAGAGTGCGTCAGAGAGTGGAGAGAGGAGACCAGATCAGAAGAGGCGTCAGAGAGTGGAGAGAGGAGACGTCAGACGGTAGAGGAGAGTGCGTCAGAGAGTGGTGAGAGGAGACATCAGAGTGCGTGAGAGAGGGGCAGACGAGACCCGAGAAGGGTCAGACGAGAGCAGACGGTAGCGGAGAGTGCGTCAGAGAGTGGTGAGAGGAGACATCAGAGTGCGTCAGAGAGTGGAGAGAGGAGACCAGATCAGACAGTAGCCAGACGGCGTCAGAGTGATCAGACGGCGTCAGAGTGGAGAGAGGAGACATCAGAGACATCCAGACGGCGTCAGAGTGATGAGAGTGCAGCAGAGAGGGGCAGACGAGACGAGTGCATCAGATCGTGGTAGAGACCTCTGAGTGGGTAGAGCAGACCAGAGCAGAGCAGACCAGAGCAGAGTGGAGCAGACCAGACCAGATCAGACCCGAGAGGACGTGGCTCGACCCCAGTAGGCAGGCGAGTGATCAGACCGCAGAAGGGAGAAGAGTGGAGCAGATATCCAGAGACGCACAAACATTCGAGAGGTGGATGTTTGTTGGGCCAGTAATTGTGGGTAAGCGATCTAAAATCTGTGAAACTTGCTCATTGCTCTGAATAAAATTAACATTCAATTATTTTCTTTCTATTTTCAGCTGATGCATACTCCATCTCTTGAGAGACCCAAAATCCCCTGGGATTAAGCCCGTGTCTTCACGTAAATTAATAAACAAAATTGTTAAAATTGATCAGATTTGTAATTTTAATTAATAAATGTTTTATACACAAAAAAGTATATTACATTTTGGCGCCCAACCGTGTGAGCTTACGATCTCTCTCAAGGGTGAAGTACTGCAGAAGCTATTTTTGTAAAAGGTAATCTTTCCAGAATTTAGAGTTATAGTTTTTTTTTGTTTTGCTTTCTTTCGTGTTCCTCTCGGTTAAAATTTAAATTCTGGGTTTTGCAATTTTTACTGTGCAATTTCCACAAGTACGCAATCTTTTGCTTACAAAAATTAATACATGTTTTTTTTAATTAATATTTTGGGGTTTTCTTTTGTGTGATATATGCTTCTTAGAAGTAAAAAACGTGTGATTAATATGGAAAATTCTCAGGAACCAGAATTTCAGTGTGCGCAGGGTGAGAATTTGGAATCCGAGGAAGTGATCGGTTTAAACGAAATGTTTAATGAAGGTGATAAAGGGGAAGAATCTGTGACAAGAAATGTAGAAGTCAGCAATAGGGATATTACGAATGCCGTAAGGGAAAAGAGTGATAAGCAAAGAAGTGATAGTACAAGCATGGATATTGAGATGCTAATAAAAAATTTGGGTAATAAATTGGATGAGATGAAATTAGAATATAATAATAAATTGGATGAGATGAAATTAGAAAATAATAAGAACATGGCTGATTATAGAGAACATTTGAATAGTAAAATGGCTGA
Organism: Eucriotettix oculatus; assembly: GCA_034510155.1. Classification (NCBI taxonomy): domain Eukaryota; kingdom Metazoa; phylum Arthropoda; class Insecta; order Orthoptera; family Tetrigidae; genus Eucriotettix; species Eucriotettix oculatus. The sequence continues at coordinate 132,380,740 of CM067376.1, read as the reverse complement.
AATAAAATTAGAAAATAATAATAAATTGGATGAGATGAAATTAGAAAATAATAAGAACCTGGCTGAAATAAAATTAGAAAATAATAGGTTAGGAGAAAAAATTGATAAGAATATGGCAGAAATGAGATTAGAGTGTAAGGAAAATGTAGAGAAAATGGCTGAGAAGATGGAGAATAATTGGAAACAGTTTATTGTAGAATTTAAAGGGGAAGTAAATAAGAATGTGGAGGAGATAGAGGCAGTAGTGGAGGAAGAAATTATTCAGATCGAGGTATCTGAGAAAATATGTGATGATAAACATATTGATCTTAATGTGCACGTAGAAGAAATAGATAAGGAAGAAATAATGTGTAATTTAGTCGTTGATAATAGTCAAAGGGAAATGGTTGTTAAACCGTCAGGGAAAATAGTTGAGAGAGGAGAGAATTCTGTGGCTATTGATAATGATATGCAGGGAAATGTTAGGAAACAGCTGAAAACAGTGATAGCTGAAGTGTTAGAGACAGGAAAGTTGTATAGTTACAATTTGGAGAAGAAAATGCTGAACTTAGCAGGTTTAAAAGGGGAAACTCTACGGGGGAATAGGGGAAAAAGACAAAGTTTGGGTCATATTAGTGTAAGAATAGATATAAAGTTTATTAAATTTAAATACAATAGGTTCGATCATTATGCAGATGAAATGTATGAGGGAATGTTGGGAAAGCAGTGTAGAGGGAGAACGCAGGATCATTTCACTATGGAGTATGGAAAACGCATGGCAACAATGATAAGTAGTTTAAATTATGTAGCGACGTGGTTAATTAAAGGATTGAGGATTCATTCAATTGGTGAGGTAATTGCATGGTTTGGGAAAATTTTGTTTATATGTCAGTGGGATTTTAGGCTGCATAAAGAATATGGGCATCCATTGCAGGAGATAGAAGAAAATAATAGCACGGGAATATTTGGGGTACATGAAAATTGTGATGATGGCAGGGGTCTATTGCCATATCAGGTGATGGGTTAGGGTGATTAGAGTAGAGAAACTCTAGGAGAATCATTACCCTTTAATGATTTCATAATTGGCGATTATGGAGACTCCAGCTATAAAGCATTTTCTTCCATTTCTGATGCTTTATCTCTTACATCTATTCTCTATGCTATCTTCTAGTTAGGTGATTTTGATGGGGAATTCTAGATAGTTCAGTTGTATTTTGTCACGGGTGTATTTTTTTTGTATTGTAATAGATTTTGGGGATGATTTGAGATAGTGTGACAGGATTTTAGGTTAATTTTGAGAATCAGCTATTTTGGTATTGTCTTGTTCTGTCATTTTGTTTCTGCACAAAGAGTATTTTTCGGTTTTGTGGGTTTATGTGGTTGTTGGGCTATGGAAAGTAGATGATTGAAGTGGATTTTATTGTGGGGAGAAATAATGAGAATTCTGTCTGTTTGGAAGAAATTAGTGTTGAATTAGCGTGAGCTTATGAAAGGAATGTGGTTTGAAGTAAAATTGGGAAATGTCAGCTGTGATTTGGAAAGTGTTTTGATTTATGGTACTGGAATTTGGTGGAAAATAGCAGTGGGACCTCATAGTATTATTGGAGGATATAAAGGATTACAGAAATCAGTCGTCGTGTTATAATGATAAGTTGAAATCGTCGTATAGTGAAGTGAAGGAATCAGTCGTCGTATTATAAGGAAGTATAATAAGCTGAAAGCGTCGTAGATTAAAGTGAAGTGAAGGATTCGTCGAATAATAAGCATGGAATAGTATGTGAAGTCGTCGTATTGGGGGTGGCATAAATAAGTCCACGAGATTAATTTAGTTGGTGATTAGCCCAAATAGAAAGGGGATCACAACAGTGTAGTAAAATCGTCGGTTAAATAAAAATATTAGATGAGAATGTGTCACTGAAATAGACCAGCTGGTACCTTGGATTTTAAAGATTGTGAATTGTCAGAGCTGATAGAGAAATAATATGGGGGGAATCTTGAAGGAATTTTATGAGCAAAGTGGTGACTCAACGATTATTATGATAAAGAGGCAGGATTTGAGTTAATGGGGAGATAGGAATAGTTTACTGGGTGGAAATTGAAGACTTATTTGTTGGGAAGTCATAGAATGAGAAACTATTGTGCAGAAATAGGGTGTTATCTTTTTTTAAATTCTGTTCTATCAGGAGTTTGTTTATTTTGATTAATTGTACTGCTGGATAATTAAATATGGTATGGGGGCTACCAAGCTATTTTAGTTTTTATTGTTGGATAAGTAGCAGTATTAATTAGGAATAAAATTTTAGCTTCTGAACATTTTACATTTAGGGTTTTGATAAATGTCACAGGAAGGAAAACATGGAGCCACATTGAGGATTGTTTTTGTTTGAGGGATGATGTTAGAGGGCAGTTCAGCCATATAATGTTGTTGTAAACGTATATGATGGCATGTGAATACTGAACTGTGATGCCAAGTTTCTCCATCCTGGCAAACTGAAAGTTTCGTTCCTGTGAGCGGGTAAATTTAAATAATTTATAATTCAGAACAGGATTTTATTTTATCAATGGGGGGCACCAGGCAAACGTGTAAGTTTATGTAAGCCACGTGTTAATTTGTAATTTTATTCAATTTTAAGTATAAATCAATAGGAAAGATTATTTTAAAATTAAGTTGAAAAGGGTGCTCAATCAATTTGATTAATTTGTAATTTCTCCGAGCACAAAAATGATTGTAAAGAATGAGCAAGGGGGTTAAAGATAAAATATGGAGATAAATTTCTCAAAAATTTTTGTAAAATTTTATTAAAATTGATCGGGGGCAATGTGATAAAAAAGGGGATTTTGGTAAGGTTGTGGCGTTATGAGGCGCAGTTCGGCCAACAACAATGGATAGTCGGCCGAAAGATGTTTTTCCCCGCGGGGAAGGCCCGGCTTGCCTGAACGATGGTGAACCCCCGCGGGAGAAATGAGGGCGGGGAACCCCGAAATGTTAAGAAATAGGGGAAGTCCCGCCCGAAGCTTTATAAGGGAAGCCGATGGGTGGCTCGAGATCAGACCGCAGGAGGGAGGCGAGTGCATCAGACGGGAGCAGGGACCCGAGAAGGGAGGTGATCAGACGGCGTCAGAGTGTTCAGAGTGCGTCAGAGAGTGGAGAGAGGAGACATCAGAGTGCGTCAGAGAGTGGAGAGAGGAGACCAGATCAGACGGTACCAGTCCAGAAGGCGTCAGAGAGTGGAGAGAGGAGACGTCAGACGGTAGAGGAGAGTGCGTCAGAGAGTGGTGAGAGGAGACATCAGAGTGCGTGAGAGAGGGGCAGACGAGACCCGAGAAGGGTCAGACGAGAGCAGACGGTAGCGGAGAGTGCGTCAGAGAGTGGTGAGAGGAGACATCAGAGTGCGTCAGAGAGTGGAGAGAGGAGACCAGATATCAGACGGCGTCAGAGTGGAGAGAGGAGACATCAGAGACATCCAGACGGCGTCAGAGTGATGAGAGTGCAGCAGAGAGGGGCAGACGAGACGAGTGCATCAGATCGTGGTAGAGACCTCTGAGTGGGTAGAGCAGACCAGAGCAGAGCAGACCAGAGCAGAGTGGAGCAGACCAGACCAGATCAGACCCGAGAGGACGTGGCTCGACCCCAGTAGGCAGGCGAGTGATCAGACCGCAGAAGGGAGAAGAGTGGAGCAGATATCCAGAGACGCACAAACATTGGAGAGGTGGATGTTTGTTGGGCCAGTAATTGTGGGTAAGCGATCTAAAATCTGTGAAACTTGCTCATTGCTCTGAATAAAATTAACATTCAATTATTTTCTTTCTATTTTCAGCTGATGCATACTCCATCTCTTGAGAGACCCAAAATCCCCTGGGATTAAGCCCGTGTCTTCACGTAAATTAATAAACAAAATTGTTAAAATTGATCAGATTTGTAATTTAAATTAATAAATGTTTTATACACAAAAAAGTATATTACAGTATACTATACAAAACTATATATATATATATATATATATATATATATATATATATATATTGTAGAAGATGCGGCTTACCTCCGGATTCGAGGATTTAAATGCTTTTTGGGCGCCAGGTATTTTTTTAAAAAATACCAAAAAAGTGGATTTTAGCTTTAATCCATTTCAGAACATGAGAAAAATTGTCACTACAGGGTGTGGTCTTTCTCCGTCCGCAACTGCCGACACATCCTTCTCCTCTTTCTACCCCATGACGACTGCTCGAGTCTCGCCAGACTCCATTGTTGGCCCGAGTTGCGACAATTGCAACTCGCAAGCTGGCCCGCATTGTTGCGTGTAACTTTTCATGTTACATTATCCCCGCCCCCAATGAATTAAAAAAATTGCACAATTTTTTAATGACACTCACTGAAACACAGTCGTAAACAATTTGACTGACCAACGCCCTTAGTCAAAATTACATTAGGTTTTACAAAAATTCACTCATAAATTAATTACAAATTTTTCTGACGTACCATTCAATCCTTCATCAGCATAAACATCCAGTAAAATACAATTTCCTCAATTAAATAATTCAAAATTATTATAAACCAATCACGGACAAACCCTTAACTTTAATTACAACCACATAACTTCAACCCAAACCATTTCTTTAAGAACTCTGTAATCAGCTGTTTGCTGTCTTTACAGCTGTTCGCTGTCAAGATCCAAAATTACTTTGGCCATAATTTTTCTATAGTCAACTGTCTCTGCACAACAGCTGTTTAACGCACGTCGCAAATTTTCAACAGAACATCTGTTTCTTATAACTAATTACAATGTTATTACATAAAATTTTATTTGCCATCAGCTGTTTCTGACAGTTCATATGACATTTATTTTAATTGCCATCAGCTGTTTCTGACAGTTCATATGACGTTTATTTTAATTGTTGTCAGCTGTTTAACGCACGTCAACACTTATCAGCTTCCATCTGATGCTCTACACGTTTAAATTGTTTCTTAAACTTATTTGCAACTACATTATGAAATCGATCCTTCCGCATCAGATCTTCCTTTATTGTTACAGCAACCACACTCTCCTTTTTTAACAAATGATCTCTTTGCTGTTTTGGTCCATCCTCAATTTCTTCTAATAATTCTTTCCCATTCACCAAAATTGGTATTATTTGATTTTTTTTGTAGTCCCTATTCTTTTCTATGTTACTGCACTTCGTATCTACACACCGAACAGCTGTAAGGACAGCAAACAGTTGATTACAGAGTTCTTACAGAAATGGTTTGGGTTGAAGTTATGTGGTTGTAATTAAAGTTAAGGGTTTGTCCGTGATTGGTCTATAATAATTTTGAATTATTTATTTGAAGAAATTGTATTTTACTGGATGTTTATGCTGATGAGGTATTGGTACGTCAGAAAAAAATGTAATTAATTTATGAGTGAATTTTTGTAAAACCTAATGTAATTTTGACTAAGGGCGTTGGTCAGTCAACTTGTTTACGACTGTGTTTCAGTGAGTGTCATTAAAAAATTGTGCAATTTTTTAAATTCATTGGGGGCGGGGATAATGTAACATGAAAAGTTACACGCAACAATGCGGGCCAACCTTTCGAGTTGCAATTGTCGCAACTCGGGCCAACAATGGAGTCTGGCGAGACTCGAGCAGTCGTCATGGGTTAGAGAGAGGAGAAGGATGTGTCGGCAGTTGCGGACGGAGAAAGACCACGCCCTGTAGTGATAATTTTTCTCATGTTCTGAAATGGATTAAAGCAATTAAAATCCACTTTTTTGGTATTTTTATTAAAAAATACCTGGCGCCCAAAAAGCATTTAAATCCTCGAATACGGAGGTACGCCGGATCTTCTACAATATATATATATATATATATATATATATATATATATATATATATTTGTATTACCTGTCCAGGCGTTTCTAGACGTTACGCTTACAATATTTTATCGTATCGCAACTTAAGCTAACTTTTCCAAATGTAACGTGTTTCATTATGCTCCCAATTGGCAATCGGTCTCTGTCAGCACCAAAGAAATTCCTCGATTCATAATTAGAGAATGTGTGTTATAAAACGTTTAGCAACTAGTTTATAATGCAGTTACATTTATGCCTGAAATGTCAAGATAATTCTGTTGCCTACTCGTTTCATTTAATAAATTAGCTACGAATGACTTACAAAGAAATTTTCAGTAAAACAGGGAACTGAAGAATATTTTATTATACTCAACGTGAAATTATGTTTACTACATAAAAGATTGACAACTACACAGTATTATTCCGTTAACAGAATAGTGTTTGTGCTGTTTAACTAAATGTTGAAGTAAATCCTTTAAAAAAAGTTTTGATTTTAAACTCAATTTATTCGCAATGATAAACAGAACTCGAGTCGTAATAATTTATAGGCAAGCAATTTAACCGAAATGGAAAAGAACGAAGTAGCTGAAGCGAGGCAGACGTTTGTTACGTGGAGTAATTGAGTGCATCACTCGAGCATGCTGGTTTGTGTTTCCTCCCCGTACGTGGAATTATAAAATATTTCTTACAATTCTCTTTATCTTCTCCTCGTCACTGAACTAGCTTCTTCCGGTGTTCCATTTCACCACTCTTAAATATTTTATGCGATTCTCCTTATATGCAGCAGGGAGGTGAGTTTTAAGGAAAGTTCCTCTCCTACTAAAAGCATATTCGGCTTATAAAAGAAATAAAAATTCTAGGGAATAAATCATTTTCTCTGCCGGTTTATTCATTTTAGAAGAACTATAAATAATAAACCATGCTCTAAAGAGACTACAGAGATTCGTGTTATTAAAATGTATACGATTATTTAATAAACTGTCTTTTATTGATCATTGATTATAGTAAATCAAAAACATAAATAATGAAAATATTTATTCATATATTTTTATGAGAATAATAAAAGAAATAAATATAATGTAATACAAATTTTTATTCAACAATTTTTTAAACAAAAGAAGAATAATTATTACGTAGACCATTCTCTCAGGGTCTGTTACAAGGGTATCAGCGAAAGTTTACTTTCACGGCATAAAAACTTGAGCAAAAACTTTTATATATAATTTTGTTGTTTCTGGTAGCCCAAAATATAGTTGTCCTCACATACTGTGTATTTAAAATCACTTTCCCGACATTAAATCTCTGTGAGCTGCTATTAAACAATAAATTAGGTTACATTCGTCACACTATTACTATTATTTACTGATTATGATTATAATAGTATATAATCTAGTTAATATATATAACCTACGAATATTTTTGAAGTGGAGATATTATTTATTACAGGCTGCAAAATATGATCAATTATAAAACAATTATCTAAATAGACTTAACGTAAGATGATCTTACATTAAATCTTCTTAAATGTCATTCTAATTATCATATTACGCAACCGTCTAGAAAATAGTAGGCACTGAATCTCGTTCACAAAGTCTAAAGAGAAACTGACTGCAAAGTGCTATATCATTTGTAACGTTTGAGATCGCACGGGAAGTTCAGTTGAACCCAGGAAGTACTTACGCCCATTGTGACGAATCTAATGAGACATCTTGGGGGGGGGGGGACTAGTTATTTTAACGAAAATATAAGTTGTGAAGCATTTACTAAGTAGCGTGTAAATGAGGGGCAAAATTCAGTAAGAGACAGAAAACAGGTAGTGACAGTTGGGTTTATTAGCAGAAAGGGTTAGAACAAAAGATTATGCGGATAGATTGAGTGATAGGTAGACAGAACATGTCAAATCGGTATATACGAAACTTAGTTAAAACATTAAAAGAACTTATAACTTTAAAAAGTTCTAGAAATTTTTTCTGTAACTCAAAGTAGTTATCGTGTTAGGAATATGGGTAATATAAGGGTAATTTGCAGGTTTCATAACAGAGTATTTGGGAAAAGATGTTGAGGTAATTTTTAAATGCGGAGTACTCAAAATATGATACATCGTGAAATTACGCTTCCCTTAATCTTCTACGTTTAGAGAAAGTAACTAGACTTCCATGACCGTCAAGATTCAGTGTTCATATATATCAATACCACTAAGATAATCTAAAATAAAGTAATTAAAAATTACAAAAACTGGTAACTTTTCAGTAAATTAATAAAAGTACAAAGGTATTTTTCAAAATTAGACAATAATTACCGAGTTATTTATTAAATAAAAATTATAAAATTTATATTCGTAACATATACTTATATATATTATTGTTAAGATGGCTAATATGAATAGAAATACTGGAAAATTTACAAACATTTAATTTTGCTCAATTACATATATATCAATATTTAAATTTTTTATTTCATGAATGAAATGCCGGTGTTTGAGTAACTAGTGTGTCATTCACGTAAGTATTATTGGTGTATTTTATATTTGTTTCTATGAGCGCTTGATATTATTCTTAAATTTATCTAATAATTTATAATTAATACTTATCCATGATGGTAATATTTTGGTAACATCACCAATTGTGAATTATATAGCACATTTAACCTGCTTTTTCAGCTGACACAATTAAAATAATAAATCATCTATTGTAAACTATTAGTTGCATATAATTTGTTAATTGGCAAAGACCACAGCACGTTGTGATCTATGTGAGGTCAGAACTCTTCAACGGCCTAATAGAATTGGATTCTTGTGCTTAATAAATAAATAATGTTTTGGGGCAAATGTTTTTTTTTCACCGCGAGCAGTACACATTGATGAAAAATATTGACTATAGAAATATGTAAATGAGGTCGTAAAATATTGATGAGACAATATGCAATCCCAGCCAAAGCCATTTCCAGTGACCTTTACCTATGAATTTTCAGTAATACTGAATGCATAATTATTTTTATACAACTATCACACACAAAAAACTGTTATGAATTTTTTAAAAGATTATTAGTTTCTAATATTTCCAGCGTATAATTGTATATGATCCTCGTTAAATTAAAGCTACGTTTGTCAGCATTGTATTAATGGGTTACCTCTTGCTCTTTCAAATATTACTGGGAAATATATATACGTCGGTGTAAAAGCTATCGGGCGAATAAATTAATATTATCAGGTGAAGTTACAATGGATGTGAAATTTTTTTGAGTTTATTATCAATATACATGACATATTATCTTTATTGCTATTAATTTTTTTAACCGATATTGCATTTTGCGTGACTCCGCCACACACTAAAACTATTAGTCATTTCACAGATTTTTTTAAAAAATCAACGTTAATATGTACTAGCTAGTATTAGACGAATTCATAAAATATTTTTGAATTTCCTAATTAGTGCGGTATATTATATTCTTCCATACATAGAACCGCAAAAATATCAGTGATGTGACATAATGTGAAGTGAACACGATAAGAATTACCGCAGCGCAATGAAGTATGGAAACCGAGGATGGTTGACCAAATTTCAGTTAAATCACTTCTATTTTTAATGTTTTAGTGTAAATAATCGTAAAATCCAACACATTTATTAACACCTATTCAGATTAGAAAAAAAAACTGACAGAGAGTTCTCAATCAGTTATGATATAATGACAGGCTTGAAATACTCCTTGCCTGGGTGCTTGGGGTAAGTTCATTTATTGAGTAATTGGTATAAATATGATCAGGACTTCGATTCAAACGTTGATAAGCGTGTTTCAAGTTGTCTATTAAAAAATATGCGTTGTCTTTGTTGAACTCTGTGGCTTGAGGTGAACCGTCAGTTTGAAATCGTACAGATAGTCAGGATGACGTTTCAGAAATATTTATAACCGATCTTCACGAAAACGTCAGCTCCCTATTTAACAAGTCAGAGGTGGATTCATTATTTTCTTTCGCAAACTTTCTGTTTTATAACGTGTAAATTCCTACAAATAACAGCTGCCTTCTGGGGAAATTTTGTAATGCCATTTCTTCGTCGTCCCTAAATATTTGTCTTTTAAAAGTCGATTCAGGTGTCGTCAATTTGGGATTACTACGGTAATTTTCTTCATTTTTACCACGTGCCGTTTAGTGTTTCATACAGAATAGCAAATTCGTTTTTTTGTAAAATTAATAGTTTTTTTCACAAAAAAAAATTTGTAGGCATGCTTTGTCGAAAGTAACTTTGGGCATAATTCCCCGATCAGTGTTTCTTTTGTACGTCCGCATGTTTCTTAAACAGAAACCTTTTGATAAATTTTGTGGAAAGACTAATTTCATTGCATGTGAAGTATACCCAGACTATATACTATGAGGTAGGCAGGCTAGGTGGTTAATAAACCACCAAATAAATTAGTCTACTGTCTCCGGATTCTATTTAAAATCAAAAAGAATGATACGTAATATTGAGTTTAACAATCAAACTCTTATTTTAAATTGCTTGAAAGTAAATAACGAGTATGTAGACATTAGCTAGATATGCAATATGCTCCTTCTTCCGAACAATGAGCTTTTTCTCCTGAACATGCATTTGGATGACGCAACAATTTCGAGTGGGACGACTTTTAACAATATAATAAATGAGTTAAATCAGCCTCTTTGTCATTTTTTAAATTTAAGTATTACATCATTTCGTCTCTCATTTGAGACTTCTTCAGGTAAATTTATCTGTACATGGAACCTCATTCTATGACTCCTTCAGCCAAAAACGTAATATTTAATATTTAAATTGAAAAAAACTGACATATTTAATTGTCAGATAAACTATTTGATGACTTTAACAATAGTTGAAAGCTTCCAAAACGAATTGTTCTAATAAAAGAAAACTTGCGAACTGTTTCTGGTGTCCATTCGATATACTCGTATGCATACGTATTCGTCTGACTGATTTGCATGAAATATACAACTAATCAATTTTAATCGAAATGATGAGCCGTATAAATCAATATGTTAGTACCAGCCTTAAACACAAAAATACCTGGAATTTACATGAATGTTTTGATATTAACTTGCTCATATTTATGAAATTTTTTCTTTGTAATTAACTGTATTATTTCTGTTTAAAATGAAATAAAGTGATTTTTATAAACCTGAGTTTTGTTCTAAGTGCATTTGTATGGATGATTTTTGTTCTTCAAACTAAAATTCATGGTTGATAGTTTTGCCCGAGTAATCAGCTTTGTATTAATTCTAAACTTAAGATTATAATTCCACAACCGATCCTTGGACGCTTACTTTTTGTCAACATTAATGTTTAATATAATATAATTAATAATTTGTACATACTACAAAATTTGAAGAAAATGAAAAAACCTGTCTGTGTCTGTCCAATGATATAGTTTACATTTGTACTTTGATTTTTTCTCTCAAGATTAATGTTTAATTACATACTAAAAAAATTGAAAACATGAAGAAATTGATCACTAGTACATCAAGTCCCAAATGCGAGGACGAAACGTAGCAGTAATTTAGTAAAACTTCTAATTTGCCTTAAATTGGTCATTTTGATTTATCTTTATATTAAAGTTTTAATAATTTTGATAAAAGGCCATTGTTGAAAGTGATCCAGGCATAACAGTTATTCATATTTATATTAGGAATGTTTTAATATTATTATCTGGCATGACCGTAAAATCGCCATGAACTTGTGAGGATTTATTTAAAGATACATAAAAGTGTAAGATATTGATCTCGACTGAAGGTATATTGACAGTATTATTATTTTAATACTACTTAATTGATATGTGGTTGACAGCGTAACATTGATTCAAGAGTAGTACTTATGAATAATTTAGGTGCATTAGTTTACTTCTAAATGTATATAAATATATGGTGTACTGCTTTGACAGTAAAATCAAACAGGAGAAAGGTTAGTTCCGTCCACAGGCTCTGTGCACTACAGAACGATAGTCTGTGTGGTGGCAGGAATGTCTCCGGTAGACATTCTGGCCGATGAGTGCCGCAGACTACAAACAAGGTCTGGAAGGCAAGAGAGTTGAGAGGCTCAAAACATATGAAGAATGGCAACGCCGTTGGGATGAGTCCAATAAAGGCCGATGGACCCAAAGGTTAATAAGATCAATTAAAGACTGGATTGATCGGAAACACGGAGAAGTGAATTATTATCTCACTCAACTCTTGACCGGTCACGGCTGCTTCAGGGCATACTTCTACAGGTTTGCCATAGACAATTCATCTGCATACCCTGAATGTGGACTTAATGAGACACCAGAACACGTGTTTTTCAGTTGCTCGAGATTTTCATATGAGAGACAAGCATTAGAAAGCGATATTGGAACTTCAATAACACCAGACAATATACTGCTTTCACCTTATACCTGGAATATAGTAAGCGCATATGCCTCTACAGTTATTCAAAGATTAAGAAATTACGAAAAAGAGAGAAATAATAATGTTTAAAGGAGACAGAAAGAGCTTGACGCTACGACTGCTTCCTGTGAAGTAATGTCTAACGACGGTCCCACAGGAAGATACACACAGTCGTCGTTGGAAATCCCACACTACTATCCAGTGCGGACCCTGAGATAGTGTCTTTAGAAGATTTTCAACTGCCCTCGGGGGAAAAAAGTATTAGTAAATAACTATTCATTACAAATAAAGAATAATTGCTTCAATTAGAACTCAGCCAACGGTCATAAAATGAAATTTAGAAGGTGAGAATGTCGACCGGATCCGGGAATCGGATGTGAAGAAAGTGATTAGTAAAATTGTAAGTGCATCAATCTTCGGTTTACGAGAGTGGAGGAGTGTTGCATCGGATCTGGTTAAGATCCCCACGTGGAAAGCTGTAGTTAAAAGAGTTTTGCGAATCACTGTAAGAATATTTAACTTTGAGGCGTTTGTTCTTTACCGTTCCCCTTAGAATTAAAATTAGGTTTACGAGAGTGGAGGAGTGTTGTATCGGATTTGGGGGTTGATCGGGACTAGCTCAGTTGGTTACGAGCCCCACGTGGATTTTGCAAAGGCTTTCGATGTAGTTTCTCACGACATCTTGATCCAGAAGTTAGATGGGACAGGTATTGACAAAAGAGTAGTTCTCTGGGTGCAAGAATTCTTAAAAAATAGGCTACAAAAAGTCAAAGTTGGGAAAGAAACTTCAGAACTCGGATCTGTAACATCGGGAGTCCCCCAGGGATCAGTTATTGCCCCATTATTGTTTCTCATTTTTATTAATGATTTGCCTAATAATATAAACTCTAAGGTCCGACTTTTTGCAGATGACTGTGTAATTTACAGGGAAGTAAATGGGGAACAAGACGCAGCTGCTCTCCAAACTGACTTAGATACTCTAAGTACATGGGCTAAGCGAAATAAAATCAAAATCAACAATAGTAAAAGTAAGGCGATTAGTTTTACTAAAATGCGCGTTCAATATGCCTCGATATATAAAATAGATGGGGAAACAGTGATCGAGGAAACAAACTGTAAATACCTAGGCATTTATTTTAACAGTAAGCTGGAGCAGGTAAACTATGCTACAAGGAAAGCGTGGAACACCTTTCTCTTCGCCATGAGAACACTCAAGAAGGGGAATGCGAAATCTAAAGAGTTGGCATATTTGTCATTAGTACGCCCACTTATGGAATATGGTGCAGCATGCTGGGATCCGTACAGGATAGGACAAATAGAATCCTTAGAAAGGGTTGCAAAGAAGGGCCGCAAAATTCGTACAAATAGGACCTGGGCATGGGAACGAAAAGGTAAAGCGACTAGGGTGGGATACGCTACAGACAAGAAGAGAAAGAGCTAGGCTACACATTTTCTACAGAGCTTTTGCAGGTCAAAAACCTTGGCAGGGAATCCGAGATAGAATGAAAGAATCGACTCGGAACGGGAGGAGTGATCACCTGTTTAGATTACAAGCAAGGAACCAAAAAACAGACGTTGAAAAATACTCATTCCTAAATAGGACAATTAATGACTGGAACAATCTGCCTGCAGGAGTGTTTGGGGAACTTCCTCTAACAGAAAGAAAATTTCGACTCAATCTAAGTTTAGTGTAGTGTAGTGCAGTTAGTGAAGTGATCAGTGCTGCGAAATCTCTAAAAATATACTACAGTCAATTATATTTCCAGTTTTTTTTCAGGGAAAACAATACTATTCTTTTTTTCTTTTTTTTAATAATTCATTTCTAATAATATGATTCCACACTTATTTATTTATATTGAATATAATTATACATTCAACTATAGGTTAAATATGGTCCTTACGATCAGTTTATTAATTATTGTTTAATTTCTATGTATCTGCCACCGGGCATCTGCCCATTTGTAGATTTAATAAATACATACAATACATACATACTTCACCGGGTTCGGTCGACATTTTTCCATTCTCATCTTCTAGTAACTATTCGTTTAAATCGAATAAACTTTGGATTTAAGACACGAAATAAACATTTTATCATTAATAAACATCAGTTGGTTTAGAAATGACGGAGTAAGGTAGGAAGTATATGAGACAACTATTTTTATTTCTCTCATAGTATGTAATCTCGGGCTATATATACTATTTCATGCGAACAAAAACAAGTCGAAAGACCGGATTCTCAACATGCAGTAGTTAAGTCAGCTGCTTCAAAAAGTCTGTGTCTCCCTCAAGCAATTCTTCTTATCTGGACAGGCAATACGAAGCTGTTTTCAGGATTAAGGGAGATAGGGTACGCATGCATGTCATATTGACAGCGGCGGGGAGAGTTTGGCAGAAGTGGTTATACGTGAGGGAGGGTTGCGGCGGAAATGGTTATCCGTGATGATTGTGCCCTAGTTACGTTAAAAATAATTTTATTACGATGTGAGCAAATGTATCAAAAAAAAATTTCAGGTTTTCTCGACCAATTGGAGGAAATAAGTCAGTTCGGGGATTGCAGATTCTCATGGCGAACCACACAAATGAAATGAAGTGTAACATTCCAGCAATATTAATACGTATGAGTGCATATGAGTAATTTTATGTGAATTGTGGAATCGCCAGATTACGTATTCACCGAAAGGAAAAACATTGAATGGCATTGAATTCGCCGAATTTGTCCGGTAATTTACAATATTAATTAATAGTGCATTTAAAACTTAATTTCTTCTACCCCATTTATTAATTATTTATTCATTTAATGTTTTTATTCACATATATTACCAGTATCTAATATTAAAAAAATATTAATAATACGGAGGCTTCTTGTCTTGTGCCTGGCCCTATTTAGAAGGCGTCGTCAAACGTAGCCCCGCAATAACGACTGCCGCATCTGCATTCCACCTCTACAGATGGAATTACCAGAGACTGAGGCAATAATCTTAACATAAATTAAAAACATAATTATAAAAGTTGCAATTAAAGACAATTACAAATTTAGAAAATTAGTTTACATAACAAAAAATCAGGGACACACAATATTTCCAGAACGTAACCAAAATTCAGGTTTAATAACATTCCTTTTACGTTATTAAGATTAAAATATAATAATTACAGCATGCATAAACATTAAGGAGGCCCTAGGTAAAATAATTACGGAGAATATTAAATAATTAAGGCGACGAGTTCTTGTAGAAACAAAAACAAAGTTTGGTGCGTCGTTTTTCGTACTTTCAACAGTTTATGTTAGCATAACTTTAGTTATCTGAGATAAAATATTCTTTTTATACTCAAAATTGCATTTAAGTATGGCGTGTCTTCTTGAATTTAGCAAATAAGTTAAAAAACGTTCTCTGAAGTTGAAAAATCTGATGAAATCTTTTCTCGAATGAATTTTTAGCATTCTGAAAGTTGTATTAACCGTATAAACCGGATATAAAAGTCTAAAAATGGTCGAGAGACGAAATTATTCTTGAAAACCGACGTATTACCGTTGCAGATATAGCAAAAACACTTACACTTAGCGTTGAAACAGTTCATTTCAACATGATCAAGTACTGCATAACAGTTGAAGGATGGGTTCCAAAACAGACCTAAGAAACCACTAACAAAAGGTAGTGGGACTTATTACCTCATCTTCCATTAAAGTTGTCATTACGCAAAAAGAAATCAACAATAACTAGAAGGTCAAACAATTTGAGGCAAACAGATTCAAACAACAAGACGAAGACTAACTTGCAAAGGTACAAAAAAAGCTAGTTCAACGTTGGGAGATTTGTACGTGAGGATTATGTTGAATAGGATTAAATGTTTCAACTTGTCAAAATACATAGTTTTATAGATCAAATTTTCTCTTTAATTATTGTATTTATTTTGTATTTTGACAATTAAATATCACAAATCCATAAGTACGGAATTTGGAATTACACGACACAATACAATAAAAAAACGTAAAATAACCACATAAGGAAAAAGCTCATGCACAAAGCGGACAATTAATTTCACGACACTGAATGACGAGCTATCTGCCCTTCCATAGAAACACCATCAGTAAAAGATAAACGGAAAGTAAACAAGTTATGAAATAAATAGAGCAACATTTTCAACACTTTTTCAGAACAAAAAATTTTCATTCTATGGGGAAAAATGCTGCAAAGTTAAATATTCTTACAATGATTCGCAAAACTCTTCCAATTATTATTTTAACCTCTGGAGGAAGGCTATTTTATCAAACTATTCCTTAAAAGTTAATACTTCTCCGGTAAATAGCAAAGCGATATTTACCCAAACCGAAAGATTTCTAGTTGCTGAAATGTCATTAGTTTGAAAGAGATTCATGAACCATTTTACGAACTTTAAACTTTCATACGTATTGTAACAAGATGGGTGAAGCCAATGTTACGTGCCTCGGCTATGTTCCGACGTCGATTACTGGTTTACATAGATTTATTATTTGTCAGGTAATTTTTGTATTGAAATTACCAAAATTATTTCCAGCAATGAGTGCAAAACATTCCTTAGGACGTGGTCATACATATAGTTGAGCCTCCCCCCCCCCCACACCTCGCCGTTACAAATCATAAATCAATGTGGCTTCTCACTACCACTATTCCCGACACCTCCACCTACGGTGGCGACTTCTCACGAACACCCTTACGCCATTATAACTAGTCGCCGACTGACTAGGTTTCCGCGCAATTACCCTGTTTCGAGCCTGTAGCGCGGCATATCAACAATGTGCCCTTCTGTCAACGTATCTCAAAAGAAGCCGCCGACAGTTCTGTCTGGAGGGGCATGGCTGCTATACGAAGAGCCGTAACTTCATGTTACAGCATAAAATGTTATTTCTCGGGGGATTAGTTTTAAATTTAAATTAAAAACAATTTATTTAGTTAGGTTTTAAACGCATTAAATTTATAGATAGATAAAAACAAAAAATACAAACTTAGGGTCCATTAAAAATTTACCATGACTAATTCAGCACCAGACTCAATCTAATAAGGCTCATTTTATGGGCATTTTCGCGGAAGAACGATAGTGGCACGGACACACGCCTGTCTCCGTACTTACGCGTTTGTGAGGCGGCGGCTTCCTCCTTCAGCACGAGTAATTTGGTTGCTTCCGTTGTTCACGTTCACTATTTAGTTTCCCTTCCAAGAATTATGGTGCCTGGATCACGTAGATGGGTGGGGCCACATTGCTTCTGTCTTCTCTCAATTTGCCTCGAGATTTAAGACAAACTTCTCTCACACGCGACCAACTCTTCTCTCTCTCTCTCTCTCTGATCCTATGGTGAGACTATTTTCTAGCCGCCATGGTCCAACTACCATACTCTCTCCTCTCAAGCGTCTTCTTCGGAGATTCTTTCCCAACTCATCAATTTCTAACTACTCTCGTGCCGCGGCTTCGCTACCAGGCACTCTCCCAAATTCTTCCTTTTTCAATTGATCATCCCCAACTGATCCAATTATTCACTTCCATCTTACCAGGTCGTCTCTCTCATTCCTCTCACCATGAGGATTACATGACCCCCAGCCCCAAAAATACAGCTTGGCCCTCGGTTTTTCTACTTTCTGGAGGGAGATGTGTCCATAAAAATACTTGAGGTCAAGGAACTGTGCTCAGGTAAACATTCGTTTTTGATCCTTCAAACAATGGATCTGACACGTTCGGGTCGCCGATGTCTCACCTCGCTGTCGCCTTGATGTTTTCTGCAGAAGAGGAATTTCTCAGACAGTGTTGAAATAAAATGGCGATTGAGAAATACACTCATTACAATTATATAATATGATATGAAATGTAAATAAAATTGTGTAGATTTAATTTTTGTACTGAATATTTAGTGATTTTATACCAAGTTTAATGTTATAGCAGACACTGGTATATAAAAAAATTCATTTTGTATTGCAGATTTCAACTTTCTCTAATAACATATATATATATATATATATATATATATATATATATATATATCATGAAAATGCCTACGTAAATTTAGATCGGAACAAAAACAAAAAGTAACCTTTTTTGTATACATGTTTATCCTTTGTGTATAATAGAATTAACGGTTTATGTACATGTTTGTTTCGTATACAAATATAAACACCTGAATAAATTTCGAACAAATATTGTGTTTTTTGTAGCAGGTAAACAAACACTGTTGGGATAAGACACGAATACCATAGACCCAGCAGGGGGATGGGACGGGGATGTTGATATTACAACAGTAATGTACAGTCTTCATTTACACTGAGCAAATAGTTTTTTTAACATCGAGGTTAATAGCCATTCTCCAAATTTATTTGGGAATTATTGAACCGTACTAGAGTTTTTGGATTGCCGGTATAAAATATACAACAGTCTATCCAGAGTTCTATAAATAGTTATATTATGACGTTCAACGTGTTACTTTTGTTGCTCTTCAGTAAAAAGAGAGAAAGGCGTAAAATAAATTGGGCTTAAAGTAGTTGCAAACTTTATCAATCTTTATATACATGTTACTTACTCTATATATTTAAACTACCTCATAGCACTTCACTATTTTTGACTATCTTGAGGAACTGTGAATAATTTTGTATCTCTTCAGGTAACGGGTGTGTTTTTTCGCTCTCAATGTAGTATCAGGGGAGTCAGAAGAAGGCTTGGAAACCATAATAAATTATATAAGTGACTCTGGAAAAAGAGTTAAATATGAGTATTAATAGAGGGAAAACCAAGGTAATGGAGTGTAGAAGGGGAAACAGTGGAATAACAAATGGCGTTAGATTGGGAAGGGATATTTTGAAGGAAATCAAAGAATTCTGCTATTTAGGAAGCGTAATAACTAGGAATAGTAGCAGTATAGTAGACATGAAGAGTAGGATAGCACAGACAAGGAAGGCTTTCGCAAAAAGAAGAATGGAGTGTGGCGTTATATGGGTGCGAAACGTGGACGGTAGGAGTTACAGAATGCAAAAGAATAGAAGCTTTCGAAATGTGGTGCTATAGAAGAATGCTCAAAATCAGATGTGTTGATAGAGTAACTAAATAGGAAGTGAAAACAATTTGGAGGACTTTACCAAGGGAAGGAATAGATAAATAGGCCACGTTTTGCAACTTAAGGGTCTTGTTAAATTAGCAGTAGTGGTGTGTGGGGTAGGAACAGAAGACTGTGGTAAAGGATGGAATACGTTATGGAGATTAAGGAGGAAGTGGGATGTGGTAGCTATGTATAATTGAACCGGCTTGCGCAGGATAGGTTAGCATGGAGATTAAAATCAGACCAGTCTTAGGACTGAATACCAAACCAAAAAAACGGTACCGTAGTAGTTTGGACTATCTCAATTTTCCGGGAGTATATTTGCTCTATTGGGGTGTCTTTTAATGTATAGGAGAATTAAATATACGAGTTTTAAGTCTGTTAGAAATTGTGACGCGCTCGATGATGGTTTAATCACACATTCGCCAAGAGATTATGACGAAATAAATACTTCACTAGGTTTATATATATACGGAAAACACCTGGTTTGTTAATATTATAGAACGGATGAATATGACCAACTGGAGGCTGAAAAGCTCCCACAGAAAGAATTATTTTCTATTCCAGTTAGGTTATTTACTTCACTATTTGTGTGATGAGCAAATATGATAAAAGTATGAACTGCTAATTGACATTATAAACTAAATAATAGGAAAGATGTTCGAGTTCTGATTGAAATTAGTTGCATGGTTATTGTTATGGATGCTGTAATATGAGCGGTTGGAAGGGAAAATAAATCAGAATCAGTTCTATAATCGACGATTATTGTGGGACAAAGTAAAACTATTTTCAATTAGAGCAATGGGGAAATGATATTAATATTTCTGAAATACATATAAGAATGCCAATAAATAATATCCGTATATTGTAAGTTAATGTACGTACGTGTGCTTCGGGTTATATTAATACTTTATTACGTGACTTAATTAAGCAACTCTTCCGTCTAGTTAACGGAACTGTAATTGTGCGGATATGCCACATCCATTATGCACGTGTGGACGCGTTCATGGCTGTCCTAGTGTCCGCCAGTCCTAAATACTCATGTTCATCCTATCTGCTATTTATGCATCCGTTTAATTTATCATTTATACATATCAACATATTTTTGTCTTATTTCAGCACTGATATATTTCTCGTAGACGCCAATTGACGAAAAATAAATACGTTAAACACTGTTAGACCTTACAATTACATTGATGAGTCATTTTAAATGAAAAAAGAATAATGTAGAAAATACGATTTTGCTATCGAGATTGTAATTTTATCAAACGTCTTACCTAACTATTATTCTGAAACGAAACTTTAATAGTTTTTCAATAATTCTATTCATATTAGACATTTATGGCTTTATATTCCGTTTTACATTATCTTTTATTTATTTCTTATATTTCATCACAAATATTGGGGCAAAAATATTAATTACGTTGAGTTATTCATAAAAACAGGACTGTAGATAGTTAATAGAATTATATTCAAACATGGGATTGAATTATACTCATATTTCTCATGCACAGCATTTGCTTGGAACATTGTTCATTTATAAAATACGTAAGACTCACTTATATAAAGACTAATAAGATGGGAAAGCACTTAAGTTTAGCAATACTCGTTCAGAAACGTTCAAAACGTCAAGTTTTCAAAAGGCGGCTAGAATTTCGCTATAATTTCCTACCCCTACTACGAGGTAACTATGTTTAAACCACAGTTAAACCATTAGAAATAAAACAATTAACTTATACATTAATTTGCACTTTAATACACCTGCACACTACAAATCTGTAGTCATAAATAATTAAAATTAAAATTAATTAACAACCAATAAAAAGCTGTCCAATTGTCATATAATCGATATAAAACTTTATATCTTCCTCGTTACAGAAGGTTTAGAACCATGCATGGGCATAATCATATGTAACTTTGCGTGCTTTTTGAAACAAACTCATTACCATGTTGTTGTTGTGGTATTGAGTCCTACGATTGGTCTGATGCAACCCTTCTTGCGCGAGCCTTTTCATAACCCTATTGGACGTTTAAACCTATTGCAACAGAAAATTTCAAACTTTCGTATGCAGTTCGTTGTCTAATAAATTTTCTTGTTATGAAAATAAAAAATCCGCAATTTTGTTAACGCGCTTTTATTTGCGCAAGCCTTTTCATTTCCTCATTAATAGCACATAACACATCCTCCATAACCTGCTTAGCGCATTCTATCCTTGCTTCTGCTTATTTTGTGATACATAAGCTCCTTTAGCCCTTATGCTAGGATGGAAAAATTAATATATTACTTTATAGAGTTTAGCACACTACTTTGCTGACATTAGAAACATTAAATGAAACTAAGCTGACGTATAAAGAGAAAGGTTTATTCATAAACTGAATTCATATAACATGCATAAAACTGTTCGTAAGAGAGCGAAACGATGTAGTCAAACGCTGAGACAGATATTAAAACATGATTGCTGTGGTACATTGCGAAGGCTGTGAACTTTTTTGTTGCATAAGCATATTAATCTATTCAATGAGCTCTCTGAAAGATGAAGAGAACGGTCGTTCATCCAATTTGGAGAGAGTTGCGCTTGGAGTGAATGCAGTGGGGCGTGGAGCCTAATGAGCCTATTCAAGAAGACGCGCTTCAAGCGCATAAACTACACATGTCACCCTTAATAATTCACCAAAAGGCGAAACGGTAGCTTTTACTCCTTAAAGTCAAAGGATGCATCAAAAGGCATATTTCCTAGTTAACGTCCGACACGTTATGGAGGAAACACAAAGTAAGGCCGACTTCTATCAAACATTATATGGAAGTTAACTGCAACATAGCATTTCATAAAGTCTCCTCCATTATTACATTGTTGGAAAGAATTCGTTGTTTTCAAAAAAATATATACATTTTACATAAAACACATTTTAACAATTTTAACCTGTGTTAAATTATATCATCACCATACATTTAAAAGCGTAAGAATAACACTGTTGAAATAAATTTAAGCTATCTGATCTTAAAAAGTGTGTAATGGGTAATTATCACTCTTTTCTCTTCTGATTTAATTAACAAAAATGTTATTAATGTGATTACTTACCAACTGTGGGTGATGGAATACACTTGAGTGTAAAACATTAGCTATAATATAAAATGTGTCGAAGGTTTAAAGAGGTGGTAATAACCATCAAAACAAGAAGGAAAGTGCAATAAACATGGGTCCGGAAACGTATAATTTCTGAGATTTGAAAACAGAAGTTTCAATATTTTGAGAATGTTGATCAAATGGACTGTATGATGAAGTAGAATCAGACGAAAAACCAGAACAGTCTCATAAATGTATTTATTGTATTTACAACATTTAATGAAGCTTTCGACTTTTTGTCATATTCATCAAGCTGAAACATCATACAATAGTAGTTGGCTTATATGCAAACATGTATCATACAATAGTAATTGTACATATATACACAATATATATATATATTAGTAAATTGGCATAGTATACCTTAATTTTATTTGTCAGCAACCCAGTATCTCGTCATTAACAATTTGTATAATTCACATAGACAGATCTTCATACATTCGTACAGTGGCTTGACTGCAGGGTTGTTTGCCGCCACGATATCGATATGTACCACATATTTATATAATACTTATATCTATACTTTAAGTTTAAGTAACTTCCAAATATTGCGTTTCTATTTCCGAGCCTTCATTTCTGCTGTTTACTACGTTATTTCTATTAAGATTAATACAAATTGCTTCAGCAAATCTAAACATATGGTTTGTCGTTTTTGTATGGACCGACAAGCCTGTATTTGTCTTAGATTTAGGCTTGGTGGTGATAAACTCTGGTCTTGAGGTTAGTTGCTGTGAAGCCTATGTAACACTTATTACATTCCTTACACGGAATCTTATAAAGTACGTTAGTTTGTTGTAAAATGTCAATACTGTCTTTAACTTGCTTCAAAAATTTAATGATGTGATTTACCGGTTTCATGGTGAGGCGGAAGTCATTAATTTCATAGTTTTGGAAAACCTTCATGATTTATGTCAAATCTTTAATGTATGTTAAACTAATAATTTTTGCTTTATATGTGTTATTAAGAATCTTTGTGGTTATATTATCAGTTGTTTCTTTCCTAACGCTATTCGCATTTGTTTTATTTTCCTTGCAGATAGGTGGAAAATATTCCATTATACTGGCTTGTAAGTTTGGATTTAGAGTAATTACATTAGTACTAATATCACTGTTATTATCTGCTGGTATAATGTTATCCTCACAACTGATAGAACATTTAGTATTATTGGTGTCGTATTTCTTATTTAGATTAACTATCCATAGTCGATCAATCAAATTTCTTGGGAAAAAAACTAATTTCTAATATGATCATTATTTTAATTTTAATGCCATTCAAATATTTCATATCAGTAATATCAATTGCTATCAATGGTTAGAATAATAATTTAAAATGGAATTCGTAGCAATCGGTTTAGAATACCAAGCCGTATTTAGTTTACCATTTATATTAGTAATTGCCATATCAAGGAAATTAATTAATTGGTTATTTTCCGATTCGATGGTGAAAGAGATTCTAGGATTCATAGAGTTCAATACATCGAGAAATGTTTGTTGTTCCTTTTTATTTAGAATTACAAATAAATCGTCGATGTATTTAACTATAAATTTAGGTTTGACTTTTGATCTTTCGATACATATTTCCAGAATTCATCACTATTCCTGCCACACTTACACTAAGGCATTCTCATATAGGTTTCCTTGAACCATTTATTCTGATACGTAAAGTAACTGTTCTCCAATATTAATTTGAGGCCTTCAAACATAGATAGCTTTGCTTTTTATAGTTGTATATGTTTCAATACTAGACCAGTTTTCAGAAATTAATTTAATAGCAAGACTTATGGGAGTATTAGTGTATAATGAAGTTACATCGTGACTAACCATTGTGTCATCAGTCGTCCGACTGTTGTAAGTATGCTTTGAAGACGTAATCCTGCAGTTTCTGGACAGTGACTGGGGCGGTGTAGACTAATCTCCTTCGTTGTCCCCATAACTTTTAGAGCATTGAAGTCTGGAGAATAGGGAGGCCAATTTGTCGGGGCTTCCTACTAAAGCAGCGGTCCTGAAATGTCTGCGTGAGATGTTCACGCACATTGCGGAGAAAATGTACTGATACGCCACCATGCATAAACCACATCTGTAGTCTTTTCTGACATGGTAAAATAGGTAATACGTTAACAAGAAGTTGTTGATAATGAGCCTCATTTAATATTTGTGGTAGGATGAATGACCCTAGAAATTTATCAGCAAGAACGCATACCCATATATTGACGGATAAATGATGTTCATACACTCTGTCTGTAACTGCAGTCCACACATGCTGAATATGCCTCTCTGCCTCGTTGGTAAATAAAATCTTAGACGAAACCAGGCGATGTGTTGCACGCATTTCCAAGATCCATTGGAAAAACTCCTATCTGTTACGAAGGTCTTTTGGCTTTAGTGACTGGACGTACAATAGATGGTATGGATACAGAAATTGTTCATGTAGTTCCACTTACACAAGGAGAATGCTGCTGTCAATCGCCGTTCCAGATTTTTTATGCAGTAAATATACCACATGTTCCTTCATCTGAGATGCCTTCCACTGTGGAAGAGAACATTTGACATTTAGACATAATAACTACCTAACGACTTCAGCCACTATAGACAAGTTTACAGATCTGAGAAAGTATGCGTTTCCGGAATCACGTTTATTGAACATTTTTCTTACTTTTATGGTTACTACCACATTACAATATATATGGAATTTTTTAACACCTATTTTTAACCTGCCTCAAGTGTACGAGAAGTAGATTTTCGGCTATACTTTTCTTGAGGAACTTCTCCCCATGTTCGTTGCTGAAACTGATAAACTGAAAAGAAATCAATGTTGGAGTTAAACACATGTATTTTCAATGACATATTACATATCATGATCCTGTTGTTCTCAATCAATTCACTGACGGATTCTCTGTAAAGTTTAAACCCTTAGTTTCCTGGGAAGTTTATGACAGATTGAAAAAGAGAACTATACAGCTGACTGTTGCATATTTAACAGAGCTTCAGACTGCAAATCTTTTATGAGGGCCAACAAATATTACCTATTTAAGTTTCACTTCACTGATATCTGGGTACCTGCTTTTTAGCAAGGGAAATGTGTCACTGTCACGATTCGTTAATATCACAAAATTTTTAATCATAAATAGTTTGATATGTAATTGAGGCAATAAGATTTTGTCAGAACTTACAAGCAGTTGATGAAGATTTTCTGTCTTGGATAGAACGAGTCCGTCTTTGGTTAGCTTTCCATAAAACTAATTGCTTATATATCACTTTTTATTTCCAGTTGAATGTGTAAATTGAGTTCAACATAATCTTACTGTCTTCTACATGATAAGAATCTTCAGAACAACAATTAAAAAAAATTATAAAGCGACTGTCTGGTCATTAGCGACCACAGTGACAATTATTTGCGTATTATTATACAATTATTTACTTACATATTATTTACTATTATGAATTTACATAATAAGATACTCGTAATGTCCATTTTTATGTTCGTTAGCAACTAAATAATTATTTGACTTCATTAAATTTTATTTTTAAAATTAAAAAACACTAAATATAATACATTTAAATTGAATCAAAAATATTACTATCCTTACAAAACGTAATGCCTTTTTGATATGGATTTGTAATTTGCCCTCTAGGTATTTTAGTCTGTGTTGGTGATATTTGGGGCATTGATGGATGACATGGCCTATAGTTAAGGCAGTATTACACAGATCACAAGACTGAAGGTGGGATGGATCCATTCAGTAGAAAAGTGTGGCTTAATTTGCAGTGTCCAGTTCTTATTCTGGTAATGGAAATCTCTCCTTTATTCCAAAATCTGCGTTGTTACTTAGATTATAGAAGTCTCCGACGTTTTTGTGTAGATCACTGGATTTTAAAGCTTTCCATATATTGTATCTTTTTTTATAATTTTATTACAGGTATATTTCAACATATCGTTCAGAATTTGAGGTCTTATAAGCGCAGAGTTGCAGTCGCTAACATATTCCTTTGTAGGCTATATTCGTTAATGGGGTTTTGAGTGGTGCTTATGCTTCCTGTGACCTACTCCAATACCACAGTTTTACCTACGGTCGTTAAGTCATGGTGCAAACAACCACCTTGTTTTTCCCATGACCAGCGTTGAAAGTTACGAATTTTGTAGTTCGTATCTGGAACACCTAAAACGTTCAATGAATTACGTGTAAAAAGCTTCAGCGGCAATATAAAAGTGGGAAAGGTACATTACGCAAGCATTCATATATATAGTTATATTCTTAAGATGAAATTCAAGATTGAAACAATAAGGCAATTAAGCACTTTCATATTTTGGAAAGTCCTGCAATTTGTATTGATAATTATAAACAGGGCAGTGTCAAACCATGAGAACTGACTTATAAATCGTTCGTTTTTCATGTATGATGTAGGTATCTATGAAAGGAACACCGAGACGGTAATAGTTGTTCCAGCACCATTTCCCCAATTGGAACCATAAAGCTCCAACACTGAGACACGTCGCGTCCCAATAGCAAACCATACTCCAGCCATAGGAAGGATCATGGGTCAAGTTCCAAACACCCAATCTATCTGATGCAAGTTTTCTAAGGTTGTCCTAATTACGTGTATACGAAAGCCCCGTAGAAATTTTAAATTATTCCCGAGGCCTTATTACTTGTTGGCTGTCTTTTACTTCTATCCGCTCCCTCTTTCATATCCCTCCATATACTATTAAAGGGGAGTTTATACCACGTGGATTACCCTCATGCAGCCCGTGACTCAAGAGAAGATATGTTAAAATAACTCAGAGATAAAATTTATCTTCAACGTATTTAGCGTAACACTTTTGAGTAAAAGAAAACAGTGAACAGTGTCTTGACACTGCCTTTCTGCAGGCGCACGTTTTGGCACTTTGTTAGTTAGATCGTACTGAAGGCACAATGTTTCATCACCTATTACGATGCAAGGCATGAACTCTGGGTCCCTAGCGGTCGTATTTTTCATGTCTCTACAGTCTCCCATCCGGTAATCTTTACGACCGTCAGTTGAATGAGTGGGGAACAAAGATCTTTTTGAACAAATTTTCAGTTAGAATGCAATTCTCGGCTATTTCACGAATTCCAGTGAACTAGGCAACTGACCTGGTTGGTGCGAATCGACATTTCGGTGAGTTACATGCACTTTTTGAACATAGTTTTTCAACTGGAACTGTCGTTAATGCTCCCGGACATTATTCAACTTCAATGCTCTCTCTCAAGAGTCACAAAACCTTGTAAACCAAACGTTTTTTGTGACTCATTGCTATGTATTATTTTAAAATACATATGGCACTTTTTCCCAATTAAAAACGTTGCTCCTCTCACGACCCAAGTTCAAGAGAGACAGTCTGTGATGCCAGCGCTGTAAAATTTAGAACGGAACGTAATCGATATTATTATTATGACTTAGCTGCTATTAGGCATTTGCCCGGTGGCAGCTATATACAACGAAAACACAAATACATTTACAAAAAGAAAACACAATTCACAATAAGGAAGAATTTTGGAGTGTAGATTTTGATCTGAAATAGAAAAGAAAGGAGTCACTCAGAAATCACTTCACTGCACTTCACTGTTATCACTTCACTGATTCTAAAAAATACTACTCACGTTTTATTAGGCTATTCCTAAACTGATTTACCCTACCCGGAAAAGTCGTCAGTATTTCTGCAGGCAAGGAATTCCAATCGCGTTTTGACCTATTTACAAATGAAAATTTCCTGCGTTTCTTTAATTGTAAACGAGTGATCATTTTTAGAAACATAATTCGGCGCCGTGGTTCGTTATTTCTTTCCAGGCCTTGTGGTTCACCCTTATAAGCTTTATATATTGCGCACAACCTCACATGCGTCCTTCTATTACTAAGACTATAAATTCTCGTGAGGATTGTTCGCGAATCGACATTTTTTCAACCCGTTTTTGTATTTTCTCCAACGCTAGAGTGTGTTCATTTCGATATGAATCCCAGCACGTTACCCCATATTCTAAAATTGGCCTGACTAGCGTTTTGAAAGCAGAAATCGTGGTTTTTCTCGTGCTTTTCCTCAAGACCCTGTTTACAAAGTGAAGCAGCAGCGCCTTTACCCCGCTCACCTGATTACCCCAATTTAAATATTTAGTAATCGTGATCCCACAGTTATTTGACTCCGTTAAAACTTCGTTCCCCATTTTATGTCTAATGGGAGGGACATTTCTCTTTTTTGTAAAAGCGACTGCCTTACTCTTCGTTGCATTGATTTGCATTTTATTTCTAACTGACCATTGGTAAATTTTGTCTAAATCAGTCTGCAGAATCTGTGCACCCTCAAAGTTTACGATTTCCCCATAAACCATACAATAATCGGAAAAAAGTTTGATCTGTGATTTTATACCGATTGTTAAGTCATTTATGAATGCAAGGAACATGATGACACTTCCTTGCGGTACCCCTGACGTAATTTTCACCGACTCGGACAATTTGTCATTCACGCGAACTCTGAGTGAACGATCTTTTAAAAATTCCCGAATCCACTTCAGTACCCGAAAATCTATACCAGTATTTTCTAACTTATTTAATAATAGATCGTGCGACACGACGTCGAAGGCTTTAGAAAAATCAATAATTATAGCGTCTATTCTCCAGGCTCCCCGATGAACCCCGTCCGCCAGATCTTGGCAGGCCGTTGCCAGTTGTCAGTTGGCTCTCACAAGAGAATCCAGGTCTGAAGCCATGTTGCCCACCGTAAATCCACTCCCTTTTGTCCCAGTGCTTACGCAAATATTCAGCTATCAAGCGTTCAAATTGCTTGCATATGACAGATGTGAGGCTAACCGGCCTGTAATTACTTGTTTCCGATCGCGCACCTGATTTAAATATGGGAACTACAATCGCCTTTCTCCAATCGGCTGGAACATCATAATTGTTAGTAGATATTTCAAATAGCACTTCTTCCGAAATCCCATCCGGGCCAGATGACTTGTGAGCCTTAAGTTTTCTAATAATCTTTCGTAAGTCGCTAGCATTGATTTTGAAGACAGATGTAGATCCGCAGTTTTCCCACGTGGGTAAATCCATCTTTTCTCCGAATACCGTGGCAAAGTAGTTAGCAAACCTGTTGGCTATAATTGCTTCGTCTAGTTATAGTGTATTTCCTACTCCTTTTAGTGGCGGAACAACGCTCTTATTACTCTTGCGCCTTCGAATATACTTATAGAATTTTCCCCATCCATTAACCTCCCCCCTCAAGCAGGTTTATTAAATAAAATTCTTGGGCAGTTTTCTTGACTTCGACTAACTTTTTGTTAAGATGAAGAAGTTTGTTCCTGTGATATATATTTACTTTCCTTTTATTGTATAACAGACTAGTTAATACATGAATCAGTCCACAGATAACATTAGTATTTACGCTATTATAAAATCAATCACGTTTCCTGTTTGGTGGACTATATATGCACCCTGCTTTTGTTCCGCGAATGGTTTATTCATCTATGGCAAAGTCGCGTTACACCGTCTTTACTAGTACTATTAATTTCTTCGCCACGACTTGCGGGCGGAGTTATTCTTTGGTGACGGGGATGCGGCGGGAACATGATACAGTTGGGTCTGTTCGTAGTGCTTACAGTGGAGCACTGCGGAAGCTGTATTATAATTCCATTAGTATTAAAATCATTATAATACATACTTATGATAAGGAAAATGAGTCCTATTTAGCAATCCTTAGCAACTATAATTTAAACAGCCAGAAGATCAACAACACATCACTTCTCACTGGTTTCACTTGTGTAGATAACAATAAATGGTTGATTCTGCTTTATAATCCTCTGCAAGCGCTTCGTCTGCAAAAGTTCTATGCCTTAGAACTCAATGTTTCCCTTTTCTTATTTAGTATTTATGTTCTGTTTTCATATGCCTTGATGTACCACGAATACTAACCCAAGCTGTCCAATGGAAATAAATTATTGGTGCTGCAGCTTTCATATGTACCGCAAAATTGTTATCATTACTCATTTTTTAACGTATGAATAGCAACTCTACTTTCGCTCATCTTTTCGTTTCTGGAAACTTTGCTCCAACAAGAAGGAACCTATATGAGACAAACCCGATGAACATAAATGTAGAGAAGTTGGTGGCTGTAAAAGGGTACATAAGGAAGGCGACGCCTAGCGTCGGCAACGAAGATACATATATTCGTATTACTTCGTTTGAATGGGCCGTTTCCGGGATAATAGAGGAAGTTCAGTGAAGGTATTTCACGGGGGCGCAGCTGGTAGTTAGCATGTCCATTATGGCTGCGGCTGCTGGCGCAAAACAGCGCCTTGTTAGCGCTGTGCGCAGCTGTTTAGCCTTCTTGCCCCACTGTAAATACGGACTTTTCATTTGGCCGGGAGAAACCTGTCTGGTAGCCCCGGCGCCGTCAATTAATCTTGCAAGGATTAGGGCACGAAACAAGGCTCTGCGGAAGAACCATCGCCGGCCGATAATTACAAAACTGGATACGACAGCTTTGAGCCAGAAACGATTCAGCTTTTATGCAACGACTGCACCATTACACGCTACAATGGACTCCGTACTTTCTTTATTCCAAGCCCAGCCATTTATTACTTAAAGCTGTATCTTTAGTCGCCTGACAATACGCTTGAGAATTTCCCTCTGTAACCACAACTGACTCCGTCAGTGACAAACTACGTAGAACTTCCTCTGGACGAATTACATTACTGACATTAGATGACTATGGTAATCAAACGTGTTTGAGAATAAGAGAAAACATATTAATTACAATTGTATATAAATTCAAATTTTTATAATAGATATCTAAATGGATGGAAAATACCTTCACATTCCGATATAAACCTTTAAACGGTTTCTCTCTTACGTTTTTTTTATTTAATTTATTTTAGGTCGCGTCAACTATAAAATCATTAGCGACCAACATCACACATCCTCCCTAATCTGCTTAGAATATCCCATCTTTGTCTCCCTCTTCTGTTCTTACCCCACTCACTTCCCTCTAATGCTAATTTTACAAGACCCTCGTGTCTTAAAACGTGGCCTATTAACTTATTCCTTCTCTTGGTCAACGTCATCCATATTATTCGCTTTTACCATATTCTGTTTAGAACTTCCACGTTAGTTACTCTATCTACCCATCTGATTTTCAGCATTGACCTATAGCACCATTTGTCAAAGGCTTCTATTACTTTCCTTTCCGGCGCTCCTATCGTCCACGTTTCGCACCCATATAACGCCACGCTTCATATTAACATTTTTAGCAACAATTCCTAACATTCACACCTATATTACCCGTAAGTAAATTACGACAGCCTTCCTTGCCTGTGCTACCCTACTTTTTATGTCTTATGCGTCTACTATTCCTTGTTATTACGCTTTTCAAATAGCAGAATTCCTTAATTTCCTTCAAAATATCCGTTCCCAATCTAACACCCTTTGTTTTTTCACTCTTTCCCATACTACACTCCATTACCTATGTTTTACCTCTAGGTAATCTCATATTGAACTATTTCTACAGGACCCCGTTCCTGCCATTTATTATAGTTTCCAAGTCTTCTACTGATTCCCTTGATACTACAATATCTTCGCCTAAGCGTAGGGTTTTTATTTCTTCATCGCCTGTTCTGTGTATAAGTGAAATAGCATGGGCAACGTACTGCATTCTTGTCTTACTCCTTTCTTGATTACGGCTTACATTTCTTAATCTTATATTCTAATTACCGCTGACTGTCTTCAGTAGAGGTTATGTAAAAGCACATATGAACAGAAATTACATAAGCATATGTAAACAGAACGTAGATTTGTGTAGAATAAGCTACATAAGGTTAAAAGTTAAATTGTATTTTTTAAGAAATATGGATATCTTTTAAAATTGTAACGTTCTTTTAATTACTTCTTCCAAAGATATGATATCTTTAGGTCCATACAATCTGATAATATCTGTCCTCTGTTTGTGATACTTGGGACAGTGGAAGATGATGTGATCCATGGTTATGTTCATCATGCACGTGCTACATTGCGGTGGAAGTTCTCTAGAAAAAAGAAAGCAATGAGAAAAATTGATGTGGTTGGCCCTTACCCTGGAAATTAGTATTTACTCATTTCTTATTAGATCCTTGGGAAAGAGTAAATGTTGATAATTCTTGAGGTGTAGGTGGAATGGTCCGTTGTTAAAAGATCTTCTGCTAATGTTCGAGTGGTTTAGGAATTTAGTGTTGTAAGTCTTCGTAATGCCATATCCGGTGCATGTATGGTCGGATATGGTTTCACTTTGGATGGAAGAATTATTTATGTTGTATACTATTGAGAGGATAGTACTTGGGTCTATTATTTTCTTATTTATTTCTCTGTTAAAATATTTAGGGTATGATAATGGTGAAATCCCTACGTTTTATCACCAATTTATGAACCAAAATTATATATTAATTTTGATTTCAAATTTATTCAACTTTGGAGCAGCTTTCCGCATTGCCATAGTCATCTACAAATGTAAAAACACAAATTATTTATCAAAGATCGAATAAAATTATTTGTAATTTAATACCGTCTGTTCATTTGTGCCCATATAAAAAATTCTTGTTTGACTACCTTCCCACCTACCTGTGAAAACAAAGATTTTTTACCTTTATTTATCTTTAAATTGAACGAAACCACGCAAAATGTATAATTACTCATTAGACACTTTTTAATTAACCAATAACAGTCGAATAAACACTCCCTACAAAAGATGTTGTGTGTGTTGCATTCAAAACGGAGCGTTGACTTTTGTTATCAGAGTTGCACATTATATAGCATATAAAACGTAAGGCAACACAATTTAGAAGAGCCATTCCAGTAACGTAAAACGTTGCCTACAATAGTGATGCAGATGGCTTATTACAGAGGAAAATTAAAAAGAAAAAAAACAGAACAAAAGGAATCACCGGTATGTAAACAAAATTTGAAAGCCGCCTTTCTTCAACGTGTGCATTACACATTTTATGAAACAAGTGTATTTAAATCATGCGTTACTTCAATTATAATTTATTTTTTAACTTAAAAAATCTTTAATCAATATATAGCAACATTTAAAGAAGGTAGTTTTTAAAATGACTTTAAGGAAAAGGTACAATCTGACTTCATTATAATTGGAGAAGATTTTGGTTATATTAAATTTTATATTCACATTATTTCTCTTATTCCGTACGTGAATTAGTGTAATTAAACTCATAAATTAATTATACTTTTCCTTGTTTTATTTAAATGAAATTGAACTCTAAAAACATATGCATTTTCTTTCTTGGAAACTGTACTCGTAATGAAATGTGATGTATTGTGAATGCGAAATTAATTTAAACAAGGTAATTGAGACATTTATTAACAAATTACATTGTATCATCTGATACCGTTATGATTAAATATCACCAAAGAGCACATACATCAAATTTTTCCTTAAAGATTAGTAGAGGGAGTGATATTCTGTTATAGGAAATTGTGCATTAAATTTATTCATTTACGACTCATTCCAGTAAGAGCAAAATAAATGAATACCTTGGGGCTCACAAATAGTTTCGTAGTGAAAGGCGAATATTTAATACCCACGGTAATACTAAAAACTTTAAGAATCGTAGGAATAGTGTCAGACATATTGTGTCATACTTACAAATGTAAATTAACCAAAAATGTACAACAAATTTATTTTAAAATTATCGTTTCTTTCAAAATATCTCTTACGTAAAATTTCGGTATTACCTTCCTCGTTTATCTGTTGCGGCTGGAGATTCCGAACATAAGCATGACTAGTCACAGGAATTAATGTAAAAACAACAATGAAATTTATTTACTGCAGTAAAGAAGATAAATAAATTTGTATGTATTAAGTCTGAGAAATTCTCAGTTCCATCCTGTCCCGGAGCCACAATGGAGAAGCAGCTGCCTGATGATAAGGCTGACATGACCTGATAGTAACTTCGCCAGAACACAGCCTCTAGCAGACACTAAACTAAGCCATGAATTATGCCTGCATTATTTCTTTTATAAACACGGAAACGCTATTCAACTAGCTTTCAGAGTGAGGGTTTACTTTGAAAGTGATATTGTGAAGATACGCCAAATTAAAAAATAGTAATTATTAAACGCTATAAAGATTATTTAATGGAAAATAGGAGTTGTATATACAGGCAGCAATTGATTGGCTACAAGGAAAAGCCATTAATTTATAATTTAGAAACAGCACTAGATTATTAATTTGAATATGAAATTTTCTGTAATAAGTAATACTCATATTCCTCATAATAAATAAAGCATTAAAAAATTAAAAAGACAAATTATTTTGAAAACAAAGTAACAGTTAACTTTCTGAAACTAGATCCCGTTAGCAAAACGCACCTACAAATGCCTTTAGGTAAATAAGTGGTCATCGAATTGATACCCATCCTTTGGAAAGCTGTAGCACAAGAAGTGAAGTGAAAAGAGTTGAAAAATGGGGGTAAATTAAGTAATACATAAAATATGACACAAATATAAAAATTTTAAGAATTTAAAATATGCCAGATAAGAAAAAATAACTACAAGTATTTGTAGAAGGTAAAGATTGTAGGGGTCTTAATAAATATAAATGTTAGTCTAAGACCTGAAAAATGAATAATGAGAATAATATATATTTATGCCGACCTCCTGTGGTGTAGTGGCTAGCGTTGCTGCCTAACAACTCAGGGGTCCCGGGTTCGAATCCTGGCATGGGCTTGGATGTTTGTGTCGTCATGGTCACGGATACTGGGATTAAGGCTGATGGAAAATCGATACTCATAACAGCCCGCAGTCGACCCGGTAAGCCAAGGCCCTCTATGGGCTGCAGAGCAGAGGAATAATATAAACGTATAACACCAGTAAAGATCCTAAACGAAAACTCTACATGAAAAGTAGTAGATTAACATGAGACAAAGAAATCTAAATTTCATATCCACAAAATGAGTTACATATCTGTGGTATTATTTCATTACGTGTATTAATAAAACAGTAGACAAATGCTTAAAATGTCCTAAGACTGGTCTGATGCAATTCTTCATGCTAACATATCTTCCGCAAGCCTTTTCATTTTTTTATAACTACCACATTAGACAACCTACCTAATCTGCTTAGCATATTCCATTCTTGTCTCCCTCTTCTGTTCTTACCCCACACACTTCCCTCTAATGCTAATTTTACAAGACCCTCGTGCCTTAAATGTGGCCTATTAATTTATTCCTTCTCTTGGTCAACGTCCTCCATATTATTCGCTTTTCCCCTATCCTGTTTAGAACTTCCTCGTTAGTTACTCTATCCACCGATCTTGCCCGTAAGTAAATTCCTCTTTCTCGCGAAAGCCTTCCTTGCCTGTGCTATCCTACCATTTATGTCTACTATACGTCTACCATCCCTAGTTATTACGCTTCCCAAGTAACAGAATTACTTAATTTCCGTCAAAATATCTCTTCCCAATCTAACACCCTTTGTTATTCCTCTGTATCCCAAACTACACTCCATTCCCTTTGTTTTCCCTCTGTTAACCCTCATATTGAACTCTTTCTCCAGGACTACGTTCATGCCATTTATTATGTTTTTCAAGTCTTCTACTGAATCCCTTGATACTACAATATCGTCGCCTAAGCGTACGGTTTTTATTTCTTCTCTTGCTTCATCGCCTGTTCTATGTACAAGTTAAAGAGCATGGGCAACGAACTGCATTCTTGTCTTACTCCTTTCTTGATTACGGCTTTCATTTCATAATATTATATTCTAATTACCGCTGACTGTCTTCCCTAATACTACAATAACGTCAGAGAAGCGTAAGGTTTATATTTTTTCTCCTTGAAGTATGATTTCTTTTCCATATTCCGTTTTAACTTTCTTTATTGCCTGTTCTGTATATAAGTTAAACAGGATGGGCGACAGACTGCCTTCTTGTCTCACTCCTTTAATGATTACGGCTTTCTTTTCTTGGTCTTCTATTCTAATTACTGCTGCCTGTCTTCTGTAGAGGTTATGTATTAGCCTCCTTTCTCGATATTTTATTCCATCCTTGATATAAATATGTTAAATTCATAATTTGTAATTCAGAAGTTAATGAATGCAAGAAAATTAATAAGTGAATGAAGCTAGTTGTCTTACGTGGTTATCGTAATCATGTATCTGCCATATATTTCACTAGGTTCTGCATAGTGACAAAATAGATTGTTTTATTCTAATTTATATGCCGAATTAAGCGCATAAACGCACGAGATGCAACAGCTAACAATCTCCATTACTAATGGATAGTTCTATCAGAATATAAATTGACTACACTATTACAGACTGTTATTACAAAAATAATTCAGAATAAAACCTCGGAAGTTATCATAAGCGAGTAATCTGATTTTGTGACTGTGCACCGTTTCCGCCTTTGGCAGTAGAGGTTTCCAAGGCTTAGAATGCTGCTTGGAGGGGAAGGAAGAATGGTTGTTGTTATCTGCAGCAATTTCATATAGGATAACTTTCCCCGGTGTTATAAGGCTCGGGGCAGATCCTCTTGATCTGGGAACAACAAAGGGAAGGAGGCTCAAATAGCCGACCATAAGATGCAAATAGTACTTCCCCTAATCCTAAGGTTCCAGCAGGTAGGTTGGATATACTCTCATCTGCGCCGCTCCGCCTAAGCCTGTCTATTTCCCGCGCCCTATATTGCTCTAACTTATAACGTTATGATTCTCTGTAAGGAAGCAGCATTGTTTTATGTTGCTTGAGGCATTTCATTTTCAGTTGTTCTTCATTATCCAAAACTATACCTACGTGAAATACGTTACACAAAACAATAATTTAATGAGTTCCTTAAAACATGTTTCATTTCGCCAGTTTTCCCGGACTTTGAATACATCTGCTTGAGAATAGGTAACATACCAACAGGATGGAAAACCTCAACAATAAAGGTACTATATAAAGGAAAAGGAGACCCACTCGACCCAAACTGCTACCGAGGGATAGCTCTAGAGAATAATTATCTAAAGATTCTATCACGTCTGATCACACAAAAGATCACAGAAGAGATTGACCAAAAAATCCCCGAGGAACAGTTCGGATTCAGAAAGGGGAGGAACACAATTCAAGCCATCAGAAACTTGCTGGAGGACATAGAGGACGCTCTCCGACATTATCGGGGAAAATTCCACGCCGTCTTCATAGACTTCTCAAAAGCGTTCGACAAACTGAACAGGAGCATCATCACATCAAAATTAGAGTCTATAACAACGATTAATAAAGATCTCACACACCTGATCAATGACATACTAAGGAGAAACAAAGTGCAAATATATGACAATATAAACACATCAGCAGACATCACACAGACGAACGGAGTTCTACAAGGAGATCCCCTAAGCCCCCTCCTCTTTAATGTTGCCACCCATGACGTCGTACAGTCGATAAGGGAAACAGCACCAGATATTAAGCTGTACATCTACGCCGACGACATGGTAATGGGATCCCACAACAGAAAAGACCTACAAAAAGCAACGTCCGCATTAGAAAAATGGGCGGACCAAAACGAGCTTCAGATAAACAAAGAGATAACAGAATACATTATATTCAGAAAAGGGGGGAAAGTTTCTCAGGACGATAAAATCTTACTGAACCAAGAACCGCTACAAATTTTAAACCAGGTAAAATATCTCGGCATGATCATTCAAACCACAACAAATTCATTCAGAATTCACATCAAGCAAAGGGCAACAACAGCCACGAAAGCCATTCATGAAATTAAGGAACTAACAAAGATTTCTCTCAAGACAGCGATGCATATTTGCAACGCAAAAATAGTTCCCATACTTACATATGGTCTAGAACTGATCTGGATCAAACTACGTACCAAAGACTTCCATACCATAGAGAACGTAAAGGCCCAATTCCTGAAGGTGACAGTAGGAGTGTCCAAATACACCCTCTCCAGATTGGCATACGTACTCGCTCAGGAACAGTTCTTAATAAAAGAACTAAGAACGAATTGTGACCTACCCTACACCCCAAACTGGAAGATGGCAATTGAGGAGAGAACAAGAAAATGGGAGGACATCTGGCAAGAGTCCTACACGACGGAAGCGGTCACGAACCGGTCTTGGACTGGAACAAACCATGATCTTCGTCACTTCGTGACATCGATGGCGGTCCATGAATACCACCACAGAATATGCAGAAACCGATCGTACAACGAACCACATGACAACTGTATATGCGACCTATGTGAAAACAACTGTGACAGATACCATATCCTAACATGCCAAAATAGGGAAACTCCAATGATTAAACTTTGCACAAAATAAGTGAACATCAACTTTGCACAAATCGTGCGCATTACTATGTTTATTTGAATACATTTTTTAAAATTATGTGAAATATTTCTGTTAATAGTCGACTTCTTCCTTTTCCGTCATTCCAAAATCCTTCAGTAATCAAGGGTCAAAAACCTATTTTTGACATTGGGCCTCTATCAAAACAAATATTTTTATGCGAGCTGCAAAGTGGAAAATATTAAAATTAATGATATATTCTAATAATCGCCTCAAAATTAGCTACATTAGAAGTCGCAGGTTCTAGTAATTCACACTGATTTGGGGTAAGTAACGCGAACCATGAGCATGCCACAAAACTATGTGCACTTGTAATCAAGCAAACATATTTCGTGCGTAACAATGTAATTTGTTATTGCCTGGAGGACAGCACGAATGTTTATGGCTGGGGGTCGCGTGCTGCCGGTTGCCGCTTATTGCCTTATACAATAACGTGATCCAAATGCACAATTCAGGGGGTAATCAACCTTTTTATACCTACCTTTATAATCATCCAGTACCAAGTGATTGTAACAGCTCTATTTAAGAAAGGAAGAACAGAAGACTTTTCTAACTATCATCCAAGTTTACTTTTACTCATCATTTACTAAATATTGAGAAAGTGGTTTACAATACTTTCTAAATCCACCCCAAAAACATATAGGTGCTTTTAGGAAAGGTTATTCAACAGAAAAATGTTTCTACCCTCTCACTGATAAATTATAAAAAAATTAAACGTAATGAGATATCCTTTAGCAATTTCTGGGACAAGGAATACGTGCCAGTTAGAGTTTTCGTTTACAGGCGTTTCTCCCCAGATTACTGCGGGGCTCACCTGACTCCCTTGGGAGTGCCTCGTACACTCTAGTTTTTTTTCAAAGTTCTCACATGCCGAGGCACCTTCCCCTATTTTAGGAAGTGTATGTACTGGGGTCAAAGACCTTGGGCATACGGTAAGATTTGTCTGCTGATCCCGTTGGATCAGTCGGCCAGCTGCCTTCTAAATGTGGTGGAGACACTAAGAAAAGAATGCTGTGAATTAACATAATATCTTATTCCCTTGCGACCAACAGTTACTTTATTCTTTGAACCATGCAGGGACATCGTCCCGTTAACCTTAAATATCTGCTTTACCGAGTATATAGTACAACATTCTTGACATTCTATTTTGACCATTACATGTACTTAGTGCAATAAATTTCTACACTGTTATCTGTATATATATATATTGTGGTTAACAGGCTACATGAGAGTGATCCTGATACAGACAACTCCCCTTTAATAGCATAGTAAGGGATTTAAAAGGGGGATGCGGAAATTAGAGCAAGGTAGCCAAGGGTTGACTAGGGCTGTGGTTTAAGGATCCTACCCTGCGTTTAACCTTAAGAGATGCAGGGATAAAACCTACGTAGGTCGGGCATTGGGCACTTTTCTCACGCCCTTTCGAATGACGGGAGACTAGTTTGCTGTTGGGGTCGCAGCATTCCCTTCTCCGTGTCTCCACCAGTTTTAGGAGAAGTTGGGCGACTAATCCAATGGGATCAGCGGACAACTCTTGCCATATGCCCAAGGACGTCGACCCCAGTACATACATCTCTCATAATAGGTGAAGTCTCGGCATGTGAGAACTTTGATAAAAAAAAACAGAGAGTACGAGCATTCCCGACATAATCAGGTGAGCCCCGCAGTCACTCTGGGGGGGAGGGGGGAATGCCTGCGAGACACTCCTACAGGCACCTCATTTAATTTATCTGTGTATATAGGCACATGCTACAGTTGTCGAATGATTTGCAACTCCTATGATTTTTCTGTTGTGGGCTGTTCAGTCTCTAAACATATTTATTTACAATACTGCGTCTAGAAGCAGTTTCCTCTAGAATTATGGATGGGCCTGCATGGATACGTGTGAGAGAGGGATGGAGAGGAGACCTTTAGTATATGCTTTGTGCCTCCGGCGGACGCTCCTCCATATCTTATTCAGGGCTGGCGTGCTTTCAATACTGCCCCAGCGCTTTTCTTTAGCCTAGAGCTTCTATCAGAAAGCAGAACGGAGGGTGGGCCGTTGCTTTAAAAGTACACATCATAGAATGAATAATACGATTCTGAGATACGGTAACAATAACATCTGACTACAAATAATCTACTTCGGAATATCAGTTAAATTATTTTAGAGGAGCATTCTGTTTGTTTTGTGTTTGTCAGTTGTATTGATGACAATGTCTTATTGTAATTCCAAATAATTGAAAATACGAAAACGACTGTACTAGATGAAATGTAACGAATAGTGAATCAAGTAAACACTAAATAGGCAAAATCAAAAGGTAAAATAAATGTGACACATACTCTTTGTAATTCTTGTTGCCTTCGTCGCTTGGTTTGTGTGCCGTGTCACGTTCCAAACTAACAAAGATTGCTGAAACTGTCTGTATTTTTGGTTTGTTTATTTATTAATTATTTCCTTAACTATTTATTCAAATTAGATAACACATGTTGTTAACAAAACAGATATACTCAAAAGCGCATCCAGTAAAATATATATTTGATTAGAATAATAATTAATCGAATCAACTTTTAAATCATTTCAGTACATTTTATTAAAAATCTGTATTACATATTTAGCAGATAACGATAATTAAATAAAGATTTACTTAACAATAATTACACAATTACAAACACTATAACCATTGACAAGCTTAGTTTGTGAATGCGTTAACTCAAAATATTGTAATTTTGAGTTATGTAGTTAAAGGGAGTTTTCTACGACTTACATTGTTACTTTAAATGAAATTCACAGCAATTTTCGAAGTATTTGATATGAAACAGGTGCTAAGTCATAAAGTGTTAAGAAACGATGTACGCAAGAAGGTCTACATGCAAAACTGTGTTAATAGTCTAGAATGCCATCGTACGTAGTGTTGTGGTATTCAGTCCTAAGACTGGTCTCATTTAATGCTAACAATGCGTAAACCTTTTAATTTTTGCATAACTACCACATCTCACATCATCCATAATCTTCTTAGTGTATTCCATCCTTTCCCTTTCTCTTTTGTTCTTACCCCACACACTTCCCTCTAATGCTAATTTTACAAGACCCTCATGTCTTAAAAATCTACCGCTTTTTTGGTCAACGTCTTCCATATTGTTCTCTCTTCCCCTACTATGTTTATAACCTCTACGCAAGTTACTCTATCCACCCATCTGATTTTCAGAATGGTCCTACGGCACCACATTTCTAAGACTTCTATTATTTCCCTTTACACAACTCCTACCGTCCACGTTTCTCACCCACATAACGCCACACTCCATCCGTACATTTTTAGTAATGATTTCCTAATGCCTATACTTACATTAGCCGTAAGTAAATTCAACTTTTTTTTTGCAAAAGCCTACAGTGCCTGTACTATCCTACTATCTACTATACTTCTACCATCCCTAGTTATTACGTTTCCCAAGTAGCAGAATTCCTTAACCTCCTTCAAAATATCTCTTCCCAATCTAACGCCCTTTCTTATTCCACTGTTTCCCATACTACACTCCATTACCTTCGTTTTCCTCTATTAATCCTCATATTGAAATCTTTCTCCAGGACGACGTTCATGGCATTTATTATGGTTTCCAAGTCGTCTTCGATCTCTCTTAATACTACAATGTCATTGGAAAAGCGTAGGGTTCTTATTTCTTCTCCTTTCAGTATGATTTCTTTTCATATTGTTTTAATTTTCTTCATCACCTGTACTATATATACACTCTCCTTTCCTTTATTTCCGTAGAATACATAAACACCGCTTACCGTTTAAACATTGAGCGGTTTGGAACAAAATATAAGAATTAAAAATTAATTGGATTGATTTATGTAGAACATAAAGAGTTTATAACCTTTGTACTGAACAAATTTGTTTATATTTTAAATTTCGATACTTATAAAATATAAACAAATTTGTTC
Source organism: Eucriotettix oculatus (assembly GCA_034510155.1). NCBI lineage: Eukaryota > Metazoa > Arthropoda > Insecta > Orthoptera > Tetrigidae > Eucriotettix > Eucriotettix oculatus. The sequence goes on along the minus strand of CM067376.1, from coordinate 132,338,107 downwards.
AGTACAAAGGTTATAAACTCTTTATATTCTACTGAAATCAATCGAATTAATTTTTAATTCTTTTGTTTTGTACCAAACCGCTCAATGTTTAAACGGTAAGCGGTGTTTATGGCATTTATTATGGTTTCCAAGTCTTCTTCGATCTCTCTTAATACTACAATGTCATCGGCAAAGCGTAGGGTTCTTATTTCTTCTCCTTTCAGTATGATTTCTTTTCATATTGTTTTAATTTTCTTCATCACCTGTACTATATATAAGATAACATGTAATAAAAATTAAGTATACATAAATATAAACACATTCATTTTTTCTTCAATTTGTAGGTTATTTTTTGTAGAACTGGAAGATTTTGTATGTGTTATTGCTATTACCATGCAAATGTTACGTCCCAATTTCAATTACAATTATTTATTGCTTTCTCTTGTTACATCTGATGTCAAGTTAATCTTATTAGCAATGTATACTTGGTAATTTATTTGCAAGTCTGAATTTTAAAGAAATTTTTGATTCAAACCTATGCATGACACTAATTCACCTAATAAATATCTGTTGATACTTAGATTTCCAGACTCTGCACCAGGCGTCAGCCGCTCGGGAGTCGGTTGGCCTGAATAGCGAGTTTAATTGAACTGGGAATGAAAAATCGCGCGGTCTACGCGAGTTCCGTCAAGAATTCATAGGCGAAATGTGTCACGTGTTCCCCATCCTCGGCTACGATTTGAATATTGCTTGGGGCGACCGATGAACGATTTGTCGAACGCCCAAGGTGAACTAAAAGTTAATGATTTCCATCAAAATATTTTATCAGCACAAATCCCGGATATGAAATGTCGGCGATCAGACAATCAAGTGAGATCTAAGCGCAATTCCAATTAAAATTACTTGATGGGGATTATGACAAAACCTTTATTGTTCCATTCACATTTTCCTCGAAAATTGACTCAAATTTACATAAATTAAGAACATGGATTGTGACGTCCCTTGAAGATGGTTGTGTGAGTGAAAGTTATTCAGCGGAATGACTGAATGCGTGGATAAAATTTAGGGTTTTTCCAAAACAATTTCCCACAAACCACCTCTAGAATAAAAGACTAATAATTAAAGGAATCAAAGAAAACTCAATTAAGTGAAAAAAAACTAAATACTTAAAACTATTTATAACAGTTTTGTAATATTCAATGTCAGCTACAACAATGTAAATTATATATGTTAATTTCTTAGAGTTGGCACCCGGCGCCTCATGACGGGGGGCGCCGAAATCATCGGCATCGCAATTACTGAAAAATTGCTCTAAATTTCAATTCCTCTAATCATCGCTAGTGAAATAACATCTCAGGCTGGTAGACAACTAATTTTTAAGCGAATCCGACCTCGAAGACAGAGATGATACTTGAGTTAGAAGTCGAAATGAGACACCAACTATTTCGGAAGAATTATTTAAAATTACTTTATTTTACCCTATGATTCATACAATTGAAAATTCTTTGATATCTTAGTTTAGACAACTATCAATATTCAATAATATATGGTCTTTTTATACAAGTTAAAAATAATTCCTGAAAAGTTCATATTGGAAAAAACCTGTCTTGGAATTTAGTCCATTGAAAATGTTATTGCCAAAAAATTAAATTATTCCTATCTAACAATAAAATTAGTAAAAGCAAAAGCTAGAAAGGCGGTCATCTATGGTTTCTCTTAATTAATTTTCCTTTTATCTATTTTTAAAACGGATTACTGTACCTAGCGTAACTGGTTAAATAAAAATTGTCAAACATTAATAAATTATTATTACTTATTTGTGTATTTTTTACTTTCATATATACCTATAGATATTTATTATCCGGCCTTGCACTGGAATTTTATTCCGTTGTCTCTCAGTGTAAACTATGTAGAGCATATTCAACTGCATAGAAAAAATACTATAATTTAGCATTTGGAAAAGAGCCGCTTTGAGACCTCGAACCACATGAAAGTTTTGCTAGGGCCGCCACTACTTAATAACTCAAAATTCAATTAAAAATACTATAAAGAAACGTTATCGAGATGTTGTATATAGTGGTACACAATTGGTATATATTGTTAATAAATAAAATGAATAAATTGAATAAATATCAATGTACCGCAAGCAAGACTGTCCAATTAACGGATGACGGACACATGTCTACCCAGATTTTCATACGTGACAACGCCTGTCAGGCTCAAGTCAAATCGAAATAGAATCGAATAACTGTCGTGTCTCGCAGCTGGACGAGCGATCTAGACCGTGACTATCTGTACTGTGGTTGTCCGCGAGTGTAAACTATCGCAGTCACAGTCGACTAACTTCTCCTCTCCTGTCACACGCCAGTTGGCCCATCTACTGTATTCTGTTGACGTTTTCGGGAACAGAAAGTAACTGTAAAATTTAATGATCTTTAAGAAACTGCTCAAACTTCAGAAGTGGCATTAGTTTAAGAAATAAATACTCCAGCTACAGAAATACCGCAGAAATGGTGACAAAGTTTGCTGGGTGCGTGTCGACGAAGTGTCGTGTGTCAATTTCGCCATCCGGTTGGAAGCTCAAGAACAATTAATTTCCTACATGATCAAATATCCGCCAATGAACAAATATTCTGTATCACGGAGTATCCGCGAATGCAAATCTACAGACCCACTGGAATTCTCTCGTCCCGACGCTAATTTCGAATATAGAAACGAGGTAAAGTATATGCTCGTTGGAAGTAATCAGGGATGCATATTTACACTACTGTTGATATTTTTTTCTGTCGTTTAAAATCGATAATCAATAAATTAATACAAATTATTATTTCTAAATTAAAGCTATGGTCAAAGGAAATTAAACTATCTTCATTCGGTTCTAAATTGTGTTGTGGTATTCAGTCCTAAGACTGGTCTCATGCAACCCTCCATGCCAACCTATCTTGCGCAAGCCTTTTCATTTCCTTATAACTATCACAACCAATATCCTCCCTAATCTGCTTAGCGTGGACCATCCTTGGCCTCCCTCTTCTGTTCATACCCACACACTTCCTTCTAATGCTAATTTTACAAGACCCTCATGTCTCAAAACGTCGTCTATTAACTTATCCCTTCTCTTGCTTAACGTCTTCCTTATTATTCACTCTTTCCCATTTCAGCTTAGAACTTCTTCCTTAGTGACTCTATTCACCCATCTGATTTTCAGCACTGACCTATAGGACCACTTGTCAAAGGCTTATATTCTTTTCCTTTCCGGCGCTCCTATAGTCCACGTTTCGCACCCATATAACGCCACGATCTATATAAACATTTTTAGCAACAATTCCTAATATTCACACTTATATTACCTGTTAATAAATTACTCTTTTCCGCGAAAGCCTTCCTTGCCTGTGCTATCCTACTCTTTATGTAAGCTATACTTCTACCATCCCTAGTTATAATGCAGCCCAAGTAGGAGAATTCCTTTAAAACTCCCTTACCAATTTAACAGTCTTTTGTATTCAACTGCTTCTCATGCTACACTCCATTACCCTGGTTAACAATGTATTAATCTTCTTGTTCTATTCTTTCTCCAGGATCACGTTCATGCGATTTATTATGGTTTCCAAGTCTTCCTCTGATTCCCCTATTACTACCATTACATCGGTAAACCATAGGGTTTTATTTATTATACGTTCAATATGTTTCCTTTTCCATATTCCATTTTTACTTTCTGAATCGCCTGCTCTGTCTATAAGTTGAAGATCATGGGTGACACTGCATCCTTGTCTTCCTCCTTCCTTGATTTCTGCTTTCTTTTCTTGTCCTTCAATTCTAATTACTGATGACTGCCTTCTGTGTAGAACATGTTAATAAAATTACACGACTTTCGTTCCTTTACTTGGAACCTTTTCAGGTTTAATAGTCAATAATCTATTTTTGTTCCAGAATAGGCTATACATAAGTAAAGGATACGCCGTGCTATGCTCTTGGATATGTTCTAATTTTTTATTAGAACTAATTTCTGAATAATTTGAATATTGTGTACAGTTCTTTTTTCACTCTGTTAACTGATTTTTAACATAGTTACTTACAAAAATTATCTGTAAAATGGAACATTAATTAATTCATTTATTACTGTATTAAGTACGCAGATTGAGCCATGTACAGAGAAAATCGAAATTTTAAGTAAGCGTGCGAGCCATTAAATTATGAGTAGTTATTGAAATGTAATTTTATCTTAATGAAACAAAGTTAAGCACATCCCTCACTCCTATTTTAACCTGTACTTATTTCTGGACATTTACTGTCTATTTAATTTCGCTTGATGGAAGAACAAACCCCCCACATTACGTACATTTATCTGTTGTTTGAGAATTAAATTTATCCAATATTCGTTTTCCTTTTTCCTGCGATTAATTTTGAAATTATGTTTTTGCATGCCAAAATAAGTTTTTATATTTAGTGTATATTATAACTAGTTGAGTTTGCCTCCGTAACATTTCAATAACGTTTTCAACCTTGCTTTCTACCTTCATTTCTCTAACAGCATCCATCCTAAGCGCTCCAGTTATTCACTGCCATGTCCAGACCTTATACGTACAAGTTCTGGTGCCTTTTCCTTTACGTTGTCAAATGTATCGTTATCAATTATCAGTCAGGTACAATATCTTTTATTTAAAGCAGGCTATTATTAAATTCTTCAAAAATAATTTACTTAATTCAAGGCTGTACGAAAGCTTCGTACTAATATCGTGATATTTAAAAAACAAAATATTTTCGTTGAAAGTAAAGTTCCACTTTTGAAATTTGTTGTTGTTTTGTAATTGCGTTATATCTTTGTAAACGTTCAGCGCATACATGTTGTGTAAACATGACTGTTCAGTGGCTGAATCACGTATTGAAATTTGTGTGTTTGATAATTGTGAGCAATTAAACAGCGAATACTGCATGTGTTTTGTCTTCTCATACAATACATGACGTTTGCTAAACCCAATCATTTAAAATATTAGTAAATAAATATGGTAGTTCCTTTCTTCATTAAATTCAAGAGACTGTGTGTTACAATTATTTTCATGACGTTTTCAACACATTAACAGTGCCAACCATTAAAAGGTAACAAATTGTTATTATATTAATATTTTCTTTTATGTTTTTTTGAACACTCAGTAGTATTTAGATGAAATTTATAATCACAAACCATAGAAGATAGTACTTCAATTTCCTATATAATTACCACTCACTGCTGTTAACACGACTACCTAAACATTATAGCAGTAATACCAATATTTGACACTCACGAAGAGAAAATCCGAAAAAAGAAAGAGAACTCTATTTGGAGACGCTTTCCTTACTCTCCAGTTTCCCGATGCTATTAAAAGGGAGCTCTCAGTACGTGCATTACCCTAACGTATGTTAACGTGTAACTTAAAAAAAAAATTATTTTATAATTTCATAGTCCGTCGATAAAAAAACGGAAGTGTTAGTTTCCGTACCATACCCGTCACTTAAATGAGTGAATCGTTATTATTAAAAAAATTATGGACCAACAAATTGTGTGTGCAACAATATTCTAGAATTTCGTAAATTAAATGCACATTAAAATTAATAAAACCAAGCATCCACTCATCGTCCAATTTATTAAAAAAAATATTCGTTAATAATGTTTAGAAAATCTCAGGTGCTTTTGACTGCTATAAGCATCTGATTTTTTTATGTTAAGAACATTTATCGTATTCGCACATGAAATGTTACATAAATATAAACGTAAACAAATAGGAGTTTTATCTGTAATACTTAATTTTTTCTTCACGTATTAATATATAGATGCATACCAAACTGAAAGATTCTTTTAAATTTTTACTTCTCATGTAAAATAATCACATAATCCTTTTTTGCAAAATGTTTATTTTATTTGAAATGAATAGACATGGCTGTATTGATTTTTGAAAGAGTTTGGTCCTGAGTTCGGGTATTGTCAACGTTTTTCCATTTTGTCTTCTAAATGTAATTGTAATTTTAAGTTATTTTTTTATTTAATATATAATAAATATTTACCCTAAATGGGCACTGTCCAATATATAGAGAATCACATTCAATAATAATTAATTACATTTTTACACTCATGTCTAACAAATACTCGTAATTTAAGTATTAGTCTTTTTTTTCTTATAGAAAGACAGGCCGGATGAGGGATATCCGCTTTGGTGACTATCCCCTGTAATAGCACAGGAAGGAAGGGATAGAAAAGGATGGGTGTGGAAGATAGAGCAAGGTATTAAGGGTTGACTAGGGCGCCTGGGAAAAACTTATTATCAGGATTGAGTACAATTTTAAACTCATTTAAACCGTAAGTCAAAAGTATTCTTTTGATATGTTCAGTTCAATATTTTACGAAAGTTAAGCTTTAATAATTAATGTAATGTGCTGTTTCATATTAACATATTTATTTTTTAGTTAGGTTTATTCACATTAACATTTAAGTATTGTACAATTCTGCTTCTGCATTTTTTATATTATTACTAATATGACATTTATTTACAAAAGTACATTTATTCCAATTCAAAATATTATGATTAAACTATTGCCTTTTCATATGTTTTCACGATATATCTTCAATAATAACAGATAAAAAATTTCAAAATACAATTTAATCACTATAGTTTTAACATTATTTATATTTTTTCTATTAGTAAGTTGATGGCTTTACTATTATGATTATTGACAGCAATTCTTTTATAAACATACGGACAAGTAATTTAACATTTCATTTGAAGTTTCTGTTTTTAGTACCGTTTAGTGTCAAGTTTAAAACCATTTCTAACTAACGTTATATCCAGAATCTTTATCTATTATCATTTTCTAATTTACTAGTAAATATTAATCTAGAGTGTTTATTTCAAGCTGTGTTAATAAGCTAGACACTTATTCATTACAGCAGAAAATATAATAGTTTTGTTGTAAATATTAGATGTCTGGTAAAACTTCTAATTATCTAAGTAACTTATTACGTGCGAATACGATAAACGCTCTAGTAATTTTTTTCTCCAGGTGAAGGTGATAGTAGTAAGTGAAATCTCATAAGTTTTAAAATATTTTGAACTTGAAATAAAGTGGACGATAAAGGACGGTTGGTTTTATTAATTTAAATCTGTTTTCACAGTTATTGAGAAATATTGTTTACTATTAAATGCTCATTAAACACGAATTACAGATGCAACACAAGCAACAAAATTAATTGAAAGAACACAGAAATTCTCAAGGTGTCTGGTAATATATATTTTTATTAGAAGCTCAAGAGTAATATAGAAAACTATCAACCGGGTTGGGTCTCGAATTCACGACCTCCTCTCTTTCTAATTTAAGTCGGAGATTTAATTAAATATGAAAAACGTTGTTAATTCATTATTAAAATGTAATCTTATATCGTGGTTAATTAAATGTATGGAAGATAAAACAAGTGTTTAAAGACGCACTAGGCATTTACGGTACAATGTGTATGATGTAAGCATGAAAAAATGGTTATTTTTAGAAAATTATATTGGGAAAAGAATATATATTGTGGTCAATACGACCAATGAAGTATGAAACGTGGGAAAGTTCTATAATTAATTAATAATTAATATTAATAGGGGAGTTAAATAAACAGTACCAATATTATATATATATATATATTTAATTAAAGTTGTAAAAATTATTAGGACGATTAGCTTCGGGGTACAGTTGAGGATAGACATGGCACATATTTAGCCACTGTATAACTGTTTTTTGGCCACGACTAAAAAAAACCGAAAGAGGGCGTAAGGAAAAAAATTAAATTACAGCTTGATATGCGTGGAATAAAATTTGGGTAATATATCATCAACAAATTAGGAGAAGACCTTGCCTATGATTTTAGTTAAATATGACATCTCATAGTGATGTATTTTATAATATACTAATTATAAAATGTTGTGCTATCATTGTGATTCCGTTCCATTTTATTTGTGTTACAGATGAATAGGGCTTAATGTGGAGCCTAAAGCTCTTGGTTTAACAAATTGAGAAGTTACCTGAGTAGTATCAATAATTTTATCTGTATTATATACAGTTTTTATTCAATAACGTATGTTTTGAAAATGTTTTAACTTCAGATATTTGGTATTCTTGTTATTTTCGTATTTCTTATCTATTCTTTCCTGACGTGTGGCCCCTGAAGACCAGCGGACTTTCAAGGGATGGGACTTGACTGATTCGTATTCAAAACACGCAATTGAGAAAGATTGCACAGCTCCTCGCTGAAGTCGAGTGAAACTCTCAGTGACACAAACGCTGCATCCGTAATTAGCTGCTGTGATAGTAAGGGATACATTTTTGTTTCAAATAAACCATACAACATTTGAGAATAGTGCAATGACCAATCGTAGCTATCATTTACATATTATTTATAATATTATGGATTGGAATGGTGTACCTGAGAAAAGTTTTATATTTCAATATTTATGATTGCTTAAAAATTTTAATCTTTGCAAAACACTCGTCGTTTTTTTAGCTATAAAATTACGCAAAAGTTGTTCTTCAGAATGAACTGAGTGTCTGCCGTAGACCGGGTATTTTTTATATTACCCGGTAAAGTATTCAATTATTATTATTATAGCCCCGTAATAGTCTCTTCCTTAGCCATCGCACACTCACTATAGGGCTGAAGTGCAGCTTATGCTGAATGTTGAATGGCAGAAATTGAGGCAGTGCCTTACATAAAGTCGGAATAAAAACAATTCCATTTTTTGGTAGTTTTATGCAACGCCCTCTGACATTCAGCATGGTGTTGAAATTATGCACGAAAATAAAACATATTCAAATTAATTAACCCGTAAATATTAATTTATCACAAATAACAGCAATTTATGCATTCTTTAATATTTACAACCACACCGCTCCACCTTCTGAGGGAGAAAGTAATAGTTGTGATTATTATTCACATCGCGAGGACGATACGAACAAAATTTGATTGATAAATTGCACCATCAAGCGGAACTTTCAACCCTCTCTTAGGAGCTGCCTACACTTAAAATCATATGTTTAATGTCATAATTAAAGTCACCGACTCCCATAACACCGGTTTCGGAACTTATCTCGATTGTTTTCTTGTTATTTTTTGTTACGGCCCTCCACAGGACCCCACCGAATGGGATTGAAATTATACGCAAACAACATCGTAAAAAGTGCTATAAATATCGGTTGATTTTACATATTTTTTGATTTCCGACTCCACCACCCCTACACCTGGGGATGGTAATCATGTCGTGTCCCGACAGAATTCGTTCCAATGTCGCAAGGAATACGTGTGCACAATTAGGTCGACATTATTTCACGCGTTTGGATTTGAATGCTCAACATATACACGTGAAATTGCTACTTTCTTTACACATAAACAGCGAATTTTATTTATAATAATAAGATAGTTGAGCTATCCCTTCGGTCTGTTTAGCGCAAAATAATTTTTAAATTTAATAAACGTTTTACTGAAGTAAAGTTTTTATCTAAGTACGTAATACACTAAAGGATTTTATACGTTGCAAGCTTCTCACGCGTGGCGCCATATAAATACGACGTCCTTGCACTCACACAAAGACGCTGGTTTATATAGGGTTTTCTCTGCATTACTTTTATGTGATTCAGCGGGTAAGATCCTTAGACTACATCCAGAGGGTCCTAATTAATCCTTGGCTACATTGCTCCACTTTCCACACTCGCTGTTTCCATCCCTCATATATATTACAGAGGCAAGTCATAAAAGCTGATATCCTGTCTTTCTAAGGAATAAATCGTATGCATTCTATTTGATCTGTGGCATTGCTTAAATGTGACTATTCATGTTTTTTTAATTTTCTTTCTCATCGTGCCAATTGCTGTTTTTAATAATGGATTTATAATAGAACAGAAGACAGAGGAAGCAGATATAACTAAAATTTACTGTTATAGAATTCCTGGTGTGTTCTTCTCTTTTGGTGTCGACTTGCACACTACCCGCCACACATCAACCCCCAGGGCGGGAGCACCGACTCCCCTAACCCATCACCTCTCTATTTCCTCACACTCTTCACGCCTACACACACTACCCCACACACGTATCCCCAGCGCTATCCCTATATATATCGCAATACTCAATCTCCCGCACACCCCAAATCCTACACTCATCTATCTCTCTCTCACATATCTCTCTACTCACTCTCATCTCTCCTATCTACCCAACACAACGCGCGTGCGAGTCTAAGCATCCTCAGTGATAGTGTAGGTTGTTGGATTAAAGATACTTAGTGGGTTTGTGACCTTTGTAATGGATAATGGTTGTTTTTAATGTTAGGGTTTAGTCGTTGGTGTTTTGCGAGCACCAAATACACACACACACACACACACATACAAACTGTGTAATGGGGAATCACTTAGGCGTGCGCGATAAGTGTGAATGTGGGATGGGATTGTGTTTAAGTAGGGGGGTGGAATGGATATGTAGAGGGTGGGTATAAGTAGAGGTTGGATTGGGATTTAAGAACTCTCAACTCGTGAAGATGTCGTGATCCACTACACACTCATCACTTCCTACTAATGTTCTATCTTAAGGGCTCGAGGGGCGTGTGTTTACCGTGCCCTCGACGCTGGCTTGGGTGTGGTTTTTAGTTTTTGTTGGTGTGGTGGTTTTTTTGTTTTAGGTTGGTAATGGGAAAGTTTTTGTTTGATATTGTTGTGGGGTTGTGTTGAAGGGATGGTGAGAGTTTGGTTATTGTTGTAATATTGGTTTTGGTATTGTATTGGAAGGTTTTTGTGATTTGTTTGTTAGTTAATAATAATAGTGATTGTTTGGTTGGTTGTGTTTAGGGTAGGTTGTGTTGTTTTGGTATTTTTTATTTAATTATGGTAAGGATAGTGTGATGTATTTTATTAGTTGTTTTTAATATTGTATTGGTTATAATGTGTTTTAGTAATTAATTAAACATACTATTTTGGTCATACTCATATGAAGACCAAAGTCAATAAATCATTGACGCATTTTAAAATTTGAATTACATTAATTATTTCAAGGTTTTTTACACACACACCTATATATATGTATAAAATAAGACAATTAAAATTATTCATAGTCATAAAAATATTTAGGGTATAGCCTTTAATGACTAGTATATCGGTTGTATTGCTTCATTTACGTGGATTTGACGAAGAGGTGTAGTATTTTAATTGGAAATCTTGTACGATTCAGTGGGCAAAACTTATTGCTCCATCAAAACCCGCCCATAAAATTTTGTTGAGTATCTTATGTTGTCAGCAACGATAACTCGATGGTACATCGACTGACCGAATGCATTTCGAATTATATTTGTTGTAAATGAATTTTTTATTATATTTTCTGTAATACCAACACATTATTTGCTTATGTCTCCTATTTAGTTTCTAGCAAGCATAGTTACTGTTTTTTTTGGAAAATTCCTTTTTGGTTTATCATTAATTCACTGTAGTATTTCCACGTCACATTTTCGTTCATTGGTTTCGAGATGAACTTGAATTCGTTTATACCATGTAAGTAACATTTAATTCTTTATTATTTTTGGTGTGAATTTGTTTTTATAATATTTTGTTTTATAATTCCCTCAGTGCGATTTAGTCTTAATGAGAGCAATTTTTATTTTATTTCATTACTATCTATAATATTTCACTTTTCGTGAAGGGTTTAAATTATTTTGTTTTCCCGGTATATGTCTTTTTTCTGTCATACGTTTTAACAAATGTATTTTATTTGTGATTGTATTTTCTTTTTATATTGTGTTTGTAAATTATAGTCCTTTCGAAGCAAGACATGAAATTATTGATTTGAAAGGACTTACATTATTGGCTTTATGCTGCGATAGTCGTCAAATAGTATTCCATTTAGCAAATCTTCCGATAACGCCCATCGGGTTCCCTTGACATTTTTCCTAATATACAAAAATGAAATGTTGTAACTCGTCCCCTATTTCAGTGATCGGTAAACTAATTCGTCAAAAGAAACCAAATATTAACAGCAAAATAATTAAAATTTATTGTGATAGCCATTTTTTAACATTAATTATATAAGTACATGATTATTAACTTAATTAGGGTACCCCTTAGCTGGCCTTTGCTGAAAGAAGTCCTCAATTTGATTCATGTACGTTCGCTGAAGTCGACCCCTTACAACTCTCCAACCCACATCCCTATTCAATGTTTGTTCACGCTCTATAAAGGACTATAGCCAAACCATATCAACATATTTTCTCAATCCTCGACATGACATATTCATTCGCTCCAACCATTCCCTATAATTAACTTTCTTTAAAGTCCACGTATGGCTCGAGACCACTGCCGTTTTCCATGGAAATCATCAAAATTGCTAACAATGCGCTTTCTTGCACATCCATAAATTGTTGAATCATAAAATGAGTAACCTCTATACGCAAAAAGTGTTACTACCACATAAGTTGTAGTGTAAACCTTACGTTAACATCCTCTCAATAATTAAAAATGAAACATATTGAGAATGTCATGAAGTATTTTTGTTGTTAATATTTGAAATTCATGTAGGCCTGAAATTGGAAATGCGTATTTTTGACACAAAATATCAAGTTCCTAATTACTTATCTGTTATACGTAATCATAGAAGAGATGTTTCTGATCTCCTGTCAGTATTACGGTGTGGGAGGAAATTACACTCTCAGCTGGCAATGTTTGTGCAGCAAAGTTAGTTTTCCGGGATGATATTTTTTAGCCGGTGTATCGTAGCCGACTTGCTTTTTTTAGTTGTTTTTCGACAAGCGAGTCGTGTTTATCGTTACGTAGCAACGAGAGAATGCTTTGTCGGTGTTTATTTGAATTCTGATGCTCTTTGCTCGACCTTGTTGGACGTTGATGATTAACAACTGTTTTTCTTCTGCATTTATTTTTTTGATCAATGTTTCTGAAATTTATGATATTGTAAGAATTATATGAAGCGATACATAACATCCGTTAAAACCAATGCCAGTTTTATGTGAAGGAGCTAAAAATGAAAACGCTAAAAATACGCAAAATGTTGCTGGAGAAATCGATTATCTGGGAAACGAAACGCTTGTGAGAGGAAAATAATACAAGAGCCTCCTCATTTAATATACACTTTCAGATTTTCCATTTTACTCAACGTATCGAACGAAATACTTTTTATACAAACGGTGCCAGAAATGTTCAGTAGCTTTGCATGATAATACCCGATTATTGGGATTTGTTTACTCACTGAATAATTCATATATACGCGATTTCATCCTATTTTGCCAAATTGTTCCATTTATTTAAGAACTTTTATTTAGATCAGAAAATTTTGTTCGAAATTTTCTATATTCATATGACGAATCAAATAATATAATTCACCTGCCATATGATTGCCCAGTCCTGGTTTGTTCTATTTTAAATTATTATAAATTAACTAATCAGATGAATATGGTAAATACTAATCGAAACCTTTCATAAAAATCAGTCTTAAAGAGAAGCGACTGTTACCAGCGATATTCACCATTCAACTAGTATATACAATTAAATAAAAATACTATCGTCTGGTGAAGGATCCACAAGTGAACGAGTCTACTTTTATATTCATTTAAACTATATTGCTTTCAAACTGTAAAACGACTAATTATTTCTGTATTATATTATCGTTTTCATCTAATGAAAATTACTGTATATAATCATAATATATTTATGCTATTTATTAAATTTCATGATAAACACTTCTGTTAATCTCTTGTTTTACCCTTGAAATCAGAATTGATAGAAATAATATCTGATGCACAGTATTTGGCATTATATTGTTTAACGGTAATGTTCTTGCCGTTTTCGATCAAAGAAAAGTGTCCCCAGCCTCGCATATAATTACGTTACAAAATTACATTGTTTAATGCTATGTAGAGTGATTTGGAAGGCACAGTCAGTTTATGTAAATAGATAAATTTTATATTTAAAGTTCCGTTTGATTCGTAGGGAAATGTATGTACGACTAATAGAGTATCGTTATAAGGAGAATGAAAACGTATTTCTGTCACTTGGGTTGCAGGTTCAGGAAATATTCGGCATGTATGCAATTGTATACCGGCGCTTCGAATGTGAAACAACACTATTAATTCAGTGCTAGATGCATAATTAAATATAGAAGAACAAACGTTTTACTCATCATTTTATAACACTGGAGTATGTTAGAAATTTACAAAGATTTGATCTATAGTTTCGATTAATAACTAGGCATAAGCAGTTTTATAATTACAATCTAAAAATATTAACTTTAAAATCTAGAATAATTGCAATAACAGTTTCATGATACATACTGACATAATAATTATTGAACTTGTCGAATACTTAGTTATAAAAATCTTCTTACAATGATATAATAAATATAACGGAGAAAAAAAAGGTCTTAAAAATTTCACGATGTTTTGGATAATCTTATATAAGTTATATGAATACCAGTTATTCAATGATAACCAAGTAATTGGCAAAAAATGGAAAATAACAGCCTCACGTTCCTTAATAATAAACGTATCACGGAAAAATAATGAGTTCGCCAATGTTTTACCTAAGAGAAAATATTTTCCATTAGGGGCATGAAGCTTGATTTAATAAACCGCTTTCTTACAGGAATATTTGTCGACAATTTATCTGACTTGCGAGTTAATGCAACCAATTTTAGAAAGCAGTGGTGCAACCCAAATCTACTAACTTCCTCTTGAGCCTGATTCATGATCCGCGAGCCGTGAAATAAATTCATGTAGTCCCCTTAAGTTACAAAAAAAAACTTTCGCATAAATCATACGTGCATCTCCGAGCGGCGGTAACAAAGAAAAACAGAAATGAACTAGTGTTTTCCTATTTATTTCAATTTTATATTATTTAGGAAGTTGATTCTAATTTATGATATATAATTTCATATTTCATTTTGCACGCTTAATATTTAAATTTATTAATATAAGTTAACTTTACACTAAATTAATTGTAATAATTATAATAAATTTTAATTTGACTCTCCACAATTATAAGCTATTGTTGAAGTCACTGTTGAGTATGATAAAATAATTTAGTAATATCTCAGATTGTTCATGCAGCTAGTTGCGTCTAAGTTGACCTTAAGGATAGTTTCAGGATAAACCAGCCAAACAACAATGTATATTTTGTGATATTTATTATGTTTAGACGGTCTGTACTTTACCTGTGTTCTTGGCGGTGTAACACACACACACACGCTACTATGACCTTTACTGCATCATCTATATTTATGTCCTTGTATGTGAGGTAACAACGTGATATATTAAAATGTTTCCGCAGCCAGTTCTAGAAAACACTTAGACAAGTGCCTCGCAACGTCGTAATTGCTGCAGGAATTGATAGAGGTGCCTGTGGGAGTTTTATCTCGTAGGCATTTCCCTCCAGAGTGACTGCGGGGCTCACCTATGTCGGGAATGCCTCTTACTCTGTTTTTTTTAAGTTCTCACATGTCAAGACACCTTCACCTATTTTGGGAGGTTTATGTACTGGGGTCGAAGATCTTGGGCATAAGGCAAGAGTTGTCCTCTGATCCCAATGCATCAGACGGCCAACTGTCTCCTAAAACTTGTGTAGACACGGAGAAGGGAATGCATTATCACATTATCAAACGATTTTTTTAAATCAACAAATGCCATGAACGTTGGCCGGTTTTTTCTTATCTTCTAAAATTATACGTAAATTCAATATTTCTTCTCTTGTCCCTACAGTATTTCTAAAACCAAACTGATCTTCTCCTAACACCGCACAGCAAACTCGTCTCCCGTCATTCGGAAGGGCATGAGAATAGTATCCAATGGCCGACCTACCTGATGCAGGTTTTGTAGGGTTATCCCTGCATCTCTTTACGTGAAACACCGGGTAGGATCCTAAAACTATAGCCCGGGGGCCCTAGTCAATCCTTGGCTACCTTGCTCTACAATAAACACAATAAAATATCGAGAAAGGAGGCATATACATAACCTCTACAGAAGGCAGTTAGCATTAATCAGAATTGAAGGGCAAGGAAAGAAAGCAGAAATCAAGAGAGGAGTGAGACAAGGATGCAGTCTGTCGCCCATCCTGTTTAACTTATATATAGAACAGGCACGAAGTGAGTTAAAACGGAATATGGAAAAGGAATCGTACTTCAAGGAGAATAAATAAAAACCAAACTCTTTTCTGATGATATTATAGTATTAAATGAGTCAAAAAAATACTTGCAAAACATAATGAACTGCATGAACATGTTCCTGGAGAAACAGTTCAATATGAGGATTAATAAAGGGAAAAGCAAGGTAATGGATTGTAGTTTGGTAAAGAGTGGAATAACAAAGGGCGTTAGATTGGGAAGGTAAGTTTTGACGGAAGTTAAGGAATTCTGCTACTTGGGAAGCGTAAGAACTGGGGATGGTAGAAGTATAGTAGACATAAAGAGTAGGATAGCACAGGCAAGGAAGGCTTTCGTGAAAAAATGGGAATTTAATTACGGGTATTATAAGTGTGAATATTAGGGAATCGTTGCTAAAATGTTCGTATGAAGAACGGCCTTATATGGGTGCAAAACGTGGACGATAGGAGCTGTGGAAAGGAAAAGAATAGAAGCCTTTGAAATGTGGTGTTACAGGAGAATGCTGAAAATCAGATGGGTGGATAGAGGAAGTTCTAAACAGATTTTGGGAAAAGCGGACAATATGGAGGATATTGACCTAGAGAAGACATAGATTAATAGGTCACGTTTTAAGACTCGAGGGTCCTGTAAAGTTAGCATTAGAGGGAAGTGTGTGGGGTAAGGTCAGAAGGGGGATGCAAGGATGGAATGCGCTTAGTAGAATAGGGAGGATGTGGAGTGTACTAGTTATAAGGAAATGAAAAGGCTTGTGCAAGATAGATCAGCATGGAGGGTTGCATCAGACCAACTTAATATCACAACAACAATGCTCTCTTATTTTTTAAATAAATAGTTAGTTCAGAAACAGCCATCGCAATATCAGAACCCATTATAAAATATGGCTGGACGTTTCGACGTTCCATTGCTTATTCTTTTATATCATTAGAAAAAAGATTCTATTTTCAAATGCTTGTAGAGAAAGATGCGAAGTAGAGTAAAAATAACCAGCTATATTTAGAAAAATTCTGTGTTCCCTTCTCTCATATTATTAAATTGTACAGATACTTAGGGTACATGATTAATAATTACTATGTGCTTACCCTTCTCTCCAATTCACAGGTAATCTCGTTTAACCGTCTAAGTTATTTCTTCAGTTGTGTTTTTTAAAAATGTTTTTATTTAATACGTTCCCTAGATTCTGTAATATTTCTTTCGATTTTTCTCAGATATTTTATCGATTTTTCAAATCTTCAACACCTTATCCTGTTCAGACTTCTCATCTACTTTACTGATCAACTACATTTTATACTGTTTAGAGTTTATATTGATTTCCTTCAACAGTACCTACTGTCAACCTTCCGAAACTATCTTAAGTTATGCTTCGCTCTACTCTCTTCGTATTCCTGTTCTGTACTTTCTCTTTATATGAATTTATTTCTTCTCTTTGCTCTCTTTATGTTTTTTACCATTTGTCTTGTGTAGATTTCGTTGGCAGGGGATACTCAATCGGACCTGAATACTTTATTCAGATGTCAGGAATCTAAAACTACACGTCAGCGTTTGAAGTAAAAAACAAGATTTACAGATAAAATGTTCTTAAAATAAAATACAAATAATCAAAAGGGCAACATATTGATAACCCTGATTGGAAAATTTAATTTACAAATTGGGATAAATATTATAAATTTGTAACTACAAGCTAGTTAATTTAACAGCGGTAAGCTGCAAACAATTACACAGGTTGTTATTGGAATATTAACCGAGACATTGGGACAATAGTGGGTGGACACATGGAGACATGCATTGAGACCGGGATATTCGTGCGACAGCTAATTAGTAACGATATGTCAGGATCTTGATGACATTGTTGATGAAGGAGGAAAAATAGCCGCGGTTCAGCTATAGTTCCCTAAAGCTTTTGATGTAAAGTCCTATAGTATTTTACCAGTTAAACTTCAATAATCGCTCGCTGACTTTCCAATAGCTTGACGGAATATAATTTATGAAAAAACGAAAGCTAAGAGTTAGTGTAAATGACTAGCTGTCGAATCCCCTGGAGTCAAAAAGTGTGGTACTACAGAGGAGCGTAATCGGGTCATTACCCGAGGTAGTATTATCTAATATTAAATGGTTTGAAAATGACTGCGTTATTTACGATGAAGTAGAAAACTCTTCACTTCGACACAGAAAATTTATCGATGGGAAGAAACAGATATCATGAAAATGAATCGAACTGCAACTAAAGAAAAATTCAAATTAAAGGTAAATGTCATCCTTGGTAAGGTAACAATGGCTGTTTAAGTAGTATATATATCTAAACGTGAATTCAGTACCGGGTAATGGATGGACGCCGATGAATTTCATTCATAGAATTCTGAAAAATTGTGCTGAGCTTTTAGTTTTGGTTCGAGCGTCGGGTAGAGTTTTTCTGTTTGTAATTATTTCAATGTTAATGTAACAATTCAAGAGGATATTCAATATATTCAATGGCCATTGTATCTATTGGTTTTTATTTATATATTTTAAACGGCCACCTCTCTGGCGCATTTCTATCTGTAGTATTTGTTATATAGTTTTAAATATAAATGTTTAAATTTTTTAAAGGAACTATTTGACTGTTATTAGGGAAAAAACACTTGCTGAAATATTGGTTTATTTGTTCATCATCCAAACTCCTCAGAAGTAAAATTTTGACCATAATTTTCTTTTATGAAACATGGGAGCGAAGCACACTTCAATGTGATTATCTATGGTGTGTGATTTCTAATAGTTGCATTCTCCATAAACATCACACTGTCATGTTGGAAAGAAAAATACTAATATGAGAAAATAAAATGATACATAAGTATTTTGACATACAGAGTTGATATTTGTATAATACTCTACAGTACTGATTATTAAATTATATAAAATAGAATTCATATATTCATGTAAAAATTATTAGAATTTTAAATTACAATACCAATAACATACCTTTTAATAATACCGATTTTCTTTAATTGGAGGGTACGATGCATAGTTTAAAAATACAAATTATAAAATATCTTTATCTGAGGCTAGAAATTTGCGATATTAGAAACATTTTTAAAAAAACGCCATTTTCATTCCAATTTATAAAAATGTAATGAAAAAAGAAATGACGGACTTTGTTTACATAATCTCGGCATTCTTGTAGAATATCTTATTATGACTGGTGTCTTCATAAAGTAGGAAGTATTATTGGATGATTGTCTGAGTAGGAAGACCGTTTTCCTCGCAACTGCAATTATTTCTTCCAAAGAGGTGTAGAAAATAAATATTTTTCTCATTGCCTCTCAGTACTTTACAATATGTTACTACCATTATAGAAAAACAATGCTTAGATTTCTCAGATTATCTCTCGCTTTTGTATGATGTCCTCCAACTTCGTAAGTTCTTCCTTACGTGGTCTGAACAGAAATGTTGTTTTGTGAAACCAATATATATTTTTACATTATTTTACATTCAAAGTGTCTTCACTACGTTAAATGTTCGTCTGTTAAAAGCGTCAAAAGACCCAGGCTCTGGATTTTCTGATTGAGTTTACTAGCCAAAAATAGTCCACCAGCCAGTGAAGTTATTGGAAACAGATTTGGCTGGTGGTGCTTAGAAGATTTTCCACCAACGAGGGGAAATACATAAAAAGTGAGAGAAGGGAGGACTGAGAAGACAAAGCGGTGGTGGGAGGCACTGTTTAGTTTAACTTGACAGAGAACAGTTGGTTTTGGAGGACGGCACGGAGATGACGGAGAGACGGAGATTATTGGAGAATAAATGGCCGGATGAACCAGACATTGCTCCGATCTCTGTGGTAGAGATTTTTTTATCGGGGTAAGCCACCGGGGGTTTTCTGTCTGGTACTTGTGACATTACAATTATTTTTATGGGACATTATTGGGGATTTCGAGTTTCGAATAACTCAGGATAGATTCTCATGCTAGAGCAGTGGGCAAAAATATAGTGATAATTCTAATTTTTGTACTTATTATTTTTATTTTCTGTGAATGAATGTTGGTGTTTAGATTTTATTTTAATTTTTTTCTTAAACTCCTGGTAGTTATATCACGTGACGCCCATAAATTCTCGTACAGTAAATAGTTTTCTATTCTTTATTAGATTCTTCTCCTCCTAATGCGAGGCGATCTGTACTTAAAATATACCAACATACACGAGTTTCTTCGCTAATTGGACAATGATTTCAACAATGTGATTTACAATGTGAGAGAGATAGTCTAATGTATTGTTGGTTCGCAAATAACCCTTGGGTTGATGCGAAATAAAAATAGATGGTCCTGACTTCTTAAATCTGCAAGCTGAAGAACTGCCGCTCTTGAATTTCAATCAAATTTAGGTACTTATCTTTCAAAAACAACCGCATCATTCTTGCAGATCAGTTGGATTAAAGATGTCATAAGCCAAACTAAGGAGGAAATAAAATATTCATTAAAATTTTATTTCAATTTACGGAATAATATTTTAGCTCCTTGAGCATTGCTTCTTGATCTTGTGAACCGCCACTGTTCAAAAAAATTGAATACACAGCTAATAGCTACTACATCTTAAATTGATATGATTAGAAAATATTCTGTCAGAATATTGACAACCCAAGCATGCAGCTTTTATGTTTGCTGAATGAATATTCGTCATGATTTTGTCATGAATTCTGGGAAACATGTATGGATTGCGTGCTCCGGTCTGCAGTGCAGAAGCAATAAAAGTTAGCTGGTTGAAGCTGGGTTCCCAAGGGCTCTGACACAGCACGTGTATTACGTGCCAAAAGGACCCGTTTTATTTCCCTTGTCTAAACATTTTAAACTGACAATTAATTCTCAGAGGTTTCATTTACGCCAAGTTCTTTATGGAAATGTTAGAAAGTAGAAATGTATGAAAAGCCTTTACGACTAGATTTGTACATTTCACTGATACATCCGCTGAATGAAACAGTTTATTTCTCTTAGTGATTCAAGCCAACTTCTTGTGTTTGAAATTATCTGAATTTTATAATGGAGCTTTTACCGTCAACCTTTCAAGCATCCCGACGTCTTAGGTCATTCACAATCCATTTTCTACGCCCTCAGCATTTTCGTATGGGGCAACAAGTTTCCTTCCAAAAAGATGAAACTTCACGTTCTAGAATATTCCCATTTCCCGTGGAATATGCTCAAACGTGTTAATACTGTGGCAGCAGAGATTTTACCCTTCAAGAATTCATAACCGTATGACTTGGTCAGCGGCGGCTTTAATCCTTCAAAATGAAACCGATGAATGGGGTTGATCACGGGCAGATTCTATATCTGACCACTCAGTTCCAGATGCGAGATTTTAGTTGCATGAAACTGTTATAGTTGATGTAAAATAAAATATCCCCTGATTAATTTATTAGGCCGATGTATTCAACAAACTATAAACATAATGGTAGTTTACAAGAGTTTTCGGAAGTAAATGATATGATAAGTAAATTTCTACCACATCGAGAATCGAACCTAGGACCCGGCTAATTAAAGCGATGATTTTACTATATGAGCCATGCTGGTCATCTCCACGTCAGGCGTCATCCAATGTATAGTCTGTTTAGTCTTCCACCTTGAAAGTATTTCTTTATTTCCTTAGTTTTCAGAAGAATTTTTAATGGAATGGCAAAACTTTATTATAGACTAATTTCATCACTACATTCCTACAATGTGTAATTTAACTGTTTGATTCTGTTTTTTCTTCAGTATTAGTGAAATAGAAGGAAGTTTGATACTAGCGAAGAATATCCACTACATTATTATTTTACTACTAATTATGACACTAAATCTTCATTTTATGAAATTAGTTCTTTTTTAACAAATAACAGTCTTTGGTTCACCAAATAATGTCCAATTAACATTTAGAAATGAAATATAAGCGTATTTTATGGATATGTTTAAAAATTAAATCGGTTAGAATTTTTCAAAATGTTTAAACCAACGTAAAATTGGGTGTTTACTTAATATATCAATTTATTTATTTGTTATAATAATTATTAACAGCTTCTTCTTCTTCAAATTTTTAATTTTCATAAGTCTTATGTCTGAGTGTACATCATTCTCCCTTCTGTCTTTTGGTTTCGTTTCTTTCGTAAAATATCTGTTAACCAGTCTGTCGTCTTTATTCCTACATACATGTCTAATCTTATTTATCTCTAGAATTTTATGAAGCTGATAATATTTTTGTGCCATCGGTTTCTACAGTTGGTTTTTATATTCTGTAAAATTATTATATTTAACAGAGCGATTTCTTTTATACGGGTCATCAATTCCTATTTTATTTTTGTTTCCATTATAGTGTTACAATATATATTACAGCACGCAGTAAATTATTTACGTACATAACGCAAATGTTAAAAATTGTGTGCACTTCACCAGCGTGTAACAATAATGTACATCTGCACATTGTTACACTGTTCTGCATTCGCAACTTTTACACATCTCTTTACAGTGAACAATTGAAATGCTGTGAAACTATAAAATAAAAGTTATTAGAGTTTAAGAAATACATTATTTTGGTAAATTTTGTAATGTTTTCAAACCAACGCAACTAACTACCAATGCTTGAAAATTCTACCACAGGAAAGAAAGAAATTTAAATTTCATTCAAGTTTGAGCAAAAATATTAGTTTTACAACAACACAATTCAGATCATCTTCATTCCTTTCGCAGGTTGAATCAGAAGGATTTTTAAGACTGATACAGGCAGTATTTCAAGATGCATAAGAAAAGGCGATCAATCCTTGTCTCTAGTCCGGAAATTGAAAGACAGAAAAATTATTAGACAAAGGAAAACTTTTGTATCCAATGCTTTTGAATGTGTCAAAGCAATGTAGTCCCTTATAATTTTAATATAAAGAAACGAACCGTAACTTTTCTCTCATTCATGAAATTAACGACTTCAGGGTTGAACAAAGGAATCGAAAGTGAGTAATATATTATTACGTTCACGCTACGACAAATATGGATGAAAGGTACAATTCAATTTCTCATGTAAAATGTAGAATAACAAATGATAAAAAATTTCTAAGTAAGAAGCTGGCATGATTTGTGACGGTTGGCACTAATGTCAAAAATGATGAATTTAAAATCGTATAAATTTGAAGAATGACTGAATTATATAAATTATAATCTGAAACAAAATTCCCGTATTTTGATTTAATCAAATTCAATGAAAAATTGTGTACTTAGCTGAGTTCCTAGTGAACTAGGAAATTAAAAGTAAGCTTAACTATAATTAATCTTTCATCACAGAAATTATACAAAAGTTGTTTTGAATATATATACTGGAAAGCTTCATAAATACAGTATTTTCTTGTGGGGGTCGATCTTATCTCTCGTCCTCTGGTAAGACGATAGAGGGATATTTATGTGGATGCCACCTTTTCTCTGACGGTTCTCACAAACTGAGACAGCTTGACTAGTTTCGAGGGGTCTATGTTTCGGTGCGGCTGAACTTGGGTATGCAGCTGTGGCGTACTCTCTTATTTTGTTGGGCGCCAGAGTGGGTGTCCTTTTAGCCAATTTGTATTAGGGGGAGTTAAATAATTCTTATTTAAGGCATAAAAAAATATAGAAATTTATTATTTACAAATTTTGGCGGACCGATCCTACTCAATATATTTGTTATGCCACTGGCTACTCAGCTATGAAATCCAAAACCTCGGGTTGACCGTAGGATAAATTTGGTCGGAAAAATGACGAATTTATGATGTCTACGTAATCATGAGAATGTTAAGGACTACCATGAGTGGAACTTATCTGGTATTTTCCCCTTTGCGATGTCGTGTAGTCAGCTTTTCTGGACCCTGGCGGCTGCTGTCGTTTGCCATCGAATGATGGCGACTGCTATCTGTAGTATCTTCTTCAATGCCAGCGACTCCCTCCAGTAGTTTCATCGAGTGTCGCCTTCCGAATTTTTCCCTCGACTGCCTTCTTACGAATTTTGCCCTCGACTGTCTTCATTTCCGCTTTCATGCCCTTTAAATAGTTTTGTGCAGTCGCGCTTCTTAACGGCACAAAAACTCCAAAACTTTCCATTGCCAGGGCATCTCCATCAGGGGTAAGTGTCACAGTATGAACATTCGTCACCCTCGTCCGTCCGAAGATTTTGACTGGCGATTCTGCAGGCCTGTCGCTCATTTCCTCCAGATGTTCAACCCCGGGGGTCTGGACGTTCCTTACATTCCACATGGTAGTACCCAACAACTCAACATTACTCACGCGATTCACTGTTTAAATCGCAGTTTAAACTAATTGCGCCTATACTTAATAACACGCTACACAGCAAATGCTGTCCGCTAATCCTACTAGAATAGTCGCCCAACTGTCTTCCAAGATGGTCGGTAGGGCGTGGGATGAGAACCCAAGAACCTGAACTACCAATTTTTAGTTGTCTAGGTTTTGGCCTACATCCGTTTCAGGTGAATACCTGGTAGTTCCAAGAAATTATAGCCCTTGGTTACCTTCTTCTCCCCTCCGCATCACCCAAAAGTAATTCCCATCCTATGCTATTAAAACGGAGTTGAAATTTATTAGATCAACTTCATGTAGTCTGCCGCTCTATAATGAATTTTATAATTATAATCTATCTTAACATATTAATTACTAAACAATTATTTGACATGAAATGTAATAGAAACATAAAAATTGAATTTTCCTAAATTATTTTTAATACTTATTACTATATAGAATGCTTTTTTTTATAACAGGTTGTATTATAATCATCTTTATAATTCTTAGCAATATGAATTGTGCCTGACTATTTCCAAAATCACGTATAATTTTTTCAGGTTATTTTGAAAAACCGGAACCGATGTTCTTACATTGTTTATAATTTTTTTCTAATGAATACTCGTTTTATTGGTATAGAAATAGTAATATATTTTTGAATTGGTTTAACATAGTTAGATATAATTAAAGCTTTCTGACGAATATATATTATTGCCGTATTAATAGGTCTACGTGTCGTTATTATGAACATTCACGATATTTGTATGTCCCACAACGCTATGTGGGGATAACCCTATTTACGTTTAGAGCAATTATCGTTATACGTAATATTTTCATAAGAAGGCGTCGCTACTACGTGACGTTGGTTTTACTGCTAAGAACAGAGATAGAAATGTTTAATAACCTGCATTTGTTATGAGCATAAAATTTTGTAGTTAAAAATAATGAAGAATAATATGAAATAGTATTTTAATTAATTTAATGGAAGTGTGTACTGCAATTTATCGAACTGTTGATCGAAAAGTAAGTAATAAAATTTCTTTCAGTCAGAAAACAGAAAGAAAACAGGTTTTAATTGTAGCACAATCCTTATTTTGTGAAACATTAATTAATTTCAGTTTTACACTCGAAAATGTTTTCATTCACATAGTTTTCGAAATCATATAATGAGGCTTTAAACTGGGTGTTTGGATTATCATTTGTCTGTATTTATACATTTTTCGTTAAAATAACAACAAATAAAATTAAAAGTGTGTAAATATTCATGCATTTGCATATTTCCCTGCTGAAGTTACTTTTTAAAACACAGAACGAACCCGGAACTGATAAGAATTACAGCATAGGTATACCATTAATCTCGGTGTTGGCTTAACATGTTTGCAAGCAGAGGGCGCTTTAGACGAAAATTATAGCCGGGAATAATAATTGAAGTTTAGTTATTCTAGAACTCGATCTGTTCTGATAACAAAAATTAATTGCCCGCCCATTTATGGCTTTTCGCCTCTTTAGGGTACCATATTTTATGATCGCAGCAATGTTTATCGCAGTGCATGTTCGAGAAGTTACTATCGATAACTTCTGAAACAAGTTATAAGTAATTTCGTTGTCTGTATTCCTATTATTATTATTACTTGCTGCCGTAAAATTTTCAAGGTCAGGCCAAGTGAATCCGTGTAAATAATTGTAATGGTTCATTTACAAAAGTGTATATTTTCTTTCTTTACCCACATGCAATAACGATAGAAATTTAATAAGTAATGTGAGTAAAAGAAGAAGTAAAATTGTATGCAGATTTCAAAAAGAAAATTTCTATGCTATTAAACCAGATGCAAGAGTACCTGTGAGAGTTTCTCGCAGGCAGTTCACCCCAGAGTGACTGCGGGGCTCACCTGATTATGTCGGGAATGCCTCGTACTCTCTCTGTTTTTTTTATCAAAGTTCTCAGATGCGGAGATACTTTCACCTATTTTGAGGGGTATATGTACTGGGGTCGAAGACCTCGGGCATATGGAAAGAGTTGTCCGCTCATCCCATTGGATCAGTCAACCAACTGCCTCCTAAAACTGGTTGAGACACTGAGAATGGAATGCTGCGACCCCACAGCAAACTCGTCTCCCGTCATTCGGAAGGGCGTGAGAATAGTACCCAATTCCCGACCTACCTGGATGCAGGTTTTCTATGGTTTTCCCTGCATCTCTTTAGGTGTAACACCGGATAGGATCCTTAAACCATAGCCCGGGGGCCCTAGTCAACCCTAGGCTACCTTGCTCTACCTTCCGCATCCCCCCTTTTCAATTCTCTTCCTATGCTATTAAAGGGTAGTAGCCTGTATATATATATATATATATATATATTGGTTGTCAATTAAACATTTAACGTTTACACCACATTTAATTTTTGGTTGAAATCTGGTTCAATTTTTTGTAATATATATTATACAATTTATGCAGTCAATTATTTACAATACTTTACATTTATTTTGTTACTAAATATAATACGAATATGATCTACTTGCAAATTATACTGTTATTTTAAACTTTCTTCGACCAGTCGCATGACTTAAAGGTTGACCGTGATGAATTACACTAATTACTTGTTGAAAATAGAGAAAACAAACCGTGCCTTTAAAGTTAACCCCAATTATGCAAAGAAAAGAAATAGGTTATGTCCCCAGAATTTAGAAATTATATTTAAACAAAAACGAAATTACCGCGTCAACGTAAGAACATTTTGCAGTTGATCTGGTTGGTCTCTTACTATGGCTGTTGGCTGCTCCGGCTCGGATGTTCGTCTGTGGTGGAGGAAGACGATGAAGCCAGGACTCCCGATGCAGTATCGTCGCTGATGGCTTCTGATCTCTTAGATCGCTGGACTTAGCAACTGATTGTCCGTTTTACTGCTTCCACGCCACGTAGTAGAGGCGGATGGCTGGCTTCCGCCTTGCGTCTCCTCACAGCAAAGTTCTTCCACCCAGGAGAATAAGTACCGGCTCTGGACTACTGTACAAAAATTCTCCTCTCGACTTCTCAGCTAGGACTCTCCCGTTCTCCACACCAAATGTCTTCTTTCCCCACCGTTTTTAACATACGTTATTTCCTCACATCTTCACCACCAATCATATTTTTAAATTTGGGAAGTATACGCCCCCAATTGCGCAGGGCATTTGGTCAATCCTCGCCATTTTGACCCTTGGAGAGGAAAAATAATTTATGCGGGGGCACTTGATGCCAGATATACGCAGGATTGACACCTCTTTGTCCTGGAAAATGTCACACCTACCCCGCTAAAATCTTCAGATCAATCTTCTCACGTTATTTTTCTTATCCCGCCGCACATGGAACAAACAACATGTATTCCATGCGGTCAGCTAAATACTAGTACATATCTATCTTAACAACTACTTAATATATAATATCCACTACATGTGGTTTACTACAACATATAATAAATGTAATGGGCAAGCTGTCAGCAAAGGTTTAACAATACGGTCAAACTACATAAAACAAATTAATGTAAAACTGATTAACCACTGGCTGTGTCCGACGATGACCAGGAATTAGTATATATTAGCCCGCTACAGTTTTTCATTCAACAGTATTCTGTTTGTCAAAGTGATTAAACCATCAGCGAGAGGGTCACATTTTTTAATTTACCCCATACTTTTTGAGATTTGAAATTCATCGTAACCCCTGCGATGACTCAGTAACTTGATCGAGTCAGGTACCTTAAATAAGCACAGTAACTTAAGAAAAGGTTGAAAAATGTAGAATACCCTCCCCCTCCCACACACACAGAGGGGGCGGGGGTGAGAGAGACTATCAATCTCACTAACCTAGAAAATTTTTTATTCGCATTCCCATATCTGCGTTTATTTACGTTATAAATTTTGGGACCCTCCACCTCCAGGGTTAGTCTAAGCTCCTTACCCCTTCTGGGTGCCAAAGAACTAGTGTGCAAAACTTGATCGAAATTGATCCGCACGTTTAGATTGGTATGTGGCTCATACACAAACAAAGCTACACTGAAAGGGTCAAATATATTTTAATGAGAAGATAATTGAACTATCTCTTCGATCTGATTGCCGTGAAATAATGTGTATTTCTAAATATCTACTAAAAGTAAAAGTGAGCGTGGGCGGCCCGGGTCTTTATATAGTCAATCTGTACTGCGACTTATAAACCATTTTGCATTATTATTACCCAATTAAAAAGTATGATTAATTAAATAAAATGCTATTAAAAAATTTTTCACGCTTCAAAGTAATCTCATTATCTCCTTTCAAAGGCTACGCGAGGGCATAATATATCCATTTGCAACCTTTGTATGCCATTAGGGTAGAACCTTTTTCGGCCTGAAATGGGAAGGGAGTAACCTTAATCTTCTCCGGAATATTAGTATATGAAATTGAACGAATAGAATTTGATTACACATAGCTAAGCTTAGGATGTAGTTGATTGCAAACGTGTTGCGACTTAACGGTTTTCAAAGACTCAGAAAGTGGCAACACATTTACTATCATAGATCCAGAATCTGATAACTGTTTCGACAATGTGCAAACATACTTGTATATACTGAGTATCTCTGTCACTGAAACCAACTCATATAATTAACGTATAGAATTTGAATGAAATTAAGCTCATAACTACAATGTATTTAGTTAAACAATATGATAAACGAAACCGGTCACCAAATTCTATCTTGATAAACTAATGACAATTTTTCAGCGCATATTCGCACCTTTTTCAGGGTTTTCTCTTCACAACCTGTGAAATACATATTTAAATTTGAAATTAAGCTTATACATAGCCAAATATAGAGGGAATTGACTAACTAACAAATTATTGTTACATCCAATTTTTTAGAAATTCAAAATATTATAATCTATTTTTTACGTAAAGAGAGGTCCGAGGCAGCAGTAAGAAACTTATTTAGCCACAGTGTATATAAGACTGAATGATGGACCATCTCAGTTTTAGGGGTTTAACCTGTCGTATTGTGAATTTACAACACCGTCCTCGTGGCCTTCTTCTAACCCAAGTAACCAGACCAGTCGGTGGCTCCTCTCACTAATCGTAAATAACAACTTTACAAAAATCTAAAATAAGACACTAATAGGTTTATTCTTTAAGAACAATGAAATACAGAATAATATTCTAATGACAATTTTGGTGATTTAGAAAAAAATATAGCCTATCAATTAAACAATAAATGTGACAAATATTAACAAGTATTAAAAATTAATAAATTTACTTAATTATTAGGTATCGTTATGAGAATTTAGGGTGTTCGTTATTGTTTTCATAAAACCATTTCCAAAATATTTCTCTTAAATAAATTTTCTTCAAAATACAAAATTTGCACATTATCAAACGTTTGATTAAAAATATAAAAAAATGTATGAAAATACCGGTCGAAAATTATTTTAATATCAGACGTTAATTGATTTAATATTTAAAAAGTACTGTAGAAACTGCGGAAACATTGATGTTAAACGTAGAAATGAATTCAAATATTTGATTTAAATGGTCGTAGCACAAAGGTAATATTTACATAGCTACGACATCAGCAGTTAGAAATTAATTACGCCAAACCTCTGATTTATGTCGAAGTACACTGTC
Source organism: Eucriotettix oculatus (assembly GCA_034510155.1). NCBI lineage: Eukaryota > Metazoa > Arthropoda > Insecta > Orthoptera > Tetrigidae > Eucriotettix > Eucriotettix oculatus. The sequence continues at coordinate 132,308,129 of CM067376.1, read as the reverse complement.
GTTATTAAATGCTCGGAATCGTAAACCAAAACACCACCATGATTTATAACGTTAAAAAGTCGCATTAACGCCAGTAATTATTGAAACATTCCTTACATTAATATAACAGGTGAAGGAAATTTTTCAAAGTCCATGCATCAATGAATTTAAAGTACAACACAACAACGAAGTGTTGTGATTCGTTTCAACACGTCAATTTTGAATAATCTGAAATGAAAGTGATAATTGTGTTGAAACGGTCTCTGTCGAGCAATAAAGTAATACGTATATTGTAAGAACGTATTGTTTCTTTCAACAATGTACCGCATATTTTTCCTAATATATTTCATTTTTATACATACCTTTAAGAACTTGGGCATTTTATACGAGAGCTTGTAACGTATTGAAGGGAATATTAAGTTGCCAACGGGTTAAACCAATGCGTCTGTAAGGCGACTGTAGGAGTCTCAGTCTTTGTCCAGAAAAATCTTAGCCACTCGACGGACACCCAGGCCAGCAAGGCTGTTGACCCGAAAACTGTACTGGGACGGCTCTTTTTAAAATTTAAATTTTGATGGAGAGGAGTAGGGACACCAACCCCATTGGAGAGCCTGCGGAGGAGAGTTATACAAAGATACACGTTTCTTGCCCCTGGTCAAAAATCGATGTCAACTTTTGTGTTATCCCCACTAATTCCCAAAGAAGAATGATTAATCTCCGTTGAGTTGAGAAGTAGCCAGCCCGTTATTTAAATTAAATTAATTATTTTTATTTAATCCTAGTATCAAAAAATTGTTAAAGAGTAATTGAATTCAACTGAATGGTTTTCCCTTTACTTAAGAAATTACAAGTTTTATCAAAAAATAATTATTAATGTTAATGATATACCCTCCCACACCGTAAACCATAACAAACTGCGATCATTCTTATTTTTTTGTACATCACTTCGTACGAAATAAATCCAATTTTATTTGGTGACATCTAATGGCATCAAAACATTACCATTTTGTTTTATTTATTTTTCGTTCAAATATAAAACAAAATTTGGCATCTAATTTCTACTCCTTCAGGAGTTAATTGTATTCGTTCTTACCAACTTCGGTCGTGACGAATTTCTTTGCAGCCATTAAATACCAACGGATGTAATTATCAAGTATAAATATGTTTATAGTCTATACATTGTAATAATTAGAATCTTTTCCTCGAATATTGAAAGTTGGAACGCCAACAGTTATCATACCCTCCTGTGTTCCAGAAGGAACTTTTTCCCTGTGGAGAAAAGTTTCGGGTCTCCTCCCGGGTGCAATAGCGATTACTGTGAGACTTTTACAGGCATCTTTCATCAGATGATTGTTGAAACTTCGCACAGGAATAGCCATAGCCCGTGGACCCTAGTCAACCCTTGGCTACCTTACTCTACCTTCCACATTCCCCTTTTTAAATTCCCTTCCTATGCTATTAAAGGGGAGTTGCCTGTTTCAGGACCACTCTCATGTAGCCTATTAACCTTCCCCCCCTGCCCCCAAAAAATGTAATACCAGAATGGAAACCCCAGATCTTTTACTTGAGAAGAGCGATCAGTTTGTTTTAATATAATTGGGCCAAGTGAGAGAAACTGATTAAAATTAACCGAAAAAATAATTAAACGATATTTATAAAATATATAATACCTTAATTTCCTTCAAAATGAATATAGCTTCATATATATATAGCTGCATATACATCGGATAATATATTATATAAAACTGTATAAAATGATGCATTTCGAATATGTTTTAAGTTTATAACGATTGCTTTTCTTGGATGTTTTTTCACTCATTGCTTCCAAATTTTTGTTTACTTTCTTTTTTTTATCTTTTGTACATTAGTTTAAATTAAGGAGTGCTTCGTACTCATTATAATAATTATTGATCATGTAAAAGAATTTTATTACTAGTTACATCATGATGGCTATGTCAAAAAATATGAAGTTAGATGAAGAAAAATCCAAGGCTTCTGACAGACATGTTGCCCCGGGATTAATGTGCAACATCTGTGTCCTGGCATGAGATAGAGGCTGAGATCGGTTTATTACCCGATACCGCAAGTGTATGCAATTAGAATTAGCATAGCACAGCTGCTGACTATTAATAGCAATATCTTCTATGAGAAGATTGCTTATCTTTGATGATTCCGCTTGGAATACCTTTCATGATATTACATTTACATTTTTTGCTGAAGGCTGCGTAAAATTTTTTAAATTATGTCACATTTTTGTCTCATATACCCTTGAAAGTTTCTACTGCAATTCTTTGGGTCGTTGGTACCTTACAAGTAATCGGATAGACTTAATCTATTCTTCTCAATTAATTAAATAAACTTTTCTGTAAATCTGCTGATTAATTTTCCCTTATTGAGCGACTTATGATGTGACACTTAGAGTTCTAAATGAATAAATACATTCATTTAAAACTATTATGCTACCCGGCGATGCCCGGTTAATATTTCTATTAACCTGGAAAAGGAATGAACTCGATACTAATCTATTGGCCGACACATAATTTAATTAGTATCAAGAAAGGCACTTTTTATAGGTCATATATATGTTGAGGACTCACCAACATATGCTAATTGGAGGTTAGCTTAAAATTAGCGAGGTTAATAAAAAATATCACTGGTAGTTTAATGTAGTTACATATTTGTTTGTATGTTATACGTTATTTATACAGATTTAAACGCGTGGACCTTAAGGAAGTACAATAATGAAGTCGTAAAAATCCCCGACGTCCTAAGGGGATGAAGATGTATAAAATGAAACATTTTCTGAAGCTAGTGAAACAAGTATTTGAAATTTTGTAACACAGAGGATTCTGAGTATTTGTATTTCCTTAGAAATGTCATAATATTTTCTCCATAAATACATTTATCTTGGATATTTGCAATTGATTCTGAACTGGAAATTGGGATAAAAACGTACGTTTTTAAAAATTCAACCTCCAACAACATAATTCAGTTTAAAGAAACTGGAAATTTTTAAATATTACAACCATGATTTACGAAATGAATGGAAGCTTGCCACTAAACATCTTTATTATAGCGAAGATCCGTCACATATTGATCGTTTTCGGATCATGTATGAATCATAGTCACTGTGAAAAAATTGTAAAAAGAATAACGGAAACAACCAACTCTCCAATAGAGAAAAATAAAATATCTAATCACGATTTAGTAAGAATTAGGAAATATAACTATACAAAATACACACGTAAAACAAGAATCTAGGTAATTCGCACTTAAATTATTCCGTCAGCAGTTAAAATAGACAAGTAATTTATTAAATTATTTTTCTCGAGTCCTATGTGAGGCCTTGTCTACAAGGACGACTGCCAGACTGTCATCATTTTGGACTTCTTGGAGTTGCAAGTGGTTCAGCGTGGTCCATATTTCCGAGACAAAATATATTAAATTATTAGATTAAAAAATATTACATATGATTATCTATCACCCTTTATTATTTCGGGACGTTTGTATTCCAAGAGGACTAAGTTTAAGGTTAAAATATGCCATGATTGCCTGTAATATATGCCAGGTCAAAAGAAGGTTATGAATAAAATAGAAATATACAAAGCTATGTATCTAAAATAGCTTTCGTATTATTAATCATCATCCTTACATATCTTTGTATTTGTAAGCATATAATTGATATTAACATGGTATAAAAATAGAAGCAATATTGTGTGTAATTAAATAGGTTGGTTTTCCTGATTTATGCCATTTTGAATAAATATGACATCTCAAAGGTTCGTGGAATCTCACATTCATATTTAATTCACTCCACTCTTGTGCTAGGGGTGTCTCCCAATTCTAATGTTTTCCTGAGGTTTTCAAGAATATGTGTACCCCGTTTTGTTTCAATTTGTCCACGCGATTAAATTGATAGAATTAAAGTGCAAAATACATAAATAAAATATGTATGCATACAAATAGTAATACAGACCAACACGATTTTTTATTATGAAGAAAATAATTCAAAACATTAAAATTGAACTATCACCAAATTCATACATTAAATTTGTAATGGTTAATTCTGATAGAAAATGTACGCATGTATATTGAATTTAGCAATGATTTTTAACCAGCATAATATTCGCTTCTACGTTGTAAGTACGTTGATATGGACTTGTAAATTTTCATTTCGAAGTGAAATGTCGCCAATATAACGAGTTAAAATATTTAATTCTCCTTACATGATTATAGCTTTTATACCAAATAGAATATCGTATATATTAGAAAATTATTTAAAAATTATTATCCAATTCAATGCGTTTAATAAATTAAGGTACAAAGTTTGGAAAAATTAAAAGCATCGGGAAAGTTGCAATTAAATGACTTGGTGATGAGAGAATAATGATAAAATGTAATAACACACATGATTGATAAATGCAAACTACGTGTAAAAAAAATTCTACGGAATAACAATTAACATCTGTGACCAATCAAGGTAAAAAAATGTAATGAAGAAAAAAGTTTTAAAAACTATTCACAGAATTAATTTATAAATTATCTACAAACATTATACGGAGATTCATCTAATTTTCATCTACAATGATTACTGGAAAGTATTGTAAAGGTTCTTTTTTGAAAGTTAAATATTTACGTTTCCCTGGAGCCAGTCCACCATAAAATATTATTGAGTGATATTACGCAAATTAAAAACCGTGTCGACTTGCTACATTAAATGAGCGGGTGGAATAAAATTAAATATTACATTAACTGCAACTGTTGGAATTTATCGTCTTTTTTCACTCTTGCATACTCTATTAACAAAATTATCCTTAATATTTATAAATTAGATTGATTAATGCTTATATGAATTATTATGCTGGTAAATTATAATATATTTCTAAAATAAAATTTATTTGTCGAAATACTTCGATTTATTTATATATTCATACAAATCGTTAACTGAGTTATGGTTTTTGCATACTGAAATTAAAAAGGGATGCACAATCTACGCTAAAAGCAAAATAAGAATATTTATTTATATTACATAATTATTTACGTTAAATTATGGTATCTTTCCATAACACAGAAAAGCATGACTTTTTTACTTAATGTGAAATTATTCTAATACTGACACAGTAATGTGTGCTCAATAACTTTCATAGTATAATGAAAAGTTGCGCGTGCTGTATTAGGAAGAAACACGCTTGTATATTGAAAGTCTGTAGTTCCATAAACAAAAATTACTGTGGCTTATTTTCAAATTTTGATTGAATGAAATGGATGAAAACAGAAGACTCAAATCTAGTTTTCACAAACAATTACCAAAAAATTTCCCAATTCAATAATTTAGTTTGCAACATAATTTGAAAAAAGTTATTATTGCGTCCCAAACCTGTAAGTAAATATTATTTGCCCGACTTTTTCTTATATTAGTTTAAATTAATATGAATATTAAATACCCCGTGAGAAATATATGCCAAAATATTTTGCCCTAAAAACGATCTCTAGTGTCACCTGTCGTCTAGAGGAATCGATAATATTGGCTGGCGTTCCTTTGAGGGCATGTGAATTGCAAATCTCCCTCCTCGATATGGGATTTCCGATCAGTTATTTGACTTGCAAAATGGCAATTCACGTGTGCACTTTTCCAATTGTTTTATTAAACTGACATGATTAGCCAATTAAATCCTAATTTAAATGTCATATTTCTTCCGCGATTGTCGTTGAGTTAGTTAGTTCAAAATGTTAACTGTCATGCAATTTTTTGTGATTATAGTATTGGAACTAATTTTCAGTAACAAATATACTAAAGGTGTAGAAACTACACTAAAATGAGTCCATTCGACCAGTTGCCTGTAGTTATTTTTGTTGATTACAATACAAGACACTCTTTTTTTGTCATAATTGTTTAGTCCTTAGCGTGTCAACCAGAAAATTTCAGAGTGTTATAGTGATAAATTGAACGTAATATATAATTACAGGTAAACCAATGAATATGATGTGATATAGATCGAAAGCTATCGGAGCACTAAGAAATAAACTATTTTTACTGAAAATAAACGTATTTTTTGTATTGTAATCAATTAAAATGAGTTCTCAGTCGAGCCTGTAGAGATTCACATTATGTATATAAATTATGAACTACAAGACAAAAATATAATAATTTATTGTAATATTTGAACATCAAACAAGCTATGTGTAAGACCCCTTACATAAGTATACTACGAAATTACAAAGTTTTAATTTTGGAATTGTCTCTGCAGCCCATTCAAGGCCTTGGCCTACCGAGTTGGCTGCGGACTATCATCTAACATGGCACATTCAGAATTTGGAGTGTTACCTGGTCAGTGTATCGATTCTCCACCAGCATTAATCCCAATCTCTGTGACCATGACAACACAAACATCCAAGCCCATGCCAGGATTCGACCCCGGGACCTGTGAGGCAGCGACGCTAGCCACTAGTCCACTGGAGGTCGGCTAATGAATACTACGATTTTTAAATATAGTCTGTTTTAAATTCGACCAGTTTTCTTTTGGCATATTTTGAACGGCAAAAGTAGAAAGAATATTAGGTTAGGTATAGTAATAAACGTAAAAGTGAAACATATGACGTTTACACTTTTCAAAATGTTCGGAAACTTTTTTTCGTAAGATAAACAGGCAATAGTTTATAGAAATAAAAAACCAAGTCGATATCAATCTACTCGGTTAAGCCAAATTTCATAGTTATGTGTATGATGAAGAGGAAAGGGAAAGAAGCATATACATGTTAGTGAAAGTGTAGCTTAATATTGTCGCGTGTTCACCTGAGACTGTAGATTACCGGGGAGCCGTTAACGAGAAATGAAGGGATCCTCTGCAGCTTCTCGATGTTGCAGGAACTGGCCTTGACACTTGAATCGATGCTGGTTCGGAAAGTAGAGAGTAAATGTGATGTGAGGATTATTTCGTATTTGTAAATAGGCAAGAAAGGTCAGGAAAGTTCGGTAGGCACGCCTGAGTCTGATCAGGTAAGAATCGGAAAGTTGAGGATTTTACCAATGAAACACAAATGTACCCATTTCGATATGTGTACAATTTACTGCCAATATTACACACTACAAGAACTGTTAAAGGAATGAAAGAGTTATGATGAAACCGAACAGAACCTGCGGTCCAGAGAGAACGATCATCCTCGTCTCGACGTTTGGATGTGGTGTTTAACAGACATTGTAGCAGTAGGACCACTTATATACCGGTTGATTCGTCAGGATTCCTGCGACGCGGCCGGGTTGTTAATCTGAATTCAAATTATCTTAAGGAATGAATCCATAAACCAAGGCAATGACCTAGATTGTAGGTAGGTATATGAGAATTCGTTACAATATTATATATTATGCGTCATGTTAAAAACACGTTTAGTGACATATCTCAAGTGTTGTTCCGGTTCCTTTATAAATATTGGTAAACAGCACTGTTTTAAAATCCTTTCTCAGAGAAAACGTTTGAAAAGTTAACGTTATCCACTTCAAAGAAAGGTTTTTTTAAAGCAATAAACCCACTTAGTTTTATGTAACACATTGTGAGAAACGTGGTATAAAATTTTTTATTAAATTTATTTTCGGAGTCCTTATTTAAGAGACATTTTAATTAAATAATTGCCGTGCCAGTTAAGCAGTCGTCTTTATAAAGACCATTAAAATCGAATATTTTTATACAAAATTAAGTTTTACTTTCAAAGCTGTTTAGTTTCAATCCTTAATATATTCTAGTAATATTATACAATTATTCAACAAGTTCTGTAACAAATTAAAAGGCAAAATCAGAAAAAAAAATTAAGAAACAATTCACAAAGACAAACTGACAGGGAATTTGAAGAAATCATTGAGTTAATTTAATAAACACGGATTCAAAGACAGAAGGCAAAATATTTGCACGTTGGCTATCGCTAAATAGCACAACATTGATTTGAGAAATAAGTATTGATTCCTGATAGGCACATACAGAAAAATAAAAACCTCTGTACTATAATGAAAATGGGGGGATACAAATTATTAATTAATTTTATAATAAAATTTATAGAACAATTTACTTTAACAAAACATAATATATTTACAATAATAATTAAAATTTTTATTAGTTATTAGTTACTAATTACGCCGGCACTTATTTTCAATAATAACTACACATATATTAACAAAATGATTTATATTAATTACTTAAACACTAACAATTTTAAGACTCGTCTCAGGGTCGCACTTTATGGGCCTTTTCATAAAACAGATATTTTATTACACTAAACCACTCGGATCTATCAGCAAACAGAAAATTACAGAGAGTTACAGATGCAGTAGTTTACCTAATCGTCTTAGTGCAGGTTCCTGCTTCTTCCTCATCATTTTTCCAGATCGTCACCGCTCTACAACAATATCCTCTAAAATCTGTCTCAAATTTCCATCTCACCGCTCTCGCAGCATCTGACCATTTCTCATCTCACCGCTCTCGACCACCAATCTGTCTCTCCATCAATCTGCTCAATCTCAACATCTCTCAAATTCTCTCTCTACCACCAATCTGATCCAAAATGTCTGCGCCTGCCTGTTTTAAAATTTCTTCCTCGTCTGCAACAACTATCACGAAGGTGGCAGGGATGGATCTCCTCCAATAATATCCATGGCTACAGTTGGAGAACACACGCCGCCGGGTCGCCGATTCTCGCACAATTTTGGGAAACTCCCGAGCCGAGACGCCGAGTCTAGGTTTTATGGCCCAAGTGTCAACCGCTGTCTCCATTGTTTTTATTTCGCTGCCAAAGCCCGAACAGATGTATTTATCCGTTACAGTACTAACTCAGGTGTACGTAGTGAGGCATTGATACTTTTTATATATCAACTTTTTTTTTCGTAGCACGATACAGTTAAGTAATTTTTTAAAATATTGCTTCTAAACAAACTGTACTTAAGTCATTTCTTACTTTATTATAAGCAAGATTTCTGACATTGCAATATGTTTTGTCTCGTTTTGGAGAATTTCGGCGTTTGGTTAAGTAAACTGTAAGTTAACAGAAAACAACGGGAAATCAAGGAAGATGACGGCTTTAACAGTAGCTGGGAAGAAAAGGGTAAAAAAGGTAGAAAAAGAAAGGGAAAGTTGCTGAACTTCTGAGTGCTCTGAAACCTTAAGTTTACTTATTACACAAGAGCTGTAGTGAGTGTTTGTGTTTTAGAGAGAGGTGAGAGTAGCGACTTAGACCCATGTGCTCATTTACCTCGCCAATTTCATCACAATTAATTTTATTGCAATTAAGTTCTGTACTGTATATTTTTAAAGACTTTCTTGATAGTCATTTAAAGGAGACACGAAAAAGGCGGCTATACAGTATGATATGAGTTTTATAATATTTAATTAACTCAAATAATAAGTAATTTCATTTTAATAATTAACTTAAATAATTTTAATAATTAAGTTAAATAATAATAAATACAGTTTATGTTAACGTAATTCTTGATATCAGGATACAAAAAGATTACTAACGTGTGTAATAAAAAATAGAGAACTGTGTAAAAAAGGTGCAAGCCTATTTGAAGTAGAAAACGACTTCTGCTACGGCGGGCAATGATTATTTATGAATGATTAGTTTAGTTACTGCCTAGTTCAGCAGCGTCAGCCGAAATGTCATCAGCGAAGTTAAGATTTATTATTCTATTAAAGTAAATTATTATGGCGTTTGGTGCTGTTTTAACACTTTCACATCATAGCAACCGGATAGCAGCACTGTTCATTGCAAATGTAATTTATTAAATAGTAAATCAATTAACATATGTTTTCCCCAATAATGAAATCAAATAAATTTATGACCAAGTACAGACAAAAGTTTTTATTTAATTGCACTGAAGTTTCGCCGCCATACTTGGAACTTCCTCAGGTAATTTCTTCAAGTGTTAAATAAACAAGGGAGTCAAATGTCTAAAATTCTAAATTTGACTGCTTAGTAGAGCAGTTTCAACCGAAATATGATCGTTCGAGTTTAGTTTTATTTATTTTTCGTTCCTTTTATTAATCTAAATTTTATATAAATTACCCGAGAAAGTACCAACTATGGTTTCGAAACGTCGTTTCAATTAGATAAAAAATTATCTTTAACCAGTCATAAATTTGTTCCATGTAATTAATTAAATACTGAATGTGTTAATAATCATCTCATTTAACAAAATTTTCTCCGTTAATTTTCCATAAATAATTATAGTATTATTATTAAATTTCATGGTGCCGTAAATAGTTACAACAAAATTCAGAAATGTGGGAGATGAATAAACATATAAAGCAAGTAAAAGAACGTGATGATGGATATAAGAGCTTTGAATAAGCGACACTTTCTTTATTTACTTTAGTTTTCAACGAATGGCTGAGGCATTGTTTCAGTTTATTCTGCGAGGCGTAAGGAGATGCCTTTAATAGAAAGTCGCTTTGTCAGCCGAAGGTGCACATTTCTAGAAGTTGAAGCAGAGTTTGCACAAGTCTTAATCCCCTTTCTATTTCCCAGTAAATGGAGACATATCGCAGAATACTCTGCAGCGTATTGGAATTCCCATCACCACCACAAAACGTCACTGAATGAAGCTATTGTTAAGGATCTCCAGCTATGAATAACAAAATTCATTCAACAAAGAAGAAGTTATGCAATGGAAATTAAACAGGTGTCACAATAAATGTATATATACGGGTAATAATTAAGTTTATAAAGTGTGTGTTACATATTGAAAATTCCTTTCTACGTGCAATTGTAGTATTAATAATTTTTTACTTTTACTGTCGTTTGAGTAAAAGACGTAAAAATTATATGAAACATAATCTTAAATGCATGCTACCATATGACAAATCTTTATAAATAAAAATATACCTATGTTTCTTTCACCCGTCTGCGTTTCTAATTCATCTGTTTGTTGTGGTATTCACTCCTAAGACTGGTCTGCTGCAACCCTCCATGCTAACTTATCTTGCTCAAGCCTTTTCATTCCTATTAAGTATCACATCCCACATGCTCCATAATCTGCTTAGCGCATTCCATCTTTGGTCTCCCTATTCTGTTCTTACCCCACGCGCTACCCTCTAATGTTAATTTTACAAGACATGTCTTAAAACGTGGCCTATTAATCTATTCCTTCATTCACAATTGTAATTTTGATATTTTCGATCTTTATGCATGCAATTCTTTCTTAAATTAAAACTACATATGTATTTACAAAAATATTATTCAAATAAATTACTTAAAACTAAACAATTCCATTTCTAACCTCAGGGTCGTATATTATGGGTCTTCTCATAGAACATATTTTACACAAATCTGCTTGGACCTTAAACTAAACAATTTTATTTCTAACCTCAGGGTCGTATATTATGGGTCTTCTCATAGAACAATATTTTACACAAATCTACTTGGACCTGGCAGTACAGAAAATCAGCAAAGAGTCAAAGGGGTAATTGCCGTGTCGGCTTGGTGAATATTCCAGCTCCTTCCTCCTAATTGAGTCGTACTCAGGATCACATTCACCGCCGGTGCAATTCTTCCTCTTTCAGGAAGAATTTCCGTTATTTTCCTGTTCCTGAACTGGCTGTCCAAGGATACAGATCATCTGCTTGAAATCTCCCTTGCCACAATTCGAATCACCTGTCCAGAAATCTATCTCGGAATCTTTCACCAAATCTTCCGTCTCAGCGCTCTCAAAAAATCAGTCCAAATATGCCCTTAAAATCTCTCTGCACGCCTTTTTAAAATCTATTCCCTACTTCTTTGGTTCATACCACCCAGATGACAGGGATGGATATTGACCAATAACATTTATGGTTACACTTGGGAAAACAAACCACCCGATGCCGCCAAATCTCAGCAAAATTAGGAAACATCCCAGGCGTGACTTGATGTCTGGGTTTAATTGCCCCTGGCTCAAATGCTGTCTCCTTTATTTTCACTCCATACCACCAAAAGTCCAAGCAGATGTGTTTGACCGTTACAAACTTCTATCGTCCACGTTTCGCACCCATATAACGCCAAGCTCCATTTTTATCAACGATTTCCTCTTTTTAGTGAAAGCCTTCCTTTCTTGTGCATCCTACTCTTTATTTCTACTATACTTCTACCATCCGTAGTTATTACGCTTCCCAAGTAGCATAATTCCTTAACTTCCTTCAAAATATCCCTTCCTAATCTAACGCCCTTTGTTATTCCCCTGTTTCCCAAATTACACTCCATTACCTTGGTTTTTCTTCTGTTAATCCTCATATTGAACTCTTTTTCCATTACCACGTTCATACCATTTATTTTGGTTTCCAAGTCTTCTTCTCACTCCCCCAATGCTACAATATCGTCCGCAAAACTTATGGTTTTTATTTCTTCTTAATGCAGTATGATTCCTTTCCCATATTCCGTTTTAACTTTCTTCATCGCCTGTTCTATATATAAGTTAAACAACATGGGTATCTGACTACATCATTGGTTTAATCCTCTCTTGATTACGGCTTTCTTTTTTGATCGTCTATTATAATTGCTGCTACCTGTCTTCTGTAGAGGTTATGTATAAACCCCCTTTCTCGACATTTTATTCCAGTGCTCTTCAAAATCCTTAACTGAGTGTTCCAGTTCTCATTATGAAACGGTTTTCCTAAAACTACAAATGCCATGAACGTAGATTTGTTTTTTCTTATCTTGTCTTCTAAAATTAATCTCTTATCCCTATATTCTTCCTAAAACCAAATTGATCTTCTACTAACTCGTATTCTAATTGAGGTTCCATTCTCCTATACATAATTATGGTTAATATTTTGCAGCATGGGATATTAAAACTAATTATCCTGTGCTGTTCGCATCTATCAGCCCCAGTCCTCTTCGGTATGGGTATAACTATGTTTTTACTAATATATTCTGATATTCATCTAAGTGCAATAAAACTTTGGTGCGCACTCCCGTTACGGTTTCCGTTGGCCACATAAAGCAGTCCTGGGGGCGTGGGTGGTATATTAAAAATATTCATGATCGGCCGACATTAGCATCGAAAAGAAATTATTTGGGATTAATGGGATTGTAGTGTTCTTCCCGTTGTTATTTCTGCACAACCTCAGTTCAATTCGGCATGAGAAGGGAGAACACTTTGGGTGGGTGTGAACGGGCTTATCATAAAACTAACGTGAAAACACCTGAGATATGCGACGAATGGTTATGGTATTCAATTAATTTATTTATGGTAATTAACAAACCTATTATGGTTTGTTTAGTTTGGCCTGTGAGAAGAGAGTAGAAGGGGGTAAAACAAAGTTCCACATACACTCCTAAGCACGTGTGTTTTTTGCATCCCGGAAAGAAGACATGCATAAATGATCGATATTTGATAGGAACAAATATTTTTCAGGCTTACGGGGTTGTGGAAGTTAGTAAATTAAATTCTGACACTCAACACACCGGTTAAGCAGTAGTTCAGCTCAATACGAATAGGAGTGGATTTAAACGCGTGGAACAGTGATATTGTTCACAATACGATCCAAACACTCTTTCGGTAATATAGCTCTGATACGGCGGGGCTGGAATTTAAAAAACATTCTAAAACGGAAACTATTACTATAAGTGACAAGTTTTTGGGGTGGCTAAATTTTATAGTGCTATTTTCGAAGTTCTAAATGCCGAATTTCAACCAATAATGTCAACGAAGAGGTAGGGGCGTAAGAACTTCACAAAGAAATTATGTAAAATCTATTGATTATAATCTATTGCTGGACTATAAAAGTCGCTTAATTAAATTCTAACGCTTACAATCCGGGTCATGTAGTGATTCACACCCTAAGTCTATAGATAAGGAGAGAGAGGGATAAATAATTATAATACGGAAGCAACCGAGAATAGTGTCGACCATCCAAGTGTATCAGGAGTATTTTCGCCGCTCTGATGGATCCAGGGAAGACTTATTTTAAACTACTGTTCGGCTGATTTATTTTATGGAATTCTCAATCTTGCCGGTTATGAAAAAGCTTTGATAGAGCAGGGAACGCAATATCACTCTCTTGACTTTACTCATTACTTATTAAACATTATACCAGGAAAATATTATAAATAAACACCCGAGCACCGGCGGGCGCCCGACTAGTATATTTAGCGTATGACTGATTAGACTAAATTACAATGTAATATTCATTCTACCTTTCCCAAAACATGCAGACACATAGAACACGTGACGAGGAAAAAATTATGGGAAGAATGATAATGAGATTTCGGAAAGGAAAACTGATATATAAACGACTTGGAATAGATAAGAACAGAAAATGGTTACTGTCTGAAGTAGAAAACTAATATAACCAATCCAGGATATACACATTTTTGGTTCGTACAAGGAATTTATGAATTTTCGATGTGTATCTAATTAAGAGAAGTCCAATTATTAAAATAAATGTATAATTAGTTTTCAGTGCAAGAAGTAATTGCTTTAATTGTAATTGAAAATGTGGTTACTGATTTTTGTTATTAAAAACGACTTATGGCTTTTCATTAAGAGTTCAAAATTGAGAGCCATTGAAAAAAATATTGGAATCATATTTATCGTCAAATGCGTTCTCTTACAATTGCATATTTGAAAATAATTATTTATGGAATGTTACTATAAAAGTTAGCAACGATTGAAAGCTAAACAAGGTGCCAGTTTGTCGAGACCTGATGCCGTCTCTAATCCCGAGGAATGGTAGTTTGTCATATATGAGACGGGCCTGGGTTTTCCCGCATTACACTCGCGTGGGAAACGAAGAACCTGGAAAGAGCTGAAATGTTTGACAACCACGTGGTTGGCATGTCGTGGTATGGGGAGATCAACCAAAAGAATCTAATAACAATATATTTCTCACGGTTGTGATGCTTTGAGGAAAAGGCATTCTGGTTTCTTCCTTTGAAGGAGACGGAAGGGTGTGACGGTGAGTTAAGTATTCTAGTGTCTTCAGACGAGGAATCGCACATCACTTCTCCTTCCGTAAACCAGAGAAGCTGGGAGAGAGACAATAGAGGTTCGCTGTCTAGTTTCTCAATCTTCGACTTCTAGCCGAGGGTTTTTGTACATGCTTGAAACTGAAGCAAGAAATCTATTTCCTTTACCGAATAGCCGAAAATTTCCTCAATTTCCCAATATTATGTCAATAATTTTCTCAGTTAATATGTTTTTAAATAAAGACCCAATTAGGTTCTTTTAACTATCCTTTAATTATTATTTCAACACACAAATACCCAATTAGTTCTTTTAACATCCTTTAATTATTATTTCAACACACCCCCCTAAACAAAATATCTATGGCGTTATATTGGACACTTATGGTTTATCCTTTTCAAAAAAATTAATTTCCACAGTTTATATTACGTGGATGAAAACAACCAAGACAGATGCTTTTAACCTTTGAACTTTCTGCTCCGCAACTCGGCGTTCTAAGAACCATTAATATTTCTTTGCGTCGAATACAGTTTTCCTAATAACTTAAATTTTAGTGGAGTATACTGTAATTTCCTCAAATTTGTTAAAATTTAATGCGAAGAAATTAAGCAAATAGTGGTGGAAAGGTATATAAATTTATAACTGCGCCTTTATTTGGCAGTTGTTTGGTAGAACATATATTTTATGTGAATAGCTATCACACTGTTATTGTTTTATGAGTCATTTGAAAGAGGTCGGGCAATTTTTTAACGTCAAGACACATAATTTCAATTTTTATGGAGAAAAATTAAAATGTTCAAGTAAAGTTAAATTTAGGTTCACGTCGTTGGCATCCAGATATTTCTGTAGATCATTAATGCATCTAAATTTCGGTAGCAGAGGCTAGAGGTAGAAGACTGTAATAACAGTGATATGACATAATAATTAGTAAGTCATTTTATTGTTGTCAGCAATGTAATCTAAAATGGTAATATCATACGGCGTAGAAAGTGTAAATACATTTTTTCATTTACACATTTTTTTATGAAAACATAAAGGAATTCTAATGAAACAGGAAAAATAACCAAATATATATATTTGGGGATGTCAGGCTACAGAGGGTGATCAGTAACTGGAAACTCTCCTTTAATAGCATAGGAAGGGAATTTTAAAGGGGGATGCGGAAGAAAGAGGGAGCCAGCCCAGGCTATAGTTTTTGGATTATGGCCAGTATTCACTTAAAAGAGATGCAAGGAAACACTAGAAAAACTACACGTGAAGGACATGAATTGCTAAATTGGTAAGTTTTAATCATTAGTATATATATATATATATATATATATATATATATATAAATTGTAACATAGAACCCATAATTAATATTTTGTAATGTTATGTTTGTAGTATGCCGGATGAAGTCTCGAAAGGGGACACAGAGTGTCACATTTACATTGATTAAATTACAATAAAATTATGTTATGACTTATTGGCCGTCTTTTTATTTCTTGTAAACTTATAATCAGCAAACTGTGAATGTATTATATGTTACTATTATTCGTAGGAGACGTGCCACCTAACCTTTGCATACGCACTGGAGTAAAACTGAAGTTTAATGTTTCATAAAATTAAAAGCGCACTTCATAAAAGATTCAGAATTAATTACGTAAATTGTATATAAAGTCTTTGGACTACAAGTTATACCTTTAATATGTTTATGGCTTGATTGCACTAGTTCAAACCAATCAAAGAACAAATAGAAAAGCTTGCTAGATATTTCAAAAGTCAATTTATTGATCATTAGTTTAATAATTAATTAACATGTTTTAATTACTTACGTATTATATCATTATATTCATTATAAAAACAATAAGCAGCAAACGTACAATTAAGTATGAAGGGAACTCATTTTTAAGTGGCAATAATAGGGGCGGAAAATATATTCTGAAGCTAAGAGGATATCTATCTATTGTGTGTCTTGTCATGTGTAATAGGTAAACTTTAGGAGGTCAATTCTTTAATTAAAAATGATAAATAATTAGTTAACATAAAATATTTAGTTTAATGCTTTGGAAAGGAAATCCTGAAAAGGAGATTATAATGGGTATAATTAAAAATATATTTTTTCATTATGTTGTGCGTAATTAGTAGTTAGAAACGTTAATTACATGTGAACCTGATATTGTAGAATACCATAAAAGCAGACAAAAATATGTAATGTAAAATTTTAATTAGACAATGTAAAAAAAATGAATCTGTTTTAAAGATAGTGGAAACCGATAAACTAGAGGAATGGGGCAACAGGGACCTTAAATTAAATTGCAAGAACAATCCGTTACAAAACTAATTTCCTTCATCGTCATGGAAATGAAAGGGTGCAAGAGAAAGTTACATAAGCAAAGAATTTACTGAAAGCAACTGAAAGTAATATAAGTAAAGCTAATTGTGCATCCCCCCCCGACGCCACCCCCCACCTTGACCTCAACGTCCCGCCTCCCCCGCACTTGACACTGCTTGACACTAGGACATGCCCCTATCCTAAGCCCCCCTCCTAACAGTATATCTTAATATTAATAAAGCAACCTATGTAAAATCTCTGACTCGTTCCACATCCTTGAAGCTTGTGCTTCTCTATAGGATTTATGGAATATGATTTTATACTTATACTTAAGTCACGATTTATATTCCGTAGCAAATCCGCGTGGAGGAAGGCAATGTTGCCACGTAGACAAAACTCTAACAACAGAACAGCCGAAACAAACGACTTATAAAGCTCATTGAAAACAGGAGAATAACTTCGCCATTGACTGTTCGGCAAGGATGCATTGCCAACCCCTAATTTCAAGTGTTGTAATTGATTGATTCATGGTCACACCCTCGCGAAATAACCACCATGAGTCTTATAATTTCTAACAGAGCTTAGTAAAATATTCTCTGATTTTTAATAACCGCGAAATATAACAATGATTATGTATAAACCAGTTTCGCTGTTACCTGTTTTCTCTAAAAACCTTTGAAAAAATTGTTAATAACAGGATTAACAGGTACTTAAAGTAAAGGAATTTGCTAAGTATTTGTTTGGTTCAGGAATTTTCAACGGAAGATCCATTTCTTCTCTTACTCATCTGATCTGGAAAACATTAATCTGGAAAGAGTACATTAGAAATGTTTTGTCATTACAGAAATGTTCCGACTGATCACTCTGTATTTGCCGCTTCATCGAAAAGTCGGCTTCGAGTTCAGAATAATTAAAGTCCATTAAATTATATATGCCTTATCAAATATGAATCTCCACCAAGCACATTAGATTAACATGAAACCACTAATGAGAAACAGGAGTTTGTTACATACATTAATAAATTCCAAATTATCAAATTTAATTGATTCGTCCAAAATATTATATTCCTCTTGGAAGAAAGCAAAACCAAATGATATTATATTATAGTTTTTTTGCGATACATTGTTCGTTGAAATAAAATACAAATCAGTCTTAGACTAGCAGCAGTATGCACATAACTCCACGGCGCTTCATAATTCGTCTGTTTACGACCAGACAGAATGGCTGCCCCCACTCTATATGCGCGTTACCTGCGTTTCCCTATAAAGAGGCGATGAAACTGGGACCAAAGCAAAACTGACTGGGAAAAGAAAAATGATGACGTTCAGCTGTTGGCTTCTGCTGGCGACCGTCCTGACTTATCAGGCGTCGGCAGACGATTTTAAAGAGGGTAAGAACTGCAAAATTTATATGTGCTATATGTCCGGACGAATGAACGAAGTACATGGGTAGAAACGCAGCGTTGAAAATCTATAAGTAATTAAACACCACTTTTATATTTATATAATTAACAAAAGTGATTAGTGTTTTGAATGTTGATCAACAATAGTTCCATATAAAAATTGAAAATCTAGCTAGTCCGGAAATTACGAAATTTCTTTCATAAGCTGCTGTGTCGATATATTGATCGGAGGTTCTAACGGTGTAGTTGCTGTATAACGTCTAATAGGGAAATCAACGGGATGCCATCGTTCAACCGACCAGACTGAGACAGAATAAATGAGTAACCGCGAAACTCGGTAGCAGACACTTCATCTTGAAGAAGGCAGCTGTGAAAGTTGCCGAAACGTCCCGGTTGATTACACGAGAACACTTTGCACAAATGCATTTTTTAAGTCCATCAGTTTCATTGTCGTGTTGTTCCAGACAACTTATTTTTCTCCGTCAATATATCCCTGTCCTCTCCTACAGAGAATGAAATCAACTTTACAAACCAAAAGGGAGAGATGGAGCCCAGACTTGATGCAGTGAGCGTAACTCCTTTGTGGGACCTCCGCCAATTTTGTCTTTTGCCTTCTCAGATCAGAAAGAATATATTCCTTTGGGCTGAATTAAATATTTAATCTTCAAAAACGTAATGAAACGTCAACTTTGGATTCTTCAGACGAAATTAACATTTACTCATTACAGTATTATTGGGTGACCACACACGGGCAGATATCTGGTAGATTTAAGAAATCTGGAGCGAAATCTGAAGGATGTTAACACGTTAGTGTAGGTCTACCAACATAAAATCTTACAGACGAGATATGCGCAATACATTTGTCATCTGCCAGCGGATATCTCTTTACTATTATAGAGATCGCAAAGCATTGAGGGTCAATAATGGTTAGCATTGAGTGTGAGGTTATAAAGTACGTTGTTTCTACCGTGAAATCTGTTACAAATTGTGATTTTGTATAAATTTTTTCTTGCAGTGTATCATATAATAATATTCTCACAAGATGATTCAGCGAAATAGTTCAAATAATAAATTTTTATATTTAGTTATTGAAATTAAGCTATATTATATTTTGTAATTGTAATAATAATAACCTAATACCGCTTTTTTTCACCACTACAACCAACAATTGACACTATAAAACTTCTATTATGCTTAAATTCAAAAGAAGGGTTGGCGTAGCTGTAACAAATTTGGTACTGAATCTTTCGAATACGCCTTATAAATATGTTTTGGATGATTTTAAGCGCTTGATGACCGTCAATTGGACAGATGTGATCTGTACGTGAAGATGCATCGCTCAGACCAGTATCTGCGCTCCAATCCGGAGATTGGTCGGCCGATCAGATCTGCCGCAGATGTCTGCTCGTGAGCGGTCATCTAATCAGTGTTCGGTTGACTTTCATATTTTTAGGACATTCTACAGAATCTAACATTTATAAGTATTTATATATAAACCAATGGCTTCCTCAGCCGTCACAACATAATCATTGTTCCTTTTACATGAGCGCATTTATTCAATACTTGTAATCCATACCAAAGATATCGGAAATTTTTTTATTTCTTTTTAATTTTTATTACAGCCGCACCAACTGCCAGGTTGTTAGTGACTATACAGAATTAGGGGAACTTATATCCATGTAGGGGCATCACAGTATGGTTTTTCAAACAACGAAAAGGTCCAACCTCATGCCGGAATTCAAACCCGGAACCACTGTAATATCAGGCAGAGACGCTAGCCACTACACAACAGGAAGTTAGCAGAAACGTTTTCTTGCAATAAAACGTCACAGTTTGTGACCAATTAAGGTCAAGGTATACCTCTCCGTTTTCTGTTCTACTAATGACGACTTCATCTCTGCTTCGTCCAACCTTCTGTCACATCACTTATGAAACGGTTTGCTTATATCTAGATGACCAGTAGTTTTTACTGATTATCTTCTAATTATGACTCTACTTTCACCCTGCAATTTATCATCAATTAGAACTTCTCTTTCGGATTTTAAATTTTCCGTGTCTTGTGACGCAATTTCCTCCCTCATATCGGAACACATACGGCTTGAAAATATTTTGAAGACACACTATATAACAGGCTCTTATGAAATTAATTTGCAATTGACAGTTAATCATTTAAGAAGTAATGTAAAGGTTAATTGGACCATTTCTGAAGACTGACTTTCGCCAAATTGAACTTCATTTTAGATCATTTGTGATAACGCTCGAGTGCTTGTTATAAAACTTTCATAATTGTCTATAAATCAGTTAAACAAAATGTTGTAACAACAATTAGCGTCTCTATAAAACATAAAATAACACAAATATTAACGACGCGTTTAATAGAAACAAATAAAAACTGTTGAATTATACATATAATTTTGAAGAGGTCAACACTTGTGATCCTTGTCAATACTTAGACCAGACTGAAATAATATGAACAAAGATAGTAATATAGCAACTAATATAAACACATAGATACGACTAACGAATTATAATAGAATGAAAGTGTGAAGTGTCTTGTTTTGAATTTAATTAAAATTTATTTAATTTCATATCAAACATTACAGGTATTAATTTATTTGCAAAAAATTATTCTTTTATCTAGAGTATCAGTACTATCAAAGTCAAAGGAGTCATTAAGTCCCAAACAATGTTTAGTAATATTGCAGTGTTTATATGACGGGATTTCTTAATTTGTTTTATGTTCATTAATCCTAGTCTGTCTAGTCTGAACAATATGAGCAATTATTACAAAAAATTTGTCAACGGCGTTATGAGAGTCAAAAATATTGAGAGCATCTATTTATTGATCAATACATCTACCTCTTCTAAATTTTATGCACCAAATTTTCAAAATGTTTGAAACTGTCTGTCATATGGGTCGTTAATATTTGTGTTATTTAAATAATAATTTCAGATTATTTGTCCAGTTTAGACTGCGGCGTGTCGATTAGATGACTTTTTTTTGTGACTTCTGCAATGCTTGCATGTCACATGCTTTTTCTTGCGGTTTTAGGATTCTTCGCTAGTAGAAGCCGAGATTCTTTAAGACGATCGAATTTGTTGTCCTCGTCACAATCCGAGGATTAATTGTTATTTCGTTGCTTATCATTCCATAACTATTCTGGGTCTCGCTTAAGATTGCTTTGCATAACAATATGTTTTATCTGGCTATTTTAAGTTATTTTTAATGGTTTGTCATATCTCATCTTGTTCTACAGGAGACAATTTGAATCGACATATTGGTTTTTATAGATTCCAATGGTCCCGTTGGACAAATTTATTGTGATTCGCTCATTCTTTCTTTCTAACAAAAACTATTGAAACAATAGAGCTTTTCATGTTAATAATGTAAACTTTTTTTCATTTCCTTTCAGATGGCAAAATTTTTGTTGCGTTTGACGACAAAGTCAATGACGGAAGGCGCCTGGTTAGATCAGTAGATAAAGAATTGAATAGTGAATTGAATTTAGAGGAAGAAGCAGAAAAGCGTTTAGCGAAGCGAGAATATCCTTACATGAGGTATCCTTGGTCCCATTTCCCAGGAATAAACTCAGACCAGTCTTACTCTTCTGATGACATGTATTATACAGGGGAACCAGGCATATCATCTCTTAATTACTATCCTTATAGAGGCATGGAACGTAGCAATCGCGGTTTCATTTTTTATCCTGCTTCATTTCTTTCTACTGGACTTTATTCTTCAGGATATAGAAGAGATCGGCGTTCAGTCTCGGACTGGGCGGACAACTCAGCCGACGACTCGTTTGATGATGCTGGTAGCGAGATGGAGCTGCTGACACCAACTGGTTGGTACACTTTAATGTGTAAATGATTAAATGATACTTCTAAGGAAAGTCCTTCATCTAGCTGTATTAAAATAATCAATGTGTTATCAGTAGGAGAAACTAAATATGGCTGTCGTCACCATCATATTTATAATACTTACTATTCTTACCAAACACTAGCGGCATATGTTGAAAATATTGAAATGAATACTGATGGTATTTAACAGCCTTTGCAACCTTCGTTTAGCTTCTCAAATTCGGCGTTGAAGTTTGCATATCCTCGGTACAGTAAATCTACTACGCCATGGAATCAGCCGATAGCGGATTCAGGTTTTCTGTAGCCTACGAAAGAAGTAAATGTTGAGAGAGATTCAAAAGTAAAATAATTTGGAAGAGGAATAGTGAAGGTGTTTCTGGGGGGACACCAACGGTCTGCTAAATTTGAATCTCACAATGCAAAGGATCTGTTACAGTAATAATAACCAAGAAAACAAATAGACTACCACACTAGTCATTTAACTGTATTCAAACATATTTTCCAGACTTTAAGTTTACAACAAATAAAAAGACAGCCAATAAGTTAGCATACAAATTTAGTACTATTTAATTAACATAACTACCGTAACCGTCGCAGGAGATGGTCCGCGACTCCAATTTCTTCACAAGTAAATACTTCAATACAGTAAATAATCTTTTCGGTTGAGGCAGTCAATAAGTAAATGACATGAATTGCTAAATTTTATACCGAAGAAAGTCTCAAAAGGGAGATGAAACTTCGCATTTTTGTTAATTAGATAATAATAAATTTATATGTTGACTTATTGGCCGTCTTTTTATTTATTTAACTGTATTCTTAGTTTAAGCATGATTTAAAGACAAAGTAATACTAATAATTTATCTTTCAGACTAGGTTCCGAGAAATGATCAACTTTATAAGAAAATCTCCTATATCCAACTATAGCATTAATATAAACAAAATCGACATCTGCCTGTGCCACACTTTACAAGGTGGTGAAGGGTGAAAAGAAAATAAGTATTTTCTTACAAAAATTTATTCAGTGTCTGTATCGAAGAAGAATAAACTTGACTCAATGTAAAAGTCTTGTATCTCAGGCCATGACGAAATAAACATTTTACATTTCAAATCAAGCCAATATGCTTGTATGTATTGGTGAGTGTCAGATAATTACTCAGTGACATGTTCATTTTATTGAAATATTTTTTGTAATTTTGAAAATTGTTGTATAATGAAAGTTGCACTACTTTACAAAGTCTGCTAAAATAAAGAAAAATTAGGACGGGAGTAGAGATGGATCGCTTGGGAGAAAATCGAAGAAGTCCCACCAAGGAGCGGCTCCCCGCTCACTCTGAACTATGGAGCGAACGACTTTAACGTCACCCACTGCGAGGAGTCAGACAGGGTAAAACGACTCCGCTCAACCACTGCGTAGCGCTCTGCTCTGAACGAGAGTGCACTGCTTCGATTCCGAGCTGAACTGTCATTGCCGCTCCCGCCCCATTGTGAGCGGAGTAGTGGCCAAACTATGTGATTCTAGGCATGCGAAAAATAGCACACTGTTAACAAAGCATAGGGCGTTATGCAGATTGGACACTTCATGCGACTTGTGAATATTCAAAACGGGCGAAAGCGTTATTTTACAGAGTTTAGATTGGAACCCGTATTTAGTTATGAACCGTCAACACTGTGTGATAATTCGTAGCTTTGCTTTCTCCCACCATTGTCAAACAGATCACTGATTTCAGTGTTGTTGCAGTGTTATTGTGAGAATTTCTTTATAGTATTGTGCCAAATTGCTGAATACAGCTATGTTAATGAATACAATAAGTATCGGTCTCCCACTTTAGTATATTATTGTAAAGAGTTGGGATTTGAAATGGAAATTATGGTGTGAAGTTGCCGCAGTTGTAAGGGGAATCTTTAATATATTGCCAAAGCCATGAACTAGTCATTTGTTTACAGCATTATTGTTTTTCACATCTTCTTGTAAAATAAATAATCCAATTTTAAATATTACACTGCAATGAAACTCTTCCTGCTAGCGAAGTGAAATAATAAGCAAAGATTACTCAAATATTTTATCATGGTAATCTGTAAGCAATCACTTGAGAGAATGGAACTGCATTTATACGATGCACGCCGAATCTTCGTTTGCAGGTACAATAGCACAGTGACTGTAACCACTAAATCACCCTCATTCAAGGAAGTCATTATGCCAACTGCGAACTACGATAGCGTCCTGCGCGTATTCGAGACTCGTGGAAAAGGTATGCATTTCTAGCATCAATGTGGCCACTTCTTGCGGATAATCGCACTGCGCCGAGGACTCATAAAAACGCATGTGATTTTTCGCATGTGTAAAATTGCATAGTGTAGGCAGTACGTTCAAGTTTCGGCTTTTCTCCGTTGTGAGGCTAGGAGCAATGTAAATCGAATGCTATGCTCTCCCTCAAAAGTCGAAATTGTTTCAATGGCTGACTTATTATTTTCATGTTTCATGGACTAAATTGTATTTCAGGCTTCATTTAGTTCATATGGATGTATTTTAATATTTGGGTTGAAAAACAACGCAACGATCAATACAATCACGGACGTACTTAATAAAATGCACTGTCAAATTAATGTACTATTAACAAGAACAGACTACGTACCAACACATGTCAACCATCAGCTTCATTAATATCTTACTTATTACGTATAAGCGACTAATATCAATCAAATCTGTAAACAGGACAAAACTCTCATTTCACTCAGTATCAGGATGTCCCACGAAACTGGATGAAGCTTAAGTTCGGCGTTTCGGCGCTGATTTCGTCGCCTGTTGTCGCTTGATTATCTTTCTGTGTCGCCCGAGATAAAATCAATGAAAAGCTATTTCCTTTCTTTGAGCTTCGTGTGTCCACATGTACTAGAATTCGTAGGGATCGCCAATTTAGGGGAATTTCAATAATTACGGATGTTCTGCTATACAAAAGTACAATAAAAAACCGACTACAATCTCTATTGCTCAATTCGTTTTCTCATATTAAATATAATCGTATTATCATTCAATCTCCCTCGTTCGTAGACAGTCGGCAAACTGACTGCTTCATCAGCAGCATCTCTTGCCAACAATATCGTTAGCGCTCAAAATTAATTTTCAAAGAAATTAGGAATTCTGTCATTGAGAAAGAGACATTGGTATGATTAAGAGTGAAATTAATTGCAGAAAATAACTAAAATATTAGAGTTGGTGAGGAGACAAAACTATGGAGAACACTGACTAAAAGAAGGGTAGGGCTAATATAGTTCTTTTGAACTTGAAACTCATCCTCGTGATTTCGAATCGTTTTGATGCCACGTTGTCACACTACGCCGCAGTAAGGGTTTGTTGTAATTCATTATTGACTTATGACTTGTGGTAACATTTTTGCCCATTTATCTGCTCTCATTTTCTGATAACCGCAAATGGTTCATATTAGAAAACTATTATAGAACACATTTTTTGGACATGAAGGAGTCTTTATAATTGAGGGAAGTTTGAGGGTTAAGATTAGATGAATAGAATATGTTAGGCAAATCAGGCTGGAACGGGCTGCAACAGATATGAGGAGACGGAAATATTAGCGCAGGATAAACCAGAATAAAGAGCTGCAATAAACCAGTCTGTGAATTATCTACAACAACAAAAATTATTTCCAGGTGGTCAACATTGTTTTAATTTCCTACTCCCTGTAACCTACCACCTGTCCCTCCTCCTCGTTTTTTTTGGTTAACAGGCTACATAAGGGTGATCCTGAAACAGGCAACTCGCCTTTAATAGCATAGGAAGGGAATTTAAAAGGTAGTGGTGGGCTATAATTGAAAGATTTTACCTTGTGAGTCAACTGAAAGATATCCAGGGAAAATCCTAGGAAACCTACATCAGATTGTTCGGGTTATTGGGAACTGGTTTCATGGGAGGGAAGGTGGTTTGGGGTAGCAGCATTCCCTTCTCGGTGTCTTCACGAGTTTTAATTAGGCAACAGGCCGACTGTTTCGATGGGATGAGCGTATGCCCAAGCTCTGCGAGCTCAGCATACTCCTCCCAAAGAGATGAAGGTGCCTTGGAATGTGGAAAACTTAAAAAAAGAGAGAGAGAAAGAGGCATCTCCAAAGTAAGCCCCATCATCACCGTGGAGAAAAATTCTTGCGATATAAAAATTCTTCATGATCTCTAACCATTGCCTTGGAATTCAGATCAATGCGATATCCCTCACATATACGAGGGAGACTCGTCAATTTCTCACGATAGTTGAAGATTACTGTATGCTATTTAATATGTCCAACAGAAACGATATAACTGATGAGTAAAAGGTTTTGCAGTTCGCTCCACTGGATTCGTCTCATCGGTGAAGTTGGAAAAGATCAGTGTTGAATTCGGAGTTCTATGTATGGAACTTAGGTAAGTATTGGTTAATTATATTGTATTGCAAATTCCATGGGTTATACTTATACTTGTTTACTCCCTTTACCTCTAGTGTTATTCATTATCTTAAGGTACCTGTATTTTATTCGACTCTCTTACGGTAATGGTAGTAACTTTGCCATTCTTAATACACAGGGAGTGTTTCTGAACCCGCTTAAGGTCCTTGGAACCATTTTCACCTTGAAATTGTACATGGAGTACATTTGAAGCCACAAGACACCGGGAGTGTTTATCACTCCATTAAGGCACTGTAATAACAGCATTATAATAACAATTGACTCGCACATTTAAGTACCAAGTAATTGTTATAAATAATTTTATCATGACGCCATTATGACGTACATTAGTATATTTCATTCGTCAATTGTTTTGTACTAATGACAGTTACGTAAGTAAACACTGTTGTTGTGGTATTCGGTATTAAGACTGGTCTGATGCAACCCTCCATGCTGGCCTATCTTGCGCAAGCCTTTTCATTTTCGTATATCTGCAACATCCTCCCTAAACTGCTTAGAGTATTCAATCCTTGGCCACCATCTTCTGTTCTTACCCCACTCTCTTCCCCCTAATGCTAATTTTATAAGACCCTCATATCTTAAAACGTGGTCTATTAATCTATCTCTTCTCTTGGTCATGCCCTCCATATTGTTCGCTCTTCCCCTATTCTTTTAAGAACTTCCTCGTTAGTGATTCTATCCACCAATTTGATTTTCAGCATTCGCTTATAGCACCACTTTTAAAGGGTTCTATACTTTTCCTTTCCGCAACTACTATCGTCCACGTTTCGCAACCATATAACGCCTCGCTTCATAAGAACAGTTTTAGCATTTATATTACTCGTACGTAAATTCCTCTTTTTCACGTAAGCGTTCCTTGCCTGTGCTATCCTACGCTACTGTACTTTTACCATCTCTAGTTATTACGCTTCCCAAGTAACAGAATTCCTTAACATCCGTCAAAATATCCCTTCCCAATCAACACCCTTTGCTTCCCAAACTACACTCCATTGCCTTGGTTTTTTACTCTATTAATCCTCGTACTGAAAACTTTCTCCAGGACCCCGTTCATACCATATATTATGGTTTCCAACACTCTTATAACATAATCAGTATCTAGCTTACGCCAGACGAAAAATCACTATAGTTAGGTAGAAAGACAAATAGCAATTAAGGCGAATAAAAAAGGCTCCCAAATACCGTAGTATTTAGGCTGCAGTAATTTTAATAGTGTAAAATAAAAAGTAAAATAAATTGAATAATGTTTTTACAAGCTCAGTTTATTATCTTATAACACGGTATTCAATCCTTACGGTATTCTGATAACCTAAGCTTCCACAAAAAAGGCATAACTCTTCCGATATGCCCACATTGCATTTTATTACTGTAACATTTACAAATTTATAATAATTATATGAATCTTACAGATTTATGTTAGGAATGTGCCATTGTTCTAGTTAATTGCTAGCTCCGTCCCTGAACTCAACCCACAGATTCATACAGCTGTAGACTCAGTGGAAAAGCGATGTCTCCTACGAATACAGTTAATATTGCTTCTTATTCATTTAATTATCTTACTTTTAGAAGAAAATAACTACAAGAAACTGTATTTTATTTACGGAAACTTTGAGTCTGAATTAGTTTAACTTTTTTTAAAAATATTATCTATTTTAAAACTTTCTTAAGGAACTGTGCGTAATAGTGACCCTGTAAAATTATCGTACGTATCTATTGCATACATAAAATATTTGGAATATTTTTTAATATTTGTTCGTATCGGATAGTTTTGTGGTCTCTTTAGGGTTCATGACCTTATTGAACTCTCTTAACGAGCGATGATACTTCTGATGCCTGTTATGATCCATTAAAACCCGTTAAAATTGTAGGTGTCAGTGTGAATGGATTAATTTACAATGTCCAAAAAATGAAATTGTTGTAAGTGTCGTGTACCGTTGGAGGTGGGTGGACGGTGACAAGAACAACTCGCAAACAACAAACTAATACTGGATTTAGTGATCTTTTGACTCAAAAAATTATGATCACACACAGGAAATAGTGGTATGAAACGTGTGTGAAAGGTACTATTCAACGTTAATAGAGTTTACGTGAAACTGAAACCATGGGGTGATTCTTGTTAAAAAGGAAAGAAAGAATAGCATAGCACAAATTCTGTAATGGATTTATTTACATGAAACTAATTTTGAAACTAAAGCTGCATAATTTTAACTAACATGAGCGACAATCCTTTGATTACGAATTCGCCTCTGGCGACAGTTAAATCTGCGAAATGGTGAACGTGAGAACAAAAGGCATAATAACAATAAATTTTCATATTAATTTAGAGCAGCGTTTCTTCACTGATAATGACTCTCGCATTAACGTTTCACCTTTTGTAATAGAGAGTCAAGTTGTTTTGGATGTTATAAATTCTCTCTTTCAACATTTTTACGTATGCCTTTTCTCTTCCTTTTACAATTAATGCCTTATAAAAGATATCTGATAATTTTCCGCTTTTTTTACGATTCGATACTAGGGAATAAATTTTAAAATGGACGCCTCAGTCCAGCTCCTTAAGAAGACTTGTGGTTGAATTCTGTAAAACGCATTGAGCAACTCCTGACCTTTTTAAATATTTTATGGAAAATTAAATCGAAGTATGCAGACAGAGGAACCGAACTGAGGTTCGCGTAAAAGCAAACAATAATGAGGTGCCAGGGTGACTGATGCGACGCACCACCACGGACCTGCCAAAGGACGATATAGAAAGTTTAAGAGGTTTCAGAAAGAATTATTGACCGTAGGTTCCACAACTCCAGACACTTACAGAAGCTCAACTGCTTTCCCAAGCGAGAAAAATTATTGACGGTGTCAGACCACGTGACGGTTTTCTACCCTCATGATTGTGGCAGAAAATTGTCGCGCTCGAAGGTGGACGAGTTGTGAAAGAGTTAGGTATTTCCTAGTCCGGGAAAGGGATAGTTATTTTCTATTTAAATTGTAAGTAATTGTGACCATTATAAAATTATTGTTTTAATACACCCCTTAAAATAAAAAAATCGTTATTTATTCACCGAATTACATTTTACAGTTACCTGTAGGATAGTGTGTTGTATAAGTTGGAGGATTGATCTAGTAGGTATGCACAGGTTGGACCTAAAGTTAAGTCAAACTGTTCTAATAATGGGATGAGAACTCTTTCGATTTTCAATCTAATTAAGTAGCAGACGAATACATTATTCATGATATGAGTTGTGACCTTAAATCATAATTTATTATACAGATTCACCGCTTTATGAAATAGTGAATTTCATTTAATGTGGGTCTAATGTTCTCTGAAATTCACGAAGGACACATGGGAGAGAGACATTGTATCAACGTCTATGTACATGTTATGATCGTGCATAGTTACATATGCATTTCATTTATGGACTTAAAATTATTATTCAGTTGCACTAAAATATATATTTCCGAGTACACAGTTCTAACAGCATGGACTACAGCAGACGCTACCCGGCGCTGAAATTTTTCAGCACGGTAAATCATCGAAATCATCCATCGATCTTCGTAACAACGGGGGCTCATAATTTTAGCTTCCTCTCACTACCAGCTTCACCAAATACCATGATCTGAGCTGGGCCGGACATACGATTACCGTGTTTTCTACGCCCACGTAAAAAGGATAGTTGGAGATCTAGGTAACGGTTTTCAGAGCAGGAGCACAAACTACGAGCTAAGGTAATTTCAATGCTACAAAATTTAAACAGTTTCAAAATTAGAATTAAATTAGAGTCAGATATCCATAATCATTTCTTTAAAAACATTAGCTTGATTTCCGATCACAATTTTGTACTGGACTCTATCGCATACCTTAGTGATTTAAGAAATCTCGCATTAATTCAAATACGTCAATTTATATCCGACATATGAACATTGTTATTTTGTATCTAGGACTTCACAAGTTATCATTTCGGTTCGTATGCGTTTTCTTTTTTGGTGGAAATTTATTGTTTTTCGTGCAGAGAACTAAAATTAGAAACTTTATAAAAGTGATCTTATTTGAATTTGAAGTTGTTTTATTTCTGTGTATGCAGCAAACTGCAACTGTTATTTTTATATCATTTATGGACAGTAAAATTTGTTCATTTTCCTTATGATAATCAGACGTTTTGTAATCAGAATAAAATTTAACTTCTTATTCCTCCACATTATTTGCTTTCCTAAAAAAATTAATTTTCCTGTTATAAAAAGAACAACCAGAATAGTCTGTAACGGTCAAACACTCGGACTTTGGCGGCCGTGTGGCGTCAAAAGAAAGGAGACAGTATTTGAGCCAGGGGTAATAAAACCCAGAAATCACGGTGCGCCTGGGATGTTTTCAAACTATAGTGAGATTTGAGATTTGGTGGCATCGAGTGGTGTGTTTCCTTGGAGGGAGGGGCTTGTGGCAAACTGTTATTTCTAGAGAAGAGTAACCATAAATGGTATTGGTTAGTATCCGTCCCTGCCACCTTCGGGATATGAACTAAAGAAGTGGGAAAGAGGTATTAAAAAGGCTTGTGGAGAGATTCTTTATACAGATTTAGAGACAGATGATTGGAAATTAGGAAAGGACAGATGATTGTAATTTAGGCGAGGGAAACTGAGGAGACGAAAGCGGTGATCAGATGAGATTAGGGACAGGTTATTGAGACGAGAAGATGATCCACATTATAGGAGACGAGCATAAACGGAAAATCTTGATGAACCAGGAAGAATAGCAGCGAGTACGACCCAAATAGGAGGAAATTGCAACGAGGAAGACGCAGGAAGGTCCATTATGTCGACACGGTAATTAACCCTATAATTTTTGGCTGATTTCCTATACTACCAGGCCCCAGTAGGTTTTGTGTGAAATATTTTTCTCTACGAGAAGGCCAATACTATGCGACCCTGAGTTTTGAGATCAAGAATGGTTAGCTTTAAGAAATTAATTGTATCATTTTTATGTAAATATATGTGTAGGGTTTAAATGAGAAAGAATTTCAGGCTTGAAGTTTAGAAATGAGAAAATATTAATATTGATGTTAATTTGTTTAGGATATAGTAAATTGTTTTCTTTTTTATTATAAACGTTCGTTAATAATCCACTAAAATTAATAATATCCCCCTATTCATCTCAAGTCTTGAGACTGTCCTGGTTGTTCTTCTTATTCTACTTCATCGTACAGTTTACTTAATCACCATGTTATTTGCAGGAGACGAAGAGTAGCAGTAAAAGATACAATCAATCATGTTATTTTTATATTAAAATATACATTTGGTATTTTCATACTTAGGGAAATATGAAGTATAGTCAACTTGTAAGTAAGAATATTTATTACGTAGTGTCTAATTATTTGTACTCTGTACTGCATTCTATGAAACCGTGTTCATTGCGGGAATCCTCCAGTATTATGTCAAACATAAGGACTTTAAGTGCTATTCTAGCACTTTAAATACTGTTTGTCCGACTAACGGGCCACAGGAATTCCGGAGGGATGTAACCAGCCACGAGAGTCCGGGGACACAGGACGCAAAATCTCCTAAACAATGCCCACAGTAAATCTCGTACTCTAAAGGGTTGTGTTGCAACAAGAACGGAAATGCGCTACGTCTAAATTTTCACAAAGATGAGATTAATTAAAACGTTCGCGAAAAAGGTTCGAATCGCTGCAGATGTTACTAAAAAAATTAAGGTTGGAGTTCGCGGGACAAAAACCACACTGGAGGACGTTTGAAATATATAGAAAGAGGAGTACAACGCATGTGTCTGGTATTTTCAGGACAAAGCGATTGTCAAGTTGTAAATTGATCCTTAAGTATAGAAACAGACCGTTGCTGTTAAAAAACATAATATGGGATCCTTGATTGCAATTTTAGTTCCGATGTGTTTTATAAAAAAAGTACCACTTGAAATGTATAAAAAAGTAGATGTTCACTCCAGAATTAAGTTTCTAAATATGAACACGTTACGGTACATACAAGTATGTTAAATTTAAATTATTGTCTTGCACCTTTAGCACAGAAATAGGAATGCTTCAGTAGAAGTTAAACCGAGCGCAGTCACAGAAATTTTACATATATTATCAATTTACAAAAATATTGTTGTGATGAATTATTTTGATGTATTAATTATGAACTGGAAATATTAATTTTAATACATTAATTGATTAATTAAAAATGTTATTATGCATGGAAACAATCATCAGGGTATGGTGGGGAAATTTAGCTTGAATGACGATCCATTTAAGAGCCATTGAGAGGGCTGTGAATAGCATAAGGAAATAAATATTTGGATTTTAGTTTACTTCTTAGAGTCCCCGTACTCGGCACGTGACGATTTCACACTCTCTCAAAGTCGACCTGGATAATCAGTCTGGATGATTACCGCCGATAAAATTATATTTTCTCCGTAAGCCCGTACTTTATTAAAACCACCGAAACTTTTTCTTTAAATTGTCAATCTCTTTAGCCGAAACACTGCAAGCTTTCTCCACACCAGTCTGCTACACATCTGACCCTTAGAAAGGGTTCCCCGACGTTTTTGTCGTCTTTCACCCCCTTTCTCGACAATGAACCTCAGACCTGCCACTCAACTGAGCTGGACGGCTGACCGTCCGTCACCAACGCACAACGAAAAAAGTACAAGCTCAATTAATTACAACGTATTCGAAAATTTAGTTGAACGCGACTAATTAAACAATATCAATGTTGACTTTAATATTAGAAAACGATATTTCACAGGGGATAGTAATTATGGAGTAAAAAAAAATTCGGATTGAAAAAGTTTCTATTGTAACCTCTAAAATTAGTGAAACATTTTAAATAAGGTATTGGCTACACATCACTCGAATTATCTGATGGATTCAGCCTTAATCTGACCCACGCCGTTATACACGAAAATGACTCGTGTTGTATTTCAAACTGACATTTTATCTTAGTTAAACAAATTATATTTTAAATTCCGACTTTCCACAAATTTGATATCAGTAACCGCGCGACTATACGGATTGTAACAAGTATTTTCCTTATTATTAATTATATGTATCTACAAAAAAGTAATGAATTAAACAAATATGTACTGATAATTACAGTTAAACTGTTATTAGTCAAAATCAAAATTTTTCTTTTATTACATTAAAGATTTCTCATTCGATCTGGCGCTTGTAGAAGAGGAAAATAATCTATTAATTTCGATTATAGTCTTTGGCGTTCCCTTTATGCAGGCTGGACTCCGTCGTCGAATTTGGTTCCTACGGCTAATGTTGATTATTTTATTTTATTCTATTCAGTTTTACCTTTAATATATTTTAGATTATTTAGATCATAAGTGTACATTCCTTTTGTCTTTGTCTCTCCAATTGACTTCTAGTGCTATTCTCCCTTCTCCCCTCTCCTGGTCTTAATAATAACGTACCGCTAGTTGGGAAAGTACGCTCTACATGATAGTCTCTCACATTTTGTACGAGTACTTATTATTCAGGAGTCGGCTTCTGTGTTCTAGTGGCTAGGGTCGCTGCCTCGTAACACAGTGGTCCTGAGTTCGATTCCTGGCAAGTGCTTGGGTGTTTGTGTACGTCTTTGAGTGCTGTTGGCCAATCCCCCGCACACTTGAAACTCAAACTGACTAAAAGAATGGCGATCTCTCTGCCCAAATCCTCTACACCAGAAGGTATAAGAGGACAAGATTGTCTTCCTCAAAAGCGTATGTAGCAACAACCTATTTGTTAATAAATGCAGAACTTCGCATATTAATGGTGCGTATTACTCTGTTACGGAATTTTTAAATACTCTTGAGCCTAACGCACATTATTCCACTAGACAATATTGGTCAATTCATAAAATACTAGTGTAACTATCTTTTGTTTATGTCCATCATATACTTCGCAATTGTTTATTTAGTGACGATTGCACGATAAATCCATTCTGGTGAAACGTTCACTTTGAATTTATAGGTCCGAGGTTCAAGTCCATGTTCCGGTCGACATTTTTCCATTATTGTCTATCTTCTAAAATATCTATACGCTCCTGCTTGAGTTTCGAGTGACTAGAATTCAATGCACCTGTGATCAATTTACGCAATGTCCATTCTTCACATATTTCCTATAATTACGGTGTGAAGAATGTGATTAGTGAATTAATAAGTGAGCCTTGCTTAGGTTTACGGGAATGGAGGGATGTTGAATCGGTCCTCAGACGTCGACTCGGATTAGCTCAGTGGTTTCACCCTGTCCGGAAAACGAGAGGCCCGGGGCCCATTCTTGTATTACTTCTATAATTATTTGTTTCAATCTACCCAATTATTATGTGGAATTAATTTTCTCGCATCCTGAAAGCAGGTAGTGAAGGAACGCACAAGCATCAGAAGCGTTCTTTTAAGTGTCGCTGAATGTCAAGAAGACGCTAGGAGATATAAACTTCTTTCTTTCTTTCTCCATGGCTCTACAGCCCTTTTGAGGGCCTGGGCCTACCGAGTCGACTGCGGTCTGTCATCTTGCATGACACATTCCGAATTTGGAGTGACACGTGGTCAGCGCATCGATCCTCCAACAGTCTTAATCCCGGTCTTCTCGACCATGACAACACAAACATCCAAGCCCATGCCAGGATACGAACCCGGGACCTCTGGGTTGTGAGGCAGCAACACTAGCCACTACATTACAGGAGGTCTACGATAAAAACTTCTAGTAAACATAAATGTGTGATAAATCTCTGTTCTGAATATGTAAACACGTTCACAAAAATCTCGCAGGAATTCCGGCGTCCAGAAGAACGTGAGTCTTGAAATTAGCCATGTCAATGTGCAATTGGAAGTAGGCTATGAAAACTGTCCCATTTTCTGTATCATGTCTTACATTTCATCTTCAATTTTAGGGATGTTAAAAATTAATATTAGAGGGCCATTGCTCTGATGAAGTTTTGTTTATTTTCACAGTTAAACGTTTTGACATATATGTAACTATGCTAATCAAGTACAGAGCGGTTTTTAGTGTTTCCGTCAGAAAACCAATCGTTGCCAATAATGCAAAAGTGAATGAGTTAGGGTACGTGTCGAGTTACAAGGCAGTGGCTGCGGGAGTGAGGTAGGGATACATTCCTCCGAAGCCGTAGGAAACCGGCTCTGACCTCGGCTGAGCGTTATGTAAGTCTCGGAGTAGCGGCAGAAGACATGTCGTCGGGAACGGAGACGGAACCGCTCATCGGCAACGGGTTCACGACCAGCTACAGAACCACGTCTTTCGTGAGTACACCTTCACGCACATGAACTGCTCTATCCCGATGTATCATTAACTTTCAGACTGATCCGGATTCAGGTATACAACGTGCCACTTACGTAAAAGTGTACAATGTTACATAAAACGAGCACAAAATTATTTTACAGGATGACTTTCTGAAACGGATTCTCACGATATCGTCCAGTGCGTGTGCCAAATTTAAATTTGTTGTAATGTTGTAAGCGGCTTACTAATGAATTAAACTAAATAGGCTACATAGTTTAAATGATAGATTATCCAGTTTCTGTGGAAATCTAGTTACTTATCATAAACATATTGATGTAACGTTGCGATTTTTCTTGCTAACATTGGATTGTTAACCAGAGTTTTCAGTCCATGTCTCCGATGTTACAGATAAATAAATGTCTCTTTATAGGCAACATAGATGTGAACTACAATAAACACTATATGAATATAGCCATCAACGTCAGAAAGCGCTTATGGCATATAATAAAAACTGGAATGGTGTGCGTAAAATATTAATTTAATATAGTAATTTATGTTAAAACATGTTATAAAACTATTTTTCGTGACGTATAACTAAATTTCTGTAATGGAATGTGTGTTTAACACTAAATTTAAATTAGCATCAATTTTTCTCAAATCAATGTCATGTTTATAAATAGCATGAAAAAGATTTTAGAACCGGCTGGCACGCCAGCAATGATGTTACGTAAAGATATCTGCTGCAAGGACTGATTCATTTATGAAGTCGTCGAAACTGAAGTTATGTATTGTTGGTTAGTGTGGCGATCAGTGAGTTGAGGTGAGAAAAAGAAGACTTATACTTCTTTTAATTTTAGCATCATATATGGACTGAATTCAATGCGATTGGAAAACAATT
Organism: Eucriotettix oculatus; assembly: GCA_034510155.1. NCBI lineage: Eukaryota > Metazoa > Arthropoda > Insecta > Orthoptera > Tetrigidae > Eucriotettix > Eucriotettix oculatus. The sequence continues at coordinate 132,271,091 of CM067376.1, read as the reverse complement.
TATAACGTAAACGGGATTAATCACAATTAAGAATTTCGTATTATCCGTGCTTTTCGTGTAAATGCTGCTATGTAAATTCAATAATCAATTTGAGTGTTATAATTTTTATTTATAGAAGTATTTAACCACTTCAAATAATAGTTCCTTAATTATCGTACCCAAGCCGTGTAAAACAAACTTCGCAGTGCGGTTTTGTCATTTATGGTTAACCGTAGAAAATTAAAAGTTAGGTCAGAAGGAAACTTTAAAATAAGAGACTGGTCGTTGATTAAAAGTTTAACCTCAATAAACTCAAAATAAAATCCAATCTACATAGTTATATAACGCAACGAATATATTCTAAAGAGTTTAATGGAACAGGTTTGTTTCATAATCTCCGCCTTCAAGTGTTCGTTTCCTCCTTACACTATTCACCAATGGATACGAACACACTTTATTATTGAATTCTACATATATTTTATAGCTGTATCCAATTATAAACACAGAAATAAATTATACTTGAAAAAGTATATTCTTTCGTCTCTCGTTTATGATCAGATTGAGCATCTTATCGTGGAGTTCCTGCGAAATGAACTATTATATAAATTTATGGTATGATTTTCATATAAGATTAATTAAAATTGCCAAGATTTTTGGTTTTTTAGTGGTTATCCGGCGAGCTGATTTTAGCTTGTTAAGTTTGCATTTTCTTCACCAAGTACCTCAAACATACTTTCTTTTTTTAATATTATCCTTTGCGTATTTCCCTGTTGTTCACCTTTAATTGCCATCAATTTACCTTTATATTCTTTTTTCGCATTGCTCCTTTAAATTCTTATCTCGCAAGCGTAAATTAGATAATTATAATTATTGAAGAGAGTAAGACAATTTAAGGAAAGCATGAAAATAGTACATTACAGTTGAATCCCTGCGGTTCCTAACTTCTTTTCTTTTAGGGTCATAAACTTTCAAAAGACAGTATAATAATATAGTTACTGCTATACATATAATTGTAATATGTTTACCCGCGAAAATACACAATAGTAGCTAAACAATAAATATCCTCGGTTTTCATACCATGAATTATGTTAAATCAATAATTGAAATATATATGAATTAATTCTTGCATTCGCTTACACTATTTTGGTTCTTAAATTAAACAAAATGATTAACATGCACAGGCTTCTGAAACATAAGTCTGGCTTCTTGCAAGTAACAAAAGATGGATACTATCTTGAAAATAATTATTAGTCGCCGCGTTTGTCTTTAAGCTCACTTTTATAATGAAAACAAAAGATTTTACCAGACTTATAAATATGCATTCGGGCTCGCGATCACTGCAACACAATGACGCCCTTGTCATGGGCGATACGGAAAATTCGTAACTACTCAACGATCAATTCAGGTGTCTTTAAGACAAATGAAGAGCATTGTAGCTTACACGTTGAACAAAATTAATGACAACTCTTGCAGATGTTTAAGAAAGAGAATATCTAAATTACAAATAGAAAGCCATGTGATACAGGGGAATAGGGCGCTGCGGGAGTTTTCTCGCAGACGCTTCAGCCCAGAGTGACTGCGGGGCTTACCTGATCATGTCGGGAATGCCTCGCACTCTCTCTGGGTATTTTTTATCAAAGTTCTCATATGCCGAGACACCTTCACCTATTTTAGGGGTCAAAGACCTTGGGCATATGGCAAGAGTTGTCCGCTGATCCCATTGGATCAGTCGGCCAATTGCCTCCTGAAATTGGTGGAGACACGGAGAAGGGAATGCTGCGTCCCCACAGCAAACTCGTCTCCCGTCATTCGGAAGGGCGTGAGAATAGTACCAATGCCCGACCTACCTGATGCAGGTTTTCTAGGGTTTTCCCTGCATCTCTTTAGGTGAAACACCGGGTAGGATCCTTAAACCATAGCCCGGGGCCCTAGTTAACCCTGGGCTACCTTGTTCTACCTTCCGCATCCCCCCTTTTTCAATTCCCTTCCTATGCTATTAAAGGGGAGTTGCCTGCTTCAGGATCACCCTCATGTAGCCTGTTACCCAAAAAAAATGTGATACAGACGATATTCCTGCAGAAGTTGTAAAAATATCAGCAGGGGCAAATCTTTTATACCAATGTACCTTGTTCCATGTATAAATAATTCCAGCGTCCTATATGACTGGAAGAAAGTTATAGATGTGTCCATTTATAAAGAGGGAAATGAATTTTACTTGAATAATTATAGAAAGGGAATTCTTTCGTCGATGATTTATAATCGGATGGAGTACATTCGTAAAGAACTTGAGATTAACGACTAGGATTTAGACAATTATTTCCACGTGAGAATTTCCTTATACCAGGACATTCTTGATGAGTTGACGCCGGAATTTTGTGAAGGTCGTCTTCCATCTTGTAGCTCATTATTGAATGAAAGTTCCAGAATTCATCTCGATAACAGAGTGGTTTTTATGGATTAGCGAGTTTTACGAGCACATCAACAGATAAATTAAATAATGATAGTGGAATTGTCGTAAAGTTTTTGGCATTAATCCATAGGAGCAACTTTTTGTGCAATATATAGAAAAATGGAATGTAAGATTGTTGAAAAAATTATTGAAACTAGATTATGATAAAATAATAGATTAAGCAGTTGTGATTAAATTGGAAAATTTTTGTAATAAAATTGAGGAAATATTTTGTTAGCATGCGGCAAGATTAACAATAATAGGACATTATAAACTCTGTTATAAAGAAATAGTAGAAGAGTTTAATTGTGAATATAAATAAATAAAATCGAAAACTATTAAATTTAAGGGTTTGTAATAATTACTTTTTGAGACGAGTGGATTTCCTTCATTTTTGGGGGGCAATAGGGTTCATGAGGGCGATCCTGAAATAGGCAACTCTCCTTTAATATCATAGGAATGGAATTGGAAAGGGGCGTTATGGAAGGTAGCCATGGATTAACTAGGGCCCCCGAGGGATATTTTACGGATCCTACATGGCGGTTAATTTATAAAGAGTTACATTTAAAAGACCTGCGTCGGGTAGGTTGGGATATTGGGTACTTATTCCCACGTCCTTCCGAATGACGAGAGAGGAGTTTGCCGCAGGTTCGCAGCATTCCCCTCTCCGTGCCTTGACAAATTTGGGAGGCAGCTAGCTGACTGGTCCAATAGGGTCAGCGGGCAACTCTTTCCGTGTGCCTAAGGTCTGAGATTCCGGAACATATACTTGAGTTTCAGAATCACCTTCATGTATCCTATTCGCATCTCCCTACGTCTCCATTAAAACGATTAAAGAAAATCAACATTTGAGATCAAAGTGCATCGGCTTTAGAAACCCGAGAGAGTGGTTTTTGTTAGATCAACGAAACCATTTAATCTCGTTGCATCGCAAGTCAGCCATGAACGTGGTGGATACTTCAGGCGCATATAGTGAAACCTTGCGGTTACAGAAATCGAAGACGTGTTATGGATCTAGGATGATCGTAGCCGCTTTAGCGTTGACTCAGTCTCGCTTGTCTTTAAGTTTTCGCTCAGTTGGAGAACTCTTTCACTTTTCAACGAAAACATGTGGTTGCCAAAAAATCTGGATGGTGATATATGCCACACTCCGAAATCTTCGTCAATCGTAATTATTAACCTCTTGTATTTATAAGTGTATTCAGCAGTGCCACGTACCTTGCTTGCTACTGTGTTCACAGCTTAGTGACTCGAGATTCTGGCACCAAACGGATTAAGAAAATTGTTGAGGACCAAACTCTTGTTAAAATTATCTAATAAAAACTGTATCCTATCACACCCAAATATTTAGGATTCTTTATCTACCTTAGTAATTAAAATATTCACGTCAATAAAAATTGTATCATATCACTTCTTTATCTACTTAGTAGTTAAAATATTCACGTCAATTTTCTTTTGTGAAACACCGTTGTACAATCCCGAGAGTTCATCAAATGTGAATACAAGGAAATGGCGTTCTACATCTTTATTATAAAACTCTGTTGACGGAGAAGTTAAGCAAGTCTTTTAACGGTAAAACAAGTATTCACAATCCATCAGTCCCGGTTGAACTTTTCTCAATTTTCTATGCAATCTTACATTAGTTTATTGGTGTGTAGTCCGATCAGGAACCTCACTCATCATTTCGCTGACTTTGCATATTTTGCACTCTAGTAAATCCTCCACATATTTCCAAGTAATGGTTTTCTTTAGTAACAGAAGTGCTGACCCGCCGGGTGTTTCGAATGATGGTCCAAACCACTTTACCAACTAGACCACGTGGGTGAATTAGGAGAGTCATATATAAGAAATGAGGCAAAAATCTTCGCGAATATTATGTTTGTTCATCTGGGACATGTTGAGATGTTAGTATATTTTTTGTTCATATCTTAGGGAAACAGACAATAGTTTTTTCCGTAGCTGTAGCAATGAAAAGGGATGAGTTTGGATGAAGTCACATACTATGAAGACAATGATTCAATAATATTCTAGTAGAACGTGTGACGTTACGTAAGCATACCCCCGCAATATTCCTTCATTGTGATTCAATTCATATTTTATTCAGTTGTTCAAAATCCGCAATTATTTTTAACAAATTCCTCAAATAAAAAATGTTTTTCATTATGGCTCGCACGTTAGTAATTAATTTGTATAGTAATTTAAAACAAATTAAATAAATAAAATTAATATTTAAAAATGTGCACCACAGTTACTATGTTATGCTTTAACGTAAATTTGTCGGTTCTTGCAGAGCTTCATTAAATGATTTGAACCATTTACTGCTTATAGAAGCTATAAAAGATTAAAATTTGCTTACGACAGAACTAAAAATTAAGTTCTAGAGGAACCGTTCTTTCAACACCCTGTCGTCTCCCGCGGTTTAAATTACAAAGAGTTTAAAATTTGGCTTTTATAACTGAATATAAAATTAAAAGTTTTATTTAAATTCTTTGCTACATTTTTGGCATAGTGAATTCAGAATATTCTTGTGACAAGAGGTCAATGTTTAATGTAAATTTATTATAATAATTTACAGTCCAGTTATCTTTGATTTTTATTTCAGCGGAAATAAGTTTTAATTCAGTGTGTAACTACTGTAGTAAGTTTTTTATGGTACAACAAAGTATTCTACAACAATTTAACATAAAAATAAAATAATTTGTGTATTTACTACCTTCATTACTTTATGTGTAATAAACGGCGATGGTAAATATAGAATTAGAATCCCTAAACTCAGAATGTTCTAGTCGTGAAATTGTTTTCAAATAAGACTGAAAATTCTTAATTCTTTCTCTCTAAATGGTCAGTTGTCATTTAACGTAAGTAATATTATATAAGTGTGACCGCATCTGACGCGAAATTTCAGTCATAATCTCACATTTAATAAAATAACGTAATAGTGTTTTTTAAAGTAAGGTGAAAAGTTTTGCGTAAGATTTTAAAATCATGCTCTGTTTGCACTTTCTTTTGTAACAAAAGAACACGGTATGTACAATTTATTAGTAATAGTCATGGTTTTTAAATCACTTCAAGGCACTTCTAATGAAGACTTAAATTACGTTCTGAAATTATAATTGTATTAATTACATTATTAAATTCTTACTGACATATGGCTATTTTATTTATTAATTTCAAACATTACAGTTTATTAAAGAATTCATTTAGAATTACAAGGTTACGCTGCTATTCAAGCCTTATTCAGATTATGACGTGACTGGATATTTATGCTTTAAAATTAGTGAAACATGAAATTAAAAGTGTTCGCACTGAATATTTTTATACGATTTACTATACTTTATTAAACCATATTACAAAAATATTTACTATAAATTCCAATGCATTAACTACAAAAATTTGATAAGTCTGGTAAAAATTTAACAAAAACAGTTTTTATCAGAAAAATTCTTCAGTTCTCAACACAGTCTACTTCCTTACTATTCATTTGGCCGAGCAAATTCCCAATCACAAAAAGAATTTTTGTCAAACTCTGCAAAATACTCCGTCACAGCCTGTATCAAATCATTTTGTGAAAATTTATTCCCGTCAAGCCAAAGTTTCAAGTTTGGGAACAAGAAGAAGTGACTTGGTGCTAGGAGTGCGGAAAAGGGTGAATGAGAAACAATTCTAATCCCAGCTCATACACATTTGCCATTGAGACTGCTGCTGCGTGCACTGGCACATTGTTCTGGTGAAACTGCACTTTCTTGCAAGTCAATCTTGGTTGCTTCTCATTCAGCACCCGATAAAACGATGCAACAGTGCAACATAACAGAGCCCAGTTGCAGTTGTACCTTGATAATCTCAAAGTACTGTGGACATCGCATTTCTAGCTGGAAAAACGGCCTTCACCTTTTCCGGTGCACTTTCACCGGATTCCTTCTATTTATTTAATTGTTTTTTGATCTCTGGACAGTAGTGATGGATCCAAGCTTCATCGACAGTTACGAATCTGCGCCAAGTGTCCTGAGGGTTACGCCTAAACATTTCTATGGTTTTCCAAATCTGTTTTTGGTCCAATGTCAATAGTCGCAGCACCCATCGCGTACAAAGCCTTTCATTTCCAGGGTGAAATTCAATCGTTCAGCTGAGAAGTCTATGGCATCAGCTACCACACGCACCTTTAGCCTGCGATTGCAATTACGATATTGTGAACTTTTTCCATGTATTCATGAGTAGTGACCTCAATTGGCCAGTCGGAGCGAGTTTCAACTTCTGTTCTTCTGCGACCTCGTTTAAACTAATTAATTCAGAAGTAAATGGTAATCAGTGTTGGCGCAGATTCAGTATGAACTGCATCAAATTCGGTTTTGATTTGTGCAGCTGTCCAGTCCTTCAAATGAAAGTGTTTAATGGCAGATCGAAAATCGTTTCTTTCCATTGTTTGCGACTGATTGTGCATCTAACACCGCTGCCAACAACGAACTACGGCTGGCATATATTTAAAACATTTAGGACTATCTTTGAGAAAAACATGTTTAGCAACAATGGCACAAACGAAAAAATATTCATTTTCATAAAAATTTAGCAGACTTATCGAACAACCTTCGTAGTGGAATTTAAAACATAATTTTATTTTAAGGATTTCTTTAATTGATATCTTTACATTTGTCTAAGAAAGCAGCAATTATGTATTTTTAATATTCGCAAACAAATTATTGATTAACTTTGTGATATATCGCGGAGTGTAATTCTGTGGATACGTTTAGAAGTTTTGTATCAAGGTGGTCTTTTTTGCCTTTGAAAACATCCGATAATATTGTCTTTTCCATAATATACCGAATTCTAAAACACTGTCACAGTCGTCTAGGTTTACTAATGACGCAAGAATAGTACATAATATCCTACCACGTCATTATAACACCTGTTTACCGAAGCGATATCAAAGGAGACTTTTTCAAGTAAAACTTATCTTAGGAAAGATTAACATTTTTATTATAACTAAAATGTTATGGAACGAAACGAAATTGAGAATTATATGAAGATTTAAACCTTGATATGAATGCTTCGGCGATATTTAAAATATGTTGTTGAAAGCTATATTTTGATAGGCCCTTAAACGGTTACTGAGAAACTCTCACCGCTCCTTTTCATTACGAGTAAACTATATGAAGGTTTGACAATGCATCCTTTATTTAATTTATCAACAAATTTACGACATCCTATATTAGATTACCTTAGTCTGTTCATAAATATAGTCCGTAGTGTTCTATCTAATTAGAGAATTTACAGAAAGCTGTTTCATGAATATAGAACGGATGTGACATTTCTAAAGTTTGTTATTCTTTAGATTTCGTGGCACAACTTTGTTGATTGTTTCAAGGAATAATTTTAATCAGCTAAGGAAGTTTCCTAATAAACGCTTGCTGTAAATTTAAATGATCGCTGTTTTAAAATGACTGGAAATATATTCTGCAAAATAAATTATATACGATAAAAAATTGTGACTTTCTGTACTGAATAACTTCAGGAGATTCGTTCATAGAATATGAATGCGGATGCTCATAAAACCAGTTCTATTTCCGATCGGATATTTAACCATGAATAATAATGAATTCCTTAAACCTTTCATTTTAAAATAAAAACTAAATAGTATTTATCACTGATTTTAATCCGTGGCTTTTACGCATGTTACGCAGGCTTATTATATAAAATTCCCAACCGCAACTATATCCCGTTTCTTTTAAACAAGAATGTTTAGTTGAATGCCATTCATTACTCTGAAATTTATAGAAGGGGAAGAGAATTCAATTGATTAATTCATAATGTGTACTAAAATTCAGTCTTATTAGTTAAATACGTTACATACATAAATTGTTTTGAAAGGAACTGTATAAATATCCTATTTTTACGACACTATCTTATTCAGCGTTCGGCAAAAACGACTAGTTGCTAAATTTTTGGGTGGTTGTTCCATCGGTTCCATTTCAGTATCCAACATAATGCGGATCGGAGCACATTTGGGATTTGTCGTGCATGCGTATTTTGAAATCAAGTTCTGTAATCGCAGCGCAAAGAGCTTTTCGGAGACGGTTTTACATTTTGCGTAAAGCATGGCGTTCCTAATGCGAACACAATTGGGTACTTGGTTTGGCACACTAAGAAGAGACAGACAAGTTCGATACAGACCCAATGGAACAGCAGTAAATGTCCAGCTGGTGAGAGCAGCCGTTGAAAAATTGCCAAGACATAACCCCGCGATATGTATCAAAGAGCTGTTCAAAGCTTCAGATAGTGTCTCCAAAAGTGAATTACTGCTACTGGCAGACACCTTCAGGACATTATTTTCAAAACTGAATAAATATAAAATGGTATGTAATAGTAACTTCAAAAATAAATAAATTCTCTATTTATTTTTTATAACTCCTCAAACTACTTAATTACTTCTGACGGACCCTTCATATTTAAAACTGATGTAACTGTTAATACAAATTTAAATGAGTGGAGAAATTCCAAATATTGCGCACGTGTTCCTTGCAATCTAGAAATAAACATTGCCGGGATAAGACACGACTACCACACCCAGGATGGGGATAAAGGTTGCGGATATTTTAAAATTTGCAGAAAGGACATTATAGTGACATGGAAGTTTTTCTGAGTCTGTTACTTTGATCATGTTTCGTCCACAGTTAGTTAAGTATAATTTTAGTCCTATTGGAAGAGGAGAGTCTATAAGATTGGGTGGAAGGGGGGGGGGGCGAAAAATCATTACACAAAAATAATAAGATAACAATCTGGAATTTTGTAAAAATCGATGATTTAGAGGGGACCAACTTTATATCGGTCAAGAGTTTAGTTGTCTACTTATTACTATGGACGGTGAATCCGAGTCCGCACACCCAACTGATTCTTGTAGACCGATTGACTGGCCGAATTTTAGGTGGATACTCTACCACATTCCGATCCAGCTAAGAAGTTGGACAATTACCGGTTACTTCTTAGCCAGTATGGTATGCAACAGGGATGAACAACCTTTATATTTTAGAAGCGTTCAACAACAAATTTAATAATCATACTCGGGATGCATATTGGAAACACATTAAAATACACGTAATAAAATTAATCGATGGCCTCATTATGAACAAAATTTATTAATCGACAATTATAAAAGAATCAACAAATAAATATGCCAACGATAATGAGAAGCTTGACCACTTGATCTATAGTTGCAGACATATACGATAGCGCACGTCATTTTGTCTCGATCGGCTCTCGCTTTTAATTATTTCATTGCGAAAATAATTGCTCGCAATCATTAGTACTTACAAAAAGTGTCATGGTTTGAATTGAAAGCGCGACTAATCGTGGAAATTTTTCGAAAGTTATGTACTTTTGTTTAAAGTTTTGTTCGCATTCATTAATAAATGTTCTTTCGTTTCCCCATTCCCCGTTACCTCTTTGCAGTGCAGAGTCATCGCTTGTTATTTGGGTGATGTATTTATTCTATAACCGAAATGTTTGATATTTATTTTGTAGTTTAAACATTTCATTTTAAACCACGTAGGGAAACATGTATAATTTATATTTAAAAAGTCGAAATTAAGGCTTCGGCGAGCCACTCAAGAAATGTAATGGGTTGCGGGTTTCTCATCGCTGATCTACTCGTCGATAATTCAGTCGGCGAGAATCTTATTGAGCGTTAACATTGTCATCCTTGGGTCCGATATTTTTGGACTATTTTGTTTTTGACAATGGCGTTAATTAATGACACGTCAATAGAGAATTTGATAGAGTTTGACTGATTTTATGTGAAAAATTGTCATAAGAATAGTAGGATATTAATATAAAGGAATGCCTATGGGAATGAATGCTTTTTTGAAACAGCCGAGAAAGATTGTATTGCATTTTTTATTATTTTACTGACATCAACTTATTATACAGCAGATAGCACTTAAGAAACAAGTACACTGTTTAAATAAACATCAGCAGATGGTGGCCATCGTAGTTAATGCATTCTTGTAAGTGCATCCTGAAATTGTCCATCACGTCACTTTTATTGTCATTTCAAGAGCATAAGTGTCAATACTTAGACATGCATGTAGTAGGAGTGTTCCATTTTCACAGTAAATTGTCTTAAGATATCAATATCCCTCCCTGCCCCTGTGTTATCTTAGGATCCAAGTTACTTGTCTGGGCTGTGTTCATCCTGGATGTTTTCTCACGCGAGGGACTATAATTAACAACATTTATGAACGAGTTCAGTACGCTCGTTAGTTGTAATTTATTTTCAACTCGTGACAGTCGATATGTATATGTTACGAGGTTTCCAGACGCTGGTTTGTCTCTCATTCCCCCTAAAAAATTCGGTGGAATAATCTGTAGTGCTCGCTTCTCTTCTGGCAATATAACGTGCTACAAATGGCAATTTAATTAACCAATGGCGTATATCCATCTTTTTAGTTGCCTTACAATAAAATTCGAGCCTGTGTTTACAGATGTAAATGTAATATATTTCGTATGAATTAAAATTTGAAGCAATTCTTTTCTTTATGAATTAAAATATATACACAAAAAATAGATAAAAAAATATTGTGTAGTGATTGAGGGAGGTGTAATAGAAATAATCGTATATTTAACTGTGTGGTCTATTGCACTCCACAAAGTTTATATATATATATATATATATATATATAAAATTCGCACCACGGCTAAATAGACGCTATTCTTCTGTATATGAGAATGCACGAAGTTTGATCTTCTTCGTACTTTGTATAGTTTGAAACACGACGGACGTTGGTACAGGGCAGTTTACCCATTTTCAGATTCCATAAATACATATACATTAATATGTATAAAGTAAAACGATAACCCAATAATAAATAATATGCTACAATGCGTTTGGGTACGCTTGAAACTAATTTTGGCCAATGAAAAATATATGCGGTGTGAGGAGCACAATTATAAATGAAAACAACGTTCCAACCATACGTTTAAATCTGTAGATATATTCAAAGAGATACTAATGAAACATTTGTGCTCGTTAAACTAGAGTTAAGCGAACGCTTTAATTTATTACAGTAATAGAATGAATGGAAGTTTAAATGAAATAGAAATACCGACATGGAATTGAGGGATTTCAATTTTAAGTTGTAATATTACTGCGCATCCTGCGTATGAAGGCAGTTCAACACTAAGTTAATTGAATATACTAGTTAACTAATTGCAATTTTCATCTTTTTCGTTTTTTCCAATATCATACATTTTACATTGTGAATATTTAGTGTTATAGTAGATGATATTGTTAGCATAAAAATGTACGCCTGATGAATAAAATAAAAATTCTCATCATGTTTCGTGTTAGATTTGATTTCTCGGGAGTATATCCAGAACAAATGAGAAAGTTATCCCAGAAATAACGCAAATAAATATTTTTAGCTAGTTACGGGTGTCATCCGCGAGCAATAGCGGAGACCCGCCGATGATTTCTGTCTTTAAATTCTTAAAAAGTCTTAGAAAAAGGTATCCATTCATTAAATATTGAACGAAAAAAGCACGGGAATTTTAGATAAAAAAAAACTGTGGAAACTCCTTTTCTCCACATAATCCTTTAGTTTAAATTACAGCAATTCTCATGAATACACTATTTCACTCAAAATAATAGATAAGGCCATCATCGGAAATATTGCGATCTACGTTTAAGCGTACATGGGCAATGAAAGCTCATCGATTAATTTTAGCCTAAAATTGGAAAGGTAAAACCAACGATATTCTCAAATAGGGATTGATACGTTTGGTTGGCTATTCAAACAAACATTTCTCAGCTCAGAAAACAACCACATTCAAAGGAGGATGGTGAGACCTCCAAAAATGAAAAACACCAGAACAAAGGAATGGGGTTTCGCTTTTCGCAATGCCCAAAAGTCATTCAACTATATTAGACTTATTCTCTACATTGCAAGATGTTGAATTAAAGTTGACAACGAGTCAATGTGTTGACACTCGCGTAGGAATGTAACTGTATTAAATTGGGTCAAATGTGCTCACTAGTTTTATTCAGGAAATTAATATACTTAATAAAAACTATATATATGAGTCATTACTGACTATGTTTTTAGCAAATAATAATCAATAGAATCTTATACCGGGTACAACATATAGGAAACGATGAAAAATTTATAAATATTTTTAAAGAAAGCGTAGAGGAAACATTAAATCAGTGAATTGAATACATTGAAGTATTTTGAAGCTGTACTTTAATTGGGTATTAATTAAGGTTTTGTGTTTAATTTCTATTAATAAACGATATAGCGGTAGTTCGAATGGAAACCTAACAATGGGACACAGCGACAGTTGGCAGTGCCAATATAAGAAAATGTGAAAAAACATGGATGGAGATGTGATTCATCGCGTAAGTTATCAAAACATATCATCGTTAAATGTTAATTTAAGTAATTACATTGTATTAATTAAGAAAAATAAGAATGTAATAGTGAAAAGTTTAATTTTTCAAGTAGGTATGTGAGCAATTAAATGTATAAATAACTTTTCTTCAAATCAATTCATGTTGGCACTACCGGATTTTCAGCTGTCGTCAATGGGTGAATGTTCGGTTTACAACCGAACTCCCTGTATATAGGAATGCTACCAGAAAAAAATACACTGTTTAAACAACTGTTCATCCACGTTTCATCAGGAAATTTCCGTGAAAGTTCAGTAGTATTTAAAAGTGGACGTAATTGAGCCTGTATTTAAATGTCAGCCATAGCTGAATCCTAAAATAAAATAAATTTAATATTAATCACAATATTGAGTTTTAGCGCGCAGTGTCACGTAGTATGGATCAGTTCCTCGCCTGTTCTGCTTCTCGTTTCCTTGCTAACTTTAACTATGCTTTCGTATTCTTAAATACCGAGTGTTTGAATAAAATGTACAATTAATCCCAAATAGTCGGTAGACGGCATATTCTGCCTATATGTGAAGCAACCTGGCAGTATGCCAAAATCAATACACGCATCAGAGGCCCTTACCCAAGTCGCAGGTTCGCGGCTTTGGAATTGGATCCCATTGAACTCGTTTCTTCTACAGCAATTTAACGGTAGGATCGTTCGCTTTCCGGAAGCGTGTTCACTCTAGTGATTCCGCGAGTCCTGGCGGTGACGGTCGCTTCATAACACTGCGTCATTGGCGGAATTTGTCTCCTTGTCTCCGTGCAGTGGCAGTCTCGTCATGCACGAACTGTAAATTCTATTGAAGATCTGAGGAAGTCAAAATTGGAAAGTATATCTCAAGTAGAGAACACCTTTCCTAGCTAATATGGAATTCAGTACTCGTGGGACGCATATATAAATTAATATTCAACATGGACAGCCAGGGAAGAGGAAACTAAAAGGAGGTGCCTTGAAAGAATATTGAATAAATTGACAGAAAAAACAGGTAATACGTACGTTTTAGGAAATATAATGCACTAGAATGAACATTTGGAACATTGTATCAAGAGAACGAATTTAGCAAGGTTCAAAGTACTGCAGACCGTGCTACAACGAGTGTATACTTAATGCGGCATTTTTTATGAAAACGCATGGAAGTATTTTTTACAATTAAATAAAAAATACGTAACTAAATTATGTTCCAAAAATAGTCTCTTGATATAATGATTGAAAAAATAAAATATTTTGTATATGAATGATAAATAAAATTAAATGGAAATAGTTTTAGAATTATAATAAAGCTAAGGTAACCTCGTTCCACTAAAAGATTCTGAATTACCGTTTCGTTAAAAAAGTTAACAAACATGTAATTAAGTAAAAAATAAGCAGACAAAATAAAAACAGTACACGCCATGCAATCGTAAGGACTCTAAGGAACTACAGATCACATAAAACAAAAAAATACTTTGGGTAGCATGGCTGCCTCGCACCACAGAGGTCCCGGGTTTGAATCCTGCCATGGGTTTGGATGTTTGTGTTTAGAAACCTTACTAAGATATCCATACATGGATATAAGTTTACCCTAATCGTGCAGTCGCTAATGACCTTGTAGTTGATGCGACTATAAATAAAAATTTTAAAAAATACTTTCACTAAATTTAATGATAATTTAACTCTACATAATAATACTGAATTTATATGAAACTTTTATAAGTCCACATGCCTTAATTTCATTGTAAAAGAATCTGAGGGAGGCTATCTTAAAAATAAGGCTGACAGACGAATCTATTTACGGCTATTTTTTAATACTTCTGACTACAATATATGGAACATTTAATAAATATTTTTATTTTGCATACTTTTTTAATGAGACAATTTATTATCATATTTTACTTTCGTGAGCAGTAACTGTTGAACGATATGTTTTATTATTTTTTTTGCATAACGAATTCATGTTATAGGTTGGGTGAAGCCGGATTACACTGAACTGGTTTAAACACTAATAGGAGGTACGGTGAATTAGAAAACAAATGACAGGAAAATAAGTATGCCTGCATGAGTGCACAGTAAACTGGTTATCTTCCTCATCATCTGAGGATTGATCTGAATGGTGGAGCTTCACATGTTTTCATTACAAAATTTAATTATAATTGCGTGTTTATTGCCGCAGTTAATTGGTGGCAATTCCTTACTTGAGGAAGATTAACTTGGAGAAAACAGAAGCGAATAGAAGGAGCGAGGCGAATGAGAAGCTAAGGAAGCTTTACAAGAGGAAGTAGGGAGAGAAGAGAACCCGCGGGCAGGCGTTTCAGTATTCCCCTGGGAAGGGACTGAATAATTTCAGATCATCAGATCTGATAAGTAGGTCTGACTCACGCTTATGTCCTGAAACGTGTTGCATGCAGAGAACACAGTTTCCAGTACCAATAAATAACTAATGCGTATCCTTCTGTGGTGTTTGCCAACAGGTGTTAAATTGAATGCGTAATTTCCATACCTAACAAGAGATCTCAGATTTAACTAAAACCCTCGTAGAAGACAAACGATGAAATTACGACGAAATCAGCAATATGTTTGATATTTTATTACAATACAAACTCAATGTAACTAAATTCTGATATTTATTTAAGATCACGATAAACATATCCATATATTTAATTGTGATTAGTGTTACGGTCTAGTTAATAGATTGTAAAATCGGTAAACATATTACAATAGAATTTTAACTTTGACGTCTGGTCCAGTGATAAGATCTCCTTGGATATATTTTGTATCACTTGACCAGTTTAGTTTAAGGTTTCTTGAATTCTCTATTACCAAACGTTTCCTGAAGTGTGGATCTGAGACTTCTTTCTAACCCCCCCCCCCCCACTAACCCTCCACGGGAGGTGATATTAATACATTTTCTGTTATAACAGTCCTGGGGGTGATAGAAGCGAACAGCACTGAACAATTAGTTTAGTATCCCCTGCATGCAAAATATTAACGAAAATAGTATATAGAAGAATGGACCGTCAATTAGAATTCGAGCTAGGAGAAGATCAGTTTGGTTTCAGGAAGAATATAGGGACAAGAGAAGCAATACTGACTTTGCGATTAATTTTAGAAGACAGGATACGAAAAAATCGGCCTACGTTCATGGCATTTGTAGAATTAGAAAAAGCCTTTGATAATGTGAACTGGAACACACTATTAAGGATTCTAAAGAGCACTGGAATAAAATATCGAGAAAGGAGGCTAATACATAACCTCTATAGAAGACAGGCAGCAGTAATTATAACAGAAGACCAAGAAAAGAAAGCCGTAATCAAGAAAGGAGTAAGACAAAGATGTAGTCTGTCACCCATGCTGCTTAACTTATACATAGAACAGGCGATGAAGAAAGTTACAACGGAATATGAAACAGGAATCATACTGCAAGGAGAAGAAATAAAAACCTTACGCTTTGCCGACGATATTGTAGTATTAGGGGAGTCAGAAGAAGACTTGGAAACCATAATAAATGGTATAGGTGGGAAAGGTCCTGGAGAAAGAGTTCAATATGAAGATGAATAGAGGTAAAACCAAGGTAATGGAGTGTAGTATGGGAAACAGAGGAATAACAAAGGATGTTTGATTGGGAAGGGATATTTTGACGGAACTTAAGGAATTCTACTACTTGGGAAGCGTAATAACTAGGGATGGTAGAAATAGACATAAAGAGTAGGATAGCAGAGGCAAGGAAGGCTTTTCCGAAAAAGAGGGATATACTTACGGGTAATCTAAGTGTGAATATTAGGAAATCGTTGCTAAAAATGTTCGTATGGAGCGTGGTGTTATATGGGTGGGAAACGTGTACGATAGGAATTGGGGAAAGGTAAAGAATAGAAACCTTTGAAATGTGGTGCTATAGGCGAATGCTGAGAATCAGATGGGTGGATAGAATCACAAACATGGACGTTCTAAAGATAATAGGGGAAAAGCGAACAATAGGAGGACGTTGACTAAGAGAAAGGGGGCCACGTTTTAAGACACGCGGGTCTTGTAAAATTAGCATTACAGGGAAGTGTGTGGGTAAGAACAGAAGAGGGACGCCAAGGATAGAATACGCTAAGTAGATTAGGGAGGATGTGGATTGTGCTAGTATAAGGAAATGAAAAGGTTTGCGCAAGATTGGATGGCATGGAGGGTTCCATCAGACGTCTTACGAAGTTTGTCATTAAAATAAAAACCTTGGGAGGCGTGGAAGAATAACTTTGAAATAAAAGATTCAAATAGAAAGAGACAAGTGGATGAAGACATGTAGAAGTAGGGAAATAAGAGAATCGTAATTATTTTTTATATATTACAAACATAAAATAAGAATAGATAAAGTAGATAAATAATTACAGCCCCGTAAAGATTAGAAGGTGTTATGAAAATTTAACATTAACTTCCAATAAAATAAAATGTGTGACTTTTAATAAGGGATAAAGCGTTGAAAGCCCTGCAATTTATAAGAATAATAGTTTTGTAGAAATTCAGTTTTTTTTTGAGATCGCGACATAGTCATCAATTTGCATGTTCAAGGAAAATGTACCCTGTTCCAAGTAGAACTCCAGTGGATTACCAAACTCCTGTAAACTTTTCAACCACTAATAAAAAATTGTCTGTACTTCGTCAGAGTTAGTCTGCGGCAGAGCTTCGCCGATTTAGTGGTCACTCTTTCAGTGTTGATAAAATTAGTCCTTATTAACAGAGACATGATTCTGATGCTTTATCTGTGGAATCAGAAAGTACAACGACTGTGCAGTTTTTAATCGCCAAAAATTGTTTCAATGTTAATAACAGTGTATGTAGTCGCATTGCTCATGTGCAAAATCGGCCCATCCTTTCACAATTCGTAACTATTGCAATTTAAGGCTATTTCATGAATGTTTTTAAATGTTCGTTTAGAGGCACATTACGTACTTGGTCTTTAGCGACTTACTGTCATTATTTTCGTGCTAGGGTTTACCCAGTATGGGAGCTCAAATACACTCATGGACATCGAAGTTCTTGCCAGGACCGAATTCCGTTACCTCTGTCGTGCGAGGCACACAATGAGGCCGGCTCACGATTGACAGACGAAAAATCGTATGTTTAGTCCAGATATTTAAGTGTTTATTTAATGTTTAAATTAGTGTCATTACATTATGGCGTCATTACAAAATTGCAAAGACCAGTATAAATGGTTGAAAAATGAAGAAGCCCAACGAAGGAGACCTCGTAAGAAATATAAGGCTGTTGAGGACTATATAGTGAAGGGGAAAATAGACGTAACAGGAAGATCAAAGAATCCGTAGGAGACAGGAAGAATATTTGCAAGAACAACAGGAGCACAGATGGGAAACCAATTCTACATAAGGAAGAAAAGGCGGAAAGATGGAAAAAATACTTGAAAAAGCTGTTTCAGGGTGGACGTCTTGATCTGTTAATAGTAGAGGAGAAAGAGAATGTGGATGAAGAAGATCCGAGGAACAAAATATTGTGATTCTAGTTTGACAGGACCCTAATAAATCTGCACAACAGTAAAGGATATGGAATTAATAATGTTTCAGCGGAGTTGATAAAATCATCGGACGGGGAAGCATTATCAGCTATGTTCAAGATAGTTTGTGAAATTTATGAAACAGGAATAGTTCCACATGATTTTAAAAACAACATCATTATACTAATGCCGAAGAAGATCGGCACCGATAGATGAATATGACTATTAGTTTCGTAACCACGCGTGCAAAATCATACCACAAATAGTAAATAGCAAGATAGAACAGCATAAATAGTTTTGAGTCATGAGAGGATGAGTTTGGCTGTAGGAAAAACGGAAGGTCAAGGGAAGCAATACTGACTTTGCATATAATTTGAGAAGGCAGGTTAACAAATAACAGGCTTATGTTCATGGAATTTATAGATAAAAAAACCTTTAATAACTTAAACTGTAGTACAGTAATAAGGATTCTGAATATGGCAGGAATAAAATACAGAGAATGAAACCTCTACAGAAGGCAGGCAGTAGTAATTAGAATTGAAGTTCATGAAAAAATCAAGAAAGGAATAAGATAAAGAAACTGCCTGCTGCCTACGCTCGTTAACTTATATGGATGAAGTTAAAAGAAATATGGAAAATGAATCAGACTGTTACAAGAAGAAATTAAATCACCAAGGTTTGCTGACGACATTGTGATACTAGCGGAAACACAGGGGAAACCCAGTTAATGAAGTGTAGCCAGGGGAATAGCGAAATAACAACGTACTTTAGATTGGAAACGGATACTTTGACGTACGTTAAGTAATTTTTGCTATTTGGGCAGAATAATGACTAGAGGGATGTTAGAAGTAATGTGGACATAAAAAGTAGGATAGTACAAGCAAAGAAAGCTTTCGCGTAAAGAGGAAATTTACTTATGGCTAACATAAGTCTGAATACTAGGAAGTCAGTAGTAAAAGCTTTGGTATGCAGTTTTGCATTATATGGTTTCAAAACTTGTATGATGGGAATGGCAGGAAAAAAAATTGTAACCTGTTTCTAGAAAAAGGCTGTCAATTCAGTTACTAAGTCAGGAATGTTCTTATCCACATCTGAAAGTTAAAGGATGACCACCTTGAATTAAATATTGTAGATAATTTATGTAACTTGCAGTTATTTGGTTTTGTTGGTGTGGCAATGTGTCGTAGGACGACAATGATGTTGGGTTGACAATGCGTCAAGAGGACAACAATGGGAAAAAGACAAGTACAGTGTTGTGTTAACAGCGGCTGCGAGTGGAAGCGGTCGTAACCAGTGCGTTTGGAGAAAGGGTCGGTATTTCCCAGTGTTAGAGTGTGTGGCCATCCCTGCAATGTCAAACTTTTAATTCTCTATTACATGATTTGTTTTATATCCATATAGCTATACACTAACAGTTAATTATCAAACTTTAGTTAAATTGGCTCAAAAATACATCGCCAACGTTTTGCTTTTCTTTAAACCAAGTAACGTAGTTATGTACGATACTACTTTTAGATTAATGTATTAGGATTTCTAATAAATATTAATGGCTAAATAACAAGGATGTTTCGTTC
The DNA here is from genome assembly GCA_034510155.1 of Eucriotettix oculatus. NCBI lineage: Eukaryota > Metazoa > Arthropoda > Insecta > Orthoptera > Tetrigidae > Eucriotettix > Eucriotettix oculatus. Next base: position 132,251,198 of record CM067376.1, on the reverse strand, counting down.
TGACATTATAATCTCTTCAGGTGTCTCGGTTTGCTTAAATTTGGTATAATTGCTTCATTAGCATCAGAGATGGATGAATGTTTAAATTTAAATATTGGTTTTCTATTCCTGCATGTTGAAACAAGGACACTGACGCATATCACTTCTACCAGTCTAATTCAGCAATAGATACTTTTTATTCTTTTCTATTAATGATTATTATAGCATCATCCTTCCGATAGAATTATGTTTTAACATATTATCGCAGAAGCACTAAACATAATTTGTATACAGTTTGGGTCTTCCACATATTGAAAGAGATGATTTTATGAAATTATTCTTTGTTTCTGGCTTTAATCCACAAATCAGAATTAATTTTAACGTATATTTCACTGATGGGGTGGATTATATGTTTTCATAAATGAATTGAAGTTTAGAGAGCAAGAGTTAAGTATGTATTCCGCGTTTACAGCGTTTACAGACTCAAATTAAACAATTGGAATTGGCAGAGTATTAAAGCAACATATGCACGAATGCTGAGGCAACCAATTATAATTTAAAAAAAAAAATAAGCGTCGTTGAGAAAGCAAATGTGAAGTACGTATTTGGTGGAGGGAGGCGTTTATATAATAATAATATTATAATGATCCCGCGGACTGCAAGAAATAAACATATAATTGACTGGCCAAGCCTCAAATAAACTTCAATTAATTGAGTTGTGGCCCGGAGATCAGAAGGTATCTCACGTTTCGATGTTTGGTAGTCTAAATTACAGATAACCAGACCCTATCAGATCTGCACGAGTTCTGCCATTTCTCTTCCTGTGACCAGAGACCGCGTAGTGAATAGTGTTGTAAAACACTACAGTTTCAACGTCTTTTTCTTCTTCAAATTTTCATTCATTTTAACCAAAATAAGGGGGGATGTTGAAAAGAAATAAAGCAATCTTTGTTTGAGGTAATACCGAAATTCGTTTATTAATATAAATTAATTGTGTGAACTCATCACTTATTTATTTCATTTCAACATCGATCCGTCCTTATTGAAAAACTCTATATAAAAGTGTAGTTACGTTCTTGATCCTTTAAACTAACCAAATTAAATTTGTTTCAAGTAATTACAATGTCTTCTTTCGAAGATTAATGTACATGGATCACGGCATGTTTAGTTATCTATAAATATCCTCTTCATACTTTTTCTATTAATCATTAAATAAAACTTTTGAAACCATGCACACAAAAATTATCACCATCCTATTATTAGTACGAAATAGAAAACTCAGAATCAATAGCTGAGCAAATTATCGTCATAGAGTAAAACGCTTTCAATAAATTGGATCATAATTTCGAACCACAGTGACGTGCTCTTGTGAGCCTTTCGAGGCTGTTTGTGGTAGTTCCATTCGCAAATGAAATGTTACAATGGGAATCTACTTTATTGCGGCATTTCGGGGGAAAAAAGCTCATTGTGACGTTTCTATTGGGAAGAATGCGTGCTATAATCGTGCATTCCAATTGGAAATGGAAGTCAATGGGGAAGACATAAATAATCGCAACAAATTTATTACAGAGCAAGGGAATTATCCATCAAAGAAAACGCGAGGATCACCCTTTCAAAAGCACTGGAGATGACGCGACCCAAAATTTGTTGTATTATACGTACGGAAAATTTACAATTCCAATACTCTATCAATGAAAATGTACTAACTGTACATTTGTTGTAACAAATGAGCAGTACAAATATGACTAAATTTATTTTATAACATAAAACAAATACTTCAATTTGGATTATTTTATTGATCTGTACCCTCAATGAAAGAAACATTTGAAACGTAAAATTAATATAGACTTTAAGTTTCAAAAAAGTATTCACATTATCAATGATTACTTTTGAAGCCATAAACGCCATATTCATTTACTAAGCCACATGACCATTCATTTTTCGAAAAAAATGTAAATAATAAAATGACTAATGTGAAAATTGAATGTGTTTTGTTGATAGCCGGTTCTATAAGATGTTTTGTGTATATAATGCAAAATATATTAATTTAAAAAATTGATACATCTCAAAATTAATAAAAAGAATTAAAAGCGTATATTTGTGGCTCTGGTCTATAATGAAAAATTTTCGTGAATGTATTTGTTTAAAGATAAAACACGATCCTTCAAAATAATCCCCATATTGTTTTATAATCATGGTGCTATAGGAGAATGCTGAAAATCAGATGGGTTGATAGAATCACTAACGAGGAAGTTCTAAACAGAATAGAGGAAGATTAAAAATATGGAGGACGTCGACCAAGAGAAGGGATAGATTAACAGGGTACGTTTTATGACATGAGGGTCTCGTAAAATTAGCATTAGAGGGAAGTGTGTAGGGTAAGAACAGAAGAAGGTGACCAAGGATGAGATCCGCTAAGCAGATTAGGGATGATGTGGAATGTGCTTGCGCAAGATAGGGTTATCATGGAGGGTTGCATCAGACCATTCTCAGGACTGAATACCACAACAACTACACACAATAGAATTTACCTTCATGGTGTGAAAATTTTCATTTCTTTAATGTTGAATGTAATTATTATTTGAGATAATAAAGTCTGACATTGTATACAAAATGTGATGCACATGTTATCAAATACAGAACACCGTGTTTTCGAATGAAAATAACACAACAAAGTTCTATGTTATACAGTGCTATATGTCAGTTGTCCCTGAACGTTGTGTTGCAGCTGTCCGGAGACGCTTCCTCCTGTTCAGAGGCGGCGGCGGCGGAGGCTCCTAAGCGACGCGGTCGCGGCGTCACCTACGCGTGGCGACATCTGCACGCGTTCGGTGACGCCCACACGTCATGGCGAGAGCGTCTCTACAAGAGCAAGGACGATAGCAACCGTGCGCCACACTTGCTCAAGGATGGTGAGTTGCCATTACAGGAAAAGCTATCAAAACGGAAGTTACATAATCATATTGGGTCTTCATAAATCAAAAGTATCTACTGTGTGAAACTTTGATACTTGAATTTATACAGTAACATGTTAAAAGATGTGCTATCCCGATTTAAGTTCTAGTTCTGGTGTACAATAAAGTATTTTAAATATAAGTTTCTTTATGTCTTCACTTTAAGTAACAACACCTCGGATAGAATATAATATAAGCGTTCATCCGGTGTTTCATTAAGTGATTTTAAAGGGAAATTTTAAAAAAAAGTATAAAGAAAACCAGTAGAGCAAAGTAGGTGACCACTAAGTTGCAGAAAGCCGACCACGCTCCTTTCCCTCGACAGTGTTGACCCGAGTAGGTGTCTCTCTCTGTCCTTTACTTGCTGATGTGCCTATTCTATGAACTTTGGTCTTTATTCTATGAAGGTAGTCAGATGTTCGAATGTTGGTTCCTTAATCCTCAGAATATTTGACCTTTAGTAGTGTTAGCAAAAATTCTTTTCTTCTTTACTGAACTTGAAAGACTTGCAAATGGAGGTGATATGGATTCAGAATGTTAGCAAAGGACAGATCATGAAAGTGAAAGAGACCATGATTGCGTCTATCGCTTGTAGAAAAACTACGTAAAAACGAAATGGAGGTACCAGAAAAATTTGATGCCAAAGAAAGAACGACGTCCGCAGACAAGAATTTTTTGTTTCACAAAATCGATCTATTTGTTATCGTATGTACCGAAAAACAAAAACAAAGCAGTGTTAATATTATCAACAATGCACCACGATATCATTTAAGTGTATTTTAACTTTTCCGCCTTGTTAATTCCATTTTGTTGTAATATTCAGTCCGTTAAAATAAATATACTACTTTGGGGCCTCACAGGCCCCACGCGACTACTTACGGATTAAACTCCTTTCTCTTTGATACTACTTTCAACCTCCACTCGCCTTTCAATTCTGTATACGTCGGCAGGTTTTAATGTAATATCAAGTTAAATTGAATCAAATAACAAAGTTAACAAAAGTATTTACTCTGATTTTAATTCAAGCTAGAGTTACAGTCTCACCTCTTCATTTCAGATTCAACCGTGGATGTAAATGCCCCAATAGGCCTGTCAAGGATTAAGTAATTTAATAGTTTACCTGTAGTGCATCCGCCATCTTCATGCTGCATGGCTGTATCAATAATAATGGTCGTATGTGATAATTGCACTATGAAGAACGATAGTCTTCTCAGTTCCACTGCTGTGCGAAAGTCTCAATGTTACCGACTCCTTCGGTCGACCTGCCTGCACCAGAAAATGTTATTGGACCAGGCTTCTATAAAATGTTTAATTTCTGGTGTCATATCGTCATCACTAAGAAACCTCGTATCGGTGTGTTTAGTACTTACACTCAAATTGCGAAGATTATTTTTCCGACAAACTGGTGCTGTTCACAACCGCATTCCTCTTTGCAAAATTCACAACCCATCTTAATATTTGTAATGAAATTAAATATACATTAAATAATTATAAAAACATAAAATATAGACATCAATTGATGCAACAAACACCATATAGTAAGTACTCCACTGCCAACAAATTTTAAGTATTGCATGTATTTATTTAATCTACAAATTGGCAGATGCCTGGTGGCAGATACACAGAACTTAAACAATACTTAATAATTTGGTCGTAAGGACCATATTTAACCTGTAATTAACGATAAAATTATATTATTTCAATATACACATAATACGCTAATATACATGGAATCATATTATTAGAAAATAAATTTTGAAAAATGAATAATATTGTTTTTGCCTGAATAAACAAACACTGGAAATATATTTCACGTTGGTATACTGTTAATAGATTTCGAAGCACTGATCTCTTTATTTCAATGAATTACACTACACTAAAATTAGATTAAGTCTAAATTTTCTTTCCATTAGAGGAAGTACACCAAACAGTCCTGCAGGCATATTGTTCCCATTCATTAATTGTCTTATTTAGGAATGAGTATTTTCCAACATCTGTTTTTCAGTGCCTTCCCTTTAATTTAAACAAGTGATTACTTCTCCCGTACCGAGTTGATTCTTTCATTATATCTTGGATTCCCTGCCAAGGTTTATGAGCTGCAAAGGCTCTGTAGAAAATGTGTAGCCTAGCTCTTTAACAAATAATTGAGTTTTTGTAATCCACTGAAGGAAGAACAGTACAAATAAAGTAAAGATACAATTGAACACACTTCAAGCTAATGTAATAAAAAATTGTACGTCCAGAAAACTCCACAGCAATCAGGAATCACTCATCAACAAGAATTTAATTCCGCTATAAAGAAACCAAAATTGTTTCCCCAGGTAGAATTGGAAAGAAGTTTTTCCCCACCTCTCCAGAAGTTTAAATGTCACGAGGAAACAACAACACAACAGTAACAAACTTTGCTACTTTACTCACAATATTATTGGCTATTAACAATTAATATACTTTTTAAATTTGTATGAAAGTATTTTGGTATAAAATAGCCAATAAAATGTAAATAAAATCGTTCCAATCACTAATTCTATCAAAATCAGTACTTTACCCTCGTTGTTTCTCTATAAGTCATTGATCAATTTAGATTTGGATATTTGTGAATAATTTTAACTTCTATCCAGACCTTGTCCAGACCTGAGTATGCTCTGAACATATCGTAAAACCTAACCTTGTTATTTTCTCCAATTCTTAGTTCGTTCTTTGCAATACTTTTTTGTATTCAAATTTTTTTTAGGTTCGCTCCTGATCCTATTTAATAATTTACGATTTGGTGCTCAGTTATTTCGTGTAAATGAGGTTCTCTGTCTGTGAATGACTTTGATTGATGTTCGGTCTGCCAGTGAGTGGCGTGGCGCTGCCGGGAGAGCTGCTGGGCGTGTTGGGGCCAAGCGGCGCAGGGAAAACGACGCTGCTCAACGCGCTCATGTTCCGGGCGCCGGCGTCGGGCTGCCGCGAGCTCAACGGCTGCACCGCGAGCGGCTCCAGGATCGCCTCACTTTCGGCCTACGTGCAGCAAGACGATCTCTTTGTTGGTGCCCTTACTGTGCGTGAGCATCTCGTCTTCCACGTGAGTTCCAACATTATATTCGCCGTGTCGACGTTTTGTGTTAACCAGTTTAAAAGAGCTGACAGCGGACAAATAGTCGTCTACAGGAATATCTCTAAAAAAATAAGTGCCTCATTTGTTCTAAACCATTATGTCTAGACTCAAATGCAGTGCCGTAATTATTACTCATGTTCCACTTTGAAGAAATTATGTTTACTGGAATACCGCTTTCATAATCTGCCGTCAAAGATTCTAAATTGGCCTCAGAAGCAGAGGAAAAGTGTCCATCATCCTGAATCTTCCAGACATTTCAGTATACTGGTTTGCTTCAATAATATCAAAAAATGTGCCGACCGGCGATAAGCAAATTTGTTCAAAATCAACTTTACCTCGTGAAAGGCTTTGGAATTTTTTATCACTTGAGAGAACTTTGGAGGGAAAGAGGCTCGTAGGTTGATTTTTCTGTCAGGTGTTTTTGAGAAGTGGAGTAATACACCGCCTCACAGAAAACTCCTCCCACATCGTGAGACAAGCACCCAGTAACCCCACATACCTGATGCTAGTTTTCTAGGATATGCCCTACATCACGTTCAGATGAATACCGGGTAGGATCCTTAAACTATAGTCTGATGGTCATATTCAACTCTCGACTATTTTCATGTCCATTCCGCATCAAATTCCCTTCCTATGCTATTTAAGGGAAGTTACCAGTTATTAGATTACCCTTCGTACCCTGTAAAAAAAATACATGACTAAGAGAAACGGGGAAGAGTCCAAGTCCAACTGCTAAAGGAGAAATTGACTTCGAAAACTGGACTCAAAGAAAGGGAGGAAGCCGTCTTCTGTTTTCCTGAAGGCCGTATATATTCTACTAAAGGTTTAGTATGCAAACGCTGTATTTATCCAGAAGCGGTATTTTGTGTTAAAATTATCTCGTACGTCGAATATAAAAAAGTAATAATTAATTTTTCAAGAAATGTTTGCTTGTAATTTAAATTAATATGCCAATTAATTCATATTTTTATACAATTTAGTGATTTCATGTATACAAAAAAAACGCCACAACTGCTATTGAAATATTAAAAACCCGAGGATTTACAATGGATACATTATCCATTTCACTAATTTGTCAGCTAAATCCATCAGGACGTTGGTTGAGTGCCTTGGAAGGGTTCATATAAATACAGGATGAGCAGATTTTACCGACAGAGCAGACAGAATTCTAAAGTCGACCATTAGTAAACGCTTCCATATGCCTATATTGAGCAGTGTAAAAACGATTGGATGGTGTGACGTAACAAGATGAGTTGGATTTACTATCTGTCCAAAAATTTGTACTTGAATTATAATTACGAATACAATACGTGTATTTTGCTTAGCATTTACTACAATATTAGCCATTTCAGTACGAGGTCTTTCCAGGTTAATGGCATGTATAAATTCCTCTCGGGTTTTCAACCGGGTCAAAGATTTTAACAGTGACGTTTCGCTTGCACTGCCATCACTGAAGTGTCAAATTTGGTAAGTGTAAGCTTTTATATAGTCTGAGGCAAGTCTGTGCAAGCACAGATCGCCTGTGATTGGCTAGATGTGGACGCGGGAGCGAGGGCGTTTCCCATTGGTCCACTTGCTTAATCATGCTCTAGTCTCCCGTGGCTGCGGAACCCATTGTTTCACCGGAGGAACGCGCGGCTGTCATGGGACCCCAGATGCAACGGTGAAGGGCCGCGTGACCGCAGTCACGGGAGACTAGAGCATGAAAAAGCAAGTGGACCAATGGGAAACGCCCTCGCTCCCGCGTCAACATCTAGCCAATCACAGGCTGGACTATATAAATGGTTACACTTACCGAATTTGACACTTCAGTCTGAAGATGATGGCAGAGCAAGCCATCGAAACGTCACTGTTAAAATATTTGACTCGGTTGGAAACCCGAGATTTTTCATTTAATATTTTTTCTAGTTTTGTTGTGATGAATTGATAAATAATAAATATTTATTTGTACCTTCCTTAGGTTTTTACCCTGTGGAGCAATATTGATAAGTCTCGTGTTAACCAGAAAACACTACAAAATATATTACTAGCCAAATAGTACTAAGTGTATGAGGTAAGAGAAGGAGAGGAAGGCCATGGATGAAATATGCTGAGCGAATTAGGGAGATAGAGTTACATAAGACCAGTCTATTTTTGGGGCTGATTTCGTTTACACCATTTTGTTTCAATTTTATTTGTTTACGAATTATAAATTATTTTATATGACTAATGATGAGAGGAGTCTTATGGTGTTCTTTTTTTGCAGATTTTGCAAAATATTCTGAACAGACTTGGTATTGCTTCTTCATCCACTTTACCACTTTTTTTATTTAATTTTTTTACGTCGCCTCAACTTTGAAGTCATTGGCGGCCAACAAAAATTACATTAGCACATAAAAACAGAACGTAGTATTGAGATAAATATCTTACAAAAGGTTTACAGTTAAGTTAAATGTTATCATAAACATTGATAACTTTTAAAAATTCTAAAGTTCTTTTAATTGCTTCATCCAATTGCTTCAGGTCCATACGATCCGATAATATATCACCTCTGCTTGTGGAAGAAGATGTGGTCCACGGTTATGTTGCTCAGATCTGTCTGCGGCCTGTCACATTTTGTTTACATAAGCATTAAATGATTCAACTGTGAAAAAATTTCACACAGAGATATTTGTAACTGCCGGGTGTAGTGAACGGCGGTTGTTCTTGTTTTTTGTTTTGGTGTCAGCCTTGTGGGTCGGCCTGGTAATTCAAGTTCTGCTGGCACACAATTTTCACGTAATGTAAACAAGTCGTGCTTATTAATGGATCACGAAATTTTTTATTTTTAACAAATGATAATATATCAGCTTAATGTTATGTTAAACCAGCTTGAAACACAGGTGTGTAATATTAACGCATGTTTTTTTAAAATGATGCCTCGATGCTCTGACATTATAATACATATAAAAAATAATTTTTTCGTATTTGTTTCTTTCTTATTTTCTGTATATGAATATGGATCTTTAAAACGGAAACCTTATGTCGGCAATTTACAATAAACGTAGTGACTTTAAAAATCTGTTCATGACTACGATTTCAACGTATATACTAAAACCAGGAGAGCTAGGCTATATTAACTTTTATTATTATACCAGTTATTTATTTTTGTCATTAATATTACTTATTCTGGATGAGCAAAAAAGAATATTTCTGATAACAAAAAAAAATAATTAAAAAACGTTAATCACATAAATGTGAAATTTCCGACAAGCCCTAATTTTGTCCCAATCTTTTCCATCCAAATAAACATTGAAGCATGAGTCAATTGTTTATTGAATAGTATCTGTGAATACCACCATTTGTTATCTGGTTACATGCAACGAAATCGCCCTTTCCTGTTCAAAGTGAGTTTCGGGCGGTGTTATGAACGCGTTCCTCCAGACGTGAAGAAAAAAAGTTCAAAGGAACTGCAAGGTCGATTTCCTTCCAAGACGTCGCAGGTCCACATGTGGACCACGTCTTTCGTTGATGTCAAATCAACGTGCTTACCAATAAAGGAAAATATTTATCTCAGACGCCTGCAAATCGTTCGTGTTTTTATAACTCACTAATTCCCAGATACTTTGCGAAGTTTCAATTGAAATACTTGACAGAATATCAACATATTTTTTTAAATTTAATTTATCCATGCTGTGGTATGACAGTAAACAGAGTTTGAACTCTTGTGTAGGAGACGTTATGTGCATTTTTACCTAAAGGATGTTTACTTATACAGGAAATAACTTGTTTCATTATTGCGTAATTATTTTTGGTTATTTTATACTTAAATTTTTACAGGCATTGCTGAGGATGGATGAAAATATTCCGTACAAGCAAAGAATGCGGCGTGTAGATGAAGTTATATCAGAGGTAAGTTTAGACATATGTGAAGCTAACTGATGAAAAATTAATTTCTTAGGTTAAAAATAATATCTAGATAATACAGCTTAATTTTCTAAAGATAAATGAAAACGACGTACACACATAATGCAAGTTTCATTTAGTTTTTACTACGTATCATCCTTGCATTTGGGACTACACTTGGTTTTTAAGAGTAAAATATTAGAACATTTAAAGTAACATTATTTTTTGGAAAATAAGTTATACATACAATAAATTGTTGCTATCTATTCTTAAATAAAATTTAACTTGTTACTGTCCATGGATAGAACTGAATTTTATTTCGTGTAAAGATTAATCTTTAAATAGATTCTTCAATATTGTAACTAATATAATTTATTTTGCAGTAAAAACATGAAAAAAATTAAATAAACAGTTTATCAGACATTTAAATATACATTAAATTATCTAAAACAACCGTTTATCAGTTTTTATTTGATTAAATATTGAAATATACTACGTTTCATCTCTCATATGAGACTTCTTCAGGTATACTATAATGAAAATTACAATGGATTACATGAGGTAATATGTTCTAAAACTTTGCCAAGGAGAAAAAAATGTGGTATTCAGAAATACTCTCTTCTCTCGCACGTGGAGTGTGACCTTAATTAAAATATTGTCCAAGATGGTCTATGATAAAAGCAATAATTAAAATTGTGTTACTATTTACACCCTTCAATATCGAACTGCTGATTGCTGCAAATATTCGTATCCGACTGATGCCTCGGTATACAGGTTGACCACGGCAGACTTGAACAAGTGGTCAGTGAAATTCAAGTTCATAAAATATTCAGGAACGAGTTCACCTGAATAGCAGAAGTGCCGCTTCCCAAGAAATCGCCTGAGTCGTCACAATCGTGGGCGTTGAAGTCAGGTCCCTGGGGAATCCGACTAGATTCAAGATTATGCCCCTCGGAGTTCTCGATGGGAGCTAGGCGTAGTCTCTGGTCCTGGTATGGCGCTATAGCAGACACGCGGTGATTAGCGCTAAACTTGGCTAGCAAAAGCCGACTGGTGGACCTCGCTCGGACAAAGTACAGACATCGTGAAATTGATCTAAGTCGCACTCAGATTCCTCATTGGCAAATTTCTGGAACGCAGCGACAAACGTCTTTCTCCTCTGGCGCTTCGAGACGAAGTGTTATTTCCTAGTCAGAGAAGTGAGCTCCTAGGATGAAAAATAATGGAGGGTAAAAATGTAGAGGGGATGATTAAATTTCTAAAAAGGCAAATTCTAAGAGAATTGAACTAATTCAAATTTAATTGAATTAGTGACTTATGAAATAGTTTATTACGTCGATTAGTATAAAAAGATGGCTAAATAATTAAAATAACTTAGTTTTTGTGGTATTCAGTCCTCAGACTGGTCTGATGGAACCCTCCATGCTATCCTATATTACGCAAGCCTTTTCATTTATTCATAACTAGCACTTCCCACAACAACCCAAATCCGCTTAGAGTATTCCATACTTTGCCTCCCTCTTTTGTTCTTACCCCACACACTTCTCTTAATGCTAATTTTACAAGATACTCATGTCTTAAAACGTGGTCTATTAACAACGTCAAGAAAGAATAAATTGAGGGTGCTGTAATCGCAGCCCATGTTGAAATAATCTGGATATATCTCATTAATTTTAGATCAACTGAGTAGAAAACTAATCAAAGCTCATTCTTGAGATAGAGAAGTCCACAATGTGAAAAATATAAAGATGCCATTGTTTAAGTTATTTATCAATAGGGCCATCCGTTTATCGCGACAATTATATGGACGGAAAAGGATAAAAACAATGAGAAGAGAAATATTCGGGATAAAAATGCAATAAACACGAAAAAATTGGAAAAATTAGAAGAATATTTATATTTTTTTTAGAAAATAAATTGAGAAATAAAATATTGAAAATAGAGGGTAATTTCAGAAAATTATCGATATAAATTCGATTATTAATGAAGAAATTATATTCTTGGGTCAAGAAAAGATAGGAAAAATTGCTAAAGAAATATATGACGCAATGGCGATCACTGGTCTGTCAGATTAATATATTTAAAGTAGACGTTAACTGTGCTATTATTTAGGCTATTTATTCTTTAAATGTCTTAATTACTGTGTCTCATATACTCTAAAGCTATTTCTTGAAATCTTAAATATATTGGAAATTATAGAAACCAATTTACTTAAACGTTCACTAGATCTATCCGCAAGAAATAATTTTTGAGTTTTGCGTCATATACAAAATGTACTGTAAACTATTTTTGCAGATACTTATTGTGTGTTCCACTTTACACTTTCCGTTGGGGTTACTATTCTATAGTAAGTTTAATAAACTTTTATTTCAGTAAAATTTATGCCATAAACTTAAGCAAGTCAGTGTTAACGAGTTTCATCGTGCGTCCAAGTTTATAAATTGAATAATCTGCCTCTGTCTGAGATGACGGACGACAAACTCTCGTGGTGTTAGAGAAATCTGCATAACTAAGTTTTTAACGTAAGCTTCAACAATAAATAAAAGTAATTTTTAAATGGTTTTATATGAGCAGTATAATCGCATACTATTAAAGATGGGAAGAGGAATGTGAGTGTTGAATAAGTGTGTAAAAAGAAGACAAGAAGTAATGAGTACAAATGTTACTACTGCAGAAAAAGTTTTTCCGGGAGGAAGAATAATTGATTAATGTCTCTTGTTTCTTAGATTGTTTTCGGAGTGAAAGTTGGGCGAAACATATCGTAGTCTAAACTTGAACATTAAGGACAGATTCCGACAAACTTTTCAAACGGGAACGTTTATCTTCTTACGATATTTTATGTATTCCTGCACTATTGAATCCTGTAACCTTTTTAATTCTCTCCGGTTCAGCATAGATATGAACAGGCAAAATATTCTAGTATCACCTCTAAACTTCAACTTTTGTATTCCTGAGCGTTATTGTATTGTGGTTACGATATTTCTCGCTCTTTCCATGAGAGCCAATAAAGCAATTTGATTTTATATATTAGAAATATTTATCAAAAAAATCAATTAATTTTTAGCATAAATACTATGACCCAAGAATCCTTTAGGCTACAATAACGAAAATAGCATTTAAAGAACAGTTCGAAACATTTAAAACAACGGAGAAAAGGGCGATAATATATCAGAGGCAGTCTTTTAACAAGTGAAATAATTATTCTATATCCGTAGTATGGTTAGCAAGTCAATGTTACAAACTAACGTTTCCTTCACGTTAGCCTTCATTTTGGTGCTAACGTGGAACTGCCCTTTGTCTCCCATTTTGAAGTAAAGAGAAAATAAATAATCTAAAAAGACGCCTATTACGTACATAATTAGATTTGTCAATCCTACTAATGTTATGAAATGTCGTACATTGTCGAGAGGACTGAAAGACTTTTATGTTGAAAAATAACAGGGTTTCTAATAAAACTGCACGTATATTTTGTTAATTAAGTTTCCCATCTGCTTTATTATATTTCCATTAATTTAACATATTATGTAATGAGAAGTTTCATATTAATGAAAACGGAATTAGGAAATAACTCCGCATAAAAGTTGGCTTGTTGCCAACGTTGGCGTTGCAAATGTTTTGCTGCTAATCAATAATCCTTCTCTGGCGAGTTATGACATTTCTTACGCTAAAGTTATTCATACAGGCTGTGCGCTACTAACAAAACACTTCTTTCCGTTTCTCATACAGGTTGAGATGTCCGATTATCTATACTTAACCAATTGGCAGGTAACTTTTCGTAAAAATTTGATTACGTGGATCCCGGTCTCAACTCGGACTCTCGTTGAACAGTTGCACAAAGTACTGATGTTTATTCATATGGCTTATTGAGCCGAAAGCTCCTGAGGGAAATATATATATATATATATATATATATATATATATATATATATATATATACGACGGACATTTAATTGTATAACATTACGTCAATAAAAGAAGACTGGAATTGGGCATCAAATACACAAAGTTTCTATGGTTGTCAGGTACCATTATAGAAACTGCAGCATGATACGAGAACTCAGAGGTAGAAATTTCTTACGGCCAATAATAAAATTAATTAACGAGAATCGACAAGTTAGCAAGTAGTGATCAGAAATATATGCTTACTGGAATCGGACACAGGCGATTATTAGAAGCACTGAATGTATTTTGGTGTAACAACGGGTTAGAATATTGACAGATAACTTGTCTTTCCCTGGAAAGAGAAATTTTGGGGAAAGGATTATGAAAATATATCATGCAAAGTCTAATTACTGGAATTCAGTAATGTAGTCACAAAAAGCGAGAAGAAACTTTGACCGTTAAACAGTCGGAGAAATTATTGGAAAAAGTAAATGGAAATGGGAATTCCAATGGGGATAATATATCTCCAGTATAACACTAAAATGGTGGTTATAAAATACAATAATAACATGAATAATAAATTGAGAACGACATACTAATTAATTTTAATGTTTTATGTAATGTGATTTATAATTAAGTTATCTAACAATATTAAAACACATTCCTGTCATCGCGAACATAAGAGATTTCACTCATCCAGTAATTATATTATTATAATAAATTTTGAAAATGTTTTTGAAAATTCGTTGCTTATTATGTAATTAAACTATAAACTAAATGGAATTCGAATTAAATTACTTTGTACTAGTGGGATAAATATTACTTGCACGTGTACTCCCCTCCCCCATTGACATATGGATTAGAGAAATTTAGAACGAAAAACTCATTTGTGAAACCATTAAAATTTATTACTATATAGAGAAAGTCAAGCTATCTCATGATGACCGATTACACGTGAATCATTTCAGTTTTAATACCCGAGGACAGCATATGAATCGTAAACACTAAAATTATTCTAACCTTATACATCAATATTTATTTTTAATAAAAACTGTCACCCTTTGGATGATGATTAATTGATATTAGATTCAAAGTCAGTTTGATTTATTATTGAAACTTTTTTAATGTAAAATGCTTATAATATTCTTTTATGATGGAGTACATTAAGATAGAAACTCAATTGTCTGAATCATATAATTTTTATTCGGTAATTTGACTTTTCATTATGATGGCTAAAAGTGGAAGGAATTTCTGGTACCGCACTACGAGGGTTATTCTACATAAAGGACGTTTCAGAATGTATTTCATCAACTTTCATATTTATTCAGCATAATAATATGTGAATGATTTTTACGCAATACTACATTGTAGTCGTAAATAATAAATGAGAACTATGTTATTATTGAAGCTGAATCTTATAATTATTCAGAGCATAAACTTCTGTTCATTGATGTATTACCGTTGAAACAGCGTTTATTATTTAAACTTGACTACATAACTTAGAGTAGAAAATAATAGTGTATTATTATTCTTATTGAAATTGTGTCGCCAAAGCTTCAATATTAATGTTATTTACTTATATTGATAAACATTACAAATTGTTATATAGATTATACATGGTGAGTTTAAATCTAACTGAAACATTTAACATTCTTTAAGGGACACGGGGACTGAAATTTGAAATTCCTGTAAATGAATTGCTACAGAGCTGAAAATTTAACTGTGTTTTATCACACACGTATAGCAATGTACCACATTTTGTTTTTGTAAACTTTTTTGTTGTTGAGATATTTAGAAAATTATTTTCAAAGTTTGCCATTTTAGTATGCTTTAAGTATTGTAATATATTTTTTAGGTTCCTTACATTAATATGTAGAGCTGAACATTGTTATCAATTATCAGTATTATTTCTGAAATTGAATAAAACTGTGGAGAGAAAATAGATTTTTACCGTTAATTAAAAATTTGGACTTTGAAACTTATTTCACCTAAACTACTTGAACACTTTGAAAAGTAATACTGGTATTATTTAAAAAAAAATTTATAACGGTCGCATCGACTGCCTGGTCATTAGCGACCACAGGGACAACTATTTACATATTATTATACAATTATATACACATTATTTACTATTATGAATTTTGAAGGTATTTGTATGTAGACTATGTACAAAAAAACATAAAAACAATTTCTTAATATTTGTGACGCATGGAAGATTTTTGGTACCAAAATTCATGAAACTGAGAAAAACACATTTTTCTTAAAAACAGTAATAATTTATTAATTTAGAATCAAAAATGTTAATTAAAATTGTTCTGCAGCATTGGTTACACCTTCCATCTTTTTTTCAGTTTACTGAATTTATAGGCATATTAATATAAAATAATTAGAAAATCTTTGTTTTCTTCAGATTTTGGCCAATATTTCAGTCCCCGTGTCCCTTAATGGCTTCTTTAACATTCATTATACGTTTTATCATGATTTTTTGTCTCAAGTAATAAAACAAGTTGTTAAAAACTCAACTTCTGAAATATTTATTATATTATAACTGTGAAATAGGCACACATGTTAAAAGATGAGAATGGAACAATTCTCTTATCGGGTGAATTCTCAAACCACCGAGCCATTTCGGTTCGACGTCAAGACCCTGTCTCCACCCGGTCGAGAGTTTTTCATTCTGATACTTTAAGTTCGGCTGAGCTTCAATCGAAACATTTCTTCTCTGTTTGAGCATAAATATTATTAATATTTCGCAACAGTTTAAACGTCAATTATGAAAAGATGACTATATTCTTTCTTTGATCAAAGCATACTTGGCAAAGAAATATAAATTTCAAGAAAAATGAATTTATACTGGCAAGAGGATATATTTCTTAAAATGACAAGAAGTAAGGAAAAAATAGTCGGGGTCTTGTAGGGTGATTTTTGCCTCAATGAAATCAAAGTCAGACTTTAAATAAATGCTGCAACTCACTGCCTCGCTCGTAGAATTTCGGCCTCCACGTTGAGTTCTCATATCCGTGGTTGGAGGAAAGTTGCGTCTTCAAAAGTCATCGCAGGCTAGTTTTCAAACCTCCGTCCCAAAACTCCATTTTTTATCTTTAATACTTGGCTTCACTAGCAATAAACTATTTTAAAGTTTAAATAATTTAATTCAAAAACAAATTTTTGCAATGACCATCACACATAGATGTCCAGCGGAGAAGTGTCCTTAGAGATGTTTTGTTCAAAGACTCCCAGAAAACCTTTTAATCGAGATCTGGAACCACTCCTCAAATAGAAATGTCTCTTTACTGTGGCTAGAGAAACGTCTTCTGTGGTACATCCCAACAATTGCGATAGGGATGATAACATGATGCCTCTTATTGGTTGCGGTTAAAAGTAATTATATGCGCTTAAGTTAATTGAATAACGACAATAAACTTCAAATGCTATGCATGTTCATTAGAATATATCAATTTATGTTACAGTTTTCATTACGTGACTGCCAACATTCTACGATTGGTATCCCTGGCCGTATCAGAGGAATTAGTGGCGGTGAAATGAAGAGGCTGTCATTTGCATCTGAGGTAAGAATATTCTTCATGAAACAAATACTATCTGTTTGTCTGGAAGTATTATAGCATTCAAAGGCCATTAAGTATAAATTTGTATTTATTTAAAAAAATTTACTCCAACAGTTATATATAGCCTATGTAACTTTATTATATCTACACATGAATGAAAATAGCGACAGTTGTTCATAAATCAAATAATAACTTAAAAATTAACACGATGATTTGTCCTTGATCGAAAATATCGTCAGTTATTGGATTTGGAGTATTGTGAAGAATTTTAATGCTTTTTCAAATTCTTGTATTAATTCCTGGTGGTGTTATACAAATAAAATGTTTGTAGAATTCTGGAGACATACTCTATATGTAATGCTTGCATTTATTTTTCTCATTACATTTCGCATATTGTTGTCCTAATGGTATGGATCCACATTAAGCCTGAAATATTTTGTTTCTCTTAATAATTTTTAAGAACTATTTTAATTAACGAGTGTTTACACAGAAAATAATCATATAAAAACCAATTGAAAACGATCTCTACTAATTTTCCTCAAAACGCGTTAATGCAAGCATAACGTTTGTAAAGAAGATTACTTTCAGGTTGACAATAAGAAAGTGGATCACGAGATAACGTATGTACTTTGACATGGAATCACTATTGATGAGATCAGTGAAGATGAAGATAAACAAAGTGTCAAAAGCTCATGTAGTCTAACTTATATAAATAAATATTATTGTGGAGTATTGTTTTAGTCGTATTGAACTTTGGTAATATGAAAGTTCAATACGACTAAATTTCCACGATGAATAGTTTCTCAGCGCGTCGGGACTTTTAACCATTTTTTTTCATCATTACTATTTTGCATTTAAATATAGTTTCATTCCCATTTATTACATGGATCAAAATAGGGAACTATATTGTAAATTTTGTGTTTCCTTCACTGCGTTGACATGTCATATTTTATTGAATTTATATATAAATATTTGCCTATGATGCAAATGTTTTCTTTTGCTTTTCAGTTCACTCACGCGCTTCCATAATATAAATCAATCGTATTATTTTCAGCACTAGAGTATTTTTGTTTTTCATTGACTATAATACGGAAATTGAATAAATACATCAGTGCCCGTTATAAATGAAATAGTTCTCTAATTTATAAATGCGGCTGGTGTTTTGAGCGTGATTTGTTATATATCCTTATATTTCTTATATTTTATTTATTCACAAATTCATTATTTATTTCAGAGATGAATTAAGCATAAATTGATTCATTTACATGTAATTATATATCATTCATACAGAGTTTACATTGAAAACTGTCGATTTATTAATCTGGTGGGCTCTCCGCCAGTTAATATCGTTTATAAATTCATAATTCGTTTGTTACTCATTTTATAGAGGAATATTTATGCATAAAAGGCTGTTACTGGCAATTTTTATACTACTAAATGACAATAACTGCTTGGTGGCAACTTCTTCTAACCCAAATAGAGCTACTGTTATACTTTCGCTCCTTTGTTGAACTATTTTATATTTTCATTGCTCTCGTTGCACTATCCCTCTCATTCCACGTACAATTCTACAATTTTCACCCATATAAGTTCACGCATACTGACTCACCTACTCATTATTCACTGTTTATTCCTTCATAACAGACACCAACCTTCGATCTCAAATTCTTCCAACCATATTCAATGAAATCTCTACATACTAGAGTCTGTCCCTTATCTTTAGACACTCTTTCAGGATTACATCGTTCGGAATCGCTCACATCACATTTCTCACGTCTCCGTCCCCTAATCCAGTACAATTTTTCACAGCTGACGTTATCACTAAATAAGTCCGTTTATTCCACCACCGAGATACCCTACTCTGTTTATTCAACCCGTTCAGGATCAGTATTACCGGACAAAATTACAATTATGCTGTCTTAGAATTTAATATACAAAGAAACTTTATTTTTCTCAACTCATAGCTTCATCAGAGTATATTACTATTTGTAGTGTATTTTGTACTACAATGGTTAATAATGACTACGATTTTAATAGTAAAACAGCGTGTAAACACACACATAACTTCCATGTTCATTCCTGGATTCGATCCCAGTAGGCAGCAACGCTGACCACCACACCACAGGAAGTCGGCAGTTAAATTTTTGATGTAGACTGAAATTAACGAATAAAAGTTTTTTCTTTGTGATTCAACTTGTGACGCAATTAATCCTATTGGAGTGTGACCATGTAATATACGCCAAAACAAATGAGTGAGATGTTAAATTTGGCGTTGCTCCAACATCGAATTTATCTAGTGTTTTCAATTAGTAGTTGAAATTCGTTACCTCTTTCCAGGTGATTTAAAATAGTAACCGATTGACATTTGAGATTAACTGGCCCTGTATTTTTGTTTCAATTACAATTTTTTCGTCCACTCATGAAACTGCTGCTGGACCAATCAAATCGTCCCCTGGCGTTTAATATTTAACATAATGCAATTATCATCTTTATTAATCGTGTTTTGCTACCAAAATATTCATTACAACTAACTTCTTCAGAACATGGCGTTTTTCTTCATGATAGATTGCGAATGTTTCGGGTATAGTCAAGTATTGGGTAATCTATGCCCATATTTCAAACGAAAAGCTTTCCACTCAGTTGCAAATTTCAAAAAGCAATTTATATCGTAAATTAATTTCACTCAAAGCCGTTGACTCAAGGGCGACTTTCTATGAGGCTTGTTCTTGTCAAGTATCCGCACTATTGTTTTATTCTATCTTTGAAATAGTCACGGATTGATAAAGTTCTGCTCGGAGCGTCGTATTTCTTGATTATGATACAGATGATCAGGTAGACACATTCTTCAACAATGACTTCATACAACAAACATTGGGCACATCATTTTCCATTGTCAAACAATTCCCAAAACAAATAACAATATTTTTTTGTGTATTAAGGGTAACGTTTAGTGGAATGAATCTGTAAAAGAGTTGATCAAAGCTACTTTTCAAAATGTTAACATCATTTCTAATATATATTTTTTGGTGTTTGATAGTTTTCTACTTTATTAATAACCGCGATCTGAGAGAAGTTGTCTACCAATGTTCCAATATATTCAATTGAAAATGCATTGTGTTGGTTACTTCATGGAAAAGTTTACTCACCTATAATAACCAAACGGGGAAAATAAAAAACTTTTTCAATGCACTGAATAGCATATGAAACAGTTATATAAGAGTAGATAAGATTTAAAATCCGCAATCAATTACTATGAAGCAGCTTTCCATTCGTTCAGATAGTCACGCCAAACTTAAATGCGTCATTTGCGTTACAAAATTTAAATCCGTGACGCTTTAATTTTTATGAAAATCGTCAATGTACATTGAATATTGTCCACTATTATCTTGTTGGATCGTCTACATAATCGTGAATAGTGGAAAAACAATCCGGGTAGCCATCGGACGGACGGTGACAAATCTGTTGAACCTATTGCGAAGAACTACTTAAACAGTCCTAAAAAGTCGATGACCATCACTAACGAGAAGAATTCTGTAGTTTTTACCGTTGTTCACGGATTAAAGTTGCAGTTATTTCACGTAAGTTACTCAACTGACAGAACCGAAGAATTTTATTTTTTCGTACAGATGCACCATGAGTTAGACACTAACGAAATATTCCTACATGTGTTTATTTCTTTTTATCTCCGTAATACTTGGATGAATAATTATCGTCATAGCTGTTTTGATAACGAATAGTTCTGAAGTGCAACCATCTGCCATTATAAAATTATAACGTCATTTACGATACCCAGGAACACGCCGTAGCAACGTTCCGGTAAAAGATTTGGAGACGGAACGCTGTTACGGTTTAAAATCCTCATCAAGAAAGAAAAATAACAATTACCTTTCATAAAAATTGGAATAAATATCAATACATAATGATTTCCCACTGAAATCTTCCTATATTTCCGTACAACATTGGATATTGAGGGGCGGGAGTTAGTAGTACTATCATTTTGTAAGATAAAGTATGTGACTTTCTGGTATTTTTATATTTCAGTTTATAAATTTGTGATTACTTACAACATAAAAGGAAATTATGATTATGAATCTTTTTCTTGAATTGAATAATTTGCATTCCGGTAAGACATTTTTTTATACTTTCACCCCTAACGATACCAAGTGTAAATCCAAGAAACTAGTTTAACATTTCGTAATTTTATTCAGTCTTAAAAATTAAATGTGCCTGAATTTATTAATTCAACAGTTCAGCAGAATTACGAAATTTTTCTCGCTTACTCACGAAGAAAACTATTTTTCTGGTCTCCCTCTTTCTTCTCGGACTATTTTTAATTTAATCGTCCACACACCTGTCCCACAATATGATTAATGACGCTCTGAATATTTGGCGACAGGTGCTTCAGCACATACACAGTCATTTACTTTTCTCTGCTATGGAAAAAATATTCTTGAACAATTGCGATATTCCGCCTAATACCCGCGACTCTGTGTCAACATATTTGTCAGCTCCAACGTTCGATTGTACTCGTATTATTCAGCAAGGCAGAGAGGGAATGGCCATACCTTCGGCGATGCCTCGTTCTCTCTCTGATTTTTCAGGTTCTCACGTGCCGAGGAACGTTATTCTTATTTAGGAGGTGTATGTTCCGGGGTCGCAGAGCTTGGGCATCTGGTGTGATCCTATTGGAACCATCAGCCAGCTTCATCTTAAAGTGGCCTAGGCTGTCTTTCGGAAGGGCGTGAGACAAACCTGATGCAGGTTTTATATGGTTTGCCAGTTGCATCTTGGTCAGCTGAATAACCAGATGGATGCCCAGGGGCTTTCCTTGTCTCTCAATTTCAAATCAATTTCCTATAGTATTAAAGGGGTTTGGCCAGTTTCTGGATCACCCTTATGCAGCCCGTTACCCAACAATGGTGTTATACACTCTAATAAGTAAGATGCCACTTTTCCCTGTTCTATTATACGATTTTGTAAGAGCAGATAGATAGTGGTGAATTTTTTTTTAGTTTATATACGTCATTTCATTATAGGTTCCTATGCACATTCCGATTTAGTAAGAGTGTATGTTCTAATTATCCAGTGTGCATGACCAATCTTAGACATTGATCCATTGAGTGGTCTTTGTTGAAACGTTTAAATACTCTATAAATTCTTTGCCTATTTCTAATGATGAATTCCCTAATAATGCAGGTGCTCACTGATCCGCCGCTGATGCTGTGCGACGAGCCGACGTCAGGGCTAGACTCATTCATGGCGCTGACGGCCGTCGCGACGTTGAAGGCGATGGCGCGCAAGGGCAAGACGGTCGTCGCAACGGTGCACCAACCGTCGTCGGAGCTTTTCACACTTTTCGATAAAGTCCTTCTCATTGCCGAAGGACGCGTCGCCTTCCTGGGAACAGCGAAACAAGCTCTCGATTTCTTCTCCAGGTTTGCTTCATAATCACATAGTAATGCATTCGTAGACGAAGATACTGTACGAGTAGTTGTCATCGTTTTTCAAGTGGTTTATGAAATATGGACACTATATTATTTCTAATTCATCTGTTCGTCCTTATGCTTGTTCTATACGTATAAAATTATATTCGCAAATACGTTTGTGATTTACGCAGCAAATATTGGATTATTTTCGTCCAATTAGTTTCTGCTGGGTTTGTGATGTTCACCTTTCTAAAATACTTCCAGTTACAGTTTAGAACTGCCCAATGGCGATCTGTGTATTATTTATTAATTAAAAACATACTTATCACAAAGTAAAGAGATATCTTCCCTTCTAGTCCAGAATGGCTTGCTCCACTCATATTTGACTTTCATGCCTCTTGCGTACCATATAAAATTACTGGCTGCACATAATTATATATCTGAATCTTCTTACAACTGTGCTGAGTACAAATGTTTTTTAATGTCTTGTATTAAGGTTTCAATTCTCTATATTAACTGTCCTACATTTTTCAGTTTTTGTGCAGCCGTTGATAATTCTGATTGGTCTACATACTGTTGTTTTAAATGGTCACAAATATTATTTTCTGAATAGCTTCATCCAGTGTAGTTGTGAACAATTGAGTGAACTAGTTTCCTTGTCTGATGACACATTGACTATTCCAGATTGAAGGTCATCTGCATATTAGCATGTCATGGTTTTATTTACTGTACTCAAATTAATTGAGAAGTACTACTACGTTTCAAAAGCTGAGACAGTTGTTTGTTACGGAATCAAATTTAGCGGCTTTCGATTCGTGGTGAGGTAGGATTAAGTTCCTGACCGACGGGATAGTTACATGCAATAAGATTAATGCGCTGTAGTGTGCATTGAAGCTGCTGGCAGGTTCATGAAGACCTGAATCTGAACGCACGTGACCGCGTGAATGTAGGAGAATTCGTCATCGTCAAAACCACAAAACTCGTCTTGAAATTGAATCAGATTTCTGGGATATAAATTTATACTAGAGCTTAAAAATAGATAAGACAAGTTAATGATTAGTGGCGCAACTGTGACATTCCGCAACCTTCTCGTCGGAACGTGACTTTCAGGTAATACAGCCATTAAAGAATGTCCCCGTTGTAGTGGTATATTATAAAAGTAATTTAGACTACTTATAACCAATTATACATCAAATTGAAAGTAACCTAAGCTAGTTTTTTAACACCTTCAGTTATGTAGCACACATACAACGTAAAATCCTATTCTTCCTAACTTGATATCCAGCCTGGAGTGGTGGAAGCTGTAGCCTCATAATTACTGTGTCACAACTCTAGAAAATCATTAGATGGTGCGGAACGAAGGCACTATTTTGCAATAAATTACTTATTTTAGCCTAGCAGCTTCAGCGCAAGAAAATTTTCCGTAAGCTTGTCGGGGCGCAGCACAGGAAAAGTTTAAATTTGGGAATTCTATTTGAATTTGTACAGACTTGTTAGGTTACGAAGGTAAGATTCTGAGAGACTGCATGATCTTCAAATAATTTTGGTCGTCCCATTCATTTCCTTTCACACAGACATCCGGCCCTTTCGAATTACCTGAAATTCCAGATTCTTAGCAAACTGCAACTTGACATTGCCAAACCGGACAGTTAAATAACAATTTGTACGTAAATTAACGTAAAAAACATCAGGTTTTTCTGAGCGATGGAGTTACTCGTTTAATGCTTCCTTTATTATATATTCCACAAATATTGACTACTTTTTACTGTGAGAGGCTAAAACGACTGAAATCGATCCTTAATTTGTTAATTTTGTCTGATGCCCATGGGTGTTTCCACAGTATGGGGGCAGTGTGTCCCGATAACTACAACCCCGCGGACTTCTTCATTCAGTTGCTGGCAGTGATCCCTGGCAGAGAAGACGAATGTCGACAGACTGCCGAACTCATCTGCGACTGCTTCGGAAACACTCCGGCCGCCAAGTCTTACTGCAAAGCACCTCCCTTTCTCAACGGAAACGTGAGTATAATTTACCTTCGAGATCACTTATCTAGGCTATTCGTTTATAACAATGAACTTTACACTACAAAAAGTTATTATTGATTAAAATATCCCATTATTCATAACTCTCAACAGAAAATAAAGCGTTAAAATCTATCAAACAATTTATGTTGTGAAGATGTTAAAAACAACGCCATCATATACTTAATTTTTCAAAACTTTTTTGATAAAATTCCTATAAGCTAATAAAGTCATACAATTTTACTTCATGTCTTCTGATTTTAATATATAATTATTGCGTTATTATAACTAGTAGCTAATCCAACAAATAACTCAAAATCTATTCCAATCATAATGTAATCATAATTAATCCGTGGCAGATTGTCAGGAACACTATTCAAACACGTGTTACTCTAATTAATATTATTTGATAGTTCATGAATTTATGAACGAAATTATAATGGCTCCTCAGTTTATTAAATTATTTGATACATTATTCCAAAGAACAAATTTTACAAGGATAATTACGTGATATATTATTAATAATACAACAATTCCAGAGTTTCCAATACTCCACAACCCGTAATATAAACTTTTAATTCCATTTACATAACGTGTAATTGGCAAGAATTTTAAAAACGCAAAAATATAAAATAAAATTGGCACAAATTCATAATACGAAATTATTTTTATTTTGTACGTAGTTTTGAAACAAGTATACATATTAATTTAAAACTGTTGTCTTGTGAGGCCGCCTCTGTGTTAACACGCACGACCTGGTAGTATTTTCTTTTGAAGCACATAGAAGTGTTAGTTCTGGAGAGTTCTGGGTTGTAAATGTAGGTGAAACGAAATAATAGGCATACGTTCTTCTTATTCCATTCATGAATTGTGCGCTACAGTCCACGATAGCACGAAACATAAGCTGTTTTAGTGGGTCTGATCTATTTTTAACTGCAGTCGTGCAGTTGAAATTTTCGAAATCGAAGGAAATTTATACTCAAATAATAATTCTTAAATTGATTCATGTGCTGTAGCAGATGAGCACATATGCATCAGCAGCGACAGTAACTGACAGGTATTTAATGTTATTTGATTAGGGGAGGATTTTTACCAAACACTGACATCTTTACTATGGTTTCCATACACAGTTTAACATTTATTATCTAATTAACAATATCATCAAAACAATTCTGCTGGCTTGATGCGAACTATATAAAATACTTTTGACGTCCCCAATACTCCCTGATTTGGTAAGACATAAAATTATATAACTTAAAATTTTACTTAAGAAAAGATGCAATTTTAATTTGCCTAAAAACAACACGAGGTCTGGACGTGTTAGAGAGCATAATGCAATTTTAACAATGATTAAATTTCACACCTTCTCTACATTACGGAACACGATGGCGGCTTGGCTGCTACAATTAAAAAAAACCTACATCTAACATGTCCACAGGATAACCAAAGATTACTTTCGCTCAGGCTCAGTAATTCTCTTATCTGCTTAACTCACTGATCACAACTGACTGACTGATTCACTAAAAACTCATGAAAATGTAAATTTGGATTAGTTTGTTTTGTGAATTGCCATATCTGGAACGTTTCAGTGGGTCCCCGTCCTACGTCATTTAAACAATAGTTGTGTCAGCCTATTTGCCTAAAAAATTACGCTAGCAATAATTTCGGATACTTTAGGTTAATTGGACACTTGTGATAAACTAATTAATTATATATTGAAAATTAAATTTTCTATATTTTGTGTTATTTGATTTTATTATCGGAATTTCAGAAAAGTTACTTTAGAAACTGAAATTGATTATGTCACTGCTGAAATCTTTGCTAAATAAACGGCTGAAAAATTATAACCTTTTAATTCCTGCTACTAATAACAAAGTATGGTCTAACAGGATTATAAAATTAAGTGCATAATTATTGGTATTACATCTTTAGAACTGAAGAAGACACTCGCAGAGCCTTGCAAAACCAGCATAATGGCGGCGAACGGTAGATCATATTTCTCTAATACTGATGTATGTTCGTCTGATCCTTTCAGGGTTCGTCTTCGTTATCGTGGCCAGGTCTGAGGCAGGAAAGGGCAGGTCCTTCGCCCTACAAGACTTCCTGGTGTGCTCAGTTTCGCGCCGTGCTGTGGCGCTCATGGATCAGCGTCTGCAAGGAGCCCGTGCTCATCCGAGTACGCATGCTGCAAACCATCGTAAGTGAAACATATATAGTAACAAGCAATACTTATTTTATGATTACTTAACAGATTTTGTGCTGGTGGAACTTGAAGTTTTTATGAGGTACAGTTCGTGAGATTCTACTCGTTTGCATGCGCAATAGGGAAAGGAGAAGGGGGGAATGTCGTTTGAGGAGGTGCTACCCGTTCAACAGGCCTGGTGAAACGCTACTATCATTCTTAACAACATTAATTGTCTTCATACGAACGGGATATGGAGATTGCGACGACTTCTTTTAACAGACGCTATACTTGTATTACGTTTTAAGGATGCGTTTCTTGACGTACAACATATCCTAAACTGACAGCAATATAATTCCTAACGGTAATATTTTCAGAATTGCTTTTACACTACTAACTCAACCAACGACAAAAGTGAGCTGATGGTTACCGCCACTACAGTATGGCTATCTAATTCTCCTGAACTGTACAGTACTAACGTTCGCGAATTGAATAATTAAGTTACTTTGAGAAAGATCATATATTAAGACTTTCTTTATCGAGTTTTCCATCAAATTTTGATGTTTTAAGAACGAAATGATTGGAGATGGTCTCATTACTGCCTCACCTCTGTTCTGTTGAATTTCCAGGTCGAAGGTCTGTCGGTACACCCTGACAGACAGTTAAACCTTGATCAATAAACAATAGATTCCTTAAGGTAGGCTTAAGTTTTAGAAATCTTCAGTAAGTTTAGCCGTGACACTTCTTAACCATCGCAGATACTTCCTGTAGTATCGTGCAACAGTGAATGGCCAATTATTACAATAATTCCTGTCAAAGGGTAAGCCTATTCTTCATACTGGACTCATGCTTACTTCTAATGTAATTGTTTCTTGCAATCCTTTAATTCGCATCTACTTCCGAGGTAAATAATTACATGGAATTTACAAATGGATTATACTTCTGAACTTGTGCACGATTTATTTGATGTTTCCAATACAATTTCATAGTTCATCAAATAGATTAATGTATTTTAAGAATAACAGTACATTTTCTTGCACTTCTTATTTAATTATATATTTAATTCTTGAAAGTATGTTTATCCGAAGATGGCGAGCCGTTTAGGAACCCACCAACCTGGATTGAGTTAATATATGCAGAATTGATGTATATGCTTCAGCATATTGAATTTAAGTGAGGCATGAGTAGGTTGAATTTGTTTATTTGGATCTAATTCATTCTTCTTGGGATGTTGGATGAGAACTGGACGTTTAACTTGTTTGTGACTAACCTGTGGGCTAGTTTGATAATCTTCTTTGAGATTTCTCACTGATGTTTTTTTCGTCTTATATAAGTTCAGTTTTCCTTCCCCAGCATTTTTCAACAAACTGAAGGAAAGTTCTCCATGCAAGGATAGTGACTACAGGATTAAAGCTTGCTGTCCGATAGTATCTCTAGACTTCATTCATAACGGAATTGAGGGGATAACATTTTCCTATTTGTCATTTAAAGAGAAACTTTGAGAACTATGAAATAAGATTGTATCACATAAATAAAAAATGAATGAAAAATTAAACTCTAATTTTATAATGCATATTAAATATTTAAATGTATGCATTAAAAGGTAGCGAAACATGTGCATCATAAAATCAAGAAATTAGACAATTGAAAAAGTTTTGAGAAAACACTTCAGTAAATATTAAGAAAAATATATTATGATTAAGAATTTTTGTTTACTAATCAGAAGTTGGATATACCCTCTATAAATACTATAGCAAGTGGCCAAATCTAATTTTTTACTAGAAATAGAAAGTTAGA
The DNA here is from genome assembly GCA_034510155.1 of Eucriotettix oculatus. Classification (NCBI taxonomy): domain Eukaryota; kingdom Metazoa; phylum Arthropoda; class Insecta; order Orthoptera; family Tetrigidae; genus Eucriotettix; species Eucriotettix oculatus. The sequence goes on along the minus strand of CM067376.1, from coordinate 132,222,430 downwards.
TAATGATTTACTATAAGGTAATAATGATTATAGGAGAAAAAGAATCGTCATGAAGTCATGCTGCAAGATAATCTTAAAACCATATCTTCAGTTCAGGGACAGTTACTACGTAATTTTAAAGTGGTTGAAAAAATCCTTAATAAAGAAGTAAGCTAGGATTATTAGACCTGGTTACGTAATGTTCGTTATTTATATTTTTAAGTTTCATTTTACGTGGTTATATATTTTTTTGTTACTGTACACTTCAACCGAAAAAGACAAATTATGTCCGCTGTCTAACACTGAACTATTTTCATTGTTTTATCATTTTCTAGAACATAAACAAGTAATAAAGTTAAAACCGGGAAACTTGTGAATTTAAGTTCGCAACTATCTCTGGAATGAGCACAGCTGCTGTTTGTAGTTAGTTGCGTCCTAACTTTAACTTGAGCCGTCCCAATTTGCTGAACCATATGACAAGCCATTTTAATATACGTATCAGTTTCAATAATTAAAACTCTCAGCTCGTAGTATATTTAAGTAGGTTGTTGGAGAGTTTTTAGATATGATGGCTATATTTCAGCTTATTATCACTTTCTGAGACAGTACAGACGACTATATCGCCTGGAAGTACCAGCGTGAAAATTTGAAACAGTCAGTATACTTGATGCGGTAATGGTAATGTTGCTCTTAAATGTTAAATTCCTTATTAAGTTGCCTGCGTTTTGCGTTAAATTTAATTAACATTGGACTTGATGCGTTTCACATCCTTCTTTCGTGAAACTTTAGGCCATTTCCATTTATACAGTTACACTCAAACCAGGAACATTCGTAGTTAAACATTGGAACAAACCTAATTAGTGAAGGAGTAACTGGGCTTCTCGATACGTACGGAGAACAGCAAAATAGCAGTCGTATTCACAGTATGAATACAATTCTGAAAGCATTATAATGTAATTTTCGCGTCAAGAACTTCTCTTTATAGCTGCGTGGGTAGAGGTTTCAATAAATAGGAACAGGTTTTATTTAATTTTAATTAGCATTCATACAAACGTTCAGCCGTACTAACATAGATGGAGAATATATTCCTGGGAATATAATTATTTCTGCATGCTTTCAGTATTAATAATACTTTTAATAAAATGTATGGCATAAAATAAAATAAAAACAATTTATGTAAAGCACACAGGAAAAGTAAGATATCCTTACTATCTTTCTGAAGTGTTAAGTCATTGCAAGTATAAACTATTTCGTTGTGGGATCTAATTAAATAAATTGTTGAGATGTGCTAGTTTTTGTTTGCGTTAGTACAGTTTTCTCATTTCGCAGTCGATTGTAACGTACAAATACATCTGCTCGGGCCTTGGCGGCGAAATGAAAACAAAGGAGAGAACAGTTAACACTTGGGCTATAAAGCTCAGACATATCGTCGCCGGTTTCAGAATTTCCCAATCTGTCTGAGAATTTGGCGACCGGGTGGAGTGTTTTCCCATAATGTAACAATGGATATTATTGGAGGATATCCATCCCTGTCATCTTGGTGATAGCTGTCGCAGAAGTGGGGAGGAAGTTTTAAAGAGGCAGGCAGAGACATTTTTGGTATCAGATTGGTGGAGAGAGATTGGTAGAAATTGAATTAGAGAGATTGGTAGTCGAGAGCGGTGAGATGAGAATTGGTCAGATGGTGCGAGAGCGGTGGAATTTTGAGATAGATTTTGGAGGAGATTGCTGGAGAGCGGTGACGATCTGAAGAAATGACGAGGAAGGGTGATGGAACGGGCACTAAGACGATTAGGTAAACTACTGTATCTGTAACTATTTGTAATTTTCTGTTTGCTGCCAGATCCGAGTAATTTAGTGTAATAAAGTGGCTGTTCTTTGAGAAGGCCCATAAATGCGACCCTGAGACTAGTCTTATAATTGTTTGAATTGTTGAAGTTTTATATAAATCATTTTTGTAAATATATCTGTAGTTTTTATTAGCGAAAGAAGTGCGGGCATAATAACTAAACATAAAAAATTGTAATTATTATTGTAAATATGTTCTATTCTATTAAAGTAAATTGTTCTATAGTTTTTATTATAAAAATATTATCATTTAATAATTTATTAAATTAATATCACACCATTTTATTGGTGATAACCACACGACAATTTTGTATTAACTTTTTTTAAATTAAAATACACTTGAAATGAAAATCACAAACTGAATATAAATTTACCATGTTTAAAAAGATAAAAAGGGAAAAATATCGAGCGGGTCCGTGAATCGAACGTAGGACATCCCGCTTACTTGTCTGTTCCTCTAACCAACTAAAGAAGTCCGACCCGATGTCTCATTCCTTCACTCTTCTAAATCTATAGTCGGCTCACCTACAATTTTACTAATCACATTCTTGACAAATTCAGCTGGGAAATCAGAAAACAATTGACATTGTATTAATTAATCAAAGGTGAAAGTATTTTAATTCTAGGAGAGAACTGATTCAATTGAAGTAATTCTTCTCTCTACGAATATTAATTTACATTTATCTTTAATCGGTCTTTAATTATGCGATTAAGATTGGTAATTTGTTTTACACAATCATGAGAAAGGATGAGAATGCATTGTATGGTTGTTTACCGCAGATCATTGTCCGGATGATTTGGTGGTCAAGAGCGAATTACCTTCTGCGTATCACGTAGACTGTATGACGTCGTGTTTCGAAAATGATAATGTTTTTATTATCGAGAGTGCATCGTGTAAGCCGATCCCTGGCTGCTCGATGGAAATTCCAAAACGTGCTGATACAACAGAAGCCATAGCCATTGAAAACATACTGTATACTTCATTATTGCTCACGAGCCTAAATAATTGAATAAAATATCAATATGATGTAAATAAATACCTGACCTTTGACTTTCAATTAAATAACATTTCCTGCAGTGATATTTAACGTAATTTTAAGTTCCTCAGTATAAATAGTTACGATATATCGAAGTAATAACCAGTTTATGTTTGAGATACTGGACAAAAAAAGGAGCTACCCCGTCAATCATGGACAATTACTGTACTTGAAACTGGAAGAAACGGAAAATTCTTCGGTTTCCTCGACACGAAATGTTTGTGTGTCTGATGTCTGCAGGCAGGATTGTTAGGTCGGGCGGAGTTATTCACTGATGGGATTTATTTCTCAATCTGTTGTAATATTTCTTGCTCTGTCTGGCAACATTGACCTTTGAAAATTTTTTAGGTAGATCAAAATCGACTTTATTTTTTAGTCTCTCTATATAAGTTTGCAAATGTAACGTCTTTCTGGGATGAAGAATACTTCGAATAACATATATTTAGTTATGCCGACTAATTGTAGTTTTAGGGTAGTCAGAAGGAGACTTGTAAACCATAATAAATGGCATGAACGTGGTCATGGAGAAAGAGGATTAATAAAACCATGGTAATCGACTGTAGTATGGGAAACAGTGTAATAACAAAGGGTGTAAGATTTGGAAGGATATTTTGAAGAAAGTTAAGGAATACTGTTCTTTGGGAAGCGTAATAACTAGGATTAGTAGAAGTATAGTAGTCATAAAGTGTAGGATAACACAGGCAACGAAGGCTTTAGCAAAAAAGAGGAATTTACTTACGGGTAATATAAGTATGAATATTAGGAAATGTTGCTAAAAATGTGCGTATGGAGCGTGTCGTTATATGAGTGCGAAACGTGGACGATAGGAGTTGTAGAAAGGAAAAGAATAGAAGCCTTTGAAATGTGGTGCTATAGGCGAATGCTGAAAATCAGATGGGTGATAGAACCACTAACGAGGAAGTTTTTAAAAAAATAGGGGAAGAGCGAACAATATGAGGAACGTTGAACAAGAGAAGGGATAGATTAATAGGCCTTGTTTTGACATGAGGGTCTTGCAAAATAAGCATTAGAGGGAAGTGTGTGGGGTTGGAAGAGAAGAGGGATGCTAAGGATGGAATACGCTTAGGAGATTAGGATGTGCGATGTAGTAGTTATGCGGAAATGAAAAGGTTAGCATGGAGGGTTGCATCAGACCTGTCTGAGGACTGAATACCACAACAAAAACATATTTAGTTTATGATATTGTTGACCACCCTACGAAAAATAATTATAATACTCTCCCTTTTCTACCAATCATTTCATAGATAAAAAAATAAAAATTCATTATTTATTCAGTCTTAATTATTCAAAAATTGTCTATATTAAATACTTGCTACAAATATGACACCAAAATTATATCAATTTATAATTAAATTTACATAATGAAACTAGTTTCCATATATTTACTTATTAAAAAAACTAATTGTATATCTATTAGTGCCGACCTCCTGTTATCTAGTGGCTATCGTCACTGCCTGACAACCCAGGGGCCCGGGTTTCGAATCCTGGCATATGCTTGGATGTTTGTTCCTTCTGAATCGCGAAGACCACGTGTCACACCAAATTCGGAATGTGTTATGCAAGATGACAGTGTGCAGACGACATTGTAGGCCCAGGTCCTCAATAGGCTGCAGAGCCAAAGAGCAAGATAGCCAATAAAATAATTCCTCGGTTTTCCGTGTTTCAAAAATAGGAAACCATTTGCTGTGGCCTATCACCTCGTATGATCCATTGGATTAACATGTGAATAAATTAATTCGTCTTGCCGTAGTTATTATTTCTTCAAAAATTAAGCATTATTTTCCAGTCCTGTCAGTTTACTACAGATAATGTAAAAGCGATATAATATATATTTTTAGAATATAGAATAAATGCTTTCAAAATGGCACTGAAATTACTTCACCTGGAAAGATTATGAAGGGGGAGTCTCGGTCGAGATTTTTCCAACTAGATACTTTAATTCAATTACATGACGCCTACTTCCGAGATGAAGCTGTTTATTCCCTTTAATTGAGCCAATTTTTTTATATTTCAAGGAACTCTGCCCATAATTTAATTAGTTATTAAAATCTAGTTATTAAGCACTAATTTGAACAATATAATATTCCTTTGCCAAAAAGGATTAATAACCGACACTATTTTTCTATTCCAGATGATCTCACTACTTATTGGAGTGATTTTCTTCAATCAACATTTGGACAGCGACGGAGTCATGAATATAAACGGCGCTCTCATTATATTTGTCACTAATATGACTTTTCAGAACGTTTTCGCTGTAATTACAGTTAAGTAAACAAAAATAACTAATCTAATTAATTTAACAATAGTATATTAATAATGTGCGACGTAAATCATAATTACATAAATGTTTGAATTGGTATAAAAATTAGTATTTGGGTGTCGTATACACTCGTGTTAAGTGTATTTAAAATCGGAGACAAGATAAATACCATAAAAAGTTTCGGCTTTCCTCAGGTTAACCTGATAGATTCAATTCACTAGGTGCTCAATTGTCGTAAAACAATCGCAAAAGTGATTAATAACATAGCGAGTCATATTTTATTTAATATTTTGTAAATACATTACAATTATGCGTTTAAAAAGAAGAGAAGGTTATTAGAGGGATTAAATATTTTTTAAATCTTGAGAATTCAATGAATGAAAAAAAATGAAATAGGATCAACTGGGATAAGCTATGCGAAATTACTTACTCAACTTTAGTTGTATTTATAAATTCAATTACTCAGTTACTTACAGTAGTATGTTTTAGTTTATGTTTTTTCCTACAGCGCTGTGTAAAATGTTTTATTGTTGTAAACTGAATTTATTTACTTTAGCTTGTAGACGAATCAATGTATTTTAGTTTCTGACGGGATTTAGTTAGACGTAAATTGATGAATTATACATTCTTCAGGTCTATAGTCATATTCTGTTTCTTTTACATCAGCTACTAGAATTTTATTGGGACCACTTGTGGGCATGTTTCCCATTTTTAATTTCAGATGTCTTGATAAGTCTGAAAGCTTATTCGGAATAAAATATTTAGAGGACTACAACCAGGTTTCTTCATCCTTTGAAACCATAATCAATGTAAAATATGACAAAATTCGCAGGAATATCTTTTATTGTATTAAATGTTTTAACAATTTTAGACACAGAAGTCTTAGTAAGAATTAAAATATTCGCTTTCATTAAATGAACTTATATGTTCTGCTTAATCAGTTATTATATTTAAAGTAGTTATTACTATCCTTTTTTAAATCTAACCATTCGTCAGCTAAATTTAAAATAAGTCGTAGAGACCACATATATTTAATTTAATATAGCTATGTTTCTAGATTTAGTTTAAGAACCGTGGTTTACTGTAGTTAAAGTTTAAGAAAACAGTTTGTCACAGGAAATAAGGAACTCAGAGACAAATTAAAAAGTTGTAATTATAAACACAGTTCAATCACTAAATATTTGTCGAATTTAATCCTATGATACTGTAAAAATACAACATCACTGGCTCAAGAACCCGTCCACAAAATATAATTATTTCGTAAGTCTTACACTTGAGGTACAATCGAAATACAACTAAAATCAAACAAAATAATCAATGTCTCAACAGTCTCTATGACTTTTTTTGACATAAGGATATATATATATATATATATATATATATATATATCATCTTGCTATTTGTCTCTTTTGCAGTTCAAAATTTTCTTTTAAGTTTCACTTTTATGTCAACCATTATTTTACAATACATAAACGGATGCCAGTTTCTAATTTTTCAACATATCATCTAACCATAATGGTCCATAATTGTGCTTTTCTTTCATTATTTGTAACATATCTTCTCTTTTATATCAGTACAGGTTTTCCGTCATTCTATGGCGCATCATAATTTACTCACTTATATCCTGAGTATGATAACGGTACATTTGGCAAATAATTTCAAATCCTAAAGAAATGTTATTATAAGACTCGTAATGTTACAAATAAGGTAAAGAGTGCGCGTTAGTAAATAACGCTGTTGAGTCATTATTTTGTAACGAGATAATAAAAGAAAGTTTTGTGTATTATATGTTTAGCGATATACATCATTGTCACCATAGCTCTAAGGAATGATTCAATTCTTTCCATGGTCTTCAGATTTAGATTTATTGTTGTTTCCGTTAATCCACGATTGAGGAAATGGGATACGTCATACGTTACAAAAAGCAAATAATTTTAAGAACAAAATAAGGTACTTATTAATAAGAAATAATCTTCAAATAAATGAATAAAATAAACTGTATATAGTCTAAAGCCATAAAAAACACTACACGCAAACAAGAGAGCACAAACACACACTGAGAAACACAACCACACGAAATGGATTTTTCACTACTTGGAGCTGCGCGACCAGGAATTTGGTCTTCCGTAGTAGCTCCAGGTAATACATGAAAAAACAAACAAACGAGCAGAAAAAGCTGTATAGAAAGTTAAAAGCTATTTAGTAGATGAGTTTACAACGAAATATATTCAAAAATTTTGCAGGAACCTTAATTTTAAAAATTTGGGGGAAGATTAAGAAAATCCTATGCATTTAATAGAACAGTTTTACTCTGATTCACGAAACTTTTGTAGTTATCGTTTTTAACCTCTGGAGGAAGGCTGTTGTACAACATTATCCCGGTATTGAGAATACTTTTCTGGTGGAGAGCAAGGCAGTGCTTGTCCGACCTTAGAGCTGAACGATTTCTGGTCGCGTATTCATGAAAGTCGTCATTCATTTAAAACAAATGTTCCGCTTTACAAACTTTAAGATTTCATGAATATATACGCTTGGTAAACTTGCAAACTTTTGAAGAAGGGTTTGCAACTCGATCTAGAATTCGTACTGGAAAGTATTCAATGGCACGCTTTTGAACTTAAATTTTTCATTGCGCCGAGAGCAGTTTCATCTATTAGAGGCGCCATAGCACATAACTGAATGAAAATGCGCGAAGTGAATCAGTTTTACGGACTTTTTTGCAATAGTGCTCTGAGAGAAAATAACAAGTTGAACTTAGTTTCCCAGCAATTAGATAATATGGTCATTCCACTTTATTTCATCATCAATCCGAAGGACCTGGAAAGGCGCATTAACGGGTCTAGCATCAGAACTAAACTGAACTAACTTAGTTTTATCTAGGTTGAGGGATAATATACTCACGTTAAACCAAACATATAGATCGACAGAGTGCTGTCTACTTTCTTAACCATATTATCGAAGTTTTTATCTGTAATAACTGTAAATGTGTCATCCGCGAAGGGAATCGATTTTTGAGGATATACGCTCCGTGAATGTCTTATGATTTGCAGTACCTGTAGTCACGCCATCGTCCATTTCACATAATTAATTACAGCGGAGTTTCTGCCCCGGCAGAATAAATAATTAATTTAAACAGTTTCTATTTCCCTTACTGGACGATAATTTGTTTCAAATGAATGATGAATTTCATGAATACGCGACCAAAAATCGTTCAGCTCTAAGGTCGGACAAGCATCGCGTTGCTCTCCACCAGAAAAATATTCTCAATACAAGGATAATGTTGTACAACAGCCTTCCTCCAGAGGTTAAAAACTGTTCTATTAAATGCATCGTCCCCCTACTTTTTAAAATTAAGGTTCCTGCAAAATTGTTGAATATGCTGCCTTGTAAAATCATCTACTACATAGCTTTTAACTTTCTATATCACCTTCCACTTAGACAACATTTATCTGAACGTATTTTGCGTAACGAATTACCATTGTGTTAAGCTCACTGTGCGGATTTATTGCAGGTCTTCTGCTCGGAACTAGCAGTTTTCAGAAGAGAGCACTTCAATGGAATGTACCGCACCGACGTGTACTTCCTGAGCAAGACGTTGGCGGAGGCGCCTGTGTTCGCGGTGATCCCCGTGCTCTTCACCGGCGTGGCTTACTACATGGTGGGCTTCAACCCGGACCCCTCCCGCTTCGCTATCACGGCGTTCGTAGCCATCCTCATCACGTGCGTTGCCACGTCCTTCGGTAACAAAACTTATTATATTACATCTCGTCCTAGTGCGAAGAAGGAGTACATATCACCTACCCACCCATTTTTGTTCCAGGTTACTTCGTATCCTGTATTAGCTCAAGCATTTCCGTCGCCATGTCCATGGCTGCACCGCTCATATTTCCCTTCCTGCTGTTCGGAGGCTTCTTCCTCAATGTGGGGTGAGTACAAACACGAATACTCCCATTGATGTTATATTGGTTTGAATCGTAATGGCAGTCGTACACCTATATCAAGTAATGTGCCTTGGTATAAATTATAACGTACACCGTGAGGTTGATGAGTTTCGAGACTGAACTAATTGAAGCATATAAAACTTACGATGAAGGTTTTAATATTTCAGGTATTATACGTAGTCTCCTCCCACTTGAGTACAACGCACAGAAAGTTTATATAGGGATTTGCATAAGGTGCGTTTCGATGTTGAAATGTAATAAAACAAACTGTGTGTGAGGTTGAAATAAATAGGGGAAATAATAATTATTTTAGTTCCATATTAATTTATTAATAAAGAGCTTTCATAATAAAAAAGAAAACAATTTAAGTCCTTAAGAAATTAGCATCAATATTACAATGTTGATCTTTTCAAACTTTAAGCCGGCAGTTCATTCATACTTAACATTTCTATATATATATATATATATATTAAAAAATTGATAGAAAGAAATTTCTTAAAACAAACATTTCTTGATGTTGAAACACAGGGTGGTATGTTATGGGCCTTCTCATAGATCAGAATATTTCACACAAAATCTACTCGGATCTGATATTATAGGAAATCAACAAAACGTTACAGGAGTAATTATCGAGTCGTTATAATGGGCCTTCCTGCGTCTTCCTCGTTGAAATTTCCACCTAATTTGGGCCGTGCACGATCCAAATCAGAGCCGGTTCAGGAAGAATTTCCGTTTATCCTCGTCCCCGTGGTAATCCTGTCCGATAATGTCGATCATCTGCTCGTCTCCACAATCTCCCTTGCATAAGCTCCAATCATCTCTCTCGAAATCCCTTGGTATCTCGAAATCTGTCCCCAAAAGTCTCTCTGCAAGACATTTTAATACCTACTCCCACTTCTTTAGTTCATATGGTTACTCTTCTCTTGGAGTCACGGTTTGCTCCCCTCTTCTTCAAGGTTTTTGGGGACAAACACCACCCTATGCTGCCAAATCTCACCTTAGTTGGGGAACACCCCAGGCAGGCCGTGATGTCCGAGTTTTATTTCCCCTGGCTCATTTACTGTCTCCTTTCTTTTGACTCCGCTCCGCCAAAGTCCGAGCACATGTGTTAGACCGTTACAAGGTATTACGTAGATAAGCGTTTTAAATTAAAAAAAGAATTTCGTTAATACTTCACACACCACTTGTTTTCGATTCTATTTCAACATCGAGCCGCCCTTATTGAAAAATCCTATCCAACCAACGTTTACATCGTCAAATTCATGGCTCATCATGTGAATTATTATTTTTAGGATTAAAGTAATTCACTTGGCGTTAAATCGAATGAATACGGAGACTGGCACTAATTTTTGTGCTCGGAATTGAAGAAAGACTTCAGTCAGGTGAGAGGGCGCAGATGAATTGTCTGAATCCTTTTGTACAACATATTTACAACGCCCATATAATATTTCAAATTTAAATTGTTTTGGTTGCCGTGAGCGTAAAAGAGTGGTTAGCTTGGCGAGTCATCTCCGACCCATTATGCATTTTGTTGCAAGTTCATATTAAAGAAATCAAGTCTCGTCACCCGTGATGAATTTTTACAGAACTGGACTGTCTACGTTTTTTTATTTGAATCAAGTTGCTGCTGGAAAACAAAGAAGCGTACCCAAATAATACAAGGAAGAGTATATTTGATCGCCCGGAATCTGAGATAAATTCCACCGAGGACACCAACACCCATGATGTAGTACAAATAAATATCAGTAACAACTCAGAAAATCAGCCGAATACTGAACGCGCCACTGCACCAATGACACGCCCACAGCACGTTCCACAATACCATCAGTTTCGATAAAACTAACGAACCGGGAGACAATCACTGCGGAGGACAAGAAATCCACTCAAGCACCAAAAAAGCGACCTTCAAGAACCACTTTTTATCAAAAAAGCCAATCAACTCAGAGAAATCGAACATATACATGTCAGTGAATCAAGAGTCTTGAACTCAATAAAGATACCTAAATCTAGGTTATCTGCGAAATCAAGTACTGCAATTAAAGAGAGGCTCTATCAGGCTCGTGTCGTATACGAAACCAGAAAACTTAACATCCCTCCAACATTTGATCAAATCAAATCATTAATCTCGAATTCAATAATATCTAAACTACCAATTAACATTACATCATCAGACCAGAAAACTTCATTGAGAGTGTCGCTACGATCTACCCCGAAATAAAAGCCAGGTCATTGAAAAGCAAACTCACAAGACATAACGAAGCACTTCAGCAACGCATTATCAGATAAATACGCATCAAATAGCAATAGCGATTAACATTTACACAGGGAGGAGCCACCAGATGTGACACTTGCAACGTACAATAGACTATAGTATACTTTCTTTTGAATTGCAATAAATATTCGACAAAACGTAGAATGCATCTCAACAGATGGCAGCCGAAATCATTTTAGATTTAGTTTTATTATTATTCAATCCATTATTCCTCGGTTGAGGAAATAGGATACGTCAAATATAATATTATAAGAAATATACAAAATTTTACAATTCAAGGACAAAAAGAGGAAAGATAAAATTCATTTTACAATTTCCAGGCGACGGAGGAGGCAGTAGAAGATCGTGCGTAGGTTCCCGTCGAACATGAAAAAGAAAATAAGTCAGCAGTTAAATTCTAGTAGAGTATAGTTGTAAAATAATAGAAGAATTTGATAAGACACCAGCAAACTGTTTTAGTCCTTCCTATCCACGAACTCTTTCAGTGAATAATACGCTCAATTCATTAACAGAGATATACAACTCTTTATAAATAATTTTTGAACCTTTAAAGCTTTTATTTCTTCCGGGAGAGTATTGTATAGATTTATACCGGAATAGTGAATGCTTGTTTCAGAAAGGCTTAGACGATGTTTTTCAATACGGAGCTGAGAGCGATTTCTTGTGTTGTACGAATGGCTTAAACCGTTTACAGCATATAGATTAATGTTGCTCCATACAGATTTTAAAATTTCTAGAATATACGTACAAGGCAATGTGAAAATTCCAAGTTTGCGAAACAAAGGTTAGCAAGTGATATTCCACTCCGCACGAGATACTATTCGTAGGGCCCGCTTTTGTAGTTTAAAAATGTGAAGCGCGTGATGCGAATGTCCCCAGTTTGCAATACCGTAACACATGACAATGAAAATATGCATGGTGCATCATTTTTGATGTAGCTATGTCGGCTTCTCGAGCTAACACTCGTATTGTAAAGAAAATTTTGCTGAGTTTTCCCGATAGTTTTTTAATGTGGTGATTCCATTTCAAATTATTGTCAATCAGCAGACCAAGAAAAGGCGCGTGCTCTGAAATGTTTTCCAAGTTAGGAGATAAACTGTTTGTGTTTGCTGTGAAGATAACGATTTTGGTTTTCTCTAGGTTAAGAGAAAATTTGTTTGCACTGAACCAAAGGTTGAGACGGCACATCGAAGTATCAACTTTCTCGCATAAAGTTTCCGAGTCGCTGTCCGTGATTACCAAATTTGGTAATTAAATGAAGATAAAAAGAAAAATGTTAAATTTCCTCAAGGACACTAATATTTTCAATATGATTTAATTCAACGTATCAGTTTAAATGTTCTTTGAGGTTTACTATGTAATATTCTATTAGAAATTTGTACCGTCGGCAAGGACATACTAGTTTATCCGACGCTAAACTTTAATAAATGAATAAAAAGTTTCTGCTGGCATCTATGCGTTGTTGTTTTTATTCTGGGAGTCAAGTTCTGTGAAGTTTTGCGGGACAAACTTTGCTCACAATTTTCTCTTCAACTAAACATTCTGGGGAATGTCTTGGACACTTGCTTTAGAGATGTTCAGCTCTTTACAGATTGTTCTACATCAGAGATGACGGTCTGTTTTTAAAATAACACGAATTTTCTCAATGTTTGATGACCACGTGGCGGGTTTCTCATTACCCTCGAGCGATACCTCTTCTTTAAAACGTTTAAACCACTCGTGCACGACAAATATAGCCGTAAGTCATTCTCATAGACTCGAATGCCTCTGTAGCAGTTTGAACGAGTAAAACGTGAAATCGAATACTGCTCGTTGACTCATTGCGAATTCGTGCCACAAAAAAACAGTCTTCTGTCGCACATGCACTAACACTGCCTGCTCACAACTTACTGGCCTATTTCACATATATTATTTAAAGTTATTAGTTTAAGCTGTCACAGCTACGCTGCGCAGATATTAGTGGAGTTTCATGAACGACCCGCTGCACAACCTAGGCGATGGAAAAAGTCTAATTTTAATTTATCTCTAGATAGTCTTGTATAATACACACGTTTTTATATAATACAAAATTAGTATTTTCTTGGTTTTATTTCGAATCGCTACAGCTGATAATGGTAATTAACAACTTCTTCAATATAGGGAACTCATTTATTTGTTTCACAATATGGAAACACTGGCATAACTTTCATACTCATGTCTGGAACGAACCCGGGACCTCTGTGTTCGAGGCAGCGACGCTAACCACTGCACCATAGTAGCCCGGGAAATTTTATTATGAATCTACAATTTATTAGACATTACAGAAAAAAATTAGCCCTTTATTCCTTAACAGATTTTGACTATTCACAATTTTCTTACTTATGTAGCACAATTCCTTTAAATACGCCAATCCTGTATTATACTGTTAAAGTTATCACCTTCATACCATATTTTGAATTTAATCCTCTTAAAAGTTTATTTTTCCGCCTTATCGGTTGTCTATTCTGTATCTGTAAGTAAAACAATTTATAATCTTTCACAGACTTTATTTCCGTAAATTTAATACGAATAACGTTTCGTCATATGTTCATTCCTTTTTTTGGATTTCGACCAAGCCAGTATCAGATCGCCAAGTAAAATTCACATGAGAATTGAGTCAATAGCAAGAGAGATCCGAGGCTCCCGTAACACTTTAACTCCTCTCAGAAGTGGCTAAAGCCAGATTCTTTCATTGGTGTCCAGATGTCCTTCTACGAAACTCTCCCCGCCTTCCTAAAAAAAACTTGCTCGTCTTGAGTTCGTTATGGACCCTCGTAGTGTTCGGCCGGAGCTTAGCGATGTCCATTACCGTTTCTGTAGCGAAATCACTTACATAATGCCCTTGGTTGACGGAAAGGGAAACTTTTATCTTCAGGATTGTTTTACTCTTAGCTGTCTTCCCGACAGCAGAGTCTGGTCGAGAGCTAACTACATCAGTGTTCTGTCAACCGTTCCCATCAATTTTATGCTCCGCCTTAGCAGCCCCTTCCATTTTGGGCTGTAATCTGGATTTTAATTCACCCTGATCAATTTAGTTCCAGTGACAGTTGTATGCACCGGAGAATTTTTTATTGGCGTGATGGTTTTCCCCATTCACTTAAGCGTGTTTCTTTGACGCCACGGTGTCCATTGGTAATCTTTTGTCCTTTCAATTCGACCTCCCAACTTATCCCTCGTTACTCGGACGTAAAAATAAATTAGAAATTCATCATCATCAATAGCTCTACAGTCCAACTTGAGCCTTGTCCTCCAGAATATACTTCTTCCATTCTTGTCAGTCTTCGACTGCCGTTCCCCATATCCGTACTCCCATTAACATTCTTGCGTCCCCAGCCACGGCATCTTCCCATCTATCTTTTGGTTTTCCCTTTGGTCATAAATTTTACTATTTAAGGAAATCTTCTATTCCTTCCACGTGTCCTGCCCACCGTAGTCTCTTGAATCTGGCATAATCTGCCACAGGTGAATCCTTATACAGTTAGTATATTTCTTTATTATGCCCTATTCTCCATATGCCATTTTCCTGCGTAGGGCCTAGAATCCGTCTTAAGACTTTCCTTTCATAGATGTTAATTTTGTTCTTCATATTTTCATTGGGTACCCATGTTTCACTCCCATAACACATTGAAAGCCGGATAATAGATTTATATATCCATAACTTTATTTCTCGGTGTACAGTTCGTGACCGAAAGATGTGTGACAGGTGATTGGCTAGGAATATCCTTCTTAATATCTCTTCCTTTTCACTATTGGGGTTCTGCATTTACATTTCGAAATATGTGAATCTGCCTCTATTTCATCCTCTGGTGTTATATTTTTCTTTATTTGTACCATTGATTTCGTTTTCTGTTCACTTATTTGCAATCCAATCCAGCTGTCCTTTTCTTTAAAATGTGAATATGCATCCTGTGTGCCTCTTAATGTACGACTCATAATATTTATATTGTCTGCGTATGTTGCTAGTTGTACGGTTTTGTTTATCAGAGTATTTTCGACCTTCCCACATCCGTCTTATTACATATTCCAAAACCAAATTAAAAAGTGTCGGTGTCAGCCCGTAACCTTGCTTGATTCCCTGAGTTATTATGAAAGTATCACTATTATCCATTGTGGATTTGATACTTCTTACCAGTTAATCTGGTATTTCAAGCTCATACAAAATATTATACATTTTTTTCCTGTCGATGGAGTCATACTCTTTCCACGAATACATTTTAAACGTCAATATTATACTCCCATGCTTTGCTTAATATCTGCTTCACTGCGGTTAATTAATCGATAGTGGGCCTTCCACGTCGAAAACCCGTCTGATATTCATCTATTATTTTGTCTGCAAAAGGGAGATGTATTTTATTGACTATGTATTTGAAGATCTTATGCCCCGTACATAACAGTGAGATAACCCGGTAATTTTGACATTGCATCCAATCTCCTTTTTTATAAATGGGACAAATGATAATTTTCTGTGTCTGGGATCCGTTCTTCTTCCATATTTGAGAAATCAAAGTATGCATACTTTTTGTCAGATGTTCACCACCTACCTTGTATATTTACGATGGTATTTCATCCATTCCCGGTGCCTTACACTTTTTTTGTACATTGAGGGCTTCTCTAACTTCTTCCAATGTCGGCGATTCTATCTCTAACTCTTCCTCCTCTCCCCCCTCTTTTATCTCCTGTTTATCACTTATTATTCGTCCTAAATATTTCTGCACAATATAGTATGTGGTTTGTATCCTCCTCTCAATTACTTCAAAAATTCATATCATTTTTCTTCAAGTCATCCTCCATATTTTCTATTAATTTAATTTCATATTACCTTTTCGTTTCCCTGCATTCTTTTTCTGCCTTTCTCCTACTCAATTCTGGATCACCCCCATGTAGCCTGTTAACCCAAAAAAGGAATATCACATTACGCCACGTTTTGCGTTTCTTAGATTTTCCTATAACATGCGTCTATTTCCCCTTTCCCTATGAAATCTTCAACCGCTTTGCATTTCTCTTGGTGCCAAGCCTCTTTGGCTGCTTTGCACTTCCTATCTATCTCATTCGCCAGGCTTCTGTACTTCTCTTTACCATTTTCATCTCTTTCGTTTTTATATTTACGCATTTCATCAATAATTTTTATTATTTCTTGTGTCATCTATAATTTCCTATTGTTTTGAGATATTCTTCCTACTTTTTCGTCGGTTTCTCTAATCATTTGTTCCTTCAAGTGTGACCATTTATCTTCTATATTGTTTATTTCTCCTTTTTCTACATTTTCAGTCTGAATTTCATAATAAAAATTATGGTCCGAATTAACATCTGCTCCTGGGTAGGTTTTTCAGTCCAGCACATGATTAGTTTATCTCTGTATTATGTAGTACAAATTGTAACTTCCCGTGTCCCTCGGCTTCTTCCACGTGTAGAGTCTTCTTTCACTATTCTTGCACCAGGTGTTTGTCACTACTAATTTGTGATTTAAAATTCTATTAACCTTATCACCAAGACCATAGTCCCAAACTATATAACTTTCTCTTCAAGTTCCTATTACTGCGTTCCAATCACCCATTATTATCAAATCCCGTTTCCTTTGACATACTTCATTATATCTTCAATTTCTTCGTAGATTTTCTCAATATCATCTTCCTCTTCGGCACTTGTCGTTGGCTGTGATTTTGTGTCTAACTTTATGGTAAATATCCTTTATCTTATATCCTGGTAATAATGAATTATTTTTGAGTAACGAATTTACTTTCAAAACAAATTGTTAGTTTTGTTTTTAGGTACATTTTGCCGTTATTTTATATAGACAAGTAACAGTATTATTTTTTTATCGGTTTTGCTAGTGTTTAATTTTCTTAATTGCTCTTTGCACGGTAAACTTAACCAATACGTTATATATTTTCAGCTCCTTTATTTAGTCTATAGGTATCATTTTATTTAGTTTTCTTCATAGATGATATATTCGTACAAACATAATTACCTGTAAACAGGTTAAACAAAGTGAAAGGGTTCTTGAATACTACTAAAAGTTCCTAACATACGTTTTCTTGGAAACAAATATCGTTCTCCGTAAGTCCTCATTTTCATTAGACGCATGAATGGATTATTCTCGTTTACATTGTGAAGCTGTATAACATTAAAAAGTAAGACCGTTCCAGTAGCTACATTAAACTCTGCTATGTATGATCCAAAGTCTTATATATAATACGTTTGTTAGCATTTTATATAAATATATTATTTAATGCATAATCAAACTTCTGTGTATTCAGTTAGTCAATACAATTTTTTGATAACAAATGATTTTCTACGAACGATGTATTTTCTGTTTCAGATCTATTCCTAAATACTTGGATTGGATAAGCTATATATCGTGGTTCAGGTACGGGAACGAAGCGCTCTTCATAAACCAGTGGGCTGGAGTGGAATACATAGACTGTTCCAATTCACATTCCAACCTTACTTGCCCAGCAAATGGTCACGTCGTACTTCAAACCTTTGATTTCGATGAGGTACTGAGCCATTTCATTCAATTTTATACATTACGTGAGTTAAAATTGAAAAAGACTAAGTTTGTCAACCACGTGAGAAAAAGATATTCTTTTATATTTTCACAAAAATATGTCACTGTATATTTATAACACGGGGACTGAAATTTCGGCCAAAATCTGAAAAAAAATCGATTTCCTAATTTTTTCTTATTAATATGCATATAAATTCAGAAACCTGAAAAACGAAGCTGCCAAACAAAAGACGGAAGGTGAAGCATATTCTGAAGGGAAATTGTAATTAATATGTTTGATTCTAATTTAAAACATTTTTACTGCTTTTCAGAAAAATATTTTTCTTTGCTTCAAGATTTCAGGTACCAAAAACCTTCTATGCTTCACAGATATTAAGATATTGTCTTCATTCTTTTTGTAGATCATCTAATTGCTAATATCTTCAACTGCAAGTATTAGTTTTCTAATTATTCAAGTAGTTCAGGTGAAACAAAATTTAAAAATGATGAAAAGTGCCAATATTTAAGTAACCGTATGACGACGCTCTTAGTAAAAAATTATTTTCTCCCCACAGTTTTCTTCAATTTGAAAAATAATACTGACAATTAATAACAACCTACATATTAATGTAAAAAAGCTAAAATATATTCAATTACGTAACGCAAGAAACATTTTCAAAACTGTCTAATTTTGAAAATAATTATCAAAAACAAGTTTAGAAAAACAAAATTTTGTACACTGCTACACATGTGCGTTGTTAACACACAATTAAAATTTCAGCTCAGCAGAATTTTTTTTCAGAAATTGCAAAATTCAGTCCCCGTGTCCATTAAGAACATTACATATAGTTAATATCTTATACTAGTAGTGTACGAGGTCTTTCCCGGTGAATGGCATGTATAAATTCCTCTCGAGTTTCCAACCGGGTCAAAGAAACGGTTACACCGTTGGTGAAATTTCACGGGCAATACACGGAACCAGGAAGAAGAAAAAAGAGGAGTCGACCGGAAAAAGAGCGTATATTCCACATGCCGGAAAATGCACAACCATAGTTAGTCGCATACTGGCCAAGCATGATATAAAAACGGTGTTTCTAACACAACGTAAATCAAAAGATCATGCTCAGAATGGTAAATAGACGATGTAGGCCTAAAGGACCCCTGGTATTTAATGAAATACCTTGCGACTGTGGCAGTAATTACATAGGACAAACAATCAGAACCGTAGATGGAAAGATAAAGAGCATAATAGACATCTTGCGATTTAACAACCAACCCAATAACGTCAGCTATTGCCAAACATGCTTGTTCCACGGGCCATACAAATAGCTTTCGATAAGGGGACGCGTATCTGGACAGAGCTAAATTGCTATTGGGGATAGCGTTTTTTGGAGGCAATAAACATCAAATCCAGTGAGAATTTACTGAATAGAGATTCTGGATTCCAATTGAGCCTGGCTTGGAACCCATTGTTTCACCGGAGGAACGCGGAGCTGAGTCACGGGACCCCAGATGCAGAGGAGACGGGCCACGTGACCGCAGCCATAGGGGACTAGAGCATGACTAAGCAAGTGGACCAATGGGAGACGCCCTCGCTCCCGCGTCCACAATATAGACAATCACAGGGGTTGTGCTTGACACAGGACTTGCCTCAGTACTAATAAAAATGCCTAAACTCACACGAATTTGACTACTTTCAGTCTGAAGATGATGGCAGAGCAAGCCATCGAAACGTCACTGTTAAAATCTTTGACCCGGTTGGAAACTCGAGAGGAATTTATACAATATCTTATACTGTTTAGTGAAAAGATTATATTATTACAACATAATTTTACCGCTTCAGATAGAGTTACCAACAATATATTTTGGGTACAGGCCTATTGTTTTTAATAAGTTTATATTGCGATAATAATTCAATGATTTCGTCAAGTGCGCTTTATTGTCACGGCTTGAGTGATTGTGATGACGTCACAGTTACATTTTTTTCTTCAGATATCTCCGTAAATACGAGCAGGAAATGATGAATCCCTATTTTACATGTATTAAAATTATTGTGAGTACGCACAAATGTCAAACATAATATTCATTTCGGGTTTACAGGGCGACTTGACGTCTCACATTTTCAAACGTCGAAATGCAAAGACGTTCTAAATGCGTACATAGAACCATACGATAGTTCAAAAACCAATGTGCTAGATTCCAGTTAAATCACATTAAATTAGATTAGTGTCGAATTAAATACTGTCCTAGGCCAATAAAAATAAGTACCTGGGAAATGCCGGGCACCCATATGGAAATAAATGCAAATTACTCCATAAATCACATGGCTATGTCAGGTTCTAATAAATACTACGAAGATCTTTATGAAATAAAAATTAATTTCATGAATATTATACAATCACAATATTTATTTAAAGGTCAAATACAAATGAAACAAAATACGAGACAAATAGAGAAAAACTTTGGATCTGTCATCGGTGGCAATCTAAATGAGGTTTAAAAACACTTTTTTTTTGGTTAAGACTACAACTTCAACTTACGAACTCATGCTGCTCTGTTCTTAAATTCCAGTCTACTTACATCCACGTTTCTTCTTCCTCGTCTCACAGACAAATCACTTTTAGGGCCTTTTATGATTGACGGTTAAATCTGGGTCTTCCCCCACCATTCCCCTACCATTTTTAAAAACCCTGTGGATTGAAAATTTGCTAATTTTTTGTTGCAGAAAGACTTCGTAAGAGATATTTTGTGCCTGGTGCTGCTGATCATCAGTTTCCGTCTCCTTGCAATAGCGGCGCTAGTTGTGCGGATGTCACGCCCAAGATAACGCAGCATTACAACTGTGGTAGCTCAGTTCTGTTTGTGAATCTCCGATGAAAATATGAACTTATGGCCTGAATTCCTATAAATCTTTGGATGGTGAATATTAACAAGAAAAGTTAATTTGCATCACCACGTGCTTCGACTTGAAAAGTGCAGGACGTTAGTAATTTATTTTCAGCGGCACAAAAGTGAAATAATCGTTTATTAGTACCAATAATGCCATTTTTTACGTTAAATTTTTATATTGAGTCATTGTTTTAATAAATATATATGGAAATTTCAACTTTTTAATATTGACACTTCTTTCCTCTTCCGATTAGGATGTATACATTTTTCAACAAATTATTATTCAGTCCCAGCCACCCAGTAGACATTAACTCTATGTGATATTAATTAAGGTTCTTATATGCCGAGGTCAACCCTTAGCTACCTTGCTCTACCTTCGACGTTCCCCCCTTTCAATTCCCTTCCAATGCTATATTAATGGGGAGTTGCCTGTTTCTGGATCACTCTCATGTAGCCTGTTAACCCTCCCTCCCCCAAGAAAAGAAAACTGGGTTTTTCCGAGGCACCTTCACCAACTTTATAAGGTGTATGTACTGTAATCGAAGACTTTGGACATAGGGTAAGAGTTGTCTGCCCATCCCATTGGATCAGTAGGCCAACTGCCTCTTAAAACTATCGGAGAGACGGAGAAGGGAATGCTGCTATCCTACTGTAGACTCATCTCCCGTCATTTAGGAAGTTTTTTTTGCGAGGGCAGGTGAAAATCTTCTAAAGACACTATCTCAGGGTTCGCACTGGAAAGTAGTGTGGGATTCTACCCACTAAAAACACCTCCCTTTCCAACGATGACTGTGTGTATCTTCCTGTGAGACCGTCGTTAGACATTACTTCACAGGAAGCAGTCGTAGCGTCAAGCTCTCTCTGTCTACTTTAAACATTATTATTTCACTCTTTTTCGTAATTTCTTAATCTTTGAATAACTATAGAGGCATATGCACTTACTTTATTCCAGGTATTAAGTGAAAGCAGCATATTGGGTACCAAATTATCGGGTGTTATTGGTGGAAATACAAAGAGTGAGTATTCAAAAAGTGCTAGGGGAATACTTACTCAAAGTCGTAGAAATTCAACGTTTCAGAAGATAACCAATAGGACAGGTCTGGAATTGTGTGCCTAAAGCAACGTATAAAATAGTACGGGTGGGATAAGGTAAGTAAGGTGAATGGGAATGTATTCATTTATGAGAAGGAAAAATTTAGGAAGGGTGTGAAACAGCCAATAGGTCGAACTACCTGATGCAGATCTTCTAGGGCTTGCCCGGCATCTTTTTCAGGTGAATCTGTGGGTAGAATCTATAAAATATAGCTACCCAAAGAAACTTGGTCAGCCTTTGGCTGCCTTATTCATGCTTCCGTACCCTTTCCTATATTATTAAAGGTGAGTTACCAATTACTGGCTCATCTTCAAAAAAATAAGTAAAAAAAAGTGTACGTAGAGGAATGATCCTGCAGTGCAGTTTCGAGACGATGTGATTTCTCCAAGACATGTGTTCATTCGTATAATGAGGGTTTAGTATAACTTCCCAGCTATTTTTGAGACATTCATAGAATTTCTTCGGAATTGATTTGTACGCAGCGAAAAGTCACTGGTATGGAATCATAGCGGATCAAGGAAGTAGCGAATCAACTAAAAAATCTACCACCTTTTCGATCGTTGATACAAAAATTTCGTGTCGAAACAATATTATATAAAAACCTGAAAAATGTACTGAAGTAGGGAACACATAGTGGAAATACAAAGAGTGAGTATTCAAAAAGTGCTAGGGGAATACTTACTCAAAGTCGTAGAAATTCAAAGTTTCAGAAGATAACCAATAGGACAGGTCTGGAATTGTGTGCCTAAACCAACGTATAAAATAGTACGGGTGGGATAAGTTAACTAATGCGAATGGGAATGCATTCATTTATGAAAAGAAACAAATGGAAGTACTACCAAACTATAGGAACGCCGCGAAAAATATTACAACATTAGACTCATTCAGCCCAATAAAATGTTTCAGTACATAAATAAAATTCCCTACAATTATGCTCGCGATCCGTTGTGAACGAAATACTTATATATAATAATAATTTTCAGTTTAATTAATTAATCAATAAATTGTTTTTTAAATAAAAATACGGTTCTCACTTATTTTTGATTAAATAAACTGCTCTATCCGAGACTTCAAAAGCATTCAATATACCAATTTCTAGAAGGGGCCAACGGGGATAATTTGTGATTTATTAAGGGCGTCGGGAACCAAATATGTACGGGAACAACTGATTTAGACATTTATGAAATTAAACCTTACTTGATTTAAACTGTTTGCTAAAAAATTAAATACAATAAATTATCAATTAAGTACAAACGACGCCGAGACTTCCCAAGCACGTCGACAACTAACGCTCCAGGAGTTCCCAAAAGCAAACTTGCTCCGTTGACCTCGAGCTGGGACGTCTTACAGCAAACTGGGGATGTTCCGGTGATCAGGAAGTCCTTCGTGAACTATATTGCAGAGGGCAGTACCCTCTAAGTACCAACTGCGTAACAAAAATAACTATTAGTCTACACATGCACTAACAGGATGAAATAATATAAAGTATGAGCGGTTAATCTATTACGCAGTATTAAAATATATATCTCAAATTAATTCCACAAATCTTTAAATATGGGATGGCTGAAATACACATAATAATTTAAGAGATTTATAATTTTGAATACAGAGGAATTATACCAAAATAATATTTGTAGGCAATACAAATAAT
Source organism: Eucriotettix oculatus (assembly GCA_034510155.1). Taxonomy (NCBI): domain Eukaryota; kingdom Metazoa; phylum Arthropoda; class Insecta; order Orthoptera; family Tetrigidae; genus Eucriotettix; species Eucriotettix oculatus. The sequence continues at coordinate 132,198,934 of CM067376.1, read as the reverse complement.
TGATACGTCTCCTAATTCCATTCAATTCAAATAGTTATTTGTTATATTTCAAAGTCTATTTAACTGTCTGCAGTTATCGTGGTTCTATAAATCAGTAATCTGACAATGAAGTATAAATAAATACAAATACAATCAATAGGTCATACAAAACATATAGCTAGTTAATATATTACTTGGTTTCGTCCATATTTGCCGAGTTAATCAGGTAACTAGACAAAAATTAATAAAAGCAGTTATAATGTACAATATTTAGTTGAAATTATAGATCTTAATTCAGTAAAATTAAATAAATAATAGAAACTTATATTTTAAATGGATAAAATATATGCAAAAAAGCATAATTTTGCGTCGTGAACTGCGTCCAGCGCCGTTTGGAGACATAATAATGAGTAAGTAATGTAGACCATTAAATTTCAACGATAGCAATTGGAACAATACAAAGAGTACTGTTCGGGAGATTTAGCTAGCCATGTCTCAAGGCGATGAGGAGTGGACAACTCTGCCCATATTGAAAACTCAACTTCGTAGTGTAAAAGCAATTCTAAAACATTGGCGCCTGGAATTATTTTTCTGTCAGATCAGGATATGCTGTACGTCAAAATACTCATCCGTAAAATTTTAATAGATAATGAGTGTAGGGTGTGTTAAATATACGATGTCGCGGGCTCCACATCTCATTAAATGAACAAAATTAATGATTTTTAACAATGATAGATAAAGGAAAAGTTCCTCCTCAAACGACAATATCTCTCTTCCCCTTCTCCTTTCCCTACTGCGCATGTAAACATGTAGAATCTCACCACCTATAAATTATTTTAGCTACAGCATGCCTTATATTGTATTTAAAGAATTAGTGTCACTTTTTACATGGTGTGCATTAACGCTATACCTGATATAAATATTTTCGCTCATCAGTCTTGAGATATAACTAATTTCTACATCCATAACATCCTCATTTTGCCAATCTAGATTATGATTTTAAATAAAAATGACAAACAACACAATTGTCTAATATGAATATTACATTTGAAGTTGTTTTTGTGTTCTTTTACTATCGGTTTTTAGTGCTCCGTTTGTTGGTCCAATATACATTTCATTACAGTCTACACAATAAAATTAGTTAACAACATAAGGATTAACAGCTAAGGTCATTAGCGACTATTTTATCATTTTGGGGGTCTAATCTTCATTGTAGGGGTTACTCGATTTGGGAACACAAAGACGTACACAAACGCCAAAGCCCTTGGCAGGAATCGATTCCGGGAACTCTGTGGTACGATGCAGTGACGCTGGCCACTAGACCACAGAAGCCGGCCATCTTGAAAGTTAAGTTTGTCATTAATATTTTACAAAATTTAAATTATTTATAGATTTAAAAACAACACAAAATTAATAATTATTAAATAAGCCAATTAATTTATATCGCATGTTTAATATAAGGTAAAACTATAAAACTCTATTTTCTATTATTCTGTTTTCTGATAAATACTTTTCACAATATTTTGAATTGTTTATTGTTGAAACTAATTGGCTTATATTTTGATCTACCTTCAGCGCCCCCCTCCCCTGTTTGCATTAAAGGCGAGAGGTCACAACGCGAGTGACCCCTATACAGACACCTTAAACAAAACATGCCGAGACAATGTTTCCAAATTGTTTCAGTTGGTTTATTTATTTGAACATAAACAAAATCAATTATGTCGAATACCCCCTTGGGCTGTAAAACATTTCCACAAATACCAATTTAATCTTGTACCTTAGCAGCCCTACAAAGAAAAATCTCTCTTTGAACTGGAAAACTATCACAAATAAGTCTTTAAAACCCGTTTAATTAATTTTTCTTTCCCACACGCCGCTCTTCTTAAGTGGTTACATTTCGCTTACCGTCTCTGTCAACCCGAAAAAGTCTCCCCACTATACATTGAAGAATGCTTAATTATGAATCTATTGAAATGTGAATGGAGTTCATTTCCCTGTTTAAATAAATAATAAGTCTATAAAGAGGAAGTAAACCACACAGAACTCATTTAACCTCAAATGACAATACTGATAAAGCAGTCAGTTTGAAATCCAAGTAAATAGGCATATACCAACTGATTTTATAAACATTTCCTCAAAATAATAGGTGTCAGATTAAGAGAGAATTCGGTAATTAGATACCCGCGTATCTCCTCGTATTTCGAGGAACATATTTATCGTTTTTTTCGAGTTCTTGTTTTCTCTCAACCCTAACATACGTTTCTGGCTATTCTAAGGGAAATGCCAATTGTTTAATAATTCATACACAATGGATTTTTGATAAATTCCTGATTAATTTTCTCAGAATTTACGTGTAAACGATACATCATAAACACTTTATTATTTTGTATTGTATTACATTGGATCGAATAATAATTTCTTGTTTGAAACGAAAATGCCTTCATGTAATTTCGTCTTAATTGTTTTATCAGTGTTAGTTCCTGCTTGTATTTCCAAGACTTTCAACTACCCGGGATATTGGAATCTGCTGGATAGCCGGGATTAAGGCTGCTGGGAAATCAAAACGCTAAGCGCGTATCACTCCAAGTTCGGAATGTGTCACGTGTGTCAGTCTGCTGTCGACCCGTTAGGCCAAGGTCCTCGATGGACTGCATTAAGACTAATATTGTTGATACGATTCGAAATAAAATTAAGGAAATAAAAATTTCATACAGCGAGAAGAGAAGCGGACACAATGAACAATAAATTCCTTGATAACGAAAAACCTTTTAAAAAACGAGTTAAGTTAATTAATTGACGACTGTATGCAAATCAATAAATTGTGCAACGACATATGAGTCAGAAAATTTTCATATAAACGGATATTAAACAATAGTTAGTTCCCAAATTTGGAACCTCATCTTGTGTGATTCAATCTGTAACAATACAGAATAAATTTACAATATAATATGTTTCATACAATTATCATATAAATATAGAACATAACTTACTGAATGAGTAAATAATATTTTTAAAGAAATGTATACATGCATGTCGCACGAGCAGAAAGGAAAAAATGACTCTTCAAACCAATAGCTCATGTACGTATTATTAATGTTCAAAATTGCAATGAAAAAATTTAATAATGAATGAAAGAAAAGGTTTATTATAGTAGAAAATCATGCACTTTGTTTAAATTATTTGTGTAATTTTTTATTGATTACCGAGCTAATAGATTTTGTGTGCAACATCTCACTAATCAGCGTAGAATGCAAGCTACATTCAATATCTAAAATTTTAATATTTTCAAATTAATTTTATGGTTATTTAAGTTTAAATATATATTCTTCGACAGGACTGACTAATTTTGTACACTAAATTTTAAATTATTCTCATACGGCTCTTAACGGGCGTTTTGAATTGCAATAGAAGCGGTCATTTTGGTATATTACATTGTTTCTCTGAAATATGAATTTTATCTTTAACATTTTAACAAAAGTTTTAAAATTTTGCATGCATAAAGATAACACGTGTTCCATAATTTTCAATGTACTCAATTCTTACCCTCTGTAGTTCACTAAAAATATACTAAATTATTAAGATTAAATACAAATTTATAAACTAAACTGTTAAACGCAGTAAAAAATTTAAATTTATACTTCTCCCTTCTTTTGAAAACTTCCGTAAAAACTTATTGACGTGTTTAAACATTTACATAGTTATCCTAGTAACACGTGTACCATAACTTTTAATCTTGTTAGTTATTACCCTTTCTATTAATTAAGAATATATTAAAATTATAGTTATTAAGATTAAATACAAATTTAATAACTAAATTGGTAAATTATACAGTTAAAATTTTTTATTTAAACTCATCCCATTTTCTTCAAAATTATGGAAAAACCTATTGACTTGTTTACAAATTTACACCTGTACATTAATTTTTAATCTTATTAATTCTTAACCTTTGTATTTAATTAAATATATGTTAATATTATAGTTATTAAGATGAAATACAAATTTAATAACTAATCTGGTAAATTACTGAGTAAAAATAAAATTTATACTTCTCCTAGTTTTTTATAATTTCGTAAAAACTTATTAATGTGTTTAAAATTTACATAATTATCCTAATAAAACGTGTACCATAATTTTTATTCTTCTTAATTATTACACTTTGCATTTAATTAAAATTATAGTAATTAAGATTAAATACAAATTTAATAAACAAACTCGTAAATTACACAGTAAAAAGTTTAAATTAATACTCCCATTTTTTCAAAATTCCGTAAAAACTTATTAACGTGCTTAAAAATATACGTAGTTATCCTAATAAAATTAGTTGTTACTTGGAGGAATGAAGCGAATAACTTAAAAAAAAAGTGAAGAACTGCTGCCGAAAGTCGTCTGGGTTACCGCAAGCTATCAAATCGATACGTTTTCGCGAGGAAAATAATGTGTCGCTGTTTTGTACAACAACCATTTTCACGCATGACTACTTTCACATGATTTCCCGCGTGCAATCCTTTCCGCTTCCTGGCGTGGATAATGAACGTCGTGTAAAGACCACTTTATAAAAATCTCTTTCAAATCTTTCTGATCCTCGCGCGGTGGCAAAAAGTATTACGCGACCCGCATATCTTGTGTTAAATTAACTATAAAATTTATCTTGGCTTCCCGTGGAAGTTAAATATACTGTGGTCTGGTTTAAAGTAGGAAAATTATGTTTAAAGTTTAGTGCATTTTCTGGATCCACTAGCTGTGTATATGGCACTTGGCCCTCGCGAATCTCACCGCAAACCTTCCTTGCCCAATGCGCACTTTTGCTGTAGAAGGCTCTGTAATCCCCCACTTCCTTAATCTCGGCGCTCAACACAAAGGCTCCATTCTTCTTTTATTTGCAGAATTAGTCTTTGACGTCTGCATGTAATGCGTCCTGTGGGGCTGTTTGTGCCTCGCGCTTCACGGCGGTAAACAGGCTGCTTAATGCTAAACAAAGGCCGCTTCCCCAGCAGACGATTCGCGATAATCAACTACGCACGCGGAAATAGGTCACCCTAATCCCTGAATGGAAAATCGGTGATTTGAGGTGCAGAAATTACGCTGTTGCTTCTATTATGCAGCAGAGAGGTGACTTTATATGGGTTGAATCTATGTTTATTAAAAAGGTAGGCCGGATTTACGTATAAGCCGTAACCAAGGGCAACCGCCTTGATGCAGGCTCCGATCCCACAAAACATTAATTTTTAAATTAAAGATTTATTATTTCTCTAACAACACATCACTAGATTGTATTTCAGTTTAATACTGTAGGTACCCGAAAATCATATTTGTCAGCGATATAGAATTTCTGACCTAAGGAAGGGCCCCAAAACAAATAAATACTTTAGAACCTCACATAAACTTAATCCAATCCTTATTACAAGTTATCAGTGAGTTGTCGAAATAACTGTAGTCTCAAAACAGATTTTTTTAGTCTATTTACTGGCTAAGCGGGTACTAGTTGAATTCTTAAATTATCCAGAAAATTTTTATAAATCCTTGAGAATTAAATAAATAACTTTTGTTTTTATCTACTCAGTCATAGTCTTTCGAGTGGAATATTACGTTATCTATAAAAAAATATTACGTCTTTTATTTTAAAATAAATTTATCAATAATACCGAATATATACAGAAGAAGAATTAACCAACCGAATAATAAACATTTACACAAGAAGAATCTTTCATATAAACTGGACGTTTCGACCATTTGCTGTTTTCCGTGTTTGTTATACGGGTCTTTATTCACAGAAGTAAATTGTTTTTATAATACCGAATATAATAGCGAAATACAGTGTGTGTACCAAAAAAAGCATTCCGATCATTGGTGAAGTACTATCTAAAATCACACAAAGAAACATAATATCTTTCATAAATAATTGGAAAATTAACATTTTCTAATGAATTATTAATAGACATTTCCGATTGCCAATTGATTCTAATACTTTTGAGACTAGTAGAGAAGAATATAAGTGGATGAAGACTTATTGTTTACCCGAAAGTAAAGAATATATATATTTCTACTGAAAAATGAAGTGTAAATTAAATACCTATATTCAATTGAGGATCAGGACATATTCTGTGGCAATAGACATCATAAGAAATACTGCAAAAATTTTCGCTTCATATGAAAAAATTATTTAAAAATTGGAATTTTATCTTGCAAAATTGTTTCACATCATTGTTAAATTATAATAATCTGGGGAAAACTATGAAAAACGTGTTTAAATGTCGAACCAATAACGTATGAAGCAACGCTGGTTATTATTATTTTTAAAAGTGTCGTACTCAATTTAAATAGCAATCAAGATGCCATTTGAGGGAGAGAAGAATACATGTCCGTTAGATTCTTCCTCTTCTTTTGCTTTGCAGCCCATTCAGTCGGCCTGCCGGATTGTCACCTAGTATGCCATCAAATTTGGAGTGATACGTGATTGGCTTATCGATTCTTAATCCCATGTCATCTATGCCCGTGCCAGGATTCGAACCCAGGACTCTGTGTTGTGACGCAGCGGTCATAGGATGTCGGCTGTCTGTCAGATTAAGGAATAGCACGGAGTACTATGGTTAATTGGTAGTAGGCCCATTATTAGAAACAACATTGTAAAATTTTAAGCAATTTGCAAATTTATCTTGTTTGCGCCATTCATCCGATTGCGATGAAACTTTTGGTGAATTGTTGTGCGCACTCCCGCGGAAATTTTTTCAGCCTCTGCAAGCGTTACTGGGGGTAAATGAATGATATTTATTGGTAATTGCAGCCGATGGGATGTTGGAATTAAGTAGGAGGGCATTGGAGGTCCCATCGAGGTGACGTGTGAGCGGGTTTTGAGGCGGAGAACAGAAAACAATGATAAGCCAACAAGAGTAAATCTATTCCGCTGAACTGAGAAAATGGAGTCTCCGCTATTTTGGGGCCAAGGCGCCCGCGATACATGGAGATTCACGACTTCTTGGTAGGAGTATCCACTAAATTCTGCCCAAGGCGTCTTACAGACGAGATCAACCCCGATGCAGGCAGCGGAAGTCAACAGTAGATGTTTTCAGAGCCCCGCTAGAATGCAGCTGCAGTTTTACGGTTATCGTTAAAGTTGTTAAAATAGAGTTCACATTGCCATACCTATTGCCATAAAACTACATTGCTTCTCTCAGTCCTCCCCACAGGTGATCCTTATTTTAATGAGTCTCAGTATATTATTGCTAAAGTTTTTCGTTTGAGTATATTTTATTTGAAATCTCGTGTTAAAATTTGTTATTGTGATTGAACTCTGAATTTTAAATCTAATCTCTTACCTTCTAAAAAAACTTTTCGTTACTTGACCCCTTATTATATAATAATTTATAAGTAAATTAAAATAACCCCCACCTACAGTTATCTTAACAATTGGCGCCCAACGTGTGACGTAATTATTACGTTGGCGACGGGGTTGATTTAGTGTCGATTATTGTCGAATTAAACACTGGACTAGGATAATGAAAGTAAATATCCAAGTAACGCTGGGCACCCCCATAGGAATTTAAAATTGCGTAATGGAACATGAAAGCATTTAAAAATATAAATCATAAAAGGATTCTTTAAGGACAAAAATAGGAAAAAATAAATTAAATTCAGCCCAAGAGAATTCATAAAACATAATTTTCAACTGCAGGTTCAATGCCTGTTTTATATTTATGCTTTTCATTGCTTCCTTAGACCGACAAATTGCTCATTGTCACCCTTGGAACCTAAATTGATTTTGGTTGAATATAAAATATATTACGTCATGTCACAATGTTTTCAGAATTTTATAATGTTACAATACCTACAAAGAAACTAAATGTAAACAAAAAGTAATGTTAAATATGATTTTTTAAATATATACGACAGGCTCCCTCTCTTTTCAAACCAATTGAATATACATCTCTATCTGTAGATTGAATTAATATTCAAAGCAAAAATAATAAATATGTAAGATGGCATAGCAAATAATATTATAATTCTCTAAATAATAAAACAAAGGGAAGTAAAATGTTTTGTAAACTGCAAAATTGAATGAAGACAACCTACGATTTGTAAACTACATTAGAATTTCATGCTGAGGAACTTCAGAACTTGGATGAGCTACATGACACGAATATGAGATCTACTTTCAGATAATTTAGCCGCAAATTGCTCTGAACAGAAGTTCATTTAACTTGACGAAACGGCGAATACGACTCAGGGAATCTGTGGCAGCGCTGTCGCGCAACCGTGTTCCAAAATGACACCCAATTAGAGACCGTCGGTAAATTCCTGATCGATCTCCGGAGTGTCCAGTCTGCTTTCCTAATGCTCCAGATACTGCAAAAACAGTCCTTCAATAATAAGATTTTCCGACTATAAGTCGTTTTAAATTGTTAATTAAATTTTATTAATAAGAAGTGAGAGGAGAAATAATATTTATACGAATAAATTCACTGTAATGTAGAAAGTATTATTGCTAGTATGCAACTTCTGAAGTTCATTTAAAACTGTTTATCTAATAAGAACAAAACTCCAATTAAATAAAAATTTTGTCTCGAAATAAATTCTCATAGCTCATGAATTCAACCATATTTATTACTAGCTAACCCCAACAACTTCTTTCCTTTTATTTTGCCCTAAAACGAAACAACAAGTACAGTATTTTGATAAAGTTGAATTAATTGAATATATAAAAATTGCGGTATCATCTATTTATGATCACTTCAAGGCAAACCTTATAACTCGCAGTTGGTTTTTAATAGGTTTCGGATCCAATAAAAATGAGCAAATTTACCTGACACGACAAATAAAACCAATTTACGTGTACATCGTATCGACGAATCAAAGAAGTTTACTATTTTTCAGGGAGTTATCTCCCTGCCAACAATACGTTAATAACGGCGTGAATCCTACTTGAACAACAGATGGATAGCAATAGACGGAGCATAAACAGATCAACAGTATAAGCAACCCGCATTCATTATTGAGAATTTAATGCGCGTTAGAAATGTATACATATATATATATATATATATATATAAAGTTAAATCAACTGTTTTTAACCACTCAAATTTTCATTGAAATCCGTTCAGACGTTTCAGAGCCTAATCGAGACAAATATACAGACAGACAGTCAGAGAGACAGACAGACACTTCAATTTTATATATTGGTATTGGTAATAAAATATCAAGTAACGCGCTACAGTTTATTATTAAAATCATGCGCCATATTCCATACAAGCTCCCGTAAACTTTCACAGAAGTCGTAAGATAGAAAATCAGAACCAAAATTGCGAAGTTAAAATGTTTTCCTTTAACGTTTTATATTGAATTTGTATTTATTATATAAATAATTTTATTAAAATAATTATTAATCCTGTTTAGAAGATCACGTAAATCTCAATATTGCCCATATTTAAATTCATGTACTAATATACTTATTACTTCACCATTATATTTTATTAAGGGTCTACCGAATGTTTGATACTCTTTCGTTTTTCTTTTTACAAGAATTTCATTTATTTCTCAATTATATGTGTAAATGTTTGAATATAATGAACATATTAGATATTTTTATAAACGAGCATGAAATGTAATCAAATATTTAGATATAATCTGCAACTGATTGAAGTAAGCATGATTGTGCCTGCAGACCTGTGCTAAGTAAGAATTTTAATTGAGAAATTTTATAGCAATCACTATATTTGTAAATTAATAATAACTGAAATATTTATTCGCCCTACACCCTTCCCAGTAAAACGATTAATGAAGAAGGAATGTGATTTAGATCAAACTTTAGTTTATATGAACTGGATCAGAAGAACTATAAGAAGTAACGTACCGCCTTTAAGAAGGGAATGGAAAATCTAGCTAAATCAAATTGTAAAATATATTAACAATAATTAACTGTATAAATATAGTATTATGCTGCACTCACAATAGTTAATTAGTTGGACACTACTTTTAGTAATTTATGATGTTTGGAGGAAGTAAAAAGTTTTATTACAACAACACTATAATTAGAATATAAATTATAAAAATAAACTTCAATACAAAATTTTCAAAGTCAATGTATTTTACAATGCAGTCACGCGTATTACGAGATGGGCCATAATGAGAACAAATTGGACTATATATATATATATATATTATTTTCTTGGCTCTCATTTCCCCCGAAAACATATTTTGCCTTCTACCTGTTTATATCCTAAGCCACTGCATGTAAAATTTGGCAGCTGTGCCTTATTCTGTCAAATAAGCTGTTAAGCGGTCAACGAACTCCTCGGAACACCAGCCGTTATTTACTTATTTAAGAGAGAAAGGGTATTCCCCTTAATTTGGTTTATCGCGGACGATAAATCTCTTGCGTCGCCCGCCACTTGTCTGAATCTCTCGGAAAGAGATTAACTCACAATACTTGCTCTTCCGTCCTCCTACTCAGATGGCTCTGGAAGGTGCAGCCGGAATTAATTCTTGTTTAAAGTGATTAAAACTATTAATGTATTTATTCCAAAATAATTACATACAGTACAGTATATGCCTAATTTAGTTATGTAGCTAATAAATGAAGGAGGACACAAATAATAGGGGTTCCTGATGCACATAGAAAATTTTACAGTAGGGTATTACTTAGAAATTAATATTGTAAATATTAATCGCCAAATACGTTCGTAAGGGAATACGAATAGCAAGCAGCACATACATAATACCAAATTAAAACATAGAATATGACAATAAAATGAAAAAGAAAACTACAATTCTTTTTACCAGATAGGTTTCATTTTGAAAATTACTCAGTAATATAATTGGAATTATTTTATTAACAGCACAAGAATATTTTGGTTAAAGTATAATTTAATTGTATGGTTATGAATGCAATAAAATTATGTATAACTTAGTCAAAATACGTAACTAGATATATGTACATATAGTAGGCAACTCGCTAAGTACTTATATTAAATTAGAAATGCATTGATCGGCTAAACCGGGTAGATGTAGCTATTTTGATATGTTTTAATTTTTTGACAACTTAATTCATCGTATCGTGGAGATTGTAAGCTGAGGATGGAATGCATAAAGAATTACACATTTTTCTGGCACAAATTTTGATATGTAATCAATTTATTTCAGAGTCATTCACTGTCTGTAAATAAAATTACAAAAAAATAATATAGTGGCATGATATGAATGAACTTTTGTTGCAAAAAAGTTTACATATGATTAATAATATCTCATTGTCTTTTATAAAATGTCTCATTTCCTCGAAATTTATCTTCACAATACCCTTTACTTTGATAAAACCAGGCAATGTGCCCTGCTTTATTGAATCACTTTACTTATATTTACTTAATTTCTTTTATTATTTAGTCAAAATATAAATTTTCTTCTTTCACCGGTTTAAATACATTAACTGTGACCCAGACTAAAATTGACCTGCTAGTGCTTAAGACTCTCCATCTATATTTTCTCTCCAAGGAGCTCTGCAGACAACTTTACAAATTCTTAAAATGTCGTTACTTTCCAACACACTGACCAGATCAGGTAAGAAAAGACTGCATTCTAGTTTTATCTAGACAAGGCGTACACAAACGGTCGATCGCGAGTGCTTTTTTAAGTCGATCTCGAGAAAAATTTACCAATATATACCTATTCACAGATTTTGATTTAGTTGATCCTTAATTTGGTCAGGATAATCCCCAAATCACTGTCTTTTATAGTAATAATCCCCTGCTAGCGGCGAAAGGCGGCCTTAGCAAAGGAACGCGCGGTACTTGTCAAAGAAATTCCGCGACGCGCGACGTTTTGATTCCTGCCAATTTTCCTATAAACTTCGGGCGGCGTGTTTGGCTGCACGCTTACAAACAAACTGTTAGTTAGGTACTTGAGAACATTCGAGACTTCGTCCGCGCCGATATAAATGGTGCGCCTTTGGGAGTAGGAGTCAGTTTTGTGACATTGTGTCGAGCTAATGATGATTTCCCTTCGATTTTCTCATTCCATTACATTATCCATCAACAAGTATTGTGTTAAAAAGTTCTAAACATGCAGGAGATTATGGGTATTGCAATAAAAATTGTGAATTCCATTCGTGCCCGTAGCTTGCAATGAAGGCTCTTCAAATTGCAGATGGAAGTTAGTGAATCTGCTGAACACACTGATTTAATTCTTCACTCGGACGTCAGGTGCTTCAGTGAAAATTACTACAAAGGTTTCAAGAATTATTGCCTGAAACAATAGCCTTTCTGGACCAAAGAGGTGATGACACTCAGATGCTGAAAAACGGAAAATTGCTGACTGATTTACCATTTTTGGCAGACATCACAATGCACTTCAACACCATGAACTTGGAGCTTCAGGGTAAAGGAAAATCCATTATTGAGATGATTAGCGCAATAAATGCATTTAAAAGTAAATTGCAACTTATGATAGATCAACTGAAAAGAAAGGATCTGAAACATTTTCCGTCTTTGTAAGCAAGTATTCCTCAGCTGAATTTTGATATTTTTGAGAGAAAATTAGTAAATATTTTGGGCAAATCTGAAAGACGTTTTTAGGATTTCAGTAAATTGGCAAGTATCGCATCTTTTATAAGTTATCCTTTTTCGTGTAAAACATTGAGGAATGTGTTACTGAAATAGCAAGTCGGTTTAACAAGGACTCATCTTCTGTTGAAAATGAGGACGTGCAGATTATATCAAATATACATCTGAAAGCCACAGCATCTGATACAAAATTCTGGTCTTTTATATCTGAAGATAAATATCCGAATCGCCCTTCGGTTGACGGCAATGTTTAGGTCAGCTTACCTGCGCGAGTCTGCATTTTCTGAAATGAAGATAATTAAGTTTAAATATCGCAATTGACCAACTGACGAGCATATGACTACATGCTTGAGATTAGCATTCGGTAATTACGCGCCATCTTATGAAAAGTATGCTGAAGACATGCAGTGTCACGCTTCATCATCCAAAGACATTCTTTAGTTACGTTTAGAAACTAGAACTCGTTTCTTTGTAAGAATCAATAAACTCGCCATTTTGAATAAGTACGAGTTTTTTGATTGAAATTTTAGTTAAAGCCTACCTTGACTAAAAAAATGAATATTCCGGAAAACTAATTTCTGTCGTTCTTACTAATTCTACGTGAATTTATGGCATAAAATTCTGCAACGTCCCTACATATAATATACTTATACCTGCGCCACTATATACCCTTCCTACCTAGACGACAATCCTGCATCACATATACTTGCAGAATCTCTGATCGGAGCCTAACAATATTGAGGTAGAGCACCCCTGATCTAGAAAATAATTGTCACTCAATACATTTACAGTCAGATAAGCCCCGCCTGGAAAGCATGCTATCCACATTGTGATGTGAGACCAAGCCTTCGAATTTAACATACTTATCTTATCAAAATTTAAGATCCTAACGTGCTTTTAACATTAGTTCTGCACACCGAATTCAGACATTGAGTGTAAGCTGTTCTTAACTTGTACTACATGCTATTGGGAGTGGATAGATAACCTCCTTCGCTCACTTTAAATTTCCTGAGATAAAATCACGAGGTAAAATATTCCCAGTTATTAAATCAATTCAGCACACGACATTGACCCATATGAAGATAATAATTTCACGTAACGGATTACGGAAACCTAGCTGTGGGGTTGAAAAATAGTTTGTGATTGGCCAAAGTCGTGGTTAATATGTATCTGGGGGAAGATATAGGGTGTCGAGATGGATAGAAAAGATGAAAAGGCGCAGTTATGCAAAAAAAGTGGTTGAGAAGACTTCAGACAGTCAGTTATAGACGTGACGTGAGATAGCAAGTAATTAAAGCACATGTTAAAGAAATCAGCTTGGTAGAAGTTTTGGGTTTCACAGCGAACGGAAATGCTATCTCCCTGAGAAGTCATTTCCTACATTAAAAATGTTTAACTATCACTCAATATTAAGTAATTAATTAAAACCCCACTAAGATGCTAAATTTATACCGCTACAGAAATAAATGATTCGGTCCCGTACGAATTTCCTGACCACCACTATCAGCAACGAGAAAATCACCTGCAGTAAGCTGAAAGGACACGGTAAGTGGCATTTGTATTGAAATTTTCGTTTGTTTAAATTTTGCCAGATGCTGAAAAGCATATTATTTTTGTTCTCCAGTGTAAAGCCAGGGAAGGTATCGAGACAGATAGAGAAAGGTGAGGAGAGTTAGTGATAGAGGATACGTCACAAGGGTAGTTATAGAGGAGACGAAAGACAGGGAGTGATGGAGAGGAGATGCTACAGTAATGATAATTGTAAAGAGATGCAGTTATATAGGGGACGTGAAGCCGAGACTTAGTAGAGGAAGGGGATTATAGAAGTTAGGGAGTTGGAAATGGAGGAGGCTCCTTAAGCAGCTACAGGGAATATGTACAGTCGAACAAAATATCCTTCAAAGCCGTCAGCTGCAATACCAGAGTGGGCTTCACTAACAATTCTTGTTTGTAAATATTAAGACCCACCATTCCCTTATTAAAAGGATTAATTTGGTTTTCTATATTATAACTTGTAAATTCAATATATATATATATATTCTTTTGTCAGAGGAGGATCATAAGGCCTAGTATTTTGTTGTTATTGAATTTAAAAAATTTATTAGATTTTTTTACCGTGTTATGTGTTATTAAACTAAATTTGCTGATATTCTATCTAAAGTGAAAGAGACAACAGCAATGCCTAATCATGAATACATAGTGTACCAAGTAAATGGTAAAGAATGCCATTTAATATTGAAGTGTGAAAACGAATTTTCTGATCGCGGAACTTCTGAGGTCATTGCACTTTAGTTACCGAGGACGGTGACAAAAAATATCCCCATTCAATGAGCGGCCTGTGAGGAATAAACTTTCCGCGGCTGACCAAGGGTTCTAAATACTTCAAGGGGACTACCTAAGAGGCCTCAAAATTGGTAAGTACGGGAATATTTTTGAAAGAGAGTTTAATTTTTCTGAAAAAGGACGTGTTTACCCGTATTAAAAGCCGTAGGGTTGAGAAATGGCTGGAGATTGACCAAAGTCATGGTTAATTTGTAACTGGGGGAAGAGCTGAGGTGTCGATATGGATAGAAAAGGTGAAGAGAGGCGGTTATGGAAAATAAGTGGTAGAGAAGACTTCAAACAGTCAGTTATAGACTAGACGTGAAACAGTCAGTAATCAAAGGTCACCGCCGATCGTCATGTTACAAAACTTCACATCGCCGATTCTGTGTCAATGACTCAAAAGTTTCCTAAGCGCCAATCAAAATTTCGTTCAAAGCAGTCAATTATAATGCCAGAGTGCTCTTCTTCTTTGAAAATTTTAAGACCAAGAAATGTGAGCTCAGCATTCTCTTAGAACCGGGTTTCCCAAACTGTGTTGCGCAAACATTTGGAGTGATTCACTTTTTACTATGGATTATAATATCATGTTATAAATAACACTTAATTAGTTCGTATGCATAGAACGGAAGAAAATCGAATCACAACGTTGCGAAACAAAGAAACCCTATTCCTTGTTGCCGACTACAATAGCAAACATGAGTTACCAGTTTGGACGTGTTCAGTGAACCAGAATCCTGTACGAGTGAGATAGAGATTGCCATAGTCCACAATTAAACACTTAATATTCTATTTAACTTGACAATGATTAGCCTTGACAAAAAAATAAGCCAATCTTATATACCTTCGTTTGTGGTATTTAATTCAATAGCACGTAATTGCAGTCTGTCAGGATCGTCTAGTGCAGAGGTTCACCGGAAAATTTTAGTGGCCACTTCAATCCATATTATTTAAAATTTTGTGCGAAAACATGGCTAGTGAATACAAAACACTCTTATTACATCCTGATGTGAGATGACTATCCAGAGGAAGAGCACTATTATGACTTTTTGAATTTCGAAATGTGTTGTAAATCCGTCTTCTTGAAGGCACAAAACAATTCAGGACAACATTCTGTTGAAGTTTTACAAAATCCTTCATGGTTGATTAAACTCGCATGTCTGGTAGATATTTTAACAATGTGCAATTAACTTATTATTTCAAGGAGAAAGTACTCTAAATTTTAATACAAAAGATAAAATTGGATCTTTTGATAAACAAAATACAATATTGAATTTCATTAGTTGAATCTGACGTTCTTAATTGGTTACCTGCCATTCATGAATGTTTGAATGAATTAAATTTTAAAGTAGATGAAGTTTTCAAAATATTATTAGAACATCTATATAACTTGAAATAAAATCTTACAATATTTTCAGAAAAGTAGCAAGGACGATTCCTGGCTTCAGAATCCTTTTCTGTGACAGCTAAACCTGTAGTTTTAGGTTCAAGTTGTTATGAAAATCTAATTGATTTAATCACTGAAAGAAAAATGCAATGATCTTATGTGATTAATGGTCTGGTTCAAAAGAGTATTCCAATATTTCAAAACATGCTATTATCGTTTTACTTCCGTTTCCTACAACGTATATATGAGAAGCTGGATTTTATTATTATGCTCCAATGAAGTCAAAGTGCAGAAACAGGTCCGACGTTCGATTTTACCAAGTGTTCCATTGGAGAAAAAGTTTGGGAAAACCTGGCTTAGAAAATGGTTCATTTGCACTTCCATGTTATAAATTGTTAGCTCACTGTTTGTATTAACATGTTAAATATATTATAAAATTTTAACAGCCTTATTATTTAACTTACCACTGCTCTATTTTACTAAAGTAAGAATTAATACGCAGACCTGTGGTGTTGCTGCCTCACAACCAGAGGTCCCGGGTTAGAATCCTGGCATGGGCTTAGTGTTTGTGTTGTCATGGTCGCGAAGACCGGAATTAAGACTGTTGGAGGATCGATACTCTGACCACGAGCCACTCCAAATTCGGAATGTGTCATGCAAGATGACAGTCCGCAGTCGACTCGGTAGGCCCAGGCCCTCAATGGGCTGTAGAGCGAAGGTGGAAGGGAGAATTAATACAAGTAACAACTTCAATACAAATTTTTTATTACTTGAACTATATAATATTTTATTCAATAACTTAAAACTATAGTTTAATATAATTTTTGGAACGTAAAAATATGTAATTATAATTTAGACTAATATGTCGTAAAATAAGGTTGAAACTGCTTGGGACTTAAACTAATAAGTATAATTAAAATGTAACAAGAGAGTATTTATAAGGATAAAATTTTTAAATCATTAAAGCGATCAATATATTAATATAGCAGTTGTTAAAGTATATAACGATAACTAAGAAAATGATATTAAGTTTTCTGAAAACTCACGTTACACACTTGCTTTTAGACTAGCAACTGTTTCATTTTCTTCACACTAACGCTACGAATTTTTTCCTTACAATTTTTTTGTAGATATAATTTACAACTTCAGTTTAATAACTTACAGAATTTATGTCCTCTACGCGCTCTGAGAAGTTCCATGAGACGGAAAATATGGTGTTGTTTTATTAACTTAACCAACGCAATTGTCTCACATCCTCATGAATATTTCCTGGGACACTGTTCCGCTAAATTTTCAGTCTCCTTTTACGTCATTTCCTGGATTCGGTGAGATATTTTCATTTACCATTCCAGAAGATAAAATTGCTCTGTAACGCACGCAGAATTTTAAAATTTAAAGCCTGTTTGCGTGAACTCGAGCTTCCTCTAGCCCATAAGCAATTTTAAGTTCCCAACCTCTTTGGTGTTCAGAGTGATTTTCTATGAGTGTTTCTTCATCACTAAGTCTTCTACTTATGCACCGGAAATATCGGGAGATAAATTTGCCACATCTACTCCCATTGAACAGCAATGTATTTTTTCTTTTCAATTCAAGTTTATAGTCGTAGACCAACGAGGTCATTAGCGACTTCCTCTTTTTATCTGTCGGGTAAACTCGATAGGCGTACTTGAAAACACAAATACACTTATTTATTACGTTACGTATACTTATATTGATTTAATTCATTTACAGAAATTAATTGCTGCACATTAAATATGAACTTAAAATAAGATATTAGCATATTATATTTGTATTACATAAGTGCAAATATAAATTATTTCTGAATGCATATGTTGAAGTACACAAATTGTTTAAACGTGGAATAATTTTATTATGTAATATATTTAATTTAGGGCTTACGTAGAAACAATTATATTCCTTAATCAAAAATTATGCCCAGAAAACGTTAACCTTCATTTAATCACTGGAAATTTCTTCATTTATCTTATTAGAGCCTTCAGATCTGGTCAAGGTATGGAGAAAGTAATGCTGCATCTTCCCTCCCCACAGTTAATCTATCTTCCGTCAACGGACAATTACCTAGAGTCCAACCTACCTGATTTAGGCTTTTTAGACTTTTAGATGAATACCGAGCAGCATATTTAAAATATAACCCGGAGGTCCTAGTTAATCCTTTGTTACCATTCTCTTCCCCCCGTTTCTAATCCCTGCCTATGAAATCAAAGGGCAGTTGTCTCCATGTGGTTTACCCTTATGTACCCTGTAACTTACAGAAAGTTTATTCTGTCTAGTTGCTAGACTTATGAAAGTCTTGTGATCCTATACTTTTTACATATCAAATGATGTCATAACAATCATTTCATCAAAATAATTTGGTGAAACAGTTTTATGACTTTTTATTTAACTACTCAGCTAACAACGAACTTCCGAACCTGTGAAATCAACGTGGACTGATAAATCTACAGACCAAAACTTAGTGTCCCTTAACGCCGTTTCTTTATTCATAACTACCTGTAATGATTTCATGACTTAGTCTCAATGGCATATATATACAGAAACGTTTTATAGAATAATTATTGTTTTTCTTAAACCTGATTTTAAATAACACTTACGTCACATTAAACATTCATTGTATTAATGACTCTCTTTTTGGAAGTTTCTAATCGCCCCATTTCTATTAAAAAGATGTTCTGAGAGATCTATAAAATACGAGTATTTCTTTTTTGGAGACTCTCCCAATACTACGAGAGATATGATGATGCCATTTTATTGTTTTCTTAAGTTATCTGAAAAACGTGGTGCTATAGAAGATGCTGAAAATCAGATGGGTGGATAGAGCAACTAACCAGGAAGTTCAAAGCAGAATAAGAGATATGGAGGACTTTGACCAGGAGAGAAACTAGTAAGCCACGTTTTGAGATAAGAGGGTCTTGTAAAATTAGCACAAGGGGTAATTGTGTGGAGTAAGAACAGAAGAGTGAGGTCGAGGATGGAACACGCTAAGCAGATTAGGAATGATGTGGGATGTTGTAGTTATGAAGTATAACAGCATGAGAAAAGGTTAGCATAGAGGGTTGCATCAGACCAGTCTTAGACTGAATACGACAACGACAACAGCCTTCTGTTTTTGATTAACGTGTTTAACAACTATAAACTCAATTTTCAGTTTCCTTGTGGACTTGAACTTTATCATCCTGATAAATGTCTTAACATGTCTATCACTGTCGACCATTCCTATTCCTTAATTAACTCAAAATATCGTTTGTTTCTCAATACACTTTATTGTGTTGATTTTGATGAATCTATTTAATTTGCTTTCTATTCTTATGTGTGAAATTTATTTGAACTGCATTTTGAGTACCAAGTAACCGAGACGCGTGCTTTTAAGGGATTTAAAGGAAAATCTGCGCTGAGTGTCCGTCGGGGATGCATCAAAAGTAGGTTGACATTCGTCACGTACGATGTTCGTGAGAACGAATACATTAAAATTTTAAGTATATGGAACACACGACCCGTCGATTTGACAGAGGGGACACTACCAAGTGTAGAACAAACAGACTGAAAGGGGGTATAAATGGAGAAGGAAAAAGTATAACAGCATGAGAAAGTCGAGAGTGAGACAGGAGAAGTTGGAGATGAATTTGTGAAGAGTTGCAAGTATTAGAAAGTGGAGAGAGAGAAGGCTATAGAGTTTGATGAGGAGACGTAGTCATCAAAGGACAGAGAGGTAGAGCTCATATATGTTATAGTTGTGGCGTCCCTCCATTAACAAAATCATCACAGATAATCAATGTCTCACATATCGCTATTCTTTCTTTCTAGTCGCTAGACTCATAAAAATACTCCTTTAAGATGCAATACAGAGTAACGGGAGGCGTCACAAGCCGAACAATTCCAAGATAATGTTTCATCGGTTTTGGGGAAGGAAAGCGTTTTAGTAGGAATTAGTAATTACAATATACCGTAATACTCCATCGGTTCAGATTTTTTAGGAACACCAAGGCGGTAATTTAGTTATATATATATTGTAGCCGATCCGCTACATTCCTCCGTATTCGTGATTTATAATTCCTTTTGGGCGCCAGGTATTTTTCATAAAAATACCAAAACTTGATTTTAATAGTTTTAATTTCAATCAGAGCATGAAAAAAAATTATATCTGCAGGGCGTGGTCATTCTCTCGTCGTCCCGCCGACACAACCTGCTTCTCCTATTACTCCATGACGACTCCCGAAAATCTAGCCAGACCACATTGTTGGCCCAGGTTGCGTCAGTTCCTCAACAATTGCAACTCGCAAGCTGGCCTGCATTGTTAAGTGTAACTTTTCATGTTACAATATATGTATGTAAATGTTGGAATCCGCTTTGAAAGTACGCGATCCATGTGGTTCAACCAGGAATCAGATAGATACCTGAGTAATTGAGCCACGTATGAAACTTTCAGGGGTCTTGGCTTTGATCGATTGTAGATGAGTTGTTCAATGCACTTCAGTTACAAACAAGTAACAATTTAAAAGACCATCTGTCAAAGGGATTAGAATCCGATGGACGGCTGTGAATTGCAAATCCTTCTGAGACAAGCTTCAATCGCAAAATTTTAACACGTTTGAAACTTTCCGACAGGAAAGTCAAATAACCTAGTGCAGAAGGTTTCATGAGTGTGAAGGAAGGCACGTGAACCTGTATTTGGAACTCGGGATATGTTAGACAAATTGCTATTGACTAAATTCGTGGATAATTTTGATCTAGAGGGGAGATCTGAGGTTTAGAGGTTGGTGGAGAAGGTTGAATCGGCCATTTGTTGTAGTTATTAATGGAATTTAAGCAATGAGTGAGTTAGATTGAACAATTCAGACAGCAGTTGTCTAAGTTATGTTTAAGGTTTTTGTAAGTTGGTTAAAAGAATTTCAGAAAGTAAGGGGCGGCAAACAATAGATTAGTAGTTGTTGAGAGGTTATTAATACGAATTCAGACAAGTGGCGGACACGATATCATAGTGGCGATGCCAGCTGATACTTCAGTAACGATCTGTTAACTGCAGCTATCAAAAGGCACCACCAGTTCTCAGGTCTCCAGACGCCAACACGGAAGGTCCGGATAAATGACTTCAGAGGGTTTCTGGGCGTCGTTGGCAACGTACTAATGAAACTATAAGTGCCTCAAAATCGTCAATTCAATGCCACGGAAGTCATCGCCACCAACAATTAGTGTCCGAAAAAAAAAACCGAAGGTATTTTAATCCTCCATCCCCTGAGAAAATGAATCTGTTTGTTTTGTTATCAATTAATTTTAATTGTAAATTCATCATCAAAAGTGCATATTTCTAAATAGCTGGAAGATAAAATTTTATTTGTTATTTTATGTTATATATATTATAAAATTTTTAACTTCCTCAATCTTTAATCACCCTGCTCTATTAACTTAAAGTAAAATCAAAATCCTCATTTAAATATTACAGAATCAATTATATATAACACGTCCGCCGTAAACCGTTTTAATTCGCGAAAAAAATTTCGGTATGTGCTATTCCTTCCGCCAGTAGGCTCGTGGCTCGTGACTGTTCCCGACATTTTTAACGCAACTGGACTCTACAACGTGAGTTTAGGTAGTACCGTGATACTGCCAGGAAGTCCCCCTCTATCACTTAGTATTGCCAACCCTCAAAAAACCACAGCCCGTTACGGTCACGTTAAACTTACTTTTAAGCACACCCTGATCGAGATGTATTAAAAAAACAGTGTGCTGTTTCTTGCATCCTTACTCTTTGTTGTTAACATCTTTAACAACGGCTTTTTATCAATAAATAAAAAAAACAGGCGCCAATTAACGGCAATTTTTTTCATTATATCAAATTTGTTACATTAATTTCTCAGCCGATAGTTCTCAAATTGATGTAGAATTTATTAGAATAAATAGAGCATAAAATAAAATTATGACATAGTAAACGACAGTACAAACGATGCTTCGATAGCATAGTTTATTATTGTTGCCAACGGTGTGAATGATCGGAACGAAAACTAATCGTTTGAAGTGCGGAAATATAACAGCAATTATTGAACTTGACTATCCTTAAATGAGGGCACAACTTGAAACGAATATGGAAACGATAGTGAAATTGAAGCACGTGTAGCCCCGGGGTTTGGAGCCGCCTCATTGTTGTGGAGCTTTTGTCTGACGCTTGTTTTGTACTGCAGTCACTCCCACATGGCCGCGGGCAGCGCGCTATATTGCGGACGCGACGTGCAACAATCTCGTCCCCACAGCAATAATCACTCAAATACACCACTTTCAGACCCCCGACTCATATTAAATTACTAACTACGAAGATAGTAAAGTTTTAGTTTGGGTTTCAAGTTTCTCAGTTAATAACAGCAATGAATATACAGCAGAGACCTTGCGCCATTGTTTTTAATTTGCGACACGAATCTGAACCCCCTATCCGTATTCAACATTTTACCGATCTCACTGTCCAATTAAAAACACGTTAATGGAATACACAATGATGATACAATTATTTTAAATTTATTTTACTATATAAATAAGTATAATTATCTGGCACAAGTTAATATTATAATTAATTCACAAACAGGTCAAAAATCCGAAAAAAAATTTACATATCAATTAATTCAATAAGTATATATCATATGGGATTTCATCAGATGTACATTAATTTCTAAAAAGAGATATATGAATCCAGAAGTTTTGACGGTCACAACAAGCATGGAAGCCAGCCAATCCATCCACTAGAAATTTACTCAAAATTTATGTGTATAATATGTTTTGTTAACAGAAAATAGTTGAAGATCTTGATATAATGTATCAATTATTCACCGGTTGATAATCTTAACTAGGAGCCAAACGTTTTCTTTATATTAATTCCTATGCCAATTATTCAGTTTTTTCCTTAGTTATATATAAGTTAGTTTATTTATCAGTTTATATGTAGGGCTGATCATTGATCATTGATCAATCGTCAGTATTATTTTTTAAATTTAATAAAACTGTGGGGATAAACTCTTTTTTCATTAAGAGATTCATAGGGTTACTTAAAAATTAGTATTTTTCATCGGGTTGAAATATTTTTTCACCTAAAATACTTAAACAATTGAAAAACAAATACTTTTATTTGAAGGTATTAGCATGTAAATTGTGTAAAAAAATAATGAAGACAATATCTCAATATTTGTGACGCATAGGTTTTCAAAGCTCAGAAAAACACTACTTTCAAAAAAACAGTCATAGTTTATAAAATTAGAATCAAAAATGTTGATTATAATTGTCCTGTAGCATATTCTACACCTTTTTCCTTTTGTTTGGCAGGTTTTTTCTGTTTACTGAATTAAAAGGTAAATTAATATAAAAAAATCAATTTTTCTTTCAGATTTTGGCCGAAATTTCAGTCCCCGTGTCTCTTAAAATAACTAACTTGCCTACCACGGCACCAAACTATCGGGAATGCCGTCTCCCAAGAGCAAACAATGTCTCCAGTCTCCATCAGGTGGAGGAATAAATATCAAGAGCTCGACTTACACGATTCAAATTTCTCTATAGTTTTCTCTACATCACAATACGCCGATTATGATCTTTCAATCAATGTCATGTGGCCGTAGTTAAAGCTTGGGTGTATTATTTTCCTTTCCTCGACCTACATTTCTATCATTTATGATGATATTAAATGGGAGAAGCTATGAGGTGAATGAAAAGTAGCTTGTTCCTAGAAAATGATGGGAGCTGAGAGTAACCCCTAAAAACTCAAGTTAGCAGTAGACGAACTTTTCGGTGCTCTGCAATCAAATTATAGCACAATGCCACTAAAAGTTTACACTAAACCTCATATAGCACTCTATCAACTGAAGTTTACCATGGTCCGTATTTTACAGGTCATTTTATCGACAAGGTCATTACGGACATAATTGCATCTGAATATTGTACGTTCCCGGAGGTTTCAACTCAACTCAAACGCTAGCAATGCGCCATGCGTCCACAAGCCCGTTGGGCATATATAAAATATTTAATACTTTTTTCGGCCGTAATTCTAAAATATAACAGAAATAGTAGGGCGAATGGGGTTGAGTTTAGCTTGATGGTTACGGTATCACCCTTATTTATATCTTCAGTCGAGGAAGACGAATAGATTTTCTAGTTTCGTCTGTGATATCAGTCTTCAGCTCCTCTCTTATACACGTATTTCTAGAAGATTCTCTCTCTTCATTTGTATTTATTTCGTATTTACACTATTCTCTGAAGGAAATCTATGTATCTAAAAACATTTGTCACTGCGTCAGTATGTATGTTCCAGCTATAGGTGTCCAAACTACTGGTCCGAATTTGACCAAATTTCTTCTTCAGGGCCCATGATCCTTAATTTTTTATATATGTGAAAAAAGTTAAATACATTTTGGGAAAATGTTTCATGTCCATTACGTGCATCGAGATCTCCTAAGTTTTGCGAGTTGCTATATTCTTAATCCATAATATTAAATATATTTTTAAATTATAAACATTTCGCATCGTAATTAACCTCTCGTTGGCAGAGAGCTAACTCTCGGAGAAATAATGAACTTCTTTAGATCGGCAATACGATGTATTCCTAAATTAACATTTCGCGTCGTAATAAAACTATCGTTGGCAGAAAACTACCCCTCTGAAAAATAATAAACTTCTTTTGATGAGCAATACAATGCATACGTAAATTATTTTTATTTTTCGCAGCAGATAAATTTTAATATTTAGTAATTGCTCATTTGTAAAAGCAAGTAAAGTATTGTCTATTTGATAGACATTCATTACAGGTAAAAGTATTAAATAAAATAAAATTTAATAACAACAGTGCTGTATATACGTAAAAAAATCAAAAATGTCAACAAACTTCCGGTTTTCTATTTTTCGAAGATGTTTCTTCGGTGTTTTTTCGCCTTCAACAAAGTCCATACTCGACTTGAAAAAACGAGTAAGGGCTTGGATTTTTAGAAAAATTCTGAGGACACATGGTCGATTGGAAATTCTACCTGAAATCGGTCAAAATCACACTTCTCTGTAAAAAACTACCATTTTGATGATTTTTCGCCATTTACACTACATGGTTTGGATTGACAACAGTAATAGATTTAGTGTACCCTCAAGTACTGTAATAAACTTATCTGCTTTATTATTTACTTGAACTCGATCAACGCCGGCTACTTCAGCCTATTTATCTTTGTTTAATACAATCTTCACCTTAGTTTGTTTGTAAACCATTGAATAATAAACTATTTCGTCCGATTAAATTCAACGTCAGTAAGGTAACAGTTGTTTCAGCCCAAGAAACATTCAGAATACTTTTTAATATACAAAATTTTAATTTAAATGGGACACATCTATTAATTTACATTAATGATTCAATTATTATACTAATTTCTCCATGTTGATATTTTTATTATATTAATTTTTCCGTTCATGTGCTACACAGTTGTTTTGTATTTGATGTAAATATGTTAAAAGGCGTTATATATATTTCTGTTTTAGACTAAAAAAATTAATTAATTAACGGGTAAGTCTGTCGTTTTTAGCGTGCAACGTGTGAGTTCACATCACAAATATATATTTTTTATTTTTAAAATATAGCTGTTAAATTTAAACAACTCTTTGTTAGATATCAGCAGATATTTTGTTTAGTTAGGCCTAGAAACATCCACAGTCGTAGTGGAGTGCTCTCGTCTGTTTTGTTGGGTAACTCGGCCTAACTCTTTAATGACTGCCTGAAGCTTTCTTTACAAAGGAGAGTGCTGTGAGAGTCGTGAAATATTTGTCCTCCTTGGATGAAAAATTTTATGGTAGGTGACAAATCTGAAAATGTCTCATTAAATCGATACGAATGGTGTACGTAGGTAAGTTTATCCACATCAATCAAAATGCCACCTACATCATAATATGTTTACAATTTTTCTGACGGGTCGAAAATTCAATCGAGAAAAAATTAGACGGTGTACGAGAAGGAAACTATTTGATTGGTAATATAGTTTATAAATTTTGATGTAAACTTTATTCATTGGTAGTCGTAATAATTTAATTTATTGCAAAGAAAACTATGTTTTAACGCTAAGAGAAGGAGATTTCATGATGTTTCATTTACGCATCAGTGTTTACTACCGTTGGTATCGAGGAGGGAACATCTGAAGGAAAATATGAGGATGGCCTAGAAAATTAAGCACCAATTTTTTTCTACAGTTATTGAAAACAAAGAAACTTTCATACGTGAAAGAATGATATTTCTTCTACATTCCCTGTTTTTCCAAGTAAACTCCTCCCGTTCTGCGACCTTCCTCCAGCGAAAATAACCTTGGTATGTATGCCATGTCGATACCGATCACGAAGTCATTTATACACTGTGCGAAACACCTCTGCGCCTTCCTCAAAATGTCTCCCGCGAGTGGCATTCTACAATGTGTGAGGGCGAGCGTTATGTAGAAGCAAACAATCACCTTGGTTGCTATGGCGTCCAAGTTGCTGGAAGCGCTTATTGAGTTTCGTTAATGTTTTCACATATGCCTCAGAATTAATGGTTCTGCATCTTGTCAGATGTGACAGCCGTGTGTCGTCTCCCCGACCACTGTAAATCTCGGAGTTCTCCCTAACCGCTTTCTGATGATCTCACCTCTGTGCCCAGCGACTAACCGTATTTCTGTCGACTGCTGATGCTCCATAACTTAACATAAACGTTTATGAATGTTTCCAACTGTTTTTACGAAAATTATTTCAAGAATATCTGAATGGCGCAAAAATCCCAGAAGAATGGAAAATATCCGTAATGTCAACAATCTTTAATAAAGGTGATAACAAATAAGTGCAAGAACTACCGGGGACTAACACAATCAGTAATATTTAAGGAAAGATACTGAAAAACAAAATAGGATGCGAATACAAAGACTATGAAGTCGAATAAAAAGCAGGGTTCAGAACCGGCAGATACACGGTAGACCACATATTTTCTGTCACGCAGGCCATTGAAAAAAGGACTAGTATGGATCAAGAAATACATCTACTATATGTCGACTTACAGAAGGTATATGATAGTGTACCGCTAAGTAGAATTTGGACAACATTAGAACAAACGAATATCAAAATCGGGCTAATACAGACAGTTCGGAGATTATACAAAATAATCTGACAAAAATTAAAGCGGGACGAAAAATATCAAACGGATTTACTGTGACAAAGGGTCTTAAACAGGGTTGTTGTATATTTTAAAAATATATTTAGAACAGGCACTAAAAGCATGGAAAAGGAAATGCAACGGCATGGGATTACCTCTCAATGACAAATCAACCTTATACACGTTGTGTTTCGCAGACGATCAGATTGTAATAGCACAAGACCATGAGGACCTAAGCTATATGACCAGAAAATTATTCGAGAATTACAAAAAATGGGGACTCGAGATTAATATAGAAAAAACATAATGTATGTGCATTGGAGAAACGGCACATAATATTATATTATAAGATGGTAAAGAAATTATAAACTGCAGCCAATATAAATATTTAGGCATAAAGATAACACAAGATGGAAAACTAGATGAGGCCATACGAGACAGGAACATGCAAGGTAGATGAATGGAATACTAAGGGACTAAATCATATCCAATGAAAACAAAGAACTGATCCACAACGCAGTAATTAATAGTATAGTAACATACAGCAGTGAAGTATGGCCAATCAAACAAAGTAATGAAAGAATGTTAATCACGAATGGAAAGGACTTTTGGAGGAGAGCAACAGGAAAATCCAGACGTGAAAAAAATAAAAAATGATAGGATCAGAGAAATACAATAGTACATGTACAAAGAATGGCAAATGATAGATTATCAAAACAGGACGCAGAAGAAGAGGAAGGCCGAAAAGGAGCTGGAGAGATGGAATCGACAAGGAAATGCAAGAGAGACAATTACACGAAGAATTGTGGAAAAATAGAGAAGAATGGCGATTAGAAATCGGAAGGCGACGTAGAACGCTATAAAGCCGAAATACTACTACTTCAACTGTTTTTAGCTGCGCAGTGAGAAATTCAATGACGACACGCTACTTGTAACGTACATCACTTACGGACGCCATGTTGAAAACATTCTACAGATACACTATCTGTCGGAAGAAACGCGCACACTCCGGAAACATGAAATAATACATATCTGAGGTTCGTTGGAGCTGAGAAAAAATAGTGGCGCTTAGTTTCTGGGCTACCCGCGTAATTTTGAATTTGGTTAGGATATTATAACTGTTTGAGGTGTAATGACAAACACTTCGGCTGTCAAATTCCAAATAAAAACCATTTTCATCTGCTATAATGTTCTCGGCAGCAACGTCTAACAAGAAATCAGGCACATTTCTCGTTATCTATTCCATAGCCTGTGAGTGTTGGCTCTCCTACGTGGCCCTTGGAGGAAATAGCACTAGAATCACGTTTAATTAGCAGAAACTACTGAATACAAAGCAGCTGAGCATTCATGGCCACGGGGGTTTCGTTTGATATCACCAAATTCTGTATGGAAACGATTACATTCAAAACGAAAACTAAGAGAAATATTTTATCTAAAACCTTCCGGCTGTATTCCACAACTTAACCTGTATCACCCAGGAATTTCAAATTCTCTTTAATCCATTTCACAATCGCTCGGACATTATTCAGGATCCCTCTTCCTCTTTATAAATACGTACCAAACTCCGAATAAAAATAATTTCTCTTATTTATACAACTGACTAACTTTACAAGTTTTATTCCCTTAAGGAGTGTTCAAACGTGGGTGTCCAGCTCTAATTACTATTTTTATTCTAAGAAGACGAACAATTTTTTACTATTCGAAACGAAAAACTCATCCTTTTTATTTTATTTTATTAAAGTTTAACGTCGGGTCGACTAGAGTGTCATTGCAACAGTCTTTGTTTAAGGCAGTATTCTGTAGTTATTTCTATTGATTTAGTTTCTGCTGTTGTTATGGATGTGTTGGGGTGAAGTTTTCTTGTTATTGACTTTTCTTTTTCTGTAATTACCGCTACCCCTGTCCCATCTGTTTTGCCGAGCCAGTGTATATTTCTTTAATGCTACCATAATACGTAATAGCTTATTGTACTCCGTTTAGCCACAACTCATTAATTAGTTTTTCTTTTATATACTGTATCAGTAGCATATCTATTTTAATGTTCTTTTAAATGACATTTGGGGGGGAAATTGTTCAGCTACTGGAGTTTCTATTATTTGTGGTATTTTTAATTTTATTTCCTCCTTGATTTTTATAAAGTTGTCCTCATATGTGTTTTTGATTCTTAGTATATTATTTGTGATTTTGGTTGTAACTGCCATATCATTAATTATCTTTATATGTATTTTCTTTTATTTACTTCATAATTTAATAAAAATATTCTTCTTCTTTTTTCAAGCGATCATTCATCATTTTTCGTTAATAATCTTCAAATAGGCGTCGTTCCGTGGCAACCCGATGTTAGCCTCAGTTCATTATTGTTTCTGAATATATCCAGGAGCGTTTATATATGCATGATCTCCGTAAATTATTGCTAAACATGTAATTATGTCTAATATTTTTCTTAGATTGGTTGCTAGGTCAAATATGTTTCCTAAAGTTTAGCTTTTTATCGAAAATCTTCCCTAGGATTTTTATGGAGTTATGATATTTTATTGCATGGTTATTCAATGTGTGTTATGTAATTTATTTTTTATTGTTTAGAGAACACTATAGCTTTTGCTTTTTGGGGTGCTAAACTAAATCCTATATCTTTTGCCCATTTGTATATATTGTTTATCGTATCTTGTATCTGTTTTGTTATATCCCTCATATCTGTTCCTTTCATATTTATTGTCACTAAAAATAAGACTAGACTTAGCGCCGATCCTTGTATCAAACTGTTTCCTAAAGATTTTCCTTTATATCATACATTATAAGCTCTCACTATAATGCTTCAGTTCTCTATAGATTTCTTTAAATATTGTAATTTGTTTCCATTTATTCCTAATTCATTTAGTTTAATTATAATGTTTTGTCTCCATGTTTTATTGAAAGTTTTTCCTGTGTCTATATAGCACTGCTACTACGTGACCTTTTGCCTCAAATGTTTCTCTGGTTTCCTTATTTTAGCTGACCGTAGGTGAACATTCAATCCATATTGTTTTTTGGTTTGGATTGATTATCTTATTTATTTCTAATAACCATGTTAATCTTCTAGTGATAATTTTCTCTAATAATTTGTTTATATTACAATTTAGTGCTATTGTTCTGTATGAGTTAGGCTTGAGAAAAGCAACAATTAAAGATTTAGACAACTTATTCAACAAAACATTTGTACACCAAATATCGTTGAACAATTTTATTTTTTCTATCGCTATTTGAAGTAAATGTTTTAACATTCAATTTGGCATCCCGTCTGCTCCTGATGAACTGTCTCTAGTAGCTTTTAGCATTTATTTTACTTCTTTAATATCAATTCATTCGTTTATTTCATTCATACCAATCAAATTATTTACTTGTGCTATATCCAACGCAGCACCTTCTACTCTTTCTTTTTTCTCTATAAATTACTTCTCGTAATTACTATTATCTTCCAGTATGTTCGCAATTTGCTATTGCTCATTTATATCTTTCTATCGATAAACTATCTTATAATGTCTTCTTGGAGTCTTAAGGTCTGTTCCATTCTTGATAGTGGTTTCGTACTTGTAGGCGACGAAGATAAAATAATTCTACCATTTGAACGAACACAGCACTCTAACTTAACTCTTGCTTATGAGATGAGGAACTATCAGTCGGGTTACCCTACTATACTTCGCGGTAGAGAAATTAAGTAAGTCGCGCTTCGGAAGGTAACAACGGCGATATTTACGCTATCTCTGTCCGACTGAGAATGAATGGACTCATTCTTATAATCGTATGGAAATCACCGAACAAAAAATTCCGTTATTAAAATTTGCAGACCTTTCCTCAATTAATTTTTTACATTCTGTCTGTTTGTATCACTCATACTATTTATCAAATATGATATATATATTACATTATATAAAAATAAAATACGTGTAAGGAAGGCAACACAACAGATACTGAATAATCGCTAGTGGTCGCATGTCAATTCCTAATAATGTGTTTCATTCCAAAACAGCGACAATTGCGTGGAGCTATTAAAATGGGTCCGGTTCCGTTTTATTAATCACTCAGATTATTTAATCGCATGTGAGCGCTTTCCCATTTAAAGAAATGTGTTTCATTTCTGCGACTAAATAATCGCATGATTACAAATCGTTAGTGGGTGCCTAGCTTAATATCTTTGCTTCTAACGAAAAAAATTTCTAAGTGAATATCGATAGGAATTTTCACGTACACCGTTAAAACGTGCAACGTAAATGTTCAGTCTATGTTTATTTACGTTAAAAATATTCCATTATTATTTATCGTATATTAATTAGTATGAACAGGAAAGAGATATATAGAGATTCTGACTGACAAATTAAAAATTGCATAGTAAGGAGCATTTCAAATTTTGATGGGACTGATGTCATTTTCTCAGGACTGCACCTTGTGGCGACCATCTGCTCAACGCTGACTTCAACCCCCGGCTGGCCCCCTATAATTTTCTCATTATACAGCGTGGTGAAGCTATATTTCAATTTAATTAACTGTGATGCTCTCTCTCTTTCTCTCTGATAATATATATATTGTAATGGAGGAAAGGCTTTAAAAATAATACTAAGTATTAATTTTAATTTAATATTAATTCAAACGGTGGGATTAATTAATAAATAAATCCAATTTCCAGACTAAAAAAAACATTAAAATTTATTAAAACATTTCATACAATTTTACTTTCCGGTTATAAATGTACTCCTTTTCTCAGGGGATTTTGGGCCAAGTAGCAGAGAACACTTAATTGAAACATTGGGTCCGACAATGCATGGCAAAATTGTTTAACGATGGGTGGATCTCACCAGTGTCGCGATATTTTTTTATGTCTCTCGAAGATTCCGCGCGGCCAGCAATGAGAAGCGTCGACGTCGGTCACGTGTTAGTGGCGATGATGGCGGGTCTCGATGAAGGTCGGCGTCTCTCCACTCACACCTATAGGAATCCCAAAACAATTCCAATTCGTCTTCTTTTTGCGATGTCCTACAAGTCAACGTGTCGCCGCCATCTCCCTCCAAGGACTGCCTCAAAATCCTCGTGTCCTTGCGTATTTACTTAGGAGCCCCTTTTTTGTGCTTCTGACCAGGCAGCTTTTGCCACCCCCACCTCTCACATCTGGCCGCTTTTACCTGACGAAAACAAAGGGTGCGTCCCCCAGCGTAAGCTGTCTTGCCAAACATTTAAAAAGATTTTGTAAATGGGACAATATATATATATATATATATATATATATATATATATACTATCATAATCTGTTGGGTATATAGTGGGCCCTTGTCTACAACATGGACGGAAACGTAGATTCGCCGCTATCCTTCTCGGAAGGCCTGTGTGGCGTGGTGCGTGCAAGGTTGTTGGTGCCCTCCCCAGAGTAATACATTAAACCTCGAAAATAAATTGAAAAATAAAATAAAAATTATTTTGATGATTTTCATTTGTAAAATTAGCTGGCGACTCCAAAAAGACACGAGAAAGAAGAGCAGCCGAGTATACGACAGTTGAAAGACGTATTCTTGACCTTAAACAATTCATAATTTTTCAATGTGTGTGGGCCGACGTTGAAATGTGTCAGGTATTAACGGAAATCTTGTTTTTTATTTGAAAGGCCTAAGAATACTATTTGGTATAGAATATTAGATCGTTCAAATTCCCGCTGCGTGTTAACACGGATCCAATTGGTCCAATTTTAATGGCTGCTCCATAGATCCGGCTAAATTTGAGCTATGGCCTGGGTTATGTTGACTTTAAGGACATCGGTCGATTGCGGCTTATTGGCATAGACGTGAGACTTCAGGAAACCCCACAAAAATGTCTAGTGGGGTCAAATCGCACATTCTTGGTGCCCAATCACGTCATCTTTGCAATGGATAACCATACCCTCAATTTTCATGCAGTGTCCGTCGTGGCGTCCGCTGTGTGCCACGTAGCGTCGTCCACATGTCATTTACGTCCATATCGCTCAATTTTGTCCAAAAGAAATCGGTTATCATGTTTCTTTAGCGCTCGCCTTTGACAGTAATGGCCTCACCAACGTTGGTTTCAAAAAAAAAATTACGGACCAATAACGTCGCGACCACAAAATTCACACTAAATAGCTTTTGTGGACATTGTATGGCTTGGTGTCGCCATATATACGGCATTTTTGCTTGCAATCAAATATTTTAGGGTCGATCTCTCCTGTCAAATGCTCCAAGACAACTACTACGAAACAACTGCTCCTATAGTTGTTTTCCGATGCATCTCCAAGACGACTCTTCCAGCCAACCAAGTCTCTAGCTACACACCAACTCAACTCGCCGACTGTCTCAAGGCTCTATTTTAAATTACCTCGGTATTTGTTACAATTTCTACGACAACTCAATTTTTTTATCACGCAACGCCCCCAAAGCATGCTTGGTATTTTAAAAATACTCAAAGCCCGGGAAAGCAATTTCCCTTTTTCTCAATTTTTCAACACCAACAAATAGTGCTGTGCTGGCACAGGAAACGTGGTTATTAAATTTTTATTGCGCCGGGGAATTCTATTTCCCGTCCTTTCACATCGTCTTCTAGACCTTGTACAATTCATACTTTAATAATTACAACTATTTAATCACCAACATTAATGAATATTACTATATATAGTTCGGTTTATTTAATATCGTATATATTTGCATACATTGCAGGAGCAGGAAAATTAATCATCTTTCTTGAATAACAAAATTGTAATTATTATCTGAATGAAATTCTGTGGATTTCAAGATTATATAACAGAGCTCAACTAATTTAAGTCTCTTCTCCCGTTTCTAAGCAAGCCCAGAAATACCTTTCTTTTATTAAATACTTTGACACCGCAACTTAACTCTACCGTCCCGTTATGGAAAGAACACCACATATGTACTTGTAAAGGCAATATATATATATATATATATAGTCAGGAA
Organism: Eucriotettix oculatus; assembly: GCA_034510155.1. Classification (NCBI taxonomy): domain Eukaryota; kingdom Metazoa; phylum Arthropoda; class Insecta; order Orthoptera; family Tetrigidae; genus Eucriotettix; species Eucriotettix oculatus. Next base: position 132,164,626 of record CM067376.1, on the reverse strand, counting down.
ATGACATTGTCATGTTAATTAAAACCATTAATAGGGAAAGGACAGAGAGATAGAATGAAGGTGACTTACCTGAGGTTCATAGATGGTAGACACCTTGTGAGGTTTAGAGTACTTGAATTTTCTGAGGCACCGCCCCCTTCATCAGAAAGTTAGGAAGACATTTCCAGTCGTCGGCTAGCTGATCACTGGAAATGTCTGCCTAACTTTCTGATGAAGTGGCCGGTGCCTCCGAAAATTCAAGTACTCTAAACCTCACAAGGTGTCTAACCATCTATGAACCTCAGGTAAGTCACCATCTTTCTATCTCTCTGTCCTTTCCCTATTCATTATATATATATATATATATATATATCAAAGGAATTCATTGATGCTTAAAGTCAAATGGATGCTTTACTTAAGAAGCAAGTGTTTACTACAAATTGCCCGATTAGGAAAAAAGTTAAATAAAAATAAGTCTTTGACCTAAGATTAACTGATGAGATTGTCAAAATTTCTTATGAGAAGAGGAGATGACCAATGGTATATGAAACGACCAATAATTGGTGGTAAATATAAGAAAAAGAGGGAAAGGATGGATGAAGCCAGACCCTGTGTAGCGAAAATAGAACGAGACGATAAGATATAAAGGCGTAATTATGTAATTAATTAAGACTGCAATATGGTAAAGAGAATGAATGAAACGTTATATCAAATGAATTAGGAAACCATTGAATGGCGAAATTGTACAGTTGCGTCCCTATTTTTAAAAAATATAATTGTAGAGGAACTAACTTTTTCCTGGCCCTCGGGTTAGCAACAACGAATAAATAGGCATGAGGGGAGGTCATTTCACTTGAAAGGCGGGGAATGTTGGTGGGGAAGCACAGCCCGAGGCCCGCCAACGAGAAAATACATATTTCAAATCGACTCACTCTGTAGAATTACCGGCGGTAACAGAAACGCATATTGTAATTGTTCAACTGCTTCGCAAAGTTCCTGATAATCGGTTGTTACAAAGCATTGGCTGAGCCTTGAAAATGAGGATCATCCACTCAAACTCTATATTCACTTGGAGAATAAATTTGCAGCCGTGATGTGTTCCCTTACAGAAATGATTGATTGGTAATTCTTGTCTAGTGTCTCGAACAGTTCTGTCAGTGTTCCAAAACAATCATCATTGACTATTGAATCGGCACAATAACACGTCCTGACAATTTGATTTATTTCATTATATTCAAATACTGAGGCATAGAACATGTGGCAAAGACAATTAATCACGCTACAATAAAACATATCGCAGCGATCTTGACTTTCCGATGTGTTCACAATCAAGTCGCTATTTCCCTAAAATCAGTTGCGTAATAATTCATGCGTTAACTAGAATTATTTCGCCTGATTATGCAATAACAAGCCCATAGTAACTGTTAAACGCATTGAATATATTTTTGTAATATTGAATAAGGTGCAACATGTCGCGTATATAATTTTTATTAACTATGCGAAAACAAATTATATAACTGTCAAAAAAGGTCATATCTCTCTGTTCAAAATAATTGTACGCTTCTCAGAATTAAACTTAATATGTTCCCTTCCTATATAACTCTACAGTAATGGAATAGTATATCTTGGCAAGTACTTGTTATAATAAGGAAAATTTTATTTCGTCATTCTAAAAATCGATCGGAAGAGAAATTTATAATTTGGCATCTCAAACAGAAAACAATTGAATTTTATTCAGCGGACACTATTCCTTATTATTTCATTACAATATGCCATGTTGCGTAAATTATTATTTACAGATAGTCTGATACTTTATTTGATACGCATTTTGAAATTGAGTCGTAAATGTCAAACGTAATGAATAATTTTATACGAGTAAGAACAATAATCGTATTTCTTAATATATTATAAGGTATACTGAAAATTGTCGTGTTGTAAATAAGAGCTGTAAAAGAGCTGACTTTATTTCTTTGTAAGGATCAATTTTTAAAAAATTCGGATGGATTATTACACCATATAAATTCTGTATGCTAACATAATGTGTTACCACGTAAATTAATCCTAATCTGATTTAATAGATAATTGCGCGTGAAGAAAGCCACAGGATTAATTAATTATTTCTTTAGGAAATTCAAATGGAAAGATACGCAGGTATCTCCACGTAAAGTCTGGCCGGGGGAAAATTTACAAAAGAAACTTACCTCCACGACCAACAAAAATATAACATCAGCATAGATGGGAGGAGCAGATCTCGTGACTCAAATTCCACCCTCGTCGCCATCTGTCGTCTTCTGGAAATCCTTCCATAATCATTTTGAGTCGCGTGCCTAGCCTAGTTCTACCTGCAGCCCGAAACAGAATGGGTATATCCTCGCAGTGGAACGAGTATAACGACAAAAAATACTGCTACCAAATTTCGCCCAGAAGTTAGGACCCTTTGTTGAATGCCAATTGCCCCGAGTAACATTAATCACCCTCATAAACTTAAATGATTTATTGCTCTGAGAAAACTAAACGACTTAGACTCATAAATAATTTAATAAATATATGTAATTTTGAATATGTTCAATTAAAAAATTTAGTACTTAAATAATTCTTTTTTTTATAATATTATTCTTAAATTAGCTCCCACCAAACCTATAAATTACTTTGCAATATTTATCAATAATGAAGGATTTGATAAACAACATTTGCTTTAAATTGCATTAATTTCTATAATTTTGACATCATTAGTCTAGTAATGTTAGAATATGTCATGCCCTCTTACTCTTAGATAGGATGTGCACAGCAGCCAATGAGGCTTGGCTCCAAAGAGATATGTAAAGCGGTTGAATATTTCATGGTGAAAGGGAAAATGGACGCAGCTTGTAGGAAAATCGAAGAAACATTCGTAGAGAAGAATGATATTAATAAGAATATCAGGAGGGCCGATGAAAAGCCAATTCTGGATAATTAAGGAAAGGCCGAAATATGGAAGGAATATCTTAAAAAGCTGTTTCACGGTGAAAATCGAGATCAGGCAGTAGTAGAACAAGAAGAGGATGTGAATGATGAAGAATTGGGGGGAAATTTTTAAGGTTGGAGTTCGATAGGGTGCCTGCGGAGTTGATAATATCAACGGGTGAAGAAGCAATATCATGGCTGTTCAGGAAACTTTACCAAACTTATGAAACAGGAAGATTAAGAGAATATTTTAGTAAATACATAATTACACGCATACTGAAGGAGATTGCGGCTGATAGGTGCGGACAGCACAAGACTTTTAGTTTAGTATCTCGTGCATGCTAAATATTAACTTGGAGCCATGTCTCTTTGGCTCCTTTGCACTTCCTAGCTATCTCATTCTTCAAGCGTCTGTACTGATCTTTACCATTTTCCTCTCTCACATTTCTATATTTACGCCTTTCATCAATCATTTTTATTATTTCTTGTGTTATACATGGTTTCCTATTGGCCCGAGCTATTCTTCCTATTTTTTCTTCTGCTTCTCTAGTCATTTCTTCCTTTAAGAATGCCCACTTCTCTTCTATATTGTTTCTTTCTCTATTAATCTACTCCTGATTTCTTCTTTTTTGAAACACTGAAGCACCTCCTATTGTTTCAGTTTTTCTAATTCCCATCTATTTGTATTAATTACTTTCTTGAGCTACTTCAATTTTGAGCCTGCATTTCATAATCAACAGATTATGGTCGGAGTTTACTTCGGCTCCTGGGTAGGTTTTGAAGTCCAATATCTGATTCCCATACCTCTGTCTCACTATGGTTCCTGACTATCCTAGTTTTTGTCTGCCCCGAGAAAACGGTACCACTCATATCTGAGTAGTCGTCTCCACTTAGCAACCTGGAGAGTCGTCCGATGAGGAACTAACACCCCCACACGGCTATTCTTTCATAGATACCATCATACCCACATATTTTATACACATGCATAATGATATACACCTACGTCCTTCTCACAACAATCCAAAATAATGCCCAACACCGGTCGTCCTGTAGCGCAATTCTTCTTTCCGCGTTAAATTTACTACAATCTGTTTAACACTTAGTGATATAGGGTTTTTATTTAAGTTATGTAATGAAATTACTTACGCTTTAAGATATAATATAAGAAGCTTATTGATAAAAAATATCAGTTTAAGAAGTCCAGCACGCTTTAACAAACAATCTACTTAAAGGGGATGATTTTAAAATATCATGGTTAATTACTTATTGGGGTAACCACGTACAGGAGGGATTTCGTTCTTTCTGGATGATGAACCTGTTTTATCTTCCTTTGTGAAACGGCGGCTTCCTCCTTCCTTGAGGCTGCTTGCGCATTTCTTCTGCGTTCGTCAGGCAGCGCCTTCCAGTGATGATTTCTGCCATTGGTACCTGGTCTTCATTCTAGGAATGGCCGGATTACGTAGACGGGGAAAGTTCTGCTCGTTGCCGTCTACCCAACCTCTGATTCTCATCTCATCTTCGCCTTCCTTCTTCCAAGTTCCATTCTCGATTGATCAATTTCTATTCGACGACTGATCATCTAACCGTCAGTCTCCAATCAAAATCCAGCCCGCGGTTTCTCTCCCTAATTTCTGGAAGGAGACGCGCTCTACAAAATTCCCGAGGTCAAGGAACTGGACTCCAGTACCAGATCTTTTAATTACCAAACGGTGATTCTGGCACGTTCCGGACTCCGATGCTCGCTCTCTGGCGCCAGGAAATTCCTCTCCTACCTGCCAGTCGTCAGTTAGAATGTTCTTGCTGAATTTTTAGATCCTATAAAATTCTAAAAGTTTGAACAAAAATAGGTAGGGTGCTACACTTAAGACCAAACAAAATTTATTATATTGAAACGTTTGTTAATATTAATAAAATTGTTATCATTCTTAAATCTCAAAATTTACTTTCGGAATAACTATTTCGAACATTCGATGTATCGATATCACCTACGTTAGGAATTCAATTCCTTATATTTACTTTTCAATACGATAATATAACCGTTATATAATATTTTACTAACGTATATCACATTATTGCCTCTAACAGCCTACAAAATTGATAATTTTTCTAATAAAACATAGAATTATCCAAAATTATTGTATAAAACGGGTCGTATTGTCGTATCAATACACTTTTGTGTCTACCACACTACAATCTGTTTATTTACTACGGCCTATAAAATTAAGATTTAATTTAGTTAAATCCGCAATTAAAAGTTTCTAATTGATATTTATTATTACAGTTCGTTTGGTATAATGAACCTTAAAAATATATACTACAAAATTTATTGCATTATTAAGTAAGATATTCATTATATCATGTTATTCATATTTTGCGTCCCTACTAATTGGATCATACCCGTCGTTTCCTTAGGAACGAATACAAGAAGTAATTATAAATGGGAGTGTACTTCATGGGAATCTCAACGTCGGCACTTAGATCTGAGTGTAATTATTTTCAGTTGCCCACAATACTTACCAGTGGCTTTATTTGGTGCTATTCTATTCACCGAAACAAGTAATTAGAACGCCTATAGATTAACGAAGCTGATGCAAGCATTCTCTGGGCAAAGAATACAAAGGCAACAATGGTCGCGCTAATCACAGTGCCGCAGGCTAATAATAGACTAATAACAGCGTGGCGGGTGTCTCTGTCTTACCTGTGCGAACGGAGCTCTGTTATTATTAGGAATGGTCTGGAGGTTATGTCCTGCGCCAAGGACCGTCTTTCATGAGCGGATCTATTACTAATCATACCCCTTACAGCATAATCACTGTAGAAGAGATTCACGCTATGGGGTTCTAATTTTATGTCTTTATTTTGTATATTGACTTATTAAATTTAATATTAATGCGGAGTATGAGTGACGTATTTTTTATTGATTGGAAAACTCTGCATAGATAACAAAAGTAAATGTAAATTTGATCCATGGAGTTTATTAGATTCATCTTATCTGAATCAGTCGTGGCATAACACGTGTTTTATTATTTTTAAAGGAATGAAAATATCACCAATTCATGCCGCAAAATGCGAGACAGTAAATGAGATAAAATAAAAGCCCTACGCTTTGCCGATTATATTGTAGTATTAGGGGAGTCAGAAGAAGACCTGGAAATCATAATAAATGTCATCAACATGGTACTGGGGTAAGGGTTCAATATGAGGACTAATAGAGGGAAACCCAAGGCAATGGATTTAAGTATGGGGAACAGTGGAATAACAAAGGGTGTTAGATTGGAAAGGGATATTTTGAAGGAAGTAAAGGAATTCTGCTACTTGGGAAGCGTAACAATCAGGGGTGGCTTTCGTGAAAATGATTAATTTACTTACGGGTAATATAAGTGTGTATATTACTAAATCGTTGCTAATAATGTTCGTTTGGAGTGTGGCGTATTGCGGGTACGCAAGGTGGACGTTAAGAGTTACGGAAAGAAAAAGAATAAAAGCCTTTGAAATGTGGTGCTATAGGAGAATGCTGAAAATCAGATCGGTGGATCGAATCACTAACGAGGAAGTTCTTAACAGAATACGGGAACAATATGGAAGACGTTGACCAAAGAAGGGATAGATTAATACGCCACGTTTTAAGACAAGAAGGTCTTATAAAATTAGCATTAGAGGGAAATGTGTACGGTAATAACAGACGAGGGAGGCCAAAGATGGAATACGCTAAGAAAATTAGGGAGGATGTGGGATATTAGTTATGCGTAAATTAAGGCTTGCGCAAGATAGGTTAGCACGGAGGGTTTGCTTCAGACCAGTCTTAGGACAATAACTCAAGAACAGAATGATTTGTATAAATGCGATTTTGCCATTTTGTTTTCAATATGAAGTTTACACTTGCAATTAAAACCATGATAGTAAATGCAGTATAACAAGTGAGATTAAGTGAGATTCATACATCCCTCTTGAGGAATTTGTTGCGTCAGTCAACTATAAGTGGTGCAGTGCGTACTGTCTGACAGGCTGCCACAATGCGTGCACGGAGAGTTATCAAATGAGGGATAAACATTTGCGCTTCTAAGAAATATGCAGGTCATTATCAACTTTATCCGCAATATGATTTCTCACGTGTGAATTGTAACCAGAGTTTCGCATTTTAGGTCAGATAGCAAGGAATGTCGTCATGTACTACTTAAATTGATAGAATAACCCTGTAATTATGCATTACCTGTCCCATGTTGTACTACACTTCGTTTCTTATATCAGAAATTTATTCTTGAAAATTTGACGTCACGTTTTGTTACTCCCGTAACAATCAGGCTTGTGTTTTGTCAAACCTTACAACAATTTTATGTACCGATGGATCCTATTTTCTCAACTAAATCGTAATGGTGATTAAAAAGCGCATCTAAACAGGTAAAGATGAGACAAAAAAAAATTATACTAAGATTTTAAACACATTCTACAATTACTTACGCAACAGGGTATTACGATTTTTAAAATTAGTTTTAAGACTACAGTGCTTTTCTTTAATAAATGAAACTTTTTTGAGATACGTTCACTCTGAGCGTTCTTTCTAAGATTATGAAACAGCCGCCTTGCTTCTTCGTCAACGACGATAATTTACTTGCAGAAGCATACGCCCAAACTTGTTTTGGAGGGATCTCAAACTTAAGAAAAGATGGGTGAAAGGAGCCGAGCCGCTCGTCAATAAGTGATGACTGATGAGAGCAGCCCAGTCTCATCAAAATTTAAGAGCATGTGATGTCAACGAAAGATAACACAACTCGTCTTTACTTAGGTGCACTATCTTAATAATGTTTAAAACCACAAATTGTTATATATTTAGCAGTTTTTATTTATAAATGGAAAGAAGTTTTTGGTTTAATTGACTTTTTTCATCTCTGCTCTATGTATTTAGAAAGATTCTTATTAGATAAATCGCCTTTAAATGAAAGTGTGCAGAATAACATACTATAAAAACGTGTGTTTCGGAATTAGTTTAAGCTTCCATTTATCATTTAACACGTTTTCGTATAAAGAAGAATTGCAAATATGTAGAGGAAATAATTTGTAAATCAGTTAAATAAACTTAGAAGTTTGTACTCAAATAATTTAATGTACATTGGGTATCTATGGAATACAGAAATAACAATTGTCATGAAATGGAAAAATAGTTTCTAGAATTATTGTAATTGATTTATATAGATATGAGCTAAATCGGGAAAACAGAAATGCACGTGACCGTACGGAGTTGAAACAATTACATTCACATTAAAAATAAAACGGAAGTAGGCGAATACTCTTTATTAAAACTATTAAAATCAGTTAACTGAAGCTTTTTTTCGCAGAGTATCCTAGACACTAAAGGGGATTTTTTTTAATTCTACGACTAAATCGTCCGGAATTTTGGTGTCAATTCTTTATCAATATATGAAAATAGTTCTTTATGAAATGTGTTTGAAATAAATCATCTTACAGTATAATATTTGAAGCCATGTTACCAATTTGAGATTTTTGTCCCATATTTTCCGTGGTAAACGTTTTACGAAAAGAGAAAAAGCATTATTGATAGTATATAGTTCCGGTCAATTTTTTAACTTGCCACTCATTTCTGTAGAATTACGTTATGGTTTTTAGCTATGCCCGCGAATTAGTTCGCGCAGAAATAGGTCTTTTTATTTAGCCCTAAAAACGAAAGTACGGTATCATTTATTTATGATCGCTTCACAGAAAACTTTTCAACTCGCAGGTGGTTTTTAACGGGTCCCGCTTTCACAGGTTTAAACAATAGATGGAGTGAGAATGCTCACCCTCCGTCTCTCTCACTCATGCTGCAAAAATTACGCTTATAACAACATAGTAAGTGGGATAAATGGTATAAGAACGGCGAATAGGACTTTTAACTCGCAGTCGGTTTCCGCGCCGTCTTTCACGCGGCAATGGATTTATAAATATTTAAGTAATATCTTCTGAACTCTTCAAAATATTATAATGAAACATTCACGAAAATTTAAGTTAAATTCCTGAAATTTTCATTGAAATCCGTTGAGCCATTTCGGAGACTATTCGAGACAAACTACAGACAGACACTTCAATTTTATTTATTGGTATAGGCTAGATGGATCCTACATTGCTTGGATACTGATTTATGTTAGTCAGGCACAGTATTAAATTCTATAACAATCTCTTGGTCAACGTGTGATTTATCTGGCAACGAGAATGTCATACGTTTATAATATTTACCTTCCCAGGTATATCTACCCCTCCGGGTGTGTTTATTTCGTTATAACAGGTACGATGACCCTCAGTACCTTTAACGAGTCAAGATATCACCTAGTTTGTTAAATGAGCAGTCTACCTTAAACGAGTCTAAAACAGCCCGGTGCACGGAAAGAGTGAAAAACACCACTGGTACTTTAATGGAAATAAAACTTCTTCCAGTACAATAAGAGAGTCAAGAATACACGTGATGAAAAATAGCTCATGTATCTTTAAAATTATTCCTGATACCTTAATGGTGTCACAAATACTCCTGGTACATTCCCCTCTATTCAGCCAACTCGTTTTTCAGTTGTAGTTTTCAGTCCTTTGACTGGTCTGATGAACACTTCATGCTAACCTATGCTGTACAAACCTTTTCATTTCCACATAACTACCACATTCTACAGTCTATATAATCTGTTTAGTGTATTCCATCATTGTCTTCTGTCTTCTGTTTTTACTCCCCACTCTTCCCTCTAATGCTAATTTTACAAGACCCTCATATCTCAAAACGTTGCCTGTTTCGGTGGTCCAAAGTCCTCCATGTTGTCCTCTCTTCTCTTATTCTGCTTACAACTTCCTGGTTAGTTACTCTATCCACCAATCTGATTTTCCGAATTCTACTATAGCACCACATACTAAAAGTTGCTAGTCATTTCCTTTCTGGAACTCCTACCGTCCACGTTTCACATTCATAAGACGCCACAATCCCAATCCATCGAATACATACAGGATAATCTAAAAAGAATACTGATTTTTTATAACCTTATAAAATATTGATTGTTAAAATTATGAAAATAATTATGAATAAATGTAGTATAAATGTAGTATTAGAATGTATGTTCTCACATAAACCTACGGAAATCCACCAGTACGTTCGCTAACTCCAAAAATTAATGTTTGGAATGGCGTCCTCCACGATCTTCTTCACAGAAAGCAGCATAGCTGTAAACATTTACCATACAATGCTAGAAATTTGTGTCTCCAATAACTGGTGATTCGGGAGCTGTAAATTTTTAGAATATGATAATATGATTACTAAGCAGAAGGGATCTACTCCTCACTTGCGTGATCTTGAATGAAATGTTCCCCAACACACGGATTGGGGGAGTTGGGCCAATTACGTGCTCTGCAGGCCCTTGGCTTTTTGTGGGAATACATTAACGCCATTGTGTGCACTTAACGAATTACTGATTTAAGCTACATAAAAAATAACTGCAGACATGCTTCACAGGACATGGAGTAAGATTAACTATGGTCTGGTTGCCTGTCGAGAAATTATGTCGCACGAATCGAAACATATCGAAATAGGTATAAAGCTGTACTTTTATAAATGTTTAAGTATTATATGTTCTCCATTTGTGGTGCAAACTTTTGATGCTTCACTATTTAATTCAATCTTTCACGGAAGTTATAAATCGTCTAATAATATCTCTTTTCTGAAGAATCGGTCATGTCGCGAATGTAAAGGTCGATTCTGAGAAATATGAAGTTTATCTACACGCTAAGTAACTTAAATCACGTTGTGCAACGCCAACATTAAAATCGGTGAGCACCCGCGAACTTTATAACCTGAGTAGGACGTGACAGACCAGCGCGAGAAATGTTTTGCAAAACAATGGGAAGAAATGCTAAATCCTCCAATTCTTCAACAGAAAATAAATTATGTATAATGTCGTTAATTATTTGAAATTCTGACATGAAAATATTTGATCAGTCTTAAAATATCGTCAATCAAATATACTCAAATTTTTCCTTAGTATTTACCTGTTATTAAATACACAAAAATCAAACATACCCTAAGATTGTCAAGTGTTCACAGACGATTTACCGAGTCTTTGCAATTATCAGCAAATGCATTTAATTATTATGATTAAAAACTCTTATTTATTGTTTTTCTTACACTTCGATATTACATAAAGTTCGTACTGCAAGATAAAATTTGCCAAAAGTCGGTTCATTGAAATATATTTTTTTTCAGAAGGAAGTTCTAAATGAAACGAAAATATACAGTTTTTAGAAAAAACTCTTTTGTGTTTTATTAATCGTCCATCTGTTGCTGATGTTCGTATTTCAGGATATGATTGCTCAAACATAAGAGAGGTAGAATATGCATAGGAAGAAGCCGACCCATTCGCATATTTATAACTATAATTCATTTCACTTTTGTGCTATGGGTGGATCAATGTTTGTTGCGACTTCATATGAATAATATACAAAAACACAAATATACAGGTATACACAAATATACAGTAATGTTTAAACTTACACACATCCATTTTACTTATTATGTAGATAGTTTGTCTTGTTTTGGCTCTCTCTATCTAAGATGATCGTCTCTCCTATTCTTGACGGTGAATATTTTGGTAGCAAAAAATATACATCGAGAAAAAATAGTAAATTAATATCAGTTTTGATGGGAGAAGGTTAAAAAATTCATGAAAATGGCATATTAAGCTTATATTACCTTGAGGAAATGCTTGTAGCATAATTTATGTTGAGTCTGACATTTGCCTGTTGAAGAGATAAATAGACATGATGATTTCAAATAAGTAATTAGTTTTCGTCTTTCAAGCCAAGTTCTTTCTCCGTCAGAAGGCGACTAGCGACAGGTTCATATTTGCCCAGAGTAGTTTTTCTTGATTTAATTTAAAGTCGCATCAACAGCAACTGGTTATCAGCGACTGTAAATAGAGTTTTTATATCAACTATACCTTTTTTATGTCTCGGGGAGAATCTATTTCGTCGAGGTTTCCAAATATATGGTCTCTTTCTTGCTGGAATCTGCTGCATTCATATTTGATATGTTTTATGGTGTTTCATTAGGAACAGAAGGGGTGGCTCTTTTGTGATTAGGTGAAGGTGGGTGATTTTGGAGTAAACAGTACGGACCCTTCTGATAGATATTTGCTCCCTTCTATTTTAGGAGGGATTTATTTTTATGGAGTGATGGGTGGCTGACTGAGTTATAATTATTGGATTTTATTTCTTTCCATTTGGTTTCCCAGTGCTGTTGAAGCTTGGCTTGCGTAAGTTTCCAGATAACCCGGACGGTATTTATTTGCTTTGCTGATTTATTTGTGGCGTTCTTGGCTTCTTAGTTTGCAATGACGTTTCCAACGATGTTTCAGTGCACCGGAATCTATACTATTTTTTATAATTTATTTAATGAAATAGATATTGGAATAATAGGTTCTATAAGTTTCGAGAATGACGCAATAAGCTGATATAGAAAATGAAAAGTTTTAATAAATATTTTATCTGATTTATTTAGAATCAAGACCTGTTTACGTTTTATAAATATCCTAATTTCGATAACCCTTCCTTTTAAAAGTATAACAATATTATATATTTTACAAATAAAATTATGTACGGGGAAAATTACTATCGTTTGGTTCATTTCTCCCTGTACCAGCTGAGGCAGATTCTGCATGTAAATATTTACCACAGTCCAAACATCCAACGTATTTTTCCGGGATGGGGAAATTTTACAGGCATGGGGAATCCGTTATGACACCAACTCGAAGGTGATTTACGATTCCATTCCATGGTAAAGAATGCATCCGAACCATAAATAAGAATTATAGTCAGTCAACCATGCATATTGAACCCCAAGTTATAATGTACGGGCTCGAAGAGCAGAATAATACACTTCATAGGGAATGTATTGTTTTGAGAATAATTGGAAATCAGAAGGAATAACGAGACTGCTTAAAAGTAGGTGAAAATAATAGTTGAAAAATAATGGACATATTCACGATTATTTACTATTGAGTCATAAACTGTAATAATTCATATGAAACATCTAATGGAAATGGTTCACTGAAGTTATAGCGACGGTAAGTGAAGTAATCAACTTCACTTTATCACTCTACCATACAAAATGGGTAGTAGAGAAAATTTTTATCGTATTTTGATTCATAAAAAATGTATCTTAATCTGATTACTTATTTGAAATATCATTTACAGATTTTTCATTAATTTGTAGACAAACTTGCAAGGTTCTGAAAATATATGAAATACTGATGATCAAAATGGATGGAATAGCTATTTGTAGACGCGATTTGAAAAAACTATGCCAACATCTGAATGATTGTACAGTCCATTCTGGTTCTGGATCTAACACTATATAAGCATATCACTCCGCGTTTACTACACTATATGAGCATAAGGTACTGTGGTGACTCATGACCCCTACATTGAACGGGTAAAGCAAAAATAATTTAGTTTTTGTTATTTGCGTACAGCAGGACGAAAAACGAGGGTGGTTTGGTGAGGCCGAGTAGGCGGGAAACGTCGCCGTTTACAACATTATTTATTGCCTGTAGTGCATTGTATTCGACACAGTTGGTCCGGGGAGCTGTCCTGAGAAAGTCGGAATGAGAGCGGTGGCTGAGGAAACAACATGCGTAAAAGTTAAATTCGGCATGTTCGAGAAAGAAGATTCATTTGATGGGAGTACGGAAAACAAAAAGATAACATTTGATGGAGATTTAACCTGAAGAAGAGGCGCTATAGGAGACGTGTCCAGCAAAGGATCCTCCGGCAACGGCAAACAAAGAACGACGTCACCACGCAGAACATCTGGTAACGGCATTTTTACCCGGCTTTCCACTTAAACCATTCTCGTTGATTCGCGATTGTGTTTTTATTTGACTTATATCGTTTGTCACCCGCGTTCCCGGAAGCAGCCTTTTAGAAGCTGCATAAATTCTTTTTGCTTTACCGAATGAGCCAATTTGATTATACATTTTATTCGTAATTTTATATTTTTATTAAAACTTAATTTAAGTTTTATTTCTTTTGGAAATTTTATAATGTAATATCATCATAATTAAATGGAATATATTCAAATTAAATATACTATTTTTTATTATTTAACAATTCCTTGTTATAATAATATTTTTCGGTGTAAACGAAGTCCAAACACCACAGTACATGAGTCTACACTATGTGAGTTTACAGCATGTGAACTTACACTGAATGATCTTAGTATATGAGCTTACCCTATCCAATATTATCCTATTTTACATTCGCCTAAGTTTTATACACATACAAAATGTTTTTCATATAAAATTAAGGTAATTTGGCGTTGTCTAATTAAATCATTCATTTCTAGGGAGTGAATACCTTTCTTCGGGAAAGTATGTCTGGACGTTATGCAACGTGCAGAAGGAAATAGTTTTACAGCAAGAAAAATAAGTTATTTATTGATGGACAATATTGCTAAATAAATTCATAGAATAAACCGTAACCACAAACAGATATTCTTAAAATATTAATGTACGCGTATCTAAACCAACAAATAAAACTGCAGTGTCTGACTGTATGTTTGTCTCAAATAGGCTCCAAAACAAATCAACGGATTTCAATGAAAATTTGAGGGTATGAAAATAGGAGATTTAACTTAAATATTCGTGCATATTTCATTTCAGTATATATATATATATATATATATATATATATTGTAATATACTTTTTGGGGTATAAAACATTTATTAATTTAAAGTACAAATATGATCAATTTTAATATTTTTGTTTATTAATTTAAGTGAAATTTTAAAATTGATCATATTTGTACTTTAAATTAATAAATGTTTTATACACAAAAAATATATATTACAATATATATATTTCTTAGGCGCGCATTAAAGACTCAAAAATGCAAGCTGGTTGCCTATACTCTTGATCTGCTTCTGCACTCCATCTATTGTTGAAGTAGGATTCGAGCCATTATTAACCTATTGTTGGCAGAGGGTTAACTCCCACAGAAATAATAAACTTCTTTGGATCGTCGATACGATGGATACATAAATTGGTTTAATTTGTCACGTCAGGTAAATTTTTATATTTAATAATTGCTCTTTTATTGGTTCCGAAACGTATGATCAAAAGCAACTGTGAGTTATAATGTTTGCCCTGATGCAATCATAGACATATGATACCGTAATTTTGATATATTCAATTAATTAAAATTTACCAAAATACTGTACCTGTTGTTTCGTTTTTAGGGAAAAATAGAAAACACTATTTCGGTGCGAACGAAGTAGTGGGGGTTCTCTAGTATACAATATAATGGTGCTTATAGTTGTATTTAATTGTACAAAATTAATCAACTACTAAAGATTTATTTACTCTACTATAATTATCGAAAATAATTATGCAGACAACATTTTGTGTCCGTCCACATTCTCCGTCGGTATTATTACTCTGACCACCACCTTGATGACCAAGACATCCTCATAATAAGAAAGTAAAACCAAAATGGGAATATACAATTTTCAGAGGAGTTGTCGAACTAAGTTCTATTGTTTGATTGGATGTACGTAATCTATATATTAATACTTGATGGCTACGCTATAACCCTTTTTAATGGGCTATTCCAAAATATTTAAACACTTTTATGGTGGAATAGTGGATTTACGATGTAGGGCTTTCAATAACGTTCAAACTTTAATGAATTTCGGTTTATTTTCTATCAACCACTAGTTAGTATTAAGGATTTTTTATAATTATTCATATACCTGCGATGAATGTCACTATCAACCGCGTATGTTTTATGTGCTTTTAAAATTCAGAAACTACTTATTACTAAATGTTATATGGCCCAAAAATAACAATTTAGCACAGGTGTTCCAAATAAATTTACTTTTCCTCAGAGAGATTATTTTCAGCCAAAGATATATTAATTCAGTACAATTTAATATATTATTTGAGTCACAAATAACGCTTTACAGTTATGTAAATGAGGTATTTGTCGCTTTGCTACAATACGCTTTATCTTTAGTTATTGCGATCTTATATTATTTCTGTAGTGGCGTAACTATAAAATCTTGAATGAATTTGTTCTATAACCATAATTTAGCGTACCAGCCCTAGACTTAAAAAAGCTACATCTCACGACTTCCTGTGGTGACGTGACGAGTACAAATGAGACCCTTACAAGCTCCACTAAAAGTGGTTGTATACTAGTTTTGGATACACAATATAAATTAAAGACAGTTCGCGTGTCAAAATAACTTCGTAATATAATTAATAGTGGTGGATAAGAGGATCCATTTAGCATGAAGAGTTAAATTTAATTGGAAAAATATACTTAAAATAAGTTTTATGGAGAAAAGAATTTGTGGGTATGAAAGATATACAACTGGAAAGTCTGAGAATGCTGCCAAATACACCAATAGAAAATTTAAATGGCCGAGTCTGTGGTCTAGTGGCTAGCGTCACAGACTCATATTACGGATTCAGAAACCCCGGGTTCTATTTCTGGCAAGGGCCTGGTTTTTTGTGAGCGTTTTCGAGTACCCTAAGTATACCCGACAAAGAAAAGGAAAACTAGGTATATAAAGAGCAAGTCGCTAAAGACCTCGTTGTTGGTGCAACTATAAGCAAAAATAAAGAATTTAACATCTAAAGCTAACTGATAAAATATGAGGCTAGAAAGTATGTGTGAAAATACAGACAGTATAATCAAACTGCACAATAGATAAATGACGAAAATGAAATTAATTTTCTGTAGATATGTTCTGCAATAACAAGAAATGTATACAGTATTTACCATTTTTAAATGATAGCAAATTGAGATGGAACCACACAAGCTAACTGAAGGCAAATAAGATGTATAAATATGAGGTTTTATCAAAGACGGATGGACTTTAGAGGTCTGCTAAACTTTTTTGTAATTGAACTCACTTAGAAAGTAATTCCGTTAGCGTTGCGTAAGAGATGCAGAACTGTGTCAATATGAGATAAAAGGATGAGTCTAAAGAATAGGAAATTAAAAATAAGGAAAACACAGGGAAGGGAAAGTAAAGATAAAATTTAATTAGACCTGTAAAAACTTTCAGCATATCATTCTTAAGCAAATTATTATTTATGGTATTTGTTTTACAATATTATATTTCAACAGAGAGATTCGCCTTGAAGCGATTCATTAAACAGATTAAATAAAAAGAGATGTATTTATCATTTTGCTTCTTAAAAATATATGTACAACTTTTAATATGAATTTCTGGCTTATTAAAAGGATTTATTTGTGACTTCGTTCAGCTTTTAAAAGCGATTCTCATTAGAGAGAGAAGGTTATGGCAATTTTCGTTTCGTATTTATTCCACTTGTTCTCGTGTCTCGCTATCAAAATAAATGGTATCAGGACCAAATAATACAGGTTTGTGTATTTCCTATCAATATTAATACTAATAATGACATATCTTTATTGACAGTTCATGTTAAGTAATTCCAGCAACGTTATTCAGATCGGATCTGTTTTAAATACTGCCAATTTTTTTAGGTTTAAGGGCTGGGGTTAATAGATATTACAAGACTATTCTCAAATATTCAGTAGAAGTATTAAGTTCTGTGATCATCATTAACCATTAATTTGGCTAATATTGCTTATTTTCATTAAATCAATAGTATCGTTGGAGAAAGTTCAGAAAATTGTAGCTAAATTTGTGACACGGTCATGAGACCGAAATTTGAAATAATTACTTTGGGGGATATTATCGCAAAGAAGGAAGAAAATAATGCTGTACAGTATATGTAAACAAATGCCGTGTTTGAAAATAACTCAAAAAACGAAAAGTAAAGGTGAATCGGTTGAGTTAATAATAAAATGTCAAAATATTCAATGCTTAATAGGATGATATAAATTCCCGTAGGAAAAAAATGGGAAAGTCCTATCAATAAATTAATTTCAAGGTAAATCTTAAAATGCTTTCTCTCAACAAACCAAAACATTATGAAATTAAAATATTAATAAATTTTTAAAAGTGTATAGCGTTAAAACCTGATTTTTGCTGTGTTCCTTTTGACAGAGAACAAGTATTACTAAGGACAATTATTATTGCTATTGATACTTAGATGAGAAGTATGGTTAATTGACAGTACGTTATAATATATCTTCAAATGAGCTATTTAACCAATTGTAGATTATTAAATATTTCCACACTGTTGACCTATAAAAGTAACATTATTCTAATAGTTATTTCAAAAATTTTGTTGATCTGTGGTATAACAATGTATGGACAGGGTGTGACAGGAGTAAGTGCACAAAATTAAAATGCTTTCAATACATTCCGCATTTTGAGAAAAGAAAACTGCGAAACACAAATAGAAAATCGCCTCACCGTTTCCTTAAAGAATTACATGGATGACAAGAAGAATGACCCAACTAAAAATCTCCGTCAATACCATACCACCTGTGAACAGAAAATGCCTGTTGGAAGTTGTGGGTGTATGTGACATGCGGGTTTGCATCAGCTCAGAAGTGCTGGTTGTTACAAAAATTCATCGGGGCATGACGGTATCTCACATCATACTAAATCAAATTACAGGCAGTGTTCTTTCGGAACTTAATTACATTTTTAATCACTCAGTACTTTCTCAAGTATTCTCAGACTAATTGAAATATCGTATTGTCTCACCACAACTCAAACAAGGGTATTGGAAATACCTTCCTTTGATATTCGAATTTATCATCCTACATCACTGTTTACAAGTATTAACAAACGTTTCTGAAAGAGTAGTATATAAGTAAGCGAAATATTCTCGATTGTTCAATACTTAAGACAGAACGTAATCTATCAGAAGCACATTCAGGGAATTATGAGAGCTTATTTGTCCCTGAGAATCTGTCTTACAAGGAAGGGACAGCAGACAATACGACGATTTGAGAGACCTCGGGTCATTGTCGCTTTGCAATTCACAATACCTGATTAGTGCGCAATTGTCACGCACTAAGGATCAGTGAAGTGTTTCGTGGATTCTACTGCTGAGCTTTTATAGCACAATTATGTCTCCTTAGTATTTATGAATAGCACGTTTTACGCTGCTCACGTGACTTATGTGACACAGAGCAGAAAGTTCATGTGAGAAGAGTTTATGTAACTACGAGGATGCGCAACATAATTCCGTACGTAAATATGTTAATTCAGCACTTTAGGAGCTTTTATATAAGCAGAGTTCTTATTTAATTAGTATGTCATATATCTCATATGAATTTATATAAATTTTGAGACAGAAATGTGAATAAATCCTATACAGTACATTTTACTATAGGAACATGCATAAATTCGTAATATTGCCTGTTATAGTTATCGGAGTAATGGTCCGTGTGTAATATACTATACTTAAAACTATACAGGTTATTTCAATCCTGACACCTTATTTGTATTAATTGTTGGTTTACATTTGGGCGTAAGCCGTGTGGCAGATACAAAATGAAATTACATAACATAAATACTCATAATCTAAAAAACTAATCATAGTCCTTTAAAATTTCTATACCCCTGAACGAGAAAAACTACAAGAATTATATTAACTTAACACTTCTCTTTGACTATAACATTTAAATTCAAATATACATTTGTATTATTGAAAATAAACTCTTTACTTCAGACGTTTTTTGAGATTTGTCCTGAATTTATTTTCTTTAAGAGGATTTCCTCCAAACACTCCCCCAGGTATTGTTGTTGTGGTATTCAGTCCTAAGATTGGTCTGATGCAACCAACCATGCGCAAGACTTTTAATTTCCGTATAAATACCACATCCCACATCCTCACTATAATAGTTTATTTATTAACTTCAGTATAAAAGAGAAACGGATACATGAACCAGTTAGAAATAAATTTCAGAGTTGAATATTTTACTTTATCTAATAAGTATCATACTGCAAGGAGAAAAGAAAACCTACGGTATGCCAGTGATATTGTAGTAATAGGTGAGTCAGAAGAAGTCTTGGAAACTTTAATAAATGGCATGAACGTGGTGCTGGAGAGATATGGAGGAATATGAGAATTAATAGAGGGAAAACCAAAGTGATGGAGTGTGGTATAGGAAACAGTGGAATAACAAAGGGTGTTAGTTTGGGAACGGATATATTGAAGGAGGTTAATGAATTCTTTTACTTCGGCAGCATAATAACTAGGGACTAGTAGACATAAAGAGTAGGATAGCACAGGCAAGGAAGGTTTTCGAAAGAAGGGAAATTTACTTACGCGTAATATAAGTGTGAGTATTAGGAAATCATTGCTAAAAATTTTCGTATGGAGCGTGGCGTTATATGGGTGCGAAACGTGGATGATAGGAGTTGCGGAAAAAGAAAATAGTAGAAGCCTTTGAAATGTGGTGCTATAGGCGAATGATGAAAATCAGATGGGTGGATAGAATCATAAACGAGGAAGTTATAAGCAGAACAGAGCGAACAATATGGAGGACCTTGACCAAGTGAAGTGATAGATTAATAGGCCACGTGTTGAGACATGAGGGTCTTTTAAATTAGCATTAGAGGGAAGTGTGTGTGATAATAACAGAAGACAGAGGCCAGTGATTGAATACGCTGAGAAGATTAGGAGGATGTGGGATGTGGTAATTATGCGGAATTGAAAAGGCTTTACGTAAGATAGGTTGCATCAGACCAGTCTTAGGACTGAATACAACAACAACAATTCCGTTTTCTAAGCATAAAAATGCAGTGAGGAAATCCAAGGCATGTTGTATACTCCAATACTTGAAACCCACTGAAGTAGCTTGAGAAATAACGGTCGAGACACTGTATAAAAATGTGCTAAAAAATAAGTACATTATTCTTAATATAAAACTTTCTACAGATAACTAACAGTTGACAAGAATATGACGACGAATCAAGTCATTGAAACAACCCACATCTGTTGACCATTTTAATTGTACAGAATTTCCTTAATACATTCTTTTAGACTATCAACAATACAAGTAATCAATTAAAGAACTGGCTAGTTGTGATATTCTAATATTTCGTTTCAAATGCTTCTTTTCTTACACGTTCCGCATTTCAACATTACTGGAACAGTTTCCTCCATTACGTCCCTGGATTAAGTTCTACGCCGCCTATGACGAGGAACACAGCCAAAACTAGATACATAAAAGCATTCTTGCTGCTGTTTACTGTATCTAGGACCCCGTCCACGCATCTGTATTTGCCCGCCTAACACCCGATCCTCGCACAGTAAACCTGCAGCTCACAGCCCATGCTAATTCGGAAAATCCCCAAGCGCAAAACACGTCCTCCTTCCTCGGCAGCCTACAGCTTATAGCTAAGGACGAAATACCTGAATATAAAGAAAACTGATATCCCTCCACTTAAAAACGACAATCAATGTTATACCACTCCCTCCCAAAAAGCGAACATCTTTGCCTAGTTATTGACAAAGCTATTCTCCCCCAACAGCTGCTTCTACAACAATCACAACTAAGCCATAGCAGAAAAACTCCAACAGCCCCTACAATTATCACCCCTCCTAAAAATCGTTACCCCTAACCAAATACCAACTGCAATAAAAAAAAATTAAAAAAGAAAGTCTCCCTAGGTCATGACCTTATCACCAACTGCCACCTAAAACATCTTCCTAAGAAAAAATTATCTTAATCACCTATATATTCAACGCCATCCTCAGAACCACCTATTATCCATCCAAATGGAAACACGCCACCTTAATAATGATACCTAAACCAAAAAAAAGTCCCACCCTGAAAATTACCGTCCAATAAGTCTCCTTCCTATATTATCCAAATTGTTCGAAAAACTACTGCTCCCACACCTAACCAAACAACTCTCATTCCTGATTTCAGAGACACAATATGGTTTTCACCCAAAATACTCTTGCCCCCATCAAATTTATCACCTCCAACTTCATAAAAAACTCCTTTGAACAAGACAAATCCCTCGTCACCACCTTTATTGACATCGAAAAAGCTTTTGACATAATCCATCACCCTTCCCTATTGTCCAAAATTAAAGACTTCCTAAATGACACCCACTACAGAATACTCCTAAACTACCTTTCTAACAGAACCTTGTCTGTCAAAACAAATAACCACCTCTCCCAACCACATTCAATTGAAGCGGGCGTCCCCCAAGGAAGTGTCATTGCCCCCTTCCTGTACAACATCTTCTCCCACGGTATCCCACAACATCCCAACACTAGCACAATATTTTTCGCAGACGACATAGCCATCCCCTATGAATCCTCCTCTCTCATCTCCAATTTCCAACCACTCCAATCAGCGCTCAACAACCAAGAGCAATGGTCCATACAATGGCGAATCAGTATCAATCCCACCGAATCAATAACCGTCCCATTCACACTAGCAAAAAACCCTCCTCTCCAAATCCATCTCTATCTAAACAATTCATTAATGCCCACAAAAAAATAAACTATCTACCTAGGCATCATGTTTGATTCAAAACTCTCGAGGAAACCTCATATTAATCGGCTCCTCTCCAAAATCAACAATAAATTCAGAACTCTATATCCCCTCCTAAACAGAAAAGCCCCTGTTACCTCTCTATAATACAACCCACATGGTCCTATGCCTCCTTCATATGGGGAACAACAGCCAAAATGCATTCAGCCAAAATTCAAACTAAACAACTCTACGCACCATTACAAACTCTCCCTGGTACCTTAAAAATTCCGTCATCCACCATAACATCAAACTTCCCAAAGTAAACTGCGTAATTTCCAAATACATAACCTCCCTAATTAAAAGCGCCCTCAACCACCCAATCCCCACGATCCAGCAATTCCACGTAAATCTTCCTTCCATCGGCTAAAAAGAAAACTCCCAGTTAACCTCATCCTTCCCCCTGATCATTCAGACACCACCTAACCCACCTTTCCATGATGCCCGCAGACCACATCCTCATATAGCCTCCAATAATCAGTTCACTGCCTGTCAATCCTCACTCACGCACGTCGTACGCCTCCCAGGTACTCACATAAATAAATAAACCTAACCCATTCTGCAAAAGTAGGTTAATTAAATGAATTGACCTACCTTCACCTTATCATGAAGTTATATACTCATATATATATTCATTTAATATTGTATAAACTGTATCATTATTGTTCAAACTGATAATCTGTACGATAAAAGTTCTTTATATGAATAATAAAAAGAACCAGCACCGTCGACATCTTCATCCAGCAATATTATTATTTACCATGTAACGAATCTTCGTTATCACAGAGGTGTGTGCCTGTGTGATTTGACGCTTTCTTTAAAATTTCTGTAATTTAGGTCGTTAACCAGGAAGCGAGAAAGGAATGCTGACATAATGTGTATATGTGAGCCGCTCTCGATAATTTTAAAAGCCTCGTACATCAGCTTTTCAGCGAAGTCGAGACGTACAACTTGCCCTGTTGTAGTTCACACCTATGCCTCTTTTCTTTCCTTTCCTACTTCCTTAAGTGCATTTTAGTGACTGTAATAATACAATATCTAAACTGCATATCTGTGTTTAACTGATTTATACTTTGTCCTTCCGATTCTTACCTAATAAGACTCAGACGAAATCATTCGCACTACCAAAACCGTTATAATCGTTCCTTGGACCTTTACAATCCTTCGAGATAAGCCTGATATCCATTTACTTTTCACAAACCAGCTTCGATAGCAAAGTCAAGGCCAGACTCTGCTACACCGAAATCCTGTTTACGCCTCCCTGAGGACCTATCACAAGAAAATTTCTAAGTTTTTAAATATAAAATTATATTTTTACAAGTTATTTATTTAAAATACTTAAGCTTATATGCTGGTAGTGTTTCAATTAATATCTGCTGATTTTTTTACGGAACGTGTTACATGATTATTCTAAAGTTTTTGAAATTTATTTTATAATTATAATTAATTTTAAAGTGTTGTTAATGTACTGATATAGATTTCAATTCTGATATCAGTATAGAATTCCTTTCTTTTGTCCAGGGAACGCTGGGTACCCAGCTAGTAATTAGTGTCTTATATTTATTGTATTGAGCTACATTTACTAGGATATTGCAGTTACATCCAGTCCTGTGTGAAACAAGGTCTTTTAGAGTTGGGTCGTGATATAGTTGCCAGGTTACGCAGGAAATATGAACTTCACAGAGATTTGTACCTAGTGTCATGTCTCGAGAGAAATAAGTTTTAATACTTATTTTATTAAAACTATAGAATCAAATTTAAAATGTGAATAAAAAATTAGGAGACAAACTAAGGAATGAAATTTCTATATCAGTCATGCAAAAAGGTGAATGTAAACTGTATGTACATGTGAAAAAATATACGGTCAAAAACTCACAATGGAACTGAAAAATTATTCGCGTCTATTAGGGTGTGAACTCGATCATCCACAATTAAATTAGGGTGCAATTTGGTTTCATTCGATTAACGTTAACGTCTGTTTACGATCATCAACAAATGTTTCGTTTCACATATCTAAATATCGTTTCACACTTTAACACTAATGTTGATACTTCTTGTGTATGAAACATAATTTACTTTGTTTGCAAACAAGGGTTATGCGTCATCAATAAAAAATATTGAACCGATTGATTGTTGAAATTCTTAGACGGAGTTTACATTGCAAATGTTCACGCACCTCGTGAGTGAATTTAATATGTTACTGCATTTCTGGTGTCCAAGGTTGGTTGACCCTTTAAAGGCCATGTTTGCTCTTTGTCACGTCACAACGTTTCACGTTGACACAGTAGCAAGTAGCTTTCTGACTAAGCTAACTTCTATTATATCGCAGGGACCGAGGCTAATACCTAGAAGACACACCACCAGTATGTTACGAGAATGGGTTTATGTCGAAGCTCAATAACATTAATGTTAATGTTGATCCTTCAGGGAATATTAAGTTTTTTATTAGCGGTATACAAAAAAACATACTGGTAGTCAAGTAAGAAACTAGAGTTTTTACTACGCTTATCATGTTCCAATCATTTTACATAACCCTTGCAGAATCAAATAATAACAGTTAAGATTTTTAATTGTATTTCATGTGCAAGTCGATTTTTACGAGAAAACATTTTAAAGGTTTTCACGTTCACCTTATATTAACGCCCTATTTAAAAGTTTACACATCGTTGTCTTTACATGTCACTATTGTAAGTAAACTTCTGATTACCGAAATAGTCACGTTTACAATTTTATTTACCTTTTAAATCTTCTGCGTTTCTTGGCAAACTTCCACTCTTTCTTTTCTTGCTATCTTTCTCCACCTTGCCGGGTGATAAGGGTATGCATGCTTTATAGCACAGTAAGAACTTACATGAGATGTTTATGGTTGAATATTATATTTTGTGCCACATTTTTACGCACTACTGTATTGAAAATGATGAAACATATAAATAAATAAATAAAATCAAACTAAAATTATGCATATACAGGCACATATTTGGTCTGTTATAAATATTTTCTTTCCTTCCTCTGCAGCCCATTGAGGGCCATGGTCTACCGAATCGACTACTCACTGCATTCTTACATGACACTATAGGCCATTAAAATTTAGACTATGGACACTTGCAATTAATACCGATAAAACTCTATATTACCTCTTTCTCACAAACTTTTCCGTTGTTAAAAGTTTTTAATTTTACCTTTTTAAAACGTTTATCATATTTTTACTTAATCACAGCTTTCGTCACACATTGAAAGAAAATTAATTGCTATAACAAATATACTGTAAAGGGGTATAATAATATTTTAATATGGAGAAAATATAATTGGAAAACTTTACATTTAACATATACATAGTTTTGGCTGGACTATCATAAATTTGTTGTACTTTCGACAAATTACTGAAAGCGTTTTCTTTTCTCTTCTTAAATACGTCTTCCTTAAAACTTTCGACCAACAGTCCTACTTCTTTACTCACCTGACTTCAATTTCCTTCCCACTTCAAACGTACTCTGCTGAATTTCCCTTTCCCTCTTAATTTTAACTTCCAACGTACACTGGCTCTCTCCTTTCCCAACCTCAACTTCCTTCCAACTTAATACACTAACACTTTCATCTCCTGACCTCCACTTCCTTCCAACTTGAAACACTGACTTTTTCACCTCAGGGAAAATTTCATGGCTTATTGTCCCCTAGTGGCTAAAAATCTTTAATTTCCTGCGCCTAGCTAGCAGGCTGGCGCCTTTCTGATCCTTGAATTGCCGCTTCTCCTCACCCTGTTTCCGAATATTCTCGTTAAATTTTCTGAATTTAATCCTAAAAATTATTGTAAACAGGTTTTAGGTCTTTCATAATCACAATTCAGATTTAAGAACGTAAAAATTAAACTGGTGTAATTGTAGTAACTCAATAACAAATTTACAACACATTAACGATTTTAATTCTGCGCGCTCGTTACAGAGAGCCAAAAATTCAATTTTCCCGTCACATTCCAGATCAAAACCTCAAGGAAGAAGGATGGGTTGAGGTGTTTAATTAGCATCAATGATGATCTAACTTTGATCCTCTATGCTTCCATTTGTTTCATGTATCAGTAACTGTTTTACTTGCTGCAATGCTTGACCGTTGTCGAATTAGATATATATATATCAATAATGAAATAGAAACAAAAAAATATTTTTAATGTTAAACCTTCCGAGCAGTTATTTATTCCATGGGATACTTAGATATATTAACAGATCTGGATACTTTAATTTAATACATTAATTTATAATAATGTTCTCATCACTATGGAATATTATACGTGGATAGAAAGGTGTTTTGAAAATAACTTAGTACACACCAACTGGTATTGTAATAACTGATTTATTTGATTTACGTATTTTGCGTTAAAACTCGTTTTTCTCTTTGCTGAGAGAATAAGGAGAGTCTAGCACGAGAGAGATAAAGGTAGAAAGGAGTGCCTGTAAAAATTTATTGTCGAGTCGGACCGTTGAAATCATAATAGTTATTATTTTAATAGTCATTGTATTTTATCTATGTGAACAAGGCGACTTTAAAATATATTATAGTATTAAAATCATTAATGAGTGTATTATTTCGCTGTATGACATATTTTGAAATTACGTTACAACATTTTCCTCAAAGAATACAAATATTGTTGTTATTTGGTGGACAACCGACATTGGAAACAATTTACATGCGAAACGAAAAATAGGTGATACAGTCATGTGATATCAATATTATTAAATCACTAGGTTTGGCTTTCCGATTGGATTTTTGTGTAATTTATTTTATTTATATATTTAACCTGAGGAAAAAGTGTCGTCGTGACGTCACCAGCTGTCATACGCTGTCGACACGTGGTTTCGGTCGGAAACAAAACCACTGGCGCCTATTCCGAGAGTCAACTAAGATATGACAACACAGTACGATAGATTAACAGTACAAGCTAGTGTACGACCAGTTAGTAATTGTTTAATTAAAAATTCTGTTACCTTACTAATTTATGTATTTAGATAGATGGATTTATTTCGTCATTATGGGCTGAGATCGGTGGCAACATACATTTACCATTCCAATAAAGGAAAATCAGTTAAAAAATACTACAAATTTTGAATATAAAAATACGATAACACTAATTTTACGCTTGAATAAATTAAGTTAAACCATGTCCCTAATTCTGCCCCAAAAATGATTTTACACTCTTCGGAAAAGTTGCTAGTATACTTGCAGGTAAATCATTTCAGTCTTTTAGGGTCCTATTTACGAAGAAGTATTTACCCCCGTCCGTTCGTTGTCTTCTCTGATTAATTTTAAATGAGTGACCATTTCTCGCTACATAATTCGGTAAATGAATACGAGTTTTGATACCACTACAGGGCCGGTTCGTCTGTATACGCTTTGTACATTGCACAAAGCCTGACCCTCTTTCTTCTAGTTTCTAGCGCCTCCAGATTACCTGTGTCTCTATAAATATTTGCTTTTTCCGCCCGGTTTTAAAGCCTGCCCAACGCGTGTATCTGATCGGTTCTATAGGGATCCCAACACACCGCCCCATGCTCAAGAAAAGGCCGAACCAAAGACCTGTAAGCGATATCTTTAGTCTTTCGGGTACTTTTCCGCAGTTTCTATTGACTTTGTGAAGTGGCCTCAACCCTTTCCCAGTTACTGAATTTATATGTTCTCCCCAGTTTAAGTCTGTGTAAACGACAGTAATGGGAATAGATAGGGTGACATCAAGGAAATTAAGAGAACGGTTAAATTCTAGTGTATAAGGAAAATGTAATTTAGAATGATAATTATTCATTGTCTTGAGGCATATAAAAATTCCCATCAACAAATCTAATATACCAATGGGGTTAAAGTGTAAGTAAATAAAGAAAATAATTCTCTAAATTTCTCATGACACTTTAAGAAAAGAAAAGGCTAAGGTGGCTTCATGTGAGAAACTATGGTTTGATGATACAGAACTTGATTGAACTTAAAATAAGTGGATTTGAGGATAAGATTTTTTATTATTTATATAATTTTCTTCGCTCTGTAGCTCTTGAGGTCCGTTTTAGGGGCTACGGGGAGAATGTGGACTGTCATCAGCTATGACATATTCAGAATTGTACGTGGTTGGCGTATTTGATCTGCCACAGTCTTAGCCTCGCTTGCCCATGACCAATACGAACACAGGCATCCATGCATGGATTCGAACCAGGGATCTTTAAAATATGAAGTACCGATGCTGACCACTAAACCATACTAAGTCGGCGAGGATAAGGTTTATTATTCATAAAATTTCGTTACACGTAATTTTGTTGAAATGGCTGCAGATGGTTCATCGGGCTTTGAAGCTGTTATTTACTAATTAATTGAAATTGGAATTGACTAGAGAAATGAATGAGGGTCATGAGGGATGGTTATTAATAATATAATTGTAAATAAATAAAAATAAAAATTTATGTTCGTAATTAGTTTAAATAATTGAATAAATTTCAATTTTGGACAAATTTTAACTATCATTTAAATGGATTTAAACAAAACTAATAAAAAAAAAAAAAAAAAAATAAACATTTCTATGCCAAATTGCTGCCTTACATCCCCCAAACAAAAAATTTTCTACCTCATTAGGTTTTTTGAATATTTATATTTTTTTTTTTAATTCATAGATGGAAATTCAATGTTGACCTTGGCTTGACCGCGATCATTTTCTTTAGCGGAGTGGAGGGGTATGGATTTGTGAGTAGTAAGTTGATGGGTGCTTAATGGTTAAAGTTGCTTTTGTCCCAATAGAAGGTTAAGTTGTATCCGAAATTTTTGGTTTGTTCGTCGGTGTTTGGCACTGGGAGGTCAGTTGTGTTGTTATAAGGGGTAGAGCGGCATAAAAGCTCCTACTTTTGAAGTTTGGTGGTAACTTGATTTTAATAATTTGTTTTTTTACTCTAAATTGACTCAATATTGTTTTTTTTTTGATTTGTTCTCTTTTTTTTGATAATTTTTTGTGCTACCACGTGACAAATTTAATTATGCTTTATTTTTTTCTTTCCTACATTACAGTTTTATAATATCAATTTTTTACAAGCAGATTTCACGTTTGACTTTTTGTGTTTTTATGTTGTGTGTTTTTTTTATGATTTTGATCCCCGCAACCCACCCTCCCCATCGCACAGTAATGTCATTTCATAATCGGTGCGACAATGTCCTTGTTTTGTCTACGAAGAGGAGGGCCCTTGAGCCGAGCGTGGTTATGTACACATTAGTTTTCGATCTAATCTAATATTTTAATTCTGTTACTGATTAATATGTTTATTATGAGCTCACACGAGTTGATCAATACCTATGTGGATTATATGTCTATTTCCATCCTGTCCCCAACCCCGAACTGTTTGACTCCTGTTCTGGAAGAAGTGTTTAACTTCTAGTCTCTGGCCCGTATATTAGATTGTTTCAGAAAACTCAAAATTGACACCGTTAACGTTATCTGTGCTAAAAGGCTCGGGACCAGCATCTAGTTTCGGCAATTCGTCGTTTTTTATGCAGTCCGGCTCCAATCCATACTTGATGTTTCCTTTTTGGATGAGCACGGTGGTAACTGTTCTACTTGCAGATTTGACTTGTCTTTGCAAGGTTCATTGACGGTTCGTTTTTATGGAGGTGTCTTTCGTACACGCTTACCGAGTCTGCTACGGCAATTTCTGTCGCATAACAAAAAATAACAAAGACAAGGGAATGTTGTTGTGAATTATAAACCTCATCCCAAACCCGTTGATGATTCAGTCAGAATCTATTATATTGAGAATCATCTGAGCGATTGATTTCTTGGTTTTTTTATGTAAGCGTTGAGTCAGCGGATGGAATCTTGGCGAGGGGTCAGTGGCTAGTGTTTTGTCCTGATCATCTTGGGTGTAATCTACTAAGCTTTTAGCGTTTCTGGATTAGTGTGGCTTAAAATGGATTTATTTAATAATTTATAAATTATTTTAAATATATGGTAGAGTTTATTGTATTCAGGGGTATATGGGTGTTGTTCGAGCGTTCAAATATCTCTTTAATATTATGTAAAAATTGTAACTCTACCAATTATAGTTCACAATCTTATTTCGTAGTTTAACATGAAAACATCTTTTTTATTTAATTTATTTTTGGCCCCGCTATCTGCTCCCTGCTTCTTAATCCTCCCGATTCGATTCACCGATACTCAAGCGTCGCAACAATCCATTGAGAGGGGCACACTGCAAATTACACTTTTGAGAGTGTGTGGTGGGTGTTCTAGACTTTGAGCGCTCGGGGAGTTGTGCATTCTTCCTAAAAAAAAAACCCCCCCACAAGCCTAAATCCTCCTCTTTAATAGCTTAGGAAAGGGAATTGAAAGAATAGTTGGAAGGGATGTGGATCTGGCGCCGCACTCATATTGTTGGTTATTAAAAAACGACGCGGAGGGGATCTGATCGGATGCGTTCAGCAGTTCGGTGATAACTAATGGCGGTTTTCGCTGGGGGCGGTTAAAATGGGACCGCGCGCACCACCTTTATTTCTCTGCTTGCTTTTGCGCGGGGGGTATTTATTTTAATTCGGCGGTTCTGTTACACATCTGACTGGCGCGGACGCGGGTGTCCATATGGGGGCGGCGGGCGGGGGGGAATGATATCAAGCGGGGGTAGGTTACGGGTAGTTAGGGGGGCGGTAGGTAGCCATCATCATCGGTGGTAACGGGGTTTGTTTGACATAGGGCGAAGGGGGACTAGATGGGGCGCAATTCTCTCGTTTTTCTTTTTCAGGATAGTACACCCCCTGTTTCGTTTTTTTTCTTTTTTTTTTGTTTGTTTTTTCACTTCCGCACCCCTCCCTCTCCCTTTCCGTGCTCTTAAAGAGATGTGCACGGCGGGGTGGGGGGACGGATGGACGGTATGAGGATGGGATAAATGGGGTGTCGGGGGGGGGGGGAAAAAGACCCTATTAAAACCATGCATCCCCCCCATTTCCTAGGTTTCGGGGAGGCTCCACCTATTCTCTCACCCGCACCTTCCGACGATTAGCGTGAGTGGGCAGGATGAAGGTGACCGTTTGGCGTCACAGCATTCCAATGCTATTGTTTGACTTCACCAGAGTATTTAGACAGGGATCAGCTGCCCTTTGACCGAGCCCCTGACTGCACCTGTATCCCAAAGAGATTGAACGGATGGATTCTTACCTTATGCTCACGGTATGCTGTTGTAGATCCGAGAGTCAGTCAGACAGTGCTTTTTCTCCTTTTTTGGAGGCTTTTTTTTTTGAGTAATTCTTTTTTTGGTTTAACAGGCTTACATGGAGGGTGATCTTGAATGATATGATCGTGGAAAAACAAACTCGCCCCTTTAAATAGCATTCTTAGGATGGAATAAATGGAATTATTGAAAACATGAAAAAGGGTTTTTTGGGATTTCAAATGCTGGGAAAAGAACGGTAGAAGCAAGAGTTCTTAATTTTTTCTTAGTTTATTTATGCTTGTTATATGAGCAGAGTTTAGTTTGTTAGCGGAAGGTCGTAGAGCTAGTAGTTAAGTAGGATTATCATGCATGGAAAAAGGTTAGTTAGAATTATGTAGAGCATTTATTAGAGGCATTAGTGCATTTAAGATGGTTAGAGCATTTTTTTAGGTTTGTCGTTTTTTTAGTTAGATTAGAGCAGTTAGTGCATTATTAGTGTATTTTAGTTTAGAAAGGGGGATTTAATTTTATACGGATTGGGATAATGATACTTCATGCGAAAAAAAAAAAAATGGTTTGGGATTACGGGGAGGCATGCTCATGGAATTTAAAGATAATGCGGCCGGGGAAAGGAAGAAGGTTAGTGATGTAGGACTTAGTAGTAAAGAAGGTTATAGGATAGAGTTATTTTTAGAATATTGATTAAATAGAGAGGCAAGCCGGATCATTAGCGGGGGCGAAAGGTCTTAGATCTAGATTTATCAGAGCAATGTTGTGCATATTTAGAGCAAGGTATTTTTTTTAGTGCAATGTTAGCCATATTGGAGTCTTTAGGGTATTTGTTGCACTTATAGCTATAGAGCTAGCAGGTTTTTTTTCTTAGTTAGGCAAGCAAAGGTAAATTTTAGTTGGGTAGGTGTTAGAGATAGACTTAAGGGTTTTAGAGCCGACTATGTTTTTTTGGTAGGGAGCTATGCGGCGGATGGCTTGCAGCAAGGTTATTTTAGAGCTTTGAGCAAGAGCAGGTCATGGTATATTTTTAGATAGAGATGCTGGAAGTGGTAGAAAGGCAAATGCGGTACGGTTATAGTGGGAAGGATGAAATTAATGGGACCGGAAGGAAGTTATAGATCTTTGTATGTAGCAGCTTTTAGGAGCCTAGAGCAATCTAGTCTAGTGCAGGTAGCCAAAAAGATCGTGTTATTGTGGTTCTTAACTAGGGCACCCCGGGCTCCATCAGGGATGTGGCATTATGGTTCTTTGTTGTTATGGATCCCTACCCTGGATTGTTGTTGTGTGATGCTGTGTCATCTAAGGTGATGCAGGTGGGGAAAAATTAACCCTAGAATATAGGAAAGAAGAATAGAATACTGCATCAGGTTTTGATGGTGCGGCATTTCTTCTAGGCGACAGGTACCCTATTCTCACGCCCTTTCCGAAATGACGGGCAGTCACAATACTATGAACACAGAGACGGAGTTCGTTTGGATGATGTGGGGCACTCGCCTAAAAATGTGTTGGGGGCGGAGGGCCGGGGAAGGTCGCAGCTTCCCTTCTCCGTGTCTCGAACAAGTTTGTTTCCTTTATGTTTTCAGGTAGACAATAGAATTGACTGTTCATCCAGAATGGGATCCTTGGGATCAGAGGGACAAACTCCTTTTCATTATGCCCAAGGTTTTTCTGTGACCTCCCCAGTGAAACCAGACAGAATCAGAAGCGGAACCAGGAAGATACCTGAACATATAACCTCATTTAATTAAAATGCGTTTTGAATGAAGGTTGTTCGGAATGATTTCATAGTTCGCGGCATTTGCTTTTTCTGTGGAAGGTCTTTGGTGTCGCGGCATGTGAGGATACTTTGTTTATTTAAAAATAAAATACCAGAGTGAGTACGAGGAAATTATTTCCCGAAATGATCACGGTGAGCCCACGCAGTAAGTCCGACACTGTATGTCCCACCGCCAGTTAGTAAGTAAAAGTGTTAACTCTGGCTGTGGATGTGTTGATTGTTTGTTGTTGATGCGCCCCTGCGAGGGAAAAAAATCCCGCGCACACGGCTCGTTTTTTGCCCTTTTTGATGTGTAGTATACACGACGATGTTCTATAGCTGGATCCACTATAGTTTTCTTTTTATTTTAATTTTTAAAATGTATTTAAAAAAATATAATTTTACGTGTCATGACCCTTTCTGCAAGAAAAATTCATAGGAATCGAAAAGGAAATGATCCATGAGTATATGCCAATATATTAAAGGATATATTACATCATTTGTGTTTTGAACTTGCACGATCTTATGCCAATTAAATAATTAATAAATTGAAGTTTATTTTAAGTCAGTATATGTGCTGCAGGGTCCCGTTCTCTTGTCTACCGTGCCTGGGACATTTGTGTCGATATTATTAAATAGCTCATTTTTTCTTAATTTAAAAGGTTTGCAGTTAATTTTGTGAGGGTTTATTTTTTTATTAAATTTTTTTTTTATTTAATATGTTTAAAAAAAAATTTTTTAAATTTTTATTTTAAATTTAAAAAAAAAAAAGGAAATTTTAACTCTCTTTAAATATTCTCGTCGCGACGTGATAATCTGGAATTTTTCATTCAATATATTGTAGAAGATATTAATGCAATATAATATAAATGTTAATATTTAAATAAAATATTCTATCGGAAAGGTTTCGTGGCAACCGCTCATACAAATCTCCGAATAGAGATTGCGGGTTGCCAATACGCTTGATCCACTTTTTCTCCGAAACGTCTTAACAAATTCAAATGAAGATTTCATGGATTGAAACAGAAATTTTATCTTAATTTTTCATTTCGATATCTTGCAGAGGTCAGAAGACAGTAATATAAATATTTATAATTTCATTAAGTTGCTGCAAGAAAGCCTCCGTGAAAACCAACTGCAAGTTACAAGCCCTATTAGGTGTTTCTTTACCATTCATCGTACTTCCTGTGTTATTATGAACATAATTTTGACAACATGAGAGGGGGGGAGAATTCTCTCTCAATATATTGTTGCAGCAGGATTTGCTCCGTAATTGACATGTCAACAGAAGAGAGTTAACTCCCTGAGGAATAATATACTTCTTTGGATGATCGATACGATGTATACGTAAATTGGCATTATTTGTTTCGTAAGGTAAAGTGTAATATTTAGTTATTCCTCATTTTTAAAAGCAAATAAAATAAATAGTATTTATCCCAATAAATATAATTGAATTATCTGTCTGTCTGGAAGATTGTATCGAATTGACTCCAAAACGTGTGAGTTGTAAGGTTTGCCCTGAAGCAATCATAAATAAATTATGCCGTACGTTTTAGCTATTTGTCCACATCCCACGCGAAGTAAGTCGAGGGCATAGCTAGTTAATAATGTTTCGAGATAAAGTAATACTCGAACACGTTTTAACAATTATCAAGATATTCAGACCTGATTTAATAACAACCTCTAAAGTTAAATTTATCTTTTGTATATTTTTACCGAAACGTTTAAATATATATATATATATATATATATATATATCAAGACATTTCTTATACAAAAAGTTAAAAAATGGCTTAGTTAAGCTACTACATTTAACGAATTTTCATACTTTGTAACTGAGCTTTATTGTCTGTCTGAGCTATTAATCCTAAAAAATATTTATTCTAGTTTGAATTTTTACATGAGTGATATTAATATAAATTTGAATTCTGCACGAAATTATGAAAAGAAGTATTCACGAAGCACAATTTCTGCAAATTTATATATGTTTTACTTCAATCTCACTCCATTATTTAAAATGTTGATTGTAAAGCGCAGCCTGCCATAATTCCATCTCGTTAAAGGCAAACGGGGGTATATAAAAATTGCAAATTGTAAACTGGGATTTAAAAACCTGTCCTAAAATTAACAGAGCCGAGTTTTTATGGTGCCGTTGCCGTGTTTGCTATTACTTACTGGCTTTAGCACCTATCGGCTCCGGGTTGATGTCGTACTCGTGCTCGCCGTTCATTAAATGCTTTAATTATTCAATTTAACTGATAATATAAAGATACAACTTAATCAGTATTCAAAGGCGAAATAGATTGATATAAAAAATTGTATTAAATGGGTGCGTTGATGTGATTATATACTTATAATTTTTCATTGTAGGAGTTTTAGATTAATAGGAATTTAAGATGTTCTTCAAACACTACCAGTATATTGTTCTGTTTCACTGAATGTTCCAGTTAAATTTTTCTATTTTCAACCCTAGGATATAATGGCCCCTGCCCGCATCTTTTGGCAAAGTTGCACCGCCATCGAGTTTCAAGGTAAATAAATTGAAAGCAATTTGTTTTCAATGTTAGTTTAGTGATTTATTTTCCTAGCGACGGTCTTCTTTGAAATTATTATCGAAAAGAAATATTAACATTCTCTGAACGAACGATAATCCTAAAATAAAAACTGAACAAAACATTCGAGGTCGACTATTAAATGTAAATAAATGCTTACTACTAATAAAATTTCCGTAGAAACATGAGACAGAGATTTATAATGAGTATATAAATATTTGGGAAATCTTAAGTGTTGAACCGATTAGACCTTGCTGTTTAATATTCTCTCATCTGCTATGTAGACTTATTTCTTTTTCATTGTACTGTTATTTCGCATCTCTTTAGGTGAAACACTGGGTAGGATCCTTAAACCACAGCCCGGGGGCCCTAGTCAACCCTTGGCTACCTTCTCTACCTTCCACATCCCCGCTTTTCAATTCCCTTCCTATTCTATTAAAGGGGAGTTGCCTGTTTCAGGATCACCCTCATATAGCCTGTTTGTGCCCCCCACTTCTGTTTCGGTGATTCAATGATCTCTTATCTCATTCTTCATCAATTAAACAGTACTCAATGCCAGACCTACCTGATGCAGTTTTCTAGGGTTTTCCCTGCATCTCTTTAGGTGAAACACCGGGTAGGATCCTTAAACCATAGCCCGGGGTCCTAGTTAACCCTTGGCTACCTTGCTCTACCTTCCGCATCCCCCCTTTTCAATTCCCTTCCTATGCTATTAAAGGGGGGTTGCCTGTTTCAGTGTCACCCTCATGTAGCCTGTTAACCAAAAAAAAAATTATTTACATTAATTTCATCTAATTATATATATTATAAACTAATAACTGTTATAACACAGCGAATGTAACCTAAACGAATTACTACCATAATATAAAAATATTAAATTTATTTACTTATGGATGAGTTAGTGCAGTTTAATTCAATTTAGTACAGTCGCTTCACAGATTCTCCAGACTTGAACAAGAGTGCCTTTGGGAGTTTTCTCTCACTCCTGAGGACTCACGTTTTCCCTTTCTGTGTTGCATTTTTACCTCTAAAATCTTAATCAAATTCCCGGAGTCAACTACAATTTTTGCATCATTTCATCCAACTGATAAGGTGTCCCCTTAAAAGTTTCCAAAACTTATTTTTACTGGACTATGAATGTAGGACACAACAGACCTATAAGGCTAATCACATTTATGAATTTTAGTAACTGCATATGCTTTAGACGAATAAGATCAGAGTAAAAAGAAACGGCTAAATTAATAAGTAAGTGATATATTATTTTTTACTTTAGTAATCAGTTTTTGGAGGCATCATATTTCAGCATGTATATAATTTTTAAGTCTTGGTTTACAAGAGTAATATTGAGGTGTAAATAGTTTATTATTCAACTCTTTCCTACTTTGTATGTTTAAATCCTCTGTGGTTTTATTTTCATCTTGAATATTGTCTCAAGTCAAACATAAATTTATTTAATATTCTTTTGTTATCTTTTACGTCATTTTTCTTGAATTTTTTGTTTTGTTTATTAACATTTTCACCTGATGACGTCACTTCTCTTACTCCACTCAGTTTATCACAGAGATTAATAAATGAGTTACTCTTTCAAACAGTCAAATGTCAATCTTTTTTTTCCTTTAGGAATATTTTGTAACGTCCATCGGGAAAATTTTTCATAACATTTCTCTGTGATTTGTTAAGACACGTGGGTAAGATAATTAATTGAGTGCAATTATCCTGTCTGTAATATTTTACGGTAAGAATGTAATTCTGTTCTAATAGGAAAACTATTAAGAATCTCAGCATGGGTAAAATTCCTATAAGGAAGGTGTCACATCAAACCTCTCAGTACACTATTCGATGAGCCGGGAGAATTCCCTTTTTTTATATATATAAATCTTCGTAGCACCTTGGTTACTTTGCCCTCCTTTTCCCATCCATCACGTGATAAACCACTTTGTTTCCCCCCTGCGATTTCTATTATTTCTTTCTCTTCGAAAATGTAAATATGTTCCCTAGAAAGAGACTGTTATCTTTGGAAAGAATGCTTCACCTTTGAATAGGATAAAGCATTATCACGTTTCAGAGTTTTGTCAACCTGGCTGATGATGTAGTACATAACTCGTTTGCTTTAGTAGATATATCAGGAAAATGTTTTCCTGCTTAATGTAATCTGTTTAAATTCCTTATTATAGTATTAAAGGGAGTAGTCGGCTACCGTCCAAGTACAACCAAAGAAAAAGGGAACCTAGAACCTCTTTACACTGTTACACGCAACCGGAGTCAATTTCAAAAAGTACAAACCTTTCCATGTTTCCTTGTATTATTCTGAGCACTGTGTCATAAGGAAGGAAACACACGAGGAAATTCCAACCTAGAGGCACAAAAAATTACTTTCATTTTAATAACTTTAATGCAGAAGCTGTCTTTATTCCTCCCTCAGTAATCTCAAGTAGCCTCGTCACATTCAGGGAGGTTGTGGCGTCATAGGACACAGTCGTTCTCTTTACATAAATGATAAAATTTTGCAGAAGAGTTTACTAAAACCATAATTATAGCTACACGGAAGAAGCAGGGGCTGATACATGCAGGACAATTAGTTTAGTATCTCATGCGTGAAAATATTAACGAAAATTGTGTATAGGAGGATGTAAAGTCAATTAGAAAGCGAGTTAGAAGAATATCAGTTTGGTTTTAGGAAGAAAGTAGGGACAAGGGAAGCAATATTGACTTTGCGATTAATTTTAGAAGACAGGATTAGAAAAAACCGGCCTACGTTCATGGCATTTGTATATTTGAAAAAAACGTTTAATAATATGAACTGGAACACACTATAATTTTGAATTTAAATAAAAGAAACATGGTTAAAAACTTACTAATTTAGCAATACTTCCTATTTACTCATTGACTCTCTCAATCGAAAAGATTATTGAGTTTACATGTGAAGACGGTTACGGCCAAAATCCGGATGGGATCGAAATAACGTAACAGTTATAAATAACCTGTTACCAGAATATAACTGTTACCGAAATAACCTGTTACTGAAAATAATATGTTATTTCAGTAACTCCCAAGCTTATGCTCGTAACGCCGTTGTTTACTTCACCTCTGGCAGACGGCGAACTTATGGAGCGCTGTGCGCTTCTAGCGGGCCAGTGTGGAACTAAATTTAACAGGACGATTTAGCGGGGCCTAGTACTGGGTAACAGTTACCATGGTAAAAGCGTTATATAACAGCGGACCTCGTTACTGGGTAACAGGTACCATGGTAAAAGCATTATATAACAGCGGACCTCATTACTGGGTAACAGTTACCATGCTAACAGC
The DNA here is from genome assembly GCA_034510155.1 of Eucriotettix oculatus. Lineage (NCBI taxonomy): Eukaryota > Metazoa > Arthropoda > Insecta > Orthoptera > Tetrigidae > Eucriotettix > Eucriotettix oculatus. Next base: position 132,125,455 of record CM067376.1, on the reverse strand, counting down.
GTTATATAACAGCGGACCCTATTACAGGGTAACAGTTACCATTTTAACATGTTATAAAACGTTACCCAGGAAGCTGTTACGCCACGGACGACTCATGGAAGTAATTAATAATTTTATGTCTGTAAATATGGCCAACGTTCTTACAATTTAATATGAATATGTAATCTTCAAGAAATAGAATTAAAATGTATCAAGAATTAACTTAAACTGTTACCAATATAATAGAGTAAGTTAAGCATACTTTCTTCAAAGAATATATATATATATATATATATATATAGGGTTAACAGGCTACATGAGGGTGATCCTGAAACATAATATACAGAATAAACTCCACGAAAAGAGGAAAAATATCTACGATATACAACTCCACCAATACAATTTAAACAGACGTGTTCAGACAATATTCACCCATCTAAGAATTGGTCATTCAAGACTCTCTCATGGACATTTACTGACCAAATATTATCCAATCATCTGCGACAAATGTAACTCTTCATACACCACCCGACACCTAATGAATGAATGTGCGTCCATGCTGCAAAAAAGAGGAGAATATGGAATCCTGGAGGACTAAAAGGAATGCCTCGATGAACCAAGATTTATAAACCCCATATTAAAATATTTAAAAGACTTGAACCTATTCATTAATATGTAATGTATCTATACTAGTTTGTTTTGTGCCCCTTTTTATTATTATATTATATACTGTAACATCCCGTAAGTGGGTACGCTATTTTACGTTGTTTTTGTTTAATCAATATCGCAATCAGAACTTAATTTTGAATAAACAATTCTTGGGTTTCCACCCGCTTAAATGGAGTTTAAGTCACGACGTTTCGATGGCGTACTCTGCCATCGTTCTCAAGTGAAAGTGCCGTCCTGTGGTTTGTGCGTCGACCTTATAGTCCATGCCTAGGTGGCATGTCGCGTGCGCTGTCTTGATTGGTTCTCGATCTCAGAAAGTAACGCCCCGCCTTCTCTGCTGGCTCAGGGACTCTGGTCGATTTTAAGCAATCACTTGTTGATGGCATAATTATGGTACTTGGACTTTGTCCTCTCGTCCGAATTTCCTCAGTACAGGATCCCAGGCTTTACTGAGTTGAAAACCTTGGTCCCGGTTCATAAGGTTGCAATTGGCGGTTTTGATCGCTACCGCCTCCATTTACACACTGTCCCAGTAATTACCACGTTTATGCAAGACTTTTGTGTCATGGAAAAGCATCTGGATGGAAACCTAAGAATTGTTTATTCAGAATATACACCGGGAAAACCTTCGATCTTTAAGAACTTAATTTTATTAGTATTTCAAAGCATACCTAAATAAAGCATTTATTCTAAGACAATTTACTTTCCATTTCTTTTTTGCACATTATCGTTATTCTTTTGGTTGAGACAAGCGGGAGTAAGTATCCTAGTATCCGACTGCGAGACGGAAGCTGGAGCCTGTTAGGTTAGAAATCCAGTGGACGCTCTCAAACTCTCATAAATTTCACCTAGGCACCGCATAAAACCATCACGAGACGCCACTCCATTACAACCACGAGTCGTGTACACGACATATTCTTGAATTTGTTCTGGTCGAATCCAAAGCAGAGGCGGATTGGCCGATGACGTCACCCTGGCGAGCGATAGTTGCAGCGAGCGGTGTGGCGCTGTGACACGGTGAGCAGATAGATGATCGACGAAGATTTTCCGAAACGATTGTCATTTCAGGTGAAAACCATTCATATTTAGTTGACTCATTAAAACTGTGATTCTGTTTAAAGTGGGGATTATATATATTATAGTAGCAGTTAAATAACTCAATAATTTGTAAATGATGGGGAGAATATTAATTAATGAATTTAATAATTGGGTTAAAATATATACATTTATTAATTGTAAACTCAATAACTTTAAAATGGGTCGTGCGTGTATACATTATGTACAAAAATAATTAATTAAAATGGGGTTATATTAAAGTTCTCAGGGTAATTATAGTTTGGGTGAGCACGAGTAGCAGATTTTCCGTTTGTTGAAGAACCTGAGTTGTTTTCATATGCGTCTCGCTGTAACTTCCGTGTTGTGGAACTTGAAGTGGCCGGTCGACAATAGCACAAAGTCGTGATGCCGGAATTGAGGAAACTCCGCTTTTTCCTCTTTCTTCCCTGCTTCCTCGACTGATCAAAGAATGGTCCACCTCTCCGCTGCCACCTCACCAATCTCCTCTCTCCACCAATCTGCTGCCAATCTCCTTTCGCCACCACCTTGTATCACCAGCAATCTCTTTCTCCACGACTCTCCTTCAATCTCCTCTCGCCACCACCTTGTATCACCAGAAAAAATCTGTTTCTCCACCACTCTCCTTCAATATCCTTTCACCACCACCAGAAATCTCAGGCAGATTAGGACATTCCGAAACCGGCGACGAGATATCCCAGCTTTATGGCCCAAGTGTCAGCCGCAGTCCCTTTGTTTTGATTCAGAGCCGCCAAGTCGGCGCGTGGAAAAACCCCTTCTTCCTGGCCAGCGACTTGCTTATGCCGAAATATTTATGTTATTTAAATTTCCGTAAATAGTTAAAAAAAATTGGACGTGGGTTCTACTGTGCTACAAATTTATGACATTAATTGTATCATAACCAACCCAACCATAACCTCAACCTAGATATTACCAATTGTGTGAGATATTTAAACATACTAGTAATTTGTTTATGGAAAGTAAATAGAGTGCAATATAATGAATTTAATCTAAACATTGAACTATATTTGACATATTTGATGCTTCGAACTGCTAACATTTGTGTTGTCACTTATATGATAGGTCGATAAATGGTATCCTAACATTAAAATAAGGAACTTATGGTTTAATGAGACGGACAATTATTATTTATAATTCATTGGTGAGATACACGAACAATACATTAATTAATGTGTCATTCAATAGTTTGAATGTAAACTTAAAACCTTTATGCCTAGTTTTTTTTGTTTTAAGTTGCCTATACTTGAATACTATTATGTGTTTGTGAGTATTAATGATTTGTGTTTAGATCAGATATTCCTCCCAGGGTTTAACTGTAGTTGGAATATAATTTATTTATTAACAATCTCTACAATTATCAAATGTAATTAAACACCCTTCTAACTTGGATGTCATTTAATTGTTCAACCAACAACTTGAATTATTAATGAAAAATATGTTTCTATGTATATAAATTAAGTAAATAATGTTAATGATGCTAATGTGTTTGATTTTTCACTTGACTTTTAATTAGGAAGTGTTGTTTAAACCTCGAGTAGCCCGGTCGATCAAGTTCAGAAACGTTTCGAACCCTTAAATGAATTTATGAAATGTTTTGTCTCCCTACTTTCAAATACACTAAGTTATGATTAAACGAATGTAAAGGGACTAAGAAAAAAAGGAACATTTTAATATATTATTATAATAAATACAGGAGTAATTGTAAAGTGAACGTGGTCACTAATAACCACGTCGGTTGTTATGACAATAAACAAAAAACAGAAGGCCGATTATTAACAAATGAAAAAATATCAAAACCTATAATTATTTATACTTGTTCATAAGTTTTCCATCGTCTAGAAAGCACAGAAGATTTGTACCGTTGATATTACGAAGGTCTGGTCTTTCACCGTATAAATCTTTAAGTAAATTATAATATTATTTTTGTTTTATTTTCTCGAAAGTATTTTGTGTTAATTAAATATACTCCAAGGTTTTCCAGTGTTTTTTACTTCTGAATAAGAATATGTTTACCGTTCTCTCCCAACAGGCACGATATTAGTAGTTAGAACCAATAAAAATTAATTAATTACCATTTGCTAGCATAAAAATATATTATTTCTATTTATTTTGATTTAAATTAGGAATCCATTTACTACGTTATTTCCTGTTTTGTTTTCTTGTTCATTATAGATTGAGTTATTCAATAGGACATAACTAAAATTACAGAATGCTTAGCAGACTTGTACCCCGAAGAGGGTGGAAACGATTACCAAGTTGATAATGAGCCATTTTTAAACAACTATTTCGTTCAACTAATATTTATTAATATTTTAGAATGGAATTTTAAGATTAAAAGTCATTTTTTGTTAAAATTCATTGTACATTTCACAGTAAGTATAATTTGTTGCTTTTGAAACGATCCTTCTTTTGAGGTATAAAGTGTAATGTAACAGTAATGATAAATTTCTAATGATCTTAACTAAATCTGTTTATGTACCATTTCGGAAAGTCTGACTTGCCCTTCACCTGAAAAATACAACTAAACCGTTGTTCTCGTGTGCAGCTCCTAAATTTCGATTTAGTCAGTGAGGGAATGTAGCAGAACACTAATTTCTGCTAAGTGCGAAAGGTTACTCATTGGAGGAAATGAAGGACAGTTGTAAAGCAGCCATCAGATCCTGGCTTGCGCCCAACTGCAGAGATCGGTCCAGAGAACACAGCATCTCGGATTGCCGATTACAGCTCTCCTGAGAGCGTCCCGCCGCGTCTTCAATTAGGTGCTGCTCCAAATGAGCGGATTCAGTTTCCGAAACATAGGAACCTCTGCAGACCTCGTGCCTCATGGAAGCAGACATTAATTTAACGCTCACTAGAGCGCCAGGGCGGCGTATGAAGAACTGCATTTTGAATGAACAGTTTTTTTCTAATGTCGAGACGATTGCGTAGTATCAATATGATGTGCACAGCTATAGATATGAGGAGGGTTTTAATTATGCATTAATGCATAATATGGAAATTGCGCGAGTGATACATCAAATTGGCGAAGAAAGTCGAAAAGTCAATAATGGTTGACCGTGTAGAAAAGGGCGTTCTTCTAACAGTTTCTATTGATTATAAGCAGTCTTAATCGTCCTTTATACATACAGAGCATAATGTAAGCAACAGATTTACATATATATTAACTCCTTACACAAATAAATTCTTTGTAAAATCTATTATTTCACGGTAAAAAATTCTGATAATGAAAATTGATTTTCTTCCGATAAAAAATAGTCTTATTGTGTACGTACCGTATACAAATTTAACACGTGGATTAATTTCTGCCAAATTCTCTACTAGTGTTCATTTCCTGGAAAAAAAGTAGTTTCACGCGTCTACTACCTTCACGGGCGGAAGTTTTGAAACATCAAGAAACTATCAATGTTTGCGTTGTATGAATATTTTCAATAGGCAGTAAGGTTTATACTGTTTCTTTCGATGTGATTTGCGTATAATTTAAACCTCACTTGCAATTGGACGCGAGTGTCCGTAGTGGTCGAGGTGAAGGAGCACTAATTAAGAATAACAATATAATAATTTGTCTTAAAGCTTAACGTAATATATTAAACTGTTCGATATATAAGTGTTCTAATTGTCTATATTGACCAGTTTCATAGATTGAATTAGGAATTACGCCAAACCGCCGAGGTTGGTGTCGATTCCGGAGTCGCTGAATGTTTCAACATGTCAGTATTTCAGTGCCTATGAGTGGGGACTGGAAGGGGATAAAAATGTTTCTGGTAGAATCTTAAACACGTGGAGGAATAACAACATTTTATACAGATGTCTCTTGCGACCCAGAAACATATACTGTTGGGATAAAACACTGAAATTATTTACGCAGATGTGAATGACGAAAAAATATTTTATAAGTGTACTATGACGGCATCAAATGAAAACTTTAGATTTTTTTCAGTTTTATCACTCTTGAAGCTGTCAATATCTAATATCAATTCCTAATAAAGGCAGACGGGGAAGGTCTGTACAAACAACCGGCCGAGATGGTGTATATTCCAAAGTTTGGAAATTCACTAAATGGGGGTAAAATATGTATAAATGAAAATATGCGTACAATTTTAGAAATATGTACCAAACTTTGCATAAATGTTAGTTTCGATATAGAACAAAAATTTGATGGTTAAAACACTCCTTGAACACACAATTTTTCACACTACCTCAGGGCACTAGCTTAATAATTGACTCACTTAAAGTACCCGAAGTATTTTCTACTCTATTAGTTAATACTTTCGCCTCTCAATGAACCCGAAGAATTTTGAGCTATTACGAGCCTCAGAGTATTTTAGTCTGTCTTGATATACAGACTATACATATCTGACTCATTTTTTCTGGGTTATAAATCTTTCCAATTTTTATTATCCTGGCGCTATAAATGGTAATTCAAAATTTTACGAACTGTCTCTGGTAATATTTATTTATTATTATGCTGTATCCTCAAATCAAATCTCTACAGGCAGTAGAACTGCAATAAAAGTTTTCGTAATATATATTAATTTAACTTATGCAATTATATGTGTTATATGTCATTTCATACAAAATATATTAAGACTAATGATATCTCCTCACTTGCTGCTCATCCAGCGATACCTTTCTCGTTCTCCCTCCTTCTTCTGATTCATTAATTATCACCCCTTATTCCTTACCAGAAAAAATAGTAGCATTCATACTACACGCAAAATAAATATCAACTACTCATTACATACGGTTCCATGAGTATTATTTTTAATTTCTTGAGCTACTAGAAATATTGTTAAGCCTATTACGGTAACGCGAGTATTTTTTATTTTTTCATAGTACCAGAAGTATACTTGACTCTCCTAGGGCATTGGGACTATTTTCGTCTATCTTAATGTACTATAGAAATGTACTTATTTTAGCCCTTTTAAAAGTAATTGTGTAACAATTCATCGTCATAGATCTCGATGCCGGATTAATTATGCGTAGACCATGAGATTATTGCCGACTTAAACACTGCACCGGGCTAGATCAAATACATACTCCGACACGCATATGGGTTGTAATAGAAACAACTTACGAAAAATAGCATTGGAAATATTGCTATTGCTCGACCAGAGGAGGAAATTAATTCCGACTACAGTAAAAACGAATGCAAATTTATTCCTTTTACACACAGGTTAGTAGTATTAATGAGATAGAGGAAAGTTTACCTACGACGAAAACGATGGAAAGGTTCTTTTTTACGTACGGTGTATTATTTTTTAAAGATAGTTTGAAAATATGTTGACAACGAATGCCTTCAAAATACACAAATAAGGCAGCAAATATAACATATCAGATGATAATCCTTGTAATATCAGGCTGTGATTACTATACTGATTAAAATAAAATATATTTAAAATAAATTTCATTACTCTTCTAAATCAAACAATATATAGAAGTTTGATTTTTCTGCGATGCGTTTTGGGAACTACTGTTATATATATATCCAATGGGAATTTTTTTCTATTATTGTAATGAAGGAAAAAATGATAATAAAAGCACAGGAGTTGTAACCACCTAGTGAGACAGTCTTCTTTCGTTCATGTAAGCAAACACAAAATGAGTATTTTCGTACGGCTAATATAAATTTGAACTATGTTTCTGGAGTTTAAGCTAAATTATAATTGATATTAGTGAATTGAATTTGGCCGAGCCGAGAACGTAAATGATAATGTAGTATTGCCACGTCTACCCAATAATTTCGAGTAAATTTAATACAAGCTGAAATTTACGATCCAAACCAATTTTAGCACAGCAATATTTGTAGGAGTTCAACCACATATTTGCGTAAGGCTTCGGATGCCTGTATAAGCGATTTATTACACTGACGTACATGGACGATGACGCTGACGGTACAAAAGCATTGAGACTAATGAAGCCGGCAAACTTGCTCCGAATTGCACAGGCGTGCTCGGACGTGCACGAAGGATTGGACATGGGAAACAATTCGTTTTCTTACGTCAAAATGGGCGCAATCTAGAAGAGGGAAGAAATTTATTTCTTTTCATTTTTAACCCAAACCTTTTTTGAATTTACATTCAATAAACTAACAAAAAAAAGGTGTGGCAGGCTACATTCATGAAAATAAAAATGTGGAACTATTCAAGCTCTTGCCTGTCCTGATGGATCTTGTTTATCAATTCACTTCTCTCATCACTGCTTATCAAGACTATTTTCAACATGAATTTTATAAACATAATAAATAGTACTTTCAGGATGCGGCACAAAATAAATACAGAAGCACCCTGACGATATGTCGGTCCTAGTGTGACCAGGGCGATGGCAACGTCATTGAACCACAGTGTAATATGTGCGCAAACACTGATCAACTGTGACCGAGGCCTTACAGTAAGACATCCGCATCGTCGTATCGAGGATGTGAAGTCTGCCTCGGAATATATATATATATTATAATAACTTATAGTTTTTGTGATGATAATGGCTCATGTTCGCTGTTTTGGGACTCGGTTTGGAGCATGGTTGAATTCTTTAAATAAAATCTAGTGGCAATTATCTCAAGCATATCCAGTAATTTAGATTTCAGGATTTCTCCTCGTTTACGTTGTTCATGTTATTTCATCTTCAAAAATATCTGTCTGCCTGTTTTACCTACGTAGTCTTTTTTCCAAAGAGTAAAGAACGTTTCCTCAGCATTTGAAATTCTTCACTTTTCATCAATACAGAAAATACAGAAAAAAAACTGACTATTTCCTCTGCTTACTCATCCATGTCACGTGCCAAATAAAACAGAGCGTAAAATCTTGCTGAAAGATTCACTTGACTCTCTCTCTAGTACTGGGCCGTGATAAGTGCTTACGAGAGTTTACAAACTCTCATTCCTATGCACTGAATACCTCCCACCCTGAAGAACAGGGTTTATTACTGTTCGAAACAATATTTTCCTGTTACTCACACAATACCGATTGTTTTTATCTCGGAATACTCATTGCTATATCATCGTCCTTCATCCTTCTGTATTTTTCTTCAATTCTTGTTGTTGTGGTATTCAGTCCGTAGAACTGTCTGATGCAATCCTCCGTGCTAACCCATTTTTCGTAAGCCTTTTATTTTCCGCATAACTACCACATTCCAACATCCTCAATAATCTTCTTAGCGTATTTCATCCTTAGTCCCTCTTCTGTTGTTACCTCACACACTCCCCTCTTATGCTAATTTTTACAAGATCCTCATGTTTTAAAACGTACCCTATTAATCTAGCCCTCCATATTGTACGCTCTCCCGTTATTCTCCGTATAACTTCCTCGTTAGAGGGAAGTGTGTGGGGTAAGAAGAGAAGAGGGAGGCCAAGGATGGAATACACTAAGCATTTTAGGGAGGATGTGGGTACTGCTAGTTATAAGGAAATGAAATGGCTTGCGCAAGATAGGTTAGCATGGAGGGTTCCATCAGACCAGTCTTAGGACTGAATACCACTATACATTTGAGCCGTTTTACAAAGATAATTTTAATTGGTTGTCATAATTTGTTACAGAGCATTAGGTCATTAATGAATTTTATTGTATGATGTATTTTTGAGTAAAACATTTAGGATTTCTATTTCTGTACGTTTTAATTTAATTGTATTCGAATATATGTTATATTGCTATAGGGCAATTCGCAAAGTGTTGAATGTCACAAAAAATTATTTTGTGAGCATCGTTTATTGCTGTTCCTCGAAACATAAGTTCTGATCCATTATTCTAATAAATAATCAGCAGAATTTTATCATTTTCTTTCAATTATATTTATCAAATATATTTTTCACTTATGTACTCGATATTACATCCTTGTTGGATATATTTTATATAATATAAAATGTAAATCACTTTATTAATTGACTAATTATCCAAGTATAATAATGACTCGTCGAGGACAGTATATTCCGTGTTTGAATCTTTTAATATTATTATCCTGCTTTACATTTTAAATCAGTACTATGATGATCATATGTTATAATTTTTAAACTCGTATTGAATGTCTTTTTTTAGTTCTGAGTAGAAAATATTTGGTTATTGATTGTAAGCAGTGTTTTGGCTCTGGACACATAGCTCTTTGTGTATATTTGTAAAGTGGTAATATGATGCTCATTTTCTTTTTTTAAAAAAGAACAAATTAATGACTTACACATCCTTCCATGTTAAGTTAAGTCTTCTGTATTATTTTCACAACATTTGAATTTTAATAAATTCTGTGACTATGGGTTGACCGTCGGAATAGTGCGTTGAGAAATGTAACGATTAAATATAGATGCAGTTAATTCATCTTAATGATTTAATAGTTTTTATGCAACCTTCCTGTGGTAGTGGCTAGCGATCTTTGTTGTTGTGGAATGCAGGTGAAGAAATATGTTGCCCGACTGTTAGTAACTTATATTCTAACATTAGGGCATTCGCCAGATTTGGAGTCGTGGGAAAATATTTGCGAGAAATTAAAGGAGTAAAAGTTTATGAACATCCATGCCCTAATGACGGAATATTTCGAAGAGGAAAAGTTGAAAAGGCGGTCGAAAGGTCAATAGTTGGTAAACGAGAGCGAGAGAGAATAGTTGATGTGGAGATGCAATCAGAATAGTTTAACTACAGATGGGTTGATTTAACAGAACTGCTAAGTAGAGGGAAGCTGCGCAGAAGGCAGGACCTGTTAAATACCCAAAGGAGCACTACTGATGAATCTGCCGAGCAAAATCACCATGCCTAGGACGACCAATTTCGCTTTCGCCGGAGAAATTACTACTAATTCGTTCTGTGAGCCGTGAAGTCTGTTCAAGCCAAACACAGAATACGTAAACCCAACGCGAATAAACGAAAGCTAACGTTTTGGGTATGCATTGACGGACTCCGTAATTTTCTCTGGGATAAACTGACTGAATGAAATATTAAATGGCGTCTCTGCAGCGTGACAGAGGAACAGAGAGATGGAGAGAGGGAAAGTCCCATATTGTCTTTTAAAGAAAAATAGAATAATTACATGATGTGTAAAAATAATAAATATAATATAAATTAGTTTTAAAACTAAATCGTCTTAATTTCACTCAACTCGTGCAGAAATCTAATAATCTTATAAAGTTTTGGATAAAACTGCAAATCACCAGGAAAATAAATATTTTCAATCAAATATAAAATTACATGATTGTACTAGGCACCTCAGTAATCCAGATTCCTACATCTACACAAATTTTATTTGCAGACATGTGCATAATTTTGAAGTCTGTGCGTTAAATTTGATAAATTTATGCATTATAGTTGCATCAGTTTGATGCATGAAACACCGAGACGTTTTTTGTAATTTTTTCACAATTCATAAAGGTATATTGAATATGAGCGATATTATTCGCATGACACACAAGTGTTTTGTTCGGCTAGTTTTGACAATAAAGATGTATGTGGACCTCTGTGGTTCTAAATATTCATATCCGTATCATTAATTTATTGCAAAAAAATGAAAATATATGCAACATATTTTACCTTAGTAATCTCAAATTTTTAGCCGACCTCGTGCGGTCTAGTGGCTAGCGTCGCTGCCTCACAACAGAGAGGTCCTGAGTTCGCTGGATGTTGGTGACGTCATGGTCACGGAAACTGTGATTATTATGTCTGCTGGAAAATCGATAGGCTGACCGCGTATAACTCCAAATTTCCCGCAATCAACCGGGTAGGCCAAGGTCCTCAATGGGCTGCAGAGCCAAATAATAAAATTTTAGGCTGAGTTACTGGCTGGTTGATAACGTGATAATTTGTTAAGTAAATTTATTAGAAACGTTCCATGGTATCTTCACGTTTAAATTCGATGCCCAAAATCATTTATACTTATCGTAATGATTGAACGTGTTAAAGATATTGAAGGATACGCACATTTGTCTGTGCAGATAACTCATATATATAAATATATTAAAAGGCGGATGATGCCAATGTTAAGTGCCTCGACTATTTTCCGCCGTCGATTATTTGCTTACTTCAATTGATTTAGTGCCAGGTAAATTTTGTAGTAAAATTACCTAGTTTTCTTTAAAACAAAACTTTATTTCTAATGATGAGTGTAAACAACCCTCTGGGCGTGGTCATACATTTAATTCAACCTCCGCCACCGCCGCGCCTAGTCGTACACTAACAAATTACAACAAATAAAATACGCGTGGCGTCTCATTAGCACTATTCCTCTCAGCGTGTTCGAAACCCAACACCTACGGTCACGACGTCTTACCAACCCGCTCCATCCTTACGGCATTATATCTCGTCGTCGAAAACTCACATTTTCCGCGCCCTACACTGCTTTGCGTTTCTCGCGTCATATCGACTGTCGGCGAGTCTGAAAAGTAGCCGGTAACAAACGTGTCTCGACCGGCTTGACAGCTATTTTGAGCGGAGCCGTAACTTCATGTTACATTATATATATACTGTAGCAGATCTGTAGTTTCCGGCCAACTCTTTCTCGATATTGGAAGTTAATAGCTTTTAGGGCGCCAGGTACTTTATTGTCATAAAAAACCAAAAGATTCAATTTAGAGTTTTAATTAATATTCAGAGCAAGAAAATTATACATCAAACAGGGCGTGGTAACTCATCCATCCTTACTTTACGAAACACGACTTTCCTCTACAATAACCCACTGACGACTACCCTGTACGAAACGCTTACGTCAGCCAAATCGACAGTGTGTCTCCGACAACAATGCTTCTCGGAACGAGTTTGACGAGCCACTTCTACAACAAGCAGCAACTTGCAAGCTACATTCCTGCTCGTATAGATTTTGTCTGGGCTGTAACTTCACATGTTACAATACATATATAGACATTTGTATAATCTTCTTTGAAAAGTAGGTAAAACGCTCGATAATCTGAATGTACGATTTAAGACTTGCCAGTTATCATCAAGTCGCTTCGGACCAAGTTAGTTCAGTTCTCAGCTGGTGCTAGTAGAAGACCTGTAGACTAATGTTTATTTGATGCACCTATTCTGGGTTTTCGTATTGACGAAATATAGTCATTTTAATATACACATGAACTCACCATACAGATTTTATTGCAGAAGGAACATAGTTCAGATTGTTTTTATTTCAGAACAAAAATGTAACATGTTGACATATGCACAATTAAATTGTTTTAATTGTCGTATTTTCATTCTCACATGTGTAGTCACATCGCAATTGGGAAATTGCTCCAAAGAGTGATAAATTTTCAATAAAAATACATGTAATTAGGTTAATCTCTAGTAATTATCACGTATATAGTTGTAAACCTATTTAAAAAGTTTACATTCATGTATAAATTTAAAGTTTGTAGGAACATAATATAATTCAATTTCAAACAAATGGCGAAAATCACGAATATGCGATTATAAATTGCCCAGATCAAAGATTGGACGAGCATCGTCTATCTGTCCACCAGAAAAATATTCGCCAAAGAGTGATGCTTCGACATAATCGTCAGCCTCCGTGGTTAAGAACGACAATAACTACGAGAGTTTTGTGAATCAGTGTTGAAATATTTTATTGAAAAGTTTGTTGAGGTCATTAAAGGCGTATCTTGATCTTTCTTCAAATAGCTGAAACTATTTTTCTTTGTAAAGTATTGAATATTGAAATGTTGTTCTTGGCTCAAACTTGAGGAAACCAATATGAGGATGAATCTCAACAATGTAGTTTTAACCAGTCTGTTTGGGAGTTGTCATCTGGAAAATTCCTTTGTTGCCTCTTCTTCAGCAATCGATGTAAGGAGAATTCAGAACAGAAAATAGTAAAGATTGGGTATGTGATGTTCTTAATTTCTGAGTGCCGGCCAAACTGAAACGTAATCAAAAGACGCTGGAATATTTTGATAATATAGTTCGATGAAGAGCCTCAAGGACTCTGGTGCCTGTTTTCAGAAGATAAGCCGAACCATGACTGATGAGTTAGAATTCATCGTGATAGTTTCCGATTCTCCACCCCTCCTACTAGCGTGTGTGTCATCGAGGGAGAAAACTAATCAGAATCCAAAGTTCAGCCACGTGTTAATATTAGGCGCTCCTCACTTTCTAGTTTATTCTCAACTGGAATTTTTTTGCGGACGTTTCCTGGTAATCAGACCCAGCTGGAACATTCCACACGTCTTTTCTCGCGGGCAACGTTCGGTGATAATAATTCACAAGCCAGTGCTAGATAGAGTTTGAGTGAATGTTAATAAAGGTTCACATGCAGTAAGTAAGATTTTTCATCGTTCAGCTCCAAGCAGTGACTTGTCCGTAGTTAGTGTATGTGTGTGATTAATACAGCGGGTGGTGTTTTAGTAGCTCGGTATGTTTCATCTTAGTACGTCTCAACAATTGTTTTATATATGTTTAAGTAAATATTTATTAATATAAATAGTAAGCAAACACTGTAAGTATTATGCAGGGAGTCCATAAGAGAACGTCCCAGTTATAAAAGTAATAGTATCAACTATACACGTTGTAGAAAGTTTTTCAAGTTTCAGAGAAGTACATTCGGACATTTTTTTTTGTTTTCCCGCTTATAGCGCAACATCCCAAAATGGTAACTCCTGAGCGTGAAACGTTTTGTGCTCTGGAGTTTTCTGAGTGTGAATCTCTAATTTCTGTTCACATTGCGTTTTTATTAAATTTTATTTGTAATTCTCCTGTCATAAAAATATTTGTCGTTGTTGTAAACATTTTCTGCACAAGGCCCATTGACGGATCTCCAATCTGTTACGGTGATCTTCTGGTATACGATGGTTGTTATTGTAGTATTCAGTCCTAAGATTGGTCTGAAGCAATCTGATACAGAAACTGTACATGAAGTGCCACTCAAACAAGAGTAGGACTCACGCCTATTGCTGCTGCCAATTGCTGCACACTGGTTACGGGTCTTTCGTCTAGTAAACGTAGCACATGCTCCTCTATCTGAGATGTGTGGACTGGCCGTAAATTTCTAATGTTCACCTTGTGGGATAACCTGTGTCCTTAGGATATATTAGCAAGAAAAACATCTTCAGCAACTATGGGCAAGTGTGCGTTTCCGGACTTTCTTTATTGGACCTTCTTTCCTTGTTTTGATAGTTACAACTTACCACCTTCCAAAATATTCCACACTTTAAATGCATAGTTTCTGTTTATGGACGTTTAATGATCATTTCTATATTACGTGCCTTTTGTGTGTTCTATCGTACATTTACATGCTAATTTTTAATTTTACTAATATTGTTAGCTACAATGTACAGTAAAGATTTTTTGTACTATGCTAACCTAACATACTGTTGTTTAGTACATTTTTGTAATGTCATGACATAACATGTTATTTTTTCATCCGAGCCATAGGTGAATTAAAGAAAATACAAGTGTAATACTTTTACATACTTATTGTTCTGATGTATTATAATTTTTACTCGTGATTCGCCCATACCCTGAAACAGGATGTTTTGACTGTTACGGATGAGTGCTGCTTAATTATTGGGACTGATGATAATCATGTATGAGACTGAGGCCCCCCCTAATGAAAACCACGATCCCAACCTCAATATCGAGCGGCGCACTATCCACCACAGACAATATGTTCGATAACTGATCCACACGTGTAATATTAGCTGGAAAATTGAAAGACCCGTGGTGTAATAATGAGATCCTCCGCCATCATCCGTACCAGCTCTGCCCGGGTTCACAAGTATTTCTTCATATTCATATTTTACTGTAGCCTACGTGCATATTGCATTAATAAGTATGGGCTACAGTAGAGGCAAGTTTTCCAAAGTGATATTACAGCAGTTTGAATCTTCTGGATTTCAAACAGTAAGAATGGAACAACTGCCCCGCCCCGCCCCCCTCCAAGAAAAAGTGTAGGTGACCGAACTGAGGGTCATAATATCATAACATATTGTCTCTTGTCTTGTAAATTAATTATTATATGTACACCTCAGAAAAGCTTCAATAGCTTCAAATCATTTTATGCATTCTTTGAAAATAAACATTTTCCTTGTCTCTGAAATTTGTCCTGGCATTCGCGACCACTGGGTCCAATTATAACTTTATAGAGCGTAGACTTTCCCTCTCGGGCTTCGCGCCGGGTCACTTCGACGTCGAAACAGAACGCATCCATGGTTGATTTTTAGAAATAAAAACTAAAACAAAGGTCAGATGGAGAGTGAAGACTTCAATTGAAACCCAGATAAATAGCTTAAAGCTAAATTTAGAAGATAAAAGTGGAAAATTGGGCTCGAGCCTAGGGTTTCCCACTTTACAGGCGGTTCACTCTACCACTGAGCTAGACCGAATCGATGTCCTGAGAACCGAGTCAACAACTTTCCACTAACCTAGGTTCACCTACAATTTAATAATTACATTCTTCGCAACCTAATTTCTAGGAATTCAGTGCAGAATGAATTTTCCAAGGACCATTCCAGGTTTCCAGCAACAGAATTGAATCCGGTAACGTTATATACAGATCGTAAGTTGCAATGTTTTTCTAACTTAGCCAAGATAAGATAAGGTTGCCAAAGAGTAACGTAAATTTTGCTAAATTTGCTGTAATTTGCAGGAAACTGTCTTCTAACACGATCAGAATATTTCTAAGTCTGAATCACTCCAATGACCGTGATATCGTTTTTCATGCTAGGATTAATTAATTTCAGTAATAAAATCTAATGTTGAGATGAAAGGTAAAGTGATTTTTTCAATTTAATAATGATTTGAATATGTTTAACTGACGTTTGGTAATAAAATAATTGTCTTAATTATAATAAAAAATTTAATCCCAACAATTCTAAAACAATATATAATATAATATTAATTATTATAAGTAGATAAATAATATATGATAACCTATAAAAAATAATGAATGTTTGTTCGCTTTTAATTTGTCCCGTATTCGTTCCTAAAACATTAATCAGATTGAGACGAAATTTTGGTGTAGTGATTCAGCCCAGATAAGGTTTCTGTTGTTTTAACCAAGATTTATCTTCCTTCCTTCCCGTCTCTTGACCAAAAGAATCCTTGTCTAGACAGCTTAAAAAGACAACTGTTTTCACGAAATTCGAAGCTTGCAGTACGTTTTTCGTCTTCCGATAGTTGGACAGCGAGGATATTCAACGATTATATATTAAAATCTACTGTGTTAAGTTAGTTACAGGACTCTATTTTAAAAACTCTAAAAATTTCACATAATTCTGCCATATACTTAACATAAGTTACACTTCATTTTACAAATTTAACATAACTAAGCACCTTTTTAAGTGTTGATTTTAATTTATTTAAGCTGAAGGGACTAAACTTTTAACTTCCATAATGAATCGAGTGTAATTTGGACTCTCGCTAGGGTTGCTCGAGAATTTGAATATTTTCACTCTCTTAAAACATAGTGTTATAATTGAGGCTCTTAAGGTGCCGTGTTTATTTAATGTACACCGGGAGTAATCTCGACTCGTTTAATGTAACTTTAGTCACTATTCTGGTCAAATTAACCCTTCAGTGCATGCTTTTTTATATTTTTGAAAACAATATTTATAAAAAATTATTGTGCATACGTTACGGTAAAAATATTTTTAAAAAATCCTAATAGATTTTTATTACAGCAAATTAATTTTTTATTGTGTTGCATATATGCAACAGTATGCATTTGAGGAATATATAGTCATTAATTTAGAGCTTCGCGTTTTGAAGGTAACTCCCAAATGGTGTAGGTCGATGTGTGCTCGTCAAGGGCTTATGCAATTAAATGACGCGTTGACAGAGATCATTGTCGAAATCATTAATTTTTCGGAAAATATAAATACATAATATTGTTTCGTTCCATGAAAAATATCTGATAGAATTCGCGTAACGGTTTGTCACAGATATTGAAAAGTTATAACACACACACACACACACACACATATATATATATATATATATATATATATATATATATAAAGGAAACAGAATTTTGAAATAAGTAAATGTAATTATTTTACAATATCTGTGACAAACATAGTTGAATGTGACCTGTTGAAGTTAAAAGCCCCAGTTTTATGTAATTGGGAAACAAATACAATTGTGATACAATACTATAACAGGATTGGAACTTCATTTTTTGTCTAAAGATATTCTTTAGCTACCCTACTAAAGTAAGTTGAAGAGGATGTATAAGTGAAATGCTGCGTTAATTTTCCCGGTGTTATGACTGCACTGAACTTTGAAGAAATTTTTTTTTCAACAAAATGTAGTACGTTCGTCAATTCAAAGCTTGTAAAAAATGTACCTTTAAAAGCTTACTAAATAAGAAAGGAAAGAAAATAGTATTAATAAAGTTGACTAAGGAACAACCAGCCAGTAGAATGAAGGCTATAAAACCTTGAAAAAATTTAATTGTATTGCGTTTTTTTGAATTTAGCCCCTTCAGTGGTGACTAAATTTTCTCTAGACAAGAAGTTCACCAGGGAAATCTTCCGAGTTAGAACGTTTTGGGCAGTGGGGCAAGTCCTGGAACTTTTCCGAGGTTACCACATAAGAGGTTAATCCGCCGAATTAAGTTAACATGTACTGTATAGTCTGTTTTAAATAAGAAGTCCGATGACGCTTTGATGCCATAGGGTGAGTGACCTCGAGTGAATCAATCAGATAAATTTAAAATATGGGTGGACCAAGCATCATTGCCGAAAACGTGTGCCGTGAGGGATCTGACATTGGAAAAGAAGTCTCACTACTCAGTTTGTTTATTTGAAACGGACTGTAGAGTCGATTAGGTTCCCTCGTAGTTGGTTTAAACGAAAACGAAAAAAAATTATAATGTAGCTAAGTACAATAGTGAAAGGGAACGGCTTGTCAGTTCGTGGAGGGTGACATTAGACGTCATGCGGCGATGTGAGCAGTAAAAGAGTCTCTTTGCAGAACTGACTTTTTTTGTTCTTGGAACGAAAACCTTCTTGAATGGCTGGCGTGAGGTAAACAGCTACAGATAATTGGCCGCGAGTGAGCTCGGTCGGTCCCAAGAGATACTGCAGAAGTCGATATGCTGTTTGGTCTTGTGCTTCGTTGATCCTCATGGCAAACGCACGTTTCACGGGGAATTGACGTTAAGGGAGCGCCACGCTGTCTAATAGAAAGTGGGAAAAGAAAACTGAGAGGACAATAAAATTGGAACAATCAAATATTTGTGTGTACTGTAGTAATCAGACCTCAGACTGGCCTGATGCAACCTCCATGATAACCTATCTTGCGCAAACCTTTTCATTTCTTTATAACTAACACAACCCATTTACTCCCTAATCTGCTTAGCGTATTACATTCCTGGCCTCCCTCTTCTGCTTTTACCCCACACTATCCTCTAATGCTAATTTTACCGGACCTTCATGTCTCAAAACGTGGCCTACTAATTTATCTCTTCTACATATTGTTCTCTCTTCTCGTATTCTGCTCAGATCTTCCTTGTTAGTTACTCTATCAGCATTCTTCTACAGCACCACATTTCCAAAGCCTCCATTTTTCTCTTTTCTGCAACCCCTAAAAAATGTATCTGTAATAAAAGTCTTAGAAATGTTAATACCCACTCACTTCGCCTTGTGATTGTGGATCATACTTGTACAGAAATTTTACTTGAAAGATTACTTATAAGTACATATCTGAAGAAAGTATCCTTTCAATTCTTTTGCTGCTTACGAAGCCTTTAGGCGATGGCGATGCCCCGTGCGCCAACTATTTCGTTTTTGCGCTTGGATCTAATCATTCTTTCTAATTTTTTGCTTTAGCAGAGACAAAAGGTTTCGTAAAGACTCGATGTATATTTCGTCACAAGTGAATGATGTTTCTCACCATATTTTAATAGTTGGGCGGGCTATTTTGTGAGCGTCCGCCACTATTCAACAGAAAAGTCAGATTAAATATTGTAATGAAGTCAAATTAAGAATGGCTAAGATTTTTATTGAAATTTATAGACTGGGAAAATGGAATGTTTTGTTAAGTCTTGCGGGGTCTGTTTCGGTAAAGGGGTTATTAGAGGGTCAACGCGCTTGCCTTAATTTACGGTCGCGAAACCTTTCTCCGGGTGGCCGTGATCAGAAAATTTTCCATACAGTAGCTGAGCATACAACGACCGATTCAGTTTTGTTTAAGAAACATTTATCTCTAATGTGCTGCCGGTGGAGACCGGACGAAATAAATCTTTAATTTGTGCAGACGTCCGAAGTTCTTCAGAGTACAATTTTAGAGGTTTGAGACAGTAGATGTGACGTCGAGGCTGAAGTTATAATAAATTTGTAAAGTCAACTTTGGACCGTTCCGAAATGTTCAAAATAACTGAACGACCCTACGACTGTAAGGCCAGATCAGCGATTCGTTTCTTTAAAGAAAGGAAAAAATACGACGGAAATCATTCCTACAGAAGCATTAATGAGTGATAGAATGATGAGGATGTGGATTAGACAGTTGAACGGAGGGTCATGGGAAAGCAATGTGTCCAGTCTTGGCTTTCATCATATGCAGTAACTTAATCTGCCAAAGGCTTTCAAAAACTGGTTCCTCCTTACGATCAGTACCTGAATAACGGCGGTGATTATGTGGAATAGTAATGTTATGTGTAACGTAATGAGTGATAATAGTATATTGTGTCGTTACATTCGCGTCACATGTCCGCCTATCCCTCAATGTCCGCCGTTTTATTCCCTCCTACCAACCTAGGATCCTCTAGTCCGTTGTCACGATATTACACGGGCGATAGCGCTCTGGAGGCCGAAAACCGAGGTGTTCCGTGTCGTGGGAAGAAAAATGGAGGGGATCAAATGTGTGGCGAGAGCACGACCGCAAGAATATTTCCTTCTGATTTTGGACGTCTACCTGGACGGTCGAGGGTAACCATGGACCCAGTGCTGCTCTCAGATGGGATCAGCCTTACGTGTCTGAAATTGTGTACTAGCTTTGTACTAGTTTCTGTGAACTTATAAATGATTCTTTTTTTTATTCATGTGAGTAAACCATTGTTAAGTTTTAAATTGGTTTTTCGTTTCTTTCTTATCCTTGCCTGCCACATAAGAACCCTAGAGGCCTGAACTAAATTACAACTGTCGAAAAAGAGAGTTTCGTTACAATATATAGAAATTAGTATTCTGTTATTGTTTTTAAAAATATGAGTAATTTAAAAATAAAAATAACTACCTTTTATGAATTAAAATGAAGAATGGGTTACTCAGTTTATCGGTGTATTCATATTTTTTTTATAAATTAACTTTTGGCAACTAATTACACAATGGACCCATAAAATATAATTTCTGTCTGTTCAGATATGTCATCTATTTGGTCTTATGTCTGTATACCACCCTATTTAAGAGTTATGAAAGACATGGTTCACGATTTTTGTTAACGAAACTTTTAAACATTTTGAATTCCCAGACTTCATTACTAAATAGAACTGTGTAGTTTGTCTTGTATAAAGTGTAGACATAATAAATATTTATGTTTTTAGTTTATTTTAATCTTATAATAATTTAAAACAGACTAGTTAAATTGCATTGCATATATAGCAATAATCCATAGACAAGCGTTAAGTAACTCTCGAGGGAAAATATGCGTGAAAAGTACGTGGTGGCGACTACGAATACGATGTGTAACAGTTTAAGGCTACAGTAAACGTGGCAAGCGGAGTCCTGTAGCTGTGATTGCGGAGTATGAGTGAAACAGCAATAATTCTACAGGAAATTGCTGTCCTGGGAGCGCCGGCTGCCGATATTGGTCTTCGGCGATGACCCACTTCACACTGCTTTGCCCTTTGCTCGTTCTCCTCTCTCTGCTTCATCGGCGATATCTAATAAGTACCTATTCACAACAATGCATACAAAAAGTCCGATTTCTGCCTTCATTGAATATTCTAAAAGCACTGAAGTGGTCAATTTGAAGCATGCAAACCTACACATATGGATACTTGAAGAGAATTACTGCTTGCTGGCTATTTTATTTGATTGTTAAACAAACCAAACCAAACAGATTACATATCACGAATCGATTTTTTGCAAAATCAAATTATCGACTTAAACAAAAAACCTACTATATATAAATATATAACGTTTGCTTTTCCAAACATTTACATAATAAATTAAACAACAAATTGCCACGCAGGCAAACCAAGTTTTTATTCAACTCCTGCAAATTTTCGGCTTCACACTTCGGACTTGGCTAGGTAAATTTTGACCTGAACGAAAAATTAGATATATTTAGACCACTATTCTTTTTAAAATTTATTTTACAACTTCCTTTAAAATTAAAATTTTGAATAAATTTACGTGCAAGTAAACGTAGTAATTGAATGCTTGGTTACTCTGGTATTTGGTCGTTTAATTTAATTCTGTTTTTCTTTCTTTCTCTATGGCTGTACAGCCCATTGAGGGCCTGGGCCTACCGAGTCGACTGCATGACACATTCCGAATTTGGAATGACACGTGGTCAGCGTATCAATACTCCAACAGTCTTAACCCCGGTCTTGTCGACCATGACAACAAAAACATCCAAGCTCATGCCAGGATTCGAACCCGGATCGGCAATTTAATTCTATACAAACCTAATTAAAAGTAAATCAAAAAGGTCATTACAAAGCCCAACAACTATGTTGTTATTTTATAAGATACATTTGATTCGTTGCGTGTCGTATCGGATAGAAACACTAAATGCACGAATGCCTTAAATGATAGCGCTATTACTGTTATTATCATTTCAAAATTGGATTATAAAATACATAGGGATTGAAAAACATAACCTAATCTGGAAACAGCACATGAATTGTGTAAAATAATAGGAATATCTTAAAAATGATTGTTAAATAGAAAATTAAAATATTCTTACTTCTAACATGAAAACGGCATACTCCATAGAGGATTGTCGTTATGTTCGAGTTCCTTCAATTTTACCAAATTGTTAATAATAACTTAAATATAAGACAAGATAAAATAATTTCTTCCACTTTCTGTGTCATGTGTTTTCATACGTAAATGATTAATTGTTTCTCAGAGTTCTTTAACGTTCAACAATACTATTTACGAGTTAACAAGGCATTTTAAATGAATAAATACGTATATTTCAAATAATTAGTACCGAAAAACAGATCACGATGAGATCTTAATAACAATCACACGTTTTTTGTTTCTCAGTTTCGGCAATCGTTGTTGCTATCCTCAGATGTAGTGGTAAATTTAGTAAGACTTTCTTAAACATGTAGCAAAATTTAGAAAAATAAACTCTATGTATTAACATGATTCCATTTTTATGATAAAGTATAGTAACAAACTTGATAGAAATAATAAATAGATATTCATCTTACAAATTTCTATCGCAAACTTTCAACGAAAAGATAATTAAAGATAATTAAAATTAGTAACAAAAAACGTATCCAATATCAATTTCCGGTTTTGAATTTATAAATAATACCAATAATTACTTTGATAGACCAACAAAATGGTAAGATGACACGAGATGCAATTAGTTTATATTAAATATTACATTACTGTAATTAATTTACATTATTTTATATTGGATAAAACCTTGAATATTTATTTATTGGTTAAACTCTAATCCTTGTATTTGTGGCGTTTTATAATTACATTATTTATTTTTTAAGTCCAATTTTATGATCGCTGCTAATATATTCAAAATGATCAGACATAATATAATACGCTTATAATTTCTTTAAGACTTTATTTATATTAGTACGCTGTACGTAGTAATCATCTTATGTCAATTTTTATGACTTATCGGTTCTAACCTAAAAACAAAATGTACTACATATATAGTAACATGTAAGTTACAATCCCCAACTAACTGTCGGTATACGCCGCCTTAGACGCCAGACTCCGTTGATTTCTGATGTAAGCGTAAGTGAGAAGAACGTATGATTATGCAGTGTTCACGTGACCTGGCGTTGCAAATGGACGACCCATAGCGGTAAATCGAGTTCATACGATTCGTTGTTGGAGTCAGGTAACCTTATTTTTGTAAGATGGCGTAAGCTAGGTGCGGACGTAAAGTAATAGTCGATGGCGGGTTAGATCAGAAGGAAGATGTGTTAGTGGACTGCGCAGTGTAGCAGTCACGTGACTTATAAACGGCTGGCGAAGAAACCACAAAGTACGTAGAGTTAGACTTGAATATAAACGTGAATATGGCTGTGATACTATGTCGACGAGTTAGTTATGATTGGAATGTCTGACGAGTATTAGAAAAAAGATATTGTAATGACCACGCCCTGCCTTAGATAATTTATTTTCATTGCTCTGAAAATTAAATAGTGTTAACTGTTTAAAAAGTTCAATATTTCATCTCAAAAATGCCTGGCGTCCTATATTTTTCCTTTTCCGAGGGGTAAATTATTGTCAACGTGAGCTGAGCAGCCAAAGGAAACGAGTTTTCGCTACAAATATAGCTACAATTTTCAACATTATAATACTAAAAACATTAAAAAGTTGAAAAAGTATGCTAATGTGAAGTATTAACTATAAATTCATTTCTGAATAACATATTTTATTTTCATGGGTATCAAAGACCTGACGAATCAATGAATGTATGAGAATTCCTGATAGAAGAATAAACGCCAGCGAGTCAGATTACTAGAATATTAGCAAAAGATAACATTCAAAAGGAATATCTTCCAAATAGGATTTACCCCAATCTGGTAATATTGGTAATATCCAAATATTTTAAAGATGCCGTAATTAAATTGAATTTGTCTTACGTATAAATTATATTTGAAAGCTATTTCTTCGAAATCTTTACCGTCTCAAAATATCGAAGTTAGGAGTGACGTTTTGGAGAATCTTAAAATTCATAGTAAAATATACAAATAATTTTATTTCAAGTCAGTCCATTCTACAATAATGTTGGGCTATTACTTATAAGAGCATTATGGTGTCACATTGTATATTAGAAAAACTATAATTTTACTCTAACATAACTAATAAACAGCAATACTATTAATAAAATAATATTTCGTTTCAAAATAATATCATTTTCAAATTATGCTAGTCTATTTTATGTTTATTATTTTTGTAGATGAAGGACTGGCTTGCTATCAATCGTTTTTGTGAAACATTGTTTTTCTATTCGCATGGTTTTACTCGTGTATACATGTCGGTGTATTCATTCAATAATCCTAAGTGCTTCCTTCAGAAACGCCGATTTCAACAGGTTTCAGTCGCTTTGTCACAAATTTATTTTATTTTCTCCCTTCTTAAGGATGCTGCTGTTTCGTGGAACAATATGCCGTTAATGTGTTCTTTGAGATAAACAGAAGTTTCTCATTTCTTACTCGGAATACGTCTTAAATCTCCCTTGCTCTTACTTCATTTTGTTTTTTAAGTTTCGCTTTGCTCGAGCTCGTGTTGCGAACTTCTAAGTAGATTCTTGGTCCGTTGTGGTGTCCTTAAAATCGCAACATTTCAAATCTAGCTGCAACATTTTACGCGCAGCAGTAGTTCACGTCAGAACTTCACAGAAACACACAACTGAAGTCTCAATAATACAGAAAGTAACAATTTAAAATTTCCATGTAGTAATCATTCAGAAATATAACTTGGTACGAAATGTATAATGCAAATTTTGTACTGCAAGAAATATAATATTGGCCGCCTCTGGGATCTAGTATTGCGCACTTCTCTCGTCTGATTCAATTATTATTGTTTTATTACTTTAATTTACATTTAATATAAATTAACGAATTAAGAGTATGACTGTTAAAAGTACAGCTAGGCACAGGTAAGAATTCCTGAAAATAGTCCACATTTCACGAAAACGGCCAGTGCGTCGGCAGAGTGGGAAAATTTCTCCACCAACCAATCAGGAAATTGGTAGCAGTTTTTAATGGCGGTGCTAAGACCAGTTTCTACTAATTAGTTAAACTGAACGAAAAATTGAGGACAGTGAGAACAAAATTGGTTGAAGAGGCAGGAGCCACTTTTTGGTGAGAAACGACGTAGTTAGGATAGCGGAAGGCGGATATAGAAGCATATGGAGGAACACGTGGCCAAATAAACAAAACTTTTTTTTCAGCCATGTGGCAGAAATCCTGTTCTGGTAAGCCGTCGGAAGTTTCTTTCCTGGAGTTTTTGCAACGCCAAGTTTATTAACTTTTTTGTATCTTCCTTTATTTCCGTAGAATGTATATAAACCGCTTACCGTTTAAACATTAAGCGGTTTGGTACAAAACAAAAGAATTAATACGATTGATTTACAGTAGAATATATAGAGTTTATAACCTTTGTACTGTACAAATTTATTAATTTTTTTAATTTTCGACCCTTATAAATTATGCACTTATTGTCATTATTATTATTATTATTCACCACGGTTAGTTTTTTTGCAGGATTTTACAAATCTGTATAGTGATGCCGCACAGGTTTCGTTTCGGGCGAACTCAATTAGGTTTCCGGCGATGTCATCAGACTCGAGGCTGTCTCGGAAGTTCTCGTCACTGCATCTCGAACTTGGGGCATTCCGCGATGAAATTTGGACGGCGTCCGTCGGCTCTTGCGTTCAACCCGCAGTCGCATTCATCGCTGTTTGCGCCAAGGTTGAATCTTGTTAGGTAGGCGTTGAAGACGCCGTGTCCTGTGATCAGCTGCATTATTTCATAGTCCATCTTCAGTTTATGTTGGAAACGCACGTCTGCGATGAATATACGTGTGCCCCCTCCTTTTTCTCCTCGTGTCCACTCAATCTGCCACCGCTCCATAGTTAGTTTGCGTAATTATCTCTTTAGGCCTACTGGGCTAAGCTTGTCATATATAAGAGGCTGACGATCATCAGATGTTGCCTCTTCGGCCAACTCGTCAGCACGTTCGTTGCCAACGTTACCGGCATGGCCACCCACCCAACCATTCCATTTCTGCTAGCATTGTATACTTGATGCATTATCGTCTGTGCACGATTGAAGTGCATTGGTGGTTCTAGAATTAGTGACAGCGGCCATGTTGTCGCTTTGTATAATAATGCTGGCGTCGTCTCTTTTTTCCTTTGATTATACCTAATTGCTCCTGATTGGAGCACAGTACAGTGTCCAGCCAAAGGGAATTTTTCAAATCCTTCTTCCCTGCTTTGGTAGAATGCTGTGAATGCACATCCGGCTCCGATGTTGTTCTGACTTCCATCAGAGGAGACTAGAAGGCAGTAACCATCTTGGCCGTCGAATGTCGGGACTTTCCAAGCTGGATGTTGTAACTTTTCAAATTTAGTTGGTTTTTGGATATCCTTAGGTTTAATTTCCAAATTTCCCACCGATTGTCCGTTTTTAAGTTTATATTCAGTAGCTATTCTTTTACTGTTAGATGAATGGGGATGAATTTTGCCAAAACAATTGCCGCCTCCCAAGACACGGTGCGAAATCCTCTCATAGCGCGTATAGCCATCAACCGCTGCACATTTTTAGTAATTTAAAAGCTTTCCCGCTTGTCTTTGAGGCTCTTTCATGCCAAATGCACGCGCCGTACGTCAAAATTGGTTCTATAGCGCATTTGTAAATGTTCTTTATCGCGTCGTCCACCATTCCTCCCTCGAGTTTCGCTTTGATTGTATATGATGATGCTATCTTTAGCGCTTTAGCTGAGGTGTTTTCCTTGTGCGGAATCCAAGTTAGTTTCTCGTCAAAAATAATGCTGACGTACTTCATCTGACGCACTTGTCGCAGTTTCGCGCCTTCGTATATGACTGATAATCGCATGTTTGCGCCGGGACACCAAAAGCATTTCGCATTTGGTGGGATTGAATTTCGTTTTAGTTACGGAACTCCATCTGGACACTCTTAGTAGGGCAAGGGACGCGTTCTGTGCTGCTTCATCTGCGCTGTCCCCTTCCGCCATTGTCACCAGATCGTCTGCGAATGCTTGGTGATGCACATGTTCTCCCAACTCTTCCTGGATTAGAGAATCGTAGTTCTCGGCCCATAGAATTGGAGAGAGACATGAGCCTTGTGGACATTTTTTCAATTCCGAAACGCGGTAACCTGGGGTAGAATCTAATATTAAAGCAGTCAGCAATAATTTTTAAAATTAGCATATTTTCTTTTGTATATATTTTCTTTTTCTTTACTTCTTTCAATAAATGTAGAATTTTTACATTTTAATTTGTTCCTTTTAATTCGTGGTAGTGCTACCACGTGGTGCCCATAAATTAATAAATAAATTCCCAATTATTGATTAGATCTCACCCTTACATGATAGTAGTGGGTAAATTTTCAGCCTCGCACCACATAGGTCCCGGGTTCAATTTCTGGCAAGGGCCTAGATGTTTGTATGCGTTTTCAAATTCCCTGACTCGGCAAACTGGGCTGAAAAGAAAATATTTAATTAAATTAGAAAGTCGCTAATGACCCTAGATGTTGGTGCGACTTTAAAAAAATAAGTGATTTATAAAATATACTGTAAAGTCAGTTACAATTTTTTCTGTTGTTACATGAAATAGCACATTACTGCGTATTGTATGCTATTGATCCGTATGAATGTTTTTATCAGTAAATTCGCTAAATAAGATCGAAACAAAACCAACTTCAGCGAGAGTTACACAAAGGCTGTTTTAAAGTAAGTGCCTTTCTCATACGTTGCCGCTGCAGCGCTGCAGTTTCGATTTTGAACTTGAGTCATCTCATCCTCCATTTATTAGCATCGTCGCTTTGTGTTTCGAAATGTTCAATATAACTGAACGACCCGGCGACAGTGAGGCAGTGAGTGCAAGGAATGTTACGACATTCTTAGGCAATTGTGTGAGGTGGTTGAGGGGCAATAATAAGTAATGTAATGATGGGGAAGTGAATTAGACAGGTCGTGAAAATGTGCACGATGAACCACAGGACGGCCGAATCGGGCCATATACATTAGGACTTGGGATGAAACCCTGAACAGGTGTACCTGTGAGGACGCTCTTGCTGCTGACCAGAGTTGACGGCGCTAGAACTGGTGACTGTGGGCCACGGATTATCGGAGAATCCAAAGGTGAGCTATCGTCGGGATTGTCGGCCACCTCTGACCTACCTTCCCCTCCACTCCCCTCGCCTGTTTTGACGACGTGAGCTGCCGTCACCTGCTTGCTACGAGCCGGTAGTTACAATTTCTAAAATTCTCCCATATTATTAAGTTCAATTAAAATCTTGAAAAACAATAAAATATTTTAACTAAACTAATAGTGAACGCAAGATTTACTAACCGAATTGAAATTTAATTTTTACTGCGGAAATTATCTTCTATTTGCATTGAATTTTAAGTGCTTAATTTGTATTAATAATAAAGTCCAAATTTATTACCAACATTTTCATTTAATTTTGTTTAATATTTCAGTTAATTATTAATTTAATTTATTTAAAAATGATATTTTTTTACAAATATGGGAAAACTTCATTTAAATTTCTTATTTAAAATAATTAAATAAATCATAAAATCTTTAGAAACCGTTAATGTTAAGGTATGATTAGATTTTATTTTTCTTGTCAAAGATGAACATTTTTATAAATTAAATCAAATTAATTTTTGAATTTTGATTCATTTTATATTTTAAAATTTCTTTAAACTTTACAACAAAATAAATTCAGTTTAGAGTTTCACTGTATTTGAATTAATAATTCAATTTTTATTTAAATTTAATAATTTGAATAACTAATGTATTCAGTTTAGATGATTAAATATTTCAATAATATTATTCAATTTTCATTCAATTTAAATATTTTAGATATTTAAATGTACTTAAATAATTTGTGTGTGTATGTCATGATTATTTGAATGCTGAATTTAAATGTTATAAATCGAATATCTTCATGAAGTGTGCTATAAATTCCACGTTTGTTGCCTGTCAATGGATGAACAGTAGACTATTATCTGGGAGCGATTAATCGGGATGCCAATTATCTGGGAGACTTCCCTGTCTGAGAAGTAGAAACGATTAATTCTTTAAGGTACATAGATAAATAATGTTTTTGATATTATTAATATAGTATACTAAGCTTTAGTTGAAATTTCTACGAATGTAGCGAACAAAAATTAGCCCTGAGAAATATATGCAGAATATTCAGAAAAATGTTTGAAGTTCTTTTATAGTTAATATTATTGCGTAGGATCCTTAAACTGTTGTCCGGGGGCCTTAGCTACCTTTCTCTACCTTCCGCATCCCCGATTTTAAATTCTCTTCCTATGCTATTAAAGAAGCGTTGCCTGTTCAGGATCGTTCTCATATAGCCTGTTACCCAAAAAAATAAATAGATGGGAAAGGGAGAAAGAAAACAGTCATCAACAGGCGTCGATAGGCTGGAAAATACGAAAATTAGAATTTTCTTGAGGATAAACTGCCTAACATAGTGTCTGAACGTCGTGGCAACCAGCCGAAAAAAAGGAAGTATAATGAGGAATACAATAATAGGAAAGGAATCCAAAGTGCTTCGCTGCCACGCTGTTTAGACATATTCTTATAGATAAGGGAGTTTAAGCACTGAGATATTGAGATATTCACGTTTTCGCACTTCGCTGTCATACGACGCTACTTTAATTTAAGATACGTCAGTGACTGTATATGTATATATATATACTTCACTGGCTGACCTTCAATCAACTTTTCGCTGTGGGTGGGTGTACAAATAATACGTTAGACGAAGAGCGCATGCCCGCAGCTACGCGAAGTTGGTAGTACAAATTTATAAGGGATGAGGTTGGGATTGATATTTGAAGGTAAAAGATTCGAAATGAGAAGTATGCTGTGGAAAACAGGTATAATAATGAATATAATTTTCCTCAAGAAAAATAATAATTGTATTCTTCAAAATTATAATTATTTTCTTTAAACTTTTGTAGTCACATAATAATGAGAAATAAAAAATGTTTTAAACTTGAATTTAGAAAAATAAATTAAATCAAATAAATCGTTCACACAGTTAAACTATCTGTGTATTATCTTCGATGTTCGGCAACCCACGTGGACGTGCTCGGTAGCACGTGGCCGTCAGCTGTCCGGTCTCTACGATGCGGCGTAGGGCGGTGTGTCACAGGCAGCAACCCTTCTGTGGCGACGGAATGCGACCTGTTCGTAAGCGTCAGCATGCACGGCTAGTATGGATTGGCGTAGGACCCAGAGTGGACGTGGGTCGGCGTTGTTCTCCCGTTCTCGCTCACGGCATCGCGTCGGTTGATGTCAGTGGGCGAAGTCACGCCGTCGGCAGCGTGTTGGGCGACGAGGGAAGATTCGCAAGCTTGGATGGCTAGTCCCGCGATGGCGGCGGAAATAATCATCGCAGGCTCAGTCACGGCTCGGTTCGTTGCAGTGGTGGAATCCTTCTTCGCAGGCACGCATGGCGAGTCTCGTGATGGCGGCGGGAATCTTTTTCGTTCGTCAGACATGGTGAGTCTTGTGATGGCGACGGAATCCTTCATCGCAGGCTCAGATTGATCGTCTCTAGCAGGTCACTTCGACACCCCAAATGCACTTCCGTTGGCATTGGCGCTGACGCTCCGTGCGTAAGCGTGGATCGTTCAACCTGTGACGACCCGATGCCAAGTGTCGTCTGTCTACCCTAACGACTCGATAGCAACTGTTTGACAACTCGATGCTGTTTCTTTGCCATTCTGCTCTGGCCCCTTTGACCACTTCGACCAATCGCTGATCACTTTTCAAGGGAGCTTACCATTGGCCACTTTGGGGGTGCGTATTCTCATCCCTCAAAGGGACACGTCTTCCGGTCCAGCCACTTCTAGAACCTTCCAGGCTCTTCTGGAACCGGACGTCCACGTGTTTTGAACACGCGAACTCGCCCCTGACTTTGCGAGGTCCTTATACGGCGTGCTCGTGGTCACGCACAGTTCGTTACGGTATAGTATTGTGCAGAACTTTCCCGTCACAAACAAATAGAACAAAACATGTCAACATGAACGAAATAAAATAAGTAAAATCAAGTGTCTTAGGGCTTGTAGTGTCACTACATATATATATATATATATATATATATATATATATATATATATATATTAAATAATGGACCGCTCTCAAATTTGCAACGTTCCAGCATCCTAGCCAAAGGACGACGACTATCAATTTAAGGTAGGCCTATACAAGTTTATTATATATATATATATATATATATCCAAAAAAATAGAATTACAGTTAAAATTTATTAAGTTTTTTCTAATTCTTCGAATTGTTTATCTAGTATCAATCTTCATGAACAATTCTCGGGTTTTCAACCGGGTAAGTATAGAGTTTGAACACAACAGCAACCCTTCCCTATATAGGAAGTGTCTCCAACATCCTTGGAAGAGTCCTGGCCAAACATAATATAAAAACGGTGTTTCGGCCACAGTCTAAAATACGACAGCTATTACGCCCCGTCAAGGACGCTATCGGATTAAAGGGACCAGGGGTGTACCAAGTCCATTGCCAATGTGGACTCACCTACATTGGACAAACAATCCGGAGCATCGAAGAACGCTGCACGGAACATGAAAGATGCATCCGTCTGAAGCAGCTCAACAAGTTTGCTATAGCCGAGCACGCACTTATGACTGGGCACACAATAAACTTTGAAGAAACCAAGATCCTCGACCGACCTAGAGGTTGGTTTAACAGCGTCCTCTCGGAGTCAGTGGAAATCAGGATCCACAACCCTATCCTGAACAAGGACACTGGTTTCCAACTAAGTAAAGCGTGGGACCCAGTCTTAAGTAGCTTGCGAGCACGGAATAAAGAATACGGGAGCCATAGTAGCCGGCGGGCCGGTAGTCAACACGTCGATCCCTCACCCGCTCTGGAACCCACGTCCGAAGACGCAACGGAGATTCAGAATAGATACTGGTTACGCGGCCACGCTGACAGCCAATCAGCGCCCTCCGCAGCCGCAACCCTGACATCGCTATAAAAACCCCTGCTAGTGACTCGGCACCGTCAGTTCACCTGAAGAAGATGGCAGAGCAAGCCATGGAAACGTTGTGTTCAAACTCTATACTTACCCGGTTGAAAACCTGAGAATGAATAATATACACCGGGAAAGCCCACGTTCTCTTATAGTATCAATCTGTTTACACTACTAGTAATAATTTAATGGAAACAGACTGTATACTTATATTTAAATGTAAAAGTCAGGTAACGTCAAAATTTGTTTTCTAGTTACATAAATAAATCTTCTATGTGGGTGGGGGGGAATCAAGACATGAAATATTATACGTTTCTATAATTTTGTATTATTTTTCCATGACAGATCGTTACATAAGATATATTATATTCAATGAGATACAGGATAACTATTTGTAAAAAAAAATCGTGCTGCTGAAAGTTACATTATTTATTTACTTTAGCCCGAATGCTACAAAGTGCTACAGTTTCCTTCGTTATATAAGGTACACAAAGAAGTCATATTTATTAAACCACTGCCACTAGAAAGACTTGAAACTTAAGCTTGAAATATCCTGAGCTAAGTAATCGTGATGAGTTCTTAGTTGAGAGAGCGTTTGCAAGTCCTAACTAATGGACCGATACTCACACCAACATCCTGGAGAAGCACCGTGACAGCTGGGGTGTATCAGGTGACAGCTCCAGATCTCCAACGGATAATAAATCTTGCCCTTTCTCCCTCCGTTCTAAGGCTTCCGAGTCCTCTTCGTACCATAAGTTAGCCAATAGCGTCTGTTGTAAATATAATATCTTTGCTACATTCATCATTTTTTTTGTAATTAACAATACCTGCATCAATTCAATTCACAAATTCTTAACATATGTGAGTGTGAAAGATTATACGAGAATATTTTCCCAGTATTATTAATATGCTGCTTTCCATGTCGTTTTCCGATCGTTGGTACTTTATTTTTTCTTTATAAAGGGTATAATGAAATTTACCAGGCAAAAAGTTTATAATAATACAATGGACGTCTTTAAATTAAGTAGCCATAGTAATTTAAAGAATAACAGAACATTATTTGCCAGATTTGACCTGTCATCACACCTCACACTAATTTTCCATTCAGTCACTGCCGTTATTGAGGCAGTTCTCAAAACGGGAAACCGGATTTTGTATGTCTTCGTCAAAGAAGCATTTTGTTTATCATATACTTTACTAATAAATGTTCTTCTAATAACTGGACACTAATAAACGGACAAGGACACTATCTATACAGAATTTTCGACAACAATGTCTCTAATAACCGGACAGCAAGTCGAAAACAATTCAGGATTCCCCTACTTGTTTGCTTTGATGTAGGTGATCACGAAATTTCATAATCCCGAAGCACTTTCACAAATACTTCCCAATTGTCAGGCAGCCGCATTTTGATTCGTAGTGAGTTACGTGTGTTTAAGTGTGAAACGATATATGGAGAAGAGTACGAAAAAAGTATCCTTTCTATTAAAGAAAGGGCGGAGTTAATTGGAAAAGAGAAAATCAGTGTTCCAGCTCTTGCTTTAAGATTCAAAATCGAGAAAACCCAAGTCAATTAAACTTTATAAAGAAAGAATATCTCCTTAATAGATGAATAGAAAGCGGGAACGATAAATCGAAGAAATGTTTTTGAAAACCATCCGGCCTAGCTATTGACAAATCTACATATGAGTGGATTTGCATACCTATTTCCGGCACTTTAATAAGCGAAAAGTCGTTGGAAATTGCCAAAGAATTAGGCAATGCGGACTTGAAGGAGAATGTCGGTTGGTTGGATAAATTTAAATTAATACACAAATATTTATTAGTGTCCGGTTATTAGAAGAATTTTTATTAGTATAGTGTATCATGGACAAAATTCTTCTTTGAGTAAGACATACAAAATCCGGTTTCCGGTTATGACACCTGCTTGGATAACGACGGTGACTATGGAAAACTAGTGTGAGGTGGGATGACAGGTCAAATCTGGCAAATAATTTTGTTATTCGTTAAATTAATATGGGTGCTTAATTTAAAGACAGCCCTCGTATTATTATAAACTTTTTTATAGATCAATTTTATTGTCCACAAACTAAAGGTACCATTTATATAGGGAAAATAAAAGTAAGGCCTTGTGCGGCGGCTGTGGACACTAACGTTGTGCCAGAGTGGACAACGAAATCGGCGGAACCTTTGTGAAGGCTACTCGAAAACTAACATTTTTAATGGAGACGAGACTGCATTATTTTTTCACCTCTGTCAGACAAAACAATACAATTAAAAGGCGAAGCATGCAAAGAAGGGAAAACGTCGAAAGAAAGATTGACAATTATGTTATGTACGAACATGAAGGTGATTTTGAAGCTCCGCTATTAATAGGCAATGACCTTACCTCCAGGTGTTTGAAGGGGATCAATATGAACAAATAGAATCGCGGGCAAATAAAAAAGCATGGATGATGAGAGTAATCATGACTGGCCGGCTCAAGACTTATAATACTAAAATTTTGCAACCAGGTAGAAAACTTATTTCATTCACCCCAAACTTATATTTTCCAACGTTCAAATCATTTTTCTACCGCCAAATACGCCAGCCGTGTGTCAACCTCTTGACCGGGGCATAATCAAAAACTTCAAAGTAAATAAAGTGTTTTTTTAATCATCTTTTCGCCCATATGGACACCTGCAACTCTTCAAACAAACATTAAAAGACTCGGTCGCTTGGTTTTGAACCAACAACCTGTCGATTAATTTTAGTTAATAACTGACTTCATTTCATGACTACTGCAAGGTAGGCTGACTTTAGGTGGTGGTCAAACTGCCCCAAAATAAATTGATCTACAACCCCTTCACATATAATAATCTCAAAATTGAGGAGAAATAAAGAATAATACGTAATAATAAGATTGAAAATCAAAAACTTACTTTAAATTGCTTGAAAATAAATAACAATAAGTATATAGGCGTTACTGCAAACAATATTACACATGTGACGTCTATTTTATAATTTATAAATATAATAAAAAATTAGTTATATTTAAATGGGAGGGCGCCAATAAATCTCAACTTTGAAGTTTAAACAGTTTTACTGTTAACAAAAGTAAAAGATTCAATTATATTACAATATTTAAATTTAAATGAATTTTCTTTACCTAGATGAGCTCTGACTAAGGAAATCACACTGCACGAGACTTTAGTAAATTTAATTTACTTTTACTCAGGGCTGCTTACGTGTTTAGATGCATAGCAGAGCGAGAGATTGCCTTTTTCATCCTCCTCTGGTTTCCTTGTTGACCGGCAGTCCTGGTTTAACGCAAAAGTAGCTTCCGGGTCAGCATAGAATCGGCATGCCTCTATTTTGGTGTAGTGTCCTTGTGATAATTGCAGCCAGATCCCCTCTCTTCTCAGACTCGAAGTCAGCCAGTCCGACTTTCCGTTTTCTCGCGCTGAACTCTCACCTCCAACTCTCTTTTCCGAATGATATTTTCCGAGGTCCTCTCCATCTGGAACTCCCCTCTCAGACTTGATTGGTCTCCTCGCTTTTTCTATTCTACCCAGATCTTCCCATGGGGTTGACGTCCCTACCCTTCCTTTCCAATAATTCAAAATTTCGGAGAGGCCACCCTCGCAATATTTTGGGTCAACCACCTTGCTAACCTCGGCTGATCTGGGGTCTTTCGCCGGGTGGCAAAAATACTTTCAGACAAAGACTGCACCTGTGTTTGTCTTGCCGGGATTTTCCCCGGAAGGGTACCTTTTCTCTACGAAATTTTGAACAAAATGCTTAATACCTTAAAATTAATTTATATGAATATAAAATATACGACGAAATAAAAAACACCTCTTATTATTCAACAATATGCGATGCCTTTTTTTCGGTTACTGAGTATAGAAAGCGTAGTTGGATGACTTAACCCTTACGATTAGGTTGAGTTTTTCATAATTAGTCAACCTACCGCTGCAGTCAACTATCCCCGATACTCCCTTAGCGTCAACCTACGTCGTAAGTTTGAATTAATTTAATATTATATACAATCGGAGTTGGTAGAAATTACCATCTACACTTTTGTAATGACAATCAAATTTAACTTAGAAATCTTACAGAGATTCGAGTCGAAGACACTATTGATAATAGTGGACGCTTCATTGTACGTTAGGGATCTCCGCTTGAGAAAAGTGGAGAAAGAAACGAAGTGAGCGAGTGAAAAGTATATTACAAGTTAGGCAGAAAATAATATCTATCTCGCTGTGAACCTTCTGGACAATAGCAATTCCTTTCACAGACTAAAGAAGCCCAGTACTTTAGATCTTCTAGAACCGTACCAGTTACTTTAAGGGGAGTTCTCCATTAGGATGAAACGTCACATGTACTGCCTTTTATACATGCAGCAGAGGTGATTGTAAAAATGTACTTAATTTGAAAAGAAAAGTATTTCCATGAATCAATGAAACTGCGAAGTATTGACATACACAGAAGAATAGAAATAAATATTGCAGTATATGATTGTAACCAGAAATTATACTACTCAACTACAAATCTCTAATATATTCCCTTGTCTGTACCTCTATTCGCAGGCAATATTCACTGCTTAATTAACTACACCTATGATTTTTTCGAAACATCAATTGTTACGCGCAACACTTTTTTTGTGGCCAGGATTTACAAATACCGAAGCCCACTTACTTTCTGGTTAATACGAGTTGTTGCTATCTATTCAGGGCATCGTGATGTGCAATGTGAAGTTAAAAATATATATGTGGGTGCGGCGTTATCTCAATACATCTATTCTGTGCGGGATTTTAGCGGAGTTTATGCCGCAGTTAACGCTCCCGATGGCGCCGAAGCGAATGCACCTTTGTTTATAACGCTGCTATAATTCGTACTGTATTGATAACAGTTGTACTTGAAGAGGGGCATCACACTTCACACAAATAAATTGCGCGCACGATGTTCTTCCTGCGACGTAAATGGCTTTTGAAAATCGCCTCCCTAACAGCACTGCGTCACATGCCAATAAAGGAGCAGGTGCTGTTGGATGGAATCCAAAACCAAGACAAGGAACACAGCCCATGGTACCTTCCCATTTACGTGTTTTATTATTTGCTTCAATATAAAATGATCGAAAAATGCATACCAAATTGGCGGATACTTTCAATAAATGACATTAACTCATTAAAAAAGTCGCCTGTGAATATCAAAAGGTGCATGTGTTTACAATCTTAGGCATGATGTCTTCATAATAAAACATCAGTCAAAATAAAATTTGGGTGATTTATCTTAACGGCCGAGCGTGCGTATTACACTTCTGCTCTTGGCGTCAATGGTTTGGTTGAAACTACATTATTAAAAAATTAGTAACGAAAGGTAGGCTATTAATTGAGCCAAGGACACTAAAAATGTTTTATAAAGGGATCAAGGGCGATCACTTCATTTACTCGTTGGATTCATTATTTGTCAATATACCTTTATACTTAACAAAGGTAATAATATCTCTACTTAGAGTGTTATCTTTACGAATTAAATCTTAGCACTAGTGATTTGCATTTATCAAACGAACTGACACTCAGAAATTAAATTCAGAACTCGAAATCACAACTCGCAGTCCGAGATTAGATTCAGAACTAGATATCAGAATCAGAATTGTGGCTCAACTCAGAACCTAAACTAACTTGTGAATTAGCCATTCAGTGAACTAGCCAGTCAGTGAACTAGCCAGTCAGTCAGTGAACTAGCCAGTCAGTGAAGTAGCCAGTCAGTGAAGTAGCCAGTCAGTGAAGTAGCCAGTCAGTGAAGTAGCCAATCAGTGAAATAGCCAGTCAAGTGAACTATCTAGTTCGCGAACTAGGAAAGTCGTTTGGGTCCAAGAACTAGGTTGGCAGTGATCCGGCCATTTATTTAATTTTCTTTTGAAAATAAATTTTCCCTATGCTAATCAGTGACATTAATAAACAAAACTATAAAATTTTGATTTCAAATAAATAAAGCAGGCGCTTTCGGCATTTCCATAGTCATCCTTATGTAATTCAGTATATATATATATATATATAATTTCTAACTTTCTTCATGTATTGCACGTGATTCCAGGCTGATCTGGCGTACACAGGGCATTTATCGAACTTGTGAGTTCCAAAAGTTTAATAAATATATTTCTCAAGTTATTATAGACACTTTTGTCATTTAAAATTTTGACGTGGCTGAATCTACAAGATCAGGACTCGTTGAAAAAATATTTAAAATTTCGACAATTCGTTGTTGTATGTTGCCGATTCTGCATGGTTAGCAAATGAGGAAAATAATTATTGAGCAATAGAAGCTAGGCATGAATCTAAAAACTAAATATTTTTACAAATTACAAAAAGGTCGTATACAAATAATACTATGAAGTAGTTTTAAAACAAGTACCAGACAACGTTTCTGCTAGTTGACAAACTTAAGAGCAACTGACGAACTATATAAAAAAACTGATTAAACACAACGTTCATGTTTAAAGAAATATTTTTCTTTCATGCCTTAGACCCGAGGGACAACTTGGTCTGCAAGT
Source organism: Eucriotettix oculatus (assembly GCA_034510155.1). Lineage (NCBI taxonomy): Eukaryota > Metazoa > Arthropoda > Insecta > Orthoptera > Tetrigidae > Eucriotettix > Eucriotettix oculatus. The sequence continues at coordinate 132,086,352 of CM067376.1, read as the reverse complement.
GTTAGCCAACGAAATTTGTGGTATACTCGTAAAAGATAAATGAACTAATCGTTTCAGTCGAACTACTTCAAAGAACGAACCGTAATGGAATCATTCTCTTAAACTAACTGTCCTTCTCATTACTACCAAGTATATCACACGAGAACGCGGATTTGAGCTGATGCTATTTATCGCTATTATTTTATCTATTTTTATACACTTCGATTTCTACTTAATATCTTTCTATATTTATATCGAGTATTAATATGTTTATTATAAACCTAATGAGGGTCAACATTATGACAGAGAATTGTTAATTAAATTAAACTGTAATTTCAATTGTGTGTTTTTACCTCGTTATTAATCTAATGCATTAGTGATCAGAACATTTTATTTGTAACTCTACTCTGCCATTATTATTATTATTATTATTATTATATAAAAGTTTGGTGTAAGGTTTTGTTTATCGTTGTTCTTTTGAAGATGAGACAGCCGCCAGTGAAAGCGTTGTGTTTAGTAACACACGTTTAATAACAGGGGAGATTTGTCGATCGATTGAGTCGATATGTCCTGCTATTTAATCAACAATGAAACTACAAAAGAGTATATCACATACTTTCAATAACTTAGGGGTAATAATATTGGTAATGGAAGTAATTTCTCTCCAAGGTCTAAAATATTTACCTACGTAGAGTGCAATTAGTAGAATGTCTCTGATAAGGCCCTGGAATTAAGGTGAAAAAAATCTATTCTGCTAATTAATTCGTGGAAAGCTGAAAATACTTATAATCCTTTCATTCGTTAATGTGAAAAGTTAGTTAATCAACGTTGAGAGTAATTGGTTGTTGTCAGTATTCCACGAATAACTCTCAAAAGCCGCATTTTAGATTTTTGGTACTTTTCATTTTAGAATATACATTAAAATATATAATATTTTGGAAATTTCGTGAATAATATTTAACTAAAATATATAAAATCCCTTTTCTATTCTTACCCACACACTTCCCTATAATGCCAATTTTACAAGACCCTCGTGTCTTAAAACATGGCCTATAAATCTGCCCCTTCTCTTAGTCAACGTGCTCCATATTTTCACTGTTGCCCCATTCTGTTTAGAACTTCGTAGTTTGTGATTCTATCCACCCATCTGATTTTCAGCATTTGCCTATAGCACCACATTTCAAAGACTTCTATTATTTTCCTCTCTGCAACTTCTATCGTCCACATTTCGCACCCATATAACGCCACGCTCCATATGAACATTTTTAGCAACGATTTACTAATATTCACACGTATATATTTTTGTTTATATTTTCCATATTTAGAAGCGTGAAGTCTAATTATTTTATATTCAATGAATTTAATTATTAATTCTTTCTTTCTTTACATAAAATCTTTTATCGAATTGATTTTCAGTTGGTTACAATAATGATACAGTTTTTTTATTAAAGACATCTCTGTGAACCTACATACTGGACATATGACTCGATGTTCTTAAACAAGAAACGTTGATTTTATTTAAATTAGACAGGATATTTTATGAAAACATAATAAAAGTTTTTTCATTTATCATATGACAGCTTAAGTACAGGGACCAGGTTGATTATCACTGCGCTAGCCCGTAGTTCGTCGTTTGAATTTAAGGAAAGATGTTTCCAAACTTTCAGAAAACTTCACAGAAATATCATTCGAGACATGAACGAAGTAGTTTAAGTAGAATAAAACGGGAAAAATTATATAAATTAAAATATTTATAGTCTAAGGAAGTGGAAATGCTTCATATGAAGTTCAGTAAAGCATATTGCTAATTTTAGTAGGAAGACAAGAATATCCTTCCGGGTGCTCTACCAACTGAGCTGGATATCGGGAGGTCCTGGGTTCGAGTCCTTGGTGCGGTTAACATTTTTCCGTTCTTGTCTTCCTTCTAAAATTAGCTATACGCTTTACTCAGCTTCATTTGAAGAATTTTCACTTACTTAGACTAGAATGGAATGCACCTGTGATCAGTTTACGCAACGTCCATTCTTCACGTATTTGCTAGAATTAGGGTGTGAGGGTTGTGATTAGTGAATTTGTGGGTGAGCCTAGCTTAGGTTTACAGGAATGGAGAGATGTTGAATCGATCCTTGGACGTCAACATGGATTAGTTTAGTTGGTAGAGCTCACGGCTTGATATCAGGAGGTCCATGTTAGAATTCCTGGTCCGGTTGACATTTTTCCATTCTTGTCTTTCTCGTAAAAATATTTATGGTTTTTTTAACAGAGGACAAATTGTAATCCGAAAAACGTCTGGCCGCAGGAAATTTTGTACCGTATTGTAGCGCAGTAGGACCCCTCCCCAATTTTATTGACGTGTCTTTGATTTTAAATTATCGAAATCCAGCAAGAATATTCTAACTCGGAGACAGACAGGCAAGAGGTAAGTTTTCCAGGCGTAAGGGTGCCGGGCTGAAAACGTGTCTGTCTGCAGCTACAAAAGATTAGGCATGCTTTGCTGAAGAAACGTCGATCATTCGAATTTCCCAAAGAACACTATTCTTTTTGTCAGGTAAAAATTCCCGTGCTGACGAAGGACGCATAAAGATTGAAGAACACACGTCACGTGGAGTAGCACTTTCCTAGGCAGAGGGAAAAATATGAGTTTAGCTGAAAGGTGAGAACTATAAAAGTTGGGAGAGTTGTTCAAGACATTGAAAGAGCGAGGATGCAGAGGAAGAGAGTGGAACACGACGTTGAAAGTGCGGAGGAAGCTAGATAGTTGCACAAGATCTTGAAAGGGGAGGAAGCTGAGAGGCATGAGTGTTGCTCGGAAGTAGAAGGGGACAGAAAGCAGAGGAGAGAAGATTAAAATGAACAATTAATAAGTCAGTGTAGATGGAGAGTTGAAAGGGAGGTAAGCATTTTTACTCTTGAGTTAGATAGATGGAAGAGCGAGCAAGAAAGTTCAGAACTTCGGACTTGCTTGAACTGTGTGTTGGAACGAAGAAGGAGGAAAACTGAGTTTTCCTCAATATCCTGCAGTACCAGTTCCAAAGCCTTTTCCGTCAACAGAAGGCAAATCAACAACTCGACCTACAAAGTGTGAGAGTGAGAGAAGGAAAACTACTACGCAGAACTTCCAGAATAGCTGAGTAGATGAAACAGGTTCGATACGAACATGAAATCTCTGTTGCACGTTGCTACCCCAATAATTAACCCTGAGAAACCCTTTGAAATTCAAAAATCGTCCCTTTTAATTAATATGTTTATTTGTAATAGTGCACCGGGGCCCATTAAAGAAATTATTTTTTATATATAAATAAAATTATTATATGATTTTAAAGCAAAATTTAATTTGTTAAAATAAATTAAATAATTTACACACACACCCTCCGCATAGTCATTTACAGTACATTCAGAACGAAACATTGAGAATACTAAAAACCAGATTTTTAATAGGAATGTAAAGTAACACCCAGTGCATGCACATTGAAATGTGTTGACTTGGCTAAAACTTGAGAAAATCAAAATAAGATGGATGTTCGAATTTAAGTTCCAGCCAAGAACGGAAGATGATCAGACTGAATGGGAGGTGGACTCAGGATATTTGCATCGTCGTCTCTTCTTCAGCGACCGAAGAAGCCATGTTTCCAGAAGGAAGCCCGAACTTAGACTGAAGATTTTAGAGCTCGGAAAAGCTTCGGTGGATCCGCTCCCCCATATCCGCTATGTCAGTGAAATAAAGTAAGAAAAGAACAAATCATAATTTAGGGGCCCCTACTTTCCAGTTAAATCCGATTTTATGCAACTGCATCTTTGTAACCGAATACTACATTGCTTCAGCACATGCCACCAATCAAACAAGACACCTTTGTTGATTACAAAGGCGCAATTCTCAGACAGCCACATCCTACTATCTGATTAATGGAAATTTACAGAAGCTTAAACATGTGAATTTAAAATGCGAAAAAATATTGGGAACCATATAAAAACATAGTATCGTGCTTGGTGGATATTAGCCACCTCGCTATTAATACGTAAAAAGGGGAGACAAAGGATAGTGCCGCGAAGTTATACAAATATTGGCATGTGCCCCTGAGCGACAATGGACATTTGATAGTTGGGACAGTGAGGGAATAACAGTACAACCTGTTTACACCAATAGTTAGCATTCAGATATGGATTTTAATATTCTCTGGCGTATTGTCAGCGATTGTCCATTAGAATACAATTACAGTGGAGGCATTATGAAATTGAATTCAATCGAATATCAATTTGCTTTTATGTACCAATACAGATGGAACCTATATATGATGTGTATTTCTTTGAAAATCCATGTATGAATGAGTAGAGATAAAAATGGAATGTGTTAACGTATTGTTAGCATATACATACGATAAAAGAAAGTATTAAATGCTCTTTTAAGTAGTTTTAACTCATACAAAAAAGTTTCAAGGGTATTTTAAAATGCCTTCAATAACGTTCAAGTATATACTCACATGGCATTGAGGAGAAAATCACAAAAAAGGAAAACAAACAAGAAGCTACTTTTTTTACATCAATTGCACCTACTGAATGTCACTACAGGCAGCTGAAATAATATATATTGTGTGCTCAAACAAGAAATTATGCAATTGCCTTTATTCCAGGAACTCAAATTGGAACTGTTTTTCAGTTATAAACATACTTGAGTCACCTTGTAAAGGACACATGTATTTTCCTAATTATATTGATATTTTCTGTGATTTAAAGCTAATTTCTTTCCTAACAGCGAATATTTTCCTTCATTTTAATGTACATATTAATTACGTGGGCCATTACTGTTCTTATAAATTTTTTTACCTGACAATTGTGTTTACAATGTACTAGACAAGGTCATATAATTAATCTGGATACATAATAATTACAGATATTATTGCAACGAAGTCTCGTATTTTTCCCCAGTTTAGCGCACATCCTATTATTACTTCAACTGGAGATGCTACGGAATCATATTTTGTAATGCAATGACAAATAATTTTGATTCGTTTGATTAAGTAACCACTTTTAACAGATTATGGTTTTAATGTTTTCTGGTAGATCAACTAATTTGGAATTAAAATTTTTTTCATGTTCCATCATCCGTGAAGGTGTATTTGAAACCACTACTTTGGCCAAATATTCTCCTCAGAATTTCAATCCCTAGGACGGTGTGAGAAAACGCTTTCTTTGTGTCTACCGGACGCACCTTCATCACGGATCTAAGTGAGTGGCACCATCCGATTAGAAGCCTACGCAATTGTGGTTGCAGCACATGAATACCGTGAGCTAATCAATCTTCAATACAGAAAATCTCAGATTATTTTTCACGAAAACTGTTTACGTGCTTCAACACTAGAATAATTCTTTTCACACTCAGATAAAAAATAAATTTAACGACGCACTCTTCAGAATCCTTTCAAATTATCTTAATAACCACTCGTACTCGGTCATAATTAATAATAATTTCTCCAAAACCTTCCCCATCTCCTCTGGCGTCCCACAAGGTAGCGTATTAGCCCCCTTACTGTTTATCATTTATTGTCATGACATCCCCCGTCATCCGTCCACTAAAACAATTTTTTTTTTCCGGTGACATAGATATTCTTCACCAAACCTCTTCCTTCACCTTGGGTTTTCGCACCGTACAAATAGCTTTAAACGACCTGGAAATCTGGGCAAATAACTGGAGGGTCAGCATAAACCCTTCCAAATCTGCAATAGTTCCATTCACCCTCAAAACCAAACATCCCCTTACTCATTCATTATATCTTTTTGGCTCCCAAAGTACAATATAAAGCTCCATCACTTACCTTGGACTTATTCTATACTCCAAACGTTCCGGGACACACCATATTACTCACCTTTCATTCAAAATTAACACCAAAATTTAACTACTCTATCCACTACTCAACAGAAAAGCACCAGTTTCCATCTCCACCTAAAGACTCATTTACCTCTCCCAAATTCGCCCCATATGGTAATACGCATGTTCCATTTGGGGATCAACTGACAACTGACAACTCCAACTAAAATAAAATTCAAAAAAGGTAAAGCAAAATCCTTAGAATCATTTCCAACTCTCCATGGTAACTTCGCAGCTCAGTAATCCACAATGACATCCAAATTCCACTGATCTCCACCACAATAAAATCATACAAATCCTCCTTAATCAAAAGCTCCATCAATCACTCCAATGACACCATAGCCCTCTTCCACAGCAGTCCACCTCCTCCTCCACACAACCGTAGACTCAAACGAAAGCTACCAATCGACTATATCCGTCCACTCACTCACTCAGGTATAACCTAACAGTAATTTCTCTCACAGCTATCTGGCACCTCATTCTCCGCTTTTCAAATAACTATTCCTTTATTTATCTACATCTGAATCTTCCTACTAACCTAAACTCTGTTAGGTATTCACCACCAACACTAATTCAATCAAATATTATTAACTGCATTAACATAATTATGTTCACAGCTCTGTCGTTTCTCTCGCTTTTAAATTGATTGTCAATGGACTTTACAATTTAGTCAATAATAATGTAAAGTATTTGTTCAGCGAATTAATATATGTATACTTTGTAATAATAACTGTACTATCTTCGGATAAAAGTTTTCGCAATAAAAAACACTGTATTTTTATTAACTTAATATTTTAATCACAATATTCGTACAGAACACACCCATTGAATACCCTTCAGCTTATTTAATTGGGTTAGAAGCAGACTTTCTTAGTTTTTGAACATTTACAGGTGTATATGAACTTTGAAACTTTAACTGAACATTTCATTTTTGTACCATATTTGTTTTAACTTTGTTCTTCATTCAAAATACCGAGACACTTAAGTTTTATTGTGTATGTTATCGCACGAAAAAGTAAAATTTATATTCAGTAATTTTTTTCATTCCGGATTTACGATACTTGGTGATACTATTTAAATCCGAAATAAATTATTCGTTTTTATGAAAGTAATGTCATACTTCTAAGATCAGCTGCTCGTATACGTGTCCTTTTACGAGAAGAGAAGCCCGGTCGGAGAAAGAAGTTCCCACCCACACATAAAATATAGGAAGTTTATTATATTTTTCTTCTTCAGTCGCCCATTCCAACAAACTTAGCCTTATCAGTACAATTCCAATGAATACTAAACCTGTAGTTGAGAATAATGCCCTATTGAAATAAATACTCTGGCTATCAAAGAAATTTCCCTTTATTGAAACCTCGTGATAAAAGTTGGAGGCATTAGCGCGTACTTCTCGGACGCCGCTATTTTACCTCGAAAGTTGAAAACTAAAACGAAGGAAGTACTAGCTATCGCGGCAGCTTATTATTTCGTCGAGAGCTACAACGAGCGTACAAGTCTGCGTGGATAACGCATCGATTAGTAAAACGGGCTTGAGAAGCGTGCAATTAGGCACGAATCACCAGGACGCAAGGCTTGGCTTCCTCTTATTCTGGAACATTTGCGAATTCTGATGTTTTTGTCGCGGTGCTTAACTCACTTCTTAATCTCCCATAACAATTAACGAAACGAGAGAATAGGGCGCAGAGATATTCCACTGCGTGCTAAGAGCTGCGTTACGTGGTCTGCTGGCTTCTTCAGTCAACGTATTTCGTTGTATAGAACGATCTTCGATAAAGACCTCTACAGACGGTTACGCTAAGAGACTATCTCATTACAGCTTTGAAACGAAGAAAGGATGATTTTAGTGTTAAATAAAATATTAATGTTAGATGGTTTTCTGTAATTATCAATCTGTAGACACACCAAAATATCTATAAAAAATTTAAAAGGTCATCTTTTAAAACACGACACTATTTTGTGCCAGAAACCTTATTGATGGGTTGGGATATCTTTAAAATTTTAATGAAAACGCCCGGTTTTTTGCAGATTTTTACGATATTACAAAATGCATACCTGTATACAAAAACGTTTTGTTCCAATCGTAGCAGATGAAAATTAATTGTTTTTATATTTCTAAATCAAATTGACATCTTTTAGTACTCAACACTTAACTTGTTTGACAAAATTTTAGTTTAGTTTTAACCCTCCGTTAGGCTTGCCTCATTTTGTAACACCATTAGACGTGCTAGGTCTAGCTTATCTACCGTTTGACTTTTACGTTTCTGAATAGTATTATGAACCAATTATGATCAATTTACCTTCAGATAATTTAAATATACATATATTTATTTTTGTACTCGTTTATACGCAATTCATACATACAATGAAAGTTGTGATTGCTTAAAACTGTAATATAATTATTTTAATAAAATTGTAAGTTTTAAATTACACAAAGTTTGATATTTTATATCTCCTAAAAATATTTAGACGCTGTTTTAGAAACCAAACAACAGTTCGAGGCCTGAAAGATCAACCACTCAAGCGTGTTCAAGAGATTAATTATTAAAAATGCAATCAGACATTTATATTATTAAATTTTAATTTTACTTTATGGTACGAATTTATTTATTACTATAAAATTGGGAATTATAATTTTAATAAAATAATTAAATTTTTCTATTTAAAGATTTATCAAAACATTATTGCCAAATTGTCTTAGTAAATAATCGCAAACACAGATGATTACTGCACTTTTACAGCAATAATGAGTTTTACACTGTTGCTTAGTTTCTTTGTTTTATCTACCGTTGTGTTCTCTTACATCTTTGTAATTCGCTTATTGTCTACGTTACCTTCAGTTTGCGATTCATCCGAGGTTTCTTCAATATCGTCTTCCTGCACAACATTTAGGTCACAGATTTCGTCTTTTAAAGTAAGACGAACCACTCCTACATATATTGAACATAATCCAATTTATATACTTTTTACTCATATTGAAAAACTGTTCATTATCACAAAAAGTTATGAAAGAAACAAATTTATTGTATACACTTATAAAAATAAATATTTATATAACAAATATAAAAATATTTAATGCTAAACGAGAATATTCGTCAACGATTTTTACGAAAATAGCTCAATGATCGCAACGTACTGCAGCAAAGAGAAGGAGAAAAATAGTGCCGCGAGTGGGCGCAGTAGGCTCCGTGGACCTACGCCGTGTCTCTTTCTCAATCTCTCGACATTACTTCTGGAATGTGACCTCGGCAAACCATTGTAAACACATCCTTCTGGGATGTCATAAAGGTTCATCCCAATACCTGACCTGGCTTTCCAAATATAATAGAAATAAAACGGCATAGGTCCGCCGGGGCCTGTCGCGCCCAACCCTGGGTTAAAATTTGTATTTTCAGTAGCATTCGTGCCTGTAAAACCTGGGAAGTAAATTACTTTTAGCGTAATTCAGAAAAAACTTCTTGGATGTAGTAATTTGATTTAGGAGATTCGCCTCATCTATCAACATTATTTTAGTTTACAACAATTGCTCGAAATGTCGACCTTTAATTTTGATATTGAAAACAACTTAAAAGCATGCCTTGTGCATTTCCGATACCTTCTGTCATAATGAGTGTAGTAGTTGGTACTTCTGCATAAACCAGAAATCTAATGATGGTTGGTCTGACAATCAGGCAGGTAAATTTACGGGATAACCTCAACCGATCCAGCGAAATCGCTGTTTAACAGTTTTAGGGCTACTGCTGAGTAATGTGCCGGGCAAGCATCATGCTGAAACCACATGTTCTGTTACACTACAGAATCGATAGATCAGCTTGAAATAAATATTTTGAGCATTTGTTGCAAATCATAACAGTGACGAGAGACAAGGTGACTCACTGAAATTAGCACAAATGTGAAATCACTACGTTCACGTCTTGTTTCTCGATTACTTTAAAAGTATTTTATTTATCAGACTTTTTAATACCTAGAGGCAAACTTGTACTGAAAATTCAGTTTGATAAGCAAAATTAACATTTACCAACAATAGTTTGTCGAGAACTAAATTGTATTCTAAATAGATCAGAGAACGGAATAAATCTATTCTCAAAAGCATATCAAAAATAAATTGCATTCATTTGATTTCATTGTCGTGTGCCACGATTAGAAATATATTATTTACTTTAAAGTAAACCCAATTGAACGTAGTATCAGAATATGCAAAAATAACTGGGGATATAAAAGTTTATTTTTCGTACGATGCGTATTTTTCAAAATATGTTTGACTCAAGTTGCAAAGAAAAAGCTTTCCGAATTTTCTTAAATTCCGTTCTTATGGTTATTTACTGTGCGTCCGAAACGATTCGAGACTGGACTAATATAAATAATAATTATAAAATTTAAGATGTGTTATAAATAATCTCCTTCCATATGCGTACAACGCGTAAAACGCATGAAACTCTAAAAGTAGTCCTTGATGAGGATGTTCAACTCGTGTATCACAGTTCCTTGAATATCGTTTACGTCGTTTTATTAATTTTAAATTTGGACCACCATTATTTGGTAATATTTCTCAGCTTATTTCATTATTATCATTACCTGAAAGAAGACAGTATTAGTATTAAAGAAGGGTCGTCGATTGCTATATATATTTATGCACCAACAGAAAATAAAATGACTCCGAATCTATTGACTATTTTTATTTTTCAACGGATTCGGGCTTTTTATTATGGTAAAGATAATTTCAAAACTCCTTAGATGCCTTTCGACGTATAATAAAAGAAATTCAATCCAACGATAAACTGTAAATATTTTTGTATCAGGTATTGATTACATAAATGAGCATGGTTTTAAGTAAAATGGTTTTCTAATGGAAGATTCACCACTGAGACGTCACCATTAACCTCACAAAAATACCCGACACACGAAAGAGAAAAGAACGAATAAAAATAATTGTTTTGCGACTATTGTATAGAATGCTGAATAAGAATACAAAAGGTGACTTTAACTGTCGAAATACTTGTGCAACTTTATCTTAGGCGAACACTGAAAATGATTTTTGTTTTGTTGTGAATTGGGAAACCATCATAAACATTGTTCCATTTACATTTTTTCATTAGTTTTCATCTTGGAGAATGTAGTTCCAACAATCAGGGGATTTTGATTTAAACGCGATCCACACCATACGTCATTTTTTGTTTCATTTCTGACGTGCTATTATGTATGTATGCTTTTAACGTCCACAAATTTGATTTAATTAGCCTATCATTGTATCGCGATTATACGTGCACGGCGCGGCGCGTCGCGGCGTCAGAACGTTGCTGGCCGCACGCCAGCGCGCTCTCTAATGATGGATTGGAGCGGCTTTCATTAAAAAACGAATTATTCTAATTAATACTAAAACAACAACGTACGGGATGCGAGATCCAATAATGCAATAACGGAATAATGATACTAATCTAGACATTTTATGCATCATTTCCGAAAAAAAATAATGTGAAGTTTTAGTTTGATCTGTGCATAAATCTCTGTTTTACGGTTTACTTTCATTCTAAAACTTTCTATTTTGTTGTTTGTTGTTTCTGAACAAAAAATTTGTTTCCAACTATGAAAAAAAATCATTTTAGCTGCCACATTAAATGTCTTACTATAAATCAATAGTTGTCTAAAATATATTCCGAAATGCACAAAAAAAGTTTATCATCCAAAATTCAGTCCATAAGAAGGGTTGACAACCCTGACGCGCGGGCGACATCTGGCACTCATGCAATATTGGTCCAACCATTCTCTGTAGCATAGCCTGCCTCGTCACGCAGACGACATGTTTTCAAAAATAAATCTTCCAAGTCTTATTAGTTACGTAAAATTATGTTCATCTGCAGTAGTACTTATTGTTAATATTAAACCTAATTTTGAAAGCTCTTTACACGTAGCAACAACATTATTTTCACCAAATATTGAAATTCTTGAAAAAGGAAGGTAGTCCCCAAGTTTCTCATTAGACTGTAATTTTATTTTATGTAATCCTAGTACCATGCCTGCTTACAAAATACTACTACTATTAATTATTTTGTTTTCACCCGTGGCCCACCATACATTTTTTTATACGGCCCCCTACAAATAAAGGTTTCCAACCCCTGGTCTAAAAGCAAATTTCATAATGGATCATTACAGTGCAACGCATTACTATGAAACGTTTATCTTCGTCAAGTAATTATGAAAATGATTACAAGTGTTAACGAATTAAATGGGAGCAACATACGATATTCTATATTGCAATTTACATGTTAAATAAAATGTCATTCAAAATCACTTTTGCTTTACAACTTGGCCATGTATAGATAAACTATCGTGAAAGGCAGCCTCTTAAACTGGTGCAGGCATTGAGAAGAGAATGCTGCGTCTCCACAGCAAACTCCTCCCCTGTCATCGGAAGGACGTGGGACAAGTTCCAAGAACTCTACCTGACGCAGGTTTTACAGCATTTGCCCTGCATGACTGTTAGGTGAATGCAGTGTAGGATCCTTAAAATTTAGTCGGCGGACCTTAGGTATCTTTGGCTGCCTGTCTCTCCCTCCAAAATTACCCCTTTCAAATTCATTTCCAATGCTATTATAGTGTGTTCCCACAACGATGATTACTCTCATTTAGCCTACCTTCATTGAAAAATTGAACTAGAAATGTATTTCCCCTCTATTTTAATGAATTCTGATTCTGCCCCCTTCCCCAGCGCTAATATTTCTTTATAAAAACTTTCAGATATTAATTTTATAAAGCGCTATCTTCATATTAATTATACCTTACCAAATCAAATCGCAACATATAGCAAATTTTTATGAAACCAAGTCGCACCTTCCTTACTATCAAACGTCGTAAATAGTTCTCTGAATAATCGACAGTTAAATGACCTTACGGAAGTAACACGATCGATCCCATGTAATTTAATTTCCTTTATGATGTTTCGACAAATTTTAAATGGGCAAAAATTATAATTTTAATAATTTCTGCTTACGTCTAACTGATTCTAGTGCTAACCGTCACTTGTGAAAGCATATGACATTGTTTCGGAACTAGATTCTAATTTTTCAAATGGTAATCAGGTAGGTCAAATATTGACTGCATAACTTGAGACCTCCTCTTGTTACGTGGCAGCTCTACCATCTGAGATATCCGCAACGACTTCCAGCCAGGCGTGAAATTTATCCAGCCTGATCCAAAAATTACCTACAATTAGGTACCTTACCACATTTTGAGTTATTCTCGTATTCTTGAATAGCATATTGTTTTCTAGTTTAACACCGCTTATTGCCATTTATTACCCGAGTCAACTGACTGTCTTCCATGACACATTATTTAGCGTGGCACGAGGACAACAGAGTGAATCGCCTTCAGTATTAAACTTAGTTTTCCTCCAAACTTTCATTCTCATGCCGGGATTCGAACCCGAGTACTGTGTGATATGAGGCGATATAGGCCTTAATAATCCAGTGAACAATTTTTCAATTACATTGGAAGCTTACCATATATCACAACGTAATCCACTGAAACAGAGCTCAACTACGTGATGATAGCGGAATAATGTTGGCTCACTTGCGTATCACGTATTTTAATCGAAAAATTTAGAAAGAAAACAACGTGAAGCAAAAATCAGAGGCAAAAAGTATCACCGCTTTACCTACACCGACTGTGTGCAATTGTTTGTTTGAATAATTATTTATCCTTGTACCTTATATTCATTACGCAATAAGCTGAAAAACATGGGTACTGAAAATATGTTCTATGTGTACTGTTAGTCAAGAATCATGGATTTTTTGTAGTAGAACTGTTTCTTCTTCACAAGTGTGGTATTTGTTAACTAGCTTATGTTGGAGATATTATTCGGGCATTCATTTGGTATCTAATGACCACTGTGAACATAATAGGAACTACGAAGGAGAATAATAAAAATCCATATTCTTATTTCTTCGGAAGTAATTTAAATTAATGACTTAACATGATTTAAATAAAAAATAGTTTTATAATATAAAGCAACCTGATCTCCAGTAATTGAAATAGCAAACCATTTTATCATATTTTTGATAGGTTGGACAAAATGAGTGACATTTGAGGAGTAATAACTTTCAAGATTTGCATTCCAAATGCCTCATTAGGATGTTAATTTTATAGGAAGGTTTTGAAAAACCTATTGTTATTATCGCAAGAAAATGTGGAATAAGAATTTTTGTAATTTTGTATTTAGACGTAGTTGAAAGGCGAAGCGCCTGGTAGATATGTTTCCCAACAACACGTTCTTTTATTAGTTGAACATTTTTTAACCTACTCTCCAATAGAAAAAAAATGGTATTATTACCATCAGATACATTGAATTCAATTGATTTTAAAAATAATTAATATAGCCCAGTATGAGCAAAATACATATGCAGTATTACAAGAAAAATTAAAACCTAGGCTTACACTTTTATTTAAAACTAGGTGGGTGACCGATTTTGCCCGGGTAATTGTTTCAATAGCCCGGTACATAAACCCGCAATAGTCAGGAATCTTTGACGATTTGGTGTTATTGCCGTCGACCGCGTTAACTGGAATGTCATAATCAAACTCAGTAACTCACATTACGTAGTTTTCGACACCAAATCCGAAAGACTCCGTGTCTTCATGTTACGCCTCGACATCCCGAATTCTATGTTTTATCCTCTCCCATCCTGAAAGGATAAACAGTATCGGGGGAAAAGGTGTCAAACTATTTGACCTGGGAATTATTCATTCGACGGAAATATCGGCCATTTATGCACTGTCCACCCCAGCCCTAGGGTCTTACAGCACTAATTTCCGAGTTGCAAAAGATACGTGTACAAAATTTAGTTAAAATTTCTCCTTGGGTTTAGATTTGTATGTGGAACATATATACATAACGGCATACATACATACTGAATTTGAGTTATTTTTAGAAGGCTAATGCTTTAGATCCATTTATTTGGCTGTTTATCGAGAAATAATTTGTAGATAAACATTTCATTTAAGTGACAATGGATTTTAAGTTTTTGATAAATATTGATAAAAGTTTTATAAGTCGAGTGTTCCTCACTCGCGGCGCCATATAAATACAACGCGTTGGGCCGTTTAAAGTGAAAGCTATTTTTGAGATTAGATTGAAATGAACTAAATACAAAATTAATTGGATAGAGGTACAATTGAATATATTCCCTTTCATAACTTGATCATTACCAAAATATTAAGCCACTTCCAAAGTTCATCTTCTTTTGATTATCTCCCTTCAACACTTTCTCGCTCCTCCATTTCCAGTGTATACATTTTCTTTTCTAAGGAACAATGCGCCAGTACTTTGTAGCCTCTGTGAGCTAATGTATAGTAGGGCTTTGTAATCCGTAGCTTCCGCGTTGCTTGCATCTATTATACAGTTTCTGGATGTCATCAAGCAGTGCATATTAAGAAGGTAAAATTAAGCTTCACCGTCACTATAATAAGGTGGAGCCACAATTTACCTATTTTTAAATCAAGACGTGCTCGTCATCATGAACTCTCTATTTATGAATAACGTAGAATATTATGTATAACAACAACAGTAATAAAAAAGTAAAGCTATGTAAATGCGACTGTAATATTTCTTAATGATAAAGATCGTTCTATTACTGAAGAACTGTTTCAATTCTGAAATCAGGGACTGTGTAATATCTTTCCTAGAATTTCGTTTTTACGTTTTAATGACAGAGAAGTCTACTTAATGTCCCCGGAATGACGAGATGATTTAGATGCCACTCCATATCGTTTCTATTGTCTTTGAGAAACGTCTGATATCGGATCACCACCTACTGGTAGTTATACCGGACCGCCAGTTCGGCTTTCGGGACATTAAAAAGCACAGTAACCAGACAAATTACAATTGAGTGGTACCAACAAGCGTCTTGAATAAAAGAAACTTATATATCGCTGTCCTTATAGATGTTGCACAGGAATTTTATGAAGTCTGGTATATTTGTCTGCTATACAAAATTAGAACAAGTATCACGTTTTCACCTGAGATTATAGATCCTCAGTGAGCCGTATACAAGGTAAGAAGAGATCTTTTGTTAGGATTTTGATATAGTAGAGTCCGGCCTTGACTTTGCTATAGAAAATGGTTTGGAATCTGAAAAGGAAATGAGATAAGGCTTATCTCGAACGATTGTAAAGATTCATGGAACGATTAGAACGGTTTTGGTAGTGTGAGTGAGTTCGCCTGAGTCTGATCAGGTAAGAATCGGACGGTCGAAGTATTTCAGTTAGACACCGATATGCAGTTATTACGGCTACTAATATACACTGTAAATAAGTAGGAAAGGAAGAGAAGACTGTCAGATGAGAACTCTAACAGGAAAACCGACGTAACCTGCTGACAAGTTGTACGACTCGACTTCTCTGAAAGGCTGGAGTGCGAGGCATTTAAAACGTGTTAAGTATAAATTTTATTTAAAATAGCTTACTTTTGCTCTCATTATGAGAGTAAATTGTCTTTGAATTTTAAGGCCATATTATAACGGAAGTGCACAAAATGATGTATAGATGAAGCCAGGGTCGCGTCTCGGGCACACTTTAAGATGTTTTCGCCGATTTCGTCCGCGCTCCTATGGACTCAAGTGTGCAAAACAATCATCTCAGAGTATGCTACAAGGGTTCCAGTCCAAAGTACTAAGGCTCTATACAAGGATCTCAGGGTTTCTTTTATAAGACAATCAGTGAGCACAAAAGTAAACTCGTGGAGGACTTGTATACTACTTATCCTGTAACCCGGTAACTGCAACGAGTGTGACAGAAAGACTTCCGAAAAGAATAAAACTAAAATAATGAAAAAAGTTAGAAATACCAACTACACGTTTTCTAGATAGAGAAAAATTGATTAATACTCTCTATATATAAATGTAGATTGTAAATCACAATATGAATAAATAATCACGTAGTTAGTTCAGCGCAGTAACTAAATAGGAAACAAATCTCAGCATATATTGCTACCACGTGAACTGAGATGTAAGCTAAATGATTTTTATTAATACTTCATGAACAGAAACGTGGTTAAAGTTTACGGGTAATATAAATCAGTATTCATAATTGAGCTTTAGTCTGTCACGCATTTTACGATGTTATGCTCTTTTCCTGTAAATGTATCCGTAAAATTGTTCTTCTTGAGGTTGTAGAACGCAGATGGGACAGGATATGGCGTCGTGATAACACGTTACCAATTCTTTCCTGTTCTCCTATCCTAAATTCTCTTCCATCAGTTCACTGAAGAAGGGAGACAATACATTTTACTATGATCGACTTCGACCCAGTTTGATCCTGTGTGTACCTTACATAAAACTTCACAATGTTATTAACAGCTTTACACGATTTTATAAGTCTTATATTACCAAAGCTTTGTTGTAAATCATTGGTTAGGATTTTTGTCGTTTTACATCCACTGCTAATGTACGTAACGAAAAATTTTTGACTTCTAATACCGAAAAAATCATAATATTAATTATAAATATATTGATGATAACGATATATTATAAGGAATATATGGTGCACATGGATTGATAGATACTTAACATATATAATACATAGGGTTTTTCAATATGGGCAGGTCTTTGTTGAAATGGAATGAAACAAGTAGTTTTTTATACAAATGTTTCAGTAAAGAAGTGTTCAGTTAGCAAAGATCTTAAAATAAAAGGTTTAACGTACTCCAGTTGCAGGTAGGCAATTACAAATCTTTCACTTAAATATTTAATGTTAGAAAAAATAATTAACATTGTAAGATATAGATAAAGATAGTGTCAAAATAAGTACGATAGAAAACACAATACGGACTTTAGTGTAGACGTTCAAATTGCATTTGTTACTTTGTCTAGACAAATAAAAAGCTTTTCAAATTAAATTTGGTGGTTATAAAAAAAGGAAGCGCATTTTAAATTTGGCCACATGGCAGTCGTATAATATTTTTATTGCATATGCATCATCTATGAATTCCATCAATTAATTCTTGAGTGGTACGTTAGAAAAACTTGTAGGAGTTGTTTATAAAATATAATTAATGAAACTTGCGAACATCGTGCAGTTTTCCACTAAACCATCCTGAGTCATCAAGACGATAATCGCCAGATACGACGAAAGTTATTTTGTGGAATGAAAGAAAATAAAAAATTATAATTTTGCTTGGTAAGGAACACGAATTTCGCCCGGCTATGGTTTATAATATTTAACCGTTTTAATGCGTTAGTGTTTACTAAAAATTAGGAGGGTAATGGGATTGCGATCGGATACAATTGAGTTAGTACAGGAAATCAAGCCCGATGACAGTCACAGAGTCGTACGCCCGTCAATTGTGATCAAATGAAGATAACGATTTTTTTAAGAGACACGTTTTTAGCTACGCAATTTCCTATTTGACGGCAACGCTTACAAACATTATTTCCGATTACACTTTACCAATAAGTGACGGTTTATTATAAACTTGTCTGCAGTTAGGCGGCTTTTTCTGACACACAATCTTTTGCCATTTTAATACGTATAAATTATATTTATATATAATGAGAACCAAGTCTAAATTTGTTTTAGCACATTACGAGTGGTTTAGACTTTAAAAACATGTGGTTCCAACAGGATGTAGTTGCTAATGAAACAGAGGCTTTATAACAGGAAAAGTTTTCGTCTGACTTACCGTGCAATTTTAAGTTTGTAATTTGGAATTTTTCGCAACGTTCGCTTGGTTTAACGCGTTTAAACATATTTTGTAAACTATTTGTTAAATTTTTATGTACTTTATCTTCCAAAATCTTGTGTACAGTATATTCATGACAATATTTAGATATTTTCTCAGCTGCCTGCAATAGGATACGATGTGCTAATTTTGCCTATATCACTTTTCCAAGAGCACCATAAATGTTTTAAAAATAATTTATTTAAATTTTCAAGTTTAGTTAATATGATTTGTGTCTCTTCCACCAACATTCTTCGTTTCTTAGTACACCATCTGAGCCTCCTGATGATTCTTATAAGAATTTCCATTTTTACTCTGAACTGACGATAGTGACGTGGAGGAATGAAGTTGCTTTTAAAAACATATTTATTTGTAGCACTGAGACGATAGAAAAGGGAAACTTAACTCACTGTATAAAAATATGTTACTAACGAATTTAATTTATCAACGAACAATAAGCTTCAATTTATCAGGAGTTTCTGTTACTGGAAGAAACGTAAATATAAAATAGCATCCTTTAAGTGGCTACTGAACAAATACTACTTAACTCAACTATTTTATGAATTTATTTACATTGAATGGTTAACAATGCCTTGAATTACTTCTTTAAACAGATCAAACGTTTTACAAGAAAACACGCAAAATTGTCTTAAACTGACTTTAATACTTGATTGGTAGCGTGAAACATTTCTTGGCGAGTTTAAGTATCGCGCTGGTGGTGAAGGTGAATAGTGATGTCTAAGGCTGATCACGTGATTCTTGTTCACAAGTAGACAAACGAATAATAAGTTTCATAAATAACCAAAATTAAGCCATTTGACAAGAATGGTTAGAAACAAAAACGCAAAAATAAGTTAATAATATTGAATTAAACACTAAGAATCGTTACGAACATGAGTTTAGTGAGATATTTCTGTCTTTTGTGGTTTATATATATAATTAGATTTAGTAATCCGATGCTTATTAAATACAGGTTGTAGCAGAAATAAGTGATCAACCTTAAATAAAGTAACAATTTTTTTTCCTCCTTGAATTTTTGTAAAGTCACTTCGTTAATACAAACTTTGATAAAAGGAAAGTGAGAAATATAATTTGAAAAACGTGCCTCCCGCCTCACCGCAACCTTCAGATCATTGCATTAATTTATAAATAGAGAAAACATTTCCGACATTACCAGTCTGCACGTTAACAGAAAATGTCTCTTGGACATTGTGCGTGTCCGTGACTCGCGGGTTTGCATAACCCTGAAGTTCGCGTCGTGACTATTGAAAAGCATCTCGCATGAAATCGTAGCTTCGTCACATAAAAATAATCAAACTTCCAAATTGTTTGTCTGTTTCTGGAGAAACCAGAGGAGTTTTGTCCGGCAAGGACGATCGGAGGCGCTCTTTCAATAGGAGTACATGAAATCTGGAGGTAATTCTTCTGAATAAAGTACTCCTGTGGGAAGCCCTCTTTCCCCCTTATTTGATGAAATAGTTATCAAGGATATTTAAATAACTTTCTCGCCTCTTTATAATTTCCACTTACTTTTTATGATATGGTTTGATAATTTTTTTAATGTTCATACTTCCCATATTAGTCAATTGGTTGTACCATACAAATTTACAATTTGCTTTTGAGGTTAAAGTTAACCATTCTCTTAGCTTTCTGGATGTTACCTAATCCATTGAAAATTTATGTTTAATTTTACATTTGTTTAGGAAACCTATCTTCTCGGAGAGAATTTTTAATTATAATTAACCATCCATCAAACCAGAATAGAGCCATGGTTATTAATTTATTTAACTGGGCGGTTTTATTTTCTTACCGTTAGTTTTATTCCGAGAATTTAAATTGGTTTATAAGATATTCAATTCAGTGACCCTAATATCACTAACAGACTCAATATACTTAGATGTATTATTCCCAATAATTTTTTTAAAGATATTTATAAAACTTTCATTGAATTTTATTTTTATGAACTACTATACCAAAAACAACCACTTTTGAAATTTTTAATTTTTGGAGCCACCAACACCCTATTCAATATAATTAAGAATATCCAGTAGACCTTGGTGTTATATAGGGTTCAGCGCAGTTATTGCAATGCCATTTACATCGGCCATCAACAGGAACCTTAAGAACCTGGAATAAATAACAACGCATCAGCTTAAAGGCTCCCAGAATATGTCATCTCGAAACATATTTTGGCTACTAGCCACTCCTTCGATTGGGATAAAGTCAAGATTCTAGATATTTAGAAAATGTATTGTATTAGTTATTTTTTGAAGTGATTAATTTAATATCCAATAATTTTATTTTAAAAATCCATAATGGTACAAATATCTCTAATCATTACCTATCACAGTATTTTGCCCATGTATTGTTTTCTCTATATTTGACTCAAGTTTAATTTTTTTCAACCCTTTTTAAATAACTGATGATGTCTGCCGACAAGCACAGAAAACGTCTTATGACTGATCTATTTTATTAAAATTTATGTATTTTTTTTGTATTCCGTACAATCAATTACACTGCATAAAATTTCTATCTTAGTATATTATTAATGTGTTGTATGTATGCCCCAAAGTGATCCGTCTCAAGATTAATTAGTAACATTCAATATTGTAACTCAAAATAAAGGATATTTTCTATAATGATAAAGTGACAATCGATTTGGGCTAAAAATTATTTTATGATTTTCTCTGTAGGGGATAATTTACCAGGTTTCCTTAACCTTACTACTACATGTATTCATTCGTTACACAGGGAAACTGGTAACATCTTTAATTTTGACAGTGTATTTAGTACCTTTGTTTGTGGGAAAATAAATTTATTTTTGAATTACTATTACTCTACGGATCCTGCGATGAAACATTCTAAATATTTGCACCGCCTGTTTTTAGTATTCTTCGGTTTTATTTTCGTCTTCTTTGAATATTACTTAATTCCAATATGAAGCTATGAATCGTTTCTGTATCACACAGTCAAAGTTGGTAAAGAAACTTCAGAACTCGGATCTGTAACATCGGGAGTCCCACAGGGATCAGTTACTGCCCCATTATTGTTTCTCATATTTATTAATGATTTGCCTAATAATATAAATTATAAGGTCCAACTTTTTGCAGATGACTGTGTAATTTACAGGGAAATAACTGGGGAACAAGACGCAGCTGCTCTCCAAACTGACTTATGTACTCTAAGTACATGCATGACCTAAGCGAAATAAAATCAAAATCAACAATAGTAAAAGTAAGGCGATTAGTTTTACTAAAATGCGCGTTCAATATGCCTCGATATATAAAATAGATGGGGAAACAGTGATCAAGGAAACAAACTGTAAATACCTAGGCATTTATTTTAACAGTAAGCTGGAGCAGGTAAACTATGCTACAAAGAAGGGGAATGCGAAATCTAAAGAGTTGGCATATTTGTCAATAGTACGCCCACTTATGGAATATGGTGCAGCATGCTGGGATCCGTACAGGATAGGTCAAATAGAATCCTTAGAAAGGGTGCAAAGAAGGGCTGCAAAATTCGTACAAATAGGACCTGGGCATGGGAACGAAAAGGTAAAGCGACTAGGATGGGATACGCTACAGACAAGAAGAGAAAGAGCTAGGCTACACATTTTCTACAGAGCTTTTGCAGGTCAAAAACCTTGGCAGGGAGTCCGAGATAGAATGAAAGAATCGACTCGGAATGGGAGGAGTGATCACCTGTTTAGATTACAAGCAAGGAACCAAAAAACAGACGTTGGATAATACTCATTCCTAAGTACGACAATTAATGACTGGAACAATCTACCTGCAGGAGTGTTTGGGGAACTTCCTCTAACAGAAAGAAAATTTCGACTCAATCTAAGTTTAGTGTTGTGTAGTGAAGTGATCAGTGCTGCGAAATCTCTAAAAATATACTACAGTGAAATATATTTCCAGTTTTTTTGTTTTGTTTCTTTTTTTCAGGCAAAAACAATACTATTCTTTTTTTAAAAAAAATCATTTCGTATAATATGATTCCACACTTATTTATTTATATTGAATATAATTATATATTCAACTATAGGTTAAATATGGTCATTATCACCAGTTTATTAATTATTGTTTAAGTTCTATGTATCTGCCACTGGGCATCTGCCCATTTGTAGATTTAATAAATACATGTCGTTGGTTCTCCGTACGTTGTAGGTCACTGTCACTGTCGGTCTACATTTTTTTCCTGAAATTTTTTTCCACATTGTTTTAACCCTTATTAAAAAACGTAGCAGTGTTTGGTTGAGTTTAACATTCCAAGAACAGAGATTTTGCAGGAGATAATTATTGTGATATCCTTACGCCAGGTGTTCACAGCACGCCCTGGATTATTATTATGTTTTGTAGGTTTAAGTTTGTGCGTAGTGTTGGAAGAGCTGTGAGTTGACACCAAATGTGAGTTGTAGACGTGTTCCTGAGTAGTTTTTGTGTTGGGTGGTGTGCCTGAAGGGCATTGATTGGCGCGCTGCAGAGTGCAGGTGCTGTGCTCCAGTGGCTGGCGAGACGGCGAGCCGAGCGGACGTGTCATGCGGACCTGCCACACGAGGTAACTCGCGCTCTAGCTCGCTAATTCAAACTAGAAAATATTTTTCCCAGCTTTAATAAAACATAAAAAAATATTTCTTTGTGTTACTGGGTTCATATAATTATTATGCAACGGTTCCAACTTAGATATACATGGCAAAATAATTTTTTTAATTAAATAAATGTTATTTTAATTAATGAAAGTTTCTCTCCCAGAGAGGAAGGTATGTAAAATACGAGTACGTCTTTTCTGTGAGTAGGAAGTACTATCCCTGCAGCGTGTTGTTCACTTGTGGGACAATTATAACTGCCCCGAGCGCTCTTTACACACAAAAGGCGTGCACTTGCCTCTGCTCCGATGATCTTTGATGACGTTTCGACAATCCGACCTTACGAAATATTACACCGTAATGAATTCGCGCTAAACGCTGTGTTAATATGATACTATTGTTAAAATTAATGTTTTTATTCATTTAAATATAGAATTTGATTTTTATTTCTGTAACCTACGATTTGGCAGTACAAACTTTGAATACGTTTCCGTAAATCATTCTACAAATCTAAATCCTAAATTATCATCTTCCGTTCTCCCAGTAATTCAAATGCTGCCTTCAACCACCTTTATTCTTTAGTCTTACACATTTAATTCTACCCTTAGTCTCTATATTTACAACTTTACTGCAGTGGTGATTAAATTCCTCATATCATCTTCTAACAGTATACTCTGTCACTTAATAAATATTTTCTTTTCAATTAGTTTTGTTTCCTTAATCGAGATACAAAATTGTGATTTCCATAATTACTCGTTTCCCAGTTGTTTCTACAATCCATCCCAGGGACGACGGTAAATTCTTCTTCAGTTTCGATGTATATATTTTTTAATATCACTCACTAGGCTCATTTCACTCTATTCATCACAAATTTATACTATTCCGACAAATATATTAGGATAAACTAGGACCGTTGATAGAAATGGGGTAAATCCAAAGTCCTTGTGATAGTTTTCTGGAAAAAACAATTTTTTTTCCTCAGAGAATACTGGAAGCATTTAATTTAATTCATATATATTGAATTTCCAAATCTAGTGTCGCATAGTCAATATAGTATTATATGTAACACGCGAGTTATATATACTGTATAAGTATTAAAGTTTAAATATTTGACATGTTCATGTTAAATAATAATTTTTCAGAATATGAAGAAACAATAGTTTCAGTGAATTTGTGCTCGTAAATTTTACGAAATGTAAAGGAAATTTGTTTAAAGCAAAAACACAAATTTGCAGAAATGAGCCACTTGAATTCGTACTTTAGGAGAATTTGGGTACATGCATTCTACAACCACCGACGAAGTCAAACATTCTATTGTGTCGAAACGAGATTAAACGTAACTTCTGCGTTGTATTCCGCTGGGTTTGAAACTAAGTTGGTAAAATTAGGTCCAAGTATCGTAGTTTTGTAAGGATATATAAAAGTTATTTAAATAACGGAATTTTTTCAGCAACGGAACATGTTAAATAATACATGATGCCTTCGGCAGGTCTTAAGTATTTCCGTTAATGGTACATGTGGTTTAGAAATACTTTAATATGATTTTTAACGAAATTATATTTTATTATACTTCATTAAATTTGATCCGAGGCAACACGCCTCAACTTTTTCCAAGAAGTCTCCAGCAACTTCATATGACCTACATATAATAGGAATTTATTAACCGTACTGTAAAACCGAGAAGTTTTAAGGAAAATAAATATTGCTTTTTCGCGTTACAGTCTGTTTCTTGTTTTATTTTAAATTATATTCTGGAAATTTGTCTTTCTGATTTCTGTACAATTGACCCTATTTTTGGTCGATTAATTTGTTAATGAGAGTGTAAAAATTTGATCAGAGTTGGGTGATATAAATCGCTTTTTAGTATAAGTTAAATTATTGGTTCTGACATTATTAATATATATATATATATATATTAAATATATGTGTAATTCAAATTTAACTTCTTTATTGATATGAAGGTTAACAATAAATTGTAGTTCCAGGTATATCAACGTTGCAAAAATATTTATTATATAAGCGCAGCACCTCAGTTGATCATCACGCTTTTTATTTAGAGAGATTTAATTTTATAACATTACACACAACTGTTTTCAAATTCCTTAGTGAAAGCATTGAGGAACTTTGGATTTCATCCTTTCGTATTGCCGAACTACTTTCCGTTTCAGAGCTGCAGGAAGACGAATCTGTTTCAAGACAGAGACGGAACAAAATAAAGGAAATACGTCTGGGTGGAAGTAAAAGTTGTACTCAACACACACGCCCTATATATATAAACCTGGAGATAGGGAATACAACTAGGACGTTCCAATGTAAATTGCTTGACGGTGATTAATACTAGTAAGTTAGACTATAAAGATATATAACTATATAATTTATACAATGATGGTTGAACGCGATGCGGAATAAATTTACTATTTACTACTTGGTGTCTATCGCGAATGATGAATGGGGGTAACACAATTAATGAACTATATTCCGTTGCGGAATAGTTTGATCACCATCATGTTATTCATTATTAAATCCTACTACGTCGATTGATTCAGTTCAACATGGCGACTATCTTTATTTCCCTCAACATAAAAAATATTAATGGATATAGTGTGGCTAAATTGGCGAATGATTACGATCGTTGTTTTAATGGTGTCGTGCTCAGTTGCCAGGAGTCTGCTAAAAGTTAATGTTGTGTGAATGGTCAATATACAGGGCACGAAACATCTGGAAATTGTTACAAATAAATTAACGTAGGTCAAGGGTCTTGATAGCGGAGTAATACTCGTACATGCGACCTCGTGATAGAATTTTCTAGTCATCTTGCTTGATTTGTAGCTCAGAAATTATTCACTACATGAGTCGGGTCATTTACTAAAAAATTATTTTATTATATTTAAGTTCTTCTGAGAATTTATAATAATTTTAATCGTTTAATATATATATATAATGATGGTATTTTTCTATTTTGAGCATTTACTACGTTAATTAAGCAAAACCTATAATCGATACAACGGTCTAAATAACAGATGAAAGAGTATAGCCCCCTGTTTCAGTATTCAAGAACTGAAACCAAATTCAAATAACTACTTTCCATTTCATATTCGCTCATAATAAGAAACATTTTACTAGTTTTGTGAATATATCATTAACGTTTACTGCAACCTTGCTGTTTTATAAAGTACTGCTTCTCGAAACTTTTTGTATTCATCAGTTCTTATTCGACTAATCATTTTTACTATTGTCAATACAAATGAAAATTTCTCAATAAGATCGCAATTAGGGATTTATAATATTAATCTATCTCGTATCTAAACCTATAAATTTCCATTTTAAGTTGACGGATGTAATTAAAGTATTACTTGTGATTTAATTTTGATAAACTATTTTATATTTATATATGTTAATAGTATATATTGTTTTTCCGTGTGGTATGTTATTTTAACTTTTCCTAGTTAAATACTGTGGAATAAATGTAGAGAACACGTAATTAATTTCTAGTTGATAACTTCACCCCAGACTTATCCAATAGCTTAAAATCATTCCTCAATCTTAAAAAAGAAAAGTGTTTCGTTGAGCTTCAATTAAAATATGTATCAAGTGTTTGATTATTACTTCGGTTACGTGAAACCGGCTGAACAAACAAAATATTTGGGAAATTGTTACCTGTGTACGTAGTGCCAAAATCTAAACCAGGAACGACACAACATTTCAATTATCAGTTTAATTTTTGTGTCGTAGGCAATAAAAGAAGAAAAATAATTGAATAGGTATACAATCAAAGGGTATCCTGTCTATAAAACTTGAAGATGTTTGGAAATATCTCTCCCCTGAAAATTGATTGCATGAAAAATCGGTAGATTAATAGAATTTACTAGCCAAAACCAATTCTCTGCTTTCTATTTCAGTATTTCACTATTTTTGAAGAACTATGCAAACTCAGATCAGTTGCGTTAGCCAATTAGAACGAAAGATTACTGTGAGCATCAATGTTTCTAATAACACAAATAGTGAAACTAGAGCAAAGAATAAAAATATTTATTTTTACAAACTAAAATTATCGTGGAAAATTCTGTAACGTAGTACAGAGACGTAATATGAAACTCGTAATCATACGTAATGTTATAATGTTATAAATGTTTTGACAAATGATTCATCTCACCTTCTGCGTTCAATTTGTAATACTTACAAAGCTTAAAGTAAATTAACCTTCTAAATCTGTATGTAGTAAAATTTTATCTATTTAATAACTTCTGGTAGATTTACTTCTTGAAAAACTTGCAAAAGCAAGAAAAATTTATGAACAATAATAAGTACACTCAACGACTAATTACTGATGTTATTACATGTGTTTTAAGTGATCGCTAATATTTCGGCCACTTTGAATATTTCACTTCGAATGAAGTGAAATAAAAAAACTCCAAACTACAGTAATTACTGTATTTCAAAATACGCAATGAACTTAAATTACAGAAGGGGTGTGTTGTATAATTCAGATGGCATCGTCGCCCATCAATTTGCTTTGTGATATAGCTTGTTGCATAATTATAAAATAGTACTTTCGGTAATTAAATTGAAATTGGATATGTTTCAAATTAATAATATATTTCATTGGAAGATTTTCGCGAAGGGAATTGAATCGGCCGTATTTGAGACTCTCGTTTTGTAATGCCAGATGATAAGTCCAATAACTGGGGAATTTGATGTAAAGCTACTATAAAGAGATTAATCTTCTTAATTATGATATTGCTAATATATGATCGTAGTAAATTAAATATTGAAGATTAAAATTAGTCATTTATTAATTATGTTACAAAATATTTGTTAATAGTTATGTGCCTTCTTTGAAATAAATGAATAATACAGCCAAATATTGGGAAATACAATTTTAATGAAAAAATAATAGCATTTTAAAAATATCACGAGGTATCGCTCCTTCTTGAGAAACTCTTCCGGTGCATGTAACATTTGTATAAATAATTTAACGGATTATACCGATTGTAAAACACAACGTTTTGAAAGCTATCTTCGCAATTGTCCTTCATTACCAGAAACCATAGAACTTTATATTCAATATATTCACCGGGAAAATCAACACCCTCTTCTTTTTATTGCATACCCACTGCACCCTTTAGAGTGTGGTTTGTTTTTAATTTGTGTGTAATAAATATTTATTTACGACTTTATGTATACGCGAAGAGGTTTTCAATGTCTTCATTATAATTTAAATTAGAGCTATTTGAACGTGTTATTCATTTATAATGATAATGTCTACAATTTGGAGGATCCAAGATAAATAAAACTGAAAATAAGATACGTTTTTATAAAATGTAACATGGCCAATAATTATGTCACACTGTATGTAAATTATGGATAATATTAAAACAGAATTTTTTCAAACGGCTTAGTTGTAGATGTACAGAAAGAACACTTTGCTGCAGCATTTCTAAAATGACCCCAAATAAAAAACTAATAGAATTCATACGCTGTTTAGTTTAGATACTTACATCAGAAAATTTATATAAAATTATAACTCATATAATATCTGCATTTAATTTATATACAATATTACCCATTTAATTATCAAGTTTAATTTTCTTTAATCATTGTACGTGGGGAAGCATTTGTCAAAAAGAATAATATTTATGAGGGATGGTAATATTACTTATGATAACGACTTTCCATCTTTCGTGCCAATCCTGCGATTTTTATACATAATATACATATACATATACATAATATACATAATAAGAGATTTAGTAATACTATTATTCTCTTCACTAGTTACTCGGTTTATATTATTAGAACCATTGATGGTAATTGTAATATTTCAGTTAAATTAGTTTACTATTCGGTTAAATGATCTACATGACCTTTATATTTTTTGAAAATCCTCTGAACTTATTTCGGATATTAGTTAATCAAACTGATTGTTCTTTATTATTACTTCTTCGGAAAAATTGATTTCATTTCACGAGAAAGCTATACTTCGTATTGACTATGTTAATTTTGTTTAAGGCCGCTCTTCGCATTCTGACGCATGCTTCAACGTGAATGTGTTCATAGCTTTAACGGCGCTTTGCCGCTTATTGATCCTTAGCATATTTTGATAACGTGATGCCCTGCGAGTCTTGTCAGCGGAAGTGTTTCTCCCACACCCCCGCATACTTAGGAAAATCTTGAATTTTCTTCTTCAGCGGATTTTAATAGATTTATTTGACATCTATTCCGCGACCAACTCAGACGCTCACAATTCTTGTACAAGATTGAAAAACAACTTCTGCGAACATCGTAAATCACTGTCACATTTATCCGTTATAATAGTATTATGACATCAAAAAAACGTCCAGACTGATTTAAACAATTGTAAAGTAATAACACTATTTTTATGAAAAGAAGTGACCACGTTTTCGGCTAGCATCTAATTCTCATTATGCCTTGTGTAAAAATATTGTTGAGAATAATAAATGTCATTTAATTAATATTGTATAGGGTATTATTTTTATATATAAATATTACATTACTCATTCTTCACACTTGAAGTCAAGTTTCTCGATACGGTCTACAGAATGCAACGTAATCTTAACAACTGATTTCCTTGCGGCTCAAAACATTAATAAAATTTGTAAAGAATATGTATCGTAGTTTATCAATTTATTGACATTAAACAACTTTTATTGTGCATCATGGATAATAATCCCTATAATGAAATATTTCAATTAATGAATTGTCAATAACAATTGAGTGGGAAATATATTTTTCTGAAAAAATTAGTAAAAGATCGCAGGAAGAAAGGTGAAGTAAGAAAGAAGCCTTAGAAGGTCGCAGGAAGAAAGGTGAAATAAGAAAGAAGCATTAGAAAAAGACGGCGTCTGAGTGAGTCGATAGCAGCCCAGGTCAAGAAGTATAAAAAGTGATAAGAAGAAGGAGACGAATGATGAGGTGCCTCAGATGATTTCATCAGAAAGACGGTCTCATCTGTTCATCAATTACGAACATAAGTAAAAATCTGAAAACTTGCCACCTTGTAGACATTCTTAGTTCATTCCAGCCATACACGGCTTTTGGAATATTAATTACTACGCCTAATGGGATATCTTCCAAACGTTAAATTAACACATTTTTAACGTATTAAGTAATTAAAGTAATTACCTTATTAGCTGAATTTTTTAATTGAAAATAAAAAGCTATATTTCACTTAAATTAATTTTTCAGTTAAAATGACAATATAATTCAAAGCAAACATTCTTGATGCGACCCTTGTATAACAGCCATTATACAACTAGTCATACGTGTAGTTTACCGAATGAGTGTTACGATTTTCAACATGAAACCTTCAGTTAAGTAGAACGCAGATTCGCCTATTTTTATGTAATTTTATTTTTGGCTTCAACTCTGCGGCTTTTCTTTCTGGATTGTTCCCCTCGGCGCTGCGCGCTTATTTTCGCTAGATTAGCTTTATTCCTACATTTAATTAAGTAACCTCCCATATCTGTGATGGAAAGATTTGAGATTGGATCGCAGCTCATTTAAAACAGTATCATCGCACTTGGTTAGTTTTAAATTGAATTATTATTCTGTACTTGTTAAAATTTAAATTCTTTTCTGTTAATATTACGGCTGATTGGCATGTTGCTTTCCTATATTAAATATGAATTTCTCTTACTTTCTTGCTAAGAAATAAAATTCCTACGTAATTTGAATTAATATTTGTCTATGTAGAAACGTTTCTCGGGTTTCCAACCGGGTAATCTCTGCACACAGCGACGTTTCGACAGATAGCAACTCAGTCATCTTCCAGGCTGGAAACCCGAGAAACGTTTCTACATATTCTTCACCGGGAAAGCCTTCGTTCTTTAATATTTGTCTAATTTGTTTCCCTTAAAAATTCAGCTTACCTAGATCTAATTAGTCATACGACGTTACACGCTTCTCGGTTAAATATTTCCAGCTGTTTTACAAAATGTCTACCAAGGTAGAAGAAGAAAATTATCGGCGGAATTATTTCTTTAATAACTAAGCCCATGTGGTAGATGTCGGAATGAATCCTAGCTAACACGAAGCAATCAGAAATATTTGCGGCTCCATTCTGTTCACACATCCGTCGTAAATCCGTATTATTTTGCAATGAACTGGATACGCTTCAACACACGTTCCGTCAAGGGTAGAATGAAATTCCCATTTACTTTAAAAATATCACTTCACTCCTCCATCCCTCAGTCGATGGCGTTAAAGTTCTATTGTAATTAAAAAAGTTTTTGCTCCTCAGCTGACGTGCTAAACAATCCTGGTACGAGGCCAAGGCAATCGAAGTTGCACCATTTTTTTCTTCAGAAAGCACTTTGCCTGTGGATTCAACAGCCCCCTATCTTTAAGACATTCTGCAGGGCCATTAGCAACCGTCAGTAATCCATTACATATTCCGCGAAGTAAACAACCGAGGGATTGTCACTGATATCTACTGGTACGGATGTTAATTACATGGTTGAAGTTCGCTCCACTTTACTTACGAGCAAATACACAAAGAATTTATTATACAATTTTCGAATTTAATAGTTTTTTGATAGTTAATTCCTCACATTTTAATGTACAAAGACCCGTATTACTGCAAGTGGCAAAACTTTAATATAATATGACTATAACTTCGCCGATTAACTTGCCACTGGTAGATTACAATTGGTTATCACAGTAAACGACTATTGGTTCAATTAACGAAGTTCGTAACAAGACATAAATAAATCATAATTAAATAATAAAAGTGAAGTGAAAGAAAAAATAGGGCAATTATCACAAATTAGAAAACATTAGGTGATTTCATTTCATTTTGTAACTACTAGTTCAACAAATCTTAACGGAAGTCAGTACATAATTTATTACCCTTCGTTTTCAATATTAATAATTCTTTTATTTGTTAATTATTAATGCTAAAAATGTTAGTAGTTTCTAACAAAGAAATGTATTTGGCTGTGTAAATACCTCGAGAAATTTACACATATGAAAAAAATAACGTTAAAATAAATACAAACCTTTTTCTTAATGCTATCGGAAGGAATTTATTTTATAGGCTTAATACTAATTATTGTTTAATAAATTGCATTTACAATGATTAATTTGAGTAATGATAAAGCACACAACGTTTCATCCCAATATTAGATACTCTTCCAGTGTTGCAGATGTAAAATTGTTGTTACATTCACGTATTCATAAAAGTAATTAAAATTTTTTCAATGAATGTACAAACAAAATTAGAAATTTAAGGTTTAGTTTAATAACATTAATTCAAAAAAGTTTCTAAACTACTTCCAATTTTAATAGGAACTAAATACTGATGAATGTAAGTATAATGAACATAATTTATACATTCGTTCACAATGTCCATGACTCCAATGAAATAAAACAATTTCCAATATTTAATTAAATGAACACGTATTGTTTTAAAGAAATTTCAAAGAAACAACAGAAGAACGAGTAAATATTTACAAAAGTAAATGAACTTTTTTAAATAATAGTAACACGTAATCATAAATACAGTTAAATACTGTCTGTCATTATTTAAATTTACCATTGTAAATGCAACATATTTAATATAAAATGCTGTTTTTATTAATTAACTCATCTTATGAAACAATTTGGCTTAATTGGCCTTAAATCATTCTATAATTTAATAATCGTTAGACGATGTTTAACTTTAACGTTCAAAATATTAGTCTGTTATTATGTGATTGGTTTGCACGGTTAACAGGAAACGAACAACTGAAAACATGTAACATTCCAAAATCTTAAATCTTTGATAATTAAACACTGCGATAAAAAAGTGGTAGTGAACTAGATGAACAGCAATGTTAAAGAATTACCAAAACCGCAATTTTTTCTACTATCAACTGAAAAAAAATTATGAAGTTAACATGAAAACAATTAATAACTTTTAGTTATAATAGTCTTCCCTAAAGCAAATAGAACCAATGGACGAAAGTATTCAACAAAATTTCGGATTCTTAATTTTTAATTAAAATTATATTCAATTTTATATGTTAAAAAGTAACTTTGTTAAAAATTTAATTAAAATATTAACATGATTCAAACGAAACTAGTGAGATAACTTCCACAATTCTAAAATGAAATGTGAATCACGTCAATATTCCTTAATTAAAACACAAACTCTACAAATCCATATTAATTTTTAGACTTGCCCTAAATAGAATGTTGTATATATTGGATAAATATTAAGTAAATTCAATCTGATGTGTATAGAGAACCTATTAAATTACAACTCATGTAAAAGAATATACTAACCAAAATAACGAGATCTAAAATAAATTTTATTCATTATAAAACGGACTCGAATGTGAAGATGACAATTTTACAGAGAGACAAGGTATGTGGAATATTTAAAACCAATTATTATAATACATGTAAGATAACTTACCAAATCGAAGGTTTGCAATAATGTTGTGCCTCCAGTTTGGTTAATAAATCTCTTTTATTTGTGATTCATGAAATGATTATACAAAAAAGGCATTAACTCGTTTACTGCATCCCACAGAAACAATATTATGAGCATTGTTAATAAATATAAAAGTACTTCTAAATAATACATCTACGAAAGGACCACTTATTATTCCATCCAATATTTGCAACTACTTTAGCAGTTACGCTCCATACGTTTACTGTTGATGATCGAATCTCGTCTTTCCACCGAATGATCCAGAACGGCAAACTCTCTGGCGCTAATTAGTTTGCAAGTGCCGCTCTTCTTACGGACTTTTGAATATGTACTATGTGAAATAGCGTACAGTATACGTACCTCGGTGATGCGCAGATATAACATCATTGTTGTTCTAGTAATTCAATTTGTTTTGCTGTGTAAGTACCTTTAAGTCGTTCTTGACATGTGGAACCTACACAAACAAACACACACACACACGCTCATGTATATATAATCCATTTATATTTTAAATGACTGTTTTCTTATTTTTAATTGGCTTTAACATTTATATATATATATATGAAAATTTTATTCCAATCAAAGAAACCAAAATAAATAAAGTATTTATTTTAATTGTACACAAGACACAACATAAATCGCTTTCATCTGCAGTACTCGCTTACATTTCTGCATTTAAATATTTATGCACAACACATACTTACATTCAACATGTGACTTCAGTCGCAGTTCATCCCCTAAGAGGAGAATGGAAAGTGTTAAGAAAAACCTTACGCGTGCTATCATTAATAGATGGAGCATTTCCGATTAAAAATTTAACGCATATTCTGCCAACTTAAAAACAAATACTGTGAGGATATCAACAATAGGTACTCTTACCGATGTAATAATTTATAGGTTACTTTCATAGTTTATCTTCGGATTTTCTTCGTGTATAACTTCAAACCTATTTGTTATTGGAGTGGTGCACCCATAATGATAGAAGCGGAGGACATTATACAAAAATACCGTAAAACAATTGGGTAGCTGTTGAATATAGTTTTTGTGGTCAAACAGATTGATAACATTTTGCTTGATGTTATTTGTCTAGTCTTCATCCCCTTTCGGAATGCGAAGAGGAACGTCCCTTAAGTTGGGTGAGTAGAGGTGTTCCATTAAAATAACATGAAACTAACCGATATTTCCGTATATTTAGGTGTTAACATATTAGTTTCGTTTACTTATAAAATTAAACAATTCGCTTAAAGGGTGGCTGGCGAGGAAGTGTAAAGGGGGTGAAAATCAATAAGATGAAATATACCTAGATCAGTGTCTAGTCCGAGGTTGTGGAATCATCTGACTTCAATTTTGATATTTAACATAAACGCAACTTTAGCCCAAGACAGTAAGAGTGGGCGTATTATGAGGCGTAAGACAGTATAACGAAATAAACCGAAATTAGTAACTTTTCCCGGTCGTCGCAGTTGCTGACTTCAATTATGAGATTTATCATGCAATTTAAATCGTTTTTGAGTCACAGAGGGGCTTTGGGAAGGGGCAATAACGGTGAAAATCAATAGGACGAAATGAACCGAGATTCGTGACGAATTCGGGTTATGAAAGAATCTGACTTCAATTTTGACATTCAGTATACAACTTAGAAAGTACTTCAGCCCTAGATGGGATTGAGTGGACGGATTGAATGAGAAAAATCAATGAGACTGTAGTAAGTATCTTGTTATATTTATTTATTACACAGTTACGTGGTTACAAATTATGTCAAGATATTCAAAATAAAGTAAGAATTGAATATATGAAACAAATATGATGAATAATTTTTATAAATCAAGACAGTAAAATATGACACACAAACGTCACAAAGGAACTAAAGAAATATTTTTTAAAATATCGTAATGCGCCGCAAACTAATAATAAAGTAAACTGAATATTCTATTGGAAATAGGAGACTAAATACTGGATTTGTTGAGGAAAGTAGCGAGTTTCGGTATATTCTTCTTCTTTTAGAAGACGCAAGTATCTTTTAATCAGTGAAAAGTTCAAATAATAAGAGAAATTTATGTGTCTAAAAATTTGTATTGTCATCTTCAACAGTCTCAACGGAACTGAAGAATAAACAGCTATCGTTTCTAGAAATTGCAAGCAGAACGATTTGTTACAAATAATATTCCCTATAAAAATTAGTTAAGTTCTGCTATGAAATATAATGACGATTCTTTTTTACAATAATAAAAAAACGTATATTTGTTTTCTCTGTAAATTTTGAAACTAAAAACAAAACCTGGATGTAACCAACTCCAGTTTTACGAGAAAACTTGGTACGACAACGTAGGGACACCTAGTTGTGACTTTATACAATTACGAATATTTTAACAATGAGAATCAAATACTTAGGTAACAAGCAGATTGTAGTATGCTTTTAAATAGCACGTTGTCCTATTTTTATTTATGTTTGGATTTTTCAATCCATATGGAGCTTAGGGCAGGAACGCGTGACTCCTTATATAGAGTTTTTCAATTAGAGGCAGGTCGCTGCTGTTGGAATGGAATAAAACAAGCTGTGTGGGAGGTATTAACGAAATTCGTTTTTTATTTGAAAGGCCCATGTATTCCCTTTCAAATAAAAAACGAATTTTGTTAATACCTCAAACTCACTCATCATCTTTTATCCCTTTTCAACATCGATCCGCCATTATGGAAGACCCCTATATTACGCATTCATGAAGTAACACATTACCGATGTATTTATTCTCGTCATCCTTAAGATCATTGTTGGTAACTGCTTTTAATATCCGTGTGTCGTTTCAGTGCTCATAGAATAGATCCCAAGTGGCTCATTAAGCTAAAACCTGATTCATGTATTTTTCAGCCCCATGAAACACTTATGACAAGCACTTATTTGATCTCTTCGACTTTTTAAAATTACTCTCAATCTAACATAATATTTGAAACTTCCTTACATACTGATAGTTGCTGATATTCGAAATTTTTAATTTTTAAACGTCAATCAACATCAGGAAACCCTTTTCCATTGTTATCGTACATCCTTGACACGTTTCAGGGATGAGAGGCGTTATCTTCCTAATGCTTTTTCTCCGTCTATTAATAATATAGATGCACACAGCATCAGATATTAAGTAAATCACATGATGCAGTAGTAAGTTAAATTTTTTTATGCATATTGTTTTACTTCACATTTAAATAGTGATGCTGATGACAGTTTATATCCGTCTTGCACTAGGGAGGAATTGTGATTCGTTGGCCAGGACATAACGGTCTATAAACGCTTAATTCATTTAGTAAAGCTGGGAATAGATTCCGGACTGAATGTTCACCGTTGAAATACTAACCATTAACTTCCAATTGTTGAACGATATTTCAAATATTATCCAAATATAAACTGCTACACGTTTGTACAACTCTTTTCTGGTACATAAGAAGTTAAGGAACATCTCATCTTTTTACACAGTCCAACATCTACCTCACATTCAAAACATTTCTGCTAATTGTACTTTTATTATAATTCATAACGGATAAATAACGAAATTTTTAATAAAGTTAGTGTTATTTAAAATAAATTTTTCAACATGATTGGTTATTATCAGAAGTTTAGTTACCCGACTGAGGTTTAATAAAAACCTTTATAACATGACTACAAATTTTTGATTTTTTTAAAATTCTAAAATACACAAATATTTTGAAGTCTATTAGGAATTAAAAATATGCTATGATTAGTGAATGCATAAATCTGCCTACTAATTATATTCACACATTACATTTATTAAGAAACAGGGTTATTCACATTTCCTTAGAGATAGAAATAAAGGTTTCAGAAGGGAGAAGTAATAGCTAAGGAAATTTAGCTACGGAGTAGTTCCTAGATAAATACGCATAAAGTACATCAGTCAGTAGCTATGTGTCTCACACGCTTCCGATGACTGAAAGTGGGATTTTCTGAGGAACGCGGTGCTTCAGACTCGTCCAGATTTGGAGGCAGCTGGCCACTGCCCCCAATACAACTAAGGAAAATTCTCGGTTTATGAGAAACCCTAAATCAACTCCAGTCGTTTGGAATGAGTGAATTAATTTCACTACGGAAGGTACATTAAACTAGAATGTATTCTGAAAAAGAATTAATTTATAAATGGCTTTTTTGATGAAGTATGTATTTATTACTGTATTAAGTGTTCTGCGGATTCTAACCGGTTGATGACGTTTGCCTCCCACAGTGTTACAATGGCTGTCACGCCATCTTCTTCAGGTTAATTTATTACTGTTTGTGAAATTTATAATATCTGGTAATAAATGAGATTGTTGCTGATGAAATAAATTTTACGTTTCTTCTGGAATCACTTTAGGTACATAGGTTTTAGTTCGGAAAAAATTTGTTATTCAGAAACATTTGAAAATAAATTATCTCATAAGCGGTTCATGCATTTTGATGACTATTTTAGATACAAATGATTATTTTTCCAACAGCTATTTTTGTAAAGGGTAAAATGTAACAAATTTCCACTTCAAGTATAGCAGTAGTTTTTTATATCTTTTCATTACCATGCTATTTGCATAATCATTTAATACGAAGAAACGAAATTTAAAATTAAATTAAGAACGTTTGATAAATTAGATAAATTTGGTGTACCACAATTTCCTCACACACAAGCAAACGGAAATTTCAAAAACAATGCCCAAATGATCAAAGGCAGTATCCCACACAACTGCATTTCAACTATTCCTGTCAAAAACATCTCCCACTGCTACTCACGAAACGAAGGAAGCACACAATTTCCTTGGATCAAAGATAAGCACAAAGATGGATTTCATGGAGGGCGAAAACAATATTTGCGTAACAGTACAAACAGTTATTACAGTGTTAACGAACCTCATTTGAATTAGCGTTTGGTTCTCTAATTATCAGATAGGAAACGTTGCAGCGTCTACCGTGAATCAAGTTTTCAAAGCCGTATATCATAAAATGTGTAAATTAGATGTAATATAAATCTATATACATAATTACATTTATAAAATGTTCTCCAATGGTTGGCTAAAGGATACGGATGCATGTTAATTTACTGATTACGGTGAATTCATTCAAGTTGCATTGTATGAAATGAAATGTAATTTAAATTTAAATCTCGATAACCTATGTTAATATTAAAACAAAAAATAATAACCTTCACAGTTTAGTTTTAGGAATATGGAAATTTTATAAAATTAAAAATTTTTTAATAATTTTCCAAAATATTAACATCGTAACTCGGGCAATCCACAGGTCCCCTAAACATGTTAATAATTATTTTAATGACAAATACCTGGTTCAGGAATCATGAAAGAAGACTACACGTCGAACAAGCCGGGGTAACAGGCAACTAGCAATTAGGCTATATAAAGGAAAGACAGAGATATAGAAATCAGGTGCTGCACTGCAAAATGTACCTAGGAGAAAATGTAAAGACCAACCATAGTCTAATGATTATGAAATACAGGCTGAAAATAAAGAAACTCAAGAAAGGAATTAAAACAAAAAGATGGGAATTAGAAAAAACTGAAACAACGGGAGATAGTTCAGAGTTTCAAAGAAGATATGAAGAGTAGATTAACAATTAATAGATGAGAAGTTGACACTCATGAAGGAAGAAATGATTAGAGAAGCCGACGAAAATAGGAAGAGTAGGTCAGACCAATAGGAAAGAAAGGATAACACAAGAAATATTAAAAACGATTGGTGGAAGGCGTAAACATAAAAACGTAAGACATAAAAAGGTAACGACCAGTACGAACGAATGAGATAGATAGGATATGCAAAGCAGTCAAAGATGCTTGGCTCCAAGAGAAAATGAAAATCCTTCATGGTGAAAGGGAAAATAGACGCAGCTTATAGGAAAATGCTGGATAAAAAGGAAAAAACTAAAATATGTTCGTATGGTATGTGACGGTATATTGGTGGCAAACGTAGACGATAGGATTATCAGAAAGGAAAGTCATTGAAGCCTTTGAAATGTGGTACTATAGGAGAATACTGAAAATCAGATGGGCGGATAGAATCACTAACGAGGAAGTTCTTATAAAGAATAGGGGAAGAGCGAACAATATGGAGGGTGTTGACCAAGAGAAGGGATAGATTATTAGGACACGTTTTAAGACATAAGGGTCTTGTAAAATAAGCATTAGAAGGTAGAGTATGGGGTAAGAACAGAAGAGGGACGCTAACCAGATTAGGAGGATGTGGTAGTTATACGGAAATGAAAAGACTTGCATAACATAGGCTAGCAGGGGGGCTTGCATAAGACTAATCATAGTACTGAATACCACAACAACAATGATTTACAATCTACCACGAATTATAATAAATATATTCAAAAGAAACTCTCGGAAAAAGTACTTGAAAACACAAAGTCAAATAAAAATATATATATAAAATAAGATAATTATTTGATATTTAAATGACAAATTCGAGCCTCGTTGTGTTAGTACTCAGGAATTGAAGGGCACAGTTTCTCATATTTGATTCGTTAATTTTGTTTGGAAAAGGAAGAGGGGAGCAGAGAATATGAAGATGATCCTGAAACTGGCAACTCCTCATTAATAGGATTAGAAGGATTGTAAATAGTGGGGTGTTAAACGTAACCAAGGGTACATCTGGGCCCCCGGGCTATAGTTTAAAATTCTTATCCGCTGTTTCTCCTTATGATATGCAAGAAAAACTGTTGAAAACCGGCATAAGGTAGGTTGAGCTATTGGGTACTATTCTTACGCCCTTCTGAATGACTGGAGATAAGTTTGCTGTTGTGTCACTGTATCCTCTTCTCTGCAACTTCTACAGTTTTCGTAAGTACCTGTTCGACTAATTCAATAGGATCTGCGGACAACTCTTACCGTATACCCAAGGTCTTCGACAACAGTACATGCACCTCCTAAAATAGTTGAAGCTGCCTAGGTATGTGAGAACCTTGAAAAAACCAGAG
This sequence comes from Eucriotettix oculatus, assembly GCA_034510155.1. NCBI lineage: Eukaryota > Metazoa > Arthropoda > Insecta > Orthoptera > Tetrigidae > Eucriotettix > Eucriotettix oculatus. Next base: position 132,045,813 of record CM067376.1, on the reverse strand, counting down.
AGTAGGAGACATTCCCAACGCAGCCAGGGGAAATATGGCTGTGAAAGAAATCTCCCACAGGCATCTCGAGTTGAAGACTTTTTTGTTGAAGGGCCCCATGAGGGTGATCCTGAAACAGGAAACTCTCCTTTAATAGCATTGGAAGGGAATTGAAAAGGGGGGGGATGTGGAAGGTTGCCAAGGGCTGACTAGGGCTCGCGGGCTATGGGTTAAGGATCCTACCCGTTGATTCACCTAAAGAGATGCAGAAGCCAGTTGGCCGACTGATCCGATGTGATCAGCGGAAAACTCTTACCGTTTGACCAAGGTCTTCGACCCTAGTCAAACTCCTCCTAAAAGGTGAATGTGTATGTGAGAACTTTGAAATAGAAATAGATAGAGTGTGAGGCATTCCCGACATAGTCAGATGATCATCAGTCAATCTGGGGAGAAATACCTGCGAGAGAAAACTCCCACAGTTAATATTCTGAAAGTTTGTCAAATGATAATAAAGGAGATATCCAATCACGTCGCTTCGGGAATTTAAATAAACATAAAATACTATAACTTAAATTAGTTGAATGCGCCACATCTTTGTAAGTCGTTTTCAGATCACTGCAGTTGTGGATTTGGATGATTCTATAGGACTGCGAGATACTTGTAGGATTTTACAGATATCTTTCAGTACCATTGGAACATGTATATTTAGATCTGCATGAGTGATTGGTTTCATACCATGGAGCGTTCGCAATTTGACGGAGTGCTTTCGATTGGCACCTATCATTTTGATAGCTTAAGTTCACATGCGCGTACTCGTTTCATGATAGCTTTGTATATCAGGATTTTACTGTCCATAGACTCTCGTTAATATTCTCCTATCAGCAAATGTGTTACTTCTGCCCTCTATTTCGCTATATGGGATTATCAAATCAGTCCTAACATTTTACATCTTATGTTTGTGGAACCTGCACGTATTTTATTGTTACTGAAGGGAAGGTTTCTTTACGCTCTTTTAATGTAATACACACACTTTTTTTCCATTTATTTAAATCAAGTCACATGAACCTTACAGATCATTAGCGACTACTGCATTTTTACGTAACATGGATAACATTTAATTGGTTGTCATAATTTGTTACGGAGCTTTAGGTTATTATGAATTTTATTGTATGATGTATTGAGTTTTTATTATAGAGTTTCCAATTTTTCAGATATTTTGAATGTTGGCTACGTAACGTAGGTTAATATTTGATGATGTTGTAGGGTCTTCATGACAGGAGATAATGGCAGTATCGTCAGCGAATGTTCCTATTGTTTTATCTTTTACTCTGTAGAGTACGAAACATGCAGTTGGATCCAAGGACTATGCCCAGAGTCACTCCAGATCAGATTGGAAAGTAGTCTTTTTCTTTTCGTTTACTAATTTGGGACAGTTTTCTTGCCCAAATATGAATTTTGGAGGTTGAAGTATGCTGGTGGAAAAATATGTTCGATTTATAAATTTATCTTGTGTGATGTGTTTTGTTCATTTCTTTAATTGTGGTTTGGGTAATTTTCAAGGTTATTGCACTGTCTAATATTTTTGGAAAAACCCAAACTGTTACGCTGATATTCAGGCTTCTGAAAGTATTACTTCGCATAATGCACCGAAATAGTTTTAAGGCATTAACTAATATTTGTGCAATGGAACTTGCGAGTGTTTAATATGTACTAAATCAAACAGAAGGTGTTAATTTTCGTTTACCATTATTTTCTAATTTAATCAGATTTTTTTCTGGTGCTATCGGTAGACAACAGTGTGTATAATGGTTGAGTTATGGACAGAGGATAACTCAGATATTTAAAAAATAATGTATTAACCAAATTTTATAATGATAGGTTTACTGAATATTTGTAAATGCTCACACCATAAACACTTTTCTTAAAAATTGTTGGTGTGCCGATCCGATGCTGTAAATGCTAAGCTGCAATGACGTATTTAGTAAAAAGTTATTGATCGTCATACAATGCAAATAGTAGCCAAGACCACGAAGAAAACAAGAATTTATCGAACCAATTAAACGATTCTGCATTTGAAAACTGTTGCATTGCTTTTTTAGGTTATAAAATCATTATAAACGCACTGTATTGTAATGAAATCTCGTTTTTGTCACTGCAACATAGGTAATTTCCCTTGATGGATGATTAAAATAAAGTTTTATAATCTATATATATAAATATATTTCAAACCCGATAATGGTATGAATTCCAGAAAGGAGAGTGAAGATATATCTAAAGACTACGCCAAAGTCTCAGAGTAAATCAAAATTTTATAGTTATAATTAAAAAATTTGTTGATTTCGACTTACACTAATCAAATCTCGTTCTACAAGATTCGATATGTCAAATTGAATATTACGATTAATATCGACACTTTTGACGTTTTATATTTTCGACGTGGCTAAATTTAGAAGCTCAGGGCTCGTTGGAAAAAGAATTTTGACAATTCGTGGTTGTATATTGCCGATTGTGCTTGGTTATCACGTGAGCAAAATAATTATTGAACTTCTGGAACTCCGAATCTCGATAAATGCTTTGTGTATGCCAGCACAATCTGGAATCATATGCAATCCATGAAGAAATTTAGAAATTTTATATACATACTAAATTACAGAAGGGTATGTACAATATTTTTAACATTAAATCATGAAAAAAACATATTTGGTTTTATATTGTTATAATTTTAAACAAACACGATAACATTTTTCGTAATGTTTAAAAAAATTTGTATTTGAATTTTGTAGATGAATATGGCAACGCCAAAACCTCCTACTGAATAAATTTGAAATCAAAATTAAAGTATTGTTTTGGTTATTAATGGGACTGATTAACACAGGGGAAAATTATCATATTAGACATTATGAAATATAGAACAAAATAAATTGTAAGATAACACTAAAATATGAAAAAATGATAACGAGAGTGACGAACTTATAAATAATGAAAGCGACATTTATGAATAGCGTGGTACGTGAGAACAAAGAATAAAAATATTTTATTTAGTAAAATAAATAATAACGCTTCTGACGACACCAGGAACAATTCATCCACTAACCTTTGACACTCATTATCAGTAGATTGACTTGTATTTATATGAAAATGTTGTTCGTTTGAACATAATGCAACACACGTAAGTTAATTTATGCTGTTTTGATTGAGGTCCTAATGCAATAAACTAATTTTCAGTATTCCTCTCTGCCATGATTTTATTGATCTCGGGCTTTACCGATATTGTCTCTCTCTCTCTCTCTCTCTCTCCTCTCTCTATTCTCTCTCTTTCACTCTCTCTCTCTCTCTCACACACACAGTTCGTTTAGTAATACTTTCTCAAGCATACTGTGTCCAAGGTTCCATCATACACTTTCGTCGAGTTTGATGACAGGCACCTCATGTGAAAGGCAACATAATATGCTGCTTGAAGCTAGTCATTTTGAAAATATAAGTGATGGGTACTGAGTTTATTACCTCAATTAAAAAATCAAGGACGAACATATCAAAACCGTGGTGGAACAATTTATTATGGCGGATTAAGAAGACTGCAAGTGCGAAACCTGTTTTATGTGAGCTTTGTTTTTCGGCTCGTAGGGTATCATTCCGATTGACCGTTTTCAAAATGATAGAGAAGTTCTTGGCTATTATTACGGAACCGTATAGAAGGATTTGCACAATTAATTTAATCTGAACCGAGTAAGAAAGTTTTCCTCCGCCAGGACAATGCGGCTACTCACGCAACTCTGCTATTCCACTGGTACAATTGCACGAGCGGGTCTAGAAACACTTTCTGACGGCATTTTTTTTCTCCATTTTTTTAAATATTAAGATGACAATTAGTATGATTATATGAATGATCTTCATTTGAGAAATAATGAAACGATGAAAGTCATAGACATTATCTGGTCCGTCATAGAACATATTAAGAGTTACTTCTGAAATAGGTAATTACAAGCATCCTTTTCCTGAGACGTGGGTTCATAAATGGGAATGATGTTATTTACAATGATGAAACCTGAGATAATTTAATGAATTTTACTAATAAGTTATTCATAAGAAATCTATAACAGTCTAGAACAGAATTTTTATTACAAAAATCGCCTATTGTGATTCTCTGTCGGCCAAAATCCTGTAAAAAAATATTTCAGTATATTTGAACAAGAACGCTAGCCTTTGACTACGGCAGCAGTCATTTAACACTTTCTGAAATTTTATAAAAAAGATTTTACTTCCATCACTTAAGTGTGCTTCTCGTCAAAAGCGGAAAAGTTTCAAATAACGTGAAAAAAAATTAATGGTGTATTTTTAGTATACATCGATTAAAAACTCTCTGGAAAGTAAGGTAACAAAAAATTACCAAAATAATTATTAATATATTTCAGACTACAGTCGACAAAATTATAATTGCAGAGGTTTTTCAGAGAATACTCAGACATTTAAAGATTTTTAAATGGGAAAACGCAAAATACAACTGTACTGACATACGATGATTAAATAAATTATATATGTCATACAAGTATATTATAAACTTTGCTAACATAATCCTGGAAATAAATCCTTGGAATAACTTAGATACACACTCATGTATTGTAAATAAATAATATTTTTTCAATTGTTTTTCAAATGTAATTTTTCAAACTAATAATTATCAGGCGAAACAGCATTCAGAATTTAGAATAGGAGAAGAGAGTACAATATGGAGGTCTTTAACCGAGAGAAGGTATAGATTAATAAACTACGTTTTGAGACACGAGAGTCTTGTAAAATTAGCGTTAGAGGGAAGTGTGTGGGATAAGAACAGAAGAGGGAGTCCTAGGATGGAATGTGCCAAGCAGATTAGGGAGTGTGTGAGATGTGTTAGTTATGCAGAAACGAAATAGGATTGCGCAGAATAGGTTATCATGGAGGGTTGCGTCAGATCAGTTTAAGGACTGAGTTCAACAAGAACAACAAGTATTTAGTTTAACCCTTAATGATGGAAAACAGTTTTCAAAAATTTTGCTATTCGTTTTAGTTCTTAATGAACAAAGTATTCATATTGTCTTCATATTAACCATACTCATGACTGTAAAATAATTTGTAATTTTAACTTCCGATATTCATATCTGAATGCCTCCATAATTTTATGTATGTTATAAATTGTAACTAACGGATGACAGTTGTATTTCGTGAATCCGTAGTAATATATATTGTACTTATAGAAGTCTCATTGAGTAAGCAACACAAATTAATACTTAAAGATTATTACTTTACCAAGATTATAGGTAGTTAAAATATATGAAAATTCTTTAATAGTTCAAAATAAACAAATTAATATTAACAGTCAATAACTAACGAAATTAATATGTTGGTTAAACTTTGATGTCTTCTGCAGGTGTACAGATGAAGTAAATACGGTTCTTTATAATTGGCCTTTTATTAATATTGATTGGTAGCAATGAACATACAAAGTCTCTTTTCTGTGCCGGGGCACAGTGTTTGTGATTTGTAAATTATTTATGTTGCGGCGCCTGGTAGCTTGGTGGTAAAGAAGTCGCAGGGAAAGGATTGACAGGTATAAATCAGCTATACGATGTTGTTGGACGTAAGATAGTTTGTTTCTGTTAGACTCATTTCTCAGACACACTTTTAAGGAACAAAACCAGTGTCTCCGCCATCTCAATTAGATTTTCTTCCACGAGGTGAGCTTCCATAAACCTGTGGACCGTCACCATATGATCAGTCTTTTAATTTATACCCGAGCATGCGTGAGCAAACATCTGCCAAAATTCCCACCTTCAAAAAATTTTACCCACGCAAATTGCAGATTACTAAAAATTTCCGGCATATTAAAATAGATTTAACATTACGCCATTACAATTTTTTAAAAACACATAACACAATCCAAGAAATATTAGTAATACTTTTGTCACCTATTTTCCTCTCTCTTTGACTGTATATTTAATTAACTATCGACACATAGATTTAGAACTTGGAAGAAAAATATTAAAACGATTTGAAAAACAGAAGGATTAGTGCTTTTAATGAATGCTTCAACACAAAAAACAAAAACAAATGATAAAAAATATAATTAATTTCTTTCTATGCTTACTAGGAGATGGTTATGACTGTATTTAAAGCAATAAATTAAATTGAAGTGTCTGTCTATCTGTCTGTCTGTTTGTCTATGATGGGCTCCAAAACGCCTCAACGGATTTCAATTAAAATTTGAGGTTTTAAAGGGGAGATTTAATATAAATATTCGAGAATATTTAATTACAATATATTGCAGAAGATATTAATATAATAATATAAATAAAAATATTCTACGGGAAGATTTCTTGGAATTGCCACGCGAAAGCCGCTGTGTAAACCAACTGCGAGTTGTAAGTCCTGTATCATTCATTCCACTTACTGTCTATTGTTGCAGCAGGTTGAGAAAAATTAAATCTTTTTGATCGTCGTTAAGATGTATACATAAATTGATAGGTTGACTTTATTTCTCACCCCAAGTAAATTTTAAAATTTAGTAATTGCTAATATTAAAATACAAAGGAAACTATCGATTTTGAGTAATGCGAGTTGTTGTGTTACATTATGACATTTAATATACGATTTAAACAAAAAATTTAACCATTAAGTGGGGGAAATTTTTTTATTCTGTTAGAATACTGAATTTTTGACTGTCTCGAGATACTGGGAGTATATTTGAGGTTCATATTGTGACGTTTTCGATGCCGGTTTAGTTATGTGTTGAACAAGAATTAAATAATGTACCGGGATAATATAAATAAATGCCCGTGCAACGCCGGGTCCCTAACTAGTTTGAAATATTTTTGTTTCAGTGGGGTTTTCAGAATTATGTCAACGAATATTATCCAATGGATCATTGGTTTCAATTTTGCGAAATTTTGGGTCTCAGAAAATATAGGCAAGTTGAATGTCCATCTGCTTGGGGTACTGTAATAAACGGAATCGAGTTATCTATTTAGAAGCTGGTCATACGAGTAGCGACGTCGTAACATAACTGTTGATGGAACATGCATCCACCACTACACTCTAGAGACAAAACAACAGAACAGGGCTACGTTTCTGGCAAGTGATATTTATACGACTCAACATTAATTTTGTCATCACACTGCAATGATAAGTGAAGTGAAAAATTATCACCTGCATAGTTGTTACTTTCTATGAATAATTATGTTTTTGGAAGTTGGAAGTTATTTCTGTTGATTATAAACTTAGGGTTTAAAACTGTTATAAATATTTATTGGGAAAATATGTATGTTACCCAGAAGGTTACGACATAATAAAGTGTGAATGAGTTGAATATATGCAGAGAGATCTATATTTTTTAATTAAATGCAAAAACCTCACAAGGGAGAATTGTACCATTTGTTTTTCAGTTTCTCTTTTTTTAACGTCTGTTTAGGTTCAACCTCAATTATAATTAGGAAGATTTTTTTGCTTTATTTAAAGTTTAAAGTCGCTTCGACAGCTAGATCATGGAAGATATTCATATATAAAAATGTACCACTTCTGTATAAGCCATGGAATTACTTTCATTCTTGGAGAAAAACATAGCGGCCTCCTTGAATGACGTAACTGCACAGTTTAATATGGCTGTGACATTTTAGGGTATACAATAATAGACTCATTGATTGGAATTTGGGGATTGGAGTAGGACAGGGCGGGGCTAAGGCGCATCCCCCTCCCTCCCCCTAGCCCTCCCCCAACCCCACCCCCTCCCACAACCCAAGACTTGATCGAAGTAGAACTCGTGCACGATGACTCTGCACTTCGATTCCGACTCAAGCCTACTGCAGTGACATTGACCTATCTATAATCGCCGTGCTATAAGTCACGAGATGAAGAGTGGCTATAAATTGCATCTTTAAACCTTATGCATTCGCTGTTTAATTTATGGATGAGATAGATTTTATGTCTGGCATATTTGCGTACATTATATATTTGACAATGGATGTGGGAATTAAAAATGTTTCTAGTTTAGTAATAAGTTCTACATATTCTACACGAATCAATTCCTATATTTCTAAATTATTTAAAACCACACCATCATAAGTAAAACGATTATAAATTATTTTCAAGAAATTGAAATGTTAAATTATGGTTTGCTTCTTACACAATTTCTGAATGAATTACGTATGACGATTATTACTCTGCTAATCGCACATTCTTCTTGGAACCATTTATATCTAGGTACGATGACTGGTTTAGGATAGAATTTTTTTTCTCTCTAAATTCTTGCTATCAGTGCAAATCGAGACCACGTGCTTAGGACGCTTGAATATAACCAAATGCTTTAAAATTATATTATACATTATACTATATTTTATTAAGACTTGAATGTTAATGGCAACGCCTTTTGTTTTATTTTTAATTTAATATTTTTACACCTCATCTGATTTTAATTATATAAAATAAAATCTGGAAAGGACAAGAATCGAATTTGGCACCTCCCTTTTTCCGGGTGACTGTTCTACAACAGTCAAAAAATTAAGTTGCAAAGAATATCGTTTCGTTACCTATTTGTATCCCCTTCAAGTTTTGACTTCAATCAAAAACAATACCATTAAATTAGTTAAACTTTAAGTTTACTTAGTACCTCGTATATTTCTCTCATGCGTGGTGTTTCTAAAAAATATTTGACCTCAAAAACTTATAATCATGCAGCCTATATCCAGATGCGAGGGAACAGTTTAGTGTAAAAAAGATGAAAGTCTCGATTTGCGTATTACTCAGGACGTGAAAGAGCAGAACTGGTCAAAATAATTCACTGGTTTCCAATGTAACCGGACCTCATAGCTTGTTAAAATAGTAGATCTTAGAAACTCTGGGCTCATATTAGTATATTTTAATGAACGCCCGTTTCCACCATTTAACAATAGTTGCATAAATCATCAAACAAAGCTTGTAGCTTTACTTTTGCCTTATTTTGTTTTCTTCTTGGTCAAATCTCGAATTTCCTTGCATTTTATTATAGCATTTTTTTTGGCTTCTGTCAGATAATAGCAAACGTTGGAGCCACGAGAACGTAATACAGCACAAAAAAAAGTCACGAAATACTACATGTTACAAGAAAAGAAGGAACGTTGTATGTTATTCATTAATTTACCAATTTATAAATATTTCGACTACTTCATTTTTTTTATTTGTAGGTTTTAAACACAGACATCTACATTTTAATAAATAGTTTTTTTTTACTGCCTGGAGCTGAGTGGCGACTTGAACGTAAGGTCTGCAGGTGTTTAACACCGAAATTTGTGACACATTTATAAAAGGCAAGTGAACTAATCAGTTCTGCTGAGCTACTTCAAATCAATAGATCAGTACGATGAATGACGTGCAATAGAACTCTTACCGTATAATAACTATCTTATCCATCGCTACTCTGAAATACGAAGCATTTTCAGTAAGTGTACTAGATTTTTATATATTTTTTAATATAGCTTATATTTTTTACAGGATTATTGACTATTATTCCACATAATTGACTCCCGTGAATGCATTCTTTATGTCCGACTCATATAACACTCCCACCAGCTCCATCTCCCACTTCAAAGCATTTTTCTGCACCTACTTGTCGGTTGAAAATTTAATTCTGCCCGTGTGTACAGTCAGGAAAGTGGAAAGATGATAGCCTCGATGCGCCAAGACGAGAATACGGCAGGTAGTCGAATGAGTTCAAGAGAGCCTTGGTGGCTGTGTGATGGCGGGCATTATTTTAATACATTATTATTAATGGCAGGCAGAGAATAACCATACTCATTAATCCTTGATAACTAACCGTGAATGTTTTACAAATTTATAAGCATGCTTTGGAACCTTGACCTATAATATCCAATGGAAAATATTGGAATAATATTTTTTTACTATGTTACGTGGAATTTCAGGAGACGTTGCTGTTGTTGAGAATGGCTACGAAGACAGGAGTTTGAATACTATAATTATGTTTATTGTATTTTAATTCAGATTTATTTTAAGTTTGTATTTTTTTGCGTGTGTCATAAAGTGTATTCCTGTTTACTGCAATAAATTGATTTCTTTGTTCAAAAATGGCTTGCCCATCTCCTATGAAACCTCCTCCCTCACCTCCGATTTCCAACCACTCCAATCAGCGCTCAATAACCTAGAGCAATGGTCCAAACAATGGCGAATCAGTATCAACCCCACCAAATCAATAACCATCCCATTCACACTAACAAAAAACCCTCCTCCCCAAATTCATCTCTATCTAAACAATTCATTAATCCCTACAAAAACGGAAACCACCTACCTCGGAATCATGTTTGACTCAAAACTATCCTGGAAACCTCAAATTAATTTTCTCCTCTCCAAAATAAACCAAAAATTCAGAACTCCATATCCCCTCCTAAACAGAAAATCCCCTGTCTCCACTAGCACAAAACGCCTCATATACCTCTCCATAATACAACCCACCTGGTCCTATGCCTCCTCCATATGGGGAACAACAGCCAAAACCCATTCAACCAAAATTCAAACCAAACAAAACACAATACTACGCACCAGCACAAACTCTCCCTGGTACCTAAGAAATTCCGTCATCCATAAAAACATCAAAATTCCCAATGTTAACTCAGTAACTCTCCAAATCCATAACAAACCTAATCAAAAGCGCACTCAACCACCCAAACCCCACGATCCAGCAATTTCACAACAATCCTCCTCCACCTCCACGCTCCCCTAGCCTCAAAAGAAAACTTCCGATTGACCTCATCCTTCCCCCTGATCATTCAGGCACACCATAACCCACTCTACCATCTTGTCCGCAGACCACATCCTCATTAATCCTCCATAAATCAGTTCTCTACCAGTCAATCCTCACCCACCTAAGTCGTATGCCCCTCAGGTATTCGCAAAAATAAATAAACTCAACCAATTCTCCTAAAGTAGGTTAATTAAATGAATTAACCTATCTTCACGTTATCATGTTAATTATATACCTTTTTAATATTGTATATACTGTATCGTTATCGTCCTAACTGATAATCTGTACGATAAAAGTTTTTAAAATAAAAAGAAAAAAAAGAAAAAATAAATGGCTTGCAACTTGTAAATAATAGAATATTTTAATAAATAAACATAGCATTGCTAGAGAACCAACTTGGCAAGAATGCCCGACCGCTTTCAAGAAAGCAGTTATCACCGCTTTATAAATGATATATGCCATTGCTCTTCGTCTCACTTCATAAATCTTTTAGATATCGGCTCTGAGTGCGCAGAGTAAAAAATAAATATGCAACAGATATGTGAGTAGCGAGCGCGACATCGTAAACATGGTGAAGAGCGCCTGTGTAAATAATGCATGTCTGTTGCAGGGCCTGATCGCCGCCATGGATTCTGCCAGGATTGTGTGTGTGCTGCTCGTCGCTGGTGAGTGCACACAAATTATATTGCACGTCTCGCGGGTTCTGGCTTGAACCTACTACCTTCCGACACGGAGATCCCAGGTGACGGCGACGCTGTCTCAGTCCTTCAATTATTGATTTGTCCTAGTGGATGAAAGGTGTAGATGAAATCCTTCTCTACAACTTCTAACCCACAGTTACGTCATCAAGCATCATATGTCGCTACTGGTAATATTTTAAGAAAAAACTCAACTGAAAAGCAATAAAGGGGTCCAAAAAGTAAGGGCTTTGCTAATAAATTTATTAACGTACACATTTATCATAATTGTGCATAAACAATCGAAAGGTTTCCCCTGAAGATTGACAGCTCGTGAACTAACTCGGTTCATTACTACATAGTTTTCTGACTTTAAAATTTACAATATATAAAAAGATGGCCAATAAGTCAGCATATAAATTTATCACTATTTACACAAAACGACGTTTCGTCTCCATTTTTGAGACTTTCAAAGGCGTGCTGCAAGCATGTAAAAGAAATTAAATACGGGTTCTCTATTATTTTTTTAAAATTTATATATAAAAACATGGTTCAAAACTTACAACTTTAGTAATTCATCATATTTACTCATTGACTTGCTAAATTTGTGAGTTTTTAACCATGTTTCTATATATAAATTAAAAAATTGTAACATTGAATCCATACTTAATTTCTTGTAATATTATGTTTGTAGAACGCCTGAGGAAGTCTCAAAATGGAGACGAAACATCACTTTTGAGTAAATAGTGATAAATGAATATGTTGACTTATTAACTCTGTTAATGATTAAATAACAGAGAGAAGTTTTATATTTGAAATATTCCTTGCGTTCTTGTAGGGATATTAAAGCAGAACAGCGCCAAGTTTCAATTACTTGTTTCTCTGTTCTCCTGCATTGGCAGCGGGAGCGATTTAATGAATGGTTCAAAGTTTAACTACGGAGTCAAATTTTTATTAGAACACATCGTTTCTACTGTTATCAACATCGCCGCTCACAGATGAAGCAAGAATTAATTTTTACACATATTCACAATGAAAGCCTATATTTACTAGTAGTAGCGTTGTTGTATACTATTTTAAATCTGACATAAAATTAAACAGTTTTCAAACACTAAAATCTTCACCATGTTGAACAAGTGTAAGAGAGATAATATCTTCGTACATTAATTTTGTCTGATTTCCTCGTGTTTTTATTCCAATTTTATTTACAACGCGATCATAATTATGTCGATATTCTCAATGTTTTCATCCACTTTTTTTATAATCATGCCCTCGCATTTAATGTCAGAAATAGTAAATTTAATGTTAAATTTTCGGTACGTTAGATCAATATATTGTGATGATTCAGTTTATAAATAATTTATTTCCTTATACGCATATAAAATTCAGGATTAATTCCTTTTTTCAAGGAGATCGTTGTCTTCTAGCACAACTAAGCAAACCAATCTAACGCCATTTCGTAAAGATGCAGTGAAATGACTGTTGGGAGTTTTCTTATACTGGACAGTGCCTTTCGGAAGACGGGAGGCGGATCGTCTGTAACATTCTGACGGTTGGGCACATTTTTCTGTCTCTTAATGCACTACCACCAACTTGCATATCATTATAAATTCATTGTTTTGTTCTTTTCCAACTTAAATATCAACGAAGAGTCTCTGAATTTCGTACCCTACCTGCCTCTTCCTGCGTCGTCCATTCGATGATGTCTGTCCAGACTCTTTCCTTGTTTGTTTATACAAAAGAGCACTATTTCTTCCTCGTTACTATTTGGACTACGGGGTATACTTTAAAAATGTATGCCATACCTTTCACTTCCATTTTTCTTGTTTACTCGAGCCATATCAACTCACGGCAATAGCCAAAATATAAGCCACGTTTAGTATTCACCTCATGACTACTAATGTAATATAGCGCGTTTTATTAATTAATAGGCGTATACTTTTCACGGAGGAATGAGACACTATTTCAATTGTGTGATCGACCATGAATGTATTTTTTATGGGTAAACGATTCTAACCAAAAGCTATCGTTCAGATGAGGAGAACGCCACCAACTATTAGCCGATGATCACGTCGTCATGTGATTAGTGATAAATTCTATTATAAGTACTAATAGTTCAACAGTTTGGCTGGACTTGAGGTCTAAGTGACAGTGAGTTCTGTAACCATCTCAACATAGTCACTCTGGAACCACAGCAAGCAAAGTTGAACCTTACTCTTCTTAATGGCTGCTACTCGGAATGCAGTTTCACAGACATGGTAATTAAATCTCGTCATGTCTCGTGTAGTGCAGTCAATATCAGATACGTTCCATCGAAGTCTAGTATTTCTCGCAGTTTATCCTGGGATAGCTTTTTATTCCTGGCTGTCCGGAACCATCAAAATCTGAATGGGTAATATTTACCGGGGACGGGGAATCAATCCCTTTTCCATCGAACGAAGTTGATGAAAAATTATTGAATGATGTTATTTATCCAGGTAAAATCCGCCTTTCAGTTAACACAGCGACACAGGTTGACTTCGTCCCAGCATGACCTTTGACCCACTGGAAAGAGCTCTGGTGTCTAATTGGTTTGGAGCACGCCTCAAATACCTTTTCGTATTTATATCAACTAATTATATTATTTTCAGTTATAGAGGATACCTGTTTATCTGTCCTTGTTCGTTATTCCATCCGTTGAACTTTATTTATTAGTTTGACTTTACGTGTTACGGGTGTTTAGTGATTAAATCCGCATCCAAAGTCGAATTATTCGTGTAATGTCAATGTCTTAATCATAATCAAGCATTGTTTTGTACAATTTTCTCTGGTAAACGTTTTCTGCTGAAAAACCTGACGTTACGTATGTCTGATGTCTCTTATCATAGATGCCGATAATTTTATTGGTATATTAATACTGTTTCGTATTGCAGAACTTATATAGCAAAGAACAGACAACACGATTGTCTTCGACTCTCTCTAACTTTAAGGAGCTAATTACTCGTGTCATTAATTTTGAACTTAATCCACTTAAGGATCTTAACTTATACAACAATATCAGCATAGCATCTTCAAAATTACACTGAAAAATACGAGGAATATCAATTTTTGTGCATAAAATGGCGTGTACTTTTCGCATCACTTTATATCATTCATTTTTTAAATCTCCAAAAACACACACGTATTCTTCGTTAAGAATCTTTATTCGTCAGGAATTTTTTGGCTTGAAACCACAGAACTGAAAGTAAATGAATATGTTGGTCATGGTTAAATAGGACGCACAGCTAATCTAGTTTAAATTTTATTGAACTGAAACCTAAATCCATTCCTTTACTTAATGGTTGTCAATAGTATGAATACGTTTATGTATACTCAAACTGTTCCGTCCTGTTTTTCTTCCAACGTTTCAAGTTCGAAAAACTATCTTACTTACATTATTTTAAAGAAAAGTTTTACTATAAACGTGAAGTCTGCTTTATTGCAGCTGACTGAATATTTTGGGCGATTCCACTGTGGCGTTTAAAGAAGTATGTGGTAATTTAATTGAAAGTACAAGAATATTGAAGAGGTGAATATGAAATGAGATAACATAAAGCTAACAAAGTTATATTAATTAAATATGTACAAGACTTGATATTACTTAGGAATATTTAAACTCCCTTTTAATGCAATACCTCTTAAATTAATGTTATTATTTTACTGAGTTCAGTTTATGTACTTAAGAAATGATTAAAGCCAAATGAAACTCTTTCTACACAGTCTATAACTTCGATACTACGCTGAGTATACATTTTAAATGTATTTCTTGGAAAATTACTTGTATTAGCCCGGTGCAGTATTTAATTCCATAGTAATTTTTTAATCAACATGTGCTTTCAGGGGAATCGAGCAGGTCACGGTTTTGAACATTTACCTTCTAACGACTACTTATTTTGATGGAATGTCTATTTCATCATAACAGCATGATAAATCACACTACTTTAATCCAGACAGGAAATCTGCTGTCACATTAAATAAGCACGTTATCTTGAAAGCGTCTAATGTATAGTGAGGGTGAATACATCTCCGGTACTGTAATGGAGTTAAAATACGTCCCGAAACACTAAAGAAGTCAAGAATATATGTAGTTAACAAACGTCTGTATACATCCTGCAGTGCCGTATAAAAAATACTCATTTCTGGATAAGCTACTTCACCACTCACTGTGTAATTAACGCATCATTACAATAATATGATATATTTTCTACCATTCCTTTTGGGAAACAGTATATAGTTTCATAAACACATTGAACTTTCACGTATCAAGCAGAGGATCGTTATTTAAAAAACAACGCAAAATATCGTAAGCACTCTAATCTATTAACTATCTAAATATTTCCTAACCACGTTTATAAAATACGGTATAAATGAAGCATTATTTATGAAACATGTTTATAAAATGCAATATAAATTTTGCATTATTTTTTATAGTCTTCTGGATTTTTGTAATACTTGTACCACGGGTTTTTCTGCAAATTGTTTTGAAATTTCTCGGAAATTGACTTTTAATTAGGGAAGTAAGCAACACTTATTCCAAAGCCGTATTGTTTTATTCGGTAACTTTACAGTTTTTATTTAATCTCCTTTTCATAGAAATATTTAAATATTGTGACGCAACTCTTATCCTTTTCAAGTCCAGTTGTTAAAACTAATTATTTCTATTAGTTTGTTTTGTCTGAAACTGCCAGATACGGACAAGAAATACGTATTCTTTCTGCGTTAATTGATAAGTAACATTAAAAATTTCAATACGAGCCAAATTCTATTCATTAAAGTCTCGCGGGCTTCCTCATGGTCGCTGAATGTCAGTATTGAATCTGTTGTGCGTTTTAATAAATATGTAAGCATAAAAATCTCGGCAGTAGGGTCCGTTTCCGGAACTGGAGAGCCTTTACCAGGGCTTTCTCCGCGATCACTGGAGCGTCCTCAGAAGGCACAAACCCCGCAGTGATTAGTTGTTCATTCAAGCTGATATTTTCAGATTATATCGTTAATTATTTCCGCAAACGAGATGCTCCATCTCGATTTAACCGGGCTCGTCTCTTTCAGTTCTTCGAGCAGCACTGCCTCTTCTCACAACAAAATTATTTAACCTATTTTACAAGTTTTGTTACATTGATAAATCTTTATATACAATTTATTACATATTATACCATAATTATTATCAGAATTGAACATCTCACTTATTATAATTTTCTAAGGGAAAGGAGATCTGCACTTTCAGGTCACATCTACCTACTTTACAGTATTATACGTATGTTATATTTTACAGCCTTGATTTATTATCTCTCTCTTTTCGTCATTTACTCACTTAAATGAAGATATTTCTGGATGAGCGCCTTCCCTATGCCACTGTCTCGCGAATAATATGGCCCATGTTCTTGCTGCAATATCTTGTTCCGTCCGACAGTTCAACAGCTCTCACATCGACTCACACGGCCATTTCTATTATTGTTTTCAGTTTTCCCCAACATCGGTACGTTTCACTGCGCTACTCCAATTGTAATACGACAGTGAAATATCACCGTTTTTCTATTAGTATTCATTTAGTAAGGCTCACAGCTACCTGTTACGCCTCAAAACGGATGAGATTTGAATATCATCTAGCGTCTTAAATTCTGTATGTATATAATAGGTATTATTCAATATTTTAATTTTTATGTCAATCACTAAAAATTATTATATCGGTTTGCAGAAGACAGACGAAGAAAACTTATATTTCAAGATAATAATGAATGTTAATAAAAGCAGATTATAGTCTATTGTAAGTTGTGTTAAAAAGTTTTGTTCATAATCCGCTAAGTTTAGTTTTGTATACGAATATATAATGTCCCCGTCGTAATTTATCTCTGTAATGTGTTAAAATATAATATTTATCTTATTTATTTTTTATTTATTAATTTTATGAAATTATTTAATTATTTAAAAAAATTCTTAATAAATTATTTAAAAATAAAGACTTGAACAACAGCTACTACTCCTTTCTTCCGATTCATCGCTCGCTCTTTAAATCTGCTCTCGATCAGATCGCACACTACTAATGATTACCCGTCCTCCATGCTAGATGAGTTGTGCACGATTTCTAGTATTACTGTTAATTCTTCTATATCTACTATCATTTAGATGCATCATTTCCTTAAACGCATAACTTACTATTTACCGTGTTGTATTAATACTGAATACTTTTGTTACTTCTTGACTCCATTTATAACACAATAAGCTGCCAACTTCTGATTACTTTACTGAATACACATGATTTTAAAAGGCTGTATACATCCTTTGTTATAACGTGAGAAATACAGATAGACAGTGCGACCTACTGCTTGTGGGGTAACTTATTTAAAGAGACGAAGGAGTTGGCAAAAACACAAGGATTTTAGCACTTTAACTAGAAAGGAGCTACACAAGTTAATTTAGAGAAGCATGATCTGATCGATATCTGATTGAAAAAACTGCCTCCATTTGCGTAGAGAGCGAACATTGAATCGGAAGGAAAGATGAATAGTTATTTCGTTTCAATGTCTTCCTGTGAACTGAGAGCAGCTAGCTATTTGAACCACTCACCAAATGAATCAGAGCGCGCGGCCCGTGATCCCAGCGCAAGCTGCTGTTTGAATCAGCGAGTAAGTAAATAAGAATACCTTTCTCTCTGGGTAACTATCGAGTGGCGATTTTTTTGTCATAATTATATTTCGTGGTATATGCACGAAATATTGTAAACGCACGTTTATTCGATTTTTTTAAACGTATAGATCACTTCTGTAATCTTTTGGTCCACGTATTCTCATTAAATATTATCATATACGTTTCACTTTAATCTCTCAAGATCATCTTACTATATACTTTTATTAATATTACTAATTAACTTCATATAATATTCTTAAAATATGGAATATAGTTTTGATCATTCCTTAATTACGAAAGTTCATCATAATATTAATAAAAAAGGCGTGTTACAAGACCAATAAAAACGTATTGAAAAAAATTAAAAATATGCTTATTTCAGCCAATAGACCTTTTTAAATTCCGAAGCTTTAAGACTGATGACACAATCCAAGACATTTCTGTATATGCCTTCTAAAACGATTACTTAGCATACTACTTCTTCTTATTGAGTGACAGACAAGCTAAGTGAGGGTAATCCACGTGGTGACAAGTCTCCTTTAATAGCAGGACGAGATATGAAACGATGTATGCGGGATGGAGAGCAATTAACAATTACAATATAAGCGTATGTATATGTATGTTGCCAGTAATTTTGTTTCTCTGTAAAATAAAATCCGAATCCATACCAGACCGTACAAATACCTAAGTTACTCAAAGGCATTTCATTTATTTGAATAATTATTATTTAATAAATACAAGAATATATAAATTGTAGCAGATCCGTCGTTCCTCTGTATTCGAGGATTTCTTAATTCCTTTAGGGCGCCAGGTATTTTTCAGAAAAATACCAAAAATTTATTTTAATAGTTTTAATTTCAATCAGGGCATGAAAAAAATTATATCTGCAGGGCATGGTCATTCTCTCGTCGTCCCGCCGACACAACCTGCTGCTCCCATCACCCCATGACGACTGCCCCCCTCCCTTTGTGGACCACCCAACGTCTCGCCAGACCACATTGTTGGCCCGGGTTGCGTCAGTTCCTCAACACTTGCAACTCGCAAGCTGGCCAGCATTGTTCTTCGTAACTTTTCATGTTACAATATATATGTATATATATATATATATATATAAATGAAGCAGCTAGTAGTGATCTACTAAGCGACTGGTTCGGATCCAATCACTAATCTCTAGTCTAAATGTAAACATAGTCAAAATCATGTTATAGAGTAAAACGTTGTGTAGCTTTAAAATTGTGACATAAATCTCATTCTATTTAAACGATCGAGGATAAGGAATTTGACTTAAATTTTCTTCCTTAACTATTAATAATTCACTATTTGTATTGATGGATGACAATTTGAGAATACTTCCAAATTACATACCACTTCAGAAAAAAAAACCGTAGTTATTTCCCGCCTTACTTTACAGTAGTAACGTTTGGTGTCAGTAGCAATTCATCAACTTGAGATAAAAAGACTTTCTTTAAAATAATTTTAGTTATACTATTTTAGTTTTGGGACGAACAGAATAATTAAATATACTCGCGTTTATAATAGTATTTATTTGTCTGTATCTATTTACACGTACAAATATAAGAAAAACATGCCTACATAACATTATTTTACATAATAATGACAGTCTTACTGATCTGTAAGAGATTATAAGCGAAATGATTAAAATTTTCATAGCTGGCAATTTGACAATCATACCATTTATTCTACATAATCTTTTGGAAGATCTTGATATGCATGATTCAGCTGATTTCCCTTCTTTATTCCTTAGCAGCGGCTAGCTTGCAGAAGACAGGCGTTAAAATCATTTGTGGTTTAGTAAGTCAGAAATATCAACGGGTTTTTCGTTAATGAGGTAGAAACGTTTCTGCTTGGAATTGTTCTCGGGCTTCCAACCAGATGGTGTTTACTAAACACGACGTTTCATTGACAACTAACATGACAGCTTGTAAGATTCTACGAAACCTCAAAATTACAGTAGCTTTCTTCCAGCTGTGAATAAGAAAAAATTTGCGTTTCACTAGTCGCTGGCACAATACTGCATTATTATATCCGAAATGAACCTTTTCACCCAGCGTCTCGTAGGTCACCAATCAGTTTCCAAGTCCACCAGTGCGCCCTCGTGGCTGTTGACGATATCACTTTTAGTGAATAAACCTACCCGAGTCATTAGCCTTTATAGGAGCTTTTCAGTATTGGGAGGGGGGATCTTTAATTATTATTTTTATGGGGAAGTAAAGTGCGCAGACGTTTCCAATTATTTTTTTATTATTTATATTTAGGAAGCAATTGGTGCCGACTTCTTTCATTGTCTTGGACGGTGGAAAAATAATTCAGGCAAGCGGCAGTTTTCTCGGGGAAAGTTTAATTGGGGTTTTAAGTAATTCATTGCCTCGTAAAATAAGAAGAATTTTTTGTTAGAAAGAAGAAGTAGTTTTTACTACTGAATATGGTCCTCGAGCGTCTATTTGGATCTGGGATTTGACGATAATGTGGAAGTTCTATATCAGAGGTTATATTTGGTGACTTCCAGATAATAGGTGTATTTGAATTTCTGTTTCCGACTAAAGGTTATGCGATGGTATCATAGTTCTTTATTATTTCGCTAGGTGGGTTCCAGGCTGAAGCTTTGTCCCTCTCACGCTCCACGAACCTTTCTTTTCTCAAATCCGTAATTATAATTCAAATTTCCACTGGCCGTCTTATTGCACCCTGAGGTTTCCACTGCTTAAATTCAGTTTCTGGAACATGGAGGATTGTTAAGACAAAAACCTGACTTCGTCTTCGGAAATCGGGACTAGAATAATGGTTTCCTAAATACGAGCTGGCACTCTACACCGGCCGTAATGTAGCGGTGGTTGCCGTAACTAAAACGTTGCATGTGAAACCAGATGGCGTTGATTTCCTGGAAAATGTTGGCCATAAACTAGTGTTGTTCAACGTTTTCTTTTGGTACTCGGGGAAATATTTTACTAACGACAAATGTGTAATATTGGTGAAACGTAGTTTTGACTAGCAAAGATGAATAAATATTTATTTATTTTCTCGTAAGTAATGAAGCTTTGCACAATGTAAAGAACAAAGACTGTACAAAAGCCCAACTATAACAAAATCTATATTGGGACTACTCTTGAAGAATCAGTTTTGAATGCATAATTTTATTACAAATCATATTAATCTTAAACATGTATACAGTAGGTGCTTATAAAAAAATAATATTGGTGAATTAATGTTTCGCTGCATAATTGACATTAAACATTGTTTGAATATGAGTTCAATCCATTCAAATACGCACAGTGTGTTCTGTACTAAGGATTAAAATTTCTGTGGGTAACAGAAGTACATCAACAAGTTTTTGGTATGGAGCAAATATTTTTGTTTCTCTTTAAAATGTTATATATATATATATATATATATACAGGAACATAAATCAAATT
This sequence comes from Eucriotettix oculatus, assembly GCA_034510155.1. Lineage (NCBI taxonomy): Eukaryota > Metazoa > Arthropoda > Insecta > Orthoptera > Tetrigidae > Eucriotettix > Eucriotettix oculatus. The sequence continues at coordinate 132,024,325 of CM067376.1, read as the reverse complement.
GTCTGTAGCCTTCAGGGTAGTACTCATAAATTGTAAAAATTTCTTGAATCACCACATAAAATTCCAATACTACTTTTAGTTTTATTTAAATCACAAAACACTGGAAATACATTCCTTAAAAATTAAATGTTAATAGGACGTGTTTTATCAGAGGCAATGACTTCATGAATTCAATACGTAATGCACTAACGGAAGTTTTAATGAAAAATATTGATACTTGATGAAAAAATTACGACATTTATTTGTTTTACTCAACAAAATAACTCGTGACGCAACATAACCTCCAAAACAATTGCGTTTGTATCTCTAGATGACCGTTTTCTTACGTCCCCCACATTACTTCGTACATGCGGCCGCTAGAAAATGCCACGGCTTTCCAAGAAAGCAGCAGCTTTACCTTTGTATTAGAGTAATAAAACCCAGACTCTGACACGGAATTTTTGATCTTTTGTGCTTTTCAGCCTCCTCTGTAGAAGTTTCTTAGCTTGAATAGTTCGGAATTCAATTACATTTGTGAATTTTCTCTCCCCCATCCCTTCTTGATTTAATATTAAATGGTCTGTTACAAACCTTTCAGTCCTTCTAATCAGTAAAGCGAACAAAATCACTGTCCCATCAGTGAAAATGGAATTTTGCGAAACTCCTTTTCACTTGCCACAAAATTGTGATTAGCAATTTTATATTACGAACAACCGTCGATCAGCTCTATATATTATATCATGGAAATATTTAGATATGATAAAAGCTATCTTTTCATTTTATTAGCAAACAAACGATGCGTGTGAAAGTCAAATTTAAATAATATCGGTTACGGATCCATGCATGAACGTAATTTTATGATTAACTAGAATTATGATATTCTAACCACCTACACACGAAGTCATTTTATTTTTACATCCATATCCTGTTACATTAATTACCATCATCTCGAAGGCCCAATTTAAATTTCAAAAATGTTTTTAACTGTAAAATTTAAGCCTAGCTAAACCAAAAATCTTGGTTGATTCATTCATGTATAAGTTACGAAATGTTTTATCAGGTACGAATTTCGTTAGAAAATAAAGAAAATCAGTTATGGTAACAATTATTAATGACTCGTTGTACATCACTTCACATTCACAGTGATATAATATTATACACTGAGTGGCTAAATTATTATGAACGACGTCACATTGTTGCCGCCAGACGGCGAGATAGCTACAAAATGGGAATACCAGAGAAGTGAATGATCAGTTACACTGAGTTTGCGAAGATATGGACAAAGGACGTAATTTAACTCAGTTTGAACGCGGGATGATCGTAGGCGCTCGAAGCGTCGGAACTAGCATCAGCAAAACGGCTGCAATTGTGAAGAGTTCGAGAGCAGCAGTTATTAATGTTTACTGAGAATGTACTACCAAGCAAAAAGCTGGGTCTCAACGTCAGACTTGTGGTCGTCACAGGCTACAGAATGCTCAAGATGAAAGGAGACTTGCTAGAGTTGTCCAGTGCAACAGAAGAGCAACAATACTTGTAACAGCAGAGAAAACTTAGCAAGGACTAACTGCGTACGTCTTTCTAACGATATGTTCGCCGCCAAATGGATTATGGTAGCCGACACCCGATTCGAAAACCTCTGCTCTTTGCCTGAACAAGAACAGACGTCTTCAGTTCCGCCACAAGGATTAGACAGTAGCTGACGGGAAAAGGGTCATGTGGTGTGATGAATTGTGATTTCATATGCACCATGCAGATATCAGGGTTCGAATATGGAGAAAACCACACTAAAGTATGGACCCCAACTGCATTGTCACAACACTTCAAGCTGGTGGCGGCAATACTACTGTTTGGGGGATGTTTTCTTGGCATGGTATGGGTCCTTTTTTTCCTGTGAGACAACGTCTAAATGCCTAAGGGTATAAGTATTATCGCAGATCAACTTCATCGTCTTATTTTAATGGGATGGATACTTTCAGCTACGGGTTATAAAGCGGTATTGTCCTCAGATGGTTCAAAGAACATGACGGAGACTTTACCTTACTAACACAATCACCAGATCTTATTACAATTGAGAATTCGTGGAATGAGATCGAACGGACCGTAAGGCACCTGGATCCAATAACTACAAATCTTAAGGAATTTGAAAAAGTAGTTAATCAGATATGGTCTCAAATCCCTCCTACCACCTAGAAACATCTCATAGAATCCATGCCCAGAATAATTCAAGCAGTATTAAACGAAAAAGTGGCCTTAATTGTATTAACAGGGTGATTATAATAATTTGAAAACTCAATGTATGCCCAAGTTTCCTGATTAATACCTGGAGCACTAACAACATTACTGTGTTTGTTGCTTGAGTGAAATTAAGCTCAAAATTCGAATTATTTAGCAAATATAATTTTTTAATATTACTAATATATAAAAATGGTTTGCCGTGTGCTGATTGTTAGTTAAAAGTTAAAAATTGCTCATATGAAATCCCTATTGAACCAATTATCTCCATGTTATATTATTATTTTATTTTTTGAATAACGGACTCTAATGTAATAAGTCTGTTTTTGTTATACTGGATAAGTTTATATTGTGAAATACGTTTTTGTTCCTATTTCATTACCCGGAAAAAATTAAGTTTTTATTCTGTATTAACATTTTTTTAAATCTACACGGACACGTAGTTCCAGATCTGTGTATCGGACGACCTTTTGTAATGTTGGAGGATACAATATTTACCCTTTTCAGTTAAAATTACCCACAAGTCCTCCAAAACTCAAGGCAATACTTGGTTTATTTTATATCACCCATGACGTACGAATAAAAATTTAAAAAATCCATACCTACCTTCTCTTTGAGGTCGCCGTGTCAGGATTTAACGTTTGTAAGTTCAGCCTGGATTATTCAACGTTGCATGTTCAAAAGGCATTATTTAATAGCGTGTAATTACTAGACGCTTACATCGTCACGGAGGTGAAGGTTTGCTTTTTGTAAAAAACACGAAATAGTTGCAAGCAACGGAGAAATTAAATAATTGTATTAAAACAATAAATTCACTGGAATGTGTTATTTACATATCAATTAAAAAAACTGTGCCTCGTTTATAATTTGTAACATGTAACAGAAAGTAAATTACTTGAATAAATACTCATGACGGTAAAAATCAAAAGCAATAATACGATTAATTCAACAATATTCTCTGGTCTATAAATTATTGATCATTCACCTTTTGACGCCCATCAACCCCGACGGAATGTTTAATTCATCATAACCGGCTTGATGGCTCACAGTGCTTTAATAGTGTCAATAAATATCCTGGTACATTAAATAAGGACACCACCTTAATATAATAATCTAAAATATATGAATGCACTGAAACTGAGAGAATATTCTCAGTATTTCAGTGAAGTTAAAAATTCGCCCGGTACACTGAAGGAGTCAAGTATACAATGCATAAAAAATACAGCTTGTACCTTACGAAATAACAATTCTTATGGTACCATATTCAGGTTTAGATCAGTTGTCAAGGCTTTCTGAAACGTATAGCTTTTGAATTTTTAATTATGTCAAAAGGAGCTTTCAGCAATTTGCCAAATTACTCTAATTCATAATACACGAATATATATATATTAAAAACGGTACTGATTAACACAGTTAAACCTAGATCATTAATTATGCCTTACTATACTCACTCCATTTTGAAAAGTTTAAAAATTTAGTTATATAGACATTGATAATATTAATCTCAGAGAGATAGAAAATTATTAATACGACGCTAATTTTGGTCGTTTTTCCTGTTTCTTTTATAATTGCCTCGCAATTCCATTCCAACCTCTCTGGTTGCTGAAGGTGTTTCATCCCAAATTTTTAATTCCGGATCATGAGTTGCATATGTGAGAAGTGTTCATGGAATTGTATACGTAACTATTTGTAACTTCTTTTCACGCCACCCCGTGGGACTGAAGTTCAATTTAGTCATGTCGAAATGTGATATTTATAATAAAAGATAAAATAATCACCGATTTAACACCAATATCAGTCGTTGTATATTCATTTTTGTCATTCCCTTCCCTCCCTAAACTCTAGACGTATTTTCCATACTGGTAGGGTTTGAAATGAGACAGTTACACTGGGTATGAGCGTCCAGGAAACTATTTAGTAGACACCAATATATGCCTTATCCAACCCCTTCCTCCCTGGAGGCTGTAGTCATTTTACATCCACAGTATTCGTTCCTTAATCCTAAGTGACGCGTACATACCAAGTGTCATTAAATATGTTCCACGCGTTAATTAATAACTTTATCCCTATATATATAATAGCCCTGAGTAACTAACTCTCTTCCTGAAAGGCTCGGTTTAAGCTTCGTCACTGAAAACACGGTACAGAGCGTATACCTGAGTTCAAAGTATCACTTATACTGTTATAAATTATATACTTCTATATAAAAAGAACGACGAGTTCTCCATAACCTCTACAGATAGCAGCAAGCAGTAATTTGAATTAAAGGGCAAGAAAATAAATTAGAAATCACGAAACGAGTAAGACAGTCTGTCGTCCATGCTATTCAACTTATATATAGAACAGCCTATGAATAAAGTTAAAAACTAATATGGAAAGGTAAACAAAATGTAAGGAATAGACCTAAAAACCCTAAGGTTTGCAGAAGATATTGTGGTATTAGGGAAGTCAGAAGAAGCCTTGGATAACATAATAAATGGCATGAACGTGATCATGGAGGAAGAGAACAACGTGAGGATTAATAAAGGGAAAACTAAGGTGATGAAGTGTAGAATGGGATATAGTGGAATAACAAATGGGGTTAGATTGAGAAGGGATTTTTTGAAAGAACTTAAGAAATTATGCTTTTTGGGCAGCGTAATAACTCGGCTCGGCAGAAGTATAGAAGACATAAAGAGTAGGATAGCACAGGCTAGAAAGGCTTTCACAAAAAAGAGGTATTTACTTGTGGCTATTATAAATATTAATATTAGGAAAACACAACTAAACATTTTCGTAAAGAGTGTGGCGTTTTATGGGTGCGAAACCTGGACGATAGGAGTTGCAGAAAGGAAAAGAAAAGAAGCTTTCGGAAATTTGGTGCTAAAGTAGAATGCTGACAATCAGACTGGTTGATACAGTAACTAACCAGGAAGTTCTAAGAAGAATAAGAGGAAGGAGAACAATATGGATGACTTTTTCCAAGAAGGCCACATTTTGAGACATGGGGTTTTGCAAAATTAGCTTTAGAGGGAATAGTGTGGGATAAGAACAGAAGAGGGAGTCAAAAGGATGGAATACGCTAAGCAGATTAGGGTGGATGTGGTAGTTTTGTAGGCATGAAATGGCTTGCACAGACCAATCTTAGGAATTGTTAAAACAGCAACAAGATTTCTGTAAATTAGCCTATTTTATATCTGAATCTTCATATTATATCGATATAAATATCTAGTATAAACTACATCAGTGTTAATTCAGGAGATTTGTTACATATTGTATGCACAGAAACAACCTCGAACCTCAAAATTCTTTTTAAAATAACTTTACAATTTTATTCTGATCTCAAAAGCATACAATTAATTTAAAATCGACACTTAACCAAGTTTATCGAAAAGTCTCACTTTATGCATTTGACAAAAATCATGGGAAATTACAATGATTAAAACACTTTATCTTTGCTTCTATAAGTTTAAAATCTGTCGTGCTTGCTTGAAATTTGGGAAAAAATTATTGATTTAAGAAACACTTTCGTATTCATTATCATCAACCTTCCATGTGTTCGCATTTTGGATTGAAATATTAAATTTCAGTTCATAAAATAGCTCAAGAATCTATTTAATTAACACGGCTTTGTTTAATGAATTTCAAAAGTTTATACTTGATATTTATTTCGATGATGACTTTAAATTCTGTTCATAAAATAGGTTTATTTATAGAAGTATAAAACCGGTTTTGTTAAAATTTTGAGGTTAGAGGTTGCCCTTTGGGTTGAGTGGACATCATGTAAAAGGCTGGAGATTGTAGCGGAGTGAATGCTGACGTAACACTTAGATATCTCCGTAATTAAGAGTAGAAATTGAAAAAAAAGATACTCACGAGTATTGGAATCAAGATGGCAAGCAGAAAAGATTCGAATAGTTCCATTACACATATTTCCCCTGTTAATAAGACTTTCTAAAATCGTTCTTAGAGCCAGGGGATAGGGAGGCCTGACAACGCTCTCTACACCACTTAAATTACATTCCTGTTTAATTAAGTAATGTAGCGGGTTAATACAAGTAAGTACCCGTGGCATGGGCGGGGCCCCCAGCTAGTTTACAATAATTACTATCATATTAAATGTTCTGTTTTTTGCTTCGTAAATACCCACTTTTCTGGAAAATGATCCATCAGAATATTGACCTTTCGGGCTAACATCAATCGGAATAATTACCGTTTGCCAAACGTCAATCCGGGTAATGGCCCGCCGGGAAAACGTCATTCGGGAAAGTGTCTTTCGGGAAAATTATCATTTAACATTTGGTTATTGTTGGCCGAGTGTTCCACTGTCTGATTGATTGTAAGGGAGTATAGCCAGAAAAAGTGATGAATAAAACAGGAATGTGGCGTCAGAGCGGGAGTAGGGAAATTAGCCGGCGTTTCAATTCGTCTCCAGCGAAGAATTATCATATAATAATTCAATCATATAAGTGAAAAGTTAACTACTCAGTCATTCTCCATTTAAAAACGACAGAATGTTGTCCATAAAAATGTGAAAGAAGAAAAGTGCTTTAATTTATTTATTTTAAATATGCTTCAACACTATATAATACTTTTTAATATGTGTTTCACAATATTTCAATAATGTCAGAAAAAAATACCCACCGAGTAGATAAAATTAGATTCTAGAGTCAAATTTCAAAATATTCTACGTCAAAGTTCTGTTCATTAAAATGTAGTTCGTGTCCAGTAATTGACAGTTTAAAATAACGGTACTGATCCTATTGGTAACTTAATTAGCATGTGAGTTAATTGTAAAGCTATGGAATAGAATTTGTGAAACTCGAAACGTTCTCTTGCTCTGGCTTGCGAAATTCTACGGATACAAAATATCAAACTTATTGATATGTGTGCCTTTATTTATTATTCGCAGTACGATTTCATTTAGATAAACAAATGATGTTATAAATACTTTTAGAATACTGCAGTTTGATGAACCTTTTATACAATATGAAAACTAAATTAAATAACTTAGGTTGAATTGCATTGTTTTAAATCAAAAAAGGACTTTCAACAGAGGAGCTACCAATGATTTCCACACAAAATATAGAAGTGATGAAGAAAAGTAACGAAAAAAATCTAAAGTTTAAATTATCAACAACAAAAAACAGAAACCCTGAACAAAGTGGTGTATGTTTAAACGAAATAGCAATGAGATTATAAATATTGAAAAGTTATCCAGGAAACGGAATGTTGTGATCAACATACATCGAGTATTGTACATGAAACTAACTCACTCTTACCTTTTCTCAGGAGGAGAAAAACCGATATGTAGAACTTGTAACGTAAACATGACGATTCCACATATATTAATGGAATGCAAATACACAAGTAAAAAGGGAGAAGATTCTGGAACATTTCAATCTTACTCATTTAGCAACAAACAAAGGCATCATCTTAAAAGTTCTGAAATTTAATTTTGAAGCAGGCATTTTTAATGAAATTTAGAGTAGTTAATTTACTGTTTCAGACGTGCTGAGGAGTTAAGTTTTTCATATTTAAACATGTATGTAACAGTTGTAATCTAGCAAATGACAAAGATTTTTAAGAAAGTTTGTAAAATACGCTGTAAATAATGTATTGTTGGTTCTCTAATAACCCTTGGGTTGATGAGAAATAAAATAATAAAAAAGGACTTTCAGTACCCTTTCAGTCTCAATTACCATCTTACAATAAGGATATAGATTCAAGACTGAAATATGCAAAGGAAAGTGAAAACATTTATGTACTATGAATAATTATTAGTTCGATGGCATTATTTTGCAAATTTAATGTGGATTCGTTTGGTTTAATGTAGTCGATCGAGACGTTCTTTGCTTTCGACGAGGTCACTAAATTATCACAATTATGTAATAACATTTGATAATGATTCATTTCAGTGATGTGTTCATATTCGTGTGAATCAGTTTCTCTGATTTCTATGTTACTATTTCTTTATTTTGTCGTCAGTAAAATCTTTCATAAATTATATTTACCTTCCATATTCATAATGAAACAGTTAAAGAGAACCACAATTCTTCGCTGCGTGTTAAATTAAAATGTGAAATGAGTCAACAGCCCCCGCAGTCATTTATAATTGCGGGGTGCGTTTAATATTCACGAGTCAAGTGCATAATTTGGGCCGAAATCTTGCTAGCGTGTTCCAGTTGTCCTTTTAGTAACTTCCTCTCTCAGAGGTGACTATAAATCTGCCAGAGATTTTCTAAATGTTCACTTTAGAATGACCATCCAAACGAAAACTTCGTTTAAGGGAAGAATATTATTGTAGATGTAACTTTGCAGACTGGCGCTAAGCTCTATAAAAATAACGATATCATTTCCACAAACCGAGCTATTTCGTCGCGGGAAAAGGTGTGCTTATTGCGGCAGGAGCGCTGATATATGTTTGGCTGTCTAAATTTATGAGCTCACAACGAGTTTCAACCTGTTTCTGCGAACCCTAAAATTTTGTACGCTACCACCTTCCGGGTCGTTAACTATTCAGCTAAGTAGCGGAAACGTTTCTAACGATTATACCGGAATACGGAGGAACACAAGCCATCATTTCAACAAGTGATTTTCAATTTTATTCTTAATTGATTTTATTATACAACAGATCCCGTGGCAAAAATTCGTAAAAATTAATATTAAAAAATGTACATAATTTTGCATTACCCATTATTAATAACACCCTTTAATAGTAGTGTTTACCTAAGGAAATCAATACTAAATTCACAATAAGAATTTTCACAAACCATATTCTAGCATAAAATTAATTTAGAAATTAAGTTTCCAAATATAATTATTATATACGGGTTTCCAATAATGGCGAGTCGCTGTTGAAATGAGAAGAAGAAATAAAACATGCTAAGGAGGTATTAACGAATTTCTTTGTCATAAGAAAGGACATACGTGGGCTTTGGGAATAAAAATAATTTATTTAATAACACACACACAGCTTGTTTTTATAGATTTTAACATCGACCTACCCTTATTGAAAAACCTCGATAGAACATTAATAGAAACCCATAAAAAATGTTCCTTAAGTTTGAATTTATTATTTAAAATTTATAGAACGAAATTTAAATTTTCTCTATTTGATATTATGTATCACCCGATGAATCTCAAATTTGGGGTGAAACGTAGCGCGTTTCAATTTTGTAAGAGTACTTGAGGTCATTGAATTTATCAATGAATTAAATTTACATGTTCTGACAATTTTTTTTCATTATTGATGATAATTTGTCCCTTGTTATTATCAGTCACGTAATAAAATCTATTACAATTTCGATTTCCAAATTTTATTAGGAGCTTTCGGCAATTGCCATAATCATCTATAAAATACAAAATTTGAAACATTACAAATTTTAAATTTTTTTAAAATCATAGATATGGAACATTGTTTTGTTGCGTTTATTGTATATACCTTCCTATAATTTGAAAGCAAAATTTTTAAAATTCTACATGGAAAAGTATGTGATTCCAGGCTGTGCAGGCTTACATAGAGCATTTTTTTCAATGAGTCTTTTAAAAATTTAGGCTCGTCCAAATCGATTGTCGAAAGACGATCGTAATCATGTAGATTCGATAAGTCTACATCCAAACTTGAATAAAATTCTTTTTTATTCTAAAACTTTGGAATAATGTGACTGATAAAAACAAGGGACAAATTATCATCATTATTAATTTAACTATCAATCTTTAAACAAATAATTTGTAAAAAATGCCTTTCTTTCATTTTGTAATTGTTAATGGTCTGATGAATTATCGTTATTCCAAAAATTAAAAAAATGATACTGCGGTAGACTAAAGAAGATTAAATAACACACAAAATAGAAATCATTGGCTTAACAATATTTCAGATAATAAGGTGGGATATATTGAATGTGATAAAGTGGTCAACCACAATGGTAATAATGATAAAATAATGTGTATAACAAAACACGAATTTGAATTCTTCTATACATGATATAATATGATCATAAAAAATTGTCTCTATTCCTCATAATTCAATATAAATATGGAAGGGTTAAAACATATTATAATTGAGTATTTCAGATGAGAGATTTTAAAGTCCTATTAAAATTTCCTTTGAAACTGCAAACACACGTGTTTAATACATAAGATTAAATCAAACTAATATAAGCATCTATAGGTTGTAAAATAAAAAATTCACAAAATATCCATACGAATAGCATTTACTTGTCATGTATACACAAAACAATTAATTTAGTATTCAAACCACTCAAAGAACACATCTTTAGTTGGTTTTTAATATCCTTAAATTAATTCATTAAAAATTTAATAGACGCACTCGATAGAATTGTATAATTCAAACTAATTGTTCTTATTTAAAGATTTATACATCAAGGACACGAAACTATCAGTAACAAATGTTATCATAGAACGATTAATCTATATTTCAACCTCCATCGTTCAAAAAATTATCACAAAATATATTTGAAAAATGAAGGTAACAAATACCCTATGTTAATTTATAAATGTTACACATCAATTAATACAAGATCTGGGTCGATTGCATTCAACATATGAAAAAAAATTATCTACTCAATAACTAATTCAAAAAATAGTGTTTGATTTAATTACAATTTCGAAATACAACTTTTAAATATCAAAACATAGTGGATCATAAATGAAGTTTTAATAATTTGTTTATATATAACTTTAATTTAATAACAATGATGCCTTACACTAATATATATGCATAAATTTATACAAGTACACGTTTGCAATCTTCAATATTAAAACATCTTAATAAAATTTAGTGTTAAATTAATATAATTCAATATTTTATGATATCGGTAAATTTCAAGTATTTTCATTTCACAAATAATCTAAACTATAACTTTATTAAAATCTGTGTTTCAATATAAGCTATTTCCTTTATTAATATACAATTTTCCAATTCCAATATTTACATTTGACAATAATTATATCTACTTAATATATAAATATATAAAAAATTCATTTTCCTGCTATTTGGTTGACAGTGTAATGAGTTTCTGGAAACTTGGGGGAAAAAGAGTTGCTGTCCAAGCAGAAATAGTAGCCCGGGCGAGGAACTATTTAGCCTCGGAAAGAAAATACTCGGTCGCTTTAAGTTGGGTTAGGAAAAAGAGAAATAAAATCTATAATATCTGAGAACCCTGAAAGAAAGTAAGGCACTTTCCAGGAGTTAATAGTAGCCCACTACATTTTTAAGCGAGTTGCGGAACAAGATATAAGGATATTATTATTGTTGTTCGTCTGGAGAGATTAATTTTCGTGAGTAGTATGTAGTAGTTGGCTTAGTTTTTCATCCGTCCGGATACGCATGGAAGTAATAGTAAATATTATTAAATTAATTATCTAGTAATATATCGTTGTGAAAAATATTTATGTGGCAGTATATTGTTAAATTAATTTGTGGTCACACTTTATATTAATTTTAGAGAAGAAGGCTGCTCGTGGCAGCCGTTTGATGGATTTTCTCTGCTCCCGCTGCAGTTCCTGGCTTCAAAGTAAAGAACGCTGACTGAGCATCTTGAACATGTCATCTCCCGAATACGGCGCAGCTGTCCGAAACCCTCATTTTTCTTCAGAACAGTGGAAATAATGCGAGTCACTTCTCTTACACCATCGCGATATATGAGAAACCTGATATAAATATGTTTCCTTGATATATCTGCTGATATAAAATCAACAAAAAGGTCTTTCTCTGTTTATCGCCCAAGTATACAGAATTTCATTCGCAGAAGTCAATCAGTGAAATTGTTTTTTTTATCAATTTATTTATTAGAATTAAGTTTTTAATGTTCCCTGAGAAATACCTAATTATGTAAGCTGGAGAAGTGAACTACTGCCGGAAAGTCTGCATAAAGAGTTTCGTTTATAATTATTCACAATGAATTAAATAGGAAAAATAATTGAAATGTGTTTGCGGAAGGGTAAAACAAGAATGAATGCTGAAATTTAAATAATAAATAAAATATTTCATCTATTTAATTAAATAAATTTCAGTAACAAACTTCTGTTAAAAATGATATATATTTGTGATTGTAAGATAAATAAAATAAATTAGCTTAGCAATATTTATCAAAAAAATTAAAACACTATATAATATATTGTTTTTAGACCAACTTAATTTGGGAAACAAAGAAATACACAAAAAATATATAGCTGGACGACTCGACGCTCCTTTGTATCTTTCTCTATAAGAAATTAAAAGCAGAATGATTAATAAGGAAATGATCTACGAGAGTGAATCGAAAAGTAAGTTCCATCAGAATATCTCCGGAACTACTAAACCGATTATCACAATACTTTGTATACATTTTCAGGCTTCATAGGTACTTATTAATATTCTTCAAAATTCGGAATATAAGGGTATACTGGAATTTTTTTTAGCAAATTCCAAAATTACAACTTGAAATCGATACTACCATCTTTCGGATTGCAAATCTGTTCGCCGTTTTACTTCAATATTAACCCCATGTGAAATTGTTATTTTATGTATTTCTGTAATCAAAATAATATTATTTTTATAAGGGTCATGTTAACTTATAAATTAGTCCGTCATATGGCAGAGTTGAGGACTGTCCCACGGTGGGAACAACTCTTGATTATGATTGAAGATCAATGGCATAGCGTCTTGTGAGACTTCGTTTGTCCTATAAAGTCAGAAGTGGCTGCACTAATGGATTGCAATGACCTTATTCTTTCGTAGCGTTTCATGCTGGGCTTTTGTATCCTCCGTCGGTCATATTTTTGGTGAATCCTCCCTACTAGAGTTTGTTTAAACATTAACTATGTAAAGTTTTATCATCTCAGGAAATCTCAAATAACTTCGATTTATAATTTGTTGAAGCACGCACGCCAACTGCATTATGAGAAAGATTTTCATAGTCGGGTTCGGGACTTGCCTTTTCCAGCTATAACGAAGAATATACCACGAGTCTTTTGCTGACTGCGGAGTAGCAGAACAGAAAGCTGGCATGTGTCGCGAGATGATTAAAGAGAACTGTGTATAGCGAATTGTGGCAGAAATCTTTTTTTGGGGAAATACAACATCCAATTCAATAAAATATCAGTTCTTACTGAATAGTATATTTTAAAAATAACACAACATTTCATTAAATTTAATCGAAGGCAGCGCAGAATAGCTTGACAAGGAGACTTTGGAATCCATCGCGTAACCATCTGATAGTCTTCAGAGGGAATCGGCTCCAAAAAACGTTTCCGAGAAGCTGCATCAACAAAAGTATCTCCGAAAGTCACCCGAAAATGGCATTCTCCAACTCATTTCCGTAATTTAACACAATTATCATCAAATCGCTTAGTTACTTGCATAGTAACTTGTAATGCTTATTTATTGGAAGGGGTTATTTGAATTGAATCTATTAATTTATAATATAATAATATTATATGATGTTATTGATGGAGAATATTTAAAAGAAAAGAAAAGTTTACGTTTAAAATTATAAGATAATTCTTAATAAGAATCCAATATATTTACAATTTTTAGATAACATAAAAAAGAAAACGACAATTGATTTAGCATTAGACTTTAATCTCAAGGTTTCACAGTGGGGTGAACGAAGAAGCTTAATTTGTTTCCCTTATGGCAATAGGTCTGGCGAATGTGAACTCTTTATAAATCACAATTAGCTACGATACCGAAAATACGTCTGCATCTTTCTGCTTCGTCGTATGATGGTTGGCTGGTGGCTGCGACAAGATCATCTCCGTCTGGGCTGGCTCCCGTATTCTCCTTCCAGGCATCTACCAGGTTAGTTCCCGATCATCATTGGTCGACCTCTTCATATCTTAACTTCCGTCTCCCAACAACTCCATTCTCCGGTCTCCCGATAAATTTACTCTGCTGTCCCGATCACATCTCCCAGTCTCTTAACACTTTCTCTCTCCGGTCTCCCGATAATCTCTTTCTCGGGTCTCCCGACAAATTATTTCTCCGGTGTCCCGACAAAATCTATTGCTTCTTCAAAATTCTCTTCCGTCATAACCTCGGTCAGAATCTACACTATCTCTAGCCACCAATCACATGCTGTCCACCAAAGTCTTCTATTGGATTGCAATTCGACAACAGGCAATAGGAAAATTTCATTTTGCAGGGCCTAAATACTACATGTGTTACGCATCCCTCCGTAACATTCCAAATTTTTCACGGACCTTCCGCTTTCAAAAGGAAGGGTAGGTCTTTTGTTCATTGGAATGCGCTCTCCGACCTCCCAGAAAAGCCACGAAACAGATGTACTTATTTACACTTTCTACACGCGTATTTATTATTTATTACAAACTAGAGAGTAGCCATGCCAACATTTCTGAGAAATTATTTCGTTTATATTTTTAAGAGCAAAGCCAGAATACTAGAATTCGTTTCAAATTCATATAATCTGAAAAAATTTATTTGAGTTTAAAATAATTAGATATAAAATTATATTCATAAAATAAAAATTATAGTTGTGTCCTTTTCAGTTGTTATAATCAAATGAAATCTTAAATATAATGATAGTTAAATATAAATTAAATCAACTAACTTAATTTTAAAAGAATAGTTAGTAGTTGAAGTCGTGAAAGAGAAACCTCTGAAATGGCTCCCAACATGGAGCGTGGGTTACAATACGCCAAAGAAAAATAATAACTTAAATTGCATTTTGAAGTTGGTCAAGAATACTAAAATTTTTCATATGTAAAATTTGTTGAATGAATAATTGTGAGCCCACGATTTTATTTTTAAATTGATTGTCTTCCTAATATTTTTTAAAAATTGTATGATAAGGTGGGAAAAGGAATATAATGTAGATAGAAATCTTTAAAATCAAGGGCCGATTTGAGAAACGAGGGCAAGGAATTTAAAACAAAAACAAGTCGAAAGTAGAGGTTCTAATGTTATATATAGATGAAAGTACGAATTTATAGATTGAAAAAACTACTTACCAAAGATCTTATTTTCCATATACAAATTTAATTTACTACATAACTCTTTGAATTTAATATCTATTAGATTTTATTATCTCTTTATTGTTGTCTTTCCAAGTTAAACTCTTATCTAGGTGCATACTTTAATATCATACTGTATTGGATTTTTAATTTTGTTAAACTATTGAATGAAACTGCTATTTATTCGCCCTTTCTGAAAGTAAATGGTATTAGTGTATTTATTTATTGCAAGGTGAAAAAGGACGGATTTATACGAATCAGACAGATGTTATAGCCCTGTTTTAAGAATCCAGGTTGAATCCCCGAGTGTCATCATCGGTGACACATTCTTTTTTTAAAGTGGCAATTCTCCTCTAGACTTAACCCCTGTCTTCTGGACCATGACGAGCACAAAAATCCGCGAATGGTTCAATAATAAAATATTCAAAATGGCGGTGAGGGCTTCGTCATTTGTATATCGTAATTGCTCAAACTGTTATTTTCGTTAAACTGGTACATATTTTCTGATCAACACGTAAGAGTACATAAAATTGTTTAAAATCATCTGAAGAATGAAATTTATTTTATGGAATGACTCGTGCAGTCAGGTTAATATAAAGAAGTGAAATTACCTCATAAAAATACAAAAACAAGTTATATATGATATTTATCTGACGCACGCACGCGAGGTGCGTATTCGACTGTCGCTTTCATGGTTGGAGTCAGAATCTGTCCTTGCCAAGTATAGGGGGACTTTATTCCTGGGATCCTTTGTAGGAATCTTCGGACGCTGGGAGTGGCATACAAAACTAGGAAAACAAAACTACCTTACAGACATTCTTGCTAGATTCAGGAAAAAAGGTATTGGTTGGCGAGAGGTGGTTCTGATCGATATACATTTTTTTTATATTAAGCAATTACTTCATCTTAAAGACAAACCAAAGAAAGGTGTGGTTCTGGAAGGGCAAGAAATGCAATTATGGCGACGATTTCATCAAAGAAAATTGCTGCCGACGAAGCGAGTTCTGCCCGGCGTCCAGATTCAGTTGGGAAGGAGCCGGACAAGTTCCAAAAGCCAACAACGACATCCAGTCATCAGCAGATATTCCTTAACTTCTGAATTACGATCATCTTTCTCGTATATTCGCGTTGATACTTTTTCTTAAAAAATTTTAATTTGCTATATTCCACCCATGGTTTCTACCCAGACATTCTGTATACTTTACTGATTAAACCCCATATTATTTCATTGACTTTAAATTTCCTCAGGAAAAAAAATTAATTTGAGTTTTAAAATTCTGTATATAAAAAGAAAACAAAATCGTATTTGTGTTCATCATTTAAGTTCGCAAATAAAAATTTAAGTAATGCCATTGCATTTAAATAAAATCTCAAACAAAAAAAATTTCTTTTACACGCAATTAATTAGTTATAAGGCGAATATCATTAAACAAGGCAGATAATTGTCAGATTATTACGGAAAATTGGTAAATGACTTAAGTTAATAAATATGGGTAGTGTTTTTGGGGAAGACACATTCGGAAATATTGTGTTTCTAATAATTTCATAAAACTTATGTAAATAACTTAGAACCCCATATGAGGTAACTACAAGTTCATCAATATTTATTTATGTTCATTTTGTATCGTTTTACTGATGAATAAGTTTCGCTTACGTTTAAAACCAGTAATATTTACTTTCAATCTTCACGAAGCATAGTAATAATCTACATATGTAAACAAAGCAGTAAAATAAATAAATATTCTTATATCTTTCCTTATATATTATTCAATTCTTTTCTTTCATTACTTCTCTTGAAGAACAGGAAATAATACATGTCTACGAAAATTTATTACGTTCTACTTCACGTTCAAATAACTTTTTTAGTTTTTCATTATTTGCTGTATTAACGAGCGTATTTATTCCACCGTTAAGGTCAACCGTTTTTGATTCCCTATATTTACCTGAGGCGAGTGTAAACTAAATTCCAATAATAC
Organism: Eucriotettix oculatus; assembly: GCA_034510155.1. Lineage (NCBI taxonomy): Eukaryota > Metazoa > Arthropoda > Insecta > Orthoptera > Tetrigidae > Eucriotettix > Eucriotettix oculatus. The sequence goes on along the minus strand of CM067376.1, from coordinate 132,007,181 downwards.
AGCCGAGAGTTGACTTTGCGCCCGAGTTCTTCAGTGAAAAAGCGAATCTGCTGTTTTAATCCTGCACCACATTAGCGTATTTGCACCAACATAATAGATAACCAGCTGGCGATAATCTGCCTGCGAAAATGCGGTAGCCATGGTTAAATTATTTGCAGATTTCTGCAATGGAGCTGTGGTTTGAAGCGTTCCCATGGAAAAAAAAGTTCATTAAAAATAATCCCTGAATAAAAACAAAGCCCGAACTCCGGCGGGTGTTTATTTTGTCAAAGCCACTGGGAGATCTTCCCATGGAGACAATTTGTTACCGATCCTGCGTCCCCGCCTCCAATCGTTTATTAGGGAAACGTTTATCAACCTTTCCTCGCCGTTGATTTAACTTTTTTGTGGTTGATATAAATACAGTTAATGTATCAATAAATGTGTCCATGCTTTCAAACAAAGTCCCAGATGATTTCAGTTACCTCTTTCCAACAAAATTGTAGAAGAGTACTTTTATTGTTAAAATTGCGGCACAAAATGATTACATGTCTTTGAAGAACGGGAAAAAAATAAATATGCATTAGTTAAATTATTTAAAATACAGATACACATATTTCTTATACCTGTCAGAATAAAGATCTAATATATGTTTTAACACGAGATGTATAAATACAATCAAACATACTTGAAGCTCCTCACCTGTTCTGATTGCCCCAGGAACATCACAAACAATCTTGAAATTACATCATATTTACTGCTGAATTCTGTGTTTGTTTTATTTTACATGTCCCGTTACTATATAAAATATATCACAACCTAATAAATGAATACAAATACTACTAAATAAGTCACAAAATAAATTTCATTAGTATTTATTTAATAAAAATACAACGTGTCATCCGACTTTATGGACTACACCAAACAATTATAAAATGAATATTAATTTTAAATGCTTCAATTTTTGATAAAAGATGAAATTTAATTTTCAATATAGCTTAAATTAAATGACTGACATACATTTTTAAATTGATGAACTATTTACTTTATGTGAAATTTGCTGTAGACAATCTCCCGCGACGGTTACGAACGAATGATGTGTAACAATGAGTGCTTTACGCTGTTAAGTTTAGACAGTGGAAAATGAATTTATACAAAGGTTAAACTAACAAAAGAGAATCGAGTATCTTGTGCACATTACTCGTATCATTTTTTTACATTGAGTGCTCGAGGGTTGCACCTGATATATAACATTTCACTCATCATTCTGGAGAAGTAATAATTTATATTATATAAAATTTCCACATTTTTCCAATCAAAATTATGAATCTTAAGATAAATGGACACAATTGTATACTTTTGAAGATCTATTGATATGTTGTTTTTATTTTCTATTACGCGAGGTTTTAATGCTGCTTTAGTTTGTCTGATATACAGTACATTACAATCTACACAATTAATAATATATAGCATTATATCTCTCTAGAAAATTAATTTTGTCGTTAATTTTTTAACAAAATGTAAATTATTTATTGAATAAAAACCAACACCTATACAGTAACTATGAAAAAAGCCAATTACTTTATATTGTATGTTAACAACATAAGGTAAAATTATGGAATTCATTTTCTGGTACTATTCTATTTAACAGATAAATTGTTGTCAGAATATCTGATTTTATTCAATTAATTTTGACATGTCTATTGATGAAATACGTTCGGTTAGAATTTAGTAAAAGAATATGAGTAATTTTCTTTAAGTTTACAGTATTGTGATGTAACAACTTGACAGCCATATCTACCAGATTATAATCCACGACTTTCTTTTAAAGTTAGAAAAATGATGTTTGGATAACAGAGTATAATGTAAAATTATTACATAAAGTTTGTATTAACCGAAAGCAAAAGAAAAGATAACTAAAGGTGTCAAGGGAATGGATGGTCTGTTGTTATCAGCTTGCCATTTTCATAAGTATAAGAAAGCGAATTTCCTGTGCACGAGGACACTAATGCAATTCTATAATATAATAAACCGTACAACTTTATTATACGACTTAAATAAAGAGGGAGAAAAAGAGACAAAGAAATCATAGCATCTTCATAAAAAACTCTTGAGGTTAACAGATTCATCACCACTTGACACGTCATAATTGAAAAGGTAAACTAATTGAGAGTTTAGTTTTGACAATGATGATTCATTGGACGGGTTAATTGGTTATTTTATTGTTAGGAAAAGATCATGATGGAAAAATCTCTACTTGTACGGGGATCTAACCTATGACCTCCGCTTGGTGCGAGGTGTTCCAACATCCTCCATTCATGAACACAGACTTACCAACTGTTTACTAAATATTAACAATAACCATCCAAATTACTTTTAATCGATGAAGAAATCCTCTTTTAAATTATTTTTATTTAATTTTTTAAGTCACTAAGTCAAACACAACTCTTGTATTCGGCTACAGTTAGTAAACGAAAAGGCGGTTGATAGCTGAACATCAGCGTAAGTCTCATTTCTTGGACTCAAGTATTTATCACTTAAATATTACGCTTGTAGGATATCGTATTAAATTATAAAAACAACTGACATATGTAAAGAATATTAATGACATAAGATTTAAAATAGCCTAAAACGTCTTGAAATGAACTATTTTCTTGCAAAATCGTATCACACGTCTCCTATGTTTCTACAGATGGTTCGTTAATTGGGCTAATGCACTACCGAAACTATTCTATCTTCGTGGACATCGGCAAATGCTAGTTACAAATATTATAAACAGCTGGAAAAGATAATTAGTATAATGACTATCTGCTTGGACGTGCTTTTGACATGACACTGTCAATCAAGCTAATTCATTAAATAAAAAAACAATGTTAGGATTGTTCGTCATTGTGTCACCAAAAGATCTCCTTAAAGCGTATTTCAAACGTTACAGTGACTAATTTTTCATACGCCGTACTGAGTATTTTAAGTTATTTACGTATTATTGGCATAGTGGTTATTGTGGCATTCAGTCCAAAGTCAGGGCTGATGCAAATCTCCTTGCTAACCTATCTTGCGCAAGCTTTTTCATTTTTGTGTATGTTCCTCATCCCACTTCCACCCTAATGTACTCAACGTTTTCCATCCTTAGCCACACTCTTCGGTTTTAACCCTACTCACTTTCCTAAATTGCTAATTTTACAAGACCCTCATATCTCAAAATTTTTCCTATTACTCTATCCCTTCTGTTGGTCAACGGCCCATATCGTTCACTCTTCCCCTATACTGCTTCAACATTCCTCTTTAGTGGTTCTATCCACCTGTCTGATTTTCAGCATTCTCCTATAGCACCACATTTCAAAGGCAACTATTAACGTTCACCTTTCGCGCCCATATAACGCCACATAGCATTACAAATATTTTTAGCAATTTTTCCTAACATTTACCCTTATATTTCCCGTAAGTAAATTCCTCTCTTTCGCGAAAGCCTTCCTTGCTTGTGCTATCCTCGTCTTTATGTCTACTATTCTCCTACAGTCCCTAGTAATTACGCTTACCAAGTAGCAGAATTCCTTAACTTCCGGAAAAATATCCCTTCCCAATCTAACACCCTTAATTATTCCTCTGTTTCCCAAACTACACTCCATTACACCGGTTTTCGCTCTATTAGTCCTGATATTGAACTCTTTCTCCAGGACTCCGTTCATGCCATTTATTATGGTTTCCAAGTCTTCTCCTAACTCTACAATATGATCGGCAAAGCGTAGGTTTTTATTTCTTCTCCTTGCATTATGATTAATTTTCTATATTCCGTTTTAACGTTCTTCATCGCCTGTTACACTGCATCCTTGTCTTATCCTTTTTTGATTTCTGATTTCGTTTCTTGATCTTCAATTCTAATTACTGCTGCCTGCCTTCGGTAGAGGTTATGTATGTTGGTATAGAAGTCCCATATTTCGTAAAACATCCGCCGTTTATTACCATAGTTTACTTTCCCTGGCGGTCCCATCGCTTTATTTTCACATTATTATTGAGTCTAAATTCCCCATATTATCTGTATCAATTGCAACGATCGACACTTTTCTAGACATTTGACTCATTCCACTAGAGCAGTTATAGATTAATATTAATTTTTCATCATCTACTATTCTTATCCGAGGCAAATACAGTATTCTAAATATTAATATATATTTATTACTGATATTCTTATTCCAAACTTTACCGCCATTATCGAGCAATTTTCTACTCGCAAGCTGCTAATTTATTACGTAAATCGCTTAAAGAATAAAAGGAAGGCTTAAATGGTCCTATAAAGTTGGAAAACACATGAGACACCAAAGGCAATCAGCTCTAATTGGACAGGAAATTGGCATAGAAAGCTGGGCGTCCCAGGAGTGCCAACAGCGTTACAACCGCGAATCCCAATTTCGTAATCCCTTAGTCTTGAAAATCACAAAAGCGCAAAGCGATCAACAACGAATTAGTAGGAATCGCTATCAATTTAATACTAACAGGCTGTCAGATTCAACAGAATTAATGGTTTCATTCGTCTACAAATGTCTGTTAATTTCATGAACATAAATAAATATCATTTACTAATGAAAAGTATTCAATATACGGAAGTTATAGTGGCGATATATAATGCTCTGAGATGTGATGCCCCTATCAATTAGACTAACAGTATGCATTTCAACCAGTATTTTACGTTTAATTGAAGGGACATGAAATAAAAATATGGATTGATTGGAATAATATATTTGGAAAATTTTCAAAGAAATTGGTATGATAAACGAATTGAACACCATTATGCAAATGGGGCAAATATGGCGCAATTAATGTATGAGGCAGAGCTCTAGCTTATGCGCAATCAAGAAAATTGTCCTCTCCTTGACGACTTAAATGTTGTCTTCATAAAACATAATATTTTATTCTCCGTGTTGTACCATAGTATTCAATTCGGAATAGAATCATTTTCTTAGTTGTTAGCAAAAATTAAATGTTCGACATAGCACGTAATTTAATATTACATAAGGGTAAAATTTCTCTTCACAATAAATCCCTTATATGTAACACATGCAAATATATATAGATGAATATGTTCATTCGCTTGTATGCTACGGCAAATTCTTCCCTTTAAATGTTATGCGTGTTGTATAACTGTCTTTTTTTAACCATCCTCACATTATTATATGTTACATAGACGTTCTTCATTTTACATTATTCACTTATCTAGTTAATTTTTCTTATGGATGCCAGGAATCAACAGTTAATCATGAACCCGTATATTAACTAAAACATTATGTAGATGTCAACTAAATAATTCAAAGATGAAAGTAAAATAATGCCTCAAAAAATTTATAAAAGAAGGAAGCTCATTACTTCGCTTCCAATGTGAGTGATATTCAACTAAAGATAAATTACATCAACTCGTCGTAAATGTAAGGAAATACTTCAAAGAGGAAATTCCTACACATTTTACTCACCTGTTAGTAAGTTTCTATACATATTAAGTCGAATATTACAAATTTATTGTACTGGAGTTGCGACAGATGTCCAGTGCCATAAATCGTGAAGATGTCATTTGTCGTTTATTTGATGTGTATTGATGTACCCGGGTGAACTTTTCTATGCGCTTAATTTTATTTGTAGATTATGTTAAAATACCTTATTTTCGGACCGAGAACTGACGCACTCCGAAACACTATCAAAACTTACTTTCTCGTTCTTTATATATATATATATATAATATGTATTATGTACTAGATCTGCTGTCCTACGACCCGTAAATATAGAAACAATCAAGAAAATAATACGTGTTAATTAAACATATTTATTTTTCCCTTTAGTACCTTAAAAATAATTATAACGTAGGGTTACTTGATAAATGAAAACAGAAATCTTTTGTGATAAATATGTAACGCTTTCAAGTCAATTCAATCTCCCATCATAACTTATTATATTGGTAATATTAATGCAATCCAATAATATAGGTTTTATAAATAAAGTAATTGTATTAATCTGCTTTGTTAGTATAAATAAAACACAAGTAACGGTCAAAGTCCGAAATGAAATAATTTATTTTGAATTGAAAACGTTTCGTCCCCCAACATTCGAGCCTCTCAGTACTTTAACTAATAGTTATTTTTAAAGTACTAAATAATTTTTTTTTAATTACCAGGTATTATTTTGTCGAAATATTTTCAGTCCCGGACGTTGCAGCAGCAACATAAAATTTAGGTTATAATTTAAGGAGGATCGGAAAGTTGGAGGGCGAAACGTTTACGATTCAAACAAATTATTTTATTTCTGACTTTTAGCCATGTTTTGTGTTTTATTTATAATATATGTCTTTAATGTTTAAAAATTCAAAGCTAACGAAACTTCTAAAACACTTTAATACATAATAGATCATGATTTATAAAAATTTAAATAAAAACCATTAATTTGAGAACTTTATAGTATAGTATTTCATTTTAAATATTATACACATTCAATTTTTCAGTACATTCACCGATACAGTCTTTAATTTACATAGCATGTATGAAATTCGTAACCCCTTGCCACTGCTTTTCGGATACTAACTTCTCTTCACATACTTGTCCTGTCTATCCTTGATAAATAAATACAGGTTAGGGTAGAGTAAAAATTGAAATATGTAGCGCTTTGAAATTAATCTTATCCGTCATTATAACTTGCAATTAGAAAAAATAAATAAAATGTGTAATAAATGGAGTGAAATCAGCTTCTTTGTCAGTTTTTTAATTTAAATATTAAATATTACAACGTTTTGTCTCTAATTTGAGACTTCGCCAGGTACTTTTTATGCTGATTAGTAGAAATTTAGAATAGATCACATTAGGTAATATGTTTGAAATGAGGGTATGTGGCAATCGCCAATTTATTTCGTCACTGGATAAAGAATTTCCCATATTGAAGTGATTCAGTTTAAGTAAATATCGAGGTACCAGATAGACGGACATCGGAATCCCGAACGTGACAGATCGGCCGTTTGGCGACTTAAAAATCTGGTACCTGAGTCTAGTTTATTGACCCCGGGAATTTTGAAGGACGCGTCCCTTTCCAGAAATTAGGGAGGAAAACCGCGGGCCATGCTGATTTTTATTGGAGGCTGAGGGTCATGTGATTCACCATGCATCTCATGGTGGTGTGAATTAACGAGATGACCTGCGAGGATGGATGGGAGAAATTTCGGCAGTCGGCCATGGACATTTGAAGAAGGAAGAAGTCTGGAGGGTGATCCACGTCGCGGCAGGCGGACATGAACATTTGAAGGAGGAAGAAGTTTGACAGTCGTGAAATATAAGTTTATTCAGACGGGAATGAAACTTGGAAGTAGAAAGGAGGAGATGAGATGAGAGATAGAGTGTGGAGTTTGGCGATGAACATCAGAAATTAAGAAGAAGTAGCTTGAGAGTGAGAGAAGTTTGCAATCTAATCCGGGGGGCAAACTTAAAAGAAGATAGACGACAGGGAGGAGAAGGTACCCCGTCTACGTAACCCGCGCAACAGAATTCCTTGGAAGAATACTGGGTACTGATGGCAGAAAATTTTTTACTGGAAAGAGTCGCCTGACGAACGCGGAAGCGGCCTGAATTACGTAAAGGAGGAGGAAACCGCCGTTTCACAAAGGAAAAACAGATGCGTGTCTATGCTACTGTCTAAAATGTGTCATGACTGTCGTTCCTCTGCAAAAATCCCCACAAAATTTTCCTTATGAGATTGAGTATAAGCTGAACTAGTCGTAGTAAATTTTTAAATTGTACCCTTAGTTTTGTAATTGTTTTCTTTTATTTTCTGTTAATAAATTTAATTTGTTTTTTATTTAATGTATCCAACCAATCGTTGTCGCAAAATACGCCAGTTAGGTGTTATTTATTCTAAGTCAACGACTAGTTACTTTTCAGAGGGGTCTGAATTTTAATCTCCTAGGAACACGACCGAATCCCCTAGATCTGTTTCACCATCTAGGGAACCCGTCCATCTAGTGCTATGTCACAAGTTAATTTCCGCAAGCTACCTAAATTGCAGTGCTCTCGAATAAACGTTGAAACTTTCACTGTAGTACTTACAAAGACCAGTGACTTATACTGTTATTAGTTTTAATTAAAATATATCCGTTTCTACTCACGGTAAATCTATTTCACCCCACATCTTAGTATCAGAGCCAACTTACCAGACTCACAATGAAATGGCTCTTGTAGTTAGCAGAAACTTGCTGCCCTTATCAACTATTGTGGAATAGTTTTTGCAATTTACTGTACTTCTGATTCAGATATTAAAAAGATGTAAATGTTGGACTTAATGATAAAGGATATTTCAATTAAAAGGTAACAGTTTTTGAGTGTTCCTTAAATATTTACTAGCAGCTCGTTTTCCTGAACTTACAAGTTTGCATAGCTAAAATCTCATTTAGTTTTCACCTTCCAATTAGCTCTGGTATTCACATACGCCTTAGACAAATTAAAAAGTGTAATATCCCTCAGAAGTAATCAGGAAACAGAAGGCAGAATCATGTTACAAAATAAAAGTAAAAATCATTATTTCCTACGACAATACAAAATGATGGTATACCTATATTTTTGTGATAAATTATTACTGCTGAAAATCAGATGGATGGATAGAACCCCAAACGAGGAAGTTATAAACAGAATAGGGGAAAAGTGAACAATATGGAGGACGTTGAAAAAGAGTAGGGATAGATTAATAGGCCACGTTTTAAGAGACGAGGGACTTGTGGGGTAAGAACAGAAGAGGGAAACCAAGGATGGAATACGCTAAACAGATTAGGTAGGACGTGGTTTGTGCTAGTTATAAGTAAACGTAAAGACTTGTGCAAGATAGGTTAACATGGAGGGTTGCATCAGACCAGTCTTAGGACTGAATACCACAACAACATATTATTGCTATAAGTTCATCGCTTACACTAACCAACACAATTTAATTTTTCTGATTTTTTTGTGCAAATATTAGTTTTCCATAAGTTTCACCAACTCTTTGTTGCCGATTTCTTTTCCACGTAAGGCTTTCTTCAATAGGTTGTCCAAATGAACACCAAATAATGCCAAATATAGGCCATTTTTTCAATAGTTTCTTGGGCGAACTTAGAGTACCTACACTGCACTTTTTTTGCAGCACCTGAAGTTTTCACTGATAACTTTATGAACTTTTTTCTCTTCCTCAAACAGTAAACAGGTCTTCACGAATAATGTAGTAAATGAAAAATTCAAGCGAAGGAGTTAACACTTAAAGTAACCAGCCAGGACATTGCGCACAAGTCACTAAGGTTCATCCGTTTTGGAACTGTTCTAGGTTGTTATAAAAATTTCCACGATTCATACAACTTTCAAGGCGTTATAAAATCATACAAGAAACGATTGCATGCGGTTTTTCACCTTCAGAAAGTAAGAAAAGGATCTCAGAATAATAATGTGAAAACTCCAAGTGGGCAAGCCATCTTTTAATATAATATTTAGGTTATGAAAGAACGATTTCTATCCGTCTGGCGTTCTCAGCTCAATCCATTGTTACCAAACCTACAGTCATGAAACGCCTATTACAAAACGTTTTTTTCCTATTCTAATTTGCTAATTTAATTACTGAATATCCCTAGTAATAGAACAATGTTGTTCTGGTAGAAGTGTTTAATTTACAACAAAATTAATTATAGTATTTCTTTGTACTAAGGTTAATTTTTTAATACCTGTTCCTAGTACCGTCTTTTTATGTTAAGTTTCGCTAACATTGACACATCAAACCCTGGAATAACAATCTTAACTGAATCGTTTGCACAATGTAATTTGTGTTTATTGACTAAACCTGTTACCCCATTTGAGTACTAATGGATGAAACTTCCAACTCTTAGCTTGTCGTTCAGAAAAGACCACTTATATCCCGTTAAACATTTCCTTGAGTTCAACCGTGACCGTCATTAGCATATTGACGACACATTTTAACAATATTCATTTTTAGTAGACAATCAATATTTATGAAAATATGTTTTAATTTATTTCATACTAAACCGATTATCCATTTACTTAGTTCAGACAACGGCAATTGTGGGAAAAAGTTTTGGGTATTAGTATGATTTTGCTTTTCTCGCGGTCATATTTACAGAAAATAATACATTATTAATTGAATATTTTTACCCCCCCTTTTTCAATTCCCTTCCTATGCTATTAAAGGGGAGTTGCCTGTTTCAGAATCACCCTCATGTAGCCTGTTACCCAAAAAAAAACCACAGCTCGGGGGTCCTAGTTAACCCTTGGCTACCTTGCTCTACCTTCCGCATCCCCCCTTTTCGATTCCCTTCCTATGCTATTAAAGGGGAGTTGCCTGTTTCAGAATCACCCTCATGTAACCTGTTAACCCAAAAAATAAAATAAAATTTCTCCTTCTTTAGAAGTTGCTTCATCGGCACTCGCTGGAAACCATTTCAATTATAAAAATATTTAAAATTAATTATTGTTATCCTCTATTGTACATTTAAATTTTATTCGAAGCAAGAATTTCTTAAATTAGTATCATCAGCTTAATTTATTTCAATGCATATCTTTTGAGCGGTGTTATATTCAGAGAATATGAACGTTTGTTCTTATATGACGGTCTCTTTCGTTATTTGTGCTTTGCATAATGGCTACGGCAGGAGGTATTTTTTTGTCAGTTGTGAGAGTTCTGGTTATAAGATTTCTTTATCGTCGTGGAGACTCGATAAAAACTAAATTGGATTGGTCAGAAAATGTTATTTTATGTAAGAGCGTGGAAGAAAAACGGACGTTCCACCCGCTGAGAGGGCTTTTTGTATAATGTCACAAAATTGTGTGCGGGCCTGTTAACGTAACAAGAGCTAAGGATTTAGAGGTTAATTAGTTTTAAAATGAGTAAATATGAAAGGCTGGAAATGAGTTTTTAAATATAAACACGGGACGAATTCGCATGTTGGATATATTTACGTAAAATCCCAGAAGATCTAAAAGGACCCGTAATTGTAGCACACCGGATGTCGTTTAAAGAATCCAACAAGAAAATGAAAATATCACCAAACAGGAAAATAGCGTGAGGAGTATATACAATTATGATGAAAACATACAATTAAACACAATACGAGGAAACTTACTAGGAAAAGAAAACAGTAATTCTTTTCAAATATGTAGAGAAAAATTACAGCACAATATGTAACAGAGCTATTCGATTGACGCAAATCTTCTAAATTTATGCTGGGAAAATAAGAAAAGTCCGCGCAGGATAAGCATTTAAGAAAACATACCGAAAAATTAGTACAATATCAAATGACACAATGAAGTATAATATGAAAAATCAGTTAATTTGAAATGAACGAAACAAGTGCACAATAATTAAATATAAAGGATTATTTAAAACACAAATGAACGTAAGCAATTACCGCAGACAACATAAATAAATGTTCAAAAAATCTGACAATAATAAATATGAAGAAAAAAGTGACTAGGAAAACAATCTGAATTTTAAAACGCGAATTAAATGACTATAATAACAGAATATCAATGCATATCACCTTTAATTCACAAATAGGGTACCATAGGTGTACTACAGTAAATTCCCCGACACTTTATTAATACAGAAGGAAATTTTCGATTCAGTAATAAATATAATGTATAGAATCCATCCTAAATATGAACCCTTTTCCTATAGATTCATTATTAATAACCACACTATGGAAAAAACTAGAAAAAAAAGCTGAAGATTGTTAAGAACTGAGTGCTTGAAAATAAATTGGAATTTAGCAATATAAAATTTAAACTATGTTACGCAGTGGCAATCTCTGGTCCGTCACAATATCACAGGATTCGAATCCCTGTATTGGCATGGATGTCTGTGAACATCATGGCCACGAAAACTGTAGGAGAATCAATAACCTCACCACTTACATCTCCCAATAATCCGGGATGTGTCATGGAATATGAGAGTCGGCAATCGTGTCGGTAGGTCACGGCCCTGAACAAACCTGGGACGTCAAAAAGGAAGAATATTCATTTAAACCTAGCATTAAATATAGTTTAAATAAGGCCAAAAACAGACAAAATTAGTGAAACATAACAAACTATAATTTAAAATGAACTACATTACATACTACATGAGCATTAAATACTTAGTCTACTGCCGGTAATTAAGTGTAAGTAGTGGTTCCCATCCTACACCCATGTAAGATGTCTAATCTCTAAGTCATTTTGCAGACTTTCTATATTATCTCACATTTTATTTTTTAATATATTTGCCAGAAAAAGTCGCACCTGAGAATTAATGTCAGACGGTAACTCATTTACGTTAACTTCGAACAATAACATACCAATTACCGAACCTTATGAGACTCCCGATTTATCAACTGAGGAAAACACAGAAAATATTTTGAATACATTAACATGTTAAAAATAGACATATTTCTAAATATACACAAATTTGTTGATGTAAGATACATATTTGACCAATTTTATCCCATTACATAATTACATAAAAAATTTACTGGTACCCGCCGATTATTCAGTAAAATTAAAATAAATTAAATTTATATTAAATATTTCTATTGAACTTCAGTATAAAGTTTTACATAATCAATTAAAAAATGAATATCCAGGTATGTAAATTGATTTAGTACTATAAAAGAGTATAATTACAAACTTCATGCGGACCTCCAGGACCAGGAACAATTTTTAGCTTTGTTTATTTCTAGATTATTCCGTTCATCATACCACGTTTGTCTTTCAATCATTATTAAAATATAGCGCAAATCGTTTCTTTGTTTCCTATTTACCAACCATTCATACCCTAATATATCAACTCACAAAGAATATAGGTGGATATTAATTAAGTGGGATTTTTGATATAATTATAATACGATTTTGTAAAGTATAAGACAATAATTTACTTGATCTCAAAATATTTTTACAATAATAATTAAAATTTTTATTGAGATATTTTTGCCGGCACTTCTTTCGTCAATAAAAACTGTGACGTTTCGGGAATAGTATACCCCTTAAACCTATTTTTCTTTCCTCATGATTTGTATATTTACTTAACTAATTGATTGCAAGTAAAACCACGATTTGGAACACTGAGAGGATAGAAATTTTGTTTACATGACTATTCATGACGCTGTTATGACGTCATCAACGATTTGTTTCTCATAAAATTGAACCGGACATATTTAAAGTTATAGTAATTCAGAATTTAAAGTAGAGTTAATACAGTATTGGTGTACAGTGGTGCCATATGGTACATAACGCCGGAAGAACATATTCTTCTTTAAGTAAAACATGTCAGTAATGATTAAAGTATTCTGATGTAATAACATACTAGAGGGTTATTCAATAAGGACGGGTCGATGTTGAATTGGAATAAAACAAGCTTTGTGTAAGGTAACGAAATTCTTTTCTATTTGAAAGGACATACATAAGCCGTTTAAATAAAATAATTCCGTTAAAACTTCACACACAGCTTGTTTGAAAACCTCTGTTCATAGTATAATATGGCTTGGTTATTAGTTAAGGTTGGTAAATCTATGCATCAAATTTTATACCAAACGTAATTAAAATAATATGTAGCGATTATTCTCACGTGTAATCGTAAAGATCATATGGATATTGGCTCATGAAGTATTTACCTTTTACGAGAATTTCTTCCGAAACTTTTAAAGTTAACTACTACTTGAAACTTGTGCGCTTAATAAGATGAGATGGCCAATTACTCGTAAAATGCCTAACAAGCGTACTTCTGAAACTCTGGAAACCTTTCCAGGTGAAGAAAACGCCATATAATGTTAAATATAAGGAATAGAACAAAGTTTCGAAGACTATTGTGTGAGCGTGCTTCAAAGAATATATTAAAGTAAGTTATAATCAAAGCCTTAGTGAAAATATTAAGGCATTTAAAACAGTAATTATAAGTAAAAGAATAAAAACTTGTGAGAGTAATTAAAAATTGTTTTTCGTTTTATTTCTAAACCTCACAAATAAATTGTCGGTTCCTTTAACCGGAGCCACGTTTGCAGAAAGTTGTAATGTTGTGAGGAAAACATTTTAAAATAATTATAGACCAGATTTAGTGGTAGTAATTTTGAATTAATAGCTCACAGATGCGCTTTGGTGTTTTTTAACGAAACGCGGAGCCGCACCATTTACGAAAATTGCTTTAAAAACAAATACACTAGCCAAATTTGTCAGAAATATATTTTGAAACATAGAGCACATTTATGAAATAAAAAATTGGCAATACGTACCGTTCCATTTTGGAAACTCTTCAAGTTGAAATGAAAACATTTTAAAAGTAAGAGTATAATTTATTCCTTCAATATCACTATGTAATTAACATTTTGTGGAGAAATTACGAAACGTGTGCACACACTGTAGCAGATTTTTTTAATCTTCCAAAGCTTTATAAACTTTTATTATTGTTTTATTAAAATATATTTCTGCCGCTCTGTTGTGGTGTAGTGGTCAGCGTCACAGCCTCGCATCACAGAGGACCCGGGTTGGAATTCTGGTAATGGTGAGGATATTGTGGGAAACCAGTAAAATTTAAAATAAAATACTTTTCTCTTTTGTAGTAGCTAATAAACGTAGTAGTTGAATTGACTCTAAATAAATATTAACACTTGTAACAAATTTGGCTAGGTTATGGTTCAATGAAGTCGTATAAATATAACTATTAAAATTAAGGAACAGAATCAAATAGTTGAAGGGTTACTTTAGTCTCCAAGATATGAATTAATTGAACCAGTTATTTTTTTGTGATCTGTCTTTATAGAATGGTGTACAGCTTTGGGACAAATGAAAACTTAAGTAAGCTTTATTTCATAGGCGTGTATTTGTATTAGACTATCTGTCGATGTCAGTAGCTCATAAAACGTCCATATGAGTGAGAAACGGCTTTGTAGAATTAAAGCAAAAACAAAACCGGTAGTCAGATAATCGTAAATACCACTAAAATCATTTTTATGTGAACTTTTAATAAGGTGGCCATTAAATTAAGGAATTTTCTTGTATTTCGGAGGTTCATTCTTATCTCAAGTATAAAAAATGGCGTCGAGGTGTTCATAGAAAACGTTATGTGGAGGAAGGCGATCTACAGTACTTGTCGTCTAGCGATATAAAATGATTGTAACGGACAAACACATCTGATCGGGTTTTGGCACGGAACGGAATGAAAGGAACGGGAGACAGCAGTGAGCCGGGGGCCATAAATCCGAGACACCGCGTCGCAGTTTCGCACTTTCCCAATATTTGAGAGAATTTGGTGACGTCGGGTGGTGTATTTCCCAATTATCACCATAAATGTTAATTGGTGGATATCCATCCCAGCCACCTTGGTGATATAAACTAAAGAAGTGGGGAGGAAGTTTTAAAAAGGCTGGCGGAGACATTTTTGAGAGAGATTGGTGGTGGAGATTTTACAGATTGGAGATTATTCGAGAGCGGTGAGAGGAGATATGTTTGGCAGATTTTTGGAGGAGACGTCATTAGCTGTGCACCTAGGAGAATGGGGAATATAACTCCACTTTTCATCCTTAGGGAAAATGATTGCTATTTAATATTCACTGTTTAGGGCTTTCAAATAAAGTGTATTCATCAATTTCTGCAGTTTAATCCAATCATTTATCCTTCATATCAGGTAAACTTCGTTACAATATCCGCCGCCTGATTTCCATAGACGACACACTTTCTCACCAAAGATTATATATATCCTTCCTTCCTTGTCAATGGGCAAAGATGTTTATATTATTTTTCTTTTTAGTCATACTACAGTACCTTATGGTTCGTCATAATTGTAAACACAACTGGATTTCTGTTTGACATAGAAACAGTCGTTTGCCTAGTTAAATCTTCTCTCCTTGCATCCACCCTTCTATTTTTATTCAAGAAGTTTGCCATTAATGAAATAAAATTGTATCATTGTGTCACTTTTTAAACTCGTCATCTTATTAACACTTCCTATGAATATATTATTTTTATATGTATGCAAGTTGAATGTCTGGGGTAAACGCAAACACTATTCATGTCTTCTAAAAGCTAACTCTCTTCTTTTGGTACACAATTATTTACTTCCACTTGTTTTAAGCTTTTTCTTCGACATATATGAATTTTGGTGGTAGGTGTGCCTGAGTGTGTGTGTGTGTGTGTGTGCATGGCTTGTGTTGACAGGAATATCGGAGATGCCATCTATCATGCCACGTCACTTGCTAGTGATTGAGGGCTGGCTGTCTGCTCCATTTAGCTGTGTTACTGATGTTCTTCTGTATTCTAAAATATTGAATTGTGAATCTAACAATTCTGTCAGATAAAGTCCACCCAGTATCACAAGTGCGAATAACAATAATAGTGTTTACAAACACATGCTGAATATTACTTATCATACACATTTAATTTAATAATCAGGTACCGTATTTGAAATTTATTTTTATAACTTGTGTAATTGGCCACATAAACGTACGGTATGATTACTTTCTTACCTTTGCATACTCAATATAGACTGAGCAGG
Organism: Eucriotettix oculatus; assembly: GCA_034510155.1. Taxonomy (NCBI): domain Eukaryota; kingdom Metazoa; phylum Arthropoda; class Insecta; order Orthoptera; family Tetrigidae; genus Eucriotettix; species Eucriotettix oculatus. The sequence goes on along the minus strand of CM067376.1, from coordinate 131,990,693 downwards.
CAGCATTGCCGTGTTTTTGGGCTAGGGGAATAGAGTATAATTTCTGTCATTTTTGTTAAGAGCAAAGCAACAACTGCTGTATTTGGACAATTTTTTCTACGCCGTAGTCGAGAAGAGGATTGCAATTGGATGATTTTGAGAAACACCTAGATAGACGCACATTATCACTGAATGGAAGTCAAATCGTGATTCAAGGCATCAATATGAAGTGATGACAAGGAAGAGTCTTGGATAACTTTCAAAAGAAAACTCTACCTGGGAATGTCTCCGAGTGCAATGTGTCGAAAAGTGTTAAATTTTAGAAAAGTTTTCTAAAACTCGCTCCATTCTAACGACTTTTTAATTTGAGCATGCAGTGTAGCTGAGATATGGAGCTCTTGAACCGTTTTCAAGAATAGGCTACTTGACTAATTATAGAAAATCGTCTTAGGTTGTTTATTTCGTCAATTTATGCTCACTATATCGTCTTTTTACCATTTACTGTCCTAATTCACCCAAAATTTTGCGATAAAGTTTAAATGAAAAAAATAGACCGCCAAATGCTGTCTTGACAAGGACGTGGAGTCGTGCCGTCACAAAATAGTACACAAGAAGACCGGCTTTGCCTAGTTCGTTGCGATTTCGAAGACATGACTTATAAATGATGTGAAGTACCGCAATGTACAAACACGTCAATAAGATCCCCATAAAAATACTTGTTAATGTTCCTAGAAATGGATAAATGAGAAAGTAGTAGATGCAACTCGGTCGTTGAAAGACGAATGGTATAAAGGGCACCACGTGTGTATTTTTCTGCGAAGATTACTTCAGTGGAAGTAAACAATATTTATTTTACTTTCAAATAATACAATATTATATATATTATACTATACAGCATGTTTTCAACGTTTTTTTTCCACAATAGTTCATTATGAAATAATGTATTGAGAACAGTGTCATCATTTTTATATTTAAAAAATTCATTTTTCTATTTTTCTTTTTCTAATTAATCAATAAACTCTGTGAGGAGAGAAGTGTTGCTGACAAAAGGTTGTGTTTTTCTTTTACATAACTCCCGCACAGTAATACACTATACACGAGACAATAAATTTTTCAGGTATCACTTAATTATTTTATTTCAGTTTTTATTATTTAAATGAAAATTATATATATTTTACTGTACTTACGTAGTACTTTTAGTATTTTAAATTACACGCAGAATGAAAGTTTGGGTTATTTCTGAAGAATAATACAATCATAATTGCGTCAACTTCTGTTGTCTGCTTTCACGATATTTCTCTCCATTTCATAAAAGTGAGAATTTTTGTGCTTTAATAAAACCAAATTCACTCTAATAACACCTGAAATGGCGAGAAATAGCAACTTAACTGACACTTTACACACTAACGCTTAGAACTTAACCATACTACACAGCCGAGTACCAACTTGCAGCCAATCATGTAGTGTTTCCTACCACGTAGCCGAGCACCAAGAAAACTGCATTTTATGTATTTATTACAAATAATTAAGATTTTTTTGGGGGGAAAATAAATAAAAATATGGATTCAGCCTTATTAAATCTTCAAGAATGACAGTAAATTTTGGCATATTTTGAATACATACATCTAAATATTATTTAATTCGAAGAATTTATTACCAAATTGTATCAACTAATTTAGTTCGCAAGAAAAAGTAACATTATATTTATTTATCGCCAGTAACTTTTAGTAAAGAACATGTAGCCGACCTCCTGTGGTGTAATGGCTAGCGTTGCTGCCTCACAACTCAGGGGTCCCGGGTTCGAATCCAGGCATGGGCTTGGATATTTGTGTCGTCATGGTCGCGAGGACCGAGATTAAGGCTGTTGGGGAATTGATACACTGACCACTCAAGAGGGCTGTTGAGCCATTGGAAGTAGAAGAAGAAGAAATAACATTTAATCCAAATTACGCAATGTTACAATCATTGGTTGAAAATGTTACTACCTAGCTTTGTAAAAGGAGACTCATACAGTTTCTACGAATTATGAGATATTCCAAGTCAGACCGTCCATGTAAATAGAAAATGAAAACAGTTCACAGGAGAATTTAGGCATAGCAATTGGTCAATGTAACCATTTGTAGTGTTAGTATCTGCCAAAATCCTCCCGACACCTCGAGCACTGAGTAATAGGTAAGCTTACTCTCACGCCCTTCGCCACTCGTCAAAGTCCATCGGAACAAATGCTCCACCGGCGTCGGGAAACTGTAATTCATGACAACGTTTCTTCATGTGTCATACGCACACATCGCCAACTCAACGGCGTCTACTAGATTATCGTCGCGCTGGTGAGGTCCCACTCGCACTGAATTACTTTTAAATTCTATCGTTATAAAAACAAGATTGTCATCAAAACAATACCGGATACTGATCTGAGTCCGGTTGAAGACTCACTCTAACGATATTCTTATCACTGTCTCAAATCAGGTGTCTTATCACCTAAAAAGATCCCCAAAGAATTCAGGGAATAAACGCTTGAACCAATGACATGGAGAGTACATGTTACGCTTAGGAGCCCTGAAGAATTACCGATACTTATATCAACATTCGGGTTTCGACACAAATACTTTCACAATTAGATACTTTTTCTTACGACTTTTCCGAGTACCGATACCTTTTTACAACAGTTTTGAGTATCGAAACTCATGAGGTTTTCGTTTCCTTTGTTTCAGGTTCACAGTCATTTGTTGTTGTTATTACTCCATTTCTTGGAGTACATATTTCCACAAACATCTCGTGTGCTTTTTTTCTCCATGGCTCTACAGCCCATTGAGGGCCTGGGCCTACCGAGTCGACTGCGGACTGTCATCTTGCATCATCTCGTGTCCTTGCTATACAAATTTTAGTAAAATTTTACTTTAATTTGCATGTGCTTCAAAATAAAGCTGAACGATAGGCAATAACCACAACAAAAGTTCCTGTTCCTTATTGCCTTTGATATTTGATCAAACGCTCATTTAATAGAAATCATTATTCGTTTGGCCATGTAGAACAATCACAGTTTCTGGAACTCTCCTGTGAAGTGTTTTCATTTTCTATTCATGTGGACAGTCTCACTTAGAATATTTGTTTCTTTTCAGAAACTAAACGAGTCTCCTTCAGGAGAATTTCTCAGTCTTACTTCAAAAATAATATTGCAATAAATGAAATATGTTACAATTTTTTTATTTAAATATAGAAAGAAGATGGTTCAAACCTTACAAAGTTAGCAATTCAACATATTTACTGCTTGACTCCCTCAGCCGAAAATATTATTGAATGTCCATGAGAAGAATTTAGTGTCGTGGACCATCTACAGCATCGGTTACAGCCGAAATGGTGTAGTAACGAGTGCTTTCGGCAGTTAAATTTTAACAATTGAGAAGAATATTAAAAAGTTAAACTACTATAACAAAAGAGTATCGCAAATTTGGCTCAAATTATTCGCGTCATTTTTAACAATGATTTCTTGAGGGTTGCACCTGTTATACAACATTTCATAATTTTACCTTATATACTCAACGAACAATATAAACTAATTAACGGCGTAGATGTTGTTTTTAATTCAATAAATAATTTAAATGTCGTTTAAAATATTAATGACAAAATTAACTTTCTCGAAAGATATGTTTTCTACAAAATTAATTGTTTAGATTGTAATGCATTTATATCGGATAAACTGAAAGAGCATTAAAAACATAAAAACAACATAAAATTAGACATTAAAAAGTACACAGTTGTGTCCCAACATATACTTATTAATAATCACAAATTCGATTGTCAAAATGTGGAAATTTTAGACAGAGAAAATAATTACTTCTCGAGAAGTATGAGTGAAATGTATATCAGGTGCAACCCTCATGCAATCAGTTAAAAATGGCACGAATAATTTGAACAAAATTTACGATAATCTTTTGTTATAGTAGTTTAACTTTTTAATATTCTTCTCAGTTGTTAAAATTTAACTGGCGAAAGGTCTCATTGTTACCCCATAATTTCGGGCGTAACCGTCGCTTGAGATGGTCCATGCGCGACACTAAATTTTTCATATGTGGGAGTCTAGGAGTAAATATGATTAATTGCTAAATTTGTAAGTTTTTAACCATGTTTTTAATATATAAATTAAAAACTTGTATCATAAAACCCATATTTAATTTCTTGTTATATTATGTTTGTAGTACGCTGAGGAAATCTCAAAAAGGAGACGAAACGTAGTTTTTGAATTAATAGTGATACATTTATATGCTGACTTATTGGCTGTCTTTTTATTTATCATAAATTATTTAGTTAATCTCTTAGAAGGGCACTACTACGTCATCTAAGGATGGACACAAAAACAACAGTTATTCTATTCGTTACCTAATACAGCTTCTTAAAATTCCACACACTCAATTTTCAGTCCGCCAATACTAACTTTAACCAGGGATTTCACTAAATATTGATGGCCACTTTGGAACAGACAGCCGACCGGAGATTACACTCCATGCTTCCACAGTTCCTTTATTCTCTCCCTAATTTATTGAAATTTTCACTCTCTTTGGTACTTCGATAATCGTCTTTTCAATAGGTTTTGGGTTATCTTCGTTGTTCGTGAACCTACCTTGTCCAAGAGTTGCATAAACTTTATGATGGTTAGCTTTTCCAGCTTTCTGCTGGCTATTGTACGCAACAATCCAAGTGTTATTGTGCATTTTCTATTGTAGAAATAAATTAATTTTCTGGTTTTTATATGTTAGAGATATAAGTAGTTGCTGTTCAATCCTATCGAAATTGTATCCAAGTTAATATTTTTAAGTTTTCATACAAATTTTTTCTCAATTATTTATTTACTATAGTTATAAAAATATAGTGGTCATTTTATTTTTTAATATTGAAATAAATGTAAACTGTAACCGTTTATTAAGTAGAAGAAAATTTCTAAAATCTAACATGATAAATTTTTAGTTGCTATATTATTTATATACATTAATCTTTAAAATTATTTAATTTATTAATTTCATTAAGTAAACCTCTAATTTATCTCCAATTATTTTCTATGCTTGTGAACTTTTTTTCCAAATGAGGGAAGTAATCTATTATTTTTTTTTGGAAAGCGTGTGCGTCAAACGTCGTATACGTTCTTTCATAAATCAAATTTAATCGATATAATGTAATTTTTGTGCCTTGTATGCTACGTCCTATTATTACCTCAATAATTAGAATTTATTGTCTATTATCTGATTAAGGATGTTATTAATGAGCACGGTGGCATGATCATGAGCCAAATTTACTCAATAGCCTATTGAAGCTTGGCTGTGTATCACAGTAGTACATCCAACTTCTGCGTGGGGAAGAAAAACTAATTGGGTAATGTCCGATTAGAATGATTAACGTGATTTATTTCACAAGAAAGTGTAAATCTAGTGGTTTTGTTTCGTTCTACATTTCGAAATACAATAAAACATTTTGCACCAGACCAGTATTTGTTTACGCCAGTGGAAGGAAGCTGTTATGCTGAATTATTATTTATGATAAATTCTTTTTAATCTGAAAAGTTACGACTGTGATAATTCACTCTTGTTTTCATATAGCCTGGTCTATTTATGGAGCATAATACCTGTTCTGATGGCACGAAAGAGATTTTTGAGAATAAGAAACAAGTGTCAGAAAGAAAAAGACTTATACAAAATAATATTATTGATGCTTTAAATTCTATGGTAGAAAGGCTAGAAGAGATAAAAAGACGCGTTAAGCTATAAAATAGTGACCCACACACGAATTGGAAGCAGTGTCCAAATTGCCTTAACAGAATCCTTCCAATAAAATATAAATCCATTTAATATCAAATTCTTTGTACTCGAAATTTAAATCCCGCAACTTGTTGACGGGTTTCTGATAAACGTTTCCATTCAAAAATATGTGTTGCTAAATTATAAAAATAAAACAGACAAATGCTCTGATATGGCAGATTATCTAAATTCTTATAAAAATATTGAATACAACTTTCAAAACTATTTTCTTCGGGTCTCTCTCAGACAGCTTCCCGGAAGACCTCGAAGCCTTTAAGTAGAGCAGGCGGAAAATATTTCATCTTCATGTTCTGTTATTTTGATCTATACTGTTTTCTCGTCGTATTTACTGTGTTGTTTCTCCTCTGTGGCCATCACACGGACCACAATTCAACTACATTTACATATTCCAGCCTTTAAGGTCAATCTTCCTTCTAACTTCTGTGGGTTTTCGCAATGAAAATTTCGTAACACTTAACAAAACCCCAGTACATATACCTCCCAAAATAGGTGAAGGTGTCTCGGCATGTGAGAACTTTGATTAAAAAAAAAGAGAGTACGAGGCATTTTGACAATCAGATGAGCCCCGCAGTCACTCTGGGGTGAAGCGCCTGCGAGAAAACTCCCGCAGGCTCGTTCCGCCAAGTTTATACTTTTTGGGTTAACAGGCTACATGAGGGTGATCCTGAAACAGGCAACTCCCCTTTAATAGCATAGGAAGGGAATTGAAAAGGGGGGATGCGGAAGGTAGAGCAAGGTAGCCAAGGGTTAACTAGGGCCCCCGGGCTATGGTTTAAGGATCCTACCTGGTGTTTCACCTAAAGAGATGCAGGGAAAACCCTAGAAAACCTGCATCAGGTAGGTCGGGCATTGGGTACTATTCTCACGCCCTTCCGAATGACGGGAGACGAGTTTGCTGTGGGGACGCAGCATTCCCTTCTCCGTGTCTCCATCAGTTTCAGGAGGCAGTTGGCCGACTGATCTTAAACTAAATATAATTGACTGTGAGCAGTTCAACTTGTCGCTTTTATATGGCGCAGAGTGTGCGCCGCATTCGAGAGATGAAATTTTTTGTATATTTTCATAAGACATAAAATATCTTCTTACTTAAATAAAACGTTCATTTAATTGACAAGTTACTTCTCGCTAAACAGACCTATATACGAAATTAATTATTTATATGTAAAAAGAGCTCAAATTTAGTACGTGCGCAAGTATGTTCCTCATTCATATCCAAACGCGTGGAGCAATTTCAACCAAATTTTGCACACACACGTCCTTTGTGACTCAAAAATCAGCACTGTCGGGGTAAAACATAGCTATCATCCATTTGGGGTGGAGGTGGAAGGGGGCGTTAAGTTTTAAATATGCAAAGTGGGCCGATATTCCCGTCTACTAAGTACTTTTCGGGGTCAATTACTTTTACAGTGTTTCCCGGGACACTATTTGTATCCATCCTACCCTAATGACATATAGAACATGACATATTATGTCCTTACATAGTGTGCAGCGGCGACGACGTTCGTGAAAAACGAAAAGTATTATTACTTAAGTAAAATGTTTGTAACATTTGAGCATTAATATCAAGAGAACCGCCGGGTAATCTGCTAATCTATACCAATAAAAAAATTGAAGTGTCTGTATGTCTGTCCGTATGTTTGTGTCGAATAAGTTCCGAAATGGCTCAACGGATTTCAATGAAAATTTCAGGGAATGAAACAGGAATTTTAACTTAAAGTTTCATGTAGGTTTCATTTCCATATCTTTCAGAGTTCAGAATATATTAATGTAAGTATTAATAAATCCATTAAATAACCCCCCCTCCCCCGACAGGCGGCGTGAAAACGAGCTAAAAATCCTATTAGGCGTTTCTATACCATTCATCTCAATTACAAAGCTATTATATGCGTAATTTTGACTGCTGCATGAGAGAGAGAGCATTATCACGCTATCTTTTTTGTGGGGGGAGGGGTTAACAGGCTACATGAGAGTGGTCCTGAAACAGGCAACTCCCCTTTAATAGCATAGGAAGGGAATTGAAAAGGGGGGATGCGAAAGGTAGAGCAAGGTAGCCAAGGGTTAACTAGGGCCCTTCCGAATGACGAGTTTGTTGTGGGGTCGCAGCATTCCCTTCTCCGAGTCTTCACGAGTTTCATGAGGCAGTTGACCCGACTGATCAATGGGATCAGCGGACAACTCTTGCCTTATGCCCAAGGTCTTCGACCCCAGTACATATACCTCCTAAAATAGGTGAAGGTGACTCGGCATGTGAGAACTTTGAAAAAACCCAGAGAGAGTACGAGACATTCCCAACATAATAAGGTCAGCCCCGCAGTCACTCTGGGGTGAAGCGCCTGAGAGAAAACTCCCGCAGGCACTGTGTCCTTAACTCTATCTATGGTTGCAAACGTGTGAAAGCGAGACATGTTCAATCCCAAGTGCGAGATATAAGGTTTTCCGTGAAGGGATCATAAATAAATGCTACCGTACTTTCGTTTTTAGGGCAAAATAGAAAGAGCAATTTTCGCTCGAAGTCGCGGCCATAGCTAGTGCATAATAAAATTTGCCTTATCTCCAATTACTCACTACAGGTAATGAAACGAAATGAGCAAACAAATATTGAAAGCTGAGTAAATTTCACACCTGCATGGAATTGTTTTCATAACAAGTTTATAAAAACAATGAGAGTAGAAGGTTTCTGATCAGCCACTCTATAGTCCAGACGTTACCTCAATCCAGTTCCATGCTTCGCCAAGTCGGTTGAAAACGTTTTGGAATATATGACGCAGTCTAATCAATAAGAGGATTTTAAAGTTCGTAAACGTAGATTACCATGGATAAACGCTAACGTGAGGATCAAAATAAGCCTCCCTTACGTTAGAAGGAAATTACATTGATATTAAGTTTAGGACAGCTAATTAGCTTTATTAAAATATATTGCAATAAAAAATTACGGGAAACATAAATTAATTAAAAGTCCTGTCCTCAGAAATTGTATTATGATGTCACTGCACGGAGCATAATTATTTATAGGTTAAATTAAACAACCAACAATTTGTTTTTATGCAAGTAAAATTTAGAGATAAAAGAAAAAAATGAGGTCGAAACTAATACCGAGAAAGGTTTCCTTTTTACATTCTGGCTGACAAGCGTCAGTCTTAACACTAGAGTTACAGGTTATTGAATATTCGAGCCGCCACGATGAAACGGAAGTTTTGCTTGATACCGCATTCGTCTGCTTCTTTACTTTGTTTCTGCGACGCGGCGATGGTGTGTACCTTCATTGTTCTAATTTCTCTGAGTGCTTTTCGCATCTTGCAAATATGCTGAAAACAACATCGTCTAGATGCTTTTCCACATACCCGGCCTCGAGAAAACTTGTTCCGCGGTGGGGAGCAAACTAAACTACTAGTCACATCGCCTGTGTTTCTTTACAAAAACTTTCCTGTAACTAACCCTCAAAACTCTCGGTTTACCAAACACGTTTTTATAATATATATTCCTGCTCAATATTAAGCGTAATTTTTATTTTCTATTTTTTTTCTACATAATCATGTGTGGAATGCAAAAAACAAGAGTACAACCTGAGTTTTCGTTCTGTTTTCTTCAACGTAGGTTCACTGTTAACTGGTTCTTATTAAGATAAAACAGGTTTCATTTATTTGAGTGTTCAATTGCGTTATTTATAGCACATTGGGACAGGAACTTATACTGGCTTTTGTTAAACCATGTTTTATTTATACAACGCACTCTTTCAGAGAGGGACAAGGAAGAAGACAAATAGGATTAAGTGAAGTGAGAAGACATCATAAAAGGGGAGTAATTCGATTATAAACCCAGCGACTAAGTCAGTAATAAATGGGTGAAAGCTAGTGAACTGGAAAAGAGACAGTAAAAGGATAAGTCAACAAAGTAGACGAGACTATCAGAGCAGAGTTTCACAGGGCAAGCACATATCGAGCTACTCAAAGTTCAACCATGACTGCACGAACGTTTTAGACAAAGATAAACTTTAAATGTATTTATTTAAAAATTTCACGTGGAAATAAGGAATACTAGTATGTATCTGATAAATTCATTACAGAATAAATACATAAATAAATTTTTCAAACATACAAAGAGTTTAATAATTGTAAATTCAATTAATACAACTATAACAATATATCGTTACGATTCGTTCAACTTAAGGGACTGAGCCCATGAAAAGTAGTTGAAAATTGAGTATAAAACTTAAAGAATTATATATTTGTTTTTCTTATACTAAAAATTATCCACTATCTTCGACTGACACTGAAATGTTTCATTCCAGTTTTACGTTTAGGTTATTCAACGTCATTGACAATATTTTTTGCCATATTATCGTTTTCCACTTTTTCAACTAATGTTCGTCTAATTTAATTAGGGACGATGTGTAGTGAATCATTGCTTCCAACTGTATTAATTACATTATGAATCATTAAAAATTTTCTGACTCCTTGGTAATTTTATTTAGTTAGGAACTAGAAATTCTTAAAAATATGTCTCTGCCGAAAATGATATGTTAGTAAATTTGAAAATATAAAACGTCCATGTTAATGCAGACAGTTCATGCAACATTTATTGCTTTTGTCAGGTGATTTAAAAGGGAATGAGTCGCAAGAACGATTTTTGACTCCGTCGCCTGGTTTTGGCGGTATACCGATTTGCTATTATGAATCCCCTGACAATAACAATAAAGACTCATAAACGTGAATTAGCCATTTTGAAATATAACTTTATAAATACGTGCTAAATTACAATTTTTTCGAATATTAATGTCAGGTATTCAATATTATTAGAGTACATTTTGGAACATAATATTACATATTAAGGTCAGACATTCTTCTTAGTGCGGGTATATAAGGGACGGACACCTCTCTCAGTGGTTCGAGAACCGACTACGGTTGGCTCAGACGGTAGAGCACTCGCCCGGAAAGCGGGAGATCCCGGTTTGGTCGTGAAATTTTTATTCTGACTTTATAAGATTGTCACGTGTTCACCCGAGGTTATAGGTCCCCAGGGAGCCACGAACAAGAAACGGTTGGGATCCTTTACCATGATTTCGGTAAGGAGAGTCTGGCCTTGACTTTGCTATAGAAGTTGTTATGGAAAATAAAAGGAAAGTGAGGTATAACGCTTATCTCATATGATTATAAAGTTGAAAGGAAAATTTAGTATAGTTTTGTTTTATGGATGGATTCGCCTGAGTCTTATCAGGAAAGATTCTAGAGGCCACAGTATTTTACCGGTTAAAACACAGATATGTTGTTTTAGATATGTGTACAAACACAGTCAATATTACACACTGTAAGAAGTGGGAAAGGAATAAAAGAATAACAAGGTGAAATCAACAAGGAAGCGAACCGGATCCTTATGCCAAGCTGTACGTGATCAAGGAAAGCTGGAGTGGGAGGCTATTTAAAAGGTTTACGAGAAAGGCAGCTGACACAAACGCATTCCTTCGCTGTTTCTACATTGCTACCAGGGTGAACGGCCTGAAATGCAGACTTATCGAAGAATGCGTCAAGTAATATAGGCGAATGACCTGCGCAATAACGACACTTTGTTACAACATTCTTATTTCTTCCTCCTCTTGATTACCTTATAAATTACAAATTAAGGACGAAGCTAAGAGATGCTCGTTCATAATTTTCAACAGTGTGAAATATATTACCGATTTCAATTCCAAACGAAATGTTGATGACTTTGTTACTTTATAAATAATTAAGTGACTGCAAACGTTGAAGCACCCAACAAAACAACAGCCGTAAATGTTGTATCTACAGATAGATAAATTTTCAGTGTTTCTGCATGATCTGTTCTCATTAACTACACTTTCTCTATTGGTAGCAAAATTGGCTAACAGAAAGAAATTAGGAGACTGCAGTACAACATTTCATCCACCTGCACCAAGCATATGCCAACATTAGATAAAACGCACGTAGCTTATATTTGCAAGTTATATTTTCTACTAATAACAAACATCAGCTAAAATAACAAATTACTTCGATAACCAACACAATTATACAGGCTTTATTAAGCCTCCATCTGGTCCAGACCGTGAAAGCCTCTTTTACGAATTTTGTTCTAGTTTCGTCCATCCGGTTCTGTCACAGTTAACGAAAATATTTTATACAGACGTTTATATACACGCCCAAAATCATTAATTCCACAATGAAAATTAAATCATCTGATGGGTTTGCTTCTTAAAATAATTACACTACCTACCGAATTTCAAACACACATTACACAAATTATGCATCCACTTGATAATACAATATAATCTGTTACTATTATAACTTTCCCAAATTGTGAGCTCGAGTTGACATACTCCTCTAAAACGTCTTAGTTAAGGTAGTGAATAAGCCACAACGTAAAAAACTCACATTGACAACGCGTGCTGCAATATTAGTTTAGTTAAAATGTAAACGGCTATAGGAAAAATCTAAAGAAAATATATAATAACTATTTAAGAATTTAACAATAAGTGATCTGGTTTCCGGAGTGATGCAGAATTTCTTATTCACTCGGTTCAGTCATAAAACGCGACGTTTTGACGACTGAGATTACGACATAGTTGCCTCGAAACGTCGTTTTATCGCACTGCACCGAGTGGAAACGGAACTATTTCTGCAATTTAACAATAATTCACAATTTGATTAATTTTGTTTGGGTACTAACTCTTGCGTGCCTAGGTGCATAATTTAATTAATAGTTATAAAACCGGCTATATATTATAGATTTCAATTTTTGACTAGAGATAATTTAATATCTCCCACAATAAATAAACTGATTTTTTAATAAACTATTTTGAATAATTAACAATTTAAATGCTGACATTGTATTTTTCAACCGAGCCAATATTTAATTTACAGTTATATATACAGGATGTAAAAAATGTCGAATATCTGGAGAGGTGGAAGCAACCATCAAAATAAGTAAACAAGGGCCAATAGACAAGGGTAGAGAACGCATTTTCTTGACATCTTCCAACAAAATAAGAAATAAGCTAACAAGGAATTATCGATAATGAGCCCCATTTAATCTTCTTGGAGGGTGCGTGGCCCCTATTAATTTATCAGCAAGAGCCCCTGTCCATAAGTTGACGGAGAAATTATGTTGATGCCTCCTTTCTGCAACTTCGTAGGGTGTAGCACAGTAGGAACCCTCCCTAATTTTTTTAGAATTTTTGAATTGTGTAAAGGTTCAGCGAGAACATTCTGGCTCGGCGACAGGCAGGTAAGAAGTGGTTTTTTTCTCCGCCAAGGTGACGGACGGGAGTCGTGCTGGACGAAGGACACCTCAGGATTGGTGAATCTCCCACACATGGGATAGCACTTTCCCTTTGAGAAGGGGAATTTACGAGTTTAGCTGGGAGGCGAGAAGACGAAAAATTATTAAGTTGTTCAAGACGTTGAGAAGGTGAGGAGGCAGAAGGGGAGAGTTGGAAAGGTGGAGAAAGCTGGAGTGTGGAACGGACTTTGAAAGGAAGAAACAGGAAACTGGAGAGTGTAACAAGAATTAACAGTAGATAAGAATTGTTGCTGTTTAGTGAGAAGTAAGTGAATACATAGAAGGCCAGTGTGAAGAAGCAGGAAAACTGGGGTTTCCTCAATCACCGGCAATACCAGGTTCATCACACTATCCGCCGACTGAGGGCAAACTTACAATTCAACCGGAAGGAAGAAGACAGTCGAAAGCTGAGAGTGATCCAACACGAGGAAGTTTTGGTCACCGAGTACCTGCATCCAGAGACGACGGAAGATGAAACAGGTTTGTCAAGAAAGAACGAAAATTTCTGCTGCACGTGGTTACCCCAATAATTAATAAACCTCATGATATTTTAAAATCGTCCACTTTAATTAATTTATTTCTTTGTAATATCGTGTAGGACCCTCTTAAAGTAACTGTTTTTTATAATTAAAAGTATTATATTATATCTTAACGCGCAACTAATTTTATTAAAAGCCTTGAAGAAAAATCCCTGATCATTTACAAGGGATTTTCATTATCCCACAGAACCTGGATGTGGGAGTTCATAATACCATCTTTTGTGAACCTTTCCACTTTGGTAAGTAAAATCTTTGACGATAACAGTGGATATTGAGCACACTTCTGCAAGAGCCATTGACAGACCTGCATTTGGCTATGGTGGTCCTTCTGGCCTATGCTCTTGGACGCGCTGAAGATGATATGAATATAGCAATTGTTCATGTAGTACCACTTGCACAAGACTGCTGCCAACCGCCACACACTGGATCCAGGTCTTTCGCCCAGTTAATATATCACACGCTCATTCATCTGAGATGTGTGCACTGTCCGAGGCCTTCCACTGTTAACCATATGTGGTGCCATAGAACCAGTATCCTTAAGATATATGCACAACTTCTATGGACAAGTAATTATACAAATCTCAGATCGTATATATTTCTGAACTAATATTTACTGTACTTTTTTACCTGTTTTGACGGTTACTACTACCTCTAAAATTATTTGACAGTTTATTTTACCACCCTATGTATATATAAACTTCGGCAGGTATTTCCGGTGCAGATTAAACATTTTTAAGTCTGGATATAATTTAATTCTCGATGCATTGATATATAATAAAGAAATTTCAAGAAAAAGCGACTGATGTATCTTAAGTGGTTCCAGAAAGCAACGAAAAGTCGTGTGAATATTTATTTATATTAATAATTTTTATTTTATTATTATTCACTTATGCTTAATTTGTCTAGTTTATTAATTTAAAATTCAATCAAGTCAAATAAATATTGCAATTGGAATAGTTTTATGTTAACAACGATTTTATCAGAAACACTGTATTCATTTTCGTCTCTAAGAAAAGAAAGGTTATTAAATTTAAATTAAAAATTTCGGCAGCTGTATGGGAATAAACAATTAACTTTCAGAAATTATCTCCCCAGAATTCGAATTATTTTCTGATATTTAAATAAACATATTTTATTACAACTTTTGAGTTTTTATATCCGCGCGTGGGGTGGTTGAAGAAAGTTGCTGCACGTCCTATAAATTTTTATTTTGTAATAAATTCTACTTTTTATTTTATTAAAATATATTTCTGACAAATTTGGCAGGATTATTATTTTATTATTCATTGCAGTCAGATTATTGTAACTGTTGATACATTTAAGATATTCACAACGTTCAGGTTTAATATGTTATTGGAAATTTATTCATATATCAAAAGTTGCCGCTGTTAAATATCTTCAGTAAGGCATGAAAATTTAATATGAGTTTCTTTTTGTTGCAACTTACAAGAAATGTAAGGTGTTAATGTGGAGGCAAGAAGATGGAAAATTCAAGCTATGACACGTGACTTGCAGGTTGAGCGTTTCATGCTCAGAAGAAATAATAAATCTTCTACACAGACTAAGTTGATTAAAGCAGCAAGATTTTAGTAAAAGGCAATAAGAAGTACGATTATAGATTCTGTAAAGTGTTAATAATGAATGGAAGTGCTCCAGGAATTAATATATATTCATATACTCTTCTTTAAGAAACACGTTTACGTACGTTCAAGTAAGTCTTGCCGTGTAATAAGTGAGCATCGCTTTTCTCCCCTGTCTGTTGAAGCTTGCATGACCACAAATTTTCTGTTGGATTAAGGGCAGCAGAGTATGCAGATAAGCACAAAGTGTCTTGCGTCATTACCGGGTAACAGGGCAGCGAAGAGACCAAAGTATTCCCCAGATGGCAATGTAAACACTGCTGGTCATCCGCCGCAGCATCGTTATCAGTTCTCCTGGTCCAGCACTGCTCCGTAATACTCTTCTCACGAAAGGATTAGGCTCGTATCTTGTCCCTCGTGGTTTGAGGACCGTATCATACCAGAACCAAGCTCCTCTGTGCAAACTGTTCGACCTTGCTATAGCTGTGTAGGCTCAATGCTCGTTAGCCTTCCTACGTATAACCCTCTGCAGGGTTATCTATGAACGGTCATACAGTCATCAGAAATTAAGGTTAATAGGTTTCAGCCATCTGTCGGAGTTTCGCCTTCCCAAGCGCTAGGTTTCATCACGACGAAACCTAATACAAATTAGCAATATCGGTAGGATTATGAGATAATGTTACTGCATGATAAGCAACATTATTTAAAATGTGTTTTATTAAATAGTGATAACTAAGACACTTTTTAATTATATTAACGCGATTATATATGATTAATTATACACAGAAAATTCACTTTTACTAACGATATACTTAAAAATTTACATTTGCGCCTAACTTAGCCTTTTTCATCTGTAAAACGAAAATAATGTGACCACCATTCAAAACCTTTCCTGTTGATATACAGCCTACCAATAAACATACTATAAAAATTATTTTAAATCCATGATAAATAATAATTTATGTGTACGTCCTATTAATAATCCACCAGAAATAAATAAAAAGCTCATGAACTAAATCCAAATACAAACATAATAAAACAGTCTGAATTACAAAACTATCGAAATTTAACTTAACTAAACCTAATACAGAAAGTATAAAACAAAATTAGTGTAAAAAAGTTAAATTAGAATGTTATACAAAAAAATAAAGAAATGATATCACTTACAGATAAGAAAAGACTTAGTATATTAAAAAATTTCAAACATTATTCGAAAGGGCACATCGAGAATGCAGGCACGATTTAAAAACTATCCTTAATATATGTATGAGTATTTTCATCCCCCATTTCAAATACCACTGCTATGCGATTAAAGGGGAGTTACATGTTTCTAGATTACTTTCATGTAAATAAGAGCCATAGCGCCATATCTCAAAAGGATACCTGTGGTAGCTAAACGTAACTCTCGCAGGTATTTATCGCCAGTGGAATTATCGGGCATACCTTAAGGAATGACTCGTAGTTTTTCTGATTTTAAAGGTTCTCACATGCCGAAGAATCTCTCCTTCTTTTAAGAGATGTATGTTTCGCGGTCACAGAGTTTAGGCATACGGTAAAGTCTGTCCGCTGATCCTAATGGGTCAGTCGACCAGCTGCCTCAAAAAGTCGTCGAAGCATGGAAAAATGAATGCTCTTACTCCACAGCAAACTACTCTTCCGTTATTCGAAAGGACGTGAGACAAATACTAAATCCCGGCGTCCCTGACGCAGGTTTTCTAGGCTTTGCTCTGCATCCCTGTCAGAATAATACCGAGTAGGTTCCTTAAAATAAAGCCCAAGGTAACCCTTGGCTGCCTTCATCTCCCTTCTGCTTCCCATTTTTCAATTCCCTTCCTACGCTACTAAAATGGAGTTCCCAGTTACGAATCACCTTCTTGTAGGCTGATACCAAAAAAATTAAATAAAACCCTGATCCAAAAACACAAATATACATTTTGAAAAGTCATTGTCATACATTTTAAAAAGTAGTTGTCATTGCTCGAATAGAAATTGAATAATCGTCAATTTTAATAATGTGGGTCAAAGTATATAAACAGAGATGATATCTTGGCTGGTTTAATGAACTACAAATCACGTGATAAACTTTATAATATATGCAAACATAGTTTTCTGACTATAAGTTTACAATAAATAAAAAGACACCTGATAAGTCGGCATATAATTTTTTATTACTATTAGTATAAATGTGAGGTTTCGTCTACCTTTCGAGACTTCATCATGTATAAAATTCAGCAATTCACGCTTGCTAAATTTTATGATACTGAAGTCTGGAAACGGAGACGGAACGTCGTAATTATATTAATTATATAGTAATAAAATTATATTCTGACTTATTGGCCGTAATTTTTTTACAACATATAGCTTGTTAAGGCCATTAATAATAAGTATGTAAAGTAAATTTGAGAAATAAATATTTCCAAGATTCTTTCTTAAGTATTTATAAAACAGAATGAATATTTTCCCAGTACATTAGATGATTTAAGAGTCCAATTGTTTCTTCCCGGGTTATGTTTCGAGTGATAGTAGTCAGTTGCCAACAAAATATAACTCCGGTATATACCCAAGAAATAACTGTTCTTTTATGACAAGAAGGAAATTTCAATTGTTTTAATTCTGCTTTCTGGTACCGACTATGAGGATAAATTATAAATTGTACTATTGTATATATTCTTTGTTTTCTTATTCTTTTGCTATAAATTATATTTATTAATTACCTTCGCAATCGGCTGGAGAGTTCAAGCCGGCAACCAATTTAGTGAGTTGAAACCAATCTGCCTTCCTGTGTTAATTGAAGGTTCTGTCTCACACGTTCGTGTAAATCGACAGTCGTAAAGTGCGTTTCCAACATTCACCAAAAAAAGTCCACTGGGTCCTGTTTCTGCCAGAGCCTCCGAAATTAAATGTCGCAAATTTTAAATCGAGTCTTGTCCGACGAGTTTGTAGCATTGTGAAATGTGGTTCTCGATTTCAGCGCAAAACTTTACATTCCAACCTGATTATTTCCTGGTTTCAGGATGTAAAATAAACTTTAGATACAAGAATCACCGAAGTCGTTAGTCAAGCAACAAAACAGTTTTACAACGCTATCATACAAAATATGAGAAATCTAATGAAGACTGTTACATGCAGCGAAATGTAACATGGAGAGAGCTTCATTTCACCACAAAATATCCTAACGCAATTGTTTAATCCATTATTTATGCAAATAAATATGTACGAATAATTTAAAACAACTTCAAAATTATCTATTTCAATACCAATTAATAATTTCAAACGATTACGTTAAATAATATGTATATAGGTCAAATATGAATGTTTTGTGTCAGAAAGATCGACATTTATCTCCCTTTAAAGTTTTGAAAGACAAGAGGACAGATTTTTTAAAGTTTTTATTGTAATACCAAAGAGAATATTGGAATATCAATAAATTCGCGGACAGTGAATAGTGAGTGAAAATAGAATGAAATAATTTCTGTGTTAAGACTTAATCACGTGTTGGATGGAAATAGTTAAATGGAGAAGTATACGAGGGTGGCGGGAACGAGATTGAAAGATCTAGAATGGGTGTGGTTGTTGTGAAAAATGAAATGATAGACAAGTAGTATTAATGATGATTATTTATGTTGAAAAGAGAAATAACTACAAATAAAACAATGCATATAATTCAATGAAAATACAACAAAATTCCTAATAGAACTATGGCAGTTACCAAATATAACACAATCTCAATTAGTCTTTACCTTACTTCCAAGTCAATTAGAACTACTCAGGAACCATCTGAAATAGATTTTTACTTTTCTGTCACGCAAAGTCGTCCACTAATAAAGCAATTCGTTTGTCAAAATCCAGTCTCATTTCAACTAAAATTATCTAATTGTTATTGTCGACGTCAGTTAGTAATTGAAATCCTGTATTGTTTTAATATCCATGTTCCTGGTTTTACAGTTTGGCATTCCCTTTCGTCAATCTTTCTGAACACTAACAATAGAATCGGTTCTTCGTAGATCGCATCATAAAGCATTGCATTTAATTGATACCATTAGTAAAGATTTATAATCAGCCTTATTCAAATAAATTTCTCAGGGACGCTTGGCAGAAATTAAATTTCTTTGACAAACGGCTTAATTCCTGCTTCTAAGCGGTTTCACTAAATTCCGTAAGGTTAATGGAAAGCTTCATAAAATCATGCAACTTGAAGCACTGTTTAAAAGATATTCTAAGAGGAAGTTACTAGAAGTATACCTGACGTATATATGGCGGGTTCTTGGTTGAAAAACAAGACTGTTTTAAATTAAGGAACTTATTCAGCTTAAGTTTGAAGGTGCAACATTGTTTGTTTGACAGTCATCAGCAGAGAACGCTCTCTGGGACTTTGTAAACATAGTAAAATCTGGTCAACTTTATGTGACTTTGAAAGGTCTTAGTCCATCCAATATCATAGTGGAGCTATATTATACTCTGGGTAATCAGCAACTTCGTTGACAACACTAAAATAGCGGTTGGCAGAGTTTCAATAAAGCCGTACGAAACTCAGAAAAAGTGGTGTTGGATTCTCATCGAATGAAAGTGCGTGAGAAAACATGTAAGGTTAGTTTCGATACGTCGCATATTAAAAAAATAATTGGTACTGAGAAACTATGCGCAAGATGGATGCCGCGTTTCCCTGCAATGAAACAAACGCAGTGTCTTGAAGATGTTTCAATCGCGTGTTTTTCGATGTTTCACGGCAATAAAGCCGTGCTTTGGCGTCGATTCATAACTTCAGATGAAACATGGATCCGTCACTACCTCCAGAGCTATCAAAACAATTGACAGAAAGGGGAGATTGGGCTCCAAACACACAAGACAGTTCCATATTCTAGTAAGGTTTTGGCGTGTGAATCAGTTTCTATGATTTATCTTCCAAAACGAAGAAGTAATCAACGGAAAGTGTTATGCGTACTTCAGGCAGCATTCCAGTGGTAAATTCTAGAAAGAAAAGGGCTGTATTTGGTGAAAGACGAAGCGTTTTTTCTTCACGACAAAGCACCAGTTCTCATATACATTATCGCGATGTTAATGTTAATGGGTATTTTGAGGATCTGGATGGTTCTCACTTTAAACTGGCTATCGAAGCTATTAAACATTGCTGGGAAAAGTGTATCGAGCTGAATGAGGACCACGATACGAAATAAAGATATTTCTTTCAAAATTTTTTGTTTACTTCGTTTGGTCGAGTATCTCTGAGGTAATCCTTGAAATTAATTTTATCCACATGATAAGTTTTTGCGGTTTTTACTGTTCTCTTAGCAACAAAAAAAAATGGTAAAAGGACTGCAGGAAGATTTTAAATAATGAGTTCACAAATAGGAAAATGTATCTCAACAATCAGAGTAAAGTGCTGCCGGAACACGAACCAGTAGCATATTCTTTCGAAGTTGTAGTAGCACTATACATATATACATAAGAATACAGAATCAACGGAAACAAATGTACTACATACGAGTGAATAACGTAATTTACTTCATTGAGACGCAGTACTACCTGCTTTATTGTTCCTGAGTAGATTTGCATAACAATGTATCCGTCACTTTGTAGCAGAGAAGCTGTGGGTCCTTTGATGGCCCTGCAGGCCGATTAACATTATAAAGGTCTAAAGTAGGAATGTAGCCACATATGTAGTAAGAATAAGTACTTTTGAAAGATTAAACGCTATAAATCATAAAATTTGGTGAACTTTAGAAACGAATAAAATATATCCGTTAAGATTTCCGAAATCGAATTGTCGCCCATAAAAATTCTTTGAAAATATTTTCTAGGACATCAATTTATATAGTTCATCTGTATTGTGTGTTTATATGCTAAAATGGTTTGGAAAAAAAAGCAGATGTAATAAAACTTGCTTACATATATTTTCACAAACCCTACAAGCCTCGTGTAATTGGACATCATTTCCGCATCAACATTGTCGCGGTCAACATACGTATTCCATCAGAACGTTATTTACTCCGTTCCAATATTTACCTAACAATGATAGAGGAAATTCATTTCCGAGCGTGTTTGGTAAGGGAAGTGTTACGCCAAGTCTGCATGGCCAAGATTTGTTGCCCAGTTAAATAATCACTGTCAGTTTATAATTGATCCAATTTGTCTGGTGTCAGAAGCTACAGACTCTGTAATTATCTAACTCTTCGGAATGAACTGGGTTAAAGAGAATTACAGACTATTATATTTGATGATTGGCAATCGGCAGTTTAAAACCAATTACTGAAATTCTATTTTCGGTTTACGAATCTTCCTTTTAATTTTATTGCCAGCGCTAGATACTTAACGGGTTGTATTGATTTGTAATTTTTTCTCTTAGTCAGTTGTAGAATACCTTTCAAGATTTCCTCCACTAAAGAATATCCTCATCCCCCGTCATTCGGAAGGGCATGAGAATACTACCCAATGCCCGACCTACCGGATGCAGGTTTTCTAGGGTTTTCCCTGCATCTCTTTAGGTGAAACACCGGGTAGGATCCTTAAACCATAGCCCGGAAGCCCTAGTTAACACTTGGCTACCTTGCTCTACCTTCCGCATCCCCCCTTTTCAATTCCTTTCCTATGCTATTAAAGTGGAGTTGCCTGTTTCAGGATCACCCTCATGTAGCCTGATAACCCAAAAGAAAAATAATATCCGAAGAATACCCCGGAAATTTTTCATATAAATACGCTTGTATGACTTTGGCAAGGAATATTCTCCTCGAAACATCCGTGTGTGCCCAATATATTGAATCAAACAAAAGGGTTCTGACCATTGAACTTTGAATTAAATTCGTCTGAAATTGTCTCTACAAGAGATGATGTTAAATTTATTATATGCAACCAGAGAATAACTATTACCAACTTCTCAATGCTGAAAACGTGTAATTTTTAAGGGATATTGTTATCGAGAAAGTGATAATGATGAGAGATCTCGCCTAGTAAACATAAACCGCCCTCATAACCCCTAATCATAGACATTAACCTCCACTGGAATAGACAATGGACGACAGCAGATATTAGTGCACATCATTACCAACAGCACAATGAGAGTTGTCTACTGTTTCAATTGGAGCATTCGGACAACTGGGGAAGAGTTTGCTACATCTACACTGTAATCCCCTTCTTCTGTCATCGGAAGAACGTGGGACAAGTACCCAAAGCCCAACCTCCCTGATTCAGGATTCTCTATGGTTTACCTCGTTCCCATATGGGCCAATGTTGGGTATTGTGCCTAAGCTATATAGACTTAGAACCGATTTAACCCTTTGTTACCTTGTTCCCGCTTCCGAATCTCCTCTTTCTATCTCCTTATACAGAATTAAAGAGGTGAAACAACGTGAATAAATCTCGGGTAGCCGTATTAGTGAAATAAAAATCTTCCAGGGATAAGAAACCAGGAGGAAAGTATCTTCTTTTTTTGTGCTTCTTTTTCCATTGTTGCAGTCCACTTCCTGCCACTAACTCAAATCAATGTATGGAGTTTGTAATGTTACAAAGATTCGATGACATAAGTACTGTGAACGCGGCCTGATGCAGGTTTCTATGGAGGTTTTTCAGCATTACTTATGGTAAATCGCTTTCTTCATTAATCAATATTTCACGCGCTTCTTTCACTTTAACTGTAATAGTTTTTGTTTTTTTGTTCCCATTAAACATCTTACCCACTATTTCTGTTACGTTCATCACGCCAATCAAAAGCAAGAGATGGGGAATTTCGAAAGAAAGTACAAGAATTATGGCTGAAATGGACAGATGAAGCAGACAGTAGCGGAGTAAGTGATTTTTATGGATTACAAGCTCTAGTATGCAGAAGTATGATAGAGGGAGGAGAATGTTTTGTACGTTTAAGAACGAGAAAGCTGGAAGATAGATTTTCTTGCACATTTTATGTTGATAGCCCTTTATCTTTTAATGAAAAATTATTTCAGGCTATTAATCATCCACTAGAGCTTTTGTTTTTTGTTATACTGGTGTTTTGCATTTTTTGGCAGGTTACTAAAACTTGTCTTCAAATTGTTATAGTTGCGAATGTAAAATCGAGATTCCCACTTCGTCCCTTATTGCTCCGAGTTTACGTAATTGATTTAGTTTTCGACATTAATTCTCAGGTGCGACTACTTTATGATGATTGCATAATGTATCCAACAATAAAATTTATTTAAAACGAATTTCTGGAAGAAAATTTAGGTAAAATAAGAGATTGGCCATTGGATAATAAAATTTTTTAAAAATGTAACAAGTGATATGATAAAATAATACTTTTCTTAAGGTACCTTCATTATAAATTCAGTGATAAAGACATAGTGCTAGAAGGTACTCTGGTATATGTCTGAGTAGCAATACGGTCTGAGAACATCAAATCCCAATAACATACCAGAAAAGGGTGAAGTCCATAGATATTATTTGCGAATTTAAAAGTGGAAAAACTCTAAAAGCCGCAAACTTCTATACAAACATCTAGTGGGTTCTCTGTTAGAGTATGGCAGCTATTTTGGGATATGTTCACAAAATATCAGTTCAAGGAGTCAAATCGGGATAGACAAAATTTGTAAAGCGATGTCCTAGTCAAGGGGACTGAGATACATCAACAATTGGATGCCGACATCCTGTGGTCTAGTGGCTAGCGTCGCTGCAGGGAACACAGAGGTCCCGGGTTGGACGTTTGTGTTATCTGAGAAATCATACTATGATACCCTTACATGGATATAAGTTCCACTAATCGCGCACAGTCGCTAATAACCTTGCAGTCGGTGCAAATATAAACAACAATTGGATTGGGAAATGTTAGAAAATCGACGACAAAATTTACGTTTCGAGGCTCTATTTAAAGTTTATGCAGGCCTTTTTTAAACTAAACTGTAAGATATTGGAATAATTCACCTGCAGAAGTTTACGAAACCTTTCCGTGTAACTGAACATTGAAATTTTCCAAGGTTGAACACGAATTAAAACGTTTAGTGAAGTGAAAGTGTAGTGCAGCAACAAACTAGAATGGATGATATTTTCATTTATATATATATTGGTTAACAGGCTACATGAGGGTGATCCTGAAACAGGCAAATCCCCTTTAATAGCATAGGAAGGAAATTGAAAAGGTAGAGCAAGGTAGCCAAGGGTTAACTAGGGCGTCCGGGCTATGGTTTAAGGATCCTACCCGGTGTTTCACCTAAAGGGATGCCGGGAAAACCCTAGAAAACCTGCATCAGGTAGGTCGGGCATTGGGTACTATTCTCACGCCCTTCCGAATGACGGGAGACGAGTTTGCTGTGGGGACGCAGCATTCCCTTCTCCGTGTCTCCACCAATTTCAGGAGGCAATTGGCCGACTGATCCAATGGGATCAGCGGACAACTCTAGCCATATGCCCAAGGTCTTTGACCCCAGTACATATACCTCCTAAAATAGGTGAAGGTGTCTCGGCATATGAGAACTTTGATAAAAAATACCCAGAGAGAGTGCGAGGCATTCCCGACATGATCAGGTAAGCCCCGCAGTCACTCTGGGCTGAAGCGTCTGCGAGAAAACTCCCGCAGCGCCCAATCAATATACTTCTTTTGCAGAAGGTAGAGTTATAACTGAAACCGAACATAACTCGATTGCAAGATAAATAAATTCATTCAAAACGTAGTTGTAGTTTAACAGACACATGCTTCTAAAATATGATTTTATGAATTTTGCCTGTCTTGAATATAAAGTAGTCCCTTCTAATCAGCAATATCAGGAACTGAGGCACAGGAAACCGCATAATGGAAACCTTTTTATTTAAATTCCACAGCCTTTATCAAATTTGTTCCTCCACAAAATCGTTGCTAAAATTCCAGATCATTTCTGACCTTCTCTTCCACGATCCCTGATGTCTCTTTCCCCCTCTCTGTTGACTGTCAGCCCACCAACTAGTGCCATCACATTTATGAGCAGTGTTCTTATTATGTGTGGAGGGTCAAGCGCTACATGAATAAATTACATGAACATCCCCACAAAGTCTAGTAACAAAAAACACGCCCTTGACCAGTTTAATTTTTTAATATGATTATATACAGTAACAAAATGGCCTGAATCTAAACAGACAACATATAATACTTTTCTGAAAAACACAACGTTTTCTCTTCCAATAAGTAAATCTTATCAAATGCATGATACGAAAGTAATTGACGGTCAATTACTTTCATATCAAGCACTTGATAAGATCTACCAATTGGTAGGGGAAAAGTTGTGTGTTTTAGATAGTATTATATGGTGTCTGTTTAGATTCATGTCATTTTATTTCATACTTTAAAAAATTATAGATCAGACGTAAATTATTGTATCTATATACAGTAACTTTAAAAGGTAACTGCATGCTTTGCTCATTGGGATTGACTGGATCATCCATGTGAATATATGTTGGTACCCACAGTTTATCTTTCCATATTTTACGCCCAGAGAACGATTTATGAAGCTAACAGAACCCTAGCTGCCAGTCGTCAGTTTTACAACGAATTCTGCTCTAATGTGGTAACGTTTTCATTTTCCGTAATACGGGCGCTGAATCACAAAATTTTTCGCCATCCTTTGTACCCTTTCCTACAAAGTAATTCGATTTCTTTTGAAAGGACACTACCAGATTGCGCTCTGCTACTTCGAAAAATTATTTTCTCCCTTCACACTAGACTTTTGAATATTTAATGCCCATGAAAGTATATGTAAAGAGGGACTGAGACTGCTTTGGGACGTGATTATTATCTATTAACATAAATTAACAGACTATTCGCGTGTATGCTAAACTATTTTATTGCTAATACGAATATATTCGGTGGTAAATAGAAAGCAAAGTCAGAAACAAGCAAACCCGTCTGTAAACGGACCATTTGCTAAGAAAACCAAAATTAAATAGTATATTTTTAAAACATGACCTTTGATAATTATCGATGGACATTCGCTGTTGATGTAAAAGCGAAATCGAATTTTTATTGCAAATTCTCAGAGTATTGCTGTAACATCATTTTGTTGTACAACATTTTGCGTTAAATACTTAAGGTGGTGCAGAGTGCATCTGATAAACTGTTTACGGCACACATTTCCATTTCAATAAATGTAAGAAAATTGTTCTTCTTCTGTACACTTTGAGCAATAATTAACTGATGTCTATTGGTGTACTAACAGAAGAAATATTTTCTTACCTGTAATTTTAAAGGCTTATGTTCTATGAAAAATGAACAATCTTTCTTTATATTAGTGTTTTCCCATTGACCTTTTCATATCCACGTTCCCATTCCTTTAATATAAATTTGGAACGTATTAACACGAATATTATTGTTTGACTTGTGATAATGATAAAAACAGATTCCGTCACACGATACGGAAGCGTTTCAGTAATATATGCAATGAACCTGCTTTTTTCGCATTCTAACTTTATTAAACCTTATTATACATTCTTTATGACTTATCTGGCCAATTATTATTATACAGGTTTGGCTTAAAGCTAATTTACACTGAATTTGAAACTATATAGGTATGTACAGTGTACCTCTTGGGTTCCTACATGTTCATCTTGAACATTCTTCAATGGAACATGAACGGCTTCTATCCAAGGCGCCATAAACGTTAAGTGCTCCAGGCAAATTACCTTCCAGATATCATCTGCATACAAGAAACTAATTTTTTTAATAACTCCTCGTTTGCTGTAAATAGTTAGCAACGTTACTTCAAAAAAAGTGAAAATAATTTACAGAGTGATCAGCTTATTAAAACAACTAATTGTTATGATGTAATATAACATGCTCAATTTTCTCATTTTGGAACCCTTAAATCCGTTTGGTCGCTAATGACGTCGTAGCTAATGCGACATTAAAATTAAATTTTAAAAAAATACCCCGCAGTGCAGTATCAGGTGTGGTGAGGTCCGAACTTCTTGCAGGCCAAGGAGATTGTTCTGACCCATGTTCAATCCAGAGATTTGGAAAACTTTCGTCCTTTTGAAAGGAGGAGGTGTCGTCAATTCTGAAAGTAAACATGCTTCGATCAGTTCCAAATTAGCGTGTTGATTGACAGAGCCATCGAAGAAATAGAGACCAGGTAGGTTTCGCCGTCATCCCTGCCCAAACATAACATGAGGCGCATTACTCTGAATTTCTTCAAAAGAACGAGGATTTTCTTTCATCCAGAAAATGACATTTCGCGTACGAGAGCTGTGATAAAACACAAACTCGTCAGAAAACATGATATTTTTGTCCTTTGCGCTCGCAAAACGTTCAAGCAGTAACTGACGAATGGACACGTCGACCCAGATCAGTATAAACAAATCATTAACATTGGTTGGACGAAAACATTTCATTTTTAAATATTTCTTTATGGGGTCTCGCATTGTTGGAATTCCGAACTCTGCAGAACGTTTGTGTAATGATTTCACCGGGGAACGTTGTATTGCTGCCTCCACATCGGAACAGGTTTCGACTCGAGTGTTCGGTCGCCCACTGCATTGCACATCAAGAACACTTCCCTTGGCAAAAAGTATTTTTCTCCCACTGCACGGCATGACAGTAGTGCTTTACCAAAAACCACCATAACTCAGTGTGTTCCATACAACGGTGTGGCGTGAGCTACGGAAAGGTCTACAATTCCGACCATTTACAGCCTTTCATATCGTACAGGTATTAAAACCTTACAAACCGTAACGTGGAGCTTTCTCTGAGAATTTGTAAGATATGATGAATATATATGGCTTTGCTAGCAGACATGAAACCACATTTTACGTTTCTGCGCCATTATTTAGGATTTTGGAGCAAAAAAGTCATGGAACATCGGGTTAACGTTTCTTGGGATATTTCCTCTTGTTTTTGGTCCCTTATTTCGTGAAAAAATATTTCACGAGTGCATTTCTCCAGATATGGTATCATAAAGGCTCCAGGGTATCTGCAGAATAGAACAAAGACCCTACACACCCCGAGGAACGGCATTAGTTAACCGCACCCATTGCTCCTTTCCGGACTAGCGTGCTCTGATTCACCTTTTAGGGAGTTGTTTCAATTGCCATAAAATGGCCCTTGAAACTTTCCGGTCCATTCCAGCGAAGCAGAATGAGCTCCCAAGCTATATCTACGTCCTTCTAAAACAGCATAGGCAATACTAGCGGATTATTATGGCTAGGCGGTTTCATCATCGGATAACTAAAAGTTGGGAAAAATAGCACCCCACCGGAGGCGGGATGGGACCATTCGGCGCGGCCGATTCGGCGCAGCCACTTCGGCGCGGCCCATTCGGCGCAGCCTTTTCGGCGCGAGCCGTTTCGGCGCAAGCCAGTTCGGCGCGAAACTCGCATAACATTATTAGACGTAAAGCAGCCGTTTCGGCGCGAAACTCACTTAACATTACAAGACATATAATTTCATATTTAGCAAAATTTTTAAATATATTCCTAAATACTTAATCAGTTGCAATATCTGAGAGTTGTAAAACATTAATAGTAAAACAAGCTATAAGTATGAATTCCACAAATATGGACTAAGCGTCGTAGGTTAATTTAATTAAATATTAAGCTACGTTTTTATGACAAATTATCTGGACTTTTCATTAATATTTGAAGATGCCAAATTATTTATTCATTTAACAATTTGTAACAATAACTCATGAGACTTTTGTGTTCAGAATAAAAATCGAAATATTTATCTTTCAATGAAACATTAATTTTATAAAAGTAGTGATTTAAATTTATTTAAATTACTTGTCTTTTAATAATAATAATAATAATAATAGCCGAATTGGTCTGATGTGATGCGTCTCACCCATGAGTCTAAAATAAATATTATATTTTACATCTGAAATTATAATATTTTTCTAATAAATCTTATGGTTGTTTCAATATGCATTCTTCCACAAAACTGAATAATTTTTCACATTGAATTTTATATTTTTCCAAGTCCCATAAATGCGGATATTAAATGTGGGCATAGTTTGGCCAATATAACTGTAATTACAATATAAACAGATACCGAAATTATTAATTTTATTTTTAATATTTTAACATAGCTTAAATTATTGCAAGATTTTAAGATAATTTGGATATCATAATTCATTAAATCATGTCATAAGTTTGTATTATTTCTTACTGCGTAATTTTACGGGTAAATTATTAATTTCATATTAATCTTAGTCGACCCAATTTTAATGTATTTGTAAGCGAAATGCAAAGGATAAATATTAAGAAGAACACAATATTTATTTTTCCCAGATTAAATTTATGATAGCGCTGACGTTATAATTTGACGTCCATATTTACTAAATTATAAAGCATAGTATCTTATGCAATAATGGCTGATATGACATGTAATTAAGAATTAATCCTGAGTAAGTAGATATTTTTATAGCAATTGGTAACTATCTTATTGACAGAAGCAATAACCAAAACATCAAGAAAATTGACAGAGTGATCTTTTTCAATTCAATTTTAAAGTTTCTTTCAGTGTTGTAATTATTAAAAGTATTATGTGGAATCTGAGGATGATACTAAAAAGTCATCATTCTTGAAATATCTCAGTGGTTTTAAATCTAAAGATGTAATACATAAGGCTTCCAAATCTCTCATAATTTGCGCGAATAACGACAAAGAAAAATTCCCAAGGTAGAATCAATGATTTCGTGATAGTAAATGTTCTTGAACGAAAAATAAGTGGAATTTATAATTACATTTATTAAGATAATAATTTTTGATAAAATAATTTTTGTCAATTTCCAAAAGTAGTTATCCCATCTATTTTTAAAGCTTGGGGTAAAAATTAAGTAAGAACTCTTCATCTAATGATAAGAAAACATGATCATTAGTGACGTTTAAATGGTCCAAAAACTTAAAAGACGTTTTGACTGTAAAATTATTTTCCTTATTAAGAGAATTATATAAAAATATAGAAATGTTATGAAGAGGGCTGCTAGTAGAAGAAACGATAATTCTGAAAGATAAATTATATGCTAGAGCATAGGCTCTGGCAATATTATCAGAAGTTAAAAACTAGGAGTTAAAAAGTGCTACTGTCCACAAGTCTTTTCAAGTTAATTTCTAATTGATCAATAATTAAAGTAATGGATTTAATTTTTATTGCAAGTTCTATGTATTTATTTGTCTGATAATAACGTTTCAACT
This sequence comes from Eucriotettix oculatus, assembly GCA_034510155.1. NCBI lineage: Eukaryota > Metazoa > Arthropoda > Insecta > Orthoptera > Tetrigidae > Eucriotettix > Eucriotettix oculatus. The sequence continues at coordinate 131,960,381 of CM067376.1, read as the reverse complement.
TTATAAAACTATTTAGTCAAATTCCTTTGGCAGATTCACTAAAGATAACATCAGGATTATTAGAAATGTACATTTTGGTGTTTTGCACAACTTATGATAATTTTCTATACAGAATTAACTCATTGTTAAAGTTTTCCATTGTAATTCTGGAACTAACAATACGCTTATGAGTTATTCTTTGTAAGTTTCATTTCAGCCTCGTTGCTTGTGCGACATGCACAACAAAAGTTTTATCCATTTCAATTTCTTTTTTCCGTTAATAATTTTTCAATTTATAACATTATTGTATTATACATATATATTGTAAATATTCAATTTTATTATAATCGTAAAAGATGAGGTTTTAAAATTTAGGAACGGAACGTCGTGAACGAACTACTGTTAATACTTTTTTCTGATATATAGGCTGTTTATCATTTTATTAATATTAATATAAGATGTGTATTTGTATAAAATAACTTATTTGAAACAAATGTCCACGATATTCTCGTTTATCGCCACGTAATGTCCCCGCGCCCAACCTTGCGCCGAACTGGCTAGCGCCGAAACGGCCGCGCCGAATAATTCTTGCGCCGAAGTGGCTGCGCCGAATCGGCCGCGCCGAACTGGCCGCGCCGAATCGTCCTAGACCCCACCGGAGGACCCGAAGAGTTTTCAGCCACCCCACCCAGTCCTCACCAGTCACCAGCCCCCGCAATTTCGACACCTTAGTCGCTCAAAATTATTCGACGACCACCTTCAGCTATTATCATTGACAGGAACACGAAGCCGTACTCCATGCTGAACCTTGGAGAGCTGCACGACCTCCCTTCCGCGTACCAGGAAAAATCTGTTTACCACCCTAGGGTGGCTTAACATGGACGCCACAAGTAGGTATACCATGGCCTTGAAGGAGCAGAGGTTCTAAACGCTTGTATCCTTCCTAGACCGAATCAGATCCCTGAGGACGTGCCCCATTGGTTCAATAGGTGTTATCCAAGAAGAAGTAACCAGACTTTCGTTAGGAGAGTCGTAGTTACTTTCATCGTTTACCCGCACCACGAGCTGACAATGAATTGTTGCTAAAAGGACGAAACGTTTTAACAAATGAAGGTGGGCATTCGTAGTCGCGGAAGAAAGTAGTTCTTCTGTGGATACCTGTCATAAAGTTTTGTATTCCGTAGCGTCGCTGTACTCGTGATTTTTGAGTGGTTGCAATATTGATAGTGCATCAGAGACATAATCGCAAGGCTAATCAAAGCGGCCATCGCGCAACGACAGGCATCAGCGAGGATCATCGCGGGTCAAAACTGACATCGCGAACAACGTGGGACTAGGTGTGCCAATCAGCGTGAGGCAAGTTGATAGCTGAGCACATTGTCGTAATAAAACAACTGGATACATTAATTAACTCTAATATACTAACTGAATTGTAGTCGTTTAATGTTCAAAAAATTCACCATGAAAATAAAAATTAAGTCCTAAACCTAATTAGATCTAAGTTAAACTTATTAATACCCAAAACTCAAAGCGCGTAGATCAGACAAAATTTACTTAAAGGGTGAAAATATATCTAATGCTTGTCTTCCAACTTAAATACTTGCGTCGATTCTTTGAAATGTAACTGAACTATAATTTGATAAATCGAAGTTTTTTCTCTTTTATTCGACTATTACAGTACTGTTAGAAACTCATACGTGCATTAGAAATAAAGCATTTTTAATTATTACAGCAAATCAAACTTTCCAGGTGTTTCTGATCATCCTGCTGCACATATATCCAGCTATCATTTCTACAACTTTGTTGACAGAACTATACTATTATCCAAGCTTGCCAATCGTTTTGCAACCATAACTATCTTAAACATATTTTACTGGCCAACTTTACGGTATTAAATTTATTTCAAATTGCATGAAAGTAAATTTATCTCTGAAGCAAAACAGTATTACGAAGATTAAAGCACACAAATAATTATTGATTTAACTTTCTGCTGTATTTTATCAAATGCACCGACACGTTTATTCAAGAAAAAATATTCTCTGTAACTTTTATCCTTAAGGATTCCTTTTTTCGGTTTCTTTCGAGGGTACAAAGATTTTACTAATAATTTTTCTAGTACTAATAATGTGCATACAACCAATTGCTCAGATTGGGATTTTATAATATCGGTCAGCCAGAGGAACGTTGAATGTAAGAATTAAGGAACATAAAAATAGTTTTAATCTGTCAACTTGTAAACACGATACAAGAACAGTATTAAATTTAATTATTGTTTCAATTGTGAGAACGCTTCTAATTTATACAGGGAACCACAATTTCGTACATAATTCATTTCTGAATTGTTGTATACGAAAAATCAGCCTGATGTTAAGCATGGCACGGACAATCTTAATACGTTATGTTTTATTTTAATTTCTTTGATCTTTTACTGTTTATATCCTTGATTTAAGATACCATATTCAAAATATACTCTTCATATTTTAGCCGTTCGAATAGAACGTAAAGCACCGGCAGTTCTAAATATCACTGAAATTGTTTTCCCATTTTAAGGTTGTTTGAATAAAGGTCTGATTTTTTATTATTACATAAAAAATAAAACACTGAACAGCGTAAAATTAATTGTAAACGTTATCTGACAATTTGTAAATTACAACGATATAATAAATCGCACGTTTGATCTCAACATTTTGGACGTTTTCAGGTGTTGCAATAGTAACAAAGTTATTGTAAAATCAAGATATATCTAAAAGTAAATGGATTTTATATTTCCTTTCATTTAACTATTTAGTAAACTCGATAAAAGCCCAAGAAAGTATTATTATTATTTACTGCTATAGCGCTGTGTGGTTATCAGGACAAAACGGAGAATAATATATTATTCTTTTTACTTCAACCTCGTTGCGATCGCATATATAGTTTCACTTACTACAACATAAGATGATAGAAACGTCTAGGAATGTGTAGGCATTTTATTTAAAACTATTTCGTTACATAGCTGGAGTTGTCTGATAAACGAATACTCTTGACAGAGCATGTTCACGTGACACCTGCGAATCAAGCAGTGAAAATATAAAAAAGGAGCGAAAACGTGGGTGGAGAATATATTTCCGCAATTTTTCATCTATACTTTTCCATATTTAGGTACTGCTTTATTCGCAGTTATTGCTCGGGCATTGTGAAGCTACCAGACGAACTTTCGGGGCGATGTAAATGTACATATACATCATAATGGAACGAACTTGGTTTTCTAAACAAAAAATATATACCCCTACGTTTTTATGGAAAAGTAATGGTTTAAGTTTCCCGGGATTTAGAGAAGTTCAATTGGGATTATTGTTCTGTAATTTCGACTTGTGATTAGAATCTTCCAACCGTAATAAATGCCCTAGCAGGAAGGTCATTTTGCAACTTGACTCTTCGTGTTTCAGTGTAAAAATTTTTTATAATAATAAGGCCGAAACTCTTACCTGAACTCCTGAAATAGCATGTTTATGGCGGCGTATAGCATCGAAATAGTACTCCAATTGCAATACTGCACAACGGTACGTCAATGAAATGGAAATTAATTAGTAAAGTAAATTAATTTGGTTAGAAGCGTTCCGATCTAAGTTGTATAATCATTTTCAAATTAGTAAATAAATTAAAATTGATTTTTATTTTTGGTCAATGTTCGTAATACATCATGCGAAATTGTTCATGATCCAACATATTATTGTTTTCTCCCCTGACTGTTTATACTTCATTTCACAGAATTTCACACAAATACACCTAATAGACTAAGTCACATTATTAAATTCTCCATTCAATCGAGTATAACTTTTGGTTTTATTGCCTTTAAGAAACATCCAGTCACTTTTCATACCTTATAATTATAAAAGGCTTTAATAACTTCTTAAAGTACAACAAAGGTACAGTTTGATAACCTGTATCGCAATCAAATTGAAATTAAATTCCTTTGAACCACCGGAATTTTTTTATAAGGACTGTTAGATAAATATATTGAGTTTGTGAACCAATTGTCATAAAAGCCGACTGCAAAAGAGTAACTTGAGAAATAGCTGGGTCGCGGATACCGACACCTACACCGACACCGACAGCCCAGCCAGCATCCATCCCGACATCCTCCCACGGGGCAGCACTTGGGAGAATACATGGCCTCGCAGCCACAGACACACCTGTCCAATCGCAGGAGTTTCTGAGCTCCCGTGCCGGTAAAGGCGTTAGTGGAGTATTAAATAAATTTCCCGGTACAGCCTGAGTCCATTAGCGTTTCTATGTCAAAATTATTTAATTAGAAGTTTACCCAATTTCTGCTCGGGGCTTAAAGACCGAGAAAACGAATAAATTGTATTTTATAAAGTATCTTAATATTTATAAGACGAAATTTCTAATTATATAATGTTCAACTATTCTTTCAATTATGGAAATAATCTTATTTCACACAAAGCTACCTTTTGCACCCTTTAAAAATTATAAAACATTACTCACCCACTCCAAACTCTATCAAATACACAATCTCTAGAATTTGTTCAATATAATTCAATTTCTTTGTTACTTCAGTTCGTTAGTTGATCTACGGCCGAAAAATACTTATTTTTATTTAAATTTTACTTTCAATGGCACGAGGCTTAAGTGTCTCTTCATAAACAATAAATTTGGCTTTTAAACTTCTATAAATTTACATAAATTAAAGCCTATTTACTTGATATGAATTTTAGATGTTGTCACTCAACCACAGAATGCACATATATTGTTTTCAGTTACTTTTTTGGGGGGGTTAACAGGCTACATGAGGGTGATCCTGAACGGGAAACTCCCCTTTAATAGCATGGAAAGGGAATTGCAATGCGGGGATGCGGAATGTAGTGAAAGGTAGCCAAGGGTTAACTAGGGGTCCGGGCTATGGATTAAGGATCCTACCCTGTGTTTCACCTAAAGTGATGCAAGGAAAACTTTAGAAAACCAGCATCAGGTACGACGGGCTTTAGGTACTATTCTCACGCCCTTCCGAATGACGGGAGACGAGTTTTCTGTGGGGTCGCAGCATTCCCTTCTCCGTGTATTCACCAGTTTCAGGAGGCAGTTAGCTGACTGATCCAATGGGAGCGGCGGACAACTCTTGCTATATGTCCAAGGTCTTCGGCCCCAGTACATATACCGCCTCAAATAGGTGAAGGTGTCTCAGCATGTGCGAACTTTGATAAAAAAAAATACAGAGTGTGTGCGAGGCATTCCCGACACGATCAGGTGAGCCCCGTAGTCACTCTGGAGTGAAGCGCCTGCGAGAAAACTCCCGCAATACCCGTATTCAATTCAGTTACATTATTTCTTTTTTGCTTATGTATCTTTGACTTATCAAATTAACTCTATGTTTCCATGTAATTATTTACCACCTGAATGTATTTTATAATATTCTTTTTCTGTTTTTTTCTTTTTTAAATTAATAAAAAACTTGTATCGTACAGATTATTAGTTTGAATTCGGTATATACAATATTAAAAGAATATAATATTAAAATGGAGTATATAATTTACATTTTAACGTGAGGGTAAGTTAATCCATTTATTAACGTATTTTACCAGAATGGGTTAGGTTTATTTATTTTTGCGAGTATCTGAGAGGAATACGACGTGGGTGGGTGAGGATTGACTGGCGGTGAACTGATTATTGGAGGATATATGAGGATGTGTTCTGCGGGAATTATGGTAAGGTGGGTTAGGTGGTGTAATATTTGTTTATTACTGTTACGCACAAAAAATTCTTGTAAACAAGAAACTTTACCATGCAAAGAATTTTACTTTCAAAGATATACAACAAATTAGACGTGTTAATATCCCTCTCGATGATCACGTAAAGTCGTGGAAAAATTACATTTACAAATTTGATCAGGAAAAAATATGGCGTGATGAATGATTTATTTTAAGCGTGAATCCAAACCTAGTAAATAATTTATTTTAAATATACACAGGATAGAATGTTAATCACTTGCGGCACACAATATATAGGAATTACATATATATGTATGTGGGTTGGGGGAGGAGTGTTGAAACATTAGAAAGAACACGTTAATGATTGTGTAGGGAAATGATTATAAATCAAATTAACTTTATTGCCCTCTTGAAATTAGAATGTTTATTGTCTGGAATGAATTTTCTTCATCCATAGAGAAATACATAAGTAATGGAAGCAGATTATTGCAAAAGATAACCATGATAAGAATTTACTAAAAATAGGCTTTATGAGTAGAAAAGTTTCTCGGGTTTCCACCCGGGTAATATCGAAGAACAGCGACGTTTCAACGACTTTCACTGCCATGTCTTCCGGGAAGCTTCTCTCCGTTCAATTCACCGGGGAAACCTTCGATCTTTGAGCTGGATATGCTTAAGAAAATATTCGCGTTTCGTAAATTTGCAGACTCACGGTTCTTCGTCCCGAACTCGGCCGGTCTCACGTGTATTCGCTTCTGTTGACTGCTGACGGTAAACGGTCGTCTGAGGTGTCGTTCCCTGAAGTTGATACAGGGGATATTATCGGAATTCGTCGAGCCCGGGGCCAGACTGCACGGCGTTTATCCATTAAGTCAGCGGAAGCGCTTTCAGTCCTACGTATGTGGGCTACTATCTCCTTTCCATTGGCATTCGTGTGAAGCAGAACTTCGCTCTGTTTCTCTTTTGCTGGCATCTCCTGGTAAGTGCTGGCATTAGTTTCTCAAGGTGACCTCGAAGCCTCGGTTGTAGGATAAAACTAACACTGCTACTGGAACCTTAAGTGATGAATCTCTTTTTAAGAATATCGCTGGAAATAACATTCTAACTGATTAACCAAATAAATTAAGTCATTTACATACCACAATGCACAGAGAAAAAACAAATTAAATAAAACATTGTATAAATAACAAATGTTACAACCTTAAATTAACTATGAATTACCATGAATTTTTAAACAAACGCAGGATAAAATTTAATTAACAAAGATTTAAAATTATCAGATATTTTTCATACTTAAAACAATAAATATAAAATGTAACATATATACAATAATGTTACCCTATGAAAACAAAAAGTAAATAGGAATATATATGCAAATACAAAATAAAAATGAAACAGCAATCACAGCTAAAATACTATCCAACTATACCAAACTAAAAGTCCAAAATGAAAAGCTAAATATTGTAGATGGTAATAGCAAAAATAAATATAAAGGTACAGAAATTAAGATTGAAACATTCAGAGTAAATAAACTCACAGCAAAAATAGTTTTAAAACTTGATCAGCCCGTAACATATTCATTCAATTTCAATTCAAAACCAACAAATTGTTTACATTTGAACAAAACCCAAAGTTAATATACCGATTAGCGATCAAAAAGACGTCATATATAACCTGAATTGTGAAGAATATTAACTTTAAAACTATGGTAAATAGTCACAAAAATTATGCAAAAGCCAATCGAGATATCTATATTTAAAACATTACAAACCTGACAATGAAAACTAGTTTACTCGTAACAAGCACCACTGGCCGTTGCGATAAAACATACTAGTTCACAGAATCGTAGAAGGTTCTCAATCAAATACTACAAGTTTTCGGTCAATACGCGTAACTCAAAAAATAAAACACGAATTCATAAATTTTATGTTATAAATATATTCATAAACCTTTAAATTATTAGTTTAAACGAAATCTTAAAAGTGAACTATTTTTTGTAGTTACGAAGAACGTGACTCTTGCGTTTCAAATTAACAAATTTTAATTTAATACATAAAGGTTTAATTTTACGTCTGATTTATGTAATATTGTATAAAATCTTATGATCTATTTCAGTCTTAATCTACACCAATAAATAAAATTGAAGTGTCTGCCTGTCTTTCCGTATGTTTGTCTCAAATAGGCTCCAAAACGGCTCACGAATTTCAATGAAAATTTTAGGGTTTATAGTAAAGAGATTTAATCTAAATATTCATGCATATTTAATTTTGATATATTCCAGAAGATATAAATAAAAATATTAATTCTACGGGAAGATTTCTTAGAATTGTCGCTCGAAACCTGGCGTGTAAACCAACTGCGAGTTATAAGCCTTATTACGCGTTTCTATATCATTTCTCCCACTTACTATCTATTGTTGCAGCAGGCTGAGGAAAAAACTAACTTCTTTGGATCGTCTATGCCATGTATACATAGATTGATGAATTGGTTTTCATTTCTCGCGTCAGGTAAATTTTAAAATTTAGTTATTGCTAATATGGAAATAAAAAGGAAACTATCAAGTTTGGTGTCGAAACGGTGTGATGCGAGTCGCTGTGATACATTATGACCTTTAATATGCGATTTAAGTAAATATTTAACCATTAAGTAGGGGGAAAAATATTTACTCTTAGAATACTGAAAATATATTTAATTCTGCTATTGTACCGACGGTATTTTCGACACTCTCGAGATACTGGGAGCATATTTGAGGTTCGTATTGTGAGTTTTCGATGTCGGTATTGTTATGTGCTGACCAAGGATTAAATAATGTAATATTGGAAATAAATACCCGGGCACGCCGGGTCCCCAGCCGGTTTTTAAGAAAATTTAAGAGACCAACGTTTCGGTACGTATTTATATCCACATCAGGTTTTTTTTATTATTAATTTATTTATAGTCGCAAAAACAAAAAAGTCATTAGCGACTTATACGAAATTACAATGTCCATAACATTTTTTGACTTTAAATTAACAATTTTCTACATTTTAACTTAACTTTTTTTTCAGTGCTAACCTTATTTGAACCTAAAAGAATATATGCTAAAAGTTTACATTTTATTGTATAAATCCTTTTTTTAAAAGAATTTTAAGTTTTCCTGTTCCTTTTTTCCTTTCGTAAAGTGGTTAAGATCATTTTCTTTTAAATTTCTTTCCTCCCCTCCTTCAAATTTTAGACAGTACTTCAACAGGTGTTCAAATATGATCTGTATATTGCACTGATCACAAATCGGTGGGGGATCTTTTGTTATGATGTCAAGATGTGTAAACTTTGTGTGTCCGGTTTTTACTCTCGATAGGATCATTTGATCTCTTCTTTAGACTTCAGGTTTTATCCTAATTATAACCATAAGTTTTCATTGTTAGATACCATGTATTTAAAAACAAGGCATAAAACGTAACACAAAGTTGTAAATTTGTGTAATGTTTATAAATATTTGGTGTATGGTAGTGAAAACGTATGGTGATAAAGAGGTAAAAAGATGAAGAAGGTACACATATGTAACGAAACGTTGTTCTTTTTAAATTGTATTAAAAATTAAGACATATATAAGCCATTAAAGTTTATATGTAATAGAGTAATCATAAATATAAAGAGACTGTTTTCGGTGGTCAAATAAATAATTTATTATTCATAATGATTTTTAAACACTAGTGCGATCAATTCTGTTCTACGGTTACATCCAGTATGCAGTTTTATAATTGTAAAAGATGTCGATATATTATGAATATCTATCCATGGCCATTTTTCCTTATATACTATCAATTACTGAAGAAGACCTTCGACCCATAAATATGTTTTTACTGTTAGTTTCGTCGTTTACTCTCAAAAAAATTAATACGTCGTATGTTAATTGATTATTGTAACTAATAAACATTTTCGATAATTTTCTAGTCTAAGCTAGACTGTCGTTTTTGTCCCTTGTTTTGCGAAAGGATTCTAGAGACCGCAAGCTAGCCCGAGCCATCTCATTCCGCATGGTGCAGGCTCACTTAATTTTGGACAACAGCACATATGAAAAGCTTGCAGTTTGCAGCACCTGGAGATTGCTTGCCTCATCGATGTCGCCTCATTAAAGCGCGCATCGGCGACGTTGTCCTGCGCATCGACCCGGCGGCCGCCACCATTGTTTTGCACGACAGACAAAAGAAGGCCGCATCTGCCTCCAGGCGCAGAGTAAATACCATTAGCCCAAGTTCGTTACTCGCGTGTTTGCTTCACTCTCGCCTGCAAAAATCGCCAACACTGTAAGCTATTTATTTACGTACGTAGCAGAAACAAGTGCCTTCCGCTCGGCGTTTTTCCGCCTAGATTATTCTTCTTCCGCAGAGCGCCGACGTTCCGCGTGGAGGCGCACCCCTTACGAGAAAGCGCCGAGGTAAAGTGTTCACTGCGTCGCGACCGAGCGTTGCGGATTGGAAAATTCTACAGCAAATCATCTTATTATAACGAAACGTAATATCTAGCGCCTGAAAACATATCTAAACGCAGCAATTTAGTTAACACAAGCTGTCAAAATTATGGGTATAAAAAAGCTAACTTGATACGTGCAAGAAACTAAACGATTAAAAACTGAGACAAAATAGACAGTTAAAGCAAACGTCACACAAATTCTAAATGCATAATTTTCAGCGACAACCCAGAGGAGGACAGAAGAAGATAAAACAAGAAATGTAGCATTACAAGAGTAAATTTCCTTAAAAAATATTACAGAATATTTAATAACATAGAGAAAGCTAAAATAAAACATAAGAAATCATTACGCCTTACACATTTCATTTAAATATATAAGGACTTATTTATTACTAGCTAACCCCCGCGACTTCGTTCGCGCCGTAATAGTTATTATTACGGTGCCCTAAAACCGAAACAACCGGTACAGAAATTCGATAAAGTTGAATTCATTGAATACATCAAAAGTGTGGTATCATCTATTTATGATCGCTTCAGGGCAGTTGGTTTAAAACAGGTCCCGTTGTCATACGTTTCGAAGCCAATAAAAATTAGCAATTTGTGAAGCAATTTAATGGATTTATAAATATTTACATAAATATCTTATGAACTCTTCAAGATATCGAAAACATACACGAAAATGTAAGTTAAAATTACCGTTTTCAATCCCTGAAATTTTCGTTTAAATCCGCTAAGCCGCTTCGAAGCATAAACAGATCAAGAGTATAGACAACCCTAATATGTTTTTGGAGATTTTAACGCGCGTATATAAAAGAAACCTTCACGTAGAATGTTTATTTATTTACATTATATTAATATCATTATCGACATGAAATATTCACTAATGTATAAGTTAAATTGCCAGTTTTTTAAACCCTAAAATTTTCATTGAAATCAGTTGAGCCATGTTGGAGCCTATTGGAGACAAACGTACGGACAGACAGACACTTGAATTTTAATTATTGGTATAGATGGAGTCTTTATGTGGGATTAATACAAGGCCAGGAGATGATGGAAAATCTTTATATAATTATTGATTTTAAGGAAAGTTTTATGTATGGTACAGGTAGTCTAAGTAAAGAGACAAAGTTCCGGTAAATTTTTGTGTTCAGTGATAAGAACAAATAGCGCATAGGATAGAAGAAGGTGATTGTCAACTAAAATATCCGGGTGTAAAATTAAAATTAAGTGTTTAAATAATATGTAATTTGTATTAGTTTGGCTTTTGATGTTTCCTTGTTATTCAAACATAGTTTTCTGACTTTAAATTTACAATTAATAAAAGTAAGTCAATAATGTTTAATTAACTAATTATTGAACGTCTTTTGATTTATTATCTATTATTCCTTGTTATTTTGTTAATTAATTGCCACTGTAAAAATGAATAATTAGAAATATTACTGTCGTAATCTGACAACAATAATCGTCCTTGGGGACTTATGATGTTCCTTAAGCAGACGGCTACGTGAGTTGCTGTTTTTGGAGGAACAATAAGAACAGAAAATAGTGTCATCGTAGGTGGATAGAGAGACATAAGGGTGTGTTGAGTTTCGCTTGTGGCGAGAGGTTGTAATTTTTTTAAATTCTGAAGTGTATATTGAATTTTGTGTATGTGGAGGAATGAATGTGTTAATCTAATTGAAAAAGTAAGACTGAGAAATGATAAATGCTCTTATCATAATATTTATAATTATATGAAAATATATTCAAGCGAACCGTTCGATATAATCCGTGGCTTGATGACGTCACATAGCCCTACGTCGAAAGGACGAGATTAGTGATGCCTCCTGACGTTGTGAGATAGACCGAGCATATTTAAATTTATTTCCCATCAAGAATAAAGGGGAAGATTGCTACAACCCGAAAACTGTAGAAAAGTATTAGACCTTCTACGTAGAAGTTTGTGTTCATTTATACAGTTATCGAATTCGAGGGAAAATGAAGTAAGGCCAAAAGACTGGAAACGTATACGCTATTCTAACTCAGTTAAATACAGAAAGTTATTATGCAATTAACCGTTTATATTATAATTATATTATTAAACCAATTGCGTAATCTTCAATATATTTATTTTTATTTTATACTGTACAAATGTACATTGAATGATTTACATGTTAAACTAACAATTCCTATTTCCTCCCTCATCGAGACTATTAAAAAACGTTGAAGTGCGAAATAATTTTCTTTAATGACTCTTTAATTTTTCTTTAAAAATATATAAATAATTCTATGAGTTTCAGGTGGTAAAAGTTCCTTTTTTTACATTTTCAGAAAATTTTATTTTTTTGTAGAGTACTGAACTGTTAATTAGCCACAAAGTAATGAACAAACACTTTGAAATGGCATGTGTGTTTGTGTCATGCAGTATTGTGGAACGAATTCGTTTGAATTGCAAAAAGGTGTAAACAATAAAGTGACCCCAAGTAATATTTACCTCTTTGAGAGACTCAAACGGGGCTGTATCGGAAAACGTAAGAATGGAGTCGCGTTGTGACGACCGTGGCATTGAATACGCCGTAGAGAACAAAAGGGAAATTACTTCGTAAGTTTGAAAGTGTGCAAAGGGTAAAGAGGATCTCAACGATATTCTTCCGAAGTCAGAAAGAAAATTAACTATTCCATTAGAAACAATACGTTCTCAGTCTGCAGTGACTGCTCTCTGACTTCGGCTGAATGAAACATTTCTAACAGGAATATTGAAAATAAATATTGATAGTAAATATATGTCTTATTATTTTGGCACATTTTTTGTTACGATAACTACTTCATTTATTGAAAGATAACTCAATAATATTTAATTGCTTAAACCAATGGCGTTAAATAAAATAATAATGTAACATATAATGTATTTAAAATAATTTAAATGTATAAATATATAATTATTGCAGTAATTGACATCTCAGAATGATAAAAGGTCTCCCATTTTCTCACTATTTACGTAAACTTTTGTATGATTGCAGTACCTTTACTTCATAACGACTCGTATTTTGTTAGATTTAAATTTTATGAAAGTACTAATATAACATAAGCCTTAAATCTTATCACATATTAAGCCGTATTTCATTAAGATTACTTCGGTGGCCCAGTAAGCATTCATTATTATTTAGTTTTTCTATTTCCGTACAGAAAGAAAATTCTTGAAATATGACATAAGAAGCCTTTTCTATTATTTTCATATTTATTCTTATCACATACGTAATTTCGTACTTTTAAATTGGAGCCATTTCCTTCCAAGGAAGAAAACAGTTAAAATTGTTCTGTAAATTTATTAAACTTACTCCCTCGAATTTTTAAAACTTACACTTTTCTTTTAATATCACTTCCTCGGAAGTATACCGAGTCTGACATGTTTCGACGACCTAATTTCAACAGTACGTAATAAACTGAAATAAAATTACTTTCTTCTAATTTTAATATTGTCAAGTAATAAATTAGTACGTTCACGGAGACTAGGGTTAAGACTGACGGAGGGTCAATGCGCTGTATCATTCCAAATTCGGAATGTGTCATGTAAGATGACAGTCCGCAGTCGACCTCGTAGGCCAAGGCTCTTAATGGGCTGCAGAGTCAACGAAGAATATATTAGTGGAAAATATATTGAATAAAATAATAATATAAATATCCTATTTCATTACTACAATATTTCGCGTTATTTTCAAGTTAGGATTAGGTAAATATTTTTAAATTAAAATGGCACAAACCAGACAGTTATATCATGCCTTTTATATAATAAGTTGTAACCAATAAATCCTTATTCCCCAATTAACCAAGAAACAAAATTAGAAGTTGTTTCTCTCAAACTTTACTTGAACATTTCAATAAATCAACCAAACAACAAATCTCTTTTTTTTCAGAGGAACATCAAAATCTTTTATATTTCCAAAATTTTCTGGAAATATAATCACAAAAGTATATAATTATAATTTGGTAATTTTAGTGACAAATTTACTTAGCTGTAAAAATTATATTTAGTTTATTTTATTATATTATATGAAGCCTGATCAACAAATAACGGATTTTTGTAATTTGCGGACTGTATAATTCGCATTTTCATTTATTTTTAATTTTTTGGTGGTAATTTTCCTGAAGTATGTTAAAATTAATAGCCATTTTGAAAAATTTAGTTTCGAAATGGTTAAGGATATTCCCGTGTGTTTTATAAAACATGGATCAAAGAATTTGGTATGTAATTTTGGAATTGTTAATTGTAGATTTTTACAAATCTATTAGAGTTAACGAGTATTACAGACATTGCAAAGAGAGCTGTGAAGACGTTGATGATGACATCGGCAGCCGATGACAATGTCTAACGAGGGCAGAAAATGAGTCTGAAAAAATCGTCGAATCACTACTAGAGAGGTTGCTGATGACATATAAATATCTTTTAGCTCACGAAAAGCACGATTGTTTGGATGTTCTGGTCATGAAACGAGTGGCTGAAAAATTCGTTCTTAAAAAGCTGAATGTCGGCCAAAAACAACGCCGCCTACGCATTGCTCAGGGAGGGATTACCTTATCAAGTCAACAACGATCAATAATTTCTTAAAACGGTATTAACAGGTGACGAAACATGGGTGTATGACTGTAACGTCCAAACCAATGCCCAATGGACCCCATGTAAGTTGCCTGAAGAGCAAAGACCAAAAACAAATTCGATCAAATGTAAACGTTTTCCCCACTGATTCTTTTTTAATTTGATAACATAGTGCATCATGAGATTTTGCATCGTTTGCTTGAAGAAAAATATCTGAAACTTCCGGAATTGTGGAAAAATCCACTCGTGGAACTTGCATCACGATAATGCTCCCGCTCACAGCTCATTGGTTATTTGTGGCTTTTGGTGAAAAACAAAACTGTTGTTTTGACTCAGCCAGGCACGATATCTGCCCTACATGTCTCCCTGTCATTTCTTCTTTATTCCGAAGACTGAATAGAACTTTTAAAGGACGACGTTTTGCCACCATTGACGAGATAAAAACAGAATCTTTGAAGGAGCTGAATGCTATATCGAAAAGCGAGTTACAGAAATGCTTTCAAGCTTGGAAAAAGTGCTACCACGAGTGAATTATATCTGAAGGGAATTATTTTAAATTGGACTAAATTGTTCCTGATTAATGTATAATGTTTATTCAAGATACACGAAAATTTCCATGTTCTTTATCGCTGGGTCTAAATTATTAGAAATATGGATTCTAACGTTATTCTGGTCATATGTGATCATACATTGCTTGTATGATTTTCAATAAAATGTACCCCTGGCCTCCCCTAAGCTTTTCTTTACGGAGAATATCACATCGTGTGATTAGATCAAGTGTAAACGTTTTCCCATTGATTTTTTATTTATTTTGATGACATAGAGAAGGGATTAGTTCGATCACCCCATTTTTAGATGCAAATGCGCGACAAAAACAGCGAGGACTAATAGCAGGCTCATCATTCATAAAATTAGTCAGAAGTCTCATTGAGCGAGTGATCGTAAGAAAATATTAAAATACTAGTTAACACAATTATTTTAGTACTGAATATATTTTGTGTATCTAAATGCAGCAAGATAGGTTAGCATGGAGGGTTGTGTCAGACCAGTCTAAGGACTGAATAATAAATACCACGACAAATGAAGCAACTGTCTAACTATCAAGTTGCGTCTGTCTAATTTTAACTAATGAATCCCCGATATCGTAATTAACAAAGTATTCTTCCAACAGTTTTTTATGATGTGTTTGTTAGTGCCTAGTACTTCTGTTTTGAAATCGACTTAGGTTTAAAATTTTATTATTTCGAGAATAGAAGAAATATTGGAATGAAACTATCATAATCGACACGTAATCCAACACGTGACCTCCCCTTAGAACAATTTGCTCTTTAACCACTGACCCAAATCCGACGTGATCACCACAAACCCCGTGAATACATCATCAAGTGCCATTTTAATTACACTGTATTTATAAGCCGAACCACAAATATTACAATACTTTAAAAATAGGCTCCCCGAGACTACGCCACAAATGTATCACTTGCTCAGTTGTGGCATAAAATATAGTGTATTTGCAATTGACACTTAGTGATTCATAATTAGGATAATAGCCTGACAAAGGTACAAATAAGTACCGAAACGTTGATTTTTTTCCTCTTAGTAAATTGTTAAAAATAATGTCTCAAAGTGGTCGAAATTTTTTATTATTGTTATCAACGTAATTAAGATTCTGAAATTTTAAATATTTTTATTATACCATTTTCTATTTTTTTTACAATTTTTGTAGTAAAATTTGAAGAAATTACCTGACGAAGTTCCAGAAATGGAAGAATAGATCGGTTAAAGTGGATAAAAACTTTATATCTGTAATTTGATCGTAATCTTATTCGGTTTTATTTATCTGAAGGGTAGAACCATGACGTTCTAAGCAGAATAAGAGAAAAGACAATTACATGGAAGACCTTTACCGAGATAAGGGCTAGATTAATTGGCCACATTTTTAGACATCAGAGTCTTGTAAAATTAGCATTAGACGGAATTGTGTGGGTTAAGAACAAAAGAGGGAGGCGGAGGATGGAAGTAGCTAAGTAGATTAGGAATAATGTGGTAGTTATGTAGAAATGAAAAGGCCTGCACAGAATAGGTTAGCACGGAGGGTTGCATCAGGCCAGTCTAAGGGCTGAATATCACAACAACAATTCGAAGGTCTAATAATCTAATTATTCCGCTCCCTGTCGACCTTTAATAAACGTATTCCATTTATCATGCTTTTATTTCGGCGTTTAATTCTCTAAGACCTGAAAATTTAACAATTCTTACATATCAAAACTTTTCGCGTGTCATCACACTCGAAACTTATTGTAATTTACGGAATGATCATCACGGAAATAGATTCTGTCTCCTATTCTCCGTACTTTTGAAAACTGTCTCTATTTGTCAACACACGGAAAACTTCCCTTCCATCCTCCTTTGTCTCTGATTTCTTCTTTAATCATTCACTGAATGACTTGCATGAATTGTCAGCAACACTAACTTCTGTTTATACCGCTACGATTTGGGCAGTTTGTTTCTGTCGCGCTACAACAGTTATAGATTAGGGAGTTTGAAATGACAAGCTCAGTGGATCATCTTTGCGGCTGGTGTCTCCGAATATTGTTGCAGAGTTTCCTGATAATATTGTTCACGAGTTGGTGTTGAGCCCCTGTCAGACGCGGATTTGGCTCTGTAGCCGTCTGGATTCACTGTCGAGAAGTTCCGTTAAAATGCGTACCTGAAGTATAAATTCAAAAGATACGTGAATTAATTCGTCTCGTTGTTAATTCGACAATAGTAAGTTTTCAGTCTCATTTTCAATTGCTAAAGCGCCTCATATATAAAATTTGTAGAGGGAAATATTTATCTGACTCGAACTTTCTTACTCAGAGTACAAAGAGGTGAAATACATCCATCTCCAGTTGTTATAATTAAAATAACTGTAAGTGCTGAACTTGTTACGCCTTTCAAATTGTCTAACAATTGTCCGTGTATAACCCGTTGTTCGGAATGAAATTACAATTAAAATGCGTACAATAAAAGTTAAAATAGAACATTGTACCAACTGTGTATACAATTATATTTGAACTATATTTTCAATTTACGTACTGCTGTTTGGATCTAGCATATATGAAATTAGTTTAAAATTATAACAAAATGAAGGCCTATATCTATCGGAAGGAAAATTTAAATTAACATATTCGATAAATAATAAAATTCATACAATTTTGTGAGAAACAAATTTAGCCAATATTTGTAAAATCGATTTTACTAATTTGTAAGTTAAATTTAGCCAAGATTTAAATGCTTAGGGCGCCATACACCTATATTTATTTGTAATGAAATTTAGGAACGTCATACTTGAATTCAAAATAATAATTATAGACATCAATTAATAAAATTATAAAATGTTAACAATGTTGATACCAACTTTCAGGTCAATTATAAAAATGTCAAAAATGTAAGACAATTGATTTTCGAATTACCATTTTCATTTCACATAAGTTAATTGACTAATATACCACACCATTCCCGGTATTTCTATATTTAGAAGAAAAATATTAAATGATGGTAATTGAATAGTTGAAAAGTTTTAGAATAATTTCACAATTTAGTAGCTTAAAAGTAATCTCTGTAATTATAATACATAATTGAATACTTTGTTGCAGACTTGCATTTTTAATATAATGTCCATCATAAGTGAGTATAATAAGTTGTCCAAATAGGATTCATGCAACCCAATTAACACTGTCATGTCATACTGGTTAACGTTAAAATATAATTTTTAACTAACTTAAACCTTGGTTGTTGTCAATTTTTTTTATATAATATTACAAAGAATATTTGTTTGGTTGTGTCGGTACGGTTTTGGTCCTAGTATGATAGTTCTAGTGGACAGAGACCTTAATGGTTCAAGTCTGTTTAGCTAAAGCAGAAAGAATTCGCCAAGCTAATTGGAAAATTGATGACTGACATTTTTCTGAAAAAGAAAAAAAGTGTTATAAATAATGAGAGAAAGTTGTCATGAGGTTTTATGTTTACATGTGTAACACTATAAAATCGTAGAGTACCGTGCGATTACTGTATGAAGAGAAATCAGGGAAAACGTTTATGCCCCATATCTTTCCGGAGCTCTGAGGGTGGAAACGGACTTCGGGACTGGAGGAACATCGACGCTGAAGACGCCGCTTGATATTTCCGCGGACCGGAAAATATTCAGCGAAAGAATGCCGAGCTTACGCATGAATAACGCTCGGGTTTCTTCTTTCCTTTTCACTTATTTTAAATTGGAATATTGACTTTTTAAAATTGTTTCTAATGTTATAATTTTTTCTTGATGTTTTATTTTTCATATATGACGGAACTTTATTGATTAAATAAAATCTTTTTTAATAAAAAGACATACAAGCCATGTGTCAATACTTAAATTTACAATTGATGCATATTTTTTATATTAAATTTTACCAATTATTGCGTTAAGAGAGTAAGAAAAAATTATGTAAATAAGAAACTCCAATCATTTTTAATTATAGATCGATAAAATGAAGAACTATGGCTGAGAGATGCGGTCAACGAATCATATGGTAAAACGGATATTACCTATCTTAGGATGAATTACGAGTAATCAGTGAAGACTGTTAATATTTTTGAAACGATGAATTTTGGCATGATTTGTGCTCCTCAGCGTTGTTTACGTTAATTATTGGCATTTCAGTTGTGAAGTTTAGGGTCCCGCTTTAAGCAGAAGCACGTCGTGAGATTTGATTGGCTGGGATCGCTCTTGACTTTTACGTCGCTGGGGGCACGCCTGTTTTATCTGTGCTCACAGACCCTCAGACCCTGAGCCGTTCTGCTGTCTGGACAATTGTGGTCCCTCCTTTGTTCCTCCTTTCTCGGCAGATTATGTCCAACACATCCGCATCGCGCGTGACTCTCGATCTCTACTCATTTAGATAAAAGCTAGATGCAAAAGATGTACATCAATCAACTACTTTACTTCTTATTCTTCAGATAATTATAACATTCAATGTAGTTATCAATAATACATAATATTTATTAAACAATATTAGTTGAACACCACAAAATTTTATTACACAGATTTTACGATAATTATTAACATAATTCTGTTAGGCAGAAGTTATTAAATTACTTATTTGGCATGGTACTTTCCGATTAATATGTCACCATTTGACACACTCTTGAGAAATTTATATATTTATATATACTACACAAAATAGATTAATTAATATAATTTTTAATGAAATGTCTTAAAATGCTCGTCTGTATTCAGCATCATATTCCGACTTTGAAATATTGCCCATAATCTTCCATTATACTTAGACGATCTGAGGTGAAAACTCGATGTAGGAATTGGTTTAGAAAATGTTTCGTTGAAAATTAATTGATTTTTCTTTCCAAGTTAAACAGTTTTATATTAAGTTCTTAATTAGAATATTTCTCAGTCACAAGTTAATCAATAACTGATCTTCCTTCGTGTCTGATAAATACTTCCGGCTCCCATATAAAGATAACTTTTAATTAACAGGATAATTTTAATGACACATTAACTCATATTTCTTATAGATATATATTTTTAATAATTGTTTTCATTTAACAGCTCTTATAATTCTTTTTAATTATCATATAATTATTAAAAAATTGTCTGATTTATATGACATTCTCTGTTAATGATTCGTTATATATATACATTTTATTTTAGTTTTAATAAGATATAAATCAGACGTAGAAATGACATTTTACCTTAACATTTAATCTGATTTCGTGCAGTTCAAGTTAGTTGCAATTCTTGATTGTGAGCCGTTCGATCATAAATTATATATACTGTTCTGTTAACAATATCGTCAAATTTAAAATAATTATTATAACTCAGACTGTAGACATAAGTTATGCAGATAATTTTGTTTAGTATAATCATCTTATAAAGCATAATTTACGCTGTGAGAATCGAACCTGTGAATATGTGATTTCCCTCAAGTTATTTTATAAGAATGCAGTCTTCATAAATTTTTTTAGATGATTTTGAAATTAAATTTGTGCACATTTGTCTAATAAGCACTGCAAAAGTGTACGCTGGTCGTTTACATCAGAGCTGCAACAAAATGTTTCCGAAAATCAGGAAGCAACTATGGAAAATCCATGCCTGAGGGACAGATTGTACGTTATTTTTTTTCTTAGGAACATAACGGAATAATATTGTGATTATTTGTTTTATGAGCGTACTGGTAATTTTTTGAAACTATTAATTATAAACAAAACATTTATTTTTCTTATTTTAGTACAAACTAATGATTTCAAGAATAGATTTTCTGACATAAAATAAATAAATAAAACTATTTCTGAATTTGTTTGCTAACATGTTACAGTTATAACAAATAAATGTTAATTAAATTTGTTCCCCGACATATTGGATGGTATTTTTATTTATTTAATTTTATTTTATTTATTTGATTTCATTAACTTTTGGTATTAACATAAAATTTTCTTGAGATATACGGAATATAAAACGTTAAAGATTTAGGTCTTACTACTTCTCATATGACACACTATTTTTTATGACTTTAAATAAATTATATTTTAAACATCGTAATTGAACGAAAACTCATGCATATTCTTGGCGTTGTCTTTGAGCTTTATCTTCGAGATATGACTCTTAAATAAATTCAGGTATTTAGTATTTTTTTTTCTCAAAGTAATATCTGATATTTTTTCCAATATAGATCAAACGCAGCTGTTTTATTGCCTTAGTCGCTTCCGTAGTTATGTCCGGCGGCAGAGGAAGGCTTGACTGAAGCCATTTTGTTTACTTATCAAAACATAGTCAACTATTAGTATAAAGAAATGCTTCCGGAGAATTTTTTTTTCCAAACTAATTCAATGCCGAAGCTTTGATAGTTGGTATTATTCAAACAGGATGCAATCCTTACGTACTGAAGACTAAACGAAGTTCTCATTGCATTTATAAACTTTTAATGCTTTCAGCACTTTTCTGTCAGACCAATGCAATTTGAAATACATTTGAATCTTTTCTCTATGAAACTAATATGTGCTGTTAGTAATACACTGGGAAAAATTATCGAAAGACTTAGATGATATCTGTAAGAGAATTGTTGAAAAAATGGCGAGGAATCTGATACAATTTTATGACAGAATATTTCAAACACCATTGGAATTTAAAAATTATGAATCATGGTAAATTCATGGAAACTAGTTACAACTTTGTTTTCTTATAGTGGGAGAATCATCATCCTACATTTAAGCTTTTAGCTATAGTTTATTCGTAAGATATATTTATCTAATCTAACTTTTGAGTAGTCAATTTTGACTTTCCTTTCAATTACAAGTTAGTGTTCTATTTCACTTATGCCCACAAAACTTTTTGATAGAAAATTATATAATATAATTAACACCATTAATACGTTTATTAAAGGCCAGTTAATTAATTTACACTGATTATATTGTAACTCATGCTACATTGGATACACAAAACGTGCTTTAAGAAGTCTATTTTGAACGTGTGTTGATTAATATGTGTAGCGATGTAAGGACGAAAAAATTTGTTATTCCTATATTAAATATTTTATTCCAACTTATTTGGCCGTAAATATTTGCATAATCAATATCGTATTACTTTACTTACTCAACATTGTTTCTGTCGTCTATAAAGATAAGAAATTGAAGGTTTTCTGGTGAATATGTTGGGTAAGTAACTCTTGAACTTCCACCTAGGTCATTATGGGTTTAGGTCACGACGTATCGATGGGATTCGCTGCTGTATTTGTTCACTTGATAAAAATGTCAGTAACGTCATGAAAATGCTGTGAACTATGCCCATAATATTGTGGGTGGAAGCCCAAAAGTTGATTATACCAACAAGAATAATTTTACACTTTTCACTAATTTCTGGATAATGGCGAAGCAGGAAAACTCGCAGAAGATTTTAGTGAAAACATAATTATACTCATACCGAAAAAAAATGGGGCTGATAGATGCGAACACCTCAGGACAATTACTTTAGTATCCCATTCATTCAAAATATTAACTAAAGTCGTATATAGGAGAATGGAACGTCAAATAGAATGCGAGTTAGGTGACGATCAATTTTGTTTTAGGAAGAATGTAGGGACAAGAGAAGCAATATACACGAGTGCGTAGCAAATATTAGAGTAAGAATAGGACAAGAAGTAAACCGTCCGTACGTTCATGGCATGTTATATAGGAAAAGGCGGGTGATAATTGAAATGAACAATTAATGAGCAAATGAAGAGCACTAAGAAGAAAAATATTGAAAAATGGAAAATTAATACCTAAACCTCTGCATAATTAATAAACAAGACAAGATAATAAATCTGTAATCAAAGAAATGAGGTAAACAGGATACAGTCTGTCCCATAGCGGTTACCTTATTATATAGTAACTAGCGATGTAGAAGTAAAAACGCATAAGTGAAAAGTGAATCAAACTGTACAGAGAATTAAGGATTTAGATTTATTGTTGTTTCCATTAAACATCGATTGATTAAATAGATATACTCTACAATTAACAAACAAAATAACTGAATAAATATACCAAATAAAGACAAAAATAAACTTACATGAATTTAAAAAAAAAATGTATATAAACAAACAATCCATATGAAACACAACACTCTGACACAACGATTCACCGCACACTGGAAAAACTACCAACAAGCACATCACACTGAGTAACATCGCAATGGAGTTTTTATACTCCTTGGAGCTCTGGCGATCTAGTGAAACGACCTTCCCATCTAGCGTCGAGTAGGTACATGAAACCAAACAAAAGACAGAAAAAAAAGTAATAGACGAAATTTAAAGATAATGATTGTGCTATTTTACGAGCAGCTCGATTCAACTACTTTTTTGCAGTGAACCTTGTATTAAAATACTAAAGGATCTATGAAGAAAATCCTGTATCGAGTAAAACGCGCCATTTAAAAGAATATTTTTACTCTGCTTCACGAAGCTTTTGTAGGTACTATTTTTAACCTCTGGCGGAAGGCTGATGTATAAAATTATTCCTGTATTGTGAATACTTTTCTGGTGTAGAGCAAGGCGATGCTTGTCCGACCTTAGAGCTGAACTTCTGGTTGCGTATTCATGAAACTCGCCATTTGTTTGAAACAAATTAGTGTTTCGCTTTACAAACTTTAATATTTCATAAATATATACGCTTGGTAAAGTAAGTGTTTGAAAACTTTTGAAGAAAGGTTTGCAACTCGATCTAGAATTCGTGCTAGAAAGTATTCTAATTGCACGATTTTGCAACTTAAATATTTCATTACTCCTGGAGAAGATATAAAAACCTTACGCTTTAGTATTAAGGGAATCAGAAGAAGACTTGGAAACCACAGTAAATGGCATGAACGGAGTCCTGAAGAAAGAGTTCAATATGAGGATTAACCAAGGTAATGAATTGTAGTTAGGGAAACAGAGGAATAACAAAGGTTGTTAGATTGGAAAGGGATATTTTGTCGGAAGTTAAGGAATTCTGCTACTTGGGAAGCGAAATAACAAGGGATGGTAGAAGTATAGTAGACATAAAGAGTATGATACAACAGGCAAGGAAGGCTTTCACGAAAAAGATTGATTTGCTTACGGTGTGAATATTAAGAAATAGTTGTTAAAAATGTTTGTATGGAGCGTGGCGTTATATGGGTGCGAAACGTGGACGATAGGAGTTGGGGAAAAGAAAAGAATAGAAGCCTTTGAAATGTGGTGCTATAGGCGAATGCTGACAATAAGATGGGTGGATAGAATCACAAACGAGAAAGTTCTAAACAGAATAGGGGAAAAGCGAACAATATGGAGGACGTTGACTAAGAGAAGCGTTAGATTAATAGGCCACGATTTAAGACACGATGGTGTTCTAAAATTAGCATTAGAGGTAAGTGTGAGGGGTAAGAACATAAGATGGAGGCCGAGGATAGAATACACTAAGCAGATTAAGGAGGATGTTAATTGTGAAAGTCATGACGAAATGAAAAGTCTTGCACAGGATAGTTTAGCATGCAGGGTTGCTTTAGACCAGTCTTAGGACTGAATACCACAACAAGAACATGGGTGGGTAATGGACTGATCATTGTCCCGAGTACTATAACATTATAGTGAAAAATTTTTTGTGATTGACACATTAAAATTCTTTATAAATCGCATCCTAAGTTCCATATTGATGAATATAAATAAAAACATTCGTTTAATATGTGATAAGTCATGGATGTGTGTACGAGCAACACACACCTTGTGCCGACATTATCCCCGCCTGTCCCGCCAGTGCTTTCGGGCTTAAAACTCGAGATGAAAGAATTTTTATACTGTCTAAAACGGACGAAAGTAATCACAAAACACGAGTCCGTGCAGCGAGCTCACAAGAGTGTAATGAGTCTATGTGGCTCGTCGGCGGAAATACGAAATTTTCCTTTGCGCAGATGTTACATTGTTAACGTTGTATGAATTAAATATCGCAAATCTAAATTGTTTCCCTGGGAGGTCTTAATTCTGTTTCCAACGGCACAAACCTCGTTCATTTTAATTACTTTCACAACAATAATTGTCGTGCCAAACACAGGGAAAGTGACTGGACCAAAATTTTATAAGCGGACTCCACTCAGTTTGCTACAAGAAATATATATTTATTTCAAGTTATCCAAAACATCGTATTGATGTAGAACGTCACGTTATATGTTTATTATTGATTTTTAGCTTTTACAACATAATATTTAATTTAGATGTTTTACTATCCCTAGCATTAATAGAGGGAAAACTAAGGTAATGGACTGTGGTATAGGAAACAGTGGAATAACAAAGGGTGTTAGATTGGGAAGGGATATTTTGAAGGTAGTTACGGAATTTTATTACTTGAGAAGCATAATAACTCGGGATGGTCGAAGTATAGTAGACATAAAGAGTACGATAGTACAGGTAAGAAAGTATTTCGCTAATCTAAGTATAAATATTTTGAAATCATTGCAAAAAATGCTTGTTTTTAGTGTGGCGTTATGTGGGCACTTAACGTGGACGCTAAGAGTTATAGGAAGGAAAAGAATAGAAACTATTGAAATTTGATGCTAAAGAAGAATGCTTAAAATCATATGGATAGAGTAACTAACCTGGAGGTTCCAAGCAGAATAAGAAAGGACTTTGACGAAGAAAAGGAATAGATTAATAGGCAACGTTTTAAGACTCTATGATATTTTCAAATTATCTTTAGTGGGAAGTGTGTAGTTTAAGAACAGAAGAAGGATATTAGGGGTGATGTGGGTTGTTGTAGTTATGTAGAAATGTAAAGGTTTGCGTTAAATAGGTTAGCATTGAGGGTTTCATGAGAACAGGACTGCATCTAAGGACTGACAACTACAACAGCAATATACAAGGCTTGGACAACAATAGGATAGCCGCGTATCTAAATTAAAAATGTTCGTGCTTGATTGTGTGAAGATCAGTAAACGACTTTGGACGAAAAGTTCGATGTAGGCAACACTTCGTACATAAATGTATTACAATTAAGAAAAAACCTCTGGTAGGATAAAACTTTCCCAGCTCCGATTCCGACGGGAGAGTTTAACGAGTGGCATTTAAAAGTAATGTAAAACGGACCAATATCATTGTCAAAAAGAAACTCTGAAGTTTCATTCTCGGTTTAGTTGAAATTAAGTTCAACTTCTGAGAGCAGCGCTGGGTAAACTGATTGAAGGTTGTGACTAAATTAGTGTGAAGACGACTGAGACTTGATGAATCTATGTTTATGGGATGAATACTGGTATTGGTCATACCGGTTAAAGTTAAGTTCAGCCCGCTCTGGGAACTGTGGGTGATGCAATGAAACATTGACATAAATAGTATTAGTTTCGAATCAATAGTTTCCTGTGTCTCTGAGATGAACAATGGAATTTCCGAGCATAGTTACTTCAACGATTCACTACTCGGTACGGGGCGGATAGGAAGGTTTATTTTATATACATGTTCGGGTTTAAATTTGGCTTCAACATTTCTAATTCTCGCACACTAAACTATTTCCTATAAAAGTTTTGCCATTTCATTAAAACAGTAATTGGCCGTAGCTGTGGTCTAGTGGCTATCGGGAAAGCCTTGCACCACAGAGGTTCGGGTTTGATTCTTGGCAAGAGTCTGGTTTTTTTGTGTGTCAACTTGTATTAACTTGACAAAAAAACAATTTACATTACCTGATTAGACAGATGTTAATGACCCTACATGTTGGTACGACTATAGAAACCGAATTTTAAAAAAACTGTAACTATTTTCTGTCTGTAATTGATTTTTGCCAACGTCCTCTGGTCTAGTGGCTAGCGTCGCTGCCTCACAACCCAAAGGTCCCGGGTTCAGATTCTTGGATGTTTGTGTAGTGTGGATGTGTCGCTATGGTTACGGAAACTGGGGTTAAGAATGATGGAGAGCCGATACGCTGATCATATATCTCACCTAATTCCGAATTTGTCTCGTAAAATGACAGCTCGCAGTTGTGCTGCTTGGCCAACGCCCTCAATAGGCTGCAGAGCCAAGGAAGAAGAAGAAGAATTGATTTTTCAAAGTGGGAACTAGTAATAAAGTCGTTTTATAAGAAGGACCAAGAGAAGAGACATTAATAGGCCTCGTTTTGAGACATGAGGGTCTTGTAAAATTAGCATTACAGGGAAGTGTGGAGGGTAAGAACAATAGATGGAGGCTAAGGATGGAATACGATAACGAGATTAGTGAGTATGTGGTAGTTATGTAAAAATGGAATGGGTTGCGTAGAATAGATTAGCATGCACGGTTTCATCAGACCAGCCTAAGGACTGATTACTACAACTACATAACAATATCTAGCATCAATCAATGCCCCAAATACCCCCAACACAGACAAAAATTACAAATTATTTTGGACTCCCATGAACACCAAAAGACATTATTAAATTTTGTAAGGACAGTAATATTTTCATATTAATTTAAATGTATTGTATTCTGTGTTCTCTTTTGTTCAAATCTAAAAATCATATGTAAAGAAGATAAATAATTAGTTATTGGTAACGAGCAGAAAAATGGATGTTAGCAGTATTTTATTATGTAAATTCATAATAGTAAATATTGTGTATATAATTGAATAATAATTTGTAAATAGTTGTCACTGTGATCGCTTATGACCGGGCAGTCGATGCGACCGTTATAAATAAATTTAAAAAATATATATCTAGCAATTAGATGAAGTTTCATTACATTTATATTGATTTAGATTTATTGTTTTTTCCATTAGTCCTCGATTGAGGAAATAGGATGCGTCATACATTGCAAATTAACAAAATAAAGTACATAATTACAGACAAACAATCTTAAAATAAATTAATAAAAGAAAATGTATATAGACAAAAGTCAATATAAACACAACACGGACACACGATGTCACACACACACTGGGAAACACAAACAAGCATACACTGAGAAACACGCAATGGAGTTTTGAACTACTTGGAGCTCTGCGACTAGGAAACTGTCCTTCCCTCTGTCGTAGCTCCAGGCAATACATGAAACAAAAAGAAGCAGAAAAAACTGAATGGAAATTTAATATAATAAGACGTTTGAGGGATGCGTGGAATTTTGTAAATACCAGTTCTGTATTACATAGTTTATATGATAATTATAATTCGGTTAAAGAGAAAGAAATCTATATTCAGGAACAGAGAGATTTATCTATCCTAATCTGTTAAACCTATAATTAAGTTTTATAAACCAATTATTTACACGATAGCAGAGGTAATAGAACATGTTAACTTAAAATAATAACGGTTTATTCTACAAGCGAAATGAAATGTAAACATAATTCAGCCGGTCAAATTACCTTAGTTAACCCGAAAGCCTAGACAGAAATACAATACGATTTCGGGATCGGCATTATCGTCTGAGTGGACAGCCTTGACGACCCTGTCGTTCTCTGGAAGGAGAATCCCATCAGCCTGGGACCGCGGCTTATTGGTCTTGTGAATTAATATTCCATCACTGCAGCGATTTATCAACAGTTAAGACGCTAGAGAGCTGCTTCAGGAGCTACGCATCTCTGGGGACGGGAACAGTCGAGCAATAAATCATTAGTAGTTCCAGGCATGGACTATATTATCTTCATTTTTACTTTAACTGTTTAATCCTACTGGGAGACCGCAATTCTACTGTTCGAAACAATTAATAAAAATCATTTATATATTTTTTAAAAATTAATTTATGTGCTTATAAAATCAAAAATATAAAATTGAAATGCTTGAAACGTAGGAGAGGCAGTACCTTTAACATTCGTAAATTTAACAAATAATTAACAAACAAAATTTCTTTAATTATTTTATATTTAAAATTATTATATTATGTTAATAAATTACATAAAAAACTATAATTTTTTATTTATGTATTAATTTGCATTAAAATTTGACAAATGGTAAATACAGAGAATATTTTGGCTTGTTTAAACCGTATTCATCTGTAAAATATGTATGTGCATTGCTATGTAATAATATAGGAACTGGTCCTATATACTTTTTTAGTTTGCCTATTACGATGTAGCTTCGGCCATATTACTTTTATTCTCGTGATCAGAATGCATTATTCTACTATTGTTTACTTACAACAGTAATTGCGTCTTCCGTAGTTGCCACTACGCTATAGCATATCCAGTGGAGACCATAAACAAAAATGTATTCTACGCGAATTTTCAAAACTTATAACACTAATAATGTTTACAGCTTGTTTACGTATATTCCATATTTCGATCCTTGTGTTCATCGAAATTTAATTATATATATATATATATATATATATATAAAATTTTTACATAATCGAAATTATTACTAGTTTAATTTTTTTCTGGTATAAAAATAGCTGTGATTGGCGCTGTGTTAGTTTTGTACCTGTATATTCCATCCTTCACAATTTATCAAATTTACGGTATTATTTATAAGTCACAATATCCGACTGTTTGGAAATAAATAAAAATACAACAGCCTTTTCGTCAGAGAAAATTAATATAAACGTAAATTAAACTGTAGTTAGTACCCTACGAGTCATTCTTAAAATTCTAAACCTGATATTGTTGTATTAATATCTAAGAATACAAATAAAACTTACAATACGAACGCCGTGTACTAGCTATTGGTTATTATGAGTATATATCAATTGCTTTCTGGTGAATATACTGTACTGGTCTTCTATTGTTGTTAAAATAGTTATATTGTTTCTCTGGTTTTATTATGAATGTAAATTTATTGATGCTAATACTTCGGAATACTTCAGCTATTCTGTTTATGTTCGACAATTTGGTAATTACTTTTGGAATCGTTATTCAAATTACTGTTATCTTTATCAAGTTGATCTTTGTTTTTACTGGTTTGAAATATCTCATTAAATTTTTATTATTCTCTGCTTTATATATTTTATTATTTTACCTACTACTGGTGCTTCATTAACATTCGTTGTTTCTATTTTGGTAGTGTTTATCATTGTGAACTACCGTTTTTTAATTATATTATGTGAACAAAAATTGTTTAACAAAGTATACTAATATTATGATTTTTTTGTTTTAAGTATTTACTCTCAGTTAACTTTATACCATTATTAATAATATATTGACGGTTATATCCGTAATGATTGTTATGTGTAGATAATTTAATGTTTTGTTAGATTCTGTTTGCATTCTGAACCCAACATTAGTATTTATACTTCATCGTTTTCATCTATTACTAATATTTAATCCTTTATATTATGTACATATTTTTGGATTAGCTTACACCAGTCCCAGAAGACTGACAAGCACGTTCCCCTACCCGCACTCCAATATAGCGTCCATTTATATGTAATTTTTAGATAATTTACGTAACTTATAATTATTTGGTTTTATTATGGTGACTACGCGCCAGTGGATTACAATGAGAGAGGGACAAGCGAGTTCAGTGTGTTTAGCAGTGACTGCGAGTGAGAGCGGCCGCTATCACTGCATGTAAGACGTATGACACTAAAGGGTCGATGTTTCAATTGTTGACGCGTATGGCCATCCAAAAGTAAAGTAACCGTAGTCTTAATTTATTCTAACAGCTTCCAATAATAGCTAAAACAGGAAGGTACTTGAATCATTATCCACATTGAAAGGCAATGAAACTGAAAAAAAAGGTTTTAACATTTATAATAAACTATACGAAAATATTCATCCTAAGTGACTACGACAATAAATTAATAAATTTTACATCACTTTCTTGAACTATATATTCCTAAAAATTTTGTAACCCATAGATTCACCGTTCATTGCATACATTTAAATTTTGTGTGTGTAATGTACTGACGTGTACTTATGTGATAGAAGTACAGCTTTATTCTTTACGAAACGAGAATGTCAAAAATCGATTCAATATTTGTGATTTTAAAAACATCTATAGTTATGAATTAGTTTAATAAGACGTAGTTAGCTTTGGTTTAGAAAACTGCCTCTGGAATATCCCTCTCTCTATAAGCGATTACTTCATATTATTTCAAAATTATTTGAAGTATGCTGTAAATACTGTATATCTATCATCACGTCTTTGAATAAAGGATGCATAAGGACTTCATATTCAACTTCTTCAACAATTTCACGTAAATGGCTTCCATGCTATTAAATTCATGACGTTGGTACGAAATGGAGGAAAATTCTATACACAACATAAACACAGAAGTGCAAATACTGATATTACGCCCTTTTTATGGTTTCGCTTAACCTCGTAGTTCCTCGCCTGTTTTATTGAGCAGAGTTTGCTGAATAATTCGCTATGAACTCGAGCCAGAGTTTACTTGTTTAGCTGGAGTTGTTCTTTTTATTGGGTTTTTATTTTTCATCGTTTACTTCCTAGTCTACGTATTATAGGAATTCTCTACAATGTCAATAACCTCCCGTAAAATGAAAAACTTTAAGAGCTCCAATTGAGTTATTAAACAATTTAATGAGCTTTTATTAGTTGTTTACTTGTTAGAACTACGTGTTCAATCAAATTACGGAACATAATAAATATACGAATGTTAAATATTTGTATTTAAAAAAATATATATTTTTTGAAGAAAATTATTTTGACAGTGTTACTGTTAACATACTACCTTGGATTTGTTGCAATTCCCTCTGAACCTCAAACCTTAGTTGTTCACCCTGATACTGTAAATTATATTTTATTGTTTCTTTGTAACGGTCAGACACATCTGATCGAACTTTTGGCGGTGCGGAGTCAAACGAAAGATGACAGCATTTGAGCCAGGGTCAATAAAACCCAGACTTCACGTCGTGCCTGGGGTGTTTCCCAAGTTCGGTAACATTTGGCGGCATCAGGTGGTGTATTTCTCCAAGCGTAACCATAAAGGTTATTGGTAAATATCCATTCCTGCCACTAGGATTTTTCGACAGATTCGGAGAGAGATTTTTGAAGGCGATGAAACGGAGTCCGAGAAAGATGGCATGACCGATTTGGTAGTCTAAGAGAAGGAGGATAACCGGAATTTGTCCTGAACCAGGGAAAAATAGCTCGAGGAAGGAGCTGAAATATTCACTAAGATGACACGGCAAATTTCAGCTGTAACCCTTTTTGGTAATTTTTTGTACTGCCAGGTCCGAGTAAATTTTTGTTTAACGTTCTTATCTATGAGAAGGCCCATAATATACGACCCTGAGTGTCGAGTTAGAAAATTGTTAGTTTTAACAGTTTAATGCCTATAATTTTTATGTAAATATATTTGTAGTTTTAATTAAGAACGGACTGCCGACATAAATATTGAAAATAGCAACATTGTAAGATTAATGTAAATTTATTTTTGGTAAAGTAAAATTTTTCTTTTTCACTATACAAAATCTTATTATTAATATACTAATATCCTACTTAAATAATTAATTTTTCCCCCTATTCATTTCATCTTGAACCTTTATTAATTATTTATTTCATATGCTCAGGCTTAATTTTGCGATAACCTGGGGAACTGAGGTCTTCTGTAGACAAATTAAAAAAAATCGTAACACAGTTACTAATTTACATAATGTTAATAATACTTTAATATTATCATGTAAATCCGTACAGAGATCCAAGCGTTTACAATATAGTATTCAATAAATGCATGCTATTATGAGCCATTATAATATATTACTTGAATAAATTTGTTCTTACTGTAATTGTTTTACTCGTGAATTATTACAAACATGAGATTGAAATTTAGACGCGGAAAGAGTCGCAAAATATATTTTTTCATTTCCACCTCCAACTGTAGCACGTTTAATCTTTACGTATAATCGTTTCAGAATGCTAGAGGAACGAAACGTTCGCGTGAGTAAAGAAGCAGAAAAATTATATATGTTTGTGATGTTTCTTCGCTCGGAGCGGTAAATCACAATAACATGCTTTTACTTCCATTTCTCTGGATCTGTTGTGATTTATTGCTTCCCCACCGTAAATTCATTTCTTACTGAGCCGTACGTTCTTCATCCCTTTTTGTGCTATAGCCTTTCGTGTACCAATTATAGTACAGAAATGTTGTCGTACGAACAAATTAATAACCAGTGCATTTTCTCCGACGATATTATTGCATAGAACGTGGACAATAAATTTATAAGAACGGATTCTAACAACAGTGATGATAATAAGTGTGGTATATTTTATTATTATGTAACTTAGCTGTTACTAGGTATTCGTCCGGTGGCGGCTATATACAATAAAAATACAAATACAATTACAAAAAGAAAATACAATTCACACTAAGAAAGAATTTTGAAGTGTAGATTTCGATCTGAAAAAGAAAAGAGAAGTCTGAGGTAACACAAAAATCACTTCTCTGTACTTCACTATTTTCACTTCACTGATTCTAAAAAATACTGCTCACTTTAGTTTCCTTAGCCTATTCCTAAACTGATATACGTTACCCGGAAAAGTCGTTAGTATTTCTGCAGGCAAGGAATCCTAATCGTGTATTGAACTATTTACAAATGAAAATTTTCCTACGTCTGTGCGTTGCCCTTCTTCTTTAATTTTTAGAAATATAATTCGGCCCCGTAAGATGGTTTGTTATTTCTTTCCAGGCCCTGTGGTTCACCCTTATAAGCTTTATATATTGCGCACAACCTCGCATGTTTCCTTCTATTACTGAGAGCTTCTAAATTCTCGTGAGGATTGTTCCGGAATCGACCCCCAAACATCTTTTCAGCCCGCTTTCGTATTTTTTCCACGCTAGAGTGTTCGATATGGATCCCAGCACGTTACCCCATATTCTAAAATTGCCCTGACCAGCGTTTTGTAACTAACCCTGTCGATGAGAAAAAATACATATAATACTTTCATTGCGTTAGTATAAAGCGAAATACTAAAATCATTATTTTACATCATTCGGTAAAAAAGGAGTAGCTAAATTAATGTTAAAAAAATAATAAACTAAATACACAGCGCTTCTGCAATCCTTGTTACATCGTCACGTCATTGAAAACGAAAGAACCGCAAGAACGACATCCTAGGTGACGAATTCAAGATCCAGTTTTTATAATGGCAGAGGCCGCAAATAGTCGCATACACCGCAAGAATGGTACTAAGTATAAATTCCACCAAGCGCCATAGTAGAAATATGAGAATGATGCCGATGATAAACACAGCGGAGACGTGACACGACGTAATTCCACATTAAAGGACAATTTAAGTCTCTATTAACAATCACACTTAGCCGAATTAATTGTTAAATTGTTATATGTACGCAACATTAAATTATCGTTTCTAATTATTTACCTCGACATCTCGGAAAAGGAAATTCGACCACTTTACTATGTTACTACATTAGCAAGTCTAATGAACTTGGGCCGTCTTTATAATTAAAATTTAATTAGTCGCATAATTGCAGGCCTTATCCTGCGAAACAAACAATGGCAGTATAATCGTCACTATGGTTATTTATTTGACTGAAACATTCGATAGAGTGCCGTTCGTAAATCTACTTATAAAATTACGCGTGTTACTAAACGTCTGAAGTAAAGAAGTACAGCAGATGAAACAGTTCATGAATCGATCCAATGTTACTGAAATATAAATTGTCAGCCGTTAAAGTTCAATTCCAATGCATGGCCCAAAGTTTATAAGAGTTCGACTGAGGAAAAACCTAACTTAAATAACTATTTAGAACTTAAAAAAAATTATGTTTAAATATTATTTACACAAGTGAAAACGTGGAGACAAATTCAACAACACTTGTTATATATATTCTTAAAAAACTATAATAAAGCAGTGGAAAATGATTTGGAGAGTAACCTACAGCAGAAACGTGGAAGGAGTCAAAGCTAGAAAAAATTAATGAATATTTCAACATGCGTAAATCTTTGACGAGGCAGAATAAAGGTTAATTGACCATATTTAATTTCGCGAAATATGACGTGACTCACATTTGATAAATTATATCTTAAAGTACGAACTCCAGGAACACATGGAAGGACGAAAAATACGATAAGAAATATTTTTAATTGGAAAAACGTGCATATTTCCGTTGTGTTAAGGAACTTCTTCTGAAATTACACATTTCAAGGAACCACGACCCTAGATTATGAACGACTTTTGCTTAATTACATCCTGAATCAGACCTTGAGGATATATTATGAAAGTGTGATAATAGACAAAGTCGACATCCTGGAATTTAGTGTGTAGCGTCACGGCTTCAGAACACAGAGGTCCTGGGTTTGAATCCTAGAATGGATTGGATGATTGTGCCGTCATGGTGACGGAGACTAGGATTAAGACCGCTGGAGAATCAATACGCTGACCACGTATCACTCCAAATTCGGGATGTGTCATGGAAGATGACAGTCTGCAGTAGACTCTGAATGGCTGGAGAACAGAGGAAGACAAACCATAGTATTTTTTACTCATCAAAATGTGAATTTAAAAGATTTTTGCAAAGTAAGTAATTTTGAGAGAGAATTCTTCAGAGTCGTAGGTTATGTGTTTTTGACGTGGACTTCGTCTAGCGATGGATGCGGTCAAAATGATTTATAACATTGAACAAGTACCGTTAAATTTTAAGAATGGCAGTATTCAAAAATTAAATTACGGTCACTTTACGAAGTTCACAACACAAATCTATTCATATTATATAATTTTTCTATTTAAAAATGTAAGTCAATCATATATTTATCTTATTTTTTGAAAATAATATTTTAACTAAATACTATGTAATTATTATTTATTTTAAAAAATATTTATGTAGTTATCTGATGAAGCCCACAAACATGGACGACATATTGTAACTTTAATTATATTACATAAATAGTATTAAATTGTTTTGCTGACAACGTTGGCTCTATTAAATTATTTTTTACATTTTTATTACGATATTCACAATTTTGCCTGTAGCATAGGCAATGTATCTTACTTTTATAACGAGCGGAATATCTAAATGCCCCGGGGTTTTATCGGAATATTGCTATCTAAATATGCATCCGTTGATATGAAAACTACCGTTATTATACTGATAAAATATTTATTATGATTTACTAGTGAAATTTTAAAACGATTTTTTCTTTGTTTTAGGTAAGCTGGCCATATTTATTCTACAGTGTCACCTTGGGTATGCCGCTTTTAATAATATCATATTATATTATAATTCAAACATTGAATCAGAATTTATTTTATATATGTTTATGTGGTATTAACTGTCAAATTGACTTGTGTTTTCTATTTCTTATGTTGTGTTACCTTGCCAAACTTTGGTTTAAAGGTACTTGTTTGACTCTGTGTATTCTAATATGCTGTTGAATCTAATGAGAAATTACGTCCATTCTACATTTCATATTAGTTTTGATAATAATGAAAGATTTTCACTTTTGCATAAATATAATTTTTTATCCATTAGATAAAAATACATATACTTGGGTTTCGTGAACTATAGGCTTTCTGCTTATCCCCCTGTTTACGTTCTGGTGCTCCGGGCCTAATAGCGCTGAGTGACAAGCGTGTTAATAATAGTTAAATACTAAAAATTTCATACGTTGTGTAAAGGTTTTACAAATAATTTTAGATGATAATTATAAACATTAAACGTCATTGCACATGATTAACAGTCGGTTAGGTACATCAGGTCCGGCGAGCGTATGCCGTTTAATTTCTTTTATATTTGGAAATTCGGGTCAGGTACTTGGATGAGATTTTATGCCAATTCAAAAGAATGTGTTTTTAATTGTCTTCCAAGGTCACATTCAAGAAAAGGCTGTATTTTATAGGAAAATAACGAGAGAATGATGACCTACTACTGTTGTCAGTATTTTTTTGCATCTCTTTGCTGTGGTACATTGCGCTTATTGAGTTATTTGAGTAGAAATCGTCGTTGGTGCTCACGTTTAGAATTAAATACTTATATTTTTATTTAATATTAATACTGTGGCTTTTTCATTCTTAAAATATTTTTTAAATGAACGGTTTTGCAATTTGAGTAAAAACGTCAATAACTTGAATTATTCTTAGCATATAGGAGAGATATCTCGTATTTTAGAGGACAATATCTTTGGCTGAAATGTTGTGCCTGAAGACGATATTGAAATGTCGTCGGGTGAGTCGGAAACTGAAGGTAACGAAAAGGCAACAACAAGCGAATTACCAAGAAGTGAGAGAAAACACTGTGGACCATGCTACAAAGAAATTAAGAAACATTATAAAACTATATTTTTGTGTTATTATTGTGGAATTATACAATAAGATAATTTTCCGAAAATATTTAGACGAATCTTCAAAAAGTATTAACAGAAGACTCAATTTTATTTTATTTTATTAAAACTATAATTACGTATTTAAAAAATTATGTTTTCAATTTCAATCAATTTTCAATGGATCAGTATATAAAAGTTAAATTAAATGGATCATTTATCTCTTGAACACGCGTGAGTGGTTAATCTTTCAGGCCCTGCATTTATGCTTGGTTTCTAGAATAGCTTTTCAATATTTTTAGGAGATATAAAATACAAATTTTTTTCATGTAAAACGTACAATTTCACAATTATTAGTTTTATTAGGCAGTTTTAAGTAATCAAAACTTTTATTGGATTTGTGAATTGTGTATATATGAGTATAAAAATATATATGTAAATTATCTGAAAGTAAATTGATAATAATTGGTTAAAAATGCTGTTCAGAAACGTACAAGTCAATCCGTAGGTCCGCTGGGCCTAGCGCGCCTAACGGAGGGTTAATATTCTTCGACTAAAGAATTGACTCATTTTGCTGTTTTACATTTGCTTTATTCAATCATACTTCATGTTTAAAATCCTCTGTGCGTGTAGGATTTTAAATTTTGCATTATTATACGCATTTTAAATAAATTGAGGTGACGCTAAATTTTATATTCTTCAGAGACGCCTACATATTGGATGACTTGTGATTGTCGAAGGTAGATGAGGAATTTAAATATCGACAAAGGTACCCGAATTATTTTGACACAAATTAGGTACCGGAGATTTGTTTTATTTTTTGGGGGGAGTGTGTTTTACCGCTTGATTTTAATGTACTGGGAGAATTTTTAATTCCATTTAAGTTCTGGGAATATTGCCAGGCTCTCATTGCACCGGGATGTTTAAGACTCTTTTAAGGTAGCGTGCTTCTTTAAGGTACCAGGA
Source organism: Eucriotettix oculatus (assembly GCA_034510155.1). NCBI lineage: Eukaryota > Metazoa > Arthropoda > Insecta > Orthoptera > Tetrigidae > Eucriotettix > Eucriotettix oculatus. The sequence goes on along the minus strand of CM067376.1, from coordinate 131,922,050 downwards.
CTTTTCTTAACACGGTTAAAGTGATCACGATGAAATAAATATTCCATCAGGATAACTGACATGTTGCCAGGAGATTAGTGATGAGCTAATTACTGTACGGGGAGGAGTCATGAACACCAAGACCCAAGAGTGAGCCCAAAGGTCAAGAAGAACTTTCTCCCTGTTAAGCGCATTGCAATTAAACGGGAACGAGTGCTGAACTAGCCTTCGTTCCCGTACGAGTATTTAATAACAAAGGTCATTGTTTCACATGTATAGATGCTGTAAATATTTATAAATTAATTTAAACTCACATTTTATGTGGCATAAGCAAGAAATTTTCAATTTTGAGAAGTATAACAATTCATCCGTGGTAATACTTTCTTCAAATTCAAGTACCGCTAAATGAAAAATCTAACGTCAATTGTGCAGTAATTTTTTATTCAGAGCTGCAGTTTTTAACAAGGGTATGTGACTTACTGGGTAGTTATTGGCGTGTCTTTTCTTATAGACTAGGAACAAATAAATGACAACCAAGTTATAGGCGTAATATTGCTTCTACGTAAACTAATTTCTTGGAGAGTATAAGTGAAAAATATTCGAAAACATTTCTAGACAGCAAATATGCAGTGTCCAGTTATTCTCAAAAATGATTGTTTTATTATACGCTAAATTATATGTTAAGATTAAAATTTTTCGCTTATAATACAAGTCTCTAAAATAAAATGACGGCAATCGAGAATGTATAAAAAAATTGTTAATATTAATACATTGAATTTTGGTTATTTTTATAGTTTTCATTTACCTTGATTAACGAGAACGTCGAAAAACGAGCAAAATTAATTGGAAAAATAACTCAGTTAACGAGCGACATTTCTAATAATGAGTGACGTGAATAGGAGAATCCCCGAATTTTGCGATGGACGCAACGCAAAATACACTTCGTCCAGATCTTCAAACAGCACGTCTTTGAAAAAAACAATTTCATCTTCCCAACACCACTCCGTTACTTTAGGCTATGGACCAGCAGGTTATTTCTAATTTTAAGATTTTGAGATGACTGAGTTTGAGTCTCACAGAGGTTAGGAAATATATCTTATACATTGTTGTATTGTATTTATTATTACTACAGGTGGAAATTTGCCTGGTGGCAGTTTGTTGATAAAATTAAAGTACAAAGATAAATTTTGAATAAATAACTGAAAAAAATACGATTTTAAAATATTTCACGTCCCTTTATTTACAAAATAAGCCCCTAACTTTTCAGGGAAAGCCTCTAGTACCCTCGCAGGCAAAGTATTTCAGTCCCTTACCACCCTGTTTACGAAGGAATCTTTTCCCACATCCGTTCTTTGGTTCCTTTCTTTTATTTTGTAATTATGGTCGTTTTTAGAGAAAAATTTTGGTATACTTAGCCGCTCCCTTATTTATGGCCAGGCCGGTTCGTCGGTGTAAGCTTTGTAGAGTGCCCCAAGTCTAAAATTGTTCCTCCTATCACCGAGAGGCCCCCATTTAGTTTCGTCCCCACATAAAATCCCAGCCCGTTTTTGAATTTTATCCAGGGTTATTGATGTGCTCCGCCCTGTAACCTGCCGCTTGCCTTAAGATGATCGAAACGACGTGGGAAGCACTTACCAAGAGAGCTCTCACTTCTACTTTGGCTACTTCTGCGTTGTCGAATGTGACGTTGCGGGGTTTGAGACAGCATTTGAGGAACCCGAGTCTAAGAGATTGTGTCTCTGGTCACGAACTTGGGACTGTAGGTCGCTAACAACGATATCTACGTCAAGAGCTCACCAGCGAATAGTTTTTGAATTTGCATTGTGTTTCACTGCAAGAGGGTGTGAAAGAGAGCTTGTCATTAGAGGACGAGGTAACAGCAAAGCAATAATCTTCTGGAGAAATAAAAGAAATGCTGAAAGCATGAAAACCCATTGCATCGTGCATTGGACGGTGGCTATGAGCCCAACAGATTTATTGAATGATAATGCGATGTCGCAATTTTCATAAAAACAAGTGTCTTCAGATAACCTTCTAGTGAAAATAAATTAGGTATGTTGCTAATTATTTTTTTACTAATTTTTAAGAAATTATTTAGATATTTTTTTGTTTCAAGCACACGTAATTCTCATTCCAGATCAGTTCGTTCGGCGATAGAAGAAAATATGAATATGAATCACGTTTCTTAATAACTTAGGTATACTATTATTTGAATAAACGTTACAAATTTTGAGTATGTTTTAAAAATTCACATTTTGGTATGGAACGCATTATCCTATGTTGCATTAATTTATACTGTAAAAATTGTTCAATTAACAAGTGTTTTGCGTTAAGAGGAAGGCTCGATATAACGCTCGTTATTCGAGGTTCCACTGCATATTCATTCTGAATTCAATTTGCTCACGTTGGGCGCATCTACAGTGATAGTTTGAATCCTGGATATTTTTCAGACTTACCTGGACGCAAACCACTTTGTCGGAGTAGAAGAACGTACCGTAAAAAAGAAAATTGAAATTGTATAGGTCCTTGTGCGGGTCCAGAGGTGTAATTTCCCCCCAGCTACGTGTGATCACTATATTGGACCGAAAGTCTAAGAAAGAGGGAGGGAGCTCTCTCCTCTCTTCATTTCTAAAAAGGAGTTTCAGACAATAGTGACAGATGAAGGAAATGTGATGAAAAAGTTATGCAAGCAGTTGAAGTTGAAAGTTAAAATTATTTTAAGCGGAAAACTTCAACATTATACTCAACAATTTTCATTCAGAGTTCAACTGAAGAAGAAAACTCCACAGTTGGAGATTATAAAAGACAATCACAACTTATACAGAAGCAGAAAGTCACAAATTTACCCTAGGTCTATTTTTAATTAAGAGCATAATAGTTTGCACAAGCGTCGGAACCTATGTATTCCACAAAAATAATATCCCATTGCTCAAGTATTATTAAGTTTTACGAATATCACCTTCTATTTTTGAACCTTCCATTTATAAATTATTTTGGGGACGTAAAAACAAAAAAGAAAATAATAATATTCTACAAAAGAAAGTATTTTACATTGTTTTTTAGTTAATTTGAATTTTACATAAATTAAATAGAATTTTTCTTTGACACGTATTTGATTAATTGCTGCCGTCACCCCACAGAAAGTTTATGTTGATCACTTTTCTTAGGTTGCTTCAAACCCCCCCTCCCTTTCATGCGAAAAAACAAGCTTTCCTTAACAGACTTTCTAAAAGCCTTCAATACGCGAGTCTCATGAAGTTTTTCCATAACTTCATTCTCCTTCAATTATGTGTCTGTTTAGTATACTCAACAATTGAGTGTATTTTATTTTTCCTTCGCTGCGTCTCTGTGTGTACGCTTGTCAGAAATAAATTGAATCAAATACAAACCACGATCTTTGAGTTCATGAGTACTGCTGATTGTGAGCTTTCAAAAGATAATAGATATAACAAGCTTGTTAATTGTTTCATACAATATTATTAGTAGTAGTCGTCACAAAGCAATATTGAACTTCTAAAATTATTTGTGCCACCGAAACGACTATAAATCCTAATATGCAGTATAAATACGTGTCTGTAAATATAAATGTATACAGTATACATATGTGTGTGTACATATAAATGTAAAATATTTACTATTTATTTATCACAAGGATATGAGTTTATTACAAATCTTTAAAACGCGTAGAATATTTTCATAAATGAGAAAGGTTAGTGTAGACAAAGTATTTTCATATTTCTAAGAAAATCCAAATATTCAAAATCACCTCTTTTAAAGAAGGTACAAGACTCTAATTCATAAGCTCTAAACATTTTAATTATTTCTTTAATATATTTGTGTATCATTATATCTTAAATTTAGAATAGGAGAGCAGAAATATTTTACACCCTCTTAATCTACCGGGATTATTTTGCACTCCTTTAAGTTAAATGGACTATTTTTAGGATTTTTAACGTGTGAATTTTGAACCCCCTTCTAGGGTACCGGAAAATTTTAACTCAATTAAAGTGCCGGGAATAATTTTTACCCTCTTAGTGCTCGTAATTTTGGCACTCTGTTAAACTAACGTGCATATAACCACAAGTATTCTTTTCACTAGTTGAAAGTCAGTCATTATTCTGGTTAATTTCAAGTTAGCCACAATCGGTATAGGTTGGTGGGTACGCATGACTGAGTTAGGTCAATTGAATGACGCGTTGTCCAAACGATTATGTTGAATGAGTTCATTTTCTTTGCTTACACACATACACACAAATATATATATATATATATAGTGTGATATATATATATATATATATACGTGCTGAGCACCAGTTAGTATTACCTCATTTTAAAGCCAAAAATGGAGCTTCCATATAACTTTAGAACCTTGATCACACGCTGTCATCGTCTCGCATCACAGGGGTCTTTAGGTAAAATATGGACATTGCAATGGATTTTTCTGCTCGCGATGATCAGGAAATCTGCGTTTAAGACTAAAGGAAAATCACTACCTCGAGAAGTGGTACACTAAAATAATCTTATTGGGACATGGCAGGCTGGCTGTCGTACTGGTTGAATCGCAGAGGGGAAAGAAATATAGAAATTGTGTCAGTTTACATGTAAATGTGAAATTTACTCTCATGGGCTATAAAATCGAGAAAAACCCTTACCTAAGGTGTTTTGTGTGTTGTATTTAGGAAGGGTTTCTCTATTTATTTGATGAATTGCTAAACATTGCAAAGTGAGGGACTAGTTTCCATTATAGACTTATCGTTTTTAATGCATACAATTGAACTGACTCGATTTAAAATAATTCATAATGATATACTATGATTTAATTTGGCATCTTATGTCTCCCACGTTGTTCTAAACAAAGTATTCAAGTCAAATTCTTATAAAGAAATTAAAACGATTTCACTAAAAGGACGAACTTCAATTCTTAAAATGAGAGACAATCTCCTAATCAAAATCAGAAATGCTATATTCAGCATCATCACCGTGGGTAAAAAGATAACACTAATATGGATTCGTACATGCAAGGATATCGAGGGAATTTCCATTGCTTACTAGCAAGATAAATGCGAACCCGCGACTTTGATATCCAATCACCTACATTCTACTTCTGTACAAGGGGAAAGGACAACTAGCTTCATCCACATACTTGGAAAACCATCACAGCCCAATGCAAACTTCCACTAACAATCACCAGATTTTCGCCTTCCCAACCAACTTGTCCAGAAGATCACAAGTAATACTATCCAGAATTAGAACCAATCATACTAATTTCTCCCATAGTTTCTTACTTTCCAGATCACCTAAAACTTATCTGCCTAAAGTGTTCAGCCTACTATACCACGGAACACTTCTTGCTACATTTCCCTTGTCTCACTGCCATCAGAAAAAAACACTTCTGAACCCAATCGCACTGCGAAACTCCTTCTACCAGCCAGGCAATCAACAATACCTTCAGCTACCTGAACGATACCAACGTATTGAACTATATCTAAGGAAACGTTAATTTTAATACATGGTTTGATACAAACATCCTGGATTGGCCATTGATGTCAGTAGTTGACGCGTCTTAAAATAAATTTTAAAAAATATATCTTATAACAGAACAGGGTTGTGAAGGCATAGTCCATTTCATTACATATCATATACTGCATCACATATCATGGGAAAACACACGGAACGGTTTAAAATAATTCAAGCACGCGCAAGTAAATGTCACAGATTCCAATATCAATTACAATACACGCAAGGTAATAGCTAATAAAATGAGTTCCACATCTTGACCTGTACGAATTTACAATCCACAACCAAGATTATGTAATTTAAATTTTGTATATGTAAATTTTTAATATATTTTTTAAATATGTACGTATATATTTCATGTGCAAATAGACAATTTATCTGTGATAGGCGCATGAAATTACAATAAAAATAGTTATTTCTCTGACGCGAGGAATATTAAGACTCATATTCATGTAAGGTTTTTTCTTTAAAAAATAAATTATTTATAAATATAAGAATATAATTCTTCTGGCTTGAATAAAATAAGAATAGTATTATATCTAAAACATGACGTTGGAGTCTAATTTTTGCAGGTTGTTAAGCAGTTCGTTGCCAAAGGGAGCATAAATATATCAATTAAAACTCAAGTATAGAGCGTAAAGCTAAATTAAGAAGGAAGACAAGAATGTAAAAATGTCGACCGGACCCAGGACTCGAACGGAGAACCTCACGCTTTCAGGAGCTTTCTAGTTCGTTGCCATTACGTATCTTTTGCTTTCCCAATATTCTAGACTCCCGGATTCACCAAAACTCTTCCTTGGCTGTTGTTCGCAAGAAAGCCTTGAACGCCCTTTACCTATTGGTGACTCAGAGAAAGCCGAAATAAACCGCCTCTGTAAGCTGGGCTAAACCAAGTAGGTTTTGTACGGGCTTTGTGCTGCCAAGCTTCTAAGCACTGAAATCGCGAAAAGGGGTTTGTCGTACTTTCCTTTTTTAATATATACAATATTATATTCTTGAGTAGTAAATGTATGTTTGAGAGTGCGTCCCGATATTTCCAGAACTCGGTAAACCATAGCTATGAGGCTCATCTTGATTCAAATAATTTATTCTGTTCTGGAACAAGTATTTAACTCTGTAGCAAAAACAACGAGACGTTCGTAAGTCATAGATGACAAGCTACATTGAGTTTTGGCCACTAACAACTATAGGTGTTGATAAATTCTTAAGACTGAGATTGAAGAAAAGACCAGTACAAAAGTTAATTAAATGTTCCTGGATGTAAGGGGGTTCTTTTGGAGATCACCAAAAAAAAGGCGATAGACACAACCAGTTGAAGGACTTAAAATTACGGTTAACATGAGTCCAACAGGAGAGACTGACGTACAGTAGTGTGTATTGTTTGTTTGTAGCTGGAGGCGAGCAGAACATGTTAATTGAGATGAATAGTGCAGTTTGATCTCATGAGCTACAGGAAAGCCAGCAGAAGTATTTTATTGGAACAGCTCGACCATTAACATGGTCATAAGCAGAGGGAACAACGAATCAGCCTGGAAGGAACCACACAGGAGACAAAGCTGCCAACGCCAGACAAAGCAAAGCAAACCCTTTATGGTGCATTGTCGCCGCCTTCGGGAGATCGTCAACGTTTCAGTAATGTATGCTCACACTTAATTTCCACTGGCACGCCGTTTCTCAGCGAAGAACGTCATAAACACAGACGTAGGTCAAAGTGACTATAATATTTTACAATACAAGAAGTCATTTATGAATTAATTATTTACTCATACACAGCGTTTAATCCACAATCCGTTGTTTCACTTTATTTTACTGTCCACGGATCGTAAATGATGCATCGTGTATTTTTAATTTTTTTACATAAAGGAAAAGTAAATTTTCTTTGGAAATAAGTAATTCATAAATGATTTCCTGCCTATATTCTGCAATTTCAATTTCCGTTACAAAAATGTAAAATAAATTTTCCATTCGCCAAGAATATTTTACTTTGTATCAATAAAATTCATACATTTAACTACATTTTCTATATAAAAGTTCTAAAACCCTTTTTCTAATCAATCATATTATGTGTATTTTAATAAACTATTATAAATTTAACTGAAGGCTATCATTTTCCTGTCAGATTTATTTTAGTTGTTAGTAACGGCAGAAATGATACTGAATGGAGTTTTCTCTTTTGCACATTCAAGTAAAGTAATGATCAAGAACCAAGAACAAGGGTGAAAATAATTCCACTGGAAGACCGAACCTTTTATTTATAAATCATTTCCTTGTTTTATCCACGCCAGAATACTATTTTTACCTTTATATACGCCTTTTTTCAGACTGACTTTGGATGAGTATTATCCATTATATAGTTTTTACAGTTTAAATATTGTTCACTCGACCGCTTTATTTAAAACTTGCAGGGTGCCCGGCGTTGCCCGTAAATGCATTTATATTTACCAGTGATTAAACCAGCAACTAGAGCGTCAATTTTTTTTAAACTTTACATTTTCATTCCTGCTACCTTGTTACAGCAGACGCAAATTTCATCATAACCAGCGCGAAGACTCACAGTAATTTAAATCAATAAATCTACTAGTAGCTTAAATATGCTCAGAATCGTAAAATAATCACTTAGAACTCTTAATTATTTCTCCGGTACGGTAAGACAGGCTAAAATACTCCCGACAACGTAAGAGAGTAAAATATTTTCCCAGTATCTTAATAAAATGAAATATATATTCACTAGAACCAAGAATACTCGCACCAATCTCGATTATTTTTGTACACATTTTATAAATCGGTCCTTCACGTTTTCCTCTCTCCATTGCTACAGCTATTGTATGATAAATGTCTCAATTGAACTCGGCGACTTACGAAACACTAATTTGACATGATACTCGATTATTTTCGACTTATTGTTTATGTAACGTCATTGCACCCCCATCACTATGGATTTTCCCTTCAACGGCGAATGAGCTCAAATTTTACACGAAAAAGATCGGCAGAAACATTATCAATCTCACAATGACCCCGAAAATATTTATTCGACGTAAATATATGCATGCCTCTAATGAATTGGTGGTCATGCTATTCCAGAACAGTGTTCGTTTTCGGGTCACAAGGAACACGTGTGAGAAATTTGGTAAAAACTGTTCCACTTATTTATATTTATATGCAGAAAATACACAAAAAAACACAGAAACCATATTTTCTGTCTGCTGTGAAATATTGTTTAAATTTAACTTCAGTTTTATTTAAGTAATAATAATTTATAATTAGTTAATAAATGAGTAATAAATATTATAAGTTATATTGGACATGATAGTGGGTGACTATATCAAATAGCTCTAGTGCTCTAGACACCTAAACGCATCCAAATTAATTCTTATTTATATATATTTTTTCGTATTCAACAACAAAGTCATTAGCGACTTATATAATTTTAAATTACATATACACTCTTTAGTTTAAATATTCTATATTCAATTTTAACTTTATATTTATGTGTTCAGTTGTAGAAATTAAAATTAAAGATTTATATACAATTTAAATTACAATTCAGGGTATAACTGAGTTTTTATCAGGAACTTGAATAAAGTTTCTTGGGCATTTGTCACTTCATCAAATTTCGGACAGTTCTTTATCAAGTGTTCAGCTGTAATCGGAATATTCCACTGGTCACATATCGGTAAGGAGTCTTTTGTTATTATGTAAATATGTGTCCTTTTGGTATGTCCTGCTCCAATTCTCGATTAGTTGATTTGGTCTCTTCTTCTGACTTTTTGCTTGTATACGAATTGATAGATTTTATTTTATTCCCCATTTATATTCGTATCTTTCAGTTGATGAATGCCTGTTTGTCATTTTTTTTCAAGCGGTAGCCACTCCTCGACCAATCAAAAAATCTTATTGAATGTCCCCGTTATCTTATAATAGCTGGTAATCTCCAGGAGATGAATAAAAAAATTCGAAACACTATTAGCCATCCCTTCACGCATTGTTAACTTCTTTACCAGAATGATTGTTTTTTATAATGCAATTCCAGTCCTGATCGATCTCTTCTACTTTCCCGAGCTTCATTGTTTACGCTAGTGAATTTATTTTTTCGTATAACCCCACACTTTATCGCCCTACTTCATTACTGAGAGTGCACATTCCTGTTGTGTGTCGTTCGGGATAACGTTTTTCAATATTCGATTTTGATATCAATTGATTATTTCGAAATATTCGCTCCTGAGTTTATTTTCTTATTTATCCGCGTTATTAATTATCCTGTTACACATGAAAAAATTATTACGAGAATTTTTTTATAAAAATAACTTACAACTAATCATTGTGTTCAGGAAGTACGCGTCTATTCTGACAGTATATTTATTTATAAATAGACATAAAATAAGGTAGCAGTAACGTAATAAATTATCAAGTTAAATGAGGGTATTAACACCTATGAAATGCAGTTTATAAGTGGCGCGTATACGGACCTAGTATTATTCATCCATATCTCATTGTCATTTTATGGCATAATTCTTTCTAACAATGGCTGAACCTAGTTCGTAGTCGTCTTGTACTAATTATTTCCATTCCTATATCGCTGATTTCTGTATGGAAAATAATTTAACTGCTCTATGAAAAAAATCGTCTTCTTTATAGATATAACTAATATTAAACCGTTTTCATAGTTGAGACAATATGTACAAGGGTTTTATCTTAATAATTTACACGGCATACCTTAGGAATATTTTTATTATGTTGCTGTAGTAATTAAGGTCAGGAACTCTTCAATAATTGTTATTGCACAAGCTGAATTTCATCGTAAACACCGCAATGACTCAGTATCTTAATCCAGTCAAGGAATCTGCTGGTATCTTAAATAATCACATACAGACAAATAAATACACAACTAGTCAAATATATTTATGAGTAGAAGATACTGGAACCATCAATTCGGTCTGATTAGCGTGAAATAGTTTGCGTAGATACATTAATATCTACGAAAATAAAATTTTGTTGGCTCTGTTCTTTATATAACGTGGCTGAACATCTTCATTGCGACTCATCGGCCTGATAAGCTTGAAATAATATGTTAACCCTGAGGTTGGCTGTCAAAAGTGAAATTATGCTTAAATATAACTAATATTTTATTTAAATTTTGGTGCTTTTTAATTGTTTTCCCAAACGTCGTTGTCGTCGTCGTCGCACGCACGCAGCGGATAAACAACTTTCTTGACAGGCTTCAGAAGGCATAATGTATCCTCTTGTAAGTTCTATATGTCTTTAGGGTAGTAAATTTGAATAGTATAGATAATCATAAGGGAAAAACATAATCTTTAAGCAGAAATTGTCGTTGAACGTCTTTTGTCCTGCTAAAGGGAAACGAAGGAAATAAAATCTTCAAAACATCGACAGAAAACTTTTTTGGGGTTGTCAGCACTAAACACAAAAAATTAACGGCAATCGTATGAATAGTATAGGGACGCCTAAGGGCAAATCTTATAACTCGAATTGTGTTCGAACAGTTTCCGTATATAAGGACTAGAGCCAGTCACGTACAATGCTTTTTTTTTAATTCATATTGGACGATGGGGACTGAGTGAGAGCCAGGTAGAAATGACTTCCTTCTTCCTAGTTTTCCTCTTTCCCTCCCCCCTTGGTCCATGGCCAAGGTAACTAATTTAAGACTCCTGCAGGCTGAGACGATCTTGGGCAGTTTGAGGGTCGAAGACCTTCGGCATACGGTAAGAGTTGTCCGCTGATCCCATTGGACCAGTCGGTCAACTGCCTCTCAATACTGATCAAGGCACGGAGGCGGGCTAGTTACGTTCCCACAGCAATCCAGTCTCCCGTCATCAGAAGGGCGCAGGAGTAGTACCCACTAGTAGTACCTACCTGATGCAGGTTTTCTAGGGTTTTTCCCTGCATCACCTTTAGATGAAACACCGGGTAGGATCGATACGCTATAAGTGGGGGCCGTAGTGAACCCTGGGCTACATTGCTCTACCTTCCACATCCCCCATTTTCAAATCCCTTCCTATGCTATTAAACGCCCTGCTTCAGGATTACCCTCATGTAGCCTGTTACCCCCAAAAAAAACATGTACAATGCTCTCGCAGGTATTTCCCTCCAGATTAATTGTGGGGGTTACCTTTGTGGAAACCTCGTACTCTCTCTGGTTTTTTCAAGGTTCGGACATGTCGAAGTACCTTCGGAAAGTTAAGGAACATGAGTGAAACAGGTGAACAGTTTATACCAAATAAAGAACTTATTTGTTTCATAATTTTGCAGATATTTTTTAGATGAAACTCGATTTTAGCAAAGGACTGCTATTTGTAACGAAATAATGATTCCCGATGACAAGTAAATGAATAAATGGAAGCTGTTTAATTCGTCAATCAAACGCTCACGTCCCTAAATATTATCATATTATTAAACAGAGTTTAGCCAATTACGGCAGACAATTCCGAAATTAATGATTTGCCCAGAAGTGTGGTTCACCTTTAATGTATCCCATTAACAAATTGGAAAGTTCTGAGATTAATGTTACATCAGAGAAAATTCTGCACGAATGAGATTCGCTGTTAAAAACAAATTAGTGTCGTCGGAGTGAATTTATAATGAACGGATGTGTGTACTAATGAACTGGGCGAAATTTCGCGGAGTCGTTGATTTATAGTGGAGCCGGTTGGTCGCATAATGCTCTTTAACAAACAGTAATTTAATACGGTATTGTCAGCTGCGGGCACACCCTCTTCACTAATCACCTGTCCTTCTTTATTGTTCCTATTTATAATGCGGAGGACAGTCGAAATAAATTGATTTATTCGTTCTCGCACGTGTTGGGCTAATGGCAAAATACGGTATTTGTTATTAAACGCACAATTTTTACTTTGCTTTTTATTTAAAGAAATGTATGGACCTCGGTAACCGCATGACTCAGTGCTGAATGCGTATTTTTATCTGGTAACATATTCATGAATCTTTCAATGCAACTAATAAATATTTAACTAAAATATTATCCTTTGAATATTATTATATTATATAATAACTATTATGCAACTATTATTTTATGATGATATAGTACTCAGTCCTTAGACTGGTCTGATGTAACCCTCCATGCTAACCTATCTTGCACAAGCCTTTTCATTTCTACATAAATAACGCTCCCCAAATCTACTTAGTGTATTCCATCCTTGACCTCCGTCGCCTGCTCTTACCTCACACACTTCCCTAATTCTACAAGACTCTGATGTCTCAAAACGTGGCCTGTTAATTTATCCCTTTTCTCGGTCAAAGTCCTCCATATTTTTTCTTGTATCTTATTCTGCTTGGAACGTCCTGTTTAGTTACTCTATAAACCCATATGTTTTTCAGCATTCTTCCATTGCACCACATTTCAAAAGCTATTCTTTTCCTTTCAGTAACCCCTTCCGTCCACGTTTCGCAACCCATATAACGCCACACGGACATTTTTAATAATTATATCCTAATATTTATACTTATATAGCCGTAAGCATATTTTATAGCGTTTCATTATTAACGTAATTATATATTACATATATACTGTTATGAAAAGGAGGACTTTGGTGTATTTTTACCGTATGTCAAATTATTTTCCTATTTGAGCTTTTAAAAACTGTTGTTTCTGGTTCTTATTAATCGGTATTTGCCAACATTCTCAAGAAAAATATGAATTTAGCACTTCTGTTTTCCATATAATTGCATGAGCGTGCTTACCACAAAAACTCTCCAAACGTTTCTGCCCTAAAACCTGCTAGCGATTACTACGCATCGCGGCCTTCCAAGAGTTTTTACGATTTTATCCGCTAGATTTCGGTGGCCAGTACGGTGACGCTCATCCGATACCTAGAATCCCGGCGTGGGCGCCACTGGGCATGCAAAAATTAATTAAGAAGTGCGACAATCGTATAGGAAAATAGAAAGTAAACGCTGCGTGCGATCCAAGGTGAGAAACATTTCGCCAAGAAACGTGAATAATTGAGCCTAGCACGAGGCTCATGGATATTAATGACACGCGTTATCATTTGAATTGAAATTTATTTTTAAAAAAATAAACACAAAATTATGTAAATAAGCAATTTTTTTCCAAACCTTGGTTACTTCAACATGTTGAAAATTTATAATACCAACCCGACCTATAGGACTTCTAGATGTTTAACGAAATTTGTTGAGTCAAAACTAAGATTAATAATTTTATAGTCATCATTTCTGATACATTTAATTTGAATCTGTCATATATGCAGTTGTATTTATGACGCATGGGTAGTTACTGTTTCAGCAAGCATTTTGCATTTCAACATAACCAAATACGCGTTCTTACACAAAAATTTTCATATTTATGGGTTTAAAGACTTTGACTCGGCAAAAGGATAAAACTTCTGAAATTAAATTAAAACAATATTTAACAGCTTCTTGCAACACACGTGAACTCATTGTTGAAAATATAGCTTAGCCTGGAACTACTTCCGTCAGTAGTCTTCTTTTATGAGATATTTTTCTGACTTTCGTCCTTTTTTCATTCTTCCTGACCAAGATGCGACTGACATGAAATAATAGTTATATTCCGTGGATCTTCCAGTGACGCAATGGTTCGAGGATATGGAATGAGTCATATAGTCTTACATACATTTATTACATTATTATTAGGATAATCTTATATTTAATAAATAATTACATAGTTCTACAAATTCCTTTACAGAATAGGAGTGGCTAAGTAAGAAAGTGTCTAGTTCAATTAAAAATTTTTAGGTTCATTTTTGGAGCTGTTTAATGTGTGGGTGAAGCTTGTTGAACTGTGTTGCTCCCTTATAGTGTACAGATTTCTGTGTTATTGTTAGTATCTTACTTTCTATATGAAGGTTTATTTTATTTCTGGTGACAATTCTGTGCACATCTGCGTTAGTAGTGTATAATTTTTTATTGTTTATCACAAAGAACATTAGTGAAAGAATGTACTGACTTTCAAGGGTAAGTATACCTAATTTTTTGGAAAGACTTCGATAAAATGTTCTAGAATTGACTTGAAATATTATTATAACGCCTATTTTTTGAATTGTAAATACTTTTTCTTTTGATGAAGTTTCGTCCCAAAATATATTTCTATAAAACAATACAGAATGAATATATGCATTATATACTAATTTTCGTGTTTGTATATCCATATAATGAGATGTAGCTTTTACATCATAAGAAGCTGTGTAAAATTTCTTGCATAGGTGATTAATATGCTCTTTCAACATCAGAAAGTTCTAAAAATTTAGTATACATACTTTCATTTATTTCCTTATTATTATTTGCCAGGTTTACAGATTTTAAGGACACGTTGGTTGTTTGGAATTGTATAAAATTGGTTTTACTAAACTTAAGTGATAAGATATTCACAGAAAATCATCGAAGCACTTTATTTAATACATTATTAGCTGTTTCATTTAATGTGTCCTTCTACTTATTAAAGTTCTTGTATCCTCTGCAAAAAGTACAGCTTTTGAAAATGTATCTAATATTTTGGGTAGATCATTTATGTAGATTAGAAATAACAGAGGAACCAACACTGAACCCTGCGGAACTCTCACCCTTATTTCTGCCCATTCAGAATGAAACTTTTCACCTGTTAATGGGTCTTTCAAAACTACTCTTTGTTTCCTATTTACTAAATACAATTTAGATAAATCACAGAAATTTGCTAAAGGATATCGTTTTCCATTTAATTCTCCTAGAATTTTATCAGTTAGAGTGTAGATAGCTTTTTCTGTAGATAAACTTTCCTAATACCAAACTGACATTCTCTGAATAAATTCTTTTTGTTTGACTGATGTCACTATTGACACATGCTGCTTAAATGGTACCCAAATTATGCATATAATGTACAATTAGTATTTTGTTACAGATCACATGTTAAATCAATGCCAGAACAGCAAGTTTAAGTCTCTTCAGAAGTCTACGACTTATTCTTCTTTGTTAACTGTATTACTTAGTATCATCATCACACTTTCTACCGTTCAACTCTTTCTCTGCATCCCTTCATAAATCAGTTTTTCCTAGTGCGGAATTAATTTTCCCTTCTCAGACTTGAAACACGGTTTTCTCCAATCAGACACTTGAACAAATTTGGCACACGATTGTTATCAAATTTCATTTTTCATTATTTGGTGCCTCTGTATGGCGTCGAAGATTGGCTCTGAAAGCAGTGTGGGACTTTCTCTTTCATCCGGCGAAGCGAGAAAACGGGAGGCGAGGAGACAGCCACGGCATTCGCTTAAGAATAGTACGGAAAGTGACAGAAAATTGGCGTAACAACATTCTGCATTCAAACTGGATATCGTGCGTTCTTATGCATAATACACACTAATCATACTCTTGAAACTAGATTAGATTACTAAGGATGCTTGTGGGCTCGTGTGGAATGACCAAAGAGTGAATTATGGCTACAAGGATGTGTAAATTATGATGCCAAGTCAATTAAAATAACAATGATATGGAACAAAAATATTTCAAAATAGTCACTGTATCTTTTTTGTTTAGCCTGGCGAGCTCGTAATGTAGGACACTCTGTGTTCCTTACTTATTTCAGCCGTTGCCAAGAATCTTGAGATGAAACGAAAAGAAGAAAGTCTCGCTCCTTTATTTTCTGAACTGCCACTCAAATGCCAAAACTCGACAGTATCTATATCTCATACATATTTCTCTCATTTTTCAAGGCTAGATTTGTATTCCCGCTGAATCCCACGCAATCGTTTTTTGCTAATATCCCATGGGATTTACTTGGACTTCATGTCACTTAAGATCAGGTACTTTGCACTCAAGAATTTGACACTAAATTAATATTTATGCATTGATCTCTCTGATTACAATCGGTCACTAATCTTACAGTTTTCCTTACAATCTTATGAAGTCACCGTGTTAATATTATTTTGAATATTTAGAATTTAATTCACCATTTTCATCTTTGCCAAAAAAGTATTAATTATTTCACTGCAAATGGGAAAAATGAAATAGGAAAGATATTTAAAACTCAACGTAAAGCGTAAAACTGAACTGAAAATTAAATTATTTTTATTAGAAATTTAGAAAAAAAGATAGGAATGGAAAACCGTCGACCGGACCCAGAACACGAATTCTGAGCTTCAATTGAAGCTTTTATACTTCGTTTCACTTGTTTAGAAATTTGGAAGTTGCATTCAAAATGAGTAAAGAGAAAAGTACAAACATTTCGCCTTTTTAGGAAAAAATATAAGTTTTAGTTAAACATGGAACAAATAGATTTATGAATCTGGAAAATTGAAAAACTATTTTCTCAGCATTTCAGGTATATTTTATATATTGAGATTTCAATATCCACAACGAAATGAAGTGTAATTTAGATATTCCACCGTGTGAAGCCTTTTTCTGCTGCACGACGTTTGCTTGTGGGTATATTATATAACTCTTTGCATTTCATAAATGGTTGGACGCTATGAAAATTTTATCCTTGTTTCAGCTAATTTAATTATTTAAATTCAACAAAGCAATCATGTCATTGTCATTTTCTCAAATTAATTTACAAATTTTTCTACACAAATAATTACAAAGTTTAATTGAGTCATTTAAATCTCAAGAGGTTTTTTTTCTCACTGTTTCCGTTGGAAGAATTAGTGATAAACTGGGCAGTGGCTCGTATATGTGAAATTTCGTTATGGAACGTGTTATTGTTCTCATTGGCTCTGGAACCGCAGACTTCGTTCTTCAATTCCTTGACCCTAACACTGCTGTGTACCCTTTAAACGGATTTATTTCATTTACACTAAGTTATACTATTTACCCAACCCAATTCACTTTCTCTTCCTGCCTGATGAGAGCAATGTGTTTCATCCTCATTCATGATTATGAACTTAATAGAATTAAATGTAATTCATAAATCATGAAAATTATGAACATTAGTTGAATACGTTTCAATTTTACGAATATTGAAGTCTATTCTTTAAGCAACAACAAAATTTGACACGCGACGTACATGGAGCGACAGAAACGACTGATCGTGCTCCGTTCACCTCTCTTATTTCTTATTAGCTTTCCAGATTCTTCAATCTTCCATACTTTACATTTTTCAACAAGAAAGGAACCTTTCAATTTAAAATATATTCCCGTGCGACAATATAAATGCATGTGCAGTTTGCTCAGCTGAAGAAGAAACAATAGAATTGTTTGTTTCTTCAGCTAATTTTCAAGAATAATGACCTTCGTAGAACAACTGTTCCAGTTTTAGTAATTGAAAACATCTCTTTCAGTTTATTTGAGAATATTATTTTCGATAACGTAAATTGCTATTAAATAGAAATCTTACTGCAGGAATTTTGACCACCAAGTTCAGTTAGATCCACATTAACTGAAGGGCTGTGGTAATGATATTAAATAATCTTTTAATGTTTCGAATTAATATTTTTTACCTTTTCGTAATTTCTTGTTTCTTACAATGGCCGGTATTGAAATCGCAGTTTCACGGTAAATTTTAGTGCGAGAAATGTGAGGATTAATGAATACGATGGTGTTGAGTGAGCTCACACGCAGCTAACTGATCACCTCTCCAGCACACATGATGCCCACTTGGTAACGTCTATTTCCTCCAGGCCTGCTATGCCTAAATTTTAATGAATAAATTACGTTTTCCCTTAGGATGATGTATGACAGTCGGCTGTCAAGAGGTCAGCTTCTGCGGCTGCGTGTGTCAGCGCTGGGAGGTCGGCCAATTCATCACACGCTCTCAGTGCTCCAATACGCTTCTCGTTATTTACCTCAAAATATACACAATTAATCAAGCAACACATCTCCAAGTCAAACACGTGTTTTATTTACTGTGCTACTCTTATAATAATTAAGAAAATGTAACTTTTTGTCTAACAAATTGAATACAATAGGTAATTCAGATATAATTTACCTACTCGATTCTAAATGAGTTAGTAATTCAGTTTCTAGAGAAAATTATGTCAACTTATATTAAATTAGATAATAAATGAATACTACAAGTGTTTCCTAAATTTAAATAATACTATTTACACTTAGCAAGTTTAGGTAAAATGTATAACTTGGGGATTTTATGGCGTATTGAACTGAATTTCAGTACATTGTTTTCCTCAGTTACCGTTTGCACACGAAACGTATGTTCAATCACCTGGAAAGTTAATTCGTTTCATAAATTACCCTGCTGCAGTGGGCACAACCTGGGTAGCAATATTTTTATACAAATGATTCGTATGAAGAAGAGTTTACTAATGAACACTGTTCATGTGCAGTAATCAGTCAGATGAAGAACTTGGCAACCATGAATACTGCCCTGCTGTAAACGTTCATGACACATTTGCCATTTCTTGTCAATTTTTTAACTGTTTCCCTCTACATAGGCCTTTTATATATAACTATATAATAATTATAATTATTGTTCTTCTGTGTTATATGGGATACCCAATAAATGTATGGAAGGACTTAAAAGTCGTAAAGAAGGGCATTCTTTGAATTAGTTCCTTTAATTCAAAACCAGTTAATACAGTTATTATTCAAACATCATTTTCTGACTTAATGTTTATAATAAATAAATGAAAAGACGACCAATAAGTCAGCAAAAATTACTATTTAATTAATACAAATACAACATTTCATCCGGACTTCTTCTGCTACCAATACACCAAAATATTTATGAAATGAAAATTAATTTCTAATGCAAAAAAACTGTCAAAATATGAAGTGTAATATTCAATATAAAATTAATTAAATGACACATTTACTTTATTTAATGGATGGAATTTTGTGTCGCGGACAATCTCCCGGGACTATTTTGCTGATATTTCTTTCGTTGAGTAATACAAGTCTGACATTCATTTTACTTCATATTAAATATTAAACTTCATATTTTAACAATTTTTTATGAATTCAAAATCAATTTTGATTTTATCATTTTTTGGACGATGTTGGATGAACCGTTGTATTTGTATTATTTAAATAGTAATTATATACTTTCTTATTACCTGTCGTTTTATTTATTTATACAGTTATTATCATTTTATAACATATTCTAGATAGAACTTGGTTGAGACATAATTCCGGTATTCCATATTCCATATTAGAAAAGAGCAGAAAGATAGAACCTCGCGTTTTACTGAATTTGTCTTCTGTCTCAGCAAACTACCCCAAACATTTACTCAAAACTACGTCGATTAGGTAAGCTGCAAAAAAAACAGTTAATGGATACTGGATCAATTCGTTCAGACCGGTTTAATTCGATACTAGAATTAGTGTCCACATATTTAAAATTATGGGGTTTGTTTCTTATTTTGTACACGACATTGAATATAATTTAATTATTTGTGAAATATATACTGATAATTGTTGTTGAGCTACTTTTGCATGTCGTTCTTTAATTATATTTTATTCATTGTTTACGTACTATACATGTTCTAAACATAGAGTTTCATGTTTTACATTATTCCCTTTCATAAACTGAAAGAATAAATATAGACTGTTAAAAAAATAAATTCATCTTCAACTCGTAATTTCAGCTTTTAGTCCTTAAGAATTCAGTAAAGAACGCAAAATGTAATACATTATATCTGCATATTTTATCTTTCATGCGGGATGACTGACATGCGCTATTGAAAATTTAAATTCGTGAAACATGTTTCTACAGAATTATTGTATGATCACATACCAACGTAATTCATTGCTGCTTCGTGCACATTTCAGCGTCTTTCCTAATATATTCCTGGAATTGTCCTGTCAATTCACTTGCTGGAAGTTATTAGATAACCTTTATGAACATTTCTAAGTTGACGTTTCAACTAAAATACGGGTTTGGTATTGCACCAAATATGTTTTGACTCCAGTGCGAGATAAGCGTCGACTCAACTCTATTATTATTATTATTTATATAAAAAGTTTTATCGAATTGATATTCAGTTGGTTACAATAATGATACAGTATATACATTAAATAGTCAATACAATATTAAAAGAATGCAAATAATTAACATGTCGGCATGGGGGATAGTATAATCAATTGATTAACCTACTTTAGCAGAATGGATTTGGTTTATTTATTTATTTTGTGAGTACCTGAGAGGCTTACGACGTGGGTGGGTGAGGGTGACAGGCAGTGAACTGATTTTTGGACGATATATGAGGATGTGGTCTGAAACATGATGGTAAGGTGGGTTAGGGTGTGCCTGAATGATCAGGGGGTAGGATGAGGTCAATTGGGAGTTTCTTTTGAGGCGACGGAAGCGTGGAGGTGGAGGAGGATTGCTATGGAATTGCTGGATCGTGGGGTTTGGGTGGTTGAAGGCGCTTTCCATTAAGGAGGTTATGGATTTGGAGATTACGAAGTTTACTTTGGGAAGTTTGATGTTATGGTGGATGACGGAATTTCTAAGGTACCAGGGAGAGTTTGTAATGGTGCGTAGGAATATGTTTCGTTTGGTTTGAATTTTGATTGATTGGATTTTGGCTGTTGTTCCCCATATGGATGAGGCATAGGACCAGGTGGGTTGTATTATGGAGAGGTATAGGAGGCGTTTAGTTCTGATGGTAACAGGGGATTTTCTGTTAAGGAGGGGATATAAGGTTCTGAAGTTTTGGTTGATTTTAGAGAGGAAAAGATTAATATGAGGTTTCCAGGAATGTTTTGAATCAAACATGATTCAGAGGTTGGTGGTTTCTGTTTTTGTGGGGATTAATGATTTGTTTAGATAGAGGTGGATTTGAGAATGAGAGATTTTTCCTAGCGTGAATGGGATGGTTATTGATATGGTGGGGTTGATACTGATTCGCCATTATTTGAACCATTGCTGATTGGAGTGGTTGGAAATTGGAGATAGAGAGAAGGTTTCATATGAGATTGCTATGTCGTCTGCGAAAAATATTGTGCTAGTGTTAGGATGTTGTGGGATATCGTGGGAGAAGATGATGTATAGTAAGGGAGCAATGACACTTCCTTGGGGGACGCCCGCCGCGATTGAGTGTGGTTGGGAGTGGTGGTTTGGCAGAGAAGGTTCTGTTAGAAATGTAGTTTAGGAGTATTCTGTAGTGGCTGTTATTTACGAAGTCTTTAATTTTGGAAAGTAGAGAAGGGTGGTGGATTTTATCAAAAGCCTTTTCGATGTCAATAAAGCTGGTGATGAGGGATTTGCGTTATTTAAAGGAGTTTATTATAAGGTTGGAGAGACGGCTTTATTTTATGGGGGCAGGAGTGTTTTGGACGAAAACCGTATTGAGTGTCTGGAATCAGGAAGGACAGTTGATTGATTAGGTGTGGGAGTAGTAGTTTTGCGAACAGTTTGGATAAATTAGGAAGGAGACTTATTGGACGGTAATTTTCAGGGTGTGATTTTGGTTTGTTTTGTTTAGGTATCACTATTATGGTTGTGTGTTTCCATTTGGTTGGATAATAGGTAGTTCTGAGGATGGCGTTGAAGAAATAGGTGATTAAGATTATTGTTTTCTTGGGAAGATGTTTTAGGTGGCGGTTGGTGATAAGGTCATGAACTTGGGAGGCTTTGTCTTTTTTTATTGCGGTTGATATTTGGGAAGGGGTAAAGAGTTTTGGGAGGGGTGATAATTGTAGGGGTTGTTGGAGTTTTGCTGCTATGGCCTGATTGTGATTGTTGTAGAAGCAGCTGTTGGGGGAGAATTGCTTTGTCAATAACTGGGCGAAGATGCTAGCTTTTTGGGAGGGAGTGGTAAACCATTGATTGTCTTTTTTAAGTGGAGGGATATGTCTTTTATTTAGTCGGGTATTTTGTTTTTAGCCAAAGTGATTTGTCGGTTGCGTTAAGTTGTTGAAGATAACTGTAGTGTCTAGAGTCACTGGGGACGCTATTATGATTTGTTCGTTTCATTTAGTGTGGTTCTCAGCGAAGCCTGAGCTCTGCGCATTGTTTACACGTGCTTTGAGCGGAGTCTTGCGGGTTTTATGTCTTAGGACGCTCCGGCTTAACCTTTTCACTGCTGTGAGCCAGTATCGTGGTAGAGCAATCCGTGTGGTCTCTGCTATGAGCCAACATAGTAGCTCGAGGAAAACTTTCCTTTGAATTCTATGCGCCAGTATTGTGGCTTTAGCCTTTCTTTGCTTCAACTGTTGTAAGCCGCTATTGTGCCTGCTCCTTAGTCGCATCTTGTGGTGCGAATAGTTACTATATGCTATATACTATACTAGATGCGCCGGAAGGTGTTGAGGGTATGTCATATTTTGCTTTCCTGCATTTAATTTGACACATTATGAATCATAGCAGTTGTGTATTATATGCAGAAGTGGTAATGTTTGAGTGAGAAAAAATTGTGATGATCGAGTACTTACTGTTCCTGAAGTCCGAGGATTGCTCTTCAATGGTACAGAAAATTGTTATTTCATCTCTTTATCTGTTTTCAATGTGCATTCAGCCTACTTAATTGCTACTGGAAAGAATATAACACTTGAAATTTCATCTTAAATTAGTAAGTAAAGAAAACAGTAGGCAGAGGTAAAAGAAACTCCGAAGAAATGGAAGACTGAAAAGTAAAACTCTCAGGCCGACCTCCTGTGCTGTAATGGTTAACCACAGCTCAGAGGTCCTGACTTCTAATTCTGGCACAGGCTTGGATGTTGTGCTGTTTGCAAGATAGCTTTCTGTCTTTAAAAGTTACAATAGATGAAAGACGGCCAATAAGCCAGCATGTAAATTGATCACTATTTATTCAAAAGCGACGTTTCTCCATTTTGAGACTTCCTCAGGCGTACTACAAACATAATATTACAAGAAATTAAATATGGATTCTATGTTACAAGGTTTTAATTTACATATTAAAAAAGCATTGTTCAAAACTTACAAATTTAGCAATTCATCATATTTACTCCATGACTCCCTCAGCCGAAAAGATTATTGAATGTACATGTTAAGAATTACATGTGAATAATTTAGTGTCACGCATGGACCATCTCCAACGACGGTTACCGCGGAAATGATGTAGTAACAATGAGGGCCTTCTGTAGTTAAATTTTAACAATAGAGAAGAATATTTAAACGTTAAACTACTACAACAAAAGAGTATCGTAAATTTTGTTCGAATTATTCATGTCGTTTTTAACATTGGTTGTATGAAGGTTGCACCTGATATACAACATTTCACTCATAATTCCCGAGAATTATTTTCTTCATCTAAAATTTCAACATTTTGTCATTAGAAATTGTGATAATTAATATGTATGTGTTTGGACACAACTGTGTATTTTTGAATGCCTAATTTGATGTTATTTTTATGTTCTTTAATGCGAGTTTTTAAAGCTCTTTTAGTTTGTCCGATATACAATGCGTTAAAATCTAAACAATTAATTTTGTAGATAACAGTGTCTTTCCAGCAAGTTAATTTTCTCATTAATATTTTGAACGACATTTAAATTATTTATTGATTTAAAAACAACATCTAGACCGTAATTATGAAACAAGTTAATTAGTTTATATTGTATGTTAACTATCTATATAAGGTAAAATTATGCAATTCATTTTTCTGTTATTAAAATTTTGAACAGATAAATTATTGTCGATATACCTGATTTTATGCAAATTGTTGTGCTGTTTGAATAACCTTATCTCTGATGCTCTTTTTTAGCTCTTTCTCCGCGATTGTAAACAGTCGCTAATGACTGAGCTGTTGACACGAGTTAAAACTATTTTTTTAAAAAAAAGAACTCTCAGAGAAGGTGAATAATATAAATAAAAAGAGATCTTTCTCCTTTCTCGTTACGCAAACTTTTGATTCTTCTAATAAAGTTACTAATAAGAATATTCAAGCTCCATCGATCAGCAACCGTCCAAGTAGGACCAAACAATCCTCGTCGAATAATACTCAAATAAAATATGAATACGTTATAGAATAAATGAAAGATAACTTTGAAGCAAGTGAACTCAAATACACCCTAAATTTCTAGAAGACCGAAGATCTTCTAAACATCTTTGCGACAAACCACCCTTTAAATATCATCCAAGACTACAACATCTCAGCCGATAAACTTTAAGAATTGTACCCAATAATCAAAGAGAAAGATGGCCGATTATTACTATGATTTGAAAGAGAAACTTAACAAAAGTCCAAATATATACAGAAACTTCGTTATTCTCTAATTTCAATAAATAAATTTGAATAATAGCATAACTACGTTTATTATTTCGTTAAAGAAGAAATAATTAATTTTAAATCAAAAATATTCAAACTTAAGTATTTAAAATTTTTTTTACATCATTCCAAGTGTAAATGCTGTTCGTATTACAGTATTATCAAAGAACATAAGAGAGAGGTCAACGATGAAACACGCTAAGCAGATCAGCGGGAATGTAATAACTATGTATAAATGAAAAGACTTGCGGTTATCATGGTTATTATGGAGGGTTGCACCAAACCAGTCTTAGGAATTATTACCACAACACAACAAATTTATAAATATGGCATTATCATAAAGTAAGTAAATAGCCGTCATATTTATATTAAATTTTTAAAGTATTAAATATGAAGATTTCGTTGTATTTTGATGCCTTGTCGTCACAGATTTATATGCTGAAATATTCTCAAACTTTTAACAAAAATTATAACCTATCTATAGTTCCCCCAAGTGTTTTTCTTTGGGTTTTCAAAAATTTCTTTGAAATCCCAAATTCAACTTCCAAATTTATGTTTGCTATAGCAAATCGGCGATTTAGGAACCTGCAGCTTAATATTATGAAGAGTCCTAACAATTTCACTTTGCACGTACAGAAATGTAGAATAACCGGCTTAGTTACTAAATCTCAAGAACATGGCCAAGTGGGACCGCGAAGTTAATTTTTTCCAAGAGAAATACTTTAAAACAACATCACCGAAGTCGGTAAAATCCAATATTCAAGGCAAATATTTTGGATATTAT
This sequence comes from Eucriotettix oculatus, assembly GCA_034510155.1. NCBI lineage: Eukaryota > Metazoa > Arthropoda > Insecta > Orthoptera > Tetrigidae > Eucriotettix > Eucriotettix oculatus. The sequence continues at coordinate 131,896,661 of CM067376.1, read as the reverse complement.
TTGCTAATAAAATCACGAAAGGCACAACCGATACCAGCGAAAAACTTAATGATATGACGAATGTATTATGTTTTCCAGTAGGTATCTGTTTAGTCTTTCATGATAGTAGTTAGTTTCATTTCCTACCAAATTTAAATATCAATTAAAATTCTCTGTTTTATTCTTTACAATAATAATTATTTTGAGCTCACTGGGGCAAATATTATTTGATTTGATAAACTATTACTGCATAATCTTTTCAAAATTTATATTACGTATTACTTACAGTGTTAAACGGGTTGGCATAATATTAGGGTTTTTGTAAACCCTAAGTAATAAAATACAATATAATTGGAAGGAATCAATCATTAATATTTCACATGGAATGTATATTGTATGGAATACTTGATATTTGAAAATAGTGTTTCTCGTTGTACTATTTTATTCATACACAAAAAGAACGTAAGGTACCTAATACCATTTTAAGTACATTTTTCAATACTTGTTTCTCTTGTGAGTTAAAATATATTCCTCGAAGGGTTGTTTTTATTTTGTTCACAAATTTTATTTTATGAGCCACAAACTTTGTAATCTGAATATTCATTACATTTTCGTGCAAAATAATGAGTTTTTTATGATTCATAACTGACTTAAGCAAACTTTGAGTTTTACGGTAGGAAAAGTCTTAATTACACACTTGAACCCACAAAACACGACAGCATAAGTTCGGCTCACTACAATGTCTTAAAATATAGATGCAAATTAATCATTAGAACTAAATTTTCGTTTAAAGATGCAAGAATTTTAGCTTGTACTAAGTCCAGTCTTCTGTACTAGCACGTAACGTCTTCATTTCACGCTGTTTATGAAATTATTACTGCCAGAATGGACACAGTGTTGTCCACACTAGAGAAGTGCTCGAGGAACTGTCCTAATGAGCTGCTAACGAACAAAACTCTTCGGGCAACGATTTGAGTACTTCCTGTACGGTCCCCTAATATACATATAGGATTAGCGACAGCTAAATGCATTACAAAAAAAGGCCAACGTTAATTCAAGTAATTATTTCAATTAAATTATTATTATATATTATAATATATTATTTCAATTAAATTGATCATTTATACGTTTATATTGTTTTTATCTCAATTTAGGCTCTTCAATTGTATACGATTACAGTATTTTCTGTACTGTCCCCCAATCTTCATGTAGTATTGGCAACAACTAAATGCATTATAAAAAGTGAAGGTTAATTAATCAATATTTCTTCTAATTTTTTCCATGTTTATATTGTTATTTTTGCACAACTTAGGCTCTCTAATTGAATAATTAAAATACCATTATTACAATAGATAAACTAGAAGTAGTTGAAAGTGTTTTTTTTAATCCGTTAAAATAAAAATATTTTGTCTTTATATTTCGTCTTTACGTCAATTTCATAATATCAATAACTCAATAATCCAAGTCGTTTCCATCCCATTCAAATCATAAATAAACTATTCATTACAAAATATAACAATATATTTCGTTTTCCATAACCAGTGGACATTTACACGCGGTTATGCATTCATATCAAAGTGATAATGCTGGAATTATGCCTTCGTGAACGTATTTTCTTCACAAATAATGAATCTCAGGCCATAGGTTTTGTGAAAGTTCCCTCGCTATCGATAAATGTGCTAAACTCTCAATTATAGTTTTACATACGTTTGTACCTTTACTTGAACAATTTGCCAAATAGATTTTGTTTTGTTTGTTAAATAACGGTTGCTGGCTTAAATTTGTCTTTTGATATAGCTTTAATTTTTGGTTCCCCAAGTCATTCAGAGGAATATTGGAAGGATCGTGCCGCCTCCCTTCACCAAGAATTAATACCATGTTATTCCTCAGTTCCAGAATAACAATATAATTCAGTCGTTAATGTTTTGCATGGAATGTGGATTGAATGAAATATTTTATATTTTTGTAAAATGTTACTCGTATTATTTTATTTATACACAAATAGAATAGTTTCTCCAAAAGCTTCTTAAAATTAATTAGTCAGTTATGAGAAGCACGTCTACAATTATTTACACGAACCCTTGCTTTTCCTGAATATATACTTGAAGCAAACCATTAATTTTCTTCCAAAAAAATATTATGCTCTTTCAATTTTTTTTATTTAAGCACAGCTACAATTATTGAACAAAAATTATCATATTCATCTGTATTTTGTTTCTTGGTAAGCTTGAATACGTCTCTTGGAGCCTAATGCTGTTAGTATTTTGGAGACAGTGTTTTCGTATCACCATCTGAGATCTGATGGAGATCTTACTCCCTCTGCGGAGTGAGTGTTTATTGAATTTGATAAAAATAGCGGTAGCTCATTTGATTCACTCCGCTCTTGTGAGTGTTAAAGTACATAATATTCGAATCACTCATGAATCAGATCGCGCTGTCGGTGATCTTAGTGCTCGCTGCTATATGAATCAGTGAATCATAATCTCTTTCTTTACGGATAAATTATCGTGACGTTATTGTGTTACAAAATTAAATTTAGTGGCATGTGACAAAATAATATAACCAAACGTTTATATATTTTTTCTTACCTGACTCTCCAGTATGTGATCCCAAATTTCTCTTACTCCGAATTTTGCTGGATTAATATTTTATTGTTTCTCTATGTATAATAAAAAATAATTTTATATGAAAGAGCTTTAACTCACAATTTTTCAACTGGAAGAAAAATAATTTCATGAATTTTATTGCTGTATTAAGGTAATTTGATCCGGCAAAGATTTTTATTGGACTAAGGAATCTCAAAATTTCGGATGAATGAATTTAAAGATTTTTTTAATCAGCTTTTCTCTTCGCGTTCTAACTTTTAAGTGTAAAAATGTTTATATTTAATTCCTGCCTGCTGTAGATTACTGTAATTATATTTATTAAATGAAATAACAGATACAATATAAGCGTTTGTCCTCTTTAAAAGTGAATCTAAATCCGTTCGAGAGCATTCAAATACCTCAATAATAAAAGTAAATTTCCGACAGTCATTTATTTTACTTTTATAATTATTTATTTATGAATAAATAGTGTAAAAATTACATAACAATTATAATTTTTAATATTCACCTTGAGTCTAATATCATTGAAACGAGGTAAGAGTCACTTCGGTGAGTAGGTTGAAGATATATGTATATATATATATATATATATATATATATATATATATATATTATGAGCGCTGAATCATCATAACGAATGGATTAGTCCATCTCTACACAATACTATTCAGATGTTTCAATAATTCAGATGTTGCGCCTAAATTGACTGTTGTTTTCTGCCTAAATGTTGTGCTTTCTCAATGAAGTAATGTATCTCTGATTAAATGAACGTAAATTTATAATTAAGCTTGTGTAAAGATATACATATGAAAGTGGTTATTACAAGTCAGAAAATATGTCGTAACGGGCACTCTACTCTCATTTAGTAGTTAAAAATATTCATATAATACGCAATTATATCCGTCATAATTAAAAGTTACATATTCTTTCCTGTCAGCAATGATAAGCATTTTCTGTACATCGATAAGGGTTTGTTGAAGCCAACGTTTAATTTTTTTTTCTCAAAGTTTGTCAGTTTCTGCTACACGTCGGACGAATTGGTAATGGACGATAAAGCGTTGGAAGCGTCAACTGGAATGAGTCGCAAATCCGCCGGAACTTCCTCTTTGCCCCCAGCAGTCATATTTGTATTCATATGGTTCATCGGATAAATACGAACCTTTTATTAAAGAGAACGTGTAATATTCCGACCGTGACAATAAGCCTGTTACAAACTTTGCTTCGAGCGAAATATCATATTTTGCTTAATCTGTCTTCACCAGATTATGTTTGGTTTATTTTGAGAAACCATTTACTGTGGAATAAAAATAATTACAAATTTTCATTTTAAAAAGCTTCATTTGTGATTCCGCATTTTATAATCTGCAATAAGTTTAATTTAAAAAAATGTATTATTTGCTGCTGCGCAGCATAATCATACTTTTTAAACTGTGATTGGATTGACTAACTTATCATATATATCATTAATGTGTAATATTGACAGATTGTACTTCAATATGTATAACTAGTTCGTTAATAAACAAGCGACTCCATCTTTAGCATCAATCATATTTAAATATTTTAATTAGTATAGCACAAAAGAAATCTAAATAAATGTCAACCTACTAAAACCATCATCTACTTCATCTCCTATGTCTGACCATAATTACAAGTAATTTTTCGCTGATCTTTAAAGGGATTACTGGGATAGTCATAAATGCACGCGAACTGCGTAGCACGTATTTGTAAAAACAAAAAATACTGGCCTGATGATTGAATCTCATAAAGGTAAACTGATGACCCTACATTGTTTTGAGTTCGTTTGACAGCCATAAATATTAAAGTCTCTCGTTGACTTTCTGAATGTAGTAAATATTGATGCAATATTTTTACTTGAAAAACATCAGTCCAATAAATATCAAAGTTCATCTAAATTATACTCTGGGGAAATTTGCTTCTTCATTTATAACAATAAAATGTTGACTGGCAGAGTTTAAATGCAGTCGCCAAGTCCAAATATGCAACGGTTGAACAAACTAAGCGACCACATCAGAAATGGTGGTGGAGAAAATGCATGCTATTGGGCGACAGCTGACTAAAAGGTGTGAACTAGCATAAACCAGTGTTGTAAATAGTATTTACAATTAAATTATGAACACGAGAAAGCTGTATGCAATATTGGTTGGGAATGTTCCAATCGAGTGTTCGGTGATGTTTTACTAGAAATAAAGACGAGTTTTTGGTTTCGATTCATAAAGATGGATGAAATATGAGTCATTCACTTCATCCTTCACACGAGTACAGAACCAAAAACTGAAAGTGGATAATCAACTTGAAGGAAGGAGAAGACGTTCCAATCTGCTGACTAAGTTATGACGTAATTTTCGAATAACTATGATTGATTATTTCAATACGGAAAAGGCAATCAGCGGACAGTATTATGCGAACTTATTGCAGCGTTTAGGTCATGAATTCAAGAGAAACTGCAGCATTTGGGGTAAAATAAAATGTTTTTTAGTCTCAACAATGCACCAGATCGCAAATCCATAATCGTCATGGCCAAAAACAATGAACTGAGCTTATAATTATTTTATGCTGTACCGTATTCGCCATATTTCTGGAATTATGGGTAGTAAAATATTTACCTTCAAAGAAGAAATGGAGTTCACTGTTGATGGATTTTTTGATGGTTCTCAATTTAAACGTGGTATAAAAGCTATTGAACAACGCTGGGAAAATTGTATAGAACTAAAGGGGGAATACGATGAGAAATAAAGATTTATTTTAAAAAAAATGTTTTTTCTTAGTTAGGTCGATTACTTTTTGTACTGCCCTCATATTTTCGTACAGTTAACCGGCCGCGGCCAGTCTTTATGTTCTTGACGAAGTCAATACGCCTCCTCTTGATCGCGGATGTACTTATAGCTCCAGTTTAGAACTTTCTTTTCCTTATAGCCGTTATTCTCTCTGACCAATGCCACTTCATGCTGAAAAACATAATAGAATGTTAATAAATATCTACAAACTCACAGCTAGCTACAACTCCGAAGAGAGTAAAATTTGTAGTGAGTTTTTGAAGTGAGAGGATTAAGGAAAGTGGATCGAATAATGTCTAAAATTGCAGATGGTAGGCAACAAATAAAATAAATGGCTGATGTATTACATATAGTTCTAGGAATTGGTCCTGAACACTGCTCCTGTCACCAGGCACGTATTCTCGTCATGTTCAGTCTTCTGTTGGTGATAATTGCTCGATAGGTGACGAAATTGCGAGGCAGTAGCCGCTCTGAATGCCGTTCCATACGTAAGCCGCACGTCTGGATAGGAAGGATTATGAAGGCGCCCAGTCAATATCAGCAGCTGCCGCTTTGTATTCACAAGATGCACTCAGTTCCTCCCTCGTTCCCTCCCCGAAAACCTGCACGACGCTATTCGCAGGAGCGCGTTCTTTACGACTGCGGGGAAAGAAAACAATCCGCCCTCGTATGTCACCACGCCCCTAGACCTGAGCAATGATGTTGACTCCAAGATTTATGGACGATATAGACCTATTCAGAGGAAGTGCAAAGTGGTGCGCCATTAAGTAACAATTGGCTGTTCGTCAAGCAAGAGGAAGTTGCACACAGAAAGAATTAGAGGCGGAATGTAAGGTAATCGGCGAGCAGGTTTAACAATTCGAATAGAAGACAGATAAAGGGTTAGGTTAAAGTGAGACAGAGATCATTATGCAAGAAGAAAATGGACAAGACCCTGAATGTAGGGGAATTGATACGGAATGGTAATGTGAGATTTATTAGTACTGAGTGAACAAGAATAAGGTGCCTCAGGCACATCAGTAAGGGGTGAAAAAGTGTGTCAAAGAAGAGAGTAAAATTTGTTTAGATAGTGTGGAGTATGCAAGAATTAAACGTCGATCAAAGAAAGTGGATCGAATATTGTCTGAAATTAAAGGTGGCAGGTAACAAATAAAAAGTAAAATAAATAATTATAGAAATTGGTCCTAACACTGCTCCTCGCGCCAGATACTTTATTTTCGTCATATTCAATATAGAGAATAATAAAAAGATATCTACAATCAGGTTGAAGATAGTGAAAGATACACTAAGTTGTAGTGAAGGAAAAAATTTGACGAGTGAGAGGTATAAAGTCAAAGAAATACGGGAGGGAGAAGTAAGTAGACCAGAGCATAAAAGGACAGAGCAGGTAGAGAGAAAATGAAAAATTTCACGATTAAATCCGATTGTGAGAGATAAAGGAAATAGAGAACTTTATACAACACAGCAGCAAGGAGAAGAAGAACGAGTGTGATAAAGAGTGCGATGCATAGGGATGGCGACAGGAAAAGGCGAGGCAGAGAATTGCACGTTTAGAAAGAGTTATAATCCACATTACACATTAAGTGGCTGATAAAGTGAGATAAAGTGGGACAGCGATAAAGGACGAAGGTCAAGAATATACAAGAGAGAAATAACGACATACTAAGAGACGACAGAGACTAAGAAAAGACTAAGCGAAAGAGAGTTTGAATAAGATATAAAAAGACATCAGACAAAGAGAGAGAAACCTACAGCAACAGTTGTGAAGAGGGTGAAAAAAGGAACAAAGTAGCGCGTGGAGTTAGGTCCGAAAATAAGAAGAAGTGAGAAAATGGAGAAGTATAGGAATATCGTTCCCGGAATACCCACGACCTGTAATAAATTAACCATTGTTTCCACAACAAATCTATAATCACACGTTTAGTAACTGAAACTACAATAAAAAGCGACTTCATGTGCTCTTACACAAATTTCGTAGATGGTTCATAGTTCCTGGTCGTATAAACGTGCGTTCACGCATTTATTTCATCTTTCCATTTCTCCATACGTTGGACGTTATTTCATTGAATTGTGGAGACAGTCTTTCATTTATACTATATATATAAGCATACAAATAAATAAGATTTATTTTTCGTATACATACATTTTTTGAACAATTTTTGTAGTCCATGAAATGACAATTTTAATTTCTTCTTTCTTTATAATTATTTATTTACAATCATCTTTTGTATTTATTTTATTTGCTTTTAAAATGAGAAATTACTAAATATTAAAATTTACCTGACGCAAAAATCAACTTACGTATACATGGTATCGACGATACAAAGAAGTTTAGTTCTCAACGATAGGTTGATTACAGCACGAAATGTTTATAATTTTAAAAATATATAGTATTATATATCAAGAATATATATATATATATGAGATATCGACATAAAACATACACTAAAAATTAAGTTAGAACTATTGATTTGAACCATCAAATTTTCATTGAAACCCGTTCAGCTTTTTCGGAACCTATTCGAGAGAAACTTCCAGACAGAAAGACACTTAAATTTTATTTATCAGTATAGATAATACCAGAAAACTCCATTCTTTAGTCTTTAGGTTTCCAATAAGAGGTAGACAGAAAGAAACTCAAATCAAGTAATTGTGGTTCATATGCAAAATTTAATGAATATGTGTACTGCAAATGTTCTCGATCTTGATTGGTTATGAAGGAAAATAAGTCTTTCCATTACAGGAAGTCTTGCCAGTAAGGCAATTTTCCAACATTTTCCAAATTCCTATATTGTGCTTACCTAACACGATTTTACTTTGAATACCAAGAAATAATTCAGTTTATCTTTCAAAATAATATTTCCTTACAGCAGAACACCGATTATCTATATTACATTAAGTGAAAAATTTACTGCGTCCTAAGAATATCATTACTCACCAATTAATTGCTACGGTGAAAGCATAGTTTAAGTTAATTATCATATATTACCGAGGTAGTATTTTTTATTAATTTCCCAGGAAATATATTAATAAAACATCATTCATATTCTTAAACGAAAACTAACGGAAAAATTAAGGAAAAATATTATGTTTACATAATAATTACAATTGTCTCTCATTTTAATTGCTCAACACATAAGGATACAGAGCATTTTACAATGACGCAAATAAAATAAGAATACTCAAATTTCGTCCATAATTTAGGACTAAGGTTACTCATTTTCATTAAATTTCATGTTAATTATGTTATAAAACAATTATGAGATATATGCAACAGTAGTTGATGAATTTTGAAATTAAAAACTTGCGTGAATACAGCAAATTCAATCCCAATCCAACATACATAATGACGTCCTAATTTGTTTGTTTTATAATGACAATTATTTATTCTAAATGTTTTTTGATTATACTCTTATTTAGTTCTCTCTGACGTGAGCTCAATTTTAATTACTTATATTTTGGGAAGTATTTGTTTATCTAAGACGTCGCAGCACTTATATTATAATTAATTCCAATAGAAGAGAATCTTATATTAATTGTAGGATCCTATTTTCCTGATTAATTTTAATATAGTCAACAAATAAACAGTTAAAATAATATATTTATAAGCTGGACTTTGAAACGCTGCTTTTCGTCTTTTTCTAACTGTCCAGCTGTTTTTAAATGTAGTTCAAATTTTACGGAACACTATAGTTATATAATTAATTATTACTATAAACCATGTTTTAAATCAATGTGTACATATTTATGAACAGGCTTTACTTACCATGTTTATAAAAATGAAATCATAAATTAATTTAAGTATTAACATAAATGTCATCAAATACGCATGTTTGACGTTGCACATACGTGTTAATATGTGGATGGCTTTTTACTTAAACTCTTTGAAGAAATTAATAATGGCGCGGATAAAGTGTTTAGTTATAAAAGACGTCATATCTTGCTATTTCCAAACCTCCCATCAAAATATGCACCAGAAGCGTCGTTTTGTCCTGGGCATATAAGGGGATTTTTCAATAAAAAATGACAGTACTTTATTTCGTTTACAGCAGTTCTACTTAAAAGCTTGAAATTAATCCACCATCCGAGTTAGCGTATTCCGGAAAGCTGTAACAGTCTGCTCTTAAATTAATCGGCAATAAAAAAATTGTTTGTACTTATACTTAAATATAGCAGTACTTAAATATGTATTACATATTATGTTTACTAAATTTATTACTACATTTTCTTTGACGCTATGAAGTCGAAGCATCTATTCAGCGATTAAAATACAAATTTTTAAAGGCAATGTTAAGAGAATAATGTCTAAAGTAACGTAAACATATTACCGCGATGTAAGAGCTAAGTGAAAGGCAACCTCAATGTCAGAGTTTGAAATTATTCCAGGATTCGAGTTAGCTTATTCCGGTTGGTTATGACAGTCTGCTCATCTGGGGAAACTAATACGGGTGATGCAGAATTGGTGCAATTGTTCGCGTGGATTTAGAGCAGAGCACACGAAACTCCGCATTGCGTGGAGACACGGGAAGGGGAACGAAGACTACCAGCAAAAGTCACATGCTACGTCGCAGAAATTATAACGTGAACCATTTCCGTAATTTATTTCTCAATGCAGAGTTATGCAGCCGTTGAAACACATAATTTTAAATTGTATTGAGATTGTTATATTTTCCTTTCCGATGTCATTATGCGTGTATAATCTTCATTAACAGATAATTATTTTATGGGAATTAAGTTCAAGGTAGCAGAATTGAATTTTAATATTTAAAAGAACATATAATGGAGAAAATTGATGTTTGGATTAGTGCATGAAACACATAATTTTAAATTGTATTGAGATTGTTATTTTTTCCTTTCCGATGTAATTATGCATGTTTAATCGTCATCAACAGATAATTATTGTATGGGAATTAAGTTCAAGAAGGTAGTAGAATTGAATGTTAGTGTTTTAAAAAAACTTATAATGGAGAAAATTGATGTTTGGATTAGTGCATGAAGTGATGAAAAGTTTCGGTGACGTATTTGCACTAGAATGAACGCGATCGTCAGTTAAGCACATAATAAAATAAGAGTTACAGTGTATGACGTTAGACGTTTTTCCTCTCTTCCAACATAAATGTTTCAGAAGAATAAGATATTTCTCTAATTGATAAATATGTGTCAATAATGTAGCTGAAATACTTTGTATAAAATGTCTTCATAAAAGAGTTTAAATTGACAGTTCATGTCATTCAATTTATATGGACTTATACATTAGTAATACTAGTTTATCTATTACAGAATATTCCGTAAGTATACGTGCTGATTATATACTAGCCTAAATCTCTCTGTCGCCCATGCTTTTTAACTTATATATAGAACAGGCGATGAAGAATGTAAAAACAGAATATGGAAAAGGAATCATACTGAAAGGAGAAGAAATAAAAACATTACGTTTTGCCGACGATATTGTAGCATTAGAGAAATCAGAACAAGACTTGTAAACCATAATAAATGGCATGAACGTGGACCGGGCGTAAGAGTTCAATATGAGGATTAATAGAAGGAAAACCTAGGTAATGGAGTGTAGTATGGGAAACAGTGGAATAACAAGGGGTGTTAGATTGGGAAGGGATATTTTGTTGGAAGTTAAGGAATTCTGCTACTTGGGAAGCTAAATATAGTAGACATAAGGAGTAGGATAGCTCAGGCAAGGAAAACTTTCGCGAAAAAGGGGAATTTACTTACGGGTAATATAAGTATGAATAGTAGAAAATCATTACTAAAACTGTTCGTATAGAGTGCGAAACGTGGACGGTAGGAATAGCAGAAAGGAAAAGAACAGAAACCTTTGAAATGTGGTGCTACCGGAGAATGCTGAAAATCAAAATCACAACATTGACTTTCATCTCATCAAGTCTTATCGGTCTTTAAACTTCGTTCTTTACACTAGATCCTAATGAGCTTGGTGGTAATTGAAACAGATCATCCTGTATAATCTATTGTCCTTTCTCCATTAACATTGTCGTTTGACGTCAAAGCTGCGTCACCTCGACTACTGAAAAATATTATGAGTTATCTTGTCACATGTTGAAAAGCTTTTGTTAATATCTGAAATAGTCTCAAATTATTTAAGTCTAAATTTACATTTAATACTCCATGTACCTTAGCATAGAGGAAACTACTCCAGATGCATCAAGAAAGTAAAAATTACTCTCAGCACAAAAGTAAAAATTATTTCTGGTTACTCGAATCATAAATACTCCCCTCTATCAGTACACTAAGAGAAGAAAAAATTCTCGAAGTACGCTAAGAAAGATAAATCGAGGCGGTATTTGGGAGAGTAAAAGATAGTCCTGACCCTGTAGATAGTACGTGGAGTTTTACCCATCCAGTAATTGCTCCTCCAACGTAAGTAACATCTGTAAATCTAAGATTTTTAGGTGTTCCAAACGTTTATAATTGTACTCTGAACTTTGTTTCGCTTCTACTCCTAGGGATTAAACTTAAACTTGACGGTCATAATGAATATGAGGATTAAACTCAGTAACTTCCGCAACCCAGATTGAACACCAATCTCGGTTAATATCGCACTATTTTTATGTAGAACGATTTCAATCCCTTTCCTATGGGGGCTCTCATTCCACCCTGAAACTGTTTGAATTTATACACAAAAACCATCTAGAGATACACTAATTTACCACGAAAATTATTTATTAAACTCTAATTTTGACTGTTTGTACATTTTGCAAATATTCATACGGAATGGCCTTAATTCCTCCACACATGAACATACTATTTTAATTGTAAGAAGTTTATAAAAAGAATTTAGTAAAAATTAATAGATACCGCTGACATCGAGGTTGAGACGAGGACGTTCACATTTCCTGCGAAACATAAATTACAGTATCTTGAACTTAATGCTCCTATCTGACGTAATGGCGGAAGTTTTTCTAGTTTGCAGCAGGATATTGTGGTAAAACTAAAATAAACTTTTATTCGATTTTTTATTAAAATCATAATTAAAACCACTGGGACCGTACCATATAATTCAGTCGATCATTACATTAACATGAAGAAAAAAATTGCTCCCATTAATGACATATTCACGTTATCAAACGTGACGAAAATCGTGAAATTAAACAAATGAGGGACAGAGCCCACAGTGACCTGAACTAAATTGAGTTAGTAAAATTCACTCGTACAGCTAAATGACGCAGAATGAAAACAATTTTAATGCTTTATGACAATTTACACATTTTGCGTAATTATACAAAAGCGTTAAAGCCCACAAAACATTTGTAATGTATATATATATATATATCTTTTTTACGAGAAATAATTAAATTTATAATATATATAATTTAATATATATTGGTCAGAAGTATACATATTAATTTATATTAAAGTTTTAACAAATTAAAATATTTTCATGTTTGTCACATAAGAAAATACTAGTTAAATTCTTAATTTAGTGCTGTAAAAAATTCTTAAAGCTTTGAGTTGTAAAGTGGGCTCTCAAATCGATATTCAATCAATGACGGTTTGCTATAACTTGACCATCTGTTTCAAATAAATTCATATGTGAAGACAAACTATATTCTATTATACAAATTAACCTTCGATTAGAGAGAGAGAGTTTATTTACTGTTTTGCTCTCATGTCATTACATTCAAATATCAACCTTAGCTAGAGGGTTCTGTTGCACTTGGTATGGCTCCAAAGTACGTGCGTTATTCTTGTATGACCACGCGAATATACTGTACTTCGCGTTAATGCAGAAAGATGCCCAATATGTCTAATATTTGCCGATTTCCAGAAAATAAAAAAAAGGTAAACCATCTCCGAAAATCAATGCTTACTGCCCGATTTGAAAAACAAAGAATCCATTAATTCCTTCCATATTAATGATTTTCAATGGCTGCTGGCTAGTTCATCAACACTAGGGGGGTTCGAGGGTGAAGCCTTTCTCGCGAAATTCAGTGGGACTTCCTATAGTTGAAAATTTCCTCGACGAACCAGTAATTTGGCTGGAAGGCCACCATTATTTTTCACTCAATAGCCCCGTTGGTCGCGCTCCACGCCTTCTTTTCTCGTATTATCCACCTGATTTGTCTCCTGTACATCCTTGGTTTCCTTTTTCAAAATAAAAACGAGCAACTTAGCGTCTTTATAATATTAAAATGACAACTAGACTCATTTCGGTTAGGTCCTCATTAAATCTCATCCTTTCTACTCCTTGCTGTTCAAAACGTGTCGGGTGTGCTTTTTACAGCCTACATGTCTTCCATAGCAGTGTGGTCACCGACTAAAAATTTTAAAAACTTTCTGTACATCACATATATTTATAGCGTGTATAACTATAAGAAATACTAAATAATGATTGTAATTACAATCTTAATTATTAATTATTTATCAAAAATATTATTATTATTATTATGGAATTATTGCAAGCTTTTATCAAGAAATATTCGTTTGCCTCTTTCGCATACTATGGTATGTGCTGTGAAAATTTCAGTGCTGTTCTGTTTAAATATTACATTTTAGGTAACGTTGGGTCTGTCGATTCACTTTAACCAGAAAACAGACTAAGTGTAAAGTTAATAGCATTCATTTAATTAAACCAAGGGATGGCTGATCCCTGTAAATGCACTTAATCCTCCAACTATAAAGGTAGTTTACCCAATACGAGGGAGAAAGTAATCAAAACTTTCGAAGTATAGAGCAACAAATATAATACAGGAAAAGACAACAGGAATTAGCAGATGTATTAATGGGGAACTGCAAAGTGAAAGTTTGGTTCGGCGACGTGTTAGAGTAAATGGAGGATAAGAAGTACATCCGTTGTTGCTGAGATAAAATGGTGGAATAAAATACGACGAATGCACGAAGATTTCCTAATTCCCCAACTAGCTCGATAAAAATATGAAACGATGAATGATATGAAGAATAGGATCCTCAAATTCATAAACACTAGGGACAATCTTGAGTCAACATTGAGACAAATTTAATTCTATAAAATAATTACTTTGATAACTTATTTAAAATACTGTTGCTGTATTTTATTTAACTTCCCACTATAGAACTAAAATTGAACATAATGGCCCTAATATATATTTAATGATTTTTTATATCACATATCTTCAGGATGTAATACTTTATGTATTAGGGACGGAATTCACAGAAAATAGTTTTCACAAACCACAAACCTTTTTCTTTGGCGAGAAAATAAGTTTTTTTTAGTCTTAAAGACCACTGTAGAGAATAAACTTTGATGGATTGGATGTAACTGGGTGAGAAATAACTCAAAACTTGAGAATATCTCTCGTTGCAAAGACTTTAACGTAAAAGGAGATGTCAGTCACTATGTGAGCGCCGCTGAAAGACTTAACATTTTGAGAGTAAAGACAGCTCAAAATCTGCACTTCCACGATCATCAGAAGAATTTTCTAGCTCCTCTCCACGCAGAATTCACTGTAGCAACAAATAACTGTTACTAATTTTATGTTTTCATTAGTTCCACTCTAATCCTATTTGTTTCCCTCAAAAACCGTGACCAGAAATAGTGTCTATTTTTGCAAAATGATATAATTAAAAAGTAATGTATTCTTTTTTCGTTTTATAATGTGTTGCACGCTATGGTGGCTCTTCCCTATAGTAGTATAAAAAGGGATTCGAAAGGACAATGTAGCCAAGGGAAGACTAGGACACCCGGACTGGAGTTTAAGGAACCTGTTCAGTGATTCACCTTAAAGTTATCCAGGGAAAACCTTAGAGGAACGTGCATCTCTCGTCGTTCTGATAACGGGAGACACCGTTTGTTGTGGGGGCGCAACCAACACGACTTCATGCCTCGACTTAATTTGGGGGACAGCTAGCCAACTTATTCAATGGGATCAGAGAACAACTCTTACAGTGTGCCCAACGTGTGCGAAAGCGAAGCATACATCCCTCAAAATAGACCAAGCTTGTCAGGGATGACCTAGGAAACAATGACAGAAAATTAGTCCATATGGACTTTCTTTGTACCTCTCTGTGTTTTCTACACGGCAGTGTATGCAGTATGTTCTAGGCTTTATATACCGGGCCTCGTTCAAACACACAGCGTCTTTTAATGTTTGCTCCTTAGGTGTTCCTTAGGCGTACTTATACCATTCATCCTATTGCCGTAAAATTTTGGTGCTTTGGGTCGATCACCCCATAGAAGGTTCCTGTCGATCGTTCGAAAATTTAGGTTCCTTCCTTATCCCTTTTAAGGCCAATAATAATCCTACCCTAAAGACAAACAGAGTTTGCAACGGGATGAGTTATTCTCTCACGTTGCCTGCCAAGCGAAATGATTATATATCTTAAGTATGAGTAATAATTTATTTATTAATTGAAGTAATGATACTTTTTAATTGTATTTCGCGAATGACGACGGCGAAGTATGTATGTGCTTATTTAAGTAGATGTCTTGATTCGATTATAATAGTAAGTCATCGCGGTGATTATGATGAAATTCAAGTTCTTATAATGTACGAGACGTGAAAAGGTAAAGTTTCGAATATGTGACACTCTCGCTGCTAGTTTAATTACTTGTTGACGCAGATATTACTTCCGAAATAAATATTGTAGTGGGCTACATGTAAAGCCAGATACCCGTCTGGTACTGAATAAACTGTAGGTATCCATGCAAAGAATTCAGTAAATTAATTATTATTAAAATTCTTTAATCATTGCAGAAATAAGTAATTTTACGATCGGTGTAAAAATAGGGAGACATGGTTTAAATTTGTATTAATGAACGCCTAAATATTCAGATTTGCGGTTTGGTAGCATCGCGGACAGGTTTTCTCTGACAAATTTATGATGGTTTGTTATTTGTTCGAAGTACAATCAATGGATACAATAGACCTTCGCAAGCTGCCAGATAGAGAACCTGGGGTTTCCCAGAAATGAATATCTGAAAATCTTGGTAGCCTGTAAAAATAAAATTTTCTTTCCCCACCAAGAGATCAAATTAACATTTCGTTCACAAATCTTTCATCATCCGAGGTCAGACATTACAAAATTGGTTTCAAACTGTGATTTTCGTATAACATTTACAGGCTAAACATTACGTATTGGAGCCGCAACGTGTGGTTCAGAAAAAAGAGGCAATGGGGATTACAGATATATTTAATTTGCTACAGCGGTAATATCCATGTTGGTTGGTTATGTGTTTAGCGCACCGTCAATAATTTCCAGAAAATTTATTAAATATGTTTATAACTCTAGAATAAACATGAAATAGATTGAAAATATATATTCGAATATTTTTACATCTTTCAATTAATACCTCCAATAGTACCTTATGTATATAGGAGTGTAAAACAGAATAAAAATATACTATTGTAATAAATTTTAAACGCTCAAAAATTCATCATATAAACAATAAGACTGAATGGCACATTCACTATATTTAGGATTATTGCAAAGATGTTAAGTAAATTTTTACACATTTTAGTATCATAGAGGCATAAAATTTAGAATATGGACGTATATTCAATATTCATACAAGTTAACAATGTGTACGCACAGTTTTTTTAGCTTAAATACAAATTAGTTGCAATATACATTTTACAACTGGCAAAGGCATAGTTTTTAATTTAATAAATGCTCTTACGGTAACCAACTTGCATTACATTGGTGTTAACATACAGCTATACTTAGTAAAATAACGGTGAAAATGGACTTCTATTTTAATTTATCATACAGAAAACGTTTGGGTTAAGATTCAGGTGTTTTCATTCCTCTTGAGACTCTCCGTCAACTTTCCGTAAAAGGAGGATCTTTTCGAGTTAATATAGGGGAACGTCGAGGTAATTCGACGGTGATGCGTCGCCCTTTGAAAGTATCTCACTTCCCAATTTTAGTATGGAAGCGATGTGTCGTGGCACGTGCTTTAATATACATGCCAAAAAAGGCCGTGTAACGTGAAAATTCACCCAAGTGAGAAGGTTTGCGTTGAGAAAGTTTTATGAGAAAGAGTTTCAGAGGAATAATCATATGTCTACGTACACAAAGACTAACTTAATTGTCTTTAGGCCAAATTATAAATTAATACGATTAAAATGTTTTTCCAGGGGGTCATATCGAAAATATAGTTTCAGAAATAAGAGAAAATTTACAATTACATCAAGCCCGAGAGAAGATGCATATTTCGCATTCCACAATAGTGAACGTAATATCATTCGAAGCAAGACTATAAGAATCATTATGGGACTCCTTCAATACACCCCGTTTGATAGGCAAAGAATCGAAGGAAATTATGCCTCTCTAATACTTGGCAGGAAACTCTCTGACCTCTAATATGCAGTTAGAGCCACTGTTCCATCGAAAAAAAGTATTAGGAACCAGGTGATCACGCCCGACCATTTTACTCCATTGGACCTTTTCCCATTCCATTCGTTCCTCAAATCATGAAGGAAAGAATTGATCTATCAATTGTTTTGGCCAAAACACTACCTCCCTGGAAGTTATCATTTCTTCCTGTTAATACGTACCTAACCAGTTCTTTTTTTAAGGACAAGGGTGAATGCTCCTGGGGCGATAAGATTAAGTACCTTCTTGAGAGATATAACCATCCCAGAGTATTTTTCATAGATCGATCACAGTCTAATAATAATGGAGTAGGATTCTCGAATATCATTAACAAAAATTCTTCAGCTACAACGGCTTAAATATATACGATACTGATACTTTGAATCAAATTGCATTTGGATTTTGACCGAATTTCTCATGGCGACCAACTCACTCTCCAATCACACGTGTAGAAGTGGTTTCATCAATGAAATCAGAGATTATCTTTTAAAGCTAAAATGAAACAACCGGCTCATGTGGGCATCTGACAAAACCGCTAATCTGGAGGTTTCCTTACAAATAAACCGCTCGGATCTTCCTATCTGCTGAAGAAAAGACGTTATGATCGGGTGAACCAACCTCCAGACTGAAAGTTGGAATAAAGGTAGAAGTTGAAAAACGTAAGAGTCCTCTATAAAGATTTTTTGTTGGTTAACAGGCTACATGAGAGTAATCCTGAAACAGGAAACTCCCCTTTAATAGCATAGGAAGGGAATTGAAAAGGGGGATGCGGAAGGTAGAGCAAGGTAGCCAAGGGTTAACTAGGGCCCCCGGGCTATGGTTTAAGATTCCTACCCGGTGTTTCACCTAAAGAGATGGAGGGAAAACCCTAGAAAACCTGCATCTGGTAGGTCGGGTATTGGGTACTATTCTCACGCCCTTCCGAATGACGGGAGACGAGTTTGCTGTGGGGTTGCAGCATTCCCTTCTCCGTGTTTCCACCAGTTTCAGGAGGCAGTTGGCCGACTGATCCAATGGGATCAGCGGACAACCCTTGCCATATGCCCAAGGTCTTTGACCCCAGTACATATACCTCCTAAAATAGGTGAAGGTGTCTCGGCATGTGAGAACGTTGATAAAAAATACCCAGAGAGAGTGCGAGGCATTCTCGACATGATCAGGTGAGCCCCGCAGTCACTCTGGAGTAAAGCGCCGGCGAGAAAACTCCCGCAGCGCCCCGATCCTCGAAAGAGCCTTTAAAGATATGAATTCCTAACAGAGATAAATTTTACACTTGACATTCCGACAGCCGTTCGTTGTTGCAAGACTCGGATCATTTCACTCCCGCCTTACGCATTCATTTATTTTTTTCTAGGTCTCCTCAGCCTTTCTGTTCCAATTGTAACACCGTCCTGACGTCCTGTCTGCACCCAATATGACACCATAGGAAGGTCCACGGCTTCAATCCACTGAAGACGTTACTTGTGGTCTTTTCCAAATGCGGTTCACAGTCTTCTGAAATTAATTTATGAAATTTGGTGTCCTAGTAGAAATTTATGAAGTCTTTTGGTGCCTATGTGTTCGTTTTTTCAATGGAATAAGAGAGTGTCTTCCCACTGTGTTTTTCGCAATGTCTATGTAATTTTTTTCAGTCGCCAAGAACGCCTCCTGTTGACACGAATATAATCTCAATAGAAAAAATAGTGAACTCTGAATCTTACTTTAATTCCTTAAAATCTTATTGTATCAATTTTATTTGTCTTTCAAATAAATGTCTTAATATTGTTTTTTATATTTTCTTTTTATAGGATTTCATAAGCACCAATTGTGGCTATGATCGTCTAATAAGTCTCCTTATTTAATTTAATTGCTAATAATAATTTTTTAAGTATTTCCCAAGAAGGCGCCAGCGGATTATTTAAACGACCAATCCACAGGTCGTTCAGATGTACCGATTAAGTCAATTCACGGATCATCTCATCTCAGGTTCATTCCACTGTCCCGTCTTTCAGCAGACACGCGGCACTGACGGTGTGAAAATTTGCAACACTCTCTCCTTCAGTTCAGCTGTACCTCTGACCACTGTCCCGTTTTTCCGCTGTCCTTTTGTCCCTCTGTTCCTCTTTCAAGCCCCTCCCCCTTCTCTCTCTCAACATAATTTAATATTTAAAGAATTAAAAAGGTAATGTGATTTACAAGACCCACAAAAAATATTCCTCAGCGGACTCGACAAGATTAATTTATACTGAAAATGAAAAACTTGATTTCTGACTAGATCAATAGTCTTCACATTCTGTTCTCAGATCATGTCTCTGGTTACAACTACATTTAATAGTAGTGAGCACTAATGCTTATAAAATTATGTTATTCCGATTGCTAGATAAATTATTATTTAAAATGCATAGTAGGTAAATAATTTCTGTTATGACGTTCAATGAAATCCGAGGTTCGAATAATATTCGTTCCCTGTTTATTTTCTAGGCCTGAATTTCTTCTACGGTCTCAGAATGCAATTGATCGGTTTATTCAATTTTCTAAATATGATGTGTTCTATTAAAACTATTATCCACACAAGAATTAACAATATTTTTCTACGTTCCCAGTTCTGTTTCCGTTCTACAAGGTTCATATTTTTCTTTTCAGCCAACCCTCTTGGTTGGATGTAATTTTAACACGTTAGATACTGTTGATTTAAGGTATTTAAATGACCTTTCCATTACTTACATTTAAAACCACTATCGCAATTGTGTGGCTTTGGGCAGACAAATACGCTGACTTTCAAGCGACATTAATGCAGTGAATAAAAATCGTACATTGCACAGTAAATGTTTTTGAAGGTGGTTAATTGCAGCATCACTCACACGTATGAATAATACTGGTTAATAGATCGATTTACCTTACTTAATTCAACTATGATCGTCATTTTTATTTTGAAATATACGTCTTACTTAAATTTTGGCCGTATGTTTTGTAATGTTTCTTTAAGTCACAGTCTGGGTTGTTTCTTGTTTTATATATATATATATATATATATATATATATAATTAATGGGGAAAGGACAGAGAGATAGCCGACGTCGGCTAGCCGATCACTGGAAATGTCTTCCTAACTTTCTGATGAAGTGGGCGGTGCCTCCGAAAATTCAAGTACTCTAAACCTCACAAGGTTTCTACCATCTATGAACCTCAGGTAAGTCACCTTCTTTCTATCTCTGTGTCCTTTCCCCATTGTTTTTAATTAACATGACAATGTCATTTCCTGACTCATATATATATATATATATATATATATATATATATATATATATATGCTTTTAGTGATACAATCATTTGTTTTTATATTATTACATTTTATAATTAGTTTTTAATAAAAATACTTTATAAAAGTAAATTATGCGTCCTTATAAATACATTAAATTTGTTATTGACATTACTGGCATGATTTACATCTGTACAAGATTATTTTTTTAGCTTTAAATACTATTAAAAATACATAATTATTATGTCGTATGGGAATCCATTAAATTTGCATTTATTAATTTATGATATTCAAAAATTGAATCAATATTAATTTACAAAGCCGGAAATTTTATGATTAACACTAAATACTTTATAAACTATCTACAAACATAAATATCTAACAAACTAGAAACATGATATTTATACTATGGTCTTTTTTTTGGTTAACAGGTTTTTATTTTTGCGGGTAACAGGCTACATGAGGGTGGACCCGAAGCAGGCAACTCCCCTTCAATAGCATAGGAAGGGAACTGAAAAGAGGGGATGTGGAAGGTAGAGCAAGGTAGCCAAGGGCTAACTAGGGCCCTCCTGGCAATAGTGAAAGGATCCTACCTAGTGTTTCACCTAAATTTGATCCAGGAAAACCCCTAGAAAACCTGCATAAGGTAGGTCGGGCTAGTGGGTACTACTCCTGCGCCCTTCTGATGACGGGAGACTGGATTGTTGTGGGAACGCAACAAACCAACCTCCGTGCCCCGATCCGTATTGAAAGGCAGTTGGCCAATGGGATCAGCGAAATACTCTCACCGTATGCCGAAGGTCTTTGACCCCCGTACATACACCTCTCAAACTGCTCAAGGTTGTCTCAGCCTGCAGGAGTCTTAAATTAATTATCTTGGTCGTGAACCAAGGGGGGAGGGAAAGAGGAAAACCAGGAAGGAGGAAGTAAGCCCCGACGGACTTACCAGAACTTCACCTGGTTATCAATTACCTTTAACAGGTTTTTGCGGACTTTCGCATGTAAACAAACTCTTCGTGGAATTGGCAGTATGAGTTTGTAAACAACGTAATTACCGTATTTCAGCTTAGCAAGCTTTCCGCACTGAATCAACAATTCAAACCCCATATATATATTATCAAATTTCTCATAGCCAGTTGCAATATCCAATCTCTTACTTTCTAACTTCGTACTCTTTAATTCGCACCGCTTAAAGAGCGAAAATTAATTTTTCTCAGTTTTTAACAATTCTTCCCCTCTCCGTTTTTTGATTTCCTTCGGATACGGGGGACCCCATCCTCTCCGATCAAAAGTTTTTATCTTTCTACTTTGGGAGTATCCATTCACCACTGATGTTTTGGGGAAAACATTTCGTCTGCTCACAGCCAGATGTCGGTGAGTCTCAAAGACTTAAGAAAAATCAGTCCTGCGCCAAACTGTCTGGGTACTATTACCCTGACTGTAATATTCTTCAATTTCTCTCAGGCCACCTGACTTTGATTTGATACCACTAAATTCCATTTCTTCCACGTTTTTCAATAATGTTCAACTAAAAATTTAGGAATGACGGTCGAAATTAATTGTCTTACTCTAGAATGTTATAATTTTATAAATAAAGGCATTGGAACTCTTTTAAATTGTTTCTTATCCTAGTTATTTTTTATCATTTCATGTATTTTTCCTTTTTAATTTTAAATATAGAACACGTGCAACAGCTTTGTGTATACGGCAGAAATTTTGGCTGCAATGTGTGAGTAAAGCACACATTTAGAAATATCCTCCATTAAATTAAAAGAAGTAAGTATTGTTCAATAAAACATCACATAAATATATAGCCACATTTGGAATTAGCAGTCATGGCTGAAGGGTATCGATCTAGACAGAAGAAATGGACTCGGTTTCGAGAACCACCCGATCCAACCTTTTCGTTTGATTACTTTATTTACTTTTCATTTTTAATATTTTCTTCTCCAAGAATATTCTGTTTCTGGAATGGTATAAATTGTACTGGATTCAGAATCGGAGTCAGTCGTACGCAGTACGAGTCTTTGTACATCACTTTGTTGTTAAATAAACGTCTTCCTCTACATGTGTGTGTTACTGTATCTCACAATCCTACAGAAACGTGACAATATTATAAATGTCATGTTTGTAAAATCTTGTTTTTGTTTTAATTATTAGGTATTCAGACTCCTACGCCCCATTGTTTTAATGGTTTCTTGGGTCATATTGGCCGACCACCGTCCTGTACTTATCTTGTTATTGATAACGTTATAGACTGCAAGTTTTTTAACGTCAGTTTACACGGATAATGCCATCGACGGTGGTTTCAAGCGAAGGGGTTCACATTTCAACTGGCCGGCCAGAACGATGCGCGTTATTCAGTGATGTTCGACAAATTTTTTATTTGTTATACCCTTATACAACTTTTATCATACTTTAAAGTCGTTCAAGAAAATATTTTAGGTATTTCTTCACCTTCGTAAAGGAAAATAACGAACAACAGTTTTGAGGTTACCCCAGTAATGTCAATTAAAAGTCATAATTTACTAAACACCTCCTACAAAACATCTTTTTTCTAAATAAATTTGTCTCTTTAACTATGAAATGGCCCTCGTATGTCCTTCAGATGATCAATACGTTGAACCGAATCGATACTGACTCAATAATATTGTCCGTGTTAGGAGTTCTTTAAGAACGTTAAGTATTGACATGATATTTGAATAGGAATTGTACTGGTAGATGGCGCTGCAGCTGGAGTTACGAATACCTCGGCAGTTGTGTAATATGAGGCGGCGGCGCATTCAGCCGTGTAAGTGCACACATGCGCGCTCCCAAACTCCGTAATGAAGCAAGGCAGCCATGTGTTGCGGTAACGGAACTAAACCAAGTTCAACCTTCAAACTTTTCACGTGGACACGTCTTAAATATCGGCACCCGGTGCAAATGGAATATTTGAATCGCTGCTCCCACAGAAATAGTTCTAAAAAATGCAATTTTAAAATTTGGACAAAAAAATAAAAAGAATAGACTAACATTAAATGCACTAATACCATCGCTGCTTCTACAGAAATAGTTCTAAAAAATGTAATTTTAAAATTTGGACAAAAAAATTACATTAAATGTACTAAAGCCATCGCTCAAACCTCGTATTTGGCTATCTATGATTTCTACTCAGGCTCGACGCTCTAAATGAGATTTGGAAAAGTAATTGTATTCATAAATAAACTTGTAATATTAATACAAAGATGTAAATAGTTAAAAGTCTTTAATTAGAAACCTCTAATCATTTAAATAATTTAGGGTCGAATTTTGAGTAGACCTATATTGGTTTATACAAAAATAATTTTTATGTAATATATCACTTCTCTTTTGCAAGTAATGAATTTAATTAATGAACAATTACACGCTATACAGATTTTATTTAATTTATACCAGGTTTAATCTTCATGTTTGGCGCCGTAACCGTCGCTAGACGCAGTCCAGGACGCAAAATCTTCCACATTTGTGTACATAATATCATTTAAAATTTGCCTGATGAAGTCTACTGATATGGACGAAACATCGCAAGTATTTTGAATAAATATTTAATTTTTTTGCTGAAAAATATATGATATAATACATGTCACGAATCATAAATTAATTAAATATTTTTATATATTTTAACAAAAATAATTAAAATAAATTGAAATTTTAAATATTATTGCAATATATTTAGTCTATATTTGTACAAGTTTGTTGTAGTAATAAACTGTAATGAAGAAATTAACTGATAAAGTTCCAAACATGAAATCAAAACGCCGTATGAATTGAAAACATTTATAGTCTGTAATTGTTTGTTTTTATGCAGGTTAAGTGCTTAATATTTTATCTTATCATATATATATATATCATACATATGTAAAAGGACTTATCGATTATACTTATAAAATGTATGGTTCTTCCCACATCCTTGAAGCTATACTTTTATGGACGATATGCGGAAAATGATTCTACTTTATTCTATGGATTCCAACGTTTCTTCATTACCATCAAGATACTCCATAATCTTCTAGTATTATGCACTTCAGAAGCTTCCAGATAACACATTTCCTGTTTTTCTTCTCTGCTGTATTTGGAACGTGAATAGAAATAATTATTTGAAGGTAGGTAACGGATATGCCTGTAGATCCACAGTTTTCATCAAATACCTATAGAGTAGTAAATGACTAATATTTCCTATTTTTAACTAATTATAGCCGTATACTCGAAGAGTGTAATTAATAAATTACGGAATGAATATTAAAACTAATATGGTTTATTGTAAAATAAAGATACATAATTAGTGGCATTAACCAACGATACGCCACTTACGTAAATTTACCGAACAATAAACTAAATATGTTGAATTTTCTTAATTAAAATGTACAGAAGGCAGTCAGCAGTAATAAGTTTCAACATCAAAAAAGAAGGAGATATCAAGAAAGAAGATAGACTTACATATATAACAGCCGATGAAGGAAGTTAAAACGGAATATGGAAAAGGAATCATAATTAAAGGAGAATAATTATAAACCCTACGGTTTGCCGATGATATTGTACTATTAGGGGAGTCAGACGTAGACTTGTTAACCACAATAAATGGCATTAACGTGGTGCTGGAGAAAGAGTTCAATATGAGGATTAATAGAAGGAAAAGCAAGGTAATGGAAAACAGTGGAATAACTAAGGGTGATAAATTGGGAAGGGATATTTTGACGGAAGTTAAGATATCCTATTACTTGGGCAGCATAATAACTAGGGATGGTAGAAGTATAGTAGACATAGAAAGCTTCCGCAAAAAAAAGAAGAATTTACTTACGGGAAATTTAAGTGTGAATATTAGGAAATCATTGCTAAAATGTTCGTAGGGAATGTGGCGTTATATAGCTGCCAAACGTTGACGGTAGGAGTTGCAGAAAGGAAAAGAATAGAAATGTGGTGCTGTAGAAGAATGCTGAAAATCAGATGGGTGGATAGAATATTTAACGAGGAAGTTTTGAGCAGAATATGGGAAGAGCGAATAGTATGCGGGACGTTGACCAAAAGAAGGGATAGAATAATCGGCCACGGTTTGAGACATGAGGGTCTTGTACAATTACCATTAGAGGGAAGTGTGTGGGGTAAGAACAGAACAGGAGGCCAAGGATGGAAAGCGCTAAGCAGATTAAGGAGAGTGGGATGTGGTAATTGCGTGGGAATGAAAAGGCTAGCGCAAGATAGCTTGTATCAGACCAGTATTTGGAATGAATCCCACAACACAACTTAGATTAAATTTTATGTTTATAACGAAATCTAAAAATCGCGGGAAGAAATGTTCCTGGTTGAATTATCTAACATTAACTTAAAACTAGTTTTTTCCAACAGAGATTTGACTTTTACCGAGTATTGTACAACGAATTTTAATTAAAACACACCTATTATTAGACTTAATGTGTACTGTTTATTATTTAACAAATTATTTTCAATATTTTTTAGAATAGAGTAAGTTATTATTTTTAAAAAAAGACAGAGTATGTCATGGAAACGTTGCGTAGTATTCATACTAGTCGGATTATGCTCATTATGCTTTTCTGTGGTGACTTATTTAAAATCAGCTATTGGCTCCTCAGCCTCAATGCTTTAATGAGCTTTTACTGATCATATATATATATATATATATATATATCCCTGTAAAAGATTCTTGTTCTCAACAATTAATTAAATAGGACAAGTATGAAGTCTTTGAAATTAAAATATAGTACTCCAGATTTGAAGTTGTTGAAGTTTAATCCCCAATAATGTGAAAATTTGGGGAGCATTTCCGTGGTGCACAAATTGAGTGACTAGTGGTGACTAAAATATATAAAATGTTAATGGATGACAGTCAGCTGAAAACGCGGAGCTAACAGATAAAGGTAGATTATAAAAAAGCTACTGCATTTCTCATATGAACTGAAAAATTGGACATGAGAAAGTTTTGCGCTAGGTGGATGCTGCGTTTGCTTACTTTTTAACACGAACAACGTCATGAGGATGAAACAGTCAAGTATTTGTCGACGTTTCACAACAATACATCGTAGCTTTTGCGTCGATTCATAACTATTGATCAGCCAGTGTTTGCACTTTCACACCTGAGACGAGTGAACTGTCACAACTAAGGATTGAAACGGAAGAATCGCCTCCATATAAGGAGAATACATTTCCATTTTTTGGCTGTATCATGGTGTAAGTTTGGATAATTTTCATATTACAGCGTTTGAGTGGTGAAATCAAGAATAAACGGCCGCATATGATGAAAGGAAAAGTGCTGCTTCATCACGACAATGCGCCAGATCACATATCCATTATCGTGACGACCAAAATCACTGAGATAAAATCGAATTGCCTCACCGAATTCCTTAGATTTAGCTCCCTCGAGTTACTGTATTTGCTCTTTCCAGACTTAAAGAAATGGCTCACTGCTAAACGATTTGCCAACAATGAAGAAGTGGAGTCTGCGGTTGATGGCTATTTTGAGGACGTCGATGCTTCTCACTTAAAACACGCTATCGAAGCTGGAAAAAGTTTATCGATCTAAACGGAGCCTACGTTGAGAAATAATTTTTTTTGTTTTCTTTGATAGGTTCACTAGCCTCGTATAATTTAAGTGATACCATTTATCACCCGACATTACCTCAAGTTAAAAAAAATCAGTTTCAAAACCCGTTGTTCGTAAAACATAAATAATGAATTAAAACATTTTACTTTTTAAAAATATTAACAAGCGCAATCTGAACTTGAAATAAATATCAAATAATGTAATTCTGTCACAGGATATTACGGCTTACCACACCATTCGTCGTTAGTAATTTTAAATACAGCAGACTTTCCTATCCCCTCCTCTGTTTATATATGTTACAGGAGTTAAGAAACAAGATATAATACAGTTTCATGAATATTTCTTCACAGAAAGTATGCACATGCGCCTTCGGCAGTGGTAGCAGACTTAATTTGGAAAAATAGAAGGTGTTGTTAAATAATCCTGTTCAATTTTAGCAGAGTACAACGCAAATACTGATAGGATTAATTAGGTAACAAATTTACGATTATTATTATACCGAAACTTGAAATATTCAACAAATACGGACATGCATGTTTTAAAATAATCACATCCAAACGATTTTTAAAAAATTATCAAATACGAGATAAAATATTAATAAATTATAACTCAAAAAAACAGATCTATTGCAGTATCTCACAAAATATAAATTGTCAATGAATGTTAAATAGTTCCCTATGTATTTTTGGCACCTTTAAGGAGCAGTAGAGTGTAAAATTGTTAATGTTTGTTTATTTCGCTCGAACACTTATTGCCTGCGTTTTCTAATCTGTAAATAATTCTGTGTAATTATGAATGTAAGTGGTATCTTAAAATTGTAAATTCATTTCGTTCCCGAAGAAAGTGAAAATTAGTCCATAAATAAATCTCATATAATTTGTAGCCTTTATTTTATTATATTTCTTTTAAATCATGCTTAGATCTGAAAATTCCAATTTTTAATTTAGTTGCAACATTTTAATACATAAATGTAATAACTTTCCTTAAATTCACCTCTCTAACCAACGTCTTTTCTCAATTTTTAATGTATTGGTTCGCCCAGCAACGATATATAAATTAAGCAATGCCCTACTGTCATATTTATAAGGTGTGTATATACTGTATCAATTCTGCATGTCAGTGAATAATGTCTGTTGAAGAAGACAATTACTACCTATACTTTTTTTAAGCTATCTAGTTCGTTTTACTCCTTTTGAAAATTATTTTAATTTATTATCATAAATAAATTATAAATAACCACTGCGCATAATTTATATTGGTTACTGTATAGTATATCGTAAAATAGCAGTACGCCTATCCTTTCATATGAATGAAATAAAACTTCAACTGATGAGAGTTTGCCAATTTTAAATCAAACTCACTCTTTGTAATGTCTCAAATTGATTTTATATTTCTTGTATACAGAACATGTGTGTGACTCTCGTTGAAATCTGTCAACATTTCACCTTTTGGTACTAGCGAGTGTCTTAATTTGGTGAATATTGCCAACGAAGTCATTTCTGGGGTCATAAAAGCCAGGCTTGGCGGAAGCAATAAAGCGACCCCAAAATCCCCAAAGGCAATTAAAAATGCCGCGTAAACAAAAGCGTTCTCACATACGACTTCAAAATTTTAGAATAGACAACGTCATCTTGGTCGGGAAATATGTACACTGTGTTTAAATGTTCGGATTCTAAAATTATTCATTATTAACTGGAATTTAAAGACACTTCTACGCGATAAAATAAATGCGCATTACTCCAAGATATAAATTTGACTTTTGCGGCAATATTATGATGCCAAGCGCTGTAAATATATTTAATTTAACGTAATTTATATCTTATAAATAACTTAAAATAGTCTTAATTTCTAGAAAACAAGATTCCCTCATTTTCGAATAGTTTATCAGGACCTATTAAGCACAATTCCATTACATTCACAGTATTTCCTTCGGCTGTTAATTCCAATTCAATAAGATTCGAAAGATTTATTTTATTATTATTTATCCAGTAAATTTTAATTAACTAGTGTCAATTTTAAATACACAATATTTATAAACAAAACCACAAACTTTACAATATTTTAAACGTCACCCTGAGGCTACACGACAAATTTACAAATAAGTGCCAAAACATTTTTTTCCTATTTGGAAATTGTTAAAATATACCCTGAAAGTGGTCGGAAATTTTACTTATTTCAAAATCAGACGTGAAAATACGTTTCAATAAGCAAAAAAAATATTTTGCTTTGTTATTTGTCTAATTTTTGGGATAACATCCTTTTATTATAATTAATTTTCCCTTACTAAGCTGTAACATAAGTAATGTATTCACTCAGTATTCTTCCACTCAACTACATGATTTCAAACTTCAGTCATGGCCGTTGATCCGAAGTCTTCATTTTCATAAAACTTTGGCACTTGTAACTGAACGCCGTTTGATTGTTGTAATAAGCAACGATCTCTGATAAAAAGTTCATGCGACAAATAATGGTGGCTTTCTTTTAAGGTTTTATCAATTAATCTAAGTATAAATACCTGTCATAAAATTTTCGATTAATTTAATCCTACTTTTCATAGAGCCGTAATTTAATTGTTATTCAATATTTTAATTGCCCTCTATTCTTTTTGAACAGCACCAGAAACTAGTTCTGTTACAAAGTAATTCAAATAAAGAATATTTTGTATAACTTCATCTAATTTGCGATGGGTAAATATCGCAGGAAAATATATATGACTGCACTAACTAAACAGTCCGAATTTGGCCAAATTTTCCGTTTTCCGGTCCGTAATTCAGGTAATGTCGTGCGAAGATCATCAAAACACCGCCCTTACTCTCTTATAGACTTCATAGTTAAATTTGTGCGTTTAGGAACTATAATAAAGCCTTTTTGTTTCCTATAACATATATTGTGCTTGTTTGTAAAATTTAAATTACTTTAAGAATTATTTTACAAGACCTATAAAAATATAACTCGGAATAAAAAAACATCCTCATTTGCACTGTTTTTAATGCACAGTTATTAATTAAAGTGAAAATTTGATTAAACAAATGGAGCGTGTTTTTTGTTAACCTGGGAAATATTCTGAAAAGTAGAAATTAGTAGGATGCAAAACTCAACGGTTGAAGCTTTGCTGATTGTAACACCGATATGAACTCTAGAATATATTCCAATGAGTTCAAAAGTAATTTTGTGTTGTTTAAATAAGATTAATTTGCTTAAAAGTATGTAAAAACAGACTAGAATCTATATACATCTAAAGCTAAGAAGGAATTATTTTTCTGTTGTGTTTTAACTTTGTAACAAATTAAATATAACCATAATTTTCTGACTTCAAGTTTAAATCATTAAAAAGACGGCCAATAAGTCAGAAATTAATTTTATTACTGTTTAATTAATCTAAATATGACGTTTCGTCTCCCTTTCGAGACTTCATCAGGTATAAAATTTAACAAACCATGATCTTCACTTCATGACTACCTCGGTCGAAATGATTATTAAATATATGACTATTTACATGGTGTTGCGGACAATCACTCTCGACGGTTACGGAATTAAATAGTAATAAAATTAATTGCTGACTTTTTTATTTATCTGAACAAATTAAATAATATTCATAAAAATTGTAAACATGTAGTTTAATTAGTATATTTATCGTTGCTTTCGGTGGTTAATGGAGGAGGGGTTGAGGCTAAAGTTCGCTGTCCCTAATTTACTTCCTAAAATTATGGGAAGTCAGACAAAAAAAATCTATAATTATATTTATTCATAGACGTGCTAAGACGGGTGCATGAACCATTTTATAGATTATTATCTGTTACTTCTTTTTTATTTTATGTTTTCTTTAATGTCTCTCGGGTGACAGTTGGAGAAAGGGTGTGATATTTTATTTATTAAATTTAAGTCACATGAACTTTGCGGTCTTTAACGGCTGCTACGTTTTTGGGTTTCATATTTACAGAGATAACATTTAACTTTGAATTGATAGTTAAAATTTATTATGGACCTTTAGGTCGGTAATGATGTTTATTGTATACATTAAGTAAAAAATTTAAGTTATTGACTATTTGAATTTCATTTCTGTGAGCTCGTGTTGAATTACATTAGAATACATTATTGATGGTTATAGAGCTATTACAGAATTTGAAATGGTCGGTGTATTGTATGATAATATGTACTCGCGTGTTAGTTTGGAGTGGCCTCTTTGTAATTGTGTTCTAATGATTTAGTCTCTTCTGTTTTCTAATAATAGTTTGTGCATTGAATATTTCTTATATCGGTGAGCTTCAGCTGTTATGTTTTAATCTATTGTTAATTCCTTATTAAAATGCAAAAGTGTTTCGTATCTTTTAATGAAGTGAACTTTTCTATGCGCATATTTTAAATTTTTTAATTATTTAACGAAGCTCTATTAAAAGAAACGTTTTCATTGTCATCAGGCATTTTTGTTTTCTTTACTTTAGTATATTTTTAACATAGTAATGATGGTGAAAAGAAATAATATAATGGACCGTGTTTCCCACACCTCCAATATGTTACAAATAGTAATGTTGGCAGTTGGAATAGTGCAGATGCGCATTTTCTTCACCTGTAACGTCATAGTCATTGTAATATCTGTTCTCATTAATATATACTCAGCATGATGGTCTATATATGTAACGAACCGGCACGCTGACGGCTCTGTGTACATCACCTACAATACTTGTATCGAGCGGGTCACGTCTGCAACATCTGTTAGCAAGTGCATTTTGCCGCTAATGAGAGCGGGTCACTGCATACATGTGGACTCGATGTCCGCGCAGAAGCTGTCGTTTTGCGGCTCAGGCCATCGACATTTACAAACCTAAAATGTTAGAGTATTGCGGAATAAATTGGGCTGCAGCGGCGCAATTAAGTCGAAGTGGCAGCAATGACGTAGAAAGTTCCCGAGATGAACCAACGCCAAAATATGTTATCGAACCCGTCGGCGATTTGTCAATTGATAGCACGACGTAACTTGTCGGAAATCAACGAATTTAAACTCATGGAATATTCGCGGTCATCAAACATGCTGGGCGCAGTGAGAATGCTATGACTTGTCATTTGTCAATAGCCTCTTATTTTTAGCATTATAGATTGAAAACATAACTTTTGTTGCTATTCGAACTGCCTCAATTTTGTCTTTATTTAGTGAATGCAGGTCTCCGTTTTGTAATAAAAATTAAAAATTTTATCTCACAGATTGATTAAAAACACGATTTTATAAAAAATAAAAAGTAACGATTGAACTCCACAGATCATAGGAGGAACAGCCCAGAGTGACTGCGGGGCTCACCTGATCATGTAGGGAATGCCTCGCACTCTCTCTGGGTACTTTTTATCAAAGTTCTCATATGCCGAGACACCTTCACCTATTTTAGGAGGTATATGTACTGGGGTCGAAGACCTTGGGCATATGGCAACAGTTGTCCGCTGATCCCATTGGATCAGTCGGCCAATTGCCTCCTGAAACTGGTGGAGACACGGAGAAGGGAATGCTGCGACCCCACAGCAGACTCGTCTCCCGTCATTCGGAAGGGCGTGAGAATAGTACCCAATGCCCGACCTACCAGATGCAGGTTTTCTAGGGTTTTTCCTGCATCTCTTTAGGTGAAACACCGGGTAGGATCCTTAAACCATAGTCCGGGGGCCCTAGTTAACCCTTCGCTACCTTGCTCTACCTTCCGCATCCCCCCTTTTCAATTCCCTTCCTATGCTATTAAAGGGGAGTCGCCTGTTTCAGGATCACCCTCATGTAGCCTGTTAACCAAAAAAAAAAGATTGAACTCCATCAAACAAATATGTTTAACGCTCTTATTTTCCAAGTTAAACAGAATTTTCAGTTGAATTTTTAAAGGTAATTTAATGGTGATATAAATATAGGGTATATAACAAAGATATTTAAAATAAATACCTAAATATATTTATTGTGAATTAACAATTGTTGGGTTTCCACCCGGGTTAAATGGAGATTAAGCCACGACGTTTCGATGGCGTACTCTGCCATCGTTCTCAGAGGATTAAACTATCTTTCACTTGAGAACGATGGCAGAGTACGCCATCGAAACGTCGTGGCTTAAACTCCATTTAACCCGGGTGGAAACCCAAGAATTGTTTTTTCAGAATATACACCGAGAAAACCTTCGATCTTTAATATATTTATTAATATTTTACAAGAAGTATTACATTATCAACGTCGCATAATAGTTATTAAAACATTATAAACTAATTTTAGGTTCATGAAGACAATTGGAACTGTATGTCGTAATTATTTTTCAATTAGTACGTTATTGTGAAGAATTTCGCCTGTAGCTTAGGCAACACATTTTACTTCACGTTGTTGCAGATTGGTCTGATGCAACCCTCCATCTTAATCTATCTTGTACAAACCTTTTCATTTCTACATCCCTGCCTTCCCTCTTCTATTGTTCCCCCCACACTTTTCTCTAATGCTAATTTTACAATACCCTAATACCTCAAAACGTTGTCTATTAATTTATCCCTTCTATTGGTCAAAGTCCTCCAAATTGTTCTCTCTTCCTCTATTCTGCTAATAACTTCCTGTAAATAGGCTAAAATATTTAATACTTAATCGCAATTTTATCTTATTTAAGTCAACTTTACTTCATTAATAATGCGATAATAATCGTTTAACCAATATCCTTCCTTAAAACTGAATATTCATCCGTTAAAATAAAAAGGCCTAATATTGCTATATTGACAAAAAATTATTATTCTTTCTCTATGGAATTGTACAACATGTTTTGTCTTTGTTTTAGGTAAGCTGGCACAGTTCTTCTACGGTGTCCCTTGGGGTATGCCGCTTTACTTACATTAAATTATATGATTCACATATTGAATCCGACCAGTTAATTTATTTTTTCGGAAGTATTAACTTTCGTATTACATGTGTTTTGTTATTTTCTGCTGACTCGCCAAACTTATATTTTAAAGATATTATATATTCTAATATTCTGCTGGTTATAATGAGGACTTGAAATTAAACATCCATTCTACGTGTTTATCCTAAATTTCGTATTAATTCAATGTCATACGTATATTTTTAACATCCGTTAGAAAATATTACACTTTTTTTTTCAGTGGTAGGTAAGTTCATAAGCATTCCTGATTCTCTCTCTGGTTACGTTCTGGTGCTCCGATAGTCGAATTCGGACGAACATGTTATCAGAATTATTTCCGTGTGATTTGCGACTTCAATAAAATAGGATGTGGCTTTCTCAGTAACGACTTTGGTCCAAACGTATCTGTTTTCCACGTTCCAGCTACAAGTCGTAAAATATTGTCTCTCATTCTTTAAAGTATACAGAAAAAATTGAAGACATCTCAAAATATCCCAGTTATAGAATTCTCTCGAGCATCAACCCCTTAATTTTCATTTTCACTTGTGAGAAAACAATCTATTTTACCCACTCAGTTGATTTGTGAAAGTTGTTTTGACCACATTTCAGAGAAATCCCCAACACTTGGTTTATAACGAGTCGGAATTTTGATTCCTAAAGTAGCTCATTACTTTAAAATAAGTAAAGAGCTTACGACAGTGTCACATTTAATCTAATTTTGTCAGCTATTTGGGAAAGGAGGTACTGTACCACAAGCTGAAACATGGTACTTATGACCATGTGCGATTCTTAAGATTTGTTGTTCAATTGGACTGTTAGAAGTAACAATTATAATAAAATTTACACTTATATTGTACATTCTGAAGATTTCTTGAACTCGTAAGCCATTAAAAAGTTTCAAACACTGATATTTGATGCTCAACATTATCCATAAAATTTTGTTCTCGTCACTGACAGTTAATCCAGGTTTTACTGTTATTACGACATGACACAGATATTTCTCTACAATTAATTACAGATTATAGCGTAAACTTGTAACTAAATACGAGGTCTGTATTAATATTTTGCCACTCAGCCCTGAAGTTTCGGTTTTCAGCTTACGCGATCCAAACATGGGGAAGTTAGACGCAGGTTTTTGAAACGTCGTCACTTTGTATTTTCCTTTGTTAGGGCGTTTAAAAATGTTCAAAACAGTTGAACGCGTCGACTTTGAGGTCAGATCAGTGATTCTTTTCATGAATTAAAAGAATATTTTGATGGTACTACCACCTCTGAAAGTATTTGACACTATATTTAACACCATGTATAAGGTCAATGTTAAATTAGAAAATATGCTCAAATCAAATGAGCATCATGGAACACCTCTGTGAAATAAACCAACAAACACACATCTGAATTTTGTGTGAGATGTATGGGCAGTTATAGTTTATTGAATATAGGGAAATTGGATTAGACAGTTTAACGAAGGTCTTAAAATGGTGCAGGATAAGCTACGGTACGGGTGATATTCTGTTGTCACGGATTATTTGGAGCAAGCTGCGGGAGAAAACATTCACCCGGACAGACGATTTTCCGTATCAGGTATGAGACACTACGGAAGGTGCGTCGAACAACACAGAGCAATAGATGTGGAATCATTTTGATTCATGACAATACCAGGCCACACACCGTCACATGAAGTCAAGATGTGATTCCTTTACTTGGTTGGGAAAAATTTGACCACCGTCTCTAGAGTCTAGATTAGGTGCTAAGTGATTTTCACCTGTTTCTCAATGCATCTGTGGAAAAAAATTCAAATATGATGAAGGGAAACAAGGAGTGTAGACTTGGATTTAATTAAACACAGCATAGGTCTTGACGAAGACATACACACGCCTGATTTTCCGTCAGAACAAATACCTGAATAATGGCGGTATATATATGGAGAAGGACTGACTGATGCAATGCTATTATTAATAATAAAACATCGCGAAAACAATGTTCTGTTATTTTTTAAATATATTAGTACTTATTTTAAAATACATAGTAGTGATAATGATTAAACTTCTCTGTCATAATGATGAAAAAGCTATACCAAAATAAATCTGTATAAATTAACGTATTGTTTAAAAAAAATATTAAACCCCTAATGAACATTATAGAAAAGGAAACAACCCTGTAACAATTAAATTTTTCTTTAATGCCACTATGTTTCTGTACATATTGTTCCCTTCCTCTGGCGTGTCTGAAAGAATGGTTTGTGTTGAACGGACAGAAATATGTATTGAAGCTGTGCCATGAAACAAAAGTGTTGTGATGAATAAATCAATTATAAAAGTCTGTTATTCGTGATATCTTATTACTAAAACCAGACGTTAAAATAAGGTAAATAGTAAAATTTGTGGCCATTTTCAAACAACGCTATTAACAGCTGTCCAAATGACAACCGGAAGTATGGTATCAATTTCCATTTAGCATGCTATTTATATAAATCAGACAAATACGGTTTTAAATAATATTACATACAAGTTTTATTGTTAAAGATTAATTTATTGTGAGCGTTATAATATGGTACCTACACTGTTGCGTTTACAGAATAAATACATAGAACCTTTTATTTGAAGTGATATGGTATTCTATTAAATGTTTTTTGTTCCGTGTAATAACAAAACCAAATACAAAACAGCTAATAAGTCTGAAAACCTCTATATTATTCAACACATCAGAAATGTTACGTCGTTTCGTCCATTATCCGTGACTTCTTCAGTTAGAAAGGTATAAAATCATATTTCTTCTGGTGTTAACTCTAGGCAAAACAAATTGTAACTACAAAATTAGAAATTTAAACTGACAATATTTTTCTTTAACTTTAAATTATTTACTTTTGAATTATTCTAGTAAGATAATATATATACAGTACATGTATACAATACACATATCTCAATTAAAAAAAGAGGTCCAAATTTGAGAATTTTGCGTCCTAGACCGCGTCCAGTGACGGTTACAAGCGAAATAATATTTAAGAATACAGACTTACTTTTATATTGATAAACTTGAAAAATTAGAAAAAAACATTTATTCTTTATGTTTCTATTCCATCTTAACCAACCAAATATAATTCATAAACTAGACCTAATAAAATACTTTAATTATGAAAAATCGTTAATATTTTCATAAACATGCCGCGTGTTTTAGTACAATTGAAATTATTAGAGAAAAGTTGTTTCTATTAATGTGAAATAACCAATACACAGTACAAAGTTTACGATTAATACCAAGTTGCGTATTAAGCTGAAAACTGAGAACTATGTATTGCTTATTTCCATATTATTTTTAGTATTGAAGTGAGACTGGTTAGAAATTTGACAAACTTATTCTAGTAAGGATGAAAATAATTGTAAATGTTAACGAAACAATTATTATCAATCAGTTGATTTCAAACTTATTCTCCACAATTATTTATCTTAATTGAGACTGATATATTTAATGACCTATTAATACAAAGAAGCTACTGGTTTCGTAAAAAAAATTGTTTCAAAGGAACAAAAACGTATAAATACTCTCGTAAACGTTTGCAAAATATGTGTCTTCCAAAACCACAGAAAGAGATTAATACGATACTTGGAAGCTAAGGCGACTAGGGTGTAAATTAACATGACTCACGTATGATCGTTACCATTTGTCTCCTTTCCGTTGAACTTGCTACACGCAATACGCTCCCAGCTAATCATGTTAGTTAACTAAATGACTCCATATCCTATCCAATCTCTGCGTCGCAGGAGATGAAATAGCATACATAAGGCTTATTTCTCAGAGGTGTTCCATGATGTTCATTTGATTTGAGTACATTTTCTAATTTAACATTAACCTTATACACGATCTTAAAAATTGTGTCGAATTTTTTAAGTGGTGGCAGTTACCATCGAAACAAGGAAATAATCCAAAAAACGCATAGTTCCTGAGATCTTTTCTCTTGTTTATATGAGAGGTTCAACCTGACGTCAATTCATGACACTTATTATAGGAGGTTCTCAGCCTGTCGTCCGTCCATTTTATGCATTCTTTAGCCGTAAGGAATCATTCTCTTTGAAATACACCCAGCTTTTGTTGTAACAGCTGGCATGCATTCTTGTGTCTGGACGTCATTGACTGGGATGGTTTAATGTGTTGCCATAACCAAAAACAGCGGATTGAAGTCTTGCGAATCGGGAGCCCAATTCAGCAGTCTTAAAATGTCAGCGTCAGAAGTTCAGGAACATTCTCTCAAAGTATTCAACACGCTTTAGCACCCTGTAAGCAGAGCAAAAAAGTAGTTGTTTTGCATTATGAGTGATTTAACTGTCATTTTCACCTCTAATCCTATCATTAATACTTCTCCCTCACGACTTTGGTCATTTTCACATCATCTCGAGTGTCTCTTTGAATGAATTTATTGTTCCTATTGATAGACTCAATGGCAGCCGAAAGTAATAAGCACCAGCGTTCCCCGCGAATAAATTTATATTTCCCGCTACAGAGGGAAAACAACGGTAATTGAGTGTAGTATATGAAACAGTGAAATAACAAACGGTGTTAGGTCCAGAAGGGATATTTTGAAGAAAGTTAAGGGATTCTGCTACTTGGGCAGCATAATAACTAGGGATGGTAGAAGTATAGTAGATATAAAGAGTAGGATAGCACAGGCAAGGAAGGCTTTCGCAATAAAAAACGAATTCACTTACTGGTGAATATTAGAAAATCATTACTAAAAATTTTTCTATTGAGTGTGCCGTTTTATATAATGATAAAGTGTCTGTGGGAGTTTTCTCTGGCAGGTATTTCCCCCCAAAGTGACTTAGGGGGCTCCCCTGATTATGTCGGGAATGCCTCGTACTCTCTCTGGGTCTTTTTCAAAGTTCTCACATGCCGAGACACCACCCATTTTAGAAGGTTTATGTACGTGGGGACGAAGACCTTGAGCATAAAGGCAAGAGTGGTCTCTGATCCCATAGATCAGTTGCCAAAATGCCTCCTAAAACTGGTGTGAGACTGGGGAAGGGAATGCTGCGAACCACAACAGCAAACATCGGTGCTCCCCCGTGAGAATAAGAACTCTCCGTGCCCGACTGCCTGAAGCAGTTTCGTATGGATTCCTGCATCTCTTTAGGTGAACCACCGGAGTAGGATCCTTTAAACTATAGCCCGGGGCCCTAGTCAACCCTTGGCTATCTTTCTCTACCTTCCGCACCCCCCACTTTCAATTTCCTTCGTATGCTATGAAAGGGTAGTTGCCTGTTTTAGGATCACCCTCATGTATCCTGTTAACCCCAAAACAATGGGGCGTTATATGGGTGCGAAACGTGGACGGTAGGAGCAACAGAAAGGAAAATAATAGAAGCCTACGAAATGTGGTACTATAAAAGAATGCAGAAAATCAGATGGGTGGATAGAATCACTAACTAGGAAGTTCTAAGCAGAATAGGGAAATAGTGAAGAATATGGAGGAAGTTTACCAAGAGAACGGATAGGTTAATAGGCCACGTTTTAAGACATGAGGGTGTGGGGTAAGAACAGAAGATGGAGGTAGGGTTGGAATACGCTAAGTAGAATAGTGAGGATGTGGGATGTGGTAGTTATAAGGAAATATAAGGCTTGCGCAAGATAGGTTAGCACGGAGGGTTGCATCAGACCAGTCTTAGGACTGAATACCACCACAACAAAAGCAAACAGTAATTCGACAGTTATCCCTTTCTCAATACGTGATTAAAATCGAGTCAGTAAATTTTCTAGTGCCTTAAATTATCACACTAACTTAAAAAAGAACTCTAAAAATGTAGAATTAATTCTTCGGTAGGTTGGGACAGGCGAAAATATAAGGGAGTTAAATGTACTGAAAAATTCTCGTCTTACTTTAGGAAAGTCTAAAATCTTCCCGGTACAATAATACGTCCAAAAATACTAGCAACAATCTCATAAAGGTCCGTAATAGAAACAGTAGTCACAAGCCCTTAAAATATATGTCGGAAAATATTTGTTTTTATACTGGTGTATAAATGGATTTCATTAAATTCAAATTATTTTTCATAATTCCCCTTTATCTTAAATGGAAAGGCTCTTGCGCAGACTAGGTTAGCATGGAGGGTTTCATCAGACCAGTCTAAGGACTGTACACTACATTAACACAAGAAATCAATTCATGTGTGCGTCAGAGACGTTTAAACAATGTCACTCAGTCATCAGCTCTTTTGTTTATGACTGGCTTCGTGGTGGAGGGCGCTGGTCAACTAACTGTAGTATAGGTCGAGATCGTATTATTGGCTCCAAGGAGTGGAGAAATACTAACAGACAACAGGTTCTCCTAAAATCTGGCTACCATTTGCTGGTTGACTCTGACTGAGACAGATGCTGTGCAAAACATCTAGTCAGAGTCCATTTCTCCGTCTTTGTCCTACGAACATTCTCTGCCCAGTTACTAGTCGCTTTATTACGACTAATAATGGCCTGTCCATACCACAGGTCCCTTTAACTGACGATCCCCTTCCGGCCCTTCATTGTGATCGCCTCGTCCGAAGTTACATAGCTAGTAAAATGTATCAAATTTAAATCATCACGCGTCTTATATGTTAAGAGAAAAAATACGACATGTTTTTGCTGGAAGAGTATTGATATATACGCCGTATCTCAAGATTATTCATACTATCCTAACTCAGTGAGTGCTACCGATAATGTATTTCAGTCGTTGAGAACAGGTACAACAGAAAATGAACTTAAAAAATATGAAGTTCAAAAACTGCGATATGCAAGGAAATATATAGAGTTGTCATATTTTATTAAATATTTTCACTCTTAATACAACTGTAAAATACTTTCCATTCATGGTATGTAAAAACGTAATCTAAAGAACATGCCAACAATGCTCACTGCCGGTCATCTTTTGAAAAAGATAGGGTCTAGAAAAATTCACGGTTGTAAACCTACGTGCTTTTGTTGTATTACTCATTCCTTAGTCTGGTCTTATACAACCCTCCATGCTAACCTATTCTGTGCAAGATTTTCGTTTCTAAAAAACTATCACTTTCTCACTAATCCGCTCCCTCTTCTGTTCTTTCCCCCCGCACACGCTTCTCTCAAATGCTAATTTTACAATACCCTCAAGTCTCAAAATTTACCGTATTTTGGTCAAAGTCCTCTTCTTTTATTCTGCTTATAACTTCCTGATTAGTTACTACAGCTACCCATTTGAATTTCAGAATTCCTCTTTAGAACCACATTTCCAAAAGCTTTCTATTATTTTCCTGTCTGCAACTCCTACCGTCCACGTTTCCCATCCATATAACGCCACACTACATAAGAACATTTTTAGTAATGATTTCCTAATATTCATACTAATATTATCCGTAAGATAATTCCTCTTTTCTTGCCTTTGTCTACTGTAATTCTACCATCCATAGTTATTACGCTGCCCAATTAACTTCCTTCAAACATCCTTTAAAACACACAGAAAAATATTGAATACGTTAAAACAAATAAAATTATGAGAATTACATATGACGAAAGTTTAACATATAAGCAAAAGATTGAAAATCTGGTAATAAAATGTAAAAAAGACTCTGCATCTTAAAAATCCTTTCAGCTAATAACTGGGAACCTGTCAGAAGCTGTTAACAGTGACGTACAATATATTAAGTGAAGACAAAATGAACTACGGTTCTCATATCTATTCATCGGCAAGAAAGTGTACGCTAAAAAAGCTCAATATTATTAAAAACAACGCAATTAGATTAATAACGGGATGGCTGATTAATAGACTTCTTTCAGAAACAAAACTGCCAACACTCGAGCGAGCAAGAAAAATTTATTTAATAATATATGACATCAAAACTAGGGTGACATTGCACGAAGAAATAAGTGAGATTACGAAATGTCCAAAAATTATGCCTGTTTTCGCCCAGCTCCGTTCTAGTCCTAGATTAGGGATGTACTTGACAAAAATAAGATAACCATACCCAGACTTTACATAAATCGTATTTTCTCTGGTCCCAAAATGGAAAACAGCACAGCTATCATTGATTACATAAAAAAATATTCAAGTTATAAAGAAACGGAAAGAAATAATCAAAAGTCTAAAATTTTCAGCGACAAACAACAGAAGTCCTGAACAAAGTGGCGTGTTTCAAAAAGATATAGTGAATAGTATTGATACAATAAATATGAAAAAGTTATCCAGGGAACAGCAAGTTGTGATTAACAGAATTGCATTCTAAGCTAACGCACTCCTACATATTTACTGGAGAAGAAAAACCTATTTTCAGGATTTGTAATGCAAACCTGACGATTCCACACTTATTAATTGAATGTAAAACTTAAAAAACAAAACATTTCAATCCTAACGAATTGGCAACAAACAAAGACGATATCTTAAGAGTTATCAAATTTTTTTGTGAAATAGGTATTTTTAGTTAAATTAAATTTAGTTAATTTTCTGTTGCAGTTTCCTGATCAATTTAATTTTTTAAATGTATTTAACTTTTTGCCTTAACTTCAATTTTAAATTTAATTATTTTTAATTAGACGTAACAGTTTTTTTACTCTTGCAACTGCCAAATGGTTTTTAAGAAATGATTGTAAAGTACGATGTTAGAAAGTGTCTCATCACCCCAATTCAGGTATTGTGACTCCTGACAAATATAAGATAAGAATTAAAATCCTTATTATCAATCAATTTTAATCTAAATTATTTGTAATTCAATTAATGACACGTTCTGGATGAAAATGATGAAGTTTCTTGGAACAGAAGTCGTCTGTAAGATATTATCTGAGAATTTAATGGTGTTCCTTTCAGTAATTTGTTCGCGTGTGAGATCAAAAGGCGAAATGAAAACTAGCTTCAATTCGTTCCAGGTCTGTGAAGTTGTTGAAATTATTCAGTTCTTCAGATCAACTTTGATCTTTATACACGTACAGATGACGAGTTTGACGCAAGAATCATGTATAGTTTGTTGATAAGTTTTAAAGTTTAAAAAATAATACAATATGTGTAGAGAAGGATTTGAATAGAATGCCTAATTAGGAGCCATAAAAAAAACTCTTGAGTTTGTTAAAGCCATTGGTCTGGCTCCCTCAGTTGGAATGATTGATGCCCTCTTACGACTGCAATGCGGAGCTTCGATGGGCGACAATCGGTGGCGTCATTTAAAAACATGAAAAGAAACCTAATGATAGTGTGCACCGCATCTAACGTTCGCTGAATTTATACGTGAAATTCCCCTGAAGAGTTAAAAATACTTCGTAAGTGCGCCGTCGCCGAAAAGGGCTCAAAATGTTAAAGCCGCATCCTGCCCTTTATGATTTATTGGCTTCCAACATAAATGTGAGTACAAGTTTTTTAATTAAGATATATTCATTCAGTTAAACAGTTTAATATTTTCAAAATATGAAGACATAGTTTACAATGATTGATAAAAGTACTAAGTTCCGTTGACTCTAAATATTCAATGTAAAGATAGATAGGTCTATGACTCCCTAATTTTAAACCCATCACTGACGGATATAATTCAACAAAAATGACAAAAAAGTTATATTATTTTAAAACGTTTTTCTATAACCAAAAGATATATTTATTTTAGTGTTTTGCAAAGTATTTTATTTTTAAATATTTCTTTATTGTACCCATTTTTAATAATTTCCATGTAATTTAGCATAAAAATTAATTTCATGTTTGAAAATAAATATAGTCACAAAAATTCGTAATTTTTCCGCATTCAGACATTGAAAAACCGAAGAAGTTTGGAGTAAATCATGCGTTGTGAAAAAAAATTACATGACTAAACTACGTACTTCTATGAAGGAGACGAGATATCTCGTCCAGATCAAGGAAAATGAAGTAAAATTGACATAGGACGAGTTAACTCGGCCGCGTCAGTTATTGCTCGACCGCTCAGGACGAGATAACTCGTCCGAGTCAGGGACATTGGGAGACATGGAAAACTAGAATATTCACGAAATATCAAAACCTGTGCCGCAAAAA
The DNA here is from genome assembly GCA_034510155.1 of Eucriotettix oculatus. Lineage (NCBI taxonomy): Eukaryota > Metazoa > Arthropoda > Insecta > Orthoptera > Tetrigidae > Eucriotettix > Eucriotettix oculatus. The sequence continues at coordinate 131,852,301 of CM067376.1, read as the reverse complement.
TTGCAAAATTGACGCATACATATTAATTTATTTCAGTAAAATAGTAATTTGTAATTACATTGTTTGGAATCGAATCATCAAGGTGTATATAGCGTCATGTTTCATGTAACGGAGTATGCGAAAATGATTCAATATAAATTTCTGTCAGTTTTTTCTCTTTTCGCATTGAAATTGTCAGACCGGTATCGGTGAAACTTTATATGTATGTATTTATTAAATCTACAAATGGGCAGATGCCCGGTGACAGATGCATGGTATATAGAGAAATAACAGATTATAAGGCCACTGGATGATACAGATCCTTGATTTTGTTTCCATAGCAGTAGTTTTAGTTGCTTTGCTTGTCTCTTTAGAGGCTTCGCCCAATGACATAATTATCCATTTTTGACTTCTTCACAGGTTGATGGAAGGCTTGATGCACCCTACTCCAGTCACTGTAGATTTCTTTCTATAATCACCTATTTTGTCTCCCAAAATTATTTTATATTACTAATGTTCTTTTTCGATTCACCAAGGATCTAGACTGCCTTGATTCCCCCTATTTTTAAAATTCGTTTAATTTATTTATTTTTTTCACAGTACTGTATATATGGTGCAAATATCAATACCATTGTATTTTTAACAACCGATATTAATTTAGGTACTTATTTTCCGTTAATGGTTGTTATTTACTGCGATAATACGAAGACAGGGAGAGAGAATAGGTAACTAAGGGGTGTCTCTGGAAATATATCGTTGAGTCAGGCCGTTTAAATTATAAATGTGAATATTTTTTGATCTGAATATGTATTTCATGTTTTGATAAAATCGACGCTAAAATACGTAAAAGTATTGGAGATCCTTATGAGGGTATTATTTTACTATGTTATTGGGCATCGATATTGAAAACAAGTTACATGTGAGAGGTAGACAAGGTGATACAGGTTTTTGGAAGTCCATATTATTAAATCACTTGATTTGTTCTCCCACGCGGTTTTCGTGAGAATTATTTCATCACGACATTTTAACCTGAGATAAGAGTATTTTCGTTACATCACAACTGAGGTACGCAACCGACTAGTGACGTCCTTCGGAAATAGAACCACTGGCACCTATTCCGGATATTTAAAAAAAAACAATATGCCAATTTAGTAAAGGAGACAATTCAATCAAGTAACAGATCATTAAGTAATTTTTAATACATAAGTACGTTATATTAGTAAGATGCGTATTTCACATAGAAATGTGGAAATGGGAATTACCTTTTGTGACTATCGACTATTGTTGAAATTTTCCCAGAGACATCCCAATATAATAGAAAATAATGTCGCTGACTTTCATTAGTAATAAAAGTTTCTAATAAAATCTATTGATCTTGATAAAAAACCTAAAAGGGGTCATAGACAGTTATATAGAATTTTTTTATTTAAAAATATGTAAGGAATTACATTTTTTATTCCAATTTTACACAACCAATTACAAGTTATTATCCCTTCTTGATAAATAACGTTAAACAAAGAAAAAGTTTGCATTGTATCCCGGCCACTCACAAAACATTCTGTCTTCAAGATATAGTTAGCTGACGTTGAACTTCCTTTCGTTTGAATATCTTTTACCTCCAAATACTTGTTGCCGATTCTAAATACTAAATACTAAATTTCTGTAGTTTGTAGATCTGCATAATGTCGGCTGATGTGTATGTTGTTAATACAGGCCGGTGAGATAAGCCCCCAAGGGTTGTATCAAAGTACAGAAATTACGTCTCAATGACGTCACCATTTCAGACAGCGTGACATAAATACAGTGATACATGCAAATTAGAAATACATACGATTAAATAATCATAAACAGCTGAGAATTAGCTACTAACATAGATAAGTATTCAGATTAATCTTTAAACACGTATGTAATCGTAGGTAGCGACCATTGTTTAACAAAATCACATAACCCTTTACACTAATTAACACAATCTTACAATCTCAACACGCACGTTTCGAGTAAAATATAATAAATCTGTCTTGACCTATAAACACAATTATATAAGGTCAGCATTTTTCAAGGATAGAGTATTGCTAAAAATATATTTAATCACTTTTTACAATACGTTTGGAATATACTTTACGTACTCCAATTTCTCAAAGCTGTTTCCGCAAAAGCAAAATCCAATATTTATTTTTAAAGTCACACATCGTTATTTTTTATATATTTTATTATCACCACCTTTGTTATATGCCTTCGTCAAAGAAAGATGAGAGCCAAGTCTAAACTTCATGTTTGACATCAGCATGGTCGTTGAGGAATTTAAAAAGATGAAAACAGATGATAATCACCTGTCACCAAATCTGGAAAGTAAGGAGAATAGTCTAATTGTCTCAACTAATTGATGTGATGAGTTCTTGATTTTGTTTGACAGTGTGTAACCGGGAATAGTCATGAATCGAAATTATTCCAAGCTTTGGATTCAGCGCCTTATTCTCTGTATTTCATAACGTATCTTTCGTAAATCTCTCATCAGAAACGTCTTTGTTGATTGACGAACACAACCAACAAAGTACTTTTCACCTATGGTTGGCCGCACCCTTTCTCATCGTCAACGTTTTCATGACATTCGTTAAACTGTCTAATCAATTTCCTCATCATTTCATCACTCGTTATTACTTCCCCATGCATTTCACACAATTGTCCGATGAATTTTTGCTGGTGTAACATCCCATGCATTCAAGAAACTAATGACTGATCAAGCCTTTCAATTTTTTGTATATTTATATACGTTGTATCGAAAGGAAAAAACAAAGTGACGATGCGTGTAGCTTCTTAACGAATGGTCGACTTGATCACACATGCTCAGTATCACTATTAAAGTGTTCCTGCGACATAACCTTAAAAGTAAACATTATTTAAAAATAACCCTCGTATCCCGCATGTGGAAGTCATGTATTACGTCTGTACTTACTGTTAAATCTCGAACCTACAATTGATACTATAGAAACGTTTCATTTGTGAAGTTTTTAGGAATATTCTAATCTCCCTGCAGAGATATTGTTGCTCAATGTGTAAAAGATTCACAAACTTAACTTTTAAATGGGGTTAACTTATAAAGGGCATCCTCGTTACCATTGACAGTTTGCATACAGCGAAACAATCTTAAATCAAAGGCACAAAAATATTCTGCTGTCATTACTATATTTTATGCTTCGCAATTAATACAAAAGTTGATTTTTCTTTTCATTTAAAATCAAGAGCTTTGTGTTACACAGAGTACACAGAAATATAATAAATGTAAGTAAATACAGGTTTAATTTATAGGTCAGAACGTATTGCGGACAGAGCAGCTTATTTGAAAATGACAGTTGACAGTACAAACCAGTGCTGTGTAATTAGGTAACGACTCAAATACATGCTGTCTATTCTTTCAATTATACCTCTCATTATAATAATTGGTGCTTCCCAAGTAGCTTCCAATTGCAATCGTCGTTAGACTGTATAATTAATTTGAATGGGATGGAATATTTACTGCTGCCATTACTTTGAAGTGGAAAATAAAATGTGTTAAGATTATTGTTTTGTATAAATTATAATTAAACGGTATTAGATTTGAAAGTAGACCACTTTCATGCATAAACCGCAATCTCTTTGTAAGAGAAAACTGCACCACACCCATGAATTGCTGAAATAAAGGCTAATAATACATTGAAGTATAATTTATTATATTATATTTATAATAAAGTATTGTAAATAAATTAATCATAATTTTTAGTCAGTTGTATTTAAACATTATAACGTTATTTCAATTTAAACAGAAATTTAAAAACAGTCACAGATTCGTGACTGATAAGCAGTCTGTATAAGTAACAGATGAAAATGGTTCAGTTAAAACATTTGCAACTACAAAGTTCGATGTCTTAGAATAGTGGTTAATATTTTCATTATTTTATTAATTTTGTGTTGCCATAATATGTGGAAAAGGTAAAATGGAATGCTTAAGTATATAAAACAAATGTTATCCGAGAAAATATAATCGAGTGCCAAATAGTTGTGACTGATGACGAAAACTTAATTAAATTGTGGTTGTCATTAATTTCTGTTAAATATTCCTGTACGTGGACCATTTTTAACCAAAAATTACAATAATTATTTTACACTCATTTATTATAAGCATTATTATAAAGAGAGTTTTCAATAACAACTACTTTATTTTTATTATTGACTTAATTTAATATCAAAAGAATTGTTTGGATTTCAAAAGTTCCATACGTTATTAAGCAGTTCTTCATTCTTAGTGCTACATTTAGGTACACGTTTGTATAAATAATAACCATATACATACAAGAATCTAATAAGAACAATTTAATTCAAGAATAAATTAACAATTTATATAGAGTTACTTCTATAATACTATAAATTTTAATTATAGTTTAAAAATAATTAATTGAAATAAAATAAAAGGACAAAGTAAAATTATACATTCCTACGCCTTTTACTTGTTCATGAAACTGATGAAATTAGATTTGTATCGAAATATGTTTCCATCAATGGAGTTCCTTTCGGACCTTACTGCCTATAAAAGAATCTAGAACTCAATGGGCAGACACGTCCGTTTATATTTCCTTGCTGAGAATGCACAAGTGTCCCGAGATTATTTGGAAACGTATTACTGTTTTCAGAGATTTTGGCTGGTTGGCTTCCTATTGTCTACCAACTTCCGCCCGCTACTTTATCAAGTGTAGCCAACCATAGCTGCAAATTCCTCTATTATTCCACAGCCTCTGCGTTCCACTCCAAATTCTCTTATCTGCTTGACAATTATACTATGCATGAAATGTAATTACGTAGTTGCCGTTTATCAATCTACAAAAGATCTAAATAATTACTGCTCCTGTCTGACTTATACCACTACGTACCTTTACTTGGGTTACACGAAGTTAAACGTATATCTCTTTGCATTAATTTAATGCTTCTCATATATACTGTTGCTTCAAATGGCTGCTTCTACTCAAAACTAAAAGATGGTAATTGCTAGACATATTACAGATATATATTTTTATTTATTCTATTAGTCCCTGGTTGAGGAATTAGGATACGTCAGTGTTTCCCATCCATTATTTTTCTGTTCCCTACAGGTCTTCCGATAACATATACTTTTTAATATTAAAAAAACTGAAGATTCCCTCAATGATTCCTAAGCGCAACTTTTTCATGGCAAAAATTTAGGTTTTAGGAAGCAGTAATTAGAACATTATTAAGGAAATAGCAGCAAGTAAATCTTCAAACCATATAGTAGTAAGCAAAAATAGAGATACAAAATAATTTAGATAAAGGCTTAATTTTTATAAATCATTATTTAATTTTATAACGATTCCTACATTCAATGTGTGGTGATTAGGCATATTAAATAATACTCTCCGAGTAAATTGTGGTTTTTATTCCTCCAAACTTTGAAGTCTACGTCTAAATAAAGAAAAACAGTTCCCGAACGCTCATTTAAAATTGAGATGGCAACAATTTTAAGTCTTTTACGAGTATAATCATAGCAGGTGATTGATTTTCAAATTCCAGAACAAATTCCTGAACAGTCAAAAATTTTTCACATGTGGGCCGTCGGACACACATTAGGAAGCACCGGGATACGTCATAAATGAAATTATAATAGTTACTATAAACTGTGATACGCTGACTTAGAGCTCAAACGTCTTTTGTACAATATATATTTTAGTTTAATATAACACACGGCAATTTCAATTCATTGGTTCTATTAATCTTTATTTTACTTTATTCTCCCATATTCGAAAATTTTAAAAATGAAGTCAATAAAAAATCTTAGTATCGGGATTTATCATGGTATCATTACTCTATAATCGAAGTTAATTGATAAATTTGTTATGTTTTCAAAAGTTCTATTGTTTTTTAGTTAAGATAATAACGACCATAATATGGTGAGCCTTCTTAATTATTAATATTCCCGGTTTCCATTGACGATGTTTGGCTGGTGTTACTCAACTCTTCTAATTATTTTAATGAATTTCGTCAGAATTTGAAGTTCTCGCATGTCAAACATGCGGCAGTGACGAAATAACCTATTCTGATAAAAATTCTAGAGAGGAGATAATGTCGCCAGGTAAGGCCTACATTCAAGGCGCACAAACCATTAACATCAAGGATCATTCGAAACATCACTCTGTTCACTACCAAATTTTTCCTTTGAGCCTTCATAATAGATTGTCTATTCGTTCCGCCACAACATGACTGATTTCAGTTACAGAATTCAAGAGGCTCCATTACTCCGCCTTGTTAACCAAAGTGTAAGAAAATTTGGGTTTTAGGTTTAATGTATGCATTATAACAAAAGGTGAACATACACAAAATTTGTAAAAAAAAACATATTAGTACACCTTCAATTTTGATGTACGATTTTTTGTAAATAGTCTGAATTAATCTATTATAATGTACCAATAAAGCAGGGTTTTATAGACACCCTATTTAATAATCGGCAACACGCATATCACTGACTGATAAAGACGTGAGGCAACTGGAATGTCCCTGTTTATACCTGAGACACACAACACTTGATTAATACTGACACAAGACATTTGTACACATTGTTTTCATTCTCCTATGACGATCGGAGCCGAGATTCAACTTAACCACAAAAGGGAAAAAATATTCAACAGAGTGATCCGTAAAACAATAGATCAAATTCGGTCAGTTTCGCATTATTCCTCCATGACATTCGCATCCACCCTTACTAATAGGGCAAGTTATCAGACTGTAAGTCGTGTATCAATTGGTTTGTATGGGGAAAATTATAAATACTTAAATTGACTCATACGTATATAAATAGATACATCCATCCATTTATAAATATATATGGATGTATTTATAATTATATATATACTCATGAATATTTATTGTTTACGTGTTATTTAAACAGCTAATTATTTCCCTTGAGTCTCATATTTCCTCAGTAGAAAACTAAGGAAACAAATAAATCAAATCAAACTAAAGATTTGTGTACAAGCTACACATTATTGATCAGTAATTGAATTTTAATTAAATGTCCCCGAGAGTTCAGTAACCGAGCGGCAGATTTAAAGAATTAAGGATATATCCTTATTCCACTTAAATAAAGCATGTTTCTTCGTAATGTTTTATAATTAATATGTATTATTATTGTTCATTTAAAAAATGTATTAATCATCTGAAATATTGATTAAAATTAACTTTTTATTCATAGAGAGCTGAATTGCATTGAGACAATTATTTTAGGTTTTAACGTTTATAATTTACGATTTTGTTTCATTGAAATGAATAGGCAAGCAGGGAAAATGACAACTTAAATCCACATCCGTTTTGCTCTTCCTCTTATATATTCCAACGGCCTGGCTGCAGACGGAGCATAAGAAATCTTCTAAGCGTTGCTGTCGCTCCTCACGTCATTCTCTGTCTTCCTGTTCCCTCTCGTATAAGGCTCTCTTTCTCGTAAATCCGGACCCTGCTTTCAATACGGATATACGCTTAGACCTCACCCCTTCTCTGTGGCTGACACTTGCGCAATACATCTCAATTTCGCCCTTTATCTATCCCCTTGTATAACTTTTCTTCGCGGAGTTCGTCTTCTATTACCTAAAAATAATATTTATTTTCAATTTTAGGATTCAACTACAACTTATTATTCCTCCTCTCTTTCCGTCTCTCGTTTCTGTAGATATATTCATATATGATATTGTGCCTTCTGATTGTTATTAATGTTATTAATGTATTATAGACAGTTGACCACGAGTTTTCCAAGCAATGAATTGGTTATTTCGCTAGCAATAAATAAGTTCTAATATATAGCTTTTTGAAAAAGTAGATTTCAGTTTCGTATAATAATTGCTAACAAATTACATTGATCTGGCAAATTAATACTTAGTTATAGCTCCAATAGATACTGCGAAATATCTTAATGTTATATCATAAATTATCGTGATACTCTTATTAAGAAATGTCACATATTCGTATATCAATTTACAAATATTGCGTTGTAACATACATAAAGTCTATTTTATTGCAATTGAGCTGTTACATTAATTATTAATCGTAGTTAAAAATTATTAACCATAATCCAAATTGCTTTATTTATTTTAATGATAGCTTTCACCAATTGGTATTATCTCATATTAATGGACCACTATCCTTGTTTACCATTTTACCACGTGATAAAAATTTCTGATGTGCACTGTCTTTGCAGTTACAGAACACAGCCAACATCACAGTGATCTTTGACCGATTTATACCTGTTACTCTTTTGGTGAGGAAACTATTAGCCCAGCCACCTTCGTTTCAGTATCACAGACATAAAAGCACGTCACATAGCCTGTTATTAAGGACGTTTTCATTTTAATTGGCAGTGACATGCAGTTCCTGAACGATTTTCAACGTGGGTCTTTTTCTGAAAGTCAGCCAACAGTGCGTATCTCATCTGTCACTCACTATTTGATGACATTATTCTACACTGTTGCCCACTACGTCAGAAACTTTTCAAACAGTTGAACTACGATTTCAACGGTTCATGGCACCATATCTTTCAGCATGGTTGTCAACTGTTAATGTGTACTCTCGTACAGATCGACATTCTGCCATGTTAAAACTACTTTTACCACTCATCACACTGCTTGTGACTCATCTCTCTCACACAACACACGTTGTTCTTCAAGCTCTCTCATTGTCTTTTTGGCAATAATTCGACGAAAAGCTTATGCATGTACTCCTTCGGCAGCTGGAGCTCACCAACAAACAGACATAGCGAAACACGGTAAATAGCAATTTTCTGTCTAAACCTGTCACTATATGCATTCAGTATCAACAGAGCGCCCTTTTCCAGTTGGCCAGATATTTCGAAAGCTATATATCTTTTCGAATACAATTCATATTCACTAAACCCTATATCAAAAATATTAATCAAGTAGAAAATGTAAATATTATCTGTAAACTAAAAGCAGATAATACTGTCATTGGCATACAATTTCCAGAAACAATTAGAAATGAGCAATATGTCAGTCTTTTATCAAATTTTTTATAAAAATTCGGATTACATAAGGTTGTAAAAATACGGTTACCTATAGCGTGCATTGCCATAATTGAACAAGCAACTCAAAGTAGGTCAATAACATTACTCAGATCCGTTGCATCATTTGAACCTATGGACTCAACAACACAAAGAACGCTCCAGCGCTTTTGTGGTCGAGGAATCGAGAGTTCTTTGAATTGTTGCACGCACGTGTAGTCATTTTTCACATCCCCAACAGAAATACATCTTTCCTCACTAAATTGAAGCTGACGTTGAATCATACATGGATAGAAAAGTAAAAGTTAAACAAAGGAATTGTACGATAAAACGGCGCCAACTTAAGTTAGCAAAACGATTGTCACTTTGGCTGTCTTTGGAGCATGTTCACATATAATGGATACTTTACCGTATCTCCAGTACGGATAAAAAGGAAGAGATATATTAAAAGTCAAAATTTTATTTTGTAATATGAGTGATATCTAATTTCATCTATAGTTCTAGTGATCACTAAAGCCTAGAGCCTTATTTTTGCGTTCGCGTTGGTTTTTTTTGTAATTCTTTCTGAAGCCATAAAATAATATTTTGTTCAGGCAGCTAATAATTATCTGGTGTGTACAACGACCTCGTTCGGATAATTCAGAAACACACGTGGCATGATCTCAAATTGGAATGGTGTTATTAAATTACTAGAAACCCTCAATAAATTAGAATGTTGCCAGTGTCAACCACGTTGGGACGCATGAACGCGCGTGTTGCGGCGAGGCGCTAACCTATTGTGATCTAAAGTGGCTGTTTGCTGATGGTCCTGGAGTGAAGATCGTCGAGACTAAACTCTTCAAGCTTAAGAACAGTCACCTACAGGTTATCAGCAGAGACCTTCAGCATGATAACGGATTTTGATCATGAAAATTTTTTACAAAAAGTTAATTACCAAAAAAGATATGTTTACAAAGCTAAATATTTTCAAAAATGGTGATGATTCCGCGAACAGTCGAAAATAAATTGGTTATATTGGCAAATATTTTTAAATTAATATAGTCAATTCTATTTAAAAAATATCGACATCAGTCATAATGTTGTTTTTAACAAGGGGAACTAATTGGTGAAAAATATCAGACAGTTAATAGATTAACAAATGTATTGCCTGAAGCTACTACGGAAGGTAAGATTCCTAGTTGTGAAGATCCAAAACATGACATTTCAATTGTATATGAGTGTTTGTTCTTGTGCGTTTTTAGTGTGCGTGTCGTTTTTCAGTTCTTTTAAGGAATAGGCATTTAAGGAATTTTAATAGTTAATTTTATATATTTTTGGTCTTATAATCATTTTTTAACTGGCGTAATGTATGACGTATCCTATTTCCTCAACCGAGGAATAATAGGAATAAAAGTTAAATGTAAAATGTACGCGCAACGTACTTCATTTCAACGAGCACAGATGCATGACGTTTTTAAGTACGCGGCTGCTCTAAACATATATGCACACCCATGTTCGGTTTTAATTTTGATTGCGCATTTTTTACTCTTAAACTAATGTTACAATATGACAATATGATGTGATAAAAATATAATAATATAAAGTTTTTAACTTGTTGTTTTTCTTTGTAAAAATCATGCATTTTTATGTCCAATAAATGAAAATAGTATGCCGATAGGTCACTTTAAATGTTTAAAAATAATTTGAAATGATTTTAATAATTAATAATAAATCTAATGTTGTGTTCCGAGGAATAACTTTGTTTAATGTTGAGAATTTTATTGTGTTTTTATATTAGTCAAATACGTCTTTTTGTAAATTTTATTTAACGGTTTTCCCTAGGGCTGTACATTTTTGTTCACAAAGAGTATAGTAAACACAAAAAGGTGTAATTGACATGAAATGTGCCATCCGGTACAATTCACCAACTGCCCGAAACTAGTTTTTGTTTTTTTGACTACATTTATTTATTTTTCCCCTTCTTTAGACAATCGAATCATGGAGTCTCTTCCGGTTTTTGAATGTTTCTATTTATTCTTTATTTAGAACTAAAGCTCTTATTTTTATATTATGACGATACAATAAATAAATTTATTACGTATATCACTGAGGAATTTTATCGCCTTCAAAACCTTATTATTTAAGACCAGCTGTACCTTATTAACATAGGAAAGAAGTAAGAAAATATCTTACTTTGTGCATGGAATTCTACCAGCAATACGGTAGAAGAAATAATAAATTACAAAAAAATTAATAAAATTAACTACCGAATTGCATCTCAATAAACAAAGTTTGGAAACTCATCAGGTACTATAATATTAAAAGTAATAAAAAAGGAAACTTAAATAAATTCGGATGAAAATCCAAATAAGCCGAGCAAGCATAGGAATTTAAGCATAAATTCAATTTGTTTTAGCAATTCCCCATAGTTGTTTCTCCACAACTCACTTTTAAAAGGAAATTTAAATAAGCCATCCACAAGGCTGTCTGTAAAACCAGTGTTAAAGTCCCAGAACTTAGGAAATCCCTGATTCGTTTCGACGAAAAGTTAAGTACAACGGAGTAAACAAAGCCCGTCACTCTCACTCCGAACCCTATAAATTTAGCAGCAAGTCCCAAACTCTTCAATCAGGCGCCGAGGCCCCCGATAGACCGACTCTCTGGAATAAGTTGATGCTAGTAGTGTTTTATTTAGTTAAGGACAGCTCTGATTCTTAACCCTGTTCCTGAAGGCAATATGAGATTTACACTGCTCACATTATTTTCCTACTTTTGACAGTATATCATCCTTTAATTTTCCTTACAGGAAACGTAGATGTATTAGAAAACTTCACCAAACGCTTAACCTGAGATAGAGATCTTATTTCCCTCGTGAAATTTGTTTATGAGCCCAACTTGCGAGCATAATTAACTTTAAAGTTAAAATTATAGAGAGCCAAGTTTAAAATGTAATATAAAAACTTACATACAACACAAGACATCAATTATTTCTTTAGTGGTTTATTCTATTTTTCAAGTATTTAAGTAAATAAATATTTCACAATTCAATAAAAATTTTAAATTAAATATTATATAAAGATAATAATTTTTCCCTATGTTTATCAGTCACATTAATAACCAAAAAACTATACTTTAATGTTGATTTCAAATTTATTAAGCAGGAGCTTTCGTCATTTCCATAGTAAACTACAAAATTCAAATACACATTTTTTAAACATTATTAAAAATTATGGAATTTGTTTAAAATTATAACAAAATAAAAACAAAATTGGATTTTAAATTATTTAATATTAAAAATATTGGACATATCCATATGTGGTTTAGTATACACATCTTATTCCTACGTGCCCAAAAGCCATCCCTGGGGATTAGAGACGGCACTAGGCCCCGACATGCTGCCGCCAATTCCAAGTTCAATAACTTTATATTAAGAAATAATAAAATATCAACTATCCCGCCACAATACATTCAATGCGCAAGTTCTAGTTTCAACAGCAATACTCCAAGTGTATTGCTAGATAAAATTGTACTTTTAATTCAATCGCAATGTTTCAGTTTTCGATATATTTTTACAATTTGTTAGCTTAAAGTCGAATATCAGTTTGGTGACGTCTCATAATATTTGAGCACAACTTCGTAATGTGTGTTAATTGAAACGACTTTCATGTTTATGCTAGGCGTTTTTCACCCCCCAAAGTATATTTCTCCGGTTTTTTAAAAAATGTGTCTCAATTTTTGTTGCATTAATCCTTATCGTGTTGGTTCGTAGACGGACGTTCCTCAAACCATTACCGCGTCTGAATAATAGCACTCACGTGCCACTTTACCGTCAGTTACCAGAATAATTTGTCACATCAACCGAAAATATAGTCTGTGGTATCCCCTGGTCCCTATTCTACAGGAAACGCCTCCACGACATTAGCACGATTCGGCAGCACGACACGTACACGAGGATCATATGCGGTAATACTTAATCTATATTCATAGCTGATCATAATACTAGTCTAATCGTGTGACTTTTTTCAGCTCAAGTTACATCATCACTATACCCAATGCAGTTTAGCCTCGAAATTTGTCGTCAAGCATTTACAAATCTTCGGCACTCATCAGATTTACAGAGGGTAGTATAAACACTCACAATACTTGCGCTTTGTCTGTATGTGTGTGCCTACGTGTCTTTAAGAATAAAATATATTCACCAACAGCTCTCTTACATGTACTCCACGATTCACTAATATTAAATACGACGAGACTACTATGGACTCAACGCTTTATTGCTGTGTTTTTTATATGATCAGCGTTACAGGAATTTTTTTGGAAAAACAATATGCAGACCATTATTCAGTTTTCTACTTCCCTAATCTCCGTGCTAACAGGATCGGTGTTGTAATTGTGACACCATTGTGACGACACTATTACTGGAATGACGCGAAAAATGAACCCGCCAGAATGTTCGAAAGCCACCAGTCACATGGGGAAGAACACATAAATTGATGTTAATTTTTTTCTCGACTGTAGTATTTGTTTAGAATGTGTAATGGTGCAAACAGGGGTAAGCCACATACTGTGTGTATGTATTCAGTGTTTTAATAGAAAATGTGAAAAGTGGCAATTATTATATTTTCTCGTTTATCAGAGGGTGTAATGTAGTATTCAGTCCTAAGACTGATCTTCCATGCTAACCTATCCTGCGTAAGCCATCTCGTTTCTACATAGCTTACATATCCTTCCTAATCTACTTAACGTATTCCAACCTTGCTCCCTCTTATATTCTTACCCCCACACATTTCCATCTAATACTAATTTTACAAGACCATCATGTCACCAGAGTAGTGAGCGATTAAATATGGCAGGAATTATAGCGCGTGTGAGGCTGGCGTGAGTTTTGTCCAACCGAGGTGTTGCTGAATTGAAAGTGTGTTTGCAGACGGTTTGATATTGATTACTAGGATTGTCTCTGGTTTTATCTACCCTCTCCTTTGATCTCTATTTCCTGGTCCCCGATCTGATCCTCTAGTGGATAATCTGGACGTTGGAAATTAGCAATCAAGCTGCCAAACCATTTCGTAGAGAATACAAGAATTAACTACTGTAAAAAATTATGTAATTTTCATTGTTAAAGCCAGATCTAGTGTTCTCTTATTGTAATTTAAAATTTGTTTTCTTGCACAAAATTTTAAAGTTCTATTTATTGTTAGCCTACAAGATTCCCTCAGAAATTTTCCATTCAATTAGAATCTTTCAACTCATTTTATTTATTTATAAATACCACTCATCACTTAATGAATATTTTAATTAAATTTTAATAAGGTTAATTTTAATCAACTCCTCATTAAAACTAAAAATAATTAAATAATATTTCTGATATGTAATAAATGACTTAATCAGCCTCTTTGTCAGTATTTTTATAATTTTAATTTTACGACGTTTAGGAGAAAGAGTTCAATATGAGGATTAATAGAGGGAAAACCAAGGTAATGGAGTATAGAATGGAAAACAAAGGGTGTTAAATTGGAATGGGATATTTTGACGGAAGATAAGAATTCTGCTACTAGGGGAAGTTAATAATTAGGAATAGTAGAAGTATAGTAGACTTAAAGGGTAGGATAACACAGGCAAAGAAGACTTTCCCTAAACAGGAATTTACTTACGGGTTATATAATTGTGAATATTTGGAAATCGTTGCTAAAAATTTTCGTATGAAATGTGGCGTTATATGGGTGCGAAACGTGGCCGTTAGGATTTGCGGAAGGGAAAGGAATATAGGCGAATGCTGAAAATCGTATGGGTGGATATAATCACTAAAGAGGAAGTTCTTAACAGAATATGGGAAGAGCGAACAATATGAAGGACGTTGACCAAAATAAGGGATAGATTAATAGGCAATGTTTTAAGACACGAGGGTCTTCTAAAATTAGGAATATAGGGAAGCTTGTGGTGTAAGAATAGACGAGGATGGCGAAGGGAGGAATACGCTAAGCAGGTTTGGGAGGATGTAAGATGTGCTAGTTATGCGGAAATGTAAAGGCTAGCGTAAGATAGTTTAGCATGGAGGGTTTCATCAGACCAGTCTTAGGACTGAATACCACAACAACAGCGACGCGTTTACAACAACTCTGGACATCAATCAAAATAAACACCAATTGTCTAATTTTCTATTTATTTAGGCTTGATAATACATTTATATAATACATATTCAGCTTACTTTGTATTGAATTGTTCATAACATTACCAATATATTACTATGCAACTCAATTTTATTTAATTGTTTCTCCCTCTGGAAAATTCCAACATTCTCCCAATCCATCGCATGTTCCGTATCTTTAACGTGTTTAGATAGGGCCGTATTTCGTTTTCGACGTAATTTTTAAATTAGCCTTATGGTGATATATTCTATTTTTCAACGCATACCATGGGGTCAGGTGTTATATAAGCCGGGTTTGTTAGCGGTGAACCATATTATGTACACAAAGGCAAAGCCACAATGTTAAGTGGCCATTTATATAAGTAATTCGCGGTAACAAATTGTCAAGTTTTTTTAAAAATGTGGATAAGTATTATGATATTACCATTTTGTAATATACATACTGCAGATGACTATGGACCAGGTTTCCGAAACCACTTTTTTCTTTTCTTTTATAAAGTACTTTTCTCTGAAATTACTGGACTTTATGTACGTTTTTAAACAAATTGTAACTGATATACGAAAATTGATAAAGTCTTGTGTGGTGATTTTCAGTGTTTTCAATGTAATTATTTCTCTACAACGAAAACTTATGAGTATTGGAATTATGATTCTTGGTCTTGACATAACGAACGATAGAAGTGAACTTAAAAATACCCTGCGACCGTGGATTCGACAGTAATACCAGCCGTATTCGCATTGTTTAAAGTACGAGGATTTGTCATGGTACGGAATGAAAAATTATGATAATTGTGAGCGACGAGTAAAGGGTGGTACCATGAAAAGAAATATAATCATGGTATTGTATTTTAACCCCATTCAGGTACAAGTAATGTGAGTTATATGTTTCAGCCATTGATTTGATACTAATTTGCACTTTAATAATCGTATATTTATAAACGCAAAATAGTTAACTGGGCAAGTGAGGACAATGATGTGTGAACAAGCAATCTATTCATTAGCTGTAAACAAAACAACGAGTGGGGAAGAGGAATTGTAATATTGTGCCTATCCATATTTACGGTCTATGTTGCTAGCCCTTTGTTTATTCAAATTAAATTGTAAATGAATTATGAATATAGTAGTTTAGCTGACCATGTGTGTCAGTCAGCAATGAATAAAAACAATAGACGGAACTGTAGATAAATGTCAAATTCTAAACATTTGGTTTATCTATATAATGGAACAATTTCGTCACCTAAAAATAATAAAATATATTAGAAATATTGATTATTTACGTCGAATATTAATTAAAAAGTAACGGGCCATTAGTTTTCAGATATCTTATTATGATTTTTTACCTTACACCTCACACTATCTCTCCACTTTGTAAATGACTTTAAATGCTTTTGATTTAAGTTATTTAATAAAATTTCTTGCCCTTTAGGATATGATATAATAATTTTATTTATAAAAAACAATCACTTAAAAGGATTCCTGCGCGCTATTACAAACAAATTAATTACAGGGATATATTTAAATTTCAGGATTAATTACTTATTGGGGTAACCACGTGCAACAGAATTTGGTTCACTTGACGAACCTGTTTTATCTCCATTCCGGTTAAATTGTAAATTTTCCTTCTTCCGGCGGAAAGTGGGATGAACCTGGTACTGCTGGTTATTGAGGAAAACCCAGTTTTTCCTCCTTCTTCCCTCTGGCTTCCTTGTACTCAATACTTTCTCTCTAAAGATAAACAATCCACACCTCCTCTGCCTCGCCGCCTTCTCAACGTCTTTAAAACTCTCCTCCTATGCTTCCTCGCCTTCTTAATGTCTTGAACAACACTCCATCTCTACCTCTTCCCCTTCTCAACGTCTAGAATCACAATGAATATTTTTCGCCTTCTCACCTCCAAGCTTAACTCGTATATCCCTTCTCCAAAGGAAAAAGCTATCCCATGTTTGTTCCGCCAATCCTTCGTCCAGAGCGGGAAATTTTTCCATGACATAGAGAACAGTGTCCTTTTTTGAAGGGTGACTGTTCCTTCAAAAAAACAAGCTTAGTATTATAAATCTACCTATAGGCACGTATTTAAACCTACAGCCTGGCGCCGGGAAATTCCACTTCTACCTGCCTGTTGCCAGTTAGAATGTTCTTATTTAGTTTTTATATCCTTTAAAATTATAAAAGTTTGATTAAAATTAGGTAGGGTCCTACTGCGCTACAACTTAGTTACCGCTGTTTTTCAGGCAGTTGTCATAACACGTAACCAGTTTTAGTAAACCTCCGTCAAAGAAAGATCACCAGTGTTCATAGATGGTCCACCAAATTACCCTTCATCGTGCACATTTTCATGACCTACATTAAACTATCTAATCTACTTCCTCACAATATTCATCACTTATTATTGTTTCCTCATACACTTCTCATAGTTTTTAAATCTGCTCCTGTGAAATGAAGTATTAATTAAAATGGTGATTTTACTGACGGATAATTTGTCGGTAAATGCATTTTTGCAGATACTAATGAAGAATATATAAATTGGTGGCTGTTGCTGAGTTGCACCAAGGTACAGAAAGAAATGAACGAAGTTTAAGAAATGAACGAAAAAAATGCAGTAAGCACACAAAAATGAAACACCATATGAACCGTCTACTGCAGTCACTTATGGCGAGCAGAACAAACGGAATATTAAAGAAACTCTGGTCAATCGACCTAAAAAGACAGAAAATGGCTGAGGAAACTTACTTCCAGTGATTTAAATCATTGTACTGAGGTCTACTCACTGGAGTGGTCCTCAAACCCGTCATTTGATGGCTAATTCCTATGCCAGATATTAGTCCATGGAAAATGTGTATTTCCCATTGCTAATTGAATAAATAAAACAAAGAAATGTAAGGAATTAATAATTTAAATGAGTATTTTGAAACCAAAAACAATTGAATCATAAACCAATATGAATGTGTTGAGACTGGTGGTCGCAAGTTTGAGCAATTGCTGTGTTTTCTTATGTTTCAATAATGTCTTTCTATGGAATGTACATTATTTTTTGCATTAAATGGAAGGAATGTTATAAAATGTATATTTTTTTAAATCAAACATGAACTACGCGTTTCCAGCCATAGGTCCCTTATATCAAAATATTCAGCTTCGTGTCCACTATCATACATTCAATTCTGACCCAAAAGGTTGGAGACACCCTGTATATAGAAATCAGGTGTACATGTGTTCGTAATTCTTCTAAACGACTTGACCGATGTTGATAAGATTATCCCCGTAGGCTGTCGTGATCCCGAAATTTTTTTAATTTTACGACCAAAATTCTCTTATATATTTTTTGTAATTTTTCACAGAAGAAAAAAATTTTCAACTTCATCGTTGGCATTTAAGTTATGCGTCAATACATTCGCAATATCTTGGCGCATCGTAGATTGGCATTGTTTTGATATATCTATTTCGGTATGTGAGTTCTGATATATTCCTGTAATTAAATTGCGTGCTTACTGAGTGAATTATTTATCGATTAATTCGACATTGAACAAATTTATTATTTATTATTATTATTATTATTCAGTCCTTTTGTCCTCGGTTGAGGAAATAGGATACGTCAAATATAATATTACAAGAAATATATTACAACTAAAAATTGAATGGCAAAAAGAGGAAAGATAAAATTCAATCTTCAATTTTCAGTCGACGGAGGAGGCAGCAGAACATCGTGCGTAGGTTCCCGTCGAACATGAAAAATAAAATAAGTCAGCAGTTAAATTCTAGTAGAGTATAGTTCTAAAATAAAAGGAGAATTTGATAGGACAGCAGAAAACTGAAGTGTGTTCGAAATATTTTGTGCAAATGTGCATTGCTGGAATTACGAATTATATACATGTTCATTCGGCGGTATTCCGTCTTGCCTCCTAAATAAAACATATTTTCAGCCATCATTCGTGTGATTGTGATGAAAAGGTAAATTTTCAAAAATATTACAATCTATCTGATGGTTTAATCACGTGTTGACCAAGAGATTACTGCTGAAACAAATACTGCAGAGAATTACCATGCAACACCGGACACCCAGCTGATATTGCAATCTCTTAATTTTCCTGTTAACATGTTGTTGCTTACTATCTGCGCCAGCTATTTAGTGTCGCTGCCTACGAAAAGACAAAATTAGTCGAATCGATAACAATTCGAATGCATGGATGTAAACGGATGAATGTTGTGTATGGAGTGGATGTATACAGTGTAGCAAGGTTCACCGGCCGCTGTTCGCCACAGCACGTAAAGAATTAAGTATCCAGATGCCTAACATTGTGCGCTTGAACGACTGTTATCTGCCAGTGGCACAGAGTCGTAAACCGTGTTGTCGTAATGGCTCATAAGCCATCACGACATTAACAACCGTGTAGATCGAAATTTGGTGACCTCAAACACATGCAACGCCTGATGCGGCTGTCAAGCAGCGTAAATAAATGCCTCTCTTTTGCTTAATATGCAATGCTGGGTCATTTTGAAGTGGCTGTTACATGCAGCAGTTACTCTTAAAGAGATACTTCACTGCACTGTTCTCAAGTATCAGTAAAAGTTTTCACACGACCCCAAATTACTTTGACCTAAGGGAACAGAAACGTGTCATCTGTACTAAAACCTCCTTTCCACCACCCACACACATAATACTCACAAATATATATAGTTACAATTAAATTTATATTAACTATAAAATATTTCGACTTGAATTTATTGTCGACTACATGACATAAACAGTAATTAACGGGATATTTTATCAGGACCTTTAATTCTTAAACTTTGAGAAAGTTTACGGGTTTAGAGTTTCATAACCGGCGTATGTCTGTGATGGTGTTCACAATACGTTTCACCAACATTCAGTTGCGATAAAATGTTCTTATTTTTCAATTATTTATAACCCATGGTGTATTTATGACATCATTTAATTTAATGTTTAGAAGAGCCGGGCAGAAAGTAATAAAACCAACAATAATTTAATACATATAAAATCTATTAACATCTGCTATTAAAATCACAAATTACGTAATTTCCGACCGATTTTTACAGACTTTTTATTTTTTTCTTAAACGGCGTTTCGGCACATATTCGTGTCTTGTTGCAAACTGTTGACTAGATAAGCTCTCAGTGCTGCCTCGGACCTCACTTTGGCAGAAATAAATTAACGATACTACAATTTTATAGTTTTTAATAGTTGGATTATAACAATAATTTGATTATAAACCCGAAGAAGGCGCAGAATAGGGGAAGAGCGAACAATATGAAGAACTTTAACCAAGAGAAGGAATAGATTCATAGGCCACGTTTTGAGAAATGAGGGTCTCGTAAAATTAGCATTAGAGGGAAGTTTGCGGGGGAGAGAAAAGAAGAGGGAGGACAAGGATAAAATACGCTAAGTAGATTAGGGAGGATTTAAGATGTGCTAGTTATGCCGGAAATGAAAAGGCTTGCGCAAGATAGGTTAGCATGGAGGGCTACATCAGACCAGTTTTAGGCCTGAATACAACAACACACAACAAAGGTAATTGACTGTATACTCTTCTACGTCTTATTATGTATGTAAACTTAATGAACTGGTAAAGATGTTGACTTACAAAACCAGAGATAATTATCAGTGAAACAAATATGGAAGAAGCACATATCCTTCCAAATAGTACACGTATTCACTTTCATCCCGAACTCGATGAATATAGTGGCATGTTTAAATTACATTCAGAAGTTAAAACATGTGTAATTAATAGCCTAAATATGCCTATTTAAGTATATTCCTTTTATTCACAGTGTAATTCATTTAACGTTATTGACTCACCACTGTAACTACTTATGTTTCATGTTATCTTTGTATATTATCTATTCGGTGAGTATCAGGGCTTTGCCGTAATCCAAATGGTTTTCATTTTTCCAGTTCAGTTGTCAATTAAAAGTCAAATATTAAAATTTATGTTAATATATATTATGGATTATACTGACACATAACTGTCTTGAGTTATCCCTACAGCGTTCCCATATTTGTGTTTTCTTTTCTGGTATAACGTATCTTGTTACACCACATCAAATAAGTAAATATAAATTTTGACTTCGTATTACATGTTACCATATAATTCTTCTCCATCACGAGAGAATCTTCCTGAACGCACGTTGAGATTTTTATTTTATAATAAAAC
This sequence comes from Eucriotettix oculatus, assembly GCA_034510155.1. NCBI lineage: Eukaryota > Metazoa > Arthropoda > Insecta > Orthoptera > Tetrigidae > Eucriotettix > Eucriotettix oculatus. Next base: position 131,830,988 of record CM067376.1, on the reverse strand, counting down.
AAGCTGCTGTAAATTTCACAGATATTTGAGATAATAATAAACGCATAAGATACTTGTTACTGGTCGATAACTGTATACCCCAATCCCTCTATAAAATTGGAAAGAAAAATGCACCTGTAAATTAATCGGTCAGCTTAATTGTTAATGAATAAGTGAAAAATATTCACTAAAATGTTATTTTTTCTGCAACAAGATTTTGTAAATATTTATTGTCACTATAGAACGGTTTATGAAATTATACATTTCTTATTGATAATTACATTACATCTATCAATTACGGTAGTCATGAATTTATGTCAATGTGATTGTTATCCAGTACAAATATGTTAAAGTATATTTAACATTTTGGGTTTCTTGATCGTTAATTGTCCTTTACCTTTTATAGGTAACACTTCAAATACAATCTAACAAGGCAACAAATACTTTTTAAAAAAATAACTTATTACTACTTATTCATATTATTTATTTTCATTATTTTTACAAATATTTAATTACATAATATTTACAGTGCTCTGAATTTTTTACTTTCTTTGATTTTCGATGCTTATTTATTTTGGGGGATCCCCTGAATTTATTACACAGTGTTACTACCATTTCACGTACAAAGTAATGCATAATTAAATAAATCGAAGCCGAAAATATTATATACTGATTTATATCTACTCTCGGTAATAGGTATACTCTAGTAAAGTTACGCTTATTGCAAGAGATAAATATATAAAGTAATTATGAGAAATTGGAGAAATTGTAATTTCATATGGTGACATTATTTAAATACACTCACTTTACACGCTCTCATAATGAATGTTATTATTTCCGTGATGACGAACTTTCCTGTTAGAAGTGTTTGAGTAATCTCAACTTTCACTCTATATTTACCTTTTTACTCTCTGCTTCATCTGGACGATTTATTACCTCGTCGCTCAATAAATCTAATCCGTCTGGTTTTTCCTTCTTACATCTCTCTGCTCTTCTAGCTTTCCCTTTCTTCTTGTTGGTCTTCTCTCTGTTGAGTATTTGACGTAAAAACGTTTGATTGATAAATTTTCTCGACTGCGTAGTACAATTCAAAGTTGTTTAATATACTTGTTAAACTTCATGTTAACTTTTTTCATTTGGTAGTATAGTAGTTTATTTGGTTGCAAATAAAATGAGGCGTTAACCCCGAGGAAAGAGATTTAATAAAATATGTGTTTTTAGTGTGTGAAATACGTGAGCCAAGTAAATTTCAATTGCAGTTTGACGAGAAGTATGGGTATGATACACGTAAAATATTGTTAGTAGGTGCACTTGCGGAGGTAAAAGGTGTTAGTTAGGAAACAGCAATTAGAGTGAAAGCGAGAAGCTGTTAGTGAGGCGTGACGGAAAGAGAATGTCAAATGATGAAGGAAAAGTTAGTAGCACTAAAAATAGAAATTAAATATAGAGTACTTTGGAGGCAGAAGTACACGACACATAAAAAGAATTCCGAAATGGGTGCTTGTCATCCACTCTACCTCTTCGCCTGTTTGTACGTAGAAACTTCTGTCTGCGATCGCAAATTTTGAGCTCATAGAAAAAATATCATGTATTTATTATATTCGACATAATCGTTGTTTTAATTAAAATTTATAGTCATTTTAAAAGTGACTGTGATACGATCACAAAGAGTTAAGTTTCATTCTGCGTGAAATTTTTTTCACATTTTAGTAATTTGTCAATGGCAGGTGAATTTCAGCGTATTTTGATACTCATTATAAAACGCAACAATCTGTGGTTTAAATTAATTTTAATTATTGACGATATTAAACACCCAATTGTCAGCATCAACATAATTTGTAAATTGCCACGACGTTTCGATGGTAAAGATCTCTTCCATCTTTCTCAAGTGAGAAGAGATGGAAGACATCTTTACCATCGAAACGTCGTGGCAAAATACAAACCTGACCCGGGTGGAAGCCCAAGAACTATTTACTCAGAAGATTCACCGGGAAAACCTACGACATTCTATAATTTGTAAATATTGCTCTGAGGCTTAGGGCTTAATTCGTCATATTACACAAATAAAATTTTAAAATCAAATTAAATTAAGAAAAATTCAGGCTTATGCAATGTAAATCAATACTCGTCGTGTATCTTAGTAAATCAATATTATTTAATTAACTAACTTTTCAAAGAAGTATATTATTATATCGATGAGTTTTGGTTATGAAACATGTTTTCGTTTTGCTAACAAAATGCTCCAGGGTGATCCAGAAACAGACAAGTCCCCTTTAATGGCATAGAAAGAGAATTTGAAAAGCGGGTGGTGTGCGGAAGGCAGCCAAGGGTTAGTAAAGACCCCCGGGCTATAGTTTTAGGATGCTGACGGCTTTAACACAGGTACATATAATTGATTTACAGAGACAAAGAGAAAAGCATTAGAAAAGAAATTTTTTTAATACAATGTTGTTGTGTTATTCAGTCCTAAGACTGTCCTTCGTCAATTTCTCTACATTCTTCCTAATGCCAAATTGATCCTTTCCTAACTCGCATTCTATTTGCCCTGTGCTGTTCTCATCTAAAGTCCCAGTCTTCTTCGATATGGGTATAATTATCTTCCTGTTTCGTAGATTTCGCAACTGTCCTGAACAGCCATGATATAGCTTCTTCACCCGTTGATCTTATCAACTCCCCTGGACTGTTATAAATTCCTTGCTTTTACAATTGCTCAGATCTGTCAGCGCCCTATGAAACTTTGACCTTAAAATTTCGTCCCCCAACTCGTCATCATCCACCTCCGCTTCTTCTGCTATTACTAACTGATCTAGATTTCCACCCTGATTCTGCCTTTCTAGATATTCCTTCCATATTTCTGCCTTTTCTTCTTTTTCCAGACTTAACTTCCCATCCGCCATCCTGATGTTATTGCTAATATTTTCCCCTTTTCTTTTTTAAAATAGGAATACATGTTATATTACTTGTTGTAACTTGTAGACTCGTTTTTTTCGCATTCTTGAAAGATTAACTTTACCTAGAGCATGCATTTTAGAAGCAATGAACTTAAAAAAATGAAAATGTGTTATCAATTACGTACATCTTTCCAGAAGTAGTATAAAATATTAAATCATAACGGATGTACAACTAGTGAAGTCGTATTTCGAGATGATATTTAGCCTTTTTTTCTTTTTAGTGATCCTTATATGGGGGTGCATCTCAGCAAAATATGCATTCCATAATTTATCCTAATTTTACATATTTCAATGCCAATGAATGCTTTACCCGTTTTATATATTTGCGTCTTCTTCTGGGTGGTTGTTTGTCTAAAGGTCGTAAAATGTCTCTGCCACACGATATATCTACTTAGACGCTCCATTTATTTCTAATGGCAACCGCATGAAATAAATAAGTCAACGGGTAACAAGTCTCTTGCACACAATGCCATTTAACACTCTTATATTTTATATTTGATACGTCCTTCGAATGACTGATATTAATTTATTAATATATATTTTGGTATTACAAGAGCAGCATGTATTTAATATATAGATAAGTTTTTCATAAGCAGTTATTTAAACTACAGGCCAATAATGGAAATTCCAAATTATGTGAATTTTTATCTGTAATGTAATTAGACACAATTTCCTAATTTATTTTAAGAGCAGTGATTACATTTTCTATGAAAGCTTTTGCAATAAACAATGAACGTTATGTATAATGAAAATTTATCATAATTTATGTATTTAAGTTTTGGGTTTATAAGATACAAATTCTAAAACAGGCTTCTGATATCCATCCATCAAAATCGTTGGATGAATTTGTTATTAATTCTGGCTAAATTATTTTAAATCCAAGATATATTCACAATAAAGTTCTGAATGTGCGTGGCGATACAATCGGGAAACACAATTCCTGTTGTTTGCCTTGACAAATTTGTTTTAGATACAGTTATATCTATGTTTACAATAACTGCCTGAACAAAGAAGCCCTTGTCGCGTAAATTGTGTAGCCTCCCTCTCCTCGAAAACGGAGTGTATCTCTACAGTGTCTCGTGAAATATCTACTTAGACGCCCTGCTTATCCCCTAAAGCAATCGCCTGAAATATGTTAGGGCAGATAAGAAAGTTCAAGACTGAAAAAAAAATTCAGGTTTAATACGGTCAGGAATCTGATATACCCGGAAAATATTATTTTTCAATATAATATAGGTTTTGACCCCAACCCCTGCAAGTACCTGAAATACTAGAATTACCACTGCATTAACCTCATTGCAATTTAAATGTTTTTCATCAAAATGCTTTCTTCGGTAGTTTATAAAACCATTAAAGATTTCAGCGTTTCAAACTGTTTTCAAATCGACGGCATTTTCTCTTTTCAACAATGGAAACTTGTGGATTTACAGCATCGGTTTTCATGGACTATCTTATTTATAAACGAGTTCAACAGCCTAATTAGTCTCAAATACAATAATATAAAATTAGAACAATTTATTACAAAGTAATAACAATAGCACATTTTCAGTGAAACCTCTTCACGTTCGGAAAACATTTACTAAACATCTCAAACAACAAGGAAATCTACATTTTTAGCATAATATGGTATAATAACATTATATGAGAATTTACGAAACATTACTCACATTTTATTACACGAGATAAGTACTGATAAATGTTTGAATGTGCCACAAGTGTTATGCGTATTGTTGATATTAACGTTGACAACATTTATTTTTTGAATGATAAAAAGTTCATACCAATAAATAATCACTAATTTTATTTAAATTATCGGTATCGTTCTTCGAATTAATAACATGAGTCATTATTGCATACGTATAATGTTTAACGTTTCACTCATCTGTGAAGAAGACTAATTACATTCCACATCTAAACTTTTGACATTTTACCAACCAAAATTATATTTATTTAAAGAAATATGTTTGGGCAGGACTGAATCATTCTGTACGCTGAATTTAAAATTATTTTTGTATATATTAATATTTTAAGGAGCGATTTCTTTGGCCGATGTAACAAGCTTTAACAATCAAACCAGTTGGTGCGGTTTTATCCACGTATCTAAATCTGAATGCTATATCAATTAATAACATGTATCTAATTCCAACGTTGGGTATACCAAATTATGGTATTGGATATTCGCAATAACTACGTGAAATTAACCCATATCACAGAAATATTACTTTTAGTTTTTCCCTGGTTCCTATTTGCTGAGAAAGTTATTGAGAAATATTGAATATTATTCAATTAGGCGATTTTTTAATATTATGAAATAATTTTATACGTGGTATAAGAGGTAACATATAAAATAGCAATTTCTGTCATTATGCTTAAGTCAGTTAAAATAAAAAATTGTTTAATGTATAATATATTTTATATAGTTACTGGGTTTTCCTTAGAATTGTAACTTAATATATGGTTTCATATATAAATATATATATATCTCTAATAATATACGAAAATGTTTCAAAGATTTTAAATTTTTAAAAAAAAATTGGCATCCCTGCTTTGCATACCGAATCGTGCAATAGTCGCTTGGAGATAAACCATACGAATATGGTACATTTGTAATCAATTATAATAACAGTTCGTGAAGGTAAACAAATATAACTTAAGTCTATGACGGTGAAAATTAAACATTTTTGGTGGTCAAAAGTGGGCTGTGTCATTAAGGTCTTGTTTCAAATATTACAATAATGTTGCGTAGCATTTATTCTCCAATGGTTATTTGAAGTTTATCGGCGAGTCACGCCATGATCATCCCAATCAACAGGCGCCATGAATTTTCCTGCTGGTAGAACATTCTCGGAGCGTTTTCAAGTAATTCGGCCCAATGTTTCGCCCGCTTATCGACTAACTGGTGTCACTATGAATCCATGTTTCACCAACAAAAATGTAAATCAGTTGAATTATATTAAAACAAAACAGATACTGCTGATAAATAACCATTGGAGCGTGACTTTAGTCGATGGTTGAAATACGATTAAAAAGTTGTCAGTTTTTTCATTACCAAATGTTCATGTAAAATGTAGTGCGCGCGAGCTACGGACAATTTTGCATCCCATCAAGCTCGTGTATCATTCGTCCGAGATGAATTGTGCATTTCTACGTCACTCATGGACTTCGTTTCGTGTTCTGAACGCTTTTTGAATTCAGTTAATGTATTCTTTACATTTGTCAACTACATTGTAATATCTATCTTATAGCTGTCTGCATTAAAGCTTTTATAACAAAATATTTTATACTTATTGAATATGTTCTTGCTCTACTGCTCACGAAACTACTATTTAAAACAATCAAATCAGGAAACCAAGATTTCGTCACATATAAACGATACAAGGGTTACGAACAAAGAATATTGTGCGGTTTGTACCAGTTACGTCTATATCCAAAATCGAAAACGGACTGTTAGAGAATAGAATAAATCATTAAAAACTGATTAAAAATTTGATAATCAGCAAACTATGGAGTACACGTATTGTAATTGACTAGACAGAATATTAAGTATATATGTATTTGTAATGTTTAGTAATTTATATATCCTGCGCAAAACATATATCATATATATATATATATTACAGCTCAGGTCTTTGAAGAATAAATTCATATTAATATTTTTACAGGGCGCCAGGTCATTTTACCAATGTAAAATAACCAAAGAATGTTTTTTTAAAAAAAAGAACTGTCCATTTATGCAAGCAATAAGAGGTAAACAATACACATGACGTGATCATTAATACAGCGCGCCTCACCGTCCACTAGATTACACATTGTAAATCGAACACAACTCTGGGTGGCGTCTCACTCCCATTATTCTGGTAACGTGTTCGAGACCCAACACCGACAATTACGGTCGCGACTTCTCGCGGACCCAATTGCGTTCAAGGCTGTAAGTAAACCATCTGCAGAAACATAAATAGTTTACTTAGTAGCTAAAAATGGTGTATATATATGTGTATATATATATATAACTGGCAAACTATTTAATCGTTTTAGTCAGATGATAATATGATCTTACTCGAACTGACATAATCGATGTGATAAGTAAATATTTAGAAGAGGCAAAACTACCTGATCTTAAGTGCCAAAAAATCTCCAAAATGTCTTGACATATGATCTTAGCGCTTCACAACTGGCAGTCGAAATAGTTTCTTCATTTTTAACAAAAATGAAGACCTAATTCATGTTTTTTAAATTAATTAATTTCCTTAAAATTGGTCTAAATTTGAGAATTTCTGTAAGAATTTTACTGGCGCAGCCCATAATTTTTGCTACCGACGAGAGAACTTTTCCTGATTTAAAAATAATGGATTATGTAATAGCCTTACCTATTATCATAACAGTCTGTTTATTAATTTTTTTAAAGTTTTTTGTAGATTGGGACGGCCATTTTTTGGGGTGTCCCTACTTCTACAAAAGCGCTAGGACCTGTCCTGTTTTATTATTCAATTGTTTTTCTATATTACCAAGATACTGTGAAAATAAGCGTGCTCAAATTTTCAAATGTTGGTGCGAGTGTAAAGAATATCTCTGAAACGAGTGGAGATAGATCAGGAGAGAGAAAATCTTCACCAAACCGGGACTCGGAAAGAACTCGGGACGTCTCGATTACCGGAACTTTCTACTCAAATGACACACACAATCTGGGAAAATGAGATAAATTGGACGCATATAAAAATAATGGGTAAACCGACAAGATTAGATATGAATAAATAGTTTTTTGGTTACGTAATATTATTGGTGCAATTTTAAGAGGGCTGTTTAACAATAGGCAAAGACACGGCAATATAATTGAAGGGACTATCTTAACTGTAAAGGGAGTAGTGTGAAACAGTTTTTGAACATTTTAATTTTTAGGGGATTGTAATTCCCATCGTTTGCGATCATAATCAATAGGGTACAGGAACACAGTATTCAATACTGACAGTAAGAATTTGAAGTCTGTCTCTTTCACGGAAATTATGTAAATCAATGGCTCCCTCACATAATATTTTCTTTACTCTGTGCCCAGAAAGTGAAAATTTAAGTTGTTTTTAAAAATTTATGTTATATTTTATTTGCAGGAAACTCACTTTTATACTTTCAAATATGCGAAATTATTCATAGAATTTAATTTATTGATAGATCGTCTATGGTAATAAATTATGTAAATCAATGGCTCCTTCACAAAGTGTTTTCTTTACTCTGTGCCCAGAAAGTGAAAATTTAAGTTGTTTTTAAAAATTTATGTTATAGTTTATTTGTAGGAAACTCGCATTTATACTTTGAAATATGAGAAATTATTCATAGAATTTACTGTATTTATAGATCGTCTATGGTAATAAATTATACTATTGGTGACTTGCAGACTCTTTGGATATCTTCGAAATAGTCTTACTGATCTATGTTCTTCAGCTTAGAATCTATAACGCATAACAATAAACTTTGAAAAGATTGTAATTATTTAAAGCCAGTTTGAATTTATCTTCCTCATAAAATAAAGTGCAAGTACTAAAAGGAACATTTAGTTTTAGAATTTCAATTAATTCTGAGAGTCTTTAAGCAGAGAACTACTGCCGCAGAAACAATTCTAATTTATCTGAAGGTGCTAAAGAGAAGAACGGACGCCGTGTGAGCCGTGCTATTGATTGTACAAGATTCATTGCTGTTTTCTTGTCCTCTTTTGGCCGGCGGCCAGTTTAGGACAACTCCCACCCATTCGACATTTATTTCCGATCTGACAGATGCATTTGTGCCTATTAGACACCGGTACACGTACCCTACGGATTTTCCGCCCGAGATTAAGTGCGACATCTGTGTTCTGCGAATTTTGCCAGAATTAGCAGGCGAGTCAACTCCATTATTAGTCAAAACATTACCCTCGGGAACGAGGCTGTAAGTTTCCTACACTGAATATCCATTCTGTCACATTTCTCAAAAAAAATAACGCTGAGGTAATTTGTTAATCTATACGTCCGTGTAACTAAATCTGAAAATTCAATATAAGGAAGTTAAAGGATAATTAACTTTCTATTTAAATAGTTTATCTGACAATCTGAGTTAAATTTCAAAAATGTTGAAGCATAGCAATTAATTTATTACTTTTTTATAGATTATCATTGAACAGAGCCGACGGTTACAATTATTCGGGTTCCCGCACAGAATTATTTATAATCAATTTCTGCGTCATAAATTTGTTCTCTACTTATATATAACATTTCATTTTTACTCAGAGTTTACTCTCAGTGAAATATCTTGTAGTCTGGTCTAGGTTTGAGTAGACATCCTGTGTACGGTGTCGAATGACCATGAAACTAATAAACTAATAATGGAAATTCAGAATACGTTGAACGTATGTAAATCAACGGCTCAAGCAATCAAGAAGTATTAATCACTTCTCTTACAACGTTTAGACAGTATCGGTAGTAAAATACCAATTTAATTATTAGCAAGGAAGATGTAATAAAAATTTAGCAAATTAGAACGTAAAAAGCATTCGATGACGTTATCGGCGACTGGTGGGATAATCGAAAAGACGGGTCAATCGATGCCAAATAGTACAGTAGTGGTTGATTGACCATCGCAGAAAAGATTCGTATTTTGGTGGTGAATGTCCTTAAAATTTTATAGTTCAAAACCAATATTTTATATTTTCACTGTGTCCATTTAAATAATGGTGACCTTTTCTGTTGCAGAGTGCGCCTGATTTTTGCGTTGCAGGTTTCTGCAATAATAATAATTAATCAGTACTGGGTTGCATTATGATTTTCAAGTAAACTACACTGTATAAAGTACATCCTTTCCTTCAAATAGACTTTCAATATTTTTACCTATTATTATGTTTTCATATACATAGAGTAACAAAAAGTTATCGATCGCAAACAAAAAAAATTCAATTTCCGTACCTTAATTTCTTCAAGAAGGAACAGTCTTTGTTGTCCCTTTACATATAAGATTGAAGTTACGTTATATGAAATATTAATGTAGCAATTAGAAGTTACAGCCAGGTAAAATTTGAGTTTTTTCAAAGTCCCAATTCGGTTTGTACGAGCCCCCTCCTTCGGCACAGTTTCTACCTGCTGCAGGTTAATCTGCGATATATAAAGTCCCGAGCTACTCGCTCGTGAGGGGGAATTTTCTTGTTTTCATTTACAGTCCGTCGCTCTACGCAATGTGGACTGCACTCCAAGGGGTGAGTCCCAGACGCTTGCTGTAGACCTACGACTACTAGCGTTGCCGTTCGCTGCGCATGTGTGATCCAGCTAAGGAATCTGCAGGCGTTCCATTTCCGCTTGCCGTTATATGGTGAAGCACAGTGGTCGTTTTATTTTCTTCGTTTCTTTAAATAGCCAATTTTTTGGATTAAGTGTTATTGTTTTCTCAAATCAAAACTTAAATTATTTATTATATTAAACTGTTTAAACGTGTGTACAATTGTAATATTTATGTAAAAACCATGGGAACTCCCTCGCAAGAAATATCAAGCGTGGAAAGATACCGGCGTGCCACCTACTACTGTCAAATTCTAAAAAGGGCCCAGCACAAGTAGTTCGTACTAGTGTTGAAGGTTAGATAAAAATCTAAAAACTGCACATCTGAAAGATCTCGTTGGTATAAAATCTCACTATAAATTTCAACTTTGAGATGTAACTCAAAGTTTGTATGAAAAAAATATAATATTAAAACAGGGCCTGATTTTCGCGTGCGTAATAAACTGGGAGTGTTAGTAAAGCACTACGCATGCGGAAATCACACCTCCTCTTCTATTAAACAATTTTGATACCATTTAGTAATTTGCTTTTTGTATCGTTCGCCAACAGATTTATTGTATCTCAAACTTTGAAAAAATTTTGACAAACTTACTTTTTAATGAGTGCAACTTTTAAAAAGTGTCCTATTGGTAGTTCTCATAGTGTGATTTCAATATTATATGTAAAAGCACAATTAAAATTGAGGCTCACAAACAGTTCCTACTTGGAGGAATTAGCATACTAAAATTGTATTTTCTTCATTCTAATCGATAGGTTTGTGTTACACAGAATAAATGAAAAAATAATATTGGAAAAGTAAATAGAAATTCGCTTTGTAGACCGGAGTGTATTTAACACATTGCAGTTTATTTTAAAATTGTACGGTAACCCAGTCCTGAGTAATTAAGAATATAATAGATACCTGCAAACGCAAAAAACAGCTTGTACTCTGCAACAAAAATGACCGGTATTTTTAGCACACACATTGAAAACTTAAAAAATATAGTTTTGAACTACCGAATTATAAAAGGGAATCCAGCAAGAAACTATGAATTTTTCTGAAATACTGAAGCTATAAATTATTTGTTTACTGTACCACTTGGCATAAATTGACCCGGGTAAGAGAGAGACACGCAAAAAGAATTATTCTATAGCTACTGCGTTAAATAATATATTCATGTTTTAAGGAACTACTTAGCAAAGTATTATGTACGTATTAATTACCGCGATGTTAAATACATATTTATACGTGATTAATTACTTCTAATTTTTTTATTCTAATAGAACACAACACGCATTATTTTGGGTTAACTTGAGGCAACACTTTGCAAAATCAGACATTTTAACGGAACCCTTGGCTTATTGTTTTGGTTGGGTAATTTAAACTTGTAAAAATTTAAAAAGTAATTATTTTTAAATATAAGACTGTAATTTTATATAAACATAAAAATATGAATAAGTAAATAACTGAATGACGTTGATGATTTTGGACCCTTGAACTGCATATGGTTAAAATGTCTGATTTTGCAAAGTGTTCTATTGCAGAAAAGTTTTGGGAAACCCTTGTATAAACAACTGCCATATCTGATAAGAAACGCTATTCCTGCCTATCATTACAATGAATTACATCTATATATTTAGGAAACCTTCCCAACTACTACTGCATCGTCCACGAGCCCGTCAGAAACCAAAATGTTGATGGATGGACCATGTCCTTTTCTTCATTCGTCATTTATTACTCTTGATGGTAGCTTATTCGAATCTGTCACAAGAACTATTTCTTCGCTCAAAGAGTTGAGGAATAAAGGGCAACGCTTCAAGGCGAGTTACATAAACCTTTGAGGAACGTTTAGCTTATTTTCGTATTATGGATCCATTAATTTAACTGAGAAAATCAACGGAGAATAAATTATATATTTTTCTGACGTCTTCCAGTTGCCATCAAATTAATTCCAATTGCATCATTATGCTTGTTTATTAAACGGTTACGTAAGTTAATGTATACTATATATACGTATGATTTAGATTTGATTACCAAATAATATTATATTCTTTCTATTTTAATAAACTTAAACTTTGTGTAAATCATGGCTTTCAGAAGACTTTGGCGAAACAGGTTTTTATGTTCAAAGACAGATGACCAATTTTACTGGAAATTAAGAAGTATTTTTCAAATACTCAAATTTGGACAAGGAATACATAAACAAGTTATTCAGATTTTTAAATTTTTTAATTAATGAAATTAAACTTAAATATTGATAAAACGTACAGGTCTAAATATGTTTTCGTCACGGCCTGCAAACATTGACTTGCTAATGGGATTCTCTTTTAATATGCATTATCAAATATTTTTTAAATTTACGAATATTTGCCAAAAGCGTTCTACGCCTAGAATAATATTGATTGAGACGTGTTTTAACCCTGATTACTTCCCGTACACAGAGTTGGAGGCTAATTTGTTCTCCGTTATAAATGATTGACAAACCTGAAAACTAATTGATTGATCGCAGAGGCCGAACGCCGCAAACCAGCTGCAAAATTACCTCTCCTCGGCGCAGTGATGGATCACAGCTGTCAGGTGCTTCACATTCCGCGTTAGCCTTTCACTTTCCACGCGGAAAATTCGATTAAAAATGCCGCATTCATCGTTTACTATGCGTGTTAGACCCTTTGAAAGTTTTGCACAAAACCTAGGTTCTCGCTACAATACGCATGAGTCGCGTAAATGTTCCAGTCCTTTAAAACGCGCCGGGCACCGGTGATTTGTGTACAGATAAAACAATTCGTATAATGAAGAAAGTTCGATAATAGCTCACACGTTGTTCGTGTTGCTGATAACACCGAATCCGAATTTCGAAAATTACGTTATTATTCAGCGAGAGCCGTGAAGAAAACGGCGAAGCATACTTTTTAAATTATTTCCCTTGGTGTATTTTTCTCACGCTAATGATTGTCAGATGTTTTTTTCATTGATAAAACACTTTGCGATTGTGATTAAAACAATCATAGGCTATGTATCAGTACTATAAACGGAAAAAGAAACACGAACGACAAACTTATGTTTCCTGTCAGATGTGAAACAAGTTAGATGCAACACGGACGGTCTAGTGTTTTATAATCAACAACTTCCTATCAAAAAAACTTATTTATATTAAAAAAGTTTAATTAATTATCCTCTTCCATACTGTCTGTAACCTTCAAATACAAAATGTGTGATTGGCTGTTTTTGCCTAATAATTCAAATAATTTAATACAAAAAATAGTTTAATGTTATTATGTAAACAATATCTCCGTTTGTATTACAAAACACGTCTTTTTAAAACAACAATGTAGCCTCCGAGTTACCATTTTCAATACAGTAATTTATCATATAGAGTATGATGGTCAAAACTGAGACGCACAAATCCTTTTATTCTTATGTAATAATGTTTTTTTATTGCTGATTTTGACGGGTTATTAACAATCATATCTTTAAAATAAGAACACGCCAGGTAAGCGGATAGTGAAAATGAGAACTTGCAAAAACAAAATAACTGATTAATGGCTTTTTAATGATGATTGATAATTTTTTTCCATTGACACCAACGTTCCTATAAATATTCCAAACTAATGATGCATTCAGGAAGGAACAGTCAATTTGTTGTCAGAAGGAATATACAAAGCACACTTAGGTAGTTTAAAAAATTATAAAAGTAATTTTTTTCATAACTATACAACTCCAACATATTAGTATCACTCTTAAGTTAACTAAACTGGCGTTGTATTAAATATAATTGTTAGACAATTTTTTACAAGTGGATCAAATACGAATTATTTATAGTAAAAATAATTTTGAACGAATGTATCCGATTTAAATTTGTTTTCCAATCAAATTTTTAATTTAAATTTGTTTTCCAATCAAATTTTCAATTTAAGTTTTCCAACCAAATTTGAACTACTTCAATGAGCACACTGATTCCGAGTACGAGTATTTAACTTCAAATTTTTAATTGTTTTGAACCGTACTCATGTAAATTACAATTTCCTTCTTAGTGGAGTATCAATAAAATTTTAAATAGAAAAACAATATATACGACCAGGTATTAATGCATTTGAATGTTAAAAATGGTTACATACGGTATCACGAAATTAAGGATCTTTGTTTAAAGGTAGTCAAACCGCCTCAGACTAGATTGTTGGCGGTGGCTTTGATACAATCAGCCAGTAGGTTACATTGTCGTATTCCGTAAGATGCGTATAAGTTTTGCATTCAAGAGGCCGACCACGGCCAAACATAGTGGCGAAAGTCTCAGGGATTCATGCTATAGAGACGCTACATTGTTTTACGATTTATAATTGATATAGTTCTTAGTAAGGGACGGCTGGAGGATGGAGGAAATTGTACAGAACTGGTGACCACGCTCTGATGGATTTTGTTAAAGGCATTGCTCTCAATAAATGGGCATATAAATACGGCCAAATAAGCCAGCAAATATATTTAATTAACATAAATACAAGAATTTATGGACAAGAGAAGCAATATTGACTCTCCGAATAATTATAGAAGACAGAATAAGAAAAAACAGGCCTACGGTCACGGAATTTGTAGATTTAGAAAAAGCCTTTGATAATGTGAACTGTAACATACTATTAAGGGTTTTTGAAGAGGACAGGAATAAAATATCTTGAAAGGCGTATCTATAACCTCTACAGAAGGCATTTCAGCAGCAATTATAATTGAAGGACAAGAATATACAGTAGAAATCAAGAAAGGAGTAAGAAAAGGATGCTGTCTGCCGCCCATCCTCTATTACTTATATATATATATATATATATATATATATGAGGAAGAAAGTTAAAACGGAATATGGAAAAGGAATAATATTGCAAGGAGAATCAATAAAATTCTGCGGTTTGCCGATATTGTAGTATAAGGGGAGTCAGAAGAAACTAGGGAAACAAATGACATGAACGTGGTCCTGGAGGAAGAGTAAAACATAAGGATTAAGAGAGGGAAAACCAAGGATGGGAAACAGCGGAATAACAAAGGGAAGGGATATTTCGAAGGAGTTCAAGCAATTCTGCTACTTGGGCAGCATAATAACTAGGGATGGTAAAAGTATAGTAGACATAAAGAGTTGGATAGTAGAGTGAGAAAGGCTTTCCCAAAAAACAGAGGAAATTATTTACGGCTAATATAAGTATGAATCGTAGGAAATAATTATTTAAAATGTTCGTAATTTGTGGTGGCGTATTATGGGTGCGAAAAGTGGACGGTAGGAGTTGCGGAAAGGAAAAGAATACAAGCCTTGTAAAATAAGCATTGGAGGGAACTGTGTGGGGTAAGAACAGTAGAGGGAGGCCAAGTTTGGAATCCGCTAAGCAGGTTAGGGAGGATTAGGATGTTGTAGTTATGTAGAAATGAAATGCTTTCGCTGGATCGGTTAGCATGGGGGGTTGCATCAGACCAGTTTATGACAATACCACAACAACAATAAACGTACTAGGCACATACATAACGTTTAATAATTAGGTATTATTTATACATAAAATATTTAATTAAATAAACGGCGGTCCGTCGTCAAATTAGGGCCTCTGAGGGTTAAGTCAATAAATAATTAATTTTTATATGAATAAAGTACGAATGGGAAAATTGTCATTCAACTTTGTGAACTTCTTCAAGTATTGTAGAAGATCCGGCGTACCTCCGTATTCGAGAATTTAAATGCTTTTTGGGCGCCAGGTATTTTTTAATAAAAATACCAAAAAAGTGGATTTTAATAACTTTAATCCATTTCAGAACATGAGAAAAATTATCACTACAGGGCGTGGTCTTTCTCCGTCCGCAACTGCCGACACATCCTTCTCCTTTCACTACCCCATGACGACTGCTCGAGTCTCGCCAGACTCCATTGTTGGCCCGAGTTGCGACAATTGCAACTCGCAAGCTGGCCCGCATTGTTGCGTGTAACTTTTCATGTTACATTATATATATAAAAAATTTAGAAACGTTTTAATTTAGATACATTAAAATTTTTTAAGCGTTGTATTTATATTCATTAAATTTATTTCCTTATTGTTTGGACGTATTTTGATTTATTATTGAACTTAATGTCAGAATAGTGATTTTTTAGATACATATATTTCGTTTGAAAAGAATTTTCTTTTGTTGATTTTCCTGGGTAAAATTACCTGGCGCCCATGTGTTACTGATATTAATCGAGAAAACTGAGCAGTACAGCGAAATATATTACTTAAAACATTAGCACCGCCTTGGGTTGAAATATATTTGTTTATTTTATTATATTCGTACTTTTTGTTTAGTTAACTTTTTAGTGTTATGTACACACCACAAACGTCTTATATTAATAATCGTACTTGCTTTGCCTAAAGCTTTTGATAATTTATCATAGCTTCTTTAATCGAGAACGCGGGAAGAGGATCTCATCTTGCTTGGCAACCCTCGTTAGCCAATTGTTTATTTTCATTACAGCTTTAGCAAAAGCCGCTTTTAAACTTATTTGCATTTATTATTGTTTTAATTTAGATTTTGAACTGATTTTATAATACCTTTTGTGTGTGTTTAGTTTATTCATATTTGTTTAAATATATTTTTATTTCGATGAAAGCTTTACTTTATGTTGGACGAGCCATAAAGATAAAAAATAACATGTGAAAATCTGTTTCGTTAAGTACATTACGAATAAAATGAGTACGTCGACGTTGAACCTTCCAAATAATAGCGTAAGTGCAATGATTATAAACTTGAAACAAGGTGAAGGGAAAATTTTAGGAGTATGTTTCATTTAATGAGTTGAATTTCTGTATCTGATTATAAAATAAGTCTTGTAGCAGAGAAAGGAAATACGTGATGTTTGCACTTCAAAGATTTATTCCAAGACACAAAGATTATATGCAAAATAGTACAAAGATATTGTAAATTAATAAATAATCAATTTTAAAAATCAATAATTAAACATTAAATTACACAGGGGCTATAAATGCCTGTCGGGAACAAAAAAAGCAGATAATAGAAAAAAAGAACAAAAATATCCAATTGGACTGATAATTAAAAGGAAAAGAATAAAAATTAAGTACGCTTTACATTATTTTCATTTACTACTTACCCCATACACATTCACCTCGTGTGACTCTTAACCTATTCTCAATTTCCCATTCAAACCATTAAAAAAATATTCACCAACAGATTTCAGCTACATTTGGTTTGAGCCTCTGTTGTCACCGTTTATAAGGATCTTCGTAGTAACTTGTGACTTTTATAGGGCGCGCTTTCACAAAGACTTGGTTTCACATGTTTGGTGCTTCTTACGGCATATATCCTCCTCAATGTCACGCCTCGCTATGTAGAATAAACGTATTAATTCGTCGGTTTCCACCACCGCTCTGCTAACTTCTGAAAACACAATCACTCATCGGCTTCCACCAACCCTCTGCGATCTAAATTAAATATCTCCTTCCGGCCATATTGTAAAAACTGCATCACGTGGCCTAATAAACCAATTACCATTCAGAGCTGGCGTTGCCCTCTCCTGGATAATTGGAGAAAACTTCGTTTCTGGAACCTTCCAGACGGTCCTCTACACACGGCACCAATTACCTGCGTCACAGCCTTTGGCCGTCGATATTTTTAGCTTGTGTCTAAACACAGGTCCTGACAACTTTTGTCAATTTTTTGACATCGTCTCACACGCCGAGACTGTACTCACACTCAAAAATTCAAATTAATCAAAAACATATTAAAACTATAACGCTAAAAAGTAAAAATAATTTAAACAAAAATTCAGTAAATAAAACAATCTTAATTTTTAATTTTTAGTACCCTTAATAAAAAACAAATAAACGGGGTATCAGTGTTTTATATTACAATACATGATGTTACTTCCAGTCATTCATACCAATTGTTGGTCGTTCACGCACACTCCAACACTTCCCCTCGAAGACGACCATCCCGATCTTTTCACACAGATCTTGATGTTTAGTCTTTGACAGTCCCTTCGGTAAATATATCTGCCAGAATCTGTTCGGTTGGCATATACTTAACGTCTAATGTCCCTCTTCGACCTTTTCACGAATGATGTGGTGACGGATGTGCTTAGATTTTGAATGGTGAACAGGATTTCTTACCGTTCCTTCTGCCCCTTGATTATCGCTGTAGATAATTGTATTGGCTGATGGCTGACCATTAATTTCTTCGATCAATTTTGGATCTCTGCTTGCTTCCCTTAATGCCACGTACTCAGTCAGCGTTGCATATTGAAGTAGCTGCTGATCGTTGTTTACATGATTTATAACTGACTGGTCCTTGAGCCATTATGAATAGGAACGGGTGAATGATCTTCGAGTTTGCACATTCCACCCCCCCCCCCCAGTCTGCATCTGCGTAGCCAATTAAAGGTTTTCCGTTTTTTTCCGAGCTTTATTCCGACATCGATGCTAACCTGAGGCTTCCAGATCTCTTCGTTATAATATGAGTTGAATTGTTACAGCTTGTTTGTTGCGTGTGTAATGTGTGGACTAGTTCCGACAGCGAGATACATCACCGAATCGATTAGTAGTTGATAGGGGAAATTTCTTCATTTCTGTTTCATTTTCTTCAATTTTCAGGAGTTTTCTCCCAACGTCGAGTGGTGATGATAAGCTGTGTGAGTGTTCCACACCGAATCGGTTTAACACATTGGGGGTGTAATTAGCTTGTGTCATGATAATGGTTCTCTTCCCTTCGACCTCGGTGTGGATGAACTCAATGCCCAAGGAAATTTTAACTCTACAAGGTCTCGCATGTGGAATGAATTCTTTTGTTGCCTTTTCACATCTTCAATCACTGCTTAGGACTTGGGTACAATTCGTAAATCATCAACGTAAACTGCTATAATTGTATTGATTGTTTTTCCCTTAGAATAAAACTGCAAGGATCAGAATGCACTGCACAAAAACCTAACGTTTTTAATTCTTCGGCTAATTTCGTCGACTGGCCTGCTTCAGTCGATATATTGCTTTTTTAAACGACAAACTTTCGGACCATTTTTTAATAAATCTGACAGCCATTTGTTTTAATTTTTCAGTGTTTCTCTGTCAAGATTTTCTGTATTTTGAACGATAAAATTGAAACAACTGATCAACCAAAAGATTCCTCGGTATCTTTTCCATAAGTGATATCTGTCTCTGGTTATTTCTAGCAAGACACTAGAATTTATATTGGTTTAGTATTACAATTGATAAAGCGGAGTTTCATTTTGTAATAAAGTACATAAAATTACAATTACAATGCTTTAATATTTAAGTTACTATTATATTAGTTCTTCTGTCTTGAGTTTATAAAACTCTATCTGCTACAAAGTTATTGAATCACAGGATATGGAATGGGAAATTTCTCCATTCTCCGTTGGCAGTTAAGATTTCATAGAGTAAATGTCTTTGGATAGAATGTCTGAACATAAGTTAAGTTTTATATTTGGAATGACAGTCTGAGATGAGGTGAGAGCTGTCACGAGAGGAAGGTTGTGCTCGTTATGCCGTCAGACTCTCTTTGCCACTTCTCAGTCGTGCCATGTATAATTAACTAGTTCAGTCTCGTAACACGCTCCCAGGCCTGTACAAGTACAAGCAGCGCCTTCTTCTAGTTGATACGACTTCTCCGAGTTTAAATGCTTTCTCGGGCCCATCTGGCAGTCTTGAGATTAAAATGATATAACTTTGCCTACGAGGCAGAAATTCGAGATTGGCAGACGTTAATGAATAATTCTGAAATTTCCTTTACACGGTCAGTGTAAGGTGCATAATACATAAAAATTATAATACACAAACGAATTTAGATTTTTGAAATATGGACGACGTGGCAGTCTTTTTATGGATAAGAGAATTTGGAAATACGAATTCGGTACAAACAACAGATTCAAAATTATGTACCTAAAACTGGCATGAAAAACCAATAAAATTCATTTATACAGTCGGTGCAATATAATTAATAATTATCTATCAATTTTAAAGTATAATATATTTATTAATGGAATTAGAAATTTTTCAACTGAAGTTAAAGTAAGGAGCGTATAGCTTAATTTAGAAAGACAAAACTGGAAACTTTTCAACCGGACCCAGGACGTACTACTTTCCGGGATTAATAAATTGTAAGTAAGCCTAGCTTAGGTTTACAGAAGTGGAGAGATGTTGGATCGGTCCTCCGGAAGTTGACTGGGACAAGCTCAGAGGTAGAGTGCCCGCCCGGAAAGCAGAAATTTCTGGGTTCGAGTCCTTGTCAGGTCGACCTTTTTCGACTTTATAAAACAATATTACATTAGTTCATATAAATATTTATTATTTATTGTCATAACCTTCAGTGGACGGAGCGTCGTCTATATAAGTCATTCTTTTTTGAAGAAATAGTTCCTATTACTAAACTTAATTTTTGTAACTTGTGTGTTTATTAATGATTATATTATTTTCCTTGTAGTGATACGATCGAGTACCTCCTTTTTATTGTGTAGAAGAATGTATACAAAGTAGACTTCAAAGTAGTCAACACCGTAAATCGTCCATACATTTTTAAATAATGGTTTGCTTAATAATTAAATGCTTTGTAGATACAACAGGAAACCCCTGTTTGGGATTTCACGGAAAACTGGTCTAAACAACTTTACCGTCTACAGCGGGTTAAAGGGGATTACGTTTCCGCAAGTCAGAACGTTATATAAAAGGCAAGAGAAAAGGCTGGAGATAGAGATACTTCTTCATCTTGGACATGTTGCTGCGTCAGCATATTTTTGGTATGTATAATAACACATCGTGAAACCAAGAGAAATAAATGTAAAAGGGCTCGATTATACCGGCAACAAGGAAATGGTGCTACGATACTTGACGAAAATCGGAGAAGAGGAAGCCATATCATAATTTCCTGAAGGCGCCAATCACCTGTAAATACTTCCACAAGAATGCGGAGGCTACGTAAACAAACCTAGCGATTTATATTATCAATACTAATCTTATGAAATACAATTTAAATTATGTTTACCTTTTGTGAGCTTAAAACAACGGTTTAAAAAAACTTAGAAAACATTATTATTTTTCATTATAAAAATGTTCCTCGCACTTTTCAAAAATAAAAAAGTAATGTAAGTAAATTTTTAATTATAATATATAACTAATATTAAAAAATAAACTAAATTATTTATTTATTCGTGTAGTCTTTTATAACAAAAGCTACCACACAATATTTGACGGTCATGGCTTTTAGTAAAACGATATTTTCAGCGTTCCGTGCGACTACGGTTTCTGCGTACTGAGTTGCTTGCATCTACCAGAATGGTCAGAAGACTATTAAATCAACTCTACATTCTACCGTAGCGTCTTACAGACCATGTTTTTAATCTGTTAAATTAAATTTAAACACATTTATAATATCGTTCGTCAACAAAATGTTTCTTTTTAGAGGCAGGGAAATATTTGACTGCATTAAATTTGAGAATTCTTTATTTTAAATTTCAAGAGACAGTCACTACAGCAGAAGTATGTTTATATTTTGTAATCACATGATTGGTACAAAAAAAACAATTTGCCTCGTGGATGTAATTCGTGAGATTCTTTATGACATGTTAACATGCGCAGTAGAGATAGGAGAAGGGGAAGGGAAGTATTGTCGTTTGAGGAGGAACTTCCCATCCAAACGGTCTGGCGAAACGCTACTATCATTGTTAAAACATTAATTGTATTCATACAAACTGGATATGGTGACTGCGACAACGACTTTTTAACACACCCTATAATCATTATCAATTACATTTTACGGATACGTTTCTAGACACAATATATTTACTAGTGTAAATATTTTCAGAATTGTCTTTACACTACCAAGTTCATTAACAAAACCACTACAATATGAGCTGAGTTGTCCACCCACTGCGCGGCGTATTGACACACGATTACCTACATAAATCTCCTGAACAATACAAATTATTACTATTCTAATTGTTGTTAACTTGATATTTTTATATAACTTGTAAATAATAATGGGAGGTTATTAGTGACGTTATATAACAAATTATTTATGCTTTTAAATAATATAAATGCCGCAGGAGAATTTATACTCTGATCACGTATCACTCCAAATTCAGATTCTGTAACGCAAAATGACAGTTCACTGTCGACACGGTAGGCCCAAGCCCTCAAAGGGCTGTAGAACCAAATAATATAAAAAGAAGAAGAAATAATATTAATAATTTTATTTATATAAGAAATTCCTTTAGTGGGTCCTGCGCACTATTTACAATTATATATATTTGTTAAAGGAGATGATTGCTTATTTTTCAAAGGGTTAATCAGGGTTAATTAATGGCGTAACAACGTGCAGCAGAGATTTCACGTTCGTGACGAACCTGTTTCTTCCTTTCAGCGATTCCGGAAATTCTGCGTAGTAGAGTTTTCCTCCACACTCTGCGACTTCCTTTGTCGGGTTGTTGATTTGCCCTCGGTCGACGGAAAAGAACTCTGGACCATCTCTGCTCGGGGAATGAGGAAACCCAGTTTTCCTCCTTCTTCACTCCAACACACAGTTACAACCACTTGGTTTCAACTTACAAGCAAGTCCGAAGTTCTGACATTCCTTTGTCGCTCTTCCTTCTAACTCAAGAGCAATAATTCCCACCTCCCTTTCAAATCTCGAGTTACGCTGACTTATTAACTGCTCATTTCTAACTCCTCTCGTACTAACTCGACTTCTTGTACCCTTCTACTTTCAAGCAAGACTCTGCCTCTATCCTTCCTCGCCCTTTTAACATCTTTAACAACTCTCTGCTCATTTTTCGTGTTCTCACCTCCAAGCTAAACTCTTATCTTGCCCTCCTCCAAGGGAAAGCAACACCCCACGTGAGGTGCGTACACCAATAATTATACACCCTTCAACCAACGCGGGAATTGTTTCTGATGAAGAGAATAGTGTCCTAGGAAAGTTTTGAAGGGTGAAAGTTCCTTCAGCAAAACAAGCGTAATCTTTTCAAGCGGCAGACAGACACGTTTTCAACCAGGCACCCTGGCGCGTGGATTTCTAACCTCTTGCCTGCCTGTCACTGAGTTAGAATATTCTCGTCGAACATCGATCGTTTAAAATCAAAAACATGTGATTAAAATTAGGCAGGGGTCCTACTCCGCTACAATCTAAATGCGTTATTGTTTCCCTCCTAAACTTGACTTTATTCCTATAGCATAATTTAAAAGTGTTTAATTATTTATAAATCCATTTATAATTTTATCTAAGCCCAATATAATCCTACTTAATTTTCTCTTGTTTTCAGCGTGAAAATTGCTAGGCAGCGTTGCATCGTTCCATGTTTCTGGTGTACCGCTGTTAATTCCCATCAAAAAACAGACGCCGCATTAAAAAATTAAGTTCGCTATTTATTTTATGCGTTCCTTGAAGATGCAGCCTTGAAGTGGAGAGTTTTTAGATGTTTTCAGCTCTTAATTTAATAGGGAAGTAAAAAAGCTTCACCGAGAACTTTTAACACAACATTTATGTGGTTCCACGCAAGGTTGACGAAATTAGATGTTTTAATACTACGAATTCCATGGTGACATGGAAACTGACATCTTAAAAAATATTCTGAGTTTATGTGGTGTTCCAAAACAAATAAAAATAATTGTAGGATGTGGAAAAAACGGAATTTTTCTATTAATTTAACTTTATTAAATGAGAATATTGGAAACTCTAGCGTAAAATTTGCAGCGGTGGGTGTTAATTAGATGCGGCTAGATGAACATTCCAGAAATAGAAGATATTCACAATACCATACATCAAAGACGTCTTGTATATCACTTCGCTGGGAGTTTCTAGCGCGCAATTAAATCTGGTCTAACTTCGGGAAACTTCCATGTTATATTTTTAAAAATTATTCACGCTAAAGATAAATCTATTAATTGAGGTTGCTAAAATACAGAATGCATTGCTGGCTAAATTTTTTAATAATATATAAAAAATAACCGCTGTCCTCCCAATGGAGAAGTCAGCATCTAATGTTTCCCCTGCTGCGTGCTGCGGAGGCATCCTCAGGAAGTCGATAACACTGTGGACACGACACAGACCAACGTGCAATTCCCCCGGCTCAGTAAAAAAACTAAATTTGATATTTGTCTGTGGCTGTGAAATTAATTACGAAAGAATTATGAGCTATGGGAAGGTACAGAAACCTCCGCGGAGCAGAAATGTAAAAACAAATATCAAAGAAACCGTCAAAGTTATCCTAACGTTAAATAAGAGTTGTAAGAGAATACGAGAAGCTAAATTATTTGTTCAAAAACGGGATACAGTTACAAATTCATCCTGTGGTAATTCTTGAGTAGAAATGGAAAGCATAGAAAAATTACTTGCAATCAATTCTATCTGACAAAACGATGAAAGGAGAGAGTTTTTTCGTACGAAGAAATAGGAGAAAAAATAAAGAAATGAAGACAAATAATTATTCCAGGAAAAGCTTGAAGTTACAAGGAAAACGTTTATTTATGTAACATTTTATGGGGGTTCATTCTTCTCTTACCAGAGTGTCAATAGGCATGTATATACTCGTAATTTCACGTGGAATTCAACGAAAGATAATTTCTAATCTAGAACGCAAGGAGTCCCTCGGACAGGATGGAATATTATTATTACTTTATTATTAATACTTAGCTACTATTGGGAATTTGCCTGGTGGTGACTATATACAAAGTAAGCACAATAGAAGACAAACAGAAAAAATTACTAATGCAATTTACACTGTTGTTGTGGAATTATGTCCTAAGAGTGATGCAACCCCCCGTAATAACCATCTAGCGCAAGCCTTTTCATTTCCGCATAACTAAGACATCCCACATTATCCCTAATCTGCTTAGCGTGTTCCATCCTTTGCATCCCGCTTCTCTTCTTATTCCACACACTTTCCTCTAATGCTAATTTTACAAGATCCTCACGTCTCAAAACGTGGCCTATTAATCTCTCTTCTCTTGGTCATCGTCCTCCATATTGTTCACTTTTGCCGTATTCTGCTTAGAAATTCCTCGTTAGTGATTCTATATAAATTACACTAAGAAACAATTTTGTATTGTCTGATGAAATTTTGATCTGAAAGAAAAGAGAAGTCAGAA
Organism: Eucriotettix oculatus; assembly: GCA_034510155.1. NCBI lineage: Eukaryota > Metazoa > Arthropoda > Insecta > Orthoptera > Tetrigidae > Eucriotettix > Eucriotettix oculatus. The sequence continues at coordinate 131,805,685 of CM067376.1, read as the reverse complement.
GCTACTGGGAATTCACTTCACTACACTTCACTATTTTAATTCTTTGTTTAGGAAATAATTTAGAGCTTCACTGATTTTAAGACAGGAATATATATATATATATATATCCAATCTCTTAACTGATCAGCGCTATCCGTAAAAGTCGTCAGCATTTCTGCAGACAATGAATTACAATCGTCTGTGCGCTGCCCTTTTTATTTAATTTTGAACGAGCGATCATTGTTAAAGATATAAGTTGCCGTCGTAACATGATTTGTTTTTTTCAATCCGGGTAGGTTCATGCGTATAAACTTTATATATTGCTCAAAGCGATGTATGTTTCCTTCTATTACCAAGAGCTTCAAAATTCTCATGAGGATTGTTCGCGAATCAAATCCTCAAACATTTTTTTCAGTACGGTTTTGCTATCGGGGACTTCCTGAAAGTTTCTGGTGAGGCCATCATTCCTTATCTGTTAGAAATGACTTTGGCGGTTTCATCATTGGCTCAGATTTGGAAATAAAGAACGGTTGTTTCAATTTATTAAGTGTAAAAATTCTATCCGCTTCCTCTAACATCTGTCGTACGCAGAGATATGCAGAATGCATATAATTGCGGATTACTTGGCATTTGAAAGAGAAAGAAAAATGTGGCTATTCAATGGTCAACGCAGTATAAAAAGAGGTTCCCCAAGTGAGTGCCAAACGATTTATTTTTGCGATGGTGTTGCAGAGTCGTAGTGAGAGATGGAAATTGGATACGATCGTAATAGACTTCTCAAAGCAAAATTGTCCTAGTACCACTTTACCACCAACTGCAGGCCCCTGTATTTAGAAAACTGAGGATTTTAGAAAAAAATCTGAGAACGCATGATCTACTGGAATTTTGACTGTCTAAAATTTTGGTCACATGATCTTCTCTTCTTACACCACCGGAAATGGGTCGAAATGACACCTTTCTGTAAAATAGGATATCATTTTTTCGATTTTCGCCATTTACACAACCTAGGATTAAAAATGGGTTGTTTTGGCGACAGAAATAGATTTAGGCTGTTGCAGAACATAAAAAACGATTATGTACAAAATTCCTCTCGGGTTTCCAACCGGGTCAAAGATTTTAATAGTGACGTTTCGATGGCTTGCTCTGCCATCATCTTCAGACTGAAGTGTCAAATTCGGTGAGTGTAGGCATTTATATAGTCTGAGGCAAATCTGTGATTGGCTAGATGTTGACGCGGGAGCGAGGGCGTCTCCCATTGGTCCACTTGCTTAGTCATGCTCTAGTCTCCCGTGGTTGCGGTCACGCGGCCCGTCTCCGCTGCATCTGGGGTCCCGTGACTCAGCCCCGCGTTCCTCCGGTGAAACAATGGGTTCCAAGCCAGGCTCAATTGGAATCCAGAATCTCTATTCAGTAAATTCTCACTGGACCTGATGTTTATTGCCTCCAAAATAATGCTATCCCAATAGCAATTAGCTCTGTCCAGAACACTGTTATAATCTTTGACCGGTTGGAAACCCGAGACGAATTTATACATGCCATTCACCGGGAAAGACCTCGTACTTTAATAAAAAACGAGTGTTTACACGCCCCTCTAGCTAAACGTGATCCCTATGAGTGTAGTGTACCTCAAATACATTAATACAGTTATCTTTAATTTAATTCCTGCTTTACTCTTTACGTGACCCAGAGCAACGCCGGGCACTCCAGGTAGTTACATCTACAGTTCGTCTCTTTGTGGTCGATTGTGTAATTAATGGCAAAATCAACTACAAATATAATATAGATTGATACTAAATTAATTTATAACGTGATTAGGAAACTGGTTTGATGTGATACCTGTACAAATGTAACATACACACAGATGCATGCAGTAAGGATCCACGTTATAACACAACAGAAAACTTGCTATTTTTCCGACAAATTAGGAAATTCGTATCTGATTTTTGGGGTCCATATCATTCTGCCAAAATTAAGTCTCTTCAGAGACAAGAATATGTAGCAGAAGAATTCGTAACGAGGGGAAACGCTGAAGGAAACTGGGCAAAATGATAGCCATTAAAATCTGGAAGGGAACAGAGAAGACTATACGCCATTTTCAGGAACCTGGGAGGAGATCCGGCCCGAACCGGAAATAAACGCAAGGTTACATGGTACGAATGGCCTACAAAAAAATTCGTAGGTCAAATAACAGATGTTAGCAAATATTCATTTATATTTATTATTATTATTATTTTCAAAATAGAAATTTTATACTTGCATCGCACATATCTCCTAATATTTTACGTCTCAATATTTTCCACATTTTTAAACGTTTGCTGACAGAAGAAAGGAAGAAAGAGTCTCAGACTCTTCAACATACAAAAAAAACAGAAAAAAATTACAAATTTAATAGATTTTCTTAAATACAGGTCTGTTATTGGTAGGTTATTACACTTTTTTATAATAATTTTAAAAGGCTGTAACGAATAATAGGCGGGATATTAAATATTTTTGGTGGAATATTGATATATTAATAATAATTACCTTAACAAAAAACATATTTTACATTAATCATACAATTTTTATATTTCGATCTTTCTCAATTAAAACTACAAATATACTTACACAAAAAATGATACAAATTAAATTCTTAAAACTAGCAATTTTCTAACTCTACACTCAGGGTCATATATTATGGGCCTTCTCATAGAACAGAATATTTTACTCATCTACTCGGACCTGGCAGTACAGAAAATCTGCAAAAAGTCACAGGGGTAATTACGTGTCAGCTATGTACATGTTCCAATTCCTTCCTCCTAATTGGGTCGTTCTCTCTTCAGATCACAGCCGCCGCTCCTATTATTCCTGTTCCAGGAAGAATTTCAAAATAAAATATGTCTTGACATCTCTCCCATCTCACTGCTCTCGAAAAATCTGTCCCAAATCTCCTCTCCAAAAATCTCTCTGCCAGCCTCCCCACTTCTCAAGTTTATATCACCAAAGAGGCAGGGATAGATATCCATCAATAACAATATGATTCCACTTAGAGGAAATTCACCACGCGATGCCACCAACTGTCACCAAAATTGGAAACACCCAAGGCGCGACGTGGAGTCTAAGTTATATTGCCCCTGGCTCAAATGCTGTCTCCTTTCTTTTGACTCCGTACCGATAAAAGTCCGAGAAAATGTTTCTGGCCGTTACAACGCGAACAAAAAAAGGGAAATATCATTTTAAAAACTATGCAGTTTAATTTTTTAAATACTAAACAAACATCAATGGTATTAAGAAGAACTTTTTATATAATTTAAAATGAAGCCTAAAGTGAAGACGTTGTGTATCTATTTTTAAGGCATACTTTCGTTGTAAATGTAATTACTGAACTTAGGATATATAATAATTTTCTATCTTAGTATTAATTGGCTTAATTAATAATTTTAATGAAATGAAATAGATACATTCATAGATTTTATTTACAACTGCTTTGGAAAACCCGGTTCCAAAGTATAAAGAATATACAAAAATTTTGCTTAAAATACAGGTGGACAACTTGTTCCTGTTCTTAAAGCTTCACTTTCAGTGGATTGTTTGTGATGAGAATCTGGCTCAACACGGCGCATTTTATTGATTAATATATGATTATGATTTGGGAATAAATTATAAAATATGGGATATTAGATTACAATCAGTACATTTCGTACCAATGTATTTCTTACATTTTTGTGAATTATAAATATGCCCCTCTCTTCATTATTTATTCTAAGTGTAGAATTCCATTACATAAAAACAGTTAAAGTTCTTTCGACTTGTATCTAGCTTCCATTTAATTACATGACTAAACCAATTTAGTATTAATGGTTTTATATGTTTCTGCGTTGCTAAAATTATTAATTCGTATATAGTTTAATTTTCCATTCCGGTTATTTGGCCTGATGCTTTATAGTTACCCTTAATTTAAGTTTCTTTGGTTATGATTATTTGATTCTGAAAATAAAATTTCATCGGTGCAGTTCTGTGGGCTTCATTATTGTCCTGTATAATTCAAGTATATTAATGTATTATGCAATATTTTCCGTAATTAATTATTTCAGATATTTAATGTTCTCTTCGATATATGACACATGTCATATTTTCTAGCTGGTATAAAAAATTATAAGTAGCATATTCTTAGAGATTACTCTGCCTGCCATATTTTTCAGTTATGAGCCGGACGTATTATTACATGTAACTATTACATGCCATGTTCTGCTAATAAATTTAAATTTGTTTTTAAGAACATCAGTCAGTCGCAAAAAGAGAGATGCTCTAGTCGAGAATGGATTTGGCATCTAGACAGATTTCCAATCGAATGGGGATTTCGGGTCAGCAATACTTCTGCCACCCGTCAAATGGTGCCGAATCAGCCGTTTCCTGAACAATTACCTATCACCATTTAGACATGCTTCTAACAAAGAAGGAAAACACGTCACAAAAAAAATTAAATTTGATAAGTTCATAGTGATACGTTCAATATACAAAAAGTAAATTAAATTAACGTAATCAAGCTAGTATGTATTTTTCTATAACTACTGTTTTAATAGTTTGGCTTTAAAACTATTCCATGGTGTATGATAAACCCAACGAAAGAAATTAAATAATCACAATTGTCATTGTATTATATGTGTATAACCTACATTTACTAAGAATAGTAAGGTAAAAATTAATACTTAATGAACTCATATTGGCCCAAACTTAAACAATTATGGCATAACTTTAAATGGGCGTCCATCGAATACTGGGATATGTCCCCCAAAGTGCACACACTAACAGTCTAGCCATCTTCATAAACTCAGAACACTAAATAGTATTATATTATACATTCTTAACTTGTGATAAATCACTGTAAAACGTATTGCACATTTACACAAGTCCATTCAGATGTAATTTATAACATTATATCATTAATTTTAAATAATGTATGTCACTCTGTATTTATTAATATTGTTATTGCATAATGGAAAAACAGATATTTATTAAAAACAAACATCCTATGTCTGACCTCCTGTGGTCTAGTGTTTAGCATCGCTGCTCACAACTCAGAGGTCCCGGGTTCAAATCCGAGCATGGACTTGGTTGTTTGTGCTGTATTGGTCACGGAGACTGGGATTAAGACTGCTGGAGCACGTATCGCTACAAATTCGGAATGTGTCACGTGAGATGAGAGTCGCGGTAGGCCTGTATGGGCTGCAGAACCAAGGCGGAAGAAATATTCTGTTCCACACTAACCCGAGTTTACCCGACCGCCATTGTACAAACACGTGTAGCTATTTCTGTTTCGTTCGGAATATGAAACTTCCTCATTTGAAATTTTTAAGACAGTATTTCGTAGTCTACTTGAATATGTTCATTCAGGGTAATACTTTTTTAATTACGCGTATATTGGCATGGCTATTAGAGCGAAAATACCAAGAAAGCCATTTGCGAAATTGAGTATGGAATTATCTGGGAGCCAATGCTTTTCCTCGGTTTCTTTCTGGTACCCAGATTAAAAAACTCCAATTATGAGAAAATCTGGCACTTTGTTCATTCATTTGGCCTTAATTTTCAATATATTTTAATCTCCAATTATCATCATTATTATATTAATAATGCAGATAAACTTCTTCAGATATAGGCTTATAGTAGCCTTTGAACACAAATACTACCTCCTTAAAATCATGTTAAGTACTCGGACTCCGGCGGTTTAGGAGTCAAAAGAAAATAGATATTATTTGACCAACTGGGTTAATAAAACCCAAACTTTGGACGCCAGAGGGGATTATATCGCGATCGCTGGAATGTGGAGACGGAAGCTGGGAATAAGCGTAGACTTCCCCAAAAACCTTGGGGAAGAGGGGCAAACTATACTTCCCAGAGAAGGGTAACGATAAATCTGATTGGTTAATATCTATTCCTGCCATCTTTTGTATATGAATTAAAGAAGTGGGGAAGATGTAATAAAAATCCTTGCAGACGGGGGGAGAATGGAGATTGAGGAGACGAGAGCGGTACATCAGATGATATTAGTGACAGATTGTGAGATTTCAGATAACCACATTATCGGACAGATAGTCTGAGGAAACGAAGCAAAGACTGGGAAACTGTCCTGAACCAGGGACAATAGGAACGGTTGCAAGGTGTGTTCAGGGAATGACCCAATTAGAGGGAGAAGACGTTGGAATGTCCATTATGCTGACACGGTAATTACCCCTGTAACCGTTTTGCTGATTTCCTATACTGCCAGGTACAAGTAGTTTTTGTGTGAAATATGTCCGCTCTATGAGAAGGCTCATAATATACGACACTGAGTGTAGATATTTAGAATTCATACTCATAAGAAACTTATTTGTTTCATTTTTGTGTGTATATATATGTTTTGTTTATTATAAAGAAAGGCTGTCTATTCAAATTAAAACTCTTTGCAATTAATAAATGTTAAAGCTGATATAATTTACATTGCTAACGATGTTTCATTATTGTTAATATAAATAATGTACCCCCCATTCATTTCAGACTGTCAGAAGAAAACAAATGAGAAACGAATCAGTGAGGACTATTTATAATGCAAACATACAAATTTAAAACTAAGGAGGAAATTTGAAAATCATTTACAAAAAATTAAAATTTTTAGTTAAACGTACTTATTTTGTCAATTTCGTGATTCAATAAATTCTCAAATTCTTATACCGTCAAAAGAATTGTATTCTATCACTGCCTAAATATATGGAAAACAAGTAACATTTATAATACAACACAGACGTAAAATCAATTTGAAGTTTTCAATACTTTCGCTCTTTCTTCTTGGAGGCTTGTAAAAGTTTGATTCCCTGTGGCGAGGTCCACCAGATTCCGTGAATTCTTAACATATTTTTTTATTTGTTCCTGCCGGTTCTATTATTTCATGCATCGCTTAATAGGCAATATACTGGTCCATCCCTTTCCTTCGCATGCATAAAGGTGTGACGATTAAACGTAATTTTAAAAAATGTTATAATTTCTTTAAAATATTGATGTAAAAATTTGAAGAAAAAACAGCAATTAAATTAACATCGCCTTTTCACAATAATTAAATCGAATAAATTTACGACGAGTTACAAAGTTTTTATTTAATTGAATCTTCGTTTCGTGACGATATTTGGGACTTCCTCAGATAACTTTTTCAAATGTTAAATTTTTGTGAACAGATGGAAGCTAAATGTATAAAAATCTATACTTGACTGCCTGTAAGGGTAGTTATAACCGAAAATTTGATCATTTGACGTCTTTTCCACCGCACGATGAAAGATGAAACTCGTTCCCCACAATATGAAACGTAAGTAACTAAAATTAAACACAAAGTTCTAAAATCTCAATTATCAACATGCGCTTGGCTCTTGCTCTATCTACGAAAAGTTTTTTCCTACATGGTATATAGTACTCATTCGTCGAATAAATAATTAACATGACTACATGATGTAATTGAATGGCCAGTGACAAACAATTTTTTAGCCAGAGAAATGACTCAGGTGTGAATATAATTTTGTTATTGCGGTTATTAATATTTGTTTCACTTATTATGGGTGGTGAATATTAGAATTTAACAGAATTTAGTGTAGTAGGGGTACCAGTTAACAGAGAATTAGAAGAAGAGTTATTGTTAGAGTCGGAGAATGAGGTGCCAGCTAACTAGAGGAGAGATTAATGTTAGGTTATACCTGAATGAGAGAGAGGACGGATCTAGTCGATTGGTAGATTTCGTTTGAGTCTGCGGTTGTGTGGAGGAGGAGGTGGATTGCTGTGGAAGAGGGCTATGGTGTATTGGATTGATTGATGGAGTTTTTCATTAAGGAGGCTATGCATGAATTTATTGTTTTGGAGATCAGTGGAATTTGAATGTCATTGTGAATTACCGAGTTTCTAAGCTACCAGGGGGAGTTGGAAATGATTCTAAGGATTCTGTTTTTCTTGGTTTGAATTTTATTTGAATTGGAGTTGGCAGTTGATCACCAAATGGAGCATGCGTATGACCATATGGGGCGGATTAGGGAGAGGTAAAGGAGTCTTTTTGTAGAGATGAAGACTGGTGCGTTTCTGTTGAGGAGTGGATAGAGTAGTTTTATTTTAGTGTTAATTTTGGATGAAAGGTGGATAATATGAGGTTTCCAGGAAAGATTGGAGCCTAGAATAAATCCAAGGGATGGAGTTTTTTATTCGGATTTGGGAGACAAAAAGATAGAATGAATGAGTTAGGGGATGTTTTGTTTTGAGGGTTTATGCTGACCCTCCAGTTTTTTGCCCAGATTTCCTGGTCGTTTAGAACTATTTGGACCTTGCGAACACCCGAGGTGAAGGAAGAGGTTTGGTAAAGGATAGCTAAGTCATCGGCAAAAAAATAATGTTTTAGTGGATGAATGACGGGGAATGTCGTAGAAGTAAATGTTAAACAGAAAGGTGCTAATACGCTACCTTGTGGGACGCCAGAGGAGATGGGGAAGGTTTTGGAGAAATGATTGTTAATTTTGACCGAGTACGAGCGGTTAGTAAGATAATTTGAAAGGATTCTGAAGAGTGTGCCGTTAAGTTCATTTTTTATTTTGGATAAGAGGGATGGATGATGGACTTTGTCGAAGGCTTTCTCTGCGACAGTAAATACACCAATGCATTATTGATGAAGATGGCAGCAGAATATAGTGGCTGAATGCAAGAATGCTTAGGCCTCAAACCATATTGAGTAAATGAGATGAGTGATGGTAATTGATTAGAGAGGAGGGGAAGGAATAGTTTTTAGAAAAGTTTAGAAAGGGTTGATAGGAGGCTGATGGGTCTGGAACTATTTTGGTTTGTTAGGTTTATTTATCATTATAATTTGACATGCTTCCAGGCTGTAGGGTAGAAGATGTGTGTTGGATGGCATTGAAAATTATTGTGATAAGAACAGTGTTTATTTATGGTAGGTGTCTTAAATGAAGTGCCGATATTAGGTCGTGTCCTGGAGATGATTTACTTTTGAGTTTATTGACGGTGTTGCGTATTTGGGAAGGGGTGAATAGTGTATGCAATGGGGAGAATCGTAGTAGTTCAAGAAATTGGTTGTTTATTCTAACAAAAGTGACAGAAACTAAATATTATTTACAGTGAACAAAGTAAACGCTTAACCAGAAAAGAAAGGCGTGTAAGGTAAAAAATGTTTATTTTCGTGGTTGTATTAGCATTAAGCTCTTTGCATTTCTGAGCTTGTCCATTCCCTAAACCCATCTCCAGACGCGCCACAAACACATGTTCCAGAGACTCATAAACCTCCGTCATATACTAGTACGACCTTATACTAAATTCATGGCTTCATGCTCATCAACTGTCAAATACGTAACTAACCTGAACGTCAAACATTCTCATTCCACACCCCCGGGGCCAACATTGCTCTCTTAACGGGGAGGGATAAAAAGTCAACGCTTCTCTGAGCAAGTGGATCAATAGTCTACATCTGAATTCCTGCTTACTAAATTGCCATCGTTCGTGAAAGTATATCGTAGACATATAATTTATTTGTATTAGCCCTGTGTAATGTATTGTGTGACACTAATCCATTGGTCAACTTTTCACTCCTACCTATCCCGACGAAATTTCTGTTCCATCATGAAATCTCATGACTTTAAATAAGCACACTACCTTAAAATAATCTAATACACCGTGGAACTTTTGGAAAGTGAAAATATCCCCAGTATTGGAGTGAAGTTGAAAATTCTCCCAGTACACTAAGGGAATTAAGAATACATACAGTGGGAAATACCTAAAGAAAGTGAATAATTCGCATAGCTCCTTAACGGTGTCACAAATCCTGTCGGCACCTATGCCGTTATTTATTTAATTCCTTCAACCTTGCCACCACAGTCACAGATCGTTCAATAAACGGCCGGTTCTGAGAATCACAATATTTAGCGTCCAGTCTATTTATTCAAAACACGTTGCGTAACGCGATCTTCAAAATCCTGCGCGCGATCAAGATTTGAAGCATAAATTATGAATCATGTGCCACTGCAGAATACAAATGTTAAAAAATATCTAAATCCGCCAACTGTTCAATAGCAAAAATACACTAATTTTTATGAAAATTGCAACCCACAGAAGGAGGCATATGATTACAATGAAATTTATTCCACGTATTAGAAACATCCCACTATACAAATGATTAAAATTACAGAAGTGTACATGTATTTTGATCATTAATTATTCTCTCTTTCTTTCCTTTTTTTTTGGCACTACAGCCCTTTGTGAGCGTTGGCCTTCTCTACAATCAGCCTCCAATCTCTTCGATCATGAGCTCTTCTCTTCCATCCTCTTATTCCCACCTTTCTCAAGTCTGAAATTACACCATTCAATCCACCTATATCTTGGTCTTCTCTTTGCCCTTGTATGATGATGCATTTCTTTCACTACACTCTTTGTTATCCGTTCTTCTGCCATTCTCTCCACATGACCCACCCAGTCGATCCTCCGCGCCTTCACGAATCTAGCCACATCCTTTCCCTAGAATCATCTCATCTAACTCCGCGTTCTTTGTTCTCCATCCTTCCTCTGTCTTAGCTGGTCCGAATATATTCCTTAATATACGTCGTTCTAACACTCTGAGGGTATTTATATCTGAATTCTTTAGGGTCCAAGCTTGTGATCCGTAAGTCACCGCCGGTCGTACCGTAGTGTTATATTTTTCAGTTTTTTTTCTTGTAATGAATCGATTAGTAAATAAATGTTTATTTGCGTAATATGCTGGATTCCCTAATCCCTCTTCTATTGGAGTTGTCATTGTACAGGATTTCCCCCAGGTAGAACCCAAAAGTCAAGAGAAAAGACCAAATCAGCTTGCCGAGAATAAGAACTGGACATACAAAAATGACTCATCTTTACATTACAACAAAAGAACCCTAACCGATATGTGACCAGTACAATATCTAGATTACACTTGAACACCTGTTCAAGATCTGCCCGAAATTTGGTAATCAGAGAAAAGGTGCTGTAAAAGAAAACGACATCAACGAGAGTGTGCAAGGGACAATTGCCCAAAAAAATATTTCAGATTCCTAAAAAAACTTATTTTTACAATAAATTGTAATCTATAATTTTATATTAATAAGTATATTAAATTTTACAACTGAATACATAAATGTAAAGTTGAAATTGTATTTAGATAATTTAAAGTTTGATGTATGTAAATAATAGTAAATGTAATGTTGTATGAATCGCCAATGGCCGACCTCCTGTGGTCTAGTGGTTAGCATCGCTGCCACACAGCACAGAGGTCCCGGGTTCGAGTCCTGGAATGATTTTGGATGTGTGTGCCGTCATGGTCAAACAGGAGAGTTATAATTGAACATTATTACGTTCCTTTGTTATCCACTTTATTATCAAATATTGGATTACGTGATAACGTTCATTAATATATTGGTAATTTTCGCGCACCAGCTGACTTCCCGTTGTGCAGTGAAAACATTTCACGCGGTTCTTAAGAATAGGGTTTAGCGTTTGCGACAAACATTTATTTGCTATTGATTAACATAAGTCTTGCAACATTTTTAACCCGTAGCTTATACGTCAGTTAAGACTGAAGGAGAATCGATACACTGACAAAGTATAATTCCAAATTCGAAACGTGTCATGTAAGCAGTTACAGTTGACCCCATAGGCCAAGGCCGTGAATGGGCTGCAGAGACAAGGAAGAAGAAGAAGAAGTCGCGACAAAAAAGTAAAACTAAAAAATATATTAACTATGTATAATGTCGTCGTGTTTTGAATTCTCACTTAGTCATTGCACATCGTCTTATCAATTATATTATAATGATTTAATTTTTGGTTTTTAACTATTATTAAATATATTAAATTCAAAAACCTTTCATACCCTAATGTTCTAACGAATTGTTACTTGAAATTGTATCTTCTGTCTTTGCAATTAAAAAAATTATTAAGTTTTTACATAATATCTTTTATCACCTCTTTATATTTCCTGAACTTCTGATTGTATTATATCATTGGTGAAAGATCTAGCATAATCTTGGGCCTTGAAATATGTCTTGTTGAAGTGCGGTTCTAAGTAAAACGAAATGTACAAACTTAAGTATTTTAAAAATCATTTCCTAGTGCTTGTAAGCATCATTCCATATGTGTTTGCTCGTGCTGTAGGATATTATTGATCAAATGTGAATGTAGCAGTCACGCCCTTTTGCGAGTAATTAAATGTAGTGGATTACCCAGCATTCTGTCTCTCTTAACGCCTCAGACTTACGCAAGGTAACACATTCCCATTTTGTTCACTGTAATTCCACGTTCGTTCTAGTGTATTTAAATTTGTATACAAAATGTATAAATATGCTTACAGACATAAATTCAAACTTACATCATTTTATACAGATTTATTGGTAATGGTTAGCGATGAGATAATGTAATGAGATTTTTTTTAAATATTCGGCCACGTTTGGTGACGGGGCAGAGGGGGCGGAATTCCGGCAGCCTTCTTGGCTTAACTGCGTTTGGATGAGACAACTCGACTTGCTGCCAGGAAATTACAGGAACAAACGGTAAAGCGGAAAAAATGCACTCAGAAGGAGTAATGTACTGTAAAATAATTATGAAAAAGAGGTGGTCCTGAGGGCAATCCCCTCAGAAACAGACTCTTAAATATAAACTCTGGGCCGTTGAAATTGCAGTTAAATTGGTTTGTGCATATAATTTTACTATATATATATATTACCTGTTATGTCGATTAATTATTCAAATTAAATTGCGAAATTTTAATTATTCAATATAATACCAATTAAATTACACTTAAACAGTCTCAGAATTCTTACTAATGTTTACTTTCAATGAGAAGGTGTTGATGGTTCTAACGCATCTTATACAAAAAGTACTGTAATTTAAGAACCCTCGAACCATTGTAAACGGAATTTCTGTAAGTAATTTTATACGCACTTTAATTGCTGAAACTGTCACTTGTGAAGCATTCCTTATTATAATACCAATTTTTATCATTACGTAAAATTGGAGCTATTCTTAATGAGAAATTATAAACTGGAAAGAATGTTCCTGAATCTACAAGCATTTATGAGTACAATAAATATGAAAAGAAAAAGTCGAAGGGACTTGCTACAAATCTGTATCTATGACATTAATTATAGAACTAAATAATAATAAATATGACCTCCATACAGATTTCCCTTAAACAGAGATAAAATTACATTGAAAATTTAGACTACCGGACGTTTGGATATAACTTAGTGTATTATTCTTACGGCGAAAATTTGAAGACTGGAAATTACACCTAAATTCTATACTCTAAGATAAAAACAGTAACACCCCAAATAACTTCTTAATATTTCCCGTGTCATGTGTATCAATATTAGGTTGATTTTTAACACATAAAATTTCCGAAATTAATATTTTTACAATATTGTCAGCATCCAGAGACTAAATATAATACAGCGCTCAATGAGATGATTGTGTTTTCAATATGAAAGTTTGGCCAATATATAAAAAATACTACAATTTGAACAATTGAAATTATAAACAACATTGGTAGCATGAAACATATTAGTAGGATCTTTTGAGTCCTTTAATGTAACCGTAAATGTGAGTTTCGGCCTTAAAAATTAAGGAAAAATGCAGCATTATGAAAAATTATGTCAGTTCTAAAGTAAAATACAACAGAAATATAAATCAATTCATTGTATTGCAGCATTGACTTGTTGGAAACAGGAATTAATATTAGTTATGCATGTATTTAGAAATAAATTTATATGGGTAGAGATTGACCAGTAAAATATGTTTACATACATTAGTTATCCATGTATTTAGAAATAAATTTATATGGGTAGAGATTGGCCAGTAAAATATGTTTACAAAGTTAAGGTTATGAAAATTAAGGACAAGAAAGCTGCCTTGTCAGCTAAGTTGTAAACAATATTTTGTTTCTGTGTAACAGGACGATACGATAAAACAGTCTGGCAGTCTAAATTTTTAATCGAATTCTATCCCTACTTAAAGGTTTTGTGCGTGTAGGTCGTATTTCTTATAATTTTTGTTTTGTTGTTATTTGTATAATGGTAAATAATAGTAATGGTAAGGTCTCTACGGAAAGCTATACACAGCGGTGGTTTCCCGTTGCCTTCCGCTGGTTGATGATGGACTCATAGCAGTACACTATCGTGCGACCGTGGTAGCGGGAGCTCTGAAAAGTGAATTAAACAGTCACAAACATCCATGCCCGAAACCTGAACGCGGATCTCTGCGATGCGAGGTAATGACGCTGATCGCTACACCATACTACTTTGATTTCTTTGTTTTATTTAAAGATCTGTAAAAACTGAAAACAATAATCTCATTCATTCATTGTGACGTGATTTTTTATAATTTATAAATATATTATAGTATATATTTAAGTGGGTTGGCGCCAATAAATCTGTACTTTGACATTTAAAATAGTTTCATTATTAACAAATGCAAAAAAAATATTCAACTATTTATAATATTTAGAAATTAATTAATTTTATTTGCCCAGATGAGACTTAACCAAAGAAATAAAATAGCAAGAGACTTAAGTAAATTTAATCTACTTTACTGAGGATTGTATTACGCGTTTATACGCATAGCAGAGCCAGAGATTAGTTCCTTTTGTTTCTTAGCTTGCATTCATCCTCCCCTAGTTTCCTGGTTGATAGGCAATCCTGTATTCAAACTTAAAGGCAGCTTTCGGGTGACATCACGCAATGTCTTTCCTTGTTTCCAGTTTTGTTTCCTGGTGACACTTCAGCCAGATTGCTTCTCCTCTTTGACTCCTTGAAGCCAGCCAGTCCAACTTTACGTTTCGCTAGGTCCTCTCCGAACTCTCACCTCCAACTCTCTTTTCCGAATCAATCTTTTCGAGGCCCTCTCCACCTAGAACACACCTCTCATAAGAACCTCATTGGCCTCCCCGCTTTTCCTATCTTCCCCAGGTCCTCCAATTGGGTTGGCGTCTCTAAATTCCCCCCTCCAAAAAATTTAAAATTTGGGAGGGACTACTCCTATCCATATTTTGGGTCAACCACCTTCTTGATCTAGGCTGACGTGCGTTTTTCGCCGAGCCGCAAATATCTTTTCAGACAAAGGACTGCGCCTGTCAGGCTTCAAGTTTTATGGCTGTGTTTGTTTGCCAGGTTTACCTCGGAGGTTTCTTTGCGAATATCTCAGGATCTGTTCTCTTTAGAAACTTCGTATAGAATGCTTAATATTGTAAAATTAATTTAGATTAAAAAAATAAATTATACCATGAAACTGTATACGCGGCTCATCATATGCATATAATGGCTGAATCATATCATGAATTTCACGAGTATATATTTGCTGTTAATAAATAAATTAATGAGAGTATAACTGCACTTACTAACTTTATAAAATTTCAAATGTTAACTTCGACATTGAAAATTCTGCTAGTAACAAACATATTTATTGCCACGTTGTCAGACATTAAATATTGTAAAGTTCAAAAATAATTTTGTAGAATTGTAAGGAAAGAGGTGGATTGCATTCGTTTAATACAGAGGTGGACAACCCGTGACGCATGCGTCAAACGTGGCGCTTTGAACGATTAAAAGTGGCGCATATCATCCTTGAGCCTGTTTGACAAGCATAGTCCTGAGTTATCTTCACCAAACTAACATAATTAAGCTATCACCCTCTCGTACATGAACATCATTCTTGAGTTTTGTAAATAGGTGTTTCATTAAACTGGAGTAAATTAATTAAACTGCGTCTAAGTTCTTCCTTTTTGTACCCAAAGCGAGCTTATTTTATCCTCATATCTGTTTACAAACCCCTATCCATGAACGTATGACGTTATAAAATGTGCTCGAGTCATACGGCGTATCTGAACTCGACTATCAAGTAATTGGTGCTTGGTATGCAAAAGGTTGACCACCCCTGATTTAGTAAGTTGTTAATATTTTAATAATCTCTATTCAATGCATAACTTCCTGGATTCTTTCGCAGGTGTTTAATTTTTAATTAATGAAGGATAATTTTTCTGTTCGTCTGTAGTGGTTCCCATGGCGGTGGCGCTGCGGTGCTTCCAGTGCGGCGAGTATACAGACGGCGTGGGTTCTATAACGCCCTGCATCAACTACACGGCCCAACAGCACCTGAAGGAGTGTCCCACGTCAGCCCAACACTGCGTCGTAAGTACCAAACTCCCCCATTCATTAAAAACATTCTACTTCCTGAGAATATTTAAAGTTTGCCACCAAATATACAAGTAGATTCTTCTATTATTTCTTCTGAAACTTATCCGAGAAGAATCGGGCAAAGAAAATTACTGTTTGAGGTACGAGATATAAGTTATATGATAAGAAAGTAAAATAAGATGGGAGAAAATAGAGTTGTTAAAGATTTACGATTCGAAAGTTATAGAAGATAAGCGAAGTAATTGAGAGAATTTTAGAGAAAATTTCAACAAACGGTAGCCAGTGGAGATGTGAAAACTCTGGAAAGTATAAGAATGTGAAACGAAGTAGTTGGGAGCAGAGTACATGAATCAGACAAGTATAACTGACAGGGGCATTTTAGGACGAAGAGATTCTAGAAAGGCTGCTTAATGTGTGTGGTGTTCGTCCACTAATCGAGTAACCAACCGAACTCTAATAACTAACATGCTAAACGGAACAGGGAAATTGAAGGAAGGCCAACCCACAACAATGAATCATGTCGATTAAAAGTGAGTTAATAACCTTACGTATCCTCATAGAGCTCATTAAACTCACAGAGAAAGGTCGGAATAATAACTACTATAATACTTGGATTTAATCAAACTAAATAGGGCACAATATGTTACATTTCTAAAGAAAAAATATCATTTCTAATTATTTAGTATTATAAAATAATACAATAATTATATGGTCAAAGAAGTATTACTGAAACTCAAATTTCGTGATTTCAATAATACTTGTGTTTGTTTCTTTAACCGTATTATTTTTGTATTATTACAAATTATCAACAGTCATGTTAATTTATTGTAACTTTATAAAATGTCAAAAGTGGTTCCTCAAACTTTTGATGTTCCGCAATAATCATTAATTTTACGAAAAGCATTCCACTGGTTGATTTCTTCCTATATTTTGTTTTATAATTTTAATCCATCAACTGAATAAAATTTTATTCCTGTCACCCAGTTAAACTTTTTCCTTTCTATTTTCTAATAATTTCTGTAACATTTTCATTTCGAAGACCAATATCTACAAGCAAATATTTAATTATTCTTTTCTTCTCATTTTATACTTAAGCTATTTGTAATTCAGTATTGGTCACCTTGTATTCCCTAAAGAGCAATACAATATAGAGTGGCAATAGCAAGGTTCAAAAAGTGACCGGTTTTGCCTACTGCCTGAGTTCAACTCTCTTGGCGCTCCGTAAGCGGCAATGTAAATTCAACTCTATTTTAATCCCATAAAATTTATCTTAAAGCGATAAAAAAGAGGATTATTTATTTACAAAATAACGAAGTATTTTCAAATATGTAATGTAGAAATATAAATTTATACGGAAGATTAATAAAAGTGACCATGTTTCAAAATCAATATTTCCAGTCTTTCAATGTATTTCTGAAAGAGAATTTAATATTCATCTATTTTATTCCCAAATATTGGAGAAGATATACACTGTTTTCCTTGGATAAGGTATTCCTATATCAGCTATTTTCAAAGTATGCGTATGCTGGGTGGCTGTGCTACAGGAGCACCATGAATATATTACACATTAGACACATTCAACCCAGAAAGAGATTTCACAGGATAATTAAAAAGCCCTTGTCGTATATTCGCAATCTTTTGTGATACAAAATCATAGTTTCTGTATACTAATATTACACCCCGTTTTTCGAAAAGGATAATAAACAGATAAATAGGCCTGTAACCTCAGAAAATATCCCTCTCTTCTTCAAAAACTTTAAAAAACAGGATGGTGAAGGAAGCGACTTCAGAAAGCAGCCCCTCTCGTCTCTCAAGGGAGATTTATTAACCTTAATACTGTAGTGGGTAGGGCTGATACACTTAATGCTAAATTCCCTTTAATAGTATAGGAAGGGAATTTGAAATGAACGGTGCAGAAGGGAGAGCAGACAGAAAAAGCAAAAGCCCCTGGGCGATAGTTTAATAATCCTATCCGGTATTAACCTGAAACAGGTACCTAGAATGTTGGAAAAATAAACGGTAGGAAAATGAAAGTTGTCTGACACTACAGTTTTTGTTGAATATGACCCATTATGAGGAGCCAATGATATTGTAATTTTATTTTTTAACTGTTTCAAATGAGTCCAAATTAATAAATCCGATACCAGGTTATCGTAGCATAAACTTATAATAACAATTCCCCTTATCAACACAATTATTATTGGCTGAATGTACATCATGGCATCAATGTTCTTATTTACACTGGTTGCTTGACCGTTTAATGTTATGTTGATTTGATAATTAAATAAAAAACCTTTTAACCGTCACTACTTTTTGCTAAGAATTATTTTATTACTGCCATATTCATCCTATTATATTTTAAATTTTGACTTAACAAGACAACATAATCCGTACTATGTACTTCGTAAAAGTTTAAAAAAGCTTGTGTTCTAACCACGTCGTCTGGTCAAACTGCCAACGTAATAAAATAATTCTTTATGTTTTCGTTTGTTTTATCATATTTTTGTATAGGATAAAATGAGTGCATAGCATATTGAACTTTATCTTCATTTAAGTAAGTATAAGCGGAAATAAACGGCTTAAACTGTGTTACAAAGTATGTAAATGAAACTTTTTAAGAAAAATGTATAAATTTTATCAGAAAAATGCATGTAATTCATGAAAAGTTTATTAAATGAAAAATGCTATTTAATTGCAATATGTTGGACAAATCGGAAGAAAGAATGGTTTTTCATGTCCTATTCCTTGTGCACGCCCACGCCCCATTTCAAAGTTTTCCCAATTTCACGGTATAACGAGGTTTTTTATGGTTTTAATTTCGTTGACCATTGACCATACTTGTATTAGTTTACTGAGATGCAGGAGAATATGACCACTCATTCCGTCTGAAACGTATTTAAATCATCACGAGCTTAGAAGAGCTGATCGTCGACCACATTATTTTGCACTAAACCGAAAAGTTCCTGCCGCGTCTGTAAGTCGACTTTGCCATTCAATCTACTCGGGGAAGCAATTTCTGTGAGTTAGATGAGGAACTAAACTCATAAACGCGACTTAATGACGAGAGCGTTAACTCTTTAAGCTGAAATGGGAAACAACAAGAGCAAGTACGGATATATCTAGGTAGATAACCAGTTTAGTGTTAAGAAAATTCTCGATTTACATTTTAAGGACATAATATGTACGCTCAAATATTATGACGAGTATATTAAGGTATAAATATTGTAATTTTAACTTTCATATCCTGGTAAGACTGCCTTCAGGAAATAAGTATAAAATGAAAATTGTAAAGATGCTATGGAAAGACGTACAGTCACGCCTTATAATATCGACCAATGTTCATTATCCTTTTAATATTAAAGTAATAGTTCACTTGAACACATGTTTATTTATTTTTAATCATAGGATACTGTGAAAATAAGTAATACAGCCGTTAAAAATTTAATTTTATTCTCAAAGAAAATTATTTTCCTGTCTTAACAAAAATATTTAAACTAACCGTTTTATATAAATGCATAAAGTGAAAGTCGTTTGCGGGCTCAAAATGCTGTGGTCGTAAAAGGGGGCTCCTGTTGCCAGTATCTGTAAGTAAATCCTGCTGCTAAGGTACCACCCAGGAACCTCAGTATCCACGTCTCCAAAGTCGACACTTTCCAAGAAAAGGGTCACACTGCCTGTCGGACTACTTGGAACTTATTCGCGTGGTCCGCAATCGCGAGACTCGTTCAATGTCTTATCTCACCCACTGAACAACTATCTATCACTGAACAGCGCTCCACCACTGAACCAATTTTTTTCCATCTACATAAGTCTCTAAATACATCACTGTCCAACGTCTCACTACACCCTGCTACTACATGACTGAACTTCTCTCCTTTTGTGGATCATCTTCACACCTCGTTGAGTCAATGATCCGCCCTCCAGATTCTGAACTCTATATGATACTGACCAATGATAATTGAGTCTGTACTCTCAACAAATCTCAATATTCTCTTAGCAACTACCAATTACGGGGCGTCATAGCCTATTCCACGACTGTAGGAACTCACGTTCTTCTTTCAGAAATTTAGTGTACTTGCTCAAATATTAGGTACAGAGATTTCTTTTTCAGATATTACCATGATTGTAAACCTGCAGTCATGGCTGACGGGTGTAGAGCTGGAGTTTAAAACTGTGGACACGTGTTCGAGTCCCACTCAACGCAACCATTTTTTATTTGTTTACTTTTTTTACCTTTCGTTTGTGGTATTTTCTGTTTCGAGAATTTTCTGCTTCTGGAATATTCCAAGAATGTATTAAATGTACTGGACCTCCAAGCGGAGGCAGTCTTTTACAGTGCGAGCCTGTGTAAATCATTTCGTGTTAAATAAGCGTCTATAGCCTCTAGCAGCGTGTTTCACTGTATCTCACGATCCTTCCTTAACGTGACAATATTTGTAACTCCTGAGCGCTTTCTTGACTATCGATAATCGTCTTAATGGAGACCTGCTGTTTGTTTCAGGACCCCTACCTGTGATCGTAAAATGACAAATTCAATCCCGACGTGAGAATTTTACTTTCACAGAATTGTTACAACTAAATAAAATAAATACCCCAACTCGGGAGTTTATGTACACTACTGGCAAATATTATACGATTTTGCACCGATCTGCCTCTTCTTGCATGATGATTTCCTTACATCTCACCTATCAAATGACAGAAATATTGAACCGGCTAAGTTAACAGAAGCTATCAGTTTCAAGGTTGTCTGTGCCATTCCTCGGCCATTGTACGAATCTGTTTCTTCGTTACCGAGTAACAACGTTTTCATGAATATTTTCGTGATCATCAAAATGAAGAGATTTCACTCATACATCCAACACTGATAAATCTAAAAACATAAAATCAAATGTTAGTAAGCGTATGTCCTGTTTATTGACTTATAGAAGTAAAAATTAAGGTTAAAAAAAGTTGTTCAAATTAAGATAAATCAGGGGCAGCAATAGCCAATATTCAGTTTTTCAGAACTGTGAACGGCATACGCGTACTGCTCGGGCCACTAATCAATAGTTTAAAAGAAAGCGTACGAACTAGAAAAGTTTTTAAACATACACACTTTCAAAATCACTATCGTAATCCGACGTGGTTGTACGATTCTCAACTACTAATGTTTCCCCAAAAATTCAAGTGCAGACAGTTTAGTTAATTTTGTGGATCATTCCTATGTCTTTAAGAAGTTTCAGCAGCTGTGAATGGACCACGCTTCGCGGGTCTGAGCTCCGGGAATATGAAGTCAATCCTCTGATAATCTTCTCCTCCGTCATCGACTATATGCAGTTCTGGGAAACGTGGCTTTCCATGTAGAGCCAGAAAGCTCAGAATGAAGTTATTTTCATCAGATTATTTAAAATGAGAAATAACCTTAAAAACTGAGGATATTTTTTTCACATTCTGATCTGGATCTTTTTAGGAATAAAATTATAATATGTGAATTATGTGGTCTACCGAATTAATTCTGTTTTTGCGGATTTTAATCTGTGACGTTGCATAAAGCGCGTCAAACTCTTGCCATGCACAAGAGAAAATAATTAAAACTGAGCATTATGAATGAATACTTAATTAACTTACATACTTTTATTTTATTTATTTTTCACTTGAACGTGACAGAAACTAAGTACTAAAACTTTAAGAATATTTGACTCACCCAAAGGATTTAACTTCAATTCACTCCTTCTTAGATTGAAGTTTAACCTCACTAGCAAGCAAAGGGGAACGAATATTACTACATATTTAATTATTGTAGTTACTTGTAACTTTAAAGTGATTTAAGTGCTACATTATTTATATATATCTTCAGAATGTCTGTACGAGTTGATATAAAGTCTTTCGGATTACCCTCTCTGGAGAAACGGGGGTTCTCATAAACTGAGGCACGTTCGGTGTGTTCTGAGCGGTGTATATTCCGGGGTCGCAGACCTTGGGTATGCGTCAAGTACTGTTGGCTGATCCTATTGCAACAGTCTGTCATCTTAATTCTAAAGGGACCCGTTAATGAGCATAAAAATTTTTACATTTCCGGCAATATTTATGACAACTACGGCTGAGAAATATTTTCGGCAACGTGTTTCCCGAAGCTATGGCCGGACACATTTTTATCCCGGCAATATTGTAGCCACAGTGTAGTCCGGTGTTGCCCTCGTACACGTACAGTAATTATTGCCGAAAATGAAGTACTGTATTTATTATCGGCGTTGTTATAAAAAAATTAAAAGTAATGAAGAAAAGAACTTGGATTCGACCTTATTTAAACAAACGGGAAACAATTCACAATTTAAGCAACGATATTATTATTGACTATTATTTATTTCAAACCTTCGCCTTTTATGTCGTAGGGCGACCTTGAATATTTGTTCGAAAAATGGAGCCTGTGATTTTAAAAATGACACGGTGACGAGGAATGCAATACTGATTTATTGGCAATTACTCTTCAATTCTTTTGACAAGAGACTCCTATTTATTCCGTGTCCGACTGTTCGATTTCGCACATCGTTCGAGAAATACGTGTAGCTTTATAATGAAACCATTAAATGAATTTAATAGGGTAGGCCTATTTTTATTTTTTGAATATTTATTTTAAAAATTATATATTACACTGATCTACTTTTTTAAAAGTTACTTTTCAATAAATTACCTATATTTCTTTCTTAATTTGCGACATTTGTTGAATAGTGTTTGCCAAACATCGTTTTTCACTTGGCGATCTCTATAACCCATCGCCTCCGCGTCCCACAATGACCAATTTTCGTGAACTTCATCGACAAATACAATAGTTTTTACGTTTGACCAATCCATAATTGTAATACTGAATACTTTCACGAAGCACACAAAAAAACGAAGCCAGCCACGTCCAATATCATTTTCAATGCAGTTGATTGCCTACAGAAATCTCGAGAAGAGGGCTGGGTATGACCGGGCAATATTCACATTTTCGATACCGTACCGAACTCAGCGCCAACACGCGGAACAGTAGTTAAAATGCTGGCAACATTGCCCGGCTATACTGATATATTGCTGGGCCATATGTACGAATTTCCGAAAATATTGCTACATTTAGATTAATAATGTTCGGCCATTATTGCCAGCTACATATTGCCGTAAATGTTGCTTGTGTGCAGGTTGAAGGATAAAGGAACGTTGCGACCCAACAACAGTGGGTAAGCGGCGACAGTAATTATGACTCTTGAGTCTGGTTACTTTTATCGCTTAATAGCTATTCTCTTAGGGGCTACAGGTAACGCCCGACTGAACCAATGGAGTGCGTCCTCAGGGCTAGATTGGGTGTTAGGGAGGAACCAAACTATGTCATAGTCTCTGCTCCTTCAAGGCCAGGGGAATGTCTACTCGTGGCGTCCACGTTAATCCACCTTAGGGTGGTGACAAAATTTTTCTGGTACGATGAAGGGCGGTCGTGTGGTTCTGCATGGGGTCAATCTTGGAAGTAGGTTTCCCGTCCTGCCGGTGGTAGCAACTGAGATTGACTCAAGGCTGTCATCGAGTCATTCGTGACTAAGGTGTCGGAAGTGTGCGGACTTGTGCATCATCAGGGGCTCCAGCATTGGGCTTGGAGCCTCCAGTGGCGTGCTGGCTCTCGCACTTTTAGTTATCAGATGAATAAACCGCCTGCCCATACGAATCTGCCCATGCTGTTAGATGTAGACATAGCTTGAAAGCTCACTCTGATTTTCTGGATATGGCAGGCAAGTTTCAAGGGCCATTTAAATGGCAAGTGCAACTCCTCCCTGCGGGCGACCCGAAGGAGCTATGCGCGCGGCCGACCAATGCCGTCCTTCTGGAAAATTGATATCTCAGGGTCCATAGGACCTCAGGTCCATCCTCCGGAGACCCCTAAATCCTACCTGGTGGTGGCATGTCCACGTCTAAGGCCAACGCACACTGGAGTTGGACTTGAGGTAGCATGGTTTCGCGGGAACAATTTCTCATCTTCTCTTCCCAAAGGGTACAGGAACCTTTCCGTAGAGGATTATGTTAATAGGTGTCCCCGTCGTTCCCTCAGTTCTTGAGGGGCTTCGAGAAAAAAATGTACGTGGGATCCAATGAAATGAATGACCCCACAGCAACCTCCTTTCCCATCAGTCGAATTGGCGTTGGACAAATACCCAAGTTCCCGACCTACCTGATGAAGATTTTCTAGTGCTTTTTCTCCATTTTTTTAAGGTAGGATCGTTAAAATATAACCCAGCGGTCCTAGTTAACCCCTGTATGCCTTCCTCTACCTGCCGCAATCCCCCTTTCAAATTCCCGTTAAAGAGGAGTTTCCGTTTCTTTGGAGCACCCTAAAAAATATTTTTTCAGATTCATATTTTTGTATGGTTACAAAAAAAGCATGTTAATACTCATACAAATAAAAATTGGTAATTCAAACCGTCTTTTATCTGTTTGAACAGATATTATATATTAATAGCAGTTAATCTTTTGTTTTCATCCGTTTGAAATTGATAAAAATTTACCTTGCTCCACAAAAACTATTTGATAGGCATCTATAAATTGTCCATAGTAGTATCGATTGATTGACTTTCGTCTGATACTTTGATGCAATAATTACTTCTCAGTGATTTTGCCAAAAATATATCAAAAGATATGGACATAATGTTACGAAAACCCCAATTGGTCCACCGTTTTGAACTGTAAACAACTATTTTAGTATTGATGGAGTAAGTAGTAGTATAAGATTTCACAACTCTTACTGAAATCCTCCTCCTTCGTTGAGCCCACTCGAGTAAGTCTGTCACAACTTTCTTGCGTTTGAGCGATAAGTCTTTGTGTAAACGATTACTGTACCACTCATAACTCCAAATCGGGAAGTGGAATACTGCCAAACATTAACCAGCGTTAAATCAAAATTGCTTTCTCTGCTTAAACAAGCAGTGGGCATCCAATACATTTCCCTCCGTGCTTCATTCAATCATATTTTTATTCGATTACAGATTTCAATCCCGTATTAGGCTCTTATTGTAAACGGTTTACTTTATATCACAAAAGGGATTGTTTCATTTTTGTTAACTCCTTCCCCATCGTTGAAGGAACCGGGTGAAAGTTAAAGGGGCGAGCCATTTTATTACCACCTGTTTAAAGGCGGTTCACGCTATATACTGCGATGGCAGTCAGCACTATTTATAATTGAAAGGCGAGAAAAGAAAGGAGTAAGACGAGGATGCAGTCTTTAGCCCAGTCTCTTTCTCATATATATATATATATATATATATATATATATATGCAACATGTGATGACTGTAAGGAGAAGAAATAAAAAACGTACGTTTGATGCTGATATTGTGGTATTAGGGGAGTCAGAAGAAGACTTGTCATGAACGGGATCGTGGAATAAGAGTTCAATGTGAGGATTAATAGAGGATAAATCAACGTGATAGAGTGCAGTATAGGAAATAGTGGAATAAAAATGATGTTAGACTGGGAACGAATATTTTGAATATTTGGGCAGCGTATTAACTAGGAAGGGTAGAAGTATGTAGACAAAGAGTAGGATAGAACAGGCAAGAAAGGAATTTGCACAAAAGAGGAATTTACGTACCTCTAATATAAGTATGAATATTAGCAAATCATTACTAAAAATATTCGTATGGAGTGTGGCGTTATATGGGTGCGAAACGTAGACTATAGGAATTGCGGAAAGGAAAAGAATATAAGCTTTCGAAATTTGGTGCTATAGAAGAACGCTGAAAATCAGATGGGTAAGTAGGGTACCTACCTAGGAAGTTCTAAGCAGAATAGTGGAAGAGAAACAATTTGGATGACTTTAACCAAGAGAAGGGATAGATTAATAGGCCAAGTTTTGAGACACGAGGGTCTAGTAAAATTATATATCATTCGCAGTTTGTTGTTGTGGTACTCAGTCCTAAGTCTGCAACCCTCCTTGCTAACTTATTCTACGCAAGCCTTTTAATTTTTTCTTTATAACTACCACATCCCACAAACTCCCTAATCTGCTTAGCGCATTCCATCCTTAACCTCCCTCTTATGTTCTTTCAACACCTTGATGTCTCAAAACGTGGTCTATCAATTTATCCCTTCTCTTGGTCAAAGTCCTCCATATTGATCTCTCTTCTCTTACTCTGTTTAGAGCTTTCTGGTTAGTTACTCTCTCCACCCACGAAGTCTCCTCAAATTCTAAATTTTTGGGAAGTCATATATATATGGTAAATAAATATTGTTTCTAATTTGTCGTAAATTTATTTGATTTTTTATTGTGAAAAATAGTCGTTAATTGATTTACTATTAATAATTGTGTTGTTCCTATTTCTTATAATTCTCTATCTCTGTAGTATTTGTTTCCTTATATTAACGACTATTGGCCACAAATATCATTTCGCTTACAACAAATATTGAATAAAATCTTGGTAAGATCGTTTCATCATTAACCGCTTGATATAGTGACGAAAGACAATTCATTGTGGAACAAAATATCAATATGTCTCTCAACTGAACTTAATTACTTTTTTTGAGCCCGTTATTAATTCGTATCGCCTGAATAGATAAGAGTGAATGTAGACGTCACATATCGATCGAATGGGTCCTTTGTTCATATTTTCGCAATAAGCCTTGAAGATTTTAAGCGGAAGTGGCTAAACGGTGACAACTGTGAAATGTTATCCTTTGTATTCGTGGCCTTAAGGAAGAGAGGTGATATTAAAATTGCGAGTCTGATTAACATGTAATGAAAACGCTTAGCCGGCGGCTGCTGGATTGTTCTTGGCTGCATTGCGACTGGGGACGTTTTAATTAAACTATATCAATTCAGGGCCATTTAAAGCGGTCTTCCTACAAGAAGCCAATTCTATATAAGCTTAACGCTGCTGCTGCTGTTGCAAAATTCTCTGATAAACCATTTAAATCTCCTGAGAATATGCACTGCAGGTATAGTTCGTTAGATAATTAACTGACAAAATGAAAACCGACGTCTATAGCATAACTTTTCCATTTATAGGAAATCTTGTTTGATTTGAAATCAAATGAACTGCAATTTGTTTAATTATTACCAACCTTAATTATCATTTCTGAATTAAATCTTGAGAGACTGACAAGTATAACGAAAAATTGAAACTTTATAAAGTATTTATTTTTAGTACTTTCTCTTATTCTCCTCTATAAAATAACGACAGAATCCTTCAATATAATGGAGTTTTCAATTTTTAACTCATCCGTATTTTTTACAAAAAAATTTATTTCTTGCTCCGGTTTTCGTACTGACGTATTTCAATGCATGCTATTTCTTAAGCCGCAATACACAGAGGTCAAAAACTAACTTATATGCATAACAGCTAATAGTTATCTGACTTATTTCACTGACTTTTATGAAGTATATGAATAGAATCTAAAGAACATTAACAATGACTTGCGTAGCACTCAAATTTTTTTATACGTAGTTATTAAAATTTCATCTTAATTGTAACTGTAGCATAAAAACGTGAAAACCATTAGAGATTTTAACTGTACTTTTTTATGAAGAAATTTTCACACCTTTTCTGAAATCACCACGAAAATAAGTCAAAATTGATTTAAGCAGAGTAAATAATAGAGTAAATCCACGAACAAGTTATACTATTTAAGAACGCTTAACATTATATTACATCTTTCGTGCTCAGGCCTACATTTTATTTAAAGCTTAGTTTAAATCGCAAATGTTACAACATATTGGGCCGAGTGTTATGAAGTATTCGTATTGTTTTTCAATTTACATAAATGGTCTCTTACAAATTCTTGTTAATTACTTGCAATATAATATGTCTGATTACAATATAACGGCGTGACCGCTTGCACGGCTAACACAAATGATAACTTGAATCGAGAATAAGTATAACTGCGTCATTGTATTAATGTATTAATTTCTTGACAACACATTTAATTACAGATAGCTTTTTGGCATAAATTTGTAGGAAAGTAATTTAATTCTCTAATGCTATTTTCTTACTAATTGAAGGTTATTCCTGGTTTGAAGCTGAATATATGCAAAAATTTATTGAAGGTTCAAACTCAGATTTTTAATTAAATAAAATCTTTAATCTGAAGCATCAATATTTGCTTATATATATCTGTGTGTCTTTGCGGATCGCTATATAATATTAGCTACCACTTATTTTAATTTCATGGCAAAGAAGCAATTTTTAAAATATATTCCGTAAAGTTTTTTCCTTTTCACTTAACTCTCATAACTCTGTATTCAAAAAATTATCACTATTTTACATTACGTTTTAATTTAAATATTCAACTCTGGATATTTTATAATTTACATTTATAGGCATGTTAGGTTCCAGATCATTTATGCAATTTTAAATTCAATCTTATTGTATTTTTACGTTAATATATCTTCCAAATTAATAATTAAAATGCATTATTTGTGACCTGTGCGTACATAATCACGCGTCCGCATATACTAATACGATTTCGTAGCTACATTTTTCTGGATTGATGAATTTCCCTTTCGGTGATTGATATACATTTCGGTTTGTTGTTTTCATTGAATTGGCATACAAAATCATGTTGCAAATTTGAGTGTAATGTTTGCGCTTTGTATTCGTTTAGCGTAATAAGTAGGCTTATTACTACAGTGGAATATGCAACATTACGGCCAAAAAAGGCAAAATCAGTAAATTATAGTGATTAATATTATTCGAGCGACTTGAGGACAGTATATCAAACAAATATCATGCCATTTTAATATCTTGACAAATAAATTACGATCTGACGGCAACCCTTATTTATTCATTATAAATATAAGTTACGTAAACAATAAAATCTCTTTTAATTAAATAGTAAAAAATACAAAGTAATGAGGCATGCTGAACACAGAATGGCTTTTATATATAACTGTTATATCCAATGTTCCTGCACATTTGCGATATTTTGAACCATATGTTTCCCGAAAAATTATTTACTGTTATACCCATGTAACAAAACACAACGGAAAAATATCGGTAACGTATTCCTCATGTTTATCCAAGGAAAAAGTTTTTTTACAACGCGGAAATCCGTAAATACAGAGTTATCAGAACTTTTGTAAGAGTTGGTGCTTGACTACATGGCTTTTATTTGCAATACAATACGAATTTATAAAATAAAATAGACCTTGTTGGATTGTGTTAAAGTAGGCGATATCAACTATTAAATTATTGACAATGTTGAAATTTTATATCAAAATAATATTAGTAGAAACTTAAATTCCTGGAGGGGATTTTCATATGAATTAAAAGAGAAAATATGGTTTAACATAGAAATTATGGTATTGTATGGATAAGTTTTATAGCGATATATTTAAGACTTTTAATAGATAATTTATTTGATTATATTCAGCGGAAGGATTATAAAACGCAATCAAATAGAACTAGCAAATGTATTGTAAATTTATGTAATCCATTCATGATGGAATCTATAAGACGTGGTACATCAAAACCTAGGTTTTTAATTGATTGGACTGCGGAACAAGTCAGTATAACACGGATGTATGACAGTTACTGAGAATGAGTACGAATATAATTTAGTTATGGAAATTATTAAGATAAATGTAATTACTAGATCAAGTATATGTGTATTATATATTGGTAATTGAATGTAATTTGTTCATTTTTAGGCATTCAATCAATACGATGTGACTAAAGAT
The DNA here is from genome assembly GCA_034510155.1 of Eucriotettix oculatus. Classification (NCBI taxonomy): domain Eukaryota; kingdom Metazoa; phylum Arthropoda; class Insecta; order Orthoptera; family Tetrigidae; genus Eucriotettix; species Eucriotettix oculatus. Next base: position 131,775,857 of record CM067376.1, on the reverse strand, counting down.
CGAAAGCTCTGAGTTTTTTTTACTGCAAAAATAAAATAATAACGACTGCATAAAGGCTGTATTGTCTTTTATGAATGGATTTCTTCCTTTAAAATAGTCGTGTTGTCAAAAGCAAAAAAGTGATCAAAGTTCATACAATGCTTAGTAATATAGTTGTGTTTACAGATTTATAGCTTAAAATAATTTTTGTATTCTCAGCCCTTTGACCGACAAGTTATTTTATATAATTACATCATTGGTAATAGAAAACATATTGGAACGATCTTTTGACATCCAGTAAAAAAGGTGAGACTTAATAATTCCAGAAAAAATGTATCATTTTAAATAAATATATTAAATTAAATGTCAAAGTATTACTATATGTTAATACAATAGCTTAATTGTATGTACAAATAATGTGCATGTAAGTAGATAAATTTCGTGACCGAAGAGTGTAAAATATTTATGTATCATGAAATAAATGAGTGTCAGTTATTGAATGTTGGTAACATTGCACTAAGTAGAGACGCAGTAGTGGCACTTACCCTGCTGACTGTGCGAATGAATTTCAACGGGAGATTGTGGATTCCATCTAGAATTCATGTTGACCGCTGGGGAATAAAGCATTTTGTAGTTGTTTGTGTCCCCGTGTTTACATGGCATGTGGGGTTCCTGCTTTCGGGGAAACACGACCGTCGTTACTTGTGATGGACCGGACCAGGGTGTTGAAGTGGGGAGGTGCCTGTTAATTAACTGCTGCTCCCGAGTTTGCTCTGCGGATTTGCATCCTACAGCGGGTGAGCCGTTTTCTCACAGCATCTGGTCGCAGTTATCCCTCTAGGCTCCAGCTTCGTCATACTTGGATATTCACGTAATTATACACACAAAATTACAGATTTATACATGTTTACATAAAAATAACTTCATAAACTTCAGTTTGGACGATTTAAGTAAGTACATACAGACTATCGTGCTCCAAGTGGTGTATAAAGAATTCAGAAGAATGTATATCAAGATATTTAAAATAAAAGAATAGAAAGTAGATACAATAAAAATGGGGTATAAATAAGATCAAATATCTTTTTTAATTAACACTCATGCAGGTTAATAAAATATTAAATGACATTAAGGTAGCGTTACTATGATGAACTCAAAAAATAAAATGGTATAGTACCATAAATAAAACTGCAGAAAGAGTAACAGACAAATTAATTTAGTGCATAGGAAGAATAGAAGTAGCTTTCTGGAAAATAAGGCGAGGTATTTGTAATTATAATTGACAAATACAATCGTTTCAATAATTTCTATGATTATACCATGATCTCCGAAACTCTCCAGGAACTGTATTAATTGAATAAAATTACAAATGTGGTAATGCTTACACGATAATGCTATTATTCAGTATAAAGATTGCATCCCGTATTTTCTTATATAATATTAGAACCTGATTTCTGATGTTTATTATGATTCAAAAAGTAAGTTGCCCCCAGATGTCGTACCAAGCAAAGACCACGACGCAACAAGAGTGGCGATTTGTGAGACGAGACAACATGTTCCGAAATTCCTGCAGACGCAAATCTACCTCAGTACACTGTGGAAGTTAAATGGCGCGTTAACCGGAAACGTACTCGTAAGGTGAAGACCATCTGGGGGAAGAAATTTTCCAACAATGAGGCAGTTCAAACAGCGGTTCGCGAATGGCTCCATGAACAACAAGAGGATTTACGGTCTATTCAGGCTATACGTAACGTCCACGACAGGGAACGTCACGTTAGAATATTCTACAGTGCATTTTGAATGGTACCGTCCATACAGACCGGCAACCTCACGGGCCTGCGACGTTACGGAACATCGAGGTATCTCGAGTGGAATAGTTTGACGTGACAGTGAGTGTTCGGACAGGTCCGTTCCTGATCCATTCGAATAGTGTTAATGTAGAACCGGAACGTTGCCACGGTCTTTAGTAATATATTGTGGTACGCGATTGCCATGTACCATATTAGATTAATTAAATTGTATTTTTTATTTCTTATTTGTAATGTAAGCAGAACGAAGTCGGGAACATGAATGAACGCGATGGGATAATTAAATGACGAATTACAGTCATCTTCTCGGCCAGAAAACGGAAACATTAAGGTTCGGTACAATATGATTGGAGGAGGAAGCTTCAAGGCTAGGCTGCCGAAGACATGGTATTTACCAGCAATCCATCTGGTCAGCCGTGGGAAAAAGAAAATTTGACCTGACGCCTGGACCTGCTGAAAAGATGAAGTATTTATTCTGAGCCTCCGAAAGCCGGAACAATAGAGGCAAGTGACCTCATAACAACAATTTGTTATGCAGGGCCCAGGGTTATGAAGGACACTTGCCGAAATAAACAATATTCAGAATCCTACCCTCCATAAGGAGGAAGTAGAAAGTGCACGCCCACCAGAAGAGATTTTGGCGGGGCGAAGAGATTAAAACCAGGGTGGACTAAGAGAGAAGGCGGATGAAGCAGGAGGATATCCTGCTGGGAAATGAGGTTGACTTCCTTCTTCCTGGTTTTCCTCTTTCCCTCCCCCCTTGGTCCATGACCATGGTAGCTAATTTAAGACTCCTGCAGGCTGAGACGACCTTGGGCAGTTTGAGAGATGTATTTATGGGGGTCGAAGACCTTCGGCATACGGTAAGAGTTGTTCGCTGATCCTATTGGACCAGTCGGCCAACTGCCTCTCAATACTGATCAAGGCACGGAGGTGGGTTTGTTGCGTTCCCACAGCAATCCAGTCTCCCGTCATCAGAAGGGCGCAGGAGTAGTACCCACTAGCCCGACCTACCTGATGCAGGTTTTCTAGGGTTTTCCCTGCATCACCTTTAGGTGAAACACCGGGTAGGATCCTTACACTATAGCCTGGGGGCCCTAGTCAACCCTGGGCTACCTTGCTCTACCTTCCACATCCCCCCTTTTCAAGTCCCTTCCTATGCTATTAAAGGGGAGTTGCCTGCTTCAGGATCACCCTCATGTAGCCCCCCCGAAAAAAGAGAGAGAAGGCAGCAGTTTTTAGAAAAATTTGCCGACGCCTTTAGGAAACAACATTACCAAATTCAAATATTACGTCGGGCAAAATTTAAGTTCACTGGGCGTAATCTTATATAACCATCTGTCCATCTTTGAAGATAATTCAGCAGAGGTTACCAAACTTCAGGCACGAGTCGACGAGCAGCCCTGGAGTGAAGAAAGTGACGCTCAGCCTACCTCCGACGCTTGGGAGACTACAACCAGCAGTCACCAGCCGATTAACCAGCGAGCAAGGACGTCGGGGATCGTCACAACGCCGTGGTGATGGGCCACCTTATTGTTTCTCGCCTCTGGTCGCTTCTCTATAAAGTGTTCGCCCTCCTCCCATATTTGATTAGCTTTCCCTGAGAAAAAGAGTAACTCATGTTCCCGATGTAGTAAGCGAGGGTCCCATAAAATACATAGCTTAATAAATCATTTTTTTTGTTACATTTAAAAGTTATAATTTATTTTACCCCTTATTGATCAAATTCATAATCGTCAAATTTAAATTGATCTCCTCCACCTACCAATATAAAACCCCTATCACAATATAATCACTCCTTAACTTCATCCCCAATATCAATACTATGACCTGATCAAGAAAAAGTTATTGAGAGTAATGTCACTGAAGATTTTTCTGAAAAAGTTGGAGGAAACGAAGCACAAAATACTTCAAAGTGTCAACGTATTCCATCATCACCGTTTACATCACCAAAAAATTTTGCAGTTCCATTACGTTATGTGTGGAATAAACAGAAACCTGAAACTGTTTCGTCAGTGTTAATGAAATATTTAAATAAAAGCAGAGCTAAAACTGTAGCTTCCCAATCCAGTGTTCATCCCATTGACATTTTTTTCAAAGGATTAGCCGCTGAAGGAAATAATTTTCACCGGAAATTCAATATATGGCAAAACTAAATTTTTTGCCATAATATCTGACCTGGAGTTGTCGTATTTAGAAATGATACGTCCTGACACAAACCCGTCTTGTTTCATGAGACAGAATATAGAATTGGTGGGGAACTAATTCCAATGGTAACGAGCTGCAAACATCTGGGGATATATTTTAACAACAGACCTGGGTGGGTGGAATTCCTTTCATTCCATAATGAGGAACTTAAAAAAGGGAAGTTCAAAATGAAATGAGGTGGAATATTTATCCTTAGTTGGACCAATTTTGGAATACGGGGCGGCTCCCTATAGAAAAAATCAAATATAATCATTAGAGAAAGTTCAGAAAAGGGCTGCTTATTTTGTGCGAGTAGGGCCGGGTCATAGGAACGAAAAAGTAGAAGAACTAGGTTGTGAGATATTGTCACAAAGGAGGTTGAAAGCATGGCTGCATTTGCTATTCAAAGCTTATACGGAGTTAAAACGATGTATTGGAATTAACTCCAAACTGGAAAAGCCCAGTTATATAGCTAGATGGGATAATCAATTCAAAGTAAAATGTAGAAAGCAAAAAAGAAACAAATCTTGGCAAATAGGACCATCAATGACTGGAATAATTTACCTGTGATAGTGTTTGGGGGAAATCCTCTTCGGAAAATAAATTTAGGACAAATCGCGAGAAATGTGTAAAATGAAGCGGTTATTTTGAATAGTATAAATGTAGCTGAATGTTAAATGTTAAAGCCAAAGTGAAGTATTAAGTTAATATAATTCTTGTAGTGTTTCTCTTTCCTTTCTTTAAGAGTATAGACATTTTAAAGGACTGTGATTATTTTTTTAGATTAGATATATTTATGTATAAGTATTATATATCGGCCACCGGGCTTGCGCCCAATTGTAGACAAACCATAAATACAAATTCAATCAGATGAAAATCCAAAATGGCAATTCCGATGCGTCGCAAAATTGAACGTCGTGTAACACCTCACATGGCAGATTTGTAACAAATGCGAACTTCTTCTACTCCACAAGATCCATTGTATACTCCATAACTTCGTCATCAATATCAGAACTTTTTGAAAATTTAAACACAGAAATATGATTCATTTTAAGTTAGATAGTTTTCTTTTTTTATTAAATAAATATAGTTATAACAAATTTGGACGACCTCCTGTGGTCTAGTGACTAGCGTCGCTGCCTCACGATACAGAAGTCCCGGGTTCGAATCCTGGCATGGGATTGGATGTATGTGTCTTCATGGTTACAGATACTTAATTTAAGACTGCTGGAGAATCGATACTCTGACCACGTATCACTCCATATTCAGAATGTGTCATGTAAGATGACAATCAACAGTTGACCCGGTAATCCAAGGCCCTGATTGGGCTGCAGAGCCAAGGAGGAAGAAGCAGAAGAAAACAAATTTGATTGTATTTTGCTTATTTCACAAGATTATTTGTTCCTTAGGACTAATTGCTTCTCGAAATTTATTTTGAAATAAATAAATAAATCTGATCTTAAGGCATTATAAAATATTTATAAAAAGAAATTTCATTATCTTATACTTCCTTAATTCTCCAACAAGCTTTCTCTTGGTAAATATTTTTCGTATCCACATTTTTTTAGTTTTATTGCACCTTTCTTTTTCCTCGTCCATTATTAATGCAAACATTTTCAGACCATAGAAATTTTGATTTTTTGTTGTTGCATTTATTCTAAAAAATTAGTATTTCATTTCATAAGTTTTCATAAAACTATGATTATATGGCCTTTAAAGAAACACACAAGACGTTTCCTCCACCAATAGGAGGACCTTATCAAGAGAAAACAACTGGATAAGGCTCACCCAAAGCCCTCCTATTTAGGAACCAAAGATATCGACCTGAACCATACTGATTAAGTAAATATCCTAAGTTTTACTTAAGGAATAGCAATCGTGTTACATTGATTTATTCTTTAGTTGCTCATTTCAGAAACAAGTCTATGACTATAATTACTTTCATTAGCTCATTTAAACATATGTTTAGTGATAGCCGAGTTCTTGTCCGCGGGTAACTTATAATTCGTCCCATGTTCCTTGATTCTGGATTTTAATGCTCCTTTGGTTCGGCCTATGTACACAACATTGCATTCAATTTTTTAAATATCCTAATGGCGCTTTGGTTAATTTTTTTAGCATTTGTTGTTTTGACGGGCCATTGGGAGCTGGCCTTTAGCCCCAACCTTCCTTCTTTATGCAGGTTTGGGAGGTACTCAATCCACCCCATAGAGTCCACAAGCAAAGTTAGGATGGTAGTTAAATAGTGATAAAAAACTTTATTATGGTTCAGTATATAAAAAATAATCATGCCGACTGTTGTCACGTTAAAAACGGAAAAGAAAATAAATCTTGTAAAAAGTCTATATTTTGCCTCCAGATGACGGATGATATTTAGATGTATAGTCTTGAATGTTACCATGGGCCTGTATAGCAACGACCGAAATAGGTCCGACTGTTTACTTTTTTAGATTTTTTGTTTTGGCGAATGTGAAACGTAGAGTCTCGAACTTAGATAAGTTATTTTGTGTTCCCCTAATGCATGAAACGTAACGAAATGCTAAGATCGTTCAAAATAAATAATATAGTGTTCATATCGTTGACCATCCCACTTATTAGCTTAAGTAATAATGTAAATAAAAATCATGTAAAATTTTACTCCATTATTCAATTTAATTAAAAATGCTCTCTCTCTCACACACTTTCCATTCCAGTAGCACATTCATAGTTTATATTTAAGACAATGCAGCTTCTATTATGTCCTCAATTAGTATCTCTTTAAAACCTTACACAAATGTTGTCTGATTCATTAATGGAATTGTTCGTATCTATAAAAACTTCTACATTTATAAAATCGTCATTCCTTCAACATCGTACCGACAACAACGGTGTCCTAATTTCCGGAACTGTCGCTCGGAAATCTATGAATCCATTTGCGTGTTTACAGTTTTCAACTTTTGCGAGGGATTAATCGAGAAACCTGCGCCAGGTCGGCGACTGTCAACTGATCTTCACTCATTTTGTCTACGAAGCGCTTTCACGTAAACACCAATTTCACTAATTAACAAACTTTCATATTTGTTCTTATGAAAGCAAATAAAATAAATTCTGATTTTATTTTCCATTCTCCTCAATATCTTTGTACGTTTCTATCGGGAATATATACATATATAAGCTGATTCCCGGCGCTTTGCTACGGATCCTCTTAAAACACTAACGTGAACAAAAATCATTGATTTACTCTTTACAACATTATCATTTAATATATCATAATTAACTGTAAATACTGCGTCAACTGAGGCATTATTATATAAGGAATTGGAAGGCGATATTTATCTGCAAAACGTTAAAACTGGAAACAGCATTACGCCTTTTTCTGTTAGCTATTATAACAACGAATTTACACGTGTATGAATTACATTAATGCTTATAGTCATGTATTACTATTGTGCCTAGGTTGGGGAATCCTAATTCGTATTCACATTTATTAATAGATTATACTACATTTCCTCAGCCTAAATGATAATTTCGTAGTTATTGAAGTCCTGTGTCTGACACATTTTTTTAACAAACTTAACCTATCAAATGATTTTGCCGCTTGTGGAGCCAATGTTTTTTTTTCTTTTATACATATATAGAAAGAACCCTTCCGCTGACAGGTTAGAATAATATGGATAGAAATAAACCAATAGCCGTAACAGTTGTCGTAGCAAGTGCATACATGACCAGAAGGATGTTACGAAAGACTGTTAGCGTCCTGGCGATCGAAGTATTTTCTTACGCTTTATTGGAATATAACGCTAACACTTTGCGGAAGGTATCTGACGTTTGCCTGAGATGGGCGATCAGATCGAGAGCTGACTCAAAGAGTCAGAGAAAATAGCGATAGCTCCAAAAGCTACTAGCTCTCTGAATCATCGATATTCTGCTACAATCACGAAATTGCTAAAAGAAGGAATGACGAAATAAACTTAAGCTTCACTCTACTGAAACACTACAATGAAAGAGGAAAATGTAAGACTAAATCTTGAAAAAGAGTTTAACCAGTAATCATCAGCATTCTGTATGAAAATCAAAATAAGATGTGCATGGAGAACACAGGAAATAATGTAATATTCCAATTATAAATTATTATTTCTTCATTAAGCAGAGTTCTAGAATCCAAATACTACACATTAAAATCAAAAGGAGCTTTGTTGGCTTTGACTATTTTTATTGAAACTCTAAAATATAACAGAAACTTAAGAGACAGTTTGAAACAATACAGAATGAATAATAACAACGTAATATTTGTTGCAATAGAAATTAAAAAAATGAACCAAACGCTACGGAAGAAAAATTAAACATACCTAAATAGCAGTAAATAGACAGAAAAATTATTATATGAAAGTAATGTTGAAAATCAAAGATTAATATAAATATTACTAAACGTATTTATTCAAAATGCTCATTTAATGAAGACGATACAAATTTAATATTATATTGGATACATTTGTCAAAAGTTTAAAGACCGATTAAACAAAACTGGGCATAATATGTTGTAACGCAGTAGGACCCCTTCTCAATTTTAATTCACATTTTTTATATTTTAAACGATGGAAATTCAGTAAGAACATACAGGCAGGCAAAATGTGTAACCTAGAAAAGGTGCATGCCTGTACATCCAAGGGATTAGTATTGTCATTCGATTTAGGGACATTTAACCCAGAAAATATTCCGAGGACACCCTTCCCTTCGTCAGGGAAAAAATCCCGCGCTTGGTGAAAGGTGAAAAAAGTATGGCGGAGACATGTCACGTGGGGTGGCGTTTTCCTTTGGAGAAGGGAAAGAGAAGAATTTGACTGGAAGGTAAGAAGGCTTAAAAGCAGGCAGTGTTGAAAGGACGAGGAAGCAGGAAGTCTAGCAGCGTTACTCGGAAATTCAAGGGAACGGGAAACAGAAGAAGTATGAAAGAAAAAGAAATGAGCAATTAAATACCAGGGTATCTTGGTGTTGAAAAGAGGAGCAGTTATAGCCATATTCTGAAAGAAGGAGAGTCACTTGCATAACTTATCAAATAAAGTACTAGTTCATCAGAAGTCTATCGTATTAGTGAAATTATTAGTTAAGATATAAACATCATCAAGGAGGAAATATGTAAAAAAATATATGATGAATTTGAATAAGATATACGATTTTCTTTTGTTATTTTATTTGTATTCATTTTTCATGGTCAAAATTTAACGGCGTAAAGCATTCATTCATTTAGGCCCTAACCGTTGCGGGATAGTCCGCGACACCAAATTACTCATTAATTCATTTAAAAATGTAAGCCTGTTACTTATTTTACTTTATTTAAGATACACTGTATGGTTAAAAAATTATGTATCCAAATTTTTTATTGATTTTAATTTTTTTGTCTATAGTTACCTGAAGAAAGTAGCAAAGCTGTATGGAACGATGTGTTTATATTAATTAAATACTGATTAAAGTTATTTATTTACCAACTAATCTTTCTGTTGCAGAAATATGTGAGTGAAGCTATCACCGTAAGAGAGTGTGCTACTGAATGTACAGAGAAAGGTAAGTGTGTCATAACTCAATTTAAGTTATTTTCAAACATACAGTGTTTACCTGCAATCATGCAAACAGACAAACATTTAATAAAGGTGATATAATATCGGTTCATTCCATGTCAAGTGGCCCTTATTTGAGAATCGAGCCCTGTGCTAACATTTCCGATTTTGATGACCGTGAGGTCTTAGTTGGACATCTGCGAAGTTTTAACTCGGGCATTTTCGTAGAAGTCAGTGGTCGAAGACATCCTAAAAATGCCACTTTTGAGTTATAATATTGCGGCAGTTTTAGAGAATAAACTCTGAAAATTCATTTCTAAGGCAAATCTCATACGTAGATTACGAAAATAATAAAGAAAGCTACACAAGTATTAGACCATAGTTTCACTCATTGACCAGCTTTGAGGCACTAATGTCAAAACCTGTATTTTATTTCCGCTATAATTGTCTTAAACGTCTCCTTCAATTCTAGTTCATTGTAATCCCAACATTTACATTTACTGTTAGGTTGAGGCACCTCGTTAATTCGCTGCAGCAGAGTTCCGCACGTCACTGGATTTATTGCGAATGTTGATCGGACTTTTTAATCTATACCAGTTACGGATCTTCAGAAGGGAATTTACGTTGCTTTTGTATATGACAAGAAGTTTCGAATGAATAACGTAATGTTTTCATTAACTATATGCATCGGCGAGGTAACTTCGAAACAGAACAGCATATTCTTGCTGTTATCCCTGATCTATTATCTATTGACCATCATTACAGTTCACCACTCTGTGTGACTGGCGACGTCAACAACAAATTTGCTGTTCGGTCAAACAGCCGAAGAGGATTATTCGAGCGAATGTATATAGAAAAGAAAAAAGAATGGGCACTCTAATTTTATTATGTATTGCTCAAGAATTTTGCAAACTAAGAGCTAACAAATTTTTCATTTTTTCATTTTGCTATTTTTATTTTCTACATGAAATTGGAAGCACTTGCCTGCAGAGGGTCTGTAGAGACAACTGTATATTATGCTAATCGCTCTCCTAGCAATGCTGGGTGGGAACGCAGGAGGTCACACTCGCCTATTCTTGTCTCCCAGGCTTTCCTTTAAAAGCAGGAGACATCCTTTCAATAGGAGATAGGTGTGACAGGCTGAACCCGTTGTTCATGCAATCTTAATTCTGCTACTTGTTTTGTATCCAATGGAGTTTTCTTCTATGGCGGTGTGAAGTTCTGCATCTGGTTCCTACTGAAATTATTTGAAATTATATCTTCCTAGCTCAATCCCGGATATCTGGTCTGTCCCGTTCTTCTTGATATATCATATCCAGGGCATTCAAACACCACATGTTCAGGTGAGGCTAGATCTTCGCTATTGCTAGATCCATTTGGTCCATGGCCTGAAAGGAAGTGTATCAACCATTTTGTTGGTTGGAGGTTTTAACATCTGGATGAAGGAAATGGACTCTTCTGCCAGTATTTGATTCATCCCATCATTTTTACTAGACGTCAAGAATAATTTCAAAGATTTCTCTCTTGCACCTAGCTTTTCTACCTAATACATCCTTGATTTTTCTTTTATTATTCCTCTGTAGCCAGAATTGAGCACATCTCTTTCTCACCTCCAGGTCCAGAGGGGCTATACCTTGCAGAACTGTTGGTGCGACTGGCGATATAGTACTGTATGCCCCAGATATCCTGATTAGGGGTTGTCATTTTCAATTTGTGTGCCCACGAGCTCGCAGCTAGAATAGGCTCATGATATAGTTTGAAAATAGACGTAGGAAGTTTAAATGTGGCTATTGCTATGCCAGTGATTTTGTTCATTATTTTGGAATTTTTCATCTTAACTACTTGTATGGGTTGGCGAAAAATTATGCCCTCATCCAACCATACCCAGAGATACTTTAGGGTCTTGGATCTTCTAATTAAAACATTGTTCGCCTTTATCACCGGATTCCTCTTGAGTGTTCCTTAAAATACCAGATATCTCCTTTTGTGCCAGGAGATTTCAAGCATAAGTCGCCCTCAACAATTATTATAACATTGTCAGCATAAGCCATTACCTTCGTGATCTCACTTATTTGGGAATGCGAAATCTAAAGAGTTGGCATATTTGTCATTAGTACGCCCACTTATGGAATATGGTGCAGCATGCTGAGATCCGTACAGGATAGGTCAAATAGAATCCTTAGAAAGGGTGCAAAGAAGGGCCGCAAAATTCGTACAAATAGGACCTGGGCATGGGAACGAAAAGGTAAAGCGACTAGACGCTACATACAAGAAGAGAAAGAGCTAGGTTACACATTTTCTACAGAGTTTTTGCAGGTCAAAAACCTTGAAAGGGAATCCGAGATAGAATGAAAGAATCGACTCGGAACGGGAGGGGGCGATCACCTGTTTAAATTACAAGCAAGGCACCAAAAAAACAGACGTTGGAAAATACTCATTCCTAAATAGGACAATTAATGACTGGAACAATCTGCCTGCCTCTAACAGAAATAAAATTTCGACTCAATCTAAGTTTAGTGTAGTGTAGTGAAGTGATCAGTGCTGCGAAATCTCTAAAAATATACTACAGTGAAATTTATTTCCAGTTTTTTTGTTTTGTTTCTTTTTTTTTCAGGCAAAAACAAAACTATTTTTTTTAAAAAAACATTTCTAATAATATGATTATTTATATTTAATATAATTATACATTCAACTATAGATTTGAATATGGTCCTTACGACCAGTTTATTAATTATTGTTTAAGTTCTATGTATCTGCCACTGGGCATCTTCCCATTTGTAGATTTAATAAATACAATATAATTTGGGAAAGATTTATTATTGAATTCTCCATGCATAAGTTCGAAAATATGGGGCCACACACGGATTGGCCAATCGAGTTAATCGGGCAGCTCTAGGTAAATTGACTTCTATTTAAATTACGTTTTACTGGTTAGATTTGTATTTTGGGGCAGCTCAAGTGATTCTATCTATTAGTGTGGGCCACTACAGGTTATCAAAAGCACCGTCAATGTCAATTGAGGTGGCACGTACGTATTCGAGAGATCGGTTGTCTGTAGTACTTTGTTAATAGAATCCTCCGTTGATCTATCCTTCTTTGGAAAAAAAAACACTCAAGTATAATAAATTTGTATAAAATATACACTTACAGAAGTTTATCCTGCATGTAAAGAAACTCATACGCGGATGGCCTTGCCTTGCTCTCAGGATGGGATTTGCCAATCTTTGATTGGTAATAGCAAATCCACCATGTACCAACGCAAGGAACTCTGTGTGTAATACACTTTTTTTTACTCGTTGTGTTACGGCATTCATTGCAGGTCTTTAAATGTTACATCACTGAAAAAATAATCGCGCCTCTAGGAGGAAATACTTTTAACTTTTGGTGACTTCATGAAAATAATAGTAAAAAAGTGATTGCTTCAAAACAAGTTTACTTTCACTTTGTATATAAATCATGCATCATCATATTTCATTGCACAACGAAACACGATGAGAGAATATTTGTCGACAGAATTTTTTTTTATTATTGAGACAACAAAAACGAAACATAAGCTTTCTATTACGAACTATCATGCTTTTTCTGATGGTGTCAACTAGAAAGTGATATCTGATGTCCCTATAAACTATTTATCCATCATAAATTCTCACTCTTGGCATTTTTCATTTTGTCCCCAACGCGCCAAATTCACCAAAGTATATTGTCTGCAAAGCTGTAAAAACTATTACTTATGTAGACATGCAAAATATGAGGTAGTATCTACTTTATTTATCCCGAGAGGATTTCTTGAAAATCCGAAAAAAAAATAGGCCAAAATTTTTCTGCAATTTGGGGCGCCCATGGAGACCAGGAATAATGCTTGTTTAACTTTCCTTTATTTTCGCAATCTACGTATGAGTTTTACCATAGAGACTGATTATCCTATAACTGCTGCTATATAAAAGCTCAAATGTGGCTTCTTTTTTAAGACATCGACTCAGTTTAACGACCTGTCATGGCCAAATAAACTCAGTCTGGTCAGCTCGACAAAAAAATACGGGTCTTTTCATTGCTTTTCAATACCTAGTAAACTCCCCAAAGGTTACAGGAGTATACAGGGAGTGGACAAAATAATATGAACACCATGCAATATAGTACATCTTGCTGCACGTTCCCCACACTGCTTCCAAGTAAATAATGCGTCGATTGTACTGATTACGTGCCAAGTCTTGTAGGCTAATTTCAATGTATTGGCTCTGTGTTCTGCCGGTTAAAAGAAGTGATCGATGAAATTTGAGATCTATCAGATTTTGAGAGTGTCGGGAGTTTTGGAGCGTCTGTGACGAAAACAAGCTGAACTCTTTTTAACTTTTCACGGGAGACATATATATATATATAATCACAATCTTAATAACCACCACCATTCACTTCTATGTAGTTCCATTGCAAATATTTCAAATGGTGTTCCATGAACCAAAAGTTCTTTTTTGTGTGATTCTGCTTGAATGTTCTTAACTAAGTTATCTTTAGTTCTTTAAATACACACTTTTAATTTACTACTTGTGTATCATTTTTCTTAATATCAATTTTAAAACCACCCACCATGTTTTGGAATTTTTATCAAATGTTAAAAGATATGTGTTTTGCCTGTGTAACCATACTCTGAATTGTGACAGGATAATAAGAACCCACTAATGCTCTGGAACTGTCCCAAGAATTAGGCATGGCAGACATGGTTATTCCCCATTTCAAATATTTTATCAAATTCTCTACCACTCCATTGCTTGACAGGTGAAAACTTATAGTACTAAAAGTGGCTTTTGATCCTTAACAAGAATTTTTTTCCCATTAGATGCATTGAAATTTAAAAAGAAAGTAATCAAATCTCATTTCTGAATGGCAAAATAACTCATCTGTTCCTTATTCAGTATTTTAGACATGAATGTAATGGCTTTGCTCTAATTAAAAGTAATTAAATTTATCAAAATAAATAGACATGACAGAAAGACTCGATCCTATATGCATTTCCATATGCATGGTAGATTTCTTTTTAAACTTATCCATGATAGGTTTTACAGGCAAATATACTCCTTTATTTCTATTATTTTTAGTGAAGTACTGTTTAGTAACACTGAGCACTTTTACTCTTTATTTGGTCTGTCATAGAGAATAATATTTATCAGACTTTAATTTGGTCTTCCAGGGAAAAAAGAAATGTTAGAAGTGTTTTATTTACTAATGGAATAGACTTTCATTTTTCATTTCTAATGTTCGCTAAACAAATTTAGCTTCAAATTTGTATGTTTTTCTGTAAGGAATCTTGCTAACTGCAAATTACCCCAATTTTATTAGAAACCCAAATCACTGACTTTGCGTGTACTTTTCAAATTACTTCTCAAAAGGTGGTTTGCTGCAATTTTTCGGCAATGAAATTTGGGAAATATGGTTTCTTTCATAATCTTATCTTAATCTTATAAACAGAGAAATTACTTTATTAAATATTACTAAAGAGATTCTTAAAACCAAATTCTGTCACCTTTCCTATAACATCTCCATTCACAAGTGACTTAAAGGGATGAAATATTGAGTGGTGAAAGATATGTTAATTTATGTATATTTCTTATTCATGTGGTAGCTGAAATGATATTTAATAACTTAAAGTGCTATTCTAACATTCCATTTTTGTTTTTAACCTTTGACTTTAATATCCATAAAATATATTAAACATAAATAAGAAGCCACAGTCATTCTGTATATAATAATAATTTAGTCATTCATTTTAATCTATACTTAACTGATTATTTTATGTTTCAGTGGAACCCTTTGGTACTAAGGTTTTCTGTTGCTCAGAGGATTCATGCAACTCTGCAGAAAGTTACTCAGCACCAGCATGGAGCTCTGCTGTAGTGACCATTCTTCTTCTTATATGCTACCTTCAACAACTCTTTTAAAGAATTTAATTATTGAGGCAAAAAACAACCAAAGCCTCATAATACAGAAATCAAGGAACAGACTTACTTTATAGTGCAGCAATAAAAAGCTGTTGTATTGTCAGAGAAACCACAACTACTAAACAAGATAAAAGTAAAAAAATATATATCAGGTACATTGCAGCATTCCTAAATGTTTCATTCACCTCATTCAGGACAAAGAAAATGATAATAAAATCATTCAAGTCTTTGACAGAATAATGGTTTCTCTCTCAATATTGTAAAATTCAACTGATAGTCAAAATAAGCTGTCTATGAAATCATGAATGTTACTCTAAAGAGCTGCTTGACAGTCAAATGAAGGGTTTATATTACTTGTGTTTCAATTTAGTTTCAAAATCAAAATAATCCTTAATTTTTAAATTCATTACCTACTGAAATATCTGTTTTAAAAATTATATTGCACTTGTTTATATTTGTACTCTGGTTTTTCCCATTATTTTAACAGAAATTTTAATGCTAATATGTCTTTAAAATATATTATTAACTAAAGTCATGTGGTAATCCAATTAGTACTTGTTGCTATGCTTCTATTTCAATGGTATATATTTTTCAATAAGTTTCAGAATGTAAGGATGTGTTTATATTCTAATAACAGCGTATCTTCTTGAGACAGTGATGCGTATTTGTAAATATTTACAATAAAATGTAACATAAGCCATAGATATAATCTAGGTCACAGGTTTTGATTATAAACTCCCATTTTTACTAAATTATGTATTTAACATTTACACCAATTCACTAAAGAAAATTCATTATACGAGTAAATTTTCAGAAATGCTAACTAATTAACAACATAATAATTCAATGCTTATGTTTGTTACATTTTCCATTCATTTTTTAACAAACTAAATTTTGCTGTGCATTTTTCTCCTACACAGTTCTTGAGCTATTTTCCAGGAATGTTTTTATTTATATTGATGTCCCATGAGTGAAAATTTCATTCACCTTAAACAAAACTTGTTGGCAAATATCACTTAGAAAATCAGTGCTTCCAGTTAAACATTCAGGATTAAATAAATACTAAAAAGTTGCCATTCATAATATGATTTGAAAATAATGTAAGGTGTTATTATTTTCTGCATATTTGACAGTACAATGATGAATGCTGTTATGTGACGGCAGTGTAAGTGCTAAAATTTCACTAAAAATGGAAGCATAACAAGTACTGCTAGGTATATTGGAAAATATTTGTTTCGCTACATATCAGATTTTAGGATATAATAAATTTATTTTTAGTGAATGTCATACACAGTTGATTTTTGTCTGTGCATATAATAATAAAGATAATAATAATTATAACAATATAAAAATTAAAGTAGGCACAGTAAATTGTTCACTTTGAGTTTCAAAACTATTTTTTTATTTTATAATAAGTAGAAGTTTTATATATAGTTCATGACGTGCTTGTAGTAAAAAATTCTTAAACTTCAAAGTTTCTACTATTGTTATAAAGTCTAACCTAATAATAAACGAGTATGAATTGTTATTTTACCTACTGAAATTATTTATTTTATCTTCACATGATATTGAATTAGAATAACTACTATGAGATAGCTGGGAAAATTTATCCATATATATGACACAATTTTTCCCATCAGCTCAATGTAATCAAAGATTGGTTATATTTAATTAATGAAAGATATTCTAAATAAACTTGTAATTACCATTTTAGAATAGAAAGAGTTTTCAAGGAGATAATTTGTAATTCTATTCCTATATAGTGTTGTACTATGCAAAAGACTTTGACCACTAATAAACATAGGATAAAAGTAAAGCTTTTAAATACAGAATGATTTTACAATATTAATAGTATGGTTACTTGCTCATTCTGTAAAAATTAACACATTTTAACCATTATAAATGCTAACTTGTTTAATTTTAATTGTAAATTAAAGTTTGTACTTCAATTCAATATTCGGCTTTTTCAATTTATTCCTCCTAATATTTATTTAATTGTACTATAGCAATACTACTGAGCCTTCTTTAGCTGAGAATAGTTTCATACACAGCAATTTTAATGGATTGTGTTTAAATGAACACCATGACTTAGGCTTTTATTTTAAAAAGTGAGCTTAATCACTTTCTATATGCCCAAATTTCAAATTAGATTTAAAGTATTTAAATCTTGCAATATGTATTAATTTATTCGACCAATATTTATGTCAGTAATAAACTACTGTACCATTGTTAATACACAATGTGTAATAAAGGTATTTCTGTAAAATAAATGAATAATTTATAGTTTGCTTAATAATACTTCCTATACAATGTGTCATTTTATTAGCTTTGTTTAACATCCTTAATATATAATTAGACATGTTACTAATTTGCAATTCCTACAGTAACATTTTCAACAATTGAAATGATTTATAGCCTTTCTAATCTAATCCATTATCAGCTAATAAAGGTTTCCTCTTGGTGCAATAAGCCAATGACAACAAACATTCACTAAACATACCAAAACAAATTATTCCTATTATTATTACTTTCCAAATAATCTCGATGTATAGTCAGAAAATGACATTGTCAATCTAATTAAAGCAATTAATGACAGGAAAGAGAGATAAAAAATTGGTGGCTTACCTGAAGTGTACAGATGGCAGGCACCATGTTGAGTGGAGTTCTTGAATTTTTGAAAGCACCTTCCCCTTTATCAGAAGATTAATGCCGAGTGATGGCCAGCTGTCAACTTGAGTTGATTATTACAAACTATTTTAGTCTCCAATCAAATAGCAAGAGCTCCAAATCTATTTTAAGAATAAACATTTTCAAACCAGCCACGTTTTGATACTATTTCCATCTTAATTAATCTTCTTTTAAAATATTCACATGATTTAATTCAAGAATATAATACGTTCATTCAATCAATGTGATATTAAAAGTAAATTAGCAGATTAGGATAAATTTCGACAGGATCAGAAGTCTAACCAGGGCCACCGCTTCACTCATTGGTTAGAGTGACAGCATGCTATATTTTTCTACAAATGATCACAGACTAGCTTTCCCTATCAATCCTATAGACTTTACCACAGAGTTTAAGCATTATTTCTTCTTTAGAAATATTTCAGTGTACGTATAATCAATTTACACAAAATATCCACTCTTCTTTGAAGTACTATATTTATGCCATGAACAATGTAATTTGTTTATTTAATTTGGTGTCTTCAGTTTTATATAACTGATAGAGAAAGCTCGAATGTGACCATGAGTGACTGTTGGCATTCTTCTATCCTAATCTGTTTATCGTATCATATCATGTCAATTTTATAGGTGTTTATGTTTGAAATAAAATCATTACAATATCCAAAGCCAAAATACTGCAATATATTACATAAATGCTGTTAATATCTATAAAAATAAGGCATTATATAGCAATGATGAACATTAAAATACTGTTGAGCCCATATATATTAGTTTATGTTTGACATAGTTATTCTTGATGATTTTAAAACATTTCATATGTAACAGTGACATACAAATGTGCATGTTAACTAAACATAATTTGAAATTCCTCTATTTGATTATGCTTTATTCAACTTTTTATTAAAGGTATATATGTCAGTTTCTCTTCATGTGTGTAGTTAAAGGATTCCATTCCAAGTCAGATGTATATATGTATAATTTTGTTGCACGCTTCGTTTTAGAATTTGTACGCTTTGTTGTAAATTATTTACAAATCACAAAGCATATGGATTCTTGAGCGAATCGACCAATACATGCCAACAGTGAACCAAAACGACAATAAGGTGAGTAGTGAATATGTACCAAATTACAGCAACTATTAACAGAAATAAGTAATAACAAAGTACAACAATACATTTGTTAACTCTTTCTGGAGATAATGTCATAGAATACTTCATTAATGCTATAATCCCACTGATAAACAGTATTTAGCAGAAGCTTCAGGAAAATCTTAATGTATCATACTTATAATTGAATACTGTAATTGTTTTCTACTATCAGTAAACATTTAAAATAAAATTTAGTTCAAATGTCTAATCTCTTCTCAGATTGCTCATTTTAACTTTTGGAAACTCCTGCCCAACAAATCTGCCCACTTTTATATAGATTGTTTGACCTGCATGCTTGTGCATGTGATTCCAGGTAACAATATATCTGATAGCAAAACAAAATTTACGTTACAAATATGAAAAAATATTGTTTTACTACTGTGTATTTTTCATTTATGAATAATTCAGAACAAAAAATAGAATAAATATTAATAATAAATGATTTTTATAATAAATATCAAAATGAATTTTTTAATATTATTTCAAAAATAGTTCATACAAATATGTATAAAGTCATTATACTTATGAACAGATATACAAAAATTCTATTTAATTTAAAGCTCCTTCTTTCCACCTGGCCACTAAAGCCTATGTAGGGTTTTCCTCTCCTGATAATTTATAGTTTCGATTTGACAATTGTGTTTATCAACATATATTTAATCTACTTGAAATTTAATAAGTATATACAATATAAATTAAAAATAATGTCAATAAGATCTGCTATAGAAGAATAATGATATGGACAAGCAGTATCAATTTGGTCAAACTAAGTTATGGTTATTTTGTCGGGTACTTGAAAACACTCACGAACGCCCAGGCCCTTGACAGGAATTGAACCTGGTGTGTTATCATATTTTATTTTATTAATATACAGTACTGGGCAGGACAAATACTGTACTGCTGGATCCCTCAAGCACTTTTCCAGTGGCCATTACACATAAAGAAGCAAAAGCTAATGGGAGAGTAGAACTGATGTGCCAAAGGCAAAGAAAATGGTTAAAGGAAATAATGGGAAGATGAATGTATAGACTGAAAACAAATATATCCCATACCTGAAAGTCCAGTCAGACAGAGGCAGGAATGGAGTTGTAAGCTTTGTGTCGACCAGTAGGACTCTCAGCATTGCTGTCACCTGGGTGATCAGAGTGAATCTCCAACCAGCCCCATAGAAAGGCACGCACACAGGAAACCAAGTTCATGGAAGATATTTATCAACAGACCACAGTATGCTTTTAAGTATTCATTGGTAGAGCTTCCATACAATTGAAATTATTGTTGACTAAAATCTGTGAGGTGACACTGCACAGACCTATCAGCCATTCCAGTCCAACATCCTATAGGATGAAAAACAAGTGTCTGTTTCCTTTATAGTCTTGAATACAGTTGATAGCTACAGTATTTTGAGAAAGTTTAAGAATTTTCAGTCAGTAACTCATGTAAGAAAACTGTTGCAGATAAGTCATAGCAAGGTTTCTCTCTGGCGCCTTTAAGTAAGACATACGCTATCAAGATGGCAACTTCCCTCCCTACTCCTTGAAGCTAATGCAGTCAGATGAATTGTCTTGGAGTAGTATTCCTGTAAGCTGGATTATTGAAGGAACATTAAAAACTTCCCAAGTCCAGAAAATCAATGTATTGGTAGTGAGAACAAGAAAGGTCCACAGTTTCCATGTTGGACATAACTATTCCTTGTTTTTTCTGTCTTGGCCAAGGTTTTAGATATGACATTGCTTTGTCCAAGGATGTATTATGTTTTCAAAAGTGATATACCAAACTGACAGTAAAGAGTTAGTTAAGTAAGTTATGGATTTAAAAAGCATGTTAACATGGCTAATGGTTTTGGATCATGTTTTAACCACTAATCCTACAATGGTATTATAGGCATTTCTCTGCCATCTGGTTCAGTATCTTTCACATCTGAAATGCAGCTACTCAGGGAACCTCACAATTGACAGTTTATTCATTGTTTTCCAACACTGGCTTGTCTTGAGCTGGTACTACTGTACTCATAATCACCAGAAGAATGAGGGTGAAGAAGACAATGGACCCCATCTTGAAAGTAAATGGTAGCAACTATTTTATTGCTACCTTACTTTCTTGTTGTATTGCTGATAACACCATCAACCACACTCAACAATAAATTTGAACAATTTATGGCAATAACAAAAATTGGGATGTACAAAAAATTAAACTTGGTGCAGCAGAAGTTAAACTTTATGAAATCATTGAGAAAAAATTATTCTTATTTATCAAAACTGGGACTTTCTGGTATTCATTACCAATTATGTTAAATAATATAGTATTGGACAGTTTATACAGTATGCTTAATTATGTAACAGATTGGAGAAGCTGTGTCAAAACCAACTCATTTCCTCTCACATCAACATTGAGTGCAAGAATGCTCCAATTTCAGCAATAGCAATATGCTAATTGAATTAATTGAAACATTTTAATTAATTAGTCAGTCTATATATTAGGAAATACAAAATTAATCATTATCCTTTTCTTAGTAGAAGGTTAAATAAAAGTAATCTACTTGGTTAACTCTTCCCTCAAAAGGTATAAGAAGGAACAGAAAGGAAGGTAGCAAAGCTAACAAAGGCACCCTCGGTTATAGCTTAAAGATCTTACCCAGCAATTTGCCTTTCCTTTTTGTTGGAGAAAGGGTAAATTAGGCTTATCCACATTGTGGCCACTATCCTCAAATAGAGTGCTAAGGGTTTTGCTAGGACTATGATCCTATAAGGATGCTATACTCTTCTGATAGCTAGACTGTTTTTTTCACTTGGTGATAGCTCCCCTATAATAGTATAGGAAACAACTTCATAGGAAGGGATGTAGAAGTTAGAGGAAGGAAACTGAGGGTTAACCAGGGCCACCAGACTAACATTTAATTAAATTCTAAGAGAGATTAGTAACTTCTTCTTCTTTGGCTCTACAGCCCATTGAGGTCCTAGGCCTACCAGGTCGACTGTGGACTGTCATCTTACACGACATTCCGAATTTTGAGTGACACATGGTCAGTGTACCAGTTCCTCAACAGTAGATTAGTAACTAATGTATGTTAAATCCATTGAAATAGCAGTTCATAATTGAATATATTCTAAACATGTGTAGATTCTACAAAAGGAAATTTTCAGCAGAAATGTTGAGACACTTATAGATTTAATAATGTAAAACAATTTGAAAAGTAATAAAAACATTTATTCTGTACATTTACAATGCATGTTAATATGCAATAATCAATGTTTAAAAAATATATTTTTTACCAGTGGGTGAAATTTGTACAAAAATTAATTAAATAAAATTTTATTTCATGTCACAGAATTATTTCACTTAAAATTTCTGATTTCTGCCAGGTTGAGCATTGAGATTGAAACCACCACCAGTGAATCTTTGTTGATTTGTATTTAAAGAAGGTAAAACAAGTGGAGTGTCTTTCTTGTCTTCACTTTGAGTTTTTGATCCCAGACGTTTCTGGTAAAAGGATGGAGGGAAATCAGTTGCATGTAAAAAACATATTCAAATAAACTGATAATGTGTAATTAATATTATATTTTATTAACTAACTATGCATTGAAAATTGAGTCAAGAATATTAAAAGTCATAATCATGATTTTTCTGGTTTCCGTACACTAATATAGTTATATTTCATAAATAACAGAAATACATTTAATCTAAAAATGTTCAATTTACATCTACAAATTAAATTATGAATCATACTACTGTACTTGTTTGTTGCCAAAGTAATCCATCATATCCAGTTAACAAAATTACATACTTATTGGATAATTTAATGTGATTTAAAATAAGTTAACTATTTTGTAATATACCAGTGTGTAAAATAAAGTCAATACATACCAACTGAAAATACTTCTTTTTAAATGTAATTAATTGTTCATTAAGATTAATCATGTCAGATTTACACTGATCTGCTTGTGACTTGTACATCTTTACTTCCACAAGTAAACACTAGAACATATATTGAGCATAACATTAAATATAGTATGGATAGATTAGTAATTTGTTGGAATGGGAAATAGAAACAAATACTCTGGGTTTATGATGAACTTGATTAGGATGAGATTATGAAAGATGTTTCACAATGCTATAAGTTAAAAATTTCAAATTTAGTTTCATTGAATAATTCACAAACTTCTTGCAGTAAATGATTAACAGTGGATGACTCAATATGTGTCTTGCTTAACAATACATAGTTGAATGTGCTGTGTAGTATTATGAAATATATGTACACATTTCAAGTTCTTGTTATTTTACTCAATCAAATGTGTTAATCATTAACCTCTCATCATTTATATTAACTTCAATAATAACTCTTTTCCACAATTTGTTACAAAGTAAATTGCACACTTTTAAATTAACTTATCTTATAAAATATACCAGTTTTAACAGAAAAACTATAATAAAAATATTAAAGTTTAGAAAGGTTTTGTTGGTTAAATGAGTGAATAACTACCTTAAGCTTTCTATCTCGTGATTCTAATGACCTCTGGACAGTATTCAGCTTGTCCATTAATTCAGGACCAGGTTTTCGATCAAATGACTTTTGTAAATCAAGATATAAACGTTCAGTGAGTCTAAGTTTCTGATCATGTTTTATAGCTTCAGATGACTGTACCAAAAGTCTCTTCTGTAGAAACTGAACCTTCAAAATTAATTCAAACATCTCTGGATCTGTTCCCTAAAAATTAAAACAAAGGTTTCAATTAATTCTTCAATAAAGAGTTGGACGGACCTATTGAATTACTCCTTTTCCAGGGTCTATATTTAGAATTGGCAAAATCAAATTTACTCAATATGCTACATATAAAAATTATCACAGAATACAGTTAAAGTTTTCAAAGGGATATCTCTCTATGCTAATATTAGCCATATCGCTGACAGTTCAGTTCAAGTATCTGCCAGTAAGCAGAATGCTTATAAAAATATTTAATAAATACAGTTATGTATCAATAATTGGAATGATTATTGATATAATATTATAAAAAATAGTGGAAATGAAATGCAAAATAAAAATTGCAAATCCTCCCAGATATTTTATTTTTCTGCACATAAAAAGTAAAGTAAATATTATAAACAATCAGACCATCTTGGGAATATGAAATAGCACCAAGTCACAAGAAAAGAGGCACTGTCTATTGGTTTTGTATTTGAGAAAATTTAGAGCTATGGTTGGTTTGTAAATATTTTGATTGATAATAAGTATCAGAGTAATGTGAAATATGACACCACATTACATTTAATATGGTTTCTCTAGAGAAATTGAGTGTTACACTAACCTGAGTGAAAACTTAGGTACTAAAATCAGAATGGTAGGAAAACACTTTTTGATGAGTAAACATGAATTTTAAAAGCAGTATAACTATAGCAAATCATGAAGTACTAAATATCCACAACTTAGCATTAATTATTGATTTATATATATATATATATATATATATTATATTTTACTTCTAGCTTTCTCCAACGATGAACATTTAAGGGTCTTTGTAGCTCCTCTTCAAGAGCACGACATTTGAGTTTCTCTTGTGTTAAATCACGTTGAAGATGAAGTACTTCTTGTCTAAGATCAGTCATAATGGTCACATTACGAGAGAGGAGATTTTTCTCTTGTCTGAAAAGCAAACACATGCATTATTCTATTGTCAAAATAATTATAGCAAAAAGACAAAACAAATTAATGATTATGTAAATGATTATAAAATAAAATTTCATTACAATAATTTTAAATTATTACAAAAAGGAACTATACATGAAAAGAGAAAAACAAACTGATCAATTTTCTATGAATTTAAATTCAGAAAGTGTCAAACAAGAGCCTTTGAGAGGCAGTAAGACTTGGAAACCATAATAAATGGTATGAACATAGTCCTGGAGAAAGAGTTCAAAATGGGATTAATAGAGGGTAAACCAAGGTAATGGAGTGTAGTATGGGAAACAGTGGAATAGCAAAGGGTGTTAGATTGGGAAGGGATATTTTTACGGAAGTTAAGGAATTCTGCTATGTGGGAATCATAATAACTAGTGATGGTAGAAGTATAGTAGACATAAACAGTATGATAGCACAGGTAAGGAAGGCTTTCACAAAAAAGAGGGATTTACTTGCAGGTAATATAAGTGTGCATATTAGGAAATCATTGCTAAAAATGTTTGTATGGAGCGTGGCGTTATATGGGTGCGAAACGTGGATGATAGGAGTTGGGGAAAGGAAAAGAATAGAAGCCTTTGAAATGTGGTGCTATAGGTGAATGCTGAAAATTAGATGGGTGGATAGAATCACAAACAAGGAAGTTCTAAACAGAATAGGGGACAAGCGAACAATATGGAGGATGTTGACTAAGAGAAGGGATACCACGTTTTAAGACACGAGGGTCTTGTAAAATTAGCATTAGAGGGAAATGTGTGGGGTAAGAACAGAAGAGGCAGGCAATAGATGAAATATGCTAAGCCGATTAGGGAGGATGTTGGGTGTGCTAGTTATAAGGAAATTAAAAGGTTTGTGCAAGATAGGTCAGCATGGAGGGTTGCATCAGACCAGTCTTAGGATTTAATAGCACACCAACAACATGAATAAATCATAAAAATAGTCCTTAAATTTTAATGAAAAGAGTTTGAAAAATTTTAATTAGAATGTGCTGTTAAAAAGTTGAGAAAAATTAATACACATAGAAACAAACAAAGACAATCTAGAGTTTGTGATCTGAAATCTTAGGTTACAAAACAATTCCCATGGACGCTTAAAAGCAAAAAATATGAACAATTTAATTTCATTCTGTTCAAGGTAAGTGGAGAATTCCCAATTTTCATAAAAGAAAAGGGACACAGCATGTTCATTTCTTGCAGACAGCACATAAATATTTATTTTCATATATATCTTTTTTTTTCATTTTACCTTTTTTAAAAAAATTGTGTAACACATTTGACAATTGGTAACTGTACAGCTGTAATAATGTTCACTCAGGCAATTGAACTGTTTTATTATTAGTTTAGTAATTAAGATGTAGTTTTTTTACCAGAAATAAAGTTTTAGGTGTTGAAAGTTTCTTTTTATAGAAGTAGCATTTCAATTTGACTTTTACTGCGACAAAACAAAGGAGTGTAGAAAATTAATATCTTTCCATGTTTGCAGAGTTTACAATGTCACATAGCATATAATCGATCAATATGGTACATAACTGAATATTACTTCTCAGAATGTACCCATTCTCTTTTCATTGTTGTAACTAAATAAGAAGCATTAGGAACAAAGTTGTTTACTTTTTAAAGGAACTATTCGATGGTACTTTACACGGCAGATTTATAATTTTAAAGTCAACTACAGATATTTCAAATTGTTGTTTGTTCTGGGATACATAGGGCTTTTTTGTATATATTTTTTGCAAACACACATTATAATATAGCCTTTAAGATGAAATAATTATATGCTTGTTTAGATACATTGTGTGTTCTATTTGCAATCAACCAGAAAATTCTGAACAGTAAAATCAATATTGGCAATCTACAGAAATGAATAGAAGGTATGTTTTATAAATGTTGTTTGAAGTTCCGGGTGAATGTTACCAGGTACATTCACTTGGGACATAGATACCAATTAAGCTCTTTGTGTTCATTTACTGATTCAGTTTAACATATTAAATGAGAGTAGGCAAGGTAGTATTAATCAACCAACCCAATAAATGGTTTATTATTTTTGTACTATTTGAGTGTTCATTGGAAAACCTTTTATTTTGTGGTGTACTGAATTAGGAAAAAAAACACTATATTATGAAAAATTTACAGAGTGACTCAAATAGTGAGTTGATGACTGACACTATAGTAATCATTGACAGAAATTGAATTGGCTGAATGATGAAAAGAAATGTGCATTAAATGAATAAACAAAAATTAGTGGTCTGTTTCTTTACAATATAAATCTTTGTTTTATAAATAATGTGATATCATAAACTTTGTATAAGTAAAAAGATAAGGCATAAAGATACCAACTTCATTATTAGATAAAATGTAATTGAAATATTACCTAAGCTTTAGAAGACAAAACTGGAAAAATGACAACCGAACCCAGGACTCAAACGAAGGACTTCCTGGGTTCAAGTCCTGGGTCCAGTCGACATTTTCCATTCTTGTCTTCTAAATTTAGCATCATGCTCAGTATCTGAGCTTCAATTGAAGTCTTTCTCATTGACTATTACCTAAGCTTTCTTATTTCAATTTTCAGAAGCCTGATATCATCAAGCCGTTGTTCATATTGCACTTCACCTTTATGTAATGTGGTTTGTAGAAGATTGATTTTATCATAAAGAAGTGCTCTTTCATCATTTCTTCTAACTAACTGAGTTCCAAGAATATCTCTTTCATTTATAATCTGAAACAACCAAATAAATATTAAAAAATAAGAAATAATAATTATGAAAATAATTGTAATAATTGTTAATTTAAAAAAATAAAAAAGATGTAGTTTATAACAATGCCATTCATACTTCATATAATTTTAACATAATATTAATGGTAAGGATAACATTGGACCATTACATAAAGGAACACAGATATCTCCTGACAAAAAAACAATCAAATTGATCACATCTTAATTAACATACACAAAAAGGTGATGATTGAGGATGTGAGATCTTTAAGGGGCCCAAATAGCGACTCAAAATAATAATGCAACAAAAGCTCCTTAAAGTATATAAAACAAAGGAACTGAGGGTATATGACTGGAATGTAAACAATATCCACGATTCAAACAAACTAAAATAATACAGAACAAACATAGCAAATAGCATGCAAAATCGTACTGAAATACAGAATGTCAATGAGGATTGGGCCGGCTTAGTAGAAAAAATATTTCAAATGGCAAGGAATGTAATAGGAAAAGAAAAGAAAAGAGAAAGGAATAAATGGTGGGATGAGGAATGTTCTAACACTATCAGAGAAAATAACGATGCACAGAAGAATATGTTAGCCATTAATACTACATCAAAGCAGGAAAAATACAAACAGTTAAGGAAAAAGGCAAACAAATTATGTAGGCTTAAAAAGAAGAATTGGATGATGAGTAGAATGGAAAAAATAGAAAACAGATGCAGAAGAAATGAAGTTAAGAAATTCTATAAGGAAGCAGGAAATATGGTGCTAAACAATATACTGACCCGGCCAAGTGTAAGTATGAAAATGGTAAACTGCTGAGCCAACAATCAGAGATACTCCAAAGATGGATAAACCATTTTAAGGCCGCATTAAGCCCACTACCTAGAGTTATAAATAGTAACGTAAATGAGGGTACAAACCAGGAACACAAAGAAGTTAATCCCCCCACATTTAATGAAATTTGCCATATTATCAACAACTTAAAAATCTTTAAAGCTGTCGGAACTGATTGTATTCCTATGGAGTTATTAAAATACGGAGGGTAAACCTAAGAAAGGAAATATATAAACTCATTCTTAAGATTTGGAACAGCCAACAATTACCAGCTCAATGGAGTCATCTATCCAATTTTCACGAAGGGAGATAGACACGAATGCAGCAACTATAGGCCAATAACAGTCTTAAATATTCTCTATCCTATTAAACAATAGACTTGCAGAATTATATAGAAAAACATTTGACCAAATGGGTTTGCGGCAAAACCGCTCCATGATTGACAATATATTCATAATAAGGCAATTATATGAAAAGAGTTATGAACACGGAAAAGCATTATTTGATATGTTTATTGATTATAGACAAGCATTTGACTCAATAAATAGACAAAATTATGGAATTCCTTCAATTTTATAAAGTTCCAGCCAAATTAAGGGATATGATTGTGCAAACACTAACCAACTGACAAGCTGAGTGAAGAGTTTGAAGTAATCTCCAATGTCAAACAAGGCAATCCCCTGCCAGCAACCTTATTTAAAATAGTCATAGATGTAATTATTAGAAGAATGGAATTCAAAGAAAATATTACTACACATTTAAGACAATGCATAGCTTATGCAGACGATCTATTGATAATGACAAGAATGTATAAAGCATTAAAAGATACTCTTCTTGAACTAAAAACACTTTCCCTTGAATATGGGCAAATAATTAACAGCAACAAAACAAAATTCTTAAGATGTAAAAAAGGTGATATTACTCCAACAAGTGTAACTATAGATGGCGAGAATTATGAAGAAGTAAAATTCAATAAGTATCTAGGCTCAGTGGTAAATGGAAGTAATAAGATCAAAGAGGAAATTAAGGAAAGAATTGCTGCAGGGAATAGAGCATACTTAAGATTTATACAAAACCAAATTAGTCTCCAAATCTGCCAAAATAAACTTTACAAAATCACAATAAGGCCAATAGTGATATATGCTGCAAAAACATGGACCCTAAATAAGGCAGAAATTCAAAATCTAATGGTTTTCGAAACAAAGATTCTGAGAAGAATATACAGACCCATTAAGCTAGTAGAAAATACCTGGAGACGAAGATATAACCATGAATTGGATATGTTAATAAAAGCGAATAACATAATAAATCAAATCAAAGCCTCCAAAATAAGTTGGCTGGGTCACGTATATAGAATGAATAATGATAGGCTGGTAAAGAAAGTTTACCAATGAAACCCATTGACATTAAAAAAAAGAGGAAGACCAAAAAATAGATGGAGGGTTGATGTTCTTCAAGATCTTAAGAAGTTGAACATCAAGAATGGGATAGAGAAGGCTATGAATAGAAAAAGTTGGAAGGCTATTAAGAGCAGGCCAATACGATAAAATAATTGTTGTAGCGCCTTCTGAGAAGAAGATTGATAACATTTTTATACCAAATTCTTGACTAATAATATAATAAAATGTAAAATTAAAGATAATTTTTACAGACGGTATAGAATTTGTAATATTATCTCTTGTTGATAAGTAGCAATTAAACATTCATATACAGAATACTACAAAAGCTTACCTGTTCCATAAGCTTCTCCTGTCTGACATGCTCAGCATCAGCATCTTGAATTACTTTCAGTAGGTGTCTTTGCTCATGCTTCAAAGCAGTAATTTGGTGCTTGCAATCAGTAACATCATCACGTGATTGTTGGAGTTCAGCTCGAAGGCTTTCTCGTTCCTTTTCTAACTTTTGAAGAGCTGAAAATAAAATATTATTTCCAATGTAATCAATTATTATAATACTTATACCCAACTGCAGTTGGTCCATGTGAAATTTATTTAGGTAATCTATAACATTCTTCTAATAGATGGGGCAGCTTGAATATTATCTAATTACCAGTGTAAGGGTAGATAGTCATCCCACCATTTCAAAAATATTGAAGAAAGGACCCCTTATATTCTGTCTTCCCTTCATCAGTGTGCTACTTCAATTTTTCTTGTAAAATGCAATTAATATGTGTATACTATAGTGATACTTATTTTGAAAAACTTCAACTGATTTACTCAAACCTGAAAACTTCCTGTTCCAGAAACAAACTTTGCCTTATATATTAGAGAATTATGAAACTGTTATATATGATAGGCTTTTGATGCTGATCGCTAAAATTGGCACTTCATTAAGAAGTCTTGATAAAATGTGAGGGCTAACAATGTAATGTGAAGCTTGTAGAATATAACATAGGGATTTCATTTTCTATGTTGGCATAAATTGACAGAGTTCAGCATAAAAATACTCCTGGAAAATAAATCATACCTGACTCCTCTTTCAAAAGTTGTGTTTCCTTTGTTGAAATATCTTCCTTTAATTGTTCAATCTGATGCCCCATTACTTTCAATTTGTGCTTCAGTTCAGAAATTTCATCCTAAAATGACACAAATGTCTACAGTCCACTATGATTAAAGCTGAGGAAATTCTTTTCTTTTTGGGTCAAAATTAATGTGGAATAAAGAACAACTAACTGTCCAGATTGCAACATTTGAACAAGCAATGTTGTTAAAGGAATCTAAATATAAAATTTTAACATACTTTAAATTATCTTTCAGTACAATTAAATGTAATTAATATAAAAGTTGAATTTCATAGTTGTATAATAGTCTGTTTGTTGATTTATTTTATGTTTAATTAATTTATATGCAAACTTTACATCCTTGAGGAAGCATAGAATGGTTTCATAGAATAATGGAAGTCAAATCTATTTAATAAATTATCATTCCTCAGGTTCTAACAAAATGATGAACACTGTTTCTTTTCATTCTATGCTCTATTTAATCTTTACAAAAAAGAAATTTTTTAATATTTCCTAACAAAGTTGATTTCTATATCTTTTTCATTTCTGCATTTTTTAGTAACCCACTTTTTGAGGCTTAATATACACATACAACATGTAGGGGCAGAGATGCTGCCCACCACAAGCAGTAGAGTCACTGGAGAGATATGTGGCAACACAACCCCCCACTCTCCCAGAAGCAAGGCTGGGTAAGGGCGCTGCAGATGGACATACTTGGTGTGACTCCGGAATAAATCCTGCTTTAACACCACATGGTTTCCACAGCTGTTTTCCTGCACCATCACCTCAAAATGTTTTTCATTTATCCCTTTATTCACTTTTGACCTGTTATTACTGGATGTATAAAAATAATGGACGTACAATCTCACATAATTTATTTCATTTATGTAGCTACCAAGACTATGCATATCTTTAGAAACTATATGTTCAGTTGGCTGTTTATTTACTAATTAGGGGTTTATATTGATCTTCACAACTATTAAAATTCCTACAAACTTGTTTCAGAAACACAGTGGAATCATGTAATAAGTTATACTTTTAATGTGGGGAAAATTACAATTAATTAATATAAAATACACATTAATGAGTCTTTTGAGTTTAACTATCATGTCTTATATCTTAAAATTAATCTAGGTTTTGCCAAGTTGAAAAATAAATTAAAACCAGCTACAGCAAAACTCAGTTACAGTAAGCATCAAAGAACGGACTCCACTTATTCAGTTTAGACATGATCCAATATGAATTTGGCAAGATGTGTTTCATTTTTACATTAATTGAAAGTACTGGAAGTACAATATGCATAATGAGTGCAAGGTATTTTTGATAACATTCACATAAAAATTTGGTTTGTTTGAATCTTTATCATGCATAATCCAAACTTAATGAGGTCAGCAGTTATTTTTTTACACACTTTCGCATATCACCACCATTTTGCATGAATTATCGACATGTTGCCATCTCTGTCTCTGCCCTTGATATATCCAGTAGTGACAACTATCTCCCTTTTTTTTAAGTATTTTAAAATATTTCATTATGCAGGTAATTAAGTTAAAATTTATAATATAATATTCATCCAATAATTCTACATTAATTTTGATTTTGTTTCAGAAAATCAATTAGATGTAATTCATAAATTATGTAGTCCATTGTTTTACTTTTTATAGTAATTCAAAAGTTCAGCATGACAGATGACAATTGGATTTATGCTTTCATACCATGCTGCATATAATCAATGGAGAAGTACCTGATAACTAACATGCCTTTAGATCTGTTAGAACAGACTACAAAACATTCTTGATTTGGAGTGGCATGTGGTCAGAGTACACATTTCTCCACAGTCTTATCCACAATTTTCCTTCTCATTCCATAAAAAAAATTAAAATGTGCACAATAAGCTTGCCATTCAATAGTAAATTTTGAGTGTTGTAATTGAAAATTTGAATGAAGATTATTGAAACAGAGTTTGGCTGTACTTCATAACTTTTACAATTAATACTTTGGAACTAAATTAACATTTCTTTTCATTAAATATCACCTGTGACTCCTGCAAGTTTTCACTGAGATGATTCCTCTCAGATCTTAATGTTTCAAATAGACTTTGCTGAACCCGAAATTTTTTTTCAGACTCTGATATTTGCTTCTTAAAATCAAAGATTGTTGCTTGTTTTAGTCTTCCATCCTCTAATGCATCTTGTATTTTCTGTTCCATCATAATGCCTTCTCCATGGAGCCTGAAACATTAAACGTAATTCATAAGAAAAACTTAATCAACACATTAATGGAAATTACATAAAAAATCTTAGAAACTCAAATTAGAGAGATAGAAATATGATAATAAATAATATTCAAAGCTATACTAGAGAATACAAACTAATATGATATTAGTGAACAAGAATATGTAAGAACTGTTGATAAATTTGAAAATTAATACTGCACTAGACAAAAACGAATTATTAAAAAATCCAAAACAAGCCATTCATATATACACAACTCTGATGACAAAATAATTCAAATGACTTTCAGGTAAGACCTTGAATTTGCAGTAAATATGAAAATGAAAGGAAGAGCACAGCAACAGTAATTACAAATAATTAAAAGGACAAAATTAAATGTTAATGGTAATTTTTTTATAGAAAATTAATTAAAGATTTAGTGGAGGGAAATAATAATGAAATCATAAACAGTATTTGAATATGATTGCAAAAATGTTAAATGTAACATTCAGGAAAATGTGAATGGTAACAATACTACTCATATCATAAGTTAGACTTTGAAGTGGAATATTCAATAAGAATGATGTTGCATATGAGATAATATAATGTGAAGCAGTAAAGTAATGTAATTTTCAATTTTGGGGTTTGTTGGTGGTATTTCTCTGCGTACTTACAAAATGTGCAGTTGTGTCACCGTCAATCTGGTTAGTGACTCAAAATGTACCATTTAATATGAAATAACACAGATGTTGCCAAGTAAAAGTCAGTGAGGAGACAAATCAAACATTTAAAACCACGCCCAACATGTATGTAACTACTCATGTTTGGTGGAATAACATTTAATAAAAACTCAGTAGAAAACAAAAGGTTTAAACATTTCATCAGAATTCAAATCTAGTACCTAGTATAAAAAAGTCACAAAACAATTTCAAGCAAAGTAAGCAAGAAGAAAAGTAATTTCTTTATATAAGTATCATTTTAGACAACTAATCCAATTTCTGGTAGGTTAGGTGTCTGATCCGAACTCTACACAAATGTTTTTCTACGATAAGTATAAGGACCAATTCACAAGATGTTTTACATAGATAACTATAATCAAATAATTCACTGTCTCTACAATACACACTTTTTAAATTGTTAACTTGGATAGAAAAGTAGAATGAAACTAATAGAACAACAGCTTACAGCAGACTATCAAGAAGTTAAAGTATGAAAAATAATGGAAGATAATAGATGATGGGAGGATTAAAGCAAGGAACAAATTACATTATTTTATTTGAAGTTTATAAAACAAGATTCCAATATTACCTTTCTCTATCACGTTCGAGGCAGCCTATGGTTTTGCGAAGTTTGCTAATTTCATCCATATAATGCTCAATTTTTATTTCCAAACTACGCTTATTTTGCTCTGCTAATTTAAGTAATTTATGCTGCTCTGTCACTTGTCCTGTAAAAAAAATGTAGTTAAATAACGAATATATAATTATGGTGCTTTGTCAAAGAAATGAATTAATTCCATTATACTGTTAAAAGAGAAGAAAAATAATAGGAAATAATGCATGAAGGGTGGGTGTTGTAGAGAGACAGACAAGTGTGGATGTTCTTCATTTCCAACCCCACCAGATGACTGCACATGAAAAATTAATGTATAGCTAACAAATATAATAAATACTGAGTTAGTAGAGGGTTGGTTCCTATATGTGAAGATTGTACTTTGGGTCAGACTGTGTTTTTATTTTTAAATTGATAGTATGCATCAAGGCTGCAAAGCATGAGGCACCTTGCAGACTGTCACCCATGTTATTTAACTTATACAGTAGAACCTCTTTTTATCTGGGGACCAGAAATTTTGTTACATAAATAGGGGTAGCCTATTCCTTAAATAAGGACATTCACATTACTTACAGTAGGATCCCTTTATAATGAATCTCATTTATTTTCCTTACATCTTAAGGAGGTATTCCTTGCATGAAAAGTTTTCTGAGGTCAAACTAGTTTAAAATTTCAGATTTTAAAGAACTTGTTTTTTGTAATGAATTTCCACTCTTTTATCCCGTTTTAAGAAATAAGTGAAGATTCTATTTGGATTTAATTCTCACCCACACCAAGCACAACGTTTGCGATGTCCCTCAGCTCCAAATTTTTTAAGTGTCGTGTTGCATAAATTATAATTTCGAAGCTGGTTGAAGAGGCCCGGGAAATAAAAGATAGCAGAAACTTCAGGTTTCAAATTTCTCAAAAGTAGAGTTAATTGCGACCCTGTTACTTGTAGCAACATCATATCAGTTAATTATTATAACGTTCTAAGTCAAATGCTACAATGACCCATTCAGAACTTTGTATTTATTGTTTTAAATTAATCCATCAGAAGAAACATAAAAATTCAAATTACCGACTAATGAGAGGCTACTTTTTTTGGGGGGTTAACAGTCTACATGAGGGTGATCCTGAAACAGGCATTTTCCCTTCAATAGCATAGGAAGGGAATTGATATGGGGGGATGTGGAAGGCAGAGCAAGGCAGCCAAGGGTTAACTAGGGCCCCCGGGCTGTGGTTTAAGGATCCTACCCGGTGTTTCATCTAAAGAGATGCAGGGAAAACCTGCATCAGGTAGGTCGGGCATTGGGTACTATGCTCACGCCTTCCGAATGACGGGAAACGAGCATGCTGTGGGGTCGCAGCATTCCCTTCTCCATGTCTCCACCAGTTTCAGGAGGCAGTTGGCTGACTAATCCAATGGGATCTACGGACAACTCTTGCTATATACCCAAGGTCTTCGACCCCAGTACATATACCTCCTAAAATAGGTGAAGGTGTATCGGCATGTGAGAACTTTGATAAAAAAAACGGAGAGTGAAAGGCATTCTGGAGTGAAGCGCCTGCAAGAAACCTCCCGCAGTGCCTATATTTGAAAAAGGGGGAATGTGGACCAAACCTATAATTATAAACCCAAATCAGCAAACACAACTGAAAGAAATAGATTTCCAACAACACTATCATAACGCAAACTCAACTAAATATCAACAATTTAATGTAAAAAAAAAAAAATTACCAACAGTGGAGTAACCAATCAAGAAACTGAACATACAAGTAAGTTCACTTGTCAAGCAGTCAAGAAAAGAAAATACTCAAAATTACCACCCGATATGACAACCGGAAATGAATCCCCCCAACTGATACTTAATATAGATATGACGGATTATCAGATATTACCGAAACGAATGATGATTATGAAAATATTGCCACAATACACAAAAATCTAACATCTAGACGAATAAAACCTCCACCAATATTTGTCTATGACGTGAATAACTATAAACCAATGGTCGCTTATCTAAATAATACATTTGAAATAGAACAATACACCAGTAAAATCCAAAATAAAAATATAATTAAAATTAACGACAACACGCCCGACTCTTACCGAAAGCTAATCAAACAACTAAAGGAAGACAGAATTATCCACCACACCTACCAAATCAAGCAAGAGAGAGCGTATAGAATTGTAATTAAACATTTACATCACTCAATACCAAAGCAAGAGATAAAAGAGGAACTAGAACAAAAAGGATACAAGTCCGTAAAATATTAAAAATCGGACACCGCAAAACTAATAAACCCTTACCATTATTCTTTATCGATTTGGAACCTGGAGAAAGAAAAACAATAAAAGTACTTATGACATTAACTACTTAAGCAACATGAAAATCATAGTTGAAGCTCCAAGAAAGAAAAACGCCATAGCGCAATGCACTAAATGTCAACTGTATGGACACACAAAAACATATTGTACCAAGCCGTATGTTTTCGTTAAATGCGGGAACAACACAATATGATAGATTACAAGAAACCAGGGAATACACCAGTTACATGCACACTCTGCCAGGAAAACATATCGCTAATTATATAGGTTGTAATATTTATCAAAAACTACACAGAAGCAAAACAGAAAGGAACACAATCAGACACCTCATCCCAAACCACAAATAAACGATTATAACAAATTCCCACCTTTATACAACAATTATCAATAAAATTAACCACAAACAAGTGTTTGGCATAATTACCCTCAAGTAAATGTCCAAAATGAGGATACTACTAATGTAGCATAAAAAAACTCTTAAATGAATTCAGAGTAATGTTAAATCAATTAACTAATGAAAATGGCGTTACATTAAATACGCTTAGTGCATCAATAAATAAGGTAACACGGTAATGGCGCACACATTCTGAATAGTTACGTGGAATGCCAATGGCTTAGAAAACCATAATCTGGAACTAGAAAATTTCCCTTATTACAAAAATAGACATAGCGTTAATCACAGTAACCCATTTTACCCTGAGAACAGTCATTAAAATACTATACTACAAGATGTATCATATAACTCATGCAGATGATACAGCCCATAGTGGAGCAGCAGTTATAATCCGAAACACTATTACCAGATAATCCACCAATAAACTAATAAAATACGATATTAAATTAGATACGAAATTAGGGTCCTTAACAGTCTCAAGCATATTCTGACCACCTAGACATGCCTTATCGAGAGAAGAATATGTAGAACCACTAAACTCTCTGGGACCGAGATTCATCATAGGAGGAGATTGGAATGCTAAAAGTACAATATGGGGATCAAGATTAACAACCACCAAAGGCAGAAACCTACTACAGGCAACCAATGAAAGTAACTGCAATTACCTAACAACTGCTGAACCAAAATAAAATACCTTACCTCTTAGACTTCTTCATCCACAAAAGCATTTCAACAAACTATTTACAGCTAAAAACGATCATTTGAATACTATTTGAACACACTTTCCAAAAACGATCATACAAAATAGAAAGCCACAAAAACCTAAAACGGCCGAAGATCACCGTTTCCCTTTCAGAAAACCGGACAGAAGCTGGACCAAAAGTGACAGAAAAGACGGAAACGTTTCTGAGCAATTTATTTATTTACACCTCTTGGACCCCACAACAAAAACAACGGTAAAGACATCGAGGAATTCCTAAACGCAACTATCACTGCCTGTTAAAGCTTTCTCACCCCGGGAAACGACTGAAGAAATCAAATATATTATAACATTCCCCTTCATATCAGAGAACTGGTGATTGAAATAAAACAGCAAGAGGCAGATGCAAAGCTTTCTAACAATTATCAACATGCAGAAATAGTTCTCTGGTTTCCACTCGGGTGCAGGTGCGATGAAAACGCGACGTTTCGACGACGTCGCGTTTTCATCGCACCTGCACCCGAGTGGAAACCCGAGAACTGTTTCTGCATCAACTACACCGGGAAAGCCTCAGCTCAATTATCAAAATATTTGACAGAACGATTCTTACAAGAATTCAGCTCTAGGTACTCAAATTACCAACCCGTACAATCAGGGGTGCCTCAAGGGTAGTGTATTGGTCCCTTTGCTCACCTTAATTCGGATCTGCCAACTAAGAACAATACTTCTATTGCAACATTTGCGGGTGATACAGCCTTATTATTTGTAAATCCTGACCCAGTAGCTGCAACATAAAACCTGTAAAACTACCTGGACCTATTACTTAACTGGGCCAAGAAATGGAAAATCAAGATAAACGAGAGTAAATCAATACAAGTTACATTCACCACTAAACTAATATGTGCCCTCCGGTTTACTTAAATAAAGTTCCAATAAAGAATGAAGCAAAGTATTTTGGTTTACATTTAGACCAAAAAAATGACCCAGAAAAAACATGTCCAAGAAAAATTACAGCAAATAAATCTAAAATTAAGAGAAATGTCTTACTTGAAGGGAATAAAATCTAAATTATCTTTAGAAAATAATATTTTACTATACAAATGCATCATTAAGCACATATGGCATAGAATTGTGGGGATGCAGATCAAAAAATAAACCAAAGAATACAGTCAAAAATATTCCCCACAATCACAAATTCAACATACTTTGTTTCCAGTTCCACATTACACAACGATCTCAACATCCCATTCATCATTGAGGAAATCAGAAGACTAACGACACTATTTTGAGAGAATGGAAGGACACCAAAACAGACTAATAACTGAAATAATCTACCCTCCTGGAACACGTAGGATACTTGGAAGATCTTGGCCTATGCATTTGATTCAGGAGAAGCAAGACAGAAACTAGCCAAACAAAACACACCATTTAACTTATAGGTAGGGAATCATCATTGGACGATTACCCTATTCACGTTTTAAGGCATACTCATATATGCATTGTATTGTTACCATTGCAGATTAACAATTTAAACCAAAAAATTAATGCTCTAGCCATAAAAACTCTCAAATCAGGTTCATATTGTATATATTCTGTTTATAATTATAATTAACTGGCATACAAAGTTGAAACTTACTTAATAATATCTAATATGAAACATGAACCTATAGCTGCTTAATTATGGTTATATTATTTACCATCGTTATTTATTGGGAAAATTGATTTTTGTTGATATTTTTGGGGTTTCAGAACAGATTAACTTCAATGGGAAGTTTGTTTCTAGGTATGAGAAATTTGCTATATGAACTCAATGCTGGAACTAACTAAACTCATACCTCGAGGTTCCACTGTACATCTCTGATTATCTATATTCAAAATTTTTGAGTTCCAAACAAAATTCCCTGAGATCTGACATATAACACTTTTTTATATACTATGATTACTAAAAGGCAATTGTATTACTGTATTTAATTTTCACAAAACTATACATTTAACACTGAAATTACTTGGAAAACACTGTAGATTAACTATAATGTAGGTGAGTACACTCTCATGTATATCTCCATATCACCTGGGGACCAAAGTAGTTAATTAGCAGGGCTGTGGTCAGGAAGCTGATACACATGGACCTTTGTCTCAATGCAGCAAGCGATCACCATCCAGCACATAAATGGGCAGTCATAATGACACTTATACATTAAGTTCATACCAAAATAGACAAGGAGCATCTTTTCAAAGCAACTGGAAAAACCAAGCAGCACTCTTATAGCCAATGGATAATCTGGAACACAAATAAAAAAGGTGCTAGCCCCGAATAAGAAAAAGAACAAAAACCAACCAGAGGACAAACAGCATCCAGGATAAGGTGTATCTTGGCCAAGGATTGTATTGAAACCATATTCAGGACCCTCACCAAGATAAATAAAAAACTGTCCGGTGAAAGACCATTGGCCTCAGGATCCTAGGAGATTACAACATCCCAAGTGAGTGTGGTCTGCAGCATTTGGGCCAAACCATTAAAATGGTGGAAGACATGTTAGTGAAGCATTGAAGGCTGCATCAACATACAAAATCGACCTTAGCTGAACATGCCTTTACAACAGGGCGTAAGGTGCTGTTTGTCACATTCGTCTGTTACCTTCCAGTCTTTCATCTATATTCTCCATAATTTTATTTTCTGTATATTTTAATATAATGCTTAAAGGCACTGTCTGTTTATGTAATTTGCACACTTTCAAGGCTTTATTAATTTACATTTGCTTGGTGGTGTCCAAACTCCTGATTTTCCAATAACATTTGTGTTAGTATAAAATAACCAAATTTTCAACTGATTTGTAACTCAATCAAAATATAATAGGTAAAAGTTATAATATACATTATATTATAACTTTTAACCATAATATATATATATATATATATATATATATATATATATATATAATGCATATTATGTATATACATTCAATACACAACCTCTGTTCAGAAAGTTTTGTGAATGGATAGTTTCATTACCTGAATCAGCAGTTACTGTCCTTCAAAGTACTCCTCATTAATGGTAATGCATTTCTAGGGAACTCCTTGCATAGTTGTCTTTATGGATGTTTAGCCACATGCTGTAGAGCAGATTACAGTTGAATTTTTTGGTGTATTGGAGGCATACCCATGTTTAGGGTCCCACCTCAAGCCCAACTATTGTCAACTGTGACAATGGTTTTCAGGAAACTTTGGCTTCAGTTCACCATGTCAGTGAGATCCCTACTAAAGCACATTTTTCTGATGACAAAGTGTGGGACACAATTCAGATAAAAAGTTTGCATTTATTCAAAACCTGGATCCACTATAAGGTTGACCATCTCAAAACCAATTCCCACTTCCTCTGCTATCATTCACATTGTCTTAGGACAATCCTGCACTGATTTCCAAGGCCTAAATAGAACAGTATATTCATTCACTGACCCATTTCTGGTTTTGGTTATGTGTACTATGCTTACTCTCTACAATGTGCTGTGTACACTTGGTAAACACACTCATGGAACTGCCACTAAGGAACGTATTGTCATATCTTATGATAACCTGTCAGTGTAGGATTCAGTTGTTCCTTGCATTTACATCATTCACTGAATTTTCCAGACAGAGATTATATAGACAGTATGACTGAACACTATGCAGGCCTGCACAAATTTACTTTCATAGGTATTTCATAGTAGACCTGTATTATATAAATTGCAAAAAGAATGTATTCTTAATGAGACAAAAATTAGTGATAAGATAAATACCACACATTTTGTCAAGCCTTGTTGCTTTTATCAGGTGACTGAAATACACGAGAGCTACAATAATGACATGGCTCAAACTAATTGTGGTCTGTATTTTGGATATTTCTGATTGTAATTTGTATACTTGAAACAGACATGAAATATTTTACACTATTTATTTAATTAAAAGTAAATTTAATATTACATTTGCACATATTATAATGTAAAAGTTATCTGGAGTTAAATAAAGTTTATCGTTATTACAATAACATGGTAATTCATTTTAATTTACCTGTGGTCTTTACCATATTGTTTTTTAAAATTTCTTTTTCCCTATTCAGGTTTTCCATATTTCTCTTATCTATATTTGCTTGTTTCTTAGACAGTTCTAATTCCCTTTCATTTGCAAGTATCACTTCTTTGTTATGGTCCCTTTCTTGATCGGCAAGTGAACGTTGTTG
Organism: Eucriotettix oculatus; assembly: GCA_034510155.1. Classification (NCBI taxonomy): domain Eukaryota; kingdom Metazoa; phylum Arthropoda; class Insecta; order Orthoptera; family Tetrigidae; genus Eucriotettix; species Eucriotettix oculatus. The sequence continues at coordinate 131,733,704 of CM067376.1, read as the reverse complement.
TTCAAGAAGCTGAACTCTTTTAGCTAAAGCATCTTGTGTTTTCATTGAACGTGATAGCTCATTTCGTATTTTAGATACTTCTTCATCTTTTCCCTGATAAATAAAAAACATTTACCAAATGTGTATATGCTGAAGTAAAATATAAGATATCAAATACCTACAAATAATTTTGTTAACTTTCAATCTGCAGTAAAAGTAATCCTTTTACATTCCAGTTCTTTCAATTTTTGTCCTAAGAGTTACTTTCTAATTGATATCAATTTCAAAAAGGTACGAATAAAGATCTTAGTTACTAGAATATTGGTATCTGAATGATTTTTAAAATATAAAAATATGTGTTAAAACAAGGTATTATGGTTGGATCAGGGAGCGGGTGGTGAAATTTTGGGTCCTAGAGTGGCTATGAAGCATGAAATGTTTGAGCCTCAAATGTTGGCCTGTAATATTTTAGTCCAATATCGACAATTAGTAGTGGCAAGTGGCAAGTGCCTTGCTAAATGGTGGAGTGATGTTACACAATCTCCTTATCACTTGGATCCCATTTGTTCAGTTAACCAACATTTTTCATACTCCCAGCCCAAACCAAAATAGATTAATTTAATCACTCTGCTTAATAAAACTGGTACCTGAATTTTGAATCAATCTTCATTTATGCGCAGTTAATTAATCATATACCAATAACTAATGAGTATCATTGGCAGACATGTATTGATTAATGCAGATCATGAATCAAATCATATTTAAATTGTCATCAGCAAACAGATAACTTTGAAGAAATAAACCTCAAAAATTATGTGTAAAAAGTCATAGCCAGCCCCCTCTCTAGAATACACTTAGTAGGTATATTATTTTAAGGAGAGATCTGACTGTTGTGCTCAGCAATGATACTAATTACTTTTACAGAGAGTTTTGAGGAGAAATTGAATGTAAGTTTGTTATAATTTGAATCAGTGATTATGTGATAATGTTATTAAATAAAATATTTATTTAAGCTCAAACCATGTAATTCAAACATTTCAATTTAGATATTCTGATTAGTTATATATAATGTATCAAATTTTAAACTCAACCATATTATACTAAAAAGACAACTGCATTACAACATTCCTCTATGTGAGTAGACTGCATGGAAGAGATCAGGTTAGATTTGCAATAATTTTACTCATATTCTAACGTCTTCAGAACTGGCAACGGATCAATTAATTCTATCACCATTAAATATCAAATTTTTATATTACTATTCATATCTGATTTCAATATACAATGCCCAATTTTACAACAATTAATAGACATAACCTACTTGATCGAATTTAACTAAAACAAATAGCAGTTCCTTTTTGTTGCATGTTGTTTTATGTGTTCATACAAGAAAAGGATGGTAATTGCAGCCATGTTGTTTATATACATTTTATTTCAATAACTTAATTAAAGATTTTAGCAAGGTATAGGAATTTGATAGTTTAAATATGTACCTCGACATAGTCACGGGCCAGTCATCAAAAAAATTCTGTAAAGGGTACCTGATTCATATTTTGTGTAAGTGTAAGACTGGGGCACAGTGCACCAGTAATATAAACACATGAATACCTGGACTAATGAAATTTTCATGTTCATAAAAGTGTCAATAAAATTCAGACTTTTGTCTCAGGCATGGTGGTCTGAAAATAGACGTCATTACTCATGAAGTAGCAGTAGCGAAAAGACAATAGGAAGTTGATTGATTCACAGATGTAGAATGTTTGACAGATTCAAGTATCTCAACCCTGAGAATAAGAGGTCTGATTGTTTTTTTTCCAAATAAAGACAATCAAGCTCATTATATTTAAATGACAACAGCAAAGAATTAGTTTCAATGTTTTTTCTTTAATATCATTCAATCTCATTAAAGCACCATCACATAATACCTGTAATATTGAAACTAAATAAAAATAGTTGATGCAAATCAGAAAACCTTACCTTCAATTCCGAACTTTTCCTTCCATTTTCATGTACCAGTTTCTCCAATGTTATCACCTGATTTTCATTGTCTTGTAGAGCTTTTTGTAAACGAGTAGTTAGAACTTCAGCTTCTCTGGACATTCGCTCAGTCATCAGCTGGAATGTTATTTTATAAGTATCAGTTATAAATGAAAAACATACACTTAAGTAATAATATTAAAATTGCATTAGTATCAGATGTTTAATATAAAAAAAATGATAGAAAGAGTGCAGCTTCCGGTAGGCTACTTTCTAATTATCTATTTTATTAAACAGAAAGAAATTTCCTGAGTCATATGAAATTGTGTTTCAAGATTAATATAACCAATCAATAAGAGCAGATTATATCTGTATGTCCTTGTATTGTATTTAGGCCCACAAAATAGCAGAGTAACTATATACTTTTTATAAAAAAAAAACTAGTGTTACCTCAATGGCTAATCTCAAGATAGCACAGTATTAAGTAAAGAAATATGGTCACTTAAAGGTTACAAAAAAGTGAAAAACACTGGATGAAACAAATAGTGAAAGTTTTTGCTTGTGTGTTTGCACCCACATCTAAAAGAAAGACAATTATCCCAATTATAATGATTATTGTACTTTTATTATAATTTTTGTGTATATATGTACATATTAAATTAATCTTAAGTAGTGGACTAGGTTGCTTACCAAGCCAATGGAGAGCAATAATGAACACGTTTGGTTAATTTTAATGTCCAATTAAGATGAAACATGTAGCCATTTGAGAAATGGAAATCTGGTACCATTACTACCATTGGAAGAGAAGATTGACAAGGAGGTCTAAAGAACATGACGAAGGTTAGCTATCTGCCTGAGTTTGACACTTGTGAATAAAAGGTATAAATCAAGAGTAAATTACACATGCACACTCCACAAACATAAAAAATAGGTATCACTTGCAACAATAAGCAAGAAAGGTTAGGATATGGAATGAGTCGAAGTCAAATTTCCGGAGTCTTGGCGCTTGACGTTCGGAGGAAATGAAAATAATATAGGTCCTGTTAACCACCCTTTTTCACGCCTGAAGTTTTGGGGACAGTACTGTCTGGAGAGGTCGCAGCCTGGACAGCTGACTTGCGTAAGGGATTGGATTGACAATTTCACCAAAACAGTGCAAGAAGGATTATTCCCACTTTGCTGGCAAGGACAAACCTTCAACCTTGCAAGACAGACGAAGGCGGAGCAAAGTTGAGTAGCAACTTCCAGCAAATGTTTTTCGAGAAAGTTCTAGAAGAAATTTTTTATCTAAAGCCACGCCTTAATTCCGTGATGTCACTTACGATTCACGACTTTTTACACAATTATTAACATTTTTCGAACATCTCTTTTAAACCTTTTTGTGCAGAAAAAATGACTCTATTTTTCTGGTATTTCTTTTCCTTAAAAATTGTGCTTTTTAATGTCGAGTTATCAACACCTCGTCCAACAGTAACCCCCACTTTTATCCCTCACCCCGAGGACATCAGCCTGTTCTGCGTGTCAAAAAGACTTCGTCACCAGACTCCTAGGCAACTGGACGTGTCTAGCTGGGACCTCCAACACAGAACTGCGCCATCGGCTACTTGAAATTGTCTGGCCTTGAAAAATTTCCACGAGGAATGATCGGACAGCGAAGTCCAATTATCCCTGGACCCACCAAGCATTTGCATGCTGACTCAGCACTGCTACGAGAATATATCTATGTTCGATATGGAACGGCCCGCCCTCACATTAATCCCGAATGTGCAGCTTGTCGTAACTCCAGGAGGTCAGCCGGACTCGAGGATTTCGACATTTTTCTTGGCAAAGAAAAACCAAAACCCAGGCCCAGCTCGAACAAGGTTCCTCAGCTCTGCACTGTAATTCATTAAGTTATTTTTTTTCTGTCAGTATTGTGTAAATTTACCTGAATTTATATCAATAATTCATTTTCAACTTTCATCATCTGTATTTTAAAGTTCCTAGCAAGGTTACATAATCTCATTATGAGCCACTCAGACTCCCAATCATTGCAATCTGTGTTCAATAACTTGCCTGACTGCGAGCAAGGAAACTGACGAACTATTTGTAATCAACATCTCACATTATTTAATTTTTTTGTTTGTTTCTATTTAAAAGTGATACGTGTTTTCATCAAGAAATTGTTAAATTTGATCGAGTGTTTATTTGAATCTCTCGCAGCCACTTGATGAATTGATAGTGAAATCGTTCTGCATAATAAATCAACGTCGAATTCACACCTGACACGCGCAAGCGTGGTGATCCATCCTAGACCTGAGCAAGCAGGTGATCCCTAACCCCTTAATATACGTCTTCCCGTGTGCTAAGCTCAGCAGACTGGAATTCACCTACATGTACGAAATACAAGTAGGTAGGTAATGCCGGAAGTGAAGACGTTAAAACTGACTTCCGGAAAGAACGCGGAAGCTGCGCTACGCGTTACGGTAAGCGTGAGAAAAACACACACACACACACACACACACACACACACATATATATATATATATATATATATATATATATATATATATGTATATATGTATGTAGGGCGTACCAAAATAAATATCGGGGTTTTAAGACTTTGTAGAAGTTATTACGCTTAACTTTCAATTACAAAGTATACATCAAATGAACGAGCAACAGTTTGTCCTACAAGTATTCGTGCACATGCTTTGGCTCCTTTTGTAACTGTCAAACACATCTACTCGGACTTTGGCGGTGCGGAGTCAAAAGAAAGGAGACAGTGTTTGAATCAGGGGCAATAAAACAAGACATCACGGCTTGCCTGGGGTGTTTCCCAGGAGGATAAACGGAAATTATTCCTGAACCAGGAAGAATAGCGGCGGCAGCTGTGATTTGGATGGAGTACAACCCAAATAGGAGGAGGAAGGCGCTGGAAGGTCCATTATGACGACACGGTAATTACTACTGTAATTTTTGCTGATTTCCTATACTGCCAGGTCTGAGTAGATTTTATGTGGTAATATTCTGATCTATGAAAAGGCCCAATGTACATACAACCCTGAGTTTAGAGATAGAGAATTGTTGGTTTTAAGGAATTTAATTGTATCATTTTTATGTAGTGTTAATTAAGAAAGAATTTCCGGCTTAAAGTTTGAAAATAGTAACATTGTAATATTGATGTAAATTTGCTTGGGATCAAGTAAATTATTTGCTTTTTTTATTATAAAAGCTTATTATTTATATAGAATTTAAATAATTAATATCCCCCTATTTACTTCACTTTGGAAGTTCTAGTTATCAAGATGGCAACTAGGGAACAGAAAGCTTTTTGTGTATTACAGTCTGCAAAGACTAAGTCTGTAATTAGAATGTAACGTGTGTTCTGTATTAAGTTCCATTGTAATCCTCCAAGTGATAATATCTGTAGAGGGTATTATCAATTTGAAAACACGGGCTGTTTTTTTCATATGAACCACAAAAGATTTTATTTTTGACAATGGAATCTCAAAACTTCAGATGAAAGATTTTAATGAGATGATTTAGCCGCCTTATTCCTTCCATTATAACTTTTTGAGTGGAAAAATACTTTTGTTTTATTTGCCTAGCTGCTGTAGAGTTGTGTAATAATTATTATTCAGTGGCATAGAAATTACAATATAAGCATATGTATATGAATATCGCCAGTAAGTTTGTTCCTCTCTAAAAGAAAAATCCAAATCTATTAGTGACCATCCAAATAGCTCAATTATTCAAATAAATTTCCTGAGTCACAAAAAGTGTACATAACTTTTGTCAAAAAATTATTAACTCATATATTCACTAGAAAATCATGTGTAAATTCATGGAAACAATTTAAGAGTCATATTGGTAAATTGGGTGCAGTGAATAATCTGAATATCCAATTCGATCACTAAAAAGAATGGTTTTGGCCATCTCTGGATGTCAGAGCTGGTTTCACATGACCTCCACGTTTACCAGAACTGACGCCATGCGATTTTTACTGTTGGGGGTTTGTAAAGGATTGGGTGTATGTGCCTCTGCTACCTGCTGACCTAAACAACCTACAACATAGAATTGAAGTTGCAGTTGCATTAATTACTTCAGAAACACTGAGCTAGGCTTGGGACGAACTCAGCTATCAACTTGATGTGTGACGAGTGACGAAGGGTGTTCACATTGAACACTTGTAGGACAAACTGTTTAAGTTGCTCATTCTTCCTACAAGGCTTTAAAGCCCCAATATTCATTTTGGTATGCCCTTTGTGTATGCATGTACATATATATTGCAGAACCTAAGTAGAAAAAAAAATTACCTATTCCCCATTAAATTTGTTCATAATTAAATAATTAAACCCATCCCCTTTACAAAAATATATTCATGATCTTGAACTTACATTATTATCTACAATGGTGAGTTCTAACTTTGCTATGGCCTGCAAATTGTTTTGAATTTGCACATTAAGTGAATTTATACTTTCTTCCTTTGCTTGAAGATGTGCTGTTAACTCTTTAATATCTTGGTCCATGTGACCTTTTATTCTTTGTTCTCTTGCGGCCTCTGAAGTTAATGCCTAAAATTACAAGAAAGGTAGTTTACTGACAAGAAAAATCACAAAATATTCAAATTAATAACTATTATGTTTTACCATTTTAGGTATTTCTAATTGACAGATATATACAAGTCAAAAAAGTAACAATTGACCCATATAGAATGACATATAAGAGAAATTTAACACAATAAATAAGAAAAGATGAGTAAAAACTGGGTACTAAAACTTAGATCAACATACTTAAACATCACTTGTAGACGAAAGAACTCTAGAGATATTGTCTATTTAACTGGAAATTAATTGATGGGGAACAATTGTATAAGTATTCAAATTATTAGAGTTATATAATAAATACAGAGATGAAAGTTTACTAGATACTTTAATTCTCAATAAAAATTGTAATAATATAGCAGTTGGAAAGAAGTAACCCTTTCTGCAAAAATTAAATGCCATATCTTAATATATGTAAAAATACTCTAAAATTATATATTTCACCTCTATTTCTTGTGTCAGTTCATCAATTTTAGTTTCGTAATCTGAAACTTTTGTTTCAAGTTGTTCTATTGTTGAATTGGAACCAGCTACTGTATGTCGAAGACTTACAATTTCTGCTAATAGTTTTTCCCTCTCTCTCAATAAACCTTCCCTATTTTTTGCAGCTGGACCAAATCTGAAATACAAAACTGTTGTCCATAAATAAACCACTTAATGTCGACTTGAAAAACTTTATTGAATGCAAATATGATACAACTTATGGAATTGTTGATGTATACATACATTTAGAAAATTTTCATACCAAGATTTTATAATTTTACATTTCTGGTGTTATTTCACGAACAATAATAAGATTTCTTCAAAACATTTTTATTAATTATAGCATAATTGAATAGTATCTTAAACTTCAGTCAGTAACAACTCTGAAAGGTTTATACTGTAAAGTAGTTATTGTAAATAAATAACAGAAATGAAAAATCATTTTTGGAAACCATAAAATTTTCGTACCAAGATTGTAATATTGATGAATAAGAATAATATCATAGGAAGACAAAGCAACTATTACACAGAACACATTATTTCTTTTTTCCCTTTAATTTTATTTATCCTCAAATTATAGTCTAAAAATGGCATTTCAAAGAAAAGAACGAGATTCAGTAAGGACTTACCTCACTGAATAGGAAACCATATAAGGAAAACTTAGATATTTTCAAGGGAGCTGTCATTTCCTGATTTTAAATTCAAGGGTCTAGTAATTTAATAGATGTTTCCAACTCAAGATTTCATTTTCAATTAGAAAATTGTTATTTATGTTTTCCATTATTTAACTGGTAGAACAGAAAATGAAATTGTAAAGGAATGTAAAGAATTTATTGCAAAAGTTGAGGCAACATGTTTCAAATAATTTCCAAACTATGGTGTAGACATTTTTATCAAAATTTCTCTTATTCATCAGAATGGCATGTATACAAGTTAGGGGAGGTCTAAATGAACAGTCTTGTCACAATAAACTTAGGAAAACAGACAGTAACACATTACACACAAAATAATGACACAAAACTGCCACTCTTTTTAATTTTTGTTAATTAATTCTTATGTAGGCCTATATTTTAGCTCTGAATCAGAAAATTACCTAGACTTTTTTACAGGGTTTTTTGCAAATCACAAATTTTAGGATTCATAAAAAGAAAAAATATAATACACATTTAAAATATTTTTCATATGCATTATTAATTTTGGCTTCTACTATGCATTCATATAGCTAAACAGCTGTGAGGAGTGGTGTGGCCTCATTTAACCCTTAATTTGTAAAGAGAATTACTGTAAATGAGCCTAATTGCATTTTTATAATTTGCTCAATTTTTTAAGGTTTTTAAGAGTCACACTGAACCCTTGAAACCCCCAACCACCTTTCTACTAAATGTCCTTTAAGTAATTTTTTGGTATGTCTAAGGTGATTCTGGAGGGTTGACTCTCCATTTTTCTGTGAATGTGTGGAGTCAACAGCATGATTTGACAGGTTGTTATCATTTCACATAAAAGTATCAATTGAAGACTGTTCATAGATTCATTCAAAATTAGTCTTTAAGCAGTCATTCTTCAAAATGGGAATAGGTATTCATCAATATCCATTTGTGTCCATTTAAAAGAGAGTTATGAAAGTTTTGAATTCATTCTCAATCAAGTTGAATATATTATAATATATTGTGCCATCAGAATGAAGCACAGTCTGAACCTTTTCCAGCATTTGTGGAAATTCATTTATAAATAGCATGAATAATAATGGTTCCAGTACTGACTCTTGCGGGATGTCATGTGATATTTTGCTTGGGCTAGAACAGCAAATTTCTACTTTTGATGGTTCAAAAGGAGTTGCTAATCTAATCTATGTTATTTTGGATCTTGTGAGTAAGTATGATTTAATCCATTCCAAAGTGTTCCCTCTAATATCATAATTCTCCAGTTTAGCAATTGAATTTTATGATTTGCAGTCAAAAGCCTTGCTAAAATCTAAAAATAAACCAGTGATCTTTTAATTATTGTCAACAGATTTTTGGGCCTGAAGAAAAATTTATAAATGCCATCTACAGTTGAAGATATTTTATTCCTGAAACAATATTGAGGGAAATGTTTTTCCTTCTCTAGAAACTGTTATATTTTATTATGTATCACCTTTTTGAGAACAAAGAGAGATGAGAAATTGGCCTATATAGATTTAATATGTTCCATCTTTCTTGTGTATTGGGATCACCTTTGCACTCAAGAGGCCAGGGAAATAACCAGTCTTTAAAGTGATCAGAGGTAGGCTAGCATGGAGGGTTGCATCAGACCAGTCTTAGGACTGAATACCACAGCAAACAACAAAGTGATACAAGCCAATTACATTTTCTCAATAATATATCTGGAATATAATCTATACCAACACAATAGGAAGATTTGAGAGTATTGATTACATCTTTAATTTCTTTTACATAATCATGTAAAAATATACTGCTATTGATTTTAGGATGACATTCATGAGTAGAACTAATTAAGGTATTGTAAATGTCAATGTTCCACATAGTGTTTACTTAATATAGGCACATTTACAATAAATAAAAATAGCCAAAAAAGTCAGCATTAAATACATAACTATTTGAAACATTGTTTTTGTCAATAAATAGTTTTATATTTAATGCTGACGTTTTTGGCTGTTTTTATTTATTGTAAATATTTAAGTCAGAAAAATATGATGTAATTGGCACATTTAACTAAATTATCATTTTTCATTTGTTTAACAGTTTTATTAATTAATATTAGAAAAACGTTGTGTAATGAGTCTTTCATTTCACCTTTTTTTAGACATGCTTTTGGTTTAATGACACATGGAACTTTGGCTAGTTATTTCAAAATGATGATTGAAAAAGTGTTAATTTTTTGTTCAATCTAACCTGCATGTGCTCTCAACTTTCTTGACTAAGGTTTGTACAAAAATAAAATAATTACTGTTATTACATATCCTTTTTTTACTAGTTTATAGCTGTATTTTAGCAACAGGCTATATGAGAGAAATCCTGAAACAAGTACTTTAAAGTATAGGAAGCTAATTTAGAAAAGGGGGGGTGTTAGAAGGTAGAACAAGGTAGCCAAGGGTTGACTAGGGCCCTCAAACTATAGTTTAAGGAACCTATCCAGTGATTTACCTACAAGAGTTGTAGGAAATACTCTAGGAAACCTGCATCAGGTAGGTCGGGCTTTTGGGTATGCTCCTTCCAAATGACTAGATATAAGTTTGACATAGTGACATTTCTCCAGTTCCTTTTTTAATGAAACAAATATTGTAAATTATTTATCATACATTAAAAAAGGGAATAAAAGTAATAATTACACTGTATGTTATTAATAAATTTTGAGTGGAAATGGGGTGAAGAAATTCCACATGGAAATTTTCAACATTAGAGAATGCCCCAATCATTAAATTTTACAATTAAGCACATTTATTTTTTGGTCAGATTAATTTAACATACTGCACATTATAATTACAAAAAACAGATCAAAGACACACCTTAAGACTCTCTTAACTCAACAATGACATGATGTAATGTATGCAGGCCTGCTGCTGGCCTCTTAACAGCCCAAGTGTAAAACAGACACTGCTGCCCCTCTCTCATCCTGTTTCTACTGACAAAGCTTATAGAAAAGTTTGCTTACTTATTGGCATGTATTTTTCATTTAAAAAAAACTTTTATATTCAGATTATTTATTGTCATTTACCATGCTTATAACAAAGAATATTCAAAACTCAATTAATTAAATCTTACCTCATTAATTAAAAATGAATGCATATATTTTATTTAATAGGTTTTACCTACTATTTTGCTAAAATCAAGAGAATACTTAAAAAATGAGAGTTATTTTTCAATTTAAAGCTAAAAATAAAACTATTAATGCTGGACCTTCCACAGGTGGTTTGAACCTTCAAATTTTTTAGTTTGATTTTTAATAGAAATCAACAGGTGGTGTTGTTAAGAGCAAAAACAAGGAAAATGAAATTCTTCCTCACTGGAAGTACGGTCCATGTGGAGCACACCTTGTACATACGCTCCTGGCGGCCTTGAAGTATGTGTCACATTCCTGTGTCCTCATCATTATTTCCTGGTGCTACCCTTTTATTTTACCATTGTATAAGAAATATGGAAGATAAATTACCATCTGAGCACAAAAATGGTGTATTGAGATGTGTTGGGAAAAGGATAGAACTTATTCATTACATGACTTACTGATGATTCTTTCAGTGAGTAAAACTGTTTGAATTTTTATGTATGAAAATGTTGAAGTATGTATTTCACTTCAAATCCTATTGCCAAATCTCTAATGAATCAGCATTGCAGAGGCTTTATGTAAATTTTCAGGGGGCATTTACTTTATGTTATATAATATAATTTATAATGTAATAAGTAATATTGCTTAGTAGTAGCAAAGGCCAGTGTTCACTCAGTTGAAATAATATGTTTGTGCTGACATGATAAATCCTGCAGATCCTTATATATACCCAAACATAGGTGGAGTTTAGAGAAACATGACCAGGAAATTAAAATTTCATTGATGAATTATAGAAAGAGTAGTGGAAATTTTATTTGGAGAAGGAGGAAAAGGAAAATTTGAAAAGGCAGTCACGAAGCAGCCATGGAAGGGTATGAATTTCATATTAGCTTGTGAAGTTGCAGTTGCAGTTACAATGGGATCCAGGAATCAGCAAGGATCCTAGCCAGAGTGAAGTAAGAGCCAATGCAGAATCACAGCATACCAGCCAGCAGGTATGATAACGAGGTAAGATTAAATTCATGACGTTCAAAACCTGGGTCATGTGCCTCAATTTGTGCTATCGAAGTCCAAAACCCCAAGTAACCTGATTTAGGTAGTTCTTGTTAATTTTTTGTTTGTTTTTTAATTTTGTTTAAAATAAAACTATTGCTTATTTTAAATTAATGACTTGCAATCATTTAAAGTGTCACACAGGAAATTAATAAAAGTAAAAAAATAATAGAAATAAAAGGTTGTATTGCAGTATAGACTGACTGATCTCCAAAACTTTTATGTGCATGTAAGCAATGCTCAGTTTCCCCTTTCCCTGTTTTCAATTTATATAAATATAAGTACATCACACATACAGTATCAAATTATTTCATGAAAGCTTTTAAGAAAGCAATGGAGTTATAATGTGACTGTAAAGTGTGTGGAATAATAATTGCAACTTAGCTAGAGAAAATGTGTCTATAAGGACAACAGTATAGTATAAAAATAACCACAAATAGTGATGAGTTATAGTAATACATCAATTTTGTGTAGTGTTCTATGGAATGCCATTCATCAAGCAAATTAAAGGCAGTTGGTTCATATTACAGTCTTAATTCCAACTAATAATAATGTGGCCATTTTCTTTTTCAACCTTTCTTTCACATTAAACATAATTTTATTCTTCAACCTTGCCTTTTTGAAGAAAATAAGTCTAATTCAGTATGAATCAGAAATAATAAATATGTATGACACCTTTAAATCATGTTCTTATTTTATGTATTCATTTACTCAATATATTATTTAATACTAAGAATATATACAGTGTTGTACATACTCATCTGACTGATCCATTTCCATTCGTTTTTTCTGCTCAACTTCTCTATTAAGTTGAGCTACCTGATGGCGAAGGGTTCCAATTGTTTCTTGAGCATTTTGTTCCCGTGCATGGGCAGCATCTATAAGTTTTTGTGCTGTAATATTTTCCTGGGGGGGGGGGGGAGGAGGAGGGTGCATTAAAATTTTAATTGTTTAAAAACTTTTACATTAGCTTGTATATTTTTTACTTCAGTTCTAATTTCATATGTTAGTTCATTGATTTTTTTCATTTAAGACAAAATATAAGTCTCTCAATATAAGTAATATGGAAAAAATCATTACTATTTTATAATATAGGTACATTTATAAATTTAATTAAGGCACCTTTTTGTAGTTTTCAATTGTTTCCATATCCTCAGCTCTCTGGGCTGCAGAAAAGTCTACCTTTGAGTTTAAATATGATATTTCTGTCTGTGCCTTTTGAATCTGTTCTCTAAAAGAGTCTTCTTGACTATGTGTTCTTGTATATGCCTCAAATATAGCTGTAAATGGTTGAGCATACTTTTGAAGTTCTTCTGAGGCCTCAAACTCATTTAAAACCTGTAAAAAATTACCTTAGATTTTAAAACTGGCTTTCATATAATAATTTTCCCAAACTTAATTATATATATGTATATATAATTATATATATATATATATATATATATATATATATATATATTTGTGGCAAAGCTTAAAAGATTTAGTGTTCCTTACAGTCTGATAATGTCTTTCCAACATAGTGAACTCCGATTCTTCAATCGATTCCTCTTTAGGTTCCGAAATTTCATCTTCTTCTGCACTCTGATAAAGAAAAATTATTTTAATAATAAATACTTAGCCTTCTTCATTAAAATATTAGGTCTTTCTTGATCATACCTCTTCGTCCATTTTATCATCTTCGCCCATTTCCATTTTGCTAAGCCTAGTATTGTAAAATTTAACAGCAAATGTAACTTCGTTTCTTATACAAAATAATAAATCCTACAGTCCAGTAGATAGTCTGTCACAGAGTCCGAAAGTTGTTTACATTTCCTTAGCAACAAAGTCGTTTTAAATTAGCGCGCCATCAGAGCGATCGATAATACCGTCACTTACAAGCAAGTACCGCGATTCTTGGCAGTTTTCTTACATATTCCTGTGCAAGTTGCACTATTGTGATACTCTTAATATGTCCTATCTTATACGACATACTTGTGAAAGCGAACACTCGGTTAACATGATCAAAAGTTGAAGCTTTACTTAAATCATATGCGCGCTTAAAGTTACGGTGGCCAGATTTTAACATTGGAAAGAGGGACACCGACACCACTGACCGGGGGAGGGGGGGGGGTGTTTCTAGATTAAAAATTTGGTGTATATGGAGCAACAAAAAATTTTCATAGAACACAAAAATATTTTTGTTGTATATATTTTTTAAAATTTCAACAAAAGTACAATTTTTTAAATATTATAAATAAATAAAAATTATGAATAGTATTGTTTTATTCTTTGGCATACTTTTCATTTGAGTATAAATCCCAGATATATATATATATATATATATTCGATGTAGATTGCTTCCGTTGTTTAAAAGGTCATGAAATTTTTGACAGGAATTTGTTAAATTATATTTAATACATAAACTGTCTTTAAAGTTTCAACACTTGATTGTGATTTTTCTGATTTTCACACTTTATTTACCGTAGAAAAAACGCGTCCAGTCGCAGCATTATTCCCTGGCAAGGACAGCGCAGTGCATATTCTACAATATTATTGTAGGAAACACGGTTTCTTTCAAAATGATGAAATAGTACCAACCATTTGTCCTCTATTGTGATTTTTGATGATGCCCACGATTTAACCTTTTTTTCATCAATATACTTTTTTAATAATGATACCTAATTAAAAATATCCTTTTCGGAAATATTATCATACTAGCTAACCCCCGCGCCTACGTTCGCGCCGAAACAGTTATTTTTATTTGTCCCCTAAAAACGAAACAACAGGTACAGAATTTTTATAAAGCTGAATTCATTGAAAACACACATAGTACGGTATCATCTCTTTATGATCGCTACAGGGCAAACGTTATAAACTCTCAGTAGGTTTTTTTAACTGATTCCGCTATCATACGTTTCGGAGCCAATAAAACTGAGCCATTATTAAATATTAAAATTTACCTGCCGCGACAAATAAAACCAAAGAAGTTTATTACCTCTCTGCCAGAAATAGGTTAATAATGGCGCGAATTTCAACAATAGATGGAGTGCTTTGGAAACAGAACAAGAGTATAGGCAACCTGTATTCACTTTGGAGACTTAAATGCGCTAAGGGTATATATATAATGTAAAAACTCAGGTGTCTGCTGATTTTGGTTATATAGTGTCATTGTGAGGCGCAGTTGGGCCTACAACGAAGGAAGTTTTGTGCACGACAATAGAGGCCAACAATAATGTAGAATTGGCTGAAAGTGGGTAAACCCCCGTTGGGGATCCCCCGTGGAGATTGTGTAAAAAATGGTGGCGTGTGAGAAACCAATGGCGGGGAACCCCGGAATTTTTTGAAAAAACCGCTGGCGGGGAACTACCGGGGCGAGAACTTAAAAGGGAGCTGTTGGGAGGTTCAGACAGTCAGATGAATTGCGGAGAGAAGGGACGACGGATCATTCAGATGAGTTACGGAGAGAAGAGACGACGGATCAGTCAGTCGGAGAGGAGCAGATCAGTTGCGGAGAGAAGGGACGACGAAGTCAGTCCGACGGATCAGTAGAGGAGGAGAGAGCAAATGATGAGTTGGACCTGGATCCCACTACATTCGTCGGTGTAAAAATCCTGCAAGACGCACTAAAGCCAGAGAGACGCGGAAACATTTGTGAGGTTGAATGTTTGCAGGCCTAGTAATTGTGGGTAAGTTCATCAAAACTGTGAAACTTGCTCATTGTGCTGATTGTATAAATTTAAATGATTTCTTTTCTATTTTTCAGTAACTGCGTACTCCACTTCTCGAGAGTCCCAAATCCCCTCAGATAATGTTTCATGTAATCACTGTAATGTTGATAAATATAAAATTATCAAACCATTTAAAGTTTGTTCATTAATAAATTAATGTCCTATCCCATGAAGAGGATATTACAATATATATCCCGGGTACCCTTTGCTTTTTCGCGTTTTATGTTAATTGCAAATAGTGTATGATTTTTATTTAATATTAATATGTGAGAAAGGACACTCCGGAAGAATTCTCCAATATGAGGAATTATAGACAATGTAAAGTGTATCCGTAGATAGGACAAAGGAATTTTGTTCTAGGATAATGGGGAGTCAACAATGTATAAATCTCGATTGTTAGTGCCGCACAGGTAGGGAGGTGCGTCACGTGTTATTGCAAGTTGAAACATGCTAGAAAAAGCTTCCAGAATTTTCAAATCGGAAAGTTCAGTGATTGGTTGGTTTGGTCATGCGGCCTGTGATTTGTAAGTTGGTGAAGGCTGAAGTTTAGGTGGAGGCGGGAGTGTGGCGAAGGAGGCGAAGAAGCGAGGCTGTTCTTGGGAAGAGCCGTGGTGGACGTTGAGGAGATAAGTTGTGTGAGACAGAGCTGGCCTGGAGAGAGTTCGGCCGATGAGGACGTGAGTCCCTGTGATGTGAGCAGAGCAAACTGTGATTTAATTAAATTTTGAGTGGGATGCGACTCAGTGTACAGAGCAGCGGAGGATATTGAAGGGAGACTACGTACTTTCCGAGAGCAGATGTGTTAGGACAACGGCAGTGACCGTTGGAGAAGATTTCTGTGTTACAGGAGAACAATAATAGCCGCCAGTATTCCTTGGAAGGTGTAGTCAGCGTGATGTGATATTGAGGAGAGCAGCCGTGTGCTGCTTCTACCTCAAATAGTGGAATCTGTGACATGGAAGATAGTGAGGGGACATGGTAGAGTCCGAAATACGAGACTGGCAGCAAAATTATGTTAGGTGAGTGATAAAAAAGGTGTGAAACTTGCTAATTTTCTTTATTCAATTCATAATCTAAAATAATTTTTTTTTATTTTTTCAGTATCTGCTTGCTTCACACTGAAGAGGCCTAATATCCCCTGAGATTTTGTAAATTGCTTGTAATTAACGTTGTTCTTTTTCTCTTGTGTTGCTGAATATAATGTTAAATGATTTTAGAAAGTTATATTGAAACACAACAATTAACTTGTACGCTCGCTTAAGCACGGCCCGTCTCGTTGCGGCTGTGGAAATCTTCTTCGTTCAAGCACGCACGGCGAGTCTCGTGGGTGGCGGGAGGGAATCTTCTTCGCTCATTCAAATACGGCGCGTCTCATGCAGATCACCGCCGACGTCCTAATCAATGCCAAGTGTCGTTGTTCACCCTGATGATCCGATGCCAATTGTGGGTCGTTCACCCGGAGGACCCAACGCCAAGTGTGGTCTACTCGTGCTGCTCCCTTCTTTCTCGACCAGGGGAGCTTACCATTGGCTCATTTGTGGCACTTGTTCGCATTCACCAACTTTTAAAACAGTTATTAATACTTTAATCATTTCGAGCCACGAGAAAATCAATTATCCAGGTCGTGGTCATTACAATTTATTTGCTATCACTCGTCAAGCATTCATTTGATAGCACAATTTACTTCTACTATCCGCGCTTATACTCCGGTCTAACACCACTTGGTTTCGTGGTTGGTTTGTTAGACGTGTATAAACCACGTGGCTAAGTGAATTCGCGAGCCACCACACATCCTTCCTCTAGCGCATTGCGCCGTTAACTGAATATTCACGTTCGCTCATGGCTTACGCCATCGGAAAGTTCACATATGTATGTGATTTCCCGCCATGGGTCGCCCATTTGCAGCGCCCGGTCACGTGAACACATCATATATAGCCGTTATCTCACGCGTAAGTTTTTTCTTCAGCAATTGACGTCACACACAACAATTGAGTCTGTCCGCATATACCAACATTTAGAATCAGATCGCCTATCTCTACTAGATAAATTCTGTAATTATCCGAGAACTCACATCACGACTGTCTGATACGTTAAGTTCTGTAGTGAATGCGTGCTGAAGTCATTCTGTGTAATTGAATTAGTGACCTTTTAAGTTTACTGAATCTATTTTAAAATGAGTGACAAACGGAAACAAGTTGTTTTCACAACTGACAAGGTACTAAAAGCTTTAAAAGAGTGAGTTGTTCGTGAGGATATTCTCGAAAATTAGATTTTCACATTTGAACAGATACTACAAACTGTTGTAGAGAAGTATAGAGACTCGGATAAATCTGTAGGCACTGCCGAAAAAGACGAAAGTCAAGAGGAAAATATAATTTATGAGAAGGGAAAGAAAGCTCTTCAGTTAACAGCAGCATAAATAGAACAACAGGGTGAATCGTCTGCTGTCGATGGTTTATTTATAGAGAACAATTGATGTTGGGTTCAAATATTTACGGAAAAGAAGAAATAGACAAAGCAAAGAGAATTATTTAAATTGAAAGAATAAAAACTAAGTGAAAACCCATGAACTGGACTATTGTAATAATATTATGAGTACGTAATTTGTTTGTTTCTTATCTCTGACACTATTAATATTGAAGAATTTAAAATTAAATACCAACGTTGTAATGAGGCCCACGTGAATGTTAAATCAAAGCCTTATCGGCTTTTGATTAGCTTTATCAGATGTGCGATTGTATAAATCACACGAAATGGCATAGTATAAGGATCCTTTCAATAGAACAGACGAACAGATAAAACCACTAAGTAAGTTATTCATTTCCTCAATGATACACATTACATAAAATTATGAATTATATTAAAATCATAATAAAACTTTTCAACTTATACTTTGAAATTATTTTATTGACAATTTCGAAATTATTTGGAAAATATTTTGATTCGATAAATAAAAGTACCAATGTTTACTATGAAAAATACTTTCTGTTGATTTTGAGGAATTAACATAAGAATGATACCTCTCAATAGTGATCTAGTTTGGTGTGTTAGATGTGTATGGAACTTGACCTTCAAATATTGTGTACGGATGATGAAGTTGTTTTCAGGGAATATTTGTATATATGAAGAGGTATTTGAAACTAATTTCTCACTGTTTGGCGATGTAACATAAATTTATTTTCACTGCGTGTAAATTCATACCCACCCCGGAATATATTTAACAGAAAGACTTCTGCTTTTTTTTTGTAATTTATTGTACAAGTAATGAATTTTAGTGTTACCACATACTGCATTCAAAAGATGTATGTAAATAAATAATGTTATTATGCGTTATTCCTTAATTAAGTTTTAAAATCTTTAACGTAACAATCGTATTGAAAATCCTTACAAATTATTTATGAATTGATGGCAAATTAATTTTCTCGATCACGGAAAAAAGAATTAACTGTTTCTTATAATTATACATTTATTTAGAGAATTCGTCAACTCTGAAATGCCATGTTCAACACAGAACAAGAAATTATAAAGACAACATAAACGTAGTTTTTGTAAATAGAGATTTGTAACAGTGCATGATGTATGGTTTCAATTGCATTAAATCTTGCAGTTAAATAATATTCAGGTCTTAATTTATCATTAATTTATTAGTTAGTAACTGCAAAGCAACAAATTTTATGCATGTTTCCACCCCCTCCGTTGGGGTGGTACTCGTGTCTAACCCCTAAAAAAATTTCGGGTCACTATGAACATGTGTAAAAAAATTTGGTCGATATTGCTCCACGCACTTGTTTATGATTGTACGCAGCACTTTTGCTTTACACTTTCCATACACCTCTTAGGGGCTGAACTGTAACTTACTCGCATGTTGGAAAATAAATTCAGTGACTTCCATACCATCGGAATCGATCCCAACCTCTAAGGTTTTCTTGTGCAACTCCCTCAACCCACCCTTATAGCTATTCACGTCTCAATCTGAATCGAGTTGAAACGATACAATCTCACTGATCCCGGTAATTATTTATGCGACACTAATATCGGCCTATTTTAAATATTTAAATTTTCGAACTCTGCATCCCCACCCCTACCGTTGGTAGTCGATTCTTACCCTGGCAGTGTTTTTTTCCGAGCCGCAAGAAACACGTATACAAAATTTGGTCCAATTTTCTACACGCGTTTAGATTTGTATGTGGGACACACACACACACACATATAAGCAGCTAAATTTACCTATAAGATAAGAATAAGAAGGCAATGAAGGCCAAACACCGTTATCAATATATCAATGCTTACTTGACATTGTATCGTACACCAAACATCTAGATAACATTATCACTCACCTTGTGAGATTCTCTAACCCAGTAAATTATGGAGAGAAATAAACATTTTCTCTACAAACCGGTTAGCTTTTGCATTAATAGCTACAAAATTTCTATCTGTTCCCAATTATGCTGTTTCATGGAATGTGAGAATCTCAACTTAAATATCTAGGGTTTTCCCTGCTCACGTAATCCGCAGGAACCCGAAAATATTAGTGCCCCATGCACCGTGAGACTAAAATGCAGCTTAAGTACAAACATAGGGGCATTATGAGAATATAAGTATGGATGAAATTTATGTGACAATTTTGGAATTATTATTTTTTATTTTTATTTAGCTGCTATTGGGAATTTGCCCGGTGGCAACTATATACAATGAAAACACAAATACAATTACTAAAAGAAAAATAAATTCACACTAACGAAGAATTTTGAAGTGTAGATTTTGATCTGTAGTCAAATTAAGTAATAGTCCTTATGTTAGTTTAGAGTAAAACCGACTAGGTCATATTTTCTAATGGCAACTCTGCTATACTAAAATGAGAAAAAATTGAAAGAGCGAATGCAGAAGGGAGAGAAGGCAGCCAAGGGCTATCTATGGCCTCCGTGTTATGTTCACATAAAAGACATGCAGGTCAAACCCTAAAAAACCTGCTTCAGAAAGGTCGGGCTATTAAGTACTTACCTCACCCTCCTTACGAGAGAGAAGTTTGCTATTTAAAAAGGCAGGTACTAATTGAAGGAAGGTAGCAAAATGACTTGTTCACATACAAAGAATATAAAAAAATTAGGCAAAGTAGACTAGAACATGAGATGAAATAGGTGATGTAATTAAAAAAGAAGACAAGGGAACACTATCGTTTCCTCCATGGTATATGAATATTTGACATGTTTAAACAGACGACCATCCGTTGTCTCACTCTACAAAGAAATAAAAATTTCATCCTTTTGTAGATGTATTTTCTAGGTTTTCATCAAAATTACAATCTTTTTAAATTCGTAGTATTAATCGTAGTTAATAGAATTTTCATGATTATTTTCTATCTTTAATTTTTAGGGCTTCGGTTTTTATAAAATTTTAGAAAATAAATAGTTGCAATTAAAAACACCAGGTTATGTATTTTAATTCAACAGTAAGATAAATTAAATAACATGTCACCTGTTAAAGAAACTCCTGTCTCGGTTCCGTTTAAACAGAACCCTGGTAAATCACTATATATAATGGTCTTGTTATTATTACTGTGCAACCTGAGTGGCATACGAATTTATGCCAGTAATTACGACTTAGAAAAGGTTAATTTGACGATAGCTATGATATTTATTGTTGTTTGTGGAACTGATTGAGTATGTGTTATCTTTGCTACGAGCAGGTGAGCGTTTCGGACGTTAGATAATCTTAATAGCTGTTTATAAACCAGAGATAACGTTCCCATCATGAACACTTCATATACTTTTGCTTTCGGGTCAATCCGTACCAAGTTATTGCTTGCTTGACCATCTCAGAAAGAATTAATGTGCTTTATGCATTTCCGTGTGTTTTGGTTGTTTAAAATAACATTTTTTATTTTTCATTGTTTCCGGATAAAAGTGACGACCATTTTATTATATGAAGTGTTCGTGATGGAAAGCTTATCCATAGCCTTGAGCCAGCAATTATGATTATCAAACGTTTGAAAAACCCGGTTAAAAATGTCGGTCATTTTCCTGCCTGACGCAAGCTGCTGCTTTTTTTTGGGGGGGGGATTTTTTATGTTATTCAGCACTGGATTCCTCAATAAACTTCAAATTAACTTCATTACTTTGAGTAAAGGTCTATTTACTTACCTAAGGACATTTTTACATGTACTTCGAGTGTCGTAAAATATCCATACCAAATAAAGAAAATTCATTTTTCCTACACTAATGCCTCAGATATTAAACAGCTTGCGAGCCTCCGTTTCTCTGGTAATACACATACCATCAGTGGGAACTATTTTAAAATAGAGTTTTTGAATTTATTTCGACGTTAGACTAGATAAAAATCTAAAACTTATACAAATGAAAGGTATATAAAACTCCAGTTTACTGAAATATTTAATTCAAAGTTGTTACAATAAATTGTGGAGCAGACAAAAAATAGGTATTTCCGCATGCTGGATAAGTGAAATATCAGTATAATACTTGCTTGTTGTTGTCGTAATCAGTCCTCAGAATGGGATGGTGCAACCCTCCATGCTAATCTATCTTGCGAAAGCTTCTTCATTTCTACACAACTATGACATCCCACATTGGCCTCCCTTTTCTGTTTTTTCCCCACACACTTCCCTCTAATGCTAATTTTACACGACCCTCAAACATAGACGTAACCTATTAATCTATCCCTTCTCTTAGTCAACGTCCTCCATATTGTTCGCTCTTCCCTTATTCTGCTTAGAACTTCCTCTTTAGTGATTCTATCCTCCCGTCTGATTTTCAGCATTCGCCTATAGGACCACATTTCAAAGGCTTTTATTCTTTTCCTTTCTGCAACTCCTACCGTCCACGTTTCGAACCCTTATAACGCCACACGCAATACGAACATTTTAAACAATTATTTTAAATCGCACTTATATTACCCGTAAGTAAATTCCTCTCTTTTGCGAAAGCCTTCCTTGCCTGTGCTATTCTACTCTTTATGTCTACTATACTTCTACTATCCCGAGGTATTATGTTTCCTTCAAAATATTCCTTCCCAATCTAATACCCTTCGTTATTCCACTGTGTCGCATACTACCCTCAATTACCTTGGTTTTCGCTCTATTACTCCTCATATTGAACTCGTTCTCCAGGACCACGTTCACGCCATTAATCATGGTTTCCAAGTCTTCTTCTGACTCCCCTAATACTACAATATTGTCGGCAAACCTTGGGTGTATTATTGATGTTTTCCTATTGGTCTGAGCTATTCTTCCTACTTTTCGTCGTCAATTCTAGTCACTTATTTATTTTAAATGTGCCTATTTCTCTTCTATATTGTTTCTTTCTAGTCTCCATTAATCTATTCTTGATTTCTCCTTTGAAATTCTTAGGCACCTCCTGTTGTTTCAGTTTTTTAATTCCCTTCTCTTTGTTTTAATCCCTTTCCTTTGTTTCTTCATTTTCAGTCTGCATTTCATAATTAACAGATATATGATTCGAGTTCACATCTGTTCCTGGGTAGGTTTTGCAGTCCAGCACCTGATTCCTAAATCTCAGTTACACAACTATGTAGTCCAATTGCTACCTGCCCGTGTCCCCCCGGCGTCTTTCGCGTACAGTCTCTCACAGTTATAATAGTATTGTGTTTTCAGTTGATACACCATATAGGCGCTTATAAATAAAAGTTATACAAACAATGCCAATCACTGACAGCCGCTGGGAAAGGTATCCATTATTGTTTGTTAATTTTTATCTGTCACCGGGCATCTGCCCATTTGTAGATTTAATAAATACAATAATCGTATTATTGTATTAAATAAATTCCCAGATGAGCTAAAAGATATTTATTGGGTTTCATCTTTCATCCTGTTTATTTAATGATTTTTCAGAACAGAATTGCATGATTATGGAACATGCAAAAGTTAGTGATTTAATTAATTCGGTATTAATAATAATTATGATGTGGCGTTATTGTCTGTACACAACATGAATCATTACACAGCGAAAATTCAGAAATAGATGTAACTAGGAGGTAGTTATACAGCATCTGTATGGAAGATGCACTGAAAATCACCTGGAGTTGCAAACCATTGCAAACCAAACTGTGCGAATTCTATACTGCTATGGAAGTGCGGCCGAAAGGTGACACACATCTAGTGCCAAATATACTTTTGACCTCAATGTTAAGGTGAAGCGGCACATTGGAAGTTTATGGAGAACTTAACGACCACATGCTACGTTGAGATTCAGGACAATTCGCTGAAAATGACTTCGTTCTGTACCTTCGGGGTGCCACGGACAGTGATTTATGGTAACATGTGTGGCAGAAACTGGAGTAATGATGTAGCGCAATTAAAATTAGAAGGTACTCAGCTGTTATTATTCGGGAGGGGTGTGATCAGCAAGCTTAAAACGGAAGGCGGGACAAGCAGCGTTGCCGAACAGTCACAGTGTATTTTATTGTTTGAGACTACGTGTTCGACGCATTGACGCCCCCCTTCCTTTCATGATTTATTTGTTCTTATTAAATGCAAATCTATTATAATAATGGTAATATTTAATACTGAGATATTTGAAATTAACGTACCGAGTTTAGTGTTTGGAATATTTTGTTTTATAGAATGGATGAAATGTCTGAGCAATTCATTCTGGAATCAGGAGGAAGGCAAGAAGGAGAAAAACGCCCTCAGTATGTCGCAGCTCTGGCCGGTAAGGTGCTGTAATTTATTGATAATTTAATAAAATAATACACTTTTATTATACTTAACCAATATCTTACAAACTAGTTAAGTGAGAGGATGATATTAAATCAAGTGATTGAATTTCAAAATCATCAAATTAATTAGTTAGGCGCTTTAAATGGCATACAAATATTACTAAATGCATAGCATGTTCTTCAAAAAAATCTTTCAACACTTTAGAGCAGAGCAATCGGCATTAAATAAATGAGAGACTTTTCTATAAGGGCATTTTAAGGTTTATTATGCCAAATTTTAAGAATCCAGAACAAATTATAACTGGAGGGCAAAAAAAAGAGTAAATTATATCACAATGGCGTTAGATATTACAGAGAAATTGAATTTGTCCACGTTGCAGGAAAGCAAACTATTCTGGTACTCTAATACATGGTAAACAGAACCCCTGATAGAATACAGATTTCAAAATTTTTACAGGCTGATTTTTTTCTACACTTAAGAAGCTTTCCACTTTCGTATACATTCGATGTAAGTAGTATCCGAAGCTCAAAAAGTACTATTTTAGACTCCACACAGTAATTTAAATTAGCGTTTATTAATTTATGATTGAAAAAAATTGATGTTCTCATTTCTATTAATTTAAGCGGTACAAATTATTACTCTCCTGTGACCAGCAATATCCTACCTTTCCTCTATGGCACATAGATTTACTTTGCTGATTGACCAGAGATTAACCAATTGCAAAATTCCTTTTCCTGTAAGAGATAAAATTTAATGCAATCAGAAAAATCCTCTTATCGGTCATAAAAATATTATGCGGATTTTCATACATCATTATGATGGATACATTATAAATCGTCATATCTCAGTTGGAATTCAACAGTACGACGGTGATATGAAAAGTTTGCAACCTCAACATGAAGATGGCAGCTCTCTCCAACAAAAAGTAGGGAAACTGTTTGAGTATTTCTGTAAAGGTACTGAACAACATTTCACCCATTTTGGGTGCACAATTTTTATCTGACAATCGTTTGGGAGGGTCGATGTATTTTTATTAAGATGGGAAAAATTTAGTATCGAACTGTTATAAAATACTTGTTTTTGAAATGCAATACGCCTACGCAAATCGAAGGTGACGCTATGTACGGGGACTCCGCACAATAATTTACCACCGTGAAATTTTGGGCAGCTGAATTAAAACATGTCCGTAGCAGCTTGGGGCGCAATGAACGTCCTGGACGTCTATGACACTAACATAACTCAAGTTCTCTAAATGGAACTGAATAACAGACGAATTAAAGCGAGGAAGATATGAGTCCAAAGAACGTATTCTCTTTAGGTGAAACACCGGGTAGGATCCTTAACCCACAGCCCGGGGGCCCTTGTCAACTCTTGGGTACGATGCTCTACCTTCCGCATCCCCCCTTTTCAATTCTCTTCCTATGCTATTAAAGGGGAGTTGCCATTTTCAGGATCACCCTCAAGTAGCCTGTTTATCTCCCCCCCCCCCAAAAAAAGTTGTCAAATACTGAATCCAGAGTTGCATTCAGGCGATGGGTGTCTCTTAAAACCAAAAGCTTCTTCTATTGATAAATTGCAGGGTTAGATATACACAAACACTTTGTATCGTATTTATTATTACTACAGACGGGTATTAGCCCGGTGGGAGTATTAATGATAAATAAAAAATTACAGACATCACAAGCATAATAAAACAAATTTAGATTATTTCAATCCTCGATTTCCCCAAATTTTTCCTCATTTTTCGATATTTATTATCATGTTTTTGAATGTATTTGTATTATTAGGGAAAGTCACCAGTACCCTTGGAAACAAACCGTTCCATTCCCTTGTTGACCTATTTATGAAGGGAGAAGGCATTAGCCCATGTTTAAAAGTTTTGCTGATGACTGTATAATTTATAAGGATGAAGATGTAGTTGCTCTACATATCGATGGTCGAGGTTAAACAAAATGAAAATTAATTCTTCCAAAAGAATAGCGATTACATTTACAACAAATAGAAACAAAATACAGATTAGGAGAAGATGAGATACAGGGAGATAAAAATATGTAAATATCTGGGAGTCACTATTTGTAAAAAGAAATTAAACTGAGGGGGAACAAATGAATGCAGTGGCAAAGGAGGGATGGAGATCTTTGCACATCGTAAATAGAGTGCTAAAGAAAGGTACAAGGGAGGCTAAGCGAATGGCTTACAAAACATTTGTCCGCCCTATTCTGGAGTATGGAGCGGTGTGTTGGGATCCAAATAGATCTGAGCATGTCAATGCGCTGTAAAAAGTTTACAAAAAGGTATTGGATTTCTTCCATAAAGCGAATTCTTTCTGACAGCGAAATAGATCAAGATTGGGGTCGTTATTTAAAACGAGCCGGCCTGGAAGGCAGTCACAAATCGACTTGAAACTCCAAACTTTATATCACGAAACGACCACGTGTAAAGAAAGAGATCAGAGGACAGATGTAGGGAAGTTCTCATTCGTAAACGGGACCATCAGGGACTGGAATAGTTTACCTGCAAGATTGCTGGAGGTTTTTCCCCAGAACGTTAAAGTTTTCAATAAAAGACTGATTTAAGTGTGATTAATTGTATTTTGTTTCATTTATTCTTTAGTTTCTCTTGCTCGTGGTTAAATGTATGTAACTACCATCACGTTATTGCCTTTTTGTAGTTTTGTGTGAAAAATAATAATAATTTAACCTACACCCGATCTTTGACCATTTTTAGAGAAAAATGTGGATATATTTTGACGTCCCCTTATTTCTCTCCAGGCCGGTTCGTCCATATAACCCTTACAGAGTTCACTTAGTTCAGTCTTTTTCCTCCTTTCAGCGAGTGTTGTCCATTTAGTTCCGTACCCACACGAAGCACCAACCCGTTTCTGAATTTTGTTCAGCACATTGAGATGCTCTCTTCTGGAAGGATCCAACTTGCTGCCCCATATTCTATAACTATAACTAGAGAGGTGTATGCGGCTGCATTGGCCTGCTTGGGCTTTTCTTCAATATTCTGTTTATGAAGTGTAACGACTTCCGTCCCTTCCGCGCTTCCAAGTCATCGACCAAGCATGAATTTTTATTAAAAGTTTCACCTAGATATTTACAGATTTCAACAAGAGTCACTTTTTAGTTTCCTATTTAAAATTGCGCGGGCGGGGGGATAGCATTTCTCTCTTAGTAAAAATAATTGTTTTACTCTGAGCTGGATTTATATTTCATATCATGTATTTCTGTCCATCGATACACGTCGTCTAAATCTGCTTGAAGAGCGATTTCATCCTCTATATTTTAGCAAATAATGTATTCGTCCGCGAACAATTTAATTTCAGAGTCTTTCCTGTCGTCGGGTTATTTACAAACGCCAAGAACATTATTCGACTGATTACACTTCTCCGTAGATTTAATCCTATTGGCTCGAATATTTATTCATTTACCCGCGTAGGCTGAAATTATGAGTTTTAATAAGTATTTTCGGTAATTACATGATAGACTGTATCAATTTCAGCAACAATGGGGATCATGGGTTCCGGCGCCATGCTATCGTGGACGTCGCCCGCACTGATGGAGTTGAAAAACACGAACAGTACGACGGCGCCGTTCTCGGTAACAGAAGAAGAGGGCTCGTGGGTGGGATCCCTGCTGGCCGTGGGGGCGCTGTTCTCCGCTATTCCCGCAGGGTTGCTGGCGGACCGCGTGGGCAGGAAGATGACGCTGTGCGGCTTGGCCGTGCCTCTGGCGCTGAGCTGGGTTCTGGTGCTGGCCGCCTCGGGGCCTGCCCTGCTCTACGTGGCGCGCATCGTGGCCGGAGCTGCCATCGGTGGGCTCTTTGCCATTATACCCATGTATGTGGGCGAGATCGCCGAGAGCTCAGTTAGAGGCACTCTGGGCGCATTCTTCCAGGTAATGTTCACGATGGGCGTGCTGTACACGTACTGCGTGGGCGCCTGCGCTTCATACTACGGCCTGGCCGGGGCGTGCCTGGCGTTGCCCATCGCCTTCTTTGTGGCCATAATCTTGATGCCGGAGACGCCGACGTATTTGTTCATGCGCAACCGGAAAACTGACGCGCAAAGAGCTCTTCTGCGGCTGCGGGGGAACAACTACAACTACAAGACCGAAGTTGCGCAGCTGCAAGCCGATGTAGGTTTATGGTGAGCCTAACCTTGTTAATTCTTGTTCGATAGCTATTGGCATTGGTGTAGTCAGTTGTGTGTGAACGAATGAAGTTGTCGAGATGAAAATATCAGTTATTGTATCCAACGTTATAAAAGGGCGGCCTGTATACCCTTAATTTCGGTTAGAGCGGGGTGTCGTTAAATGCTTAATATTCTCAACAGGGAGAATTATGTATTGTAATGTTAAACGTAAGCCGCCCTCCTGTGGTGTAGTGGCTAGTGTTGCTGCTCCACAACCCAGAGGTCCCGGGTTCGAATCCTGGCATGGGCTTGGATGTTTGTGTTGTCATGTTCGAGAAGACCGCGATTAAGACTATGAGGATCGATACGCTGACCACGTATCGCTCCAAATTCGGAATGTGTCATGCAAGATGACAGTCCGCAGTTGACTTGGTAGGCCCAGGCCCTCAATGGGCTGTAGAGCCGTTTCGTCAACATGCCGTATGCTTCTGGCGCAGCACAAGTAATCCTTTGTTAAACACTCATATCTGACTACCCTACTCGCTAAAATGTTCATTATCAACTCCGTATATAATGCGTATGAATATTACATCTTCACTCGTATAACTCAAATCTCAGACCGAGTCCACACTTTTTGGAGGCCTACACCCTCGGACAAAGAACATCCTTCAGGCTCCAAACAAACACATGTATCACGTCAGGCGTTTCGGCACCAACTGCCCATACAATTATGTTTCACATACCAATCACTTCACAGTCCACATCCTACATACACGACTCAATTCTGATTCTCGTCTATCGGATTATTGGAATCTTAATTCAAATGCGGAGAGGGAAGAAGGTATGCGCGTAGCCTTCATCCAGCTTCAGCAGCAAGGGTGCTCCAGGAAGAAGAGAGATTAACTCCCACATACTGATAGTTCACTTTCTCTTCCATTTTATATTGACTTCAATACATTTTTCAAATAGATATAGTTCGTGAGGTATAATATGGCATACTCCATAGACAGTAGAGGAAATAGAAGTCTTTCAAGAAGGAACTTCCCCTTCAAGCATGCCTACGCAACGCTACTGCCATTGTTGAAGCCATATTATTACGAACACGATGTACAGACTGGAGCTGTCTTTTTTAGGCACACTTCACACTTATTAACTCTTACCTTTTAGCTTATAAGGACGAGTTTCTTGACTTACAAGATATACTGAACTGAAAACTTATTTCCTAGAGGCAATGTTTTTAGAATTTCTTTTATACTACCAACTTGGCTCAACAAAGACTCGTGGTAAATTAAGATCTGGACTACCCCATTACGATATCGGGGAAGTTGTCCACTGTGCATCGTCTCGACACACGACTAGCTAAATCTCCTCACTTATACTCCTTTTCATTTCTTGGCGCAATAATTTTTGCATTACTATGTCTGAAGACATACTTTATTTCCCCAACACTAAATATCTGAAAATAATGCATAAACTAAGTCTGTATTCTAAACAGATCAATAACGAAAGTGTTTACAAAATCAATTAGAAAACATTATATATACGTAAGCATAATTTGTCAAGACAGCCTAAGAATTAAATATTCGTTACGTTTACCTTCATAACTTTATAATTTGTTCATGGTCCTTCGAAATAAATCGAGTCACCTTAGTTTTAATTCCACCCAATATGATGATAGGCTGGGTTATATTTTCATTACTATTAGAAAAATTATCTAAATTAAATAATGTTACAGGTGGACAAGGTATCAAGAAACAAGGGAAAAACGTCTGACCTTTTCAAGTCGCCAGCAACAAGGAAAGCTCTTATCATTATCTTAGGACTCATGTTCTTCCAGCCACTTAGTGGAATCAATGCAATCATTTTCTACTCTGGAGATATATTCGAGGTTTGTGATTTTTTTTCTGAGTAAAATTAAGTTTCTCATTTTTGTGAAAGCAATTGATTCTAAGGTAATTTTACAATTATTATATGCCAGTGGATAATAATACGAATATGAAATAATGTAAGCTACTTAGCTACTGAGGAACTACTACCCAATTTAATCCACATGAATATTAATTCAGTTGACCCAACGATAAACTAGTTTTTTTATACCTGATGAAAATAATTTTTTTGATTGTTTGTTATTTCAACATGCACAAACTACTAATGGTCATTACGAGAACCAGAAGAAGACTTGGAAACCATAATAAATGGCATGAACGTAGTCCTGGAGAAAGAGTTCAATATGAGGAATAATAGAGGGAAAACCAAGGTAATGTAGTGTAGTATGGGAAACAGAGGAATAAAAAAGGGTGTGAGATTGGGAAGGGATATTTTGACGGAAGTTAAGGAATTCTGTCACTTGGGAAGCATAATAACTAGGGATGGTAGAAGTATAGTAGATATGAAGAGTAGGATAGCACAGAAAAGGAAGGCTTTCGCGAAAAAGCGGGATTTACTTACGGGTAATATTAGGAAATCGTTGCTAAAAATATTTGTATGGAGCGTGCCGTTATATGGGTGCGAAACGTGGACAATAAGAGTTGGGGAAAGGAAAAGAATAGAAGCCTCTGAAATGTGGTGCTATAGGCGAAGGCTGAAAATCAGATGGGTGGATAGAATCACAAACGAGGAAGTTCTAAACAGAATAGGGGAAAAGCGAACAACATGGAGGACGTTGACTAAGAGAAGGGATAGATTAATAGGCCACGTTTTAAGACACGAGGGTCATGTAAAATTAGCATTAGAGGGAAGTGTGTGGGGTCAGAACAGAAGAGGAGCAAAGGATAGAATACGCTAAGTAGATAGGGAGGATGTTGGGTGTGATAGTTATAAGGAAATGAAAAGGTTTACACAAGATAGGTTAGCATGGAGGGTTGCATCAAACCAGTCTTAGGACTGAATACCACAACAACAACCTTTCTGTGTATAGGCCTCACAGTAGAGGCTGAAACAACACAGCGTCCAATCCGTTACCAGGAATCGAACCCATGACCTTTGTGGTGCGAGGCAGCTACGCTAACCACTACACCACAGGAAATCACCTTTGACTTGTTGTTTGACTCAGTTTTCCACAAATTATTTGACGTTCCCCTTGTTTTTTAAGCTATTTTTCACGTAGTGCCTCTATGAGCGGAAATAAAATTGGAGAGAGTCTTATCTGGACTGTAGAGTGGAAGAAGTAATACCTCACAACCCATTTTTCAATGGTTTCTTAGGGCAGCTTGGAGGCATGTGGGCGGTCGTTGTATTGGATTAATAAATCACGCCGAATCTTTGAGATAAGAGACGTTTTACACACATCGCAGGATTTGCTTTGTTTATCAGCACGTCTGATACTCTTTATTATGCTCTGATCTTTCAAATAATATAAAATGGACGATTCCGCGGGCATCCCAAAAGACTACCAATATGACATTTCCCGTTGAAGCTTTCGTTATGAATTTCTTTATAACAAGTGAGCAGGTGTGCTTCCATTCCATCTTGCTCTTGTTTGGCTGCACTTGAGCTTGTTACTGATATATACGTCGGTCTTCACGAATAATGTTGTCAATGACAACACTGGACTGTGCCGGCCAGGACGTTGCTCGTCAGCCACTGACGTTCAACCGCTTTTGAACAGATTACCCGGTTATAAATATTTCCGAAATACATACAACTTTCATCATACTGTAAAATCATTAGAGAAAATATTTTATCCAGTTTTCACCTTCAGAAAGTAAAACCTGAACGTAGTTCAACTTACGTGAAAACTTCAACGGAGAAGACCTCGTTAATTGTAATTTATTCGTCAGGTGTTAACAGCTCATCAACCTAAAGTCATTAAAATACCATTCACTTCCTACAAAACATTTTTGCTGCATTATTTTGTCTCTTTAATTATTCCATATCCCTGGTACTAACAGGACATAAAGGGAGAGATATACGTAGTGATAAATCATTTCGTTTAATGGCATGTGCCTTTCTCTTTCAGAGGGTTACATATAAAAGTATCAGAATGGAAAATCTCAATCGAGGAAAATTATAGAGCAACTGTTCCTCTCCAGATATAAAATTAATCACTTTGTGTAATAATGTGAACTTACACTGTTCAACCAGTTTTCTGCACCTGAGAGAATGTTAATTGCAGAACCAGATCTCTGAAGGCGATCTTTGAATTGTCATTCATCTGAAGTCGAATCAGTCGCGTCTCTATGCATCAGTCTTTAAATCCTTTCACATATCAATCTTGCTTACATTTAGAAGAATGTATTTTAACTGCAATTACAGCGTGATGGATAAGTAATTATTTAAATATATTTGATTCGATTGAACTTTTTTGGATTATCTGGGAAACTTTGAGAACTTAACAAGTTGGACGTGCTTTTCTATTGTGCCGGTTTATCTGAGAGAGAATACCAAGAGTCCGAGTATAAGCTCGAACCAGGCAGATATTTGGTTTTAGCCGAAGTGCGGATCGTGACTGAAAGTTTGTAAGCTTTATTTAAGAGCACGTAATTGCCTGGGCCAATGACATTTAGCGGTCCAGGGAGATCAAACAAAATGGTCGATACAATCGGGACGCTCGTCACAATCGCGATGCTGTGAAGACCAACGTTCTTCATTCGGTAGCCAGCACATATATTCAGTTCCTCCAGCAACAATAGATAAAGAACCTGGAGGACGACAGCGAGGATAGCTGATCCACAGATGCAGAGTGGCGACATATAACCGCAAGGTAGTTTCTCTATCCTTGACGCACTAAGGGAGCTGTTCATGTCCATGACTGAGCTCATTATATTTTAAATCTGCGTTTGACTGATAAAGCTACCAAAGTTCCGAATCTGATAAGGTAAGTCTACATCAGGCTCTTTCCTCGACTCAATAAAATACAAGATTTACAAAAATCTGTGATAACAAATTTAATGTTTTAAGTTATCCTCCAGAATTAATTTCTTTTACCTTAACTTTTGTTCCATAAAAGTATTCGTATGATTGATGTTTTAAAATATTATTCTGAATTTTGGTTAATTGAAGGCCGCCGGGAGCTCCCTGTCTCCGAACGTGGCGTCCATCGTGGTGGCCGTGGTGCAGGTGTTGTTCTCTTACGCGTCGTCGCTGCTGATGGACCGCGCTGGTCGCCGCGTCTTGCTGCTGCTATCCGGCTCCGTGATCACGCTGTGCCTCGCGGGCCTCGCGCTTTATTTTCATCTCGGCCCTCAAAACGCCGGTTGGCTGCCTCTCGTCTTTGTCGCCACTTACATTGGAGCTTTCTCTCTGGGTTTTGGGCCCATCCCTTGGCTCATGATGGGTGAGCTGCTCCCCACGGAAGTGCGCAGCGCTGCTAGTGGTTTTGCCGTGTCTCTCAGCTGGATTTTTGTGTTCGTTGCTACCAAGACTTTCCTACCCATGGTGACCGCAATCACCCCCGCGGGGGCGTATTCGGTCTTCTGCGGAATTTGCCTGACTGGCACCATCTTTGTCTTCACGCTTTTACCTGAAACGAAAGGAAAATCCCTGGAGGAGATCCAGAACATTCTTGCCGGAGGACGCCCAGAGAACCAGATTTCGGCTCGGTCCGAAATTTTCGACGATAAACAGAAGGAATCTTTGTAATTTTTATTTTCAATTAATGGCATACGTGTTGTACTTGTTACGGTTAAATTTAGCCATTACGACTGACATTTATCTAACAAACTGATCGTACCCAAAATTTACCAGGAATGTTTCTAGCTCTGCGCTTTCCACGTGTTGATACTGTAATAAATTTTAACAATAATATTTATATATCTAAGTGAGATAGACGTTGTCACCCAAAATACGTAATAAAACAATTTTATTTAGATATAATCATTGGTTCCCATGTGTATTAAAACTGCTTCTTAGTTGACTCGCACAGTTATAGTTCAATCTTGGACAAATTTATTGACAGAATGGAAAGAAAAATTGTTAGAAAGTAATGTCTGCGGGAGTTTTCTCTCGCAGGCATTTCTTCCCCAGATTGACTGCGGGGCTAACCTGACTCCGTCGGGAATGCTTCGTACCATCTTTAGTTTTTTCAAAGTTCTCACATACCGAGACGGCTTCACCTATTTTAGAAGGTGTATGTACTGGGGTCTAAGGCCTTGGGCATACGGTCAGAGTTGTTCGCTGATCCCAATGGATCAGTCAGCCTCCTAAAACTGGCGAAGACACGGAGAAGGAAATGCTGCGACCCCGCAGCAGACTTGTCTCACCGTCATTCGGAAGGGCGTAAAAATAGTGCCCAATGCCGGAACAACCTGATGCAGGTTTTCTACGGCTTTCCCTGCATCTCTTTAGGTGAAACTTCGGGTAGGATCCTTAAACTATAATCTGGGGGTCCTAGTCAACTCTTGGCTACCTTGCTCTACCTTCCACATCCACTCTTTTCAATTCCGTTCCTATGTTATTAAAGAGGAGTTGCCTGTTTCAGGATCATCCATATATAACATGTTAACCAAAAAGTAAAATTGCTGCGTCATAAAGAAATGCATCACATGAAATAGCATCTTTAAAACTTCAAATGCTTATGGAAATAAAAAATTATGCGACGTATATTTTAGAGGATAATAATAAACTTTCTTTTCGGAAATAATGACAACAACTATATACAACTACAAATGGCTGATAAAATTATCGTCATTGTCTGAAAGGACTGATTAAATTCATACAACAGTGAATAAATACTATTTAAAATGAACCTTATTATAACAAGTAGACAAGGAAGTAGCCAAGTTGTAAACAAAATTAAGTTATAAAATAATTTCTCCAAACCTTGTTACTTTTGTCAAGTGTTCCAAAAATTGAAAGAGTCAGCACAAACCAGTTGAGGAACTCAAAAGCAAGACAAAACGAATTTAAATGTGAAGATTCGCAAGCGAAATAACCGATTAACCAAAAGTTACACTCCTAATATGGTATAACTTTCCGTGGAAATGCAATCACATCGTTCACTTTCATTCAGAGTGAGCTCTGCAATGTGTTTGGTGATTGTGAAAATGAATTAGACATTCACACAACATCCATGCCCGTTCCAGGATTCGAAGCCGGTACCTCTGTGCTGTGAGGCAGCGACGCAAGCCACTAGATCACAGAAGGTTGGATAGGTGTCTTACCGAATAATAAATTAAACTGGACTGATTATATAAATTTGAGTTGTTTCAGTCAAATTTTTGAACCGCTGTTGAGATATGTGGAGCCCATGTTAATTTTGCGCCGAGTATCAAACCCAAGTATTATAGTTTGGTAGATTGGGGTATATTTTCACCAAACAGGGTTATTGGAGATGCTCCTTTTATATTTACACAAAGATGTGTATTCGGTAAAAAAAATTACAGAAGAATCTGAGGTGTAGATTTATGTTAAAATATAAACATTCAGCGTGTAGTCATCGTCATGTGTTGTTGCAATAGACTTTAAAAATATTATACAAACAAACTGAGAACAGCCGGCATTCATTTTAAACATTTTATTAGTTCAAAACACTATTAATAACATGATATAAATTAACAAACCGTTTTAGAGATAGTTTTCAATTAGATTGAACGACGTTTCGTCACCACATTTTCTATTTCTTCAGGCGTTAAATTAGGAAATTTTTCTGTAAATGTGCCAAATCTTTAAACATCCTAACTTGACCGCCTCAAAGCGCAACTCGAACCGAAATAAAATTATAAAATTTTATGCGCTGCAGCACTTGTGTGAAATTATTTAAAAAGACAAATAAACACAAATTTACACCGTAACACATTCCACATCCTTGAATCTTAGTGTCTTTACTGGATCTATGCAACATGGCTACTATCTACAACAGGGGTGCCAACCTTCAGCATGCCAAGTGCCAATTTTTTGACAGACGAGATCGGATGCGCCATATGATTGGAGCACATTTTATAGCGTCATGAGTTTATGGTTAGGGGTTGGTAAATAGATATGATATAATATGCTTCGTTTAGGGGACAAAAAGGAATAACATTGACGCAGTTAAATTAATTCTTGAACGGCACCAATTTACAAAACTTAGAAATGATGTTCCTGTACGAGGAGGTGATAGCTTCATGATTGTCGTTTAGTGAAAATAACACTGGACTACAGTTGTTGGCACTGAGAGTGAGATGAGTTGAAACTTGGAATTTTTTGACGTCTCTGTTTGCCAGAAGAACTGCAATTTAATTCTTCTATTTCTGACTTTTGGGCATTTAATGTATGTATTTATAATACATGTCTAACTGTACAATACTTTCTAAAAATGTAAATAGAGACCTCGTCGGAAATACAAACAGGCTGAAGGATGCAATGCGCCACTTTTAATCGTCCAAAGCGCCACGGTTTTGCCACATCTGATCTACAAAATCAACACACTCTCATTGGTGCTAACGCTTAACAAGTCGATAACACTTCTTGAATCAAGAAGATGGCGAACTTGGAGTTGTTTGAATTCTGGATATCATTTAGAGCTGATTTAATTACGTATGGCTCGCAGTAGAAGATCGAAGCCATGTAATGAGGTTTGTATGCTTTTGTGGACCCTTGAAATATGGTAGCACATGAAGCACCATCAAGACTCTTGATCCGTCGGTGTATATATGTATGCAGTCATTGTATATTCTACGTTTCTCGCGGAAAAGAATTTGGTATATTTGAGGGCTAGTGCAATTTTTGGGATATTCGGTGAGAGTTAGATCAATAGTTGGGGTTTTTAGTATTTCAGTAGGTTCATCAAAAGAAAAAAAATTGAAGGAAGTCAAGAGGATTGGGAATTGTTTTTGAGGGGATGTTTTGAATCCGGAGTGACAGGGGTTTTGGGTATGAGATTTTGGCGTCGCTGTTCAGATAAAAATCGATGTTGGGTTTTTAGGGTTATCTGCGAAGTTGTACGTATATGATACACATATGTTTTGTCTTTTGTATGCAGTGGCTCTAGGTTGGCTTCTGTTAGGTTTATCACAGATCGTGCTCGATCGAAAAGCTCCAGTTGCTATTCTAAGGCATTAATTATGTATAGGATCAAGCAATTGAAGAACACTTGTACTAGCAGAAGAATAAATCATAGCTCCGTAGTCCATCTTTGACCTTATCAGTGTTCGGTAAGAGGTATGTCTAAGGCTAGGTTTACACGGGCAGTGATGACTGCCAGAAAACGAGGGGCAGTGATGTCAGTGGCGTGTTAACATACGTCAGTGCTGCACTGACAACTGCCAATCCATCGCTGGCACGAGAGCACTGCCTCGCTTTTCTTGGAGAGTGTCAACAGTATGTCAGTCATGACTGACGTTCCCCCTCCACCGACCAAGACGCTGCCCTCATGGGAGGCCAGTTAGTGGCAGTTACGGCTGTAAATTATCGATTGTGAACGGTGAGGCAGGGTTGACTATCAATTGCGCAATGGTAATCAGTTTGTATTTTGCATTTTACATACGCGTGCAGTTTGGTATAGTGTGCGATTGGAGTAAGTGAATATTTGTTGTGAACAGCGGCCAGAATTTTGGTTCAGAAAGCATTTAGGATAGAGTTCGTTTGTTGCACCTAATCGCCTATAAATTTTTAGGTTAACTTTCCAAAAATAATTATTGTCCACCCTCCAACGGCACAAACTTTAACTGAAAAAAAATACGCAAAAGAATGATGTATAGCTATAAACATACTACTATCACACGTAATGAAAAATAATTCATTTCGTTTTGTTCAGTAATTGACAACTTTAAGGGGAATAAAACAACAAGTAATAGAAACCGACCCAATTAAACACTGAAAACCAGCTTCAAAGTACATGTGCTGTTTTTATTATTGCTTGATTTCTGTAGTAATAATATAAAGCAATATTACTAAACAACTGTTTTCATTTTTATGTATCTATAGTACAGTAGCGTAATACTGAGTTTGACTTTTTCAGGAACCCTTCCTCGTTACGTCTATTCTATCACAAATACAAAGTGATTAGTTCCTGTTTATGGACATTATGCGTACGCGAAAACACAAAGGGGAAAAATATTCAAATTGATATAAACAATATATCGACACTATGCAACATCAACATTCCAACCGGTCGTAGTTCCCAAAAAATAGCAGAGAAGTATAAACATGCATCAGAGTTCTCTGCCCTTTCTGTAGTGAGGGCAGCACTTGCACAGAATTGTCAGTGAAGAAGTGGGCAGTTATCTGCCCAAGATGTAAACGGTAGGCAGTGCACAGCCAACCCAACTTCGACGAACATCACTGCCCGTGTAAACCTAGCTTAAACAATAAGTTTCAAGACTCCCGAACAATGAAATAATTGTTCTCAGTTGAATGAACAAGCATGCCAACCGATATGCCGCTGTAACATGTTAAATAATTTCCCTTAACCAATGTACGAAGTAGTTGGATTGAATCCACTCCCAAACTTAGAGACATTGTCAATTGACCGTTACCAAATACGTTAACCGGATTACGTTTGTTGAGAAAATTACACTGTGCTTTGCTTTAGGCAATATTCAAAGAATTAAGTAGGTAAAATTTCAGTAATACGTGACTGTAACTAAATACAGGCTGTTAAAAAAATCGTTTTCAGAGATTTCCTTAAATCACAAGACAGCTCGAGTGCGTCATTGGAAATTTTTCGTATAAAATAATCTATAAATTACACCTCAGTCAAAATGTTACAATGTGAGTTTAACAATGTGAAAAGTATTCGAGTATATGTTATCTGATATGGACGATGGAAGAAGGTCACGAGATAAATGTTTCCTAATCCTGTTATGAAACTCGTAGCATTGAGCGTTAAAGAGGCACGCTCTGATTTGCTTGTAATACAAGCAATTTTAACAAATTATCCTTAAACAAATTATCCTACTTAATAGTTTAACGCAAAATTTACATTCCCTATTAATAATCTTTCAGTTCTGATTATCTCATATCTACGTAATATATTGATTTGTTTACTGTAAAGGAAATCGTAGTAAAAGGATAAGAAGAACTTTCAAACTGTGCCATGTGAAACTGGATATTTATTAAAATCTAAATAAATTCATAGCAATCGTAATTTGGTTAGTATAGTTATTATGTCTAAAGTCTTTTTTCAAGTTATACCTGTCACACAGCGTATTTTGTGGGGAAATTTTGTTTGTGGTATTAAGTCCTAAAACTGATCTCATACAACCCTACATGCAAACATCCCTTGCGCAAGCCTTTTCATTCCCACATAATTACCACATCCACCTTAATCTGCTTAGTGTATTCTATTATTTTTCTCCCTCTTTTGTTCTTACCTCAGACACTTCCCTCTAATTGTAATTGTACAAGACTCTCATTTCACAAAACGTGGCTTAATAACGTATCCCTTCTTTAGGTCAATGTCCTCCATATTGTTCGCTCTTCCCCTATTCTGCTTAGAACTGATGAGAAATAGCACAGTATTGTTTTTAATTTAACCGTTTCTTTCCAAAGTATGGAAGGGTAGATACGTAAACGTTTTATAATTTGAAGATCTATGATCATTAGAATTTACTTTTATGGCAGTTCTCTAACAATGTAATACCTAAGAGTTTATAATAATAACGAAAAATTTAGTCCGTAAATCATTCATTTAGCGAATATGCACCTTACTTCTATA
This sequence comes from Eucriotettix oculatus, assembly GCA_034510155.1. Lineage (NCBI taxonomy): Eukaryota > Metazoa > Arthropoda > Insecta > Orthoptera > Tetrigidae > Eucriotettix > Eucriotettix oculatus. The sequence continues at coordinate 131,693,758 of CM067376.1, read as the reverse complement.
TATTTTATCTGGAGCGCAAAGTCAGAATTATACTATTTAGCAACACTATCTTATACGTCATTCAAAAAACACTCATTGTCAACCGTAAACAAGACGTAATAGTTGGAACGAAAGATGGCTAATTTCACTAAGCCGATTGGGAGTTTGTAACATGTGGAGTTCCTCAAGGACCTATTATTAGCCTTTTCTATTTATTGTATACATAATTGATCTTCCACTATACGTACATCCTCTAAAATCGATTCTCTACGTGGATGACATAAATATTATTTTTGCAGATAAAAACTTCGATAATCTGGTTAAGAAATTAGACAGCGCACTGGACGGTCTAAATATTTGGTTTAAAGTGAATAAATTATCCCTCAACCTAGATAAGACCAAGTCAGTTTTTCTTAGTGCTGATACCAGTAACAGACCCGTAGACAATTTTTCAGCCACTGGGCCTTCGAAATGATGATAAATTCTAAGGCCCAGGAAAGGCGCATTCAGACCGTCCAGTGCGCTGTCTACTTTCTTAACCAGATCATCGAAGTTTTTATCTGCAAAAACTTTCTAGTACGAATTCTACATCAAGTTGCAAGACTTTCTTCAAAATTTTGCAAATGCATATTTTACCAAGCGTATGAAATCTTAAAGTTTGTAAAGCGGAACATAAATTTGTTTCAAAAGAATGACGAACATAATATGTCATAATCATTTGTTATATTTTCATAAGACAAAAATTTTACATAAATATCTTCGACCAAAAATTATTGTCACAATCCATATTACAAATACTTGTTTAAAGTAAGATGGATTGTGACGATAATGTTTGGTTGCAGATATTGATGTCAGGAAATTTTATGTCCTATGAAGATATAACAGATGATTATGACTTACGGTCGAAAGTTCCTGGTGAACTTGTTTGTTTAATGGAATGAAAATAAATGGAATTGACTGCTGAACTGGTTTATTTGATTAATTACCAAAAGATTTTAAGTAAGTCTTGCCGTGAAGTTGTCGTTTATTTAGTTGTAAGTTGTCAACAATTTTTTGGAGGAAATTTAATTTTTTGAAGTTGCCAGTCGTAAGCATTCAATAACTATTAAAGGAGGTCTATATTGAGATTTGGGAGAAAACAATGCTTACTGGAAAGGGGATCGTGAGTTGGACAATAAGTGATATCCATGAAAGTTGATTCATTTATAGCCTACGATATGTACTTATTACAAAGCTATTATGGAATTGTAAATGTAAACGATCCAAAATCATATATTTTGGCGTAGAATTCGTCGTTTTTGAATTTAGCCAGTTGTATAGTGAAATTCTGTTTGACGAATATGTTGAAGTTCAGACCCTGTTAGTATGCCGCGGATAAGGATTTAATTACAAAACCCTGAAAACGACCGACAATTAGTGTAGAATTAATTAATTTTTTACTATATTGAAAAAATACCCGGAAGCGCTGAGAAATCAGCCAGTAAATATTTTGTCGAAGTTACCTCAGGATACACACATCTATTATTTTCCTTCCACCCGAAATAACGTAGCAGGATCTTTATTGTGTAAGTTTTATAAGAAATACTCAACAGAACTGAGTCTAACCCGGAACCTCTGCACTCTCATCTTAGCTACCTGTCGACGCCTTTGCGTCCCCGATACTGTTGGGTATTATCTGTCACTTCCATAATTTAATTTTAAAAAGCCTTTGAGCTGAACGTTGCCCTTTGAATAAGCGTTTCTGTTGAATATTGATATTGGGATCTGATCTACGCCCTTTAAACGTTGCAACTGTTGCCATGTAATTAGCTTCTTTATTGAGTCATGAGCTACTCCACCAGTCCCAGTGTCAGAATGATAGATTACTAATTGTGGTTTAAACTGATACCGTTTCTTTTACAATTTGTTTGTTCACTTACATAACTATTGATATGACGACGTAAACAATTGACTCTGGTATTAAGCTAATGTGCAATGACACGTCTGTTTTTCGATAACGTAAACTATGCAAACAGTCTGATATAATTGCCGGATTAAATTAAGTGAGACACAATAAAAGAATATATATATATATATGTGTGTGTGTGTGTGTGTTTGTGTCTTTTCCTTAACAACTATCAGGTAAGTTGGCTTTACCCCAGCAAGCTGTCAACCCGCAACAATTTCTTCACTGGAGAAAGTCACACGACCATCAACCTTCAAAGGCAGTTAGCTGCTGAGCATTAACGTTGCTTAATTTAAATTGTCGAACTTTTCTTAAACGTTTTCTAAGATATACTGTTTGATGCTTCGAGATACAGTAGGTTGTGTGTGTGTGTTCTTAATGTCTGTAACGCTCCATCCATCCTATTAATTCACTTCTTTACTGACACAAAAGTCTATTCATTTCACGAAAACAGCAGTTTAATCATCTGTCAAGACATTAACAAGGATGTCCTCGTATACTTTTATCCAATATTCAAAATTATTTTGCTGCAGGTGAGTTTCTAACACTCTAGAATTGACAACTACTTCAATTTTCCTTTACATTATCCGTGCTGCCAATAGAACTGTCCCATAGATCACAACTTAATAAATTGACTGTATTCAGTGCGCCATTCTACATAAATAAAAAAACTTTCAAGAAAATTTAGAACGTTTGTTTTCAATTGCATAAGTGAGAACTTTTAAATAAATGGTCATGAGTATATTGAATTTTTCAACTACATAGTCTGAAAATATTCAAATGTGCAAATTAAAATAAATTAATACCTGTTCGGCTAAAGTAGGTTAATCAAACGGATTAGCCTACCCTCATGTAACCATGTAAATTATATACAATATTTTATTTTTATGTTTTTTTTGTTTTCATATCGTATATACTATATCGAAATTGGCACAACTGAGAATCTGTAAAGATAATAGTTTTTATACATTAATAAAAAATTAACAATACACTTAGTATTTTTACTGTAATAAAGAGATTTTCTGACAAGCCAATATTAGTAAAACATCTTTTTAGCGTACCAGATCAAATTTCCAAGGTTTTAAAATAAATTTGGTAGGGTTCACGTTATTTTTTAAATACGTAAATTTAAATGTCTGGTAGACGGAGACCATCAACGCACACGATCTTGTGAGACCTTAAAGAAACTTAAAATGAACATTCAAAACAAAAGGAGGGGAAATCTGACGAGAAGAGCGTGTTTGTTACACGACAAAGTCGTCCTCCCACAGTCTTAGCAGCCAAGGTGCTCTTGGTCACGTTTGGTTTGAATTTTTCAACCACCCCACACCATGAGATTATCATCTTTGCACCTCCCTTAAGGTGCACATGGGTGGAATTAAATTTTCAACTGACGAGCAGGGGAAGGGGCTGGCGAGATATTTCTTAGAGAAGGACCCAAAGAAGAAATGTATGCCATGGATCACCGCTACCACTGAACGTGTTGGCGATTATATGGAAAAATAGTCAACAATATATTTTCCAAAATACACTTTTTCTAAAAAGTATAAAAATCAATTCGATACTAAAAATGTGCATTGATTATACTTGCCCTAAGTGGCTTTTGCATTCATTCACTTGACACTGGTCACCCAAAGAATTTAGATTTTCAAACTTAAGCCCTCAGAAGTTTCACCAGCCCGTTTCATTAGCTTAGTCGTGGTAATGATTTTAAAATTCGAAACAAAACGACCACAGCAGCAAGTTGTGAGATAATCAGTAAGTCTTACGACATCTTTCTTGCAGTGTGTTGCAGACTGTGAGATTGGATTAGAGTACTGAAGAATAAAAATGGTCCGGTATTCATTCCAGGAACAAACTGGGGTTTTTGCCCTATACGGCCCAGCAGATGGGCGGGAGGCAGCACGAATTTTGCAAATGGCAAACGGCCCATCAACAGCTATCAGCGATTGACCCGCAAAAAGTATGTGGCAAGCGATCAACAAAATATGGCGTGGAGAATGTAGAAAATTTCGTTCTGGCATCATAATTTTCGTAATTATGAGGAAATTTGTACAAAACGTACTGTACGCTTACTTTTATCGCTTTACCCTCTTTCCTGAGCAGATTTTGAAACATCACTGTAAAATAAAATTCCAATATCCAGACGTACATAGTACCACGTATTCTGGTAGAAGTGTGATGTTCTTTGAGCAATATTAATTTTGAGCGAAACACGTGCTGCTCCAGCGTCAGGACCCGTAAAGCGATCATATCAGCGAGCGTGAAACACGGCCCGGTGTTGTGTTTGCTACTAGAATCGGGAGATTAACTTCTATTTGTGGAAGTGGCTAGAATAAAATCGGGACGAGACAATAGCGTGAATCACGAGGTCATACGAGGCTATTGGCGGCCAGCAGTCTCCAGGTGGAGAGCAGACAAGAAAAGATGCAAGTATTCTGATAAGCAATGCATTCTAAACAAATACGTATGCTTTAAATTTTTTGCATACTTATCAAGTGAAACGTATCGAATGAAATTGTTAACTGATTCTCATGTTACCTATATTAACTATTAAGGTGTGGGTGTAACGTATTTCGGTATAATAATTCTAACGAGGACCATTTCTTCGGACAAACATGAGCCGCACATTAATGATCTGTCGAAATCTGTACATAGTATACAAACAATTGAAATCAGTCCGAAAAATAAGATACCAGCAGAATATACCTGGCAAATAACTCACCGAGATAATATAGGTCAAAGTCATTTACAACACATTAGTAAATTTCTAAAAACGTTTGCACGGTCGGTAAACAATATTAATTCACGCTAAAAATTGTTATACAGGAAAAGCAATATAGTGAAATATATATAAATTTATTCTCCAATTTCTTGATTATTATTCGGCTACTTAAATCTAAAAATAAGCGCACTCGGATTTGATGCGCGTAAAGGGGGAACGAAAGCGTAGTCAATGCAAATAATCACGAATATAAAAACGATAACTTCTAATGATCTGCAATAATAAATTTTTCTATAGTGCAGTACGTTTCGATCGGAATTTTGACATCATTTCACAGACTCCAGTTCACTTTTGTGCACGACGTATATTAATGACGAAATCGAAAAGAATAGAGGATTTTTAGAACATTATAAAACTGCTTTAGGAGCAGCCCTTATTCATTTAAATTATTTTGCAATAGTTAATGGATCATTCTTGCATAAACCGAATGGCATCATGAAACATATTCCTCATTGTCTCATATTTAATAGCTGTGAAATGTGATAAATTGAACTGTGACTATGTAACACAGAAGCTGTGTAGATTCCCTTGTGGGTGGGACAGTAGTGAAAACCACTGAGCTAAGAAGGAAAACTTTCACCGATAACGAGATAAATCATCTTGTCCTCCCAGAAATGTCCGTCTGCCAGAATACAGACGTAAGAAAATTGGATTGAAAGGACAAGGTTTACAGTTCCTAAAATAGAAGTCCCCAAATCAAACGAACTAATTCATAATCCAGGGTATAAAAAATTAATTATACATCAATAATGAGCAAAAATTAAATCTTGCAAAACCACAAATGTGACTACGGGAAAACTGATTTTTGAAAACTGCATTAAATATGTATCGTTCTTTTATCAGTTTGAAGCTAGGATTGGAAATAAGATGAGAACCGCCTTGAATTACAAATTTAGATGTTTAAAATCAGGAAACTACACTATACGAATCAATATTCTATTTAATTATTACCGTGGCGTATGTGCCAAACGTGGTGCTTTAGACGATTAAAAGTGACGAGATGTCCCTTTACATTCTTAAACGTTTTAAAATTAAATTATTCAATTTCTGACTTTTGGGCATTCATTGTATTTAACTTCACTTTCCATTCAAGACGCAATATATTAAATCATTTACGAATTTTGATATTGATATCTTCTATTAAATGAAATTCTTAGCAATAACATTTTAGCTATACTTTTTTTAAAAGCAAATAGGTCTTTTTGCTGCTGTTGAAATTAGTATATTATGATTAAATTTTACTATCCGTTTTAATTATTCACATTTTTTAGTTAGCTTACGATGAATAAATTAACTTTACGCCGAAATTAAAGGCCAAATACGGTTGAAAACTAGAAACGTTCGAAGAAACCCTGCGATATTCGAAATATTAAAACAGTTGAAAATTAAATACCTTCTGTTGAAATAAGCAGAATGTGTATGTTAAATGAAGGAGTCGAATCTGGAGTGTGAATCAAAGGCTTATCGGTGTTTGATTAGCTTTATCAGAAATCAGTTTGAAGCACTCATAGTAAATGGCATTTTATAAGTATTCTTTCTCTACAACAGACGAAACAGATTAAGTAAGTACGTTGCACATTTAGGCAATGTAATACGTTAAATAAAATTATGAACAACACAATATTTATATTTTTCTAGTCTTATGCATATACTGAAGCGTCCTACTTGATTTAATAATTGCTCTCGAGAATATTTTTATAGGTATAATAAAATTTTAAATACTTAACGTAAGTCGAATCTGGAGAAACTAAAGTAATAATGCTTTTTCAATATTCTCCTATTTTTTAATTGGAAATATGTTGTGAATTTGGCCTTCGAAACGTTTTGTACGATGAAATCGGTTTCACTGTATAGGTGTGTTCTCTGTCTGAACAGGTAGTTCAAAAAAGTAGATCAAGCGTATTTACTCTACGCGTACTTATTTGTATCAATGAATATATTTATTTAAAACTATTTTCCGTCTCCTTGTTTCATTAATTGCTGTACAAGATCAATTTAATGAATTCTACTATTTAACTGTTGCCACATACCGCATTAATCATCTTGAAAGGATTCGAGTAAATATATTTGAGTTCTTGTGTTATTTTCACGACGTAAAATCAAAATAACTTAATACAGCCTGTTCTTAACGAAAGTTTTATAAATTATTTATGAATCTGAAACAATTAATTGTGGTAAAATCCTTTTAATCGCAAAAATGTATGCTTATAAAAATAAGAAATTATTCATCTGAGCTTTTCGTAATCAGTACAAATTTATAAAATAATTCGTCAAAATACAAAATAATTAGTTCAATATATGACTGTTTTGAAATAAACAAATATCAAAACAGGATATGAGTAGTAAAAAATTTAATATGAGCTTTATTAACAGTAGTTATAACACGACGTTTCGCTCTTGATTTGGAACCTCATCTTGTCATCATTTCGGCCGCTTGTGCAACATTCAAATATAAATTTTCTTGTTTCCTTCAGATCCCATGAAACGTATTAAAGTTTTTCTTGCTCCTGAGGTTCGGGAGGTCTGGCATCACAACATCTATTGAATAGCCTTTTGACGGATTAATAATAGCCGCGACTGACCAAGGAGTATCATAAATGTGTCGAGTGGATGATGTTCGGTCTCAACATTTTGACACGACTGAAATTTTCACACAAAAAGTTGAATGCCTGTCGCATGAGTTTTTCGCGACTTTGTGAGAGCCGTGTGAACCCCGTATTGGGAACTCGAAAATGTAAGATGAATTCCTATTGGCTAAAGTCGTGAGTAATTCGCCGGGAGAGTAGAAGATCAGAGGATTCGATGTTGATGGAAAAAGATTGAGTGAGTTGCTGTTGAGTTTTTATCAAGTTATTGTTAAGGCGGGGTTGTTGTTAAGTAATGGTTAAGTTGGGATGAAGAATTTAGACAGAGAAGACAGTAATTGAAGTGGTTGATAATATTCAGTCAGGGCAGTTATCGAAGGAACGAGAAGTGGAAGAGGTTAAAGTTAGTTAAGTTGTTCAAAGGACGGAAACACGTGGTAGTAGGAGAGACGAGAAGTTCAGCCAGACTTCAAAGTCAGCCATCGAGTTCCAGAAGCTTTGTCGCTTCAATGAGTCCAAAGGTTCCGGTAATGATCCACCTACAAGTTCCGGTGTCGTCGTTGGTGAGGTACTAATGAACTATAAATGCCTCATAGTATTTATTTCAAACTTTCGCTGCTTTTGTAAAATACAGAATTATTATATGATTTGGAATCTGTATAGTGACGAAGCCTTTAAAAAGGTGGAGTTTAGTAAAAATTTACTGCATTCAATTAGAATCAAACGAGATGAATTAATTACTAACGCGGCTACTACAAAATTGGAACACCATTTACGTTATAATATTGTTTTACCCTGCAATATTAATTTAAAGTATAACCACAATCCCGATTAAAAACGTTACATTATGAATGCAAAGAAATGTTAAATGTCGTATAGCGGAGTGACAAAAAGCTCTAAATACTATGAAAATAGAAGAATAATAAATTGAAATGTACGGAACTGTATAAATGAACTCTATTACAATGACAAATCGTGAGCAGGCTTCAGTTTTATATTTAGAAATTACTTGTTTACCGCAAAGAAACATGGTTGTAAACGTTATTTAAAAGGCAGAAAATGAAACTGAGAACATTTAATAGTCATTGCTGTTATTACATGTAGTGAAGAGTCATATTAATCTTAATTGGTTTATTGAAGCATCAACCATAAAATATATATTTCACTATGTAATATAATTTTTATATTACCTATAAAATGTTTAATTATTTGTTTGTTCATGCGACGAAGCCTTAAAACATATTTTACTGCATTCAATTATAATCAGAAGAGATGGAATAATTATTAACACGGCTATTACAAAATTATAACACAATTTACGTTTGTATCAAGACTTTTGCTGCAGAAGAATGTGCAATTATTATTCGCTAATGGCCGCAGAAGTTAATGCGGCTATAAATAAAATTATACAACAGAAGAATATATAATCACTTAATTTCAAATATATGGATTATATATTAGACGTTCTCTGTCTTTGTAAAATACAGAATTATTAGATGTTTTGTTGTAATTTCCCTTTTTATACGTGATATAAGATCGTGTCTTACCATTCTGTGAATTAAAATTTCTTTAATTTTGTCCCGTAGGTTATTACGAAAGCCTCAATTGCCTTGTATAGTTTCAACATTTTTTCGACAAATCGTACTAAGTGCGTAATATGTGTGCTGCAAGTTTTTAGATAAAACATCATAACTATTGCACGCCGATGTGATTATATCATAGATTGGAGCTACATAATTTCTTAAGATACTTGACGCAGATTGCGCCGAGTGTTCCTACATCTTATTTACGCGTGAAGATGATATGTGAGGTCCATTAACGACCAGGGAAGGAAGACCTCAAGGACACTCGTCTCGTAACAAATAACCAAACCGAAAAATACATTCTCTGAATAGTTGTGCACCCGTTAATAGGTATTTGGGGAGGGGCGGAGAACAAGCAGATAAACCTAAAATGAGCGTTAAAATAGGATCAGAATCACAGGAAAAGAATTTTTGAAAAGATCACATTTTAAATTTCTTTCTGGTAAAGTGAGACTTTAGTAGTTGTTTACCAGAAATCGGTTCACAATTTGGTAAAGAGCAATTAAATTTGCTTTATGATGTTCCAGATCTATCAGTATCTATCAGTTACAAAATTCTCTCTTTCAGGTGGTCAGATAAATCAACGATGTGTTTGAAAGTGTAAGAAGTGCAAATGCAAAATAAGCTGACTAACTTTTTAATAATAAATGTCACAACAGCTTCAAATGTTTAAATAAATAAACTATAATATATATAAATTAATAATAATGAATGTTCGTATGTTCGTCCCTATGAATTCCAATACCATTCATATGGTCTCCATGAAATTTTGGTAAGTTACAATGTTGAACTATTCTGTTCATCTTTGAAAAATTTACCCCCTCCTCTCCCCATCAAGACAATTACAAAACCCTCTCATCAGATGTCAGTCGATTCCAACGAAAGTTTCGTGCAACTTTCTTCGTCTTCCGCCAGATATAACGCGTAGCCTGTCGAACAGTAAGATTAAATATATTCCTTCGAATGAAACAATGATTAAAATTAATTAGCATTTCATTTAAGAATCTTTTTAATTAGTTAACGAATATAAAAATAGTTTTGAAAGTCGCAGTGAAAATGATTTCGGCTCATTACATAACGGGAATGTTTCGCACTCTCTTTATTTTTTTTATCGAAGTTCTCAAATGTTGAGACACCCATTGGATCAGTCGGCCAACTGCCTACTGAAACTGGCGGAGACATGGAGAAGGGAATGCTGCGACCCCACAGCAAACTCGTCTCCCGTCATTCGGAAGGGCGTGAGAATAGTACCCAATGCCCGACCTACCTGATGCAGGTTTTCTAGGGTTTTCCCTGCATCTCTTTAGGTGAAACACCGGGTAGGATCCTTAAACCACAGCCAGGGGGCCTTAGTCAAACCTTGGCTACCTTCCCTTCCTAAGCTATTAAAGGGGAGTTGCCTGTTTCACGATCACCCTCATGTAGCCTGTTAACCCCAAAAAAACGCACAGACTTCTTTCATTTACTATTCCTATTTAAAGTAGCAGTAGATTTCTTGACTCGATTAAGGTACTGTGATTCATCGGACTGGTTATGTTCAAATTTACATTCCGTCAACTTTCATAGGCTATAGGGCGAAAAAAGGCAAATGGAACGATTTAGTTGGTGGTTTAATCACTCTTTGACAAAGGGATTATTCTCCAATTAAAAATTATAATAATTTTAGGTAGTAGCAACAAAGTTTATTTTTCTTCCCTAGACTATGGTGTTTTTGATACGTAACGTTCTTGTATAATATCAAATAAAATAGTTATTTTCTTTACTTGAGTCTTTCATGATTTCAAGAATATCCGTCCATTAATCATCTTTCGTTCTGGTTACATCCAAATGATCATTTTAATTCTTAAAATCCAGCGCTGTATTATACTGATTAAATCAGGCAAAATGTTTATCACATTGGCGATTACAAATTGAAAAGTATATAAACTCACCTGTTAATTTTATAAGCCTTGAATAATATATAATATTGACCACTTATAGTGGTGATTGTGTATAATATTCGGAAATTATACATAATTATGGGTTTATTGTTTTTATCATAAAATATTACGTTACGAATTATCGTTACGTTTTCAAGTTATGCATTTTGAAATAGTTATTTCCAAATAATGAAGGCCAAATACAAACTCTCCATCGTTATCGATAAATCAATGGTCACTCGACATTGCACCGTATACCAAGCATCTAGATATTCTTATCAGTTTACCTTGTGTGACACAAGTGTTCAGTACATTCTACAGATAAACAAATAAAAAGACATTTACTGGCAAACAGTCTTAACTGTCCAAGCATCTGCTGCTACACAATTGCGTTTTTATGTGAATGCGTACCTCTAAATTCAAGGTTGTTCCTTGCACTTGCGATTTGCATGAACCCTAACTTTAAGGAGACAATCTAATGTGTCAATTACGTATACTATATTCTATTTGACAAAAATCCCATTTTTATTGTTACTAATAACTCATAATATTACATTAATTTGTTTCATAACATTATGGCTACAACCATTTTTATCTGAAAATATACACCCGACTTTCCTTTAACGACTATGAATAACAGGCCATGTTGTGCCGTATTTTGTGCACAAATCCTACACTTTTCAGTGGCTTTACAAAGCAGCACTGTAGACTGACTGTACTCAAATCATCCCTGAGCGGTTTCGCTCATTATTTCCATCACCTCGGGAGTATTACAGGATGATAATATTGCCAACTGTAAACTTCCACGGAGCTAGACACCGAACTGCGGTGTAAAGCGAGTTTATGTATTGCCAGACTGTCACTGTAAAAAGTTCTATATTTACAATGGGGCAATAATGGGCTAAACTATTGAATACAACCTACTTTTTTTCACATTTGTGCAGCGTAAAATCATACACCCCACTACAGTGTAAACAAATACTGCTATCTTAGTCGCATCTGCTCCCGAAGACACTTTCAGTCAAACTGTACTCGGATGCTAATGTGTCTTCTCTTCCCTCTACCAAAACTCCCTGCATTTCGTCATTTTTTCTCCCCCTCTTATCCATCAAATCGCGCAGAATAAATTACATAAAATATATAAGAAATCAAATGTAATCATACAATGAGAAATACATATTGAGACGAGCTAATGGGTTATTAATATGGATACAACTATTTGAGAAAATCTACGAAGAAATTGAAGAAAAAATTGAGTATGTTAAAGGAAACGAGAATTTTATAATAATGGGTGATTGGAACGCAGGAAAAGGAAAGGGAAGAGAATGGTTTGTAGTTGAGGACTATGGACTCGGTGAAAGGAATCAAAGGGGAGACAGGCTAGTAGAATTTTGCATTGAGCACAAATTAGTAGTGACAAATACCTGGGTCAAGAATCATGAAAGAAGACTGCACATGGAAGAAGCCGCGAGATACGGGCAGGTACGAATTGGACTACGTCTTTTTATTTGTTGTAAATTTTAAAGTCAGAAAACTATATTGTGATAATTAAAAATGATTGATGAAAGACGTAAATATAAAAATATGAGGGATGAAAACGGTAAAATGCAGTACAGACGCTTGAAGAATGAGATAAACAGGAAGTACAAAGCAGCCAAAGAGGCTGGACTCCAAGAGAAATGCAAAGCGGTTGAAAATTTCATGGTTTAAGGGAAAAGTAGACTCAGCATTTAATAAAAATAAAGAAGCATTCGGAGAAAGGAAAAATAATAGCAAGATCATCAGGAGGGCGGATAGGAAACCAGTTCTGGAGAAAGAATAAAAGGCAGAAAGATGGAAGTAGTATCTATAAGAGCTGTACCACGGTGGAAATATAGCTCAGTCAGTAATAGAATAAGAAGAGGAGATGAGTTGAGATCGGAGATTGATAGGGCGCTGACAGATCTGAGCAATTGAAAAGCGCCAGGAATTGATAACATTCCGGCGAAGTTGATAAGATCATCGGGCGAAGAAGCCATATCATGGTTGTACAGGATACTTTACGAAATCTACGAAACATGAAGAACGTCAGAAGATTTTAGTAAAACATAATTATACCCATTCCGAAGAAGACTGGGGCTGATAGATGCGAGAAGTACGGGATAATTAGTTTAGTATCCCATGCGTGCAACATATTAACGAAAATAGTATATAAGAGGATGGAACGACAAATATAATTCGTATTAAGAGATCAGTTTGGTTTTGGGAAGAATGTAGGGACAAAGAATCAATATTGAAGTTGCATATAATTTTAGAAGACAGGATAAGGAAAACAGGCCCACGTTCATGGCATTTGTAGATTTAGAATAGCGTATGATAATGTGAACTGGATCACTATAGTCCTTTCGTTGATGCAGTCATAATTCTTCCATAATTCTAGATTAGGCATCTTATTCGGGGACCTGGTTCTTCTCTTGATCTATTCATCTCGTCCATGTTAGTGTGCAACGTATCCAACGTAGGAATTTCAATAAATCTCAGTAAAACAACTAAAGACACGATTATTATAATAGTTCTGTTATCAATTAATGTTGTTTGTTTGAACTGATTTCGTGTTCTTGTTATCTCGGTTACGGACTGGTGGGCGTTTCAGACGTCAGATAATCTTAATTGCTGGTCCTGTATCAGAGATAACCTTACCTTCATGAACACTTGTCATAATTTTGTGTGTCACATCCTAACAGAAACAATTCTGATAATTATTTCCTAATAATTCTAACTCTATTATAATTATCACTGATGTATTTTGCTGTCTTTTACGAAATCGGGGAATCATACAACGATGACAAAGCTTAAATTTTATCTAGATCTTATTTGATACGTCACATTTATTGTACATATTATCTACGCTTCTTCTTAACGTACAACCAACACATCTTCTAGTGAAGGATAGGAAATAAATATTTATCATTTAATTTTTCCAATACAAATTAATTTATATGATATACAGGATTCCGTCAAGTACAGAATCGGCTGTTATTGTTAACCGACACATAATGGTAACAATCGTAGATACTTTCATCCTTTCTTTTTACTTCTCAAAGAAAACAGAATTTACTCAAACTAGATTTATCTATACAACACTTTATTGAATGCAGTGTCTGAACTAGGAAAATAACTTGCACATACTTTGCAATTGATGTTGGGCCAGATTCAGATGAGGTGATTTAAAGAGCGGAATGAGATCTTCCCTTCCGCCTTAGAGCTCAGTCACTCCACAGCTCCCGATCCGATCGCCCATCTGAAATGAACATTTCAAGGCACTGTGTGCCATATAAATAAGACCGAAGTAAATAGGATGAATATAACGGTAGCTGTCAAAAGCTCCCGTTCGTAATATCAAATCTAATAAAAATTTATGCGAAGGTTGAACTATGTAACAGTCCAATTCAACAATATGTTTAATTACAATTCCTTTTTTAATGTTACCATCAGCATTTTTGAAAATTTACTTTTTCACGCACTCTACTTTATGGGAGATGAATTTCTTCATAACCACCTCGATGACTCAGAATTTTAATTTAGTCAGGAAATTGACTAGTATTCGGCTTTGAAGTAGAAGATACTTGAACAATGTTTTTCGGCTGATTATCGTGAAGTAATTTAAATAAAAATAAAATTTGGTATGATTTCTTTTTTTTAACAGGCTACATGACGTTATCCTGAAACAGGTAACTCCCCTTTAATAGCATAGGAAGAGAATTGAAAAGGGGGAGGGGATGTGGATGATAGAGCAAGGTGACCAAGGTATGACTAGGACCCCCGGGCTATAGTTTAAGAATCCTACCCGGTGTTTCACCTAAAAGAGATGTAGGGAAAACCCTATAAATCCTTCATCAGGTAGGTCGGGCCTTTGGGTACTATTCTCACACCCTTTCGAACGGTGAGAGACGAGTTTTCTGTGGGGTCGCAGCATTCCCTTCTCAGTGTTTCCACAAACTTTAGGAGGAAGTTGGCTGACTGATCCCATGAGATCAGCGGACAACTCTTACCGTATGCCCAAGGTCTTCGACTTCAGAACATACAGCTCCTAAAATAGATGAAGGTTTCTCGGATTGTGTCAAACTTGAAAACAACGAGAGAGAGTACGAGGCATTCTTAAAGGTGAGCCACGTAGTCAATCTGGAGAGAAACACCTGTGAGACAAAACTCCCAAAGGTATCCTCTTAATTTTTTTTTGAGTAACAGGTTACAGGTAACTCACCTTTAATAGCATAGGAAGGGAATTGAAAAGGGGAGATTGGTCCTTATATAACTTTCATCTATCAACTGCACTGCACTTTTAAAGCATTTTGCATTATTAGGTTAAATTAATGTGTGTAAATTACCAAGAACGGCCTAAAGTCAGAAATAGAATAATTTAATTTCAAAACGTTTCGCCCCTTAGCTTTCGGAACCTTCTACGTACCGTAATTAAAATATTGCAAAATATGATGTTGCCTGTCATGTGTGAAATAATGGAGAAATATATTATACTTTTTCATTCATTTTTGCCGCCGCACGCACGCAACGGATAAGAGACTGCATACGTGGGGCGGTTTGTCGAAAAACAATTAAAAATTTTCATTACTTGAATAAAATGTTAGTTATATTTAAGATACATAAAAGTTTCGCTTTGCAGGCTATGAGAGGGTATAATCTATCCTGTTGCAAGTTCTATATCTCTTTAGGGTAGGATTTTTTGGCCTGAAAGGGGGGAATGAAGGAACCTGAATCGTCAAAAGATCGACGGAGAACATCTCTGGGGTAAGCACTTCTAAATATAAAACTTTCATGGATATCGTATGAAAGTAAAGGAACGCATAAGGGTCTAGCCTATATAAGTCGCTGTGCAGTTAATTATTTATATAGATTTATAACAATCATTGCTGTGATCTTTGAAAAACGATATTCAAACTAATATTAGAAATTTCTTTCTTTTTTTTAAGAATGGGCGAAAGGATGGAGGAGTTCATGCTGGAATCTGGGGGGAAACAGGAAGCAGAGAAACGGCCCCAGTATGTTGCTGCTCTCGCCGGTAAGATACAAATAATGTTCATCATTGTTCTAAGATAGTTTGAAGAAAAAAATTGCATACGAAAGAATGAGGTTTTTACACTCTGTCCATATTTTGGAAGTTCTTTTATTGTAATAAATTTATTATTTTACTTATTCATAAATTAAATAATAGAAAAGCTACAACTTAAATTTTCATTTAATATATTTTTCAAACTAGACTCTACAAAATTCCAGAATAGAGTTTTAAAGGCAAGGTTCTTAGTCGGCGTAGCACATACTTTCATCGCTGTTCATCTTTCCCGTCCTTTGTGCTGAGCTCGGGAATCAGTTCATCATTTCGTTTCGGCACATATAGACAGATGTCATGATAATGTTCCTAAAATTCTGCTACGTCGAAATTGAATATCTTCCTAGCAATGTTTCAATAACATTCACATTCAGCTAAGCTCCGTCTAAGACGAAGAAAGGGTCAGTTGTGAAGATGTGGCAACGTTTTTATATTTCACTGCTCTCATTCGCTGATCGGCACCGTCGGCACTGTAAGGGATTCCTTTAGCTTGCACCGCACTCAATTCTACCCGCATACACATTTTCCTTTGTTGAATTTATGCAGGACGTGAGTTTTTAAATTTATGTGCTGCATCACCTCTACAATTTTTTATTAATAATAGAACAACAGCTATAGCGTTGATAATTATCCACGGCCCGTTAAATACTACATTTATAATTCGTGAACATAAACTGTAATATCTACGCGAATTGTTAAAAAATTAAAAATATAAAATCAAAAAGACACAAATTCATAATACCGAAATATTTTCCCTTCGTTCATATTTTAAATAAATATAGTTTATTTTAGGAACAAGCCACACATGTTGGCAGTATTGTATACCATTAAAATATTATTAATAAAATAATTAAGATCTACAAAAGTATTATCATTGTAAAACTTAATAAAATTACGAAACAAATAATTGTTTATAATTAATGAACGTAGACTTTCCCGGTGAATAATTCGGATGAAATCTTCACGGTTAACCAACCGGGTCAGGTTTTTAAAAGAACACAACGTTTCTGCGGCCATTTTCTGCCGCCGTCTTCAGACTATGTAACCACCACTGAAATGATGTCACTTTGACTAAGTGTAAGACGTTAATGTCGAATTTCGATTTTGACCAGATCTCAGTGAAGCTTCAACAAATCATCCCAAAAATAAACGGAGGTCTGGTTATTTATGCTGTTTAGTAGCTTTCCTGCTGAGGACTACGGTAACCCTGATTGGACCAAAGTCCACAGTGATATGATGGAGGTAGGAGGCATGAATGGGTTTTAGAGCCTCTGCTTCCTCATGCGCTCGCGTTTAGTGGTGAACAGATACATCCTGGTACGAGGAAGGGAGATCGTATGATTCTCAATGGGATCGGTCTGCGAAGGGGCGGTGATAGTAACTGAGACTGCCTCAAGGTGGTCATCGAGTTGCTTTGAGCGACACAATCATCGGGCTTCAGGTCCTCTGGGGTGCAAGTTTTCCGTACTTTTAGTTACCCGATGATGAAACCGCTAGGCCATAAACATCCGCTAGTATTGCCAATGCTGTTAGAAGGATGTAGACCTAGCTTTGGAGTTCATTCTGGTACGCTGGAACGGGTCGGCAAGTTTCAAGTGCCATTCTTGTGGCAAGTGCAACATCTTCCCACGAGGCGACCCTGAGCACGTTAGTTCTGAAAGTAGCAATACGCGCGGCTGACCAATGCCGTCCCTCGGGGTATTAGGGCTTCTGGTCTATCCTCCAGAGCCTCCTGCTGGTGGCTTGTTCACGTCCCAGACATTAGAGTTTGAATCGAGGTGGCAGTGGTTCGTTCCCTTTCCAAGGTTGCAGGACCGTTTCCGCAGATATTTTCGAATATAGGTATCCCAGATGCATCTTTTTTGAGGGCCTTTGGAAACATACATTTCCATAGTTATTCTTATTCGACCGAGAACGGTGGAAGGTGCTAGATAGAAACCATTTTGGGGATTACTTAATGGAATGCATTAATTTCAGCAACTTTGGGAGGCATGGGTGCCGGCGCCATGCTGTCGTGGACGTCGCCCGCACTGATGGAGTTGAAAAACTCGAACAGTACGACGGCGCCGTTCTCGGTAACAGAAGAAGAGGGCTCGTGGGTGGGATCCCTGCTGGCCGTGGGGGCGCTGTTCTCCGCTATTCCCGCAGGGTTGCTGGCGGACCGCGTGGGCAGGAAGATGACGCTGTGCGGCTTGGCCGTGCCTCTGGCGCTGAGCTGGGTTCTGGTGCTGGCCGCCTCGGGGCCTGCCCTGCTCTACGTGGCGCGCCTCGTGGCCGGAGCTGCCATCGGTGGGCTGTCCACTACAGCGCCCATGTACGTGGGCGAGATCGCCGAGAGCTCAGTTAGAGGCACTCTGGGCACATTCTTTCAGGTTATGCTGACGGTCGGCGTGCTGTACACTTACTGCGTGGGCGCCGGCGCTTCATACTACGGCCTGGCCGGAGCGTGCCTGGCGTTGCCCATCGGCTTCTTCATGGCTATTATCTGGATGCCCGAGACACCTACGTACTTGCTCAAGCGTAACAGGAAGACGGACGCGCAAAGGGCTCTTCTAAGGTTGCGGGGAAACAACTACAACTACAAGAGTGAACTTGCGCAGCTGCAAGCCGATGTAGGTTGGTTGTGGTGTGTTACGTTCTTACATTCTGTTTTTCATGATTATTTATATCGATGTTGGGTTAAATATTAGCGATTATATCGAGCATCTTTGTTTACAGCAAAATTGGGTATTCATTGTGATGGCCTTGCATTTTATTCAGACATATTTGATGGGAAACTTGTAACTCAAGCTAGTGTGAGTTCTATGATTTTTGGTTCCTCTGTCAGACTTTCTTTTTTGCATGGAAAACCTTAAAAATACAGTGAAACAAACTTTGCAAATATTTACCGAAAAAGCGTTTTACCATTTTACACTGACGGATAATTTAAGCTTTTGTTAACTTTGAATAGGCTCGCTCTTGAACTTACTGTAATGGATTGCTTTTACATATAAAGTACTTAACGGAAAGTGTTACAAATTTATGGATTTATAATAGCCAATATTCCATGATATGTTCGAAGAAAGCTGTTGTTGCAACAAATCTCTCTCCACAGATACGAAAGAATTGTTTATTATTTTGATCTGTAATATTTATTTCAAAAAATCGTATTAATAGTCGCACTTTTTAAAGAATATATATTATTTTTATTTATTTAGCAATATAATTATAAATCTAATTCGTTATTTAGGAATTGGTTAAATAATTAGGTTTGGGCAACGAGATTCTCAATTACGATCGATGTGCAGAGTCAGTTGTCCTATTGAGCTGCAATTAGTTGCAATAGTTGATTGGTTTGTATTTTTACTTTTGGATAGTGCTTGATGTGTTCTTCTGTTATGACATCCTGAATCCATTACAAGGTCTTTATGGATGTGATCCTTCCCAACATACCCTTGAGATCCGTCATGGATCTGAGTATGTTTAATTGGCACCTTTAAATAATGGTGATGCTCGATTTTCTTTCCCATCCCCGAAGCTCTATACCGTACGTCCACACTGGTTTCCATACAGACTTGTAAACTAGTACCTTATATTCTATAGATAAGTGGAAATTATCTCGTATTAGCCAATGCAACACCTTGATCCCCCACTCCCCTTATTTTGATGTGGTTATTCCTCGTTAGTCTCTAATCTAGGTACATGCAGAGATATCGGCCTGTATTTGATTTTGATACAACACTGAATTATACTTCAGGGCACTCAAATTTTCTCAATTTTATTTGGGAATTTTCATTTAATTTTATTTTCCAATTGGGTGTCCAATTTTGTAAAACATTTAAATGATTCTGTAGATATTCTGGAGCAGTTTTTGGGATTTCGTGCTGTCAAATACTATTGTGTCATCGAAAAAAGTATTGTTGTCGGGTTTTTATTATTCTTGAGGACGTTAAAAATTAAATACAGCTTTAATTTTAAAGTAATAGGGTAGTCATGATGTGTTAATGAACTGTAATATATAACTTTAATACTTATATCATTAATTACAATGTAAATTTTAAT
The DNA here is from genome assembly GCA_034510155.1 of Eucriotettix oculatus. Taxonomy (NCBI): domain Eukaryota; kingdom Metazoa; phylum Arthropoda; class Insecta; order Orthoptera; family Tetrigidae; genus Eucriotettix; species Eucriotettix oculatus. The sequence continues at coordinate 131,673,817 of CM067376.1, read as the reverse complement.
TTGGACTAACACAATAATTTTAATTAAACATATTTACGGGTGGAACGTTTGACGAAAGCTTTCAAACATATTTTCTGGAATGCTTGTAACTCAAGGTAGTGATGGGCTGCATTGCTAACTGCGGAAGCAACAGTAAATAAGTGAGCGCTAATAATATTAAACTTGATAAATTAGAAATGTTATAAATACATTAAAAATAATAAAATTGCAATAAAGATCAACAAATCTTCAAATAAGTGATACAAACACACGTAATAAAATCTGTTGTATACAAAAAGTGAAACGTAAACGTAACCTTAAATAATGCCAATTAATGTGTCTATTAAATATTCTACACACGAATATTCTCTGTTTCATATAAATGAAAGCTAACATTAATTTTTAAGTGTTTACCACTTCCTTTAATTCGATTAAAGTATGAAGTTTCCATGTTCATTTATACACCAGTGTGGTGTAAACCTGTACCAACTGATTATTATTTATGCGTAATTTAATTTGATATAATTATTAATTTTCAATGTGATAATTTATTTAACTCAACTAACCCAGGAAATCAGAAAGGAAACTCTTTGTAGCATCTTTACGGCTACTCCGAGGAAAGCGGGCGGAGTTTAGCTAATTGAAATCAAGCGAGAAATCGCGAGCTCAGGCGAGAATGATTTTAAAATGTTGCCACATCTGAGAGCTTGCAGACATAGCTCTGGAGATGAGAGTTAGACCGCAGAAATGTGGACTCGGGTTCGAGTCCCTCTCAACACAACCATTTTTATATTTGTTTACATTATTTACTCCGTTTACCTTTCGTTGCTAGAATTTTCCGTTTCGAATATGTTCTGTTTCTGGAATATTCCACGAACATATAACTGGACTGGATCTCGAAGTGGAGGCAGTCTTTCGCAGTACGAACATTTGTACAGCACTTCGTGTTAAACGTCTATGACCACTAGAAGTGTGTGTTAAAGTATCTCACGACAGTATAAGTTGGGGAATGTCAATACTGGAGATGGACCGATTGTGTTCCTGAAATGGCTGTCGGAATTTGTAAGGGGAAACTCTACGAAGCTGGTTCTATTTAAAAATTCTCGGCTGGTTTTCAGTATCTATCGCTGCTCACGCGCTGATCGCCGTAGTCGCCTTCTCACTGAGGTTAGCCCTGTCCTCCAACAACGTCTTTCGTTGGCTTTTTAATAAATGCTATGCTGTCTTGAAATTTTAAATCATATTTTGTAACAAAAACTGACTTTTTCGGTTGTTGCATGTAGCCACTTCTCCCCAACAAAGTTGCTGCTCGACTCGTTCACTCTGCCTTGCGTCCGAATCCCAAACCAAAAATTTGCCCGTTATAATCGGCAAGATAACACCAACAGCGACAATTACCATTCTCTCGTGAGCGCACCTCTGTAAAATGTAAACATAAATTCTTTGAGCTATCCCGAAATAGTAAATGTTACTAATTTAATAAGCAATTTATATATTGAGAGGAACGAGTCATTCTTGCGGTGATAACCAGCAACAGTTAATTATTAATCGTGATTATGGTTAAATAAAATGATTTTTTATTATTTTGCAATATAATTATAATTTAATGGCTGGAATGACGATATACAAACTCCTTATACGCGAAATTATCTATTTAATTACAAATAAAACTGTAATTACTTGCCCAGGCGGATGTGCATAGGTGGCTCCTCTATGGTGTCTATCGCACGGAATTTCCTGAATATGTAATTACTTGTTCGTTCCTTCTGTTAGACGTATGTCCTATATGGGAAGTAGGGGTGGAACGGGATAGCGAGGTAGAACGAGATACCCTAATTTTTTACTGGATAGTGCTGGAGGTTAGTAAATAGGGTTGTAAGATCGTAACTGCTCAAATAAGAAGTCCTGACTGCCGACTTCGCCATGTTTTGCATTCCGGCTTGTGAATGAAATCTAGTTTTGGCGTCTTACATCTGTCAATTTATAATTTTTGCAGCATTTCGACCGAAGTAAATTCCCAAAACTCCTAGCTTTTGGGTCTTTAATGGAATATATTCTCAAAGTAGGCGTCTTTTGGCTGCACATAAGTTACGAATAAAGTTTAAATCTACTTTTATTAAGGCTCAAATAAAAAACGTAAACTGAGACTAACGTGCTGGGCGGAAAGGGATACTACTGTATAAGGCAAAATGTAATGTGTTCCTCAAGGAAAAAAAGGCGGATACAACTTATGAGAATGAGTTACAGGATGATGTACCCAAAAAGTATAGATTAAGAAGGAAAAGGAACGGAAAAAAGTGGAAAATGTTAGCAAAGACTGTGCAGTTGCAAAAAAATCGTTTTGCGAAAGGAAAAATTGATAACGCGATCAACCTTAAGCAAAATAAGTATAAGAAATAAAACACAAAAGGTGTTATGATTTTTCTTAAATTAAATTAAATTTTATTGCATTAATTTTATATACTAAACATCCTATTCCGTTTTGCCCCGGGGCTGGGGCAGAACGGGAAATTTATAAGTTTCTTTTTAAAATTCATTAAAACTACTAAATTCTTTGTTTTAAGTTATATTGATATTAGATTAAGTAAAGAATAGATTTTTTATTACGATAACTTATATCCGAGGATATTACAGTGTTTTCTACAAGGTATATAGTATTTATTCATGGAATAAGTAATTAGCATGACTACATGATGTAATTGAATGTCCAGTGACAAACAATTTTATAGCAAGAGTTATAGATTAAGCTGTGAATATAATTTTGTCGTTGTGGTTATTAATATTTGTTTAGCTTATTATTGGCGTGAATATCAGAATTTAACAGAATTGAGAGTAGCAGGGGTAACAGATAACAGAGAATTAGAGGAAGAGAGTTTTTTGAGAGTCGGAGAATGAGGTGACAGCAAACTAGGGGAGAAATTAGATGTAGTCGATTGGTATTTTTCGTTTTTGAGTCTGCGCTTGTGTGGAGGAGGAGGAGGTGGATTGCTGTGGAAGAGGGTTATGGTGTCATTGGAGTGATTGATGGAGCTTTTGATTATATGCATGATTTATTGTGGTTAAAATCAGTGGAATTTGGATGTAATTCTGAATTACTGAGTTTCGAAGGTACCAAGGGGAGTTGGAAATGATTCTAAGGACTCTGTTTTGCTTGTTTTGAATTGGAGTTGGCAGTTAAAAATAATATAATAAACAAATGTTTTATATTTTTTTTGAAGTCATTTTCATTTATTTCTATAATTTTAATTTTTTTAAAAAAACTACTACCCCTATCTGAAAAAAATAACACGAAAGTAATTAATAACTAGGTAACTAGGGAAGACAAAATGAATCTATTTGTATTATCTAATTGGCAATTCTCGGGAACGTGGGCAGGTTTAGAGAAAAAAGAAGACAATTTATCTGGAGCTTAGAGGAGGACGGTTTTTAAGTTGGGGAATGACTTTACCGTTTTCTCTTCAAGGCGAATGCCGAAATGACGTGATGTTGTGTCGTCAGCAGATGTTCCGCATCTCACGCTGGTCGCTTAAGTCTACTTGTCTGTCTGAGCAAGACTGGATCTAGCAACTTCCTTGGTTGGTCATAATTAAAGATGAGGTAAAATTTTTAAGAATTAATTTTGTATTTCGCCAATCTTGCTGGGCTCAGAACCGTACTCTCAGGCAGTAACCCTCCTTGTTCCGCAGTTTCTTGATAAAAGCATGCCAGGCCAAAATGCAGGGCGTAGTTGGCAGTGCAACCTTGACTATTCTCGTCATCTTCCCTTGTCTCGGCAAAAATGTAAATAGAAACTCCTTGCGCTGTCACACGAGTAATCCAGATATTATAGGAACGAGTCACAACATCAGTGGTAATGTTTCAAAACTATAGGCAGTTAATTCACGTTCCATTTTATTATTATTTCATTTATGGGTAGTGTTTCATTGTCCTTTGCCACTATATTGTTTGCATAAAATATATATGATGACATAATATTAAAAATAATAAAAAAATTCCTAAATTTACAGTTTATTCACTAGATTTTCTGCAGAATTCTGACTAATTTTATTTTGGTGCTTTCGACAATCAACGTTTTATTTCTTGTCATAAAAACGGAAGCATTGATTGGAATTCGTCCTCGTTTCAATACACGAACTTAAATTTAATAATTTTACAGGTGGACGAGGCTTCTCGAAACCAAGGGAAATTATCTGACCTTATTAAGTCACCGGCAACAAGAAAAGCTCTCATTCTGTCCCTTGGTCTAATGTTCTTCCAGCAACTCAGTGGAATCAATGCCGTCATATTCTACACTGGAGAAATATTCGAGGTGCGTAAACGTAATTAATTTTCGTTTATGAAAAGAAACTGTTTAAAAATGTTTATGAAATTATTATTTACAACTAAAGGTACGAACGAAGTAAACTATCTACTGTTTTTGTCATAATAATGTCAAATATTAATTATATTTCTGGTACCGGTATAGAAGATTAAATCATAGGAAAATGCCTACTACAAGCACGTGCAGAGAAGGTAAGAGAAAGTGATTGATCATATGTTTAACGGCCAGTGTTTTTCCCGTTGGTCTTTTTTTGCGGGGGGAGGGGGGTTAACAGGCTACATGAGAGTGATCCTGAACAGGCAACTCTCCTTTAAAAGCATAGGAAGGGAATTGAAAAGGGGGCATATAGAAATGTTTTGTATCGTTTCCTGCTGCAGGTGAGGTGCGTGTGAGAAAAACAAATATAATCAGAACAAACGATAATATCTGAAATTACGGATTTGTATTATTTTGTATTTATTATTACTGTTGTTGTGGTCCCCCTTTTCAATTCCCTTCCAATGCTATTAAAGGGGAGTTGCCTGTTTCAGGATCACCCTCATGTAGCCTCCAAAAAGAAAAGTGGTTTTCAGTCCTAAGACTGGTCTGATGCAACCCTCCATGCTAACCTATCTTGCGCAAGCCTTTTCATTACCTGTTAATATTAGGAAATCGTTGCTAAAAATGTTTGAATGGAGCGTGGCGTTATATGAGTGCGAAACGTGGACGATACGAGTTGTCGAAAGGAAAAGAATAGAAGCCTTTGAAATGTGGTGCTATAGGCGTATTCTAAAAATCAGATGGGTGGATAGAATCACAAACGAGGAAGTTCTAAACAGAATAGGGGAAAAACGAACAATATGGAGGATGTTGACTAAGAGACGGGATAGATGAATAGGCCGCGTTTTAAGACATGTGGGCCTTGTAAAATTAGCATTACTGGGAAGTGTGGGGTAAGAACAGAAGAGGAGCAGATTAGGGGTTGTGTAGGTTGTGCTATTTTTAAGGAAATGAAAAGGCTTGTGCATGATAAGTTAACATGGATAGTTGCATCAAACCGGTCTTAGGACTGAATACCACAACAACACAACCATACAGCAGGTATTGTAAACTATTATTATATTTTTCGAAAAAAAAAAGAAAATTAAGACTTTAGCCTAAAATTGTATAGAAATTCATACAATTGACGATTGAGAAAGTAAATCGATTTTTTTGATTGAAGGCTGCCGGGAGCTCCCTGTCTCCGAGCGTGGCGTCCATCGTAGTGGGCGTGGTGCAGGTGGTGTTCTCGTACGTGTCGTCGCTGCTGGTTGACCGCGCTGGTCGCCGCGTCCTGCTGTTGCTGTCAGGCTCCGTGATGACGCTGTGCCTCGCAGGACTCGCGCTCTACTTCCAGTTCGGTGCCCAAGGGGCTGGTTGGCTGCCTCTGGTCTGCGTCGCAGCTTACATTATCGTGTTTTCGCTAGGATTCGGGCCCATCCCTTGGCTCATGATGGGCGAGCTGTTCGCTATGGACGTCCGCAGCGCCGCCAGCGGTCTAACTGTGTCTCTCAATTGGATTCTTGTGTTCGTCGTCACGAAGACCTTCCCGCCCATGGTGGCAGCTATCACTCCCGCGGGGGCGTATTGGGTTTTCTCTGGAATGTGTCTAGCAGCCACCATTTTCGTCTTCATCCTTTTACCTGAAACGAAGGGCAAATCCCTTCAGGAGATACAGGACATTCTCGCTGGAAGACGCTGAGAGAACCAGTTTCAGCCGCCCCAATGATTTTGGAAGCCGGCCAAAACAAACGTTTTAACTTTTATTTTTAATTAATGGAAGCCGTGTTTTAGATGAAGCTCTTAATGATTTCCCGGTTTATCTGATCTGTATCGGGATCCTATTTATTTAAATAATAATGATACTCAACATTTTCTAGTTTATTCATAAATAAAAATAATGTCTTAAATTCTGTCGTGGATCGAGAAAGGTAAGGAAACAACTATTAATAAAAATATATACCGTAACTAATTATTGGAATACTGCTGCCGTGAAAGGACAAGTTCCAGGCGCATGTCGGACAACAATTTCCCACAACATGTTTCTCAACATTGATTTTGCAGTTTCCAATTTACTGCGACGTGTAGAACACTGAAGGTGAACCTATGAGACGCGAACTCATTTTAGGTGGCACGCATACAGAAACTACCAACTTTCAAAGACATTAATAGACCTTATCATCAGTTAAGACAGACTTGGTTGTAAATATTTTTATATATCTCTTGATCAGACACATCAAAAATTTGGTTGGCCATTCTTGCTGGATATTCTGATGTGTCATAGATAGAGAAGAGTTGATAAAGTTGGAATCAGTACTAATATGTACTTCAGGAAACAAAATTTGTAACTTTGTTGTACATCATTCAGTGTCATCTTTAAAATTGTGTCAGTCACGACAGATGAGTAGCGTTATCCATCAGGATCAAATCCGTATTCATAGAATTTAAGGCCTCTTGTAACAAAAATTGTATGTTTTATATCTGTTCGACTCTCACAAAAGCCAGACTTTTCTGCACATTTAGAAGAAATAGATACACCGGACTGCGATGTTTATTAAGAATAAGGATCTGAAAAAATTCCCTGACATCAATGATCATAATTGGGTCAGAAATTTGATGGTTTTTGTAGATCTCTATATGTTAAATATGAATGAACTGAACTTTAAATAAGGTTTTTGCAATAGTATGAAAGTTATATTTGGATACAGCAAATCTATTGAAAGTAAACTTATTCCGAACGAGTGTATTGTATTCCATACTTATGTACCAGAATATAATTAATTCGTTATATATTTAAACGAAATATTCAACCAACGCAGAAGTCTATAACGACTATTAAAATAATTAAGTATTCAAATATAGTTGAATTTAAATGATTTCTAATAGATGCAAATCAATGATTTAGGGATGCAACTTGCAAATTTTCAAGACAGCATTTGGCCTCATGCGTTTGTCGACTTAAGGTGAAAACTTGAAAAGCTCGAAGAAATGATTTGAAGAATGAATAAAAGAAATTACAAGCCTGAAATTTTGAGGGCTTGGAACAAATTACCTGACAGATTTTTGTGTGTTGTGGTATTTAGTCCTGAGACTGGTCTGATGCAACCCTCCATGCTAGCCTACCCTGCGCAAGCCTTTTCATTACTTCATAGCTACCAACTCCTACACCCTCCATAATCTTAGTGTATTCTATCCTTACCTCCCTCTTATGTTATTTCCCACACACTTCCCGCTAATGCTAATTTTACAAAACGTAGCCTATTAATCTATCCCTTCTCTTGGTAAAAGTCTTCCCTATTATTCTCTCTTCCCCTATTCTGTTTATAACTTCCTGGTTAGTTACTGTATCCACCTATCTGATTTTCAATATTCTCCTATACCACAACATTTAGAAAAATTCTTTCCTTTCTGGGACTCCTATTGTTCACGTTTCACATCCATATAATGCCACACACCCTACGAACATTTTTAATAATGATTTCGTAATATCAATACTTATATTAGCCGTAAGTAAATTTCTCTATTTTGCGAAAGCCTTCCTTGCCTGTGCTATCCTACTCTTTATGTCTTATACTTCTACCATCCCTAGTTATTACGCTTCTCAAGTAGCAGAATTCCTTAACTTCCTTCAAAATACCCTTTCCAAATTTAACAACCTTTGTTACTCCCCTATTTTCTATACTACACTCTATCATCTTGGTTTTTCTATATTAATCCTCATGTTGTACTCTTTCTCCAGGATCAATCTCATGCTTGATTATGGTTTCAAAGTTTTCTTCTGACTCCCTTAAAACCACAATATTATTCGCAGATTTTACCGGTGAATTATGTGTTGGAAAAGTGCTCAGACTTATATAACCTGAAGTATACTTTCTTTTTCGTGAAATCCTTCCTTGCCTATGCTATAAGGATTAGTAAGATAATATCTGTTTTTTATTAAACAAAGTTTATTAACACTAAATAAATACCCACTAAACTACTTATTACAACACTGATAGTATTGAATAATAATGGTTACTTATATGGTAATTTAAATCAATCAGCAAAATAAAGATGCATATAGATAAGAGAAATAAGTAAAGAAGAGTTAGGTAAGCAGAAAGGATTTTTATTACATACATTTTAAGGTATAGATTTTTTACAGATTTCTAAAATCGTCAAGTCAAATTTCTTTGCTAACTCGGCCATAACTTTTCCCTTTTTACCTCTCTGTTTGTATACGTCCGAGGAGACGTCCCATAGGCATCTATTGGCTTGAAGATTTCAAGGTGGAATCTGTAGTCTTTTAAATAAGATATAAAATACGAAGATTACGGGGAACTATACAAGCAGATATTATGGACGAGGGCCGCTGTGAGTCGGATTCACGAATGTTCGGCGACAATGGGTCTGTGCGTCCCATTATCGGGCGGGACTCAAAACCCCTGCGAAATACATTCCTCAAGCCTAGACTCACAGACTCAATGTCTCTGAGAGTCCCAGACGCAACTCGGATTCAGCTGCAGCAATGAATCCAAGTGGGTACTAGGCTTAAAGATTCGGTTACATCTAGGTGAACATTTGCGAACCGAACGTTCACTTGTTCGCGGTTGCTCGCAACATCAGTTGAAGGGTGAGGTCGCAATAAAGCGAACACATTACGAATCGTTGTGACTAAAACGCTGTTCGCTATTGCTCCGCATAATTAAGGACGTGTGCCTTCATTTGTACTCCTCAATTAAATTTAATCAGTGGCAACTCGTATTTAAAGTAATGTGCTACATCACCCCAAGGAACAAATTTTACGACTCATAATATGCTATATGTCGAATTTGGTCTCCACAACATGTAATAGAAACGATTTTTCAAAATTGTGAATATATAAAATCTAAATAAACTGAATAAGAAGTTCTCGGGATTTCACCAGGGTTATGTCAAGTTACCTGAAGGCGATGGCGGAGATAGCCTTCGAAACGTCGTATCTTATGATTGACATAACCCGGGTGAAATCCCGAGAACTTCTTATTCAGTCTATCCACCGGGAAAGCCTACATTCTCTAATATAAAATCTAATTGGCGCAAATTCATAACAAAAATATTTTTACTTCTTACATATTTTAAAATAATGTTAATTTTAGGAGGAAGCCACATATAATGGCAATATTCTATTCCGGATCGTGATGTAATTTTCTTACAATTATGGATGTATTCGAAATGCCGTCTGTTAAACGTTTTTTCTTTTAATAACCTTTGATTAGCTCAAATAAACCACAAGCCCATAAACGGTAAGATTTTTATTAATTCATCAAAAACATTTAAAAGGCCGCCTACAACTGTGAGAGGACGTACGGCCCCGCTCGGCGCTCTGTTCTTTGTAGCTCGTAACTTCTTTGTTTGTGGGCTGGCAGGGGTACGAAGAGGAAATACTGCGCATGCGCATTTCTCATTCCAGACAGAATTCTCGTGCTGTAAAGAATGTAGCCCAGATGTATGCGGAAGGAATCGCGCTGGAAGACGGGAAGTTTCAAGTCTTCGAAATCGAAGCAATAATTCACACTCTTAAAATACTATAATTTTAATGTTCCTTAAAATTACAAAACAAATAATTCCTCCCAAATTAAATCATGTACTGTAGCATCTGAGCACATATGCACCGGCCGCCAATGAATTTAACATTTCTTCATCTCAAATCCATTGCGATAAAATAACAAGTACGAAGTTACACAACAAAATAAGCGTAAAGAGGTACAAAACGTACACCTCCATTTTTGTGAAATGAAATTGTTAAACTAAATTAAAAATCAGCACACCGACGAATGGTCACACTGAACAGAACGCCGAATCGACTGAACACGAATTTCCTTGTAAATACCGACAACAGATAGAGAACTAGTGTACGTGAACGAGCACTAAATATAATATTCTGGGATCCATGTAGAAATGGACACACACTAACGTTGGAAAAATACAAAAAACGGGCTGAAAAATTGTTTGAAGACGATTCGTGAACAATCCTCGTGAGAATTTGGAAGCTCTTAGTAATAGGAAAAACATGCGAGGTTGTGCGCAATATATAAAGCTTATATGGGTGATCCGGCCTGGAAATAAGTGACAATTCATCTTACGTCGCCGACTTATGTCTCTAAAAATGATCACATGTATAAAATTAAAGAAATAGAGCAACGCACAGACGTAGACAAATTTTCGTTTGTAAATAGATCAATATTTTATTGGAATTCCTTGCCTGCAGAAATACTGACGTCTTTTACAGGTAGCGCTCATCTGTTTAGTGAGTAGTTGTACATACATATATGGTCTAGCTGGGAACCCGGTGTTGCCCGGGTATTTATACATATTATCCCGATACATTATTTAATTCTTGATCAACACATAACTAAACCGGCATCGAAAACGTCACAATATGAACCTCAAATATACTTCCAGTATCTCGGCAGTCAAAAATACTCACAGTATAATAACAGGGCTAAAAATATTTTCATTACTCTGGCAGAATAAAATTTCTTCCCAACTTAAGGGATGAATTTTTACTTAAATCGCATACTAAGGGTCATAATTTACGCAGCGACCCCCTTTACACCGGTTTTGACCCCAAAATTTATTTTCAAATGACTCATTTCCACGCCCATATGCTGCAAGGGGTTGAAATAATACACAAATATTGTCGGGGAAAACATAAAAGTAATTGACCTCTAGAATTATTTTTCGGCTGAAATATGAGCCTTTATTACGTATAAAAATTCCACCCCGCCCCCTATGGGAGTCGTTCGGAAGCTATACGCCAACGGTTCATACGTAATTGTTACATTTGACCCGACGGTAGATTATGAACTCGACTTGCGTTACAAACAAAATTTTAACGCCTCATTGGCGGCATTTGCTTATTATTAACAACAAATAACACGACGATAAACACATCAAAACACACTAAGTTTTTCTGTTGCGAAAGAAACGGCAATTGAATACGAATGAATTTCAATATATAAATACTGTATAATCATGTTAGGCCAGTCCAGTGGTTGATTATGATCGCTTTACGGCAAACCTTATGCCACCGTTTGGTTTTGAACAGGTCTCGCTTTCTCATGTTTATTACAATAGATCTGCCAAAATTACGCTTATAATAATACAGTAAGTGGGATGAATGATATAGGAACATATAATAGGACTTTTAACTAGGAGTTCAGCTTTACGCCGCCTTTCGCGGGGCAATTCAATGTATCTATAAATGTTTACATTAGTATCTTCTGAACTCTGCAGGTTATCGAAATGAAATATACACGAAACTTTAATTTAAAATTCCTGTTTCAATCCCTGAAATTTTTTTCAAAACCCGTTGAGTCGTTTCGGAGCATAAACAGATCAAATGTATAAGCAACCCACATTCATGTGGGCGATTCAAACGCGCGGACGTAAAGTTTCTTTTCCGTAGTATTTTTTTCATATTATAAGATTTTTAAACTTTTACGTACGATTCTTAAAAAATTTTATTTTACACAAAATTTGTTCTCACTGTAACAAACACAACAAAAAAAGGATTTCCCAATTTGGTGCAGTCGTTCGATGGTTATGCGAGTACATTACGGCGATATATATATATATATATATATATATATATATATCATAATCAGTGAAATGTTCAACTATTTCCTAACGAAAGCATTAAAATATTGAAGGGTAGCGAAATGCATTCTGTGTGACACCTGACTTCTCTTTTTCTTTCAGGTTAAAATTTCGTAAGACAGCACAAAATTGTTTCTTACTTTAAATTGTATGAGTAATTTATTGTATTTGGATTTTTTGTGCTTACTTTGTATATAGCTTTCACCGGTAAATTCCCAATAGAAGCTAAGTAATAATAATAATTAAAAACATACGTACAAAAGTTCTTTAATATACACTCATGTGTATTTAGATACATTTTTTTTCTGTCACGCTAATGTTATTTATTTCCTAATTCAGTGATAATCTCATCCAGTGTTTTGCCTCTCGTTTCGATTACGAATACTACTATGAAAATAGCAGATATGATGCACAAAATGGCGTAACCGGCGAACGTGGCGGGTAGCCCGAAAGCGCTTTGGATGGACATGAAGGACATGGAGACGACGAACGCGGTGAGCCAGTTGATCAGACCGCACAAGCTTCCCGCGTATCCCTTGTACTCGGCCAGGAATAGTTCGCCCACCATGGCCCAGGGCAGAGGTCCCGCGCCGAATGAAAAGAAGATCACGTACAGGAAGACGGCGGCCATTGACACGGCTGTAATAGCGCCCTTCATTTCCAGGGCTGCCATCACAGTGACCACGGCCAGGCATAACGACATCCCTACGAAGGATATAAACATCAGCAAACGACGTCCCGCCATATCCACCAGCACAGCTGACGGCACAGTCGCGATTATCTAAGACACAAACAAATTAGCAATTACTAACCTAAATTTAAAGTTACATTACAGATATAAAACTACGCCCCGCAAAAAAGGCAATTAACATAACAAGAATGAACACTTGAATCATCCATACAATACAAAAATAAGGACAATTCGTAATTTAATTATCCCACACATAACGAACACAAATAATTCCGGACAGTAATGACAGCGTTTCAAAATAACGATCTAACAATATCCAAATTAAATTATTTTCTTAGCCGTAAATTATACGAAAAATCCGTAGAGAGCTGCAAATAAATATGACTAAAAGTAACTCCCCCATACACGAAACGCTTTACAACGTGTCATAACTGCTTTTGAAAAAAAGAAGAACAGTAGTTATTAAATTAGGGAAGGTTTAAGGTCGAAGGCGAAACTGAGAAAGATTGCTTTCGCAAGAGGAATGAGCTTTGTGTCTTGTATAACCAGTACAACCCGCCGGTGCGACTTCATGAAAAATTGGGTCTCAGTGGAAAATAATCGAGGTTAGTTAAAGTAGACGACTGGGGCTGATAGATGCGAAGAGTTCAGGGCAATCAGTTTAGTATTTCATGCATTCAAAATATTAACGAAAATAGTATACAGGAGGATGGAACGTCAAATAGAATGCGAGTTAGGAGAAGATCAATTTGATTTTAGGAAAAACGTAGTGACAAGTGAAGCAATATTGACTTTGCGGCTAATTTTCGGAGACGGAATAAGAAAATATTGGTCTGCGTTCATGGCACTCGTAGGTTTAGAACAGAGAGCCGTAATCAAGCAAGGAGTAAACAAGGACGCAGTCTGTCGCCCATGCTGTTTAATTATATATAGAACAGGCGATGAAGAAAGTTAAAACGGAATATGGAAAAGGAATCATACTGCAAGGAGAAGAAATAAAAACCCTATGCTTTGCCGATGATATTCAGAACATCAGAACAAGACTTACAAATCACAATAAATAGCATGAACGGTGTCCTGGAGAAAGAGTTAAATATGAGGATTAATACAGGGAAAGCCAAGGTAATGGAGTGTAGTTTGGGAAACAGTGCAATAACAAAGGGCGTTAATTAGGAAGGGATTTTTTGACGGAAGTTAAGGAATTCTGTTACTTGGGAAGCGTAATAACTAGGGATGGTAGGAGTATAGTAGAGATAAAGAGTAGGAAATCACGTGCAAGGAAGGCATCACGAAGAAGAGGAATTTAATTACGGGTAATATAAGTGTGAATACTAGGAAATCGTTGCTAAAAATAGTCGTATGGATCGTGGCGTTATATGGGTGCGAAATGTGGACGATAGGAGTTGCGGAAAGGAAAAGAATAGAAGCCTTTGAAGTGATGTGCTATATGAGAATGCTGAAAATCAGATGGGTGGATAGAATCACTAACGAGGAAGTTCTAAACAGAATAGGGGGAAAACGAACCATATGGAGGATATTGACCAAGAGAAGGGATAGATTAATAGGCCACGTTTTAAGGCATGAGGGTCTTGTAAAATTAGCATTAGAGGGAAGTGTGTGGGGTAAGAACAAAAGAGGGAGACCAAGGATGGAATACGCTAAACAGATTAGGGAGGATGTGGGATGTGGTTGGTATCTTACTCAAGATAGGTTAGCATGGAGGATTGCAGAATACCGGAACAACAGTTCGAATATACTTATACCCCGAAAGGTTAGGAGTGAGGGAGAAACACGAGACAGTACTAGAATTTGGAGGCAGTTGGTGCTAAGGATCAAATGGAGGATACGGAAATGTTTTAGAATTGCAACAGATGTGACGAATGTCGAAAACATATTTCTTATATAAGTATCTAAAACATGACTGCTATTATTTTTACTAACCTGGACAGCGCCCATAATCATAGTCAGATATTTTTCTTCGAGAGTAGTGGAGGTTTCCTTGAATATATTTGAGCTGTAAAACATGATAATGTTGATGCCGGACAACTGCTGGGCAAACATCAGGCTGACGCTGGTGATTATTCCCTTGCGGCTGGCCTTGTTCACGAGCATGTCTTTTAACGTTCCTTTTCGTTCTCTTGAGTCGGATATTACCTTCTTCATTTCCTGCAACTCCTTATCTAATTCTGCATCTTCACATCGGCGGTAGAACTTAAGTGACTTTCTTGCACTTTCGTCTTTGTCTTTCGCCAAATGAAAATAGGGTGATTCAGGCATGAAGATCATTGCGATTGCCAAAACTGCCCCAGGTATAGAATTTAATATACTTAGCCACCTAAAATTGGTAAATCCACCGATTACGAATGCGTAAAATATACCTGGAAAAAAAATGCATTGTGATTTATTACAGCAATTACAAGTAATATCAAAACGCACGAATAATAAACATTCGTTTATTCTCATGAAACCAAAACAACGGCGACACTTATTGCAATGTAATTGTACAACTTTGCTTCAGTGCTTAGAGATAACACATGTAAAGCGTTTGGGTGCGCATATATTTCCCATATGCTATGGCATAGTAAATCAAGCAATTTTCAAAAATAATAAGTACGAACTTAGCTAATTATAATAGAGCAATTATAAAATAGAATTGTTTTCGATCAAAATGTGTTATTTTAAGTTTTAAAGAAATTATATAAATGGATTATAATTTAAAATATTTGTCTGTGAACATGAATATTGCTAAATCTCAAGACCTGCAGTGATTACAGAGCGGTAGCGAGCCGGACTGCAGACACGTAGACTTGGGTTCTACTCCCAGCCGACGCAACCATTTTTATTTGTTTAATTTATTTACATTGTTTGCCTTTAGTTTCTAGTATTTTCTGTTTCTAGAATGTTCTGCTACTAGAATATTCCATGTATGTATTGTGGTGTTCGTTGTTTACACCATCAAAAATATATTGTTGATACAATCAAACAAACAACAATAATAATAATGAATTTAATTTGAATAGAAATATAACTCAAATTAATGGAAAACATATAAATTTACGATATCAATTTAATCATTAGCTCAGTCGGTAAAAGCAAAAATAATACTCTACGCAGCTTCTTAAATGGCTGCTCCCGGGAACGCGGGTGACGAACGATATAGTTGAAAATTAAATTCGCGATCAGACGAGAATGGTTTGTGTGGAAAAACCGAGGTCAATGCCGTTACCAGATGACGTCGTTCTTCGTTTTTGTTCGTATGCCGGTTGTTCCTTTGCTGGGTCACGTCTTCTTCATATTAAGATTCTCTAGCGCCTCTCCTTCAGATCAAATGTTGTCTTTTTATTTTCTGTACTCCCACCAAATGAATCTCCTTTCTTAAATGTGCAGAAACTAAATTTTATACATGTCGCCTTGTTCTGCCTCTGCTTCGTCTCTCCCTAGCGTCTCTCTCCAGCAGCCTCTCTCAAACAACTCCTATCTAATCTCGTCCAGGCCATCAACAATGTCGCAGCCAACAATGTTGCAGACGGTGACGTTTTCCCGCCTACTCGGCCCCACCAAGCCATTGTCGTCTTCCGTCCTGTATACGTAATTAACAAAACTAAATTATTTTTGCTTTACCCGACTGTAAGGGTCATGAATCACCACAGTATAAATAGGACTGGATTCCAAATCGGAGTCAGTCTTAAGCAGTACGAGCTTTGTACAGCACTTCGCCGTTGATTAAACGCCTATAACCTCTACGCGTGTGTGTTATTGAATCTCACGATCCCTAAGAAACGTGACAATATTATTTAGGGGTGTAGTTCTCAAGTTGAAGCCTAATTAATATTCTATTAATAATTCCACGACTGTAGTCAAGGCGTAGGAAATAGTTAATAGATCTTATGAAAATATTCTCCTTTATTATATTATTTGGGAAAAGATAAATGTTAAGAAATTTATCACATTTACTTGAAACTTAAAATTTGGTTCTAATATACTGCAGCGCAGTAGGTCTCTCCCCAATTTAATTTGAACTTATGGAATTTTGAATGATAGAACATGCCAACTGGCGACAGGCCAGGTAAGAAGGGGTTTCTCCCGGCGCCAGGCTGGCTGTTGAGTCATGCCGGTCTGCGTATTTAGAACATTAAGCTTTTTAATGGCTGAAAGAGCATTCACCTTCAAAATTTCTGAATGATACTGTTCTCTGTTTCATGGAAAATTTCCCGCGCTCCACGGAGGACTCGCGAGCATTGTTGGAACAAACGTCACGTGGGATATCGTTTTCCCTTGAAGGAGGGATGTACGGACTTGAGCTGCGAAGATGAGGAGCCGAAAAATATGCAGTATGGTGTAAGACGTTGAGAAAGAAGATAGTACAGTTCACTCGTGTTCTGGAAGAAGGGGAGATTTGCAGAGACGAGAAGAAGGCGCTTTCAGTAACTTATCGAAAACAAAATACAAGCCCACCAGAAATTCTATAATCTTAGCCTAAAATCTAAGACTGTATTATAACCATTTTCGTGTAGAAGAAAAATTGTTTTTCCGGGACTTAAGACAATTCCAAATTCAATGTTTTCCGCCTGTTGAGACTAGACCGGCCCGTCAAAGAGGAAGGGATTAACCGCGATCAGCCTACCTAGTACCTGGACGAGACACCGAACTAAGAACAAAAAAACAGGTTCGTGAGAAAGATCTCTGCTACACGATTTGTTTGCCCTCTCCCAACCCCCCTAATTGTAATAACCCCGTTATTTTTAGTCTCATATAAACAAATGACCTGAGTTTAGCCATGTTAAATTAAGATTGACCTAAATTTTATATTATGTTTGTTATTAGCATTAATATTATTATTAGTGTTAATAATTATAAGTGAAAATTTGTATTATAAATAAAAATATAAGTTTATTTGTTGAATTAAATTTTGATCATTAAATTAAATCATTATATTCCTGTACAGTGTATAAAGAATATTATGGCATATTTTGCAATTTCAAATGTAAATTTTAAACTTAATTTTTCACATCGACTTCCCAATATTACTTGAATGTCTCGTTCGATTCAGATATTTCTTTTAATATAAAAGGCAATATTTTTAAGTAATTTAGCTGTGTCCGGTTTACTACTGGCGGCCAGACTGTTTATATCTTGGTGGAGAGCATCGCATTTAATTTCTTGGGACAGATAAATTAGATTATAATGAATAATAACGATTAATTAACTTACCGATAACCAGTAACAGCTGGAAGAACACTCCAAGTGTCCCTCTTATTTCTTTCTGGCTAATTTCACCACAGTAAATGGGTGATACAATGCAGTAAACGGAGGCTAACATTCCCACCACTAGACGGCAAATAACGGCCACGTAGAATGTATCTTTGAAAATTGCAAGTACAATCCAAGCAGCAATGTAGGGAGGAATAATTACAAGCATCGTGAGCTTCCGACCGATACGGTCCATGAGAAGAGCCACGATAACCATGGATAACACTCCGCCTACAGTGATGATGGACGACACTAGGGAAATCTCCGTATCGTCCCATCCGAATTCTTCCATCTCAGCCGTTAACTGCGACGACCATCCGATTACCGTCCCAAGAGCAAATCCTCCCATATTCGCTGTTGAACAGAATACAAAGATAACACAGTAGATAAATAATGTAACAATTTTTATAGACCGCTTATTTTTTTCTGACCGTTAAAAAAGTTTATGAATTGGAATTAATTTATGGTGAATGTGCATATTTGCGACAATATAGCTTCGTAAATAATGATATCAAATATATAAAACTCAGTTGTGTGTGGAAAAACGAAAAATTTATATGTTCTCAACTCACAATCCTCTTAAAATCATTCTTAGGGATTACGAGAAACATAAAAAGTAATAAGCGATCGTAGTTAAATTTAAGAAAGTATCTTAATGTTAAGTATAGAGAACTCCAGAAACTTAGCGTGATAAGAAAGTGATTTAACGAAATCTTGAAAC
The DNA here is from genome assembly GCA_034510155.1 of Eucriotettix oculatus. Taxonomy (NCBI): domain Eukaryota; kingdom Metazoa; phylum Arthropoda; class Insecta; order Orthoptera; family Tetrigidae; genus Eucriotettix; species Eucriotettix oculatus. The sequence continues at coordinate 131,655,217 of CM067376.1, read as the reverse complement.
GAGAAGAAGAAGAAAACGTAGAAAAAGGTGGTTTGACAATATGGAGGAGGAACTGAAAACAGTGGGAATAATGGATAGGAATAGGAAGGCTATGGACAGAAAGGAATGGATGTTGGTGATAAAGGGGGCCAAGGTTTTACAAGGACCGTAGCACCGACTAGGCATTAAATCGGGAGACATCAGGCGTGGCAGCTAGATTTAGGAGGCAGTTAGCCGACTGATCCAATGGGATCAGTGGACAACTCTTGCCTTATGCCCAAGTTCTTCGACCCCAGTACATATATCTCCAAAAATAGGTGAAGGTGTCTCGGCATGTGAGAACTTTGAAAAAACCCAGAGAGAGTACGAGGCATTCCCGACATAATCAGGTCAGCCCCGCAGTCACTCTGGGGTGAAGCGCCTGTGAGAAATATCTTGCAGGCTCCTTCATGATTGATTGAGCCTTGTGAATAAAGACTTGATTTGGCGAATTTTTGCAGCATTTCGACAGAAGGTAATCTATAAAACTCCTCGCTTTTAACTCTTTAATTATATATATCCCTAAACTAGATGTATTTAGTTGCATATAAGATACGTATGAGGTTTAAATTAGCTTGTATTACGGCTCGGTGAAAAACATTAAAACTGAAACTAGCGTGCGGGGCAGAACGAGTGGGGCGGAACGGGATACTACTGTACAAGGCAAAATTCAATGTGATCATGAAGGAAAAAAAGAAAAAACAGGCAATCTCGCTTTATAAGAGTGAGTTACAGGATGCTGTACCCAAAAAGAGTAGATTAAGAAAGAAAAGGAACGGAAAAGGGGGAAAATGTTAGCAAAGACTATGCAGTTGCAATAAAAATCTCATTGCGAAAGGAAAAATTGATAAAGCGATCAACCGTACACTAAATAAGTATTAGAAAATAAACGAAAAGATTTGTCTTACTTTAAATTTAATTTTAGTGTACTAATTGTAAATACAAAACACCCTATCCCATTTTGTCTCGGGGATGTCGCAGAACGGGAAATTTGTAAGTTTGTTTTTAAAAATCCATAAAAAAATTAAATTTGTTTTATTTATATTGATATTAGAGTAATAGAATAAACTAAGTATTTTTTTTTCAATAATTTTATAAAAATAGCTGAACAATAAGTGGCCCGATCCGCTCTAATTATCATTCTATTATTTTCATTCCTTCCAAGGTTAGCACTTTTAATGGTCAGCAGTGTAATTTAAATAGTCTAAACAATTAAAATTTTCATTCAAACAGAAGAAAAAAAAATTAGAAGATCAGGATGGAAATACCTGGACCGGACCGAGAATTGAACCTGCACCGGTCTGTGGACATCGTCTCGTATAGCTCAGATTATTACTACGTCCGTCCGGTAAACGGAGGATCAGGGTATGATTCCCGTCTGATAATTAATATTAAACATGGCAAAACAATAGTTGCTATTTTTGGCATCATTTCAAAATGCAATACACACATTATAAGAAAAATATTAATTTTTAAACTAGTAATATGCCACGTAAATGACATCCAAATAATTTATTCAATTGTAATTTGACAACTATTCAGTGAAGTTATTAGATCTGTTTAATGATTTAAAATTCATTGGAAAATCACTTACCTGATATAGCTCCGATAAACTGAAACACTTTACCACTCATATTTTAATACTTGGAAAAAATTTTAACTGAAAAAAAAAGGCAATGTAATTTAATTTTGTATTGAAATCCCGTGGGTTGCTGTTTTAAGGGAATGAAAATGATTTTAAATATAATGTAAACTTATTTAATAAAAGGACATTAAAATTTTGTATTAATTCCGGCTAGCAACAAATTGAGATCTGTGTCATCAGGGCTATCGTGGACAAAGGTCAAAATGGTGGGACACCAAAAAAAAAATCACTCAGTCAAAAGCCAGGGGGAGAAACATAAACTTAGGTGCTTTTTACTCAGCCCGAATTTCGTGCGTAAGATGCCATTGCTGGCCTGCGAATAAGCAGTCGGCATGATCCACAGCGAAGAAAATGATGTTTTGAATATCTATTTGTTTTTTAATTGGTCCTCTCCAATCGCTTGCTGTGGAATTACATTCTTCTCCCGCGGTACCAAGATTGGACTGTGTCTAGTTCTCTCCGTTTCGCGGTTCCAAAATGGACTGACCGAACTTTTAGGCGTGAAATTGTCGAGCGTTAGTTGTTTGGTCGGTATCATGTGGTCATCGAAATAAAATGGCCTGCTTCGGACGTGTCTATCCGTCTGTCCCTCTACTTAGCGGCTGTTTTTGTCCCTTGCTAGTTCGGACCTTCGGATCGGTACCTCCATTTACTGTTTCTTGCCTGGCTAAAATTGAAATCATTTGACCTAACATTTAATAAAATCGAGATGTTCTCAATTTGCTCATAGCCGGAAGCAGACGATTTTTCTTATATTATATACAAACAAATAAACAATAAATAAAATATAGACAGTTCTGTAATTTCACAGTAGTAAATTACACCTGATACTTGAATAAGGATAAATAAATATGATTTCGTGATATAGTTTGGTCTATTTAGTTCTGCTCATTTATTCGTTTCAACCTCATTTAAAATAGCGTATTTCAAAACAAATGATTTAGTCACACCTTCTTACGATTTAGGCCAGTTCTCTGCGATATGCACATCTAAATTTTCACCCGTAATTTCTTGTGGTTTTAGAGAAGATAAGGTTCCAAAACATGAATTAAACGCCGTGTTATAATGACTGTAACTAAGAAAGTTCATATTAATTTTTTTCTGACTTATAGGCTGTTTTACTATTTATTAATACTTATTTTTTTTATTAAAATACTTTGATAACATTTACTGTAAAACTAAATTTAGATTAGCGGAAGAGATTTACGAGGGTTGTCCGATAAGTTGGTAGATTTTTATTAAAGAGAGGGAAATTTTTCAGTTTTGCGCCATTACTGGTAATCATGATAATCAAATATTTCTATTTGAATCTCGTAAAATCTATACTATAGCAACAAAAGAGAAATTAAAGTGGATTATTTACACAATACATATGTAATGAACAAATTTAAATTTATACGGAAGATGAATAAATATTTTGAGTTGTATACGAGGTTATATCAACATATTTCTCAAAGAAATGCTAATATATAATTTTTATCCGTAAATGTTGGATGAGAATATAGAGTACATTGTTTTTCTTTGGAGTTAAATTCTGGAAATAAGACTGATAGGAAGAAACATGGAACCCCAATTTGGAGCTCACCCTAATATTCAATTTAGTAACGCACGCATGAATCTGTGGAAATAAAATATTTCCCGAAAACATTCCTTCCAAGTTTGACACTCTGTTCCCTCTACCTTCGTTTTTATAAGTAGTGCAATGGAAGTTGGACATGAATATTAAAAAAGATATAATTTTCTTTGCTTCCTGAGTAACAACTTGGTCGCACATCTGGAAACCAAATTTGTATTACAATACAGTGAATGAACTGTGAAGGAACTATTCCCTTAAAAGAACTATCTTGCCCATCACTTCTATGTTCCAGTTTAAGTTTGTGAGCTGATTGTATTAAGCTGATTAAAAACGTATATTAAATGACATACATTAATGAGCAGGTACAGACAAAGTTTCTATTTAGTTAAATCAACATTCTAACACCATATTTGGTACTTCCTCGTGTAATGTTAAATTTCGACGAAATGAAGATGGCAAATCCAATCTTGACTGTCTACAAGAGTAGCTTCAACAAAAACGTTTCGGTTCTGCCACTTTGAAGTTTATCAGAACCACTAATTAGCAAATAACTAAAAGTTTCTATTCTCATTCTAATATATTCACCAAATTTTATGGGATGCTACCTTAAATGTTAATAAATTCCCCGAATGAAATCCTTGTAACTAAAGAAAAATATATTTAGGCGGAAAAAACGCTATTCTACTGATAGTGGAGTCCGATAGTTCCCCTTTGAAACAGAATATCCTAATTGTTAACTTCGAACATTAAAAACTAACTTTGAATAGTCAATGACGTTTCAAAACTTTTTTTTATTACAGTCAAAATAAATAAACAGTAAAAATAAATTGATGTCAAATACTTAAAATCCGATAAAATTTTGTTTTATTTATTACATAGTGTCTTGGGCCCTGACCTCACTATGTGATTTTGAGCATTCGAAAAATCGCATGACTCTTTTTAACCCTTCGAAGCAGTGCGATTATGAGTAAGAAATCGGTTGTAAATTTCCTTGGAAATTATTTTAATTTTGACAGTTTTTTGAACCAAGAATTGCTGAAAAATCTTACAAGTTTACACAAAGTTTTCCAGTGAGCCTACAACGGAATAAGAGAAAGCACAAAATTAATTTTCAATCATCAAGTTGCTGTAATTTGGCATGCCTCAAATAACTGTATTCATTAGTAGCCAGCGGTCAGTGGACAATGGTGGGAGAAACACAAGCTGCGAATTATCGTACAGTGTGGCCGGTTTCATAATAAAACCCGGGTTGCGTTTTAAACGCAGCGAAAAGAGAACGCGGTAAGCTGCGTTTGACAGCTGCGAATAATTGCAGTTGCATAGTGTGACTTCCTTAAGGTTCAATGCTTTGCCAAGAGCGTACCATATTGTTACGTATTCGCATAGGTAAAATCGCATAGTGTGGCCGGGGCCATGATCTGTTTTATATTTGTCTCAAAAACCTAAGAAACGCAAAAATTTCTGATAGATATACCGACAGCACAAACGATGAAGAGCCTTACCTGATTGGTTTTGAGCGACTATTCGCTGTCAGTAATGTTACTCAATTACAAAGAAAATGTTTCAAATATGATTGCACTTTTTTGTTTAAACCTTCAATTAAAAATGACTTTTGATAACAATTTCGACAGTAACTTTATTTCTTCTTGCTTAAAAATATTATAGAAATCTCAAATAAACCATGTAATATAAAATTATTTCATCCGGTATTATGCATACTTCATAAACGTTGAATAGAATACATCAATATGCTTACCTTATTAATTATGAAACCATAGACAACGTAAAGCTTTAAATGTGTCGAAAATTTCCGCTCAAGAATGTGTTTCTTCTCAATTTAACACATGACATTCATTAACAAAGATAATTACTATAACGCCTGAATGCGTATAATTTATTCTTTTCAATTCTTAACATTCTTTGGTTGAATATTTCTCGAATGATTATCTTTTCCATAGCTTCACTCCGTCGTCAGTATTGTGCTGTGTCGCTTCAAGTACTGCATTATTGCGCGCGTTACAATGACGAACGTGAAGAAAACTAAAGAAGAAATTGTATGTATTGCTCTATTTTTTCTATGATTCATGAAGAAATTAAAATATTTCCCGTGACTTTAAATTTAATAATAGTAAACGTATTGTAGCTACTATATTTGTAATTCGTCGGCGGTTCTCTATTAACAATAGAAATGTTTAACGAGCGGGAGTGAGGACTTGCTCAGCTTACTGAAAATTCATCATAAATGCGGTTTAACTCATATCCTTCCAAATGAAATCTTTCTTAAATATTAAACTTACCTAATAATATTATTATTTATAGCAATTTCAAAATGGATGTTGGAAATGTATCTATCGTTAGACCTAGAGCATTTATATTTGTCGACAATTACTTTTGTAAATTTTTTTTATCAATACTCGTTCGCATATAATGAAAGTATCAAAATTATGGCTCATATTTATCTTCCTTAAATTCTGACCCATTTCTACAATTATACTCGACTGAAAGTCGCTACATTTTAATATTGTATTCATCTGACTGTAATGATACAAATAATAAATGTATGTACCAATCAAATTTGTCGGAAACATATTCTAATATTTTAAAAGTCATAACAAATTAATAACATAAAACCCGGTAAGGATGTATTGTTTCTTTTCGGAACCTCTAGGTAGCAAATATAAGAAACTTGGAAGTCTGAATATCTAAATTTTAAATTTTATTTAACATTACTAACAAGTTCTTTACTGAAATTTCACGAAAAAGAGGAATTTACTTACGGGTGATATAAGTGTAAATATTAGGAAATCGTTGCTAAAAATGTTCGTATGGAGCGTGGCATTATATGGGTGCGAATCGTGGAAGATAGGAGTTGGGGAAAGGAAAAGAATAGAAGTCTTTGAAATGTGGTGCTATAGGCGAATGCTGAAAATCAGATGGGTGGATAGAATCACTAACGAGGAAGTTATAAACAGAATAGGGGAAAAGCGAACAATATGGAGGACGTTGACTAAGAGAAGGGATAGATTAATAGGCCACGTTTTCAGACATAAGGGTCTTCTTAAAATAGCATTAGAGGGAAGTGTGTGGAGTAAGAACAAAAGAGGGAGGCCAAGGATAGAATAAGCTAATCCGATTAGTGAGGATGTGGGTTGTGCTGTTATAAGGAAACGAAAGTCTTGCGCAAGATAGGTTAGCATGGAGGTTTGCATCAGACCATCTTAGAACTGAATACCACAACAACAACAATTACAATTTTTGTGGATGAATTTTCTATAAGTAGCCTACATGCTTTTAGCCACTCATTGCTGCCGAAATGACTTCGATAAACAATACAGTTGAGCATATTGTTGATATTTAAAAATTAACATTGGTTTTTGTACATTCAGTAATTATGATTTTCATTTACATACAGTAGTGGAGAAAGATGAATGACAAACAAAAATTGACCAAAGTGGCTGATACATTGATTTGTGCACTAGGGGTTTGAAAACTAACAGACTCAATGTTGTTAATAGGTTTATAATTCACTCTCTTCAATATGGTGTGGTAGTGAGGTAAGACTAAGATTGATATTGAATTCAGATCGTTGTTGTTCACCACGTTGGATAGTGATCTCTACCATGCCAGTTAAAGTTTAGGTTGGGTGAAAATTGTCCATATTAGTTTCAAATCCATCATTTGCTGATTTAGAAATGACACTCTCTCAATGGAATGTGATAAGTGGAGAAGGGGTTAAGTAATTAATATTTTTTCATTGACATACGAGATTGGGATTAATAAGTAAAAATATGCTCAAATAAGTCAGCAGACAAATTTAATTATTATAAATACAATGTTTCATCCAACTTTGTGGACTTCTTCAGGTAACTATACACAAAAATTATAAAAACAATTCAAGATGGGATTCACAAATACCCAGGCAGTGCTGGGCAATTAGCTTGTGGCTTATGAAGTTAAATAAGTATGACCAAACTTTTTTTAAATAAACAATAATTTGCATCACAGAAGTTCATATTTATTTATATAATGTAAGAAACATTAATATTTACAAGAATTACACTTATTACAATCAAATAATCACACAAATTCTCATTTACGGTGTCACAGAAAGGGTCAATTAATAAAGAAACAATTATATCCAGATATTTTATTCAAATTGGTCTACAAAAAATACATGTGAACAACTGCAAAAAATGTTCAACAATTAACACTTGTTGCTCTTGGCAATATATGTTTATGAAACTGTGAACATCCCAATATTACACATGTTCTGTGACCAGTGAACATTTCAATGTTTCAACATTGTTATCAGTAAATTTTTGTATTCAACAGAAATAATTTTAAAAAGCTTCTTTTTACAGACACAATCAGTTTGATGTGCATGACTTTTCAATCTCTCTGTATAAATACTTGTTTAAAAGACATACATGAAAATTTTCAACCAGAAAATACAACAAATATATGGTTGTATGAGATTTTTGCATTAAAATGTTATAGCTTAAGCTTAAGAACTACACTACTTGAATATTTAAACACTGTAAAAATACACTTCTGTATGTGTACTTGTGTCTACAACAGAATTTACTTTTGCAGTCTGAAGAAAACAAATGTCTGGAAGAGGAATTGAATTTGCTGGTGGAGAAATTATCAGTATGCAGTTATTTTTTAAATGATACAATTTAATCTTGCAATTAAGTTTTCAATTTAAAGCTATTATTTGTTCTAATATAGTCAGATGATCCAATTTCACAACACAAAACTCTTGAAGAACTTCGTGATATTATCAGGAGCTCTACCACATCTATGACTAGTGTACCTCTTCCACTGAAATATTTGGCTCCCCATTACTCTACTCTCAAGGTAAAAAACTGAGCAGTAAATAGTTATGAAAATATGCTTTCATAGAAGTTTTATGTTCTGTTTTCATAAATGAAATAGATATTAATTTTCAGTTATACACGCTTTAAAAATGTTAATAATTTAATAATGTTTTCATGTACAGAAGAATGTAAATTTAATTCGAATTCAATTTAGGTAAGGATTTTCAGGACTTAATTTTTGTCTATGCATATAGCTATGTTGCTATTTTTAATCTTAATGTATATTAGAATGCTCATGTTGTACAGTCTAGAGAATTATTAATTTTTGTAAAAAAAACTATGACTTCGTTTTATGAATGTATATCATGGGCCTTAAACATTCTTCACGATAATTTTGTAGTTTACAAATAATCTTGGATCAATCTATATTTGTTGGTTAAACTGTCACTGCTGGGAAAAAAGCTGCCCTCATTTATTTTGACCATAGGTTATATCCATCTTATTTCAAACATTATTTCTTTCAAATCATTCTTAAAGAGAACAAATGTAATATGAATGAGTAACAATTCTCTTTTGTATGACAACTTTATCTTTTAAATAACATTTTTTTTCCGGTAATAAAAAGCCAACTAGTAGTTGTCCAACCTTTAAATTTTTCAATATTATGAATTTTTAAGAAAATTTTATGGACTACAAGCTTACTCAAAAATATCTCATCTCTGCTACCTTTAATTCACAGATAACCACACATTCTGTCTCTGCAATTTTGAGTGGAAAAGGGTTATTATGCATTGGTGTTACATGGCCAAGGCGTTGAGGGCGACCTGCCCTTGACGGCACTTTTTTGGGCAGCAAAGAATAGTAACAAATTATAATGTCATAAATTTGAACTCTGCACAATACCACAAAAAAGCTTTTTAGAATATCTGTACATTTTGGAGCGTTTTGGATTGAAGAAACTATAGAAAGGGGCATTGAATATGGCCTATTTGATTAGACTCACAATATGCCACTGTGTATCAACTAAATGATAATTATTTAAGACTTGCTTTGATATACAGTTAACTGCTGTTGAGAAAGAACTCATGGCCCTTATCCAAATGAAAATTCTTGATTTCTAATATCAAGTAAAATACATAAATGTGATCTCTGCTTTAAACAAAATTTATGTGCAAACTGTTCTCCATTTGAGATTATAGCTACAAACAACATTTATTTCATTGAAATTTCCATTTACCTAGTATTACTCTAGATTAAACTTTCAGATATACATAAAACTGTATTACTATAAAGTATCAAACTTGTATGAATCCATCTGAAATTTTAAACTTATTCTTGACCATGCTTTCAGGAATTTTACAAAAACATAAAGAATGACAAAACACGTCGTTTATGTGCGGACATTATTTCAGTGTTGGCAATTGGTTTGACAGATAGAAAAGAGACTGAAGGAAAACGTGAATGTTTAAAATTCTGCTCATTGGCAAAGAAGAGGGATATTGGTGATTGGGGACACGAATATGTAAGGTTAGTTTTTTTTATATAGAACTTTGAAAAGATACTAGTCAATAATTATCCAGAATGTATTTGTAATTTTGTCTTTTTGTAGCACTGTCAATTTATATCATTCTGCTGTGTGTTGTTGACACTTTGCTATTCTTTAACATGATAATGGAACATAATTTACGATCAATTGTACAGGGTGTGTATATTTGGCGATTGTTGGTGACCTTCACGCCAGTCAAGGAAATGTGATTCTTACCATCAGTTTCAATGTGCATCGAAGTCATTCTGACTAGATACCCAGAGAACAGTTGAATGTCTTGACATATTTGCCATCAAATAAAATATATAAGACATTTAAAACTTTGATGGGCAATTTAACACGTCTTGACACACTTGCCATAAAGTCATCAAAAGACAATTAATTCACAACTATAAAACCATGCCCAGGGTTTAAGTAACTTCTCATGTTCTGTTGAAGAAAATATAATAAAAACTAAAGGAGCAGATTCACACACATTTAGGAGTTGAAGTAAGCTGTCATTGGAGCTTCAACTAATAGATCTGGTAAAGTTTTCTTGCATTTCCATTATTTTTACAAAACTACAACTTTTGTGCATGAAAAACCCTGTATTAGATATTGGTGTGTCAACATGTGCAGGGGAAATATTTTGTCACAACAATATATATTTTTTCTCATGTAAATAGTTATTTCTGTTCTTTTAATTCTGTAGAAGAAACAAATCAGCTTTCCAGTAAGTTCCTTTTCTGCATTCTAAAAGACAAAACGTATTTTAAAATCGAATGAGAATTTAAATTAATTTTTGTCCAAATGTTCAAACACAGTATTTAGGCTACTTCATGTAAAGTAAAGATTTTTTCTGAGAAATTATAACTGGAGTTTAATTAATTATGTTAGAAATAAGTAGCTTATAAAAGAACAGACAACATTTGATCACAGTTCTGTGAACCAAAATTCCGTAATACTGAAACTTTTTTAGTAGAAGGACATGCCAGAAAAATGGCAATGTTTCCGATCAGTGTGTTATAGAACATCCTATATCAAAATAAACATTGAACCATACTGCCCAAATCTTTGGCTCTCCTGGTCAATCTCTAGATGTTGAAATATAATCAATAGCTTCTCCACTCAAAAGCTCTATAATATTGTCGTCTTTATTTTAGAAAAGTGATTATTGTGTTGTGTATCAACAATTGCAATTCAAAACATAGCTGGCATATGCTAGATTCTATTGATAGGCAATTAAATGATCGACAGAGAAAAATGGCATGAGACGGGTAGTCCATAAGGATAGTACAGTGGTTAAATGCTGATATTGGGTTAGCTTTCCAGGCTGGTTGATAGTTTTATTTCCTACTAGCTGAGGACCGGGCATTGCCCCGGTATTTATTTAATTCTTGGTCAACACATGATTAAACCAACGTTGAAAACATCACAATATGAACATTAAATATACTCCCACTATCTTAATATATTTTCAGTACTCTAAGAGAATAAAAATTCTCCCCCACTAAAGGGATGAATTTTTTACTTTAATCACATATTTAAGGTCATAATGTAACACAATGATTCACATTACACGGTTCGACACCAAAATCGATTGTTCCTTGTTATTTTCATATCACTCATTTCCACCGCATCCCTCACATGATGAAATTATACAAAAATATTGTCACTATGAAAGGAATTGAACTCATTAATTTTTTTTACTTAAATATGAGCCTTTATTACATATAAAAATTCTGATAATTCTGCCCCTTACTTCTAACAGTTGTTCCTGCCCCTTATCTCCAAAATGTTTAGTTTTGAGTCAAGAAGAATTTTATTAAAATTGTTCTGTCCTTTAAATGTATTTTTTTCAGTAGTGTATTTTCCCCTATCCCATTCTCCTGTTAGGGAATGAACTGCAATTTAATTTACATCTTAATGTCAGAATCAAACTCTCCATATCAAAGTCTCCCATAGCACCAATTTTGACACCAAACTTGACTGTTCATATGATGCCTCGTATACCCCCACCCCTATGAATACACCCCTTAGACAATGAGTGGGGTTGATATTATAGGCAAAAAAATTCATCGAACACTATCAAATTAATTAGAAGGACATAACGGCAGCTTATGGATTTTTAAAAATTATGCCCCTGCATAATGGTGCTAGGGGTACATTACCCCAATTGTATTGAGTTTGGTTTGGCAAGAACACCTGTTCAAAATTTGGTTGAAATTGTTTCTTCTGTTAAAGATAGTATGCGGAAGTCTGTTTTAGCCAATTAAAACCTCTATAAAAATATAAATTAAATACCATTTTTATGTCACAATTAAACTAATCTTGATTGTTCCATGGTTATTTTTATGTGTTGCCTCTCCACCCCCACCCCTAAGAATACTCCCCTTTGATTATGGATGCTAGTAGTATTTGAGGACACACTATAAAATTAATTGATCCAAGAATGTATTTATATAATTGAAATATTGGTCATTTTTGCTTATTTTAAATTTTCCACAACCCTCTTAGGGGTGGTAGCCAAGTCACCCCAACAGTCTTGATTTCCAGGTCGCACAAAATACATGTTCCAAATTGGTCCTTTTGTTTAGATTTGTATGTGGAACATGCATAAAGACAGAGACAAACTCACAAATATACAGGCAATTTTACTATAGAGATTCTGTTGTGTAATAAATATTTCACGGAAATCTATGTATACCTGCATTTTTCACAGTAGAAATTTCTTGAATGCTTTGAAAAACATCAGCAGCAGGGAGAATCTTACAGTTCTTTCCTGCTTTTGATAAAAACAAAGGGTAACCTGTCTCATCTGAGCCTTGATCTCACTAGACATCGGTCTATGTGCCTGTGATTGTCAATCCAAGGTACATACATAAGTATAATCAGTGGTAGATAGTAGTTGCTACCACAGAGCCCAACTGAAGCACCAGCCAATCAGTGATCAATGAATTTCCATAGCCTACATAGTCACTGAAAAGTCACATATTTTCATCTGGTTAGAATCATAAAAAATTTCATGTCTTCTGTACTGTACCCAACAATACTTTTAAGAATATATTTAAAGAATTTTTTATTTATTATTCTCAATTTTAACTTATGCAATTGATAGTACTAATTCTTCAGGCACCTTGAAGCTGAGATAGCTGAAGAGTGGATGACAACACCTGTCGATAGTTATGAGTCTGCAAGATCGAATCTGCTGCCTATAGTTTCTGCTGTCATCAAATTTGACATGCAGCATAATGCAGAAATACAAGCATGTGACCTACTTATGGAAATTAGTTGCTTAGAACTTCTTCCACCATTAATAGACAACACAAACTTCTTAAGAATTTGTAATTATCTGCACAGGTAAAAATTGTAAAACAAGTAGAGTATATTGTTTTTCCATTTGCTCAATTTTCTTTCCATTTCTTCTTTGTGCTGCCCCTAATCTGATTTAGAGTATCTTGTTTGAAAAATTATGCTTAAAACGTGTGTAGATTATGATGATAGTAGTAAAAAGATAAACATAATATATATATATATATATATATATATAAAGTCTTCAACTATAATTAGGAATGTAATTGAGGCAGTTGTAAATAATACACTTCCACAGTCTTCCATTATTGACAGTCTTATTATAATTGTTGGTCAATATAAAAGGAGCTTTTGGCCATATTTGACTTTTAAAAACAAATACTTAAAATATATTTGGCATGCATGAAAAATATTAATAATAGCAATATCATATCCAATTCTCAAATGCAATTTTTGTATTTTATGAGTATACTTTAAAACAATCTAATTTAAATTGCTGTAAAGGTTTTATTTTAAATTTACAAACATTAATGAATAATTTATTAATAAAATTTCTATTATTTTTCACTATTCTTCCAAGAAATGGATTCTTAAATTGACTTCACTTAAATTTTATCCAATTAATAAACCTGGAACTCAAATTATTATCAATTCCAGGGGGTATTTTAATTGAGATTAGTTTGTTGAAATGATATAATAATTATTGTGTATTATAATATCCTTATAGAAGTCTTACAGTGAACAATTTTTTTTAAAAAAAGAAAATGAGTTAACTACTTTTAAAACTTATTTTAGTTGTGCTGTATATGTGGACCAACTGGAACGGAAAAATATTCTCAACATGGTAATGCTAATTTATCTTAAATTTCAAGAATATCCAAGAGCACTGTGTCTAGCTTTACACATGAATGACACTGAAAAAATGTTAGAGATATTTCAAATGTGCAAGGATGTGTGAGTAGCAATAATTGTTATAAGTTTATTGATTTGAAAATTGCTCTATGGGCAGCATGTTAATGAATGCTTAATAAATAATGAGTATATCTTGAACTGAAAAAAAATCAGCAACTTTTTTACGTGACTATTCTGATACATGTTTTACAGTTTATCTGATACATGTTTTACAGTTTATCCTCCAATAAAATGTAGAAAAATTGAAAATGTTGCTACATTTACACTGTATGTATTGTATATCATGACAGGTAGACTAAAGGTTTTGTTGCTGTAGATGACTGTCATTGAATTACCACATGATTTCAATCAAATTACACAGCTTGTAACTATTAACCACATTATAATAACCATTGGTATCTGAAAAACTCGTTTCATCTATATATTTTTTATGTGCTTCTACAAGGAACAGCCAAAATGGCTTTGTTTTTCTTTTAATTATGTATTCCATTATTTAATCCCTTTCACCCTCTTGGCTGTTATGATTTATGTTTTGTTAGTCTTTGAAAATTAACTTTATTGTTAACATTGTCAATAAACAAAATGTGTGAATCAAGAAGAAAGTACATTTTTTTATGGTGTGCTTTAAATAAAGACATGAGAGTGTGATTTACCAATAGCTGCTAACATCATTAATGCTAAGGTTGGGTTCTTGAGAGCTGAAAGTTTTTGCTAGATGTTCTGCAAAAGTATTTGCTTTCCCCTCATCAGTCCGTGCCCAGTTTTCATAATTTTCTTAATGGTGACATATGGTTTATAGGTTTTTTTTTTAATTTTTTGGTAGCTTCCATGAAGAGTGATCATCCTTTGAAAGAGTAGCTATATATCTTTCAAACGTAGAATTCGGTAGATCCTGTAGTGTTGACTTTATTTACAAAAAATTATTTTCTTCCTCATAAACAAGATAATAAAATGAAGTTTGTATCTTACACAATATTTCAGCAAACATTTATAAATATGCTATATGTATGCACAGGAAAGAGACTCAAAGAATTGCGAAATTTAAAGTTGACATCATCACAATAGTAAGGAATGTGTCAAATTTTAAAAGAATGTACAGTTGACTGTCACATAGTTTCACTCCCCATTCTGTTCTCTATATTTCCAACCAATAAATACATATACAATTTTTACTTTATCATGGCATACTTTTTACTTTAATGCATGTATATAATCAATATATTTTACTTCAATATTTATTAATTCTTTTATTTCTCTAAATAAAAAGAAATCTTACTATTTAATTTTCAGAAGCCAGTCTTTCACCTTCTTATGTGGATTTGACAGGGCTGAATGTTCAGAATAATGATAGTTATTATTTTCCAGAACTATGAAGAAGCAATTAGCATACATCGTAGCAAGACAACTTGTTGTGCTCGACTTGAAGGAAGGCATGGAAACTGATAATGATACTGATGTAGAAGAGCTGATAGATGTTATGTCAAATGTCCAAGTCAATGACAACTTTTTAAAGTTAGGAAGGGAGGTGGTTATAAAACTTTTAATTTATTTTAAAACTATGTTTACAATTTTTATTTCACATTAAGCATTTTGTTCAGTGTGTAAATGTTTCAGCTTGATGTATTGGAACCAAAATTACCTGAGGATGTTTATAAAACATGGCTGGAGAATATAGTGAGTCGGTCCTTTACCACAGAAGCTCATTTGGATTCTGCTAGACAAAATTTGGCTTCCAGTTTAGTAAATGGTTTTGTAAATGCTGGGTTCTGCAGAGATAAACTTATAACTATTGATGATGGGAAAAATTGGATATATAGAAATAAAGAAAGAGGTAATACTTCTTGGAAATTCTCTGTATTTTCATTTCTGGTTTTTACTAAATAATATTTTAAATATCCAACAATAAAGTGTGAGAACAATTTAAATGCAAATCATTAGTTTGGGTATTTGCTATTTATTATTATAAAAATTACTAATATATTATAATTATTGCATTTGTATTTTTCAATATTTTTCCAAAATACCCTCATTTAACAAATAAATATTCATTCATATTCTTTTGCTGTTGTATCAGATGATCTAAATTTGCTAAAATTGGTAACTTTTTTGAATACCGCATGTTATGTAGGAAAGAATAACAGTGAATAATTGTATTAGTATATTTCTTATTTATGGGGGAGAAATACATAATAATGAATATTACATTATGGATGTAAGAACATGTATTCTAACTAGCTTTTAGCCTATGATATGTTCACCGTGAACAATTCTTGCATTTTTTGTGTGTGTGTAATCCACAGTAGTCACAAACCCATCATCCACAAATCATCATTATTGATGATAAATTTCTAATAGTATTTAATTCATTGGTAGTAAATTTTTCATTGTGCTGGAGAAGGACTAGCTTGCATTGGGAATGTATCCTTATAAAAACATCACTATTCAATTGGTTAAAATTCACTTTGTTGTTAAACATTATTTTGTGATATAAATATACACATATATCCAAATATTAATTTAACAGCTGTAAGAAATACTATTCTTATATACAAGTTAATTCTATCATATTAAAAGCAATATAATGCTTACAAATCCTGTTGTCTCAGCATTTATAGTTTTTTTTTTAATGAAGGAATGATTACTGCAACTGCATCTCTTGGCCTTATACATCTTTGGGATGTTGATGGTGGCCTAAGTCCAATTGATCGCTACTTGTATTCAACAGATGATTTCATAAAGGTGTTTTTTGAATTCCATAATACTTTCATGGAATAAATTTTGACAAGTATTTAAATCATATTTTATTGTTTAGGCTGGGGCTTTGATGGCAATTGGTATTGTTAATTGTGGTGTGCGCAATGAATGTGATCCAGCAAAAGCTTTATTAACTGACTATGTGATGAGTGAAAAGTCATTGTTACGAATTGGATCCATTTTAGGTAATAATGTTTCATTGCTTCATAAAATTTATTTTCAATTTGTTTATGTTAGAGACCTAACATTTAGTATCAACCTTTATGAGAGCTTGTAATATGTGTTTGGTTGATAGGAAATTTTATTATAAGATTTAATGCAAGTTAAAATAAACTGAATTTAATTAATAGAAATGTTTATTATAAAATGTAATGTATGAATCTGTGATGAGTGGTTGGGTATTATTAATTATTAATTCATATTAATACGAACATAAGAAAAATTACTTTACAAAAAAATAACGCGACCACCTTGATTTTGCTATTTGCGTTAAATTGATTTTAATACATGATTCTAATGTAATTTCGCTGGTTACATAAGCATTCATTACAAATCTCAGAACGAGATATCTATTTTAATAATTCTTTCTTCTTCTCAGTCATTGATGAGCTTAGATTTTAGACTTAAGACTTTAAATTAATTTTTACTTCAAATTAAATCATGATTTTGCATGATCTTAATATAATTACATGACATAAGCCTGTTATGGAAACTGGGATGATTGCACCAAGCTGATCACCAAAATTTTTATCCTCTCATAATATTGCCACTGCTATTGTCCAACAACAAACTCAATTTGCAGTTTCTTATGCAATCTTATGGCAACTCTGGGTTTATACTTCTGAAATTCCTGTCTCACACATGTTAAAGGAGCCATAAGACTTGAAATTCTAAAATTTCCATCGATTTTGTGTTTGATCACAGTCCTTTTCAGTACACAGCAGCTCTTTTCTTACCTTTTCAGTAAACATAATCCTTCATGCCTCTGCAACCTGAAAATTCAGAAACCAGATACCCACAAATTTAATTCTGGAGTCTGTCTTCCATGACCTAGTTACAAGAATGTATCTCTTTGAGCTTGATTTATCTACAGGCCATCAATCATGTTACTCTACACATCTAGAATTTAATACTCTGCTAGTTAATTTTGTGTTGTGTGATATATAATTTCTAATGTAAGGCAGTAATTGTATTTTCTAACTTACAAGACTTTTCCATTGTGTGGTCTTTATTTATTTGTTATGTTCTAAGAGACCCATCTCAACCAAGTGAAGTGAAGTAGTCCTTGATTAGTTCCTTTTATACTATTTTTTGAGTCATTGTGAGCCTAGAATGTATTTTTGCCATGAATGGAATATTTATATTAAATATATAAAAATTATATTATCTCTTAATTCATGCTACTGTTTTTATGATTGCTTTAGCATAAAATGCCAGCTCACAATGGATTTCCAAGAATTAAAATATTGGCTACTTTAACACCTTATTTTTAAAAATTCATCTAGTGCAATTCAATTTGCAGGTCTTGGTTTGGCATATGCTGGCTCTAATCGTGATGATATAATAGAACTTTTGTTGCCAGTATTGTGTGATGATTCATCAAATTCTGAAGTTATAGCATTAGCTGCTCTAGCTTCTGGACTTATTGCTGTTGGGACTGCAAATCAAACAGTAATATCAGCAATTGAAAAGGTTTTACTTGATCCTGAAAAGATTAATTCTTCCAGTTCATTCACCAGATTTCTACCTCTGGCACTAGGTCTTTGCTTTCTTGGTAATAAAATTTTTTTTAATTACTTGTACACTAAAGTCTTAATAAGAATATCTTGATAAAAACATTTCATACATATTGTTCAAACATTTCATTTAAAAGTTATATTAAGTTCATTCTGTTTTAAGTTTTAATTGAAGTTGTGGAGGTTTTCTAAATAATTATAATGATCACTTGTTTCTCATTTGCAGAAAGTTAATCTGGTAGATAAAACATTTAATGCTTGTAATGGCTCCTATATATTTAATTAGAATATTTATTAGCAAAAAAATCTATGGAGTGGAAATACTATAAAATTAAACATGTGTGGGAAGAAAGATCATGGCAAATTTTTTTGAACATGGATGGAGTCCTTCAGGTGGATCTCATTGATTGTGTCTCAACAATAAACTGAGTGACATTTTCAAACTTTAAGAAAGTTAAGAAGAGTGATTTCTGAGAAACATAGGGGAAAATTAGTTCAAGATTTTGCACAATTGGCATGAACATAAACTTGTTTTTCCTTATCCTGTCTTTTAAAATTAGACACAAAGTCAATATTACTTCTCTTGTCCCTACATTCTTCTTAAAACCAAACTGATCCCCTAACTCACATTCTAATTGTTGTTTCATCCTCCTATATATTATTTTCATTAATATAATAATTTAAAATACTAAACTAATTGTCTTGAGCATTTCACATCTATCAGCCCCAGTCTTCGGTATGGGTATAATTGTGCCTTTACTAAAATCTTCTGGTATTCTTCCTGTTCCGTAGATTTTGCAAACCATCCTGAACAGCCATGAGATTACTTCTTTGCCCAATCCTGGAATGATATCAATTCCCGGTGCTTTACAATTACTCAGATCTGTCACAGCCCTTTCAAACTCTGATCTTAAAATTTGGTCCCCTAACTCTTCATCATACACCTGCTCTTCTTCTTCTATTACTGACTGATCTACATTTCCACCATGATACAGCTCTTCTTTTAAAAATGTTTCTGTGGAGTGTGGTGTTATGTGGATGTGAAACCTAGGAATTGCAGAAAAGAATAGAAGCCTTTGAAATGTGGTGCTATAGGAGAATGCTGAAAATTAGATGGGCGGATAGAATCACTAACGAAGAAGTTCTTAGCAGAATAGGGGAAGAGAGAACAATTTGAAGGACACTGACCAGGAGAAAGATAGATTAATAGGCCACACTTGGAGCTATGAGGGTCTTGTAAAATTAGCATTAGAGGGAAGTGTGTGGGGTCTTCTAGATATTCCTTCCATCCTTCTTCATTTTTCTTCTTTATTCAGAATTGACTTCGCATCCAGTTTCTTGATGTTCTTGCTAATATTTTCCCACACTTGATATAATCTGTTAAGTATACATTACTTTCAGCTAACTTTAAGGTTTTCTTTGCTAACATCTCTCTTACAACTCATTTGAAGTTTGAATTCTTACTAACTCTACTTGTGATTTTAACTAAAGATCTCTATTCAAAAATAAGCAAATTTCAGAACAGTAATTTATAACTTTTTAAACAAATTCCAACAAATGTAGTTATCCTTGTGAGTGTCATTAGAAGTGTAAAAATATGAAAATAACAGTAATTTTTCCAAGACCAGAAAAACATAGGCATTTGTTAGCATTTAGTACCACTTGCAGAATTTTACTTCCATTCCCATGAGCAATACATCTTAGAGTACAGTTCCTCCTATAACATGCCCTTCACCTTACTGCATAATTTTCTAAAAATTTTAACACTCAAAAAATTCTACTTTAGATCATAAGGATAGCAAAACATTTAATTGATATGGACAATAAGTTAACTAAGTTAAGTAATTATGTTTAAGCTTCTAGTTTGTTTATGAATGTTTCCTTTTAGGCTGTAAAGAAATGATTGGAACAATACTGCCTATGAATTCATTAAAAGAACCTTTTAAATCTCTGGTTCACACAATGCTACAAATGTGTGCCTACGCTGGAACATCAGATGTTCTGATAGTGCAACAAATGCTACATATATGTAGTGAAAATCATGTGACAGATGAGGTACTTAATGTATTTAGAATAAGATATATTGGATGATTTTTTTCTTCTCATAGGTATCAAATTCTGTTTACATATTCTTAATGTTATATATTGTAACATTCTCTATGGAGGTAAAATATAATTAATTGCCAACACAATTGGGTGCCAAAATATAATATACTAAAATGAAGGATGTGTAATATAGAATTCAAGTGAAACTGAAATCAGAATAAATCAGTCTACATTAACACATTGACCGACGCAGGAGTAATGAGTGGAGATTAATTTCTTCTTTGCTTCAATTATAATATCTACGTGGTCATTTAATTTAGGGCACGCGGTTGTAACTTTGATAGTGCTTGACGTAGGAATTATCACATCGTCAAGCACAAATAACTGCCATGGTTCCTTATCTTCTAGGTAGGCTTGTAATTCATCTGAGCATTTACAGTCAATTATGGCTTGAGAACTTTAAAAAAAAAAGTCCCATCCAAAGATGATGGCAGGATTATGAATTGTAATGGCTGAATTCTGTTATTAATGTTCAGACTGATGGTGCATCTCTTCAATAAACTGGCAATGTTTGACGAATTTGTCCGTAGTTGCAACGTCCATTAGTAAGAGGGCCTAATACAAGTTCTCCGTGACATCCTTCATTAAATTTGTCAATTTATCTCCTCCCATGTTCGGGTAAACTGTTCACCTCAATGCAAGAACATTTTTGTATGTATGATTGGTTGCTCTTGGCACCTTTTTTTGGAGTTCAGTATTTCAGCTTTCCTGCTGCCTGTCAAACGTGATTCTCAGAAACGCCAAAGTCTTTCTTGATCCCAACTTGTCTTCAACATTTAGGAAATACTGTCTTGCGGTTCCATCCAAATTTAAGTATGCATTGACCAGGCAAATGGTGTTGTCCCATTTATAAAATTTTGCAACTCATTGATAGCCCTTGAGCCATCTCCCTGGGTCTTGTCTAGCGTCTCCTGTGAAGATGACGGGGTTCCTAATCTGCTGCTGGACTGCAGCGTAGGCCAGTGCACATCTTTCCTGATGTTCCATTGCACTGTTTGATGGT
Source organism: Eucriotettix oculatus (assembly GCA_034510155.1). Taxonomy (NCBI): domain Eukaryota; kingdom Metazoa; phylum Arthropoda; class Insecta; order Orthoptera; family Tetrigidae; genus Eucriotettix; species Eucriotettix oculatus. The sequence continues at coordinate 131,633,810 of CM067376.1, read as the reverse complement.
TTTGAATATGGTGCAAATTCTGGACTCAAACCTTGGAGCCTCCGGTTTTGTCAAGGTCTAAGAGGAGCCATGGTGTATTAATGCTTGATGTTTACATTGCGCCTCCACCAAAAATGTCATGTTTATGAAGGATTGTGAGATACAGTAACACACAACTAGAGGTTATAGGCATTTATTTAACATGAAGTGTTACTGTGTAAGACTGACCCCAACACAGGATCCAGCAAATTTATACATTCATGGAACATGGAATATTACATATATATTGTAGTATACAACAGGAGGTGAAGGTTTTATCAAATGATTAACTAACTTTCTAAAATCATTTAACATTATATTCAGTAACACAAAAGAAAAAAAAATACAACATTAATTACAAGCAATTTCCAAAATCTCAGGGGATATTGGGCCTCTTGAGTGTGAATCATGCATATTAATATTAAATAAAAATTCATACACTATTTACAATTAACATAAAAACATGAAAAAGCAAAAGGTACCTGTTTATATATATATTGATTGATTGATTGAAACATGAAAATGTTTCACAAATTAACTGTGTGTGTTTTAATTGCATAATCAACTGAGCATGTGTGTGCGCAAAATTTAATTAATCTGGCATAATTTTGTGCTACTATTCCAATTTTTACAGAATTTCAGATATTAGTATCTTTATTCAATTTATCTAGATACTGTTTAACAAAACATTCTAATGATGTTTTTATTCTGCCGTACTTATTTAATCTAATAAAGTTGGTCTGTTGGGTGATGAGGGTTTTCTTCACACAATGATCAGAGATAGCTGTGTAGATAAGTGATGCAGCTGGATTATAGTCTTTGATTCCTGTTATTACATTGCCAATAGTAGTACCACTATTATTTGTTTATCTGGTAGGCATATTTATTTTCCATATCAGATTATATTCATTAAGAAGGTACCTAAACTTCTTGGCATTGGAGGAGTTTACAAGAATGTCTATATTGAAATCACCTATTATAACAAAGTTTCTGTTTGCTGCTTTGGATATTACTGAAAATTTTGTTAAGAATAAGCCAAGGTTGTCTTTAGGTGGACAATATAAACCTATGAGACACAGTTGAAAGTCATCAAATTGTATTTGTGCTAAAATACAGGCCTTGTTCAGTAAAATCTTAGTGAAAGATACAGACAATACAGAGATGAAAAACAACACATTTATCATGCTTAGGTTGCCTGAATCAATTAATTACCAAGGCATTATAGATCAGTCAGATTGCTGCAGTTTGAGTATTCCACCTAGCATGGAATAGAAACATCAGTCAATTTTTGTTTTCATAGTATTAGGATCCTATTAAGCCACCATAATATAAATGTTCAATTTAACTCACTTTCAAAGTCAACCTTCTTTTTGGTTTTCAATCCTAATAAAGTATTTATATTTTTACTTTTATATACATTTAATATCTGTTAGTAAATTTTAAAGAGTTATGTTACCGAAATAGAAAATATTACCCTCATCAGAACAATCCAAACACGGATGCAGATGATCATTCAGCAAAGGCTGTTTTGGAAAGTTCTTTACGAGAAGATACATTATCTATTCAAGGAGTTGCAACTCTAGGGGTGGCAGCTGTAGCAATTGGAGAAGAAGTTGGTAGTGAGATGACTAAACGCATATTTGGACAGTTGGTAAGAAATAAAGTCTTCTGTGCATTTATTTTGAAACAAAAGAAATTTTATATCATTTTAATTCAATTTACAGGGCCGATATGGTGAGCCCAGCATTCGCAGGGCTGTTCCTCTTGCCATAGCATTGACTTCAGTTTCTAATCCAGAAATGTCAATTATAGATATTCTAAACAAATATTCACATGATTCAGATATTGAAGTAGCTCAAAATGCTATTTTTTGTATGGGATTAGTTGGTGCAGGAACAAATAATGCAAGGTAAAATATAAAAAAAGTAAATTTAATATTTTTTTATGTTCACCAAAATTCAAAACTTTTTAAATAACCCAATCTATAAGCTGACCTAATGTCCAAAAGGTCCTGGTTTGAATACCAGTATGTTTGTGCTTATTGGTGTTATGAAAACTTTGGTTAAGGCTGAAGGAAAGTTGCTTCACTGACCACACACCACTCCAAATATCTGGAAGGATGACAGTCTAGCAGTGCCCTGCAAGGCCAAGGCTCTGAAAAGGGCTGTAACACAAATTAAGAAGACAAATATAAAAAGCATATTCCTTCAATCACCAGGAACTACTGCAAAAGCTCAACTCCATTCTTCGCCTAGGCTTACACTGGGCTGTAACTAAACTCTGATATAAAATATATTTTTCCCAAAATACTCCTCATCCATCTAAGGGCTGTCTTCAGTTGCTTTCCCATCTTCATGACCTAAGACTGATTGCTAACCATGCTGTAGAAGCAAGTGCCGTGCCATTTCAATGTGATTAAATCTTCCAGAATAATTCATACCAAACCACCAACAAAATTAGACAAAATATTAACTCTCCAGATCATTTACCCGATTAAGTGTGGGCTCTGTCCTGATACCTGAATTGGCAAACAATGCACTTGTAACAATCACAGCACTGTCACAATTTCCTATAGGGGCACACACACTAGCCTTACCACCTGATGAATCAGACACTGAACTCCATCTGTGGTAACTCTCCTATAGTCAAGGCAGTTCTAGGCCCAAAATATTCTAAGAACTGTTTTACCCAAACCACACACTATTTTACTTTTTACCATACCTTTCTATATACAGAAGTTTGAGTGTGTCTGTATAATTTTCACACACCGTAGACAATTATATGTTTAAGTTTTTTCTCATTTATAAATCATGTTTAACCCCATTTAGTCTTTGAAAGAATTTTCAAATATGTTTATCTGCTTAGTGGTTTTTTCAGTTGGATTTATTGTGGTTTCTAAAAGCTTACCAATATTTGTCAATTGGTTGTAATGAATTGAATTGGTTGGTAAAAGTTTATTTAATAACATTTGGAGAAATATTGTGCTAAATTCAGCTTATTTTAAGAAAGCTTGAGAAAGTCTAAGAATGTAGTTCAAGTCAATTGGAAATAAATACCTCCACAATAATATTTTCCAATGCACTTTTGACTTATCGATCCCAATTTAGGAGCATCATTGAGCTCTGATGTGTTCCGCAATCATTTTTTCAAAATTATTCATGGCTCTAGTGCAGAGAATTGGTAAATGTAATGAACTTTAACAACACCATTCAAAAATAATATAACTTCATGTATATTGGTAAAGGGAGTCATCTTTCACTTCTTAGTTGTATAGACAAGAAAAAAAATACTATTGAAGAGAAGAAACTAGCAGAGCTGATAAAGATTGATCTTTTAGTTTAATGTAAATAAATAAATGAGTTAAAGAATATTCTATTTATACACAGTGAAACGTGTATTAATTTAGGTGTCATTTAGTAATTGTCATTGAATAACATTATAAAACAAGATTGTATATTTTGAGGGATGATCTGCTATATTATAAAAATATGTTATCAAGTTTAGAGAACTATTGCCAGTCATTAGAGTAGCAGCTGTATGACATTTTAATCTAACTAATTAATTAAATGTTTTACTAAAAAGTATATGAGAAAGATAAAATATTTAATAAATTTTGGAATGAAATATTATCCAATATTGTTTCACATTATGGTTTTAAATTACATTTGTATATGGGACACAAAATATAAAAAATATATAATGTGTTGTTATACAGCAAAATAGTAGAGAGTTCATTCATATTTTGTAATAGAGACAGAATACATGACGAAATTTATTTTAAAAATTCAAAAACAGTTTGTGCATCAAATTTTGTGTCTTTCATGATAGTTATAATGATGAACTATGTTAATATGTGTACAGAGGCCAGTATTTCCTAAACTACAGAAAGTTATTAGCATTCTTATTGATTTAGCTAGTCATGTGTCAGTACAATGTGCAGTATGGCCATTCCACACATATTGCATTAGGGGTAGACATGAACTTAGTTTTACCTAGGGTTTTGTTAACACAGCTTTGGTAGTAATTCTAAAAACATTGGCAGTAGGAAATATATGTTGTCAGTTCAGGATATATTGTACATCAAGAAACACATTCATAAAATGTAATAGATAATATGTATAGGATGTGTTAAAAAGATGTTGGAATCTCCATATCACATTTGTATGAATACAATGAATGTTTTTAACAATGACAGTAGTGTTTCACCAAGCCACTTGAAGGGGTAGTTCCTCCTCGATGACAATACTTTCCTTCTCCTCTCCCTACTGTGCATCTAAACATGCCATGTAGAATCTCCAAAAATATAGTTCAAACTACACTAAAAATGTTAAATATTGTATATTTACTTTTTATTGCTTCATAATACCTACTCATCATTTTTCTGTCTGAAAATAACTTTTTCAATTTTTTATAGGCTAGCAACAATGTTAAGGCAGCTTGCACAATATCATGCTAAAAATGCGAGTATTTTATTTCTGGTTCGCATTGCTCAAGGATTAAGTCATATGGGGAAAGGAACTATTTCTCTAGCTCCTTTTCACAGTAATCGTCAAATTTTGAGTCCTGTTGCTCTTGCTGGACTACTTGTAATTTTAGTTAGTTGCCTTGATATTCGGAGCTGTAAGTATAACCTAAATTTTCCAAGGAAAAAGTTTATATATGTTATTTTAATTTAATTTTAAATAGTTTAAAAATTGATTTAAAATAAATATTAAAACTGATCTTAATAAATGAATGTAAATTGTCCATTGTTAATGAAAAATTTACACTAGTTTGAATATTTCAGTTCTTCTAGGCAAATCACATTATTTGCTATACTGTTTAGCGCTATCAATGCACCCTAGATGGTTGGTCACTGTGGATGAAAATTTAAAACCAATCAATATCTCTGTAAGAGTAGGACAAGTAAGTTCTGCAAAATTTAATAATAATTAAATATTTATTATGTCTCCTAAGTTTTTATAAAACACACTATCGTCTGAACATTGTATAATATTTAAATGGTCACAATTATCCCAATAAATTTCTTTATTTAATCTGTTCCACAGATATTTAAAGAAGCTTTTGACTCTTTGTAGGTCCTAATTATCTAAAATACAGAGAAAATAAATAAAAATTAAAACACATGTCATTCTGTGCTATAAAACTAAGTCTAAAGAATAAAACACACATACATCTGTATTATATCTACAAACACCGAAATATTGCACTATATCCCTAGCTGAGACATCTTTGTACAGTATCTTTATACTCAGCCAAAGTCCGAAGTTGCCTCCTCATACAATGCTGACATACTTCAAATAACCAGTGTATATACTACTTTTGCTGGTCATTTCTCATGGTAGCATGAAGTCCCTGGTCAAAATTTGATGTGCTGATGCATAATTGTATTGTAGGTGGCACATCTTTCATGGTGGTGTGCCATAACATATACACTTCCTGTGTTTGAACATATGTCCATAATGCCATCAGGCTGTGTTGAAGGAAACATTACACAGTCATTGGATTAGCAAATTATGCGGACTAAAATCTTTGATATGGAATAAATGTTGATTCCTAGAGCGCTTGCAATCAAAAAACACATTTTTAACATTAATGGTAATGGACTGCAAAGGAGGAAGCCAAGTAATATTTATATGCGGCCTCACATCATCACATGAAATTTTGACCAAGAATTTCTGGCAATAGTACTGCTACATTGATTTTAGCAGAAAGGTCAACGGCTATGCTGGTTTTAACACACAGGTCAAGGTCACTCACCTGCCTCATGTCTAAGGACACCTTCTGTGCCCTTGATTGTGAGTTAGTGCATTTGCTCATAATTTGTGAGTTTGGGGGGTCAGGGTGCTCACCTATCATTACTGTGCAATAGGAGTTTTATGACTGAATAGGGGCCATGGTTTGCTAATATGTTAAGATGTACAAGGTGCGGCAGGTTACCGAATGCATAGATCTGTTCTATATATGATTCAAACATCGTTTGTGATAATATTATTATTAATGAATACTACATTTACATCAGTTTATTTTCTTACATCTTAGTTTCTTGTTCAGGGCACTGCAAATCTGTATACTAGCAAGACCCGAAAGTAAAGATGGTGTTCGATAACCTCATTTTTTAAATGGGTCACGCACCTCAAGAGTTCCATGTCAGCTGTTTGGCATTTGTTCATATTTTTTCTTTGCTTATATGCAATGCAAGCTTCATGTACTCTGGAATGAACCTGGTTGTTTTGCTACAGACAAATGTCACACGTCCGACATGGAACTCGCTCGTGCGTGGTCCATTGTAAAAAACCCTAGTACTTCATTAGGTTAGCGAACACCAGTTTTACTTACGAGTCTTGCTGTGAACCTTGAAGGATTAATGCATAGCAGTAAACAAGAAACTAGGGTGTAAAAAATAAAATGATGCAATAAAATAAAATGTAGTACTTGTTAATGATAATATCACAAGTAATGTGTTAATTATATATAACCTATTAATGAGGACACGTCAATCTGCATGCACGGTTACCGCACAATTAGTTACCCTGCCGCCTTTTCTTCCTTACAGCACCTACAACTCACATATAGGCAATCTGCAGCACATATTGCAGAATAATCAAGGGTGAAAACCACGAGGATACGCTGTAGCTCATGCTCAACATCATAGGTGTTTTTAGACGTGAGACCTTTTTACTAAAACCATCACAATCTTTCAGTCAATAACAACATAGCTATACTACCTCCAGCTATTTCAAAAATGACTGGTCAAAGTAGCATATACATAGGATAATTGCCACACCTATCGGCCAAAGGGCGAGGTGATCAGTCAATTCGTTAACTTCAACTTATATCATATATTTCTTAATATAGTCACATACCAGAATGACCAAACCAAATTGAATATAGAATTGTAGAAAACCTGGTTAATTGTTTTATCTGGAGCAGGGCTTTGTGTGGACTATAAATATGGTCAGTAAGAAAGCTAGATAGTACTGAAAAGTGATGTAAAAAATTTGGAAAAGCAATAAGGACAGAAATGGTAAAAAATGAACACATTCTAAGAACAGTAATTTTTAAGAAAAATGTAAATTGCTTTGGATGCATTCTAAGATATTTTTTTTTCTGTATGGCAACAACAAAAGACACATTACTTTGAATAATTGATTGATGATATAGCTATATGCCTCTCCCTAAGAAAGGAAAATTTTAACTGTTCCAATTTGAACATCCCAACAGCGGCCCACAATTTCAGCTAAGCCATTAACTCTCTTTTCTGTCTATGCCAAATGTATTACTGTATTTAATGTAAATATTTTAAATTTCATTATTAATTATTAAAAATAAATTACAGGCTGTAGACGTTGTAGGCAAAGCTGGTACACCAAAAACCATTTCTGGTGCTCGGACACAAACGACACCCGTTTTATTGGGAGTTGGAGAAAGAGCAGAGCTGGTTTCTGACAAATATATTGCCCTAACACCAATTTTGGAAGGGTTTGTTATTCTTCGTAACAATCCTGATTTTTTGATGGACTACTCCTAGAAAATTATTAGCTTTTTAAAAATATGTATTTGATATATTAAATTTGGATCCATTTGCGTGTTATATGTTTCATACTTTCACTATCTACTTTGCATTGTGAATATGTATGAAAGTTTTTTTTAAGTCAAATAAAACTGGTTTATGACACTACAATTCCTTCTTTATTTCTGTTCCCAGATTATTTAAAATAAATCTATTAGAAATTAGATTCTCGTTCATAATACTAATGTTTAATAATAGAAATAAAACAAGAAAAAATTAGTTATTACAAACTTAATTATTTGTTAGGATTTCTTTTTCACATTTCTCTTCCTGGCAAAGCACTTCCAAAAGTTATATTCTTCTCATTACTAATCCATATTTTGAGCCAATAATTTTGGAAAGGGTCTTAAACTATCCAGGTTTGCTTGTAAAAGTATTGTGGTTCTCCAATAGATTTCAAATAATTTTTATTTGATAACATAATCACAATATACATAATTAAAACAATGTATAAAAATTCCAAATTGAATAAAAATGATTGATTGCTCTTTTCTCCAGAGCACAAACTTAATTATTTTTTAAAAATTGAAGCACATATCTATAATACAAGTAAAGTATTTACAGTGAGAATAGTGGAATATGCCATTAATTTCAGTTGTATATAAAAGAAAATATAAAGTTCTACTTTACAAAATGTTCATATAAATATGAGAATAAATCAGAATGTCATGGGAAATCTTCAGTGAGATTCTAGTATGATGAAATGATTAAATTGAAAATATTTTACGAATTCGTATGACAAATAAACATAACAGACATTGTCCAACAATCCAAGCTAATGTTATAAGAAAACCAGAATAAACTTCAAATCTTGCTATACTCCATCCCCTTTCTAAAATGTATCGTAATGATTCGTTTGCCAAAGTTGTTGGCAAGAAATAGCTAAACCATTTAAGAGCTATTGGCATTCCTTCTTTAGGCCATAACACACCTGAAATGTATAAGTCATATCAGAGGAATATATGAATTAGTTATATCATGTATTTAATATATATCTAATGCCAAATTAACACTGGCTGAATGTTTGAATTTACATACCACTAAGATTTATGAATGGAAAGAATGTCCCTAATGATAAATAATTTGCCATTGTCAGATCTTTACTAATTACTGCAACAACTAGTCCTGGAACAAGAAAAAAATCTTAATGCATTAGTATCATTCACTTAAATGAAATGGAAGAAAATAAAGTTATTCACAAATAATTTTAAATGAAAGAGGAGACAGTTAAACAGTTATAGTAACTCCTCTTGTATACACAGAGAATTTGTGATTTTCAAATCATTTTTTTACCCATTTAATGTTGCTACTATATTATTAGGTTATTATGAATAATGAAAAGTCATTTGATAATGTGAACAGGAACACACTATTGTGGTATTGAAGGGCACAGGAATAAAATATCAAGAAAGCAGGCTTATATATAACCTCTACAGAAGGCAGTCAGCAGTAATTAGAATAGAAGATCAAGAAAAGGAAGCAGAAATCAAGAAAGGAGTAAGGCAGAGGTGCAGTTTAACTTATATATAGTACAGGCAATAAAGAAGGTTAAAACAATGTAGGAAAGGAATCATACTGCAAGGAGAAGAAATGAAAAAAATGATATTGTAAAAGTAGGGAAATCAGAAGAAGCCTTGGAAACAATAATAAATGGCAAGAATGTGGTCCTGGAGAAAGAGTTCAATATGAGGATTTATATAGGGAAAACCAAGGTAATAGAGTGTAGTTTGGGAAATAGTGGAATAACAAAGAGTGGTAGATGGGAAGGGATATATTGATGGAAGTTACTTGGGAAGTGTAATAACAAGGGATAGTAGAAGTATAGTAGAAATAAAGAGTAGGATAGCACAAGCAAAGAAGGCTTTAGTGAAAAAGAGGGATTTACTTATGGGTAATATAAGTGTAAATATTAGGAAATCATTTCTAAAAATGTTTGTATGGAGAGTGTCATTATATGGGTTCAAAATGTGGACAGTAGGAGTTGCAGAAAGGAAAAGAATAGACGCCTTCGAAATGTGGTAATATAGGAGAATCAGATGGAGGACATTGACCAAAAGAAGGGATAGACTAATAGGTTATTTTTTGAGACATGAGGGCGTTGTATAATTAGCATTAGAGGGATGAGTGTGGGGTAAGAACAGAAGAGGGAGGGACTGAATGCCACAACAACAACATAAGGAACTTCTAATTTCTTCATAAATTTATGCCACTTTTATGTTTCTGCACCTGAAAGTAATGTATTTTACACATATATTTACTGTTATTATTTACTGATTTGACATGTTTCCAGTTAATTCTACCATAGTTTTTTGTATCACTGTGTGTAGGTGCAAGGAAATCAATGTAAGCTTCAAAATACAATTTGGACTATTTCATTATATTTTAATAATATTAATGTTTTATTTGCCAGTAATACATGAATAGAATCTTTTTTAGCATAGACAGTTGAATACACTAACAAATTTAGTGAAATAGTTATATTTTATTTTTCAACTTACCATAACACATACCACATATCCCTTGCAGGAAAAGTAGACCAGTTAGTGTGAAAATATCACCTTGGCAAGTCATATTGAAAGCAAAAAATGATAATATAAGTACTTCAACTAGTTGCAGTAACATCCAACACATTTGGCACACAATGTGAGAGAAAAGAATTTCAGTAACTGTTACTCCTGAAAATGTTCATTAATAATTAAATGAAGAATATAAAACAATTCAGAATTATAATAAACTATACATCACATTCAACCTTCGTAATATAATTTTGTTAAATTGAGGTTGACCATAAAACTCAATCATATTGTACATTTCGGTTTATATTTTTACTTGAATTTAGCAAGTGGTATACCACAAAAAATTCAATTTATTATTGAAACAATTTAGGTTGTTAAAAATGAACCCAAAATGAGTAATAAAAATATTTTAACTCTTATACTACAATTAGAAAGTTTTGAAGTTAGTTTAGTGGTTTCTTTGAAGATCATAGTTTGAAATGGAATTTTAATCAATTATTTCATATCATAGCATTAACACATAATAAATACTGTATCTAGTAATTGCTCTAACCTGAAACAAGGTTGCGATCCCAAACTCCTTCAAGCTGTTCAGTGATTAGGACTGTGCAAGTAAGTGTTGTAGCTAGGAAATAAATCATTCTGCAACATCATTTTAAAATTAATAACATGTCCAGCTTGATAAATATATTGGAAAATATACTAAGAGCTCAAACTATAAAGTAACTTACGAACAAATAATCCCAGATGTTATAAACTCTGCATAAGTTCCATCTTCAGAACCATATATAGGATCATTAAACTATAAAATAAATGTCACTTTTAAACAAATCATAAAAAATAATCATTAGTTATATGAAAATTTGAAATATTTGATCAGTTTCATTGTGCTAAAGAAGTGAAAACACATTCCTCTATCAAAACTAAAGATAATTGAAAGCTTTGCAAATAGTGAGAAGCTCTAAGCACTTTATTTTACCAAAATTTTTATTTATGAATTATGTTACTCTTATTTTCTCACAATATGAGTTCAAAAATTTGGTTTTAGATGACAATTAATTACAAATTTTAATTTGCTTATGGTAATTCATTTTCTTAATGTATCTCATATTGTCTATTGTTATTTTTTGGCACATACAAAGCATATTATTGTTAAGATCATAATAATAAGTAAATGTTTAAGATCAGTTTTATTTCATTTTTGGCACAGGAATGTTACAGATTATTAGAGAGAGCTCAAGCTGCTAAAGGGGAAGTGTGTGTTTGCTTTGTTCAAACGGCATAAGCCATTCGACCTGGTAAATTAGAAAGAGTTAATGGAAATACTGAATTGTCTTTGATTGGAAGGATAGGTAGATTTGGGACAAAAGATGAGGTTGTGTCTGGTTTGCAACAAGAATGTTTTATGTCAAAATTTTGACCAGTTCAAATACTTTGGAGTATTTTGATGTATGATGGTTGTTAATTTATACACATTTATCAGGACAGTAAAATTTACTAACTGGTATGATATTAATAATGTATATCTTAATTTTTTTCATATTTGAAATTCAGTTTTTCTTCATAAATATGATAGTTACCTGCATTGGCAAGCGAATTAACTTTGGACTTAATCCACATTTCACAACTATCTTTTCTGAGATGTCATTATACAAATTGTAAAGTTCAGTCTGAAGATGAATGCCAATTACCCTGTCTTAAAGAATAATTTTATTTTAGTATATGTAACAGATATTTTAAATATTTCTATTTAATACTTATAAATTGCTTACATATTTCTATTTTTAAAAGAGTTATTTTAATTCATGAATGCATCTGACTTTGTAATAATTATTATTCAGCCCAGATATTCTAAAACATTGCTAGTTATCATGTTAATAAATAAATTTTTCATACATTTAAGTTTATTGGCACATAAAAATTATCAATACTCTCAATTCTTTTATCAATTTTATTTTATCATCTTTCATAATTTTCACACACATTGTTAGATCTAATGAAGATGTTTACTGTTTGGTTCCAAAATTTTAATATAAAATGTTGCTTTTAAAGTCATTGTAGCATAACTCAAATACAAGTTATTTTCACACAGAAAAACTGTTCAATTCAATACATTTAATTTTAGTTTCAGTATTTTAAAGTAAGACAATTATCAAAATCTCTAATAAAGTGCTAAATTTAAATTTTCACCTGACATATCCATATACGTAGCTATTTCACTTCCGACGAGAATGTCATCTGGTGCATTATGACCTTCATGTTGCCTTTGTTCCAAACTGTTAGTAAAGTTTGGATGAAAGTGAAGAACTCCTACAGCTTTGCCATCTTTTACTGTTTTAATTGCATCATCAAGATTTGTGTAGTATTTCTAAAATTAAATTAAAGTTGGTATTATGTTGCAACAAAAAAATAATTGAAATGCACTATAGAAGACTAATAAGAGTAATTTGAATACATCACAATTATATGTTATGAATTATTTAATAGCTCATTACTGAAGGAACATAATATATTTCTATTTACATCACTAACAAATAGCTGGTGGATAAAAGCACATATTTATTTTTATATACTCTGCCAAGTTTCTCAATTAAACTGTCCCTTCTTGTAAAAAAATTGTTAGATTAATGTAGAAATTCCTTATACACATTAATTGAATTGTCTGTTTGACTAACATTTATGGTAAAAATTTTACTAAATGAACATTTTTACAATAGCCAATGTGATCATTTTCATTTCAAGTATGACCATTTGAATACCATAGGTCTATGGACCATAAGCTGTCAGCTATATGGATTCCCAAGACTTCATCACACATTATATTGACTGTAAAATGGTTAATGCTTGATTATATCATTTATTTGGCTGTTGAGATAAAAATGGTAAATGTATCAATGCAATATATGAAAATAAGAAATAAAAGTCAATTGATACCTTTGTTGCTAATGTGTCATTGATTCCATTTATGAATAAACAACTAATACCCGACATTCGACATACTTCTTCTTCATCTAGATATGCATTCCATGGACTTGCTTCTGTACAGTCGGTCAAGTTTCCAAGCTCTTCATTCACAACTGCAATTGTTAAACCCTTTGGATCTTTCCCAATGACAGCAAAGAAGACAGAAATTTCCAGGATTGGAAACATTAAGATGAACATTAGCCACCTGGATTTTTAATCAAATATTAGCAGTTAGTAAAATATTTTTAGACGTGACATTATTTAATCTGTTAAGCGGTATTCTGCTTGTCAGCACAAATTCTGGTCCTACAGGCCTGGACAAGGAAGTTAAGACCTTTGAAACTTTAACATGTTACTGCTTCTCAGCCTGGTGACACCAAATAACAATTTTAGGCAAGACAGGTGCTCTCTACCTCTTTTCCTGTATATATATATATATATATATATATATATATATATATTATATATATAGATAATTAATGGGGAAAGGACAGAGAGATAGAAAGAAGATGACTTACCTGAGGTTCATAGATGGTAGACACCTTGTGAGGTTTTAGAGAACTTGAATTTTCGGAGGCACCGCCCCCTTCATCAGAAAGTTAGGAAGACATTTCCAGTCATCGGCTAGCCGATCACTGGAAATGTCTTCCTAACTTTCTGATGAAGGGGGCGGTGCCTCCGAAAATTCAAGTTCTCTAAACCTCACAAGGTGTCTACCATCTATGAACCTCAGGTAAGTCATCTTCTTTCTATCTCTCTGTCCTTTCCCCATTAATTGTTTTAAACATGACAATGTCATTTCCTATCTCAATATATATACTGCTAAGGAAAGGGAAGAGAGATATAAAGGTGTAGTTTAGATTTTATGGTAGCTTATATACTTGACCAATGTGTGGGTGAAAACTAAGTCACCAACTGTAAACAACTATTAGTCTATAGAAGATAAATATAAATCTTTCTGTTATTATGGCATTAGAACTTGTTCTTTTTGACCCAATAACTTCATTTAGAGTAATTGAATATCAACATTTATATCATGGTAATCTTTTGAAAAACCTTAAATCAGTGCCAAAAAGTTAAAACACACTTAACATAACAAATCCTCTATACATTAGTTATATATTTATATTGTATTCAGCTTTAATAATTATTAAAAATTCTGACAGGTGTCTGCCTGATTTATAAATCTTAGAGTTTGCAGTTGTTGTTGCATTCAGTCCTTAGACTGGCCTCATGCAACGCTCAATGCTAAACTTCTATGCAAGCCTTTTCAATTCTACATAACTACCACATCCACCATGCTCCCTAATCAGCTGAGCATATTCCATCCCCACCCTCCCTCTTCTGTTCTTACCCCAGTTTGCTGTTAATAAATTTATATTTAGGCCTCTAATTTTGTACAAGAAATACATACATTTGAAACGGTAAGTTTGCATAAATACATTTTAAGTAAAATAAATAAAATCTGTTAATTTGAACAATTTATATTTTAATAAGTCTTTTTTCATTTTATATTTCTAAATTTTGTCTATATTTAACACCATGAACAATTTTTTTTCACCTCATGAAGTCCCAGAGTGGTGGACAAAATATTTTAACCTTAATTTGTTGAATATGCTAGTTTTTATTGATAAATTGGACAATTTTAAGTATATTTATTAAATTTTTGTTTATGCTTTGCTTCTTGATTTTACAATAACTTACCCTGGGTTTCTAAATATAACTTTAAAATTCTTCATAAGTAATGCTCTAATTCTCTTCATTGAAGAACCTGAATTTCTACTTTGATACTTATTTTCACATTTTTCTTCCTGAAAATAAAAGTATTAATACTCCAAAATAGATATGGTATGTAGATATACCTGAATACAATTAGAAATATGGAAGACTAAATAAAGATTATGTTACAACTACTTTTTTATATAAGCAAGTGAGCAATTAAACACAACAGAACATCAAAATTCAATTGAAACTATTGAGCCACATTCAATAATAGATGTTATGTTTTTTAATAAATTATTAGAGGGAAAACCAAGGTAATGGAGTGTAGTATGGGAAACTGTTGATTAACAAATGGTGTTAGAATGGGAAGAAATTCTATTACTTGGGCAGCATAATAACTAGGGATGATAGGAGTATACCAGACATAAATAGTAGGATAGCACAAGCTTTCACAAAAAAAAAGAGGAATTTACTTATAGCTAATATAATCATTGCTAAAAATGTTTGAAATGGAGTGTGGTATTATATGAGTGCAAAATGTTGGATGATAGGAGCTGCAGACAGAAAAAGAATAGAAGCTTCAAAATGTGGTGCTATAGAATGATGTTGAAAATCAGTTGTGTGGATAAAGTTAATAACCAGGAAGTTATAAGCAGAATAAGGGAACAGAGAACAATTTAGTGTACTTCGACCAAGAGAAGAGATATATTAATAGGCCACATTTTGAGGCATGCTTGTAAAATTAACATTACAGTGAATTGTGTGGGGTAAGAACAGAAGAGGGAGGTAAAGAATGGAATGTGCTAAGTTGATTAGGGAGGATGTGGTAGCTATGTAGAAATGAAAAGTCTTGTGCAGGATAGGTTAGCATGGAGGTTTGTTTAAGACCAGTCTTAGGACTGAATACCACAACATTTTAAAAAAAATATGTACATTGTTTTTTTTTCTCTTCATTTTATCTGAAAAGCTTTAATTATGAATTAAAAAAACCCAGGTTATGAGTGAGTAATGGAAATTGATTTGGTTAGTTTTTATATTTTCTTTAAATCAAACTGATTTGCATCATTCAAGTCATAACTAATTATCATTGTGATTGTGGAAATAAGTTTTGGTTAAAAGTTTCCTTATACTCAATCTTTTATTTGAAACTATCAAAATACTTTATGAAGGAATTTTATTAAACCCATATACATATTAACACTTCAAAATCATATCTATGTTTTCCTGGGTTTTTTAGGAAAGAATAAAATTCATCAAATGACATCATAAATACCCAAGCTACTTGAATGAGGAAGCATAAATTATCAAGGTAGGTTACAAGTTTTTGAAGGTGTTGGGGCTAAATTAGTACTAGTTCACATTCCAAACAACTAATAAGAAGCTGCAAGTAAGTGGAATAATTCTTTTTGTATTCAGAAACTATAATATAATCTATAGTTATATATTATATTCTATATATTAAAACATTTTTTTTAAATGTGTCATTATAATATTTAGGAGATATAGGCAGATGCTAAGGACAAGGCAAGGATGGATAAGTAAATTTACAGACCAAATCCAAGGACCTATCATTAAGCGGAAAAGTTAATGATAATAATAACTCACATTTATAAGCTCTACTGTGCTTCCTATTTGTCTACAATCTTCTGTACTGCAATTTTCCACTCGTACAACTGGTAGACTATAATTCTGAAAGGGCAAATTAAAATGTTTTTGTATGTGGATTCAAATTGCAACAGTTACTTAATTTAATATAAAATCAAAACATAGCTTTCTTGGCTACATTAGTTACAAATTGAACAAATAAGCTGTTTGCTGGTTTCATGAACTTTTGCTAAATGGTACATCTTTCACAATTACATAATGCACTTTTACCTTTATAAAGCATAGTTACAAAGTAAAATTTTCTTTTCTCAAATTGAAGAATTTTTCCCCACAACAGAATACACAAATAAAGAGAGAATCATAATAAAACTCATTAATGTTTAGTAATTTTGTCATTCATTTTGAAACAACAATGACTTAAATAATGAAAAGCAAAACTTTACTCAGAAATCCGGAATAAAAACTGGTATTGGTAATGAAATAATTTCTTACTTGTTCTGATGAAGTGTTTGTTTCTTGACCCATTTCTTGTTGCATGCTAAGGGAAAGAAATGCATCTTCCAGTGAAGTGCATCCGCAACGAGCCAAAAGAGATTGTGGTGAATTCTCAGCCAGTAATTTTCCTTGACGCATGAGGCCTATCTAAAAATTCGATTTACAATTAGTAATACACTTTTAAGAAAGACGTAATATATTGAAACAAGTGAAAAAAAATATGAGATATGCGTACAATATTTTGTATATAAAAATAGTCCACTCAACAACTATAGACTTACAAGTTTCTTTGTGTTCCAGCATCGAAGCAAGCACCTATAAGGTTTTTTGCTCACCTTCAGGTATTTACAACGTTTGTAAGGTGTGTGATGTCATGCTGCTCACTGTAGTAAGATCGCGGCACCACGGAAGCCCCGCCGGATATGCCGGGGCAAGTTTCCCAACGGCGGGCCTGCAAGCGTGTTTCTCGTGTGTATGTTGTAAAGTGAAGCTGTTTCGCACCAGGTCAAACTCAAAGTAGATCGGAAAACGAATATGCTGTTCGGTTTCAAATGGTTTAAACGCTTTCGAGAAGAGCGGTACATCGCGTAAGCCACCCTCCAAACTGGAGCGACCTGCAAAGTGCGGAAAGTGAAGGAACTTGGCCCCAGGATTATTGTGTGACAGCGCAAATGATAAAAAGAATTAGTCGTGGGACCCAGGATTTGGGTAAACACAAGCTTTGCTCCCGACTCGTGCCCCACCGTTGACTCCGGAACAAATGCATTTTCGGCTTGACCCATGTGGAGACCTGATCGACATGGCGGATATAAAGCCAAATTCCCTGAAAATGATCGTCGCAGATGAGGTACCTGAGGTACGACTCCGAAGGCAAGCATTTAAGTATGGAGCAGAGGGGTCCGCTGTCACAGAAAAGCAAGAAGTGAGAGAGACCCCACTTGGGTGGTGTTCTTCAATTCTCTCCAAGGATCACACCTTTAAAGAAATCCTGCCGGAGGGCACCACATTAAATGACTCTACGCTCATGGAAATCTGAAACGTCCACGACAATGACAGCCTCACCACTGCAGCAGTTCTGGCCAACAGGCCAGTTTTATCACTCAATCATCTACCGCCGGGTTTCCCAAACTGTGTTCCGCGGGCCCTGAATAGGTGTTCCTCAAAAAACAATTTAAAAAATTTTTGGGGGAGAAGGGGAGGGTTAACAAGCTACATGAGGGTGATCCTGAAACACAGGCAACTCCTCCCCTTTTATAGCATAGGAAGGGAATTGAAAAGGGGGGATGCGGATGGTAGAGCAAGGTAGGCAAGGGTTGACAAGGGCCCCCGGGCTATGGTTTAAGGTTCCTACCCGGTGTTTCACCTAAAGAGGTAGGGTGGGCAATGGGTACTATTGTCACGCCCTTCCGAATGACGGGAGACGAGTTTGCTGTGGGGTCGCAGCATTCCCGTCTCCATGTCTTCACCAGTTTCAGGAGGCTTTTATCTGAAACTCATCTGCCTTTCAGACTCATCTGACAGATCCGTCGTCCGTCCTCTCCCCAACTCATCTGCTTTCTCGAGCCTCCCAACGGCTCCCTTTTAAGTTCTCGCCCCGGGAGTTCCCCGCCATCGGTTTTCTCACACAGTTCCGGGGTTCCCCGCCATCGGTCTTTTTCACACACCACCATTTTTTACACACGCCCCGAGGGAGTTTCCCGCGGGGGATCCCCATCGGGGGTTCACCCGCTTTCAGCCAATTCGACATTGTTGTTGGCCTCGCTTGTCGCGCACAAAACTTCTTTCGTTGTAGGCCGAACTGCGCCTCACAATGCCACTATATAACCAAAATCTGCGTTTTTACATTACAATATATATATATATATATATATATAGTGAGAGAAGGATTCTATCTATACTATAGATTATAATATCCTGTTATAATACCACTTAAACGGTTCTTAAGATGAAAACTCCGTTTGCATCTATCTAATGGGAGAAAGTGGAATCATTTCTTAACACGTTTTTATATCTCGTTTATTTCAAAACCGATTCAAGTACGTTGCGAAACAAAGAAACCCTGTTCCTTGCTTCCCGCTACAATAGAAAACGTAGGTAGCAATGAATAAGTGTGGACGTGTTCAGTCAACTAGAATCCTGTACGAGATTATTTTAACTAGGAGTAGCTATGACCACCTCTGTTTGTCTCCTTATTTAAAATGTTAAATTTCGATGTAGTTAAGACGTATTAATTGTGTCTTGTCAAAGCAGAAAAACAAAGCAAGCGGAGCGAACGAGGGTCTTAAATTGTTTTCAGAAGTGTTATGAAAGCCGTAAACTATGTAAATTCAAAACCACTTCAATCCAGATTAAATAAAATTTAGTGCGATTAATTGGTAGTGAACACAAAGCACTATTAGGTTGACTATCCAGAGGAACAGCACTATAAAGACTTTTTGAACTTCGAAGTGAGTTGTTGTATCTTTAGATAAAAAATACAATTAGATTCAATTGAATCTAATCATTTTAACTGTTTTCCTACCTTACACGAATCTTTGCATTAATTACATTTTAAAGTAAATGAAGAAGTTTCAAAAATGTTTTACATCATCTAACTACATAACTTGATATAAACTCTTTTGCAATATTTTTCCGAAAATTAGTAAGGACGATTCCTGGGTTCAGGATCCATTTTCTTGACAGATAAACCGGTTTAATTAAAGTGACTATGAAAATCTAATCGATTTAATCAGTGATTAATCTGAAATAAAAATACTAGTATTTCTGGGTGAGTTTGCCCGAAGTGTACCCCAATATTTCAAACCAAGATATTATTTTTTTATTTCAGTTTTATATAAGCCTATTTATGCGAAGCGGGATTTTCTTATTATGCTGCAAATAAGCATAAGCGCAGTAACAGACCACAAGTGAAATTATACTGCAAAATACAAATATTTTGCATGATATCAACAAGATGTGCAATTCATGGTTTCCAGGACTTTATAGGTGTTCCCAGAATACTTTACCATCGACGGGGATTATGTTCAAGCGCTATAGAAACATTTGTCAACTTTCTGTAAAGAGACTGTAAGCTAATTTTTAAGATATAATTAATTTTTTTAATTTGATTTACTTTTCATTTTCTACTAGCTGGGTGCTCAGAAATTCATTTTTATTAGCCCGCTTTAGTATTTAATTCGCAGTAATCACTTTGTCAACATGTGAATAGCGTCATATTTTTGAAAATATATTTTCACACGTTCCTATTTTAAGAGAGCTGAATTTCATCACAAACACCGCAATGACTCGGTATGTTAATCGAGTTAAGAAGGCTACAGGCAGCTTAAATAAGCTCAAACATACAGAAAAATATAGAGAAGCAGTCTTCCTTCGGCGTGATATCATGAAATAAATTAGGTTTGAACGACCCTGTTCTTTACATAACGTGCCTCTATCATCTGCATTGCGAGTTATAAAATATTTTGTATTACCATTATTATTATTAACTAATTAAAAAGTATCATTACTTAAGTAAAATGTTAGTTAAATTTAAGCATTATTTCAAGCTTAACGGTTATATTCTCTTTGGTCTGATTAACTTGAAATAAAACGTCACGTAGCCAGAAAAGCGTGAAATAATGCTTAAATATAACTAAAATTTTATTTAAATAATGATAATTTTTAATTCCTTCTCACGAATGTCGCCGCCGCACGCACGCAGTGGATAACCGAGTTCTTCATCTAATTCCTTATGGGTATTTCATAAAATCTATACCTCATTACACTCCTTATCTTAGTATGTTATTGATATGTCTTTTAACTTCAAACTAATTCAATTGTACATTAATATGTAATTTGTTTCAGACTTACCATGCCTGCCTGCTGAGCTTCTTCAATATAATGTGTTGTTATGATAATAGTTGCCTTATATTCAGTTGTTAATTCAACCAAATAATCCCAAATGCTGAAAATTATTAGTTTTTAAAACTCACAAACAAATATTGTGACTCAGTATTTAGACTACTCAAATAATTATCATTAATATATCATTAAAATACGAACAGGTAATTTCAAAATTATATGTAAAACTATTTTTGTATTTACAATGTTTTGGTTTAATATAACATAAATAACACTTAATGAAAATATAGGTCTATATATAAATTTAATGGCCGATTAAATTAATAATAAATTATATAATCTTAGGTTAGAGACAAATTTTAAAATGCGAAATAATTTCACAAAAAAATTAAATTGTCCTTTTGATACTCCTTTGCATCTTGATATTTTTATAGAAGTGGCTGGATTTCCATATTATTTTAAAATTCCATTAGATAACAACGCATAGTAGCGTTGAAACGCTGTATAAAATTTAATTAAAAAAATTATATGTAATTGTTTCTCATAATAAAATTTTCAGAAAAATTGGGTAATATAATTTAATGTTACTTAATGAAATAGCTAAACGAAATTAAATTTGATATTGTAAAATTTAAAACAATAGTATTCAAGATGGACCATAAAACATATAAGTTTACGAACACATAAATAATAAAGTTAAAGGTAATAGAAAATAAATTAATTGGAACACCATATTAATAAATAATTGTGTACTTCGGAAACTATTATCGCAGGGGTGTGCAACCCTTTTTTTGGTAGGGGCCTTACAAAAAAAGTATGGTGGGTCACTGGCCAAAAGAAAAACAAATGATAAGTAGTAGTAGTATTATTATTTAAAAAGGCGATATGAAAGTATACATGGCCTTGGTATAACATATAATAAAATAATAATGTTACAACTGTAACTAATGAGAAACTTTTGCTTGAAGATTTTTTGTTTGCAAGTTGTCAAAACTTGGTGAAAGTGATGTTGCTACTAGTATGTGGAGCTTTCCAAATTAGAGTCGATAATTAACCATGAGTACTGCCGAAGACAGACATTTTGCATATTCAAATTAATTAGACTTGTATATTTATCTCGAGAAATATGTTAGTGGCGGGTCTGACGAAGCTTGTACGAGGGCCGGATGTAGCCCACTGGCCCATAGTTGCCCACCATTGCATTATCGGATCGTATACGTTCTGAACGAAGTTAACATATGGCTCACTGAAGGCAGAAAGAAGAAGAAAACACATTTTCCAATTTCTCTTGGCAACTAATCGGCTAAAAAATATTTTTAAAATTGTAAAAGCCAACGATTAAATAATAAAATAGACAAATAAATAGTGAGAAACATAAAAAATAAAGTAATTCAGTTCCCTGTTGTATCATTACAATAATCTTCCAATAAAATGTGATTTATTTTTAGTAATAGGTCAATTATTCATTCTGTATATATAAATGATTAATTTGCTACACGACATATACTCAGTTGTAGCGTTAACAATAAATCCATTACGAAATAGCGCTTTATTTCATGTGTATTCCACTTAACCAGATGGGACTTTCATTAAAAAATAAGGTGATAAATTATATTTTTATTAACTGTGAACTATCGTAGAACCAATCTTATTTTCTTTGTTGCATAAAAGTTATTTTTAGTGTATAGCCTAGTAGGATCTTCCCTTGGCGTAAAAGACCGGACAGTCGTTGGATAAACGCCAACGTTTCGATGGCTATCTCCGTTATCTCCACCGTTTATTCAACGATTGTCCTGGTTGCAAATAGAGAACTTTTTAATCAACATATTCAGTAGGAAAACCTTTATTAACTGATAGTAAGGGTAATTAGTAACTATGAACGTACTTGGAACAGTCTTTTTGTTATTTAAATCAGTGTTTTTAAAACGTCATTCCCTTCATTCTTAATGAAAAAAGTACGCGAGCTTACGTCTTGAAGAAATAAATTGATCGTGGGTGGAAACGTATGACATCATTTTTTCTATTTCAATTCATGCGATAGTAGGCCGAAATCTATGGGAACTAGGGTTCTACGAAATTAAATTTCATTCTATTGATTATACCAACCCCCCTTTTAACAGTCATTTACATTATCTTAAATTAAAAATGTTATCAATTATATTCGTGTTTTTTTGCTACTTAGGGCCTTTACCTATCGGAACGACTACCAGACTGTAATATTTCAGTCTTAACCCCAGTTTTCATGATCGTGACGAGCACAAACACACATGTCCATGCCGCAATTGGAACCCGGGACCTCAGTGAAGTGAAGCACTGACTGTAACGAGCATACTACAGCATGTCGGCTATTAGTAACTACCATGGCAATAAATCATAAGAATGTAATTAAAATTGTATGAAAAATATGTATCCATTAATATTCAACACAAAGTCCTCTGTCAATAATCAGCTATTAAGGAATATTTTTAATTATTTCTGAAATAGAAGACTCTATGGGCATCCTAAGCATCTGTTCCGGCAGTTAGAAAATTATGAAATCAAATATAATTATAATCCGTGGTGTACATAGATTTACTAACTCTTTTCACGTATTATCGAGTTATATTTTTTATATATACTGGGAAAATAAATAGGTCTCAAACGATTGCCAATTACAACAGAATAACAGACCGACTTAGCCGAAATTGGCTTCTTAGTTCTGAATTAAATATATAAAAACGTAGAGGAAAGTGCCAAAATATGGAAACCACGCCCCCAAAGCATACCCACGACGTCATAGCTCTTTGCCCTTTACATCTCTAAGATGGTCACGTGATGGTAAGCTTAGGCAGCTACTGTTCGTGAGATTCTACATGGCATGTTTACATGCGCTGTAGGGAAAGGTAAAGGAGAAGGGGAGTATAGTCGTTTGATGAGGAACTTCCCCTCCAAGTGGCCTGGCGAAACGTTACACTACCAACTTGTCTCAACAAAACACGGAGGAATGGTGAGTTCCTGTCTACCCCCACTACAATATGGACAGAGTTGTTCACTGCGCATCGTGTTGACACACGGCTAGCTAAATCTTCTAAACAATACCACTCGGAAGATGAGAACTCACGTCACACCCCTGTATTGTTGCTAATCAATCCGACACTACGAGTTTTGACGTTGGAAGCAGTTTTTACGTTGAGCTACAATTGTCGTTTTTCTTACTAGATATTTTCAAGAATGGTAAGGTGCAGAGTTCATTTTGAACATCAAATCGTTTCATTTAGATGTTTACTTTAAAATTTATTGGGTTAGCAAAGTGTTGGACATACTTCATTTGGTTAAACCAGACAACTTATTTTTCATGTACCTGTACATAGTCATATTGCCTCGGAATTCCGCTTCAGGAAATTAGGGAAAAATTGACAGTATTTTGTAGATAAAAGAATATGGAGTCTTCTAAAATGGCAAAAGCTAATTACACGGTTGAGCAGTAGGACATTCAACAAAAGGGGGAAAAAAAACTGGCGAAAAGCGTCTAAAATTTGAGAAAAAATTATAAAAATCAAGCATCGAAGATGAGAACAGCGTCCCATGAAATATCTGAAATGGAGCTTTCCAATAATGATTATCTTCGTTACATTTTTTGCGACAGGAAATTTTCAGCGGATTCGAAAGGGGAACTTTGGATCATGTGAGTGTTAATAATTTTTTAATGGGGTCAGAATTTGGTAACGATTTTTCACATGGAAAATGTGTAAGGGTTTAGAAATTTTATTTTTTACACTAATTCTTAATTAAATTCTCTAAAAGTAAAATGTAAATGACGGTTAACAGTATAAAGTAAATATTATAAACCTCTGAAACATATTCCCTTTTATTTTATATTTATTTAAAAGGAAAACCAAAAGGCGGGTCTAGTGTTTGGCGCTTTCCTCTACTATAGGAAAGACCTTTTTCAGAATATAAAATTTAGAAAAAATAGTTATTCTAGAAACAAAAGTAGAAGTAATACCAAATCTCTTTACATTAAAGTTGTGAAGTAACTTACTTCTGTCTCAACAAAGGATCAAGTCCCACCGTTGGCTCGTCCAGAATGAGGAGCTCAGGACTGTGGACCAAAGCTGCGGAAAATGATGCTCTCCTTCTCTGGCCACCACTGCAACATCGCAACTCTGGTCAGATTGAATTTTGGATCTGAATAGCCTCACTATTACCGCAACGATAACTTACCTTAGATTCTTAATTAGCCTATCTCCTGGTGGCAGCTCAAGCAATTTATTTAAAAATAAATATCGTTCACTGATTTGTTCTTCGGTCATATTAAATATCGTCCCAAAATACCATATTACTTCTTTCAGCGTCAGCTCTCCGGCCAGGGCTATATCCTGAGAATAAAGTACGCTTTCAATAAATCATATATCTGACAAACTTACAATAACAAATAAAAAATCAACCTTTATGTCTGCGTAATAATATTTATTTAAATTCTCTACGACCTTTCGTTTAAAAGTGTTCGAAAGAAGCTTTTGTAATTTTAATGATATTTTACATACATCAGGTAAAGTGAATTGTTTGAATATTGTTATTGGATGAGTGATGGCTGGTGAATATGGTTTGTGCTACAGCACATGAATTATTTTAGGAAGAATGATTTTTTTAGTAATTTTAACCACTTTTATAATAATAGTATTTCAATAATGTGAATTTCTTCTTCAATTTGGAAGACCCATTTCTGTCTGGAATGACAAATACGCATGCGTGGTATACCTCTTCGGTCCCAGTATCTCCCTAGGGCCACAAACTGACACTTCTTTGATCTACATTGTCTCATAACCGTGCCGTATGAGGCGCAACCGTAGACGGGCGACAGACGCGCCGAAAATAAAATTAATTCGAACCATTTAGTAAATAGAAATATTATTTTTAAATATTTTACAATTTTAAAAA
This sequence comes from Eucriotettix oculatus, assembly GCA_034510155.1. Taxonomy (NCBI): domain Eukaryota; kingdom Metazoa; phylum Arthropoda; class Insecta; order Orthoptera; family Tetrigidae; genus Eucriotettix; species Eucriotettix oculatus. The sequence goes on along the minus strand of CM067376.1, from coordinate 131,608,157 downwards.
TAAAATAGAATTCATTAATTTAAAATATGTAAAAAGGAACAATGCCAACTTGTTTTAAAAAATTTTTGCTTTTAAAAATTAGGCATCATTACATTCAGACGATATTAGAAATTTAGCATGTTACGTGTCGCAGAGTATAGATGGCACTGTCGGTGTAGTAGTATTATTAATATCTTGCGTAATTATTCTTGAAAAATAGTTGCGAGGGATAATGTAGCAACAAAAAAAACCACGAGCCGCCACTGTGATCTTGATATAATGTTACATTCACATCTCCGAGTGTTTTAACTTGTTTTTAAGATGATTATGGTCAATAGTGCCGAAAGCTCTTCATCTAATAAAGATATTGACTGACAATATTTAGTTAATTTATGGTATCTGTGAGGACATTAAGAGACCTGCTTCATGCAAAAGAATGGTTCTTTATGTAGATGAATACGACACTGTTTGGCCGAAAGCAACTTTTGAAAAAAATTAACCAAATTAATAAATATTCATTATCAATGGATTTTTCAAATTTGGAGACTGACTTAAGAACCATGGGGATCTTATCAAAATATTTCAAATTCATAATCAGTCTTTTTTTTTCCTTGAATAATAAGTCGTAAAAAATTTGAAATGCTTGGACGTATGAAGAACAACTATGACTTTGAGATTCCTGATTAAGTGTAGATAAGGAAAAATGTAATTGAAGATTGAACCTGCGGCATGTATCCTATACGCGGGCCGGGCACGCCGCTGCTACGGGAGCCAGGTTTTCCGCCGAGGACGATGATTTCTCCAGACGCCGGCGACCTGCGTCCAGCGATCAGGCCGAGCAACGTCGTCTTCCCGCAGCCACTCGCTCCGAGCAGCCCGTATCTGCACATACAATGCAAGGAAAAATATTCATTACTCTTCAACAAAAGCTAATATCTTTCAGATATTCTATGATGGAGCCCTCATTTATAAATAGTTCTTGATATTATCTTAAAAATAAAATTCTTCATTATGATTAGGCTCTTAGATGGAGGACTTTATTCAACTTTTTATTCTATTCTATTTTTGTAGGAAAACCAAAGATTTACTTGTTTTGTTGTTTAGGCAATAATTTTTTTTAAAAAATTATTAATTAACATGGGAGAAAAATAATTTTTCTATACTATTCATGACATTAAATTTATTATTATTACGATTTTCAATGTTAGTATAGTCTTTATTGCTGGGAAATGTGTTTTTAAGCTTTATTCAAAATTTAATCTAAATATATTTTGCCGTTTAGGAGATATTGTTACCTAACTACACTTAATAATGGTTTGCGGGAAAATGGAAAAGAAGTTTTGGAGGTGCATAATTTATTTTTAAAACATTCCAGGACCAAAATCTGTTTAGTTTTAATATTTATGGTCTTCTAGTTGTTGCTTCTGACTTTCATTGAAGGTCCTAGCGTCCTTTGTCATCTATGCAGCCGATTTGTTTGCTTCGGAAACTCTAAAGGCGGATATTTTCATGAGGGTTTTTTTCATGTTGAACCCAGGTACTATATCCAAACGTCAAGCCTTTTACTGGAACTATTATTAAAAAATATTACTGCATCCAGTACACCAAATTTTGAAGTTATTATTTCAACAAATATATTTTTTGGAAGATGTACCCATATGCAGTTGTTGAAGGACTCGTTTGGGTTTTGAGTTAGCCCATGCAAGCACCTGGATAGCAGTTTGGCAATTGTAATATCCTATTCTTGGGATAGGTTTAAAATTATTTAAAGTACAAATTTTAAACGGTTTGATAATTTTATCTTTACAATGTTTACATAAAATAATATCTCACGGGATTTTGGGTCTCTCGAGAAATGAAGTACGCAGTTACCAAAATTACTGGGCCTACAAACATTCTACCTCACGAATGTTTCCGTGTCTCTCTGTCTTTATGTGCGCCTTGCAGCTGCTTTACATCGAGGAATGTAGTGTGATCCAGGTCCAACTCCTCTCACATCACTATCGCGTCTCGCCGTCTCTCCTCGTCTCATCTCAGGTCCATCTGCCTCTCACATCACCGTCCCCTATGGCTGTCTCTCCTCCGCTGATCTCTCTCCGACTGAGTCTCCCCGACTGATTCCTCAGTCTCCCAACGTCTCCTTTTAAACTTCTCACCCCGGGAGTTCCCCACCTCCGGATTTCACCACAAAATCCCGGGGGTTACACATGCCCCCGGGAGTTTCCCGCGGGGCTTTCCCTGCGGGGCTTCACCCACTTTTAGCCAAGTCTTCATTGTTGTTGGCTTCTATTGTCGTCGCACAAAACTTTCTTCATTGTAGGCCCAACTGCACTTCACAATGACAATTACCGAGAACTGCTCCCGAATCCCCTTCACATTACAACATTAAATTAATCATCCATATACCATTTGCAAAATCAGCAGGCACCTGCGTTTTTACATTACAATATGTTTAACTGATTCCATTAAAGCAAGCTGCAAAAAACTATTTGTGTTTAATCGTTCTTTAAAAAACAAATAGTAAGATATAAAACAAATACACGGCAGATATTTAAAGTAGACGTGACCCAAAGACAGAAAATTTTAAAACTGGATTTTATGTACTTTAAAAGATCGAAACATATAAAAACCATATATCAAAACATCCGGAATAAATTGTACTTCACAATGAAACATTTTTTCAAAATTTTCACGGACTGGTTTCACTGAGGCAACACTGAACGACAAGAGGAATGCTTGTTTCATAGTGTTGCCTGATTGAAGGTGTGCGACTTTGTGGCACAAAATTAAGTAATGTCGCATGCGCCTTGTCATCTACTTTTATAGTGTGCGTTTTTAAGGACTACATTCAGGCAACACTTCAGTTTGCTGCATGTCTACGATCGGTCCCGGCAGCAGATTATTTGGCAATAGCTTTAAATAGTAAAAAGGGGGTAGAATTAGGAGAACTTTATGGTAATGGTCAAGAAAGTCAGGATAATTAGTAAAATAACTTGGTTGCTGATGATGAAGCTCTATTTCAAAATTTTACACGAGGTTTCACTTTTATAGGTGCCGCACCAGAAACACTCGGAGGCCGAATACGGCCTCGAGGCCGCACGTTCCCCACCTGTGAACTATAGTTTCCTTGACGCATCCTCCACGTTGATTGTTGTTGCCCGGAAGGCAATCGTCACCTTTCGACATGATTCAACGTTTCGAACAGCGTAGTCCCTATCGAATCGGTGCGACTTGCAGCAAATGTGAAAATTACGTATTTTATAATAGTTAGCTGTGGATCGGCGTTACACGGGTATTTATTTAAATTATTCCGGTACATTATTTAATTCTTAGTCATCACATGATTAAACCGGCATCGAAAACCTCACAATAAGAACCTCAAATATACTTCCAGTATCTCGAGAGAGTTTAAAACACTCCCGGTACAATAACAGGGCTAAAACAATTTCCAGTACTCTAATAGAATAAAATAACAGAATAAAAGGAGAAAGGAGGCTTATACATAACCTGTACAGAAGATCAAGAAAAGAAAGCTGTAATCAATAAAGGAGTAAGACAAGGATGCAGTCTGTCGCCTATGCTGTTTAACTTATATATAGAACAGGCGATGAAGCAAGTTAAAACGGAATATGGAAAAGGAATCATACTGGAAGAACAAGAAATAAAAACCTTACGCTTTGCCGACGATATTGTAGTATTAGGGGAGAAAATTAGTTGATTATTTACAAATTTAGCAAACTTGTCACAATACGCAGCGCAATGTAACTTTTCAAGTCTACCGCTACTTTTCTTACACAATTTACCGATAGAGTGGCGCTACCATCGCATCGACACGACATTAGGCGGCGTATTGAAGAAATGCAGCTGGAAGAAATACTAAAAAAATTGTGCTGAGAAGTCACATGTAATCCCAAACATTTCAATTTCAATATCTGCAGAATTATGTTTAAATTGTCTGTGTCATTGGGAATGAGTGTTCAATATTTGCTTCATTACTTGAAAGTTCGTAACGAGTGCTCAGTAATTATTTGCTGTTCTGTAGCTCTACGAACAATGTCTTGCGCGTTATCGTATACATAGACAGGTACTTCAATTACATTTAGAAGTTTCAGGTAACCAAAGAAGTCACGTAATTAACATGTTTCATGCTACAAAATAATAGCATAATTGATAGACTAAAATGTCTGTAAAACAAATATATTTAGAGGGTTTACTCACATGCAACCTGATGGGACAGTTATGTCGATTCCTTTCAGAACCTCGATCTTGGTTCTGCCTCTGCCGTAGTGCCTCCAGACATTTCGTATCACAACTGCGTTGTCCTCCATTGTCAAGTGCGTCTAAAAGAAAAACATGGATAAATAAATCGTCATCGACAAATCACTGCATACAAAATGTTTACACAGAGTAAAAAAAATTATTTTAATTCTCTCAGGATTCCAGCCAGGTAAGCTCGTCGAAAAGTCCCTTACTTTAGGCAGGAATCCCAAGAAAAATCATCCAACTGAGCCGCAATACATATTCCAGAAATGTGCCTGCCATTGTGTGACATACGCACTCGGATTCATTGTTCATATTCTTTGTTGCAGACTCCCGATTCTTTGTTGCGCAATTGATTCTGAGTCGAATAAGATCCCTTCATTCATTCTTATCTTTTTATCAGATTTTCACGGCCAGATTGCTCGCTCTGCAACCTTCCCGTAACAAATGAACATAATTAATATATTCGAGCGCAACAACCTCAACAGCATCAGAACTAAAACTATTTCTCCTTTCTCCAGACTATTAGAATACATAAAAGAAGTTCAACTCTTCAATGATATTTAATAAACCGAATCTGTAAAAACCTAAGCTATGTAAAGCTAGGTTTATACGGGCAGTGATGTTCGTCGAAGTTGGGTTGGCTGTACACTGCCTACCATTTACATCTTGGGCAGATAACTGCCCACTTCTTCACTGACAATTCTGTGCAAGTGCTGCCCTCACTACAGAACGGGCAGAGAACTCTGATGCATGTTTATACTTCTCTGCTATTTCTTGGCAACTACGACCGGTTGGAATGTTGCTGTTGCATAGTGTCGATATATTGTTTATATCAAGTTGAATATTTTTCCCCTTTGTGTTTTCGCACACTCATAATGTCCATAAACAGGAACTAATCACTTTGTATTTGTGATACAATAGACGTAACGAGGAAGGGTTCGGGAAATTCTCACGAAAAGGTCAAATTCAGTATTACGCTACTGTACTATAGATACATAAAAATGAAAACAGTTGTTTAATAATATTATTTTATATTATTACTACAGAAATTAAGCAATAATAAAAACAGCACATGTACTTTGAAGCTGGTTTTCAGTGTCGGTTTTTATTACTTGTTTTTTTCCCCCTTAAAGGTGTCAATTACTGAACAAAACGAAATGAATTATTTTTCATTACGTGTGATAGTAGTATGTTTATACCTAGAATTTTGCTAAGATACAGACTTCTGATGAACTTGTACTTTCTTCCATAATTTATGAAAATGACTCTCCTTCTTTTGGAATATAACTGCTCCTCTTTTCCACTAGCAAGATACACTTACTATTTAATTGCTCATTTATAATTCTGTCCTACTTCATCTGATTCCTGTTCACTTCAACTTCTGAGCAGCACTGACTGCTCTCTGCATTCTCGCCATTTCAACGTCTCATTCAACACCGCTTATATTTCGTTTTCTCACCTCCCAGCTAAACTCTTCCTTTTTCCAAGAGAAAGCGCCACCCCACGTGACGTATGTTCACCAATCTTTATCTTTAGTCCTTCGTCCAGGTTATGAAGAGATGAGTGTCATTGGGCCTTTTTCGGGTTTATTGTCTCTGTCTCGAAAACAACCCTAGTCCCTTATACATGCTGGTGGAGACGTTTTCAATCAGACACCTTGGCACCAGGGATTACCACCTCCTGCCTGAGTGTCTTTGAATATTCTCACTGAATTTCAATCGTTTAAAAAAAATAATAATGTGAATAAAGTTAGGGAATGATCCTACTTCGTTACAAGGTGTAAGAAGTGGAGATGGAAGGAATCAGAGCAGAGTGATAAAGAGCCCGACACGTGCCCAGAGAGTAATATGTTTCATTGATTTATTCATTCGTCTTACAGTCTGAGATTGGTTTACTGATTAACTGTTTAAATTCTGACGGTCATCGGACATTGGAGTTTTGAATGCTGGCCTAGCAAATAACCTGAATTCAGCGAGATGACTAGAAGTCGAGAAACTAGTGAAGGCCGCAGGGGAGCTTCGCGGAGGTGTCCAGTGGCAGCGAGGGCAGCCGTAAGAAGAGAAGCCATTTGCCCTTGGTGTGAACTGGTTGAGTTTTCTTCAAAACTGTCAATATCATTTAGGTCTCAAAAATCGGAAAATTTTGTTTAATCGTGATTTTTTATTTTAAAATTATCTGCGGTATGTTCTGCTCTGAAGACAATGAGTTTTGTGATCACTTCAGATTGTATATTTATAATTATATATTATAATATTTATAATTATATATTTTTTGTTGTTTCCCATTATTAGTATATTTTATAAGCGACCCGGCATCGTTGTTTTATATTACAAAAATAGAATCGTTAAAACTAAATTTTGTAATTGATTTATACGTAACTTAACATAACTTCAATAATTGTTAAATAATTTTTTGTTAAACAATTGTAGTTATTTATTGAAAACATGCCCCGGGGGGCCCCTATTCAACACGCTCTCCCTTCCGCATCCCCGCTTTTCAATTCCCTTCCTATGTTATTAAAGGGGAGTTGCTAGTATCTGGATCACTTCATGTAGCCCTGTTACCGCCTAAAATATTTTCAAGAGAATACCTCTTCGGATACTTCAACTATTGCCCGGGGGCCATAGTTAACCCTTGACATCATTACTCTCCCTTCGGTATCCCCCCTTTCAATTTGTTTTCTTATGCTATTAAAGGTGAGTGGTCAGTTACTGGACCAGTCTCATGTAGCCTTTAAGCCAAAAGAAATATTTATTTTAGGTAAAAGACTCCATGAGGGTGATCCTGAAACAAGCGGTTCCCTTTAATAGCATAGAAAGGGAATTTAAAATGGGGTGGAGGAAGGTGGAGCAATGTAGCCAAGGGTTGACTAAGGTCCCGGGTTATAAAAATATTTTCTTAAAATACTACTATTTGACTCACTATCTGAACTCTAGGTACATTTTGACCTTGAATTTTTTAACATTTACTTATTTTAATTTTCAAACATTTTCTTTTATTTACCAGAGTTTACGTTCATCGTATTTGGAAGAATTATTTGTTTCCTTCATTTCTCATCGTCATAGTTAATAAATTTTACATTTGAGACAATTATGCATCTATCTAACTGTTAAATTGCGCTAATCTAATAATTTACAAATCAATTAAAATTATAGAATGGTAATTGGATAACATACTTATACGGCGGGTTTATATGAATGTGATACAATCGGAGTACATGAAAATGTTCCCAGAGAGAATGAATGACATTGAAAAACAAGATCTGACTGTAGATAAAGTGATGCATTGCTCACTGGGAACAAATATTATCTTTTAATAATCAAGAGATTGTTACGTTGTTGGAAGGAAATTTTTCGTTTGTTTTTAGGAGAAAGGACGTCATTAACAGAAAATGACGTCAATGCGCAAGACTATCTTACCATCCATGACCGAGTTGCAAAACATTTTATAATTGTGTAATTTCTTGGCGAAAATTAGTATACCCCTAGATTCGGATTAAAAAATTTTTAAAACTGCACTACGAGCTTGAGTTTGAAATATTTTATAATTTTGATATTATAATTTACATATTTTTACCTATCTTTACGTTAAACTAACAGATCAATTAAAAGAAATTAATCTGTCTTTATTTTATTACTTGCGACGTCTGTAAATTAAGTAATTTGCAGTACAATATCGATTATAAATTGCCACTTTATGAAATTGGAAACTGCGAGGAAAATCTCTGTAACAAATTTGATTAAAAATTTATATTATGCTGCGCTGTGTAGAAAGTGATAAAACTGAATAATAACTACTTCTAGTTACAGACATGAATATGCTTATTAAAGTAATTCATATAATAACCAATTAATGTATTAATTGGTATGCCTGAATTGAGAAAAGCAGAACAATTAAAAACGGGGGACTACAAAGATTATGGTCAGACGAAACATAAAACTAGGGGTATTAAAATACAAATTATAGCTGGCATATTTACACAGCTTTATCGTTTTCAACAAATGAAAGGTACATAAGAGTAGCCGGAAGTAATTCGTCGGCGGAAGTGAGGTTTATATGCTGCATGAGAAGTGAAAATTTATGTAAATATCCGGCATTTTCAATGCCATCTCACTCAGCCTCGAGCAATGATCTCTTTATTTCAGTATTGGGTTAACTACCGAGTCTATAGTTTTGACAGATTAATTCTTGTCTTTGACCACTAAATCTAATCATATTATTTTTGTATTGTCATATTAATGTATAGGTTGCGTGGAATAGCAAGGCATGTGTATTTCGCAGTAGACGAAGAGGGAAAGATGGAGGGAGTACACTGTCGTAAGCAAGCATAGCCGTTGGAAGAGTGCCTACCAGCATTTTCAAAAAATATTCATTATATTCTTAGTAACGGGATATACAGACAGTGCCGAGATCTTTTTATCACCCCGTGTATTCATAATTCCTTAGCTTTTAAGAATGAGTTTTTTGAAAAACAACATACCCGGTACGGAACGCAATATGTTTCCTAGCGTCAATGTTTTCGGAATAGCTTTTACACGACCAAGTTGCCCAAAAGAAGATTCGTGCTAAATGTGAACTCCGTTCTGCGAACAAGCGAACTGCTGCGCATCGTGTCTCGACACGACTTGCTATTTCTCGCCAGTTAACACGTAGTATGTCTATATTTCAGACGTTGAATGAAATGTAAGACATGAAAAGAGGAAAAAACTAGGATTTTGGATTTCAGCTTATGACAGTTAAAAAAATGCATATAAAATGAAATAGAGAAACTGCAGTTGATATTATTTCCCGACGTGAAAAAAAAGTACAATTTTATAAACTGAAATAAATGTAACAAATTTTTAAAGTAGCTTATTGATAGAACGTTTTAGATAGTTTCAGATTAAAATGCTAACTTTACCAATAGTAAATAAAAATGGCATAAAGTGGTGGCAATTTTTAAAATACATTAAACTAAGAGATACAGAAACTTAAGTACAAATGCTATATAACTAAGAGAAGAGGGCAAAAAGGAACAAAAAAGAAAACAAGAAACATACCGCCCCATTATCGCAATTAAACTATATTTATATATTAATATAATAATAGTAATAGGGTTCGAATTAAGAAAACTGAGTGGTAGAAAATGAAATTATATTTTTAAAAGGGTATCCCCTCGTATATATTAAATATAATATTTTATTTATTACAGTGAAGTATATATATATATATATATATTAAAACTAGTAAATGTATTGTTCACTGCACCTTTTCCCTGGAACTTCACTTCACTGTAATAACTAAAATATTATATTTAATATTTTAAAAATTTTATTTCATTTTCTACCACTCAGTTTTTTAATACTAACCCTATTACTATTATTATATTAATCTGTAACATATATAGATAATCTTTTTTGGAGTTCTTTCAAACTCTGGTAGTATGTTAGCAGGTAGACTATTCCAGTCCTTAATTGTTCTTTTTAGAAATAAAAATTTTCCTATATCAGTGCCCTGATTCTTTTGTCTAATCGTTTAGAAAAACAAGTGGGAGGTAAAAGAAAAGAGTTAATATTTCTCCAAAAACGTTGTTTGGTATTTATTTTAACACTAATTTTTGTCTGTAAATTTGATAAGTTTTTTCTTTCTTTGTATGTCGAGGTTACCCCAGGAAAAATGATAGTTGTTGTTTTCAAATATACAACATATTAAGGATGGGAGTAAATTATGATAATGATTAAAATACTTTATAGGTAGTGTTTAACTGAAGTGGACTATATGTAGCAACGGAAACCTTTTCTTGTCTCTTTAGATCTCTATTTGTCTTGGCCCCCTTGACTACACAGCTGAGAGACTTGTCATGTTCCATGAAACATTTCATGGTTGAAGTGACACGTTCCTACGTGAACTGTCTCAAATGCCCTTGCAGGACTTCGAACCGGTGACCTTGTAAGATGAGCAACTACGACGTTGACCTCTGCACCGCAGAAAGTCAGCAACCAAACGTTTACTTTGTAAAAGTGTCCATGAGATCAGTTTACGAGCGTACTTCTTTAAGTAGTCATGTAACGTTTACTTGCAAAATCTTGTAGTACATCGTTTCATATGATCTAAGTATAATTGGTCCAACGGTACTCCAATTTTACCTAAAAACTTGGAAGAATCAAGCAACCTTAAAGGCATTTCAGTTAGATGAAAATCTTTTGACTGAGCCACATTTAAAAAGATTTGCATAAAGCGCAAAGAAATAGATTTTGATTAATTTATAGATTCCATCAGTCCTTTACTGAAAAAATTGAACAAGTCAAATAATTATTTTCTAGCAGAAATAGTTCTCGGGTTTCCACTCGGGTGCAGGTGCGATGAAAACGCGACGTTTCGACGACCAAGTGCTCTGTCGTCATCTTCAGGCTGTTATTTTCTCCACAAATAACAAACAGCTATGGAGTAACATCGTATGAAAATAGCAAGACATCACTCACACACACACGCAAGTAAAAACTAAACAAAAGAAAATACAAAATTATATATATACGTTAAACAGCATGGTCAGCATGACTGCATCCTTGTTTTACTCCTTTATTGATTTCTACTTTCCTTCAGCTTCTTTTCTAATTACTGCTGACTGCCATCTGTAGAGGTTATTTATAAGCATTCTTTCTCGATATTTTATTCCTGTTCTCTTCAAAATCCTTAATAGTATGTTCCAGTTCATATTAAAGGCTTTTTCTAAATCTACAAATGCCATGAACATAGGCCGGTTTTTTTATCCGGTTTTCTAAAATCAGACGCAGAGTCTCTTGTCCCTACATTCTTCCAAAAACCAAACTGACCTTTTTCAAACTCGCATTCTATTTGTCGTTCCATTCTCCTATATACTATTTTAGTTAATATTTTGCATGCAGCTGACGGAAGGCGCTTCACCCCAGAGTGACTGCGGGGCTCACCTGATTATGTCGGGAATGCCTCGCACTCTGTTTTTTTTATCAAAGTTCTCACATGCCGAGACACCTTCACCTATTTTAGGAGGTATATGTACTGGGGTCGAAGACCTTGGGTATATGGCAAGAGTTGTCCGCTGATCCCATTGGATTAGTCGTCCAACTGCCTCCTGAAACTGGTGGAGACATGGAGAAGGGAATGCTGCGACCGTCATTCGGAAGGGCGTGAGAATAGTACCCAATGCCCGACCTACCTGTTGCAGGTTTTCCCTGCATCTCTTTAGATGAAACACCGGGTAGGATCCTTAAGCCATAGCCCGGGAGCTACCTTGTTCTACCTTCCACATCCCCCCTTTTCAATTCCCTTCCTATGCTATTAAAGGGTAGTTGCCTGTTTCAGGATCACCCTCATATAGCCTCTTAACCCCCCAAAAAATATTTTGCATGCATGTGATAGTAAAGTAATTGTCCTGTGCTGTTCGTATCTATCAGCATCGGTCTTCTTCAAGCGTCTGTACTTTTATTTACAATTTTCATCTCTAGCTTTTTTAAATTTACGCCTTTCATCAATCATTTTTAATATTTCTTGTGTTATCCATGCTTTCCTATTGGTATGAGCTACTCTTCCTATTTATTCGTCGGTTGCTGCAGCCACTTCTTCCTTCAAGAGAGCCCATTTCTCTTTTATTTCTCTATTATTCTCATTTCTCTATTAATCTACTCTTGATGTCTTCTATGAAAGTCTGAAGCACCTCTTGTTCTTCCAATTTTTCTAATCTTCTTGTTTTAACTCCTTTCTTGAGATTCTTGATTTTCAGCCTGCCTTTCATAATCAGCAGATTATGGTCACAGTTTAAATTTCTGCTCCGGGGAACGTTTTGCAGTGCCGCGCCTGATTCCTACATCTCTGTATTACCAGTATACAGTCTAATTGGTACCTGCCTATGTCACCCAGCGTCTTCCATGTGTAGAGTCTTCTTTCATGATTCCTCAAGCAGGCATTCGTCACTACTAATTTGTGTTCAACACAAAATTCTACTAGCCTATCTCCCTTTTATTCGTTTCCTCAAGTCCATATTCGCCAACTACATAACTTTCTTTTCCCTTTCCTATTACTTCCAAAAGTTTTGCGGAACTTCCGGAGACACCTAATTTGACAGTTATTTCACTGCTTATCTAACATTTGGATTGATCTGTTCAGTAGGTTTTCGTATCACTTGTAGTACTACGAGTAGTAACATGGAGAATATCTTTGTCCATGGGGATCAGATGGAGTGGAATACCTTGAACATGCAATCAGTGAAAAGACTATCACTACTTACGACAGATTCGAACGTCCGTTGGTAAGAGCAGTCAATTTTCATGTAACAAAAACTAAATGATACGTTCTGGAGAAGCCGAAGGTCAAGTAACCTGATTCTGGTCCCGCGACTGAAGCCATTCCCGTCCTTCGGAACTGTCGACTTGCACAGGTTAAATTATTATTCCGGGGTCACGAGGTTTATCTCGTTTGTCAAATTAATATTTATTTTCAGTTCGCTCTGTCAACTACTGTCAACTAGGAAAATAATTTATAATTAGTTTTGCGAATGTGAATTTTCGATTTAAAATCGTAATAATAGCTATCTCGGCGATAATGAAATGGATAAACGATACGAAATTAGGACTACAATTAAATAATAAAATCAGTCTGACATTTATAAAATAAAGAAACTAATACCTAAACAGCCAGTAAGTGAGAATTGTTTTATATTATTAAACACGTTGCATACAACATCTCACCAACAATATGCGTATTAAAGACGCCAAATTTAAAATATGCGACTCCACAAATGTGTTTTAGAGCATAGCTTTAGGTCTACATTATTTTTATTAATCAAATTAATTCTTTCACTGTTCCCATCTAAAAATATTTTCTAATTTTGAAACAATTTGTAAATATGAGATTTATGAATATGTTGTTTGATTATTACTAATATTCTTTGGCTCTAGAGCCCATTCAGGGCCTAGGCCTCCCGGGTCGACTGCGGACTGTCATCTTACATAACACATTCCGAATTTGGAGTGATACGTGGTCAGCGTAACGATTCTCCAGCAGTCTTAATCTCAGTCTCCGTGACTATGACGGCACAAACATCCAAGCCCATGTCGGTATTCAAACCCGGGACCTCTGCGTCGTGAGGCAACGACGCTAGCCACTGGACCGGCTTATTATTAATGTTAATTTTTATTCACTGTGATTAATGGCACCAATTTAATCCTTAAAGTTTCGTATTATTATTATTTTGATAATAATATTTGATATACAGAGTGTGACCATTTTTAATCCATATTATTCCTTCCCAAATTAAGAGTAATTGTGATGTATATAAATAATTTATATTATTTCTTGTTTCAACTCTAATTTAAATTTCAGCCTCCCTTTCCTTCTGTTTATTATTATTGCCAAATAATGTGTCTCCTTTGTGCTCCAGACTAGGATATTTTTGTCCTTGCCGTTTTTTGATGTCTTTGTTGACCTTTTTCATGGTCACTGAAACTCTCGTGAGTTCCACTTTGTCCACAGGGCACTCATTCTCTATGCTGTTTGTTCTCACCGCTATTATTTCAGGTTTCTAAAGCCTTCCACTGAGCCACTTACTGCCTCTTCTGATAAATTGGAAAATTTTATTTGAATGTCATACATTTTTTATGAATGAGCCGCGACTTAAATTCTTCTCGCATTAAAACTCATTTAGATGTTTTAGGTTCATACTTGATTTATATTTATATTCTTACGCCTCTTGATTGCTCAACGTATTCGTTCAACGCTACCATTTATTTTAGTTTATAAAGTAATATTATGTCTGGCCAGTTTTTCTTGTTACAGTATTTCCGTTACTGGATTTTGTTATTCCTCGGAACTTCGCGAAATTGCGTATCCTTCATTACGAAACGTTAGTGACGTTGGTATTCTCCTTCAGTTTATATACATTTTTTAGTAATGCTGCAATAAAGACTGACAGATTCTTGGAGAGATTTATTAACTTTTTGCGATATAAAAAATTCCGTTTCATTCTTCGTTTAAAATGACTTGTAAGAGTTTGTTGAACCCCTTCATCAAATATTGTATAGGTATCGATTTCCTTTGCACGTTTTCTGGTCGATTCAACGCGGAAGTTCAAAACTTTGTGTCGCTTCTTCCTGAAAAGACTCAACTCCACTCAACAGCAGGCACCGTAAATGTGTTTAAATTTAAACCAATATTTTCAGACAAAAGTAATTTAAAACGTCAAAAAACAAATTAAAACTTAGCGTTTAGCCTCTATTTATAACTTTGTCCAATAGTTCAATACTTTTATAGTATTATAGAAAGAAATATGAATTGAAATTGGATAGTACGAACAAAGATGAGATATCTCCAAATAAGTCATAATAATCAATCCGAAATAGTACTTGTGACTGAAATTTGCTTTCAAACAAATCATGTTAGTATATCTTAATGTGAATGCGCATTATATTACATGTGTACTATTATCCTGGAATTACTTCAGATAAAAACTTTAAAAAAGTATTTATTCCTTTGAATTTCATTTAGAATATTTGAGATGGGAGCTAAATCATTTTAGATAGCAGATAAGGAACTCGGCGCCATTATGCTGCGGATGATGCTCTTAGGGCGTGACTATAGGATTAAAATTTGCCGATAGGCGAAGTCACATACGCCATGACCAGATTGTTGAAACAGAACTGAAGCAGTTGTGTGGAATGTGAATTGGAGTAGTGTTGAATTTGTGGGGAGCGGATTTCGTTTGAAGGCGAGAAGGATCGAGGAGGAAATATTCCTTCAATCTCTAGAGGAACAAGTTTCCCTATTGTAGAACGAAATAATAGATCGGCAAAGGTCAAAGAAATAATATGTTTACAAGACTCTGGTACAGGTCCATTCAGACACGAATTAATTTTGTTTATTCTTGATTGCATGTGTATGTTTAAATAAATAAATATATTCTCCCGTCGCCTCAAAAGTTGACCTCATCCTTCCCCCTGATCATTCAGGCACATCCTAACCCACTCTACCATCATGCCATCAGACCAAAAATCAGTTCACTGCTTGTCAATCCTCACACAACCACGTCGTATACCCCTCAGATACTGACAATTAAACCCAACCTGTTCGGCTAAAGTAGGTTAATGAAACGGACCTACCCTCATGTAACCATGTAAATTATATACAATATTTTATTTTCATGTTTTTTTCTTTTCATATTGTATATACTATATCGAAATTGGCACAACTGAGAAAATATATATACATATGGTAAATAATAATAATAATATTTATCAAAGCAAGAAATTAATTCAATCAAATTTTCTTATTATTAATATAAAATTAGAGGTACATAATTAGCACCTCATTATAATATTGTAACGACACGCGACTAGAAATCATTCTAAGGTCGGACAAGCATCGCCTTGGTCTTTTTCAGAAAAAGTATCTACCTTTCCGGGATAATTATATATAACAGGCTTCCTCCAGCGGTTAAGTGCAGTAATAATTACAAAAGTTACAAATATTCAATTAAATTGCTCGCTTTACTTTTTACAGTTTCTTGGTACTTCCCATAATAGTTTAAATTAATATTGAACATGTGGCATTGTAAAATTTCCTATAGCATAACTTTTAAACTTTCTGTACCTCAGGTAATGTATTTTTTACTGTTTTAAGGTTTCCTTAATATTATTACGCTAAACTGTTTTGGTATTCCAGTATTTTATATAAGAGGATAACATTAATACAAATTTAATTTTTTTTATTGAATGAAATGAAATGTTACTCCCAAGGTACTATTTCGTGGAGTAATATATCAAAAGTTTGATTGTCAAAGATGTGACCAACTTTCTGTGATGCAAAGCTTATTTTGACTTATCCAGAATGTAATATAATTTATTCCCTTCCGCAGAAAACTTTCACTATCACACACAATAAACAATAAAGCACTTTTATCTGTTTTTAATTTTAGTTTCACTTCACTTATAAATATTCCTTTGCCGTATATAAGTCTCGCAAGTAGATACACAGTAAATGATTAATATTCTTACAATATTTTCCTTTCTCGGCAACGATCCCACAGCTACTGTTTCTCTCCCAAAAAAAATTTCCCCAATTCTTAGATATTAAAATATTAATTCGTCCTGGAACAGCGTATGACGACTCTGGAAATCGTAAAACATACTGCATAGTTTGGTGTCCGCTCTGTTACTGCTGTTATTGTCCAGTACAATCGGCAGAATTGTCGTCCAGTGATAAATTATGTCAAACTTTCCCTTTTGGACCTCCAATACTCGTTTTTACAATGACAGGTCCCGCAAGACGTGGCAAATACGCCACTCTGTCCAGAATTTAAAATCGTCACAAATTATCTTGGGCCTTCTCATTTTCATCTCATGACAAGTGTTTTCTGCTCTTTTGTTAGTTTTGTTTAATGCATTGCCTGAAGCTACTGCGGAAGGCAGATTCATCGTCGTGCAGATCCATGAAGTGCGTTCTACAGGGCGAGCCGTGTTTTCAGTTATTTAATATTACGACTTGTTAATTATATCTTATTTTATTTTGTCTTGTAATTATTTGTTATTTGATCAAATGTATGACGTATCATATTTCGTCAACCGATGACTAATGGAAATAGCAATAAATATATTGTTACAGTTTCTTAGCGTCTGCCGTCCGTCATATCTAACCGAAATGGAGGACGTAACTAAACCTTAATTTCTTCGATAGTCACAAAAAACTGTCGAACCGATTGATTAATCATTATATTGATATATATTTCTCAGAAGCGATTAATATCTTCCATGTTTTGAAAAATGTTCAGTCACCATTTAAAAAAAGTAAACTTCACAATTCAGCCTTTCCAATTTTATTTCGTTTTAATGTTAATATCAAAATACGTGAGATGATAATATTATATACTAGATAACCCCCAATACTTCATTCGCGCGCCGAAATAGTTCACTTTATTTTGCTCTAAAAATGAAACAAGTACAGAATTTACATGAAGTTGAATTAATTGAAAATACGTGCACAATGTTTTAATTAGTCAAACGTTTTTCATTATGTAACTCTCCAAAGCGATATTCAGGGAGTACGTGACAAGAAATGCGCATAAACAGTAAACACTAAATACCACGTGTATGTTAATTAAGTTTACGGCAAAAGTGTATGTAAAAGAAACTGAAAAACTACAGTGAAATTTGGGCTCGGTAGTAAACTGGAGCAAATAAACTAGAATATTTACGGCAATTAACGTATAAATATTTTTAATTAATTTCATACTTGGAAATAGATCCATAAAAATGATATGCCTTAAATTTACTGCATTTTTCTGTTTGATCTGTTTTACCGCGACTCATTAATACACTATGCCGATACAGAAGACGACGCTTCGGCATGCGCTGAACTAAACAACATAGGTACAGGACAGGCGTCAAGTTGGCAATATTTTACATGAGAAACACGCACCGTTGTGCGTAATCCAAGGCGACAGCGGCATAATAATGAGCGGAACAACGATGTGGTTCCAACATCAACGAGCCAACCTTATTTTCTATACGAAACACGGAAACTAGTGTCTACACTTGCCATTTGACTTCGCGATATCTGTGCTCTTATTCACACATCCATAAGACGTAGAAATTTACCTGTAGCATGAATTTATTTTGTAATTTCAAGTCAGGAATTATAATTCTCCAATATGAACAGATTGTATTTTACTCTTCCATATATCGCTCAATAACCATTTCTGTTACAACGATGGCGAGTTATTACTGATTGCAGAGTGTTGCGGGTGTAACGGTCAAACACATCTGCTCGGAGTCAAAAGACAAGAGGCATTGCTTGACAAACAGGGGTAATAAAAGTCAGACATTTGGACGCCAGTGGGATTAGGTCCACGTCCTCTGGAATGTGGGGACCGTGGCTGAGGAGAAGCGTGGCTTTCCGCAAAAACATTGGGGGAGAGGAGCAAACTATTCTTCCCGGAGAAGAGTAACGATAAATTTTATTAGCTAATATCCATCCCTGCCACCTTCGGGATATGAATTAAAGAAGTATTAAAAACCCTTGCAGATGACAGGAGAGAAGGTAGATTAAGGGGACGAAAGATGTTGATCAGTTGATATTAGTGGCAGATTGTAATATTTCAGTGCAGATGGTCACATTATCGGACAGATAGTCTGAGGAGACGAGGCAAAGACTGGAAATTATTCTGAATCAGGGACAATAGCAGCGGCAGATGAGGCGTGATCGAAACCATACTGAAGTCATATGAGGAAGTTCAAAGGAGAGAAAGTGCCGCTAGGTCCAAATTAAGCTGACACGCGAATTACCTCTAAACCTTTTTTTGCCAGATCTGCGTAGGTTTTGTGTGAAATATTTCCGCTCTATGAGAAGCCCCATATGGACATCTAGAATTTCAGTTGTGAGAAAATTAATTTTTTGTAAATATTTATATGTTGTATTTATTATAAAGAATGGCAGGCTATGCAAGTAAAAATTATAATCAATCATTGAACATTAACAATAAATAAATGTTAAAACTCAATACAATTTACATTGCTAACGATTTTTCATTATTATAAAATAAATAAAGTCCCCTCTATTTATTTCACAGAAATGCATTATTTCTCATATTATTTACCCTTTCCATCCCGACGAATAAAATAAGTAGAATATTTTTTTATAAAAACTGACACACAATATATTTTACACTTCTAATTTCTATGGGGAAACCCCTAAGATTTTCTGATGATATTGCGGTATTAGGGGACTGAACAAGAAGACTATGAAAACATAATAAATGACATGGATGGAATCCTGGAGGAGTATTAACAGAGGGAAAACCAAGGTGATTGAGTATAGTATGGGAAATAGTGGAATAACAAAGGGCGTTAGATTGGATGGGGATATTTTGAATGAATTTAAGGAAGTCTGCTACTTGGGAAGCGTAATAACTAGGGATGGTAGAAGTATAGTAGACATAAAGAGTTGGATAGCACAGGCAAGGAAGGCTTTCGCAAAAGAGGAATTTACTTACGGCTAATATAAGTATGAATAATAGCAAATCATTATTAAATATGTTCGTAAGGGTGCGAAACATTGACGATAGGAGTTGCTGACAGAAAAAGAATTTAGAAATGTGCTGCTATAGGTAAATGCTGAAAGTCATATGGGTGGATAGAGTAAATAAAGAGGAAGTTCTAAACATAATAGGGGAAAAGCGAAATATGCGGATGACTATGATCAAGAAAAGAGACAAATTAATAGGAGACGTTTTGAGACATGAGGCTCTTGTAAAATTAGCATTAGCGGGAAGTGTGTGAGGTAAGAATAGAAGAGAGAGGCCATGGATGGAATACGCTAAGCATATTAGGGAGGATGTGGGATGTGGTAGTTGTATAGATATGAAAACGCTTGCGCAGGATAGGATAGGATTGAGGGTTGAATCAGGCCAGTGTTAGGACTCAATACTACAACAACATAGGAAAAATGAAATGAATACAAAATTTTTAAAGGCGTTATTAAGTGCAAATATTAATAAAAAAAGTTGTTTGGAGTTATTCTTCAACAAAGTTGGTTTACCCTTCAATAGAGACTATTGCTTGGGCTGGGAGATATTATCGTAATTGTCCGTAAAATCACCTTGGGATTTTAAAATTTAGTAACATGAAGGTAATGTTTCGTTATGCAATTCCACTATTTCATACGTCTGATATTTACTTTCATAAATTTTTGTTTTATCTAGACTTTTTATTGTTTTATTTGCGAAAATGTTTTTGGTCAGTCATAACATTTGGGTTCTAATGTTAATTGAAAGTTTACTTTGGCAAAAATATTTTTTTATTACGATTCCTAGGAATAAAATTTCACGGAATCGTTTTTATTTTATTTAACTAGCCGCTTACCACTTGGCGTACTCAAAGCGACAGAAACCTTCACACTTTACTCCCAACCTTTGCTTACTCTAGGCAGGAATTGACACAAGGTGTAAACTTCGCACCATTCCTTTATCTGAAGATTCACAAGTTTAAAAGAACTCATTCAAAAATGCCAAAATACACGTGAGTCTATTGATCTTTATGAGTCACCTTGAGACAAGGTTTCTCTCGAAAGAGTGGCGCTACTTCAAAATTTGTGTTGCATGTAAAGAAATGTACAGACAATTATATTTCAAATAAGCTTTAGTTAATCATGTTCTGGTCCCGATGTAAATCCTCATCAGGCATGTAAAGTCAATAGTTGTATATATTGAGCTCACATTGTGATGATAGTATAAACTCTCCGAAATAGAAATATTCTGTCCGACACAAACTGCTCAGAAGGTTTAATAAAAGATTTTTGATTAATCAACAGAGTCAAGCCAGCCTTCGATCCGGCTGATTAACCGAGAATCTTTTATTAAGTCATTACACCGTGAAAGTATACGTTATTTGAATGTTCAAACGGTTGTTTATAAATGGATAAACGTCATTTATTTAGAGATAATATTGTCTGCTTATTGTATTGCGTAATACTGAAAAGAAGTATGTAATGTAATTGTGGAAGAAACGAAATACAGAGAGGGAAATATAACAGATTTAATTATAATTTTACAATAGGGTAACGCGCGTAATTTTGGATGCACAAATTACCTTTATTTATCATTAAATTCTAAATATATGCAGGGCACAGAACTCGCTTTGTGACTGACTGTTGATGATTGCAATTAAAATAAGAATTAGTCCGACGGCGAGATTCCTTCTGAACAGGTAATTAGGCCGTTTAGGAAGTTTAAAAACCAGACTTCCCGGTACCGATAGAAAATACCGAAAATGGAAATTGCGATTGTAGGAGAAAGAGAGAGAATTGATAATATGAGGTGCATCGCGAAACCGTCAGGGTTCACAAAAATCCTTTTTATTTAAAAAAATGAGTCCACGTGGGCTATTTGTTTTTTTTATGAAAAACCCAATTCTCTCAGGGAAAAACATTTTTCTCAAAACTATGTATATTTTTATTTCATAATTTATGTATGTTATGTGTGATATTATATTATTTTATTCGTATATATTATTTTTTACTATACAGTAAAAAATATTTTTTCCCCATATAATATATTTGTAACGATATTTTATCAATTGAATTAGCTATTCGAATTTAGGTTAATTAAATTTCAGGGTTTCTTACAAATTAATTTGCTTTAAAAATCAAAAACTGATTAATTTTTTTAAAAATAAGTAGAAAGAAAGTAAAAAGTATATATTATCTAGGGTATTGTATTCTCATGTAATATTGAATTGCAGTAGTTCTTTGAAAGAACAAATTCTTTATGAATATAAACACAAGTAAAGAATTATTGGAAAAATACTGAAAGGTTATGAAAATAAAATATTTTATCTAAAACCAGTATAACCCCGGTTAATAGAAGTAGAGGGGTGAAGTCCTTTCGGATAACAATTTCTTTCGGTTGAACTGTGAACTCAGAAAAACGTGAGCTGGGGCCATTTTATTGTATAAAAACATTCGCATCACAAACCTTTATCAATAATTATGTGCTACGTATGTACCTACTATGATCTATGATAGTAAAACAGTTTAAGTCTAAAGTAAGGTTTATTTACTTCAAGTGTTCATACAATTGCCTTTATTTTTTTTTAATTAACTGAAATAAGTTAAATTTATTAAATGTATGGGTTGTATAAAATTTTAAATGTTGCTGAAAATTGAAAAATAACAAGGCTTTTTCGGTGAGACTTCCAAAGTGTGTCCAGTATGAAAAACCCAAGTGGGTTTGTGAATTATGGAAACAACTGACGTTTGAACAACGATATACTTAAATCCGATTCCTAGGTTATTTTTGGATAACAATAAATTATTTTTGGAATAGTTTGAAGGAGTTTTTAAACAGATTTTGGTGGACTTACGTTAGCGTTGACAAATTCAATGAAGAAGTACGTTGATGTATCAGTTCTATTTTTTTCAATTTAAAGATAAAATTTACCATCAGATTAATGGTTGCCCCATGGGCAGTCTTCGGTTACCATTTTTTTATCAAAAATTGTGAGACTGAGAAATTTGGAAAATCTATCATTTTCTCTTTAAATTTCCAACCCGTTTGTTTGCAAGATATGCTGATGATAATTTTTGGAGTAATTTACAAATTTTGAGTAATTTTGTTAATAATTTTCGTTGTTGAACCCTAATTAGAATTATCTTTTTGAATTAGAACATTATAATAAAGTTTTCAGAAATTGGTTTCAAAAACCTGAGTATTTAGGTAGAATATTAAATTTTTATTCGCATCGTCCCCCTCGCTTGCTACATAAAATAACTATGGTTCCTAACGTTTTTGACAAGACTGTTAAATTATCCATCAGCAAATTCCCCAAGTATAATTTATACAATTTTTTGACGTTCTATTTTTAAATTCTTGACCCCCTCCCCTACCTTTTTCATTAACAAGTATTATAAAAGCTGATTGAACTCACTGATATAAAAGATAATTCTCAACTACTAAAACTCTGTGAGGAACATCGTGTTTCCATATTTAGGACACAAATGCGCTTTAAATTAATCAAACTGTTTGATAATTATGGTATTAACATAATTTTTAAATCATATAAGGATATAAATTTAGTTAAAAATAAATTTCAATAATATTTTGTTAATAGTTTAATTTTTATAATATTGTTAATTGTTGTAATAAATTTATGTTTTGATGTCAACTATTATTTTTTATTATATTTATTAATTTTTTATGCAATTGAAAAGGTCCTTGTTTCTTTAATTTATTTATTACTTCAGAAAGTTTGTTCCAGATACCACTGTAAACCTATTGTTACTTCACAAAGAATTACAATGGATAATTACTAAATGAATCCAATCTACCGTCACGGAAACATCCGATAGTCTCTTGACTCGTACTTCATTACAATTATTATTCACTCAAAACAAAAAGCAATCAACATTCTCTATGTATTTAATTAGTCCGTAGCTTCGAGCGACAGGATTCACTCTCATACTCACAGGCTTGTTGCCAATGTTTTCCTCGAAGCTCATTAATTCTTATTGCTAAAAAAACCAGAACAGGTCCAAGTCCTTGATAGACTGACATCCAACAAATATGGTGATATGCATCATGGAAAGGATTGACCGTGATAGGAGAATAGTGATACGATATATTACAAGATTTTACACATCATTGTCAGAATATAAGAAGAGATATTTGTTCCAAAATAATAGCACGACTGGAATTCACTGTTCATTGTCCTTGATTACTAGTCCAGATGAAGATTACAACACAGTCTGACTCACGAAAACCACACAAGACCTTTTTTATTTCGTAAGGTACTTCAAACCTATACATTATCGTCCATTAATATACGAGTAAAGCTCTTGAGAATATTACACAGTAGCCCCTAATCAACTCATGACTAAAAGCTTAAAGCTTACACAATAATCGATATTGTGGACAATCTTGAAAGCTGAATGAATGACGTCGACCTCATATTCCAGCAGACTTTCTCCCCTCTACATACACACACACAACAGCTGTTCGATAAACACTGTATACTAATAGACATGTCAACTAGCTGAAGTATCCGGCGTTGCTCGGGTTCACATAAATAATGAAGCAGGAATGTAATGAGGGTGCACTGCCATCTATTTCTGTTGTCAATCCCACCTATTTCCAATGAGAGGTTGTGTCAACACAGAAAAATAGTCTAATTGATAGCTTTTTAGAGAGATATGTCATTTTTACCCACTTCTGGAGGTCTGAGAAGAAACGGTCATGTGACCAAAATTGTAGAGAATCTAATTTCCAATCGGTTATGTGTCCTCATAATTTTTCTAAGATCCTTATCTTTCGAACTACATTTGGAGGGGTTCTAATTTAAGTTTTTTATTGTGTTGTAGCTCGTTGGAGTGGTGATGAGAGGGGGGCGGGGCTGGAAAATAAATATATCTACTGATAGGTCTAGTTGAGCCAAAGAGAATAAGCCTTACTTGTTTCTTCAAATTGAGTACAGACTTTGAAAGACGCGCAAAAACACCGAAAAAAATCTTCAAAAAGTAAAAAGAAAAACAAAAAACGGAGATATGTTGACAGCTTCACTTTTTTCCATATATGAAAGTTTTTTTTTAACGGTCAGCATTGTTTCCGGGAAAGGTTCTCGTACGAAAGCCAAATGATAAATCTATTTCAGGAGGGAACAGATGAAGCAGATAATGAGGGTAGAATAGATGGGGTTATCATAGACTTCGCCAATTGATGTAGAACCTCATTCAATCCGATTGGATAAGTTAAATAGAACAGGTATTGATAAAAGAGTGATTCTACAGGTAGAATATTTTTTAAGTGGCAGATCGAAAAAAGTCAAAAATCGGAGTACAATTTCCTGATTCAGACATTGTTTTTAATATTTATTAATGACTTACCAAACTATTTAAAGTCAGGGGTTAGGATTTTCGCGGACGACTGCATCATCTACAGAAAGTAGAATGTAGATAGCAAAAAACTGATGTTGGCAAATTCTCATTACTAAATAGGGCCAATAATGACATGAATAATTTATCTGTGGAAGTGTTTGGGGAAAAATCCCCTTCAGGTAAATAGATTCAGAACAAATCTCAGAAAACGTGTGGAATGAAGTGGTTATTTTGAATAATATAAATGTATTGTTAAATTAAATCGTTAAAACCAAAGTGAAGAGCTGTGTTAAGTTAATATAATTCTTGTAGTGTTTCTCTTTTCTTTCTTTTAGGGGTATAGACATTTTAAAGGATAAAGATTATTTTTAAGATTAGGCGTCTTATATATAAAATATACATTATTGTTGTCAATTGTTATTAATGTTCATTTAGTTTAATACTTTTACCTGTGATGAAAGTCACCATTAAATGCATAATATTGTATTTGCTTTCACAAATGAGCAATAACTAAATATAAAATTTACCTGACGAGAAAAATATAACTAATTTACATATACATCGTATCGCCGATCCAAAGAAGTTTATCGTTACATAAATAAAGAAAAAACACTTTAAATTGTTGGAATTGTACGTGTACCGCTCTGGTACTATGAATTGCAAAAATTGTACGTGACATAATAGAAACATTCAGTTGAAAATGGCCATGGCCAAAAGCTTATGAAATAATACAAAACTGAATTCAACTCAAAGTGTTTTTTTATTTATTTAATTTTCATTTATTAAAGTAGTTTTAATTGAATTTAAGAAGTTTATTATTTTTCAGGGATCGATGCGTTAATAACGACGCGAAACGTTAATAATAAAAAGGTATACAGTATTATTGGTCAATAACATAGGCAACCCGCATTTAGTTTAAGAGATCTCGATGCGATTGTGTGACACGAAACCTTTTACTTAAAATATTTTTATCCTTTTTCACATATAACTTAATTATATTTTAAAAAACGAAGATCATGGGCACGTTCGAAACCTGAGGATTACATGTGCTAAATTTGGTCAAATTCGGACCAGTAGTTTGGACGCTTATAGCTGACGGACGCACTGACGTAGGTTTTTAGTATTATAAATTAATTATTGAACTAATCAAATATAAATTTTCAATAATATTCCCCCACCCTCTGGATATATATATATATATATATATATATATATATGAAACCCATAATTTTCTTGAGTCTAAGGCTTTGATAACTGTTTTTCTGGAACAGACTACGTTTAGTTTGTTTATTTCTTTAAGGAGTGTTCTGACTCTTGTTTCCAGCTCCGTTTGCTATTCTTCTTCACTGAAGACGAGCTTTACTGTTTAGAATTGCAGACTTATTCGTTTTCATAGACAATGTCAGTAATACCATTAATAATGATACACGGTTGTTAAAATTTAAATCCAAAAATCTATATGCATATCTAGGCAGAGTTTGTGTATTACAAAACCACTCAAAAATAAAAAGAATTTAGAAATAGAATGAACCTTAAACTGAATCGACATTCAAAAATATTAAGCGTAATACGTAACACAAACTTAATATTTTGGTGGAACAAAATTCTGTCCTACGCGAAAGTTGATTTATAGGTAATATACAATTGAGTCAGTTAAGAATTATTGGTTTTGAGTAGCGTGAGAACTGAAGTGTGAGAATAATAGAAGTCAGGCAGGTACGCTTAGTGCGAGCTCAGCATTGAGAAGCGAGCGAGCCAACTCAGCAGGCGCAGCTCGCATTTCTAGCACTACAGTATCCGCCTGCATTTCATCACAATGAGCGGAAACATTCTTTACGAAACATACTGCATTCATAAATAAAATTAATTGTGAACTTGGAAATATTGTGCACTGTCTGTACTTCAATAAGTTAAGGTTAAATTCTAAAAAACAAAAGTCTGTATATAGGGAATAAATGGGAAAACTGTTATATAATTGTAGGGAATGATGCGGGTTTTTTTTGGGGGGGGAGTGGTTAACAGGCTACATGAGGGTTATCCTGAAACAGGCAACTACCCTTTAATAGCATAGGAAGTGAATTGAAAAGGGGAGATGCG
This sequence comes from Eucriotettix oculatus, assembly GCA_034510155.1. Taxonomy (NCBI): domain Eukaryota; kingdom Metazoa; phylum Arthropoda; class Insecta; order Orthoptera; family Tetrigidae; genus Eucriotettix; species Eucriotettix oculatus. Next base: position 131,581,451 of record CM067376.1, on the reverse strand, counting down.
GAAGGTAGAGCAAAGTAGCCAGGCGTAAACTAGAGCCTACCCGGTGTTTCACCTACAGAGATGCAGAAAAACCCTAGAAAACCTGAATCAGGTACGTCGGGTACTATTCTCACGCCCTTCCGAATGACGGGAGACGAGTTTGCTGTGGGGTCGCAGCATTCGCTTCTCCATGTCTCCACCAGTTTCAGGAGGCAGTTGGCCGACTGGTCCGCGGATATCTTTTGCCATATGCCCAAGGTCTTCGACCCCAGTACATATACCTCCCAAAATAGGTGAAAGTGTCTTGGTCTGTGAGAACTGTGATAAAAAAACAGAGAGAGTGCGAGGCATTCCCGACATAATCAGGTGAGCACCGCAGTCACTCTGGGGTGAAGCGCCTGCGAGAAAACTCCTGACGGGACCGATTTTTTTGTTGTTGAGGGGGTGGGGGTAACAGCCTAAAAAGGAAGGGTTGATAGTTTTAATTACTTAGTTGTTATTATTCAATGTGAGATAAATTTTAATAAATATGGAGAATATATTGAAAATAAATTGACAAAAAATAGGAGTAGTTTGTAGATTAAGAAATGGTTTGTCCCTTAAAGCTATGGAAACTGTCTTTATGTTAATTGTAGTCCCACATGTATGTTTTTATAATTCTTTGTTATTTTGTGTAAGTGTAAATATTATTGAAAAATTAGAAATTATAACCTCCCCAAGTATCAAACCTACAGCAAGAGTTTATTCTCTATATTTGTTTATTCCGATACAGCAAGAGTTTATTCTCTACATTTGTCATGAAATAGAGTACATTTCTTATTATTATTTGGTTCTATAGCCAATTGAGGACCTGGGCCTGCCGGGTCGACTGCGGACTGTCTTCTTTCGTGACACATAGAGTACACTATACCACATATTAAACCACCACAAAACTATAATGATGCTCTTATTATGTTCTTTAGTTAATCCATTGAACCTACGTTCAATTTACAAAAATATACATGCTTCATTGAAGTTTTAAAATTGAACCGTGAGGAATGTGTCTTAGTGAACTTTGGGTGAGCATGTGTTCAGGTTAATACAACGAATGGAGGAGGATGGTAAGAGCCTCGCGTCCCAAGCACAGGTCCTGGGTTCGATTTGCGGTTTACATCCTCCTGTGTTAATTCAGTTCCACATTCTTTAGTGTTGAGTTTCGATTGAAAGTATTTCTTCTGTTATTTAATGTACATGTACCCCACACACTCGGCTATTAATATGAATCATACTGCGGTTACCTAACTCCATCCGAAAACATTTTTATTTTAAATCCAAAGGTAGTCTGTGCGTCCAAATGAAATACACCTCGAAGAGAAGTCATTAAACAATATAATTAAAGATATTTCTCTCCAAAACTTTTAATGATACCAACTATGGTAATTTATTCGACATATTTATGATTTAAATTTACTATGGGGTCAGAACAGGATAGTAAAACTACCTTTTCGAGAGTTTCAAAGAAGAGTCATTGACGTTTTATAATTTTTACCACGTTCGCATGTCCTTTTGTTATGGAGGTGTCTTTTGCTGTGCACTGAGACCTAGAAAACATTCGAGGCAATGCTCGACTTATAAGTAACCGCAAGTCTCCTTATTCGTATGCTATGTAAACCGGAATTGCGAAGTATTTGTCCCATGGAAAGTAGCCAATAAAAATTTGTAATATACGTAGTGAAGGACGTCGACAGGAAACACTGGCTGGGTGTCCAGCGTTGCCTCAAATAAAAGTATTTAAATTGACAACAATCCCCTGATCGATACGTGATTTAACAAGCACCGAGTGCGACGCTCAGAAAACTCACAATACCTTAAACAAGTCAAGAAACCTACAGCTACCTTAAATAAACACATTAACTGAAACACGTCAAGAAACCTACAAGTACCTTAAATAAACACAGTAACTGAAACAAAAGTATAAAAAAGTGTATATGTATATAATCCCGGAACTCTAACAATGATAAAATATTTCTGGTAGTATCAGAAACTATAAAATAATCCCGGTTGCCTAAAAGAGTAAGAAATACTCCTGTAATTCTAATTCCGGTATCTTAGAACAGTCAAAACTAATCCTTTTCCCTTATAAGAATCAAATATAAAGACTGGATCATAAGAGATTCAAAAATACTGCTGGTTCTTTGAGACGGAAAAAGTACTCCGGGTATCTAATGTTAGTCAGATATTTAAGAGATTATACAAGCTCCTCACCATCGGTAGTAACTAAACAGCGTCTGTTCCTCGACCGTAAGTAACAAACGTACAACTGCTCCACCCGTTTAAGATTGAACGCGGAACGTTGCTCTACCCCCATTTCACGCACAGTCCTAGAGGCTGAACTGCTACTTAACCGGCATATTGAATGTTAGAATAAGATTCAGTGATTACCATTAAGGGAGCTCCGTCCCAAATGGATTTCAAATTACAATTAAACAACATAATTACATTGACACAAATATTTATTCGTCACAAGTACCCGTCGTTTGTCATAACAAAATATGGTTGAAATTTCTCCATGCCTTTAAATTTGTATTTGTGGGATAGTTTAAAGACAAACTGAAATATCCTCAACTCAAGTACAATAAATTATTTTACAAAGCTGTTTAAAATTCTAACATTAAAAGCAAAGTAAAATACGTCATTTAATAGAAATTTTCGAAAATATGTAAGCAAATAAATAAAATGAATTAAAATTTCTTGGAAAGGCCGAGGTCTGAAATAGAGACTCTGGTATTCGCTAGTGCGAGTAAGCCATGTACGTACCGTACTTAGATGTTAGTAGATTTTGCTCTTCAATTCTACTTGAATGAGTGTAAAATTTGTGAGATGTAAATTCTTTGACGGCTATCTGACATTAAAGGTCATACGGACACATAATTATGAATGGAATTCAGTTTCCTGTAATTTTAGAATTATAATAAATAGAATAACGACCAAAAGATCAGCATTAAATATGTCACTATTTATTAACAAAAGCGACGCTTCATCTCCATTTTGAGACTTCTTCAGGCTTAAAATTTATCAATAAATCATATTTACTCGTTGACTCCCTCAGCCGAAACGATTATTGAGTAAATATGATTTATTATAATTCTAAAATTATTTTTAGTATTAAAGCAGGCTTTAGCATTCGATCCCAATTATTTGGTTCTTCAAATAATATGATACTTCAAATTTTGACTATAAATAGTTCATCACTCTGAAAATAAGCTAGCTATACAGTTGCAGTTATCAGAAACGTAACATGTTATACAGCAAAGTTGCCAAGCGCAGAGGCTCTCTGAAAAGAAGCTAGTTATACATTTGCAGTTACCAGAAACGTAACATGTAATACAGCAAAGTTACCAAGCGCAGAGGCACGCGCTTTCGCTCTTTCGTAAATTCAGTGGGTCTCGCTAACTACTACAAACAAAATTTCTGACAAGTAAGCATGAAGTATGGCAAGGTCGCAGTCAACTCTAGGAAGGGAAAATTATGGTGTCATAAAATTATAAAAATTCCTTTAATTTCGAATTGGAAATTCAGATCGACTAGAAAGAGACACATTTGACAGTTTCTCATTTTTAATGATAAATTAGTTGGCCGCAAAAGTTATGAATTTGGGTTGTGTACATGCTAAATACGGTATGGGTGTTAGAATGAACTTACGTAAGTAATCAATTGTCTTAAAAAAACTTCAAAATACTTGCGAAACTGAAGTGTGAAATAGGTTGATCATTGAGGAGTACTAGATACTTCCTTAGAAATTTTAACAATTTTTCCATATCCTATAAGATATTGAAAAAAAAACTGAACGATGTTGTAATTTTTTATTCACATAATAAATACAATTACCTCTTAAAAATAGATTTCAATTAACTGTAAATAAATTTTGCACAAGTCCCTCTCTCCGTTTAAAAAACATCTCTGCAGGTTATTCCCGAAAACAAAAAAACAGATTTTAAAGTTCATTATATGTACGTTGCTGAGAATAAGGTTTTAAGTTAGTGCACGTCTACCTGTCGTTTGTTTACTTGAAAATGGTGACTCGATAGGAGAATCAGTTTTGTGCGCTGCAGATTACGAACAGTGAATTTATTTTGTAAAGTGCAGTGTTAATACTGCTACAAGTTTATTGGAGAGATTCCAAACGAAATAAAGTCACCCATTATAAACACAACTTTTATTGCTGTGTACTCATACCAAAAAACAAGAGCTGTCGATCGTCTCGATCATAAACATTTTTTACTTTCAACACATAACATGGATATATGACCGTTATAAAACGTAATGGGGTAATCATCTGACTCTTGGTTTCAATCTCTACCTACACACTGAGAGGAAAAGTAAACACTGCATCGCCTCCAGGCTTTATGTAAACTTCATAGCGTGTAGATCATTTGATACTGCGTTAGTCACTTAATCTCCTTTCTACTTTTCCATTTACATACACCATCGTTAATTGTATACACAACATTTTATTAATTACATGAGATAAAAGTATAAAAAAATTATTCATTTACTTATAAACATAAAATTTCCAAATTTATTAACTTTTTTAAGTTGCGCGCTTCACATCGTGTGAGGTCACGTGATTCATATACGCAAAAACAAAATATTAACTATACAACATAGCATATTCATCCTAAAACCCTTCTATATCCATTTTTAAACATTTAATTATAAAACAAAATCACTTAAAACTATTATGTATTAAATTAAAACAGTTCGCAAAAAATCCATATTCTTTTATTCATAACATTATCAAAGTTTTCATATATATACAACCCTTCCATCAACAATCTTTTTGCTTTAGACTTTTCTAAATGAATAATCTTTACATTTTCCCAGGAAAAAGTAGGGCCTTTAGTTACTATTCTCACGTCTTTCCGAATGACAGGAGACGAGTTTGCTGTAGAGTCGCAGAATTTCGTTCTCTGTGTCTTTACCAGTTTTCGGTGGCAGTTGGCCGATGCAATGGGATCAGCGGACAACTCTTATTGTATTCCCAGTACATACACCTCGGCTTGTGAGAACCTTGAAAAAATCATAAAGAGTACGATGCATCCCCAAAGGTAATCTTCGCAACTAATATGGGGAGAAATACTTGTGAAAGAAACCTCCCACTAGCATTTACTTATAACAGGCTACATGAGGGTGATGCTGGAACAGGCAACTCCCCTTTAATAGCGTAAGCTTCTGAGTTATAAATGTATCTTCTCCTTGCTTCATGTCCGTTTTCCGAAGCTTCCCCGTACACAAAAACTTTGTCACGTACTCCTCCTTGGAAAACGGCATTCTAAACAAGTGTTTCCTCCAAACCCCACGATTTAACTCCATGACTATCCTCCGCCGTCACTACGCTTCCGTCGGCCCAAAAGAAAACTCGACCTCATCCTTCCCCTTAAACATTCAGGTACATCCTAACCCATCATTCCCGTACATCACTTTACCTAACAATCAATGCACCACCTGTCAAACCTCACTCACCCACATCATATACCTCTCAGATACACACGGGGGAAACATAAAATAAAACAACCTAACCCATCTGCTAAAGTAGGCTAATCAATGGACTAACCTACCTTCAGGTATACATGTGAATTATACATTATTATAATTTAGTAAATAAATTATTTTAATCTTGTACATACTAGAACAATTATTGTACCAAACTAATAATCGTAAGGTATATCTTTTTATAGGAAATAAACGAGAAAAAAAGATTCGTCAAATACAAATGAAATTATGTATATGCTGGATCATTTATTGTACAAACTGAAAGTCTTTAAGATAAAAGTTTTTTTATATGAAAAAAAATACAAACAACACCACAATCTCACAGCTGCAATGGAACTCGGGGCAAGAAGGGCTTTCCGAATTCTATTACTCAGTTTTTTCTCTAAAATTACACAGTAATGTAGCATATCTGACAAAAATGCCAACGGTGAAAAGTGTTTCGTATTAACAACCTTTATCCTCACCTTAAGTTGGCGCACTTACAACTGTTACACACTGTACATTCTTGGCAGCCCAGTCACGCGGATGACACAAATATAGTTATTGCAGATAAAAACTTCGATAATCTGATTAAGAAAGTAGACAACGCTCTGAATGGTCTAAATATTTGGTTTAACGTGAATAAATTATCCTTCAACCTAGATAAGACTAAGTTAGTTCATTTTAGTGCTGATGCTAGAAATAGACCCGTAGACAACTTCTCAGCCAATGCGTCTTTCCTCGGCCTTCAGATTGACGATAAATTAAAGTGAAATGACCATATAGATCTGCTTGCCGGAAAACTAAGTTCAGATTGTTATTCTTTGAGACCACTAATCTAACACGTTGACAAAAAGTACGTCAAAATGGTTTACTTCGCGTATTTTCATTCAATTATGAGCTATCGCATCTCTAATTGGGGAAACTGCTCCAGGAGTAATGAAATGTTTAAGTTGCAAAAGCGTGCAATTAGAATACTTTCTAGCACGAATTCTAGATCCAGTTGCAAACCTTTCTTCAAAAGTTTGTAAATACTTACTTTACCAAGCGTATATATTTATGAAATATTAAAGTTTGTAAAGCGGAACACTAATTTGTTTCAAACAAATGGCGAGTTTCATGAATACGCGACCAGAAATCGTTCAGCTCTAAGGTCGGACAAGCATCGCCTTGTTCTACACCAGAAAAGTATTCACAATACCAGGATAATTTTATCCAACAGCCTTCCGCCAGAGGTTAAAAATAGTACCTACAAAAGCTTCGTGAAGCAGAGTAAAACTATTCTTTTAAATGGCGCGTTTTACTCGGTACAGGATTTTCTTAATCGTCCTTCTAGTATTTAAATCAAGGTTCCTGCAAAAAGTGTTGAATGAACTGCTGCCAACTTGTAAAATTGCACACACCACATATCTTTAAAATTTCTATTCAGTTTTTTCTGCTCTTTTGTTTGTTTGTTTCATGTATTGCCTGGAGCTACGACGGAAGGACAGTTTCCTGGTCGCAGAGCTCCAAGTAGTTAAAATTCCATTGAGTGTTTCTCAGTGTGTACTTGTTTGTGTTTCCCAGTGTGTGTGTGACATCGTGTGTCCGTGTTGTGTTTATATTGACTTTTGTCTATATACATTTTCTTTTATTAATTTATTTTAAGATTATTTGTCTTTAATTATGTACTTTATTTTGTTTATTTTTAATCCTATTTCCTCAATCGATACTAATGGAAACAACAATAAATCTAAATTTATAAAAATTATATTTTTATTGTTTTGTAGACAACAAAATATTATTTTCCAGAATCCTGTATTATGGTATGACTAGACAATGTGTGACCACGCACGTGCCAATATATCTGGCAAATTAAAAAATCTGCTGCGAAATCTGAAGGTCGTTTACACGTTGGTGTAGGTCTGCCGACGTTCGTCGTACGTTCGAGATCTGTGCAGATTCTCTAATGCGCGATACAATAATCGATCACAAAGCATTGTGGGCCATACTCAGTGTGTGAAGTTATAAAGTACTTTGTGTTACCGGGAAATCTGTTACAATTTGTACTTTTGAATAAACTTTTATACTGAATTGTATCATAGAATACCATTTTCACGCGTTCTCACTTAAAATATAAATAAAAGCACTTTCATCACTTATGTTTCGTTACTTATATATACTCGTCACACAACTACTTTCTCCTGTTAGTGGTGATACAAACCGATGCTGGCAATAAGAGAAAGTTTTCAAGTTTAGATTACCTGAATTCATTCTTTGTGATTCTTCCAGATTACTACATTATTATTAATTAATTAATTAATGTCAAATCAAAAAGAAGGTTATTGAATTTTATTAAAGAGCAGTTGTTAAATTTGTTTTATGTGTCAACTAATGTAGAAATTCTTAACTTAAAATTCTTATTTAAGGTAATTGAATCTTTAATTGGACCATGACAATAAAAAGGAGAATTTATTATTTTTCATGTATTTAAAGCTTATAAATAGTAAATTGTAGAAATTGTACTACTTAATTTAATAACACGTATCCAACAACTGACACTATAAAACTTCTATTATTCTAAAATAGGATATGAACATGCACGTAAATCTGATTCTGACTGATTTTCAGCGCTTGACGACCGTCAGTTGTTCAGACGTGATCTGTACATGAAGACGCAACGCAGATTTGATCGTTCAGACAAATATCTGCGCTCCAATCCAGCGATTGCTCGGCCGATCAGATCTGCCGATGATATCTGCTCGTGTGATGTCACCCAATAATAAAAGTTGCTTGTATGTTGGATGACATTCACTGCTTTGTAACTTCTCATATAAATAACAAAGTATCACTATTTTTGTCAAAGGTACTATTACTTATTATAAGATTTTGTTTCTTAGCCGGTTCTGTTTAACATGTTCACTGCTACTGACGTAATATAATATTACTGAGTGCCATCTTACAGCATGATCGGAAAACGCTCAAGAACGTCAATTGCACGGATGCAAGTCTGAACTCGACGTTTTAAAGCGTCATCGGCATTGAACTGATAAGAAAAACAATTACCCGTCATTGAGGGTAACCTTGGACTGACATTCATTTTTCCCCAGCTTTCTTAACAAATTATTCCAGCTACTCGTGCGTGGGCCAAGAATTAAATGTACTAAAGCGAGCCATGTCAAACACACTTCAGCCGACACGTTCTCTAGAGAACACAAGCATAAAAAATTTATAAGCAACGTGTTAGAAGGAGATATTGAGGAGGTGACATTTATAGAATACGCACGTCCTGTGGTTGCCAAAGTCCGTTCAAGTGAAGGTCAATGTATAAACACATACATTGACAAAAACAGATTATAATCGAGTAATCCGTGCCATAGTGCGAGAGGGTTTTTGACCTCAAACTTTAATGTGACTTTACGTAATTTGTAGTTATAGACTCAGTGTTGGAGGTAATTGATAACCTCACTGCACCAGGTACAAGCCTCCAAAATGAAGGTCGCCCAGTTCATCTCGAGCCACTCTTTTAATATATAAACGAGATTTTCCAGCGAGAGATCCTTTGTTGAATAGAAGGCGACTGCAGGAGGCATTTTTTTTGGTAACAGGCCAAATGAGGTTGTCATTTTTTGCATTTATGCTTGCTGGTAACTAAATGTCACGTGAAAAACAACTAACAGTTTCATCCAAATGTTTTATATGTCTCAAAATTGGTGACCTTAGTTCAACATCAAAAAGGAAACGAATGACTGATCTCTAAGAAGAAGACCCTCTGAAAAGATTATTGAGCATGTAATTATTTTTATATTGTGACGGGTATAAAATTTCATCATATATTTTGCTTTATTGATATTAATTAATTTTACAATATTAAGCATTTTTGTACAAAATTCCGTAGAGAATAAATCTGAGGTATTCTCATGGCACCCTTCCGCGGAAAATCCCGGCAAGACAAACACAGCCATAACTTGTAGCCTCACAGGCGCAGTCTTTGTCTGAAAGGTATTTGCGGCTCGCCGAGTAAACCTCAGATTCCCCCAGGTTAGCAAGGTGGTTGACCCAAAGGATTGCTAGGGTGGCCCCTCCCAAATTTTAAATTTTTTGTGAGGAAGGATAGGGACGTCAACCCCATTGGGGGACCTGGGGAAGATAGAAAAATCGGGGGGACGAATAACGTTTTAGGAGAGGTGAGTTCGAGGTGGAGAGGACCTCGGAAAACTATCATTCGGAAAGGAGAGTTGGAGGTGAGAGTAAAGGACTGTCTGGCTTCGCGTCTGAGCTGTAAGGAGAGGTGACCTGTCTACTAGTATCACAAGGAAACTACACCAAAAATTGAGGCATGCCGCTTCTATGCCGACCCGGGAGGTGCCTTTGCGTTAAATCCAGGACTGCCGGTCAACAAGGAAACCAGGGCAAGATGAATGTGTAAAGTAGGGAACAAAAAGGCAAAAATTTCTCGATCTGCTATGCGTATAAACACGTAATACAACCCTGAGTAAAAGTAAATTAAATTTACTCAAGTCTCTAAGGCTCAGTTAGTCAAATAAAATTCATTAAATTTAATTATTGCAATATTGTTGAATCTTTTACTTTTGTTAACAATAAAACTGTTTAAATTTCAAAATTGAGATTTATTGGGGCACCCAATTAAATATAACTAATTTTTTTAAATATATTCATAATCCATAAAAACCACATCACACTATCTCCTGCTCTTTGTACATGTTTGCCAGGCTCGATTGCTTACGTCATAACGTCTCGAATCCGAAATATTACTTATACTCTCTTTCTCAGGGCTCAAATGCGAGGTTTGAATCAAATTTTTTGATACGGCTACGAATGGGTTTGGTTCACATACCTTTAACAAAAGATATTGAACAGAATAAACTGATTCACATCATAACACACAAATTTATGAATCAAAAGTTCTTTTCCAATTTATGAAAACAATAATAAGCTGTTTAACTACACATTCATCTCAATTTAATATATTTCTTTTTGAAGGCATCTCCTTAATACGTAATGTCTTTTTAAATCTTTTCCATTTCAGCAAATAATAATAATTTCCATTCTCCAACCAAAAAGGACCGTCGCCAACCTAGCAGGATGTTCCCCAGCAATGACACCTCTCTTCTTCCTCGTATTGTCCAAAGTTGTTTTTCCTTTGTGGTTGTACTACAAGCAGAAAGAAGATGATGTATTACCTCCGATGGGACAATGCAAGCGTCGTTTACTACAAAATGTTTCCCAAGAACGCCACTGTTGACGTCTTGTTGTCGCTAGAATCACGAAAGCAGCTTTTCGCCATATTTTTCCCGTTCTTGACCGTCAGACTGTCACGTTTTCCATTCTATTTCAAAAATATTCCATGGAACGTCTTCATCAATTAAAATTCTTTAAGAGCTAAGACTTCACGAGTCGTTCAACTCCATACCACATTTTCCATGCGTGTAATTGAGAAACGAGCCCAGATTCGCGAGGAAGTAATCCAATTAATGGTTAATTAATTTATTTTTGTTTTCTGTTTAAAAGTTTCATATCAGTGATAAACTCTAAGAATTTTTGTAGCTACCCATTATAAAAATTAACAGAAGTTTCTCCGTTACTCGTTTATTGCGCTTCGTTGTGTAAATCCATAATGGCAAGTTCTGTAACGTTTCGTCACGAATGTTGTAGTAACTGGTCTCAGCTGTCGTTGTGTATCTTGCTTGAGAGACGATGGTGGGCTACTTTCGTAATTGCCCCACCCCCCTCTCTCTCGCTCTCTCTAGTTTTGGTCAGTTTTGGGAGGAATATGCTCCGGTGTTCGCAGATGTTGGGCATAAGAGTTGTCTATATCTGGTTTCTTTGAGGTTCTCACGTAACGAGGCACCTTCGTCTACTTTAACAGGTGTATTGTACTGGAGTCAAAGACCTTGGGCATACGGTAAGAGTTGTCCGCTGATCCCATTGCATCAGTCGGCCAGCTGCCTCTTAAAACTGATGGAGATACGGAGAAGGGAATGCTGCGAACACACAGCAAACCCGTCTTCTGTCATTCGGAAAGGCATGAGAATAGTTCCCAACAGCCCACCTACCTGATGCTGGTTTCCTAGGGGTTTCCCTGTATCTATTTATGTGAAACACCGAACAGGGTCCTTAAAATATAGCCCGGGGGGCCCTAGTCAATCCTTGCTCTACCTCCCCCCCCTCTTTCAATTCCCTATGCTATTCAAGCGAAATTGCGTTTCAGGAGCACCTTCATATAGCCGGTTAATAAAAATAAAGAGAAAAAAATAATCAGTCGACTTTAATACTTACGATTCAGTAATTCTTTGTAATTATAAAAATAATTTTTTTCCTTTTCTACAACTTTTTCGACGAGAATGCTTGACATGACGTTATTGAACCGAACTCCCACAGCGCTTGAAGTATCGCCTTCTTCATACTCTCTGTCACGTCAACAATATTATATAATACTAGCTGAGTGCCCGGAGCTGCTCTCGTTTATTTATAATATCCCAGTACATAACAACGGAAGTCAGCAATCTTGGTTCAATTTCTTCCTCATCTGCCACGCCTCTCCCCACCTCCCGACACCCGGGGGCAGAAGGAAAGTGACTCACATTACACCCCTACGAATGCTCCCTTGCCGTGCTGAAAGATATTCAATCTAAACACAAATCGTGTGAGTGGGAAGCTATCAAAGTAATTGACCCCAAAAATATATTTTTCATTCGACGCAAATATCGCCCGGTTTTGTTTATTAAAAAATAACTGCTCCAATACCCCCGCCGGGGTGATAACCGTGACAACTCCTTATTTCTGCATCTCAAAGAACAAGTGTTCAAAATTTGGTTACATTTATTCCACACATTAATACTTGTATGCGGAACATGAATATACACATAAATAATAACTAGAGCTTTTTAATTAAGAATTTCATTTATGAGAATAAAACAGTTGATCCATGTTTTTCGTCAGTTAAGCGTGCATTTTAATCAACATTTATTTGAAGTAACAATAGATTCGAAGCACTTAATAAATATACAAAAATATTTTACTATCGGAGCCAACGAAATACGACGCGCTGGGCCCCTTACAGTCATTTTTTGTAGTGAGTTTAATCTGACTTAATATTATAAATAAATGCAGCAAATGGCCAAAAGACAGGAGTAGAAGAATATTACTTCAAAATAAGACGTTTTGTCCCCAACTTTCTTTTCTGAGTTTTGGCCACTTATTTATAAATAATACAAATATGAAATTGGTATCTAGATCATCAAAAGATAGACCGAAACCTTATCTGGGATGATCAGCGCTGAACACCAAAATTTCACGGCAAACAGCTGAATAGTACAGTAATGGCTAAGGGCAATACAAATGATTGAAAAGGTCCGGCTTTGAGTGTGTGTTCTGCACATGAAACACTTAGATCAATATCAACCAAACATTCTACACATGTTCCTTGCGATCCGGAAACAAACACTGTGGGAGGTAAGAAACAAGTACCACTACCAGGGGCCGGATTGGACTGTGGTGGAAATTTCAAAATATGGATAATCGGCCGATATTTGTATGAAATAAATATTTTTCGGGGTCAGTGAGATGTATTGTGTTTCTCAGATTGGTTTTGTATATAATTTCAGCCCCAATGAGGTTGCTATTGAAACACACAAAGGGGAGGAGGTCGTTGCAAAAAAAGACGGCAAAAACAACTGAGATTGGTATCGGTTCATGGGGTATGTAAGTCACTGAATTTAGTTATGACATTCAATATACCGGTTGTAGTTGTAGTTTATCCGCTAGGAGGAGGAAGAGTGGTAGGATGTAAATTTCGGCAAAATTATGTTAACATTTTCCCCACACTTAGGGTTATGGGTGGGCGAAAAAACTTATTCAGAACTAGCTATGCCCGCTACTTGTTCACGTGGAAATAGCTCTTATTATTTTGCTCTAAAAACGAAATAACATTGCCATTTATTTATAATCGTTGCACGGCAAACCTAAGCAATCCGCAGTTTCTTTTTAACACGTCCCGCTTTCGCCAGGTTTTCAACAATAGATTGAGGGAGAATATTAGCCTCCCCCCGCTCTCTCTCATGCTGCCAAAGTTACGCTTATAATAACACAGTAAGTGGAATGAATGGTATAAAACGCCTAATAAGACTTATAACTTGCAGTTGATTTTCTCGCCACCTTTCGCGAGGCAATCCAATGGATTTATAAATATTTGCATTAATATCTTCTGAACTCTGCAAGATATCTAAATGAAATTCACAGGAAAATGTAATTTAAAATTCCTGTTTCAATCCCTGAAATTTTCTTTGAAATCCGTTAAGCAAGTTTTTGAGAATAGTTAGGTGGAGTGTACGCAACCTGCATTTACTTTTGGAGATTTCGACGCCCGTAAACGAATAAAAATTACCGTATAATTAATACTTGCATTATACTAATATCATTATCAAAATGAAATATGCACGAATATTTCATTTAAATTTTCTGTTTTAAAACCCTCAAATTTTCATTGAAATCTGTTGAGCCGTTTCGGAGCCTATTAGAGACAAACATACGGACAGACAGACACTTCAATTTTATTTATTGGTACAGATAAATACGTCCTATAATATTCCCATTAGTACTTCCTACAAACAATTCTTAATTTATTGCCGAATGTAATTACTAAGTATTCGGTCTTAACTGTTGTTTTAATCGGTTTGTAAAAAAAGGTTTCAATTAATTTCTTGCGGCTGTTCATCAAGAAATGCGCTTCAGTCTTTGAGAGAGTCCCGATAATTAAAATTATGATCTCTGTATTCAATGTATTGATATAGAAGTAAATAGTATTATATCCATACAAATTCAAAGCTAGAAAAGTTGTCATTTCCAACTATAGCACAGAAGACGATATCATTATTTCTCTTAATATTTCGTCACTTTAGAGGTACTCGTTTACCAGACCGTATCCAATCAAAAACTCATTTTCCTATCCCCGTTTAAAACAAAAATTTGGTTCTTGCCGCTCTTTGTACTTGAAAGTCAAAATGACTCTTTGTCGTAAAATTTATATAACACTGTATTTTGACATAATTATACTTGTGGTACCCGAGAAACTCACATTTAGCCAGGTGTTTACTTCTGAAGCAGTTTATACTACACGCATCAAAACATTAAAGCGTATAAAATATCCAGAAACTTAAAATTGAAAAGAAGTATCAATTGAAATTTGAAGTTTTAAATGCACATTGAAATTGATTGACGGGTCTCAATAATTATTTTTAGAAATTTGAAAGCACTTGAAAGGATATACTTCAATCGAATAATAACACACCAATATAAATTATGATGTTCACAACGAGAAATAATTCTAATTCAAGGACACGGCTACAGGTTGTTCGCCTATATGATTCGGACGAAAGAACTGGTTTTGACGGAATAACCCACTTATCCTATTAGTTTTCCCGGAACCATCATAGCCGATGTACTTTCCAACCTTACTAATAAAAAACCCGTCAGTCGATATAAGAATTCGTAGACCTACCAATATATCGTAATATTTGATAGTGAAGTTAATGAGATAATTAAGTTAATTTATTATTACTTTCAGAATACAATCTAAATTTATTGACTGGAAACAAACCGATTCTCACCTCTAAACTTGGCCGGAAGGTCATCTGTGTAAATATTTAATTGAGACGTCCTTAATGGATTTATGTCTCTTGTGTACGTAATTTCTCAATTGAACAATTCAATTTTAGAAAGGAATTCATGATAATCTTCAAATGAATTCATAGATTATTTGAAACTGATCCACGCTTCTTTAATACGTTCGTAAGATAAAATTAGTGAAACGTTTCTGCAAGAATCTCAAACGTAAAATAATTTACGATTCGTAGTAATGAAAAGTTGTTAAAGCTTCTTTGTCATCATAAAACGAATTCTTTACTTGATAGGATCGTAATTATTACCCAAATTGTCCTAAAATTTCTAGGAATTCAATTTCTGACAATAAGGTCAAGGTAATACGTTTCTATGAATCTTAATATTTTTGAAAAATATAACAGTGATTCTCAGAGTTAACAGATTGCTGTTTTCGTATTCAGTCCTGCGCAAGCCTTTACATTTCTGCGTAGTCGCTACGTCCCAAATACTCCCTAAACTACTTAACGTATTCTATCCTTGACCTCTCTCTTCTGTTCTTACTTCACACATTTCCCTCTAATGCTAATTAAACAAGATCTTCATGCCCCAATACGTTGTCTATTAATCTATCCCTTCTCTTGGAGAACGTCCTCCATATTTTTCCCTCTCCCCGTATTCTGTTTAAAACGTCCTCGTTAGTGATCCTATCCACCCATCTGATTGTTAGCATTGTTCTGTAGCAGCACATTTCAAAGGCTTCTATTCTTTTCCTTTCTGCAACTCCTACAGTCCACGTTTCGCACCACAAAATGAAAATAAGTGTAAATAAAAGTATATCAATATCGTTTACTAGATCGCGATCTGAAACCAGATTAAATTACAATATAGGTGCATTTATTTGAGGTCAAATATGAGAAGGGAGGCTCATGTAAATCACATAACACGAAAATCGTGGGCATCTTTTCACTTTATTAACAGAATATTAAAGAAAGGGAGCGGAAAATCAAAGGAACTGGCGAAAAAAATGCTAGTGAGTTCCAATAAGGAGTATGGGGCAAGCTGTTGGGATCCATATAGGAGAACCCACTTGGATGAGTTAGAGAAAGTCCAGAGAAAAGAAGAAAAATTTTTAGTACTGCGACCAGGTCGAGGACGCGAAAAAGTGAATCCGTTGGGTTGGGAATCGTTAGAGAGAAGGAGGAAAATTGACAGACTTTGTGCCCTTTTCAAATCATACGTTTGTGGTAAAGCGTGGGGAGACATACGCGAGAAACTAAAGAAGCAAATATATATATGTAGGGGAGATCACCAATTTAAAATCAACAAAACCACAGAAAACTGACGTAGTTAAATATTCGTTTTTAGAAAGAATCATGTAAGACTGCAGCGCCATTCGAGGTAAAACCTCATAGTCATCTCCCGAGAAGATTAAAAGATTGATATAAATTCGGGGACAGAATTTAATTTTGAGGGAATTGAATTTACTCAATTAAACGAAATAATAAAAAACAGTAATAGTAGTACTGAGTAATTAATGTATTCTTTAGTTGTTCTAATTGCTACCAGACGTATGTCCCATTGTAATTTAATGAATACATACATACGTAACGCCACATTCCAAATGTACACGTTTAGCAATGATTTCCTAATATTCATTTCTTTTCTTTTTTGCGAAATTCTTCCTTGACTCTGATGTCTTCCTCTTTAGGCCTACTATACTTCTATTTTCCACAGTTATGCTGTCCAAGTAGCAAATTTCCTTAACTTCCTTCAAAGTATCCTTTTCCAATCTAACTCCCATTGTTATTCCACTGTTTCCCATACTACACTACATCACCTTGGTTTACCCTCCATTAAACTCCGTATTCAGTACCACCATCATACTATTAATTATAGTTTCCAAGTCTTTTCTGACTCCCCTAATACTACAATATCATCGGCAAACCGTAGGGTTTATGAGATTAGAATAATTAATTCCTCCGAATTTTGCGTTATGTGTCCTACAATATTTAGGCACAGGTCAATAAGTATTTATAAAACAATGTCGAAAACATTATGTGACTGTGGGAGAAACAATTTCCTACAGTCTTACTCGGCCATGGCTCAACACTGGATTTTGTTGATATGTTCTGGAGCATATATTCCAGTGGACTTTCTGAATGGATACACGTGGTTATTTAAGCAGGTTCAACTTATTATATTATATAAGCTGTTATATAAGCTTTCAAAGCTAATTCAACTCATCATTAATTTCAGCAGGCGTATTGCTTGTCAAATAAAAGTAAACACTCACTGACTGAAACTAATCGCTTTAACAGGAAGCCATCACGAAACAAAGCAATAAATATCACTCACGATTGGTCAACACGCTATTAAATACGTTGTTATGGAGTGATCCACGATCTTTCACTTAGTATAAAGCCCGGCTGCAAATTATTATAAACGAATATTCATATTTTCTAATATAAGAACGATGAGTCTTCAGAATCGCCTTAATGGGTTATCTATGATCGTCACTGAACCTGAATTGCGTAATAAATTCAATATTAAAGAAGTTATTCTCGTTTCTGGAGTAAATAAACTTCGTAATAAATCGTGAGTAAAAGAGTGAGCTTAAATTACTTATTTAGAATAAATAAAATACAATTAACTGGCATTAAGTCAGAAATTTAATTCAAATTTAAATAAAAAACGTTTAGTCCCTTTCTTCGGTTTTTATAGCAATTTTCGGCCCTGGATGTTTTGTATTTTATTTCTCATTAAATTTCTATTTATGACGTTTAGATAGTCAATTCCAATAAACAAAATTGAAGTTTCTGTCCGTATGTTTGTCTGGAATAGGCTCTAAAAGGGCTTAACGGTTTTCAATGAAACTTTTAGGATATAAAAACAGTAAATTTAGCTTTAATATTCGTTTACATTCCATTTCAATAACGATATTAATGCAATACAAATATGAATTTTACTGGAAGGTTTCTTGGCTTACGTGAGTTTGAATCTCAAAAATGTGAATGGGGGTTACCTATACTCGATCTTTATATGCTCCGAAACGGCTTAACGGATTTCAGTGAAAATTTCAGAGATTGAAACAGGAATATTAACTTAAATTTTCGTGTATGTTTGTTTAATTTCGATATATTGCAGAGTTCAGAAGATATTAACGTAAATATTTAAAAATGCATTGAATTACCGTGCGAAAGGCGGCGTGGAAACCAACTGCGAATTAGAAGTCCTTTTAGGCGTTCCTATACCATTTATTCCACTTACTGTGTTACTATAAGCGTAATTTTGGCATCATGCCTGTTTGTATGTGTTAGAGAGACAGAGAGAGAGAGAGGACGAATATTCTCACTCTATCTATTGTTGTAAACGTGTCAAAGCGGGACTTGTTCGAAACCAACTGCGAGTTAAAAGGTTTGCCGTGAAGCGATCATAAATAAATGATACCGTATTTTCGTTTTTAGGGCAAAACAAAAGCTATTTCCACGCGAACGGAGTCGCGGGCACAGCTAGTTCATAATATTTCACAAGGGATTGTTTTAATTTATGTTTACACTTCGCAAATTATTTAAATAGTTTCGTTTAGTGTCTTTATTGTATATTTAAATTAGCTATGAAAACCGTACGTACTACTTCAGTTTGAAAGTTTATGTGCGTTAGTTTATTAACGATATAAATTTTTTATTTTCTAAAAACCTTACGAAAATTTATCATTTTACTGTCTTAGTTTAAGTATGGATATTTGATGGACAATATGGTACTTTTATAATTCCATTTATTGAAAAGTTTTAAAGTAAATTTTTAATATTTTGAGCGACGCTTTTCGGCGACAAAAAATATTCTGAGATAATTTTAAACACGAAATGAGTTTCATTAAAAGTTGTTCGATAGAGATAAGAAAAGGTGAAAATAGGAAGGTGAATGATGAGGTTGATAAGATGGGTTCTGCTTTCCAACCTAACCCCTGGGTAATATTTTTCGTCAGGTTAGCAGTGTGTGTGTAGCAGCATCGCTTAACGCGAGCTTGCTGTTCGTTTCACTTCGATTACGTGTACAGTAAGTCTCAGTTGCCGAGAATAAATGTCGGCAATGATGGATACACCTCCCTCTAAGGAAGATTCGTAACATAGCACACTACAGCTGTCCCACAAGGTGCAGTACATCATCTCTGCGAATGCGCCTTCACCTTGGTACGGAGATATGCTTTTTCCTTCCGCATCAACCTTTGCTTTCTTCTTCTACCATAACGATATTTGATAGTAATGCTCGTCCAGGCAATTTATGTCGAGCAAGAAAAGATGTACATCTGGACACAGGCTTAGAGCACGCGTTACAAACACACCCGATTTTTTCCCCTTGCCCACAGAATGCAACTATCGCACTATGTTGGCGTGGTGATAGTTCATCACATATCTCAATTTACGGGAACAATCACGGTACGCAAAAATTAAAAATAAACCTCAAAAAGTGAACATCAAAATCATAATTCATAGCAACTGTAGTCCCAGGACACTAAACAAAAACGCTACGAATAAACTCGCCAACCCAATCATTGGCCTTCCTACTGGCGACTAGTGCATTTGAATTAATGTGTTAAAACGCATTTAGGAAGTTTTTGTTTTCGTTATTTTAAGAACCTTTACAATAAATGTAATTTAGTCGTGTCAATTTCTGCTCAGATTTCTAATACTTTCTCTGCACAGGATTCTCTCTCTCTCAGTAATAATAAATACGCTGCGCTGGAATTCCGTTTTACCCCTTCTGCACCATCCGTAAAGATCAACAAACTGCCTCTTTTCTGTGCAACGGATCAGCCAGCCAGACGAACCAGTCCCGTTCTATGATCGTAACGGGACATCAAAATAATTCGAACCATTCAGTAATCAAAAATCACATTTTAAAGTAACTTATATTTACAAAAGAAAAAATATAATTCCTACATTTTCGTAATATTTTAAAAAAAAGTCATAATCTACAGTTACTTCAAAGAAGAAACGTTTAAGGGACGGAATTTCGAAGACCTTCTTCATTATGAGAAAATCTACTGTACGAGACTGAATGCAATACTGCAATCAAGCGTGGTTTTTTGTTAAAATTAACTTTATTTAAAATGCCATGTACTATCGTGTTCCTTGGTTTTAAATATTTCCGGTTTAAAAAATTATGCTCTACTGTATGGTACGTTATGTATATAGAATTAGGAATTCATCATACTATGAGTCGGGTCATTTGTTACAGAGAGCTGGTTTGTAATTATTTTCAAAAAAAATATTGTAAGGGGTGATGTAACACATAACTACAAGAACACCCTGTAAATTAGTTGATGGTAGACGATGAAGTTTATTGGAAAGATATGCACAATATTTTGCAATCCTTCTTTACTAATTCAGATGAAAGAAGAACTTCACGATCACTATTTGGGAGAACTGTATATTTTCCGACATAATCCTCACTTTAGATGGTTTCTTAACTAAAGTATGCATAGGAAATATGCGTATCTTTGCTCCATCGCAAATAATACTTCATTAAAGTAGACATCACAAATTTCGACATTTATATTTACATATATTTGAAATTTTATAGCTCATATAATAAATAGGAACAAAGTGTGTTTCGCTTGCTGCTGAATTTCAAGGAATCTATAAACACTGCCTAGTACTTTACTTTTTTTTCTGTTCTCCGTTAGTAATTCCTTTACGAATAGGAACATCTTGTGGTACAGTGTTATTGTTTCTTTTTCCATTAACTATTTCTCACCTATTACTTTGCCAATTCGTCAGCCGTTACTAAATTTCTCCTTTCTCACCGCTGAAGTGAAACTCCTATTTCCTGGGAAAAATTGTATTAGTTTAGTTTTTACCTGGCAAACTTTCGACTGACTAGAATTTTAGTTATGGATTACGAAATGTTGAAGCTGACAAAAAGTATTAGGTAATTGTATAATTTCACACCACAAATATGAGGGAATTTTTAAGAAAAAAATTATAATTAGTTACATTACAACAGTGAGTATCGTTGTCAACATCGTGAGCAAACATTCTCCGTGCTGAGTCACATGTGGAGGTTTCTTTCTGCCACTTGCTTCTTTCTGTTGTAAGCGCGAAAAACAAACTTTGGCGTCATGCAACCTCACTCCCGTTTGAACGATTACATTCAGTTACATGTTTTTCACCATCATAAAATAAGCCGGTGCACTCACAGGAGTTCTTTCGTAGCACACCCTCGGCAAAATTTTTGCTGATGCACCACAATATTGACCTCGACGGTCCACAGACTCCGCTTCCAGATAACCTGATACCTGGTTTTCCCTGATTGTATGCGAAAACATGTCAAGGTCACTCCCGGTTTCTTTTATAATCTTCGACGCCTACAATAATGTTAATTATACTTCGATAAGGAAATTATCAATTCCAGCGTTAAAACCCACTTATACCAGTTTTTGCGCCGCAGGAATTTGTTTTTTTAGTGGAATCCTGTAGAGCGGATCTTGTATTACGAGTTAACAACTTTATAAGCAGTTGACTTAGCCGCGGAACGAAACCTACTCAAGTACTCCAGTGTCGTCATGAAGAACTGCATGACCTGGAAAATTTTGTTGAGCAACCGTAAGAAGCTCCCGATTCACACAAAATCTGAAGTGACATTTGCTCAATAGATTGCAAATGCAAACCACTGTTTGAATTACATAAGCAAGGATATGGACGTGATCCAAGCTGTTCATAAGGCGCTGTTTATAAAAAGTCTAAATAAAATATCAAGAAACAAACTGACAGGCGTCATCAATCCATAAATTGGACTCTAATTTTCGTTTTGTAAAGGAGTAATACAACAATATGTGACATACGTAGCATGTATTTCACGAAATGAAATGACGTATATCAGTAGACAAGGAAAAATTACTTTAGTCTTCTCCCGTTCCATATATTGTAATACAGTCTTAAGAGATGCATACACCCAGAAATGTTTATGGACGAGTAATACAGGACGGCCTACGGAAAACGATATCATTATTGTTTGATTGGTTACCAAAAAATGTTACGATAACATCTGAAAATTAAAGTTGAAAACATATACAATTTTGTATGATATTAAGAAAAGTAACATCGTTTTTAATCATGACGCTTAACACAGGTCGTTTACAGAAATTGCTCCATTCATAGCATGATTAACATTGATATTTTTGTGATTTGGTTTATTATTGCACCTTTCAGTTACTTCCCAAACAGCCAGAATTTCAATAACTCACTTCTGGCGTTGTTCCATAATCGATCTTTCTCAATTGATGATGTCCTGGCTGTCATATCTGGTTTTCCACCTTATGATTTTATCTGTGGGTCTTGGTACTGCGGTAATTGAAAATCACTACGAACAATGGAAGAACAGGAAAGCTGCAGTAACAAACAAAACTCACAACTCAAATGGAAGAACTGGGAAGAGGGATGGCAAATTCGTCAACCTTTTAGATGTTGTGTTCGGTCAAGGCTGGTACCAATTAAACGTTGTTACATTACGCAAATAGACATTTCAATGTATGAATAGATGCTTAGCAAAGTCCCTCAATTTGTTTAAGATTGGCAGGATTCATACCCCGTAATAAGCTAACGTGTAAACAAAACACTTCTGGTTGGGTGTGTAATATAGCGAACGTTTATTTAACAAGAAACTGTGATAGGATCTGTCACGACGTAAGGTTAGGAGGAACTATAAAAAGAGTAACGGAAGTACGGAATTGGGAGAATATTTTACGCTTGAACTGACTATATTACATTTATGAGTCTGAAATGAATCTGATATTGAGATACAAGAGCCATGCAGCGACACTTAAAATACTGTAGGACAAATAAAATATAGAAAAAGCCTCCGTTCATGGACATGGGCGCATGATTTAATTGCTGTGAAATATTAATTCATAATTAATAACTGGAACAATCTGCCTGCAGGTGTGTTTGGGGAACTTACTCTAACAGAAAGAAAATTTAGACTTAATCTAAGTTTAGTGCAGTGTAATACAGTGTAGTGAAATGATCAATGCTCCAAAATCTTTAAAAATATACTAAAGTGAAATATATTTCCAGTGTTTTTTTTTCAGGCAAAAAACAATTTTATTCCTTTTTCAAAATTTATCTTCAAATAATATTATTCCAGATATATTTATTTATTAGGTATATATATGATTTATATTCAATATAATTATATTGTTAATTATAGGTTAAAATATGGCTCTCTACGACCTTTATTGTTTAAAGTTCCATTTCTGCGCGAGGCACTGCCCATTTGTAGAATTAATAAGTACATACAATTGTGTGGGGAAACTAATTGATATAAATATAAAGTTTATAAATATTTAAATCACAATGACGTTGAAAATATTTGAGCAATTATTTTAAATCACAACTAAAAGTGACACTTGGCCTGAATCTAAGGGACGCTGACAATGTACTTAGCTCAACATCCATCTTTCTATAAAATATATGTACGGAGAATGACTTACTAAAAAATATATTGTAGATTTTGGAACTGGTGGAAGTCCAATGAAGTAATGAAATGTGCTGACAAGCTACTGCTATTGACAGTAGATGAAGATAAATTACATGATATGGACAGAATTGTGAAAATTAGGATGGCGCATAGAATTATAATAATTATTTATAAATCAGTGAATATAAAGTATGTACGAATATCTCATTAAAACAGGTGAGAACTAATAACTTTAAGTAAGTAAATAAAATTTGATGGCGTACTTCAGACTTTATTTCGAAAACAATTTATCGGTAAATACTTATACAGTCTTCAGGTTTTTATCCAAATTATCACCGTAGGTATTCACTATCAGATAACATATATTTAGAAACTCCTCCAAAATGTAACACTAGCAGTGTCGTGATAATAAGGAGGGTCAAAACATGAATAAGGTACAAATAAGCGCAAAAATGTCAATCCTTTTAAATTTATAATAAAAAAACTAAAGTTAATAGGTATAAAATAATTTTAAATCAACATAATCAGACGAAAGATTAAAAATTGTAAGTTTTAGGCGTTTTAAACTTTTGGAAAAAGGAATACATAACAAGAAACAAGATAAGAACCTATTTTATTCGAAACGGGTTTTTCCTAACAATAAAACTGATTTTTGAAGTCGTCTTTTTGCGTACAGGGAAAACACAAAACATGGAAACCAGACCTTAAAGACGGAAAAATACTCGTAAGCTTGAAGATATTATGATTCGAAGGATAACTAAAGTGCTGAAGAAGTTAGTAAACAACAGAGAAAAACCTAAGAACAGACAGACACTGAGATTTGTTTTTGGAAAGAGACGGGACACAACCGGAGAAGAAACCGTTTGCTACATAAAGTACCAAATAGATATTGTAGTTGTCGTATTCAGGCCTAAGACTGGTCTGATGAAACCCTCCACGGGAACCTATCTAAGCCTTTTCATTCCCGCGTTCTCTCTAATCTGCTTAGCGTATTCCCTCTTTTGTTCCTAGTGCTACTTTCACAAGACTCTCGTGTCTAAAAACGTGGCCTATTAATCTAACCCTTCTCTTGGTCAACGTCCTCACTATCATTCGCACTTCCCCTTTTCTGCATAGAACTTACTCGTTAGTGATACTATCCACTCATCTGATTTTCTGCATTCTCCTGTAGCACCACATTTCGAAATATTCTATTCTTTTCCTTTCTGCAAGTCCTATCGTCCACGTTTCGCACCCATATAACGCCACAATCCATACGCTCAAACAATCAGTGTGGGAAATACGTAAATATATATTTATAATTAACAGAAAATCCCAGCATCTTTGTTAAAAAAAATAGAACAAAAACATTTTTATAGAAAAAGTACGCCAAAATTATTATTTTCCGGGTATATTAAGTATTGACTTTTCAAAATGTTCACAAGTAATATCAACCGGACCGGACCGGAATCGAACCGGGACGACAACCTGGTTCGGAGTGATTCTACAATCTGAGTCTCCATTCCCCGTCAAGTACGAGATTCCTCAATCCATTGTATAAACTGAACACAGGCTCCTCTACAATTAACTAAACCACATTCTTCACGGCCTAATTTTAGAGCTTCAATGAAAAACGGATATTACGTGTCAATTGTTCAATGTTTCAATAAAGGAAATGAAACTGAATTAAAGCAACGGGATGGAAAATCTTTGCTAGGCCGCAAGTAAAATCCGTCTCAACAACTTTGTACGCGGGCTCTCTACCATCTCAGATATCCAAGCAGACTTTCCGTCTCGAACTGTCTTTCTCTATCAATTGGATTATTTCCATCTCAATCTTTTAACTTAGTTTCATTACCTATGCGGAAGCACTTCGAATAATATCTTACATTAATATAAATTTATTTTAATTAATTTGGTTTATTATATTATTTTAGATTGGGCCGAAAATTGTCAAGAAACAGTCTTCCTACTGGTTTCACCTAGTTTTACTACTTTTCTACTTCATTGGTAATATCTGGTTTTTCAACCATCACATATTCTTAATTAAAATAAAATTCTCCGATTTCATCACGGGTCAAAGTTTGTTTACACAACGTTTCGACGGCAAGCTCCGCCATCGTCGTCAGGTAGAATATGACGTTGAGTAAATAAACTTTGACCCGGGTTGAAACCTGAGAGTTGTATTTGAATCAGATTCACCGGGGAAGCCTTCGCTCTTTAACATATTCTTAATACTTATAACTTCTTCTTCTCCTTCGTTGGCTCTGCAGGCCTTGGCCTACCAGGACGACTGTGGACTGTCATCTTACATGACACGTTCCGAATATGGAGTGACTTGGTCAGCGTAAATAATTATAACTACCCAGTTGAAAACATATTGTCACTTTGGGAGTCAAAAGTCACATTCTGAACGTCCTTCAAAATAATTAAAGATCGAAGGTATCCCCGGTAGAATTGTTGAACGAGTTTCCACTCGGCGATTAAGCCGTGACGTTTCGACGACCGAAAGCGTTCTCATCATCTTCCAGGTGTTCAAAATGGTTAAATTAAAAAAATACACACTTTTCTACGTGGCCTCACCGATTGCTTTTTCGAAAAACTTTTGTAACGTTACATATGAAATGCTGCTTACTTTGGCTGTCACGTTTCGCAAATTTCCTTTCTTTTAGACGAGTCGTCGGGGTAAAAGTCAGGCGGTGAGTAGGCAGCCTGTTGCACCGCGTACCCAAAACGACACCGGGGAATAAATTGATTAAATGTCAAAGAGCGGCGACAACATCTAATATAATTTTTGAAGGCTGTAGATTAAAAAAATATGTTTGTACAGGTAATAATGACATCGTAAATGCAAAAACAAAATTGGCGGGGTGCAAATAATTTTACTTATATTAGAGTTACAATACAACGGAAATTCATGCTAAAATTTTTTAACAATGCACTATAATTTTCCCGTTTTGAGAAATTATATATTCTCGCAACACGAACAGCACGTAGAAGTTTTTCATACAATTGTACGTGTTGGTTCCGATTGTCCGAGGTATTTTACGGTGTGGTATGTCCACATTTTTTGGCCAAGGCGACATAGACATACGACATATAGGATTATAGACACCCAAATTTTAATTTATATTCCTGAACAAGCATGTGCTGTCGCGCGTACAGTACGCGGGGCGACGAGCGACGAGCAACGAGCAACGAGACGTACCTGTGTGTTGCCAGGTGCGTCCTTCACGCGCGCTTCTGTCTGACTGACAATAGCGATCCTTATGACGGTTTGCGCCGACGGTGCTGCTGCCCCCTCCCACCAGCGCGTTACACTCAAACATTCTAACTACACAACAAATGTTGCAGATAATGTTTCTCCCAAGATATATTCAGACCCTTCGTGGAAAATGTTCACCAAAAACCACCCCACAGAAATCACAAATGCATTTAAAGAATTTCCAGTTTCTTTTTTTTTTCAGGCAAAAACAATATTATTCTTTGTAAAAATTCATTTCTAATAATATGATTCTACACTTATTTATTTATATTGAATATAATTATACATTCAACTATAGGTTAAATATGGTCCTTACGACCATAATAATTGTTTATCTGCCACCGGGCATCTGCCCATTTGTATATTTAATAAATACAATACAATAAAATTATGGATAAAAGCCCAAGAAAAGCTAGCACAGTCAAGGAATACAATACGGAAGTCATTTAAAGTCAGCAAGATCCATTATGAAGCAACCGACTTCTACGCACTAGAACACAACAAAAAAGTCAAGAGAAGAGACCAAATAAACTTATCGGGAGAAAGAACTGGACATACAAAAATTACACATCTTTAAATTAAAAGAAAAGACCCCCCACCGATTTGTGATCAGTGCAATATACATATTTCAGTTGCCAAAATTTAATAAAATTCTTTTAAAAAACTGAATTCTACCATAAATTGTAAACTTTTTATTATATATCATTATGCATAGTTAAGTTTTGCATTGAAAACATAAATATCATGTTAACATGTAAAAAATTGTTAATTTAAAGATCAAAATGTAATGGTTATTGTAATTTCGTATCAGTCGCTAATGACTACTTTGTTGATGCGATTATAAATAAATTTAAAAAAAGATGTATTCAGGTTTTCGCGTCACTGCCGTTAAACAAATTCAATGTTAATTCACCGAATATCTGTGCAGGGGAAAAATTGAACGAATAAATACAAATTTAAGGACAATAATTTACTTTTGCGTTAAATTAAATACAATAGAACGTAACCATATCTAATATTTATAACACAATTTTTTTTCCTCACATCATTCCCTTAACGTTTCTCCGACTATCTGAATCATTACATGCACGTGAAAACTTCTGATCGCTGTTATCAATTTTTTTTAACACTAAACCTTTTTCGCTGGGAGACAAGCGGATATTTTTTTAACAGTGACAACAGACAACACACGACATTTCTAACAACACAACTATAAAGCTGAGCGAATCGGACTAATAAAATCCGAGAAATTACAAAATTTTGATCACACCTGGTATATTTTATGTTGTTGTTTATGATGAACTGAGGTTTAGATTTTATTTAAATAAAAATAATTATGTGCTTGGAGTTATGAGAAACAAATTAAATTTATTTATAGAATCAAGGAAAATAACAGCAATAATTATTAACAATTAAATTAAAGACAATAACTCGGCTAGCTCAATCCGTCTTTGGTAAGACTCTAACTAAGGGTAATTTTTTATGGGCTTATCGTTGCAGCATTGAGACAGTCATCACGCACCTGAGACAGAGGCACAGATACGCGCCTGTTTGCGTAATGGCGGCTTCCTTCCAGCGTTGATTTCTGGCGCCGGTCCTGAAGTTCTTTCTAAGAATTCTGGGCTGGATTAAGTATATGGGCACCCTCTCCTCGCTGCCGTCTTCTTCTTTCCAATTTTATCCCAGATTAGATAGGAAACAAAACACCACTAGCCGTGCCGTGGATCAAAGCCTCGAACCCTCCAGACTTCTTCCTTTTTCAACTCTCCATGGCCGACTGACTATATTTTTCTCCTCCATCCTCGCAGTTTATATCTCCTTCATTCACCCCACCATGAGATGTATGGCGGATCACCTGACCAACATCTTCCAACCAAAAATAAGCCTGGCCCGCAGTTTTATTCCCTACTTTCTGGACTTCCAAAATTCCCGGGATCAAAGAACTGAACTCAGGTACAAGATTTTTAAGTCTCTAAGCGGTATTTTGGCACCTTCCGAAGCCCTGTCTCGCCTCTCTGGCGCCTTGGTGTTTCCTTGAACGGCTGTCTCCAATGAGAGTAATTATGCGAGTAATTATGGCGAAATGTAATGGTGATTACCAGTTCCACTCATTACATGTTGTAGTACACAGGCTGGTCTGAATCAAGCCTCCATGCTAACATATTCAGTGCAAGTCTTTTCATCTATACATAATTTGAACATCATAGATCCTTCTTAATCTGCTTAGTGGATTCCATGACTCGGTCTCCCTCTTCTGTTCTATCCCACACACTTCCCTCTAATGCTAATTTTACAAGATCCTCATGTCTCAAAATCTAGCCCTTGTCATTGTCAAAGTCCTACATATTGTTGTCTCTTCACTTATTCTGCTTAGAACGTCCTGGTTAATTACTCTATCCATCCATATGATTTTCAGCATTCTTCTATAGCATCACTTTTCATTGGCCTCTTATCTTTTTCTTTCTGAAACTCCTACCGTCAACCTTTCTCGCCCATATAACGTCATATTATATCTATATAACTCATATGAAAACTAAGGATAAATGGACTTTTTTTTAAACGTTTAAATTGAGTGGGCAATACTGTTGTTGCTACATTACATGATATTTGAAGTAGACATTGTGCAACGAGCCTGAAAGGAAAGAGCTTATTTGAATAAGAAAGAGAAGCAAACGGATGTTGGAAAATAGAGCGATTAGGGAATGAACGAATTTATAACTGGCTAAGTTTAAAATTTATGTACGTTAGAAAGAAGATGAGACATTTTCTAAATTCAATTAAAATATACTCAATATACTCACTCTAAATATTTGTCTCCCCTGAAAGGGAACACTTCTTTATCAAACTCTCTCACTGCAATAAATATTTAAATTTGTTTAATTTTCATTCACTTGAATTTGAAATTTTTAATCTCCAATAAATCTAATACATTGGCGATGTAATTGCAAAGGTACAAAGTGCAACGTCAGTATTTTGGCGTGCCACAGGAAGAGAACCCGCGAGAATATTGACATTTAACAGACAAATAGACGTATAATTTATTGCAAAAAAAAATAACACTTCATTATATATTCCACTCTCCTTGGGACCCATCTATCAAATGCATTAGGATCAACTTTGGGTACAAAGATTAACTACGACATCGTTGAACTACGTATGCTGATGGCGATAAAATAATATCTTCTGGTTTATTAACATTGTCGTTCTTCAATATCAACTCAAATCTTCACAAGTTTTATTTTCTGGGATCATTTAATTTTTACATTTATTGTGCCTTGGCACCCTACATAAGTTTCCAATTATTTCGTTTTAGACTCGGAGCACAATGGCTACTTCCAATACCACGTATTGTAAGGGAGCAACTATAATATTTCCCAATTTAATCTTTTAAAAATTACTGATGTGACCTTGCTTTCAACTAACGTGCGTGTTACGCCACCATGAGTTTAAATTCCCTGTAATTAAGCGCACATAACCTTAAGAATTTCAGTGCCGCAAGCGTCAAGGTGGAACTTGTAGAAAAATATTAAACATATAACCATCTCCATGTAACGAGTGTTCGAAAGTGCTGTAATTCATCCTTAACAATAGTCAGTTCGCTGAGACATCATGGGGACATAGAAATTGTTTTATTATGGACCATTCATTCCATAATACGTTAAGAACAGGTTAGTTAAGCCGGAAATCTGAAGACACATTTAAAGTCATAATGCTTTTACATAAATTCTGTAATTTTTTCAAATTCGTGGAAAGTAAATAAATCTGATTTTTGGTTTCAAGAAAAAACACTAACAGACGAAAGTCGTGTTCATCATAGTTAAATTTGCTGAGTAATACCTTTAACATGTTTAAGTGGAAAGTTATGGAAGTGATCCGGCTGCAGAAACCTTGAACGCAGACAATCCCCACTAATCTCAATACGTTGTAAAACTAATGCGAGCACCACTATTTTATTTACACTATTGTGTGTAAAATCACGGAAGTTATTCATAAACTGTTTCTTCTAGGAGAAATTGGCCAACGAAAATGGAATTTTATTAATTTGGAATCGACAACTTCGTGGTACACAGAATACACGTAGAAATAATATTATGTTATTAAATATTAATTTGTAGGTCTAAATGTACTAAATACCATTCAGTTTATTTGAAAAGAATACGTCAACACAGTCGTGGATAATTTAGCAATTAGCAGATACCTGCAAACGCGAAAAACGGCGAGCGCGCTACAATAAAATCGGCGGCCATTTCTGAACCGGACACATTATAAATGAAACAAAATTAGTTTCGAACTGTCAAAACGTGACGGAATGCACAAACAAAATATTATTTTTTTCTGAAGTGTTGCGGCAACCAGTTCTGGACCACTTGGCTTGGATTGGCCCGCTAAACAGAATGCAGCAAGTAATCTGATACCAAATTTCCAATTCTGATTCACACGAAAGCAATCAACAATAGAACAATTGCATACATTAATGAAATTGTTGAACGTTCATTGGTACCTAAACACGTCTGCTCTGGAGTTTCCCTAGATGCGTCACAAACTTTCAATCAAGTATGGCATCAGGTCTTCATACATACGCTATATGCAAATGGTCCCACCAAAAAGTGGAGATATGAACATCATACGTCACAGACTATTCAGATGAATGCTCATAGATTTATGTTTATTTATTGGATTCATTAATCTTCAATTGAGCGGACAGGACAAGTCTATAAAATATTCATAGTTCAGCAGCACTTTAATAAAATAAAAAGATGAATAAACGTACAATGAATTAATAAACAATAAAAAAAACACATCACATATAAGAAAAAGCCCTATAAAACACATACATTAAAGAAAATATAAATAAGAATTATACTAATTATAGTAATACTATATATATATATATATATATAAAGGAGTAATATTCATACACGGAGAGAATAAATCGCTTCATAAAATGATAGAAACTATAAAACATAATCTAAATTTCAAATCTTATTATTCACTTGTTTGCACTAATGCACTCATAGTGAAAGAGATAAGACATAAGGTGGCGTACTGGTTCCCATCCTAAACTTATTATAGACTAGCGGTTCCCATAATTGGGAACTGGGGTATGCAAATAACACCACGATACTTACATTAGAGAGGAACACTAAAATTTATTAACTAGAAGTCCACAAGAATACAGCAATGTAACATTTGACTATGGCAAACAATGGACGATAAAACTATCGAGCAGAAATCTTTCCATATCGTCTCCACAAATAAGCCATCCAAAGACCCTCCAGCAGTATACATAAATGGAGAGCTACCTGAAGGCCCGCACTCTGCTATATTATACACCAGATGGTAGACAAAGCAGGAGACATACGGCGGGAGGGCCCCAGGGATCGATTTTCGGACCGGACCTGTGGACCGTCTCGTACGACAGCCTCCTCGAACTAAAAATGTCGGATACGCGGATGACGTGGCACTTCTTATAATTACCCAAGAATCCGAAGACACACAGCGAAAACTGAACAAAGCAATAAGGCCCATCAAGGTGTGGATGACGATTCACGGCCTTGAGCTTCTGAGGCCAAAACACAAATCATTTTCATGTCAACCAAGAGGATGACAACCGAGATGCCGATGACAGGCGGAGACATAAAAGTCCCAACTATTCCTTACACCAAGCATTTTGGAATCACGGTGGACATAAATTAACGTACTGGCTCCATATCGAGAAGGCGACAAACACAGCGGCGAAGATGACTGTAGCGCTAAGCGACTGATGGCCAACATCAACGGACCGAAACAGAGCAAGAGACGCTCGCTGATGTCGACCACACTTACTTCGGTACTCCTCTAGGGCGCGGAGATCCGGGCACAGACCCTTAAAAAGGAAATGTATCGGAAGCGGATGGTTCGTACAACGTCGAGAAGCCTTGAGAATCACGCGTGCCTACCGCACAGTCTCGCAGGCAGCCGTAATAGTTATAGCGGGATCAGCGCCCAGAGATCTTCTCGCTTTAGAGCGACAAGGAATATGCCTTGGAAAAGACCAGGCGAAGGAAGAAATTTAAAAGTGGCACAGCTCTGGGACGATAAGACACGACGAGGTGAATACCCAGACTTATCCCACGTCTGTACCCGTGGACAAGTGGATAGGTAGGTAGTTGTGAATTACAGGAAGACTGGATAGGACCAGCACCTGACCCCATGTATACCAAAGTGGCTTTACGAGGCGAACGCGCGTAAATTGGTGTACAGAGCCCCAAGGGGCTCCTCACCGAAGGTGCTCAAGCGACTGTTGAAATCCGGCCGAGTGGAGTTAGCCAAGGATTGCTCCGAGACACTTCTCCACCCGACCGGCTCGCGAGTTGCGGAATTTATTGCTCAAGTTGCGTACGGCTCCCACACCCGAGTTTTTGACCTGTTGGAAATGCACTCCGCTCGCAACGACGAGAGTGCCCTCGGGGCCGCTGCCTTACCCAAGGGCTGGTGGCTTCAATTGCCGGGCCTGGTCCGCCCCCCACTCTTGGGTTACACATACCCAGGATACCGAGTTGCTAGCACCGCCACCTTGGGTTTGTGATCGCATACCACTGCCGACAGAGTCCAACCCAATTGTGAGCAGGGCTGCCACCCGGTAGAGCGACAGCTGGGCTAAAGCTCACCCCTGTCTACCTGTATTTTTCGCTGAAGGCTCAGGTCAGCCCCGTGTCGCACTTTAAGCCAACCCGGAGGGCCTCTTTCCCCGACATGGCCCTGGTAAAGTAGATACTGTCATACTGTACGGCATAGCTCCGGCCTGGACATAGCTCCACAAGATTGGAAGAGGGACAGCCCCAACTGCATTTACTGCGACGCCAACCACACCTTCTTCCTGAGTGATCGGTGGACGATATTAAGGAGAAATGTAGAAGAACAGTACGGACCGCTGAGGCCAGATAATGCAGTGAGGTTAATGCTCTCTAGTAAAGAGACCGCAGTGTCAAAGTTCGCTAAAATTATCCTTATACAGAAAATGATTGGCATTGAAATATTGGATAGCTTCAGAGAAAACTAAAAACCTTGTATATATTACATATAAATAGGGGGTAACTTATATATATATATATAGCATTAAAATAAGGGGGGATTAAATTGTGGTTACAGGGGTGATTAATTATTAATGAAGAAGAAACTGCATTTTATAAAGAAAAGGGAAAAATTTTATTAAATTAAAATTTGAACAGTTTAAATTAAAAATAAAATAAAACATTAAATTTCAAAGATCATTAAATTTTGTGCCAGCTGCTTACTAAACTCACCGGAGTATCTACTAAACGGTTTAGGTGGGTACAAAAACACTTATCATCCTAAATTTTACTATCACTCAAATAAGCTAGAGGTGAGAAACGTAAATCTGGTTCATTACCACTTGTAGATCCAGGAGCTGGTGATGATCGGATATCTCTCCGTCTGTCGGGTTATGATCAGGCTGTGACCTGGCTGTCTTCTCGGCGTCGATACTACAACTATTAGCTATTGGAAGCTGAATTTTCTCCAAGTCAACAAACTGATGTAAAGTACTCTAATGATGTAATGCTTATGTCTTCTCAACTAATCTAATGGAATGCCCTGTAACCGCAGTACGTAATGTTATCTTCTAATATAATTGGTGTTATGGCTTCTCCTCTAATAATTCTCAAAATCTGCTCTACTTCTTCTTATACTGACCTATGCCCCGCCTTCGTTTGCCTGGCGGGCTGTGTTCGCTTTCTCCGAGGCTGTTTTTATTTTTCGTCGATGGTTCGTGTTCCTTTTTTCCCGGGCTTGGCCTGGTAGTTGTCCGTCCCTTTTCATTATTGCAACACGTGTTTTGCGAGGAAATGTTTTTCGAGTCCCAAACTCAGCTCTTTGTCCCAATTTCAAGTCTAAGGGCCAACCTGCCATTCCTCAAGTGGTACTGATTTGCGTTTCTCTTTCTTGATATCGATATCATCAATTTTATATTAATTTAACATTAAGCAATCGTGATAAATATTTGCTTGCCGTTGACCTGACAAGCAGCCTAGCCCGCTTCCTAATTATTATCCTCTATATACATATATACAAAATTAATAGATGTTATGGGGAAATAGTTTTTTTTTATATAAATATATATGTGTGGGGTGCAAACACACACCACAGCATATGTATTAGATTTATAAACGTTCGGTTAAGTATGCCGAAGAGTCTACGCGGTTCCGCGTCGAACATAGGCTAAGGAGAAAGAGTTTGTGGTTCTGACACTACCGGAGGGGTGCGGACCCTCCTCGGATGTTCATGATGGATTCCACATTTGCCCTCGTAAAAAAAGAAAGAAAAAACATAAATGGTATCTCTGTGCCCCACGATAGAAACGCCACGTACCTACACATGACTCTAGATACCAAAGAGGAAAGAGCATGTTAGTAAAAGAAAGTGGAATCAAGCATCAAATACAGACAATACTAAACTGGCTACTTGGAAGAAACTACGTGTCTTAAATCTCAAACAAACTGCAGATTTACAATCTCCATATCCAGCTTTGGAAATGTCTTTGCTACTTTGTGAATTCCTCCCGATAACCGAATTACTGATGTTCATAGGGATCTCCAGAAACTAACCATTATAGCAGAAAGAAAAGCGTATGCTGGGATCCATGAAGCGAGGTATCACCTCCACGCTAATTCAGGCAACTGTCTCTGACCCACAGAACACTGACATTGAAAATTCACGGGTATATTTATTCGCGAACGCACAAAAAATGGTCAAATTTAAATAGTATAGAAATTGATTAAATTGATTTCAGAGATACATTTATATGTGCACTTAATGTCATTCCAAGGAATTTTTAACACTTTTCATTGTGAATTGATGTATTTAGAATTCAGGCTTTGCCAAAACGTTCAAATCTAAAAAATTAATGAATTATGTTCATTATTTGATTCACCATATGAATACTAGTAGACATAAATATGTACAGACTTCTGAAGTGATATATTGCGCAAATTAATAACTAGTGTTTCGAAATTTCAACATGTTGAAGGAAATTTATTGTATAAAAAGGAAAGTTTTAGAGTATTCATAGTAGTACACGTGACACACAGAAAAGAGACTTATATAGACAATTATGGTATTTTAGTATCACGTATTTAAGAATTAATGTTGATAGGTGAGTATTCTATTTTCTTCTCGAATATTCTTTCATGCTTTTATTCATTTAATTTATTTTCATTTCTGCTCCCTCCAAAAAAATAAATATCATACATATTAATTAGTATTCTAGAATTCAAAGTTTTAGTGGTTTTATAATACTTTTCCGGAATTCATTTCTGATATTCACTTTAAATTATTTGCAAGGTAGGTTCAATATACACAATTTTTTTAGATTTTTCGGAATGCTCCTTTCTATCAGAATTTTTTAATTATTATGTTCATTTTGAAAACATGTTGCATAAGTTTTAAAATTACGCTCCATATTCAATGAATAATAACGATATTCAGTTATCCG
Source organism: Eucriotettix oculatus (assembly GCA_034510155.1). NCBI lineage: Eukaryota > Metazoa > Arthropoda > Insecta > Orthoptera > Tetrigidae > Eucriotettix > Eucriotettix oculatus. The sequence goes on along the minus strand of CM067376.1, from coordinate 131,545,146 downwards.
TTTGTAAGTTGAATAAACAGAAGAAAATGGTCAAAACAGGATGAAATCTACTGAAACTATGTTTGGTTGTTGCTTTTAATTAACTATAATTAGTGTCCTGAATGTTAGTTAACTTAATTACGATATGAAAAATCCCAATTTCTTTCTTTTAGTAACATTTATCAGTATACATTCGGATCATATATACATACGTAACGTGAATCGACTTTGTAAAATATGTGGCTTCTTGTTCTCTTTCAAAGAAAAACCGTTACCTTTTCTGAAAAACTTACTACTGATCAGGAATATTTTAAGAAAGCTGATTTTAAAGTTTGTATCGAGCTATTCCTTACTTCACACCTGCTGAGTACTTTCGGCAACCGAAGTGAGTGTCAGTATGTAAATTTCTTTGACGCTCTAAATGTGATCGAACGGTTCACTCAGTCGCACCCTTAGCAAAATAGAAAAATTGTCTACTGAATAAATAGTTCTTTGGTTTCCAACCACGTCAGTCAAAGGTAGATGTTCAGAATGATAGCATAGCGCGCCGTGGAAACGTCATCTCTTAATCTTTCGCTGACTCGGATTGAAAACCCAAGAGCTACTCAGCCAGCATATACACAAGAAAATATTCTTTCTCTGGTAATTTGACGACTGTTAGGAAATATTTGGATGTTTAATTTTCGTCTCCAAGACGGAAAACCCACGACACAACACACTCTCCCAATAGCTTCCGTGTAGATTCCTGCGCAAGAGTTTACTCGTCATTCGTTTACAAAACTAAGTTGCCTTTCTTTCTTAAGTTGGGTTTGAAACGAGTATTTGTAATCCTTTAAGGCAGTACACTTTGTTTTTATGCTTCGAAGGGCTCACGCTGAGGGGTGGCAGAGTATCTATATACCGTTCCCAACGTTGGATTTTGCACTCTACTTTACTTTTCATTGAGTTATGGGATTTCCTACATTTATTTTATTTTCCGTTCAGTTATTCTCATCCTAGACCTATACACTAAGCTACCTTGAAAGAAACTAATTTTACCATTTTTTAATTGAGCTAAATTAATCTCTCAGCTGAATTTCACATGTCGAAATACTCCTAAAACCAAAGATTTAACGTTACGAAGTGTCTACATATCAGAGCCGGCTCCTGTCATCCAAAATCAGTCTCCCACTAAGTCCAAACCTTCATATGCTCAGTAATAGACCTCTTGCCGCCATTTCACCTTCAATCATAATGGCCATTGAATGATGAAACCTCCGCGTCTTTCACTTTATCCATGAACCTACTCCAAATATCAAACCTTCCCGTCTTGCACACTACGGTTACGAATCCATAAAAAAAACTACCCCGAACGTCATATACATATTGTAATTAATGAATACTTCAATACACATTTACTTTTTGATATAAGAACTGATAAAATAAAACTACACAATTTTTTAAAACAAAAACAACATCAGATGACCTCAGGGTTATTCGCAGTGGAGTGATAAAATGGGTGTGAGTGGGGGACGGGGGGGGGGAGACTGTACTGTGGCATAATGAGTAAAATTTTGTTCCAGAAAGTTCATTATACAATTCAGTCTTTTATAATTGCCCACAATAGAATTCCTTCTCCTCGAGAACTTTATCTGCAAGAGACCACATCACTTTCTTGAAGAAAAAATCACTATACGCTGCATTTACATTAGTATTTTGACTTTACCTCCTTTACTAGAAGTTTATTTTGCTTTCCCCGTATTACGCTCACCAAGGAGCCCAGCAGAAAGATTTACATTTTCTTCTAATATTGTCAGCATCCGACGCGATGGCCATCGGGCAAACATCTCACACATCTAACTGTTTAGAAATGACTACATCGTCTCTCGCCCTCTGAACAACAGTTGTAACTCTATACATCATCGTCATCTCCGCTGTATTGCTAATCGTCTGAAAGCCTTGGAATGCACGAACAAGCATTTAAAATTTAACTCTTTATAATCCTCCACACTATTTTTAATCGAAATAGCTGATTTCAAATACACCTGATCCTGGAAATTATCCTTATTATCCTGACATTCAATTTTTCTATCCGTCACTATATCACAGTATATTTACTGTCCTATAACAAAAAAAGTGCAGTAAGATTCTTGACTAGAAATCTCCTCCTTTCTCAAAAATAAATCTCTGTTTTCTCTCTTTCTTTCTCTCGCTCAAAAATTAAAAATCTCCCCTTCTCAAAAAGAAAGGAGAAAAAAATACCTTTAGCTATCCTGCCTCCTAGAAAATTTACGTGCCCTTCATCCACTCAAATAGTTATTTTAAAATCCATCCATTCTTCATCCGGTGCTGAAGAGTGACTTTGTCCCAAATACAAACGAAGCACTCAGGTCATTTTAACGATGACCTACTCACACAGTATGTTATTTGTACTTATACCCCCTCGTCACCTACTTTTTTGGTACTGTCATCGCGTATTTAATATTATAATTCTTTCAGTCAGTCATAGGGAAACCACCGTAATATCATTCAATATATATTCATCTCCTTTTTCACAGCACAAAAAAAAATCGCAGACTGGGGTTCGAGCCCCTCTCTCACAATAATTTTTATTTATTTACATTTCAGTTCTGGAAGTTTCTGAAAATAGAATATTCTGTACTAGAAAATTCAATGTCTGTATAAATAGTAGCTGACCTCGAAGATGGAACAGTCTTCTACTGTGCGTGATACTGTACACTGGTCTAACTTTAGACAAACGTTAACAACCGGTAAATGCTTGTGATGTTGAATCATGTAAGGCTCTCAATATGTACCAATATTATTCAACTGAAGCCTTACTTTGATTCTAAAAATGCTTTCTAACAGATGATTCGTCTTTTTCAGCAGCACTGTTACCAGAAAAAGAGTTTTGAGTGACGTCCGTGTGACCATGATGATGTGCATACATAGAAGGTCTTAACAGATATGGATGTAATATTTGATGTCTGCTTACCTCAAACATGAAGGCATTGGCCACCTGTACTCTCCCGAAAGAATGTCTCCTCTGTTGTACGGCACAAGTGAACAGGCGATCTCTCTCCGGGAGAAAGTGCGAGCCGTATGGGCGTGATTGTTAGACTTTGCTCTGTTGGGACAAACACTTTTCTTTTCAATCGTATCAACGCAACACGTTTCCTCAGGGAGCCGGAACGAAGCATTAAAAATTGATTATACATCCGCCGCGCTACAAAGTTCTATCTCCCCAGATCTCTGCACTAAATTCTTTACGAACGATCTTTTTCTTTACACTTATTGTAAATCAGTTACAAAAACGAATATTATTTATTCAACAAATTATAAAACAAAAGCTGAAATGGCAATAAATAAAAATTTCCTACATTTTTAATTCCGTTAGAAAGATGTTTATCTATTCAGATATCAACATTTACGGTAGTATAAAACAGTTTAAACGACTGAAAATTGTCTGGACGCACAACACTGTCGCCTGATAAACAAGCGTCTGGACTTTTTTTGAAGTTCTGTTCCGTATTCCTAACTTCCAGTCTGACGATGAAAGTTAAGACCATCAAAGTAAAGCTACATGCTTATTCCAGAAACAACAATTTACGATCGTCCAAAATCTACCGTACCTGTCAATTTATTGGTTTTATAAATCAGCCTGGTATAATCCTAAACTCTCATTATGATTATCGTTTTTACCAAAAAAAGTCTTGATTTTCAATTTCGTTGATAAAGATATATTGTAATTTGACGAAATTCGTCATAATGGTAATATGCAATATGTAATTAATATTCTTTTATGTATCATCCATTAGAGTTAAGCATGAAATTTATCAACATCAGACTTCAGTTCTTAGAACCTACCAAATCTGATAATATTGTTCCCGAAACAGCATGTCCAACAATTTAAGTGTATTTCCTTTTTTTGTATTCATCACGCCCGATCCTACCGTTTTTGCCGCCGTAGGCAAATCCGGTAAATACCGTCCTTCCCATAAAGCTTAAAAAACTATTTAAAAGAAAGAATGAATGATTAAATAACTTGTTAAAAATGAAAGGATTGAATTAAGAAAATAATAATATTAATACAGATTTATGGAAAATTGTTTTATTATAAATCAGAAATACACATTTTTAATGACCTAAAGACAATGAACTTCTAAACTAAAATTAGAACTACTATTTTCAGAGATTTTTAAATAAATTAAACAAAAATCATTTATTTCATTAAAATTAAAACAATCTCTTTGAACTTTATTTTCTTAAAATCAGGAATAACTCTTTTCAAATCTAATTTTTTTATTCAACTCATGTTGCATTATTAATATGGCAACATTAAGATGAGGACATGGTTTTTAATTTAGAACATGTTCATTCGCTGTTAGTAACTGTTATAAGCAGCGACAGCAACTTTCTTAAAACAATGCAAAATTTGGCCGAACGTCAACAGAATCTTCTATTTCGGCAGTTCAAATGCATTAGAGGGAATCGCCAGGAGTCAAGACGTTTTCCAGATTTTTGCATTTTTAAACCTATACAGTAGGTTGAATTTCAATTCCAATTCTCTAAACGCCCGAGCATAGGATCTTTTATCAATTTGCCTAAGTTTCCATATAAAAAAATTCGTTTATTGGTCCGAACATGGTTACGTGGTGTGGTAAATTAAAATTTATTTTCTACGTTGAATTCGCTGGACGAATTATCAGCAATTAACATAATGTTGACAAAGGATTCATCCGATCTTTATTATTTAAAAAGATGTATGAGTTATTGGGATACTTCAAAATCTTTCGATTGGAATAACTTACGTATCGGATTAATATGATGTAAAATAACGATTGAACATAAAGGTTTAAAATCTTTTATTATGCTCAATAAGCTGTTAGATTTCTATTTCAATTGACGTATTTCTAAATCTATTACAAAATTACCTACTGTTGTGGAACATTTACCACAATGACTATATTAACGATGAAGTTACTAAAGAACAGTGCCTTAAAGCTCATTCCAGACAATTTGTTGTGGTTTGTGGGGGGGAGGGGCTCCACGGGGGTAAAAAGCTATATGAGGGTGATTCAGAAACTGGCAAGATGTGAAGGGAATTGAAAATGGGGAATGAGGAAGGGAGAGGAAGGCAGTAATAGCTTTTTTTTTCAATCGACGTGAGTGAAAGAAGAGTAACGGAATACTCCCTTAAACCTCAGTTTCTTTTATTCGTGGTCGGGAAAAAACTTATTGAATACTGTCTTTGGTGCTGGCGCATGTAACGGTTTACTTATGGATCCCAGAAACCTGTGAATTACCATTTTATCTCAATAAGCTTGTTAAATGCGTTCTACGGATCAGCACAATATGTAGGAATGTCCATATTGAAGTTACGAAACATAATTTTGTGGTTCGTGTTAGTTTATTTAGTTTTGAACTTTAGCTGAGGCCGTTTTGCCGCCCCCCCAAATTCTGCCACCGCAGACAATCTACCGCATAGGGCTGGCTGTGGCCCTGTATTCATCATTCCTCAATTCATTGGCACAGTATGGTATTAAAATATTAAGTTCATCCAGTCCTCAATATGATTTATTTCGGCCATAATTATCTGATGCGTGAAAACAGCTCAGACGCGATAATTTGGGTTTAGTGGTTCGAAAGGAGATGAGACCAAGAAGCATTTGCTTAAGTGCGACTCTTACGATTTTTCAGAGCTTTCAAAAAGAGGGGTTACACCTGCAATACATCCAAAGTATCCAGTCTCGAAGAGTGGAATATTTTTGTGAGTTCTCCTTCAACCTCGTCACTGTGGATACACTGAATGGAGTTGAAAGAACACGCTAACAACATCAGACAAACTATAACAACCTCAGCGACCCGCGAAAATATTTTTCCGTTTATCCGCGTTTTAAAATGCCCGTCCCATTTTTATTTTTTACCGCAGTGTTTGTTTCTGGGTCCTGAGGGAAGTGTCTAAAAATTTGGTCGTTATTTCTCCACGCATTTAATATCAGATGCGGAACATCCTCACACAGATCTAATTTTATTTATAAGATTTTCACCAGAGGAAAACAGCAAGGAGATACTACAGTTGTTTTTATATTAGCTGAGGCAGGAACTGATCGCGAAAGACATCCGGTCGAGTCGGCTTACATCATCCTGTCTCCTCTTACTCTCATTGTTCCCGAATAAGTACTGGTAAAGATAAATAATGTCCTTAAAAGAGCATTTCATGATTTAGTAAAACTATTATTCAGACCGAATAAATCGGCAACATACAGGTCGTAAGGATTTATAAAACTTTAAGATAATATAATTACAAAACAATAGACTACTTAGCAACAAGAAACAGAATTAAAAAACACTCGTTAAGTTCGTAACTACCGGGTTTTAAACAATCAGTTAACACTGTACAACACTACTTTTTATTTTGATCAGACTAAGACTTGAGATAGCAAAAGTAGATATAAGGCCAGAATAATTTCTTAACTATTCAGATTAATTTTAATTTATTGTTTTTGTGATATTCAGTCCTTAGACTGGTCTGAGGTGACCCTCCATGCTAACCTATCTTGCGCAAGTCTTTTCATTTCCGCATAACTACAACATCCCACATCCTTCCTAACCTGTTTAGCTTATTCAATCCTTTGCCTCCCTGTTCTTTTTTTACCCTACACACTTCCTTCAAATGCAAATTATTCAAGACCCTCCTGTCTCAAAACGTGGCCTACGTCCTTGATATTTTTCACTCTTCCACTACTCTGCTTAAAACTACCTCATTAGTAACGCTATCCACCCATCAGATTATCAGCATTCTCCTATAGCACCACATTTCAAAGGCGACCAATATATACTATTAATATGCAAAGTGGTATAATAGCAATATCTATGACGTTCTACTTTCTTTTTAAAATGTTTGCTTATTTGGTGTTGATATCTAATGTAAAATTGAGTAAAATGTTTTATGACATCTGTCGAGTTCCTCGAGACTTGGAGGAAACGTATGGTACTGATTTGTAATGCATTAATTTAACTTTATATATATATATATATATATATATATTGTAATATCCTTTTCAGGGTATAAAACATTAATTTATCAATTGAACAAATTTTACATTTATTAATTTAAAGTGATTACATGAGCCAATATCTCAGGGGATTTTGGGTCTCTCGAGAAGTGGAGTATGCAGTTATTGAAAATAGAAAAAAATCATTTAAATATTATTCAATCAGCACAATGAGCAAGTTTCACAGCTTTTAAGAACTTACCCACAATTACTGGGCCTACAAACATCCAACTCCACGAATGTTTCCGCGTCTCTCTGGAGTCTTGAAGGATTTTTACACCGATGAAGGTAGTATGAACCAGGTCCAACTCATCTGCTCTCTAGACTCATCTGACAGATCATTCGTCCGTCCTCTCCGCAACTAATCTGCCTTTTTTTCGTTGTCCGTCCTCTCCGCAACTCATCTGATCTCTCTAAACATCTGACAACATCTGACCTCTGCAAACATCTGACAGCATCTGACCACGTCTGACAGATCCATCTTCTCCGCAACTCATCTGCCCTCTATAAACATCTGACCACGTCTGCCCTCTCACAGCATCTGAGCACGTTTCACCGATCCGTCCTCTCCGCAACTCAACTGCCCCCTGACAGCATCTGACGACGTCTGACCTCTGCAAACATTTGACAGCATTTTCTTCTCCAAATTTTAACTATACAACTTTCCTGTCTCTAACACTTCAGCTATCTCTATTTCCAGCTGTTTCCCAACATTACCCTGCATATCACTATCAATTGCCACAGAATTATTTCCTATCTTAACTATTTTCCCTGGCTGTTCATTAATAACTTCTCCTTGACTGTTATTAACAACTATATTACGCTTCACTTCTACCTTATCTATTTCTTCTACATGCACATTAATATCAATATGTTTATCATCACACGTTTTCCCATATCCATCGTTCTGAATCTTTTCTTCCTCCACTACTGCCTCTGTCTCCTCAATATTCTTATTTACTTCCCCTTTAAATTCTACACTAAACTGTTTCCAATTATTCTCTATCTTCTCAGCCTTTTCCTCTACATTTTCCTTACATTCTATTCTCATTTCTGCTGTATTCTTATGAAATTTTTCATCCAAGCTATTATTTGCTAATTTTACCTCAGCTATACTTTTCTTAAAATTTTCTCTCATATCAGCCATACCCTTATTGACTTTTTCAATCATATCATCCATCTTATCACCCAATATCCAGCCTATTACTGTCTCTTCTTTGCTTATCACTCTTTTCCACTATCGCATTCATATTATCCCTATTGCTGACTTCTAAATTTTCTATCACTGATTCTAGCCCTTTATCACTTTCATCAAACATTTCGTTTAACCCAATCTCTTCCTCGGATTCCAAATTCTCAACGTTTGCACACTGAAATTCTAGTTCCTGCGAATTTTCCATATTAACCACAAGTTTTTTACTTCTAAGCAACATATATCAAACAAAATCACAAAATAAAACTCCAAAATATTAATTAAAAAAACGTATTAATTTTTGTAAGCAAGAAGATTTTGTACTTGTGGAAATTGCACCGTATAAATGGCACAACAGAATTTAAATTATAACCGAGAGAAACACGAAAGAAAGAAAGCAAAATAAAAAAACTATAGCTCTAAATTTCGGAAAGATTACCTTTTACAAAAATAGCTTCTGCAGTACTTCACTCTCGAGAGAGATTGTAAGCCCCACGTTGAGCACCATAATGTAATCACTTTAAATTAATAAATGTAAAATTTTCAAATTGATTAAAATTTGTTCAATTGATAAATTAATGTTTTATCCCCTGAAAAGGATATTACAATATATATACTGTAAAACACAAATAAAATCATATTAATATTCTAACTACAACCAAATAAAAAGCTTAAAGGACTCCATCAGTCAAGTTAGGTGTTGCGTTTGCTTTAATTATATTACGAGGCAGTGTCAAAAAGGTATATCTACCCCTTCAATGGCCGTATGGTATATTGGGAAATGTGGCATGAGTGATGTAACATGATGGCTTAAGAGACTCCAGAGAGGAACAGCAAGCGATTATTAGTTTCTTTCTTTTCTTCAGGGCGAAAAACCAAAAAACATTTATCGGAGGATGAAGATGCTGCATGGGGATTCCTATGTTCCGCTTCAGCAGGTTTTATGAGTGTTACTGGAAGTTTAAGGGTGGAATTACAACTCTGAGTGATGCCATTCGTTCCGGCCGACCACGCGCTGCCGTGTGATACGAGAGAATCAACGAAGCGGCTTTAAAACTAAACGTCACTACAACATTTACAACGAACTGCAAGACCACAAAATCTCCGCTATACGGATGCCAAAACACCACACAGCCGAACTTTATGGACGATGTATGTATGTCTGCGAAACACTCAAGCGACGTTATGAGACAGGAGGAGATGAATGTTTAAAGCGTATAGTCACTGGCCAAGAATGTTGAGTTCACTTCTTCCAGCCACAGACAAAGCAAACCAGCAAGCAGTGGCAGAGTTCATCTTCACGGAGACCCAATAAGTTTCGTAGAACCGTGTCTGTGGGTAAAGTGATGCTCACGTTCTTCTGGGACTCTACATGCCAAGAGACGCTATGTTAACAGCGTATCATACTGTAATCTTTTTCGTAGTCATTGAAGCCTGTAATCCGGGCAAAACTTCACGTTTCTCTCAGTACCGGTGTAGTCTTGCAGCATGATAACGCAAGGTCACAAACCACTCACGGAACAGTACAAAAATTATTGGATCGGCGTTTTAGCTGTCCATAAATTTTTGTTTTGTGACGCTTATATTTTTTCGTCGTATATTTTATTTTTTTAACTAAATTTATTTGCAATATTAAGCATTTAATACGAAGTTTCCATAAAGAACACATCCTGAGATGTTCGCAGGCACCTTTCTGGGTAAACCCGGCAAACAAACACAGTCATAAACTTGAAACCTGATAGGCGCTTCAGGAGTTTCAGTATTTTTGCGGCTCGGCGAAAAACCAAGGTCGGCCAGTGTCAGTAAGGTGGTTGACCCAAAAGATAGCTAGGGGTGAATTTTTGGGGAGGAAGGGTAGAGCCGCCAATCCCATTGGAGGACTTGAGGAAGATACAAAAGGCGGGGAGACCAATGACGTTTATATGAGAGGTGAGTTCAAGGTGGAGACGACATCGGAAAAGGGATTAATTAAAGAGAGTCGGAGGTGAGAGGTCAGAGAGGAGCTAGCGAAACGGAAAGTCGGACTGGCTGGCTTCAAGGAGTCAGAAAGGAGAGGCGATCAGGATCGTGTCACTAGGAAACAAAACTGGAGACACGTTTCCTGATCCACAACAGAGGTCTGCGCACTTCACATGCTATCCGGAAGCAGACTTTGCGTTAAATCTAGGATTGCCGGACATCCAGGAAACTGGGTAGGTTTAATGCTAAGTAAGAGACAAAAGGCAATAATCTTTCGCTGTTTTATGCGTATAAACACGTCAGACAGCCCTGAGTAAAGTAGTTTTAATTTAATAAAAACACTTGCTATGGTATTTCTTTGGTTAGGGCTCAGCTGGGCAAATAAAATCCATTAAAGTTGATTAATTTCTAAATATTGTAATTTTGTTGAATCCATTACATTTGCTAATAATAAAACTGTTTTAAATGCTAAAGTTGAGATTTATTGGCACCACCCGCTTAAATATATACTCTAAATTCTTTTATATTTATATAGTTTAAAAAATTATAAAAACCACGTCACAGTACATACACCAAATTAAGCGCCGAGTAGCTATCATTTTTTCTAAGAGACATTAAGTGGCAAGAAATTCCGCACTGACGATGAGGTGAAGGACGCGGGGCACGAGTGATTACGCAGTCACGCCGAAGAATTTTTTCTCGTAGAATCTAGTCATTAGTGAAACACTGGAACAGCTGCATTAAACGTAATGGGGACTGTGTTGAAATGTGCTTTCAATTCCATTGTACATAATTTCTTCATAAAAATATATTAAGGTTATTTTTCAATTCTGCTTCCTAGATACGTGTTTCTTTCTTTCTTTCTGCCCCCTCGACGATTAACTTATTTTAGTTTGAGGTAAACCGAAGATAACAGTGTTTCGCTCTTATATATCCAAACTCTTTCTCAAGTACCAATACATCGTTCGCCGCTGAAATACGGCAATGTTGTTCTATTTCTATTCGGCGGAGATTTCGTAACTTAAAAAAAAATAATGTTCAATGGAAAATAACTGATACTCACTCATGCTTAAAGTTCTCTTACTTGATAACAATAAAAGATGGGACTATATTTACACCGGATCAGTTCTAAGTTGTTACTCAGAGAGACGGAATTGTGAGCTGAATCCAGTTAAAGTTAACGAAAGTTAAAAACGTTAGCATGTAATACCGGGAATAGCCTTCTGCTTTCATCAGCCCAGGCTTTTCGGAAGAAAACAAATGTAATTATGTTTTTTAGATGGTCGCAAGTTAAACAATCCTGCTCTCGACCGGATATGAGAGAGAAACCTTGAAGAACTTTGCAGATGACATGATACAAGATGTTTATCAGAACGAAACGTTCGTGAATCAGTGTTTTGCTTGGTCTTTTATGTGTACCTTTCGTCGTAATGAGAGTTGGAGGAGTGTAATAAATAATTTTCAGTATGAAGTGTTCCACGAAATTAAACACTGTTGTTAAAGCTTTCGTACACTTCTTCTTATTCCCAAAAATAACGCGCATGCTATATAATTGGTGGTGGGAAGAAGGAAGAATTGTTTACGACAAATTATGAAACATGGTATTGTATGGAGTCTATAGAGTGAAACTCGAGAAGATGTGGTCGAGAAACATATAGGAAGACGGCAATGTATTAAATTAAATATATCTAAATTTATTTTCATGTGTTAAAGATAATTTATGTAAACGTTTTTAAATGTATAATTTTTATATTATTTTTGTAATGTTCTTTTATCTAACTTCATTTATGTCCTTTCTATTCTAGATAATTTTTCACTCATGAATTATCTCAATTTATATATTATTTTACATTTATTTACTCTTTCATCGTATAATTATAGGGAAAACTCTATTAAAAGGATAATTTGAATGTTCATTTTGGCGTAAAATGCCTCTCTATTGAGCAGATTTGCGAATTTCAAGCGATTACATAAAACGTTTTTGGGTATTTGCTTCACGTAGACTGGCAGAGTTGTTGCCAGTGTTAGTAGGTCACGCCACTTGGCTATGGGTTTACCGTACCCGTTAACATTCAGTTCAATGGAGTGCCCTTGAGGACTGTGAATACTCACTATATTCTTTAAAAAAATTATTCCATATATATATATATATAGTAGTTTAACTTTTACAACACCCTGGTTCACATCAGTATCTTAACAGCTGGTGGTAAATTTACGAAACTGTGAAAGTCTTCATAACAACACAAAATTTTCATCAAGTACTTTAATTTATACATAAGTTTTATAACAAAAAAATTCCGATCGGTCGCCAATAATTTAAACTTACTTTTACAAATAATAAAGATTTCAATATGAAAATACATGCATTTCAGTTGATCACTCTCATGCTCCTGACGTGTACTCAGTCTTAAATAACTAGCTCTTTCTTTCTCCTTCCGTCCTCTGATAGAAATATACAACAATCACTTTTCACGCCAAGGGCTTATGCTTCTGCACCATGATATATTATAGCTTCCTGCAAATGCAATGTAGTAAACAACTTAACATACTAACTGGGTGTCATACGTAACCCGGGAATTCATGTTTATTACAAAATCGTGTACAAAAATTGGTCGAAACTGATCCATGCTTTTAGATTTTAAGTGTGTGCGGCCCGGGTTTTCATATAATCAATCTGCCCCGTGACAGACCAAACGTTTCTCATGTTTATAATCTAATTAATGTTTTAATTATGATTATATAGCTAATTAAGCATAAAATAATATTTCGTTGAAGTAATGAAACTTCTTAATTCTTTTTCGCGAATGTCATATCGAATAAGCGAATCGAATTTTAGTTACAGAAAAATACGTCTCGGGCGCCAGAGTCGTAAAACTCAATCATTTGCATTACAGCTTATAAAACATTTTGCATTATTATTACCTAATTAAACAGTATAATTAATTAAGTAAAATCTGAGTTAAACTTTAACATTAATCTAGATCGTCAGAAACTTTTTCTGGGTAGAAAAATTCAATAGACTAAAATTTCTTTACAAACGGATGAATGGTATACGAAATCATAAGATACAAACATGAAGTTGTAAAGCAGTCTCTTGACATGGGACCATTTTTGCCTGAAACGAGGGATAGAAAGAATCTAAAAATTCAAAAGATCGACAGAAACCTTCTTTTGGTTTCTTGGCAATCTATTGAATGGTATAGGAACGCCTGTGGACAAACCTTATAATTCACAGTGTGAATGAAAATCACCCTCGAGTTAACTATTACTAAAAATAGGATTCAGCTTTTGAATACGAAGTGCCTGTGGGATTTTTTTCTCGCAGGTATTTCTCCCCAGATTGATTGCGGGGTTCACCTTTCGGGATGCCTCGTAATCTCTTTTTTTTCACATGTCAAGGCACCTTCATCTATTTTGGGAGTTGTATGTACTGGGGCCGAAGGCCATTGCATCACGAACCAACTACTTCTTAAAACTGTCTGAGAATAGTACCCAATAGTTCGACCTACCTGAGGCAGGTTTTCTATGGTTTTCCCTGCATCTCTTTTGTGTGAAACACCGGGTAGGATCTTTAAATTATAGCCCGGGGGTCCTACTCAAACCTTGGCTACCTTGCTCAATCTTTCTCGTCCACCCTTTTCAATTCTCTTTCCATGCTATTAAAGGGGAGATGCCTGTTTCAGTATCACTCACAAGTAGCTTGATACCCAAAAAAACGCATTGCTTTTTATTTATGTAGATTGATCTGAAAATTCATGTAGCCTGTTAATCCCGCTTTGTTTTCCTACTTTACTTGACAAATATGGCTATTCCTAGGACTACGAAGAAACCACAACCAAATTATTACCATACTAATATTTTAATCCCTCAAAGTATCTCCAAAATTAAAGTAATAATACTTTTTAGTTTCCCCTACTCCTAAATAGATTGACGTTGCGGATATAGACAAATATTATCTCTGATTAAGAAATTTAGATAAATCATTTTAATCTGAAGAGAAAGTAACAAAGTTTAATGTATAAACCTACGACACAGCTAAAAAATCACAAAACTGGGATAATATCAGGAAATGGTTTATCATAATTTCGTCTTAGCAAACTTTTTTTTTCTGGAAAATGCTATTCCCAGGTAATGAAAATTCTCTAAGAGCTTACAAATAAAAATAATAAATGCTACTCCACGATACCGCATGCGTTGGCGTCATGCAGTTGCGTAGTATCTCACGGAAGCAATTAAAGCTGTGTGTTCCTCGTCCTCTGTGTAATACACGTGAAAAACCATCTGCGTGGAAAGTGTGTTATCCTTCCGAAGGAATGGTGAATCCTCAAAACAGGATTTACTTCAACCTTGTCTGTAAATACTGCAAAAAGCTGTGACAAGTATAATGGGTTCTTCGTTGAAAGGGTAATCAGTATTAGTTCGATGAGTATTGATATTTATTTAAAAATTAAGCTCTTTTATATAATGTCGTGAGGTTGTTTGGAGTAGTGATATAGTTTTCCCAAAGTCATAGAAGAAAATAATATTAAGGATTGAGCAATACCATTACGACCTGAACGATGAACTTGTGTAACCCACGGATCGGAGGCATACGAGAATCATTCATTTAAAGCTAATTATCTTCACATTTTCGATGACGGGAAAAGTAAATACATGAATGATTATTGTTTCGTTACTGTGATAGAAACATATTCGCATCCTTCACCGCAGCTCAGCACATACATCGAAATTTATTTAAAATTTTAATACTCTTTAAAATTATTTTTAGTGAATTATTACCGAGCGTGATTGACTGACTACTTTTGTTGCGCGAGTTCTGAATGGAAAATTTTACAACAGAGTTGAAAGACAGAGATGGATAATGGTGATGAGATATTCTAAGGAAATAGTCTTGAAGAAATATTCTCCGATAATGGACAAAATAACCTTAACATATAGAGATGTCTGATAGGCTCCTTGGATGACGGAATATAGTTGGAAGAATTAGAGAGCGGTGGCTGGTGCTGTTTGTAAATAAATGAAAATTTAATTATGAATAGATGAGCCAGTATGGTTTGATTTATAAGGTTGGAAGTTTTAGAATTTTACGTGCGAAGAGAGTGATGCTGCTTGAAGTTCGAAAAAAGTTAAGCGACTTTTTAAAAATGAAACAAAGTGTTTATTGCGAAAGTGAATTAATCGTTTGCGACAATGACCACAACTAAATTCTGGACCACAAGAGAGACACTAATAAACAACAAATTAAAAATGTGCATTGCAAAACTTCCTTTTTCCGGAGTTACCGGAAGAAGACGTAACCATGAATAACTCTGATACACGCCAACGAATTGCATGAATTCATATATTGTTAATATTATTGACGCAGATACTTTCACAACCAAAATGTATTCAAAATATTGAAAAGCAGGTAGTTGACAGGGTTAATTTTGTTAAAACACAAGTCAACGAATAATACTCGCAATATTTTTCTCATTCTTACTAAGATACAAAGGACACTTCTGAATATCATATAATAATTATATTTAAATAAAAAATTTTCCCATACCAGAAAATACTTTTGTGGTATATCATTTTCGTTCTTGACTACTCTTTCACACAAAACGTTACGCCGTATCTATTCTCAGGTTCTTTGATTCAGTTTTGTCGGGTCATTGTTCAACCGACTAATCGTTTCGCGTATCATTCCCCTGGGATTACCATATTTTTTACATCATATGTACTGGCAGACATATTTAGCTGAAGTTGGATACCATAATAGGTGTCCGGCCAGTTTGACTCATCTTGTAAAAAGCTGGAATGACATGTTTAATATCTGACAATTTTTTTTAAATTTATAGTTCCTTTATCGTTATTTTAAACTTTGCAATATGTGTATCACTACAGGCATTGAAAGAAAAGCAAGCTGTTATTGCCCAATATATTTACAATAAACAAGAAGCTTATAGAATATTGCGCTACTAAAATAGTAATTTTTACAGTACATAATAATAACAATACTTTGTTCCACATTCTTCGAAAGATTCCAGAGTAATACGACTACAAGAAACGTTCGACAAATGATATCACTATATAGCGTCCACAATATACTCGAAAATATTAGAGAAAATAAAACATTTAAGAATTAGAAGTTTATCAAAATTTAAATTAGAAAGTCTTACTTAGAGCGAAAGCTTAATTTATCAACAACGACCACGAGAATCGAGGAGTCGGCTGTCACACCAGCGGAACAATCCCACACACTCGGAAACTTCAAATTAGAGGTTCGTTTAGTGATCTAGATGATCCGTCGATTTAGAAATTTTATCGCATAAACAGAAATAGTTGGCCAAGTTTTTGGTTTTGACATTATTTTTATCTATTAATTATTTCATAACTAAAAATTTATTTCATAATAAACATATTCTGACATCAAGAATATAGGAATTTTGCTTTCTTTTCTAATTGACGTATAATTTTTGCATAATTTATTTTATAATCTTCTTGTACTATTAATAAATAAACAAAAATTCGCCCAAATAAGTGAGAAAATAAATTTAATTAGTATTTAATTCATATAAATACAACTCTCATCCAACATTGTAGTATTCTTCAGGTAACTATACACAAAAAATTGTAAAATCAATATTCATTTTGAATACATAATTTTTTAAATATGAAATGCAATTTTATTGCTAATTAAATTTATTTACTAACTTATTTGGCCTATTTTCATTTATTATTAAAGTAAAAGTCATAAAAATTGTTTGAATTTATGGTTCTCTTGTACTGCATTTATTTAGTAGTGTCAAAAAGTTATATGTTGCATTAATTATCACTGATGCTCAATGCAAACTTCCTTTGAATAGTTAAGCTGGGGTTCAATGACAGGATCATGAATGTTTTCGGCTCTGATGTATTTCCGTGTAGTTTAAATAATTAAATATACTTAGCGTTTTTTACATATGTTATATGAATGAACTGCAGTCAGTAATCAGACAGCTTACAAAGGGTGCTTGAACCCGTTATGTTGGAACAGTTACAAATTAACGCCTTTCCTCTCACTGTTAAGTTCAAGGATCTACAAGACGCGCTTGCCTTAAATATTATGCGACGCAATAAGAGTATGAATTTTTCGAGGATGAATATTTCGAGTACTACTTCGTCAAAAGATTACAAAAAATTATGTTGACTTTTCCGAAGAATGTCAATTTTTACACAACGAATATCAATCTTAATTTATTTACTTCTTTCCGAATGCTGTATACTACATTATTTCTTAGGGTTTATTTTAGTTTTATTTATTTAATGTGATGATAATTTTTCATTAAATATATGTCACTGTGGTCGCTAATGACCAGGCAGTCGATGCGACCGTTATAATTTTTTTTAAATTCAATCCTAACCTTACTTGAAAAAAATGTTTCCATTGGGCCTATATATTTTTATAAGTAATGTAACTAGCTAGGATCTACATAGTGTACGAAAATATGATTAATTATTATTATTGCATTGAAGACGCGATCATTGACTGGCGTGGGTTGGTGTGGATTAGTGGTTTCAAGTGTTCCCATAACCAAACATCTAGGGGATTGAATTCTTGGTCCGTAAATGTCAGCGTCATATGTTTACACACTTTGCCGAGGAAATCTGCTGCTGCCGCATCGTGCATCTGTAGCAATTGCTTTCAAGACACATTCTCCAACTAAATATACAATAATTTATCAGAAAATTTATGATAATGTGCCTGTTAAATCTTTGTGGTAGGATTTATTGATATAGTAGTAATTCATCACCAATTCTGCCCAAATATTGATGGGGAAATGATGCACTCTGTTTACAACAGCATAAACATTTACATCAGCCCACCCAAGTTGGTTGGAAAAGTTCACAACGCTATTTGTTGTAGGCCCTTGTCTCGTTGGTAAATCTTCGACGAAACAGTGTATCTGCAGCACACTTTTACAAAAGCGATTGTCAGAACTGCAAACTACTAGGGTGGTCTTCTGGCCCTAGTGCCCGACCGTGCTGAAGTTGGTATGGATACAGAAATTATTCAGGTAATTCATGAGGATACCTCGCGCCTTCTGTTACTGCCAATCGCCGAACACTGGTTCCAGGTCTTTCGTCTAAAAATATGTAGCACATGCTCATCCAAATGAGGTGTGTGTGTGTGCTGAACGAGGCTTTCCACTATTTGCATTGTGTGATGGAGAGTCGATACGCTGACCACGTATCGCTCCTAATTCGGAATGTGTCAAGCAAGATTACAGTCCACAGACGTCATGGTAGGCCAAGAGCCAACGAAAAAGAAAAATGTTGAAGACGTTACACTAGGTAGCACAGTCAACGGCAACGTAAGGAAAAGAAGAACCCATTTAAAACTTGAAATAACAATAGACGATGAATAAAACTTGCAGAAATAAAGCTAATCAAATCAAGCCATAAGTCACATATACGTTATTTAATACGTGTAAAACTAAATGTTTGAACTATTTCATACAAAAAAACTAAAACCGTATTCCACGTTTATATTCTCAAAGTCATTTAACGATTTGCCGAAACAATATAAAGACTGGCCTGCACTTAACGCTATAAAACAAAACTATCTTAATAATATATAGCGTTCAAACATAAACTAAATCAATGGTGGTCTTCAATATATAATTTAGGAATCAATTCATGTTCAATGGCTAATATAACTAACCTATGGCGGATCGTGAGTTTTCAAGTTATTGTGCATCACTCCTCCCAATAATTTTTAGGAGGATAATTACGTAAGATATTAATAATACTAGATTATTGTTACCAATACTCCGTGGCTCGTGATATGCTACATTTGTAATTTAGTCAACATAACACATAATAATGAAAGATTTATGAAAATCATGATGAAACACATTTCCAACACATCCTTTTATCATTTTCTCTTCGAATATTTTAAATAAATTTAATTTTAGAAATAAGCGATACAGGATGACAGTATTTTATGCAAGTTCCTGCGATAGTTTTCGTAGAATTATGAAAGTCTTCCAAACACTGCGTCTTGTATGTTTTATGTCTTTAAAATAACCTTCGACGTTAATGATTTTATGACTATTATTTTTTGTGTTGAAAAGATAAACGATTTTAAAGTCAGGTACTAAATGTTTCCATTTATTTTGATTTCGTCACATACGTGGCTCACTTATACAGCACGGCTATAAGATAATGTAGCCACCAAGAATACTCTTTTTCTTGTACTTTCCGGGCGATGCATGGGAACTGAAGTGGTATACTGCCCATGCGCATTTGTTATTACGGACAGGAAGTGAGTGCTACAATGAGTATAGCCCTTCTTCAGCATGAGGGAGCGCGCTGAAAGGTGGACGGTTAAAAGAGAAAACAGAAATACACTCTTAAAATACTAGCATTACGAATGTTCTTAAAATTACGAAACAAATAATTCTTCCTAAAGTAATTGATGGGCTGTAGCACATGAGCAAATACGCACCATGCCTATATGATTATCACGTGGAGGAGTACATCAACAGGGACAAGGTTCAAAGGAAGACATCACAAAACAAGGAGTCTGCAAGTGTGTTGTTTCCTGGAACACGTTCCATCAGTGTGCGTGCTCAAATGAAAAATGCTTCATGAAAACGTCGGGCAAGACACTTCACGGGCCACGTTTCATCTGTTTGCAAGTTCAAATGTTTGTAAATAAAACATGAGGGATAAGAATTTTGACATCTTTATCTAAAATATCTTTGTGATACTTCGCGAAGTGATAATCTGATGTCCTTGTCTACAAGATTGCAGATGTTTCATCATATTTACAGTATGCTTACAAATTAAAATTTCATTAGGAAAATTAATGATTCGGGCAAAAAACGCTTAATATTAAATTACGAATGACATCCCACAAAAACAGAAAACCTAGGACACGCTCAATGAGAAGAAGAAAAATCTCAAACGACGGAATAGTCACTTCCCGAAGCTGAACGACAAGGAATCTGCTCTTCCGTAGAATCTCCGCACAAACAAAGAAAAAAATAAACAGAAAGTGAGGGAGTTATTAAATAAATAATTTAAAGGATAACACATTCAACAGTTTTGCAGTACAAAAAATTTATAATTATAAGGGTAACGATCACGAAAATCTTCTTATTACACCGATTCGTAAAACTCTTCATGTTCTTTGCAGTTACACAAAAATATACTTGAATTGTACAGATCTAAGCTATGCTTGTTCGATCTCAGACTAGTCGAATATTCATGAAATTTGTCATTCGTTTAAAATAGACTCATCTTCCGCATTACAACCTTAAAATTGGAAGAATACATTTATTGAGTTGAGTTAATATTTTTAAACTTTTGAAAAATTTGTTTTCAAGTAGATATATACTCTGTAATGTATTGCATTATATGTTCCATAAACAGCAGGGGATCTATAAAAATATCATTTTTATGAAGTGTATATTTATATATATGATTAATGAAATAATTAAATAATCGAACTCAAAATCATTTCAGCCTATTTTACTTCATACCTTTTGCTTTTTGTAAGGTATTTAATTGATAATAATGGTTTTTGAATAAAAATTTATTTTATTATAATTAGCATTACGTAATTAAAACGAACATTGTGTACACAATTTCAAGCAATATAATAATTACAACATTGTTTTCTGACTTTAAAAATTTACAATAAATAAAAAGACGGCCGAAAAGTCAGCATATATATTAGAGACTTCCTCAGGCGTACTACAAACATAACATTACAATGTATGATTGTAATGTTATGTTTATAGTACGCCTGAGGAAGTCTCAAAATGGATACGAAACGTCGTTTTTATGATTAAATGATGATAAATTATATATGCTGACTTTTTGGCCGCCTTTTTATTTCTTCTCCTTGTAGTATTATTCCTTTTCCATATTCCGTTTTAATATTCTCCATCGTCTGTTGTATATATAAGTTAAACAGCATGGCGACAGACTGCATCCTTGTGTCTTACTTCTTTCTTGATTCCTATCTTTTGTATAAAAAATTAATATTCTAACAATCAGAATACTGTCAAGAAATAAATAACACCGAATTATTCAGAAACCATTAATTCACCATTCCCACCTTTCAATTCAGTGGATAGTCTTAACATTCCTTGAACCACTTAAATGAAGGACTTTTTATACATTCCGCAAAGTCATGGAGATTTTGTTTGGTTCCAGAATGGTTGCTATTTGCACATTAATTCCCTAGTCTATAGCACATGACAAATTTTCCGTCGACTTGCAGCAAAGCTATTACCACACTCACTTCTGCATTTAGTGCAGAGTTTATCCCATTTCGTAGCATAATGTTTAGTAACGTAGAAGGAACTTAGCCCAGAGTCAACATTACACAGCAACGTTACTTGGAAACAAATAATATGACTGTAAATACGTAGAGGCTGTATGTTCTGAGAAGTTCGTCACCCAAAACTTACGCAAGCCTACATAATCCATTCTGGTAAGAAAAAATGGTCTGTCTAAGTACCGGATATTAAGTTACTATTCATTTTTATTGCGGAATTGTTTGCTTTACTGTTTCAATACTATCCTTATTACATGTCATCAGTTCGTTTTATACTTACTAAAAAAGTATGTAGTAAGGAATGTTATATCGGAAATAACTGTAAACATATGACTTAGGAAAGCAAAAATTTAGTTTCCTCCTGTTCTTTATCTATCTAATTAGTAATAGAAACACGTGCGCTCTAAAAAGATAAGTTACGGACATTAGAAATCGTAAATATTTCATCGTCTAAAAACTAGAAAGCTAATTCTTAAGCAGTCAAACTGTGCCCTAAACTACTTTCGTTTCAATTCACTGGCTTATTATAAATTTAAGCGAAATCTAAGTGCGTGTAAGGGAGGCTGCCTTGGTAGATGTCTCCTATTCTCTCCGGTTATGAAGCTGAGTCACCTCGGTCAATTTTGAGTGTTCCGGGGTCGCAGACCTTGAGCATAGTCAGAGCTGTCTGATGATCCTATTTGATCAGTCGGCCATCTGCCTCTTAAACAGTGGAGGCACGGAGAGGGGAATGCAGCGTCCACTCGTCAAACTTCACTCTCGTCATTCGGAACTACGTTATGCCCTGCCTCTCTACCGGGTGAATACTAGATAGGATCCTTAAGGGACACGGGGGTTGAAATTTCGACCAAAAATGGGTTTTCTAATTTTTCATATTAATATGTTTATAAATTAAGTAAAATTAAAACAAAAGCTGCCAAACAAAAGATGGAAAGTGTAGCATATGCTGCAGGACAATTTTAATTATTATTTTTGATTCTAAATTAATTAGTGATTACTTTTTTAAAAAAATGTGTTTCTCTCAACTTCATGATTTCTGTTACCAAAAACCTTCTATGCGTCACAAATATACAGTTATTGTCTTCATTATTTCTGTATATAATCTACATGCTTATACCTTTAAATACAAGTATTAGTTTTATAATTGCTCAAGTAGTTTAGGTGACAAAAAATTCAAGGTGCTGAAAAGTACCAATTTATAAGTATCCATATGATTCTCTTAGTAAAAAATTATTTTCTCCCCCCAGTTTTATTCGATTAAAAAATAATATCGAAAATTGAAAATATTTAATGCAAGAAACATTTTCAAAACTGCCATATTTTGAAAATAATCCTTAAAATATTCCAACAGAAAGCTAGTGCACAAAATCAAAATTTCTTACATTGCTATACATGGGTGTTGTTAACACACAGTTAAAATTTCAGCTCAGTAGCAATTCATTTATAGGAATTTCAAATTTCAGTCCCCGTGTCCTTTAAACTAAAGCTCGGTGACTCTAATCAACCCTGGGTTGTCTTCCTCTCCTTTCAGCATTCCCATTTCATCCTATGTTTTTAAATAGGAGCGCCCATTAATTTAACCCTCATGTAACCTGCTACTCTAAAAAAACAGCATTACTTGGTAAAACGGGTGGTTTAATAATAATAATAATAGTAAGGACAAATAATTCTGGTAAGGGTTTGCGTACGCGGGGGTATTTTGCCTTCCCATTTTCCAATGCATTCTGCTTCTTAGTTGCGTTGTACTTCATTCTAAAATTTGACAGAATATAACTCAATTTATATTACAGATCGACATGATTTTATACGATACGTATCTAAGAATATCTGTGGTGATATGCACGAGCTTTTAAATAGAGATGAATTCCATCGAGAGAGGTTGCAAACTTCAGAGCTATTGAGTCAGCAGCGAAGTATGAGAGAAC
This sequence comes from Eucriotettix oculatus, assembly GCA_034510155.1. Lineage (NCBI taxonomy): Eukaryota > Metazoa > Arthropoda > Insecta > Orthoptera > Tetrigidae > Eucriotettix > Eucriotettix oculatus. Next base: position 131,521,743 of record CM067376.1, on the reverse strand, counting down.
CAATTTTTCGTTTTTACTTTGGAGGCTTTAACGTGATTAGGCAGATCTTAACTACAAAGCTAAACTATCTCGTAAAACTATATATAAATGTGTTTTTGTAGTGGTATTCAGACTTAAGACTGGTCTGATATATATATTTTTTGTTTATTGTGTGTGTACCATTAAATTGCACAGTTGTTCTATTAGACGTCCATACTGCGATTATCTTTATTGTAAATATATTTATTGATTTGTATGCTTTTATTTGCTACAGGTTCTTGTGAAATTATGAAACATTTGTTGCTATCGGTCGTTCTGCATTTCCTATTCTGCTGCAAACAGTTTATCATCTTTTTCCTTTTATATGATATTTTCCCGTGTCTTTTCTCAGTAGCAGTTCTTTTTTCTATTACCTATTTCGTTGGCAGCTTTGATAGGTTGATGACGTAATGGCTGAATGTTATGTGACGTGTTTTTACAAGAAAAGTTTTATAAATATATTAAAGAACTCAGAGTACATATTTAAATGTGGGCGCCAATAAATCTCAACTTTAACATTTAAAACAGATTTATTATTAACAAATTTAAAAGATTCAAAAAATTACATTATTTATAAATTAATTAATTTCAATTTATTTCATTTGCCCTAACCAAACAATTAACATAATAAGAGACTTTAATAAATTTAATCTACTTTACTCAGGGCTGTATGACGTGTTTATACGCAAAGCATATCGAGAGATTATTTTCTTACTTTTGATTAATCCTTCCCTAGTTTCCTGATTTACCGGCAATCATGAATTCAACAGAAAGGCAGCTTCCGGGTATCATGTGAAGTACGCACACCTCTGATGTGGTTCAGGAAACGTACCTCCAGTTTTGTTTACTAGTGACTTTTGGAGCGAGATCACCTCTCCTCTCTGACTAATTGAAGCCAGGCATCCCGACTTTCCGTTTCGCTAGTTCCTCACTGACCTCTCATCTCCGACTCTCTTTTCCGAATCTCTTTTAGAGGGCCTCCCATCTCGAACTCACCTCGATTAAAAACCACGCTGTTATCCCCGTTTTTTTGTATTCCCTAGGTCTTCCAACCCTACCCTTTCTCTCCAAAAATTAAAAATTTGGGAGGAGCCACCCCTAGCCATCTTTCACGTCAACCACATTGCTGACCTTAACTGACCTGAGTCAATATATAGTTTTAGACAAAGGACTGAGACTCCTCGGACGCCTGTCAGGCTCAAGTGACTGTGTATATTTACCAGTTTACCCCAGAAAGTTGCATTGTGAACATCTCAGTAATGTAATTATACCATCCGGGGAGTCAGAAGAAGACTTTCAGAACATAATAAATAGTATGAACATGGTCCTGGAGGAAGGCTACAACATAAGGATTAATGGAAGGGGAAACCAATGTGACAAGTGTAGGGTTGGAAACATTGGAATAACAAGGGGTGTTAGATTGGGAAGCGATATTTGAAAGAAGATAAGGAATGATGCTACTTGGGAAGCATAAAAACTAGGGATGGTAGAAGTATGGTAGACATTAAGAGTAGGATTACACAGGCAAGGAAGACTTTTGCAAAAAAAGATAAATCTTCATACGAGTAATATAAGTTTGAATATTAGGAAATCAATGGTTAAATTTTTCGTATAGTGTGGCGTTATATGGGTGCGAAACGTGGACGGCAGGAGTTGCAGAAATGAAAAGAATAAAAGCTTTTGAAATGTGGTGCTATAGGAGAAAGCTGAAAATTAGATGGGTGGATAGGCTCATTAACGAGGAAGTTCTAACCAGAATAGGGGAAGAGGGAACAGTAGTGAGGACGTTGACCAAGAGAAGGCATGGATTAATTGGCCACGTTTTAAGACATGAAGGTCTTGTAAAATTAGCATTAGAGGGAAGTGTGTGGGGTAATAACAGAAGAGGGAGGCGACCAAGGATGGAATGCGCTAGTTAGATTAGGGAGGAAATGGGATGTGATATTTACGTGGAAATGAAAAGGCAAGACAGGTTATCATGCAGGGCTGTGTCAGACCTGTCTTAGGACTGTATACCACAACAACAACAACAATTTAGAATTGTTTTATACTTCCACTTTTCAATTATTGTTGTACTGTGTTGTATTGAATATTTAATATGTGAATGTGCCGTCTTATTTTAATACTTAATTAGCTTATAAGTATGATTGTAATGTTAGAAGTAAGTAGAATTAAATATCGGGGGCTAGGTTAGTTCGATACAAAACAGTGCATTTATTAAACGTTTAAAATAATTTAACCAGTTATCAATATAAATTAGGCAATTTCAGACTACTAACAAATTTTGAATAGTTTATTTACAACGCCTAGGTGTATGTAATGTAAACAATTGAAAATTGAATACTGTAGTAGTGAGTAACATTTCTTTGCTAAATAAATTCGTTTTTATTTGTTATAATTACGATTTCAGCTGCGTTGATTGCTGTCCTTATATTGAATATATTAATTATACCGATTATCTTAATCTCAAATATTTTTTACAACAATGTATGCATCCAAACGTAATTTTTCTAGTAAAATTGCTTTACTAAAGCATACAGGTAGAACGGATATTATGGATACATCAAAGTTAATGCCGTGTTTACTTTTCAAATAAGCGATTTCGACTGTGCTTTCCCCTGTAATGTTCAGGACGGACTTTCCACTTGACACGAATGTGATAATTACTGACGTACGCAAAGCATACGCGCGCACTTTAGAAGTTTAATCTCAGTTATGTGCACTTGAATGTAATTATCATTCCACTTTTCTTCCTTTTTCACAATTATACTTTCAAATTAATAATTAACGTGTAGAAACGTTTCTCGGGTTTCCAACTGGGGAATCTCAGTTGGAAACCCGAGAAACGTTTCTACATATTCTTCACCGGGAAAGCCTTCGTTCTTTAATAATTAACGTAGTTCGATAATTTAAAAATATTTATTATAAAGGTTTAATGACCAAATATTAATCACAGGATGCCACACGACCAGAATTATTCATAATGCGGTTATTTTCATTTTTCTACTTAATAGATGTAATGCAGGATTGTTCTCAACATATTTCTAATGTCTTCAAATGAGCGCATGACGAGAGATATGGTTATCCACCAACATAATTCATCTATTATAGCTATAATTTTAATGACTATTGATACCCTGATTACGGCTCATTTTCGTACTGAAACACAACGTTAAATTTACGTATTTTATTAAATTATAATTTTTCATTATCTATTTTGGCCTTATTAATAATTGAAACTGAATAGACGTAATTTTTTATTGTACCTACATATATGTTTCTTCATTATCCAATTGAAGTAGAATAAGTAAAGAAAAGTACGTAAATATGCGTGGTGGATCAGGAATTTTAATTTTTGGAATTAACAGCATAAAATTAGAGAATTACATGTCATAAAAATACGAAAGCTGAATACAACTTTCATTAAGGACTGTTAGATTAATTCTTTGATAATTTTTTTAACTGCATAGGGAAAAATCCGGTGACAATGTTTAAAAATACGTAAAATAATAGTACACAATATTTTGTATTATTCATCGTTATTGGTGGTAGAAGATGTCAAATAAAATTTATTGTAATTGTGGAACGTGAATTATTTAATCCCTGAGACACTAATGAAGAGGAAAGATTGCTTTTCCAGGTAGAATAAGTTTTGAAGTTTTTTTTAATACACCCTCCCCCCACACTGCCCTTTCCGATAGATAAATGAATGTGATAACTTTGTAATGATAGATTTTATATCACCAAAAGAATTATTTTACCATGTAAACAGGTACCGATAAGTTTAAAATCAGTGGCATTTTATTATTTATAAATTATATTTTTATTAATATCAATATATTTTTCTAAAAATTAAATTTTATTCATGCTTTCTTTCGGTAATAGACGATATTCGTCCATATAATAAAGACCCAAATTATAAATAAAACAGAATAAATTTTAAGTGTAATAAAAATATTCTATTTCTGACTTTTGGCCCTTTCTTGTATTTTAATGTCATATTAAGTAGAAAATAGACGAAGCTTTTAGGAAATTCAAAGAAACATTCGGAGAGAGGAAGAATATTAGCAAGAACATCAGGAGATTGTATGGGAAGCCAATTCTGGATAACGAAGAAAAGGCAGAAAGATAGAAGGAATATGTAGAATAAGTGTATAATGGTGGAAATCTAGATCAGTCAGTATGAGAAGAAGAAGGGGTGGTTAATGATGAAGAGTTGGGGACTAAATTTTAAGATCGGAGTTTAATAGAGCGGTGACAGACCTGAGCAATTGTAAAGTGCCAGGAATTGATAACATTCCAGCGGAGTTGATAAGATTATCGGATGAAGAAGCGATACCATGGTTGTTCAGGGTAGTTTGCGAAATCTACGAAACATGTAGAATACCAGAATATTTTAGTAAAATACAATTATACCCATACCGAAGAAAACTGGGGCTGATAGATGAAAACAGCACAGGACAATTAGTTTAGTTTCTCATGCATGCAAAATATTAACGAAAATAGTATATAGGAGGATGGAACGCAAATAGATCAGTTTGGATTTAGGAAGAATCTAGCGACAAGAGAAGCAATATTAACTCTGCGTCTAATTATAGAAGACAGGATAAGAAAAAAACAGGCCTACGTTTATGGCATTTGTAGCTTTAGAAAAACCCTTTGATAATGAGAACGAATAAAGTGTTAAGGATGTTGAAGAGGAAATGAATAAAATATTGAGAAAGAAGGCTTGTCAATAACCTCTACAGAAGGCAGTTAGCAGCAATTAGAACTTAATGGCAAGAAAAAAAGCAGAGATCAAAAAAGGAATAAGACAAGGATGCAGTCTATTGCAAATACATTTTAACTTCTAGGTAGAACAGGCAATGAAGAACGATAAAAAGTAATATGGAAAAGGAATCATACTTCAAGGTGAAGAAATAGAAACCCTGCGGTTTGCCGATGATATTGTAGTATTAGGGGAGTCAGAAGAAGACTTGGAAAACATAAAAATGGCATGAACGTGGTCCTAGAGGAAGTGTACAACATGTGGATTAATAGAGGGAACACCAAGGTGATAGAATGTAGTGTGGGAAAAAGTGGAATAACAAAGGATGTTAGATCGTGAAGGGATATTTTGAAGGAATTCTGTTACTTGGCAGCATAATGACTAGGAATGGTAGAAGGATAGTAGACATAAAGAGTAGGATAGCAGAGGCAAAGAAGGCTATGAAAAAAAAGAGTTATTTACGTACGGGTAATATAAGTGTGAATATTAGGAAATCATTGCTAAAAATATTCGTATGGAGTGCGACATTGTATGGGTGGGAAATGTGGTCGGAAAAGAATAGAAGCCTTTGAAATGTGGTGCTATAGGAGATTGCTGAAAATCAGAATCACTAACGAGGAAGATCTAAGCAGAGTAAGGGAAGAGCGAACAATATGGAGAACGTTGACCAAGAGAAGGGGTAGATTAATAGGCCACGTTTTGAGACACGAGTGTCTTCTAAAATTAGCTTTAGAGGGAAGTGTGTGGGGTAAGAACAGAAGAGGGTGGGAAGGATTGGGATGGAATACGCTTAGCGGATTTGGAAGGATGTGTGATGTGGTAGTTATGCGGAAATGAAAAGGCTTCCGCAAGATATATTTGCATGGAGACTTGCATCAGACCAGTCTTACGAATGAATTCCATATCAACAGCAACAACATTACGTCAGATTAACCTATCTGTTTTAATTGTAATCATATTATGTCAAAACATTTTCAAACCGTAAAATTATAAAAAAACTACACGTATTAATACGTTATGCAGTTGAAAATTGACAATAATTAAATAAATTAAAAAATATATATATTTTTGGAAAATGTATGCGTTTTTGAGCCCATGTTTATTGGACATTTATTCTTGTTTTGCAGATTACTACCACCTTACAAAATATTCGACACTATTTTTAAGTCATATTCACGCTCCGTAGGTCGTGAACACTGGAGAAGTACGTTGACGTCTGTGGCTATCTGAGGAATTCCGCACGCCCTTGTTTGAAGACCTCGCCATAGAGGACCACAGAGTATAAGAAGAATCTTAAATACGTGTTGCCACTATGGATTTAATAGTACCATATTATGTACCTGAAAAGACCCGAATGAATAAGAGCATCTGTTTTTGTAATTTAGATATATATGTTTATTAAAATCTCTAACGGTAATATTTTAACATTGCTAATATTACTTTCACGTTTTAATTGAAAATTCGTATTAATTTAGCCTTGTTTCTTTTGTACGATAAATTTTAACGTTTTTATAAATATCTAAAGATTTTTGACTAAATTGTTGATATACCAATTTATTTCTATATCAATGTTTAGCAGATATTAATGGATTTATTGGAAATGTACAGAAATTATTTATAATACTCCAACTCCAAATGTATGCCTGATTAAGTCCTAATTTTTAGAATATATTTTCTGACTCCTTCCAATGAATTTATTGCAAAATGAGAATTCCAAATAACTAACTATTAAGTTGCCTTGAAAAATTTTCTACTTGCAAATTCTTAAATGTCGGTTGACAAAATATAATATTTCCTCAAGATGTCCAGTAATTTATTATTACTTATCTTTTCCAAAAATATGGAAAATTATTGGAGGGTTTTAAGTAATGCTTTTGTTTGCTGGAACCCATTCCAACACCAGATTCCTGCCTGAGAATGTGATGTCATGATTCAATTCTTGTATGGCGTTGACCATTTCCATGCAGCTTTTTCTGATGCAGATGTTACGGGAGATCGATATTATGTTGAACCTATGATATTGCTTTGTAGGTGAACGTCACGAGTTCATTGTAGAAGCCTTTGTTGTTGCTAACGGATCGACGCAGTTGTGGTTCAATAAGAATTCGTAATTATTGGCTCGCATAAATGAGAAGCGCCGATCACGTATATGAAATAGGCGTCGTGAATGGCGACAACTCCTTGTGGGCAACCGAAACAAGATGAATTGGGATGTCATGACTGCTTGCATCACTAAACGACTCAAATTACAAATTGCCATTCCCCTCAAGGTTATTCTTTCTTCAGGACATGCAGAAACGAAGGTTGGATGCTGACATAATGCTGACTAACGATGTCGCCTACTGCAAACTAGTATGAAACTTGAATAAACTAGTGAATATGTTTTACTCTAACAAAAACTTCTTCGGTTTACTAATCCAGCGATGTTACAAAAACAATCGGTTGTTTCGTCTCCAGGTGAGAGGTTATGAAAGGAATTATGGCACTAATACGAAATTTATAATAAACGAATTAGTCTCACTCTTTGCTAATGAATCAATAAACTGTTTCTTTCACCATGCTTACTCTTCAAAATGTTTGTATTAACCTCTCACGCGTTTAAACACGGATGATTAGTGAACAACTAATTGAGATAACATAATAGAAATCCCTCAATATTTACCACAGTTCCATAGGAAACATAAGACGGTGCGTAAAACAGACGTTTTTTATCAATTAATTTCACTGGAAACGTTCTTACTTTTTTTGTATTTCCAAGTGAATTTTACTCAAAATCATCACTTTCTCCAAGTCTTTACATTTTCTTTCAGCCAATCTTCTTTTTCTGCTTTTTACACTCAATTTACTTCATTTATAATCCCTTCTATTTTTTTCATTATCTTGATCTCTTTTTTGTGTGATTTTCACTAATTAATGGGTTATTAACTTCTAAGACTGGTCTGATGCAACCCTCTATGCTAACCTATCTTGCGCAAGCGTTTTCATTTCTGAATAAATAGCACATCGCAACACCTCCTTGAGCTGCTTAGCGTATTCCATCCCCGGCCTCCCTCCTCAGCTCTTAACACCGTCCCCCCTCTTCAATCTAATGCTAAATTTACAGGAATCTTTTAACGTGGCCTATTAATCTATCCCTACTCTTTATCAACGTCCTCCATATTGTCATCTCTTCCCCTATTCTGTTAATAACTTCCTCGTTAGTGATTCTATCATCTGCTTTTCAGCACTCTCCTATAGCATCACATTTCAAAGGCTTCTATTCTTTTCCGTCCACGTTTCGCACCCATATAACGTCACACTCCATACGAAGATTTTTAGCGATGATTTCCTAATATTCACACTTTTATTACCAGTAAGTAAATTCCTCCTTCCCTATGCTAGCCTACTCTTTATGTCTACTATATTACACATAGTTATTATGCTTCCCAAGTAGCATAATTCCTTAACCTCTTTCAATCATTACGTATTTTTTGATCCAAAGCCTCTTGAGTATTCTTTATTTCTTATTATTTCTATCGCCACCCTATTAATTTGTTACTTCGGCACATTCTATTATATTTAAATTCGAGTTTCTTCCTGTCACAACAACCTTCTACAGTTTCGAGGTAACCCCTCTATTTGGATTTGTTTCTTATTTAGAGTTTTAAAATTACAATCCGCATTTCCTCAGAACTATGTTACGTTACGAGTTTATGATCAGTGTTGAGTGTGATTAACGGTCTTCATTTAGCTTTGTTCTTCTACTTAACCAGAATGTTGTAGAAGTGGAATTTTTTGGGTCTCATCTTCGAATTTTCGTAAGGTGTAGCCTTATGTAGAATGCTTTCATACGATTTCTCTTGTCATTGTGTTCTCCTAATTCGAAGTAGTACTTCTCCGTAGCCATACTTTCCTGATTTTGTTTCATGTACTTCGGCAATAATATTTCCAATCGTTATTTTTTTTCTTCACCTTTAATATACACACACGTGTTCTACGTTTTTTCAATACCTTTTCATTTTGGATGAAGAGTTCAGGTGAAGAAGATGGCGGTGTCAGCCATAGAAACGTTGTGGACTACAAACGACATCACCCGGCTGGAATCCCGAGAACTCTTCATCCAGCATCTTCGTCAGGAAAATCTACGTTCCCTTTTCATTTTGTATATTCTTGCGGAGAAGTATCCAATAATTGTGACTTGAATGACTATCACTATGTTGGCGTAGTAGCTGACTCTCAGACCCAGTTTATCTATATGAATACAAATAAATACCTATTTGTTTGTTATGCGTTCCTATACCATTCATTCGACTGTAATGAAAGTGTGGTTAGTTTTTGCACGCCGTGAAGGTTTTTGCAAACCTCTCAAAGCGCTCCTTGCGGTTGGGATGGACTGGGATGGAAAATTGAATGTATAGAATGAATATTTTTAGGATCAATGAGAGCGGTAGTGTTATTTCCGATGTTACTTCTGTATAATCTCAATCTTCTTCACCATGAGTGCGGAGCAAACGGAGGGTTTGGGAAGTTTACTTAAAAATTACGCAAAAACAACCAAGATTGATGTATATTCCGAGGTTATGAAAGTCGTTAAGTTTATTTATGACAATCGACATGCACCTGACGTTGTACTTGAGCCCCAGAGTGGGGGACAGCTTGGACGGGGTGATTTTAATAACACGAAAGCAACCCAGATTTATGTGGAATCCACAGATATAAAAGTTGGTGAGTTTCATACTGACAATATGCCGGAACAATTTCGACATTTGTTGTATACACACTCTTTGCGTCCCATAAAGGAACACTGCGAAGATCAGAGAGGACACACAATAATTTAGATTGGACAATATCGAGCCCCGCCACCGACGGAATACGGGGAAAAATTATTGAAAATCCGAGGAAAAACGAATTTTGGACTGATTAGGGAGATGAGGAGTTTGACATTAAAGACGTGACATTTTTATACTTTTAACATTCAGGAGATGATAGTTTGATGATTAAGGACGTGGAGGTTATGATCGGAGGTTAAGATTGGGCAGTTAAAGATTAGTAATTGTCCTTATCACGGACAATAACAATAGCAATAAGATGTGATCCAGTACGGAGCAACGAGGAAGCGGGAGATGGAAGGTCCACGCAAGCTGAGACGACACGGTAAATACCTCTGTTTGTAACCTTTTGCCGATTTCCTGGTACTTCCAGTTCCGAGTTGGATTAGTATTAAGTATTCTGCTCTATGAGAAGGCCCATTTAAAAGACCCTTAGCGTATAGCTCTTGTATTTAGTTGTAAAGAATTTAATTTGTGTAATTGTAAATATATAGTGTTAATCATTTAAAAATTGCCGGCTTATAACTTTAAATTGATCAAATTATAATATATATATATATATATATTGGTAAAACTGTTAAATATAGAGTAAATGTAAATTCATTCTTAGAATAATATTGCATTATAAAATAATAATTCTCCCATCCCCTATTATTCATTTCAGTAGACTATTAACACGGACGCCATGTTGCTTTTTGTTGAATTTCTGTACTTTCAGGGCGTCAATTGTACGTCACGTTATGAACTTTAAGATGGTTGACACGTTATATATATTCTATTAAATATAATTCCTTCCCTGCTTATGCTATGGATTTCTTCCTCCTCAAGTATTTTCCTTCGGACTTTTAATAACATATGCGCCAAGTTTTGTTGCAATCTGTCATCGCGTTAAAATTTGTATAAAGAATTACAGACATACTATTTATTATACAGGCAATTCTTTTTTCTTATATATGAAAGCCTTAAAAAACTAAACAAGGATTTTAAAAAATAAATAAAAATACTAAGCCGCAGCAAGCTTATACGCTTATAAGCTTATATCAACAGAGAAATGAGTTATTTGAAACTGGAAGAGTGTTACAAAGTTGGAGAATTACTTTTGTAATATACTTAATCGACTGAATAAATGAATAAATAAATGATGTGACAGAGAATATCAATGAGATTATTCCACTAACTATAAAAATTTAAAGTATCATAGCGTGAAAACTAATCTAATAATTTATTATTTAATTATTTATCAAGGTTAAACCAAATATACTTACATATTCTCACAAAAAGTGAGCCTGAATGCAACAGTCCATACACTCTTTTACGGGATATTTATTCTACTATTATTTTTTATTAAACGACTCCGTCATTTAAATATTCCTTCAATTTTTTATTTACACAGGCAGCTGTTTTTACCTATCAGCATTAAAATATCAGTACACAATGGGATTGCTTATTACTTTTTTTATAGCAAATGTGCGGGTTTTATTTTGCCCTAGTCAAGTGTTCAATAATTTTTGGAATAGTTTTGAATATTGTTTTATTATGTCTTCTTATTTGAATAGCCCATTTGTTCCCTTTAAAATGGATGTTTTCAGTTTTAGAAGGTCGTTTATGAAGATGTTTAATGTTTGTGCTAAGAACGAACCTTGAGGTATTCCTTTGGTAAACTTCCTAGGGTTTGAGTAACTGCCTGAATAACCTGTTACGTAGAAAATGTTTTAATACTAGTGTCAGATTTGGATGTAGACTGAATGTTTACATTTTTTGGGAAAATTCTACATTATCATAAGCTTTATCGAGGTCGAATAAACTGGCACGCCCCTATTATGCTTGGGCAGCTATTAATTTCTGATACCTACTGTACTACAAGAAAAGAAGGAGTAACAAGGATGCAGTCTGTCGCCCATGCTGTTGAATTGTGTGTAGAACATGCGAAGAAGAAAGTCAAAACGGAATATGGAAAAGGAATCATACTGCAAGGAGAAGAAATAAAAACCGTACGGTTTGCCGATGATATTGTAGTACTATGAAAGTCAGGAAAAGACTTGGAAATCATAAAAAATGGCTTGAACGTTATCCTGGAGGAAGAGTTCAATATGAGAATGAATACAGCGAAACCCAAAGTAATGGGGTATAATATGGGAAACAGTGGAATAACAAAGGATGTTAGACCGGAAAGTGATATTTTGAATTAAGTTATGGAATTCTGCTGCTTGGGAAACATAATAACTAGGGATGGTAGAAGTATAGTAGACATAAAGAGTAGCATCGCACAGGCAAGGGTAATATGTGTTAATATTAAGAAATCATTGCTAAAAATGTTCGTATGGAGTGCGAAACGTGGGCGGGAGGAGTTGCAGAAAGGAAAAGAATAAAAGCCTTTGAAATGTGGTGCTACAGGAGAATTCTGAAAATCAGTTCTAAACAGAGTAGGGGAAAAGCGAACAATATGGAGGACGTTGACTAAGAGAAGGGATAGATTAATAGGTCACGTTTTAAGACACGATGGTCCTGTAAAATTAGCATTAGAGGGAAGTGTGTGGGGTAATAACAGAAGAGGGAGGCCAAGGATGGAATATGCTAAGTAGAATTGAGAGGATGTGGGTTGTGCTAGTTATAAGGAAATGATTATGATTGCGCAAGATAGGCTATCATGGAGGGTTGTTTAAGACCCGTCTTAGGACTGAATACCACAACAACTACAATATTTATTTGGTAGTTTACCAAAAAAGTTATGCAGCATTTGTAACTGATGCTCAATGGAATAAAAAAAAGATGTTTCTTGTGGGACTTCATGGTTGACTTTTAATTTTTAATTGTGTTGACGTATGTTAAAGTTGAAGTTTTCTATTTTTAGTATTGTGCTTCTAGGTTATTTATATTTCACAGATTATTTTTTTGCAGTTTATTGCCTATTTTCTTTAGATTTGTGAAGGATTTCTGATCTATTCTTAGGCGATGGAAATATTTCAGAGATAGCCGTTTCTTTCTTCTTTTATTGTGTTTAAACTGGTCCCTACATAAAGATTTGTAGTTCTTCGGCGCTAATTAAGGTCTATCTTTTGATATAGCCGCCTTTCCCCAGATCTTGCATCTGTAGGTCAAGACCGGTCATAATACTGTTTTTATTATGGTAATTTTATCCATTTTCGCTAGGAGTTTAGGCCTTAGGAGAGGGTACATTTAGTTCATATTCTCTTCGTATTCCTTGTACACACTGTAGAATCTTTTTTATCCCATTAACGATGGGAAGGTCCAGGTAAGTAGTATTCCCCTGTACCGGACCTATTTATCCTTGCCAGGTGGATATATGTAACTGGTTATATAGTTAGCATTAGAAGAAAATGTAACACTGCAGAAAATTGGAATGGATGCACCTGACATCTCTGGGCGAAAGGCCGAATGACATGAAGTTAGTTTCCAGAGCACCCACTAGATTCGAAACGAATTTCATTAGTTCGAATTAAAAATGTAATGTGGATTACTCTGACGTATTGGCGGAAAATAATCCTTCCTTAGAACTTTATAATATTTGTTAACTGTATGGAAGTTGGTAATGGCAAATAATTCGAGTTTTCCATCCACTAGTTGGATTTTAAAATTTAAAACAGTTACACAGAAGAAATGATAAGAGAAGCTTATTGTAAATAATTAAGGATGGTAATGGGAACAGTACGTAACAGAATAAATGTTGAACACACAAATAAGCTTGAGACAAAGTGTATATAATAAATTCCGGTTTAGCATTCAAAAATACAAAGATTTTGTTAAACACTGACAATATCTATTTAAAAGTGCCTAAATTATCTTTATAGATTTATTAGACCTGTCCGTTAAGTTCTTATGAAATTCAGAGGCAAATTACCCAGACTGTATTGAGAAGAAGCTGCCCAAACCATTTACAGTTCTTTTCGGAAAAGACGACCGTGTATAAGCTTGTCGGACTGACTCAGAGATGGAGCAAGAAACTAGTGAAGGAATTCGTAGTTCAGATATCGTCTGATAGATTGCATATTATGAAACTTAAATTTATTTTTTAATCGGGAGAAGAAAGCAAGTGTTGCTGCTTTGATAACGGATAAAATCTCTGTTCGAGCGTTTATAAAAGACTTGATTATAATCGCTTTAATTCTGATAGCAATAAAAGACTTGTAATTTTCAACGATAAGCAAATCTTTACTATACTTTTTAACTGTAATGAAGCTGAATTTAATCGTGGTCAAACATCTATTTTGTAAACCGGACATTCAACGCCTCGACTGAGCTGTGTGTGCGTGGGCAGCGCTTAAAACATTTCTTCAGACAATGCAAACGGACCTTCCTCGGACTATTGAGACCGACATTTTTTCACAATAGACGAGAAAGACCTTTTGCGGACAATAGGTGTCATCCATCCCTAATCCAAAAAACCTTTGCTCCTGCCAAGCCAGAAGCAACGCGTAGCTAATTAGAAACGGCTACTGGGCGCATATCTAATTCAAAACACATGCAATGGCGCTTGTTTTCAACCAACAGAAAAATATTTTATATCGGCTGCAATAGTGCAAATACCAACCAATAGGTACTATTTGAAATCGTAACTGATTGGTTACTGGAAAGGGAGGAAGAAATTTCTGGGCATTTACGATGTGATGTGGAAAGAAGTTATGAGGCAAAGAGACCATTAAATTGCACCCCACTGTTGAGAGGTTGGTGGAGCACTTGAAACCTCAGAAGATGTAGACTTTTAGTAGAAGTTTACACTATTCTTTGCCCACAGCGTCATGCAGGCTGCTAGATCATCAGATGCAATCAACGAGACTCAACTTAGCCGTCGCTTCCAAATTGTCAACCCGAAGCAAACTGGAATCAGAGAATACAACTGCAGTCTTGGTTCACCCCACTGATGACCCGATTTATTGAGTTTCCAACGGTATATAAATTTACTATTGCTCTACCCTTTCATGTAGATCATAAATTTGTTACTGCTATACTTCGTCATGTAAATTCATTTTGTTTTCTTCTGGGTTTAATGAGTTTCATTATTTAAATTTTGTTATTTTAAAATAAATATGTACATTGATTTTAAATTATTTTGTCATTAGTAATTGTCTCTCCTTCAAATTATTATTTCCTAATATAATTAATTAATTAATAATAAATTAAACCTCAGACTAGCTATAAATTTTAAAACACTATAGCTGTCAATTACAACAATTAACCACAACCAAACCCCACCTACCATTTTTCAACAGTGATTGGATCGCTGTAATCACAATTCAAACATAGTGTTTGCAACATCTCATTACTAGTAATGAAATGTGATTTTGCTCTTATGAATTAAAACGTCATAAATGAGACAAACGTCATTTTTTTCTAATTTTAGATCAATTTTATACTTCTGCTTATAACCGGGAAATGCAATTGGCAAAGTGTATTGATTTAAGTTAAAAGTACATAGAAAAAAGGAATTGTAAAAATAATTTCTGACAACTTTTTTAATCACCCTTGTATTTTTCAACATCAATAAGTTCTTATCTTTATTTAATAATAGTCGCGTGCTCGGTAAATTATATAACTCGATTTTAATCTCTTGTTCAATTTAATCGGCACCGAGAGCGTCCCTTTTATGTAATTTTGATTTTAGTCCCTCTACCTATGCCTATGGTATGTTAATTTCGTCATAATCAGTACCTTTAACCTTCTTCCCGCACCACCTCTAAACATACCGCCTGAACGTCAACGCAACCGGCTCGTTGAATGTCAGAATTGAGCTCTTATATATGACGTACTGTTATACTGGCGGAATATTTGTTTCTGTATTAAACATTTCATTTGATCCAAGACATAAATAAATTTTAGTTATATTTCTCAGAGCTGTACGGGCCTAATTTTCTCTAGCGTCAATAACGGAGTGTAGACCGTTGCTTGTATTCACTTCTCTATTTATATGGGTATCTAACTCCTAGATGATGACTATTTTCCTCTCATACTACTCGTGTTTCAGATATTTAACGATATAAAAACTACTTTAAGGCTGCAGAATATTCGGACTTCATTCATTTTTTATAAAGTACATCTCCCAATTCACAATTATTTCATGTTCTCTTTCATGATTCCGTCTTACTCGATTCTATAGACTTCTTCTTATTCTGGCTCTACAGCCCATTGAGGGCTTGGGCCTACCGGGGCGGCTGCGGACTGTCGTCTGGCGTGATACATTCCGAATTTGGACGATTCTATAGACAGAGATTCTAATTCTATACGCTTCCAGAATGCTTTCTGAATTCACTTGCCTCTAGATGCAAGAATGAAGTACAGTATTTATAATGTGGGATATTACCAAAATGTTTTCAGCTGATTGGCGACTATCCTTTGATAATTGACTTTATATTTACACACCATTAGTTTTAAGCGTTTGATGAATTGCCGTAAAGGGTAAATAATCAGCTATTTAAAAACTACTTACATATTAATAATTTTAATTTCTCTTATTTCAAACAACGTAAAGAGGTATATTCTTAATTTGACAGTAAATTTATCAAATTTCTTCGTCAGTTCCCCAAACTGATAACAGAAAAATCTGAAACCAATTGTCTTAATAAGTCATGCGTTGGAATTATACATCCACGCTCACGCTTACATTATTGAATAATCTCTGCGTGGTTAGTTACGCAATTGCGGGTCCCATGAAAGTGTTTCTCTGATGGATTTGCAACTCGTCCCATGAATTATTTATTAAAACGGACGCAGCACTTTTCCAGTATTAAATCAGCAAAACAATTATTCCTTTACACGGATAAAAGGAACTGTGATATCGATGTCAATATTAGTTTATAGAGAAGCTTTTGATGTTTCTCACGCAGTTAGAATAAGATTCATTTTAAATTTTATTGGTCCTATAATTTATTACATATCTAAAACAAATTATACTAACCCGAGTATTTCAGGTTTCTTGATCCACTTAATAAATTAGAGCAAAGCAATATTTAATATATGTTAATATTTTACGAATATCTTATATTTTAGCATTTGAGGCTTGTCTCTAAAGTTACATATATAAAGATTATGAAATACGATTATAAATAATTTCTTATGGCCTATTAAGCATAGTGCTTAACATGTATATCTCTTCTCAGGCACACTTATCAACTAACTTCAGCTGCAATTATTATGTTAAAGGATAATGCAATAGACCATCCAAAATGTCAGAAAGAAATTATGAACATGAAAATGGCACTATGTTTCGTTCCGTTCTTTGGCCTCACCTCAGGAGTACAAGTCTAACAATTTAGGAAGATGAATATTTAAAGAGATCAGTTTTTATATAAATACAATATCAAGAACATTGTAATACAGTTATTAAAATGTAAAATAAATTTATTTCCTGTAATTTCAATAAATAAATCAAATTTTGAAGAGGTATTTCATAAAGGTGTATGCTTTCTACACTCAATACGATCTAAATGAGTATTAGAAATCCAATGTTTGTTAGGTAAAATTAACAATGAAAATCTGCAACTTAGTTGGTGAAAGTAATTTTTAATAACGATATATTATAATTTTTAACTCAATTTTTTGCATTTGTAGCCAAAATATTTAATATTATGAGCAGTTTTTCACTCATCAATCTTGAGTAATATCTGTTTTATTCATATAAAGTTTTATCTTCCTGTCAATCGAAATTAAAGTTATTTGAATAAATTTATTTATACATGACTGTTAAAGATTTAATGGATGTTAATAAATCTCAATACTTGACAGAAACGTCGGTAATAATTATCCATTCATTTATTAATTGTTTAAACCGGCTATTTTGAACATAAATATTATCCCAATTTACGATATCATCCATCCCTTCAATGCAGCTTTCATTTTCTAAATTATGAAACTATTCAAAATAATCAGAAAATAAGTTCATATGAATTTTATTTCACTTGCATTAATGTTGTATTCTATCTTGTTCTTTGGTGTAATGCCGTACAGTTTTATAAATGTCTTTGCCTTCTAGCCACAGCGTGTATTTCACTTCCGTTGTGATATTGTAACTTAAGGTTTTATGTGAACAGATCATTGAACTACAGAGAATGTCAAAATATATCTCAGGAAAAAATCAGTTATGTTTCTCTCACTCCAATCGAATCATAATCCTGCGTTCTTGCCAAAAATGTTTGAATAAAATACAAATTAGCGCCGACTACCGTTCCACTCGTACAAAACTTTGCGAAGTTTATTTTGAAAATTTATTTCTGATGTTATGGAACCGTTAAGGAATTACGAAAACTTGTAACCAGAAACAGTCACTTATATAAATCTAATTTATTTATTTATCTGAATCTTTAGACATTTTTGTCACATTTGTCTTAAAAAATATTTAAAAAATACAAGATTGATAAGAGTAGATAAAAATGTTTAATAAAAATGTCTTTTCATATAAACATACCTTTACTTAATACCAGTATAAAATAATAAAACAAATTAAAATATATATGTTATTGTGGAATTCATTCCAAAGACTATCCTGCGCAAGCCTTTACATTTCTTCACAGCTACCACATCCTCTGCTTAGCGTATTCCATCCTTTTCTACTTCTTCTGTTCTTATTCCACACACTTCCAGCAAATGCTAATTTTACACGACCTTCAGGTCTCTAATCGTAGCCTACTATCCCTTGTCTTGGTCAACGTCCTCCAAATTGTTCTCTCTTCCCCTATTCTGCTTTCAACTTCCTAGTTACTAACTCTATCCACCCATATGATTTTCAGCATTCTTCTACAGCACCACATTTCGAAAGCTTCTATTATTTTCCTTTCTGCAACTCCTATCGTCCACGTTTCGCACCCATATAACGCCACACTCCATACGAACATTTATATTATTGCTTTCCTAATTCTGATACTTATAATAGCCGCAAGTAAATTCCTCTTATTTGCCTGTGCTATCCTACTCGTTATGTCTACTATACTTCTACCATCCCTCGTTATTGTACTGCCCAAGTAGCAGAATTTCTTAACTTCCTTCAAAATATCCCTTCCCAATCTAACACACTTTGTGATTTCACTATTTCCCATGCTACACTCCATCACCGTGGTTTTCCCTCTTTTAATCCTCACGTTGTACTCTTCCTCCAGGATCAAGTTCATTCCGTTTATTATAGTTTCTAAGTCTTCTTCTGACTTTCCAAACCTTAGGGTTATTTCTTCTCTTTACAATATCATTTCCGTTCCACTTTCCACTTATAATGATTTCTGAATTATTTTCTTGCCCTTCAATTATAAATACTGGTGACTACCATCTGTAGAGGTTATATATGAGGTAGTGATAGTGTATTGTGTACGTATTCAAAGAGTTCATGCAGCTACAGTAGACTTATTGAAAAAATATCTAAAGGTTCGATAAATAAATTAGTTTTTGATCTGAGACTGTATATGGTAACAATTTTATTTAATAATTTATTTATTGGTATATAAATAAATAATTAAATTTCTTTACACAATTTTAATTTTTTATGGATATTTCCATAAATAAGTTATATTTATACGTATAAAACGCAACTTATCAATTTCTTATATTCGTACGTCTGATGATATTCCAAAACTAAGGTTAGTAGATTCAGGATTCATTTAATTAGAAATTAGATGTATCATTAAATTAGATTACAAATCATTATCAGGAAATATAACTAATTTCATTTATAAGTTGCCAATTACATATCTAAAAGTAGATTTCACTTTTCCACTAAAATACTATGTAATATTGGACTTTCACTTTAAATTAGTTTCAATACAATATAATATATTTAGAGTATACATACAATTCTTATGATTAAATAATTTCTAAGGACAACCAAATCTCTCACTTAGTGAACTAAGTATCTGGATAATTTTCATAAATCAATAAATAATAATAATGGAATAATGGATACTGAGTATATATTATTCCTTACTTATACAATAATGAGAAATACGTGGGAAAAATTTTTTCGTTTTTTTTATAGATTTTATTATTATTTTTTATATGAACAGCAAACTAGAATTAAATTGAAGCAAGAGAAGATGTGATAAGGCGTGCGCAGGCTCCGCAGAGGAACACATCTTCCCAGATGCGGTTCAGCGGTGAGTACGAACACATTATTCTTCCTCTACCGTAATATTCCGCTTCTACATTTTCCGTTATCTTCCCGTCTTTTTTAACGAATTTATTACCACCATGGTTATTCAAACCATACACGGCGGTTATTCACTAGATTAGCTACTGCACACATTACGCATGTTGCAAAATTAGCAAGCAACATTTAGTTTTGCTTTTTCAATTATTGTCTTTCCAAATAATCTAGCCAAATGGAACTCAAAATGGGTAAATAGAGCAAATGGCCGTGGTCTTGATATTTGGTAATAAGTGCTGGGCTGTTTGGGTGGTTCGAAACAATTTTTAGCTTAGCCATTAAAACTTTTTCCCGGAAATTTCAATTTGATACAATATTTGGGAAACAGAAATCTACATCGTATTTTATTTTTTAAGAAAACTCTACAGGAATCAGTTTTTGAAAAAGTTGTTAGATAACAAATTTAAAAGTGTAAAATTCCCTATCTTCTATTGTCTTTAATTAGCTTCAAAGGTTCGATAGGGAATATTTTTTGCCCATATGCATCACTGTTTTCCGTGTCACTAAATTCACTTCGTTCTTAGAGTCCATAACGTCAGATTAAATTATCGAGCAATTGTTTGTGTGCTGTGTTTCAATTACCACTAGTGTGTTTCGTTACATTTCCATTCCATTTTAATTGAATACAGATGGAAATTATTGATCGTTATTTGCAAATATCAATTACTATACATTTTCCTTCTTTCGTTCGTTCTAATTGACTCTATAGCCCATTTAGAACCCTGGCCAACCGGTACGACTGCCATACTGTCAACGTACGTGACAGATTCCGGATTATTTGATGTGGCACGTGATCAGCATGTCAATTCTCTGTCTTCCATAGTATATACCTTCCTTCTAGGCTTGATTTTAGTATGACAGCTTTTTAGTGTGTAGAGAACGCTAATACAATATGAATTCAAACATTTATTTTGCTGCTGCGTTAAATTAGGTAAAACATATTTCAGTAAACTGTATTACTAAATCCTTCTTTAATAAAAATAGCCAACTCTTACTTCATATACGAGGATGGTCTGATAAGATTCCGACCTCAACATGAAGATGGGAGCACTCGTCAACAAAAGCTAAGTAATCAGTTTAAACATCTTGGAAAAGGGATTCACCAAAATTTCAACCATTTTGGAAGTGCAGTTGACAATCGTTTCAGTGAGTCTATGTGAGTGTTTTTATGAAAATTGAAAAAGTGCTTTCAATAAATGTTTGTTTTTGAATTTCAGTACACCAACACTAAATCTATTAGTAAGGATAGTGATCAATCAGTTAAAACCGTAACTAGTGGATTATCGCCACGGCAACCGTTGAGGTTGTCTTAGTGAAACAAAATTTATTTTTTCCAATGTTGCCATTTTCCGTACGTTCTGCTTTATATTTGTCAAGTACTGGTGCGTAACATTCTCCTGTAATAGCATTGATTTTTTGAAAATAATGTATTAAGATATTTTTATGACTATCCCAAAAAAAAGTCTCCATCACTTTCACAGTCGAAAATTGTTTTTCCTCTTTTAGGATTGTACTATTGTTTGTAGGGCATAATTGCGTATCCAAATTTCATCTGTAGTAATTAATCGGCGCCGAAACTCAGATTTATTGCCCCTAAACTGCGCTAACAGAGAGTTGGAAATATTCATTCGAACACGTTTTTGGTCTCATGTGAGCAAACACGACACACAACGCACGGACATCTTTCCCATACATAAATCTCGAA
The DNA here is from genome assembly GCA_034510155.1 of Eucriotettix oculatus. Classification (NCBI taxonomy): domain Eukaryota; kingdom Metazoa; phylum Arthropoda; class Insecta; order Orthoptera; family Tetrigidae; genus Eucriotettix; species Eucriotettix oculatus. The sequence continues at coordinate 131,500,306 of CM067376.1, read as the reverse complement.
TCCATATGTGGCACACATGTTCTTTGGATATATTCATGCCGCTGCTAATTCTCCAACAATAATTCTTCGGTTGTCTACTACCATTGGATGAACTAGAGCGATGTGGTTGCAGCTTTTGGTCGTCCCGAAAGTTCATCGTCTCCCAAGCTGGTACGGACACGTTTAAATTCTACTGCCCAAAATTTCACGATGCTAAATGAGTCCCCGTTCACTCTTCTTTCATATGCGTAGGCGTATTGTCTATCGAAAACAAATATTTAGTGATAATTCGATACTCGATTTCTTCTTTTTTTTCTACAGGAAACACCTTGACTCACATAAACGATTATCAAACAACAAATACGCGTCCAAAATGGCTGAAATTTTGGTGAGTACCTTTCCAAACATACTAAAAAATATTCCCCAGCTTTAGTTGACGAGAGCTGCCATCTTCACGTAAGGGTTGGAAACTTTTCAGACCATCCGCGTATTGTTTCAAAAATATTATTGTAGTTTCATTAGTTGACCATAATTATTAATCAAAGGTTGCTAAAGAATATTAAATAAGTGTAATTCTAAAATATTTATTAACATCAGTTCCAGACTTTATCTGAGACTAATATTGTGAAAGAGTTCATGTTTGCGACGAGGTCTGATATAGTGCTTCCCAACGAGGTTCTCAGTAATCTGTCGTAAGAAGGTTGTTTACCAGATAAGCTACATACGGTGCAATATTCAAAACTTGGTGGTATTTACTGATTGTTGCAGGAAGGTATTCAAAGACACGCGAAGAAAATTTCTATTTAAAAAATACCTCTATAAATTATCGCCAACATACATTTTGTTATCAGAATAAATAAGTGATGGTCTTTTTATAAAGTATCAATACGTACTTACTTAAGTAAACACCTTAATTAGTTGTTCTTATTTAATTCAGAAAAATTAACTTGAAATTTATATCGATGTATTTGACAGTTCTCATTTTATTGCAATTCTGTAATCGATTTCCCAAAAAAAATATTTTTACTACGATCTTACCAAATAGCGACCCCACAAAATATGGACATATCGATTTTATATAATTTTAGCTACACGTTAGAGAGACATAATTTGAAATGTCATCTATGATTTTTTTAATAAAAATAGGCAATTATAAATACTGGGAATGGACAACATTTGAACACCAAGTATTTAAACAGAGACTGAACAAATCTAGTCTCACGCAAGTTAATTTCATACGCAATTCACTTCAAAGTTATATTCTTCTTCTCTATTTGCTCTGCAGCCCATTGAGGGCCTGGGCCTACCGGGGTGACTGCGAATTGTCATCTTGCATGACACATAAAAAGTTATATTAGAGTTTTAAAATCAATTTTGTCAGTAATTATACAGAACACTTAAATGAAGTGAATAATATGCTTTCTGCCACAAGATCACTTTTTATAAGGATTTAAAAATGAGAAATTATCGTCATAAGAATTTCAAACTGTACACGTGATTTGAGTCGATGAACGTTTTATAATATTTTTGGAAAAGGAGCAATATTGTTTCGTCTTATGGTTTGTGGGATGTCTGCGGGATTTCAAAAAAGTAGTCCACCCGACAAATTTTTGATTGTCGAAGGCTCCGTTGGTTGATATTAATGGAGTGAAGTTACGGGCGATGAAAGCGGAACCTTCGATGATTGCAGTAGGCCTTGGCGTTGAGTTGTGTGTTGATTACATTCCCAGAAGAAATATTGACGTTTTGCGAATATTTAGTTAGGGTTTGCAAATTTATACTCATCCCGGCGTTGTCTCTTTCGATTACGGGTAACCTGAGCAGGCCTCGGCGAAACTAGAACTACAGAAACTTTACCTCAGTGCAGATAATCAATTTCTATCTCAAAAAATTTTAAAGTTATATAAATATATAATATGTGGAATAAACTAGTACAGATTTGATAACACATTTTCTCCTTCGCAGTGAAGTCGCAGACTTAAAATTTCGTCTTTCTCTTCTGGTCTCGTCCTAAACGCATTGCTCTTTCAGTTAGTGAAGTAATTTGCGTAGTAAATAATCGTTCATTCGGTTTCGCCTTTACATAATCTCACGCGACAGTAAGATATTGAAATTACGCTTGATAGATTGCAGCTTCCAGATAGGTAATAATGAGATTATTTTTGAAGCTAAATTAACAATTAAATACCTATTAAATAAATTACAACAGGAAACATGTATCTCAACCACTATTTACATTCATTTATGCACATTTAATCAGTTTCTTTTCTGTCTAATAACGCCACGTCGAATACTGCAAAATCTACGGTGACCACACCAAAAATCACTTCATTGCAATATATACATTCTATTATTAAAAGAAATCTGGCATAGATTACCGACTGCCATTACTGATTCTATATTCATAGCAAAGACCTACAGGCAGGATAAACTGTAAAATATTTAGATTTCAAATAGATGACTAATAATTCTATTCTGTAACCTAAATCACAATACGCAAGATCTTCTGCTGCCGCCTCCGTCGACTGAAAATTGAAGATTGAATTTTATCTTTCCTCTTTTTGTCCTTAAATTCTTAATTGTAAAATTTTGTATATATCTTGTAATATATTTGACGTATCCTATTTCCTCAACGGAGGATTAATGGATTGAATAATAATAAATCTAATATTTTTAAAATTCACATGCAAACGTTAACTATATAACAATGCTTGTATTTATTACCCAATTATACTATATTCCAGTGATTCCCAATCAGTGCGCCGCGACGTCCCGGGGAGTCACGTAACTGCTCCTGACATGCCGCGAAAATATTCAACACTAGACACATTTAGTACAGTAAAATGATCCACAGGATGATTAAATATCTCTTAACTCACGTTCACGATCCGTTGTTATACTAAAATATATATTATATAGTTATTACACAGTAGACCTATCCCAAAAATTAGTTTAATTATTTGTTTTGATTACAATTTCTTGTGAATTTAAATTTATGTTTAATACATTTTTATATATTTAAAGTAACCTAACCGCATTATCAGCGGACTACAAATGCGTTCATTAGACCAAAGTTTTGATTTGGAGAGTCGCGGGAAAATTGTGTTACGGGGGTCGGTACAAAAAATTTAGGAATCACAGCTGTATTCTATTATATATGTATTCATTATCAGTAGTCAAATTACAGACAAAGGTAAGTGATAAATACCACAAAACGATTCTTCATTATTTGTTTCTTTCGTTAGGTGACTGTAAAACGTAAGAACAGCAAGAACCACACATCGGACAAACGTCGTAAAAGAATCAATATATGCGATATGAAACTCATTAGAATAAATGTGGAAAAACTAAAATACAAATTTTCAGATTGTTTAACTGAATGACCTTCAGTAACAAATACCCTTATGTTTGTGCGGCGTGTCCTTCCTGCACCTCTTTCGTTTTTCAATCACCTAACAAAACAAAAAGGATTGCAGAAACGGTGCAGAGTATTTATTTTTTACTTATTGCTGTATTAAACTTTGCTACTTGCTTGTATAATTTGTATATTTTAAACACATGCATGTTACATTCTCCTATATTGCTATATTTAATGACGACTTTCTAATAGAAAAATAAATTCTATTTCTTATAAGACAACACATAGTCGAAATAAGAAAATTATTTTGCAGATACGTTTAGAAACGTTTAAAATACTATTATTATTAGGTTATATACTGTATATATATGTATAACCAACATTGTCGAATTCCATCCGATTTATTAAAAATCGTATTCGGTTTTGTTTTGAAATTACTGTGCTGCAGAGACATTCTCAACGTTTACATTACGTTAACTGATATCTGTAGGAATTACGTAAATCCGAAACAGCCGAGCAGCGCTTATGAGGTTGCCATAAAAAGCTTAGAACTCCTTTTGAAACACGTGGCACCAATGCTCTACTTCATACATGAAACGTGAATTCACCACAGTGACCGGACGCTCTTTTAATAACAAAATAAAACGAATTAATTATTAATTCATTGCTAATTTAGTTCAAAGAAATTGTTTATAATTTTACATGATTGTTGTTTAAATTTCATTTTAATATTTTTGTATTTCATTGCGCCTATTGAAATTTACATTAGCTAATAGTGAATGAAAATATACCATAAATTGTTAAATAATTTAAATTTTGTTATCGAAATAGTCTTCTCAGTTAAATATGCCTAAATATTTCAGTAATATACTGATATACCCATTTTTCCTGCATGTGGAAACCCCGCATTTCTTGGTATATTTAACAATTTTTATACTATCTTTGAGTTGAATCTCAAAGTTGAAATTTATACCGTAATTTGCTACTATACCTATTATGTGAACAAGTTGAAGATTTTTTTCTATATGTCAAACAGAGTTATTGCGTCTCAAACATTGGAAAAATAATTGAAATCCCATTTTAAAGTGTTATAATTTGTAAAGGATACGTCAGTTACCATTGATAATTTATATATAATAACTACACCGTTATGTGTAAAAGAACAGAAATAATTGAAGTTCATAAACTGCTTCTTCTAGGAGACATTAGCCTACGAAAATTGAATTTTCTTCATTTGGAATCGTCAACTTTGTGTTACACAGACTACATGAAAAAATAATATTACGTTAATAAATATGAATTCAATTTGTAGGCCTGAATGTACTGAACACGATGCAGTTAATTTGAAAAACGGCGTGCAACAAAAAAAGCGGCGGCCATTTTTGAACCGATCTTACTATAAATGAAACAAAATTAGTTTTGAACTGCCAAAACATGAGGGAATGCACAAACAAAATATTGATTTTTTTAGATGGTGCGCAATCAATTCCCTTTTTCCTGGACCACTTGGCATGGATTGACCCTCGAAAGGATGATGATCCTGTAGGAGACGGTGACAGTTTCATGTTACTCGTTTAGTGAAGAAAACTCCTAACTGCATTTGTTGGCACTAAGAGCGTGATCGGTCGCTTGGAATTCTCTGTCCTCTGTGCTAGAAGAATTGTTATTAAATTCTTCTATTTATGACTTTTGGTCATTCGCTGTATTTATTTACAATACATGTCTAATTTTACAATGCTTTCTAAGTCTGTAAAGAGACTTCTCGTCCGAAATACGAACAGGCTCAAGGATTCAATGTGCCACTTTTAATCGTCCAAAGCGCCACGTTTGGCGCATGCGCCACCGTTTGACCACTTCTGACTTAGTCTTTTATTGTTTGAAAGGGCCAAACATGAGAGAGGCCAATAGATTATTGTGCACAGCTCACACCACCTCAAAGTCGTTGCAAATAAACTCTTGATTTTTTCTCACTTTATTTGGTCATGAATGATATTTCATGGATACTCATTCTGAAAACACGCTGATGATGTCCCAACCACTAAAAATTTTGTCGTCACTCTTCCAAAGACGTAACAAAAACACTCTCGACACTAGCGGCTCTTTGCTCCGTGCTGATGGTAGGTTCAGTTAACACATCCCTTTTTACTATTCACACGTTTTCTTATATTCAGCTTCCATTTATTTTCCTGAACAGTAATTCCCTCAAACACTCCCACAGATAAATTGTTCCAGTCGTTTACGGCCGTATTTATGAATGAAAATTTGCCAACATCTGTTTTTGATATTCTACATTTTGAATTAACGATCCCACCTACCGATATACTGGGCTTTTGTATTTTGGAGCTAATTCCAATCCATGGTTTTTGTTCTGTAGAAACTTTGAATACCAAATACAGCCTTGCATTCTCCTTCTGTGACGATAACTACGATCCTATTTTTTCTGCCTTTTCGTTCCTATTACCTGGCAACGCGCACGAATTTAGTTGCCCTTTTCAGAATTTTTTCGAATAATTCTATTTGATATTTTCAATAGGCATCCCAAAAAGTTAAATATGCCTCCTCCTTTGATTTTGAACTTCGCCTTTTTAAGTTTCTCATTATGAAAGAATTCCGCACTTTTCAGGTCGTGAAAGTTACTTGTTCCTCCAACCCAGTTGAAATGTATTCCTCAATATTTTCAACTCGTCGCCATTTCAATTAGTTCCCCACCTAAGCTATATTACGTCTCATTTTTTATCAACGTACGTTTTGTAAACGAGATTGAGATGCTTTTTCTTTCCATTAATGTCCATTTTATTTTCCTGTGCCGATCTATTGGCCTTATCTAGATATTCCTGTAATACTAACATGTCATGCTCGTTCGTTTTCTTTCTGTAGATGACGCAGTCATCCGCGAAAAACCTGAGCTCAGATTTTAAATTGTTTTGTAAATCCTTGATAAATAGTAAAAACAGTAATGGTCCAATTACAAAGCCCGACGTTACAATACTTGAATCGGAAGATTGTTCTTAGATTTTGAATTTTTGCGATCAGTCGCTTAAATTGTTTCTACCGATAGTAACGCTCTTGTCTATACCCGTTTTATAAATATTATTTCACTACATCAAAGGCTTTGGCGAAGACCTTTATACTATTCCTAAAATCTACTTCAACTCCTAACTTCTGAAATAAACTTATTATTTGACTTTCGCACGAGAACCCTTCCCGAAAACCATACTGACCCTGGGATAAATATCGAAATGAATACACTCTAGCGTTGGAAAAAATATAAAAACGGGCTGAAAAGATGTTTGGGGGTCGATTCGCGAACAATCCTCACGAGAATTTAGAAGGTCTCAGTAATAGAAGGAAACATGTGAGGTTGTGCGCAATATATAAAGCTTATAACGGTGAACCACAGGGCCTGTAAATAAATAACAAACCAACTTACGGCGCCGATTTATATTTCTAAAAATGGTCATAGGTTCAAAATTATAGAAACGCACAGACGTAGGAAAATTTTCATTTGTTAATAGATCTATATGCGATTGTAATTCCTTGCCTGCAGAAATACGACTTTTCCGGGTAACGTAAATCACTTTTGGAATAGGCTAAGAAATCTAAAGTGAGCAGTTTTTTTAGAATCAGTGAAGTGCAGTGAAGTTATTTCTGTGTGACTCCTGACTTCTCTTTTCTTTTTCAGATCAAAATCTACATTTCAAAATTGTTTCTTAGTGTGAATTGTATTTTCTTTTTGTATATAGCTGCCACCGGGAAAATGCCCAATAATTTATAATAATAATAAATAAGAGGACACTGTGGTAGTCATCACGGTAGACCTGGACTCTAATTGGGTGTAGACATCACGGAGTAGTAGTAGTAGTAATTATTTATTTACCAAATAACCAGACAAGCACATTAGAATATTATATAACACTTCTAAACTGCAAACAACATGGCAAGGATTGTCGAGCAATAAAGTTCATTCCGCAAGTCAACGCGCAGTTCAAAGATAAGCTGCTCATAAACATATTGACGTGTTCTTTTTCCTATGTACGTGACAAATTAAAATAATTTTTAATATATAAACATGACCCTATCAAGGAATGTTATGAATGGAATTAGCTGTTGTTGACTGAATGTTGTAGGAGCGTTGAGATGGACGATGAGTGTCCTCCTGGGCTGGTCCTCGAAGGAGAAGAAGGTGGCTGTCCGCAGATGTGGGACACACTGCTCTGTTGGCCGTCCACACCAGCCGCCACACTAGCCATTCAGCCCTGCTTCCACGAGCTGCACGGAATCCTCTACGACAGGACTCGCAAGTCTCAGAATCATTACTGTTCACAACAAAACAGTTACCTTCTTCTAAATACAGAATCAGATGTTTTGTAAATACTTATACAACACTCACATATTTATTAACTGGCTTTGTTCCCGACGTTGACCGGGTATAGGCTGTACAGTCATACGTCAGGTTTCGTAGATAATTCCTCCAAACGCGAGGGCAAAAACGGAACCAACGGAAACAAAAGCAATTATTTTCATACGATTCATTTTTAAGCGAATTAACTAACACTTGATACTAAAAAAGTATGATAAAAGAACATTTTATAAATATCATAAATGGTTTAATATCAAGAACAAAAAGAAGTTATTATAAAGTTAAACAAAAACAGCTGTATATCATTATGTGGGGTCATTTCTCGTTTTGCTGTTTTGATCCAGTACTAGGATCAGCTCCAAAGTCGCGTGAATGGCAGAACGTTTGCATTATTTGAGTTGCAGTTTTGGTTTCAGAGAACGCCAGCCGTTGGTGTGGGTCCAACGGGACGTGGGCGACGTACGCAGACTACACGCAGTGCCGGGATCTGCACGAGCTGCCCGACGCGCCTGGCGTTGAAGCGGCACTCACCATCTACTACGTGGGCTACGCTCTCTCCCTCGCAGCGCTCACAGCTGCCGTTATCGTTCTCCTCCACTACAAGTGTGTATAGTTCATTATAATTACAACTTTAACTTACATCGGCACTATTTATTCCATACTTTATAAATGTTATCACCACTTCAATTTTTAAAACATTTTTTTAATGCATTTCATCAATCAGTTCCTAAAATCCTAATTATTACGTGATTTGTTAGGTCTAACTTGTATTGGTTACTATTATTATTCCAATATATTATAATTGAGGATATATGATATTAATAGAAAAATCTAAATTGATATATAATGTGTATAACCTTAAATCCTCTGTTTTTCAGTCAGAAAAAATCACCTTTTTCATAGAAATAAAAAAAAGTATTGAAAGTTCCGATCCTCTGCAGCTACAGATTTTCCCCATCTCTGGGTAAAACTGAGAATACAACCCCCAAAGATTCATTCTCTTTCGAGGCAAACCAGTCATCAGCCCAGCTCAGTGATCGCGTGGCCAATCGACGGAAACGGGTGGCAGTTAGAATGGTCCACGTCTGGTCAATGAACGGCATTGCGTAGAAAGTTCCAGTTGAGTGACTGCAAGTAGTTTCGTTCAACGTTGGTTGACGGATGCGATGCTTCGTTTTCTTGGAGAAAAATCAACTTGTCATGTTTTTGCTGATAACCCGGCCTTTTCCCACACAGTCCAGGGTGTTTAAATAAGGCCAAAAACAGACAAAAATTAGTGAAACCTAACATACAATTTAAAAGCAACTACATGTTTCGGTCCTGATATGGACCCTCTTCAAGTTGAACTGAATTTCAAAACGTTGTTGGTAGCGGTGGATATTGGAAGTTGCACCAAATTTCAATAGCTAATAGTTGACTATTCCTTGCTGATCCAACTAATCGAATAACATCGTCTACCGCCCGAAGCGATTTGGTCTTTTGAACGATGTTGATGGTTGACCGGGATCAACCCACGCTTTGTTGACTTTAGTATCTACTTTTCATCGCCAGTCACAATCCGATGTGGGAACGACTTTCCTTTTGTCTGGTGAGCAACATTTTGCATGTGTTTTGGCATCACTTCATCTGCCTCTCGTTCAATTCATGACGCATCTATTGTTCTCGTCCAAAAGAGACTGGACCAATTTTCACGCTTCTCGTCGCTCAGGTCAAAATTGCCGACGAAACCAAATTATGCTTTTTGTTTCCGATGAAGCACTGTCGCCATAGCATTTTATGGATTCTTCAACTTGAAGCAGCAAATCTTGATTTCCCACAAATGATCTTTTCTTGACGAAAAGGAAAAATATATGTTGTTGTATGAAATTGCTGATGGTGTACAATGACTGTTGCTGACTCATGAAAAACTCATAAATATGTATTTATGACACTAATGCCATCTATGAGTAAACAGCGGATTTAAACTTATTCAACTGGTATAAAGTACATTGTAATACAATTTTGTCTTTTATTGTCAACGGTGCTTTGTGGCGCATGCCATTGTGGTGTACGACGCGGTGAGCGGCGAATATTAGTTTAAGCCTGGCGAGGTAGAATTTTAATTTTAGACATATATGACAAGACCGATTTACAAATATTACACATGACGCTAATAAGTAATATGGGTATTATTAAACTACAAATAATAATCTTGTTAAAATATAAGTGGATTGAACTATGTTTCAGACGTTAAAGTTGGAGAAAAGTATAAGATGTTTCTTGGATGTAATAGTTAATTAACAACTATGCCGGAAATATCATTCATCATGTGCTCGATTAATAGGAATATTGGCTTATTCAACTCATTTTTGGTAATTGTTCTATTTAAAAAGTAACCTGGCGTCTTACAATAAATATATACAGAAGAGATCCGGCGTGTTGAGGAATGCTCGCCGGGAATTGTTACATTTGGCGCCAAACGTTGGGCCAAATGTAAATGTTCTAAGAGCTGTGGGTGTTTCCCCACTTCAGGGAGGTTTTAAAATTATTTCTAAAATATAAAACCGTGAAATGTAGCCCCGCTGTGCCGTTCGCCATTGTTCATACGGTGTTTGTTAGGTGATTGACCTGCAAAATGCAGAGAACGAAATTGGCTTGCCGAGGCCACTTTTCAAATAATCATTGACTTCTCGTCTTAATTCACCGTAATTGTCGCAATTACCAACATGCTAACAGTTTACATAATGATGGTTATATCTTGATTAAAGAGACAGAACGCTTTGCAAATCTTTATTTGAATTTCGGTCCATTTCTCTTACCTGAATAAATTAAAATTTGGGAAAACATTAGTTTAAAATAATTCAACGAATAACAATATAAAAATAAGTGTATTGTATTACAGGCGCCTGCGCTGTCTACGCAATAAAATTCACGTTAACCTCATGTGCTCGTATATTTTGGCGGACATTATGTGGATTGCCATGGCAACTATTCAGGTAAGATTATTAACACAATAATTAAATATTCATATCTTTATTAACGACTTTATTCATTCGTACCTAACACAATACGCGAAATTTATTTGTTTTCGTTCGTTTATGCAACTACGATTAGCATTTGGACCATTATTAAAGAGTTAAAACAAAAAATTGAAATATTATGAAGCAAAAATACATAGTCTGTAGTAATATTATCCAACGTTAATAAAAAATTCTGAAAGTGTTATTGTCAATGTAGTTTCCTTTTTTAAGACTTTTTACTAATATGAAATTTGTTACCTTAATATTCTCTTGTACAAAATTGATTTAACAGATTTAATTCCTTAGTGATGTATTAAATTTATTCTGCAGTATTGGACACTTTAAATATTTGTTTAGAATTTATAATCAAATAATCTTTCATAATTGTAATATGACTCTTAAATAATTTAAGCAAACAACTACTCTGTTCACAGATAACAATTCATCCAGGAGGTGCGTCATGTATAATACTAGTTTTACTATTAAATTACTTCCATCTTACGAATTTCTTTTGGATGTTTATTGAAGGTGAGGAACGATCGTGCTAGAAAGGTAAAAAGAAAAACTTAATTTTATTGAATTTTAATTTATTGAAATTAAGGTTATTGTTGAAAAATTATGTACATATACACATATTATAAGGTTTTGTCATTGAATTTTTTTTAAAAAATCTTTATGTTCAGATGGTTTTATTTATATTTTATAAAGTATATGGCAAAAGAAATAAATAATTTAATAAAATTAATAAACAAGTATTTATTAATGTTGACTGATAACCCATAGGATGTAATACATAAGTATCAAAATTAAGAGGCACTCATATATTTATAATTCTTAAAAAAAATAACCATGTGGTTTAAATAAATAAAAATGTAGTTTATTCAGCTGTGATTCAATATATTGTAACAATCTCGAGTTCTTTAATATAACTATTCTTATAGTATTTAATCCTGTAGTTTAGTCACTTCCTCACGACGCAGAGGTTCCAGGATTGAACCCAGGAAGGGAATGGATACATGAAAGCGTATAATGCATTTTCACAATCACCAGATCCATTGTAGAGAACATGTTGGCGTAGTAGACTAAAGCAAGGGTTCATCATCAACCGGCGGAAGGGCACTGGAAACCACCGCTGAGTGCAATTTCCCTTGAAAGAGGAAAAGCTTCTCCTTAGAGAAAGTTTTTAACTTGCATCTCCCGTTGGGCACAACAATAATTAATTAATAATATTTGCTCACGTTCACAAAATAATTTACGGCGGAACTTAATTAAATGTAATTTATGAACGGTACTAGGAACATGTTAATAACTACAACAGAATAGTTTCTATATGTCAGGTGTGCCAAACTCAATTAATACATGGGCCATTTCATGCAGCTGGTAAGATTCACGCGGGCCACATCACATTTACAAATGTTGTTAAAATTATAAATTGTAGCCAGGATTTATGGTAATAATTTATAATATTAATATTTAGCTATCAATTTCTTCTATTTAAACATTTATTTTATTTATATTTTATAAAGTATATTTTTACGGGAAACTTGCTAGTTTTCCAATATCTGGATTAAATACAGTAGTACAGTTGGCCGTTCAGATATCTAACCATGCCAAAACTACCATGGAAAAATCATGGCCACTTCTTGCAAGAGGGTGAAATTTCAAGTACAAAGGCGGAGCTTGGAGAAGAAAACTGAGGCACTTCTTGGTCCGGGGGCTAATTCCGCTGTTCAGTAATGGAACAACCATTTCGCTATTCAGGTATAGACGAGTCATTTCTCAATCTCCAACTATAAAATTAACTTTTTTGCTAGTTTACCTATCACTAGGCCGAAGAGCTATTAATTCTTATTCAGAGACTCGTGCGGTCTTTTCGCTCTTTGCACGATTCGTTGAGCAGTCAACTCTCAACGCTTCAGAGGAATTCCAGCACATTCACAAGACCGACCATTAAATGTTTTTTTCTTTCAAATAACTTTAGATTGTAAGATTTTTAAAAACACTGCGCAAAACGTATGACTACTTTAAATTATAACTTTGAATTACTGAATAGTTCAAATTAATTTTATTTATCTTCTTACGTCGTTTCCATGCGGTGTCGCCTCTCTGAATCATAGCACGTTACGAACTGGCTTGCATGTGTACCTGGTGCTTATCACCAAAGGGTGCAGTTTGTTGAGTTTTACAGGTAGGGCAGGTTTGAAAGTGAATACTAGACAGCGAGAACCTTAGCTGAGAAAGGCTTAACATACAAATGGCTGGCGGTCTAAGCGGGAACCAGTGATCTGCAAGTCGGACAGTTTAATTTCTTCGAAGTAGAAACAAGAATTCACACAATTATTTTTAAATGTTCCTTAAAACTATGAAGAAATAATTAACTCTAAATTAATTTACGTGCCGTAGCGCATAAACAAATTTACACCAGCCACGTACTCGTATGTATAAAAGATTATAGAAGTGTGAAAAATTCAATATTTATGGAACAGAAATAAATAATGCGCTCTTAACTGGTCATCATAAGATTCATTGTCCAACAACCCCATTTTGATTGTGTGTCGATATTTATAAATTCATCTGGACTAATTTAGCTGGGAACTCACACATACTGAATAATCATTATCGTTCTGGTTTTCTAATGAGAACTTTGTGCCCGTAGATTCTCTTGGGTGGGTTTCATTAAATATGTCTACACCTTTAAGTGTTCAAACTCTTGCCGTGGCACTGATTCATTCGTTTCTTCCTGAGAATGAACATAGATGTTTAATGTTCACTAAAAAACCTTCTCTTCGGCATAGATACAATGAAAAAGCAAATGAATCCCTTCCAATTAAATTATTCTGCAATTATTACCTACTCGGTCATAGTTCAGCAACATAAATATGCTAATAATTATTTTAATCTTTAACCTGTGATTTTCGCTACTCACTAAGGGTCCAATTTTCTTCCTTATCAGGTCTCTACCTTTATTTGAGCGTTGTGAAGACGTTCGCCGGAAACGATATTCATTTAAGAATCTACGGATTGATGGGATGGGGTAAGTACGAAATTATGTCCAAAATAGAATTTCACTTTCGGGGAATAGAGATTCTCTATTGATATATATTTTATACTGTAGTAAAAATTTGTATTACTTTTCGGTCTTAATTTTCATTAAATAACAATCATATTTATAAAATTATGTTTTATTGCATGTAAAGGTAAATATTTAGTTATGTTTTTTTAAATTAGATACATCTAGTACTCTATGGACATCAAAAAGTTGTTTATCCATTTGGAATTCGTAGAGCTTTTGTGTGTTTATATTATATAAGTATAAAATAGGACTGCAGTTATTATTTATTCCAGGGACACCTTTCATTATCGTCGTAGCTTGGGGAATAGCAAAAAGCTTTGTTTCCGTAGAACCAGACACTCAGGTAAGAATCAACTATTTACGACAATGAATTTGTACCATTTGTTAATTACATAATATTTAGTTTTTTATGAATAGGAAATAAATGCTGAAGTAGATAAAAATGTAGGAAAAAAGTGATGTCAGTCAAACATAGATTAAAAGCGCTCACATCCCACAACCCTTTAATCCGAAACTTCCCTTTTATACAAGGTTTAGCTCCTTGTGCAAACAAATACACTTTACCCCACCAAAAATGGAAACCTACAAATATTAAGTATAGAATTGTGGAAATGTATCTAGTGACATAATCTTTCCATTTTGATGAATTGATTATAAGTTTGTAAACAGGAGTCTTTTAGTCAATTCTAATATTGAAGGTATGTTCTTCGAAATGGAAACCCACAAATATCCCGCTTTTCCTCCTTGGCACATCCCAAAGAACTCAAATCAATCTATCTCTCACAGATTATAACAAGTCCAATTTCCCTCAACACAAAATTCACAGATCTAAGTCTCAAGTTCAACAGCTTCGACCGTATTTTCACCGACGGCGCCAAGAACAAATATGGAGTCAGCAGTGCCATCATCCCCTCTAATACCCGCCCGTCAGTGAAACTTAACCCCCATTCCTCCATCCACACTGCAGAAATCTACGCCATCAAGCTCACTATAGACCACTGCTCTTCTTCTCCCAAAATGAACCACTTAATCCTCTTAGACTCACTCTCTGCTTTAAAAATCATCGCCAATGAAGACAATTCCCAAGAGTTTTCCGCAATTATCACAAAAGATGTACACAAGCTCCAAACAACGGGGAAGAATATCGTATTAGCCTGGATCTCGGCACACCAGGGAATAAAAGGGAATATCTCCGTCGACCAGCTAGCAAAAACCGCCACTCATCTTCCCCCTCTCTCCTCTCCCTAATTATGTCAACGCATTCTCGGATGTATGGAAACACCCTTCCAAAACTAGTCCTTCTACGGAATCAAAATTGGTCGCTTCTAAAATCAAACCCAACCCATAAATTAGTTGACAACTTCCTTGCTATCTTTCTCCCCGTAAATGCATCCATAAGAGATCAAGTAGTTTTTTCTAGAGTAAGATCCGGTCACTCCAAATTAACACTCAGCCACATTTATATAAATAATCCAATTTGCGATCTCTGCAACACAATCAGCACGGAGCACCTTATTAACTCCTGTAGAAAATTTCTTGAAGATAGACACCGGATCCTCAGAGAAGACAATCCAGACCAGATCAGCCACTCACTGGAAGACCAATAAAGAGCATCAGATTTTTGAAAACATTTAATTGTTATGATGCAATATAACATTCTCAATATTGACTTTTTGTAACCCTTAAGTCAATTCGGTCGCTAATGACCTCGTAGTTTATGCGACCTTACATAAATCAAATATAAAAAATATATAGTTGAATTGAAGTAATACACATCAGTTATAAAACTAGTTGTTTAACTTAAAAGCTACCAAATGACATTTGAGAGAAGGGTTATTCCATGTCAAATCTCGTGTCATATCACTTCTAGTGGCCAGATAATATTGAAATTAGGCTACCACAAAATGTAGTCAAAGTCACCACAAAATTTTGTCGCGGCAAATTTGGAGGCCAATTACTCAGGAAAAACAGATCTATGCAAAACAATAACTTGTAAATGTACACATATGCAATGTGCACCATATTAAGAATTACTGAAACAGAAACTATGTAGCTCTTATATTTCCAGAGATGTTGCACATAATTTGGTTTTGAATGGTATCATTATAATGAACAGCTTCGTATGTACAAGAAAAATGTTTTGTTTATGTTGGGTTCCGAAGTATTACAACTATGGGACTCTGAATGTAACGCATTTTTCTGCGGTAAGCGCGGACTCAGCAAAATGGATCAACTTTGATCCCATGTCAAATCAATTCTAAGAGCCAAATATGTGTGAAACTTGGCTTATAGGCACAACTGCTTCATCTTCAGGCGCTACAACATGATTGTCTAATTGTCTTGGCCTTCTCAACAACAACAAACTTCCATTCTTTCCTATTGTTTACTTTCTGAGTCCAATTCGTGATCTTCATGTTTCTTACATCTTTTTGGATGTCATCTTCCTATCTTGTCTTCCTCACTACACTATCTTCGTTCTTTCGGTAAACGTGTCCATGCCAATTTAAACGTAGTGCTCTAATATGGTTGATTATATTTTTGTACTTTATAAGTTCATTTAAGTTATTGTCTCCTATTCTCCTAGTACCACCATCTTGTTACATGGGACCAAATATTTTCCTCTCAAAGATCATTAGTTTTTGCATGTCACTGTCTTTGAGGGTCCAGCATAAGTAATAATTGGTCGTATTAAGGTTCGATAAATCTGAAGTTTTGCAGATACTGAGAGTAATTTGTTTCTAAACAGATTCATGTTAGCGTAATAAGCTTTATTATCAGCTATGGATTCCATATATGTATATGATTTAACACCTTGGAATGTGTCATCTTCAATTAGTAAATTTTCTATTCTTCGGATCTTATTATTACATCTTAAATACTTAGATTTATGATTGTTTATAGTTAATCCATATAAATGGGATTCTTCATTAATATTTTGTAATATTTGAATTAATACTGCTTTATTTCTGGCTGTTAATAAAATATCATCTACATAAGTTACACATTGTTTAACTCGTGTGGAGACATCACATCTAACATCCGGCTTTCTCGTGATAACATCAATAACTATACTAAATAGAGAGGCCGATAGTGGATCTTAAAGGCACAACTCGTATCCCAGAATGAAGTGGCCTGATCAAAAACAGTAGTACAGTTGGCCGTTCAGATATCTAACCATGCCAAAACTACCACCAAAAGTATAATAAATATCTTGTCGGAACGTATTTTGATCAGTGCAAAAAAAAGAGATAAATTGTTTTTATTAATTAATAATCATAATTTCCTATTATATTGTAACTAAACATAAATTTGTAAATAATCACAAAAATATAAAAGAACAGAAAATCATACACATACAAAATCGTATAAGTAATAATTATCATAGATTTTTCCCGCCGTTGCATTTCCTGCAACGAATAGACGTAAAGACTTCCTATTCCTAGCCAAGATTTACATACGGCCTAGGTTAAAATTCGTTTATAGGGGGATGTATAAGAAGATTTCAGTTAGGGATCATTATATATTAATGTTTGTTTCAATGTTTACGAAAAATAATTGTTACATTTCATTATTTCTGGTGATTTTAAACCATAACAGTGTTCCGTCTCCAAATCTCTTACCGTAACGTTGTTCCAGTGTGTTCCATCTTAATTACACCTTGTATTTTACTTTAAACCTCTAGGCGAGATTTAAACTGTTACTTCTGTCATGCCAGATGTAGTCGAGTTTCATGCTCATAAACGGAAACTTTTGTCCTGTGATTAGCGGTTGGTAATCAAAATAATGTCGCATCACTATTTGTTGTTGTTGCTGTAGTATTCAGTCCCAAGACTGCAAAATATAAGTCTCATAAAGATCACTTCTAAGCCATCAATAATTTCCTGAACGTGTCTAAAGGATTCAGGGAACTGTCAAAGCATGACTAGTTCACAAATTATTTACATTCTTACGTCGTATTATTATTGGTCAAAGGAATTTGCAACGAGTAGCATTAGATAATTTCGATGACGTTCTTAGATTTTCAATAAGTTAGGCTAAAGAATGAATATTATTATTAGTATATTAATCCATGCACTGCTTATAGTTTAAGGAGAGTGTGATGCATTGTGGGTTGTGTGTGTACAGGAAGGCCACTGCTCGGAACCTTTGCTGAGACACTGCCCGTGGATGCACGAGGACTTCTGCGACTGGATTCACATGGCTCCCACCATTGCTCTTCTCGTCGCCAACCTCTGCTTCCTTTTCCGCATCATGTGGGTGAGACAGTCAAACGAAATTTTTATGTAACATCACTTACGTTTAGATGGGATGTGATAAAGAGATTGATACAAATTATCCTAAACAAGAGCTGTCTCGGATATATCCTGTGAGATTTGAAACATCAACGTAGTTTTCGAATTACTTATATATTAAATGGTAAAGAGCAATACAGGCGCTTGAAGAATGAGATAGATAGGGAGTGCAAAGCACCCAAAGAGGCTTTGCTCCAAGAGAAAGGCAAAGGGGTTGAAGATTTCATGATGAAAGGGAAAATAGACACAGCTTATAGGAAAATCAAAGAAACGAACATCAGGAGAGCGGATGGGAAGCCAATTCTGGATAAAGAAAAAAAAAGCAGATAGATGGAAGGAATCACGGTGGAAATCTAGATCAGTCAGTAATAGAATAAGAAGAGGAGGTTGATGATGAGTTCGGGGACAAAATTTTAAGGTCGGAATTTGATAGGGCGTTGATAGGCCTGAGTAATTGTAAAGCACCAGGAATTGATAACATCCCAGCGGAGTTGATAAGGTGATCGGGCGAAGCAGCAATATCGTGGCTGTCACAGAATATTTTGCGATATCTACGAAACAGGAAGAATGCCAGAAGATTTTTAGTAAAAACATCATTACAACCATTCCGAAGAAAAACAGAAAAATGTGCAAGTGATCATAAAAATTTCAAGTCAATTAAATAATCTGGAATTCTTTCACCTGGATGGCAGTGCAGCTTCCAATAAATCACGTGAGACGTCTCAAGCTCGGACGGCGAAGACAGGTTCCGGGTGAGTGAGTCCACAGCCGGGGTTCCAGACAAGGCAGCGATGCGTTGAAAGGCAACCTACTCGTGAAGTTCTCGATAAAGGCAGGCGCGTAAGGATAATGCAGCGCGCCGTCGTGGTCGCGTGGAATACGTGTGGATAGACGGCGTATGCTAAGCGTCCCATTCGGTTAGCTGAGCCAACGAGTCAGAATTATTCGTATGATCTAGGCAAAAAAATTTTAAGTCTGGAACTTGGCTAATCTCAGAGCAGACTCTTGGAGCTCATAGATGTACGTGTTGTCCGTTCACGCTTCGAGGTGAAATGTCTTTTTTGGATCGGAGAAATGAGCTCCTCGGATGAAAAGGTGTGGGGAATAAAGCGTAGAGGGAACTCATAATCGACAAGTATCAATTAAAAACGTATAAAAACGGAAATAAAGACAAGATAGAAAGAAGTCGTTGAACTTAAATTAGACAGTAAAGTAAAGAATAGTATTTCATTGATTGGTATAAAAAAGTAGTTAGATAACTAAAATAATTTCGAAAAAACAGGAATCTAAGAGCGCTGCAGTTCAAAATGGGGGGAACCTCAGATAGAAGACTGCGAATAACCTTAATAATTGAAGATCAACTGCGTAAAAAACTAATTGTAATTCATTATTGAGGAAGAAAAATCGACAATGTGATAAAGGTAAATATGCTATTGATCAAGTTATTTATAACTCTGACCACCTGTTTATCGCGACAATTAGATGTGCTGAAACGGATAATACAATGGGAAGTAGGAGTAACGATCAAGATAAAAAAAAGCGATTAACATGAAAAATTGAAAAAAAATAGAAGTATTTTTCCATCTTTTGAGAGAAAAATTTGGAAAAGAAAGATTGAAAATAGAGGGTAAATTCTGAAAATTATTGATAGAAAATATTAGAGAAGAAATTTCTATTCTGAAGTCAAGATAAAGGTTAGGGAAAGTTGCCAAAAAAACATGTGACGCAGTGGCACAATATATTCTTAAATGGTTATTTGAAGGTTATTTTTAACGCTAAATCGTTTCATTTAGACGTTTCATTTATCAGGTTAGTAAACTGTTGGCTATATACACACGAACCGACCCCTTTCAGTTGCATAAACTAAACCCATACATCTTTATTAGATTACACATTGTTACGGTCTTGGAATTCCGTTTCAGATTCCGAATGGATAAAAGGGATAGTATAGTAAAGTATCTAGACCAAATGAAGTAGAGTCCGTTTAAAATAACTAAAGATATTTACGTGGTTCAGCAGTACGACATTCTACAAAAGGAAAAGATACGAGAAAATATGTTAGAGGTTGAGTATAGTTCCGAATGAAGTAGCGAAGTTAACATTTAAGTTGGAACTCCGACCGAGAGTTTCCCCATTCAAAAATGACCGTGCTTGCCTTATTTTCTATGGCAGAAAGTTTTCAGAGGATTCTTTTAGTCATGTGAGCTCAGATGACATGAAAAGGTGCTGAGAAAGACATATGTCTACGATTTTTGTCACTTATTGATTTAATTATGTATCATTTTTCAATGCATTGTTTCTTTTTAAAGTAATCAAACCTAATTGTGATTCTTACACTTGACTTATTCTTGACCGTGTATTGCAATTACTATTAGCTAATTCATTTCTACTTTTTAATGGTATTTGTACTTTTCTTAAAGGGTCCGATTTAGGCAACTAGCTTTCAACTCGTATAAGTGGATCATTTATGAAATTTTATTTTCTTACACATATTTTAGATTAAATTTTCTTAAAGTACAGTTCGAATTTTTGCCTAACACAATAAAGTAAATATTACATGCTTTTGAAACATAATTTTTAATATTGTATATTTATTTAAAATAAAAACAAAATGAGAGTCCGGTTTTGGACGCTTTCCTCTAAAACTACTTTTAGAGACAGTCAACTTATACAGTTAAAATAAAATTGAGGTAATAATTCCCTTGTCCTTTCACTATAATTTTTAATATTTTATCTATTTTTTTAAATAGTCTAGCCGTACTTTATCTTATTAAAGACAACATTCCTTACAGTACTTTTCTGTCCAATAAAAGTTCTGTCCTTGCTGCTAGCGTTTTTGTACTATGTTCTATTCTATCCTATAATTATATGGATTTGATTTTTTTCCTTTAAGCATCGAATTAATGAAGTTGTTCGTGTCTGTTATATATGGACTCCGTTTCAGGTTCTCATAACGAAACTGCGGTCCGCAAACAGCGCAGAGACGATGCAGTACCGCAAAGGTGCAAAAGCGTTGCTTATCCTGATGCCTCTGCTAGGAGTTGCCTACATTCTCATGATCCGTGGCCCTTCGGAGGGTGTTTCTGCCTACGTATTCAACTGCGCTCTCGCCCTCATGCTCTCGACACAAGTAAGTTAGCATTTCCTATGACAAGAAAATTGTAAAATTATTATATTTATCTGTCAATTAAGTATTACAAAATTAATATACTACCAAATTAGTCAGAAAAAACATTCTTATTGTATTTTTCAATTCAGCAATTAATATTAAGAGAAAGTAAGTGTGCAAAATAAGCATACAACCTTGCGTCCCAGATTTGGGACTTAATCAGATTGTACATATACATTAAAGAGAAAATAGGATCCTAATTTTATAAGTACAATGTCATTTAACTTAAAGTAGTATTATTTAGATTCTAATAAGTGTAAGAAATACCATCAACAAAGTTCAAAACAAAGATAGTTCACGTGATTAACTAAAACATGGAGATGGTAATTAGAAAAACTGAAACAACGGGAGGTGTTTCAGAGTTTCAAAGAATATAAAGAGTAGATTAATAGAGAAAGGAGAAAAAAATAATATAGACAAGAAATGGGCAGTTTTGAAGAAAGAAATGACTAGTGTAGCCAACGAAAAAAAGAATAGCTCAGACCAAAGGGAAAGCATGGATAACACAAGAAATAATAACAATGATTGATAAAAGGCGTAAATATAAAAACGTGAGATATGAAAATGGTAAATAGCAGTACAGACGTTTGAAGAATGAGATAGGAATTGCAAACCAGCAAAAGAGGTTTGCCTACAAGAGAAATGAAAAGCGGTTGAAGATTACATGGTGAAAGGGAAAATAGATGCAGCTTAATGGAAAATCAAAGAAACTTTCAGAGAGAGAGAGAGCGGATGGGAAGCCAATTCTGGATAAAGAAGAAAAAGCAGAAAGATAGAAGGAATATCTAGAAGAACTATATCAGATGAAAATATAGATCAGTCAGTAATAGAACAAGAAGAGGAGCTGGATGATGAAGAGAGTTAAAACGGAATGCGGAAAAAGAATCACTATTCAAGGAGACAAACTAAAAACCCTGCGGTTTGCCGATGGTATTGTAGTATTAAGTGAGTCAGGTTCAATAAGAAGATTAATAGAGAAAAAATTAGTGTAGTAAGAGAAACAATGAAGGGTGTTAGATTTGGAAGGGATATTTTGAGGGAAGTTAAGGAATTCTGCTACTTGGGCAGCATAACAATTAGGGATGGTAGAAGTATAGTAGACATAAAGAGTAGGATAGCGCAGGCGAGGAAAGATTTCGCGAAAAAGAGGGATTGACTTACAAGTAATATAAGTGTGAATATTAGGACATCGCTGTTAAAAATATTCGTATTGAGCGTGGCGTTATATAGGTGCGAAACGTTGACGATTGGAGTTGCAGAAAGGAAAAGAATAGAAGCCTTTACAAATGTGATGCTATAGGAGAATGCTGAAAATCAGATGGATGAATAGAATCACCTACGAGGAAGTTCTAAACAGAATAGAGGAAGAGCGAACAAGACCAAGACAAGGGGCAGATTAATAGGCCAGGTTTTGAGACATTAACGTCTTGTAAAATTAGCATTAGAGGGAAGTGTGTGGGGTAAGAACAGAAGAGGGAAGGAAGGATGGAATACGCTAAGCAGATTAGGGAGGATGTGGTATTTAATGCGGAAAATAAAAGGCTTGCACAATATAGGTTAGTTGCATCAAACCAGACTTAGGACTGAATATCACAATAGCAAAAACAACTTTTAAAATATTTAGAAATTACATAGACTATCATACTTGTATGATAAATCGCCGAGCCAAGAACAGCAGTAATTATTTAAGTCTTAAGTTTTGCTTGAAATTATTAAGTAGCCACGTTTGAAACACAGTTAATTTAATTTATACGTAGTCTTTTAAATGATTTAGAACTATTCAAACACATAAAGTTTCTTTAATCTAACAATATCCCAATATTAAAATTCATTGCAGACATATTGTTTCATAAATTAGTGCATAATTTATTTATGTATGTGTCACAGGTAACACTAATTTGGCTTCCATTATGTGTCAAAGGCAGCCGTGTAAGTTGAATTATAAGCCTATGTAAAGATGTGAAAAAAAACAACTTTGTTTTAAATCAGTCTTAACATTAATGAAAACAAAACTTATATTTGGTTAATTTTTATTAGAACGTTTTCATTATATAAAGCAATTTTGGGCACATGCCATAGACCAAATTAATTGAAATATTACAACAATTTCTTTGGAATTATACAATATAAAAAAGGACTTATTATTGTATTGTATTTATTATTCCTACAGTAGGGCATGTGCCTGGTGTTTGTGGAATTCCGAGCATATAAAAATAAATGCAAACCGTTAACATTACCTTTTATCTATAGATTTATGACATCTGTTTTAGAAGGTATTAATTCCAAAATTACTGTGTAAAGAATTAAATAATTAAATTTAATCAAAAGTCATTAAAATGTGATCTTAATGGAAATTTAGTTTATGAATCATCACACATGAATGCCTCAACCCAAACGACTACCTCAGTGCCCAAAGCAATACACTTTTTCAAATATGTTTAATCAGTGGCTCTCCAAATAATCCAATCTTTTAGCGATAAGAATTCTCAAGTCGCTCGTTATGATGTCTTTTCCAGGGTCTCATGGTAGCGCTATTTTTCTGTTTCTGCAACTCTGAGGTGCAGGGGACTCTGCGACTCAGAGCACACAACTGGAGAACTTCGTACAACCTCGGTGCACGCAGAGGCAATAGAAGAACTACTGTCATCAGGTACAGCGAGCACAATCATATTATTAATGCAGCAAATAAAAACACCTCTACGATTGGCAGCTTTCCATAATTTTAGCAGGCGTTTAGGAAACAAAGAATAATGGTGATGAGGTGGAAGGACAAGCGAGATGTCTATTTTTCATCAACAACACATAGCACAAATAACGTGGAAATAGAGAAACGCAAGAACAGGCTAACGAAACCGAAAAAGTGTGTTGACTACAATGACTGGTGTAGATCGCGCCGATCAACACCTTTCCAACTACCCACTTCGAAGAAAACGGGGGAAAATTACTTTTTTTTCACCTGTTGCAACAGGCGTTTTGGAATTCCCATGTTGTGTATACGAAAACTGGAAGTTTCATGACGTATTTGGAGTTTAGGACAAAACTTATAGAAAAATACATGGAAAATTACCATTCATCGGATTTTGTAAAACTCCAGACCCCAATGCCACGGGCAGAACGTCACTTTTTGAGGTATATTTCTATAACGCGAAATAAAAATAAACCGTCAAAAAGATGTGTGGTCTGCTACTAAAGCGAGATAACTCAGGAAAACATATCCGAAGGGAGAGTCGCTATTGGTGCCCAAATTTTGAACTAGGCATCTGTTTGGAGCCGTGTTTCGAAATATAGCACACAACAAATTATTTATATTTTTGTGAAAATTATTACTTTTTATTATTACACAGTAATTATTACAGCTATAATCATTCTAAAATTTATTATTACAGTTATTGTGAAATTATCGAGAAATATATTACATTTATACGCCACAATTTTATGTGTTTTTATGTTGTTCTGCATTTTTCATTACTTTGAAATTTTTATGAACCAATCAAATTTTAAGTAGATATTTTAAAAACCTGGTGTTTTTAATTTTGGAACTTGACAACTTTCTAAATTTCAGTGGCATGCCTGTAATATTAAAAAACTTTCTTTCAGTGGAACAGCTGCCTCCCCAGACGAATTCTCCGAGAAAGAGCAGTCACTTGCGGAAAAATGCGAAACAAATGGAGGAACAGTGTTGCCTCTCCTGAAAGGTTCTAACATCGCTGAATAACGTAATTATCGTCAGCTGTGTATAGTATTTTCAATAAATCAAACCATGAAATCACGATCCATTCCTGTTACATTATAATTTACACATAACACCAGTTTACAAGTGCAAGCTATACAATTAATAACAACTTCTACGTGCCATTAATTCGTCTATAATTAATCATTTTAAGACGTAAAAAGAATTGACAATAATTGTAATTAAATAAAGTATCTAAAATTTTTTTTTGTTTTTCTTACAGCTTCTGAAAGGCGCCTAATTTTTATTTAATATAATTACTAATCACAGGTACTGAATTTATATTTTAAACATTTAACAACGAATATAGCTCTTTTTATTTTTCCAGAATTTTTTTAAATTTGAATTCATTAAATGTAAAAAGTACAGTATCATTTATTTAAATCGCTTCAGGGCAAAGCTTATAACCTTGCAGTTGGTTTCGGAGCCAGTTCGATACAAACTTCCACACGGACAGAAACTTCATTTATATTTATTGGGATAAATTATTTGTATTTTATTGGCTTTTAAAAATGAGTAATTACTAAATATTAAAAATAACCTGACGCGACAAATAAAACCAATTTACGTATACATCGTATCGACGTTCCAAAGAAGTTTGTTATTTCTCAGGGAGTTAGCTCTCTGCCAACAATAGGTTAGTTACAGCACGAATCCTGCTGCAACAATAATAACACAGCAAGTCAGATAAATAGTAGACGAACGCCAAAATGGGACTTAACAATTAGCAGTTGGTTTTCACGTCGACTTTCGTGCGACAATACATTAGATTTATAAATATTTATGTTAATATCTTCTGAACTCTACAAGATATTGAAATTACACATGCACGAACATTTAAGTTAAATAACCTATTTTTAAACCCTCAAATTGTCAATTAAATCCTTTGAAGCGTTTCGGAGCCAATTCGAAACAAACTTCCAGTCAAACAGACACTTCAATTTTATTTATTGATATTAATAATAGAAATAAATAATAATAGAAATTGAAGTAGTGCATATACGTAATTGCAATTGTAACCACACTTAAAAATTAACTTTGAACCTCATTGAGATATTTTACCCTCGAATGTATTTGTAAGTAATCAAAGATTGAGTCGCAAATGACAAACGAATCTTAGAAAAATGTTTTTTAGTGTTAGTTATTTTACGAATTTTCTCATTAAAGGATTGAGTAACTCTCTTGTTACAAATTTAAAATAACTGGTTTCTACTGGCCTCGCAAAATTCAGAAAAATTAGAAAGATTTAGATTGGCATGCTGTGTAACAACGATCAACCGTAACACACTCCAATTAAAATTGCTTTTCAGTCTTAAGTTGCTACGAGAAAGCGAGTAGTAGTAGATTTTATGCCTGGTTGGAAAAATATTTAATAATAACTTTTGTTTGAGACTTTACGTAGAATATGTTAATACAGAAAGTCTTATAGTATAAAATTTCTCAATTTTATCTGCAGACAATGTATAATTTCATTGAAATAATAAATGAGTTAGTTGCCCTTACTTTCAGTAACAAAACAAGGAGAACGAATGTGAGGAGATATTTAATTATTTAATATAGGTCTAATTAATGAAAAGGAGACCACAAAGATCGATATTTTAATTAATTGCTCGCTACTTCACATTTTACACGCAGTCCTACTAATTTTAAAGTGTTCGTGTAAATACAATTTCACTAATTACCTATGTTTTTAAAAAGCTTCTCGAATCGTTTAGACGAAAGAAGTTAACTTAGTACAAGGGGAAATGAATGTGACACCACCTCAGTTAAATATTATAATTTTGTTCTCTGCTAATGTATTATGTAACTGTTGGTATTATTAACAGTAATCTAAAAATAGAATAAGTAAAACTTCATTCAAAAGTTTTGAACGTATAAACGTTATGTCATTACGTTCTTAATGCGTCTCTTGCTGCGAGTTATGGTGTCCAAATTTAGACAAGATTCCACGTGAAGAATGCAATATAAGACATTACAGGTTTATTTTTCTTTTTGACAGTAAATCTATCACTATAGTGGACACAGATATTGAGTTTCCTGGAGCTCCAATTTCGCTACATAGATATTTACTTATTTTCTACGTAGCGGTGTTTGACTAAATTTGGGGTAGCCACAACAAGAGCAAATATTTTGCAAATTAGCGTTATGAACGTGGTGATAATAATAAGCGCTGATCCCAGAATATACAGGGCGATTCTATTGCCATAGCAAAAACTCTGGTGGTACAGCTTAAAAAACATACATTATTGGTATAGAAATGTATGGTCGGCAGTAGCACGTTGTGGAAATAACTAATAAAGTAAGACATGAAAAGAAATACATTGTTCAATAAAAACTGCATTGCAAAGTGTTTACAATAAATGTTCAGAATTTCGACCATGAGCAGTAATACACGCTTGATAGCGTCGAAGGAGTGATTGGCGTACATTTCCAAAGATGCCAGTGTTTTCCCGTCGTAATGGGTCCTCTGTTGAGTCAGCTGGATTCTCGTGAATGATGGCATTCAGATTACCGCACAAGAAGTAATCTTTCGATCGGGGTGGCCATTGGACTGGACCACCACCCCCAATTCATCGTCCCGCAAAACTTGCACCCGGTAATTACGGACAACCACTTTGAAATGGACTGGCGCCCCATCATGCTGAATCCACATTTCATTGCGACAGTCAGATCATCTTGTAACAATTATGGTAAAAATCTCTTCCAGAAAAATGTGAGCAACTGAACAGCGTTGGTAGGAAATATGGTTCTATGAGGTAATCGTTCACAGTACTCGCCAAAACATTAATGGAGAAGCGTTTATGGAATGCATGTGGACGTGGAAGGTGTGGATTTTCTTCTGTCTTTAAGCATTGAAAAAAAATTCTTGTGCAACAGTCTTCTCATCTGAAAATACCACATAAACTGGAAAATTTGGCTTCAACGCAGACTTCTACAAAATACAATGGAAGAATTCTACGCGCAGAGGGCAATCACTAGCTTGTAAAGCTTGGACTTTCAGAATATGGAACGGGTGTAAACGTTCTTCATTTAAGATTATTCAAACGGTGGGTTGATTCACATGTACACGGCGTGCACTTATGTTTTATCCTCAATGTGCAAGAAGGATTCTTCCAGATGTGGATCTCTCACAGTTCTTGCTCCTGTCTGTCCATCTAAACTAACGATGATTGAACCATTTTCACAAATGTGCCGATGTAAGTGTTTTACGGATAGTAAAACCTTCCTGATACGGTTGCAGAGTGCCGTACATTCTCTGCATTCTCATTATTCCTAAAATTTACCCATCACATTGCAAATAACGCAGGTGCATCATATCACGGACGGCCACGTACACCACTACCCTTGCCTCGTTTGTATTACTGTTTTTGGTCACAATAACATTCAACAACAGGAACATAACACAGTTGGATGAGATTAGAAGAATGAACCGAAATTTTGTAGTGTAGCTTGCAATTTTTCGGCTTCCAAATGCCCAATCATTTGCGCGCAACTTCAACACGGAGATTGGCCGGGAAAAGTTTAGCATGTGAGAAAGACGAGTTGGAGAGAAATAGCAAAATTCCCATTCGTGAAAATAATTAAGGAGAGGGGTTCTCAAGGAGGTACTGGAAGTTATGGGTTTTTTAAAGAGGGTTCAGTGAAAGAAATTTGGTCAGTTGCTGTAATTGTGTTGATGAATAACATAGTTGTAGAGTTTTCCTGGAAGGAGACATGAAGCACCAATCTCGAACAAATTCTTTCTTGTTGTCATACGCTAGTGTGATGAGACTATTCTCAAAGTGAGTAGTAGTCTACCCGGTCCCTACCTTCCACTAGTGGGATTTCCAGCTTTCATGGTGAATGGTAGTCTTTTTATGATACTGAAGCACTGTTTTTGTTGTGGTATTCAGTTCTAAGACTGGTCTGATGCAGCCCTGTCTACTAACCTATCTTGCGCAAGCCTTTACATTTCCTCATAACTACCACATCACGCTTCCTCCCCAATCTACTTAGCGTATTCCATCCTTGTCCTTCCTCTTCTGTTCTTACTCCACTCTTCCCTCTAATGATAATTTTGCAAGACCCTCATGACAGAATGTGTATTCTATTAATCTATCCCTTCTCTTTGTCAACGTCCTCCATATTGTTCGCTTTTCCCCTATTTTGTTTAGAACTTCCTAGTTAGTGATTCTATCCACCCATCTGATTTTCAGCATTCGCCTATAGCACCACATTTCAAAGGCTTTTATTCTTTTCATCTATAGAACTCCTATTGTCCACGTTTCGCACCCATATAACGCCATGCTCCATTCGATCATTTTAGCAACGATTTCTTAAATTTCACACTTATATTACCCGTAAGAAATTCTTCTTTTTCGTAAAAGCCTTTCTTGCCTGTGCTATCCTACTCTTTATGTCTACTATACTTCTACCATCCCTGGTTATTACGCTTCCCAAGTAGCAGAATTCTTTATCGTCCATCAAAATATCCATTCCCAATCTAACACCCTTTTTTATTCCACTGTTTCCCAAAGTACACTCAATCATCTTGGTTTTCCCTCTATTAATCCTCTATCCTTTTTAATTTAGTTGACTTCTTAAATATTTTTCATACAATTATTTAACAACCAGTTTCCTTATATTTTCATACAATTCCCCGTGCAATTTAAAGTTCTGAAAATATAGTACTGGTAAGTAATTAGTATTATATGCTTTAACCAGTTGTAATTGGACTTAATAACTTACTTCCTTTCTGATGTATCACCATTACTGTGGAACTAATGGAAAATTAGAAAGCTTTTACTTCTAACAGAGATACAAAAGTGGGAAAAAGGTATAAATAGGTTGTTTACCCCTGCACTATGCCCTGTTTTATTTCTTAATCAGAGCCTTGTAGTCTCTGTTAGAGTACTTTTATGGACAATCCAATCGAACTAATGACATTCATTTCATTTGGCGCCGTAAATAATGGAATGAAAACCTAAAATTACTCTTTAATCATATTTAAATGTGCTTAATACGGTAAATATAGGACTACATGCTTTTCGCAGCCTCAAACTGTAATTGGATTATTGTAGACTAAATGTTTTTATTCGTGTTATAATTGGATTTTGGGGCAAATTTACGCCTTTTCACGCCAGTTGTCCCGTCCCATACGTTATTGCAACTTATACAGGTGTTTGCTGAGGGTCGATATCTGTACCACGCAGTGCCAAGGTAAGAGCACAGTTACGGGACAACCTCGATGCTGCAGGCAAGTAAGTCTTGTCACACTTCCTTCAGGGGAATAGACGAAAGGTCCCCTAGCCTGAGTGCAGAATTTTACGTTTTTCAACAAATATATGTTTGGTTATGAGCTCTTACTCCGTGTTTCTTCTGTTCCATGTTTTCGGAAAACGTGCCAGGATCTTAATTTATTTTTCTTCTAAGGTATTCTAAATATGTCCATAAATTAGCTTTAGTGAGTATTTAATCAAAACTACACGTGGCATTATAGGTAATCAAGCATATGCGTGTTACCAATAGAATGATGTGAGTTAACCACAGCAATAGAAGATCAGAATTTGATTCCATTTCGTTCCAATAATAAAATGTACGAATTTTAAATGTATCTGTTTAATTTATAGAAACACCAAATGTACATAAATTTAATAATAAAATAATTCAAATGTCATAATCAAATTAGTCAATCCCAAAATAATTAATATAATTGGGTGTTGTATAATCCCTTCAATTATAATTACTGCTGCCTGCCCTCTGTAGAGGTTATAGATAACTGTTCTTTCGCGATATTTTATTCCTGTCCTCTTCAAAATCCTTAGTAGCGTGTTCCGGTTTACATTATCAAAGGCTTTTTCTAAATATACAGATGCCATGAACGTAGGCCTGTTTTTTCTTATTCTGTCTCCTAAAATTAGACGCAGTCAGTACTGTTTCTCTTCCTAAAACCAAATTAATCTTCTCCTAAGTCGCATCCTGCCGGAAGTTCCATCCTCCTATATACTATTTTCGTTAATATTTTACACGCATGAGATACTAAACTATTTGTCTTGTGCAGTTCGCATCTATCAGAGCCAGTCTTCATCGGTACAGGTATAATTATGTTGTTACTAATGTCTTCTGGTATTCTTCCTGTTTCGTAGATGGGTATTGCTTCTTCGCCCGATGATCTTATCAACACCGCAGAAATGTTATCAATCCCTGGTGTTTTACCATTGTTCAGATCAGTCAGCACCATGTCAAACTCCGACCTTAAAATTTTGTTTCCTAACTCTACATTATCCACCTCTTCTTCTCCTTCTATTACTGGCTGATCTAAATTTCCACAGTGATATAGTTCTTCTGGATATTCCTTCCATCTTTCCGTCTGTTCTTCTTTATCTATAACTGGTATCCAATCTGCTGTCCTGATGTTCTTGCTCATATTTTTCCTCTTCCCAAATGTTTCTTCAGAAAATTTAACATTGCTCACAACAATTTAAGTCTCTAGAATCTTGGAGAAAATTCATTGTTCAAGGGGGCAATTCGAAAATGAGATGATCTAGGCTTGAAAAAACAACCGTCTGCTCAGATTATACTTGTACAAGATGAAAAATAGTTCGTATCTCAATTTGAAATAAACGCTCGTAAATTATTGTACTTTGTATAGAGCCAGCCACACTTTGTAACAATCTTCTTCGTCTTCTTCCAATGGCTCAACAGCCCTCTTGAGGGCCTAGGCCTACCGAGGCGGCTGCGGACTGTCATCTGGCATGACACATTCCGAATTGGGGTGATACGTGGTCAGTGTATCAATTCCCCAGCAGCCTTAATCCCCGTCCTCGCGACCATGACGACACAAACATCCAAGCCCTTTCCAGGATTCGAACCTGGGACCACTGAGTTGTGAGGCAGCAAACTTTGTAGCAATACAAACTATAATTTACTTGGAGAGAAATATTTACTAGACCGAATGAAGAAATAGTACGTACTGCATTGGACGATTATTATAGCATGGGCAATGGGCATCACTATAGCTGCCTCACTGAAGCTGACTAAATTTGAGACCAATATATAATCTCCCGGAAGCAAGTAACAACATGGGCCTCACTAAATTCAATGCAGACGTGATCACACTTTAAATATGGAAATTATTAGGCTATTAAATATTTATTAATAAAAATTAAAGTAATATAGCAAAATATTTCATATAAATTAGTTTTTACTCGAATTTAATTTGTTTATTATAGGTTTTGAAAATTTTCTTAGACTAAGAAAAAACTGCCGTCAGGATTCCTTGAAAATCAAAAAAATAATTTAAAAAATTTTTATCGGCAACTTTGGACGCCCATGCTGGATGATAATTTTCTTTATTAATTCGTAATCTAAGCATTAGGCTTATCTTAGCAAAGAATTTTCAGGATCTATTCTGTAATATCTGTTGCAATGTTAAAGCTCAAAAGTGGGATTTTTGAGAAAAGACTCGTATTTCAGTCAGAAATGCATATTTTGAACTGAAATTTTTCAGGTATTCATCTAACGCCTCATAGTAGAAACTGTAAAAATTTCATCAAAATCTGAAATCGTCGCGCGGTGATCGGCTCTGAAAATTAAGCCACTTGACATGGAATGACCCATTTCCTATTTTTGAAGTGAAAAAAACATTAATTTTATTTTTTCATGTGGTAGTGTACAGCTTTTTGAATAATAATAACATATTTATTTTGTCAATATCCTTTTCCCTCATGATGATATTCATGGAAGTTCATATTTCATTAAAAAAAATTCATTTCACCACTTTTTTCAGACCACTTATAGATAGTTTATAGTTACAATAATTTTTTATAGCTTCCTTGTCTATTGAAGTATTCACATAAAAATTTCATTAACATTGGTTGGTAAATAAGGAAGGTATAATTTATTTTCTATGGAAGAACAAATTCACGCACGCGATTTCAAAAACTTTAACGGCTGTAAAACAAAAACTATTTGTGATACAGCAGAAATATTTTATATCTTTACATATATCCATGAAAGGAAGAAACATGCCAAGTTTCATTAAAATCTGAGATCATGGGTGTCGAATCGAATTTTTTTGGGTTGATTTGACATGACCCTAGTGCTATTTCTTAACAAAGTTCTGATGATTGCTTTAAACCCCAAGTTATTGTCCTGAACAAGTTTTAATTAACCTATATTTAGGGGAAATTCAATTTTTTAATTTAAAAGAAAAGAAAAGTCGCGAAACACCAGTACAATACTAGAGTAGGTGGACGATTTCTTAATCATTGTCGTCAGGAATAGCGAGGCCGAATGTTTCGTTAACTTAACGTGAACAATTGTTTTCAGTTGCATATTATGCAACCGGGTATTTCATAATAATAATAACTTGCAACACCCGTAAAGCCCAACGAACTGATTATTCTTTGAGCTACATTATCTCATAGCCGTGTCGTATGAGGCAGCGCCGTGAGCAGGTAATTATAAATCTTATTTTAAAATAGTTTATATTTTAAAAACGAAAATAGTATTCGTAAAAGAGTCGAAGAGTATTTTAAAGATAGAAAACATTTAAGTGGTTGCATTTCGAAGTATTTTATCCCTCTGCGAAAACCACAGCAGGATCCTGCATAAAATACTGTCATCATACGTGGCTTATTCCTAAAATTTAATTTATTTAATATAATGAATGAATGAAAATGCTTCCACATTACATATGTGTGTCAACATGATTTAACTAGATCATGAAACACCAATTTTAAGTACTCAGCTATTCTCTCCTTTTAAACAAGGCAGATACCAACACAGAAGGTTTTGGTTAAATTGCCATATTCATCTGTATATAATTTTTATAATTCTAATTATAAATGTCTAGGGTAAGTCGAGGCGGAACACGACAGTTCTTGTTAAACAATATTTGTAAAATTGTGGAAAAAGAAAATTTCAACTCTTAAAAGTATAAAACAATAGTTTATTCTATTTCTATTATTTAATCTAATTTAATCTAATATCACTATAACTTAAAACAATGAATTTAGATTTTTGATCAATTTTTAAAAAGAAACTTATAATTTCCCCGGTACAGGATAGGATGTTTTGTAATCACAATTAATACAATAAAATTTAATTTAATTTAAGAAAAATCTTAACAACTTTTATATCTTCTTTCTTACGTTTATTTTGCGTACGATTTATCGCTTTATCAATTTTTCCATTCGCGAAGAGATTTTCTTTTGGAACTCCGCAGTTTTTGCCCGTGAATTTTTGCCTTTCTCCGTTATTTTTCTTTCTTAATCTATTCTTTTTGGGTACAGCATCCTGCAACTCATTCTTATAAGGCGAGCCTGCCAGTTTTTCCATTTCTTTAGGAACACGCTACATTTTGCTTTATACAGTAGTATCCCGTTCCGCCCCACACGTAAGTTTCATAAATTTTGCATATTAGGAGCCTCAAGGTATTTCTGTTGTAGTATTATTAATATGAATATCTTACGTAACTATCCTTGTAAAAAATTTTGCGAAGGGTTATTTTTTAATTGAGTTTATTTAAAGTCGCATCAGCACCAACAGATTATTAGCGACTGTACATTAAAGTGTTTACATTTAATTACATTATATAAATTGATCATTTTTAAAATTTATCTATATGTAGCACGAAACTTTGAAAAAATTCACGGGTGCCGCTGCCTACAGGCGTATGTGGTTAACAAAGAGTTCTCGGGATTCCAACTGGTTAATAAATGTTGTTATTCCACATAACAAAATAACAATGTTTCTACCCGATAAACATTGACGTTGATTAAGATTAAGAATGAAAAAATCAAGTAAACTTGTACGAATAAACTAGTAGAGAAAATACGATAAAAAACAGAAAATAATGGATAACTTAGAACATTTTTGAATAAAATGGAACATCGAAGAAAGTGTAAAAATGTGGATATTAGAATAAAATACAAAAAGTTATTAACAATTGAGACGAGACAGACAAAGCAAGAGACGAGTTGATAGAAACGGGTGCTTTGAAGTCGAACAAGAGGAAGAACAAGGGAGAATTGAGGAAATGTAGAAAGCAACGAGTAAGTGAGTAATTAAAGTTATGTGCTACATCACCCCAAGGAAGAATTTTTACGAGGAGAATTTCCCATACGTAAGATATTAATAATACTACGTCATCTACAGCGTTCATAATGCTCCACGACATGCTAATTTCTAATACAAATATCATGCTACTTTCTAATACACATACCGTGTAATAGGAACGAATTTTTAAAATTGCAAAAATATAAAATGATATTTGGCGCAAATTCGTAATACGAAAGTATTTTTACTTCACATATTTTAATTTTAGGAAGCCATACGCATTATGGGCATACAATGAAGTATGTGCGGTAATATTCTCAGAGTTATAAAAATCTTTGAAATGCAGAACGTTAAATGTTTTTCTTTCTTTCTAATAACTTTTGGTTAAAATAAACCACAGAAAATTCATAAATTCGTCCAAAACATTGAAAACTGTAGCCTGATGAGGCCGTCTCTGTGTCAGCACACACGACCCGGCACTGTGCTTTTTGTAGCTCATATAATTGTTAAATTATGGGCGAGCAGGGAGATGGAAATACTGCGCATACGCATTTCTCATTATAGACAGGATTCTCGTGCTATAAAGACAGTAGCCCAAATGTATACAGGAGGGAGAACGCTGGAAGGCGGGCGGTTTAATGTATTCGAAATCAAAGCAGGAATTCACATTCTCAAATACTTAATAGTTTCTTAAAATTAGGAAAAAAATAATTCTTCCGAAATTAATTCACGTGCTGTAGCATGTAGCGCAGTAGAACCCGGGTCCAATTTTTTACTATTTATGGCATGAGCATATTGCTGGCCAGGGAGAAGGGGTTTTTCCGCGCGCCGACTTGGCGGAATCAAAACAAAGAGACAGCGTCTGACACTTGAGCCATAATGCCTCGTAGCTGGTTTCGGAATTTCCTAATCTGTCTGAGAATTTGGTGACCGGGTGGCGTGTGTTCCCCAAATGTAACAAGGGATATTATTGGAGAATGTCCATCCTTGCCACCTTAGTGATATGTGTCGCATAAGGGGGGGACGAGGTTTTAAAGAGGCTGGCGGAGACAATTTTGAAAGAGATTGCTGGTGATACAAGGTGGTGGCGGGAGAAGATTGGCAGCAGAGTGGTGAAGAGAGAAGATTGGCGAGGAGAACAGATTTGTGGTGGAGAAGGAATTGAGCAGAGTGATGGCGAGAGTATAAGGTGAGACATTAACAAGTAGAGGAAGACAGTGTAAATTACGGACTGATCCCTTAGAGGAGGCAGCGGAGAGGTGTACCATGTTTTGCTCAGTCGAGGAAGCAGCGAAGAAAGGTTTTAAGAACGAGGGAAGAAAGAGGAAAAAGGTGAGTTTCCTAATTCCGGCAGCACGGCTTTGTGCTATTGTCTACCGGCCGCTTCAAGTTCCACAAGGAAGTTCCATTGACATCTGCAGCAAGACGGACATGCAAACAACTCAGGTTCGTCAACGAACGGAAAATCTGCTGCACGTGGTCACGCAAACAATAATTACCCCTGAGAACTCTAATATAATCCCATTTTAATTATTAAATTTTGTACATGATATATACACGTCGGACCCTTATTAAATTAATTAATTAATTAATAACACCCCCCCCCCTCATTTACAAGCACTTGAGCACATATGCACCAGCCGCCACCATGTAGTAACTTACAAAGAATACTTTGTGAGGAAAGAAGCAAATTGTAAAGTAAGAAATTGTTGAAAACATCACTGATAGGACATAGATACATAATATACTATTCAAAGATAAATGATAAGAAAAGGTATGAGTGGGAAAATCATGAATTGCAATCTTGGATGATGAGAAGAAATGAAGGTGTTACAAGTGAATCAAGAATGATGATGAAGACAGACAGTAGTGCTGAAGGACTACCTGATTTGTGTCAACTAACGGGTCCACTAAATAAGAAGAAAATAATTTTTTTCTCTGGTAATTAATAAGCAACTATGTAATAAATATGGTTATAAATTGATTGAAAAATATATCTACAGTACTTATAATTATATCTTTGTAATTATGCTAGTAAAAGGCAAACGATTTAGTCTAACTAAATATCAATTTTAATCCAATATATTTCATTAGAGAAACTTACATTTCTTCTGTATAGTACTTAAAGCTTTTAATGGATTGAAGAATAAAATTCTCATTCACAATATATCTTCACTCTTAATCATATTCATGTTTGATCTTTGTAATTGTTCCCAACATTTTGCCAATAGAATTTTTTTGTCCCATTGTACAGTAATCATTTTTGTTTTTTGCAGTTGTGATGACTGGTGAATAAAGTAGAACAGGTGCAGACATAATGGGAAATACAGAGAGCAATGTAACAAGTGGAGTGAAGAAGCAGGCTGGTACATCCACCCAGAAACTTTACAAATTTGTTGATCTCAAAGGTAAATCTTATTTGCAATATCCTACCCACCTTGATGCCATGACTGCAGCTATTCTCCAAATAGAAACAATAGAAAAGTCTTTTCATTACAGTCTTTTACCTCCTATCTTGAGAAGGAGGAGTTTATCAGTACAAATTAACATTAAAAGAAAATAAATGAAACTAACACATTTCATTGAAAAATTATACAGTTTATTCTTCCAAGGTTCATCCATTGCTTCTATTTTACTTTGCCACCTAATAATTGGACAAACAACAGGACAGATGTGATATCAATATTTTTAACTATTTATTACTTAGAAGTTGATATGGTGTATTGTTTCCAGGTGGTGGTTTGTTGGTCGATATGATGAAAAGAGCCATTCAATCAAAGCAGTATGCAGAACTGGACCATGCCATAAAAACAAAGGTGGAACCCTTCCTTTACAACAAAGGCAAAGGTCGTCTAATACCTATATCACACCTTGTGCTCCTTAGAAATAAGGACAGACCCAGGCATAAAATGGTTGGTAACTTTCTCATGACAGGTTACATGTGTAATATAAATAAATATCTCTAGGGTTTGGATTATAAATTGATTGAAACATTTAATTGGTATAAATATAATTTAGTATAAAAATTACTATAATTATTAAACAAGTCAACTATTTCACCCAAGGTTGTGATAGGTGTTTCAGAACAGTTATAACTATAAAATTATTTGACTACTGAATTTATTATAAACAAATGGCAAATCTATGTATGTTTATAAACTTTGCTGATGTCAATGGGATGTCAGTGACAGTTGATCCATGTTTCTCTCCAATGTAGTTGGCAACCCTACCTCAACCCTTGAAAATTTAAATTTTAGAAATGGCCATCCATGTCTGATACTCCGTGTCAACGGCATTGTTCACCAAGTCACCTGCACACAGACACCGAGGTTTTAGCATTTGTTTGCTTCCCTGGTTTTACCCCTTGCAAACATTCCAGGATCTGTTCTCTTTGGAAACCTCATACAGAATGCCTAATTTTGTAAATTAATATAATAAAATATATAACGAAAATTTGTACATGTCACAATCCACTACTGTAGGCCCCAACCTCACTCCGCCACCTAAGCCTGGTTTCCAATATTGTGACAGGAACATATGCCCTATCCTTCAACCAACCAGTCTTCAAAAATCCTCCTACAAAATTAAAGAAAACATATAACATTCCTGGCCTCCCACATTAATGGCAAACTATGCCCTAGTTTCTATGTTGGCCAAACTAAAAGACCTCTTCCTTTATGTATTGCTAATGGCAAGGCTGTCAAACTGTTGAAAATGCAATTCCCTATAACTGCATATGCCAATAATTTAAATCAATACTAGACACTGACCCTCCTCAAAGCCTTACCCCCAATTTATCAGATGCTTAACTCCATCTTTGGGACTTTCTTTCGAACACATTGAAATGAATAAGAGGATCTTATTTATTTTAATGATGAAATATTAATCTATGAAGAATGAAATTCCATTTATAATAACAAAAAAAATTACTTGAAACTTAATAACTTTACAATTTTCTCATTTTAACATTATCTGCTGGCAATTCTTTTTATTTAAACACAATATAGATTTACAAGAAATGATAATATTAAATTTTCTTACTACTAAATTCTAGATCTCTACATTAAGGGTTGTATTATATGGGCCTTCTCATAGAGCAGAAATTTTTAAGACAAAATCTACATGGACCTGGCAGTACCAGGAAATTGGAAAAAGGTTAAAGAGAAAACCATCCAGTGCCTTCCCTCATTGCCACTTCCTCCTTTCTGGGTTGGTCTGAATCATGCCTCAATGCCGCTGCTATTGTCCGTGGTACAGAAAATTTCCAGTTTTAACCTCAGGCCATAACCTCAACTCCTCAATCTGTCCATACTCTAATGTGATCGTCTGCCTCGTCCCTTCAATCTGTCTATAATATCATCTGCTCTTGTCCGCTCAATCTCTATCTCAATCTGTTTCTGCAAAAGTTTTTAATAAATCATCCCCATTTCCTTAGTCCATATTATGAAGGTGGCAGGACTGGATATTCACCAATCAATTTTATTGTTACTCCTCTCTGGGAGGAATTGTTTACCCCTCTCCATCAACGTTTTGAGAAAAACCGCACATCTTTCCAGCCTCGGCCACCTAAATGTCTAACTTTTATTACCCCTGTTTGTCATACAATATCTCTTTCCATTGATTCAGCACCCCTAAGTGCGAGTAGATGAATTTTCCTGTTACAACATCCTTCAGACTATGCAAAGTACTGGACTAAACATCCTCTAGCTTTCTTTTCATTTTCCTCATATTGTACTTGCGTGTATACTGTTTTTTTGTTTGAATTCTTTCTCCATTGTTGCTACCTATCCCTGAAATATGTAGTTTGTTGTTTGCCATTTTAAATTTTTCTGTAGTACGATCCAATTGAAAGCTTTTGTATCATTTATGTATTACTGAATTGGTTTAATTAGTTGTTCATTTAATTCTTGAAGTAGTCCCAAGGTCACAGTGGTAAATTGTAAATCCTTGAGGGACACTTTGTTGGTCTCACTCTCAGCATTCAGTTTACCATGATGAGACAATTAGTACTTTTGTGGACGAGCTTCTCCACCTTTAAGAATTCCTTTCATCAATAGATAAATTGTAAATTTGTGTTATTTTCAAATATAGTGTATCTGATTGTGAAACCTTATGATGATAATTAGGTGAGTGTTCTCGGCTGTGTATCTTTTGTTGAATACTATACTACCACTACGAAATTTTGTTAAATGTTGTTTTCATGTTAACATTGTGCTTATCAGTATCCCTCCACAGCTTAACAACCTGCCAAAGGTTTAAATACACACTGAAATGTTGAAATTTAAATTCTCACAAGTTTCTTGGATCAGCATAACATTTTAGACATTGGACAGCATGGTTTCAGAGCTGGGCGATCCACCAGCACTCTTCTTAAAATATTTTACGAAGAAATAATGAATGTATTAGAAGGGAAGGATCTGATTGTAGCTGATCTACTTGATTTGAGTAAGGCATTTGACACAGTCCCCCATACTATTCTGCTGAAAAAACTGCAATACTTTGGCATTTGAGGCTCTGCCCTTAAAATCTTTTAAACTAATTGGTAGGCAACAGGCAGTTACGTGTGGTAGCACTTTGTCTGGCTTACTGACTGTCAACAGTGGTGTCCCACAAGGCTCAGCCCTTGGGCCATTCCTGTTTATAATCTACATGACAGACATGTGATGCCTCTCAGATAATAATAGACAAGTGCTGAAGTATGCAGATGACACCACCATACTTACAAGAATAATAAGTCCATTAGCAGGAATTGAAAGCGCAAATGAGTCACTTAGTGCATTAAAGGGGTGGTTCCAGGCTAATGGCTTACTACTTAACACAGATAAAACTAAAAGAATTATTTTCTCCCTGAAACAAATTCCCCTGGATTTACAAGAAGCCGCAACAGTAAAATTACTGAGAATTCATGTTGATTGCAAGTTCACATGGAATCCCCAAACTAAAGTCCTCTCAAAAAATTTGGCAGGCATAAACTTTCTATTGTGAAACTTGTAGAATGTGCTACCACTAGAATACTTACGCACAGCATATTTTGCTCTTATTCACGGCCACATACTGTATGGCATGAGACTGTGGGGAAACTCTAGCGGTAGCTATGCTATTCTCGCTGCACAAAAGAAGCAATCAGACAACTGTGTGGGCTGGATCCTCAAACTTCACGCAGACAACAGTTTCAAAACCTACGCATACTAACAGTACCTGGACTTCACTCATGTTTGGAATGGATTCTTGAAACCAAGGACAGAAGATGTGAACAGCAAGAACACCACTACTATGACACTAGAAATAAAACACACCTGTCATTCAAGGCTCTAAGAACTACCAAAGCCAACAAAGGACCAGAGAGGCTTGGTATTAAAGTATAAGATTCTCTGCCTACACCTATTAGAAAACTACCAAACAACATAATGCTAAGAAAATTAAAAACATTCATCCTATCTACAGTGTGGAAGAGTTTTTCAATTTGAAACATGAAATCAATAGACTGATAATTTGAATATTTTATGTGTATTTATGTATGTATATGTGTAATGTATAGCGCAATTAGTTAGTAATTTTCTAATACTGTATTTACATTTGCTTGACAATTTTTTCTTTGGCAATAAAACTTATTATTATTAAATTATGAAAAATGTCCAAAAAATTATTTAATTTAAGGTGTACTTTCTCTGCGTCATGTTGAAAACAGTACTGTAAATTCCCGGTTACACAGTGGAGACAGAAGTTGATTGTACTGGTACCACCCGTCCTTGACATGAATTAGCAGGATTTAAAAACCTTAAGAACCAGTTGTTTTACTTATGTGCAACTTTATTTAAGATTTATCACTCTGCATCATGTTAAAGACAACCCTGTGAATCCCCGCCTACACAGTGATGCCAATTACAAAAAAATACATGATCACCCTATGAAATTGCAAATTATAGACTAAATAACGTGATATATTGTTCAAATTATATTAATTACATTGTCAATTAATATAAATTTTGTGACTATTGGGCATTATATTAATTTATTGTAGACTAAGTATAGTGATATATTGTTAAAATTCTATTAATTATGTTATCAATTAATATAAATTTTCTGACTGTTATGAATTTATTTATTGTGTCATTAATAATGAGATAAATATAAATTCTTAATTAAATTCTTAATATTAACTCTACTATTAATTAGGAATTTATATACATTTGTTTTTATAAATATCAAACAGAATCATAGCTATTGAATCTTAATTTACAGTTGGGGCCTTTAAAGACAATGGAAAATCCTGAAGAATTTGAAATTGATGATTTACCTATTGATGAAAGTAAATTGGGTAAGTTTTCAAATTAAATACACTTTAAAGAAAATGAATGTATGTTTTACAAAATTTAGAATCTTAACAATAAACTAGTAATGTTATACAGTGTACGTCCCTCATTCAAAACCATTATCATTCAAGTCCTAACAACACTCTTGACTACAGATCAAATCCAGCTCCTTTTACTACTAGCATGTGTCTATACTAACTGTCCAACACGGAACATTTGTCTTAGTTGATCTTGAATGCTTTGGTTTCCCCACTGCTGCCACATATCAAACAATCTCAGAAACGATAAATTAGGATGTACATTTCTTTTCAAAACACATAAGAAACATACAACTGATGAAACAAAATTATGTATAAGAAATTGAGAACAGCTACAACTAAAGTCATTAAAGAAAGTAAAGTAAAATCATGTACTTCTTATGTATCTGCTATAAATACAAGGTAATAAAATGCAGAACCAAATTTACTACAATAACCAACCTAGTACTTTCAGAACTTGGAATCCATTTTTCCAAAACCTCCATGGCACAAAACTATTTGGAAGCATACTTAAAATACCAATTAAAAACTTATGAACACATAAAATTATCTCATCCCAGTGCAACTTAAAAAATCAATCAATTAAAGAACTTATGACACAATTAGAAGCTTTCATGGAATTTTACTTATGTACTGGACTCTGCAACAATTCTACTCAGTTATCAGAGAGTTTCATTTAGAATTGCAGACTGAATGGCATTCTACTTGAAAGTTGCACTTATGAATTCAGAATGTTGAATTTTCAATGTATCTGTAGAATAACAAATTTAAATGTTGAACTCATAAAAAGGGTTCTTCATGCCCATTATAGATTTAACCAAGTTAAGTTATAGCTTTAAAGTTTCTCTCCAACAGTCACAATTTCCATTTGTGTAAACTTAGTTGTATCAGTCTGTGGACAAATATATCTATATTTCTTAAAATTTACCCTCTCCCAAACTTACAATTTGTATTATTTCATTGTATTCCCACCTTAATATACGAGGTGTCCAGACTCCAACATGAGTCATTAATCCCTTTAATTTTGATGCCCATGAAATCCACCATTTCATTGTTTCATATTTGTAATATTTTTAACTTTGCTTTAAAGGACTTATAATGCCATCAAATTTTTTCATTACATTTCTTCTGTGTGTTCACTACAAAAATTATTTAAGGAAAAAATTTATTAGTAGACCATTTTCATGGTATTGGAAATAACTTCTCCCTTAATAAAAATTAATGAATTTATGAACTATTCTATTTGATTATTTGCAGATCCTAGTAAGTGTCGTGATGTTTGCTGGGACTTGAAGGAACGGGGAGCTGTTGGGGAGAGCATATTACATTTATGCTTGCTGAATGCTACATCAACCCATGCAGAGCTGGCCAAGAGGCTGCTTAGATTCTACCCAAAGCTTGTCAATGACATTTACATGTGTGATGAGTACTATGGTATAAAATTATTTATGCTACAAATTTATATATGATTTATTTAATATGTTACTACTATTGCTAATGAATAATTTAATGATTCATTTGTTCTTGATATTAAATATATTTTTCATGCAGTTTTTATTCATATAGTTTTCATCATGAGAGCATGATACACATTCTGAGTTAAAGCCAGATTTGGACAGTTCACATACACAAATAAATATATTAAAACATATGGCATAAGGAATAATTGTTTGTTACTTGTCCTAAAAATAAATAAATCACACTTACTGAACAATTAACAGAATGATCACTCCACTGTAGATGTTAATTGTTTCATTGAAATAACTTAGTCTAATAAGCCATTTCATTTAATGCTTCATAAAGTTAATATAGGGAAAATATTCTCAATATCCAAAGACAGTGAAATATATGACCAGTAACTTGAGAGAGTCAAAAATACCCTTAGTACATTAATTGAATAAAAAAATACTCCAAACCGTTTATAAGAGCAAAATTGGTCCATAAATTAAAATAACTAACTGTACCTTAATACAATCAAATATATTTCCCGTAACACAAATGAGTAAGAAACATTCAGTCTCTTAAATATGGCAAAATTATGCCTGGTATTTTAAGAGTGTAATATTAAGTTCTGCTACCCTAAGACAATTTAGGATGGTCCTGACCCTCTCTCTCATAGGTGCTAGGGGTTGTTTTACCCATCCATATTCACACTGTACTGTAAGTGATACACAAACAAAGTTATATTG
The DNA here is from genome assembly GCA_034510155.1 of Eucriotettix oculatus. NCBI lineage: Eukaryota > Metazoa > Arthropoda > Insecta > Orthoptera > Tetrigidae > Eucriotettix > Eucriotettix oculatus. The sequence goes on along the minus strand of CM067376.1, from coordinate 131,455,765 downwards.
AAATTGCTCTAATTATAAGAAGTACTTAGCTTCACGCCCTACTAATCACTGAAAATTTATAACATCAAAATGAAACTAAATTAATTCCATAATGCCAAAATACATATCATTCTATGTCAATTTTGTTGACACCTCTGGCTGAAGTATGATTTAAGTTGCAAGTTGAATGCCAGAATAAAATTCAGAGACCCCTAAACCCCCATTTTCTATGCAAATCTCAATAGTTTTCTCATTATTTTTATATGATGCCCATCAACCACCACCCATATGAATATTCCTCTCCTATTCTTAGCAGGAGTTAAACCTATACACAAATAATGCCCAGTGCCCTAGGGGTGGAAACTATGTCTATCCCCAATAACCCTGGTTTCTGAATACCAAAGAGCATGTGAAAATTTTAGTCAATACAGGTCCAACCATTTAAATTTGTATGTGGAACATATACACACAAAGCCAATTTGATTATCGAAAAGATACCATACTTCATCTGAATAAACATGTTTATAATGGAAAGAAGTTTGTTAAAATTGAAATTACACTGAGTTTATTTTTTTTCATAAACACATTACACATGTACACATTAGAGAAAACTGCAATAACATTACTATAAAAAATATATATTTCTTTCTTCACTCATATTTGGTAAGCTATTAATTTGCAATTTCATTTTAATTATGATTTCTGGTTTCTTTGATTTTATTTATATAATGAAACACTTTGGAGATATTGTTTTTCTAACAATGCTAATCAACAGTACACAAATTAAACAATTTGATAGCAATACCACTAAATTATTATATAAAGCGAAATGAATGACTTGCAATACTTTCTTGGGCATGCTAATATCCATTTACTTGATATATCCTTTTTTTGTATTTCCCATGAGTCTCTGCTCAAAATAATTATACTGAGTGATAAAATTTTTTAGTATGGAGCAACTACATGAATAAAATATATTTTTCACTGTAAAAGTAAATATGTTGATGAAATCTGATGTTGAGCTTAACTGTTTTATCAAGGTGAAAGTGTTTTGCACTTGGCTATTGTGAATGAAGATCCTGCAATGGTAAAGTTTCTACTTGATAGTGGTGCTGACTTCCACGAAAGATGTTTTGGTAACTTCATGTGCCCAGAAGATCAGAAAGCTTCTCGTCATGACTCTCTTGACCATGAGTGGGTAGATGTTTGTCCATTAACAAATTATGAAGGGTAAGTTGGAATTTATATATGTATTTAAGAATTGGGTAGGGAAGAGAGAAAGAAAACAGTTGCTGACTTACGTGAAGATAAATAAGAAAAAGTGAATTTTTGTGAGTCTAAACTCTTCTTCAGACAATGGTTTCTGAATGATGTCACTTCACAACAATATTTTTTCTTCTTTATTATTGTATTCTTGCACCTATAACAGCTGTGTAAACTGTTCCCAACAAATGGCCATAAAATTACATAACTTGAAATTCAACATTCAGACATATCAAACTCAGAGTCTGAGGGCTACATTGTCACATTTGAGTAATGAAGAGGACTGCAGTCACTTCAGATATGGATTACTTCAAGTCATTTAGTACCATTTTAATTATCCATTATTACTTAGTTAAATAAATAAACAAACAATTTCTCAATGATTTCACTACAATATGGATTATGATAAATTAATTAGTTAAAATAATTGGAAATTGTGAGGCTCTGGTTTTTCAGCCCTTGTTTAACTTCCTTATCTGTTCGGGTCTCAGATTGACTAGCAATGGGCCATTCCTGTATGATTGAACATAAATGTTTATATTTTTTCCATTTAACCAACACAGTAAATTAAAGAACGAAGGCTTTCCCGGTGAAGAATATGTAGAAACGTTTCTCGGGTTTCCAACCGGATAATCTCAGTACACAGCGACGTTTCGACAGATAGCAACTCCGTCATCTTCAGCCTGGAAGATGACAGAGTTGCTATCTGTCGAAACGTTGCTGTGTACTGAGATTACCCGGTTGGAAACCCAAAAAACATTTCTACAACAGTAAATGTCTGTATTTTTTTTTAAATTAACAAAAAGCCAATAGTTACATAGGCATAGTCACAATTCCTGAAGTTGTTTTAAATAACTACTCCAGCATATGTTTAAATGAAACAATGAGATTTTTCTCTTAAAATGGTTAATGCATTATGTCTATTTTAAAGAAAGCACTTATATATTATGGTGCCTAAATGATGAGCTGAAAATATTTACAAGGGATATAAAATGGATTGAACATCCTTAGAGGTTTCTCTATATATGATTTAAACATTTAGAAAATCCGCTATCTTTTTTTCAAACCTACTGTCATTTCTCATGCAGAACTATAGCTGAAGAGTTCAAAATATCTTAAACAAGTGTCCAAGACATACTTCACAGTGTTTCAATGAAAAAAGTGTCTGCAAAGTTTGCCCCTTACAACATTGCATGGATGTTAGCAATAACTTGATTAAAATTAAAATAAAACAATTCTGTTCTGAAAAATATCATCATGGGTGACAAGACTTGATCTTATAAATACGAGCCTACCACAGAGTGATAAAGTGCAGAATGGGTCATTGGTGTTTCACCAAGATTAAAGATAGCACAGTTAACAAAATCAAACATTGCTCATTGCCTTCTTTGATGCTCACAGAATTATCCATAGAGAATTTGTTCCCAATGGTACTACTGTAAATTTTCGGTATTATGTGAGTGTCATGGAACAGTTATACAAGAGGATTCACCCACAATAGCGGAAGAAGAGGGATTTGTTCTTTCTACATAACATTTTCCCTTCTCACAAGGCTGGAGTTGTAGTTCAGTTCCTATCAAAGGAACAAATGCTAGTTCTCAACTACTCTCTCCATATTCACCCAATGTGGTGCTGAGAGCCTTTTTTGATTCCCCAAAATAACAATTTGCATGAAGCATCATTGCTTTGATGACATAAACAGCAATAAAGTACTTGGATGGTATGAGCCTATATAGAACACCCAACTCATTAAAACCTTTATTTTAAGTTTTGTCTGTTTTTATAAATCTAGTCAGACTGAGTAACTGATGTCTCACTATTCAGACTTTCTGTCTGGAGAAGGTTCTTTAAAATTCACATTGTAGTACTTCCCTGCCAGTCAACGTCTACTATCAATTGAAAGTAAGTCTATTACTTTTTCTTTCTGTCTTTATTATCCAAGTATTATGTGTGTGTGTTTTTAACACCTGCATACTAATTAAGCACTTCTTATAGATATGTGTATTGGGGCGAGTATCCATTGAGTTTTGCTGCATGTTTGGGACAGGAAGAATGCTACAGACTTGTACTTGCACGAGGGGCAGATCCTGACAGACAAGACACAAATGGAAATACTGTCCTCCATATGCTAGTTATTTATGAAAAATTGGTTAGTATATTTGTATTGAATTCCATTGTGTAATGTGAATGTTTATATGTTGTAGAAAAATACTTATCCTTTTCATTTATACTCCATCATTGCTTATATTTCTTTAATTTTTTTAAGAATTACCAAAACAAGATTTTATTAAATTTTATTCAACTTGTTACATACATCCCATGCATGATTTTATAGTTGTAACAGTTTTAATTGTCTTCTAGACACCAAATTCTTTGTTGTTGCATGTGTTGAGACATATTCAACTATACTCATTTCAGTCCATAATGAGGCTGTCTGTTTTGCACTAAACTTGCTGGCAGCAATTACATTTCATTGACATATGCATAAATATTGCTGACAATCCCCATAATACAGTGCACACAAGGATCATAAATTACATTTCATTATTATTTTATAATATATATATAGGAAAGAGAGAGCTTAGCTTACCTTACCTTAAGTCAATAGTAGATGTCACAAACCTAGTTAGCATTAATATGTTAAATATTTGAAATGATAAGCCACCTTCTGCAACACAGTGGCAACCAGCTTGTTTCCTATCTGGATGAATTAATTATACATATTTTGCATTAAAACACAAAAATAATAAGGTTCTTATTTAAGTAGTTTTTATACACAATTATGAGTGGCCTGCCACTCCATTCAGACAGACTCTGTCTTAAAGAAGGCAGATCAGATGCTAAAAAATTGGACATTTCGCCCATCCCTGACATTCAACACCTACTATTAATTTAATGTAACTGAAATGTCATTCTCTGTCTCTCTTTTCCATCAAAACTAATTATATATAAACAACTAACAAGGATTAGAAAAAAATACAGAAAGGTGGTGGCTTACCTGAAGTGTGAAGCTGGCAGACTCCATGGTGAGGGTGGGGTTTTCTTATATTTTTGGATGAAAATCTGCATTCCCAGTGACAGCCTCCATTAGTGAGTAGCTGGTTCTGGCAATTGAAGGTGATGTGAAGATCTGAAAACTACAACCAACATCCTGGAAATGGCAGATTAACAAGCTGGGTCATGTACATTGATTCACATTTCTCCTTCCTTATCTATCTGAGTGTTTCTTAAAATTTGATGTTGACTATTATGTTTTATGTCCATAAATGCCATAGATAAGAAATTATTGCTCACCCATTGGCTTGAGAAGTCATTAACTAATTATTAACATCTATAATTTACCCCCACCCCACTTTATACTCAATTGCTGCTTATAATGAAGTTTAAATAATTTAGTAACAGAACTAATAAATTTATTTTAAGTAGGTAGAATATACGTTTTTGATATAAATATATTTTTAGACCACGTTTGATATGGCATATGAAGTTGGTGCTTCACTTGAAATAAGAAATATCCAAAATTTAACACCTTTGACACTGGCTGCAAAATTGGCACGCATTGAAATATTCTTCCACATTTTGAACATTGAGAGAGAAATATACTGGCAGATAGGTAAGGTCAGTCATTAAAATATAAAGTAACATTTATTTAAGATAGAAAATATCTTATATTTGTATGGGCACTACATTCCGTTAGTTACATTAATGTGATTTTTAGCATGTAAACTTGATTGTAGCATCAGTTTTCAATTCATATGGTCAACTGTTCCATATTTTCACAGTATGTTAGGGCCCAGAAGTCAGTTATGAATAATTTAATAAGAAAATATTATCAGTACACTATGTTAACAAAAAGGTTTACTCAAACACTATGTTTCTTCACACAATCCGTGGACTGCTAATTTTTCTTATCACATTATTTGTATTACTTATGGACCATTACAAATTGTTGATTTCAATGTATATTTCAATATATTTAAAGAAAGCTTTTAACCTTTCTGGATAAAATATTTCTTTGTAAGTCCTTCTTGCATTATTGAAGCCAAAATATTACATTGTAGTGATGTAATATTTTATAATGAAAATAATGCAATATTCAGAAATGTATACAAATATGGGCAATTGCATAAGTAAATTACTAATAGCAAGAAGATGACATTATTAAATTATGATCTTAGTTTCTCCTATTGCCTTTGCTCTTGTTTTATTCTTTTAAACATTGCCTATACAGATATTTTTCCAATTCACTTTCATAAATATCTAAAAATTAAAGTTTTAGTTTTATAAGCTAATATAAATTAACTTAAAAATTAAAGCAAAAGAAAGTTAGGATTAAAACTTGAAGTATTAATACCCATTTTACTTCCTTTTCTTAATAATTAATTGAAAAAATTAGGTAACATTTGTCTGAGGTACAAATAAAGTATGAATAAAGAAGTGATCTGAGAATGAAATTCATAGCATTATTAACATCTTTCAAATTAAACTTTGTAAAATCTATTTATTGCTCTGCAATTTGGGGATGTTTCAGAGTTTCAAATTGTTCAATGAATATTATTAAGATCTCCAAAGTATAAACTGATAGTGTTATAACTGATAAAAATTAAAAATTGTATTTTCATTTATCTCTAAACTGTGTATTAGTACTTTGACTGCTATTTTTAATTTATTTCTTGAATTTCTTTATCTCTTACTATGACTTCTTTTTTATGAAATTTTTTCCATAAGGACATTTTTCATACGATTTTTTTTATTACTGTTTGCTTTCAATAAAATAAAATATTTTCATGTATATTTAAAATATATAAAATTATATTTATTAATATCAGATTTTGTAAAGCCTAATCAATATTTTGACAAAGTTTATGTGTGTCACTCATTGCACCTACTTTGTTATTAATTTTATTCTACAACATACCTAATGTTATTGTGGTCAGTTCCAAACCAATTATAATAATTTATAAAATTGTTATAACACAATTATGATAAAGTGGTGTATCTATCATTTTCTGACAACAGCCACTGTTCCTCACTTATGAAATCATGAGATAAAGTCAGATAAAATGCCATCGTAAAAACATTATGGTTGAAATGACAGTTACAACCACACAGCAGTTAAGAATATTAGTAAAGTTAAAAAAGAAAGAAAAACTGAAAAATTGAATAGATTGAATGAACCAGATATTCTATAACAATAAAGAATTGTAAATTTTATTTCAAATTATTGGTGTCATTAATGACCAAATTATTAGATCTAATGAGAATTGTCTCTCTAATCTATCTAGATTAATATTACTTCCTATATCTTAAACTTTAATATTTTGTTAGTCAAATTTATGAATTCTGGTTTCTATTTGTATTTCTAGATTTATAATATAATATACACCTGAAGAGGTTCCAGTGGAATTGCACGATTTTGTGTTACTAATTTGTACTAAATGTTTCCTATTTAAGTTATTTTTGTTTCACTTATTTTATATATAAAGTGTTTTTCTAAATACAATTTATTTTACAGCAATATTTGATTACTTCTTAGAGATTTTTTAAACCTGATACTAATGAATAATTAAAATTAATCTCATTGGTAAAGTTAATTCCCCGTAATGTGAATTACAGCAAATTTTCTGTGTATTCTAGATTTTATTAAGTTTATTGGAGAAACTAATTTTGCTGGTATGCCATAATGTATTGTGAATTTTAAAACAAGTGTGAAACCCTTATGATTTGAAATCATTAATTTTAAAATTATATTTACAATTTATAAAAGATGAACTTTTCTCCACCTTTTTCAAAAAAATTAAAAATCATTGAATATAAAAAATTAATTAACATTTCTCACATTTTAAATATAATACTTTATTTTTTATGGATATCATGTTATATACAGATTACAAGATCATATTTCTTTACACACAAGATATATTCCATAACATTTTTCTTTTATTTACTATTGACAGTGTGTGTATTAAAAGAAATAAATAAAGGAAAACCCATTGAAGAAATAAATTTATATTTATTTCAGGTATTAAATAAATCAAATGTGACTGTTCTTGAAACATAACTGTGCAGAGTTTATTTCTACTAATATTCTGACTTCTCAAGAGAAATGTTACAAGTTCAAAATCATAAATAAAATACTCATACTTAATATTATTTATAAAAGTGTACGAGTTAACACAGCATTTTAGTTATTTAAACTTCAAAATTTGAAGCTAATTAACTTAGTTTAGTTTGAGAAACTTATTAACTCTGTGTATTAATTAATATAAAGTACTTGATGGTTCATGTAATTATATTTATCAGTTTGCCAATTCATAATGATTCTGATGTTTTTACTTTCATGTTATTAGGTAGTATTACATGTGCTGCATATCCACTATCCCAAATTGATACAATAGACATAGAAACAGGAAATATTAGCAAAAACTCAGCTCTCAACTTGGTAGTATTTGGGGTATGCATATTTTCTTATTAATGCATATTAAAACCTAATCATTTTGGCCTAATCCAGTTACACGTTGATTTATTAAAGGATCGAGATGAACATCTTGAATTAATGGATGGTGTACTAATAGATTTGTTGCATGCCAAATGGAATGCTTTTGTGAAATTCAGGTAAAGTTAATATAAAGAACATAATTATTTTCCATGAATATTAAAGGTAATAAAATAATTAAAGATAAAAATCAAATTATGCAGACCATCTGTGGTGTAGAGGCTTGCATCATTGCCTCACACCACTGAGGTTCTAGCTTCATATCAATGCATGTGCTTGGATTTTGTGTTGTTTCAGTAACCATACAGTGACACCCTCACATAAATATAAATCTCCCTAATTGTATATAGTCACTAATGACCATAGCAGTTAATACAACTATAAACAAACTTTAAAAATAAGTTCAATTATGCATTAAAATTAATTATTTCTTGTTTCAGATTCTACAGACAGTTTTTTCTGTTCTTTTTCTACTTTTTATTTTCCCTAGTTTGCTTTACTTTAAGACCAGGTCCACCTCCAGTTCTTAAAACTACTTCTGCACCTAACAACAATACAGTAACTCTCAAATCAGGTAACTTGTCAACTAGTTCTACTAACAATCAGACTACAATTACAAACATTACAAGTTTAGACTCATTACCCCAAATATATCAGATGCTGACACACAACTCTTTAAAAATTGGTAGAAATGCTGATTATAATGAATCAGAACTGGCATCTCTTGAAACCAAAAAGTTATTGTTACCTAATCAAATGAAAGTAACTCCTACAAACACCAAAAACCTGCATCATCCATTTGTTTATAACAGATTCAAGCAAAATGACACAAATTTTCATTTGAAGAATTTGAGCTTCTCTTTACCTTATAGATACAGGACATCAAATATATCTGTTAACTATCATGACCAAAATGTTACCAAACAGATTTCTTCAGATAAATTTGAAAGAATTACTATAAATGGCAATATAACAAATGAGGTTAGCATCACAACTCCCACTGCTATACTCACACATTCAACAACAGTATTGTCAAAGGTAGGTTCATTTGAAATTTGGTATTTTTAAGTAATGTTTTTTAATTTGTTTTCATAAGAATAATATATATTTTTTGGCTTGTATTATATGTATGAAAGGTACTGAAGGGTGATGGGAAATCGCAAGGAAAAGAAGATGAGGATGAAGATTGGTGGGACGAACTTCAGGAAGAATGCCGTTTGATGCAGTTTACCACTCTCCAATCGAAGATTCGCTTAGGTGCTGAGCTAGGAATGCTAACTGGTTCATTCCTCTACATTCTTGCAGCTTTGCGTGAAGCTCGATTCTTGGGGCTAAATATGTTCATTGAGAACTTGGTCAGTATAATTCTGAAATCTCAGTCTAAAACTCAATAGAAAATAATCTAAGCCAATAAATAAAATTGAAGTGTCTGTCTGAAATAGTCTCTGAAATGCTCATCGAATTTCAATGAAAATTTGAGGGTTTAAAAACAGGAGATTTAACTTAAATATTTGTGCATGTTTCATTTCAATATATTGTAAAAGATATTAATATAAATATAAAACATTCTACAGGAAAGGTTTCTTGGCATACATGCATTCAAAGCTCCAAAAATTGAATGCTGGTTGCATATACTCTTGATCTGTTTATGCTCCAAAATGGCTTAATGGATATCATTGAAATTTTCAGGGATTTAAACAGAAATTTTAACTTAAATTTTCCTTTGTTTCATTTCGATATCTTACTGAGTTCAGAAGATATTAAAATAATTATTTATGAATTCATTGAATAGCTTGTGCAAGATAGCATGGAGGGTTACATCAGATCAGTCTTAGGACTGAATACTACAACAACAACAAACATACTTATTCACCTGTTCTATGCAAAATCAACAACTCATTTAAAGTCACCCAACGGTAACTAAACATTATTAAAATTGATTAAATTAATTCGAGTTTTCCATGTTCTACTCTTCTCAAGACCAAATTAGACTGAATGGAACCTTTTCTTAGACAATCATAATAAACATATACATTTTACATACTTTTAAAAAAATTATAATGCATAATACTTACTGGAGCATATTACAACTATGTTTCTTTAATAAAATGTGTACTGAATTCAAGTCTTTTAAATCAGATCTTTTATATAATATTAATGTGATTTACTATTTTTGTGGATTATTTAAGCAGATGAATATGTTTAATTAAAATTTAATATTGTTTTCATTTTATAGATGACAGCACCATCAAGAGTGATGTTTTTGTGTTCATGCTTATCAATGCTCATAATGCCATTGCTTAGATTATCTTGTCTCACAGAAGTTGAAGATGTTGTAGCAGTTTTTATCATGCTTACCACAGCTCCCTACTTTCTATTCTTCTGCAGGTTAGAGTAATAAATAATAATATTAAATTTATTATTACAACAATACAAGAGAATGTCTGGTACATTGAAAACATTTTTGGTTACATATGTACATAGGCACATTTTTTTAAATTAACTAATAAAAAGATAATAATATCATTCAGGTTTATCCAATGAAACTATTTTTAAAAACTCATAAATAGTTCTGGTGAGTATGTTCTTAATCTAGTACTTAAAAGTACAGTATATGTAATAGTTCTATACGATGGGTAAGAGCATTAGTAAATTTCAGTGAAATGTGATAGAAAGTATATTGTGGCTTACTGTAGTTTAATATAAACTATTATAAACTAATTCCACTCCACATGTGAATATCCCCAAAAACTTTATAGTTCTGATAATTTTCCATTAATAGATATGTTAGCATTTGGTAAATAAACATTGCATAGGCAGTCATAATTCCTAGCTTTTCAAACAGTACCATACAATGGCTATGTATGGAAAGACCACATATCAACCTAACAGTATTTTCCCGAAGTTGGAATTTGATCAATCAGCACAGGATTTATGTCCCTATAGAAGAGTTCCATATGATGCACCTTGACAAAAATTACTATTCTTTAAACTTCAGAGCTGAACTTAGTCTTCTTATTAAACAAGTATATATGCATACCTTCCTCACCAATAGTTGAATATGATTACTCCACTTCATCCCAGCATCTATTAAGAATTCCAATAATTTTTCATAGCTAAACACATTGGTAGTTTTTTTGTTGGATAAAGTGAAGATCTAGATTTTGGATTTTATATATGTACCGACAGAGCAGGTTCTATGTACATATTAATGGTTCTCATCAGGATGAAAATAGAGATTGAAGTCATCTGCAAATAAATAACTTCTGTCAGGTGGAGTGCTATATAGAAGATCAATTATAAATAGAATTTGTCCTAAAATTTACCCCTGTGGCACTCCATGCTTCACAAGAAGATGACTTGGTTCATAGTCATTTAGAACTAGCTTTAGGAATCTATTGCTTGAGTAGGATTTGATTAATCGGATTTCATCTACATTTAAGACATAGAATGTTAGCTTCTTAATAAGTAAACTATGTGACAGTGAATCAAATGATGTGTATAAATCTATGAATTTAGTATCCAGCTTATTGTCTAGATCATAAAAGATGTAACCATTTTTGCAGTACCTAGTCCTGTATGTATCCAAATTTGGAGATATTAAATAGATTTTTTCTTAATGCAACATACAATTTGTTCAATAGCGATAGCTTCAAAGACTGTGGGTACTAAGGAAATTGGTCAGTAACTTTCATAGATTGAATTATTATCTATCTTGTAGGTCACTGATTTGATATATATTCTCCCATCTACTATTCTTAATAATTGAAAGAACTTTGTCAATATCTATGATCTCAACCAAACAAAATCTGAAACTGCAGTTCAGTTTTGGCTCTTTATTCTGGTTATGTTGTAGGTCATGCTGACAACTATCAGATATTTTGACAAGTTGATTCACTTTACTGATGAAGAAACTATTAAATTCAGTAGTTCTCTGTATTGTCATTATACTTACTTGAGCATCCACATTCTTTCTTTACTATATCCCATATAACTATTGAACTGTTTTAATCTTTATTTATAATATTGTCATTCAATTTAAGCTTTGTCTTCATAACTTGTACTTATTATATGTCTCTCAATTCACCTAATCCTATCGTACAGTTGAAATTGTGAATTCACAAGCACTTTTAATTTATCAATATCTCAACTTCCAAGTTTTTTGGTGTTGGTAATGTAGATTCAGTAGGTTTCTAGTTTGAATGCTTTATAGGCTGATGCCACTAGATTTTTTTTTCATTTATGTTATATTGACAGTACATATTGTTCTAGCCTACATGGTTAAACTGACAGATATTAGATTCCCTCATCATTATGAAAGTACGGTTACTACCTTTACAAGTAATATGCTTGCTTGAACTGCACTCAAGATGTCAACAATATTGTCCAATGATCTGATAGTGGCACTTTAATAATTTCACTCCTAAAGAGTTTATTTTGTGTTGCAGCGTTGTCAACCTATTCAGACAATTAAATGGTAAGTCAATTATTAATAGTTAATGGAGCAACAGCTTCCACACAATAAATAAATCACTGCGGCTCTCTGTACCGGTAACTTTATAATCCATTCTAAAAAATATTGTGCCCAGAGTTATGTTTTAGTTTATGGTGTGCTTTTAACACATTTCATTTTTCATTTAAATTTAGCCACAGACACTGGATCATGACTTTCCAGTGGCTACCACCCCAAAAGCAGCAATGTTCAGCTAGGGTAAAACTGTGCCCACAAACACCATAATAAAAGTTGAGCAAGGTCAACCAATGTCATGTGTCACAATGTGCCATCATGACCATGGACTGATGAGGGCACATAAAATTATTGAGAAATAGGAAGTTAAATGACATAGGTGACCAATCATCAGTCAGTAATTTCTATGATCCAAGAGCTACGAGCTCGAGACCTCATTACATTGTGATTGTTTTCCTGTGAGCTTCATCTGGGTCTACATGATGCCACCATTTAGAGGTGGAGTGCTCAGCAGCAATCACCACTGGTAAGCCACAAGTCCATGTGTCTGGGTAATGTGCCAGTTTGCAGCAATAATTAAGCCTGGGGAGAGGGAGGTCACATGTCCTCTGAGTATGAACTACTTTTTTGGGATTCTTAACGCTAGGCTGAAGTGGAACTAACGATTTTAATAGCTCATGGTAAGTAGAAGAGGTGTGAAATATGTGTAAGTTTGAACTACATAGTAATGGGCATTTTGTGTGGATATACTGAGTACTGGTACAGTTTATGGTTTGATGTGAGCTGAAATCGAAGGTAAACTATACTTAGAATGATGTAGTGTTTGGGGGTTGAAGAATAGAGTTTGCTACTGTGGATTAAATATACATATATACTAAGTATTTTAAAAAAGAACCATAATAAATTAGAAAATAAATAAGCAGGCTGGAAGAGAATCAAGGTAAAAAAAAATTATTTGAGTTGGGGCTCACATATCGAAAATAGGTTCTAGCCATTAATGCAATTGGCTCACATATAGAAAATATGTTCTATCTATTACTGCAATTTTTTGCATCAGTCTGTAAATAAATTTTCTTTACATTGCAGAGGATTCAAAACTGTGGGACCATTTGTTGTAATGATATATCGTATGGTAATGGGTGATTTGTTACGATTTGTTTCTATATATCTAGTCTTTGTTATGGGCTTTTCTCAAGGTATGTGCATTTAATTAGTATATTGCATTAAATTATACTCTGAAAGTATTTGATTCAATATTTATTTCCTCTTTTACAGCATACTATATAATCTTTCTTTCATTCGATAACCCAAATACTCCTGAAGGAGTTGATGATTCAGTCTCAAATCCTATGCCAAGTCCAATGGAGTCAATAATGGCCATGTTTCTTATGTCAATGACAAACTTTGGTGATTATTTTGGAGCATTTGAGCGAACTGATCATGAATTTGAAGCTAAGGTATGCTTATTCTTACAAAAATAGATCCACATTGTTACACAGAGTCAATTTAGATGACATGTGAATAGAAACTTATATACTTTACTTATGTACACAGCATTAAATATAAAAAAAATTATTGTGATATATACCATATAAATTAAATATAATTAATGAAACTGCTGCCCACTAAAATAGAAAGAATTAAAAAGTTTGTCAGGTTGTTAACAAGATTTTACATTTTAATACTCATATATTTGACAATACAGAGTTTTGTAAATAATTGCTTATTATTTAAGTTTGAGAACCATATCCTCACCCAGCTAGGAATAATTCATTCCCTATCACACTTACATAAGTATGCAGTTACATAAACAAGCATATAAAACAGAACACTGCCCTTTTACCTGCTTCAAAAATCAATGAACAGGGTATCCTAAGTTGCCACATTATTGTGGGGTACAACTTCCCCACCAAAATGATTCCTACTTTCGTGGACAATTCCCTCCAAACCTGTAGTTTATAATTTACCCACCTTCACACAGGATACAAAATACTTCCGCCACCCTGTCAGAAATTTCAAAAACTATTCCCACTCAATACTTTCTGTCTCAAAGACAAATTCCTCCCCACTACAAACTTTCTTATCACCGTAACTCTATTAGTCCTCTCTATTACTTTTCTTCAAGTACATACATGTTTACAAATAAGTGACATGGCTATGTGCACTAGTTGAAACCTTACACCCAGTTTCAGTTCACAGATATTTTAATGCTATGGACTAATGAGCCTGACTCTTACATAAATTTCTCCAAAATACCCTGTTATGTTCACATCACCTTAGTTGATGTTGACGTACACCACAGTTCTGGTCTAATCAACACTCCAGTCTACATTAAATTTACTAACACCCTACAATACCTCTCCTTCACATTCTCATCTGACAATGAGTGGTAACTCTTGTGTTAATCATTTATATTTCTTGTATTGAATGTATGTTTATGTGAGTTGCTACTAAATATATCAGAACTATTAATTACAAATACTACGAATAAGGTAGTAAAGTACACCTGATTTCTATAATCTCTCTCTGCATAAAGTTCAAGAATTTAATTAACACATTGTCCAAATAACACAATTTTGATCTAGAAAACTTAAAGACATTAAGGAATGTAATTACACCATACATACTAGTTTTGTAATTTAGTTTCAATGTAATTTGAAGTAACTCTTGACTGCACATGTTTCTGAGCAGTGTTTACATATTAATATATTGATATTTTCTTCCAATTAATTTTCTTATCTAAAACCTAGGAACTTGTTCTTTCTATAAAGCTAATGATTGTTTCCATGGCCATATTTATAACAGTATTATAACTATTGGGTTTTCAAGTCACATTGTTTACTGGCATTCTTGTAGACGTTTTGCTCAGTAGTTCAGAGTATTTTCAAGGCTAGGCCACGATTATTACCCTGTATGCACCATGTGGCTTAAATACCACTGGGATGTTCAGGGACACTCTCACTGTGGACCCTGATATATCATTCATTACTAGAACCAGATCCTTTCCTCAGACATATAGTCTAGCTGTGTGCCAAGCCGTAGCCATTATCCTTGTTGAAGTTGTTTGGCCACTAAAATATTTCAATGCTCTATCGTACTTTCTGGGTCCAGTACAATTTTTTCTTCGTCAGTATGGCTGCATCTTGTAAGTCTATTTTATTGTTTGTAACCATAGCATGTTCTGCAGACAAATTAAAATGGCACAATCGAATATCTCTTCTGGTTATTTTAACCTGGTTCAGACAGATCTGCCAATCTCCTCGATATAAACCTTCCCACATTTGCACAGGATTTTATATACTCCTCTTTCTATTTTGTTAATACTATACCCTTCTAAGGTTAATAGATATAATGAAGAATTCAGTGCGTGAAAAGCAGAATGTAGATTTATTATAGTTCAGAAAACCAAATGTCCACTACGTCTATGTAATTCATCCATCAATTTAAAAATTTACCTGTCCACAAAGTTGAATGAAAATTTTTTTTATATATTAATCAAATACTTATTCATCTTTTATTTTTACCCAGTCATTATTAATGTTAGCCCACACAAGTTCTTCAATGATGAAAACAATTTCGAATTTTTGCAACTAGTAAGTAATATGATATAGTCTGTATAGGTGGAAAAGAACATTGGGAATGTGGAGGACTCCTGAATGAATTGAACAGAATGATATTGCTTTGGTGTGCTGAGAGTTTAAAAGTTAAGCATATGTTTCAGTCTCGCAGGGCATAGACCATACATCATTGTTTTAATCCAAAATTATCAGATATTTTGAAAAAAAAATTGGCAATAATAAATTTGTTTTTGTGTATTGTACAAGATTAAAAATTTTAGTTCAGATTACAAGTCATTAATTATTTTTATGAAATTTTTTGCTCCAAAAAAGTTTCACCCAAGGCAGATTGCCCCTGCCACACTACACCCCTACATGTTACCAATAGAATTGCCACTATACAAATTATCGATTTCTTTTTTCAGCTTCTGTTCGTAATATATATGGCTATAGTAGCTATTCTCTTAGTAAATATGTTGATTGCTATGATGGGAAATACATACCAAAAAATTGCAGAGACCCGCAACGAATGGCAAAGACAGGTATGTAATACCAATTTTAAAAAGTTATTATAAAATAATTAAAATTGTATTAATTTAAACATAAATACTGTAACAGTGGGCAAGAATTGTCCTTGTGGTAGAGCGTGGTGTTAGTCCTGCAGAACGCCTGAAAAAACTGATGTGGTATTCGCAACCAATGTCAGATGGACGAAGAGCCCTTGTTCTTCGACTTAACCAAACGGTGAATTGTAGTATATTTTTTAATAATTTCATTTCAACAAAGATAATTTTGATGAAGTATTGTACTGTAAAAAGTTTAAAATTTCTCAGAATTATGTTCAGAGATAAATAATTTTACTTCCAGGAGGAGGATAAGGAGGAAATGAAAGAAATTTTAGAAATGAAACGAGTTCATGACAGAATTGTTAAGAAGAGGCAACGTGGTTGTAGCAAAATTCTGTCAGCAAGCCCTAGTCCTAAGAGACTTGTATGAATACCAGTACAACACTGTAACATGAGACTTCATTCAAGAACAATGAATGTAGTATTTCATATGAAATACAGTGTGTATACAATGAATATGACTACACTTAAAAAAACTTTCTATTTCATCAAATTTGTGGCATCAATTTTAATACTTGATAACCAACAATCTCTTTTTTCCATCCTTTCAATAGCTGAATGATACTACCAAAAAACATATTGTAATAAAAAGGTTTAAATACTTTGGATGACAGAATAACATAGTGCCTGTGCATTTCTAAATAAATAATTATACAGTAATTAAAGATTAAATTTATTTCAAATCATAATTCTTTTAATAGGATTTTTTTACAGACAAAATGGAATTTCATGGAGCATATATATAAATTTCTTGTGCAAGATAGGTTACCATGGAGGGTTGCATCAGACAAGTCTAAGGACTGAACACCACAACTACATATAAATTTACAATTATATTGCACATTATACAGATCACATTTCTTTACTTTATTCAATAACAACTTAATGACCAATTTAATACTGATATTCTTAAATATTGTAAATATGAACTAAAAATATTGGATCACAAATATAATTTATTTATGAATAATACATCATAGATTAACATTATAACAACAATATTGATTGGTGTATTATCACAAAAAATATCCAATTACTTTATCTAATTTTAATAGTGTAATAAACATTTCATTTTACATCAAATATATTAATTACATTTACAGGCCAAGTACAAGTTTATGTTTATAGAAATCATGAAATTGTGTAAAAGTGTTTAACTATATTTATTTGCTTTCATAAATAAGAATTAACCTAATTGAAAGCTAAAATGTTTATAAGTTTGCACTACATTTGTGTGTCACCAACTGTAGATTTATTTATTGAGAAGAATCCTTTCTCGGAGACTCTGTTAATAATGTTTTTCCTGTCCTTTCACCACCACTATAAAGCACAAGTTTTTCCATTTGATAGTTTGAAATTAATTCTTCCACAGAATTAAAACTCTGAAACAATAATTATGTAATGCATTCAACAGTATTAATCTCTATTTTGTAATTTGCAGGTAGCAAAGTAGTAGTTTCCTAACCTGTTCATTGGCTTTCTCAGTTCCAAGAGCATATTTACCATCACTTCTGTGTCTAATGTTAATATTATATATTCTGGTTCTGAACCACAAGGTTAAGGTTAAAGGATTTTGTGTTTTTGCAGAAGGTCGAACAATAAAACTCCCATCTTGTGCTGAAAGGTAGAAATAAAGTAAATATCGAAACATGGCACATGACTATAAGAATAGAGAACTGGAAGAACAAGTTATCACATAACTTATCAGAAATGTAAAATAGTATCAAAATATTTTCTCTCACTAACAACAATGAATTTTCTGTCAAGTATTTAGTTACAATGAAACAAAATAGATATGAGGGTAATCCCTAGAAGTACCCAACCTTACAGAGAAAGCAAAATTTTGAGAAAAAATATATTTATTTCTCAACATAATCTCTTTCAGCTCAATAAACTTTGTCTGCTAGCTTCAGTACTTTCAGTCAGCAACATCCAAAACTACAAAGTTGATTTGTGATATCATAGTCACTTCAGTTTGGTTGACCACTGTGATGTTTGTTTCTGTAACTTGTACAGCCTCATTTAAACACAATATTTTATTGTTGTAAATAAAGAAGCAGATTCCTCGAGTAGAATATATGTCCACTTAGGTGTTGGTTGGACAGAATGTCAAAGTATTGTATCACTTCAATATTACCAAATAAATGAAGTCCATCCCTAACTACAACCTACTTTCCTTGAATGCAAAAACTTGACTCCTTCCTCTGCCTGGTCTACACTGGACTGCAAACCAACCCTGATATAAAGAACATCCTTCACAGAAAACTCCCCAACTACCAAGATTCACTTTCAGGTGGCCAGCCAACCTCTGCAACTTCCTCATTCACCCTCATTGAGTCCAACCTCACATACCCCCACCTAAGTCAGGTTGCCCACTCTGTAGTAGGAATAGGTGCCATGTCTGCCCTCTTTCAACCAACCAAAATCCTCAAAAATGCTTCCCAAATTGTCACCTACAAAATAATAGATAACTTCAGCTACCTGTCCTCCCACATCATTTACCAAATAAATTACAAACTCTGTCCAGCTTTCTATATCAGCCAAACTAAAAGACCTCTTCCTGAATGCACTCTTACGCAACACAGCACTGTCTAACTGACAAAATCCCTATTTCCTATAGCTGGTTGTCGTTAGAGATGGACTTTGTTGGTCAAATTGAAGTCCTGACTCAAAATTCTCTAGCTAATGCCTTTACCTATCACTCTTGCTTTCATTAATTTTTACCTTCCACCTCTTGTACATGGGTTTTGTGTCTGTTTTGTGCTTAAAAGTTTTTATATTCTGTTTCTCTTCCAGTTTTTAACATTGTTGTGATTGATGGGGGAGAGGGATAGAGGGAGGGAGGGAGGGAGGGAGCTGTTTCTTATAATTTACATATTCCTAACATTAAATTTTTGGTTACACCACTATCCAAGAATACCTACAGAAATAAAGAAGTTACTTACAGTTTTTCAACATTTCTTCTGCTTTAGTTCGATCAACATTATGGTAGTATGGCAATTGTGAGAATGGTGTTTTAGATGACTTAGTTAAATTTGTATCTGTAATTCAAATTATATTAAATCTATAAATAATATCCATGAACTTTGCTTTAAGCAGGTTATATACGTAATACAAAGGAAAAACTCACTTGGTATTTTGTCAGCATTTACTTGTTTACCTTCCGGTGTTGGAGGAAGAGGTCTTTGAAAAGTCATAGGACGTTCTACTGGTGGCTTTGTAGGTGCTGGTAAACTGACAGATTTTTTTACCTCCAATTGTTTTTCTAATAAATAGATTTTATTAAAGTTAGTAAAATATCTTTTACTTTCGATATTGATATATACAAAAAATTTAAGCACATATACACATATATGTTGTTATATTATTATGTCCATATTATAAAGATATGAATTAATTAAGAACTTTAACTAGGTTCGCATCTGACATTAATTCATATCTAGTGTCATTTCATTGATATTGACATATATACACACACACAAAAATGCTTTATTTTTCTACATAGCTCAGCCTTCAACACATTTGAACTTCTCATAGATGTAATTTCTTTAAGAGTATCAGGTAATTTTAAACATAAAACTCAAATACATTCAGTGAAAACCTTTTTCTCGAACAATGAATACGTATGTATATACATATAATTCATTTACATAAGAAAGATAGAGAACATTAGTTGAATTGCCTTAAATTTATAGTAGTAATAGACTACATTAGATGCAGAAACATGTCAAATTTTTTAAAGCCTGAGCTGTCTTCTTTAAGACATGACATCCAGCCACTCAACCAGTTGATGTCTATTAACAATTTAAGGGAAGTCAATAGTTGTTTTCTGTCTCTCTCTCTCTCTCTTATCCAGTGCTACCATGCTATACACAAGACATTCCTTCAAATTTCAGAGGCATAATATGGTTTACCTCTGCCTAGACCCAGTATTGGAAGTGTACATTCGTCATATACACAGCAATGGTTTATGAAAACCTTAAAAATTTAATTTAATATCATCTTTCTCTTTTTTTGTTCTATATTTCAATGAAGAGGCAAAAATTTAGACAGTTTCCTGGCATTTAAACTCAAATTCATATAAGCTCTTTACCAAGACTCTTGCTTTCCTATCTGTAACAATTATTTTGACAAATGTACCACCATCACATTTATACTATAACAAATATAGAATAGTGTACTTATTTGTGTCTTTTGCAGTCAGCAAAGTGGTTCTCTCCTTTGTGGACCTAATCATTACACACATGATAGAAGTATAAATTCTGTTACATTAAGATATTCCATTAAAATTCTATAGAAAATTAAATTATCAAGTAAACTTACTTAAAAAAACTCGAGAACGTTGTGTAGGAGCAGATGGTGAATAGCTAATAGTAGCTGCAGACAAACTCCTTTCCTTTCTACTTGATACATTTAGAGATGCAGCTCTTCTAATGGGTGATGAAACAATTTCAGTGGAGAATCCATCAGAAATGAGTTGTGGACACTTTTCAGTTATTGACATGGCTACAAACTTTAGTGTGTGATAAACGTGATGTAAATATTGTTACACTGACATGAAATTGACAGGAATAATTACTCACAAGCCTGATGGTGATATAAATAAAATGAATATGTTTTAGTTAGTTTTCTGAGCTGCACCTACTAAATTAATCAGTTGTATCTACAAATTTATCAGCAGAACTATTTTCAGAACTCAAAATAATAATAACAACCTACAATCAAAACTGTGTTTAAAGTGTTTCCCCATTTGAAAATAATGACATATTCCCTCCCTGCTATTCACACAGTCACTCCAATAAAACAAACCATACACACTGCCATCACAGACATTAACATCATAGTGGGAGGTGAAATTTTCTATAAATACATTACTTCCTCAATACTGTAAAAATAAAAATGGAGCTCTGTGGGAGGTAAGAGAGTAGAAGCATATTTCTTTAAGAATAAAATAAATATTAATATACCTCTTGCCTCCAATCAGGTCGATTTTATAAAAAAATATTACTAAGCTCCGTTTAAGAAATGTGAAGGAAATTTCTGCTCATGATTAAGATTTAAATCTTTACCTTCTAAACTGGTATCAGGGGGCAGGATGTCATCATAGCTTGAAATAAGGTGCCTAATTGGATACAGAATCCGTCTCTTCAATTCTACTGCCATATCTGTCATCTCCAAGCCTATTCTCGTCACCAGATTGTGGGCAAGAGATCCCACCATTCTCAAGTAAAAACACACACTCATTTAATCACCTCCAATTTTTTGTAAATATTTTAATTCTGTATTGATTTATTTATATCTAGACATCTACTAATGTGCATATTATTGTTGAAACTCAATGAGAATATTTTTTTAAAAAAATTAAATTAGGAGGGTAATCATATTAGTTAGTCATGTTCTAATAGAACTTGTAATTGATTAACTTGATTTGATTGCAAATTAGTAATCAATCACAAATAATTACAATTTTAAAAGCAGTTATTATGCAATATACCAAGATCATAAAGTTGGTGATGTATCCATATACATGTTTTCTAATGAAATAATGGTGACACGAGTAATAATCAAGTGAAAATAATTTTGAGGAACTCACTAAGAATCAGTGATACATTATACCTATATTTTTCATACAATATATGGTGAATTCTGAACTATACATATATAACACAATAATTGACATAAATGTGTTACGAAACGACCGTCAATAAAGTCTACATAAACTATTCCGAACACAAAATAAATTAGCCTGACTATTCACAGCAACTGTCTCCTTTGTGAATGTTCTCAAGACGAACTAACAACACACATGTTGAGAAATTTAATATTTCGGAGAGGTAAAAAAGGGGTTTGGAGTAAGAGTATCATGATACACAACAGCGTTGGAGAGAAGGAAAGTTACAGGAACACTTTACCGCAACATTTATACAACAAACCAATAATGTATTGCCCAGAGTAGAGCTGACATGAATCTCTAAATCAATTATAATATTTTGACACGCATTAAATCAAAGGCGTTTTTATTAAAAATATAAAATATACAAACTGTTATATATAAAGACAATAAAATTCATAGCCGTCTCCGGAAAGTTTTATTTTCAGTGTAAAAATATATTTCAAAGCCAACATGTGTTCAGAGTCGAAGCCAAAAGATAGCAAAAAATGTTCCCGAGACTGGATGGGTAAACACAAAAAACGGCTAATGGGGTTGAATATACATTCGCGTCTGTTTCAAGATAAATTCTTAAGAGTACAAAAATACGTATATAAGTACGAATGCGAATGAGATGAATTCATTGAGTTATTAATACCGTCAGTCATCAACTAACAATGAAATGTATAAATAATGTAATTTCTTCTTTCCGGCCAAAAATTACTGTTTTGATGTTTCATGAAATAATATTTAAAATACAATAAATTACTTGCTTTGAAACCTATATGAACACATTTGTTAACATTCTCACTACTGGAAAAAAAAATACGCCATATTGTTGAGATAGGTCCGACATTTGACTGCTTGCGTACTATGTTAATTTAGGAACGAAATGTTGTATTTAATACAACTTTATATTAATTTTTTCTGGTGTATAGGCTGCTGTACTAATTATTTATTACAAACAGTCAGATAATGGAACTGATGACTTGCTACGTTAAACGATATAAATGATATGCACAAAATCAATTTAATAGCTGATATGTTTCCATTTATAATACACACAATTCCTGTTGTCAATTGTTCGGTGCAAGTACAAATAAATGTAAATATATTTTAAATGAAATAAATTAACGATCAGATACAGACTAAGTTCTCTTTAGCTGAATCGACGTTTCGTCACCATATTTGGGGCTTCATCAGGTAATGTTAAATTTTGATGAAGATGCCAAATGTATGAAAATCCAAACTTGAGTGACAAAGACTTTGTAGGCAGTCAAGTTAAAATTTTTATACATTTGGAATTTAAACTTGACCGCCTTCAAGGTATTTGTCAGTCAACTTTATATTTTTATACATTTGGCTTCTTTTCTTTATCAAAATTTAAAAAAGACCTTTTAGACAGTCAAGTTTTGATTATTATACATTTCCCATATTTTCTTCAACAAAATTTAATATTAATTTTCAAATATTGAGACAAAACGTCGATTCAACTAAATGAAAAACTGTATATATAGTCGTTAAGTTATTTCACTTAATTATTGGAAAAACAAATGGTTATTACTAATAAATATATCTTCTATTATAGGTCACATCTTCTCATAGAGATTTATTGGTTAGTTTAAAAATTAAAAATAAGTTATACTGATTTGAGTTTAATCTAAAAATCAGGTCATTTTCCTACAATTTAACCAAATTAAGAGGATAGTTGCGTGGCCTTTTGTCACACGTGGAAATTACACATTAATTTAAAGTGTAGAAAAGAAAAATAAATTGCCAATAATTGCAATTAATGGTCAATTACCTCTTTGTTCTAATGGGAGAGGTGCAGCTGGGCGATTTATGACTTTCCTTAAAAGGCCTCCGATACGACCACTCATACTATCTCCAGACCCACTGGTGGTGGAACTTGAACTGTCCTCCTGACAAAAATAATCCAACTAAAGACATCGGAAAAATAATCAATTTGGGCAAAATAATACTATTTATAGTCAATCCGTAAAAATACTTCTCTTATGTGTTTTCATTCAAGCTAAAAAAAATCATCGTGGCACATTATTCATAATAGCAAAATCGGTGTACATAAAGTATTAAAAGGAATAGATTGAATTGGTTTGATGGCTTTGTCCATAAATAATTAATGTTTACAAAAACTCATTGTAATTTAAATATTCAAGGATATATAATTAGATATTGTGGGTTTCTTAAAAATTACAGATAAAATTACAAATTAACCGTAATTAATAAGTATATAGGAAATCTTGTACATTAAAGTTCTACTCGTATATTGTTGACGACGCAGTCGTATTTAGACCATTCATCGGAAAATGGACATCTTTCAACTAATGGATTTATTACTTTATTTTATACACTATACTTGTCATGCTTGTTGCAAAAACTCAGATGTTATATATCTTCAACCACCCCTCACAGAAAACTTTAGTTTATATTTAATGGGAACCTATACAGTTCAATAAGTACGAGGCTACAAAAAAATTTAAGAATTCGAGTTCATCTACAGAACGTACAGATAACTGGGTAAAAATAATTTCTTGAAAGATAAGAAAAGCAGTGAGGGGATTGGCACTTTTATTTCTTTAGAAGCGCAGCCAGCCATAACAAACGAAAATTAATATTATATTTGTAGCTTTAACGCGAGGAAGACCAATTTTACTTATGTTTTGATTAAATTTTTTTAGCTTATTTGTCCATAATTAAAATAATACTTTGGTACAAAATCAATATAAAATTGTGACGTCTGGTAGAGATTAACGATAAAAAATGGCGCCTGTTTCGCTATTATGAAATTTTTCCACTCATTTAAAGAAGGAATATGAAAAACAAATAAAAAGCAAATTAAGTATTTTTAACCAACTAAATTAAACAGTTCTACAATATATTGAACAGAATAAAATAGGTTTATAGATTTTAATTTAAAAAATGATCCTAAAATGCGTACCGGAAAACTGAGGAAACTGGATTTTCGATAGAGTAGCCTGCATGTAACTAATACAATTGAATATTATTATTAACTGTAATTAGTAAGTTAAATACAGTTCACTAAGAATTTACTTAATGAAATGATAAATTTATTTATTCAGTAGGATACACATTGGCGTAAAAATTTATCAAAGTAGTTAGAGGGAAGAATGGGGAAAAGATAAACACATTTTAAATCTATAACTTATGCATTTCCCAGGATACATTTCCCATTTCTTAGCCGCAATAACACACCAAAAACAAGTAATTATTCGGAAGAATATTCCCTCTTCAATGAAACTCAATGTACGTTGAAAAAACACGCGTATAGCAACAATGGTGAAGGGTATAGAGGGGGTGAGTGGGCATCAGTGGTGTTAAAAGATAGTTGCCACGTGTGGAAGGAACAAACTGTGGATGGCAAGAGGCATAGATGGAAAGTTGGCCGTGAGACACAGTTCCGGTTCTGTTTCTGGTCAATTTGGGGAAAATTCCCGGCGCCTGTAAACATCAAGACATATGAGTATAATAGTGTTTCTCTTTCTGTACGTCTTAGTATGGTACTTTCTCTCTTGGTTTCCAAAATATGGTGGCATATAGATCTTTTTCTGCTGAGTAATTGGCCTCCAAAATGACGACATAATTTTGTCGTAACTTTGGCTTGAACATATATCAGAACGGCCAGTCGAATTACCATTTTGATCATACCACTGTATTCTGAGCTAGAAGTTGTATCGATAGCCCGAGTTTCACATTTATCTGGCCTCTAGAATTGATTTGACAAGGGATCAAAGTTGGCCTTTTCAGAGGCGCGTGAGCGTTAAGGCAACAGCCCATTGAAGATAGGGTTGTAACTTCTGATCCAGTGAACAATGAACTCTAATATTTTGCAGTTTTTCAATTGGAATCTGGGTTTACTTCCTTAAAAAATGTCATCAGTTTTGGGGAGGTTCGAGTTGGTGATTTGACATGGAATGACCCTGCAATTATTTTCTCATTATTGAGTCAAATTGAAGAGTTTTATTTCGTAGGGTACCGAGAAGTTGTACCCTTAAGACTATTATGTAAAAGACTAAGAACATTGCAATTCATGTTTCTTTTCACATATCTTTGGAACAATCATGGCCTATTGCTGTGGACTTCAGAAGAGGATGAATTGGATTGTTAGACGATTCAGTATATAAAGGCAATAAGTCTCTATATAAATTGCCCTGCTATGTGATCCAGAGTGTTAATTGATGTCACGTTGACAAATTACTGCAGCACAACCAGAAAATCTGATTGAAGTGATATAAAGTAAAGCAAGATTTCCTTGAAATTAACAAAAGGTTTACTACACTCATGCCTGTCCCATACTAACAATGGTCATTGTTTCTCTCTAAAGATTAATAAATTAATGTTATGCTATTGAGTTAGAATGTTACATCATTCAGTATATAACAACAACCAATACAGTTTCCAAATTAACGTTTATTATACTTGGTATTATATAATGGAGCGTTCTACAGCAACTGCCATCTTCAACCTACTTTCTTCTGTTTTCCTTATACGGCACAAAGTGCCTCGTCATGCTTATAATCAGTTCCAAGTAATATATTAAGAACAATAGTTTAACCTTTGTACAGATGTACCATGCCAACAGTATTACTTTTAATATATTGCTTGAGACAGACATATGTGCATGATGAGAAGTAAATAGAATGAATATGACAGTAGCTCTTGAAAACTCCCAGATATAATAAAGAATTTTATGGAGCCTATATTAACTGTCATTATATACTAAATGAATAGCTCGCTTAGCCTGCAAAATATATACCACACTGCTGCTTAATCCAAAATGAAGAAATGAAAATCACAGCAGTAAATTATGTCTCCTATAAATGAGCAAAACTAGCTGGCCTACCAAATTTTATTAACTCATACATAAGAGTAGTTTAACTTGATATTATTGTCAACACCCAACAGGCGTCACTTCAAAAGTTTCATTAATCTATTCATAATAATATTGATAAACACCTAATAAAATAAGTACATTTATAATACATTTCTATTTCATAGTATTTTTAAGGTAAATGTTTGAGTAATGATGTTATAATGACTGTATTTTTTTAAATAATTTGTTATTAAAGATTGGATACCCTCTTATTCAGTTTTCATGTATGATATAATTAATTACAATTACATATCAGTCATATTTTTTCAGGCGCTTTCGCCTCAGTAGACCATATTTATCATAAGTATCCTCCTATTTTTATTACATATAAAAACACTTATCTGTACTGCTACACTGTCAGCCTACATGGCTTATGATCTATCATACTTGTTATAGTGTAATCAATTAAGCACAATATATTGTAAGCAATGGAGGCCAACAGAGTGGCAGTTAACCAGTGTTTATATCTGGCATAACCATACATATTACTATAACCAAAAATAATTAATGAACTAAAACTCCTCTGGTATGATAGATAAGTATGAACTATAATCTGAACTAAAGTAAAACTTACGGAGCGTCTTCGAGGAGGTGATGGTGGCGGTCCTGATGGAACAGATACTTCATTTTTGGGTTTTGCTGGCAAGGGTGGAGGATTATTAAGAGGTCCTTGACCCATCATTTTCTGCATAATTATAGGCTGTCTTAGGTCTGGTTGGAGATAATACTCGTCTCCAAAATTAGTAGGTGGGTGAGACTACAACATATTAAAAAATGAAGAGGAAAAATTAATTATTATGCCTAATTTAATGTGTTTACATACAATAAAATAATTTTTGAAAATGTGTAGTTATAGAATTATTTACTTGCACTATTTTAGTTATACATCTGTATTGAAAATTAATACATTGTAGAGTAGAATATTAGTATTATGAAAATATCCATTGATGTAATATTTTCTCAAATTATTCCACTTTATGATGATGTCTTTTGGGCCATATACCATTGAGAAACTGGATATTCAGGTCATTTTGGTCATTGGGTTTGGTTTCTGATGTACTATGCAGCATTCGTAATTAATCCTAATTATTGAAATATTGGTAAATACTTTGTTGTTTACATTTAAAACCTTAGTTTTAATTAGTACTGTGTTTTGTTACAGTCTGGCCCAGCAGCAAATACATCTGTTAAACCTTTAGGATGACTTGTCTTCTTTTGTTTTCTAATACTTTGTTCATAATGGAAAACCAAACGTTTTATTTCTGCTGTATGCATCCATTGTTCACATTTGAAAATTGGTTGTAACATGCTAAATGTAATATGAACTTATATGATTGTTTAACTTTTGTTCACCATTGAGTGTACCTGTTTTGAACCAAATTGAAGTGTTTTCATCATTATGACAGGACCTTCATTTACATCAAGCACTTCCACATATTTGACAAATCAGTCAATTTTATTTATGTTAGTTTCTGTGATATGAGATGTGTCAGAAAAGTAGTGATCCCAGAACATTATCCCAAGGGCTAAAATGTGAATGGTTCATTACTGAATTTTGCAAATAATTCTATGCTCAGCATGTTTGATTTAATTAAAATGTAGTTCCTGGACCAGAAAGTGATCATTATATTGAAAAGTAAGCCTCTACACCATACCTTGTTGAAGGCCTGGGAGATTTGTAAAAAATACAAAAATACAAAATTACAGAATTTCTTTTCCTTTAAACTTTTGGAAATTTCAATTACTATCTGGTGACCCCACCAGGCAACCAACTTTCTCTCTCAATAAAGGTCAGGGAAGAGGCAAAGAATTGAGGGGAGATGCACACATACACCCCCCACGTTAACTCGCATATAAATATATCCATATATAGAAACATACACATGCAGACATATCCACATCTTAACACACACATGCTAAAAGGGGTATTCATATGCACACTAGCACACCCACACAACCACATATTAATGCATACACATACATACAACCACATATCAATTCACACACATCAACATTTTACTCATACATATTAAAATGGGTTTCCTGTGAAGTAATGTCTAACAACAATCCCATAGTAAGATACACTCAGTCATTGTTGGAAAGGGAGGTGATTATAGTGGGTAGAATCCCACACTACTATCCAGTGCGGTCCCTGTTATAGTGTCTTTCACAGATTTTCACCTGCCCTCGCAAAATAAAACTAAAATGGGTACACACATACTCGTGCAGTTATGGGTGGTCCTGTTTGGGTAGGGGAAAGTGAAGGTTTCCATCTATAGAATATTGAGTCCAGGGCTTTGTCTAGACTGCAAGACATGTTGGAAGGAGAGTTCCCATAGATGGAGCTCAGCTTCCGAAGAGCCGGAGAGTAGGGTTTTGATAGGGTTAGTGTGAAGCACTAGTTGTAATTATTGGTTTTGTGGCTCTGGGCAGGGACAGGTATGGAGAATTGGGTTTTTGAAAGTTAAACTGTGCTGTGGTGGTTGGCAATCCTTTCAGGGAGGGGTATCTATATCTGGCCAATGTAGAAGGCTGGGTGGAGTCTAAAGTTTATTTTGTAGATTGTATGTGTGCATCTCCCCAGCATAGAAATGTTTTTTTAATCTTCTGATGCCTCCGAAAATTCAAGAACTCGAAACTCAACATGGTGCCTGTCATCTGTATACTCCAGGTATGTCACCAATTTTCTATCTCTTTTTCCTGTCCTTACATATATATACAAGGTGTCCCATCTGAAACAATATGGCCAAATATATCTGAAAGGGGGGGGGGGGGGGCAGGTAATGAAAACTTGTAGGGTTTCAAGGGGGGCATTTGATGTGTGCATTATTTTGAGATTTTAAGTTCATGCTTGCAAGCTGCAAGCACAAAGTCCTTTTTTTAAATGGCAACCTCATTTTTCACCCCCATGAAACTTTTTCATCTTGACGAGATAATTTCAGATACATCATTCATGTTAAAACCACTAATTTAACTCAAAAAATGCCCAAAAAATTAAGTAAAACATAAGTGATTATGGTACTGCTCTCCGCCTGATACTCTATCCTAAAATGAGTAAAATATCGACAATTCTTTTTTTAAAAATTGCCATTTAGTGTTAAAAATATTTTTGCTCAACAAAATGTACCATTACAGTAGTATTTATGTTATACTTGAACTTACATGTTCCTTAATAGATTCATATTCTTCTGACATGTCATCATTTTGTAAATTGTTGCTATTGTTAGGGGGAAGAATATTATGTTCTTGTATAGATTCATATTCTTCTGAAATGTAACCATCTACATTGGAAGAATTTTGTTCAGTGCTTTCATTAACAATTTCATACTCTTCCTCTGGTTCTGAAATTGCTAGACTCATTCGAGGTGTGGTAAATGATGAGTTACTAGTAGTCAAAACTGAACTGTTAAGAGAAGTAGCTGAACTATGTAAGAAACTTTTTACATCTGGAATCATGTTTACTGGAGGATTGCGAGGAGGTGGGGTAGGGGGACTATTTTGGTCAGCGTTCTCCTTAAGAGTTTCATTTGATCTCCCAGGAGATGATGGTCTAGATTTTGATGGTAAAGGTGGTGGAATACTTTGTTTTTCTGATAGCTGAATCTGGGAATTAACCTCCAACTCTGTTACAGCTGTAGATTCATTTGGCATCCTACTCATCAGCGAGTCTTTTAATCGCTGAAGATCTGCAACATTTTCCCCGTCAAAACTTTCATAGAATTCATCATCAAACTGGAAAAAAATTAAAATGTCTTAATAATGTTTAACATTGAAAAAAACTGTAATAATGGAATATTCCATAAATTTACCTGGTCAGCAAATGTTCTCTCCTCTATAACATGAATGTCCAAATTAGAAATAATATTTCTCACGTCTTCCCTGAAATATTTGAAGTATTTATGACAGATATATTTATTTTTAATCTAGCAAAAAAGTATAAGTAAAAAATATGATGATGGTGGTGGTGGGCACCTTTGAAATGGTATCTTAAAATTTATGTATTGTTCAAGAACATAAGAGATGCTTTCAATAAACTATTAAAGTGAATTAACAAATTATGATAGAAAAATCTAAACAGGATTGGAATCAACCAATCCATTCTTCACTGAAATCCCAAATTAAGGCTGTGAGGAATGTGATTCATTAAATTGTAGGTGTATCTACATTTAGGTAAATACAGAGTGATTCTAAACCTCTGCAAAAAACTGCAAGGAGTGACAGATCTAACAATAAGGAACCTTTTTTGTTAAGCAGCATATATTTTCTGATGCGTCACTTCGAAGTCACAGTTGAAAATAAATTTGTCACAAAGGTTCAGAATCATCTGTATAAGGAATAAAGCTAGTGTGCATGTGACCAGGATTGAGAAGGATAGTTGATTGGCTAAGTAGTGGTCCTGTGTTTTATTCCCAGTGCTGTCAAGATTTTTCCATCATAATCTGTTAAGTGTAATTTGATTCTAGGCTTCATATCAGATAACAATCCACACAATTCAATAGTCATAACATTAGAATACAATATTACTAGGTTTTGTTCTGAATAATGTGAGAACTTACAGGTGTACAGGTGGCTTTGGCACTAATGGTTTTTCATTTGAATTTCCTTGTAATCTAGGAGGAATAGCTAGTGGCCGGAGGGGTATAGGTGGCTTCACTTTAGACTCATTTTGTTGGTTGTCTGTCACATCCAAAGATTGAATACCCTGGTGCTTAACTGAATTGGCTGCATTTTGAGTTTGCTAAGGATTCATAAAAGATGTTTTTAATTTATATTATACTAAGACTAAGTAATATCTTAATCAAAGCAACTTGAAACTTTCATGCAATGAATTATTATTTACTAAAATAACCCACGCAGACAACATACAATTTTTTTCTTCATAAATGTATGTCTTACGGCTCACTGAGAATATAATAGAGGAAGTAAAAGGGTGGTGGAAGTACAGAATGCTTTAGGTGGAGGAAAAAAAAAGAATTTTCTATATAAGTAAGCAACAGTCCATTACATCACTTTAAATTTGGCCCATTTTGATATATTATATTACAAAATAAAATATTGTTAACATGTTTGATACAATTTTTTGAAAGCATGGCTTTTAAAGACATGTAGCCATGAAAGTTGCAACTGTCATATCTGCACACTATCTTTTAAAATATTTCACTAATTACAATATTTTCATCTTCAGAATTGTTAATTTCTTAATTTAGCTAAGAAGAGAGAATGTTTGTTTGTTTTATGCTGAAAGACCAAAGATTTGTTGTCCCTTTCTTACTGACAATTATCACTGGATAGATGCATAATTTCCAATATTAGCACTTAAAATTAACAAATATATGAAAGCTTGTAATTTAAATGTATTCGGAATTGCTCAGAAAATATATTTACAGTCACATGTTTTCTGTAATATATAAGATATCTCCTTAGTTACACTAACAAAAAAAATAAAGGTATAAGGAAAAGGCTTAAAACAAAAATCATAACAGAGGAAATAAAAAATAACCAAAAAAGTGGCTGGATCATGTTAAAAGAATCAATGAAGAAAGACTACCAAAAGCTGCCCTAAAATATAAACCACTAAGACATAAGGATATAGGAAGACCGAAAAAGAAGTGGATAATGCAGGAACGCCTGGAAGACTAATGTATTCCAGATCTACTGCCTAAACAGGAACAGGCCACCTAGCCTTTAATCCTGCAGTCCATGATGATGATGATGAAATAAATTAGAGCAAAAAGAAAAACATACTTTTATCCCAGAATATAGAATGGTCAACATTGAGATATTGGTTTTATTCTGCTTTTCGGATGACTGATCTATTACCTTAACCTTTGTATATGCATATTTAATTAAAGTTACATTTCATAAAAAGAAGCTGAGTGAAATAAACTTGATCGTCATTAGTAGTGAACTGTCATAGAGTTACTGAAATTTTTATACAGCAAAACATATGACTGATAACATAAGTTATTACACAAAAAAGAGTTTGCTTTCAAGAATATCAATAACCACTCTTCACAAATTTCGTGTGTTAAACCTTGGATCTTAATTTCAAATTTTGACCTCATATAAAAACATATTTCAAGGAGAGATGAAGGTTTGCTCAATCTCATACACATCATTTAAAAATTATTACATAATTTAAAACCAAATTTCACCATTTTAGTTGAATTACTGCAACATGTAATTATTAAAGTGTGACATTACAGATTTATGTACTAAAATTCATAAGAAAGTAATTTCAGTTACAGTATGCAAATAGTTTTCAGAATTTTGGAAATATGGGCAATTTTCATAAAGCTAATATGTTGTATCAAATATGAACTCTAACAACTAACTGGTATCCACTTTACTCTCATGTGACATTATGTATGAAAGGAACTTCTTTTCGCACTAATTCATGGAGCTAAAAATTTTACTATCTTAAGCATTGATTAAACTAATGCCTGGATCAAAACTATCTTTTAAATATTAATAGAATAAGGTAATACTGAAAACTTCTTATAAAGAAATTGAATAGATGAAAAATTAATTACTAAATAATTCAAAGTACTATGAATTCTCACCTTTTCTTTGTCTTCTTCTTCTTCCTCATCTTCAAAGTCTGTATTCCATGATGCAGTATCACTGTGAGAAGAACTGGATGGTGATCTTAAGTGTGTCAATACTTTAAGTGAATTTAATTTAGATTCACTGAAAAGAAAGGAAACTGTAGAACTTGGTTGTAAGGAATTTCAACAAAAATCTGAACTTTACAGAAATATTGTGAAATCTATATCTCATTTAATAATTGCAAAACTCATAATTTTTAGTAACTTGATAATGTTTTCATAAATCAAAATAGTAGATTTCAGAGGTTAGGCACCATGCTGAGAGCAGGGTTTATATTTTCGAAGGCAACCACCACATTCATCAGAAGATTAGGAATAGCATTCCAAGTGATGGCCAGTCAGTCAACGGCTGGCCATCATCTTAAGACTGCTATTCTTAATCTGATAAATGGGGCAGTTGCCTACAAAAATTTAAACTCTGCATTCAGCACAGTGCCTGGTAACTTTACACTTCAGGTAAGCCACCAAATTTCTCTCTCTCTTTCCTGTCATTATCATTTTAATTATTCTGACAATGTCATTTTCTGACATATATATATATAGGAAATGACATTGTCATGTTTAAAACAATTAATGGGGAAAGGACAGAGAGATAGAAAGAAGATGGCTTACCTGAGGTTCATAGATGGTAGACACCTTGTGAGGTTTGGAGAACTTGAATTTTGGGAGGCACCGCCCCCTTCATCAGAAGGTTAGGAAGACATTTCCAGTGATCGGCTAGCCAACGAGTTGGGCCAGAAATGTCATACTGGTAAATGGGCTCATACTGCCAAATTCTCTCATTTTGAGTTGGCATTTCAATCCTCCAATAATGGCACACTAAATTTCATTTTGTTTCCTCCTCTTCTTGGTGCTTCACTTTTTTGTCAGACAGTATATATGTGGTAAATAAAGTTAATGTGACAATGTCTAAATAATCAATACATCTGGATAGGAAAGAGGAATATAGGTTTTCGTACAGAGTGGCTGGCTGCCATTCTATTCAGGTACTCTCTTGAATGGTGCTCAGGCTCTCAGAAATTTGCAGTCTTCCTCCATCTCAACCAATCAACACCTCTTATCAATTTAAAGGAAAGTAAGCTGCCATTCTCTATCTCTATTTTCTAACCAGTTGAATTAATTGTATTCGTATAAAGCAAGTAAGATAAGTGTATGTGTATAGTAAAGAGTGGTATGAGGTTTACATAATTATGTACATCAGTTGTATAAATAGGAAAACAATCAGATAAATCCTTCCAAAGGCACCAAGTCACTTGATCAGTTACATAAGATGGGATGATTATATAACAGTTTTAGTCCTGACTAAAACAAGTAAATAATTATTTTGCTCTCAAAGTGTACATCATATCCCAATCACCAAGGCCATAAATAAATCTATCAATAAAATATTGGTTTAAGTGGTTTAATTCTCAAATGATTGAAACACTTGGTATATTGTAACCAAAGAACTGAATATGAAACAGTGCAGTTAATTAATTTTCTATGTATGTTGTTACCTGATCAATAAGTTTCACTGGGAAACAGCCCATCTGTTAAACCAATGGATTTATAACATGCACAACTTCTTGCAATTCGTAATAAAACTGAAAATGGTGTATTAATACTTCAAAATGGCTAATGTGAATCCCAATAAACAATTTAATAAAAATGACAATATTATCACTACTAGTTTTGAAACTGGAAAGCTGTTTGTTATACTTTAACCAATACACTTGAATGTGTTGAGCTTTCATACAAATGAAAACTCTCAAACTTATGCTCTTCACTACTGTTGTTTCTAATTCAATTTATAAATGCTGCCATACAAATACAGACTTCTAAACAGATGAGAAATGAAAAACACACAATATTTTCAGGT
Organism: Eucriotettix oculatus; assembly: GCA_034510155.1. Classification (NCBI taxonomy): domain Eukaryota; kingdom Metazoa; phylum Arthropoda; class Insecta; order Orthoptera; family Tetrigidae; genus Eucriotettix; species Eucriotettix oculatus. The sequence goes on along the minus strand of CM067376.1, from coordinate 131,420,348 downwards.
TTGCTCCTGAAAAATCTTGAAAACACATCTTACACTGTTCTATTATATATTTAACAACTACCAAGCTGGCACATTTAATGCACTGCATATCAAATCTAAAAATTTGTTCTTCTCTTCCATAAAGTTATATTTTTGATACTGAGCAGATAAAAGTTAACTTAAAATACAGTAATACTTGAGGCTTCATACACTAATTAAATTGTACCAAGTATGAATAGTAATCAAGCTGGTCTTAAACTCAGACATTGTAATGAACAAAGTGAGTAATCCAAAATATCAGTTGAATAAAAAAATGATTTAAATTAACAATTGATTATTACAGTGGGTATATTTAATTTATATGTGTGATGTTGAATAAATAGCTATGATATTTCTCTACTACTCACAGTCTGTATTATGTTCATGTCTGGGATTACTATGTAATCTTTCCAAGCAATGATTTTTATAAAGGAATTTTTCAAGAAACACTCATCTTAAATTAAAACCTTTATTTCTGTTAACAAACAACTGCATAAAATGCAAAATATTTGTTAAACAACACAAGTAACCAAATATTATTGAAAATTTATAACAACTATAACAGTATTTATACAATTTTAAAACTATTGAACAATGCAATTATATAAATATATTGCTTCCCAAATAGCACCAGGAAATCAGTATTCCTCTTATACATATATTTACAAATTTAAAAACATATCAATGTAAAACAATAAAACAGAAGTCAATCACTATAATTAAAACAATTTGTACTATAAGAAAGATTGGCTGTTATATTTAAAACAAACTAAATCGTATTGCTTTCAATGGTGATTGACCCTTCTAATGTTATTTAACAGTGTAAAATTTTGTGCGTATCCTCAATGTGTTTGAATGAAATTTAATTATCACTTTTTACTTATATATGATAGCCATTTACAATACTACACATTACTTGGGCCCACCTAAAGTTATTTTCCTGTTGCTGGTGTGCCTTTTTTATCGCCGAATTCGTGACGAAGAGCTCTTGACAGTGAGTACAATCCAGTAGCAGCAACGAATACATTCACACTGAATAAGCCCCAATTCTTTGGAATAATTACTAGTGAATAACGTGACCATATCAGACCAGTTGCTGCCAATGCACCAGATTGACTCTTGCTTATTTTTTCAGCAGGCCTAGCCAAGTCGCCCAAACCTGCTATAACAAGACCCCATTTAAATACAGGTGCCCAAAAGAATACAGTCTTCGGGCCAGCAGGATGATTCCACAAAGGTACTAGTTTAGGTGGTATGTACTTGTCTGCGTGTGCAATAACTCTTCTGTATATAAAAGACATCGTAAAGTGGCCACAATTTATAAGCAACTAGAATAGATTTGTGGCCCTGCGACCATATAGCCAACAAATTACAAGGTTAAGTTCCGACCATAAATTTGATCATAATATGTCATTTCTGCGCCATCTACTAGCAGAAGGAAGAATTAACGCGCTATAAACAAAATAGCAACGCGAGACCTGGAGACAGAAGGTTATGGAAAATATTGAACGGCGGCACAAAGCGAATTGAAATTATATTCTTACCTTTTTTCCTTATCGATGTATTTGTCCGGGTGTGTATTCAGATCTTGAACAAAAGTCGTTAATTTTCTGAAAAACGCAAACAAATTGTTACTGATATACAGATAACATGTACATTGTTTCCAATAAAGAATAAAATTACGTATAATATTTGTGGCTTGATTTAATTAACAAAACTGAGAATAACTTGGTTGCTGTGCAAAAGTTTTTAAAAAATATTTTATTTAGTAAGCAAATGTTACGGTACCTAAAAGATTAGACAAACTGCATCGATTGTCTATTTAAGAAAGTATTCTTCAATAACAGAAATATGAATTTTCCTACACAGAGTAGACGAGCTTATATCAATTAAGTGGAGAAAACAATATACAAAAAAAGGTTTTCTAAACGTTGTAATAAAGAAAAACGTAATGAGAAGACTAAAGTAACGAGAAATTTGTACAAATTGATAACGAGGTAAGGAATCTTCTGTGTATAATAAAAAAAAGACCCACAAATGAATTCAGGGCTAACAATTAATGTTAATTTGACATTGGTAGCGGAGAATTGACAGACAGGTTTAAAATTTATAATCAATTTAATTGTTGCAGCAAATACTGTGATATTAATGTCTGTAGGATAAAAAACTCCATCAAAATATATATGATTTGCTGCACGACAATATTATTGATGAATAGTCATGATAAATGTTTCAACTAATATCATCTAAATCATATGTGTCAAAATACTCTTATTTGATTGAACATACAATTAAAAATTACGTCAGAAGTGGGACTCGAACCCACGTTCCCTCTCGGGAAGAATACTAGTGTTGCCTTCAAACCATAAATGTTATCTTTGACTTTTAATATCCTTAGTATTGCTTACCGAATACTTGCTAAGGTCAGATCGCGTTTCCATAAGGCAAGCTTTCCTTCCGTCAGTGCCTGAAAAGTGCATCGCACAACAATTTTAATTGTTTGTTCTTATGTACCATTCACATATTCTATATTTGTAAATGTTAAATCATGACTTAATCTATAACGCCATTTGTGTTGGGAATCAGCTGTATTCAACACAGCGATCGACGAGAATTAGAGCATCAGTTTCAAAGTTATTCTGTGACTGAAACGTCGATACAGAAACAACAACAACAGCAGCAAACTAATATGGAACTGAAGCAAAGTAATCAAAACAAAATTGCTCAAAGGACTAAACGGCAGTCAAAGGTATTGGAGGATAATTTTTGGGATTGTAGTGTTTGTACGTACAGGAATACAGCCGAAGCTTTCAAATGTCTCATGTGCGATGTGAGAAAAGGAACGTCAACTAGAAAACCTCGAATTAATCCCCAACTTGTAGCACAGCAAGTTGCACAACAATATAATCCAACGCCACCTAAGACGAATAAAAGGGAAGGAGATTTGAAAGAAGATTGTGTGAAAGAAGCTTCAGGGAAGGACGGTATAAAGGAAGTTAAAGAAGAAAGTGACAAAAAGTATTCCTCTCCCGAGAAATCTGTTAAAAAGAGGTGGTATCCTCCGAGGTTAAAAAATGTTGACAGGAGTACTGCTCAAACAAGAGAAGTGACTGTTAACAATGTTACTGTATATATAACTGAATACAAACCAAAATTGAAGAAAAGTGTTTCAGATCAATCTGGTCAGTCAAGTAGTGCTTCTTCAGAAAATGGAAGCCAGTCTGAATCTAGCACAGATGCCAAAAATGGTGATATAGGTACTGATTCAAGAAGTTCCTAATAAAATAACGACTTTTTTAGTCGTGTCAAAATACCGGTTATTAAAGTAAACTAGAATATGTGTAGTACAAAGTGTTTTTGGTATGATATGGAGTGTGTTAGATATATTACCAATTAGAAGTGATTGTAATCAAGTTTATATGGTTGCATATGAAAGAGTAGATCCTATACTCTCTAAAGATAAACAACAAATTATTAATCTGATCTGTACGAGTGTGCGTGTAATGTATTGTGGTGCTAGAGTCAATTGTGTTCTGTAGTAGTTTCAGATAAGATCCAACAAGGTTGTTGTTGTTTTTTTTAAAAAAAAGGCAAGATATTTATCATCAATACTATTAGATTATTTTAATAAGTCATTAATTCATGGGAAACTTATCCATTCTTGTTATGCTTGTGCATATATTGTCCACCTAATTGAAAGTACTGTTAATTAGTGGATTTATCAAATATCTATATTGTCACGTGAACATTTTAAAGATATTTTTTACTTGAACATAGCTGCATGAAATGCTTTTGTTTAAAAGAAATGTAACCAGGTTGAACCTTTTACTTTTTGTAGTTTATTTGATGAAGTTTCTACTTTGATAATGTTTTAATTGGAATTGATGGCAGTTAACTCAATGATATTTGAATCACTTCAATAAAATAACTGGTATGGTACTCCATAATTAAAGACTGTGTAAGCAATTACAAACAACATAAAACAAAATTTTTGGTGAAAATTTGTTCATTGTAAAGTGTAACTATATTTATTACTAACAACAGATAAGCAAAAATACTGACTAAAGTGAAATGTTGATTTCATAAATATTAACAAATAAACTTGTTAGACTTTCTTAATATTTTCCATAAACTGAGCAAAACATTTTCTTAAAACTGACTGATATGGAATAAATTCATTACTTGTAAAAATATATATATTGTTTTTTGTTTTATTTGAAACCCTGATTAAAAGTACAGTAATAGTTGTTGAAGTGTGGTTCTGGAATTGATGTGAATTGGAATATTACATTGTTAAATGTCAAATGCAGTTTTACTTAAGTTTTGTTTACCAAAATAAGGTATTAAGATGGTAAAAATATCATACACTGGATATCTTGTGATACACCACAGATGAAATAACCTCCTGTAAGTTTCTTGTTTTAGATTTTTTGGTGTTGTGGAGCAAAATTCCTATGGCTAATGATAAATATTTGATTAAATAAATGTATTTGAACATATTTATTTTGAATGTTGCATCCAAAATGAAGGAACATTCACATGACTTTATGGGCATGACATCCTTTGTGTATCTCAACTCATCTTTAGCCAAAAATTATTATTATTATTATTAATAATAGCATTTGTGGTAGTAATAATGAAATTGACAAAAATGTTAATAGTTATAATCTAAATACTGTATTTTTATATATGTTTTCACAGCTGCTTCCTTTTTGCTGCAATTCAAAAACAAGATTATGAAAATGTTACTGTACATATTTTATGAATAAACAACTTGACACTGAAGTAAGAGGGGTCCAAAATCAAGAAATAACCTGAAAATAGCTTATATATTACACCATTTTGTACAACATTTAGTACTATTATTATTTTACAGAATTTACTTAAAAAACTAATATAATTGGAAGGAAGGAAGGCTTACTTTATTTTGAATTTGCTTCCTGAACTTGAATAAATTGAGAATAGATTTGATTTAATATTATTTTATTTTAAATTGTTTTAATTATATAGAATAAAATTTAATTTGATTAAAAAATTAATCTTATTAAAAATAATTCAATAAAACCAATTTTACAACCTATAGAAGATACAAATAGGTTATTTCAAAAGGAAACTTTTTATTAAACTGTCTGTTGTTGGTCGTTAACTATATTTTGTCCAATATGATTTGATGTTAAATACTTTAATGTTATTTAATAAATATTTTTTTCTTTTCCATTGTCACTACAACCCTTATGAGGGCTTTGGCCTATGCGGACAACTGTCAGACTTTCATCTTCCATGACACATTCCAGATTTGGAGGGGTATATGGTCAATGTATTGATTCCAGTTTTCATGACCATGACTAACATCCATGCCAATGCCGAGATTCGAACCTGGGACCTCTGTGATGTGAGGTGGTGACTCTGACCTCTACACCACAGCAGGTCGGCAATAAAAACATTACATGAATATTTACAAATATATTGGCCTTATACTATTTAGCACTTGCGATATTTAGAATAGTCTTCAGATAACTAATAATTTGCTCTTCCAACATTAACATTTAGATATTCCACATTCAATAAATATTCACTTCTAATCAAAGATGAAATTTATCTTTCTTTTGTTGTTATAAATGTAACCTAGAATATATTATGGAAATGGGATAAAAGCGAGGTGATATACATTAAACAAATAAAAATTTAGCTAAGGCTTATCCTATATAATGGACATAGACATAACCTTATTATTCTTGTTAACCAAATTTAATTTCTTATTACATGAAGGAATGATACAAAAAAGATTCAAATAACTGATGTTATTGGTATTTCAGACTTAATCATTAAAATGAAGAAAAATATCATCTTTGAACAAGTGCTATATATTTTCACTCGGTAGCTAATATTCTAAATGGAAGCTGAATCTCTAATATGAATTATGTTCATACAATTAGAAATTGACAGTCATATTCAAGTAGTCCTGTTTATCATGAGTTATGAAGAATTGTAATACCAAGAAAAGGGCGAGACTGATTGAAAGTGTGCTCTGTTAAACATTTCCATTCTTACATTATCTCAATTTTTTGCCTCCAGTGGTCCTTACTTCTTTAATCTCCATAGTTTCTATTCCCTGGATATGACTATACCTGTTTCTTTATCCGTTAATTCCTTTTATTATTATCTGACAAATTTCTTTCTCTGTGTCTTATACTATGCATTAATTATTGGACAGTTCTTAATTTTCTGTAATTTTGTTCTTAGTGTAACAAAGTTACTAATTGTATTTTAATCCCTGTAATAGCATCTCTACTTTCTGAGCAGCTTCAATGAAATGACAAGAGACATGTATCCTGTATTTGTTATTTTTCTTTCCAAGATAATATTTGAAATACAGGAATAAATGATGCAAAATCAGGATGTCTTACTTCTTTGTTTGTATTAATATTCTTTCTTACTTTTATCATTCCTATTCAGTTCTCGTTCTGCTTTATCAGTAGCCACATTTACCATTCAATTTAATACACCATTAGTTCTACCATTACTAAATTTGCATTGACTAAGTGTCTGTGCACACCATAATAGAAAACAATGATAATTGAAGCGTTTTAAGTAATTTGTAAATTCATTATATAAAATTTGTTGCTATGCTATACATTCTTTATCAGTTCTATTAGAATACAGCTTACAAATATACATCACTTCTTTTCTTGTCGTGTGAACATAGTACAATTCCAATTATGTCCTACTTCATTTACACTAATGTCAAAGGTTATGCAGCCATTACTTACTATTTTTATACTTCATAGATCGTAATGAAAATGATGTCATTTACAAACAAATCAAATATTATTAAACTCAAACTTTGTTGTATTGAAATGGATATTAATAGCAGATGGAAATTATTTGTTTCAAAAAACCGCACGTTATTTGACTGTACAATGATAAATCCCTAGTGTTTTTTGGAAGTGTATGACACTTTTACATAATATATTACTGAGAGAACTGAATTTTGGGAGTTGTGAGGATAAATCTCTATTTTAGAAAACTAACTGAATGTTAGTGCCCAATAATGGGCTAAGGAGCCATAGGAAGAAGAACTGAATGTTCAAAGCAAATATTTTTTATTGTGGAATGTTTTACAAAAAGTTAAGGGAGAGTAAGAAATATGCACACAGATTTTTTAATTATTTAAATTTCAGTAAGTGGCCAGGTTGATAATTTAGAACTAATGGAGTATATAAACGGAGACTTGAGAAAATATTCAAAATTACAATGCTAGTAAAACACACACCATAGTCATGAAAAAATCATTTGAGACAAGTGGAAAAATGAAACCATACAATGCTTTAAACCAAAAAGTTATACTGATATTTAAATGAGACAATGGTACGTCTTACAGTGCAAGCTAAATGAGACAGATTAAATAGTTTTCTAGACTGTGGTAAGATTTGTCATTACAGGTGCAATATTTGACAAATTTGAGACTTACAATAGTGTTCACATAGTTGACAAGAGAAGTTCTGACTTTGAAGATCATATATACAAGACCATTCACAAAGTAGTTTTGGGTACAACCAGTTATGACTTCTGAATAGAAGGGGATCTATACTTAAATTTTAAAACAAGTAGAAAAACCTTCCAATACTCAGGTGCCCAATATCGGAATGTATAAAGTAACATTCAAATAATTTTATAATCAGACTTACCAACAGCAGACTATGATGCACTCAATAATTCATCTTAAGAGTAGCTAGTTTAAGCAAATCTATGTTAAACTGATAATCTGACATTTATTAAAGGTATAAAAGTGACACTTTTCTGATTATTTTCAAATAGTTTTTTTACATAGGTAACTGCAGTACTGTTTCACACAAATTCTGTATTGAACTAAGTAAATTTAGAAAGATATACTCTTAAATAAATGGAAAGGACATTAATTTGCTAATAATTAAGCTCAGCAACAAATGCAGTCAGTTAAATTAAAGTGATACGAAAACTAGTATATATGGTGTATTTCGATTCCTTAATAATGTAATTATATTAAAGGATACCACCACAGCTACAGATAAAAATTCTCTTATTCAAAAGAGTGTAATTTGGATAATATCGGGTAAAATGTAGGCATTCAGGAAATTGTGTACATATACTGTCTCTTGTCAATATATTCACTTATGATGGTATTTGTAATAAATAATTATGACAAATTTAGTACCATTCATTTAATACAAGGAATAAAAACTACTAATGTATAAAAAAATTTAACATCTGTAAGAATAACAATGATAAATACGATCATTAGCAGGTGAACACTGAAAGGAGGGAATTACTGAAATAAGTGATCAGACTGGACATTTCGATGCAAGCTTAGCATCTTCCTATAATGACTATAACATAAAGACTGTGTTTTAATTATTTAATTTATGTTATCTTTTCAATGTTTGTCTGTTAATAGCCATATTTATCGTGTACTCTGTAAACATGTTTTTAATAAATTACTGCCTTTATTAATAAGTTTGAATTTGGTACTTTGGTGTAAATAGTTGGTATCAACTATTAAGTTGTTTACAGGAAATAATAATTATATTGATTATATAATGTAAAATTTAATATTCATCACTTGATTAAGGAGAAATAAGGTGTTATGTAATAAATTATTATTATTATGTAGAATAAGTTATTAATTAATTAGATATATGTATAAAACAATTAAAATATATGACTCTTTTCACATCTTTAAAGCATTGCTTCTGATGTGAATCCATGGAAAATGAATTTATTGTGTTCTATTCAATGTTTCATCTATGTATGAATAATGCCAAGATAATAAACTTCAATTACGTACAAGTAATGTGTCTCCATCAATTTCTCTCTTCTTGAAAGATTCACAACACTCTTTCAACCCATTCTGAAAACAAAACAAAGAAACTGTTTCAATGTGCTTAATTGTTTATGCTATACAAAATGATAAAATTAAATTAATAAGCATTGTTTTACTTTTATGCAATACAGTTGTCAGCCCATACAATTTTGAAAATATGTTATACAGCTTGAAAGTAGTATTAAATTGATTCAATCCAATAAACCAAAACACGGGACAATAAAATAAAAAGGAACTCTACCCGCTACATCAGCTAGAACTTTTAATTTCAGCACCATGAAGGGGAGTTGAGAATGTGTTTCTCTATTTTAATGTGTCACGTCTTATACATGCTAAAATAAGTGCTTTCTTGAAAAAATAATAAACTTAAAAATACTATAAATAGCATTTTCTTCATATATATTTTACAAAAAAATATGTATTGAAAATTAAATTAGGAAAACTCTAAAGTAATTCTACTATAGTAGGAAATAAATGCAAGATGAAGTGTGTAGGCTATATGTAGAAAAAGATTTAATGGTCATTAATAGCAGTCTTAAGCATTTGAAATATATAAACAAACAACCAATTAGTTGCTCAAGGAAGAAAAATTTTCTCTTTTTGGGCCTCTAAGGTTTATTTAAGTTTACTTACATCCATTAAAAATTTAACTTAAAATAGAATTTGGTTGTTCATGTCTTTATCTGTAGCAATCTCAAAATACTGGAACAAATTTTATAAATAATCTGTTGAATATAAAATACACATTGGCTGTTTGATGTTTATGGTATAATTCTCAGATTAATTGAAATATTGGATTGTGAATATACTTTCTGTCAATAAACCTTGCGATGTTGTCTTTGATAATTTTCCAATTAGTGTTTATTCGATTTGGACGATTTTGCTTCTAGAAGAATTATCAGAACCAATAACATCATTATCGTTTTCGAACCGATGAATCTTCAATAACATACATCGGTGTTGGACCGCGTTTGGCGGATTTGCCGATGTTTCACTTGATTTCTCCAAGCGTTAGAAAGACTATATACGTGGTCCAACAGCCAAAATACCGATGTATATTACTGAAGCATCATTATCCTAATCCTCTCGTTGCGGAAATTACCTTCATTCATTGCATTTATTGTTTCCTCGAGGAACGGTTTAATCCCAATGAAAAAAACGATTTCTAAGGCCACTTTCTTGTTGAAATATTGGTCTTCTTCAAATTATTCGTGTTTTATATTAAACTTCAAAAGATATATCCAGATTTTTCATCTACAGACATCTCAGTATAATCTACAAAATAGTGACATTTCGTCAAACTAGTTAGACTGATTTCCACGTTCGTGTAGGAATGTGGCCAGAAGGAAGGAAACGTGTTGCTTCAGCTCTGAAACATCAGAATGGGAACTTTCTCTGGACACCGACGCACGGAAATAAGTTCTCGGAAATTGTTTGGTGTCATTATATATATATATATAAATCGGCACAAATTCTAGCCCATAAAGTTTTGGTATGATCAAAAAAAGTGGAACAGTTGGCCTTTCAAAGTAGTCACAAAATTATGTCGCGGCAAATTTGGACCTTGGTTCCGAGCGAATTACTCAGCACGAAAAAATCTATGTGCCTCAATATTTTGTAACTGAGCAGAACAAAAACCATATTAAGAAATGATGAAACAGAAAATCAATTGTACACGACAATAATATAATAGACTCCAACAATAAAACAGTAATAATTATAATTCTGAATTCGTCATTAATTTTATAATTAATGAAGCTTCAATTTATATCAATTAGTTGGAGCTGCAAACCTGTTCAGTCGACAAGAAAGTAGGAGGAGAATCTTAATTCGATCCCTTCCGCAGCAAAATACAATACTTTCGGAGTCCTATGACTGTCGTAGGCCGTCTGATCCCAACATAAATAATTTTTGTTATTGTACAGAGAAGCCTTCTCTTTATAGTGTTACCATTTAAAACCAAATTGGGAGTGGCATATATTGTGGTTTATTGCCGTAAAATTTTACAATTTTTATGCGTAAAAATTTTTGAGCAATTTCATGTGGATTACCTCTGTAACGTCTGAACTAATGTACAATGACCTCTAATATTTTTCATTTGGCGTCTATGGTTATGATTGAGTGGGCCCATAAGTCGAGAAACCTAATTCAGTTTTTAGAGGCCTACGTTGAACATACGGCAAGTATTATCTGATCCTCCTTTTGCCTCAGGCTTTATTTATCGGTTTAATTGTCTCCGTTTACTCGTAGCTAATGAAGTAGCCAGTAAACAATTTGAAAAGCTGATCACAGGCTGGTGCGGTCTTATAATTCTTCTTACGATTTTTTATTACCTGACGAAAGCAATAAGGATTAAAGAAATGTTGTGTGGTTCTCAATTTATCACTTGTCTATTTATCACCTACTGTAAAGAATTAAACTGGCGATTTAATCTTATTCAATTAGTGGCGATACTAACCACTCTCTGGCGACAATCAACGGCAAAAACACTCAAACTGACGCCGATTTGTGCGGCGAGGAGAGACAACGGGTGAAGTCCTGAATTTTGTGGATTAAGAGACGTTCAAGTCTCGAGAATTTCGAAGGCCACTTGTCCCTCTACGAAATATGAAGAAAACCGCGGGCCAAGCTGGGCATTTGATTGGGGCTGGGGGTCATGTGATCCGCCATCCACATTCATGGTGGGGGTATGTGGATAGTTGCCTTACGAGGAGACGTTATGGAAAATCAGTCAGTGGGGAAGGGGATGAGAGAGTGAATTTTATTCGTTGATGGAAGTTTGAAGTAGGAAAATGGAGATGAGATGAGAGAGGAATTGTCCAGTAGGTGAAGGAATTTCGAAGGAAAATCTTGAGAGGAGAGAGTGGTAGGTGGACCACGGCGGCTAGAAAATAGTTTCGTCAACAGATCACAGAGAGAGAGAGAAGGGGGGGGCGGGGCGAGAAGAGTTGGTCGCTAGTGAGAAAAGTTTGTCTTGAATCTCGAGACAAATTGAGAGGTGACAGTAGCAGGTGGAAGTCCGTCTCCTGATTCGCTGGAAGAAAACCTCGGGGTGCGACCAGTACCAATTTTCCTGGATGGAAACCAGCCTCAGGCAACAGAGCCGGAGCCAAAGAAGGAAGCAGCCGCCTCACAAACACGAAAACCAGATCTGTCAGTGCTAATTAATGCATCAAGTGCGTAATTACTATCTTTCTGCTGTGCAAATATCCCCACATTCATGACATTGTATTATATTGAGCCTCTTGCTGAGTTAGATGTGAAATATTAATAGACCTTAAATTTTTATTCATTTATTTGTTAAATATATTTTTGTTTTAATATTAAATTTGAAAAATTGTCCTTATTTAAATAAGGAGGGAGGGAGGCTTCAATTTTATTTATTGCTATAGATAAGTATAACAAATTACTTTCTGTATTTGTTTGTTTGTTGTTATTTATTTATTTGAAATATAAACCCCTACCATTTGATAATCGATTTTAGGAGAACATAAACAGTCTTACATTCATTCATTTAAACAAGTGTTAGATTAACAAATAATCACACTTCCATTAAGAGCACTTGGTTTATTTTATTTCTTTCCCAACTAGATTTATTAACTCGAAATTAGGAGTCAAAGTAACGTTTAATAGCGCACTATAAATCTATCGATTACGAATGTAACTAACTATGATATATAAATATAATGTTCTAGTAGTCAGAAAATGTTATTAATTAACAATGTAATTATATCACAACGCTACGTCCCTAATTTGGGACATTATAAGGTGAATAATAAAAAGAAGATGAGTGGTTAAAGATAGATGAATATTATACTCTAAAAATCTTTTAGATCTTGAATATTTCGTTACTGCAATTGGAAGAAAACATCATTTAATATGTGTTGAAAAGTATTGTTACTTTTAAATATGGAAAAAAATATGCGAAATCAAGTCGTTATATAAGGAATCGGTATGAAATACTCATAAAACCTTATTCTATTGAATTTATTATATAAACTTTTTCATTTTTCACAGCACAGCTATAGAGAATGAACGTGGAATACGAATATAATAATTGCAACGTCCGCATTGGTTGCGCTGAATCGCGACCTTCATTCCTTGTGACGCATTGCTGGATTGCACTTTCACTGCTTACGTCGTTCAGGTTTGGCAGTAAACTTCAAGACTTCTTCCTGTTTCGTAAGGATTTCCCACACATTTCAAAACCTTTTATGAATGAGTGGCTTGACGCGTTACTACGTTGTATTCTTTTCTAAGCTAACACATTAGCTATAACGACAAATATTCTGCTAAATGCTCTGGGTGAAGCTTTCCCTAAAATTTTAAATTATCCGCTTTTTGCTTTTATCAAAGATTGATTCCAACACGTGAGTATGCGTATTACATTTTACATCCTAAGTTATATTATTTACATAATTTAATTACATTCTCACTTAGTATTCATTCGCAGTGTTTACTATTAACTCATATTATTTTGTGGATGCTTCAAAGACACGCCAATATTTCTAATTTAACTTAATATTTCCTCTGCGTGACAAAGGAATGAATTCCTTTTACCATCCAACATTTTCTGAAGTACGTAATATGAATATCTTGAAGTTGTAACGGTAAAACAAAATGAAGTATGGAATTTGGCCATACAAAATCAAAGGGAGTCAGTCGACTTGAGAGAAATTGAAGAAGGTTGCAGACAGGCTAATAAAACCTAGACAGTTTGGCTCCGGTCTGATTTTATTAAGTAAAACTAGTGTTTCAGAATATGGAATATTTCCATCACAACAGTCCGTTGCTTTAAATGATTTATTATCAAACGGAACGGAATTGTGAAAGATAAAGAATAAATTAGACACACATTATTTCGAGGAAATTTGTGAATTTTCCGTTCCTTTACACACATACATTAACACAGTCGGATTTACCTGCAGGCTGAGGAGGCTGGCAGATGTTATTGACAGCAAATTTGGGAACCGATTTTTTAGCCGTCAAAAAGACTTCTGTAAGACGGTTTTCTGATGTATTGCAGGAGGTCGTCTACAATACATATGTCCGATGACTTTTCCCTTTTCCCAGTTCGCTCTCCCCAACTAACAATCGGCCTCTGCCCACACTGAGAAGAGAGCGAAATTGCGGAAAATATATTTCACTCTTGTAGAGGTAAGGACTACAAAAATTTAACAGTCTACATTTGGGAAATGTGTAAATCCGTCACTGCATTAACAGAAGAACTCTCTTCAAGCAATCGTAGTCCATGCAGTAGTGATGTTACGTAGAGTTTACGATGCATAGCTTTTTCATTTAAGTTATGTATTAAATTTGCGTCAGTTTTCATTATACTTCACGATGGAGATGGTTAAATTAACAGACACAGAAAATACAGCGAAATAAGCGTAAAACGTTTCTTCCACCAAGACCTTATCAAATACAATATGAAAATATCTCAGTTTCATTACAATCTTTGGTTAGCAGACATGTCAATGCCATGCGTGTGCACTATTAAGAAATGCGTTCGATGGAAGAAACAATGCTCAGTATTTACCTTTAGAATTTTAAGTAAATAAATATTAATATAATTTTGTTTGCTATTCTTATTTATAAGTTCACTAAAATTCAAAAGTATTTGAAAATAATCTTTCAAGAAGTTAATGTAACTTTCATCATCATCTGATAGACTAATTCCAAGTTTGTTGGCATTGTTATGGTATCACTCGATGAAGATTTTTTATATCTAATAAGGTAAAATTATTCCAGCTCTAAAATTACATACTTCATTGATATATTTGGTACATTTTCCAAAAAAAATTATATAAAATATTACTGTATCTTATTATATTTTTAAGTACAACTATTAAGGAAGCCATAAGCATTCCTGTCTACGAATGTAATTTATCAAGAATAATAATTCTCTTATTTATTTAACAATGACAGTGAAATTTGAGTTATATTTATTAGATAAATTGTATAACTTAGTATTTACACAAGCAATGGCGTAGACGATCGAATTTACACGTATGCGCCGAAAGAAATATATCAAAAGAAGAAATGGTCTATATATAAATTAAGTCCAGTCTTGACTTATTTTGAAAGTCAGTCGATTAATTAAGTTCCTTTACAAAACTTTACTTTCACTGTAGTGTGTTTGTAAATCATGGCACGTCGGCTTCTTCCTGGAGGAAAGCGAAAGTTGTTTGAGGGAAAATGTTCCTGGTCTTACCATTAACATTCAAGCGCAGTTTCAAAGAAACAGGGTGAAATCAAGTAAATCTAGAGATGGACGATGGGATTAAAATTCTAATCCATATCGTCCAGGCAGTGCTCGTAGGAGTGTGGGTGAATTAGTCACCTGACGGTGACTCACGACAGATCGATATGCCAATATTCATAGAACACGTCAGGCGAAGCAATCCTTCAGTCTTTCATATAATTTGACCACTTCAACAGTATAGCAGTTCTGTGTTTACCTTGGGGTTTTATCAATTTAGTGAGCCTGATATCCATCAAGTATATCTTACGATTACGGTATCTTCTACAATCTGATAAAACGGGTCTATATCGTATTAAATGAGCCGTAAAACTTAATTAAATAATATATTATTAGTAAAACACACCAGGGTTTGGATGTAACAACAAAAATACGATTGTTCAATAAAGGTTTTTTAATATACAATTTCCAAGCCGATGTCAGCCAATAAATTAGTATTTGAAATATATTCATATTATTAATATGAATATTGGTCAGTTAATTACAGTAACATGGGAATTTGGAATGTTTCTCAATTTATACTAAAATTATAACACTACAATAATTGCAGGCAGCGTAGTTAAATAAATTAATGTTGATGTATTCCCGCCAAAAACTGTAATTATACACAGATTTCGGTGTAGACGGCTTTCATTAACTAAATCAAACACTTATAATGAAACGGTTAAGTATGCCATTGCCTACGTCCTGTGGCGTAGTGACTATCATCGCTGGCTCACAACACAGGGGTTTCGGGTTAGAATCCTGACATGGGCTGGGATGTTTGTGACGTCATGGTCGCGAAGACCGGGATTAAGACTGCTGGAGAATCGATTCGCTGACCACGTATCACTCCAAATTCGGAATGTGTCGTGCAGGATGACAGCCCGCAGTCGATCCGGTAGGCACAGGTCCTCAATGGACTATAGAGCCAAAGAAGAAAGTGTGCTATTTTTGAAAGGAAATCTAGCGCTTACATTGAAGAAGAAAATGTGTTCCATTATCAACGATCTAGAGTGGAGATGAATCTTTAATTCGTATTCTAAGGAGCGAATCAAAGACTGAGGACTCGTAGGAAATAAATGAGTTAATTCAGTGTCAAAGATCATATAAATAATGCAAGTCAACGTATAAGTTATACAGAATTAAGTTTATCTTTAGTTGTAAAAATCTTAGGCGGTAGCTTACTCTGTCTAATCATAAAGAGGAAAATATATATTACTCATAAATAACCCTGGATCTTCATTTCATGTCTTAAGTTCCTCATTTTGTTTACCAACAACTCCCACTCTAAATTACTGTAAGTTATATGTATTATTCGTTTTCTTTTAAAACTAATCTGCTATAATCATTTCTTCAACCTCAGCCGGTTTTAGACGCAATAATTTCCTTTCCCGATGCTCGCTGACCGTTCACTTTAACATTGAAAACACAAAATTTTTACACCAAAATTTCATCCAAATTCTTAAAGAATATCAAATATCAATCGTATATATATATATATATATATATATATATATATATATACATTCCTCCTTGATAAAAGCCCAGTAGGATCCTATTGATACCTATAACAAACATTGTGCAATTTACAAAGTCTGTCACTTCGATTCCTTCTACGGCTGGCAAACAGTATCAAACTTTACTCTGACTAACATTCTGTATCATCGAAACCTTAATTCTAAGCATTCATTTGATTGGGACAATGCTAATACTTTAGATGTAAACACCAGCCACTACTCCAGAATCATACTCGAATTTCTTCACATTAAATCTAACATCATCGCTTCTAAATCTAAACAACAACTTTGGAAATAAATTTATTTTTATTTAAAATGTTAATTTCGTTTTTAGTATTATTGACCAAACTTAAATTATCAAACAAATCAATAAAATCTTATTGATTATTTATCATCTCCTTGGGTAAATTGTTCATTTCATACTTAATTTGAATCAGCCTACATTTTTAATATATTTGTAAATGAAACATAACGGATAAGATTTTAGTAGAAGGATATTAATAATTTCGTAAAAATGATCTTTGTTACCACTGATGAAATAAATTTACTCTCTTATATACCAGATTTTATTATATGGAAAAGGGGTAGTTAAACGTGTAATTAAGGACTCTGTGGATTTTTATTCTGATGCAACCCTCCATGCTATCGTATCTTGCGCAAACCTTTTTTTACTACATACCTACCAGATCCTCCCCAATCTCCTTAACGTATTCCATCCCGCCTCCCTATTCTGTTCTAACCCCACACACTTCCCTCTAATGTCTCAAGACGTTGCCTAATCTATCTCTTCTCTTGGTCAACGTCCTTCATATTATTCGCTCTTCCTCTATTATGCTTAAAACTTCCTCGTTAGTGATTCTATCCACCCATCAAATATTCAACATTGTCCTGTACCATCACACTTCAAAGGCTTCTATTCTTTCCCTTTCTGAAACTCCTACCTTCCCCGTTTCGCACCCATACAACGCCAAACGAACATTTTTAGCAATGATTTCATAATATTCACACTTCTATTACCTGTAAGAAAATTCCTCTTTTTCACAAAAGTCTTTCTTGCCTGCCCTTTCCTACTCTTTTTGTCTACCATCCCTAGTTATTACGCTGCCCAAGTAGCAGAATTTCTTAACTACCTTCAAAAGATCCCTTCCCAAATTCCACTGCTTCCTTTACTACACTCCATCACCTTGGTTTTCCGTCTATTAATTATCATATTGAACTCTTTCTGTAGGACCATGTTCATGCCACTTATTATGGCTTCCAAGTCTTCTTCTAACTCTCCTAATACTACAATATCATCGGCAAACCGCAGGGATTTTATTTCTTCTCCTTGCAGTATGATTCATTCTCCATATTCCGTTTTAGCCGTCTTCATCACCTGTTCTGTATGTATGTTAAACTTTCTTTATTTCTGCTTTCTTTTCTTGATGTTCAATTCTAATTACTGTTGACTGCCTTATATGGAGGTTTTGGATAAGCCTTTTTCTCGATATTTTATTCCTGTCCCCTTAGAATCCTTAATAGTGTGTTCCAGTTCATTATTCACTAATTGGTAATTATGCAATAGAAATTATATCCAAAACATCCAATAAATTAAGAGAGTAATCTTTCTTAATTTAGAAATTAAAATTTTATTTAGGATTGCAATTATTGAGTAAACTGAATTTGGGGATGGTGCAAAATATATCAGCCTCATATCTGAAGAAATACAAATATTTCATTACCATTTCAAGAAAAAGGCGAGATAAAGGACTTCCCATAGGGAAACACTAATTTGATAACACAAAATTGATTAAGATAAACATTTCGGATAGATTTATTTTTTATATTTAGAAGAATATTATCCCTACTATATTTGTAACTTTCAATAATTAAATCATTGAGTAAATAATTAAATAAAGAAACTACATCGAATGATACTAAAAGTTATCATTAGGAACAAATGGTTAAAGATTTGTAAAGAATTTTTGACATTAAAGTTTATTTAATAATTTAGGCCTTCTTTAAAAAGATTGTAGGAACATATTGAAATGTTGTGAAGCGGGTTGTTAGTAGATGAAGTCAGATAAATATAACTTATGCTATAATATAAAAAGATTTTTAGTTATTTTAATAAAATTTTTCTTTAAATTAATAACTTACTTTAGGTCTTTTGATACATGCTAATCATTTATTGAATTCGAATTGTTTTTCTGGTTAGTTTTCGATTTTATTTTTTCCCGCGTATTTATATTCGAATTTCTGTGGCGGGAGTAACTGGGGAAATGTTATTCAAAGGGAAATCAAACATCTTACTTTCAAATGTCCGTAGGCGTAAATAGTATCTGATCAAACAAGAGGATTGGAAAAATAAAAATTTGTTATAAATTTTGATTGGCAATATTCTGTAAATTTAGAGGCAAGGACCAAACTCACTGCCTGTTCTAAACGAAAGTAATACTCGGACCATGTGCGAAATTATAATAACCCGAAGAAGTCCTGAAGGAGGACGAAACGTTGTAAACTATTTAAAATAAAAAGTATACTTTTCTGATTCAAGGCCATCCATTTATTTATATTATAATAATTTATATTTGTACCTGAAAGTTTCCAAAAGAGAGAAGCGATACGTTCTGCTACTTTTTGATCTCAAAAATGTATTTCGGACTAATTTGGCCTGTGTATTTAATTTTCTTCATATTAAGTTACTATTTTTGGAATTTAATGTTTTAAATCTTTCTCTGGTTTCCATTAATTTGTCTAAGAATCAATTTTTTGTCTATTACTGTCACACATCTATATCCTTTTTTTACTTTCACTCGTTTTATTAACATCCTTCTTCCTCCTATAGTCCGTTGCGACACATTTATTTCATCTTCGCAATGTAATGCGAACAATTCTATAATATATGTTGTCCTTTAAAAACTATTCCTCTTGTCAGCATAGTACTATTTCATGTATAAATGATCAAATGAATGTAGCAACAGTGATAGTGTGCAGCCTACACAAAAGAGCAAATATTGTATTTTTAATTGGGTATTAACCAACATCAGGCCTGCATCCAGACGAAAAGTCAACAAGACAATAGACTGGTAATAAAAGACGCCCTATTTATTGGACGTAAACAGTGAGGCACTGAACTCGACGCGTTCACAAATATGGCGACGCACATAACAGAACCTGAGGCGAATATTCATGTGCGTCTTCACACCTCAAAGCTAGACCTCATTGTCCTCTACTGACTCATTGACGTCTAGGTACACGTCGTCATGTACCATCCATTAGCATACATAAATGGCTGAAAATTTCTGCAGTGGAATTGTGAAAGAAGCAGATCCGGCTGACAGCACTCCTGCATGTAGAAACCTTTGCGGGTATTCTATCTTGATGTTCTCTTGAATAACAAGGAGTAAAAGTTCTTTCTAATAAGATTTCGTACTATTTATTTCATGACACCCAATCAAAATATATAATTAGATGTCTTAATAAAATATAAAATTAAATCTAATTCGCTGCTACATATACTGAGGACCATTTTGTGTCTGCATAATCATTTATTGAATTCGAATTATTTTTCTGGTTAGTTTTCGATTTTATTGTTTCCCGCGTATTTATATTCGAATTTCTGTGGCGGGAGTAACTGGGGAAATGTTATTAAAAGGGAAATCAAACATCTTACTAATTTGGGAAAGTAAAAAATATGGAATCTTAATTCAAGAATTACAAACTTTATATGACTGATTTATATATTTTTGTATCTTATACCTGATTTTCTTTTTATCATTCACAATTTCAATAATAAACCTAATAAATAAATTCCTGTACCTCCGATGGTCTTACAGGTCTTTCCGTTAATCCTGGAATCTGATGCACTCACGAATTGACGATTTCAAAGTAGGAAACTAGTAACTTCGAACATATAACGTGGTAATGTTGTGAAATATATATCAATATTGTAGAGCAGTAAGACCCTTTCCTAATTTTATTCACATGTCTTTGATTTTAAACGATCGAAATTCAGCAGGGATATTCTAACTCGGGCACAGGCAGACAAGAGGCGGGATATCCCCGGCTCCAGGGTGCCGGATGGAAACGTGTCAGCCAGAAGCTACAAAAGATTTGATTTGTTTTGCTGAAGGGACATTCACTCTTAAAAATTTCACAAGGACACCTTTCCTTCGTCAGCGAAAATCCTGCACTTGACGACGGATGAATAAAGATTGGTGAACACACGTCACGTGGCGTGGCGCTTCCCCTTAGTGGAAAGGAAAGTAAGAGTTTAACTGAGAGGTGAGAACACCAAAAATGAGCAGAGTTGATTAAGAAGTTGAAAGGGTAAGGAAGCAGAGAAGCAGTCTTCCTCGAAAATTAAAGAAAACAGAAAGCAGAGGAAGTAGGAGAGAAGAAATGAACAATTAATAAGTCATTGTTGATCCAGAGTTGAAATAAAGCGAGAAAGGAATGCTAGAACTCCCGACTTGTTTGTTGTTGAAAGGAAGTGGTAGTAACTGTGTGTTGGCGTGAAGAAAGAGGAAAACTGTGTTTTCCTCAATCGCCGAGCAGTACCAGTTCCAAAGCCTTCTTCCGTCAACAGAGGGAAAACCCACAATCCGACCTGGAAGTGTTGCGAGTGGAAGAAGGGAAACTACTATAAGCAGAACTTCCAGAATTACTGAGAAGATGAAGCAGGTTCGTCACGAACTTGAAATCTCTGCTGCACCCAAATAATTAACACTGAGAAGCACTTAGAAATTTAAACAATCATCCCCTTTAGTAAATATTTATAATATTAAATAGGGCCCAGGACCCGATAAAAAATTGTTTTTCATATAAATAAAATTATTATTAATATTTTTAAAAGCACAAATATTTTGTGAAAATAATCTTAAATAATTAGCACCTCCCATTATTATTTACACTATATAAAATAGCCCCGAGTAACGCTCTTCTTAAAATCATCGGGAAACCACGGAAACGCTGGACTTTAGCTTCGTCTAAGAAAACTTGTTACAGAGAACACACTTCAAACCAGTTTTTACATTACTTAATGTTTATCATTTAAAAGGTGAATGAAGTACTTCAAGGTGGTTACCTAATACTTCCATAAATTATAATAATATACCTACTTAAGATTTATTGGTTTTTAAGGTGCTTGAAGGTTACTGTTATTTAAAACTTCTATAACATATTGAAGAAGACTAATGGCTACTTAATAAAGTACGTTTTGGGCAATAGAAATAAATATAAACCGTTTCCTTCTAGTAAACCTAATAGTTTTAATTTAATAGATTATAAAACTATTTTAAATGACAATTCCGGTAGAAAGAAAAAGACAATGGTTAAATCATTCGGCTTCTGAGCCTTTAAAATATATAATATAATAATTTTATTTATAAAAATAAAAACAATTACTTTAAGGTGTTCTGCTCATTATTACAATTATACATTAATTAAAGGGGAGATTTTTAAATTTCAAAGTGTTTCTCAGGGTGAATTAATTATTGTGGTAACAACGTGCAGCAGAGATTTTCGTTCTTTCTTGACGAACCTGTTTGATCTTCCTTCGTCTCTCTATGCAGGTACTAGTTGATTCTGGACACTTCCTTATGTTGGATTACTTTTCCACCAACTTCTGCTTCCTGCTTCCTCCAGGTTGAGTTGTGAACTTGATTGAGGATTGAGGAAATCCCAGTTTAACCCCTTCTTCACTCCAACACACACAGGTCAAACAAGTCAGAAGATTTGGCCTTCATTGCTCGCACTTTCTTCTCACTCAAGAGCAACAATTCTCACCTCTTTTTCAACTCTAGATCAACATCTCTCGCTTACTCCTCCCTTTCAACTCTCGTTCCACGCTGCAGCTTCCTCCTCCTTTCAACGTCCTAATCAAATGTGACTATTTTTCGTCTTCCCATTTCCCAGCTAGACCCTTCCTTTCCCTTTTCCAAGGGAAAATACCACTTCACGTAACGCCAATCCCCACTCATCCTCCGTAAAGCGCGGGATCCCATTTCGCTGACGAATTGAACAGCGTCCTTGGGAAATTTAGAAGGGTGAACGTTTCTTCAGAAAAACCAAAACCTAATCGTCTAAAGCTGCATGCAAGCACGTTTTCAGCCGGGAAAAACCATTTCTTACCTGCCTGTCTCCTAGTTAGAATATTCTTGCTAGATTTAGATCATTTAAAAATCTAAAAATTTGAATAAATTTGGAAGGAGTCCTACAAATCAAAGTAAATTTTTCGATGTTTTATTCTAGTCGTTTGTGAATTGTGGAAGTTAAGTTAAATAGTTTCAAACATAGTGAAATCAGCGTAAAGTATTTGAATTATGCTATTTTTGTAATACTAGTCGGTTTCGTTTATCTACATGACAAATTGTAGAAGACACGTTGAACACAATATATTATAGGATATAGGCCAAGATATAAGATTAATATGGACTACTATAATAACTGAAAAACGTTTGTGTGATATTTTCCTTTTGTTATAATGAGCCTACAAATTTAGATGGAAAATACATGATCGTAAAAAGTCTGTATGAATTGTAAAAGTTAAGTTCATCTAATTATAGCAAAAACAAATTTTTGGAACTGAAGCGATCTTTGAAATTCTTCCTCTGTCGATAAATAAATATTTTTATTTCTTATAAAATCACATCCCTCCCTCATTCCATGGATACCTCCTCTCCCGTCATTTGGAAGGATCTGAAACAAGTACTCAATAGTACGACCGACCTGATGCAGGTTTTCTTGAGTTTTCCTTGCATTTCTTTTAGGTGAATCACCGGGTAGGATCCTGAAACTATAGCCAGAAGGGACATTCGTTAACCCTTCACCACTTGCTCTACCTTCCACATCCCCCCTTTTCAATTCACTTAGTATTCTATGAAAGGAAGTAGTCTGTTCCAGGATCACCTTCATGTAACTGCCACCCAAAAACAAACCTGGTCAACGCTTGTCTGCCTTCTCTCTTCCACATCCCCATTTCCATTCGTCCATTAAAGGGGATTTGTCAGTTTCTGCTTCACCCTCATGTAGGTTACCCCGCTCCCTCTACCCCCAAAAACACCTTCAAATTCGTTTCCTATGGAATTAAAGGGTTGTTGCCATTTATTTTAACAAGGAAAGAAACACCCGTATAAAATGAATCTTTGTTGGCAAAATGTAAATGTGTATCAAAGGTGAATGTTACAATATATATATATATGAGAATTGAAAACGTGATTTATAAAAAACGATGTATTTTTTACATAGATGGTTCTGGCATACTCCTGAATGCTCCGATTCTAAAATATAATATAAATTTAAGAGATTAATTATATCATTTTTAAAATTGAGAAATATGAAAAGCCTTGGGATAAAACATGAAGTATGAAATCTTGGACACTGAGTGAGCAAACCATCATTCATATACAGAAAATGAATATAGTGCGACATGTCATCTGTACGGATGTGCGATACTGTCGTCGCTTGCTGATGTCCTCGTGCTTGTTCACACGGTTAGTAAACATATAATCTCTTACTGAATCTGTCCTCGTACAATGCAGATTCAAAATATTATTTTATTTTCTCTAAATCACTTGCAGTTGCCGTCTAATTAATACTATGCCCCGTCCACCGTCAACTAGGCGACTAATAATACAAGGGGATCCACAGAATTCCGTTCCTTCACCAAATGTCTCTCCTCTCAAGTTATCTTCCTTGGTTCATTTGCAACTTCCGTTCCGCTTATCACAAAGTAATTCTGTAAGCGAACTCTGCTATTTGTTCCCAACATGGCTTATTCCATACTTCTCACCACTTATATTTTGTGGAGTACTTTGAATATAATCGAATTTCTTCTTAAAACGCCTTGCTTTTTATCTTTTACCGCTGATACATCAATTTTATTGCTGCTCTAGGAACCATTTTGTTTTTAAGTGCCTATCGTTCCGATTTCTGAATTTATGTTTACATGTTCTGTAAAAATCACAGCTCGTAAAATAAAATAAAATATTTGTATTGGGTTTAGTTTATCCTCTAGAAGGAAGAGAACACACACTGACTGATAAGATTCACTTCCGCTCTCAACGCCTAAGCGAAATGATTCTACAGCAAAAGTGAATCGCTATAAAAATGTATATGTTTCAATTTTAGCTGTTAAATAAACATTTGTAAACATAAACAAGGTATAAAATTTCTGTCAAAATAGTAATTCAATGTGATGTTTTTGTATTCAATGAATTTATAGCACTTGGTTAGTCTAATGGTTAAATAATCATTTTTAAAAACATTTTTATTTCTTAATTAGATAATAGCTTCATATGAACGATTAAATCTGTTAAAATAGAACACTACACATTAATGACTTTTGAGAAAATACTTTTTTATCTACAGTTTTCTGTTCTTGTTTTTATTTTGTTGTGTTTATTCCTATCGGAGCTCAATGTTTTACATTGCAAAGTACTATTTTTTTGTGTTCCTAACTTAATATGAACTGCATTAAAATTTGAAAGTTCCCATCTCGGTCAGTATTCTAGATTCTCACACTTGTAAGGCTTGCACCGCCACCATCGCAGGGCAGAACGAAAATGTAGTTGGACTGCTGCTTTTGCTGTAACCAGATCACACAAAGTTCTCTTGTTCTGTTTGTAGGCCTCCGTTTGATAGGCAAGGAAAACCTCTACATAAAGAAGCAGGCCTGAACATTCGCGGCTACACGAAAATCTTAGTAGAAGCAATGGGTAGAAAAGAAAAATGCTTCTAGTTGCTATGTGACAAGTGCTCCTGGGTGAAAATGAAAAAAAGGGAACTTAATTGGTAATCAGCTCAATCCTCTGTATTTCGTTACTCTCAAAGAGTTGTAAAATTACATATAAAACCATAATGCGGTACTGATGCGTCTGATACTACGGGATCATCGTCCATATGATTTATATAACCACACCAGTACCTGCGACTACCTTATCACCAAGCTAGCAGACGCCACGACAAGGTAAACAATTTACTGAGCAAAATAGTGTGTCCTGGGACAGAACAGAGACATTGTACATTTACTGGTAAAACAACCTTGAGGACGTTCTCCAACATATAACAAAACATACACTGAACGCGTAGGAGAAAATAATTTGGAGAGTTGAAAGCGACATTTTCCATCGTAAAACTTTTTATCGTGAAAGATTGGCTACGCCTTGCTAATTTGGTCCCATTGGCGGTACTATGAAAGGAAGATCGTAAATAGCAGATGTGTTCTATAGATAGTACAAAAAAAGCTTGCCCAAGTTCAGGGGAAAAAATAATATGACAACGGAATATGAATCTTCCTAATGTTTTAGAGACAAAATTTGAGAATGCAGGCGACCCAATAAGTAGTGTAGAAAAACTATGGTGTCTCTATGTGTTAGTATTGATTAAGGAACACTAAGACCTAAGTTAACATTAATAATGTACATAACAGCATTCAGATAATGGCTGAGAGAAGTATGTTGACTGGAATTTGAAGTTGAGTACAAAAGGCATTTCTTTATGGAATTAGAGAGCTACATAAATATTGAATTAAATAGCTATACTTGCCTTTTATTAAAAGTTAGATGCACAGATTAGTAATATGAAAGTTTGGGTTAGGTGAGCAGATTCAAATAGTGTTCGAGATATTAGGGAGTTCTCCAGAAAGAAGTAATTCATTATATATATATATATATATATATATATATATATATATATATATAGTAATATACACATTACATTGTTATTGTAATTCGAGAGAAACGGACGTGAGAAGGTTCGTTTTGTTGTATCTCAGGGAGAGAAATTGTTAAAGTTAACCGACTTAATTAAAGTAATGCGCGGCGCAATCAGAGTAATGCGCGTCAGCGTTGGGAATCAAACCAAAAATGGGATAACTGACAGCTAATAATGATCGAAGGGTTTCTCACGGTGGCGTGAGCTCTGGTTTTCGTCGTCGCAATTATTAGTAGACCAGAAATAGTCGTCGGTTAACGTTCAGTGAGCAGTCTGTCAGGAGAACTGATCTGGAGCAGATATCTCCAGGAATTTGAAACAAACAGACGTGGATATTCAATAATAGTTGGTGGTAATATCACGACGTTGTGCCTTACATTGGACGTTGGATGGTGCACACGGACGAAGCCGGTGATAAAGACGACGCATTTTCATCTGCACTGTAGTGTTTTTGATGATCCTTTTGTTACGGTCAATGTGTGATGAATTTCCATGGAAAGTGAATTTGTGTACCAATTCTGTGATAACAGTTTCGATAATTAGGTACAAAAAAGAAAAATGAAGCTATGTTAAAGATTATTATGTAAACTGTGTCATATATTCTTCTGCCATCAGATTTCAAGGCTAATAATTACGATAGGATTAAGTTTTCAAATTGTAAAAATTAGTTCATTTGTTTTATTCTGTTGTTTATATTTCATAATGGTATTGCATTTAAATACTAATAATTTATTGGTCCCAATTTAATAATAATATTAATCAAAATGTTCAAGTATAATTCTCCGGAAAAAATTAATTTTATTACTAACTTTTATTTAAATAAGTACATTTAAATTTCACACTTGTGAAGAGACCCAATAAACGACCCCAAAAACGAGTTTCAGTGTGTTACATAAATATAAATGTTTGATGAAATTAAAATTAATTATTTTTATTGAGTTTGGTGTTTTCATTTAATAAAACCTGTCATTAATATAATTTGATTATTCAATAAATGGTAGGTGATAGATTGTTCCAATATTCCATTTGATTGAATGAGCAGTGTGAAGATATTTCAAATATCAAATATTATTTTTCATCATTAATCGTATAGTAAATTACTATATAATATATACATTTGTGTGTGTGTGACAGTCTAAAGGAACTACCCCAACATTTAAGATTAACAAATCAAATGTGTGGTTGGGTCCAATGGTGAAAAGATTTTGACAACATTTTTTTTTTCAAATATATACAAAGTTTTGCCCGGGTACCGAAATGAAGACAGCTTCCTGACTGATCCTATGGGATCAGCGGACAACTCTTACCGTATGCCCCAGGTCTGGACCCCAGTACATACACTTTCCAAGGAGTCGACGAAGTCGGTCCCGTTTCAGTTCCAGCAGCCACACTAGGGACATCAATCTCCGGATTCCACCATCGAAATACGGTAATGCCATTTACAACATTCTCGTCTAAGCGCGAGATTTTTCGCTTTTGATTTCAATTCTTTTATTTTCGCCCACGATCCCGAGTTAGCCCGGCAATAATTACTTTAGTTTTCCCTTATTTGTATACTATACTATAATTTAATTTGAGTTTTATTTTAAAAATAACTAAATAAGTATAAAGGATTATTTTTTGTACATAAAATATTGTAAATTTTAATGAAAGCGTTTTAGTTAATAAAAATCCTGATTAATAATTAACTTGTAAACGTATTCACCACAAAATGTATGTTACTTTACTTTGCGAACTCCGGTAAAAGTCGGCTGTATGCAAGTATAATTACTTATTTCGGCCGAGATCATTGACTCGCCATATTATGTACTTTGGGAGTAGGGGGAAGGGGGGGCCATCTATGTTATTATTTAATAGCGTGTGGATTTCTTTGGATAAGTATTAGTGTACAAAAATTCCCATTTCCACTCATCACAAGAATAATTTTCACCAATACGTTTCGCTGACTATATTTAGAATGTAAGATTCATCCGTCTTGCCAGGGACATCGCTGACTACGGAAGTCACAAAGATGGAACCCGGCCACCGTGGGACCACAGCAGTTGGCAGAACAGTCTCTTGAACTGTTCGGCCGATTCAGTGCAGTGGGATGTCTGCCAAAGTCGAACCCAGTGGAGTTGTAGCTTCAGAGGATGGAGGGAAATTGGGAATATACTAATTTATACCGTATTACAAAATTCTCTGATACGCACTTTTGTCCCAACCGAAAGTCCCATGGAAGTAAAGTTAACTACTTTATATGTAATAGAAGGAAATTATTTTTTATTTTTTGCTCTAGGAAACTTGTCACTGAGAGATAAAATGTTAATATATAAATATATCAGTATTCAAAGAATGTGACTGAAGCTGTAGACGGTATTTTTTTTACTATTTTGTATCTAATTGTTAATATTTGATACACTGACCACGTATCACCCCAAATTCGGTATGTGTCACGCTAGATGACAGTCCGCAGCCGTCTCGTTAGGCCTAGGCCCTCAAGAGGGCTGTTGAGCCATTGGAAGAAAAAGAAGATGAATCGTTAATATTATTTGTGTTGACACATAGGCACTTATTTAGAAACAACTCTGATATTACGACTTCAACACAAGAAAGAAACAGTATAGAGTAAAAATGTAAGTCATTGTCAATTATACATAATTGTGTCCACTACTCGGGCATTTCTATCTTTAACAAGTGCCACAAAGAATACATTACCAAATAAAAAAAGTCAATTTGAGTCTGAAATGTAAATAACCAGCATGAGCTATTCATTTAGATAATTTTTTTGTCAGTGCTTTTTTATATTAATTCAAAATTCAAAATATTGTAAACAGATAGACTACACTATTAATAAGATACGAGAACGATTTATGTGCTATAGCATTTGTGTGTAATTTTTACATGATAATTAAAATAAACACATCCAAATTCTAAAACTTCTATACAGGATGTTTTTCTTAGGGTAACAGTTTACACAACGGCGATCCTGAAAGTATCTATGGACCGTTGTTATTCTTATTATTGTCTTGACGTACATGCAAGAAACAAACGCAGCTTTGTTTAATGCATCATACGAGAAGAAGATAAGAACGGAAGTGAGAATAAATTGTTACACCCTGCCAAATAATGAATTTAAAACTACGTAAACCAACCATAACGTACGCAATATCGTGCATGTTGCCCAAGGTGTATTTATTGAATAAACTATCCTT
Organism: Eucriotettix oculatus; assembly: GCA_034510155.1. Lineage (NCBI taxonomy): Eukaryota > Metazoa > Arthropoda > Insecta > Orthoptera > Tetrigidae > Eucriotettix > Eucriotettix oculatus. The sequence goes on along the minus strand of CM067376.1, from coordinate 131,390,819 downwards.
AACTTGCAGGAAAGCAATTTCATTACTTTAAACAACAATTTGAAGGATACAGCAAAGTACAGTGAAAAAAGAATCAACGACGAGGGAATTGGCAGAGATAATGAAATGCTCCCTCAATACCATAGAGAGTCATTTTTATTCGACGGGAAAAGCTCAAATATTGGCCGCATGTGTTCTGCATGGTCTGAACAACAACAATAAAATCAACGAGCTACGATCTCCGCCGGTCATCATTCAACTCATGAACACAAGGAGCCGAATTGTTACTGGCGACAAAAATGGTATCTGTATGTCAATATCAAGAAACGCAAATAATAGCTGAGCCTCGATAAACGCGGACAAAAAATGTCTTCTTCCGTGTAAAACGATGTTGTGCGTTTGGTGAGACTGATACGGTATTATTCACTACGCATTGTTTGATCGGAGATTTCGTCCAACAAATGCAACGACTCAACAACGCTATCTAGCTAAATCGATCTGATCGGTGACATTGCTTTCATCTGCATTACGAAAAAGTCAAAATGACCAAGGAAACCTTTCTAACGTTTGACTGAGAAGTGCTGCCACATCTTCCTTACGTGGCTCCTTCGGAATCTGTTCAGATTCCTCTCGAGTCCCTCTAGAAGATAAAGCACCATATCGCAAACCGAAATAAAATAATTCGTTCCGCTGAATAATTCATACACCCTTTCGACTGGACCATCGATGACAAGATTCCCCGCAGAGGCGAGAGACGTGCTCTAGAAATTAGCGCGAGGAAGTAGGAATATAACATCCCTCTCCTCTCACGCTAAATATTCTGACGTATGGTAGAATCTTCCCCTAATAGCATTCGATGGCGTATTTGAGATGCATATAGAGAAACTTCCCATTGTTCAAGATCAGTTTTTGGAAGTGCAGAGTTTGAAAGGGTAGCTTTTGGAAGAGTTAGTGTTTTTGGAAAAGTTTTGCAATTACGATTCGTTTATTCATCCTCTACAGATGACTGGTGAACTTCTACGATAAATTATTTGTAATCATCGCCTGAGATTCCTGGAAAATGGCCCTATTTAAACAATAAGGCTTTAACGCCACCGCCGCTTGATCTCTCCTAAGGACTCAGCCAGTACAGGAGGTAAAATTTGTTAATGGTGATATAGAAACACGTTTATAGCCTCTGGCATTTGTTCCTTATTTTCAAAATTATGCACGTGAGACACCCTGATTTTAAGATGCTCCTGCTCTCGTCGAAAACGTAGAGAGGACCAAATTAACCATTAATTTATAAATGGTATTTTCTGATATAAAAAACGAAAACTTGTTTTTATTTATCAATGAATCCCCACATAAAAATAGCCCATATTAAGATATTAATGTATTCATATAAATAATATATATGAAAATTTTAAACCCCACCACATGTTTTTATTGAGGAATTAAGAATGGAAACGGGTAACAATAGCTAATAACTACGAAAAATAAATCAAACTATTCTTCAATGCACATTATTACTGGTCATTTATATTTAAAAATGTTGTGTCCTTTATTATGTTTATGTACATTTAATTAAACATTCAAATTCTACAGTGTCGTTAAAATCAACAGATAAGAAAGAGTGAGTTTAGAGCAGAATCTTCTAGACGTCCGGTAAGCTCACTGATTCTGAAACACACGTTATGGTGTCTTATGTAGTGGAATTTCCGGCAGTGCCGCTTGTTCAGCTAAGGTGACGAAACTATTCATACCTTCGTAACTGAAGTCCGTACACGTGAGACTGCAGTCATGCTTCGAAGAATTCAAGGAACGTTAACATTCCAAGACTCATCTATGCACATGAGCAGTGCAACAATGCCGAGAATTATTCAAAGAACTAAGATGTAAGAGACATTGATAGCGGGGTAGAGGAATCAGGAAGATGTTCAGGAAGATAAAATGCAGAACTAACGGAAAAAACTGTGATTTCTGAGCACTAGAGTATTTTAAGACGAAAGTTGCAATTAATTTAATAGGAAAAATTGTCGGCAAACGGATCAATAATGTTACACATAGTCAAAGAGTATTTAGTCTTGAAGCGGAGCTACCAAAAGTAGGCCTCGCTTTTATCAGTTACTGAGATAGATTTTATAGTTTTGGCAAAATACGAAAATCAATCTTACACGCCATATTATGAACTATTGTTTCATCAGTACAACGCAACTTGCGACATAATCTGGATAAAAGAATTTAGTAATGATAGTTGGTGGCCATACATATTTTCATTATTAAAAACGAATAATAGTTAACCTGTAAGGGAAGTTAAAGACAACCACATATCGCACCTTGCTCTACCTTCCACACCCCCCTTTTTCAATTCCATTCCTATACTATTAAAGGGGAGTTGCCTGTTTTAGGATCACCCTAATGTGGCCTGTTATTAAAAAAGCCTTTAACATTGTAACAGATGTCTGTGGGAGTTTTCTCACGTAGGTATTTCTAGATTGACTGTGGGGGTTACCTTTGGGAATGCGTCGCACTCCGGTTTTTCAAGGTTCTCACATGCCGAGGCACAGTCATCTATTTTGGGAGGTGTACGTATTGGGGTCGAAAACCTTGGACATACGGTAAGAGTTGTTCTCAGATCCCATTGGATCAGTCGGCTAGCTGCCTCCTAAAATGCGTAGAGACACGGAGAAGGGAATCCTGCGACCCCACTCCTGCGCCCTAGTCAATCCTTGGCTATCTTTCTCTACCTTCCAAATACCCCGTCTTCAATGCCGTTCCTATGATATTATATTTTAGGTTCGCCCTCTAGTAGCCTGTTATCCAAAAAAAAGATACATTTTGAGATGTCTCTTTCTCTCTCTTTTTTTAATCGGAGTGGCCCTCATAACCCTTGCGTTCCTCAACACCTTCCACCAAAGGTATGTGTAAGCTACCGGGATATAGTATGTACGAACATTAAAAACAAGAAAGTGGTAATTGGGTTGTATACAGGAATGAAATGACTATGACTGTAAAAGCTTTTTTTGTAATATGGCTCATCATCATCAGTTTTCTTCCAATATGCAGGTCTTCGTATCGTAACTCGACACTTTCTCCTGTCCTTCACCATCCTTTTCAGGTTATTAAACCTTTCATATTCTTTTATATCTAATATCTTTTTTCTTCTCCTTCCCTCGCTTTCCACGAGCCAGTCCCTTCATAGACTCCGCCAGCAAGTAGTCCTGTCTCTAAAATGGTCCTACCCAGTTCCTCATACTTTTTCTTACCATTTTTAACAGTCCTCTATTCTCACCAACCCTCGTGGACGCTTCTTCATTTATCATCGTTACGATCCAGCTTTTCTTTTCCATCCTCCTCCACACCTGCATCGTGAAGTCTTCCAACCATTTCTCATTCACCCTTCTTAAAGTCCACGTCTCTGCTATCTACAAAAAACCCTTAAGATAAAGCACTTTTAGCCTCCAATCCAATCCACCACATAAAAAATTAACTTATCCTATTGAAAGCATCTTTCGCCGTGGAAATGCGTGCCTTCACTTCTTGATGGCATCTTAAGTCCTCAGTGATCACACTTAAAGAAAGTCATCTGTCTGATGTTTTCTTCCCTTATATTTGTCTTTGTCTCTTTTCTTTTTTTACCTAACACCATGCTCTTTGTCTTTGCCATGTTTATTCTCATGCATACTCCTCACAAGATACCCTTAAATCCTTTAACATACCATTTGCCAATTTTTTATTTTCCGCAAATAGTACCTTACTATCGGAAAAAAATTATGTACACCCTTGTCTAAGCCACCAATGCTGATTTCTTCTCACATTTCATTTTCAATTTTAATATTAACTTTCTGTTTGAAGAACAACTTATTCTTTTCTTCCTATCTATTCTTTTACTTTTCAATGTGTTCATCAGTATGGACGTTTTCATTCTGTCAAACGCACTTTTCCAAAACAATGAAGGCAACATGTAATACGGATGGCAGCTAAGATAATTTATAATTGTTTGCATGTAATTGTGTGGACTGTTGGCACTATTAAAACTTTTAATCAAATTCATTTAAATTACAATTTAAAACTTTGGGACTAATTAATTACTTTATTTCTGCATGTAAAGTGCGAGTTGCCATTTCAAAGTAAATTAATAATTTCATGTCAGTCTTTTACAAAATTCGCTATTTATAAAAGTAAAAAAATAAAGACATTCAATTCCATATGAAACATATAACGAAGAATAGTGCAGGGTTTGGAACAGAAAACGGGTTTCTCAACTTCGTCTTGCGTCCAGTCTCCGAAGTCAGTATTTTCCTTGTCGTTCGTCTCTATGGGACATCAACGTTTGCTTCTATTTCACTGGTGTGTTATTTTACTTGTCAAAAATAATTCTACCTTCAACAGAATATTCGAGATGAAGAAAATGCCGTTTCCATCGCTTTTTATTTCCGTTCTCCGACCTAGAAAAAGTCAACTCTTTTTTCTCATTCGATCAGTCAGCCAGCTGCCTCCTTACCTTCTTCCGTTTCAAATTATTTGCTCCTGTACAGAATTTTTCTTTTATACAATTCTTTTACTCCTTTCTTTCCTGACGTTTTTGACCAACTAAGAGTTTCTCGACGTTCCCGCACATCCTTTGTTATTAAAACAATTATTTAGAAATGTTTGCTCCTACAAATTTGGAATTTTTATCGGCAAAATTATACATATAAAGAGGTACTCGATCGTACCACAATCCGTTTTCAACAGATGCACTGAACCTTCCTACACCAAAATCTAAATATCAAACACCGTAACTACGATCTCAATATCAAATACGAGAATTATTTCATGGATGGTAGCCACTACCGATTCATTATAAGTCTCAATTATTACCAGCTAATAATTACTTTACTGTGGGAAATTTTTTGTCACTATTTATTTCTTTTATGGTGCACAAAGATACGAAGAAGAAGCAGTTCCTAAATACGCCATTAATTTATTATTGTATTATTAATGTTTAATTGATTTCGTCACGATTTATAATTATTCTCTTTTTCCTATCTTAAAAGATCATTCATATTATTTTGTCAGACTTTCCTAAATTATACTGACAAATGGCAAGGTGAAGACTTGGTGTAAGGGTCTCATTTTTCTTCAACACGAAAAGAATTAACTTGTCTTATTTCTACATGTAATGCATTGATTGCTTTTGTATATATATAATCTGACAAGCTAGTATTGTATTTAAAATATATGAATGACTAATGCATATTGTGCTACACTTCCTGGACACCCTGTATGTCTGGTCTCATTGTGCCACAGGCTAAATGCACTTGTTATGTTCTTTAATCCTGTCTTAGACCGGTTAAAACGTACACGAGAAAGTAACAGTCACCGGTGTGACATTTCGATGACTCAAAGTTAATTGCTTTAAGTTTTCTTACATATCAATTTATAATAAAAGTTAAATAATATACCTGATCCATATATTATTTTGAGGAGTAGACGTTAAATACAGTCTGTGGAATAAGTAATTTAGGTGTTTTTATGTTAAACATTTTAATCTTACTGACCAAATATTTCAAATTATATATATATATATATATATACTTAAGTAATTAAGTATACCAAATACCACAAGTAAAATTCACATAAACATCGTATTGCTTCAGGTATCAGCATATTATATGTAAAACTGATTAATTAACATATATTGTAAACTAGATGGTAGTGTACCTTATATTTCTAGAATATGAAATACCAAATTGTGACAAGTTTCATAATATTTTATTTCTTTTTCTTCATTTTCTGTGTAGTTTTAATTTAACTTTTTTTTCTCATTACGCACTTGCTAATTAGGAGAGGACAGGTTGTAACCTAACATTTAGTATTTCGGGTATGCCATAATATCCTCAAATATCCCTGAAAGATAAGTGAACTAAGACTTTCCCGGTGTAGTTGATGCAGAAATAGTGGAAACCCGAGAACTATTTCTGCATTCCTGAAAGATAACACATTTATAGTGCAATTATTTGAAGAAGAAAAAAACAATAAGTGCGTAGGCCAACAATAAAATAGTCACATAATTTTTTTTCCGTATCGCTAAGTGAGCTGCCATGTGATGAATAACATAAGAAACTGTATTTTTATTTTATCTAATCGACATTGTCATATTTATCAAATAAAAAAACATTCAATGACAAAATTCTTAATTTTCAAAGTAATCCACTTATTAAAATTTTATTGGCATCGTCAGTGTGAATCCAGCACCAGATGTCATGTGCCTATTCATTTCAGCCCGTCCTTCAACTGAGGTCCAATACAGCTCATGACAATACAAACAATTGCCACGATCTTACCTTCTTCCGTTTCAAATTATTTGCTACTGTACAGTATTTTTCTTTTATACAATTATTTTACTCCTTTCCATCCTGAATATAAATCAGTCTCCCCTTCCTACATTTATTTATGTCCTGTTTTGGTATGGACATCGACAGTTTAAAAATTATGGTTGCCTTTCGATTTGTTTTCCTTTCCTGCTCAGTTTCAATGTGTGGAATTGCCATTGTATTCAGCGCGGACATGCTTGGAAATCGTGTACTAACTTCAACAATGTCTAATGGAATCGATTAACTTCCCGACTCAGAAAAAATGTGGCCGCTCGTCATCAGTTGGCTTGGATATGATGTAGAAGGATGATTTCTTGGATACCAGTATTTTATTTAGTCCACAAAAATAATCCTACAGGGTCATTAAAAAGGAAAGCCGTGATTTTGTAGGCTTATAAATTTTTAAAACATACCGAAATAATTCGTGAGGTGAAATGTAGTAAAAGAATGTAAGATTTTCCTCCGCTCACTAGATGACGTTGCAAGTCCTCTCAATTATCGCATATGAGGTCTTTCTCTCTGCGGTTATTAATTCACAGAGAGATGTGAGCTGTGCAACGTAAAGCGCAAAATTTAGTGTGCAGATTTTAAATCCATTGAAGCAGTACACTGTATATGACGTACATTACATACCAGAGAAAAGGGATCCAGATGATAAAACACTGAATCGATGGATGAAAAAATTCAAATAAATAGCACAATATTCGTGGTTTGTTGGAAAATTATGTCTTTCCACAAATTGATGATATAGAAGCTGTAAATGGGAATAAGATGATTATCGGACGGAGTTACTCTTCATTTCTCCCTATCTGAATGTGAAGTTCCCAAACTCGTGGATTGGTATAAGATGGGCCAATTCCTTACACCTCTGGACTACTTCAGGTGATAAATTAAGACATTTTGTACATTGAAAGAATTATTGATATCAGCCACCTAAAAAGTCTAATGAAACTGAGATGCTTCAGAGAACATGGAGTGAGTGACTATCGTCTCGATACCTTCAGTTTTTATGATGACAGAATCAGAAAGCTTCAAAATTGCTGTGAAAAAATGTGCTTCAGTACAAGGAAACTATGTAGAAAAATAAAAATAATGCTTTGAAATTCTATCGTTCTCAGAAAAAGTATTTTAAAAATTCCCGTTTATATTTGACTGACCCTCGTACATTTTTAAAAGTCATTACTGTAACTTTTACCATTATACTTTGCCAGGATCAGCCTACTTTGCTTAGTAACAGAAATCGGTCGCTTCTTCATTCGCACATAAACGTATTTTTATATTAAATTGGTCAGAATTTTTGCTGATGGATTTTTAGAGAAAAAAATATTTCCTGGTGAAGGTGCCGTGAGAACGTGTTTCTTTAAATGATTAATACAGGTGCCAGAACTTTGAAATTCAATCCAAATGACAATTATCTTTAGAGCCATCTTTGACATATCTGCCTCTGCTATTGTTGGAGATATTCTGTTAATAACGTCAGAGATTTTTCATTGCTTATTCTCATATTTTGATAATTATTTCTATTTCATGTAACCCTAGAGGAAGATGTCCATTACTTAGTAGTGAAACAACTCTTTTATTAGTCAAATTATGGAAAAATATTATGAAGTTTAAAACGGCTCACTTTATAAAAAGAAAGCTTCTAATGCATATGTATTGTTATTTTTTTCCACGTTTATTATATTTCCAAGTATAACGACTTTAGGGCGTGTACAATAAATGTTCCCCTTCGGACTTCATTACAGATCTGTTTCGCGATAATATTGTACCGTTTAAGAAGTTCCAATAGTGTAAGAACAGCAAATTAATAACCATTTGACTCATTTCAGAAAAGTAATTCAGTATGGAATGTTGGAAATAGATTTGCTGGCGCAGTACGACAAGGAGAACGCGACACCCAGCGTCCGTGACCCACCCACCAGGGTCAGATCCCTTCTTCCCCGCGCGTGCCTGCAGGACTGTCTGCCACTCCACCAACTGAAAGACACAATGAAGAGCAGCGACTAACAAGCCAATAAACGTTATCAAATCTGCTTCGAACGAATGACTCACGCGAACCAAGTGTTGCGGCTTGCCTCTGCCCCTACGAGTCTTGAACCAATACCCTTTCTGTTTTAAGGAGAGTAAACAAAAATAAAATAAATAAATATAACTAATCTAGATATGAACTTCTCTTTCGCCCATTAACGATAGTAATTCAAATCTACTCGTATGTTTCCTATTAAATTGTTATGAGAATGAGATTTTAATAGAAATAATGTTTTATTTAGCACTGGCTGGGTGCCCGACGTTGCCCGGTTATTTATTTACTGGTAGTTTTCCCGGAAAATGAATTAATTTGAAAATATTCTCTTTGTCAACACATTATTTAACCAGCATAGAGGGCGTATTATATTTGACATTTACCTTTAACGCGTACCTAACCCAGTGTAATTTATATTTCGTGTAGTAAAATCTACACATCTATTTATTACTTTTCCTTCATCACAATACAAATTCAGTAGCTATCGTCCTACCTGTGACCACATTCATCTGCAACGTCGTCAACTGCACACAACGGCTAACTAGCTGACATTTCTGTGCCCACCCCCTCCTACTTCTAAAAGCTGAAATACTACTTAACAATAATTTTGAATGCTAGAATTAAAATGAACGATTCCCAAAAACTTACGTTTTACGCCAAATTTTATTTTTATGATGCGCTCCTCCACCCCGACCTGTGAGATTGCGCCAAGGGAGTTGAAATTAAACACAAACAACATTGCGAGAAACACTATCAATCTCACTGGCCTAAAAATGATTTATTCTACAGAATAATTAGCCGTTCTATTCATTTTTAAAAATTTCTACTCCCGTCTACTCCCACTTCTAGGGACGGTAGTCGTCTCTTAACACCACGGTGTTTGTTTACGGCTTGTATGAATAATGTACATACATCCTTCCTTTATTATACAGAGAGATTGTTCACATATTAGCAGTCAATCGATAATATGTTTGTAGTGATGAGTGTAAAATTATTTGGCAATTTTTTTTCTAACGCAAATAGGAGGCCCACAACCTTTACATGCTTAGATACATAAAGTTTGTAACAAAAAAACAAAGGTAAGTATGAGCTAAAATTATTTACAGGTCACTCATACCCTGTTCTGTAAGGAGTAAAAAATTGCAATACAATCTGCCATTTTGCATCCTGTAGCTCCCGAAACAAATTCTAGTAATTATGGTAGATAGTAAATTGATTTATTTAAACCGCATAAGTAAACTAATAAATAAATTTAGAGTTCAGTCTCAGCAGTCAGAAACATATATAATTACTTTGATATAAAAATACAATATTAGCTCATGTATCATTTTTATTTAATAGCGCTTTACGATATTATTTTTTTTGGTTAATTTTACTGGGAAATGCAATACATTTTTACATCAGAAGAATGTCATTATAATAGTAAGGTTAAATCCCGAGCTTCGTGAGGAAAGATATCCTTACTCTCTTGTGTCAACATATTTATTCACTGATGACGTTGATTATCAACAAATACCAGGAACAAAATAATTTTGCGTACAAGTTTTAAATGTTTGTTGGTAACACAAAAAGGAGAGGCATATGCAACAGTATTTTTAAACAAACTTTAAGCAACATTAAGGAATTAAGAGATATTTCAGGTAAATTGAAATGTAAATTTCACAAATTTCTGTTTAGTCTGTAAAGGGACAGTAAAAGTAGAAGATTTTGTACACATTAATGGTGCTATAATTTTATGATGTAAGGAGCAGTCAGCATAAAGGTATGTAAATTTAAATAAACGTGTAATCAAAACACGTTGAGTTAGTCAGCCCACAGGCTGTTTTGACGCAACTCTCTATACTAACATAACCTCTGCTTTTCATCTACTCATAACTATTCCAACCCACATCCTGCCTGATTAGCATAAGATATTTAGTCTGTATCTTCCATTTCTATTCCTTTCCCATACACTTCCAATGTTAACGAGTCATTCGTGCCTCAAAATGTTTCTCATTAGCCTATATCTTCTTTTAGTCCTCCATAAATGCTCTATACCCACCAATTATATTCAAGAATTCTTTACTTGAGACTATCTGCCCATCTGAATTTCAGTATTCTTCGTAGTATGTAAAACATGTAATATGACTGAGATAATAATTCATTACACTCGATCAGTTGGAAATTAATTATAATATACGAACTTGGTACCACGCGATACTTTCCACATCCTTACAGCCGTGATTCTCACGGGGATCAATGGAAACCAACTAATACAATCTGATCTTTATTATAATTTCCTAAGTAGTTGGCAACGCAATTATAAATCGGCTCCATCAAAAGAAAACGTCAAGTTTTCGTGAAAGGAAACATTACAATATTGAATTATGATCGAAAAATATGTTGATTAAGCTGTTTGAATTGCGTGACCAATTATTTTCAATTGAAAACGCGAATATTGCACAAATAAAGTAAATAATGTGTGGATCGTTGATACAACGGAATGAAACAATTAATTTAAACATGTGCAGGGTAGGCGCGTTACTAGAGTACCAGAAAGAATTGAGATGCAGGATGAGGAAAGTAACTAGCTATTATTTAAATGTTAGCACTGAAAAACAGGAACGCTTGATACTGATCACTAGGAAAAAGTGTATTATTACTTCTTGGCCATATTAGAATTTTTTAGAATGTAAATATCAGTTTTTATATTCCTTAAGCGTGAGATTTGAATGATTCGGGTTTGTTGACTACGGAATTACTTGCAATCCGTTATTCCCTGTAACTTTGTGACAGTTACGATATCACCAAGAAAATGTTACTATACCACTTTACTTTAGTACAACGAAGGGCAGGAATCTAACGTTCCTCGGGTGTAACGGTACGACGGACATCCCGTAATTTCTTGGGCTTGAATCTCCATAATGAGCATGTCATCACCGACTGTCGGAGTTTCCGTTCGACAGATCATTGTTCCGGAGACGTTTTAGAATCAAATTTGAACCGTATAGAGTTCTTGTAGCGTGGTGGTTTTAGAATTTCCGCTGTTTACTTCTTGAGTATACTACTCAGAAATTATCGCAGACCATGATTACGAATAGTCAGGACACCATTCCTGTTCCTTTATTCATACACTAGCCCGTTATAAAAATCATTAAGTGCCTTTCTGGGTTATCAGTCTGACACTGAAAGCCGTCGATAGGTGTCTCCACGGACTGGTTTTTTTTTAACAGAGTAGGTCATTCTCTTTTATGATTCCGTACCTATGCTCTTTATTCCCTGGCGAAGAACTGTTCGAGATTTTTCACTATTTCTCCTTGAATCTACTTTTCTTCTTCGTTTACACAGAATTTTCACGTTTTTTTTGAAAAAGCGATAAATATTAATCAAACACTTAATCCACAATATCTAAAGCCAAAGAGTGAAATTACGTATACTCGTTAGCTTATTAGACTTACACGAATGTTTGATGTAGAGTGATTGGGCTAATGGAATAATATATCTCAAACTCTCGTTGAAATTTCGATTCGTAAAAATTTCGCTGCCCAGTTACAAGCCCAGTATATTAACCGGGGAGACATTAGAAAATGAATATATTATTGCAGCAAATGAGAAAGGTCAATAACCTATCATGGCTTTCAAATGAGAAGTGTTCTAGCTTTCAGCGAATGAGAGCAGAGAAATATGAGGGACATAATTAAAGAGACAAACTGTTATATACAAAAATTAGAATTTTTCAAAATGAGTCGTTTACTACTTATCAACACGAATATTTATACACTTGTCCCAACGATAAGCTAGCACATTTTATATCTGATGAAAATGATTGTTTTGTATTGTTGTTTGAGCCAATTTCCCAGAAATTCTTTCACCTACTCGTTCTCCCTTTATTTTTTTCCTACGTAATGCCTCCTTTATTGGACAAACCAAATGAAAATCAGAGGGAGCCAAATCTGAACTTTATTTATTGATAATAATTTAGTTAGCCTGTTTTCTAGATTCAATAACAGATATTTTTAAAATATTTTTCTTTTGTTGATACAATTTTTTACATAGATATAAATATGCACGAATATAATAATAAAAGTATATGTGTATATTTAAAATTTGTTTTAGCATATAAGATCATCTGTTTCACTAATTTATTAATATTTTTTGTTATATTATTTTCGTGGACAGATTGAAGGAAAGAATTCTAAATTTCTTTGTCTCCTCATCCTTCTTACGAAGGTTGGGAGCTAAAACCGTCCTAAATACATTCCATTCTTCCTTGAAGTAAAAACTGTACTTTTTGCTGATGATACTAGTATTTTGGTTACAAATAAACAAAATAGTCTGGAAAATGCTGCCAGTGTTACATTAAGTCAGATGCTTCACTGGTTTTCAGCCAATGGCATGTCAGTCAATTGTGATAAAACTCACTTCATGCAGTTTCAGACAAATAATGCCAATTTGAACTCAATAAAAGTAGCAACAAATAATTGTGAAATAACTGAAGTTGGATGTACAAAATTTTTAGGTATATCCATGGACAATAAATTAAACTGGAAGGATCATATTAATATTCTCCTACGAAAATTAGGCTCGGCAACCTTTGCTCTTAGAATTATGTCAAGTTGTAGTGATCCTAACATAAGAAAATTAGTTTATTATGCATATTTCCACTCTATAATGACATATGGTATAATATTCTAGGGCAATGCATCAGGGAAAGATAAAATATTTACACTTCAAAAAAAGGCTGTTAGAATATTATGTCAGGTCTCACCAAAAACATCTTGTAGGGGACTTTTCAAGAAAACTGGAATACTGACACTCACTTCCCAGCATATTCTATCACTCATGTTATTTGTTATTAATAACAGTAACCTCTTCACACTAAACTCAGATATACATGACTTTGATACCAGAAGTAAAAACAATTTACACAAGGAAGGGAAGTCTCTAACCATAATACAAAAGGGTGTACATTACAATGCTATTAGCATATTTAATAAACTTCCCACCTCCATTAAACAAGTAAAAATAAATCCAAACAAGTTCAAATATGAACTAACTAGGTTCTTACTAAGCCACTCCTTCTACTCTGTTGAAGAATTTATGAAGCTGAATGTATCATATGGTAGATATTTATAATTATGTAAGAACATTATTAGAACACTAATTTTTTAGTAAAGGATGTAAAAATATTTATCAATTTTATATATAAGGTACAAACTGTATGTCTTCTGTATAGAACTTAAGAAAATCTTATTATAAGTTAAAAGTAATCAATAATTACAGTATATTCTAATATTAATAAAGCAACCTATGTAAAATCTCTGACTCGTTCCACATCCTTGAAGCTTGTGCTTCTCTATAGGATTTATGGAATATGATTTTATACTTATACTTGTGGAACAACTCCGGTTTTCCAGTTATGACCCACGTTTCCGGATCTCCGGAAGCGTTGGCCGAGTAGTTGTAGGTTCAAAATCTAGACTGTTTGAAGACTTAGTAGTATTTCACAACCCAATTTTTTTCATTTACATCTTGGGTCAGCATGGCAAATTCACCTTGGATTTGTTTCGCTGTACTTGATAATGTTATGAACTTACTTTGCGAGACCTTCAACAGCAATACGTCGCTAATCCGGATAATGTCGTCAATGCGAATTTCGAACTAAGTATTTGACACTTCATCTGGCGTCAGTAATCGAGGTGTGGTCTCGCTTTTGAAGTATTTTAACCAATTATAAAATTTAACAATTTTTATCCGTCAGGCGTTCTCAGCTCATCTCAGAGATGCCAACCTAAAGTCACGAAAGTGCCAAACACCTCCGACAAAAATCACCCCCCCCCTACATCAATTTGTCTATTTAATTTATGAACGTCCCAGGTAAACAACTTTGCCACAAATCAATAATGAATAACAAACCTTTTCTGCTGAGCAATTGCGAGGAAAATAATATGTGACAACGTCGCACGAACTTGATTCGACGTCACATGAGCTTCACACGAGTTTGAAAGTAAAATCCGCTCCTATTTGAAGAGTGCTACAGAGCAGCGTCAGTAGCATACCCGTACCTATTACCTGAATCTAAGTCATGCAAACCGTTATCAACATATAATTCATCGGTAACGGACTGTTCCCAAATATTTCAAACACATACTTAATTATCAAGTGGTAAACAAGGACAATATCCGAGAGAAGTGTATGTACTGTGCCTAATTTAATTAATCGTAATTGAGCCGAGCGAGACAACGCTGTAAGTCCCAACTGGATTACTACGCTACATTTTCGAATCACACCACACGTGTTGACACTAACACAATTCTTTTCATTTTCGGTACTTCAGAAATGTGCCAAGCAGGTGGATATTCTTGAACAGCAGTCGTGAAAAGTTGTAAATTTATTAAACATATACCAAATTGAATTGAATTTCAATAAATTTGTGATAAAGTCACCATTAATGTAATATTGATCAGAATTCCCTGTCTCTCTACAAAATCGCCATTTTTAACGTCTTAATATTTTATCTACTTCCCTCACATTCAAAAAAAGTCCTGTTTATTATAAAAAAATTCAGTTCTATATCACCACAAGTAATGCTTACGAGGATACTGTGTAGAATATTAATAATACTATAAGTGTTAGTTTACAATACTCGGCAGCTAATAACCCGACCTGTAATTAGTAGTTCCCCTCTACATAATTTCCAACAGTCACTAATTTTTTGAAACGGAATAATTTAAACCAAGTTAATACACGTAATTAACATTACAACACTTTTCCTTTTTTAAATAGTTTATTTTAAGAACTCATGATGCCAGTATTTAAAGCAGGACCAGGTGGTATATTTTTTTAATATGTGGAAAGTCTTCTAAGCGCTTACTTTTATATTATTTTTTCTTTAAATTAACCTTTGCTTGTGCTTATCTAAATACAAAGTGTACAAATACATTTTTTATTTCGAAAATATAAAATACTTTAGATAATTTTTAATTATTGAAGTATTCAAATTTATTTCGATTTTTCTGCTTGCGCCGCCTGATCATCGTATCACGGAATGGCTCTGATTGTATGTGCTCACTGGTACATAGCACCGAATGGAGGTGATTTGTTGAGCTTTAATGATAGTGCATGCTAATTTCTCATTTTAGCCATAAATCATTCGCTGAGAAACGTTGAGCACAGACACGGTTTGGTTGATTTGGCACAATGGCCTCTACAGCCCTCACAGACATTGTCCACAGTCTGTTATAACAGGAGCAAGTGCGCCGCATGGTGGTCCGATTAAAGTATTCTAAAACGTTGCTGAAACTCACACAGTTAAAACGCAATTATTATAAAGCGTCTTAATATTACGAAAAAATAATCCTTCCAGAATTAATTTATGTCTTGTAGCACATGAACAAACATGCACCGGCCGCCACTGGTCATGACGAATTTTTTTCCAGATGTTTTCCTTCATATGATTCATGAATTGCGTCGTGACTTGAACCTCCGGTCACTTTTCACCATTGAACAGAAGCAAATTATGACAGCTTTAAGATGCATATTTAGAAACTCCTGATCAGTGAGTGGAAGTGAATGGAGAAATTAACCTTTGACCAATAACGACTACATCTTCAAAATTATTCCTCCTTTTGACGCCATTTATTCTAATTCCTTCTTGTCCCTGTCATAATTTCATGCAAGTTAACATCTGCATCATCGAACACAAAGCGCGATTAATTGTAATTTTTTCTTAAATCGTAACACTATACAATTGTCTCTATCTGATTACATTTCCTTAGAATCCTTGCTTATGCGAAACGCCCTATTTGTTTCATCACAAAGAGGCAGATAAACTGTGCCGCCACATTTGCGGAGTGTGAGAAAGTCTTGTGCCAAACCTTACGATCCAAGATTAGACCAAGAGACGTGCATTGTGTGCTTCTTATGCCAACAGCGGCTCGGTAAAAAAATTCTCTCTTAATATATTCAGGAGAAAGTAATTTAAAGTGAAGAATCATATACCCTACGAAGAGACTAGGCAGTAAACGTAGTGGTGTGATTCGAAATCCCTTCCAGAATTGTGACATCGACACAACTACTCGTCTAAGGACATTAACTACCACAATTCTAAACTATTCCTTTGTACTAAGCTTTCCTACCTTGAAATTATAGGTATTTGTATTAAATGAAAAATATTTCAATTTAAACTTTAAGCACATTCAGATTTCGTCTTCGATAATTCTTAATTATAAAATCATAACTTAAATTGTTAATTATATTTAAGGTGTTGTATAACTTAATACAATTTCTTTATGTTTATAATTAAAATACATTTCTTCTTTTAAATACTTAATTTATGTTTTAAATAATTAAAAACATTATAGTCCTACAAATACAGCACTATCAATGCATGTTTTGTCGGCAATAGAATCTTGCATAGGAATAATAATTCAACGAAAACGAGAAAGTTAGGAGGGATGTATATTCATCGGAAGAATGAAAAAGAAATGAATGCAAGAAGCGAATTAGGCAGAAGTGGACTAATATATGAAAATTGGTTGAACCTTTTTTAATTGCTTCATCATGGTTAAAACATAAATTAAGTATTAAGAACAAGAAAATGTTTGCTAATTCTGCACAGATACAGAAATCGTATTTCATAACTCCAGGACTATTAATAACAGTTTTATTTATGACCACCTGATTGCTGCACTGGCATTTCTATATCTTCACTTTATTAAACAGGGAAAGGAACTAATTCCATTATCACTAAACAGGTCCTTCCTGACACATTATCATCCCCTCACACCCTATGAACACGGAGGATTAAATTCAACTAAACAGTTATGAAAAATGCCACTATTCAATACAGCGACCGTAGAAACTAAGAATTACAATGTCTTCAATACAATAATTATTTGGCAATCCCCCTTCAATAAATTTGGAACAGTTATCGATAAACTATTTAATCGACACAAATCTCGATCATATTTGGTATGTTTCGGACTCTTATTCAGATAATCCTATAAACTTAACAAACAGCCATGGGGAGTGTCATAGATCATGTCAGATACCCCTAAACGTTCCATTTCTCACTAATATCAGTAATTATGGATATTTTATACAGAACTATCACCGTTCCCTTAGAGCTCACTGGTTGACTTTGAAAAGAAATTTTCACTATTAATCCAAGCAATTCCGGAGCATACTGATTTGAAACTAATGACTGTAGATTCAACATGCCTTTTACATGTCACTCCATCCGTTCTACATCCTCTAGAAATTAGAGACATTTTTTCCACGTTTTTTTTTCTTATTTTACGAGCATGTTTAATATCAAATTTGGTCGATATTGTTTCATGAGTTTAATATTTCCAGGACTCAGGGGCAATATATATATTTCAATTTACTAGAATATGTATAAAACGTCAATTTGACCAAGTATATAAAATACGTATAGAAGATCTGAGATACTGCTAAACAAATTCGCTAATTTATGACGTCAATGACTGTAATCTGTGGCAAGTAAGACATGTTTTATTATTTCCTTCTAACTTCGGATAAATAAATTTATGTATCTCGTTAAACACACGATTAATTTACATACACACACTGAAATAATTTCACGTATCAATATGCAACTTAAATTGCACCCAGCGCTCTTTTCTTTGGTTATTATCTCTGACGCAGATATCGTCTGCTTGTGACGTTCTCATGGAAACTGTGGATATGAGCGAAGTATTGTTTAATTGCGTATAAAAAGGGCCACGTTCAGCGTTCAGCGTCCATTCCACTGGTGGTGATAAGGTCGAGATTCTTGGTTCGTAGCTCCAGTATGGGCGAAGGCGTAACCGTCCTCTGGTCTTGTCGTGGTCTATTCAATGGAACAGAGGCGGCGGTAGATCTGGATCTGGGGCACTTTTACATAAATCTGAAAGAGGTACATTTGAAACGTGATCCAGCGTCACCTCGGAAGACAACCTCTTGAGTTATGATATAGATGAGTGTTTGACAAAATGATTGAAACGAAAAGGAAATAGGTAGTAAATAGCTTGCTAGAACTTAAGGTTCAATACCGTCATATAATGCAGGAGAAATATTCGGAGGTATTACTCATATTTATCAGTTGTTGCACGGCGTTGACCGGGTATTTAATTATATTGCCCCCCCAAATCTAGGGCTCAAGTAAAACTTAGATTGCATATTGAATGTCAGAATTTAACTCAGTGACTCCCATAACCCTGGAATACCTACTGATATAGTTTATTTTCGCGTTATTTTTTGTGTGTCGGTTCTCCACCCTCACACCTATAGGTAGTATACACAAGCGAAGTCGGGGGAAACACAACGCCAATCTGTTTACTTCCCTTATTGACTTTCGTTTCTTGGAGGCTGAGATCCGATTAAAGTTCCATGAGGAATGTCAGAATTTAACGTCCATAGCCTCACAATATACACAAATCCCGGTTGGCTCTGAATTACGATTTAAGTTGCGTGTTGGATATCAGAATGAAATTCAGCTAGTACAGTAGAGTTATTTTAATGGAACTCTCCTCCTCACCTTATGAAATTGAAAATATAAACAAAAAAGCAAATCTGAATGTGCTAATAGTAGAACTAAAATTTTAAATTTAATATTAATTCATGTAAATGTAAGGTAGTCAGATAAGCTAGTAGAGGCACTTGAATTGTTTGTAATTGTGATTCTTAATTTCCTTAGTAAAACAGTTGTGTTGGACCAGGGTAACAGTTGACGAGTATCTGCTCACGAGAAATGTCAGCAGACAAGAGGAAATGTCAACGGTGGCAAAACGCGTGACGCAGGTACGAATCTTATTAAATATAAACGAGTTTTTAAATAGGATGTTATGGAATTCCTGGCTGGACGGACAATTGATTGTATTTTAATTTTTAGATGATTATAGCTATGAAAGCCGAAAGCTCCTGTACAAAGTTATAATTGATTTCTCAATGAAGGAATTTCATTAATAAGAAAATGAATGATTTCATATTTCCGCTGGAAACGCTCTCCTTCGTAGGTCATTCAAACCATTATGTAGGTAGCACACAATATATTTGCATTAGTACAAATTAATTTTTTTCTTTAAAACGAATTTATTTTACTTTAGATCATACATTGTTTAGTATTGGTAATTATCTTATCCGTAAGAAACCTCCAACACGTTAAATAAAAATAAAAGGTTATCATGTATTCTTATTGTCAGCCAAATTTATTAGTAAAATTGAGGATTTAGGGTACTGAATAAAGTGAATATGCTCCTAGATATTTTTAGTCAGAAAAGGGACGAATAGAAGATAAGCAAGTCGAAATGAAAAGGAAATCGAGTCTCCGACTGAAAAAAGATATTTCTTCAATTAATGCGTGTTCATAAAATAAGATTTCAATTATAAAACAAGTATTTATAACAAAAAAAATTCAACGGCTCATTTAAATTATTAAATTTTTTTAAATACATTATTGTGTGCTTTTTAAAGTGCTGCCTGCCATTCTGCGTCAGAAAAACTGGGAACTAGAAAACAAAAATTTACCGAAATTGGCTACTTGAATCTGAAGACCTAATTCATCACTGCTAAATTGTTTGCAATCATAAAAGTTTTAACAAAATACGCACATATTGCGTAATCGATGTAATTGAAATTAATAAACAATGGATTATTTACGCTAATTAATATAACGGCGTTCTTTTAGGGTGGCTGGCTATATGAGGGAGATCCATTTAATAGCAACTACCCCAAAATGGCTTTTGAAGGAAATTTGATAGGGGTGATGCAGGAGGCCTATAGTTGAATGATCCTATCCGTTATTCACCTGAATGAGATGCAGGTCAAACCCTAGAAACCTGCCTGAGATAGGTCGGGCTATTGGGAGCTATGTCTATTTCCTGTCGAATGACGAGAGAGGAGCATTCTAAGGGGACGCAGAATTCGCATCTCCATGCCTCGACAATCTTAAAAAGTATCTAGCGGCCTGTTTCCATAGGATCAGCTGATAGCTCTTACAGTACAACCAAGGTCTGCGACACCGGAACATGCACCCATCAAAAATGATCAAATAAAGGCTATTTTTCCAGAGTGGTTTTTAGAAAAAATAGTTTGTCTGAGAAAATTTAATTACTACTTTTTTTGACGTATTTTTCTTTTATATCAATAACGTATGTCTATTTACAAGTGTTCAAGCTAAAACGATTTCTTAAACTCCGCTAAATAAGTTATAGTCCAAGAAATTTTTCGTCCGGCAAGTTATTCCTTGATATTCCGGAACAGAAATAATCCCTTGGAGCTATATTTGGCGAATATAGACCGTGTGGAAGCAATTCGAAGCATAATCCGCGGAGTTTGGAATCAACAACTGAAGACGTGTGAGCGGGTGCTGTGACGTGGTTTAAGAGAACTTTCTCCGTTGTCAAATGTTGTCGTTTAGTCTTAACGACTTCCTCATTTTCGCCATTTCATGAAAGATTTCTTTTCCATTTTCTCAATCCCCTACGTGAAACACAACTTGAACATCCCTAAACACAGTGTCTGTGACTTTTCCCGCTGATGAACAGTTTTCTCGTCCCAATTCGATTCGATTCACATTTCACCGAAATAACGAAACACTGCAGAAACTGAGTTGAATTCCGTTTTATAAGATTACTGTCAATATTCATTTCAGATCACTCCTTTCCTAAACAACGGTTAAAATGTGGCAATTTTTTCGTGCTCAAATTTTCACGTAAAATGTGGAGACCATCTTCTGTTACATTTGCAATAGCATCAGTCTAGCGAATATTCAATCGCTTATTTTCCGACATTACGTTGTTATTTTAAAAATTTTATCCTCGGTCGTTAAGTTTGCTGTACGTTGCGATATCTCAAATTGACGTTTTCCAACTTTTGAAATCATCAGTTCATTTTCTTACCATAGAAAACTATAGTGAATATTCGTTTCATGAGGAATCTAAGCTCTCCTTCACAGATTTTGGAGTCAAACCTTTTATAAACTGCTTGGATATGTATCATATAAATTGTTCACGCAATATCTGCATTCGTTTGGTTATCTTCATTAAAACAATAAAATAATTAAATATGCATTGTTGAAAACTAATAGTACGCTACGTAACTGGTAATAATTTTTTCTACTAATGGTCTTTTATGCCTATTAGCACCATCTTTATTTAAATGTACTTATCAGGGTTGTCTCGCGTTTTCATATGCGACTATTCAGTTCACTCATCTCACAAAGATTGTACATCTTCGGTTTGTATTATTAAAATAATTGAATTTGTTAAGGTTGCAGTAGAGTACAGCACGAAGGAGAAGCTCATTAGTCTAATCACACAATTCTAAAATCATATCTAAATACAATTTGTATCAATACATACTTAATACGGATAACGGCTCACAACAGCTTTTAAAATCTGCGAAGCAGTAATGAGATTACCAAATGAATTGGAACGATACTCTCTGACTATCTAGCTCGTCTAACTAGTCAAGAGGATCACGACTATAAAAACGGATACGTAAGACATTCTAATCGTATTAAAGCACGATGGAGTCTTAAGATCCACAACGATCCAACACACTCGGCATCAAATTTTACCATATTGCGCTTATGAATTTACCAGAAACGACTCTTACATGGTCAAGAAAATTGGTGTGGGAATCGTAAACATACAGACAATAAAGTGAGCAAAAATTTTAACACACTGTGCATCCATCACCTTTTGTGCAATATGCAATCAAATATCACATTTAATTATCGTATTAGATATGATTACCAATAAAAGTAAATTGAAATAATTTACGAGATACTAACTCTGTTACTACTTTTCTGAGCTTGGTAGAGTTCTTCAGGGACGATTAGTGATGGAGATAAAAGCTAGGTTGTCAACGTTCATACGTTAATGCAGTGTAGCTATTCCCTTATGTCGTATCGTATTTTAACAAGAATGTTGATGGAAGGTTACGTCGTATAAATTGCGCGTGACCGCCGATGCGTCACGTGACCATTCTTACGATGGTTGATTGTTGGTGAGTGACCATTTCCTGCACATTAAACCAAATATGGTGGTACTATCATCGTTGAAAAATCTGCACGGGCGCGGCAGTTTTTTTATTTTTTTGGGAGGTGGGGGTGGGTCAACAGGTTACATGAGGGTGATCCTGAAACAGGCAACTCTAATTAATAGCATAGGAAGAGAATTGAAAGGGGGGATGCGGAAGGTAGAGCAAAGTAAAGGATTGACTAGGGCTCCCGGGCTATATTTTAAGGATCCTACCCAGTGTTTCACCTAAAGAGATGCAGGGAAAACACTAGAAAATCTGCATCAGGTAGGTCGGACATTGGGTACTATTCTCACGCCCTTCCGAATGACGGGAGACGGGTTTGCTTCGCTGTTGTGAATGGATAACTGCAAACCATTATCCGTATTAAATATGTATTGATGCAAATTGTATTTAGATATGATTTAAGAATCGTGTGATTAGACTAATGAACTTCTCTTTGTCTCCCCAAGTTTTAGGAGGCAGTTGGCCGACTGATTAAATGGGATCATATACTCTTTATTTGTTAATGCTTCGAAACGGCTTAACGGATTTCAATGAAAATTTCAGTGATGAAACATGAATTTTAACTTAAATTTTCGTGTATGTTTCATTTCGATATCTTGAGAGTTCAGAAGATATTTATATAAATATTTATAAATCCTTTGAATTGCTGCCAGAATTGCTTTTTTTTTGTTAGCAGGTTACACGAGGATGATCCTGAAACAGGCAACTCCCCTTTAATAACATAGGAAGGGAATGAAAAGGAAGATGTGAAAGGTAGAGCACTTTTATTATCTCCGAAACGTATGACTTGTTCTAAATCATCTGCGAGTTATAAGGTTTGCCCTGAAGCGATCATAAATACCATCATTATTATATATTCATGAATTCAACTTTATGGAAATTCTGTAAAATAAGTATAAGGGGTTAAGTAGTTTTCAACTACCATTAAGATTTTGTTTCAACCCTTTCAAGTGCATTTTTAAAATGTACTTTGTTTAATTTACCTCGCAGCACCCTAATATTTTAATCCGCTTCATTTTCTTTAGTTTCATGTAATCTCTGATGAATAATTGAAATCCGGGGCTAATTTAATTATTTACAAATACCAGAGTGCGTGTTATAAGCCTTTACTTAAATCGAATATATACTTGTCTGTACATTTCTTAGAATGGCATGAAGTTACCATATTAAGTTGTCATCTGCAATATGAAAAGTTTCAATCTTACTATTTTGTTTTAATTTTAAGACGTGTACATTGGTAGTTAAACCAGATAATGTATGTAAAGATACGGGAGAAGATATCAGCACAGTCATCCGTTTTCGACCTTACAGATTTTAATTAATAATTTAAGTTTAAATAAAGCTACGCTGGCTCTACCGATAGTTATATTGATACGGAAATTGGAGTGTGTTTGTAGAACGCTTTGCCTGATACTCAGAGGCCTTCAGATACAAGCCCAGGTCAGTTTCTGTCCTGAGATTAGCAGGCCAGTGTGTCTGCACGTCTGAAAATATTTCTATAAAATGAACAATACAGCTCCAAAGAACTGTTTCTACGCAGCCCGTAGTTACCGGGCCTCCTTCTATATTTTAAAAATCTCATAGAAAGGGGTCATTTCGAAACTTGGAAATTACGGAGCACGCGCCCAGTTTCAGATATTAAATTTTTGAAAGTGATTCAGGTCGGACGTGGCTTCCGCAACCATCAGAGCTAGAGTAAGTTCTACCTTACTGTATCATATAGGAACTGCCAGAATAAAAGGTCTTGTTTAAGAGACTAATAATGAGTCATAACTGGCATTGCCTTCGAGGAAAGGGTTTTTTTACAAGACATTTACATAATTTGGCCGAATAGACATTAACTTTCAGGAATTTTTATAGTAAATTAGAATAGAGTACATTTAATTGAAGTTGACGGATATAGCAATATTTAATTATTGAGGATTATTTGACTGAGGTGGTAGTAAAATAAATGATGTCGTTTATAGAATTCAGTTTTTGAAGATAACTGAACTCATAAATCTAATAAATTCTGACCTTAAAAATTACACCTCGTCGACCCAAATACCTACGCGTTACTGTACATTTTCAGATCGTCTCCCTACTTGCATCAATTGGATCGCGTAATGAAAAGGATTATAAAGACGATTATCGTGTAGTTATTAACGTCGTACCTCACGACCTTCTTATGCAGAAACTAAACGGAACGGGAATGGATATGTAAGTGCCAGCTTAAAGTGAGAGTAAACAACGAACAATCAGAATTAGTAGAAATAACTTAAGACTGCGCCACAACGAAGTGTTATTAGGCCATTGATGTTCTTAGCTTTCATAAAGGACGAGACAGAAGGCATTAACCCTTTTGCTGTTAATTACATTATTTATGTATAAGGAAATAAATCGCGATGAAGATCTAGTTCCTCTACAGGATAATTTAAATAAAATGAAATAAATTCCTCTAAGAACAAGGCTACTTCATTTACAAAAATTGGAAACTTTCCGACAGCAAAATACAGACTAGATGACATTGTGCTGTCACATAACACTTTCTTATAATATACATATAAAGTACCTATGAAGTAAAAAATTTTAAAACAAAAGTTATGAAACATGATGAAGATTTGGAGCTAGATTTGGGGAACTTTATGACTTCATGCTTTAATCATGGGAAATTTCGAGATCGATGATAGGGCGGACAGATTAGATCCTCTTTAATAAAACATTTACAGGCATCCCATCAAATTCTGCAATTATTTGACAATTATGATCTACCAGAATTTAACTTCTCTTTCTTTTTCTCTTTCATGTTCAACGGGAATCGACACAAGATTTCTTGCTGCCTACTTCGTCGATTGAAAACTGAGTGATGATTAATATTGTTATAATTTCTCTAATTACTGTTATGTTAACATCTCTAACGTTTTTCAAGTTCTATAACTACGTTTTGCAACTTCACGAAGTCGATATTTCTGTGGGGTTAAATGGCTAATACTTATAATAATTGTTATATTTTGTCTTACGAAATTTATAGTCATTTTTGTAACTGAATTTTATTTTTTTCAACTTTCCAATTGTAAAATTTTATTAATTTATTATAATCGTATATTTGACGAATACTATTTCCTGGACCGAGGACTATTGGATTGAATAATTAATCTAAATCATTCTCCATCAACTTGTAAAACCAATACCTTTAATGTTTTGAATTTTAATTAAAGGTAATTGTTAGAATATTCTCTCCAGTTGAATTAACTTACTTCGTTTTACTTATAAAACTACTGTCACACTTTTGTTATAGAAATTTATGTTATTTCCTGTTATATACCAATATTTTGAATAATTATTAAAATTGACCTAGTATTATTTATTTACTACACTAAATTACATACTGATTAAGATTTTTTCACTTTTTGGGGCAGTTTTGTAGTTTCCAAAAGATAAAGATCCAATTTTAAAAGAAAACGTAATTAATTGAAATTAGACATTGCTTCATACACATATTTGTTCACTAAATTTTATGAGGCTAGCTTGCTAAAGAAAGGTAGAAATGAATATGGAAAGGGAATAAAAATGCATAGAGAAGAAAATAAAAACCCTAAGGTTTGCTTACGATATTGTGGTATTAGGGTTGACGTAAGGAGACTTGGAAAACACAATAAATAGCATGAACGTGATCTTGGAGGAAGAGTATAACATGAGGATTAATAGACGGAAAATCAAGGTGATTGAGAGTAGTATGAGATTTGGGTGAACAACTAAGGGTGTTACATTGGAAAGGGATATTTTGAAGGAAGTTGAGCAATTCTGCTACTTGGGCAGCATAGCAACTAGGGATGGTAGAACTATAGTAGACATAGTATACATAGGCAAGGAACGCTTTCCCAAAAAAGAGGAATTTACGTACGGCTAATATAAGTATGAATGTAAGGAAATCAATACTAAAATGTTCATATGAAGTGTGGCGTTATATGGGTGCGAAACGTGAACGATAGGAGTTTCAGACGTGAAAAGAATAGCTTTCGAAATGTTCTATAGAAGAATACTAAAAATAAGGTGGGTGGATAGGGTAACTAACCAGTTAGTTCTCAGCAGAATAGGATAAGAGAGAACAATATGGAGGAAATCAAATGGGTGGATGAAATCACTAACGAGAAAATTCTAAGCAGAATAGGGGAAGAGTGGACAATGTGGAGGACTTTGACCAATAGAAGGGATAGGTTACTAGGCCACGTTTTGAGACACGTTTTGTAAAATTAGCTTTAGAGGGATGTGTGTGGGATGATGGGTGATGTAGTAGTTATGTAGAACAAAAGGCTTGGGCAGGATAGGTATCATGGAGGGTTGCATCAGACCAAGGAGACAAAGGTGAAAACTTCAATTTCATGAAAACAAAATCCATCATTTCAGCAATGTATTTTTACCACACACTATTATTTATTAATTCTTATCTTTTTTTGGTTGAGCTTCATGATCTTCAACTTATCCTGAAATTAAACAATATATTTCCGAGAGCCAATATTTTTAGAATTTATTTTACACTACCAACTTGTCTCAACAAAATTGCGTGGTATCAGGGAAATTGTCTACTGCTCATCTTGTTGACACATTACTAGCTAAATCTCCTGAGTTATAACGTGAATTAGAAGGCGATGAAAGGTAGTAGGAATTTTGAGGTAGTTATATACTTTTAAGATATTAAACGACTTGATTGTACCGTGTCACAGGAAAACGGAAACGATGATTTCAGCGACTGATGGATTGGGAAAGTTTCCGCTTTGATGAAACTGTGTAGAAGATTTCATACTTAGATGGAATATGAATCAGTCACAAACTCCGTTGGTCTAAAATTTTTCTAATTTATGTAGACGACATAATTAAATTTGGGTTTATTGCTAACAGTTTCCGCTAAAATAAAAGAAAAATGAGATGTGACGCCGTTCTGAATATTCGCGCTGTTTTCTGCTTGAAGTGAATTTTGGTGGGAAAGTTTTCTTCCTGTTACTTCCAATCCCGCGCTCACCGATCTCAAGACAAGTTTCTGGGGAATTGGTTTCAGTTTTCAACATCTTTCCAGAAACATCTTATGAAAATTAGTTAGATATAGAATGATGATATTTAAACTAATTTCGCATGCAAATTAGTATTACTATTGTTTGGGCACTAAATATTGCCTGCCGCTGAAAAAGTAGACTGGTTAAATAGTTCTTGTCAGAACGCTGCGCGGGTGATTCAAAGTGCAATATAAGTCTTATGATGTGTAAATCAGTAATATCGGCGGACGTGTGACGAGGAAAAAGATGGAAGTGTAAAATGCTCTTCTGTTAACCAACAAATTAGCATTACAATCCTTCCTGGATGTGCGACAGTAAGAGACCGCAACTATTTCACACAAACTACTTACGGTTCATCACGTTCACCAACTTTTCCTCCCAGTTTGACATTAGAATGTCCGGAAAAAACATCGTCTTAATCCTAGATTAGTTCCAAACTAAAGTCATAAATTTGTCAGATTTGGAATGGGATTAAAGGCGATCTCAAAACCGTAATAGGTATGTAATAAACGAAATATTGTTAGTCATTAAAATTGGAGTCAGTAATAATTCTGCTTACCTTCGATAAAACAGTTAGAACGTCATCCAAATTCCACTTTCTAATTTCCTGTAGAGCAGAGAACTTTTGTTTGGGAAGCATGCTGGTTGAGGTAATTGAAGCCCGCGCCGGGTCAGCGCACGCACACCGTTGCCAACACACGTGAGATTCTCTCAGCCACGGCGCTCCTCTAACCATATTCCTATTTCATCTTGCACAACCACCAACGTCACGCTTCCTGAAATTCTTCTACTGTGGGATTCGTGATACCGAACTTCCTGTTGTGTAAAAGAGGAGACAAGAAGCCGGAGTGGGAGTGGCAAGGCTAACACTGACCGGACGACTGGATTTGTCGCTGTCTCACTCGGCTTCAAACGTCACTTCCTCGCAGTGCGCCGGCTGGCTCCCAGGTGGCAGCAGTTGCGCGACCTCAACTACCAAGTTGCCTCGACGCACTATAGGAAATTAAAATTCTTCATGTAACCTTCTAACAAACAACACTGTATAGACTAATGTCAACAGTGGCGGACTTTGCACTTGAGAGGCCCGAGGCGAAATTTAATTTTGAGGAACTGTCTCTTAATATTTTTACCAAGGGTGAACATATAATAAAACGCATTTTGTTGAGTGCAAAAAAAAAATCACAATTATAATTTCCTTTTATATTGTAGATAATCACAAAAATATAAAAATAACAGTAAATCATATAATCCATCCAAGCCAAGGGGACCAGGAAAAAGGAAATTAGCTGCCGCACCACCTTAGAAAAAAATTAATGTTTTGATATTTTGTTTGTGCATTGCCTCATGTTTTGGCAGTTCAGAACCAATTTTGTTTAATTTATATTGTGTCCGGTTCAAAAATGGCCGCCGCTTTTGTTGTTCTTCGCGTTTGCAGGTAACTACGAATTTGTAAATTATCCACGATTGTGTGGACATATCCTTTTCAAATAAATCGTATTCAGTAGTTTCAGGCCTACAAGTTAAACCCATACTTACTAAAGTAATATTAATTTTTAATGTACTCTGAGTACCACGAAGCTGTCGATTCCAAATGAAGAAAATTTGATTTTCGTAGTCTTATTTACCCAAGAAGAAACAGTTTGCGAACCTCGATTATTTCTATGCTTTTACACAATAATAATGTAGTTACTCTATATAAATTATCAATGGTAATTGACGTTCCTTTTACAAATTACAGTCCTTGTAGGATAAGTGGGTATATCAGTATAATACTTAAAATATTTAGACATTTTAAACTAAGAAAACCATTTTGAGAACATCTGCAAACGCCAAAAACAAACAAAAGCGGCGGCCATTTTTGAACTGGACACAATATAAATGAAACAAAATTAGTTCTGAGCTGCCAAAACATGAGGGAATGCACAAACAAAATATTAATATTTTCTGAGATGGTGCGGCAACCAGTGCTGGACCACTTGGCTTGGATTGACCCCATACAAAATCATATAATTACAATAGTTTCCACATATTAAGCAGTAATTAACATAGTTTTTTCGGGCCGTTGCATTCTCTTCAATGAATTTTACATATGGCCTTGGGTCAAATTAGTTTATAGGGGGACATATGAGAATATTTCAGTGAGAAATCATTATGTATTGGATGTTTGTTTCAATGTTTACGAAAAATAATTTTTTTTCATCCTTGCTGATGATTTTAAACCGGAACAGCGTTCCGCCTCCAAATCTTTTACCGGAAAGTTGTTCCTGTGTGTTCCGGCTTACTTTTAATCCTGATTTTTACCAATATAGTGTGCATTTTACAAGTTTCCTTCATGTGGTAGTTCCTGTACTTGTGGAAAATAACATTGAAATGCCGGCCTGTTTGATGCTGTAGGTTAATGTCACACGTGCATGATTTTTCACGAACGTGATCAGTTCTCTGGTTGTTCGTTAAAATGACCGACGAGTGCTGTTTCCGCGTGTGTGACTTCCCCACTCTATCACAAATATTTCAACTTTCCATAATTCATAAATATTTCATGTTCAGTTTAGCACCAGTGAGAAATAGTACCTATGTACCTAATTGTTATGAAGAAAAGAATATTGCTCGAATGAACACCAACATACTAAAGGCAATACCACCCGAAGATATGCTGCCATAAACATTACAGCTACGTACTCTTCATCTTTATGAAATATATCTACATATTTTGTAATTTAATAATGTGGTGCTATAGAATAATGGTGAAAATCAGATGGGTGGATACAGTAACCAGGAAGTTCTAAGCAGAATAAGAGAAGAGAGAACAATATGGAGGACTGCGACCAAACGAATGGATAGATTATTAGGCGACGATTTGGGACATGAGAGTCTTGTAAAATTAGTATTAGAGGGAAGTGTGTGGGGTAACAACAGAAGAGGAATGGAATACGTTAAGGAGCTGAGGAAGGATATGGTATGTGGTATTTATGAAAAAATGAAAACGCTTGCGTAGAATAGGTTAGTATGGAGGGTTGCATCGAACCAGTAGAAGGAATGAATGCTAAACAACAACATGATCATTCAAACAAATTTTATACTGTAGGGGAATTAAAATAATGTAGATTTAAATCTAAACTTCATTGTATGTAATAACCTCAATTTTATTGTAAATTTTGAATAAAGAGTTACTCTCTTGATCGAGGACTGAATTAGCAACGTTTTATTAATAAAGTATTTGGCAACTCTAAACTCTCGTTGGGGTCAATTTAAAAAGTTGGTTCCAATATTTCGTGAAACCTAAATGCTGTTCCTTTTTTTGTTGTTGAAGAGGTTTAGGTAGTTCTTTTAGAAGTTGTTTTTGAAATTGTGAGCGCTCATGTGGCATGTTTGGGTTATTTGTCTTACAAACAACAAGGGAATTGATTCTCCCGTCATTCGTAAGGGCGTGTGAATAATACCTCAAAGACCCAACCTACATGATGCAGGTTTTCAAAGGTTTTCCCTCCTTTTAGGTGAATAACCGGGTAGGATATAGGCTCTTGGGTCCTAATCAAATCTTGGCTGCCTTGCAGAACCTTCCACCCCCCCTTTTCAATTCCCTTCCTATGTTATTAAAAGAGAGATGCCACGACGTGGATACCCTCATGTAGCCTGCAATACTAAAAACTGGGAGCTCAAAATGGATATTCCACATCTTTCAGGCTACCTTGAATGTCGCATGTGACACATTTTATTTAAAATGAGAATGGCAATATTTTCGCTAATTGCAGAGGGATTCCAGCTCGAAAGAATAGCCTGATAAAATTATATAAACTGTCAGGTACGCCAACTTGTGACATTCAGATGCGTAATCATATCACATCGATCAATGGATAGTTTTATTTTTAATATACGGTTTTTAAATATCTTTTATTTGTTTAAAATTAACTTACAAATTAATAGGAATCCTAGTGTTTCGGAAACCGCTGAAGCTGTTACATTCATGGAGCTTGTTTCTTTGAAAGAAAATATATAAAAAATGCAGTTTGCCAATAACAAATACACGTTTTCGTAGTTTAGTTGGAGATCTTGTGCACATACCCAATAAATATTTATGGTCTCTCAGGTCACATGTTTTACCAAAAGCACATCACAGGTAAGACACGAAACCTGAATTATAAGAAAGCAGCAGCCAGAAACTGGTGGAGGACAGGAGGGCGCTGCGGGAGTTTTCTCGCAGACGCTTCAGCCCAGAGTGACTGCGGGGCTTACCTGATCATGTCGGGAATGCCTCGCACTCTCTCTGGGTATTTTTTTTTATCAAAGTTCACATATGCCGAGACACCTTCACCTATTTTAGGAGGTATATGTACTGGGGTCAAAGACTTTGGGCATATGGCAAGAGTTGTCCGCTAGTCCCATTGGATCAGTCGGCCAACTGCCTCCTGAAGCTGGTGGAGACACGGAGAGGGGAATGCTGCGACCCCACAGCAGGCTCGTCTCCCGTCATTCGGAAGGGCGTGAGAATAGTACCCAATGCCCGACCTACATGATGCAGGTTTTCTAGGGTTTTCCCTGCATCTCTTTAGGTGAAACACTGGGTAGGATCCTTAAACCATAGCCCGGGGGCCCTAGTCAACCCTTGGCTACCTTGCTCTACCTTCCGCATCCCCCCTTTTCAATTCCCTTCCTATGCTATTAAAGGGGAGTTGCCTGTTTCAGGATCACCCTCATGTAGCCTGTTATCCAAAAAAAAAAAACTTGTGGAGACATAGAGAAAGGAATGCTGCGATCCCACAGCAAACTCGTCTCCCGTCATTCACAAGGGGGTGAGAATAGTACCCAATAACCGACCTACCTGATGCAGGCTTTCTAGTGTTTTCCCTGCATCTCTTTAGGTGAAACACCGGGTAGGATCCTTAAACTATAGCCCGGGAGCCCTAGTCAACCTTTCGCTACCTTGCTCTACCTTCCGTATCCCCCCATTTCAATTCCCTTCCTATGCTAATAAAGGGGAGTTGCCTGTTTTAGGATCACCCTCATGTGTAGCCTACCCCCCCCCTCCACCACAAAAAAGAAAGATTTATCCGGTTAGGATCCTTAAATCATAGCCTGGAGGCCCTATTTAAACCTTGGCTACCTTGTTCTACCTTTCACATGTAACCTGTTGCCCAAAAAAAGATTTATAATTGTGAAGTTGTGATTTTCATGAATCATACTAACTAACGGATTGTTCAAAAATCCAAATGCTATGTCGATAAATTCTTCGTGAAAGTTAGTGTGGCAATTTATAAAACACAAATTCCTCAGACTAAATCAATCAGTTATTTATCAGAGCGACAGACTATCTTCTCTCTTTCGGGTGGAAATGGGGGAAGTATAATTGACAGCAATGCAGCCGAGATGTAATTAGAGTCTCCGGATCGTAGTTTTAGGATCCCACACAGCATTCCAATAAATATGATGCAGGGAAATACCTAGAGAAACCAGCATCAGGTCCTTCTCCCTTCCTATGATTCAAGTTTGGGGCTATTGAGGGGATGGAGCATTTCATTATGACTGCATACCTGTTCAATTATGAAAAGCGAACATCTGTTTGCAGACGTCCGAAGCAGATATTCTCACGGTCTGGATTTTTAATTGAAGACTGTGTGATGGTCGGTACGAGGTGCTTTTCACTTCTGTCTTGAGGAAGGGGGCATTGGCCCTTAAAATTTTGACATGCCTATTACTCTGCGGCGGGGTGACGCTAACTCTATTTAGATAAGTCAGTTGGTCTCTAGATTTCTTTCCTATCCTTATTAATTAATCAATTAAAAAAAATCACTTATCCTTAGTCTCTTACATATAATGAATAGGGTATATATAAAGTGCAATCACTGGTGAGCAGCGAAATTAGTTACGAGAATTAAACGAGTCTTTGTGAAGAATACCCTGTAGGCTGTGAAGTATTTAATTATCGCTGATCCTAGTTGACAGCTGGTCAAAAGTATAAATAACTGAAATTGACAAGTTGTGACTAAAATTCGGTTTTTCTGATGGATCACTACGATGATGATTTGCTATTGCTGGATGGTACATAGATATGAAGCCCATAAGTTAAATAAAAAGAAAAGCGCGAAACAGAGCCTGAGCGATCCAAATAAGCTTTGACATACGGAATAATTGTGCTGGTTTTGAAGGTTTTTTTTAAATGGTGAAGTACAGATTATTATAGTATTCCATTTTCTGGGTAAAGGACAGAGGGAAAAACCAAGAAGAAGAACAAGAGGGAAGGATATCAAAAAAGCAACCAAATTAACAAGTTAGGTTTGCTGAGTGAAAGTGAAGAAGTAAATCTTTTAGAAGGATTGCAGAGTAAAAGCAATTAAAGAAATATCTCCAACGTTTTGAACAGCACTAGGAGTTAGTAAGAGTGCTTATTATATTTATTTATCTTTCCCTTTTTTTATTACTCAGCCAATGGAATACCTTAATAATCTATATAATAAACAAAATTGTATTCTACATACTGGTAAATTAAGGGTGCGTGGAGAGGAGTAGTGATTTCTAAAGGTATGACATACCTCATAAAATAAATTTGAAAATACGTTGAAATAGAAAATCAGCCAAATTTTGTGTAATTTTCTTTATAAATGAAGGTATTAATGAGACCTCTCATCTGTTTATCTGTAGGAATTTATATAAGCCCAAAAAATTAATAAAATATAAAGGAAAAAGTTTTAAATCTATTTGATGTCTCATTTTCGTAATTTTTCCACTTTTTACAAATTTTGAATATTTGTGAAAAATATGGAAACAATTGAAAATAAATAGAAATCAATAAATAAATGTTAAAAAAACTGACATAACTCAAATTTTGCAGGGTTGTTTATTGTTTCTCCAAAATGCAAAACGTATGAGACTGAATTTGATTTTAGTGGCTAAGAACATGCTGCAAATAATTTTGCATGGAAAAGTGGATGAATAAAAGCAAACAAACGAAACAAAAATATTGACTAACTCAGAGGTTCCCAAACTTTTTTGATGCCCAAGGCCCCAAGTTTAAATATTGGTCTATTGAGCAGATTGGAAGTCCTCTGGCAATGCGGTTAAGTTAATTTCAGAATATAATAATAAATCAAATAAATTTTTTAGATTATTTTTAAATGTAAATATATTAATGATCGCGAACAAATCTTGAACCTTAGTACTTTACCAGTACCACGCAGTTCAATTTTTTTTTATAAATTCGATATTTTAAACACATTTTATAATAAGTCCTTACAGAATATTACAAACTGAATATTAGTATACTATATGAAAACTAAAAAATATATTGTATCACAACGGATCGCAAACATAAGTCAAGGGATTTTTAATTATTCTATGAAACCTTTTACAGGGTTGTGTTTAATGTTTTCATATTTTCGCGGTGCGCATATAACACAGCAGCGACAAGGTCTATATACCCGTAACATCAAGTTACGACTCCGTATTTAAAGGCACTTAAACCATCCCAGATAGGATTGTTGGCGGCTTCTTTGAGACACGTCGCCAGTCCATTGTAGTATTCCGCGAGACGCACTTAAATCGAAAACAGCTGACGGTCAGACATGGTGTCGTAAGTTTGTGTAGTGGGATCGCGACTTTAGGAGATAAATAGGCTGACGTATTCAAAACTCTTTTCGTGATTTTCCTTCATAAAATTACTTTGCGCCCATATATAGTATAAACGAAAAGGCTGAGCAGTCGAAAAATACTATACTTAGTAACATTAGCATCGCCGCAGATAAGTCGTTGCGTTACATTATGACTACAACTGGAATGTTGAAAGTATTGGCATGGGATGAAAACTTGAAGCACTCAAATTAGATGATGAGGGTCATTGGTGGAACACAATCCAGTTATTTAGGTTTAGTCAGCAATAGAAAATAAATTGGAGAGCAAAATTAATAGGGAAGAAGAGTGATCACAGGACACAGATAATTGGGAATGATATATGTACAGAATACTGTGATCATCCCAGGACAAAGCCACATCAAACCATAGAATAGCCATCATAAAAAATCCCTAAATATTTTATAAACCATTCTATAAACACAAGGGCTATTTTTTATCAACAGTAACAGTGTAATGGTGTGTTACAGCATAAGCCAATGGAAACAAAGTACCTGTACCACATAAAATTGATAACATAAGGTAGAACACATCATAAGATGAAAATGCTAAAAAATTGTGTTTTAGATTAGATGGAATCTTGAAGGGAAATATAAAAAATAGTATAACATTCAAATAAAAAATTAGGATATTGTTTAGGATTGTGGAAAATAAATTTTAGGGAAGGAAAATATAGTTTTAATAGCTCAGCAGTTGTGAAATCTACAGCAATACATCCTTGGAAATCAATACCGAACTGTAAGCTGTCACCATCTAAAACAAAAATCTTCCTTTAAAGTTCATCTTCAACCCTCTCTTCAATCCTCTCTTGCTGGAAAATTTACCCACACTTGCAATGCCATCTTGTTTAGGCAAGATGTACTATAACTTTCTGCAATGATACTCTCATACACTTCCTGAATGCACCATGCATTCAGCCAACAAACCAATCTTATTGTTTGGCCCCCTTTTTTATATTATAAACCTTACATAGTATAACAGAGTAAAAACAAACTTTATGAGAGTACCATTTCTTACAGATGTTATTTAAATTGCACAAGATTTTTTTGGAAAAATATTTAGGTAACTAAAATTTTAAACAGAATATAATAGTTTCATTTTCCATAGATTCTCTTGAGAATTAAGCTTCAAATATGTGGAAAAAGTCATACATGATATATTATTTGGATTTATAGTTAATAACTTACATAATAATTTGGCATATTATGTATTATATCTTTATATCTGTATCAATTTACAGATGAATGCTGTAAGTCAGATGTGTAGAGTGAGTCACAAATCAGGAAGTATTGAATAACTTTGGTGAGGGGATAACATTATGGATTACACTGACCAAAAGAATCAACAAACTAAATAAGCCATGCATTGGGGCTCATTAAATTAGTAATAGACTAAAGAGTACTAGTAGGAATAGAAGAGGAAGACGAAGAGTATAATATGCTATACAGACTGGATGTGGATCGGTAATACCAGTATATTAAAAGAATAGCATAGAAAAATGTATCAAACCAGTCTATGGAATGACTAGCACAACAACTGCATCAAATAATTAAAATGTAATTTCCACATACTAAAATCAAATAATTATTATTTTCCCTCTTTAATAATTTAGAACTACTAACTGCAATCAACACCACTGCATTAAGATTCCAAGTTTAATGAACAAATACAATTATTTTCCAAAAACTCATTTAAAGAGTAGTAGAAGTACCAAATAAGACATATTTTGTTTATCCTTGCTAAGCATCCATTTTATCTAAACATAATTAAAATTTTTATTAGTATTTGACTTCTTTAAAATGACATTTCATTTTTTTCTGTTTCCAAGTTCGTAGTGAACGAGGAGTTTGAGGATCCACAGTACTTCAATTTTTTTGCAGAATGTAATGACCAACACAATTTGTAAATGTCATCAAAATTCCTAATGGATACAGTGTTTAGTTAAGTAACTCGAGCATGATATAACTTTGAAAGAATGAGATTTTCTGTTGAATATTCCTTTATGAATTTTATTAGTTTATTCTTTGTTCTAGTTTAAGTGGTCCATAATGGTGTTGTGGAGATTTTAAAAATGACCAATGATGGAAAGTAGAAGATAATCAGAATTTCCTTTCTTGAACATGGATTTCATTGTTGAATGTTTTAAACATTCAGATAAGATTCTACTAAATAGTTATTTATTAATAATGTTTCAATGCATTACGATCCTGTGTAAAATATTTCTTAGTATATGTAAGTTTTAACAGTGTATTAATAAAATAATACATATGGCAATTTTATACTATAGAAATAATTAAAAATATTCATTTGGTGCACTGGAACCACATAAATTAACATTATCAGATCTGAAAAAATCAGTTGATTTAATGAAATAAAAGACTTCATAAGAAACAAATTTTGTGTACTGAGAGCAATAAATAATATTAATAAAATTAATATGTAACATGGATAATATTTTGGTTTAACTAACAAATATCAATTAATAAAGTTTACATTTAATGTCTATTATATATAATGAAACAATTTATGATATTTTAAATACTTATTAATGTCTGTAAAAGGTCATTAATTGTTTGATCAATTAATACACATTTCAGAACACTTTTAATGAGAACATATGGCCATTTCTATTTGTTAAAATGTAGTTATTTTATTCTTCATTTTGGTCTGTACAGTTTGCATGTTCAAGAATGACAAATGAAGTGAAAGGTGAAATTATAGAGAGAAAAATTTTTGAATCAGAAATAGAAGTTGATCATTGATGGCAAAAATGGTGCAAGAAACATTAAATAAAAAAAGAGAAGAATTAATATTGGTAATTATTGGACAATAACAAAACTACAAAGACTTAAAATTCAATTCTTTTACCATTTAAACAATCCCGAAGAAAGATAACCACTCGGCCCTTTTCAATGGAATGAATAATTTGCACATTTTATTCCACCTATCTGACAATTTATAATATGATGAATTCAAATATGATGTAACTTAAACTTTTTAATATTTTGCTTATGTATTTAACAATTAATTGAAGATGTAGCTTTTGTTAATTGTGTCAAGAAATTCAAGATTTTCCCCCAGTATGAAGTGAATTTGTCTTGTAAGAAAATCTACTTAATTGTACTTGGAATTAAGAAAATATGTATTATCAATTGTCAATTCTTTGTGACACAAGAGTAAGTTCAACAAAAGGGGCCGTGGGATTTTAATGTGATTTAAAAATACAAAAAACCAAATACAATATAAATTGAAATTTTCATGGACTGTAGGTGGAGAGGTTCTGCCAAATGTCCTACAGATGGCAGCTGCGACTAGCTGGTAACATATCAATGGTTTGTGCTGCGCTCTGTTTTATCAAAATTACATTCAGTATAGTTTCGGCTATCATGGTTGTTAATGTGTTAGAACTTTGGTTTTAGTGCAATTTCCATAATCGTTCGCTTCTAGTGAAGTAAATCGTTTTATTCATTTAAACTAGTTTGCTGAAGGTGAGTCCTGTGCTAAATTTCATTGAAAACTTATCTAGTAAGATCCTAGCAAGAACTCGAGATCATTGTGGCTATTTTTGCTTATCTATTGTCTTTTTGAAGCCCCTGTATCGACTGAAAATTGTAGACTACTCGATATATGCCTCATTTATTGTCTGTATTGTGAGTCAAAGATTTTCTATTTAATAATTCCCTTTTCATAGATTTTAATGGTTAATTGAAAATTAGTCAATAACCAGGTTGTGCATTTAAAGAAAACGAAATTTAATATTTAATGTATTTTTTATTTCCGGAAAACTGAGTTCAATTGATATTTTTACATGTATTTAGGATCCTAACAAAAGTGAGAATAGTGGTCAGCCACGCGTAAAATGCTTTGAAAATGTCGAATTGTCGTTGAGAGCATGCCTTGCTACTGTATCAAAATTTCTTGTTATTCTCATTGCCAATTTACTAGCCAGGAAGTACGTACGTTGTTCATAAAATACCTTAAATTATCTTCTTGGAAGCAACAGGCAGGCAGTGATTGAAATTCGGCCATGCAACTACGATAATCATATGCAACTTCGAATTGCTGCATTATATCGTGCCACACGTTAAATGTTATTGCCTGTGAAGTATATGTGCATGTAATCCAGGAAGTATTGTTGGTAATAGTTTAACCGAAAAGTTACCCGATTTCTCAAACATTTTAAACACGTGCACGTTGGGTGAGAAAGTGAGTACTTTATGCTCTTATTTGTTAAATTTCACTTAGTAGATTGCCGAATACGTTTTTCAATTTTCATACTCGTTAGATCTGCAAATGTTTTGGCATCCATTTGACAAGACAGAATTTTTAAAATTAATTAAATATGTTACGGTGTACGATACTTTTGAGAATTATTGTTAATACGTCAAAACATATCTAGTTCTGTTTCATCACGATTTTCAAATGAGATGCATTACTTTTCTTGTTTGCACTATTGCTTGATTTTGTAGGTTAATTGTTTACCAAATTCCTCTCAACAAATGTGTGCAAAGGATTAGGATAGTTGAAGTACTGTATTGACACGAATAAAGTACACTAATGATACTATTACAGAACAAGATTTCAGTTTTTTAAATTCTGCAGAATGTAAGGTTTCTAATTTATAGTAAAAGTGAATCTTGTTTCTAGAAAGTGCTCTCAGGCTGTCCAGCTTTGTAGTACGTTATGTTCTGTTCTCTTAATTTCTTTCGACTTGAATGTGATTCTGGAAGTTGTAATTGTTGCATAAACTAATTTTTTATAATACATTGTAGTTAATGTTCTAAACTATACCTCCAAATTATCGAACCTGCTGCTTTTTAATTATATGCTATTATATTGTGCATACAATACTACAAAAAGTATTGAATAGACAATCGAGCTCGTTTTACCCGTACCTAATTATGGTCCAATGAGTGTTCGAACAAAACTGTGAAAAATTGTCTTCTAGTGTAAGGAGGAAACAGAACAAACTATTTTAAGGTAGCCGTAATGGTGGTTGGCAGGTGTCTGCCTTTCTTACAAGCAGCTGACAGGATGGATATAGCTTTGTGTTTTTCTTTACATCGTTCACGAGTTTATTAAGAGAGAATTTATGGTGCCCTCATGTTTTAATCTCTATTGATGAAATAATACACGAGCTTCTATTTTTAATAACATTGTCATTGTTAAAAGTGATGTACGTAGTTTCCCATTGTAATTGTAGCTTGGAGGACTGTGCTTTATTAGTACTGATAAGTTTTTCATTTAGAATAATGTAAATTGTTTTAAATAGTTAACTTTTCAAAGTATCGTATCTTTGAATCATTGTTTTTGTTGTTAAGAGATGTACTTAACAATGGAAATTGTTCATGAGCTTTCCAATCGTGATTACTTCTACTGTTAATTTGGTATCATTGTTGGCGACATCATTTTAGTAGGTAGCTTGATAATTAATCGATAATGCGAAACCTAACATTTTGTAGTAACAAGACTTCAAAAACATCTGCACAATTCCGTCCAAGATTATGGTTTTTGTTGAAATATTGGAATTGGTATGGAAAATGACAAAAAAATTGGTTTCTGTCTATCTCTTCCAAGCAATT
Organism: Eucriotettix oculatus; assembly: GCA_034510155.1. Classification (NCBI taxonomy): domain Eukaryota; kingdom Metazoa; phylum Arthropoda; class Insecta; order Orthoptera; family Tetrigidae; genus Eucriotettix; species Eucriotettix oculatus. Next base: position 131,350,213 of record CM067376.1, on the reverse strand, counting down.
GAATTAACCCCCAATTTTTTTAAATAAAAGGTTCTAATGGAAGATCTTTGTATATGCAAAAAAATTTATACATTAATTAACTCTTCAGAGGTCCAATTAACAATACCATTTGGAAGTTTGCCTTAATTGAAGTTTAGCCCAAATTTTTTTGACTCCATCAGGATCCATGTATGTAGAGTAGTTAATCTTTTATTGCGTTGAATAAACTGTTCGTTTAATTCTTCCTTGAGGAGTAAACCAGCTTATGAATAATTTTTATTTTCGCATCAAATACAAAATCGATATTACTGAAAATTTTGTGTAAAAATATCGTGGAAATTAAATTAAGGTGTTCATTAAAAGCAAATGGTATAGTTTTGGTTGAAACTATAGTAAGTAGTGAGAAAACAATTTGCAAATGTGCGAACCTTAAGGTTTCGTAACACACAGATAGCCGAGTGGAAAGTAAAAGTAGTATCTTAATGCAAGCTTCATTCAATTTGGTATGATTGTTACTTACTTTGGACAGACAGAACTATTGTGAATTTTCCATGAAAGTTATACGCCGTCAAATTGGTTAACTGGCGGCTTTATTCCATCGAGTAGTAATTCATTAATTAAAACATATTTTATAAGGTTATATGTATTGTGGCATGCAATTCATAAAGGTGGCTGCTCAATAAATAAATATACTAGTTATAATTCTACTTTCGTAGAAAAGCAATGTATATTTTCTATCGTTCCGTTGCATACCTGCATCTTATGAATCGGCCTAATATGTATCTTAAGAATTTTGGGCAGCTCACTGACAGATTTATTGTGTACCTATAAAAATATTAACAGCAGTAGAGTCCGATTAGGAGGTAACTACGTATTAAATTAATATGGGAAGCCTAGCAGATGTAAATAATTAACCTGAAAGAGACATGAAACATCTTACAAACAGTACTAAACAAATAACGCATTGATTATAGAGATTAAAAAGAATGTTAGACTCCAAAAGAAGATTATTTTAAATCTTTGGTCAATGTCTGCAGAAATCTTGGCAAATTATTTTACGTTTTACTAAAGTTGGGAAATTTCATAATATTGTCACTGGACGCAGTCCACGAGTTTCTCTTTACGGACTTCCTTAATTTATTTATTTCTAAATATAAATTAAGATGCGAAGCTAGGATTCCGGATGTCAACAATTAGGATTGCCCATGCAAAGTACATAGCGGAAGAAGACCAGTGGACATTTTCGACTGTAGTTCCATCGAGATTTTACATACCATTTCCTCCTGTAAGGGAATAGCTAGCCATACGCGGACGCTCATTCATTCCGAAAATCACTGCATGTGTAAACGGGAGGAAAGGAAAAAGTGGTGAAAAATAAACATAGTTTTTCCCTTTGTTAAATCGTGCCATGCGGAAACCGGAGAGTACACTAGAGAGGAAACAGTGAGAAGTAATAATTCCAGATGCGGTGTGGTTTTTCTCAAGTGATTTGCATGGCGCGTTATTTTTTAAAGGGAAAAAAACAGTGTATGGGGGAAAACCTTCATTTATCGTGTCATTTGGCCTCGCACGTTGTCACATTCATAATTTGAAGAGGATGGAGGGAAAGCCTCAACCGATTTCCAGTCTGACTTCGATTTCGCTGTATTGAGGCGCAGTTTGTAAGTGTAAATCGTGCTTTGTAAATTTAGAAGTTTCGTAAGTGTGATAAAACAACGTGAGTGTGGTTCGTGATAGCAAACAGAAAGGAAGTTTTAGTATAAGTACGATTGACGTAATCATTGGATTCTGTTTTTCAAAAAACTGGATGAGCTCTGTAGGGAGTGATATATTGTTACAAATTCTTTCGACGCGTGCCGTATATTCGTCATGACGAAATGCATCAGGACCGTACAACTACTGTGTTGCGGAGCTTACCCCATTCCCGATTTCCTCTCGCGTGATGACCACGAACGCAGTTGATGCTAGGAAGGATATTTTCCGAAAATCGTTTCCCGTAATTTCACGTGGTGTACCGTGCTTTTCGGAATGAACCAAAAGACGCCACGATTTTCGTAATGAAAAGTGTGGTGTATGGCCAGCTTATGTGGAACATCCAGGAACACGGCAAAATCACGTGCTTTTAACCAATTATTTTACATTTGGTGAACTGACTGAGCAGGACAATGAAGCAATTGGTATCGTAATTGCCGAGGTTAGTCAGTAGGAAGACCTGACTGACTAGGGCTGTGTTGTGGTCAAGGCCGAGAGCGTTGCGTTGACCCCCAAGTATTTGTGGAGAGCCTCCTACGTTATTTCCGTACTCCTCTTTGTAGGATTGTCGCTCGGCCAAATCATCTGCCTCTTTCAATTTCGATAAGAATATATTAACACGAACCGACTGGGCATTATTAGTCGCATCTAATTTAAGTAATTAGCCTACATAGTAATCCATAATTTTGCGGAGTTACTTTGGTCCGTCCCACAAGAAGGGTTACTGATGTGAAATAAAATACAAGATTCTGTATATTTTAATTTTGTGGCTTTTATTCAAATAGCCTCGTTGTGAGTCACGGGGTAGCTTTGAAAAAATTACGAAACAATCCTCAGATTCAACATTCGAAATTGTCTTCAATACGATGGTCGTGGCTTACTTGATATCTGAAATCTTTTCGAAACGCGTTCAATTTTTAATTTTGGAAATAACCAGGAGTCGCACGGAGACAATTCAAGAGGGTGATTAAGTACATAGTTAGGTTTTAGTCAAGCAATCGCATTCTATCTTGGTTTTCAGTGATGGTGCATTGTCGTGCAACTGACACAATGTTCCTCGATTCCGGTGAACAGGTCGAATCGAAAAATACTGGCTCATAAACGAATTAAAGTAACCAAGTACTAATCTTTTCACAATTTAATCTTCCATACAATGCCCTTTGAATCCAATAAAACAGTGGGCAGGGTCTAGACGCTGCTTTTCTCAATGCGCACTTTTTGTTCCGACTCGCAATATTCTGGACGTTTCCATTCGGAGCTTTGGCGCCTATGTAAGTGGCTCACTCTGAATTCGCCACGTTTCTTCACCTGTTACTATGCAAGGCTTGAAGTCTGGGTCCCTAGCGCCGATCTTTTCAGATCTCTGCAGTCTTTTTGATCGTCAGTGATTGAGTGGAGCACAAACTGACAGCATATCTTCCTATTAACCATATTTTCAGTTAGAATGCACAGGTGTTTTAAGAATTCCAGTGAGCTCCTAAATTAACCTGATTGATGCACATCGATCATTTTTAGAATTTGTCATATTTTAAACTTTTTTAACTTGAACGGTCGATGATGCTCCTGGACCTGGATCATCTTGAATTCTCTCTCTGCTATTACGAAATTTTGCATGCCATTTAAAAACTTTTACGACTCTTAATTCATTTAAAAATTGTCTTTGGCATATTTAGCTATTTCAAAACAAATCTTGGTGTTAGCACGTTGCTCCATTGTTCCTTTCGCGACCAAGTTCAAGACTGCCAAAGAGTCTGTAATTGGGAGCAGGCTGTGAAGCCAACATTGTTAAATTTAAAACTGAAGGTAGTCGGTATAACAAACTAGTTAGTTCATTTATCCGTTCACAGAAGGCAGTTATAGCTACCTGAATATAAAATCGGGCACCTTTCCTGGGTAACCGGCTGTGCATATGTGGAACAAAATAAATTGCAATTTCTTGTTGTAGGGTTGATTTTTAAAGAATCTCAAATAATATTTAATATGTGATAATGGTTGAAGACTATTAAACTGCTAATAGGTTACCGAAGGAAAGTTCTAAGATATGATTGTGATTTGATTGTGATATTTAAATAAAGTCACAAAGGGTACGTTAAATATCAGCGCGCGAAAAAGTAGATGTTAAATGCCACATCACTTCAAATGATAGACCCTATGCGCTATGTGATTTGACGCTGATGTGTTCGAACACACACAAAAGCCAAAGGGATTCGTTAAAAATTAACTACTTATTAGGGAGATCGTAACAAACCTTCGATGGCCTGGTCAGAAAAAAGTAATCCTGAAAGCTCTATAAATTTGTAAGATTAATGTAGTGGGAAAGCACGTTTTAATTCATCAGAATTGCTATTCAGTTATTTCCTTCCGGAAGTATTGTTATTAATTCTTTGTTTCGTGATAATAAATTTAATTCTAATTATCGTACAAACTTTTTTAATAAAATAAATTTGTAAACTGCCATTAATTTTTTGCAACTTCATTTAAAGTACAATCTGAAGATACTTCATAATACAGATTACGATAACAAGTTAACCTGTGCATTATGTGAGCTGGTTCATTGGAACTTGTATTGTGGGTTGTAATGATTTATCCGATATTGAATTTGCTGTGGAAACGTCGTTGCTTCTGCCGGAACTATTTCTTATCGTTGACCTGTTTTAGGTTCTGTAAGACATCCAGAAACATAACTAGATTTTAATTCTTGTTTCCCGCAATAAGTTGCCTCTATCCACATTAGCATTCCTTTTTTTGGTAACTGACATTATTTTTATACGCGTTAGTGTTTTGGTCTACCGGGACGACTGCAGACTGTCATTTCCCATAACATTCTGAATTTGGGGGTGTTACGTGGTCAGCGTGTCGAATATTATACAATTATACCCCAGTTTTCGTGACATTGTCGTCCATGCCTATGTCGGGATTTGAGCGCGGGACCTCTGTGATGTGAGACTACAGTCTTTACTTTGTAGGTAAATGGTAATTATCAACTTCATACTAACTATTCTATAGAAATATTCGTGTTTTACAAAACTTTCATACCTGCAAACAGACATAATACTTTGATTTCTGAACTATGCTCTAATTTCCTCGATCAGCTGACTCGCTTCTTTGTGATATCTCAAGGCTGAAAAATACGTTTTGTATTCAGTCGATAAACTAGTTTCTTTAATTGCTTCATCAAAATTTTTAAGGTCACTGTCTTAACTTGTCGTGTGTAAATTATTGTTAATTTTTTTAGACGCGTAAGTTTAGATCTAATGTTTCAGTCTGTTTTTCTCAAACTGAAGCTCTTATGTGCACTATTACACGTTTGTAATAACGGGAGGATTTGAATGATGTCTTTCAGAAAAGTTTAGACGTATGATTAATTATATCTACTGTTTAAGATTGTAAAACAAAGGAGGCAATGTTTTTTTTTCTTAGGTTAGTGACAGCGCTGTTGTGGGGTGGGTGAAAATGTCAACGACGTGGAAGACTTTGTTTAGTTTATAATTCTACCAAATCAATGAACAAAGAAATTAATGTTATAACGATATTTATGAATTTGAGCCCAACTTATTAGGTATGTTTGGTGGATAATTATTGAATGTATATTATATTAGAAAAGAGGAAATGGGTTTCTCGAACAATTATATACGTATGTTTTCTTGTATGTATACAACTGTACTAATATTTAATTACACCACAAATACGCTCTCACGCGATCGGTCAGATTATACATCTCCACTTCTGGATCGTTTCATTTCTCTTCTTCTGATTTTCTTTTTTTTAAGAATAAAATATTAAGGATAGACAATCCATTAACAGACTTTTTTAATATATTCTAATCGTTTCGGTACTCATTCTGAGTTTATAACATGAGTGGAAGACACATTAAAGAATGATACTTTCATCAGACGAACAAATTACTAATCATTTATTTAAAAAAATGAAATTCGTTTAAATTATTAGATTGTAAACACCGTATAATTTTGAAATCAATATGTTTAATTTAACGTAATTTAATCCTAGTTTATTTCTGAATTAAGATTGTGAAAGTATTAATGTTGCATTAGTAAGGCCTTCCCCATCCACTTACTCCCGTGCGCGACATGTTTCGCTTCTACAAGCTGCGGGCCCCATGTGGTTAAAAAACGCACGTACCCGCGATGTGTTTTAAATACATGTGTTGTATGACCCACTGCGGACACGCACCCTTAGCTTCATTACTTTAACATTAGCGATATGTGGGATTTCCGTATCACTATCTAGTAAAGTACTTAAAGGAGCAGACAATTTAGATTTCCATATATACAATTATATTATGTTGATAGTTGTCGCACACATCTCCCAAAAGCACATATAAGGCTGCTTATGGGATTTTCTTACTATTCGTCATTCACTTCCACTCTCCCGTTAAAATTCAAACCGTCAGTTTCATTATGCACATTTTGAGTCACAGTTTATGCAGTGCGTTCGTGTTCTTGAAAACTAATTAAAACTGCTTTTCGATATAAAAGATTATCATACGTATATTTTTGAACGATGTTAAACATTTGTACAAGTACCATAATTTGGCATAAAATATACATATGCCATAAATTCACTTTCATTTTTATTCAGTTTGACAGTGTTTAACTCATAGCTACAGTTATCTGTAATGAAATCTATGATGACATTGTGATTATATTTTAATGAGTGCCGTTTATGTCCCACTGTAGAAGACACCTGTTCGTTTTATGAAGTAACTGTCATTAGTTCACTACGTCATCACTACAACAATTTTATGAGGATAATTGCGTAATATTAGTAATACCATTACAGCGATTTTTTTACCAATACTCTTCGGCAAATAACACAACCCGTACTATGGTACATATCCAATCCCATTTACATAATATGTAACTAATTTTTAAAAGCGGAAAAATTTAAAACCTAGTTGAGACATATAAGTAACACGAAAGTACAATTCCTTCCTACATGTTTTAAATAAAGTTAAATAGTATGCAGGATCTTTGAAGAGTTTTCCGATTTTGATGAAAGTCTGTATTTTTCTTAAAATTAACCTCTTTTAAAGAAACTCGGAAAATTGTAGGATTAGTATTGCGTTTTCAAATTATAAGCTACTGAATTGATTGAATTTATTTTGATTACGCTGCTTATGCCGTCCTTTTAAGGATAATTTTGCACCAGACATACTCACTTGAGCTTTACTGGTAGTGAAATATTGCGCATGCCCTTTTTTCATTCTAGACAGAAAAACTGTGGTACAGTGTCTTGAATAGAGTAGTACAAGCTGGTTGCACTGACGGAAATCATAGCAGAAATTCCCAAAGTTAAAACACAAATTTTATAAAGGTTCTTAAAATTAGGAAAAAAAAAGTTTCTTCGAAAATTAATTAACGTGCTTCAGCACCATACCAGAACAGTCTAAATAGTTTTATACAATTAAATGGAACATAGAGCTAGCTCTTACAACAGTTATATTTCAGTGAATTGATAAAGTCGAACTGCCTCGAAATTTTCAAGGTGACTACATTTGAAGTCAATACTTAGCAGCAGCCTCGCAACGTGTGACCCATTTAGAAAATGAGACTGTCCAAAATTTAGAAACCAACAGCCTGTTATTATTTTACTTTTAGAATGGGGGAAATTGGTTACTCAATTTTAAATACGGGTTAAGTGTTTTAATTTTTTTAGGGCCATAGTTAAGTTTGGAGTAAGGCAATTTATTGGGAGAGAATTGTTTACTATTCCATACCTAGTAAAGGAATGATACGAAAAGCAAAAACCCGGCTATCGTTAAAATCCGCTTGCCGGAGTTTTCCGACAAGAGTATCAATGTCTCAGCTGTTTTTATTTTCCGACTAGAAATTCCTTTACATAGTTATCTGTACGTTCGAATTATAAAATTATTCTTTTCGTGTTTCCGAATTCTGAAATTTAGCGCAGAGAACTGTACAGGTTAAGATTTTTCTGAAATACTAGCTAGGTGTCCGGCTTTGCCCGGGAATTAATTTATATTAGTCCGATACATTATTTAATTCGACACTCTTTTCGAACACGTTAATAAACCACCAGCGAGAGCGTTACAGTTTTAAAAATTTATATTTTCACGCCCTCTACTTAATGAAAGCTGAATTTAATCATAACTACCTCGATGATACTGTTTCTGTCCGTTGGAAATGCTACTACATTGCCGAAGAGCGACGTCTTTAAAATTCAATTAATTTTTTATCGGACATTGTGTCATAAACGAGGAAATTGGAATCGATATCTGCATCTGGCACGACACTAGTTTCTCAGCAAAGAAGAAGAGAACTCGTTTTTAATAATGTATTGATTTGAAATTGTATGAGACTTCAAAAACTCAATATAAATTAGTTACATATTGAATTTTCCAGTTGCCAACTAGACGCGAGAATTCTATTATAATGGGCAGTTTACTTAATAATCCATTTCAGTTTTTGGCTAGCTAGGAAACTATAATTTCTTTTTACAGGTTGGGCGCCGTAGATTTGAAATCGTGATCTTTTAAGTATCGTCCGTCGCATATATATATATATATTGAATTTCATTGCGGGAAATGGCGTCCAAGTGTCAATTTTAATCTGCCTGTAGATAACATTTTGCTGAGCTGTTGATTATGAAGGATTATATTGTTTCAGAATCCAGAAAACTGAGGGAAACATTAAAATTTTGATGTAGACACGAAAAGCCAGCAAATTTGATTGTGATATTTAAATAAAGTCCCAAAGGGTACGGTAAAAAACAGCGCGCGATAAACAAGATGTTAAATGCCACATCACTTCAAATGAACGAACCTAATATTAGTGCTAAAGTGCGTTTATGTTAAACTGTGGATGAAATACAACGGAAATGTAGGAAATTTCTTATATAGACAAAGTGTTCTATTCCGGCCCTACTGCATATAATAGCACTGCCGTTCAACATGTGTGTAAATTATTATTCCTCAGATTGAAATTTTTGGAATACATTACTTACACGTAATAAATTTAGTGGATTTCGGTTACCTGTGAATTGTTCTTGTCATTAGCTCAAGGCGACGCTGGCCGCTTTCCTTGTCCTTCTCGTCATGCACTTCAACCATATAATCGACCTATATTATTTTCCTGTGTCAGGTAGCTCGAGTTGTTTCTTTTGCCAAGGCAAGGAAACCAAATTTAAATACGAAAAGAGTTTACAAAATTACGCAAAATCAAAATATTATAATTTTATATACATGCCGCTTTTTGCATTTCTTATAGTTCGACTCTATTTCTGTGCTCATCGCCTCTGTGTACTTCAGTAATTGGTCTCTCTTTAACGTATTCGGGATGCAGCATAGACTCGTATCACCGTCGCCATATAAAACTTTCTAATTTCTTGCCTGTGCATTTAAGCAGTATTCTTTTATAGCACTTCTTAATTTGCCTTTCCAATTTCACTTATTTATAATTCTGTGCCCAATACACAGTTTAAGGAACGTCTTATGTTCAGTTTTGCTTTTTTAAAATACGCGACGGTGGACCAGAGGACATAATATCGTTCAAAGAATGTTCTACTTTTTTGGTTTGTCAGTCAATTTTTAGCGTTGTCAGGTAACACTCACTAATAAAAATTAAAAATTTTCCATTTTAACTTGAGCATAACAATTAAACTTCAAATATAAATTACAATCTATACCAATAAATAAAATTGATGTCGCTCTGTCTGGAAGTTTGTCTCATGCTCCGAAACTACTCAAAGGATTTCAACGAAAATTTGAGGATTTCAAGCAGGAGTTTTTTTATTCCTACCTATGAAAAAGGTCTAATTTTTTTATTTCAATTTGTTAATTAATTTTAGTTTGGGGGTAGTAACCCATAACTCCATTACTTAGTGTTAAAATTTGAGCGGCGTTTTGGTGCGATATCTCGACTTCGAAGAACCTTTGTTCACGTTAACCGCTGGTTTTCCAGATCTGTTTTAAAAATATGTGGACTATTTATTGGGTGACGTTTGCCTAACGTACAACATCGCAGTATGGTTTGTACGAGGGCTATGAACAAGGTACTGAACTTTTTCCTGATTCATGTAAGTTGCACCACAGCGTGGTTGTCCGTGTGGGCGACGTAGCCCACTGCCTTCTCCCACTCGCAAGACGTTCAATCAGCTATAAAATAACTTTCGGAGCTGTTACGGTTTTAATAAAAACCCGTGGGTTCAACATAACGTGAAATAGTAATTTAAAATGTTTTTGTTATTTTCTGATTTTCTCGGGTAGTTTCATTATCGTTGTCTTGGCTCGTTAAAATTTTATGTTCTCTAGTTCATCTCCGTACTGGAATGGGAATATTTTGCACGGTTCTTAACGATTTGCCTGCGTTATGTTCTGCTGAGAAGATATTAATTTAACGCAATACTTATAACTTCCAGCTTTAAGTTATTTATTTAAGAATCAATGTTACTCCTTGGCTTCTACGGGGGCTGGATAGAAAGTGCCGTTATTTGTTTAAAAAAATCATCATCGTCCAGATATTCTATTGTCAATCATTACCTTACACCTCACCGCACTTCTCCACATAGTCATCACCGTTATCCAAGCACTTATGGTAACGGGAACACAGGCTTTGTTTGTGTTCGTGAAAGAACAAGACTAAACTCCTATTCGATGAATGCAGAACCACGACTTCAATTTTTATCAACATACTGCTCACAACATACCATAAGCGACATAAGAACTCAAAGGCAGAACACAAAATATTTCGTCTAGAATGTCAAAATATTGGTTCTTAGAAGCGAGATATCTCGTCCAGGGTATCGAAGAGGTTACTTGAAAGCGTTACGAGATGCTCGGTGGGAGAGTAAGTCTCGATGCTTCCCTGTAAGAATATGGTAGACGCCAAAGAAAAAGTACCCAACAAAACGTTGCGTCGTATGCAGAGAACGGAAAACGCAAGGAAATGCGGTATTTTTTGTCAGAAGTGTAATCTGCTAAATGCGTAACACCAGGCTTTCAGTTATACCACGTGAAAAGTAAATAAAAGTAATTGCATAAAACTGTATTTATTTCTAATAGCCATACGAATAGAATAAATTATAAAATATATTCATCTATAATGTAAAAATATGGGGCTAGAAAGCGAGATATCTCGTCTAAAGCGTTAATCGGCCAGTATCGGGTCGCGAGATATGTCGACCAGGGCATCGAAGAGGTTAAAAGTAAAAATTAAATTAGGAAGTCTGAATTTTAAGTTTTAAAATTTTCAAACGGTGAACAATTTGGAGTAAATAAGACGTTATTTGTCACCTCAGAGAGAAACCGTTCAAACGGTTTCCTGCAAAGTGAACCAAAACGTGTCAAGGTGGCTGTCGGCTGGTTGATATAACTGAGACTCTTGTTACATGTCTGTCATGGTTTTATTGAAATGGATTTCTCAGTTTTCTTATAGAAAGCGAACTTAGAGTGACAGACAGGAATTCACATGACATCGGTTTCGGATCTCCTGAGGCATGAAACGTTAAGGTATGCTAAATTCAATGGATTCTCAGTTATATAATGCAAAAGTACTATTTTATTTATATAGGTCGCTTTAAATTTACATTCTGATTTAAAGTGTTGCCAACAGTTTATTCGTTTAAGCAACAAAACGTACGTTTTAGCCAAAGGGCCAAAATGTTGATGGATTAATGTGTCACTGCACGTTTTATTTTGCGTTAAAAAATTTTTCACACTCATCACTTATTGTTAAAATTTATAAATGCGAAAGAAACAACCCTCAAGATTTTAACACGGTTTGTTTGAAGTTGTTGGAAGTTTTTTCCTTTTAGCTTCTAATAATTTTTTGTCTTGTAGACGATGGATAACAGTATAACGTATTTACCAAATGTCTCTAACATTAATATGTGGAGAAATCACTTGGGGGAGGGGGGATGTTATAGTCAAGTGTAAATCATTGATGCAATGAATTGCAGTTTTAAATTATTTCCAGATAGTTTTGTTTTAACTCATAGACATCCTTACATGAATTGCATATAATTCAGAATTTCTCTGTGTGCCAGATGATGAATTCAGTGAAGCAATGTTTTCACCAAAAGCAATAAAACTAGGAAAGTGTTGGTAATATTCCGTACACATAAAGCAGACGATTCTTTTAATACCTTGACTTACTCGGCAGTTTCCTTTTGTTATATATGCGTATAATTTGTAAATTTTCTCGTATAAAACAACATTTGAGTAGAAGCTCGTGAAGTCTGGCGGCATGACCACACTCGGTCAGCACACGCCATCGCAGTCTTGTGCAATTGAAATCGTTACCGTGTCGCTGAGTGAAATTACGCTGTTACTTGCACTGGGCAGAGGAGGTCACATTGATAGTAGGAAGGCAAGTAATAGAAATTAAAACGATTGTTATGTGGGTCAGGGCTGAAATGAGGTGCTTGAATTTCCAAATGTCGGTATTCTTATTTAAATCCAGTTATAATAATTTACCGTAACCAATCAATCTACATAATACAAATTATAATGAAAACCAAAGAAGAAAGGAGTTTTAAGATCCAAAACGAACCAAGAGCTGTGGCAACTCTGCACATCTCAATACTGGAGGGTTTTTGATTTTATTTATTATAGTATATAGTGTGTAATAAGGTATTGGTGGTTGCTTAGGAATTGTTGATCTTTAAAATGAAAGACAGAACTAGTGAAATGGTTCCCAAATTTTATATCACAATTTCTGCATAACGTTACAAGTTAAAATGCCTTAAAATGCATTTGAAGTCCGCTGGAAATACGATTAGGCTAGTTTAAAAATATGGTAATAAATAAAACACGGATTTTAAATTTATTGAAGAGGCATTATTAGATCAATGAATGAGTTGGTCGAGTTTGTAAATGGGTCTTAAATTCATGCGAATTTGTTTATATTCATCTACCTTTTTTTATAAGTTGTGATAGGTGATCTTCAAAAACAGATTCTTTATTGAAACATAAATCAACTTCTTTGGAGACAAAAAAATTGAGCAAAAAGGGAAAACAATTATTGATACCCTCTGAATTAATTTCTGTTTTCGTAGTGGTAGTTTCAGAAGTTCAATAATATGACCCGATGAAGTCCTGAAGTCGAGGACGAAACGTAGTATTTGATTAAATCTTCTATTTTTTCAGTTATTTTTTCGTATCGATTTACTCATAGTAATAATTTTTCACGTAATTAAAATGTTACTATTTTAATCTATATAATATTTAATCACAACTGATCGCGAACATACGTCAAGGAATTTTAATGGGGTGAATTTGTTTAGTGTTGTAATGTAACACAGCCGCGACGCATAGTTTGGGAATCTTTGACAAAATTTACAAATTTTTATTTTTATCATGTCACTAGTTTCTCTAGTTCAACATTCAGGAACAAGAAGTGGACAATGAAAGTTTGTAACAAATGTTAAAAGTTTTGGAACCTAGGGAAGAAGATCGGAATAGGGACTATAGATTCTCCATGACCGTAATTTATAATTGCGCTACAGAAAGTGTTAATTGAAAATTAGGTTCTGAAATGGCATACTCGGCTATATATGTATATCTTGCTACATTCTCGGATGTCGATGCACATGGCCTGCTGTGGTCGGAGGCATTGCCTCGCACCACAGGATTCCGGGTTCGGTATGATTGAATCTTGGGTGTGGCGAGCCGTTGCGGTATTTGAGCCAAAAACTTGTAGAAGATCGTTAATATGCCTGAAAGCCTCATTAAGCAAGTAAGTCATTAATTCTTCAGGCAAATGCGAGGTCATCGGCAGCAAAACGAATCTTGTAGGTATATTTCGTAAAGGAGTTCCTGAAGAGTAACAGAATATGTTCTGTTCGAAACGTAGGATTATTTTTTTCCTTCTTACACTCTGATCATTGTTCTATTACAAATGAAATATCATATTATTTGTTCACCATTTCAACACCATTTTCAAAAAACCACGATTGCATATTAGTGCTTCATTTCTCATTACCGATTACAGGAGCTGTAGATCAATTGAATCAGTTGGTAATACTGTGCGCCCAGCGTGAATATTCCAGGACAGGGTCTCAAAGTGTACGAAGGAAGCCATTGTATAGTGACGTTTCGCCTAAGTCTTCAATTTCTGTAGCGCACGATTGTGCTTCACTGATATTTTTTGTCGTCTTTTAACCACTGAAAGGTTTGAAGTTATAAATTTCTGTTTCAGAACTCGGGAGTCCACCTCTGGCTGGGATTTGTTCTTGGTAAGCTGATTACTAACCTTCTTACCGTTGAGAAATGAACATAAAAAAACCATTGAATATCTTGTTTTGACATAGGAAATTTTCTGGTAGAGGTGGAGGGTTATTGGGTCGTTCTGTCGTGCGGTTAGCAGCCTGACGCATTTCTTTTAAAGTACTCTTCAATTCACATCATTTAAATAGTGTAACTGCAGGGCTCACCTATTTAAGTCGGGAATTCCTCGTACACTGTATTTTTTTTCTTCAAAAGTTCTCGCATGCCGAGAGACCTTTACCTGTTTTGGGAGGTATATGTACTGGATCGAAGACCTTGGGCATAAGGTCTGCTGTTCCCAGTGGATCAGTCGACCAACTGCCTCCTGAAACTGGTGAAGACATGGAGAAGGGAATGCTGCGACCCCACAGCAAACTCGTCTCCCGTCATTCAGAAGGGCGTGAGAATAGTACCCAATGCCCGACCTACCTGATGCAGGTTTTCTACGGTTTTTCCTGCATCTCTTTAGGTGAAACGCCGGGTAGGATCCTTACACTATATCCCGGGGGCACTAGTCAACCCCAGGCTACCTTGCTCTACCTTCCGCATCCCCCTTTTCAATTCCTTTCCTATGCTAATAAAAGGGAATTGCCTGTTTCAGGATCACCCTCATGTAGTCTGTTAACCAAGAAAAACAAAACCCACATGACTAGAAAGCGGTTATCTTCATAAACCTTCTTAGTATTTACTAAATGTGTTGTAACACAAAAACATTTGTTCTGACACAATTTTTATGATAATGTAAATATAATACGCTTTGAACTTTGATAATGGGAACATTATTTTACAATTATTTATTCCGTGTACATAGTCCAGTTTGTTGAAAAGGGAGTGAAACTAGTATACTTATAAATAAATGCAATTTTTTTAAAGTCTTATCGAAAACTTCCAACACTGTGTAAGGTGTAATACTTTGGGTAGTGTTAGACATAAATGAGAGATTTGAATAATCGCTCATTTATCCCAGTTTTATTACTGTAAAAAGGTTCATTATGTGTCTTTCGTTAAAGATTAATGTTATAAATACAAATTTGAAGACGTCAATAATACATTTCATATCAACAAAAAAAGTTCAACTGTGTTCTATTTTTCAAGTATAACGATAAAAAATGTCGACCAAATAAAAAATTACAAGTTGATATAATTTATAGAATGTGACGGCTACTTGTTGTGTTCACAAGAAGTTTGGTTGAACCTATTCCATGAATGCAATTCCATCATTCGTTATTCGATAATAATAGTGTTACTGAATAATGGAATAATTCTATTACGCTCACTTCATTGGAATCTGACTTCAAAAGTAAATGAGTAAAGATTTATTCAACATTAAAATAATACATTTAACATTAATTGAATTATACGTGAATACAAATTGCTTTTTGATTTTTTTATTACATTAGCCGTTGAGTGAGGAAGTAGGATACTTAATTCTATAAAATTACCAAATAGTTCTTACAAGCTACAATTAATAGCAATTTCACAAAACTGAAAATTGGGAGAGAGAAATTTGCCTCGGCAACATAACTAAAAATACAAGATTAATAATTCGCTTAACGTCACTAATGATATAATATTTAGTTTGCATACGAATTAAACACTGACTATGTAGATAATTATTTAGAAAATTAAACCACACATCACTGAAATGGAATTACACAACACACGAGAATAGGAAAAATAAATGTAACACACTCACCTGGGAGAAAGCGTAAACACAAACGACAAGATAAGTCACTTCACAGAACTGAAGACAAACTCAAAGCCAGACATGGTACACTCAAAGAAAAGAGCAGAAAAAGCTATGCAAGTAATGTAATAAATAGTTTCAAGCGAACACCACTTTTTCAGTACAAAAATTGTAATTTTAAGGGGATCGATCAAGAAACTCCTGTACCGACAATAACTCGCTTTGAGTAAAATATTCTTACTCGGACTATAACTTTTGTGCGTATTAAGGTTATTTACTTCATGAGGAAAGCTAATTATTATAAAACACGAAGTAAACACCTTCAATGTACAGTGAATTAATATTATGAATAATAGCTACACACTTGTTGTATTATGAATGGTTACTTTTGTGCCTCCATGTATGATTCTAAATATTTTTATAATTATTTCTATTGTATTTTACGCAGATGTATACTGTAATTTATGTACTTCAATTATAGATGGGAACAAATTAATTATACAACACCATAATCACTGTTAAAATAAAACGTATATTCATATTCAGTGGGTTGTATTGTGGGCTTGCCAACACTACAGAAATGGCTAATTTCAGGCACTTGAATTCGGTAGCCGCAAGATTATGGGACACTTTTTTTTGTAGATATAAGTCCATATTAACGACATAAATGCAATGGCCGCGAATGCGTTTTCCACATGCCTCATTGATTGTTGTGTGTGACTTCCACTGTTTTTGGCTCATACCTCAAGAGACTGCTACACTCAAGGTCAAACATATTTCCCCTTGCCGGTATTCCAACCAGGTACCTCTGTCATGTGAGGAGGAAATATCAGTTTCCTTTGGGTGACTGCTGCCATCTGCCTCTGGTAGTTTGAAATACGCGTTGTAATCTCGTAGACGCCAGTGGTGCTCCCCGATGATGTCCTAGTTTAAATGTATTCCTCAGTTAAGCTTATTTAGTATCTCATTAATTCTTCTGCTGGCTATCTGGCTTAACCCCTCTCCGTTGCTCTAATTTATCGATACTTATTTTTTCTAAACTACAGAAGTGTCTCGCTAATCCGGACCTTTCGAGACCGAACCCTTTCCGGATCACCGAAAGTCCGGATTAAACTGCTTTATAGGCAAAAGAAAAATATTGTTTAAAAATCGACGTTTATTCATTAAACAGTATGTATAAAGCTATTTACATAGCTCTGTTCATACTAAAAAATATGTACTATGTATTGTGCATATGTAATTGAAAAGTGTAAAAACAACTGAAGGTTAAAAAACATCTATTCACTCGAAAAAGTCTATAATATTCTTTTCTTTTAACGAATTCGTCCGAATTAACCTATGTCCGGACTTGCGGACTCCGGATTAGCAAAATGCCACTGTAGTTTATTTCAAACTACTGAGAACGTGTGTTCATAAATTACTTCCTTCCCCACTCTTTATTGACAAGCTACATATCACTTTTCAGACTTGGTCACGTATAATTTTTTGCAGTGGAACCGTGTGGTTGCATTTGTTTTCGATAATGTGTACATTACAAATCGTCTAATACTTCAGTATCGCCGTCTGGTTCTAACCTCTAGCTGTTACATCTACTTATTTTTATAAATCGTCGAAGAAACTGCTGTCTGAACCCTTTTTACTGGAGTCGAATACCTTGGGCACACGGTAACAGTTGTTCGCTGATCCCATTGCATCAGACGGCCAACTGTCTCCTAAAACTAGTAGAGACACAGAGAAGAGTATGCTGCGATCCCATAGCAAACTTCTCTCGTCATTCGCAAGGGCGAGAGAATACTACCCAAAATCCCGACGAAAATAGTATATTGGAAGATGGAACGACAAATGGAATGGAAGGTCAGTTTTGTTTTAGGAAGAATATAGGCACTAGAGAAGCAATATTGACTAAATTTAGAAGACAGTATAAGAAAAAACCTGCCCACGTTCATGTCATCTGTAGATTTAGGAAAAGCGTTTGATAATGTGAATTAAAAAAACTATTCAAGGAACTTACACATAACCTCTACAGAAGGCAGTCAGCAGTAATTAGAATTGAAGATCAAGAAAGAAGTACAAGGATGCAGTCTGTCGCCCATGCTGTTTAACTTATGTATAGAACAGACGATTAAGAAAGTTAAAACAGAATATCGAAAATGAATCATACTGGAAGTAGAATAAATAAAATCCTCAAGGTTTGCTGATATTATGATTGAGGAGAGTCAGAAGAATACTTGGATACACAATAAATAGCATGAACATGATGCTGGAGGAAATACAACAGTGAGGATTAATAGAGGAAAAACCAAGTTGATGGAGTGTAGTATGGGAAACAGTGGGTTAACAAAGGGCGTTAGATTGGGAAGGGATATTTTGAAGGAGGTCAAGAAATTTTGCTTCTCGGGTGGCATAATAACTAGGGATGGTAGAAGTATAGTAGACATAAAGAGTAGGATAACACAGGCAAGGAAGAATTTTGCGAATAGAGAAATTTACTTACGGGTAATATGTGTGAATATCAGGAAATCGTTGCTAAAAATGTTCGTATAGAGTGTGGCGTTATATGGGTGCGAAACGTGGATGGTAGGAGTTGCAGAAAGGAAAAGAATAGAAGCTTTTGAAATGTGTTAGAATTATGCTGAAAATTAGATGGGTGGATAGAGTAAGTAACCAAGAAGTTCTACCCAAGTAAGAGAAGAGAGAACAATATGGAGGTCGTTCGTAGACCAGGAGAAGGGATAGATTAATAGGCCACGTTTTGAAACGTGAGTCTTGTAAAATTAGCAATAGAGGGAAGTGTGTGGGGTAACAACAGAAGGACGGGGGAAAAGGTCGGAATACGCTAAGTTGATTGGGGAGGTAGTGGGATGTGCTTGTTATGCGGAAATGAAGAGGCTTGCACAAGATAGGTTAGCATGGAGGGTTGAATCAGAACACTTAGGACTGAATACAGCAACAAACAATATTTGAATACATTACATTGATCTTTTAATGATAAATACCAATGCATGTTATTTGTTTTGATAACTAGAATTAAGCCCTCGAAAGACTATACTGAAATTTCAGGGAATTACTTGTATTTTGAGCGCACGGCAGAGTTTTTATAAACGCGGAGAAAGAATTACATGTGCCAGTTTCTGCGGACTGTGTTGGACATCCTTCTCATCCTTGCGTCAGGCATGGGCGGCAGGCAGTCTGAAGCCTGGGACTCGAATTCCAGGAAATTAGTGTCATGGTAGCAATTAGGATCTACCCGTAGCTGTTCGACGGGCATAAGATTGATTATTTGGATAATTAAGTAATGATGTCAATAGTTGACCGTAATTTTGATTCTTAGATAAGGTATGGCTCCAAGTAAGTGTCTCTAAACGATGCCCAATGATTTCGTCAGCTATGTCCCTTTTCTCTCCTGGGCTTTCCCTTGTGGAAAATATTAAATTTTCTTAGTCTCTAAGATGCTGCCTTATATGCCAGTTTTTCATGTGGTCAATACGTCTGGGAACGGCCAACACACGGCCGCAGTAATCCCTTCAAGTATTTGCCATCTTCAAATCGTCCTTGAAACAGACTGCTCCTACTACCCTTTAAATGTAATTGCTGACATTGTTAACCGCGAGATCAGTGGAATATTATTATATTTAATTATGCGCCGCATAAAGGAATATGCGTCACAGTTCCAATCGTTACACTTATTGGCATGCTCTTTCGAGGGTTACGTTGAAATGGTGTCCGATGTCAACAGTCCTGAGACTGGTTTGTGGAAAGTTTTATATGGAGAACAGTCTTCTGTACTAGGGAAAGTATTGCCAGCGCTGGTTTCCCGTTGCCTTCCGCCGGTTTTGATGATGGAAGTGATTGACCCATTGCACTACTCTACCGTGCGAACGAGGTGTGGTGATTATGTAGAAAATGAAATGAACACAAACATCCATGCCCTCGCCGTAATTCGAACCCGGGACATCTTTGACGCTGATAAACTACTACATAGCAGACCAGCGTTCAAATGATGACAGGATTCATTTTGGAAGTTTTTTACATCAATTTAGTCAGTTTCAACACCTGCTGTGTTTTTTCGATGTTCCCATCTGTTTTGATGTGACATCTTCCTGTGTTCAGTGAATCATCTAAGCGTTCCACAACAGTTCTGTATATATTCCAACTTTTCTTGAAAAAACTGACTTCTCGGAGGTGCCCCACATGCATACACCAAATTGAGTATATTGTTGGGGCTATTTGAAGTTATTTTCAAAGAGTAAATATTTATGCAGAGTGTACAACCAATCAGTGTTTTATGTTCATGTTGTATGTAATTAGTTTCGGAGGTAATTGTACGGCCAATGGCGCCGCGCGGCCAGGTAATAAAGCAGACATGCGTCTGGCCGCATTGGGTACGCGTGTGTTGTTTTTCTGTTGCGGACTTTCTTGAGATAGTCCGTGGAAGGGAGACTTCTTGAACAGTCGTCCCACTTCCGCAGTGTTCCGATAACCGTAGTGTGGGTCAACGCTCCGGACTTCGCAGAGGTAAGACGGACCTCAACTTTACCCATCCTCCATATGTACTTCTCCAGCGTAATCGCTTTTCTTAGTTAAATTTACTTTTATTTTACTTCGATATTTCTTTGCTGGTCAGATCATGTAGTCATACTATTCCTTTTTTTTAAGTTTGCGGTACTAAACTATTTCTTCAGTAATTGTAAACTTGCCATAAAACATTGTATAATACGAATATCACTTTAAAGCTAGAACAATGTTAACTGGGAATGAGTTTCTAAGACTGCGATATGTTTGGCACAATGCGGATAATCAAATAAACCAGTTGACTGCTTACTTATAATTAAAAACATATTAATATACTTCATCCGTCTGCTATGAATTACTAACATTGCTTCTCGCGAAGTAATAGGTTCACATGCAAAAATTTGTGACGGGCGTCTTTGTGGTCCAGTGGACCGAGTAGATTTGTGTAAGTAAATGTCTCCAATTAGTCTCAGCGCGGTAAAATAAATTCAATAAAGTGTTGACAGAAAATAATATATATATATATATACATGCAAGTAAAATAAAGTTAATGCAAACAGTGCAACTTTAAAATTTGTTGCTCGAAAGCATTTCTTATAGAAATGAATTATGCTTACTGTAAATTACAACAAAAAATGTTTTGAATTGGAGGAAAAGTGACGGAAGTAACAGCATCTTAATGTATGAAGTCGAAATTTAGCGTATATCTGGGAATAAAATATTTATGTCGCAGAAATTAGAAGTCATTTACTCAATAGATGAGCATCTTGCCCACCTTGACGATCCGATGTTTGACCCCTATATAGCCTTTTGTTGGTATATTTGAAGTCATTTTCAAAACTACTTCATTTTGTGCAAAGTATCGCTTAAGATCTCATCTGTGTTAGTTTTTCTAACAAAGAAATCTTTCCTCCAGTTTCCTTCTACCTAGACCCAGAACTGTTTATACATTTTGTGTGTGATATTGCAGTAGTATTAAAATTAGAAGGCACTTTGCTGCTGTTTTCAGCGAGGAGTGCTATCAAGCAGTTTACAATGCACTGGACAACAGCGTTGCCGAACAATCTTAGGGTTTTCAGTGAGCTGTATACAAAGTTCATTTGCGACCACGGGGACGTGGTATCAGCTCTTCCTTCTAAGTCGGAGCCCCCAAGTTTTATTTTCTAGTTTTAAGCTCGACATAGTATTGTTCATCTGCATTGATAACCACATTTCCATATCCTCTGTCTAAATTGATTCCCACGAACAAATTTCTGATAATGTTTTTCCAAAATATTGATATATAATATTTAAAAGATAATGAAGGTAATGGAGTTCATAGAGATGAAAGCATCTGTGAATATGTAGGAAACGAAGTTGAAACTAATAAATGGTTCGCTTTTTCAGGAGGAAGAGCACTAGTAAAGGTCCGAAACCTGTTCACCTGGTCCATCTAAAGTGAATCTCGGTCAAGTATTGTTTGAAAAATTCATTTTTCTTTATGCTTCTTTTCTTTGAGATTCCTATCGTATCTATATACTGTTTATATCCTGTGTTATGGTATTCAGTGCTTTATAGGTCTGATGCAACACTCCATGCTAACATATATTGCGCAAGCCTTTTCATTTCTGCGTAACTACAACATCCCACATCCTCCCTAAACTGCTTAGCGTATTTATATCCTATAGGTCAATGTATTCCATTTCACGATGTCAACCGTTAGGATAAATAATAAAGTATACAGAACAGTGTATTACAAAAGGACCTTGTTATCCAATGACACTGATTTTAAAGTACGTATCTTTCTTCAATGATACGGATAAACTTTAGAATGCCTTTAAATTAAATCCAAAACAGCTAAGGAATATTTTTCTTATGTGATTAAAATAAGAAGGAACATGGGGTTTTCTTGTTGAGGTTGACTCCCAAATAAGAAATATATAGAAATTGTTCGGCAAAGCTGCTTGTCCCTGCATTCTAAACGGCCCTGGTTTAGGGTCGCACCGCTCCAGGGAATAACGGCAATGGCCCATTAATTTTTTTGATCCGTCTGGAATAATTTCTTATTTCTCCTTTAGTTTTCTTTATAGTATCAACACCTTTGGTCGTTAATGACTTCTACCGGTTTGGGTACTATTTCTGTTTTAACTATAGGGGAAAAATTCACACATCATTTACATCCTCTCCGGGATTCGAACTCGGGACCTCAGCTGCGAGGCCGCGAGTTGGTGATGACTGTTATTCTTATTACGTGCTTTTTAGCGCATAATAATCCTCGTAATTTTTAGGTTTTTTAATCTCTCGAATTTTTTTATGTCAAGAATAGTTATTATTCTTTACAAATTATAATTTTCACGCGAATATTTCCTTTAATACAATGCACGTTTAATTTTAACTCAGTTTTTTGTAGGATTTATGATATGTTTATTACTTGGATTAGTGCTCTGCATTCTAATATGTCTAATATGCTTGAAAATAGGAGCAAATTTTTTAAGTCCTGTAAAGTATTTTCCACATAAAAGCGTAAATATAATTTAACTAAAATAAAATGTCCGTTTCATACTTATCGTTTGTGTCCAGATAAATAAACAGCGATAGAGAAATTAACAAAGATCCCTTATCAGCACCAAGGCACTTCAATAAATACTGCCGCACTGTTTGTTTTTTCTTTCGTAAATTACGCCCCACTATGTTCCAAACATGCTTTACTTGTCTGGAAAATGGGAAACCTAGTAGTTGTATTGCAAACACTTTATAGTGGCTGTAGGTTGTAATTAAAATGTAATCTCTTTATTCAAACCTGATAGGATCACGTAAAATTCTTGATTCTCCACTCGAAGACTATAACAATCCTGGTGTTGTGAGAGATTTCTTACAATCTGGCCTGATGGCTGGGGTTCCGAGAACTCGTGCCACAGCAATTACACCGAGAGGACAGCAAACCGTCTTTGCACAATGTTTAGTAGCAGGACTTGCAGTTTGAGGTCGCGCCTCATTAGTTGCGCCTGTTTAATGAAGCCATTGTGAAGCTCAGGTTGTCCTACATTGAAGAGCGGTTAGCGGATCTCTCGTACGTGCCTTGCAGCAATCAGTAAACGGAATGCTGAGAACGGCTAAAATGAATATAAACATTTAAACTACCCAAGTCCATAACTGGGTTCAGGCATGAAAGGAACTCGTTTCTTAACAGTGTGCGGCGAATTCTTCTAGGGTGATACGTGAATACCTAACTTGGTTTTGATTATTTACAAATAATTTGAATTAAATTATTAAATGAAACTTATAAAGAACAATATTATTAATACGCCTTTATTTCTGTCTTTCTTTTTAAAAATATCACATTGTAAATTGTCAGAGAAATCGTGAAGGGATGAATATATCAGTCTTGACGAAAGTTCCCCAATTTTAAAGTTAATGATGATTATTGTGTAATTTACAACTTGTGAGCCTCCCAGGTGGTCCATGCTTCCCAATAAGAGTGAATTCGTTGAGCGATTATGAACTAAATCTTCTTCAGAATGTGGTTGCTTATTACTCCTGTCTTGTGCAGCCTCTTAATAAAACTTGTCTCATCCTGGAAATTCCTGAATTTTTACAAATATTCCACAACTGGTGTTCCGGAAATTGACTTAATGATGTCCACTCTGTCCAGCCATTCCATTACAACACACTTGTGTAACTGTAACCTAGGTCATTAAAGTGTTGTTCAAAAAATGAAACCAATCTCCTATATTATTAAGATACCGTTATTAATTAAAATTTGGCTTTGCAAAGTAATTGATGTGGAAACTACTTTTATGTGGTTGGAATTATATACAATTCTTACTAATTTTGAAGGTATTGAGTTTCAATAATTTAACATTAAGCATTATTATAGATTAGGATTTCATTGAATACTATGAAGATTTCCAAATTCATTTCATTCTGTGGTCATAAATTGTAGCAATCTTTTACATAATTGGGTCGAAATAACTGTGGCAATGTTCACAGGCAATCCTTGGCAATTTCTCGGGAGTTTAGCTCGGCTTTTCCTTTGGTTTGCTCTTCTCTCTAATTCATGTTCTTCGGCAATTCCTGCTCTTATTTTTCTCCTTTTGCCTACGTTCTAACTTACTGATTGTTAACAAGGTTTCCGTCTGTCTAACCCAGTGAGTCCCAAACTATCCGCTGGGACGCCCCGGGGCGCCACGAATGTATTACAACAATAGACAAATACAGACCAGTAAAAGTTATTACAGGACAATTAAAAATCTTGACCTATGTTAGCGATCTGTTGTGATAAAATAATATATATAATGTAGTTTTTGTATAGTTATGTTTCTCTTGACGTGAAAATATATTATAAAGAGTAAATCGAAACAAAAAAAATGACAGACAAAATAGATGGCGTAATCAATTACTACTACGTTTTGTTTTGCCTTTGGGACTTCATCAGGTCAGGTTATTGTAATTTTGAATTTACCACTGCGGAACAAAAAATAATCAAGATGTCAATGATTTTTTTCCCCCTTGCACCAGTTCTTAGTTTTTGTGTGTTGCAATATAGAATCTGTTTTTGAAAATCATCTATCAAAAATTATCAAATGGTTCGAAAAATACTTTCACGTAGATTCATTTAGATTCAAGACCCATTTTCAGCCGAACCTCCATCTGAATTCAAATCTTCAGAAGAAGAGTTTGAGCGACAATTCATTGTCAGCTTAGTAATAATGATTGCAACGTCCAATTTACTGTGAATGCGTCTTAACGGCGGTCTCTGTAATAAAAATTAAGTAGTATCATAAAGCAGAATCTACAAACGAGAACTGTACGATAAATGTACCAAACAAAAGAAATGGCTGACTGAATACCCCGAAATTAAAACAGGAAATTAGGAAACGTCAATTATGATCAGCGTTCAATTTTATATAATACATTTACGCGTACGTATCATTTGTAAGATCTAATTGAGGAATGCATCATTTACAATTCTTCCAGTTTTAACTTTTGCATTTTACAGTAACTTTTACAGAGATTCTGAAAGAAACAAAACCATAAAGACAAGCCATTCCGTAGTTCTTTATTTTTCGGTATGACATTTATCCTAGACTGCTGGTCTTTCCGTGTTATGGACGAATAATCCTGTTTTCGTAACACTTGTGAGTTAACGCCGATTACTCTGATGGATCCAGACGTATTTTGTTCGAATGGCACTCGAGGCACCAGGAATAGAACACGTATTTATAGTGAAACACTGAGGGCAAGGTTGGAGGGGCCGTACAGTAAATGCCTCAATTTCCTATTCCATCCTTCAATCTCGTGTGCGCTTAAATGTGTAAATGAAAAACTTGACAACGCAAGCATCTGTGCGGTGATTGTTTATTTCATGGTTAGAACACGTGACTACTCATCGTGCCATTTCAAACAGTCGGAATGCAACTTTTTTGAAATGGTAACATTTCGGCATTTCGTATTGACCACTATCTCTATCTGAAACAAGTTTTTCATATCAATGCAAGAATAGGTTATAGGTTTTTTTACAGTTGATATAGTAGTTCCCTTTGTATGTCAGTACATAGTTTTTTTTTCACAGTTGATATAGTAGTTCCCTTTGTATGTCAGTACTAGATGAGAATTCGTGTACTTGCAGCAGAGACATCACGAATTCACGGGGTAAATGTTGGCTACCTTGCTGTACCTTCCACATCCCTCTTTTCAATTCCCTTTCTACGCTATTAAAGGGGACTTGCCTGTTTCAAGATCACCCTAGTGTAGCCTGTTACCCAAAAGAAAAGTAAACGAAAGTATCTCGTTCGTTTATTAAATCGTGCTGAAGACAAATCTCGAGAACGGAAGGTGAAAGGATGTGCAGCTTCATCAGGTGCAGGAGACCAATGTCTTCATATAAAAACTGATTCCCTTAATACTTGCTACATACTTGAACAAAAAATTACTTGTTATAAATAAATGAGTCGAATGGATCTTTGACAACTGTTATAAGAAAAGTTACTTTGTTGAAACGAAATTCGCTTGTTTCTCAAGATAAGCGTTAGGGTAAAATTGAACATAGCACTATCCATCAACTCTATACAGACAAATCCGATTTCTGGATGTTGCAGATTATTAATTTCAATCAGATTAACTTATTTATGAAGAAATAATTTTTACTTCATACGTATTGTGACGAGTAATAGATGACATTTGAATATCACTTCAACACTTGTACTCAAGTTATATCGGAAAAAATTACATATTAGTAAATTTTGAACGTCTTTTCTAGGTAATAGTTAACCGAGGTAATGATTTGAAGTTTGTAGTTTATAGTATTTCATATGCATAAGCCTCATTTTATCTAAATGTTGCTGATCGTATCTAGGTGAATAATAAATATCTGCAAATAGCATCATTTTAATTTAATACAATTAGATTTTAGAAATAATTTTTCGACTGAAATTTCGGATCTAATAATGCACTATATTAACAAAACGTGACGCGTATATGAAATGTCTAATATATTTGAATCCAATTTTTGGTGTAAAAATTCATTTGATAAGTTCTAAACATATTAACAAATTTTATAACATATTAACTGCTCCTCAACTTGTAATCGTTGTTTTTATTGTACTCCTTGAAATTCTCTAATTTGACTATATAATTTAGTTATTCTGACTAAATTGGTTTATTTATAGCTTTTCATCTCTGTAACCCGTCTCACATCATCTTCGCTAAACAAAGCCGACCCCACAACTTCACTCTGATTACAGAAATATTACGTCAAACGTTCATGGGAAAGCAGAGTTTTCTGCAATACTTATAAACGGTTTTTATAAGATAATTAATTTTTTACTGATCTACGATTCGAGTAGTTGCGAGTATAGTATGCAGTGGCGTGGCTGGTTTCTGCGTCGTCTTCAGAATTTACTATATCCTCCACACTTGTGAGCCGTGAACTGTTATCGCTGTTATTGTCAATGTTCGACATAAAACCTATAATAGTATTCATAAACCGTGAGGCTTGTTATAGCATCGAGTAGAGTATTAAGTCTAGTTATTAGTGTCTCCAAACACTCCTTTCCCATTAAGAATTTTTAAAAATATTTTCTCATTCAGTTTTTCTTTTGTCATTTTCAAATTGAAACCTTCTCGTCTGTCATTTCTTTAATTTGCACAGTCGTAAACAGTCTTCCGGAATCCACGTGTCATCTTGAACAATGCTGTTTTAATGTCTGCTATCGTGCTTTGTTTTCGTGTACCTGCCGTGGGTAATTTAACATAAAAACTAGGAACTTTTCAGTCTTTTGCCGCGTGAGAACCATTTTTAATGTCTTACGGTTTGCTAGTTTTACTTTCTATTTCATTCGCAGTTGTTCTAGAGTACGTTATTCTTTCATTATCATTGCTGTTAGCATCTACAATCGCCATCTTTTATTATTCCAGTTGAATATTTTTTCATATCTTCTACTTTTCATTAATTAAAGCGAGGTACATTAATAGTTGTAAGGCAATTGCATTTTTGATAGTATAACTTTGAATTGAAATAAATAATACAATCGTTCGAAGATATTGCTTCTGAATATTGTGCAAACTCTTCTCTATTGGTAATATATTTGTGAAGTTTTTCATATAGAAATATTTGTAATGCGTGCAGAGTGGCACGAATGTTGATTTTCGTATACCGCGTAGGTAGAAGGCTCTGGAAGCGCTCCCAGCTGTTGCTGACGTAGGGTCTGTATTGATCGGCCCATGTGGGCCATCTCAGCTCTCAGCTGACCAAGAGGCAACACGAGGACCACGAGTAACTTACAAAGTGCTTCTGAAAAGAAGATCGCGGACAGGACGTATGTAATTTGTATTTCAAGTTCAATGTTAACGGTGTTCATCTTGGATGAGAATTTTAATGACAGTAAAGATGATATATTTTCATTGAAACGGGTGGGGTTACATTTTTTATTAGTGAAGTACAACAAAATATAAAAAGCTGTATTTTAAATACTGGGAGCTATGGTCATCGATTTTGCATTGTTAACTTGTCAATAACATCCGAAAAATTGTGCAAAAATAAACAAAATTCTTCTCTAAATCTACTTTTCCAGTATGAACCTGGCCGATATTTGTAATTTTATATATGTGGATAAAATATGTCGCCTAAACTGCACTTCTTAACTCTGTATCGACAATTTTCATACTATTTACTCCTATCAGATCATAATACGTCAATTTTACAAAAATTGTGTTGAATTAATAATTAAATGTCCCAAAAGGAAAGTAGGTACACGGATTTTTTTTCTATTTGTGGATTGCAATTTTAAGTTTTTAGCCATTCTGAGGGTCATTGTTAATCTGCTTTTCTGTAAAATCAACAAAACCCTTGTAACATTTAAAATTAGGTTTTTCTAAATAATTGCGAAACGTTTAATTGAAGAGCGTGAAATATACAGATAAAAATTGCTGGGTTGTAATTAGAGTACTAACCAAATTTATTTCATTATAAAGATTTCATTTGGCAGTTATCCTAGAAAGACAAAAGTCCAGTCCGCGGGAGACTGGAAGCTTTAGGTGGATAAAAATTTCCTTTACATTTTTATTAGTAGTGCATTAATTCACAACATAAACGCGAAAATAGAAACCTTTGCATGGACAGCCAGCCATCCAAAATATTTTATTCCATTATCTGAGTGAATTATAATATTGTTATCCATACAGTCTTCACAAATTAAGGAAACACATTAAAGGGGCAATAAGGTGGAAAACCTTATTGCTAGAGTCCTAAATAAGTGTCGAGTCATTTTAAGATGGACGAAAAGGTTGTGTTTTGCAAATTGTCAATTGAAATTATAGATTTGCCATTGTCTTATGAAGTTGAGTATACAATTGAAAGATTGATATAAATGTGGATTAATTAACCCAAAATTTTGTATTGGTATTGACCGACATTGTTAGATGTGGACGAGTACTTAATCGGTTTCATTTTCTGTAAGAGGAGGATGTGAATTATCTTAACTTTTATCAGTATAATACTGACGCCCGATAAAATTGAAATTGCCGAGTTAAAGACAAAGATAGAGACAGCTTACTGTTTCTTCAGTTCATAGTGTAGGCAGAGATAACATCAATGGACTGTTCAGACTACTGTCGTTCCCGAAACCAAACCTTTTTTTACTATTCAAAACTTTGGTTTGTTTTATTTTTTCTCTTATAGTTCCTTTATTCTGGAGAATGGAAAATCTGAAGAAAAAAATTAGTTCTATCACATGTTTGTTGTTATTGCTCAGGTTAATTAAGAATATAACGAGTGTTGGCCATTCATTATCAGTAGAAATAGAAAAAAATAACCTGAGTTAATGGTCTACTTGCGATATATTATTGTAATTCATTCTATGTCAACGTCAGTAAAAAAAGTAAAACCAGTGGAAAGACTAGATTTTCATTAACTCAAACATGATACATTCGGCATAATCCTGACCTAATTTACTTAAGTGGTTATCATATTCCACTACATAGCGTAACTACAGGATGTTACCTTATAGATTCGGTTTGGTTATTCGTATTGCTTGAGAATTTTGCTGGTAACTTTTAAGATAATTGTGTATTAAATTGAAATGAAATGGGCTTCGTTTTAACGTCTGGGGGACACGAACTAGATCACAACTTTGGCTTGTGGAAAAGTTTTAATATCAAGTTTACATGACATTGCATGCTCTTTATTGCGATATTGTAGCCGGATTCTTTGGGGAGCCAATTGTTTCAGGATCTCCTATTTACAGTCGGGTTAGCTTTGAAAATATCAACTTGTGATTCACAAGGATGAGTGTTTTTTTTAATCTTTCCAAGTCAGTATTGTAGGCTGGCTGAGAAAGTTCTATGTCTTATTTATTGTGAATGACCCATCATATGAGATAGCTTCGGTGAACGTGGGACCAACTTTATATTAGACACACCGTGCCTTCTGTTGTTCTTTGGTAGAACCCTTTAAAGCAGCACTCTTCATTGTTCACAACTTTTAAAGCCACTCACTGATTGCAGCTGTTGAAATAATTTTACACATCACTTATCTAATCTTTTCTCCGAACTTCTGACGAGAGGTCTAATGCTCTTAAGTCCTCTGTAAATGTTGTTCGGTGTACCAGTAAGAACGTCGTATTTTAATGCTGAAATTATCATATTAGTACATAGGCCCAGACCGATATGATCACTGTTGGGAATTATAATTCCACTGGCATTTCGTTCGTGTCATTCTACTTAACTAGAAAATTTATTGGTGGAATTTTCTGAGGTTATTACCTTATTTGCTTAATATTTTCATTTAATTAGGTCGCGTGACCTCGTTGGTTAGTTAAATCGTATGTAATTGTTTTGTTGCTGCCCCATCATAATACCATGGCGCCAATTTTAAAACCGGCATTTTCGTTGTATTGTAATCAGTTGCCCTTTACTTTAGGAAGCTGCGTGTATCTTATATTTTTGTTTTTGTTTCAGATATTTGTAATTTAAAGTGCTTTCATTTTAACAGCTGTTTATTGAGGTTTTGGTGAGCAGCCTTTAAACCATGTCATGAGTAGGATATGAATACAATTACTGAGAAAACGAATTGACAAGTGTTCTAGCAATAGAAAATAATTTCTAGTTACTTATCATTTTAAATGTAACAGTTTATTTCGAACGTTAATATTTTTTAAGTAGACAGTCTGTTCATCCTTCTGTTAGACTGCGTGTTTTACCGAGTAAAGCTTCTAAATGTGCTCTCTACAAACATGGATGCATCACTAGACCCTCTCCCCAACTCTTATTCGTATTATATCACACTAGTTCCTTTTACGGATTAGCCTGCCTCTTTAAAAATTAGCAAAAGAAATTTACCATGGTTACCCACTTAAACTCTTCAGAAGATGAGGGTGTGACTAATAGAACTCACACAAATGGTGTCCCTGTCAAGAGATTTCATTTTAATCTATACATCGTCGTGCTTTTAAATGTGTGGGGTTCTTTCATTATACAAAACACACAAATGAAACCTAATGTAGGAACGCGGTTTCTATACCAGAAGTAACGTGTGGTGAAAGTGAGAGTTTTTTGTCACAGCCAGATTGGAGGCATGTTCATAAAGTGCACTGTGACCATAACGGGCTATGGCTTTGTTTTTTCGGGGTTGGCAGTGGTAGAGGGGAATCTCCTGACAGAGCGAGCATCGCAGGAACGCGCTAGTACTTAAACTCACGCTGTAGTGTCCAGATATCGGTAAGAAATCCCGCCACGTGATGTGAGTGATCCACTTACAACTCGCGGGAAAATAATATCGTAATTTTTTCGCGAATCAAAGCTGTTTAAAGCTATGTTTTTATGAACAGAACGAGTGTGTCTAAGTTTAGTAAAGGCAGAACCAATGACGAACAGAGGAGTGAGAAAGACCTTCCATTTTAACTGATAAGTTGGTGCAAAAAATCCTAAACTTCGTGACGACCGCCCATTGACAGAGGATGAAATGTCTGCCATGTTTCCAGAACTCAGTTATACGAGACACTACCAGAAACGCTGGGATACCGCAAACTGTGGGCAAGAAGGGTCCCAAAACTGCTGACAGAGGAGCACAAGAGTAATAGTCAACAGCAACTTGAATTTGTAAGTGAGGATTTTCCGAGCTCAATAGGACTGGAGATGAAACGTGGGAGGCTCGTTAAACACTCCAGTAAAAGACAGTCGACACTGTGACGTCACGCCGATTCCCTGTCTGCAAAAAATTTCAGAACAATTATTTCGGGCAAAAATATGGTGGCCGCGGTGTTTTGGGACCGAAAAGGCTTTATTGGTCGAATTTCTGCCTCGGGGGGACTATTATATCAATTCGAAACGATATTTTGAGAACCTAAAAAATCCAAAATGATGATTCAAGCCAAAAGGAGGACAATGCTGACGAGAAGAGTGTGATACACGGCAACGTCCGTCCACACACAGCCTTAGCCTCCAAGCTGTTGGGATGTTTGGACTCCCCCTCCCCCGGGATTCCCTGACTCGCTCCCTGAAAGAACACATGGATGGAATTGAAGTTTCAACCGACGAGCAGGTGCAGAAATAGGTTCTGAAGAGGGGGAAGTAGCTGGCGGGAAAATTCTTCGAGGAGGGCATAAAGGAGCTTGTGTCACGGCTCAGAACATGCTTTTAACGGTTTTGCGATTATATCAATTCTTTGGCGATTATGTGAAAAAATGGTAAATCATATCCTGTTTAATTATTTTCAAATACTCTTTTTCTTAAAAAATGATAAGAAGGGTACATATTATATTTGAATGTTCCGAAGCTATGAACAACTTGACAAAATATTTTGGTAGTAATGTGAATTACACTTTCTTAAAGGTTTCCATGATATGTGATGAAGGTATTCTAAGTGTTTGAAATGCTGTGTAATTACCAAATGTAATTCGCCTGACGCCAACAGGATACTGTAAATTCATTTTATAACCCATAGAAATAATACCATTTCTTGTTTGTATTTGTGAGTGTACCGAGAGGAAAAATATTGAAAATTATTTTCAGAGTACTGCTTGCTATCCCAAAAGTTATTCCCTGTGGTAAAGTATTAGCATCATATTGTGCCAAGTCTTCGTGCACAGAAAATAAAAAAGATTAAGTAACAAACCTGATCGGGAATTTTTTTTACAATATCGATATGGCCCACAAGGAAATAAGTGTGTACGTAAAATGATTCATTAAATAAATTCATTACTAAGTTTCTTAAGATCCTGATTATTTCCCAGAACACTGCCACGCATTCTTGTCATTTTAATCCATTTTTTGTGCCGGTAGTGACTCCGCAGTGATGTTCCCTGTGAGACAAACAGTGCTATGCATTTTGATAAGATATAACCATTTTTTCTTGTTAGATTTATATTTCGCAGTTCACATATTACAAAGAGAAAAGTCAAAATACAGACAATACTTAGTGATAAAATTAATTCCACTTATCGTTTCTGCTGGTATCAGGCGATGACAAACATGAGCCTCAAGAAGAACTCACACCACAAACCAAGTGATGAACTTATCTAGTTGACTGTGTATAATTTAGGCGACCGGAAATGGTTTGCTCTTGTGTAGTAAACCTAAAACTACGGATTGAAACTTTACCTAGAGGAGCATGCCATCGAAATTGTATCTTCTTAACTTAAATAAGCGATGCCAATCTACTAGCATAATTTGTCGGGAACCAATCGCCTACAAGGCATTAAGTATGGTTTTGGGTGCAGTACTTTAATTTGTATGAATTTATTGCTATTAGGAAATGACTGTTGCGGATGTCCTTGTGTTTTGATGTTTTAAGATAGTTGTGGGAGACAGTGTGTCGAGATTGTGGTGTTTACTATGAGGTTCTATACTTAGCCCTGGCGCGCTCAGAATAGTTCAGCTCACAAATACTCTCCGGCACTCCGTTGGCCATCCATTCAACACTTCCTGACAAAATGTCCTCAAACTTAGAGTAAACATTACTCTGGAGCGTTGCTCAGTCAGTGGAATCTAATAGATCAAGTTATCCTGCAATTACGAGAGCGTAGCCAATGCATATCGTAATACCGCTGTTATCCTGTTATTCTTCCATACGTAAGTAGTCCATCAAGATTAAATTTTAAGCATCTGAGTCTGGACTGATGAAGTTGCTCCATTTTTGTGTAAGGAGTTTTAGTTGAAACCTTTCACTTTTAAATCGTCCTTTACGCACTGTTCTTGTGGCAATACCTCTGGGCTTTTAAAGAATTAACGGTAATGAGCAGAAACGACACAGTTTCAGACTATAAGATTTTTCTTGATGATAATTAAACGGTTGAGAGCACAATCGATACAGATGGAACTGTATTGAAATTTACATCAGTACAGTCGCTAGCAGAATAAAGTTTTGTTAAATTTCCATAACCTACACGAGATTAACCGATTTCCTAGCTTAGATTTCTACTATATGGTTTTTCAATAAGGGCGGTTCGATGTTGCATGGGCCTTTCAAGTAAAATGTAATTTCGTTAATACCTCACACACACAGCTTGTTTTTATTCCATTTAAACAACGACCCGCCATCATATATGTCCTTAGTCAATTTTCTTGAATGTGAAATACATACTCATTTTTTGTTATGGTACATTGTTATTTTGTGTACTCGTTTTTTTATTCCTTTATAGATTAAAATTCGTCAATAAATCAAATTTATACAAATCGCATTGTAAGTGGATTTTGGTCTGTGAACGTATTATATTTATTAAATAATAATTAAAATCACTCACTTCTCTATAAAAAAAGTTGCTAGTGCGTGTACTGAACTTATTGTGGAACTAGAATAATATCTGCATACAAACTATATTTTAAGTTTTCCTATATCGATAGCAACGTAATTTAAGTACTTAAAATGGATTTGGTTGCATTGTATTTCGGCAAAAAAAAATTAATTGGCCGGGATGTTCTACTGAAATGCATGAAGATGTCTTGTAACCGCGGAAGTTGGGCTTTCGCTTGATTGTAAGATCTGTAACAGGAAGCCGTAAACTCTCGGTTTCATACTTTCTCAAGTGCAATATCAGCGAAACGCCTGAGGAGCGTACATTTGTATTGCTTGGGAGCAGTCTGTTGACCAATGTAGAAACTCCATTGAATTTTTGGATGTTTATTGGACAGAGGCTCCACAAATCAGTATTATCTCACGCGATTCTAAAGCATCGTTCAAAGATTGAAATATAGTTAGAACCATATCGAGAAGCCTTTACTCTTAGAGATTTTTTCTTAATATTCTGTTGGAGCTTCGATTTATATTTAATTCCACCTTTTAATTACCCACGCCATCCCCATGCGTTTGATTTCTTCGCTTAGTTTGTTGCAAGGCCCTTTCTGTGTGTGTTGTTGCTCTATTCAATCCCTGTATTAATTTTTTTAATTCATTAACTTTTACAAATAAGGTAAATTGTTAGTTTATTACATATTATTCAGTAAGACTAACTAAACGAACTTCGTAATTGTAGGAAGAAACTGCCAAGAACGTCAGGTTACTGAGAATGGTAATGACAGGGCTTTTTTATGATTCATGTAAGTTGAAAATTGTTGAAGTTGAAACCGACAGCGTTAACTATAAATTTATACAAATTAATAGTTTTGCAATAGGATTAATATATGTGTACGAGACCGTGTGACGTAATAGTAATTCTTTTATTTTGAACGAGTCAACGTTTCGTTCGACCTTGCAGCGTGAAGAAATGAGTAGTTCCAATGAGATCAGCCAGTAGCATCACCATCTGTTCAAGGTCAACGACCCGGAAGATCCTCCTCCCCTTCCTTCCTTTTTTAATTTATGTGCTTGTGTGTGTGTGTGTGTGTGTGTGTGTGAGAGAGAGAGAGAGAGAGAGAGAGAGAGAGAGAGAGAGATACACTACGTATTGACGTAGGAGATCACCAAGATTACGAAAGCTTTCCGATGTGGGGAAACTGACGTTCGAACGATGAGTCATCTGTGAAACGACGTGATTATTGGTGTTGGCCACCCTCTTTCCTCCTGCACCAACCTGTAACATGTACTTTCTGTTGCCCAAGTCCCCAGTTATTTGATTTATGCAAGCGTCTCCTTTCCATGGCTATTCCTACCCTCATTTCAGCATTACAACGGGGGTAAGGGGGAGGCTGTTATTCGGGATACTCCAAATTACATCCACAGATATTTTCAAATACCTTTTTATTCCTTATTTTGTTTGCTCAATCTGCTTAGGTTTCAACTACATATTTTTTAAAATTTATCCCGCAATCCTCATTGAAAAAAGAACAGACGGACGTAGGTCTGTATGTAATATTTTCGTAACTTTTCTAGTAAGTTTCTGGACATGATATCTTTCAGTTTAGAATGTTTATTTAAACAATAAATGATTTTTAATATTTTGTAGAAGTTCGGGAGGTTAATTTGGGCTGAAAGGCTGGAGAAAACGGTCATTCATCGTAAAAACTTCTAGACGGTCGTCTCTGGGACTAGTATGAGCATAATGTCTGTTAGGGTTGCTCTGAAATGAGTATCTTACTCCAGTGTCCCCCAATTGCAGTCTCACTTCATCACTTGGAATTGCACTTCTTTATTTTATTTTGTTACTCTTATTTTCCAAATCACGCTGTTGAATATCCGATCATTCTCTTCACCAATTTTCTAGGAAAACTACTGGAAAGTGCTTGCCGACAGACGGCACGTGGGAACAATTAATTTTGTTAGCTTGGTTTTGTCAGATTTTCATTTAAATTCTTGAAGGATACATGAAAAACTGAGTGGAGTATGAATGTCCAGATTGGTGATATATTGGTGGACAAGACAATGGTGGGGTATTGGACTTTATTTAGAGTTGTCGTGACGTAGGTTCGCGTGACATAACTGCGCGGCGCCCACGTCCTTCAGCCTCGGCAGTCGACAGTCGGGACTCGGACGTGGCGCAGGCAGCAGCGATGGGCAGGTAACAGATCATCTACACGACAGTAACGGTCGGGAGATGTTGCTTCATCCTGTTAAAACTTGTCACAACTTAACGTCATGTTATGACTGAAAAAATTAGAATATTTGCTATGAATGTATAATCGTTATTTTCCATACCTCATATTTTTTGATATATACTAACCAACATACGTCATATTTAGTTGACATATACTAACCATGATATCGGTTTATACATTTCTTCAACTAACCTCTTGTTACACTTTATGAATAAATTCATGTAATGTCAATGCCTACAACATCAAATGAGTTATATTATGAATTATAAAGCGCAAAATCGATTCCGAACGTTTTATTCTTGTGACAGAAATCTGTCAATTGCTGTTGGTCTTCAAAAATCTGTACTTGGCAAACTTATTTGTATCTCGATGTAAACTAGTAAAATTTTCATTTTATATTCTTCAATATTTTTTTTTACATTAATGCATGCTAGGAGCGTGCGTTTAACGGACTCGTCTGTCTCGCCTACTCCTAGTAAAATTTGCTTTGTATTTCTTCTGTATTTGTTTGTTAGTCTACAATTTGGCGCAATCCCGGTGGCAGATGGGTAATTAAATTTACTTATACACAATACACCTAATCTAAAAATAACCATTGTCCGTTAAAATGTCTATGCCCCTGAAAAAAATTACAAGAAATATATTAATGTCAAACTTTACTTCACATTGCATTAAACATTTAAATTCAATTATACATATATAATATTGAAGATAGTCACTTCACACGTTTAATGAGATTTATCTGAAATCTATTTTCGTAAAGAGGATTCCCTCCAAACACCCAAATAGGTAAATTATTCCAGTCGTTGATGGTCCCATTTATGAAGAAAATTTGCCAACATTTGTGTTTTTTACTTTCTACATTTTACTTTGAAGTGATCCCATCTACCTATAAAACTGGGCTTTTGATTTTTGTAGCCAATTAAAACCCATTGGTTTTTCCCAGTATAAGCTTTGAAAGCCCTCCTTTGTGATGATAATTTGCAACCTTGTTGTTCTACCTTTTCGTTGCTATGACCCGCCCTACTCGCACAAAATTAGAAGCCCTTTTCTGAACTTTCTCTAATAATTCTATTTGATTTTTCCTACATTTCATGGTAGCTATTAGTTATTTTTTCCAACCCAGTTTCCCTTCCATGACTATCTGTTCTCAATAGGTACCGTTTTGTAGCGGCATTTTTAATTATATGTTCAAACTAATCAAGTTTCTTTCTTCTTAGCTTGAGCTCTTGTACTTTCAATTTTCTATTGTCAGGTTACATGTTTGGTATTTGCCGAAGCTTTGTTTTTATATTGAACTATTTCTCTACTTAATTGCCAATTATATCTTAATTGTGATTCTTTAAATCGAATACATTTACGGACAACTACAGAAAACAGTTTATTTTTATACATTTTTTCGTAAAAACATTACCTGATGAAATCCCAAAGTCGGTTCAACTAAATAAAAATTTAGTTTTCTCCTGGTAAATTTATTTGATTTAATTATTGTAACAGACAATTGATTTACTATTTCAGTTGAATAAAATTAGAATTTAATGATATTTTAATATTGATTTCTCAAGTTGTGTTTACATGCGTTTAAAATTATTCTGTAGATTTATAGTAATTAGTTTGAGTTTTCCATTGGACGTGAAAGTGGGAGTAAGAGTGAAATAAAAGCGAATAAATTAATATAAGTTTCCATGATAAATATTTGTTTCCTCCAAATCAGAAAGTTGGTCTTATATCATTTTCGGAATCTTTATTTCTAGTCTCTTGCTTTTAATCAGTTTCAACAGTATTTGCCTTTCATCAGTGTATCATGTTATAGAAACGTTAACAACAGTTAGCTTTAAAGCATAATAATGTTCAATGATTCTGTTCAATCTTGGAGCAGCCATTCGTTGTATCTCACCTGTCAGACAATTTCTAGGGCTTCTTTAAGCAATATTCAGTTTCATCAATCTTTGACGAGCCTCCA
The DNA here is from genome assembly GCA_034510155.1 of Eucriotettix oculatus. NCBI lineage: Eukaryota > Metazoa > Arthropoda > Insecta > Orthoptera > Tetrigidae > Eucriotettix > Eucriotettix oculatus. Next base: position 131,311,636 of record CM067376.1, on the reverse strand, counting down.
CTAATTAAAAAACTGTAAATATGAAAAATGAAGGAACCTTGTGTACCCATGGGTGAAGAGTTCCCGTTACATTTAGCGTTTTACTGCAGTTTGAGTTTAGATGTTTTTTTTTCAAGTCGTTTTATTACTACTCGCCAATTAAACCTGCTCCGTTATTCGATATTAATTTTGTTACGGAATCCATACTTGTTGGTGTTTTTATTGCTGGAACCCAGGTTGGGAAAATTTTCCTGTAATTCTTCCCAGTAAAAGCTTTTCCTGTAGCGGCTTACATTTACGATGTTGAAGTTCTGCTTTGCCAATTTTTTTTTTCTAAAAGAGGGAACCGATTTGGCAATCGTAAAATTCAGTTGCTGGTGGTATGTTTACCGGTATATTGCCGAACTTCGCTGTAATTTTTCGGGTGTTACAACCATCATGAATGATTTCAGGTAGGTGACATGTCTTTGTTTGTGGTACATTGAGGTTGGTTGAGGATATCCGCGTCTAGCGGAATTGATTGCGAAGGATGGCGTAACCTTGCAAGTAGGTGTTATTTCAAAGTGGCTCACAGTCGTAAAGGAATTAGTGGAGGCGGTTATGAGCCTATAACACTACCCAGTCAACCCTTTTGTTGTGCAGGTAAATAGTATTGAGTTTAGTATGGATAAAGTATGACGAGTTTGGTATGGAGCCTGAGCGTGGGAGAGTAACCGTGAGACCATATGTGGTGCGCCGGTCATCTGGGGCCCCACTGGGTGCTTGCTACAAGTATGGTTCTTCAAAATCACGTGACCCTCGCACGCGTGCAGTAATTTTGATTTACGCGATTGGTAGAAAATTACGGATTGGCAAAATTTCCTGCAGCAATAACTACTGGAGCGTCGGCGGCATTGTGCCGTTTAGAGACAAGAGTAACTTTATCAATAAGATAGAATTCGTAACATAATTATTAAATAAGCAATGAATATTAAACTTGCAATCAGCGACTTTACGTGACTTACGAAACAAATGTTTCATGACATTGTCATCCATAAGAAAATGTACACCTGAAAGATTCTTGGTGCTACTTGTCCGAACTCGTTCTCGTATACAGTAGTTTATGCCCATCAAATGAATACGTTTAAGTTTTTATATAAATTGGAATGGTTGGTGTTATGTATTGGCCCGTTTTCGTACTAAAGTCGCGTTCTCACGAGTCTAGTTGAGAGATTTTAGTTGAATCTCGTGAACAATCGTAATTTTATCTTTCATTGTTTTCCGAGGAGTACTCAATTGGTCTGAACCATGTAACGTCTCAAAGTGCATCTCTGAACTGATCCTTATGAAATTTAAATTATATTTCATGTCTTACTTTATCCGTAAGGATGACATACAGTCTTGACGAGTCCAACAGTCGTCGGATTGTCTTTGACGTGAAAAGCATATAAAGTTGTGATTATTTCGTGGCATAATACTCACTATAGTTTACTACTTAAGTTGGAAGGTTAAAGACCCAAGCAAATGCATTAAGGCAAACTACTTCCTGATACCATATTTGCCTTGTGGTTTCTCAAGAAGAAACTAATGCCAATGCAATTACAATGCAAATGCAGCTTTATTGAAATAATTTCGAAAGGAAGAGTGGTTCGTTTTTCTATTTCGTGCATCAGTTCTTTTATGGATCTTAAAATTTTTTCATATCAAGAATAATGTAGTAAAATGAATGCGTGGCGAGTAGATTTTTCGATTCTGTAATAAATGTATTTTCCGCTAAAGTTCGTACACTAGCGAGAATAGGTTCAACCTGAATTGACATGGTGTATTGTCGCCATGAAAGTTAGCGAAAATGGTCAGTTCGTCTCTCACGTAAATATTTTCAGGAAGTGGTATTATTGAACCGCTAATGAACAAATTACCGCTAAATTGACCGTTACGGCAATATGAATTACGCAACTTTTATTTGCGAATGTTTTGGGCTCGTTGAAGTTGAGTTCGTAGTGTAGTAATTAGTTTAGAAAACACTAGACAACTAAAATGCCTCTTTACACAGTCAATTTTAAGTAAACACCTGTATACGAAATATTAATGAAGTCATTATTATAGTTCGTGAGACGGCCGGTGCACACTGGATAAGCACGTTTCATGAAACAACTCATTTTAGATCTATATTCAACGGTTTACGTAGCTTCAAGACATTAATTTTTAAACAAAGGCGGTGACTTTCCTTTATTGACCTGGGAATCAGTCTTCAAAGACTGAGCTCGCTGTGAAAAGTTATTGGAACAATAAAATATGAATTTTTAACATTTTTCTGATTTTTTCTTTTAAAATTAAGCCCTAAATCTTCTGAAACAGGCGAATCATTAAATACAACTCTGAAATGAGTAGTTTCATGAAACCGTTTCCTCTTGTTAAATGAAATTCTGTGCACGTCCCTGTTATGTATAGGGGGGCGCCGGGTATATTGAGCAATACTTCTTTGATTTTTTATTAGTGCTAAAACCGATGCAACGAAATTCTAAAATAATTTTTCATCCATTCGGAAAAAGTCAATCTTACAGTACTTAAATAAGTACTCAGAAAACATCATCGTAACTGACATAATACTGACCAGTATTGATGACACCTGTTAGGGATGCTTCAGCTGACCACCTTCAATAATATTTCTTCGATTCTAGTACTTCAGTATTGTGTACTATTTACAGCAGCTTTAACACCCGTGTAATTACTCTGCTTCAACGTATGTATTGTCTCATAAATACAATAATTATGGAATAAGCAAACACCTTTATCACATACTTCCCTAATGTGTACGAACTTATTCATGTTATGGGATAAGTGCTCCCATCAGTAGTGAATTATTTTAGACGATCGTGGAACAATTTTGTTTTAAGTAAGACTTTCTAGTCAGAAATTGGTCTGTTCTTGATACAATTTCCTCTATACTGTATCCTACTGTTTATCAGATTTCTCTTGATAGCCCTTAAATTTTTCGCCAAACCACAAACGCGCATTTTGCTAATATACAATAACAGCATTATGGAAGATCATATATTGTTATTTCCGCGAATTTTCTGGTAACGTCAAATTGATTTAAAGCGTTGTATTTGTTACTTAGGATTCATTTTTCAAGCTGCATTTAAACTACTGTAAATTACATTAAAGTTGTTAAATCAGTTATTCTCATTTTAATTCCCGGTGGAAAGGCATCTAAGATTGGAGTAATTATTTATTCAGAACAGGTTTGCCTGAATTCGTCAGAATTTTTTTAAATTGAAAATTTAGAGTTGCATAAACCCTAGGGTTACAAAATTATAATCAGATAATAAATAAACACAATTGTTCTACATAAACAGCTGATCCACTGGACTGGGGAAAAAAACTACAGGCAAACACAAAAACTAAAATCATTTATACATTAAATTTCTTCTATCAGTTAAGTTTTTTTTCCAAAAATAATAAAATATTCTTCATCCCTTTAGTTGACTCGCAGAAATCTTTTCTCGAAGGCCTGAATATTCTCCCACCTCTCGTTTGCATTGACCGGGCAATCGAAAAGAATATGCTGCAATTGCGATAATAATTAAATAATCTTACACCTAAATTCTCATTAGGCAACATAATGCACACTGTAAAACAAAAGCAATATTTTATCGTATGTGGAATTTTTCAAAATTCTCACGGATTCATAACATGCGATACTTATCGAAATTGTTTCGACTAGTTCGGCTCAATTTTTTATATCAGGCTCTTTATGCGTCAAATCTCAGTATTACAGACATCAATAATTAAGAAGTTAAACATTTTTTCTTTATTTACCGGAATTGTGAGTCCGTGACTTCTGTGAAATCGTGGCTCAAACTTACCGAGTGCTGCTGTTATGTTTTTGGATCTTAATAAATTATCAATTTCATTAGAATACATTCATGATATACGCTACAAGAATTTGAATTACTTTTAATTTTACGCTTCGGTGTAAGTTTTGTTAGACAAATGAAAGTATTGAAATACTTTACTAGAACTTCTTGATATGCTTCGCTGTTTGTGGCTACTCATATTTTTCATATGAATGCATTGCAAATAGATTCTTATACGAAAAGATGCACTCACTGATGTGATGTCACTAACACTGACACGTCCTTTCACGTATTCGTTCAACAATAAAGAACTTTCCGTCTAAGTTGAAAATGGCATTGTGAGTGAGAACTATATCGTAAAGTATTTCAAACAGATTAATAGTAGATCCTAGTATTTCAACTGACGCTGTTCGTTATTTTTTGTCTATACACCGTTAATTACTGTAATTAAACTGATATAGCATTTATAATTTGTAGTTCGCATGTTTTTAGAATAGTGAATTAAATAATATGATCAGATATGTAATGCCTCTAGCCAATGTGTACTTAGACTTTTGATTTCATCAGTAATTGTGAGTAGATTATTAAAAACTCAGATTATACGCACAAGGAAACAACGGTAGCACAAAACTAAAGGAAGAAACTGACGTTAGAGGTCGTTAGTGGGGTCAGACAGGAACTGACTCATCACGTAAATTGTTCACAGAAACTCTGAAAGTTCTCGTGAAATCAAACTAGCACAATATTGAAGAATAATTATTTCATTATCATGCAGATTAGCTCGTCCTCTTTTTTTCCCCAGAAACTATCGAGAACCCGAAGAAATAACTCGTTATTAGCACTAAAAGCACGTTCTTTGCAATTAACTTGGAAGAAACATTTGCGATGCATTAGTGTATACCAATTTAAGTTAGTTAAACGAGATAAATATGTAAAGCCACTTCACCCAATCGATACAACACCACCGTTCAATAAGTGAATCAATCGCGTTGTGGCACACTTCAATGTGTCTTCTGATGAATTACTTCGAGAAATCAAGACTTTAAATTGTTTGAATTCATCGGTGTTGGGTGGCTGGGACAAAAATGATGTGATCGGTTGGGTAGTAATATCAGTGTGACGGAAATTAATGAAGATGGAACAGCTGATTAACTGATTTCGATGGGTAATACTGATTCAGACTTGGTATTGGTTTTATTTTTCAGAAACGAAATATAATGTACCATACAAATTTGGATGACGGGTACCTTTCTCCTGTGTTAATTTCTTTCTCGATATAAGTTTGACGTTAGAAAGCCACCAAAGGCCGAAGAGAACCCTATTTGAATATGTTGGTCGGGAGGAAATACTTCGGTCACGATGCAGCTTTGTCACCGCAATGGTCGATGTGTGAGCACGTGCATTGTCCTGTTTAACCCATTGCCCAACTATTTTAGATTCGATAACTCGAGTCAGAATCTGTAAGAAGACCAATCACCGCTTGAAACCATTTCACAGGTTTGACCCTGTGTGATTTATCTGTAGGGTCAATCATCTCGTTATTTGCAAAGTACAAACATTGGCTATTTACAGAAATAATCTCGTGTCATAGTTTTTAGAAGTATTTGTTTCTATGTCTGCTGTTGGACACAATTTGAATAGTTGTTCTTTTCTTAAACCTTTACAATACTTATGTTTTTATTTCAACACAATCTATAGGTAACAAAGAGTTACCGATTTTCCGTTCAGTATTTACTTTGTGTGCCGAGTCGACTGTTACCATATTTTCCCCAAACGTGTTATCAAGTGACATTAAAAATTTAACTATTTTTTATTTGTGCTCAATTGCGACGTTTATGCCAGAGTGTCCGAATAATTGCAGTTTTGTTTGTTTTATGTTTTTCTGTTTAAATTCATTGTCCTGTTACACGATGATTAATACTTTTCTTCAATAACTGATTGCGCCATTTTCGTCTAGTAAGGTAGAATATTACTACTGTCAATATTAACACTACGCCATCCGCATTGAGATTGTTTTGTATGGTGCCGGTAGGGATGGCTCCGATCATTTCACCTGTCGCCGGGGTTTGTTGGCTGTTTTCGCGTGTTCATAAATCGTTAAATCTCAATAGTTCCAAATCCTGTCCCTCCATTTTCACGAAATGTCTAGAATGTGTGTAAATAACTGGCGTTGCTTTAACTACCCGGAGTCACTATGTGACGTACGTAATCTAATCGTGAGTTCCAAGTTCTTTTCGGTACCGGGTAAAATGATCCTTTGTCCAAGATTCACACATTTTAAATAAAAAATAACTGAAAGCGCAGAATTAGGGATCTTGCATTAATGTTGATATACTATGATAGAATTGAGTAACAATTAAAAAGTAATAAACGCCATTTTTTTATGTTATAGTTTTCCTATAGGGAGGGTAGTAGCTGAGGTAGCTTCCTCGTATAGCCACCGGTATTTGTCCGATAATTTTCGTAGGACACTAACGCGGTGACGCCAGACGTTAAAGAATTTAAAATGTGCCTGATAATTGTAATATTTTAAAGAAATTTCCTCTCCGTAATAGAGAAAATATGTTTAGGGAACACGTGCAGTTGCAGCCAGGACGAATCGTAAGTGAATGAAATTGATAAGCAACGAGTCTGAAGTGTGTGATTGGTTTGCCTAAACTGAATTTCACGGCTCTTGTCATTTTTGGGCCGATTTTCTTATCACTCGATATTGTAGTGATTTTGTTTACGGTTTACTATGAAAACTCAAAAAATTGCATAGTTACTGTAATATGTTTTATTCTTTAATAATTAATGCAAGCCCCACAATTGGAAGCCGAAATGTAATATCCTCATTTTTAATTAGTGCATAATTACAAAAGAAATCGATTTACAATTGGAATTAACATTTATATAACAAAGTGAACAATGAAATTTGCATTACAAACAAATGAATTAAATAAAAACAATAATTCTTGGAAAGATTTCAGGGTTTGAATGTGTGAGAATCGGAACATTTAAATATTATGATGGATATGGCTTGGACCTGGGTATGCGAAATATAATTCTTTTCTTCAAGAAACCAAAAAAAAAACACATTTTCCTATACAATTACCAACACACTCACAGAATTACTCCAAGAAACGAAGAAAGGCCGTAAAAATTGGTTATAGATGAAACATCCAAATGATAAAAGCTAATCTATTTGCTAATATACTCACATCCCAGTATTCCCCTAACCCAATCACGAACTTTTACCTCAATGACAAAATAAATAACAATCTTCTTGAACCAATTCAACTATTCCCATTGCCTAAATTATTCAGCTCTTCCAAAATAAGTACCACCATCAATAAACTCAAAAGCAAGTCGTCGTCTGGACACGACCTAATATCGACATTTCATTTAAAACGCCTATTTTTTTTTAAAAAAAACTTCTGATAATTTTTAACAAAATTCTACGTTAAGTCACAAACTACTACCCTTCCTCCTGAAAGCATGCCAATATTATTGTGATAAACAAACCTGACAAACCAAAATCGCTCACCGAAAGTTAGCGTCCTTCCAACTCTTTCCAAACTCTTCGAGAAACTTTTCCTTCCTCTCCTCCCTAAAAAATTATCACTCATTCCTTCTGTTCAATATAACTTGTGCATTCATGAGCTATATTCTGATTCCGCCCTTATCAATAAAGCATTCGAAAATCGTAATTCCTGTATTGTTGTATTTATTGACAAAGAGAGAGTCTTCGACAAAATTTTATCTAAAATAAAAAAATTCAGTTGACGAACACACACTTAAGAATCCTTACGTTCGCACTGTGAAAATTAACCATCAATTCTCCAAATCTCTTCTGGCGTCCCACAAGGTAGCATATTAGCCCCCTTTTTACATTTACTTCCATGGCATCCCCCCCGAATCATCTATTCACAAAAAACAATATTTTTTGCCGACGACATAGCTATCCTCCACCTAACCCCTTCCTTCACCTCGGGTTTTCGCAACGTTCAAATAGCACTAAACGACCTGGAAACCTCTACAAAAAACTGGAGGGGCAGTATAAACCCCTTCAAAGCTATAGTTCCATTTACCCTCTAAACCAAACATCCTCTTGGTCATTCATTCTATCTTTTTGGCTCTCAATTCCCAATAAAAAGTCCATTACTTACCTTGGACTAATTCTAGACTCCAAATTCTCCTGGGAACACATCTTAGTCACCTTTTATTCAAATTGACACTAAAATTAAATTACTCTATCCATTCCTTAACAGAAAGGCACCAATCTCCACCAAAAGACTCGTTTACGTCACATCAATCCGCCCCATATGGTCCTATGCATCCTCCATCCAAACCAAACCTTATCCTTAGAATCATCTCCAAGTCCCCATGGTACCTTCGCAACTCGGTAATTCACAACGACATCCAAATTCCCCTGATGTCAATCACAATAAAATCATCCATATCCTTAATCAAAGGTCCATTAACTACTCCAATGATACGAAAGCCCTCTTACACATAACCGCAGACTAAAACGAAAATTACCCATAGACTACTTACTTCCACTCTCTCATTCCAGTATAACTTACCCTTAATTTCTCCCCTAGTAAGCGGGTACCTCATTCATCTTCTCCAAAAACTCCCCCAAGCATTTATATGCTTCCTGGCTACTTTATTTTCACAGCGTTGGGAACATGGAGCCAAAAACGTTATGTGCATCGAAGAAACTCTTTATTTTTTCAGACAATTTGAGATGCGTGACAGACAACCAGTAGCCCCGTCAATAATCTATGGTCATAAATGTATTTCGCGAACAATGGCAGACTTTCCAGTTGTCCCAGTCTCCAGCCTCTTATGTCAATCAGCACACATTCGGAATATTCAGTACAATCCATTGTATACATACACGCATTCATTACATTATCTGGTTTATGTTTAACATTCTCCGTATAATAATGTGATGCAACATATAATTGGGAGAGGATTTGCAGAATGTCCCATTGGCACTCCACCTGATAACTATCAATGGGCCTTTATAGTTGTTGTGACCTATTGGTTGCTCTAATATCAGATTCTTCGTTACGTCTCCTGTCGTTTTTTACTACCGTTAGATATTTTATATTGCGCAGGATAGATTAGCATAGAGGGTTGCATCAGACCACCACCACAACAGATATTTTATGCACTATTTTTATACCCAATTTTAAGGTTCGACCGAGAATCCTCTCCTACCTATTATCTTCGTCTCTAATGGTGTTTCACACAGCAAGTTTGTTCATAGATATCAGATTTTTATCATGTATATTGTTCTATGCAGATGTGTCGCGTGTTTCTGTCTGTGATACGAGGTCGCTTCTAAGGACTTCTAGTGGATGTCTTCGTTTCCCGCAATGTTAATGTGGTCTCTTCAATTTAGGATACAGCTGTCTGCTACTGCAAAGTTGTTTTGCCAATATGATAGGGCGTCGTTTGCCCATAATGGAGAGGCGTGGTATTGTGCGACTGTTGAACCGATGTGCGCGAAAGTGGGCGTTGTTCTAACGGTTCCAATGGGAAACCGACCTGCGTCATGACTCACTCAAGGACGACTGGTCGCGCTGACCAACTATGACTCAAACTTTTCTTTCACGTTCTTACGCTTTATAATTAAAATTATGCATCCTAACACAGCTTTTTTTTATCGCAGATCGTTAGTAAGTTTAAACAGGTACAAAGTACTATTTTAGATTCACCCTGTTGCTATTGTCAAATTTTTTGATAATTACATTCAAAGAAATCTAGAAAAATATACGCCTCTGAACGCTTTCCTCAGCCTCTAAGGTGTCTGTGATGTTTCATTGATTTCTATGTGGTTTATGTTGTTAAATTTATTTCGTGTAGTGTATAATATATATATTTTTTTACAGAGCTGAGGCAAACGGCGGGATGGTGGATTACTACCGTACTTTGGAGGTTTCTCGCAATGCCTCAACATCAGATATAAAAAAGGCGTAAGTACCAATTTCAGTATTTTATCATACACATTCTGATTTTATGCACGGATATGATGCACAAATTTGTGTGTTCTATATTTCTAAGTAAATTGATATGATTCCGCAAAGAATTGCACATCTTGAAAGAAGTATCAAAGATATTTATAGAATGGACCTCAAATTTCATATACTTTTAACAAATATTTGGGATAGATGATTTTAGTTGAGTTATTTGGCTTTTAACTGGTTGATATGGATGAAACTCTGCTTTTATTGGAATAAAACCTTTTCACATGATATATAAATACTTCCACATGGGATTGATTATTAGCATGGAATATCTATCTATATTTTTCAGGTACAAGAAATTAGCTTTAAAATGGCACCCAGACAAAAATCCAGATAATCTCCAGGAAGCAACTAGAAAATTTACCGAAATTTCAGAAGCTTATGAAGTGTTGTCAGACGGTAAGGCACATTTTTTTATATCTATTCAAAAACAAATGAAGGCTATTTTAATCTTCTATCTTCTATTTGCTAATAAGAAAATACTAAATGGAGACACTAATATAATTTAATCACAACATTCAATTATGGTGTGGTAAATAAATAATGCTGCTTCCAAGTAGCATGCCTTTGACTTGACTTACGTAATTGGAAGTATAAGCTTTAGAAAGGTGGTAAATGCTTGTACATATCACAGTTAATTGTATAATATAAATGCATTTATTTTTGTTACTTTTCCTTTCCTTATCAAGTGATTAAAATTGTAAAAACCAATTGGCAGTTGTGGTGCCTTGGATGGTAGTAAGTGATGATACACTGTACAGTTTGTTGAAGTGTATATATGTATCATTCTAACATTATTGACAAGTGATAAACACACATTTTGTGACCTAAGGGTCTTGTAAAATTAGCATTAGAAGTAAGTGTGTGGGGTGAGAATAGAATAGAAGAGGGAGGATGAGGATGAAATTCACTAAGCAGATTAGGAAGTTGTGTAGAAAATGATTGTATCAGATCATTCTAATACAACTACAACAACAAGAAACACAACATAATGTACCAGTCAAGTCAAAGTAACATTGCAATGAAAGGAGTAGAAGTACCTGTCATAAAAAGCAAGATAATGAATATTTTAATTTTTCAGTTTTTCTTTAAAGTGTATAAAAAATGCTAAAAAAGTGTTATGAATGTACAATGTAAATAATTTGTTCAAGTATAAAAGGGACAGTAAATCTACTTCTATATTGAGTTAAGAAACCTTACATCTTCAAGTTGTCACATTAATATTGAATGTTTTAAATGATAGTTGTATGTTTGGAATAATAGAAATATGCACAATTTAAGTATGATTAATATTTAGATACATCAATTGTGTTTTCAAACAAAGGTTGAATATGTTAAATTTTTTTCTTCCATAAATCTTTGTAATTAACAGAAGTGAGAAATGTGGATGATAACTTACATCTTCAGCATTGTTTTAGTTAACTATAACAATGTTCTACAACACAATATTTGTTTCTTAAATGTTGTTATATAATTGACATAGTTATCAAGTGGTCAGGGTGTAATGTTAATTATTGTGATTTTAAATGTAGCGATCAAATTTTACTTTAGCTTTGTTATTGTAGGTATCTGGTACCCAGTATTTTAAACGCATCATTTAATTCTATTTTGATCTGTAGTAACCATTAGTTTAGTTTACTTTATTTATGGAACAACAGTACTCTGTGGATATTGTTTTGTAGTGTTTTATTGAGAAAATTTGCTGATAATATTTTTATATCTAATGTTGTTATAACTAGACCTGGCCCAATGATCATCTCTTCCTCTGGGATGATTCCGCTTGATTAATCACATAAATTAGCTTACAAGCAAACAGTATCATACAAGCATTATAAGCAATTTTCTGGAATTGCTCATTGGACACAAATCAAACTGACAACTTGCCACTCATTACTGTTAATTAAACATCAAATTTGTTCACTGTTTTGTTGAATGTTGAAATTTATATACACAGTTGCTTCTTCATTAAACATTTCATCATTTTTTATAAGTGTTTCCTCCTATTTACTTCAGAAGCAAAGCGTCGAGTTTATGACCAGAGACAGAAGACATCTACAAGATCCCCACGAAACAACAATTACCGTGGCTTTTTTGAGACACCTTTCCAACGTTTCTTTGGTATTTTATTTATATTAGTTAAAATATGTTTTCCTGCTTTAACTCGCCAACCCTTTCAAGATACTAATTTCTGCTACCATCAGACCTATATAACTGTGAATCATTTTGTTTCTTGCTAGCCTAACACTATTATGCTGAAGGCCTTTGGGACATGTCTTGTGCAGTATTCTTTGCATTTTATACCTGTGTTATTAATAAATTGATTTTTAGTCTCATATTAGAAAATGAAAATTATTGGTATCACTTTTTAATTGACAATAAATTATTATAACATAAGCCTGCTTTCCAACTCCCATTTGATTATATTTAATGTAAAAAATTTTGTCTAAAGATACTAAACTTGTGTACTTCCTTAAAAGTATTTATTCAAAATACGTATAAGTATAATTGCAATTAAAAATAGTTTATTTTCATAATTAAGGAATTAAAAGTTCATTTTATTAATGCTCATGTTCAAGCAGTATATTGCTACAAGATTGTTAATATCAGAATTCTTAATGTATATACACTGATGTTGAGACCAATTTTTTAAACTTTGTGTGGAAGTTTGAACCTTTCATTCTTAGGAATTCTTTATTTGCTACAAGGATTTGGTTCACTACTAACAAACTGCCACGGTGATTGTTAATACCAGTAAATAGTTGATCTGCTGGTCTTACTAAATATAAAGTTTTTTATACAATATGTGCTCTTGCCTGAACTATATTACTTAAACTCGGATAATTTTAAGAAATTTCTTAAACGTTTACTTGGATTATTACTAGTAAATTTAAACACATTTTGATTTTTGTGTAATTGAACTCACAAATTTATTAATCAGTCTTGGCCTGATGTTGATAAATGTTATTTAAATTATGAAGATCTACCATCGGAAAAATGTAGTTGGTGTTAATTGAATTGCAGGAAAATGCCTCCAGTATTTATAATTGATATAAGAAACCAATGCCATCATTTATGGATAATTGCCTCTTTATTTAGTAACTTCCACCGTTCTCTCTGTATATTAAAGCAATTGGTGCTATGCCTATCAAATGCACATATTTTTCAATCTGTCTTCCCATAAATGCCAAAGCAAATTTAATTATAAGGCAGAAGTTGGGAGTGATGTTCTTTCACAATTCCAGAGTTGTGTAAATTGACACGTCAGAAATTCTGCTGTTGAATACCAGGAGTACACGTCAGTCGAACACCCTACCCTGAGAGGTCTCACAAAGTTTTTAGAATATTACTGGATTTCTTCAGAATGGTTTCTCCCTCTATCCAGGTGCCCCTCTTCCATCTTTCTCTCCTCTATCCAGGTGCCCCTCTTCCATCTTTCTCTCCTCCATCCAGGTGCCCCTCTTCCATCTTTCTCTCCTCCATCCAGGTGCCCCTCTTCCATCTTTCTCTCCTCCATCCAGGTGCCCCTCTTTCATCTTTCTCTCCTCCATCCAGGTGCCCTCTTTCATCTTCTCTCTCCATCTCCTCTTCATCTCTCCTCCATCCAGGTGCCCCTCTTCCATCTTTCTCTCCTCCATCCAGGTGCCCCTCTTCCATCTTTCTCTCCTCCATCCAGGTGCCCCTCTTCCATCTTTCTCTCCTCCATCCAGGTGCCCCTCTTTCATCTTTCTCTCCTCCATCCAGGTGCCCCTCTTTCATCTTTCTCTCCTCCATCCAGGTGCCCCTCTTTCATCTTTCTCTCCTCCATCCAGGTGCCCCTCTTTCATCTTTCTCTCCTCCATCCAGGTGCCCCTCTTCCATCTTTCTCTCCTCCGTGTTCACCTTTTCCAGACCTTCCCATGTTTGTCCTCTTCTTTCTCCTTTCCTCTTGGCCACGTTTTCATCTCCCCTTGAGATCCCGTTGCCTCCGCTCTGAGTATCATTGCAAGTCCAAACATTCTATATAACTTTCCTGCTGTTGCTATCCAAAACTTCCCCCCCCCCCCCCGTGAAATTCCATTAGTTTTATTTCCTCTCTTGCACTGATGACTAATCAACTGCAACAAGAAATCTATTCTAATGGGAAAGTTCATTATAAATGACATGTAATATACACAAAATCATAATGTGTGATTAATGATTCATCTGCTTTGCTCATAGGCAATGGGAATAATAGGTTTAAGAAAATTCTGGTATCCTTTAAAATAATTTAAATGAAATAATTTGCAGCATAATATTAATGACACATGTTTTTCTGATACATATGCCAAAAAATGAAAAGAATTATTGCGATGAGCTGATTTACATATTATTTATTTAGACACGCACACAAAGATGCATTTGTCAGAATAAGGAAGATAACCGTTTTTATTTGCTTAATGATAAATGATAATTTGTGTTTTATACAGATTTAAACGTTAGGATTTCTTTGTTCCCTCATCAGTATATGGTCCTTTTCATCTGTACAGATCTTGCCCTTTTGTTTTGAGATTATAATTTAATAAAAATAGAATACTTCAAATAACAAATACATTTTAGGCTTCTTTAAAACTCTAATTTTGTTTTGATTATGAATGTCATTCCCATGATGAGTACATTTATTATTTTTCTGTGGTGATAAAGAACTGTTAAAGAAAAAATTCTCTTTACAGAGAAGAAGAGGAGAGTATACGATCAGTATGGTAAAGAAGGTCTTAGTCAGGGTGGCCGGTCAAGAAGCAGACATGAAGACTTTGGACATCACAGCTTCAACTTTCCATTCACATTCCGAGATCCAGAAGAAGTTTTTCGAGAATTTTTTAGTGGTCCAGATTTCTCTGATCTGTTTGGTAAGTGTAAAAGCATCACTGTTGGTACCTGTTCGTTTTGCTACACTATACCTTATTTTGCCTATAGTTATAAAGTGTATTTGAAATGTGGTTTATGTAAGTGTAGTCCATGTAACAGCATTTTTTGGTGGATATTCGGTTTATTCTTTTCTCTGTACTCTCACACCTTGGTTAGTTTATTGAGTTTAATATATTGACACTAGATTTATGTAAACATACAAAATTGTAAATGTGTAACGTTGGTTAATATCAATGTAATATTTTACAGGCCTTAGTCATGGACATCGCCATGGTAATAGAGGTTCATCAAATACAAGCATTAGTGCCCAATTTTATAGTCCTTTTGGAGCTTTCAACTTTGATGACCTAATGGGAATGAATGTTAATTCTGGATTTACATCATTTTCTTCATTGCAAAGTTCCAATGCAGGCAGTGGAGTGAAAAGAACATCTACCTCAACTCGTTTCATTAATGGGAAGAAAATTACTACTAAAAAGTGAGTTTACTCTTACTATATACACAAGATATACTGCGATACCAGTTAAGTTTTAATGCTTTTTAAGTCTTGTCAATGCTTAGAATTATTCACATATTTGTGGAATTCCTTGTTTCAGAATCGTGGAAAATGGAAGGGAGACTGTAATGACATTTGAAAATGATACAATGACCTCAAAGACTGTCAATGGGATAACACAGGCTCTTACTTAACTTGAAGCATAATGTACAGAAATTGTGAGTGGGAAGGACGCAGTTAAGATGAATCGATAGAAGGAAGTGTTACAGACTATTCAGCAGAACACTTGGAAAGTGGGTAAAATTTATGATGAAATTAATTCAGGATTCCTGGTTGGAGTGAACGCTTGCCGTTTTATTCATTTTATGAACTTAACTTTCACATTTACTGCCTTGATGGGAGAACTTATACTGATATAAGCCCGACATTTTGACACTGCTGTTGGCTGGTGTTCTATTATGTTACCGATGGAAAACAAGGAAATTTGTCCTTTCAGATTTTTATAGATTATTCTGGAGCACATTTAGTATTGTAACAATTTCCTTGCTTACTGAAATAATTGACAAAATTGTGCCATGTAATAAACAAAAGTATGTTTTCTCAATAAAACTTATCTAAAAATTCCATTGATATATTATTTAGACTGATGTTCTTTAATTTATTTATGCAGTTAATAATAATTCTTAAGATTCCTACTATATTAAAATACTGTGAAATATTATTTTAAAATGAAATTTTTGAAAAATAAAATTCAATAAATGTTTAATACAGAACAATAGGCAAACCTAGCTTCAAGTTGTAATAGTTCTTATTGTATGATATTGTATTATAAATGTTAATTATTGCATTAATTACAACAATATGCACTTTGTGCTGAACATTCCTTTTTGTCTATAGTGCCATCATTTTTTGTTTCATTCTGTGTTAAATAAATTAGCAAATTTAATCATAAAATATTATCATGGTAAGATGCAAAGATTGTGCTGTAAATGCATTAAGTATGAATAACTTGTGTTAACATCACAGTTATGGAATCCACATACAATTTTAAAAGGAACACTTTTTCATCTAGCTTAAAAATGTCTTTGCGCTCTGTGATTTAGTTTTAATTGTAGGCATATAATCCACAACACAGATTAGATTTGTATATTTGTTAAATAATGGACTGGTTGAATGTTATGTTGCACATGGTTAATTGTGAACTGTGGTAAAAGTCAAATTTTTGTTTGTTTGTAATAAAATTGACAGTGATGGATGAGTGTGTGAGCAAGAACCGTACTTAAGCATACTAGCTGTGTGATTGGTTCTATATTTGAACTGGTTCAAGAAAGTTTTCCATTGTAAAATTGAGTTACTTCATTGTGTGTTGTATTTAATTTCAATAAATCAATTAATTTAATGTTTTGCTATTGTATTAATCTCCTGGACATTTATCACTCACAAGGTCATATTGTTGGTAACTTTCTATCACTCTGAACTTATCGTTTTATTTATTTTGACTATGCAATTTCCCGATTTGTCTTTATAAATGGTTTAATGACACAAAAATGAACACAACAGGTGTACAGTGGATTTGGAGTATTATAAATCTAGAATTTGTTCACAAAACATCAATATTAGGCTGATATTATTAATATAATAATTTTGCAGTGTTTCAAAATATTTGAGTAAATTGCTAAATATATAACTTTTTGTGTATTTTAAAAAACACTTCATTTGAATGTACAATGCTAAGTCTGACAAATATGTTGAGTGGGTTGGAGCATTATCAAACAAAAGTAAATATTTTTAAATTCACAGTAGTGTTTTAAAAATGTTTGGTTAATCAATTTTGGAAAATTATCAAAGATTCAGAAATAGTGCTCGGGTTTCCACTCTGGTGCAGGTGCTATGAAAACGCGATGTTTCGATGATGAAGTGCTCTGTCGTCATCTTCAGGCTCAGCTCACTTAATCAAAGATTTTTTATTGGACTCCCAGTTTATCAATAAAGTTAATTGTAAAATTCCATATATTCGTATTGGAGTTTTGGAATGTTTTTTACCAACCAGTAGAAGTGTTAAACAAATTTAGCAGTTTTAAATCCCAAAGCTCTTTTTTTTTCACTGGATAAAAATGTATGTTTTGCCATTCTCTTCCAAGAAAGGCTGCTTGCACCAACATTGAAAACAACTAATTCAGGAGGATAATTCCCTACCTCAATGCTTTTTCTTAATGTTGCTTCAAATGGAGCATTTACTTTTGTATCTCCGCTTGGCACCAGTAATGAGTGTCATATAAGTTATTTCTGTTTTTAAATTGATGGAACCACCCTCAACTTGATAAGTTTTTATCATTCTTAATATAGTTAAAAATCTTTACCACCTTTTTCATTATAATTTCTTGACTTGGCATATTTATTTCAACTTAATCATTAATATTGAATCAATGTCTTTTTACATTTCTTTAATGACATTATCATGCAACAGGTAAGTTTCGTTGCAGATTTTTTGTTGTAGTAGGTACTGAAATGATTTTTCATTTTTATAGAATTATCTGTATTGTAGAAGTGTATGAATATAATTCCCTGCCAATATCAGATCATCTGAGCAATTTCATTTTATAAACAAATGCGGTTTCTTGTCACTTTACCATTTTTAATGTATCACTTGTTGAGAAAACTATAAATTGTCACTTCTACTCGTTATAATTTTGATAACAGGACACAAATTAATGGTGACTCGTGTCTGCTTTGTTCTGCTACAAAACTTGCCATGAGACTGTGGTTGTGTATCAAAGCAACAAAATTGCACCAGAGATCAGCAAATCAACTTAACAAATCCAAAAATATAGTGTAATATTGAAACAACATTAAGCTCAGCAGAGTAAAGTGTGTTACTGTATAACACACATATGTACACATACATACAAGGAGGACAGGAAAGAGAGACACTTGGTGACCCACCTGAGGCTCACAGGTGCCAGGCAGGTTTGAAGCTCCCAAATTTTTGGAGGCACCGTCCCCTTCATCAGAATGCCAGGAAGACACCTGATGATTGAGCAGACAAAATTTGCTGCCCAGCTAGCTTAGCTCATAAACAATGGACCCTACCTGGCGACCAACTTTCTCTCTCAATGAGGATCTGGAATACAAACACCCCCATTTTAACACACATACTCATTCAAACACATCCATCCTCAAAGGAGCTATATGTAATTACTAACACATCATTGCTTAAACAACATACAAACACTATAGCGCATTATTAAGAATAGGCGCAATTAATTAAAAACTGAGACTTTGACAGTGTTAATCTCGTGAGTAATCATGAGATGTTAAGTGTGACCACGTTGAGAATGTAAGAAAAGGCTGATGGTCTGAGGGCCCAGACACAAGGGTGGACCATGTGGAGAATGTAAGAAATCCTCAAGGCTGACAGACCAAAACTGGACACGAGGGAGAAAACAGATTCTCTGGCACAGGGCCGTCTGCAGAAGGTTCTAGAGTTGTTGCTTGTAGAGGGTGTGAATTCCCCAAAAATGTTTAAAAGTGCATGGAAATGGAGATGCAGGGGCAGTTGCTGACAAAACATTGAAGTAGAGGGTCCACAAGCCAAGGACCTGAAGATAAGTTACATTCATGGTAACTCTTTAGCATGTTCATGGTAAGCAGAAAACGTAAATTCATTTTCCCTGGGCCAAATTTATCCTACGGTCAACCTGAGTAATCATTAGTACAACAAAATGTATGCGTAACTATTTGAGTAGGATCGGTCCACCAAATTAGTTTACAATAAATTACTCTTATCTCTACATCATATTGTGAATCATTCTAACTCCCTCTTTGTTATATTTATACAAATGGCAATTGGGACATCCACTCTGGCGCCCAACAAATTAGAGTATAGTACACCACAAACACATACCGAGGCATACACATGTCAAGGTTTTAGAACATATGCATATTCTAATGGGAATACATGTGCTCTTGCTGTTATGGGTGGTTGGGTTTTTGAAGGGGTGGAATCAAGGTCAAGGTTACCATCTACAGGATGTTGAATCCAGGGCTTCATCTGAACTGTAAGACATGTTGAAATGACAGTTCCTATAGATGGAGTTCAGCTTCTGAAGAATCTGGAGGTAGGGCTTTGAGGTCAGCGTGAAGCACTGGTTGAAGTTGTTCGTGTAGTGGCTTTGAGCATGGTTGGCTATGGGGAATTGTGGTATGGAGAGTTTCACTGTGCTGTGGTGGTTGGCAATTTGTACAGGCAGGGGTCTGTTTGTCTAGCCAATGTAGAAGGCTGGGCAGTGTGTCCAGTTTATTTTATAGATAATGTGGGAGGAGAGACGGGTTGTTTTCTCTAATTCTATAGGTCATGTTATTGGTGGGATACTGGAAGGTTGTGGTGGGTGGAAGTATAGGACAGACATGGCATCTGTTCCTACCACAAGGTCTGCAGCCAATTGTGGGTCGGGGTGTGGGGTTTATAGGGTTGAACCAGAATTTTGTGGAGGGAAGGTGGGTCCCTAAAGGTCACCCTTGGAAAGAATGTTTTTGATGTCAGGTTTGGATTGTGATCTAGTGTAGGCCAGGCGGAGAAAAGAGTTGAGTTTACGTAGCCCGAGGAAGTAGGTAGTGGTTGGGGGAAGACAAAGTTCGGTTTGATGGTTAGGGGTGGGATTGGCTATTTGGGCAGACTATTTGTTTCTGTAGGAGGTTTATGGGGTAGTTTCTGTTATGGGATGCATTGAATATGAGGTTGATATAGTTTTGTTTGTTTAGTGGCACTTCATTACCTGCTTGATTATTTGAATCTAATAATACTCTCTTTACATTGTTTATGTGGAGTTCACATTATAGCTCAATGTGACTGTCAAGTTTGGAGGTGTAGCAGAGTTTATGAAAAATGACAATACCTTTATTAGGGGCTATTTAGCTTTCTAAATTTCTAGGACAGATCACGTTAATAAATTTGCCTGTTAAATGTATATAACAACATGCATGGACCTTTCACAACAAACACACTTAACATCTAAGTGGTAATGTCTGCAGTAGATTGTACGATTTAAATTAAATTAAGTGATGAAAAAGTGAGATATGTTTATCAATATAAATTTATTGATGTTTGGTTTTTAAGTCTTACAAAATGTAATAATGTCAAAGTATATTATTAATGAAAGATTACTTCAACATATGCATTGTTAAATATATCTAAAAACAATCCGTATTTCTTATATTTAATTAAGTTTTAAATGTAGTTTATTGCACATATTTACAGAAAGTGTGCTTTCATTTTTTCACTAAATCAACATGTTCACTTTAGTTCTTTGCAACAAACTGTTGCAGGTTTGATATTAACATTTATATTTGTGATAAAAGTTAATAAGAGTTATTTGACAATAAGGCTTGCACTTGTTCTCACTAACAGACTCATTAAATACACATTTTCATCTCTGGAATCTCTCATAATTCGTACATTTACACAAATATATATGTGATCTTTAATACAACATTATAGCACCATTTGCCTTTTCTTCCGAGATTGGTTCAGGTACGTTTTTATGTTTGGATTCACGAACTCCTATGTATATGGCAACTATATTTAAAATATGCACAATGACAGCACCTACAACAAACCTGAAAACAAAAATGAATATTTTAAGTGACAAATACTTAATGACACTGTAACAATAATTTGATATTAATTAATCTTAACATTTTTAATATATTCTACAGTAAGTGTACATGTCAACCAACTTAACATAGAAAACTCTTGAAGCCATGCAATAATACTTTGGCAGAAAACATACTTCCTAAAATAATGATCTAAATTCAAGAATCTTCTCCACAGGTCAGTCTTCTCAATTTATTTACATGGTAACCCAAGAGTAATATAAATGGTGTTCTGCTGTATGATATCACTGCATTTATTGAAGATGCAAATAGAATTGTCTGCACTTTTGTCCCTCAATATTAAAATGTGGTACACCCACAACAACTTGTTGGCTATGTATTGAAAATCAAAACTATACACACATTTCTGAATCACTGGACATGACACTATGACTTTAAGAAGACTAGAGCTATCAAATTGTTTCAAGATATGAATGCAGTCTCAGTACTTGATCTATTGGTATGTAAAGTGTATAATATATTAGAAGCCTACTGTTGAAAACATGGCTTGTGAGACATTTGCGGAATAGTTAGGGATGTAACCACTTATCTGTTAAGACTTTAAATAATGTATAAGTGAACATTGACACCAACTATTCAATATTTACATGCATAAAATTTATTGTCATAATATGATAAAAATAACTCTAAGTGGAAATTACATTCATGAATAGTTTTTCATATGTAAAGCGCCAGGAATTGACAAGTTCATCGTGCAAAGAAGCAATATCATGGCTGTTCAGGATAGTTTGCAAAATCTACAAAACAGGAAGAATACCAGAAGATCTTAGTAAAAACATAATTATACTCATACCAAAGAAGACTTTGCGTCTAATTATAGAAGACAGGATAACAAAAGACAGGCCTATGTTAATGGCATTCGTAATGTGAACTGGAGCACAATGTTAAGGATTTTGAAGATTATAGGAATGAAATATCAAGAAAGAAGGCTTATCTATAACCTCTTCAGAAGGCAGTCAGCAGTAATTAGAATTGAAGGGGCAAGAAAAGAAAGCAGAAATCAAGAAAGGTGTAAGAAAAGGATGCAGTCTGTGGCACATAGAACAGGTGATGAAGAAAGTTAAAATGTGAAAAGTAATCATATTGCAAGGAGAAGAAATAAAACCCCTGCAGTTTTCTGATAATATTGTAGTATTAGAGGAGTCAGAAGAAGACTTGAAAAACATGTTAATGACATGAAAGTAGTTCTGGAGAAAGAGTACAACATGAGTATTAATAGAGGGAAAAACCAAAGTATGGGAAACAGTGGGTTAACAAAGGGTGTTAGATTGGGAGGGGATATTTTGATGGGAGTAAAGGAATTCTGCTACTTGGGAAGCATAATAACTAGGGTTGGTAGAAGTATAGAAGACAAAAAGAGTAGGAAAGAGCAGGCAAGAAAGACTTTTGTGAAAAAGAGGAATTTACTTACGGGTAATATAAGTGTGAATATTTGTAAATTATTGCTAAAAATATTCATACGGAGTGTGGCAGTATATGGGTGTGAAATATATACAGAAGGAGTTACAGAAAGGAAAAGAATAGAAGCCTTTGAAATGTGGTACTATAGGAGAATGCTGAAAATCAGATGGGTGGATAGAATCACTATGAGGAAGTTTTTAACAGAATAGGGGAAGATTGAGCAATATGGAGAGAATGTTGACCAAGAGAAAGGACAGATTAATAGGCCACATTTTGTAAAATTGTAAAATTAGCATTAAAGGGAAGTGTGTGGGGTAAGAACAAACAAGGGAGGCCAAGGATGGTATACACTAAGCAGATTAGGAAGGATGTGGTAGTTATGTGGAAATGAAAAAGTTTGCTAACATAGGATAGAATGGAGGGTTGCATCAGACCAGTCTTTGGACTGAATACCATCACCGCAAAAACAGCAACAATGTAAAACTATCTTGATATTTGCACTTATGTAATATATTTATATAAAGCTATGTTGTTTACTGAAAAATGTGCAACATCTTATAAACTTGAAGAATGAGTACAATTTAATCATTTTTAAATAACTTTTGAACATATACTTTTATTTAGTGAAAGTTTTGAAATTTGTTGAATGATTATTCATTTGAGTATTTTGATATTTTTTAATTAATTTTTATTTGGGGGAGGTCTGGAGGGGGTAACAGCAAATGTTCAAATGTAATGTGTTTTGCTAAGTTAAGCAGGAAACATTCTTTCTCACCCTATCTAGTTAATAAATTAATTTTGTTTTCAAAATTCACTCACCAATATGAATATCCAAGACTTGCCATATCTTTGGACTTCCACAAATTGTCCAGATCCTCTTGACTCATTACATTGTCTTTAAGCTTCTGAAAATACTGAACTGTCCACATACAAACTGCTGCTAGTTGAAAGATCACTGGAGAAATATACAAAGTTTCTGTTACATTCTTTTCAACACTAAACCTATTCATACTCAATAATTTCTTAATTCAGTGAACAAAATTAATCACTTTTAAATTTTTAAGTACATAATATACAATTAACTCAAAATTGCATGAAATGTTTACCAATAAACCAACCTCTTGGAAGCTACAAAATATTTCAGTTTTATCAATTATTTAATATTATACTGTAAAATTAATGAATGTTGGTGTTTGATAATTTAAGACAAAGAATTGCATTTGTTAAATTTTGGAAATTAAAAACCGAAAAAAATTGCTTTTCCAGATGTAATAAATGTTGAGTTTTTAACCAACATGGCAAACTTTGTTGGTGTGAAGAAATGAAGAAACTGAGTAAATATGAGAGATCATGAGAAATGATGGAGGGTGGAATTCCCAGGCAAAGTTAAGATTTCAGCTTCTGTTTCTAAAAACACAACATACTTTGGCAGCATGACATCAAAAAAATATTTGAGTACTTTTTGGAAGTGGATCTGAAGCTGATTTAATATGTCATACACAATTTGAGGGGAGAAAGATGATGAAATTCTGGATTCTTGTATCAATTGACAAGTTGAGCACTGGATCAAAGGTCTCCAAGTAACCAGAGACTTGGAATAATAGAGCACCCAAATTTATAAAATTTGCTTGGAGATTTCGTAACAAGCAGCCATCTTTGAGGTTTGGTTAAGGACCTATGCATCTGGGAATTGGAGTAGCTGTTTTACAGTAGTTGTCATGGAGTGTTGTATAGGAGAGATCGACCCTATTCTTACTTTGTTGGCAGGGAATAAAAATCTACTGTAATAGCATGGTGCAATATCCTGGTATTGATGTCCAGGGTCTGGTATCTGAAGACATTGACTGATGTAGGTGAAGCTGCATGGATCTGTTGGTGATGGATAGTGCCCAGGGAGAATGTACTCACCTGGATTGAAGTACAATCATTAATTTGCAGTGCTTTTAGTAAAGTTAGTGAAAAATGTATGATCATTTGTGCAAGCAGTAGCACAACATGGCATGTTATTTATAATTGTGAAAGAAAAGTGAAAGTGAATTGTTGCAAGTTACAGAGAATTTTGTTTGGGATTAATCTGAAAATTACAATAGACATATCTAAGTACAGAACAATATTCATGATAATTTATAAATTAATGCCTATTCTTAACTATGTCATGTTTCATACTATTATATTTTAATAAATAGGAATTTCTGATAGAGTATTGTAGCAATCAGCATCTATTCTGAGGCCTAATAAAGTGATCTAGAGTTAAGAGATTTCATACAGACAGAGCATAAATAAAATCATTGTAATATAAAAAATATTCCATGTTGTGTAATTATATGTTTTAATATTTATTAAATATTCTACCCTTGCAAAAAATTATTCTTTTCATTTAAGATCTCCTTCCAATAGTAATAAGATTGTGTAAAATAATTTTAACTTTGTTAATCTAAAACAAATTTTTTACATATTCATATTTAATAAATTGATGTTAGTTAAAATTTACTTAAAATGTGTATCCTGATTAACAACAGTTAAATTAAAGAAAGTGAATATTACAGTATATAATTCATTTGCACAGAAAACAGGAACAGAGAACTGTTAAACTGATATTCAAGCTGGGGAGCAGTAAAATGTCAGATTTTCAAAGGTCTGAGTCTACTTCTTCAAGATGATGTCAATTACTTTATTTTCATAACTTATAGTTTACAACAAAATAGAGAAAAATAATGTATACTTTTTATAAATGAATGTAGTTATGTACCTTCTAGTACTGTAGTACAGTACATGATAATTGTAAATGCTGCTGACCTTGAACACTATTCAATTTCTACAGTCCTTTGTTGTGCCATATCAGCGGTCAAACTGCAATACCCTTTGTATACAGACACATTTTGTGAGATGCTGGAAAACATTCTAGAAATTTCTAGAATTAGCATTTATGCTAATTCATAAACACGTGCATCTTGTCTGTAATTTTGATCACATTCTCCAAGTATCGCCAAAATTTAGATAGCTTCTTCGAAGGTAAGTGGCAATTTTATAAAAACTATCCATTGGTACAATATGCAACATTAGAAAACTTTACTGGTGCTATGTAAAATACAACATCAGATAAATGTCTTTCAAGGTATTCAGTGTTTACAGTTATCAAGCAAAATGCAATGGTGTCATACAACTACACTTCATAGCAGATTACTATTTCTTTTTCTTATTTTGTGATTAAGTTTGAATAATTTGCTTCAGCCTCCCCAAGGACTACCTCCATACCATGCTCCAATGGCCCTGAGAGCTATGATGGTGGGAGCTTAAGCTTCTGGTAGGGCCAATCAAGTTGAAGACTAAGAGTAGTATACTGGCCCTCCAAGTGGGGGTTGGGTGTTGATCCAGCTCCTCGTCACCCATAAAAAACAAACACTACTAAACGACCTACACAACAGGCTCGGAACAGATAGATAGATAGATTTAAAGAAGAAGACCCAGCAAAGGCAATGAAAAATGAATATTGGCTCGTAAAACGTAAAATGAAAGTCATAAACTTGACGAGACTGGTTCACGACAGGAAAAGATGGGAGGCTGTTGTAGAGCAGGCCTAAACATTTCATTACAGAAACGCTGTAACACCTTTTAAGAAGAAGAATTTTTTTCAGAAAAAGCATTTTCTTTTTAAAAGTACTATCCAATGATCTAACGTCACCTTTCAAAGTTGACTGCAGGTACTCCTATTTGCAGTTTTTCTAGGAATTGGAAATATGTCTAGAGACATTTTTTATAATTTTAGATTGGTTTGACAGTTGGTAAATTGGGAATTCCTTTGGCTTGGGGATATTTACATTAATCAAAAATAAAAGATTTTATTGTATAAAAAATGTGCTTACTTGCTAAAGAATTCCACAGGAACAATCCAGGAACGGCTACGAGTCCACCATTAGGAGAGGCAGCTGTGTTAATAACAGCAAACACAGCAGACAGTATTGCAAACAGTAATCCACATGCCAAGGCTGCCACTACTCCCAACCACAAACCCCAGATCAGAAGCTCTCTTGGTGGGCGCATCTCGTTTACAACTGCAAATAGAAATGCAATGTATTAAAGAACATTACTTGGCAACACAACATTGGGAATTATCTGAGGAACAATGAGCAATAATAATTAGTGATTTCTGTCGAACTCATATTACTTGCAGTATCTTAACTAACACCATTGCTATTCACAGCTTCCAAATCTTTATGACATCATAGCTGGACACTTGGTCACCGAGTTATTTTCCCCATTTTCTGATAAAAACTCATTTGGTAGATTTTTTTTTCCAAATGCGTAGCAAAACATATAGTATTACACTTCCTATTTTTCTTTATAGAAATTAGAATTTAAAACACATTGAATATCAATGTTATACTGCCTTCCTTTATTTGACACAAACTTTTACATAATTTACTGATACCCTACTTCATTTTTATGAAATTTAATATTTGAAACATTTTAACATTTGATGCAATTGAAATGGTTAACGCAGAGGATTTCTATCACCAAACAAATTTAGTGCATGTTATACAATAAAATAAATTAAAAGTTTTATTTAAAGTAAACCTCTTAATTTCTTGGGGCAAATGAAGTTCTCAACTAATGTTGAATGATATAATAGAACTTGTATTTGAAGCCTTGTATATCAATTACAGAAGATGAATTATCTTTGACATTTATTTTATTTGATATTTATTTAATTAAGAGTTATGGATTACAGAAATATATAACATCAAAATATATAGCATTTACTTTTGATTCATGGATAATCCAGCACATATAGAGGGCATTCAAAACCAGCCTGTCATATCAGATCATATTTGAATGAATAGATTTTTACAATCAACAAAACTTAATATATCAAAAAATGAACCAATATAACTGTTAAATAAATAACATACAACCAGTTGTGTTGAAAATATGCATTATAGTGACATAATAAATTAATAAATAATTAGTAGTGCTAAGGAGCATAAAATACTAATTTGAAAAATAAATAAAAACTTTTAAAAATAAATTACATCATCTCTAACATGTTTTATTCTCTGTTTAAGCCCCTCTTGTGGTTATAAGGATATTATTATTATTTTAAGTATGGAAGAAATTTATTTAAAGAAAGTAAAAGACAAAATAAATAAATAAATTAGTATACTTTTTAAAACATGTAGTGCCAGTGCCTGTTTTAATAAAAAAAGAACATTGTAGTTTTCAAATTATGAATAAATTGATAATTCAGTCAAAGCATGCCTAAACTACTACTATTCTGTAGAAAAATTTCGCAACCAATGTTTCTTAATGCATAGGTTAAATTGTAAATTAAATTATAATTACGAAATAAAACATTCATTAATTTAATAAATTATTAAATAAAACATAGATCCTTCCTGTTATGGGAATTGTAGCTACAAAAAAGAATTATTGCTGCAAATTTGCTATGAATGCCACAAATGCATTTTAACTGCATCCAGAAAAATAAAAGAATTCTGACCAAAGTGACTTTTACTGTTACTGAACAACATGTTTACAATTGTAGTAGTCAATGCTCACATGATACAGGGTCTTTTTTATTTTTAATGATAGTATAATGCAAACTTGACAACTTTCTCAGCTCATGTAATAATATTATACTGGGATAATATACCGCCTGATCAGAACATATTTTAAATACTAGCAATTGTTTTAAACAAAAACGTATGTTAGTTGTACACTTCACTTTATTCATCACTTAATAAACCCGATTATTGTGCCATTTCCCAGGGAAAATTTCCACTTATTTGTTGTAGGCTTTGTTGGCATATTGTACGAAAATTAATTTGGGCTATAGTCATCATCTGTGTGCAAAATTATGGGGAACTGAACTTTGTATTCTTTTTGAGCAATGAGTCAATGATATACTATTCTACTGGTAACAATTTCAATTTGAATTAACTATGTATTATTCCCACTGACATGTGTAAAGTATTTAGTAGAAACTGCAGGACAAGACAACTGATCATTGGTCAGCATTTAAAAAAAATGCAATGGAACTGCTCGTACATGATAAAAGCTGAGCTATTTGCATAAAAACTTGCTTTTCTAAGGCTTCAGTAAAACTAACACAAGATCCTGGCTATAATATGGCTAGAAATATTTTGTTATATTCATTATTGACAGATGTATGTGCTACTATATAGCTCATGTCAAGCCAGGAATTAAGCCATCCTGGTGGCAAATGCTATTTATTTTTCTATTCATTATTTGATATGGCTATACGGGATACAACTTTGGGGGACAGCTAGCGATT
This sequence comes from Eucriotettix oculatus, assembly GCA_034510155.1. Lineage (NCBI taxonomy): Eukaryota > Metazoa > Arthropoda > Insecta > Orthoptera > Tetrigidae > Eucriotettix > Eucriotettix oculatus. The sequence goes on along the minus strand of CM067376.1, from coordinate 131,283,055 downwards.
CCAATCAAAAGTACTGTGTTCCTTGGTAAATGCTCTATGGTTGGTTCCGCACGAGGATATTTGGGTATTTCAACCCTTACCGAAGGGATTCAAAACAAGTGTGCACTACCACAACAGATTAAAAATACATTCAGACGAACTAGTGAAGCGGCTTTTAAACTCTAGTGATGAGGAACATCGGCTCAAGAGATTCAAACCTTTGATTTAAAAACAAGATTCAACTAAATTGAAGAAACAAATTCCTCAGTCCAAACTTTCAAATTTTAACTTAACTTTGAGAGATTTTCGATAGAATGTTTTTCACCGTGTCTTGTGTTCTGAAAGTCATATCAATTACTAAATGTTGTTTTTATGACAGATTATAAGTTATGAATAAATAAATAAAAAAGATGGAAGTTGGGGATAGTTCAAGACAGAAAATTAGCATAAAATAGATTGGAATACATGATTCTAAAATCGTCGTCAAAATTTGTTTATCCGTGAAAATTTACGTTTCATCAAGCCATCACTAGTAATTTGACTGCAATAAAAGTCTCTTCGAACATTCTCTTGGTGATAAAAGACCTTATAGTACCCCAGTACAAAGATACCGCGTTAATACTACAAACGTCATTATCGTCACGTACGACACCAATCACATTTGTGTTTGTTAGCATTGCGCCTTGTGTTTAGATTTACCATCATGTTTCTGACGGATCCCTTGTGGAAACTTGGTTTAACTAAAGTATTTCATGTACGTCAATTTACTGCGGTTTCTTTTTTGAGGTTGATAGGTTACACGAGGGTATCCACATCGTTGCAACTCCCCTGTAACATCATAGAAAGGAAATAGAAAAGGGGGTTGTTGCTTTTTGGTAGTTATGCGTTAAAGTCGCGGAATATATTTGAGTTTTTAATAAATAAACAACTTTAAAAAGGAATTGACTTGTAATATATGCCAAAATCATCTCAATTTATAAAATAAATAAAGATTACTTCGCATGCCGTTTTGTAGTAAAAATACGTTTTAAATATAAAAATTAATACTAAATAAGCCATGGACCAAAAATATCTCTCGATAATTCAAATAAATTATCGAAAATATTTTAGATGAATTAACACACACACACACATATATATATATATATATATATATATATATATATATATATAATTTTGCTGATTTTTCCGAATAATAAAGTGGGAAGACAAGAAATTAAAGTCGATGAAAATATGTTTAACAATATATGCAAGAGTCATACTGTAGAAATAATCTATGCCAATAAATAAAATTGAAGTGTCTGTCTGAAAGTTTGTCTCAAATAGGCTCCGAAACGGTTCAACGGATTTCAATGAAAATTTGAGGAATATAAACAGGAATTTTAATTCACAGTTTTGAGTATGCTTCATTTCGATATATTGCAGAATTCAGAAGATTTAAATATAAATATTAATAAAGCCATTGAATTGTCGCGCGAAAGCCGGCGTGAAAACCAATTGCGAGTTATAAGTCTTATTAGGCGTTTCTTTATTATTCATCAGGCTTACTGTGATATTATAAGCGTCATTTTGGCAGCATGAGGGCGAACATTTTTGCTCCATATATTGTTGCAGCAGGATTCACGCGGTAATTAGCCTATGGTGGTAGAGAGCTAACTCCCTGAGAAATAATAAACTTCTTTGGATCGTCGATGTATACGTAAATTTTTTTTTGTCGCGTCAGGTTTTGTCTGGAAGTTTGTCTCGAATAGGCTCCGATATGTGTGAAAGCGGAACCTGTTCAAAACTAACAGAGTTATAAGGTTTGCCCTGAAGCGATCATAAATAAATAATACCGTACTTTTTATATATTTAATGAATTCAACTATAACATAATTCTGTACCTGTTGTTTCATTTTTAGCGCAAAATAACAAGAGCTATTTGTCCAAGTTCCACGCGGACGAAGTCACGGGCATAGCTAGTTCCAAATATCACAAAAAAATATGCAAAAAATACAATTTTGTGACTGCCGAATCCTTTGAAAGTTTTCACTATCAACTGTATTTCTGTTTAACCCCGTAATAATATTTTTCACCGACCTAGAATATCTAGCCTTATAAAGAGCCCCATAGTTGAAATAGTTAAGACCTAATCAAGTCTCAATCCTGCCCTGAATTTGATCAAAAATACAAGCATGATGAATATTCATTAGTCAAAAGTTTTAGTTTCATGTTCAATTAGATATTGAACGCCGATTTTTAGGAGATAAATAAAAAACACGAAAAGTATTGAATTAACGGATTAGACTTATAGGATTTCTCCTTGCTCACCAAAACTTGTATCGATCAAAGTTAAATTTTAAAAAAAATTCCTTTTTTTCCTTAGATAAGAAAGCTGGCCGGATTCGGCAAAGTCTGTGAAGTTGCCGCAAGACTTTCTTTGTTGTCTGTTCCCACGATTTCTAACTGACCGCATTTCGTCACTATACCTACAATTAATAATAAAATTTACAAAAGACAAATACGTTTGGCAAATTTACTGGGGCAATAAACATAATCTTTGGAAACAATAACCGTTTTCCCACTATGTGAGTCTCGCGTATGTAGAGCTCACTACGTCGGAGCTGGAACCAACAGTCATTCCACTGATTTTGTAGCGATATGAGAAGACTTTGTGGGCTAATCACTATACCTACAATTAATAATAAAATTTACAAAAGACAAATACGTTTGGCAAATTTACTGGGGCAATAAGCATAATCTTTGGAAACAATAACCGTTTTCCCACTATGTGAGTCTCGCGTATGTAGAGCTCACTACGACGGAGCTGGAACCAACAGTCATTCCACTGATTTTGTAGCGATATGAGAAGACTTTGTGGGCTAATCACGAAAATCAATCTGGTGTAGCGAAAAATAATCTAAAAATATGTAGCGACATTCCTACAGAGATTATAGAGGGCAGAGACGAACGATATCGCTGGTATTTGCCGTAGTAACGGCCATATAAACACATTCGAAGCTTAAATACTTTTCTTTACTTTATATGACATATTACTTATAGTTAACGTAACCAACGGCAATAAATATATAAAGTTGTTAAATAATAGGGGTACGTAGAATTCAAATAACGATATATATTGTAAATGAGGGGGGGCGATATTATTTAATGAATTTAATAATTGAGTTTAAATATATATATATATATATATATATATATTAATTATAATCTCAGGGTATTAATGGTTTGGGTGATCACGTGTAGCAGATCTGTTCGTTGACGAACCTGAGTTGTCTTCATAGGCGTCTCGCTGTAATTTCCGTGTTGTGGAACTTGAAGCGGCCGGTCGACAATAACACGAAGTCTTCCTTCCCTTGTTGCTAAGACCTTTCTTCCCTGCTTCCTGGACTGATCAAAGTATGGTCGCCGCTGCTACCTCACCAATCTCCTCCCTCCATCACTCTGTTGCCATCTCCTTTCACCACCACCTTGTATCACCAGCAATCTCTTTCTCCCAAATCTGTTTCTCCACTCTCCTTCAATCTCCTCTCTCCATCCACTGCAAAAATCTCTCTCCAATCCCTCCAAAATTGTCTCCGCCAGCCTCTTTAAAGCCTTGTCCCCACTTATCCGACACCTATCACTAAGGTGACAGGGATGGATATCCTCCAATCATATCCCTTGTTTCATTTGGGGAACACACGCCACCCGGTCACCAAATTCCCAGGCAGATTAAGACATTCCGAAACGACGACGTTGTGTCCGACCTTTATGGTCCAGGTGTCAGTCGCAGTCCCTTTGTTGTTTATTCCGAAAGGCGAGACGGCGGGCGGAAAAACCCCTTCTTCCTGGCAAACAACTTGCTCATGCCGGAATATTTGGTATTTAAGTTCCCGTAAATTATAATAAAAATTTGGACGCGGGTTCTACTGCGCTACAATATATAAGCCATACTTAAATTTGTACTTATACGAGAGACATTAAAAAATCAAAGAGATATATTGATCTAGAAAAAAAACTATATTTTTACAATATGAGCGTTTACTAATTTGCAACATAATCCCTACGAAGCTTAATACCCTTTTCCCAACGATGAACTAGCTGTTTTTATACCTGTTGTCATGAACTCTTTGTCTTGTTTGAGCCAGTCTTCCCGCTAATTCTTTGACCTAATCGTTGTTGCTGAACGTTTCTTTTGGATTCCGGTTCAAAATGGTGAACGTTGTTTATAACAGTATCACCTTCACCTTTCCAAACACGTTGAGTTTTGTTTCTTTGTGTTGTTGCGTTATTTCTTTCGGCACTCACATTACACTTGTATGAATTGTGGCAAAACTTCAGGAACTTTTTTTCGTTTCAAATACAATCTTAATGCTTCACGAATAATGTCGTCAATGCGGGTTTCAAGCGAAGGAGTTGACACTTCAACTGATCGGCCAGGACTTTGCGCGTCAGTTTTTGAACTATTCGATACAATTACAAAAAATTTCCGTGGTGCGTACGACTTTCACCAAACATAAAATCATTCGAGTAAAGATTTTAACTGGATTTTGAGAAAGAAAAAACCGGATCACTGAACGTAGTACGACTTAAGTGGAAACTTCATGTGTATACGTATCCGTTAAATTTTGAGTTTATAAACAAAACAATTTTAATCTATCAGGTTCCTTAGTTCATCCAAGTGATGCCAACATAAATTCATGAAACAACCACACATCTCCCACAATACGCTTTTTATCTTGCAACAACTTTTGTCTTTAATTATTGAATATCCGTCATAAGTATCATATATAATGGAATTATGGCAATACGGTGGTACCAGTTACGTTATGTCTACAAATAAGATCAATACTTAAATAAAAGATAGACGACTAATCCCAAATTTTCAAGCGCTTATTCGACGGTAATAAAATGTAATCCGAATCCAGTAAAACCTTTGGCAACGCAACGTTCCTAGACATAAAAATTGATGATACGTTAAAATGGATTTATCATAATAAGTTACTTGGCTTAAATTAACAAACAAATTACTGCAAAGGTGGTATATCTCTCCACCACATATGCGGTATCCTTACAGAAAATACCAAAAGTATAGCCTAGAAAAACTTCAGAGGGAACAGCAAAACTTGTAATATGGAAATCTCGTCACGGGCGACTAGAGGTAAAGGGCATTAGGATGGAAATTATTGGTAACCAGAAGGAAGAAATATTGGCTTTGCGCTCTATTTATTTTATGCACGGGAAACAAAGCGAGGAATGAAATACAGGTCAAGATTGAAAAAAAAAATTTTGGGGGGGAAAGCTGATCACATACTCAAAATCAAAACGACACCTAAAAACGGATGTAGGGAAGTTTACAATTATAAAATGATCTATAAGGAATTTGAACAATTTCCCTGCAGGTCTGGTCGAGGAGTATCCTCCAACAACCACAAGGGTTTTAAAATAACGTAAATAGATTCATGAGGAAATTAATTTTTTCCTCTAAATATCAGCGAGTGTTGATTTATATTTCTTTCTTTTAGTTAAGTATTTAGAAGCGCGAAAAAATATTAAGGGCATCGAAGACTTAGTTTTATTTCAAAACGGATTATTTCTTTTGTTTATGTAATTCATTTTTTTGTTCCTCAAAGTGTCACCAGAAGTGTGTGGGATAAGAACAGATGAGGGAGGTGAAGGATGGAATACGCTAAGTAGATTAGGGACGGTGTGATAGTTGTGCGGAAATGAAAAGGCTTGTGGAAGACAGGGTAGCATGGAGGGTTGAATCAATCCAGTCTTAGGACCACAACAACAGGCCTACATACATTTTGGATAAGAACAGGAAAAATTTTTTGAGCATACTTTAATTTTCCTATTTTTTAACAAAATGAGACTATTTACTTTTCCTAGTGATTACGTTTTCAAAATATTAAAATTTGTTAAATATAATGAAAATCTGTTCGTGATTAATGGAGAATGCCAGTAATGTTGTTGTTGTGGTATTCAGTCCTAAGACTGGTTTGTTGCAAACCTCCATGCTAAAGTATCTTGCGCAAGCCTTCTCATTTCCTTATAGATAGCACACCAAACACCCTCCCTAATCTGGTTAGCGTATCCCATCCATTGCGTCCCTATTCTGTTCTTACCCCACACACTTCCCTCTAATGCTAATTTTACAAGACCCTCGTGTCTTAAAACGTGACCTATTAATCTATCCCTTCTCTTACTCAACGCCCACCATATTGTTCGCTTTTCCCCTATTCTGTTTAGAACTTCCTAGTTTGTGATTCTATCCACCCATCTGATTTTCAGTATTCTCCTATAGCACCACATTTCAAAGGATTCTATTATTTTCCTTTATGCAACTCCTATCATCCACGTTTCGCACCCATATAACGCCACACTCCATACTAACATTTTTAGCAACGATTTCCTAATATTCACGCTTATATTACCCGCAAGTAAATCCCTCTTTTTCGCGAAAGCCTTCCTTGCCTGTGCTATCCTACTCTTTATGTCTACTATACTTCTACCATCCCTATTAATTACGCTTCCCAAGTAGCAGAATTCCCTCTACTTCCGTTAAAATATCCCTTTCCAATCTAACACCGTTTGTTATTCCACTGTTTCCCATACTACACTCCATTACCTTGGTTTTTCCTCTATTAATCATCATATTGAACTTTTTCTCCAGGACTACGTTCATGCCATTTATTATGGTTTCCCAGTCTTCTTCTGATTCTCGTAATAATACAATACCGTCGGCAAAGCGTAAGGTTTTTATTTCTTCTCTTCGAGTAATATGAAACTAAATATTGCTTATGGCTTAGAACAAACACGGCATACAGTATTAGTTGTTCCGGGGTAAAGCCATTTAACAGTCTGTCGGCAGATATAAAAAAAGTAAATCTTATTTCACGGCTGACCTGACTCGAAGTCGTCGCTACTGAGCCGAGGGCCAGGTGTACGGTCGCTCTAGTAACAGCCGTGAAACACAGGAAATAGCGTCTCTGTAGTCGTGAGTTACTTACTGTAACGGAGATTTGTGTGTCTGGATAAAGTGCCTCTGTATATAATGAGACAATAATAATTACAATAGTAATATGTAACATTAAACACGCTAAAATTTCTCAAGGAATATAATGGAACCATAAACATAAATCGCTCGAGAAATAAAATATCGATAAAGAAAGATTAATCACAACCTCTACAGAAGGCAGTCAGCTGTTATTAGAATTGAAGATGAAGAAAAGAAAGAAGAAATCAAGAAAGGAGTAAGTCAAGGATGCAGTCTGTCGCCCATTATATATAGAACAGATGATGAAGAAATTTAAAACGGAAAACTGAATCATATTGCAAACAGAAGAAATAAAAACCCTACGCTTTTCCGGAGATATTGTAGAATTAGCAAACCATAATGAAAGGCATGAACGTGCTCATGGAGAAAGAGTTCAATATGAAGATTAATAAAGGGAAAACCAAGGTAATGGAGTGTAGTATGGGAAATAGTGGAATAACAAATGGTGTTAGATTGGGAAGGGATATTTTGAAGGAAGTTAAGGAATTCTGCTACTTGAGAAGCTTATTAACTAGGGATGGTAGAAGTACAGTAGACGTAAAGAGTTGGATAGCACAGGCAAGGAAGGCTTTCGCGAAAAGAGGGATTTACTTACGGGTAATATAAGTGTGAATATTAGGAAATCGTTGCTAAAAATGTTAGTATAGAATGTGGCGCTATATGGGTGCAAAACGTGGAAGATACTAGTTGCAGAAAGGAAAAGAATAGAAATACTGAAAATCAGATGGGTGGATAGAATCACTAACGAGGAAGTTCTTAACAGAATAGGGGAAGAGCGAACAATATGGAGCAAGTTGAGCAAGAGCAGGAATAGATTAATAGGGCCCGTTTTAAGATATGAGGGTCTTGTAAAATTAGCATAAGAGGGAAGTGTATGGGGTAAGAACAGAAGAAGTTAACGATGAAATACACTCAGCAGATTAGTGTGGATGTGCCTGTTATGCGGACATGAAAAGGTTTGCGCAATATATTTTAGCATGGCGGGCTACGTCAGACCAGTCTTAGGACTGAACACCACAACAACAGGCATTAGAATAATGCAACGTTAATACTTTCCATTTCAGTGCGGATTCACTGGATTAGATTCTAAACCGAAAGCCTCAGTAATTTATTAATTTCAATAACAAACGTGAATGGAAATATATTTATTCAGGACGAAATAATTAAATGAGCGGCTTACATATATTTTTTAAATACTTGTATTTATTTAAAATTAATTTCTTCCAGAAATTTATTTGAATTGTAAATAATTGCAATATGATTTTGTTACTTCCATACTTCCTTTAGAATTAAAAATCGGAATGTAGAAATAATACAGTAATGTAAACGACAATATTTTCTGAAGTAACTTGAAGTTCGTGTAGAAATTTCAAGAACGTGTTGCTGAAGGAAGTAAAAGTGAAACGGTTAGATGAAGACGACAACGTAAACTCTTCTGACGAGGTGGTGAGAAGAGGTAAATAATTAGCATTGTTCTACTTAGGAAAGTGAATTAAATTTGACATGTTGTGTGACGGCAACGGTGAGCCGGGAACGAGAAGCGCAAATAGGGAAACGAAACTGCGCTGAATTAAAATGAAGAAAAGAAAATTGGATACTGAGACAAGAAGAGTTTTTTATCAAATTGAAAAGGTTTATGGCTAGATGTTAAAAGTTAGATGGATGAATCCAACACTGAATTTATGGAAACATAGTTGTTGAGGACATATTATTTATTAATAGTGTAAGATGTCAATTCTAGCATATGACTAACAATATGGGGTATAGTAATAATTATTATACGGAGAGGTTGGCAAAGGAATAAACGACATGGGACAAGGACATATTAAAAAATGTTGGTGAAACCTCCAAAGTGTTTAATTAAACGAGAATTTGTTTAAAAGAAATTGTCAACGTGGCATTATCCACATGCCGTGCTGAGAACAACGAGAAAACTCTGGATTCGCAACTTTATTATACAAACAATTGAAATTGGTATATGAATAAGTTAAATAAGACTTGGTAACGCTTCTCAAATTCTGAGCAGAACGACGGGTTAAAACCCCCCTCTTTTACTTAGCGACTTTCTACTCTTCCTTTCTATTTATTCGGTTGTTTCTCTTTCTTCCATTTCTTACTGTCTCCATTTTTAAATAGCTAATCGAATTATTTATCTTTACCGATCTCTTTTCAAATCCCTTAGTCTTTCTTGTCGCACGCTTTGTTTATACCTTCTTAGACCACTTTTGCAGTAAATATCCAATTTATCCAGTAATTAACCAAGGACAATAATCAGAAATTTCTCCATTCTAATTGGCACGATTAAATTTCCGAATAAATAATGCCAACCATCCCCTAATTAAAACACAAAAAGCAATATGAAAAGGACTTTTCACAATTTTGAATGAACCGATTCCAAATTGGTAATTAATGAAAATGACATTTTATCTTTATAAACCAATTTGCAATTTCCAATAAAGTTGATTTGTGTTGCAATATCAAGGCTAATATAAGGCCAAAAACTTGTGAAATAGTTCCAAAAAAAATACTTCAACGCAGATAATATGGACAAATTCGCATGGATTCAAGACTAGAGATAGGCGATGTGATCCAGATATGATTACCTCTGCAGAGAAAATGATCATCGATTCGGAAGCAAAAAGAGGTGGCTCTTTTGATTCACTCCACTCCTGTGATCCGAGAACAGCCTCCTGTTTGAATCACTCACTCATGAATCAGATCGCGCGGTCCGAGATCCCAGAGCTACCAGCTCCGAATCACTCGATCACGAAAAACCACGGTTTTGCCCATCTCTATTCAAGGCCCATTTCGAGTCAAACCTCCAACTGAATTTGCAAATTTAGAAGTATAAATTATAATTGAAAGCCACATTTGGCCGCATGATATTGATATTAGTTGTAAAGCTCAAAGAAAAGTAATTCCATTTGCAACTTCCTATCTATGTGAAGCTGTAATAAAAATAAAATTTTGTGCCAAAATGAGCTGTATCCACTTTGATGCCGAGATTTGAGAAATTGTGTGTTGAGCAAGATGGTCATCCATACCATTAATTGTTTTAATTATTCCTCTTCAAAAAATTGTTTGCAAATTTAAAATACGTGTTTCATTTATACTTTTAAATTCACCATCAGATTTCAAACTCATTCGAGAGACCAAAATTTTGATTTGCGGCGTCATGGATAAATTGTGATATATTAAGGGCGTCGGGGACCAAGAAAATTTGGGAATCGCTGTTCTACAGTACCACTAATAAAAACGCGAATAAGTAGTTAGTTCCAGTTGTTCTGGTGTGAAATGTACACACAGCAAATTAAGTATTGTGGCATGGCATGCGGTAAAAACCGAAAACAGTTATTGTAGCGTACAGTTATGGTCAAATGTATAATGTTCTTCAGACTTATAAGATATGTGTGTGCATGTTTCACACAAATCTTAAATGCGTGTAGCAATTTCAAGTAAAATTAGTACACACGTCACGATCTAGACAGAAGCACTGAAGGAATGGAAGGGGACAACTTCAGAATATAATGCTACTGAGATTACCGTCAAATCCTCTGTTTTGGGGTTACTTACTTCAAAGGAGCAAGCAAGGAACTTCACATTCGTCAACCTAGCAGTCGGGCGAGTTCTGGAATACCGTCTGCACACGAGACCGTACAAACTGCAGTTATTTCAAGCGTTGCATCATGACGACCTCATCCAAAGTTACGAATTTAGCATTAGCACACTAGAGGGTATGGAAGAGGACAATTTTTTTGAACGATTAATTTTTTCCTATGAATTTGGTCAGGTGAAAATCTTACGACAATGAAAGAGATCCCCAGAAGGTTGTCTTTACGTGTTACTTCTGTGAACACAATGTATTTTTTCTTCACGGAGTTTACTGTGACATGACTCAAAACTGGTAATTTCTCCAACTTGGAGGTGATTCAGATGAATTCATCTACACGCAAGACGGAGCTCCGCCGAACTTCTCCACGTGCGACGTTATCTGTATAACATCCTTCCAGGAAGTTGGAAAAGGAGGAGCAGGGATCAACTTCAACGCCGGCGACATCCCAGGTCACCAGATGTGATATCTCTGTGATGTTTATCAGTAGAGTTATGTAAAAGACTCGAGTTTTCGTCCCTACTGTGACTGACAGTCTTCAAGGTCTGCGACATCGAATTGTTCAAGTTGTGAACTCGGTAACTAGAGACCAGCTGATTCGTGTTTGACAAGAAATGAGCCGCCATTTTGATATTTGTCTCGTAACGCATGGTGCTCATATTCAGTGTACATAAAATGGTACTTTTCTCTGTCCAAGGACAATTAAACAATTAATTGTCAAAATTAATGCTTATGAAATCCAAAGATAATTAGATAAAAGGTTAAGAAACTAAATTTAAAGATAAAAGTTAATGAATGTACGTTATATTTAGTATGGGTCAGGAACCAATCTTTATTTTTAACCGCTATTCTTAAACTAAAATTTGGAAATTGTGCTAATGTATAGTTTGGTTGCTTTCCATAATATTTTTCAAAATACTTGGCAATTTGTCTTAAACAACATTAGGTACAGTAGTTTGATTTTTTCCCTTTCTATCTTTCAAATTTAAATTATAGAAAGAACTGCTGATTGTTATGAGATCTAAAAAAAATCTATTAAAACATTTTGTAATGATTCATGAAATGGTGTGGTTATAAATGAAAACGTTTTGGTCGTATCTTTCCTATACGATTTAATGTATATAGTAATGAATAATGGTATATAATTTAATAATCCATTCTGTAACGGGATTAAAGTGATCAATGATTGGTTTTTATGAATATTATGAGCAATGAAATAAATGTAGAAATTGTAACCTCAATTGGTATGTCTACAACTTTAAACAATTGTAATGTATATCTTTTTAATTAAGTATACTCACAGAAAAGTTAACGGCATTATGTGTTGTGTTTCTACACATTTTTGTAGTTTGGAAGAAATAAATTCTCTTTCTCTTTGAATAACGCTGTATTTTCCGATCGCTGAGATTAATACTGCCATTATAGATGTAGTGGAAGCCTAATTTCAACCCCTAACTGCATTATGATGAGAAAAGCTATAGGGGTGCTGATGGAGGGTTATGCGACAAGACCGATATTGATGTCAAATTTAAAATTTTGATACAACGTCGGACGATACAAGATCACCCCCCACCCTTAGCATAGAGATTAGAGAGCAGGAAGTTAAAGAGAAAAATGATCCAAAACGAAACTTATAAAACCCTTATTTCATAGTTTACGTTGAGGCTGAGATGAAATGTGACGCTTAGATGAAGGCAAAATCGGTTGTGGAGTGGTGAAAGGGAATTAATCACAAAATATTCGAAATTTCCAAGAGATGTATCAAATTAATTCATTTTCAAGTAAGAGGCCGAGAAATTCCGTGTATTCTACAAATACTACTTTTGATATTAGTAAATTAAATTATTAACTTTAATTCAGGACAATGTAAAATGTATGACACTCTCCACATCCTTGAAGCTGTGTTTCTTACGAAGGTCTACGGAAATCTGGTCTATTGTGACAAGTGAAAGTAATGTCCAAGTTAGTGATGCTTATGTTTAAAATATATTAAACCGCTTGCTTTCTGTGATGTCATGAGAAAACTTCAAAAGTGGACCAAAGCGATTACAGTATTACCATATATATTAACAGAACTAGATTGCTAATGTCTTTGGCGGACGTTTCGTGTCCCTGGGTACTTTTACACGACTCGGTTTGGCGCTCACTGTATAGTTGTAACTCTTTCGTCGACGGATAATGCGAAACGCGATCAAATTGTTCTCCAAATTCGCAACGTACGTAGCATGTGTGTAGTTGGGCCGAGCTGAAGTAGGGCAGGAGTGGTCTGCGTGAGTAGCTTTGTGGGGCAGGACTGCGCCATGACATTGACCCCGCAGGGAACGCCATTAGAAAAGTTGCTTTCCTGTAAACGGAAGAGAAATAACTCGGCGCATGTGAAACGCAATGCAGTGCAGTGCAGCGCTAACGTGGTCTTTTATAAAGTGAATCCGTAACTAAGCGACGGAAAAATCTGGACTAGAAGAAGCGCCACATATGGACAATGAAGCAGACAGCTAACAAAAAATTGGAAATGCACGATAACAACATTCAGAAATTAGATATATGAAAAATATACATTTATTCAACATTGACTAAATTAATAAATGTACTTTTGCATCTAATATCCATGTTTATTTGAAAGGACGATAGAAAAAATACTCTTAGACGACGTATATTTAATATTGGCTGTGGAGATTAATCCACCGAGTAGACTATTTTGGATTTATAATTTTATTTTTAAATACCACAATTATGATTAATTAATGTAATTACCTGTCCCTTTCACATAAAAATTCTTCCACCAACATTGTTCCGTACATTTATTAAGCTATAGCACACTTATTTCTTATTAAAACTTATGTAGGTTTCCAATAAGCTTGGAGGATGTAAGATTTAAGTTCCCTAAATGACAAGAAACCCATGATCCAGTCGTAATAATTTTTATAAATCAGAAACGACCTTGCGACAGTTAGAAAACCATTTTCAGAATTTTTATAACTGTTGTTACGAAAAGACATACATTATACATAAAACAAATATGACGCATGATAAATACAAGCATTGAATGCTCCTTTCCTAATTATAAGAATTTCGGAGACAATTTTGATATTTTTCCCCCCATTTACATAAGAAATGCATTCTAGGTAAGTTCATGATTTATTGAAAAATAGTATTGAAAATTATTTCTATTTTTTTAAATGCAGTTAAGTTTTCCAGAAGTATTTCAAATATATGCTTCATTAAACAGCCTCAAATGACTATTGTTTTAAGATTTAAACATACCAATTAAGGTTTCAAAACTAAAATTTCTACATTTATTTCATTGCTCTAAATATTTATGAAAACCAATTATTGATCACTTTATTTCCATTACAAAATGGAGTATTAAATTATATACCATTACCGATTAAAATACATACTATCAGTATATTAAATCGTATAGTGTAAAGTCGACCAAAATATTTTCATTTATAACCATGTCATTCCACGAATCGTAACACAACGCTGTAATAGATTTTTTAGAACTCATAGCATTCAGCCAATCAACAATTATTTCTATAATTAAAAGATAGCGTTAAAGGAACAAACTACTGCACCTAATGTTGTTTACCTATTGAGCTTCAAATATTGCTTCTCCATTTACTTGGCAAATTTAAGAAGCCACCGTCACTATAAGTAGGTAACTAATCCCCGGGGATGGTATTTCGGCACGCAGGGATATGACCAGTGGAATTTCCGTAATATCACGTGATTACCTCCACCAATGGTGTTTCGTGGATAAGAAATATCAATTTAACAGTTAGATTTTTTGATGATTCTGCACACCGTGGTGATGCTGTGTGAATTTATTCTTCTCTCTGAACTTGAAGGAGACTGAAGGGAACCGACGTTTGGTCCCGGACGTTGAAGATGCTGAGTAGAGCGTCCTACGGAGAAGCTGGCAGAGATGCAATGCTACGTTCCAATAAGGTACGCTGTTAAGTTTCCCAATCCCTGACGCCTATGGTATAAACCCGAGTATTAAGAGATCTGATTGCTTCGTCGTACCTTCGAAATTGGAAATATTTTACTTCATTAATTGCCCTGTAATTATATTCCAACAAACCCAATCCTGCAATATCATAGTTATGTTGAAAATTTTCCCGAGTCTGCCCACATATCTTTATAATTTTATATGAATATGCTAACAGGCTTTTTGTATTTCCAAAGAATGAAACTGTTGCGTGAGCCTTGCATAAAGAACAAGCTAACATAAATGATAAATTAAAATTCATTTATATTAATTAAATGTAAACCTTGACTCTTCCCAAATTATGAAAGTCCGCTTTCAAAGACGGATCTATGGCATTTAGCTTCAAAGACAATGTGTTTCCAACTTCATAGCCACTAAGGTCGATTCTAAATGCAACGCAACGTCCTCGGAACTAATGTAATGCCGGAATCATAAACGACCTCGGTTTCTTAATGGCCACAATCTTTTGTCAATATTATCGATGATTGCATCAGACCGGAAGAACATCACGAAGAATGTATCGCGGTGAAAGTAAAGTTTCCCCCTCCAAATGTTAAACAGTTCTAAAGATAATATAAGAGTGATATTTCGCAAATGCTGTAACTGTTATTAAATCGCATGGCTTAATATCAGTCTTTTATTTATCGTATTACAGATCTTAAAAAACGTACGCTGACTAAGATTATAGATCGTATAGATCTCAAACGTTCTGAATCACGTGCACGTGTATGCAGACACGTATGTGTGTGCTGAATCAACAGTTCTCGGGATCACTGAGGTCAGCAATGATACTTCGTTTCCAATCAAGACCAATTTCATCCCCTACAACGTGCCATTAAAGTTGAGAACGGGTTATTTAACTATTCAAAATAAGCTAGTTTTGTGGTTCGTCGGGGAAAATAGTTATATACTCTGTTCTGCATCCGGCGGTATTCTGAACAAGTAAAGGGTTTTTGGAAAAGGGCCTGAAAATGTCACAACTTCCTCCAATTCATGATACAGTTCGCAGTTTTTGATGTTAACGAGGTAATCATTGACACTCTTGATGTCGGTTCAATCTCCTAGTCAGCCTCGTAGGAATGCAGAGTTAGAAATATTAAAATCTACCGCGTGGAAAATTAATT
This sequence comes from Eucriotettix oculatus, assembly GCA_034510155.1. NCBI lineage: Eukaryota > Metazoa > Arthropoda > Insecta > Orthoptera > Tetrigidae > Eucriotettix > Eucriotettix oculatus. The sequence goes on along the minus strand of CM067376.1, from coordinate 131,267,309 downwards.
CTTTTTTCTGATTATTGCAATATGGAATAAATAATTATCCGTGAAGCCCCGGGCTATCTGATTCTAATAAAGCTCAAAATTCCACGAAACAATTACAGAAAAATTTAATAACTATAAAAGTAATTCCAAACTAAATAAAAGTCTTCAGTTTGCTTATAAGCCATCTTTATTAAACTAGCGTCAACACTGTTACAATACCATGAGGTTATTTAAGAGTAGAATCATAAATGTTGCTAAGATTCTGCGTATCAATTACAACTTAAAAGGAAGAACAATTCTATTTAACATTAATGGAGAACATTTTACATTAAAAAAAACTGTGGTTTGAGATGTTTCCTGAGGACTGAATGTATCACAGGGTTTTTATAAACGGCTTTCTTTGACGCTAGTCTTGAATCTTTATATTGAAGTGATTTTTTTGTAAACTAGTTACCAAAGATTTTGTACACTTGATGACGTCCACAGGTTCTGGAGGAAACCTATTATATTAATAATATACGTGTAAGTAGTTTTGCTTTTATATCAATTATATTTACTGGAATGCCTGGCCGTTAATTATTATTAACATCTAGCCCAACGCTATTTATTACTATAAACAATTTTATTATAAATATTGTTGTTCAAAATGCACAAGACATTAATTAGCTTCAAAATAAGCGTCAAATGCAGGTTTCCTATATTCTTGATCAATAATACTATATATTTTTAAAATTATAAATAGTTCCCTCCGTAATTAACCTACCGTCATCAAACAGCTAACTAACTGAAAAATAATACACTTCTTTGAATCGTCGATACTATGTATACGTAAATTAGTTTTATTTTTTGCGTCAGGTAAATTTTAATACTTAGTAATTGCTCATTTGTAAAAGCAAATAAAAGTTTATGCATTTGATAGTGACATTCATCACAGATAAAAGTATTAAATTATTTAAACTTTAATAAGAAAAATACTGCATATTTGTGAAACAAGAAAAAATGTCGATAAACCTCCACTTTTTAAAGGTGTTTTTCCGCCTCTAGCAAAGTCCATACACAAATTAAAGAACGAGTAGGGGCTTATTCTCTTTGCCTCACTGAGATATATTTATTTCCAAGAAGGGAAAATGCCCCCCCCCCCTGAGCTATACCACAATAAAAAACACTGTTTTGGAACCCCCCTCCCCCTGTAGATCGAAAACTGAGGGCTTTAGAAAAATTCAGCGGGCACATAGTGGATTGTAAATTCGATTCTCTACAATTTTGGTCATATAACCTTTTCTTCCAGAGGTTCCGGGTTCGAATCCTGGCAACGGCTTGGGTGTTTGTGTTGTCAGGGTCGAGAAGACCGGGATTAAGACTGTTTTGGAGGATCGATACGCTGACCACGTGTCACTCCAAATTCGGAATGTGTCATGCAAGATGACAGTCCGCAGTCGACTCGGTAAGCCAGGCCCTCAATGAGCTGTAGAGCCATGGAGAAAGAAAGAAAAAGAAAATTTTCTTCTAAAACCACCAAATAAGGTCAAAATGACACCTCTCTGTAGGGGAAACTGCCATTTTGACGATTTTTCGCCACTTACACGACCTAGGATTGAAAATAGGTTGGATTTGATAACAGAAATAGTTTTAGACTGTTAGAAAACATATAAAACGGGCGTTTGCAAGCCCCTCTAGCTAAAAGTGATCCCTCTGGAGTAGGCCGATATATATGTAGTGTACCGTCAAGTTATATAGAAACATTATCTTTAATTACATTCCGGCTTTATTATTTATGTGAATTCGAGCAACGCCGGGCACTTCAAGTAGTAATTTTGTAATATAACTGCTAATTACCAAGTGTTATTGAGAACCACGTCTGTTTTTCTGTTATGCCCAAACAGAAATAATTTGCATAAAACACATAAAGAATTCTACAGTTCACTAACCCACCTGTGCACCTACATGACATCGTGCGAGAGTCACGGCTACAATTTGCATCGAATAAGCTACACAATTGCTCCACGACGAGAGAAAATATAGTCACGATGTTTTACTAAGAAAGATTACATAATTAAAATAGCTTTGCATAGTGTAAGTTTCCCTATTCTCAATTACCGACTCATTTCTCTAATTATAGAACCTTGGAAACCAAGAGCATAAATTGTTTGAGTTTCTTTCACGGTTCCAGCAATCAACTACTTACACTCCTGACCATTTGTGATTTATAAGTTCCAATTCAGTACTCTGTTAGCCGCTCCAAATGTACCCTCACCTCACCAATTTCAGATGTCTTAAGAATTTGCCTACTCCCGTAGCTGTCGTCCTACTTCTCACGCAATATTTTCTCATACCAAGACGATTTCCTCATACCTCATATTACAATGGTAGACCCCTATTATTATCAAATTCTACGGTTTTTTAATATAATTTATGTTCCACGCCGTCTTTCTCTACACGATAAACTGAATGTACATTCAGTAAACGTATGATTTCACGGGAATAAATTCTGATATTTTAATAAGCTAAAATTGCCTTTAAAAGCTGTAATATATGATGGAGGCAGGAGATACGGGAGAAGGAAATAACGATACAATGGTATAATTATCACTTTGAAAAATCCAAATGGAAGATAAATACACTTTATCATTTAAATCAGTGAATAAAGAATAATAATCACTAGAAATGTAGCCAGTGTAGTTTCATATTCTTGTACGAAGAAACTCCGCATACTAAAAAACATGAGGAGGTACTTTGAAAATATATGGTCTTTTTAGAATTACGCAGTTGAAATTAGATGGCCAATTTGCAGTAACATAAGCGTCTTACCCAACCACAATGAATATTTTTTTTGTTCTTGGACGTGCAGGATTGTCGGGTGCCTGCGACTCAAAATGTTGACACTTTTGTTATCTGCGTGGTGACTTGAGTCATTACGGGAACTTTTGTAGGACTCACGTCTGTGGCAGGAAAGACTTTGCAAGAGATGGAGTGGAGTCTTTACTCGATTCCTTACGGTTAACAGGAATGTTGTAAGAGTTATTATTGAATTTAAATGTAAATTTTACGAGAAGCTGCAGATAAACATTGATCTCCGCGACATCAGATAACAACTTTCGCCATAGAAAAAGCCCTCGAATTGGTATGTTTAGTTTGAGGTTTTTATTTGATTTATCTTCAATTTAGTATTGCAAAAGCAAATAATTATTACAATACATTTCAGTTTACAACAATATATTTTCCTTGGGGTTATATATATATATATATATTAGGCGAGATAATCGTGAAAAAAATATATCATGCTATGAAGTTTAATAGATTTTGATAATATTTTCATTACGTTTGAAACGTTCAAATTAATAAAATGTAGCGCAGTAGCTGGGAGGTGAGAAGACGAAAAATGAGGAGAGTTGACCAAGACGCTGAAAGGGCGAGGAAGCATGGAGGCAGAGTGTTGCTCGGAAGTGGAAGGGAACAGGAAGCCGAGGAAGTAGGAGAGAAGATAGAAATGAACAACTAATAAGTCAGTGTCGATCGAGAGTTGAAAGGGAGGCGAGCATAGGAGGTGAGCACTGTTGCTCTTGAGTTAGAAGGAAAAGCGAGCAAGGAAGGGCCGAACTTCGGAAAGAAGAGGTAGTAACTGTGTTGGAGAGAAGGAGGAAAACTGGGGTTTCCTCAATCGCCAGCCCAGAGCATCCTTCCGTCAACAGAGGGCAAATTCACAACCAGACCTGGAAGTGTGAGAGGGAGAAGGAAAACTACTACGCAGAACTTCCGGAAGATGAAACAGGTTCGCCACGAACATGAAATATCTGCTGTTGATTGTTACCCCAATAATTAACCCTAAGAAACCCTTTAAACAAACATTCCCTTCAACAAATATATATAATTGTAAAAAGTGCGCAGGACCCACTAAATAAATTGTTTTTTCTTAATAGAAATATTTTTTTAAAAGCACAAATAATTTGTAAAAGTAGATTAACCCCCCCCCCCCACTTTTATCGTTACAAAACGTCGACGTTCAACATTTAGCTAAACATTAGCAACATCACAATAGGTTTCATGGATATCTTTTAACGGGAAATATGAAGGGCACCCCTGAAAGTTTATTAATCAAATTAAAAAGGCGGTTTTACCCAATAAAACCTGCAGTGTGTGATCAATGAAAATATAAATTGAAGTCACGAAAATGAAAATACGAAAACATTAGTAAATAGTAATATGATAAGAGCTTGATAAATTGGCATTCATCAGAAGACTGAATGAAATTTGTAGGTTCTGTTTCAAGGTAAGTCATTGAACTTTTGGAGGAGTTTCGATATATCCTAATTATCTACCGTATTTCGAGTGATCGGGGATTATACACAAATATTCGATCACATAGCAATTTTAAAAAAATTCCCCTAATCAACGTATGTACTTCATTAAAATAATTAGTAATAGTTACACTGCCAATTTCGTAGCGAACCAGGAAAAGGGAAAATTTTAGGGTTCAATCTATTTGAATTTTGACTTAATTAATTAGTCACTTAAAAATTTCAGATATCAATGAGTTAATCAACTAATTTTTACTATGTGAGCTTTGTTCTCCTTCTTAAAGGCATTTGAAATTATTTAATCTTGTAATTTTCTGTAAATTATTTCTAAAAATGTAACTTCAAGTTTTTTATTATATTAATATTTTAATTCATCTCCCAAGCAAAATTATTTTAATTTTTATAGTTGTTGAAGAAATGAAGACCAATGCCGCCTACATTAGCATTTAAGCCTGTATATTATCATCTAAATCCTTAGGGACGTTCGGAGTAATGTTTCGTTAAATACTCCGCAAACATTAATATGAATTAAAAAGTCGCTGAGGAATATTTACTCAATAGCCCGACATACAAGATGCAGGTTTTCTACGGGTTTCAACACATCACCGGGTTGGATCCTTAACAATAGCCTGGGAACTCTACCCTCCACATCCCCCCCTTTTGAATTCCCTTCCTATGCTATTAAAGGGGAGTTACCGGCTACAGGATCACTATCATGTAACCAAAAAAATATAACACGCAAGTTAAAAAAATGAACTATAATTTAACTTACGGAAGAGGATGTCAAACTAATATGTAGAAAAAAATATAATAGGTGTACTTTATTTCATTTTTAATGAGTGAACTTATAAAAAGGCAATATAATGATAATAGTTAAAAAAGAGCAGGCGGATAAGTTTGAAACAATAAATAAAACCATGTCCTCAAAGGGCAGGCTGATAAATTCTAATTTGGAACAATAAATTAAACAATGTCCTCGGAATGGTGAATCCGTAAAATCGCACAGGTGTGGTCCAACTTAGTTCAACCCAGCTATCTAAGCTGTTGTTAGAAAGTGATATAGAAGAATGTAAAAAGACCAGTTGTATGAGGAATGACATTAGTAAGCCACTTAACAGAGGACACGGAGTTCGTCCATTTGATTGATTGGTTAGAACGAGACGAACTGGATAAATATGCATAATACAGATAAGACTAGAGGACAGGATGTAGCGAAGGCAAGAATTTTTCACAAAGAGACACTGAAAATATTTTGTCTGCTTAGTGGATTCCATCCTTGACTTCCCTATTCTGTTCTTACCCCACACACTTTTCTATAATGCTAATTTTACAAGACCCTCTTGCCTTAAAACGTGGCCTATTAATCTATCCCTTCTCTTAGTCAACGTCTTCCATATAGTTCGCTTTTACCCTATTCTGTTTAGAACTACCTCGTTTGTTATTCTATCCACCCATCTGATTTTCAGCATTCGCCTATAGCACTATAACAATATTTGATAGATAAATATTTATGCGAAACTGGGAACTTTTAAGAATCTTTAAAGGAACATTTAGGCATATTACAGTTTACAGTCCATGAAACGTAATGGACGACATTCTTGAGCATGCCCTTAAGAGCAAAAGGTCTCTGGCGACAATACGACACCGTTGTTTCACCTATTTTAAAGTTGAAGCTGTATTATTGCATGTAGAGAGACTAGGCGGGGCTGACCGCTAGTTGAAATGTCGCCGCGCCATTCCTAACTGTTCCCAAGGCCTGCCGCTGCTGCTGCTGCTTTCTCTGGCCAAGTGGCAACTGCAAAATCTACTCAGCTTTCTACCAGTACAGCACTCCCAATGTCGGAACAGACACGGACATCCTAGTCTTCAACAGGTTCCACGGTTACGGGAACACTCTGGGCACGGATATCGCCTACTGCAGGGGTGGCAACCTTTTCCATACCATGCGCTATTTATAGAGACGCGTTCCTATGCTCCATCATTGATCATTCTCATTTATTCTGATTTCTGTTGAAAATGGTGTCATCACGGATGTAATTGCCTGTAATACGGGATATTACAAAAGAACGGAAAAAAATAGACGTTGAAACCAATAAAAACTGACCTATAGGGAGAAAAAAAATTAAGAATCAGAGCTCGCACTCAAATAGAAATGATGTAAATTCAGTCCTCCGCGTCTGTGACATGTCCGTTATTTCCTACAAGGCTGAATTGACACGGCTTTTAACGTGCAGCGGTAAGGAAGGACTAACAACCTCATGCACTTAACACGTAGCTGGAAATTTGGAACCTGAAGGTTTGTCCAGCAGTAACATAATATACTGTTTCCACAGATTCCATATAACTTTTATTTCTGGCCACATTAGCCTACTATCTTTTCAATCCTTCTACCAGAAATAAAATTATTTTAATTATTATAGGTATAGAATATACGTCAAACTGATGATTCGATATCAACTAAATGATCTTATGTAAGTGATTGGGTGAATTACTATCCATGCCTGCCAACTGATCTGTTTTATTTTCTTATATACTCGAACCAGGGTGAAACGAGCAATATTTTTACTTTTTAAAATTGAAATCATTGATTTGTGTACGTATATATTATCCTGGATATAACTAGGAAAAAATAGCCTCAACATATAACTGGAATAAAATATCCATTTAGGATAAAATATCAAGAAAGGAGGCTTTACATAACCTCTACAGAAGACAGGCAGCAGTAATTAGAATAGTAAGTAAATTCCTCTCTTTCGCGAAAGCCTTCTTTGCCTGTGCTATCCTACTCTTTATGTTTACTATACTTCTACCATCCCTAGTTATTACTCTTCCCAAGTAGCAGAATTCCTTAACTTCCTTCAAAATATCCCTCCCCAATCTAACATCCTTTGTTATTCCACTGTTTCCCATACTACACTCCATTACCTTGGTTTTCCCTCTATTAATCCTCATATTGAACTCTTTCTCCAGGACTCCGTTCATGCCATTTATTATGGTTTCCAATTGTTCTTCTGACTCCCCTAATACTACAATATCATCGACAAAGCGTAGGGTTTTTATTTCTTCTCCTTGCAGTATGATTCACTTCCATATTCAGTTTTAACTTTCAGCATCGGCCGTTCTATATATATATATATATATATATATATATATATATTAATCAAATGTTATTTACGGCTTTCTTTTCTTGATCTTCAATTATAATTACAGCTAACTGCCTTCTGTAGAGGTTATGCACAAACCTTCTTTCTCGATATTTTATTCCCGTGTTCTTCAAAACTCTTATTAGTGTCTTCCAGTTCACATTATCAAACGCTTTTTCAAAATCTATAAATGCCTGTTTTTCTTATCCTGTCTTTCGAAATAAGACACAAAGTCAATATTGCTTCTCTTGTCCCTACATTTTTCCTAAAACCAAATTGATGTCCTCCTAACTCGCATTCTATTTGACGTTCCATCTTCCTAAATACTATTTTTACCGCGACGTTATAAAATTTGACGTGTGCTAAACTTATGGAGTGACATTTTCAACAATCTCTACCTTACCGAAGAAATAAATACCACTGCATTTCGTTGAAAACCAAATAATAATAAATTATTAGTTCTCAACTGAGCAATTTAGACAGTGCAAGCAGAACAATTTGCCTTGAACATTTTTTATTTCAGTTTAGTTTAGTTCTGCAATTTAGATTATTTATAATAATGGTAATAAATACTTAGCTTTTTTGTTATTCATTAAACACTCATCTTTTATGTAATTTTGTCGTCATTTGCTTTCCTCTTTTCATGCAGGGCAGTGAATCGATGTATGAATTTCTGTTAAAGATTAAGAGGCAAACATTACAAAAACTGGGCTGTGATTTCGTTTGATTTTTATAAAAATAGCTGAATGGGTTTTCTATGACGGGGTACATTAACTATCTTAAAGTGTCATAGGTCTATATCATTTGAAAAAAAATTATGTGGACCTAATAAATGAGAAAGTGCATAAAAGTAACGCGAAGTTGGGCCAAAATAAAGCGTAAAATAATCCATACTTTTGAATAATCAATAATGCATCTGAAAATGCCGATAAAAGAGAGGTGAAACGTAAATATTTCATATTACATTAGTCCTGGAAACAGGATCATAATCGTAACAAACCACTTAGGTTCCAGTCTACACTTTTCTGTATCCTTCTAAGGATTATTTTAAATAGACTCAGAATTATTTTTACCCAAACTATTATTTTCTAAATATTGGATAACGCTTGCTGCCCGTTCATCGTTTATCACGTTCAGAAGAATAACCTGCATTTTTTATGCAAAGTTGAAAATCCAAATTTGTTTCTAACGAATGGCGAATTTCATGAATACGCGACGAGAAATCGTTTAGCTCTAAGGTCAGACAAGCATCACCTTGCTTTCACCTGAAATGTATTCACAATACCGGGATAATTTTATACAAAAGCCTTCCTAAGAATAATAATAACTGCAAAAGTTTCGTGAATTAGAGCAAATTTATTATATTAAATGGCGCTGTACAAGATTTTCTTAACCGTCCCCCTAATATTTAAAATTAAGGTTCCTGCAAAAGTATTTAATGTATTTCGTTGTGTAATCACCTACTACATAGCTTTAAACTTTCTGTACTGATTTTTCTGTTCTTTTGTTTGTTTGTTTCATGTATTGCCTGGAGCTACTACGGAAGGCCAGATTAGCGCAGCTCCAAGTAGTGAAAAGTCCATTGCAAGTGTTTGTGTTTCTCAGCGTGTCTTTGTGCTCTTTTGTGAGCGTGTAGTGTTTTTATTACTATAGACTATATACTTTTTATTTTATTTATTTATTTGAAGATTATTTGTAATTAATTATGTACCTTATTTTATTCTTGAAATTATTTGTACTGTATGACGTATCCTATTTCTTCAACCGAGGACTAATGGTAACAATAATATATCTAAATATAAATTGTCTGGCATTCAGTATAATAAATAAAAAACACAACCAATATTGTCAGCAAAAAACTTAATCAATATATATTTAATACAATCAATACGTTTATTCCAACCTTGAGAACTTCATCAGGTAAATTTTGAAATATTGCAGTGTGGATTACTTCGTCCGTAACTGTCGTTGGACACAGTGGACGATATAAAATTATCCATATCTGTAATGGTTGAAAAACTGATGAAGTCCGCAAAGCTGGACGAAACAACGTGATTATATTTAATAAACATTAATTTAATTTTTTTTGCTGACAAAATTGACTATATTTTTTTAAATTTATTTCCTTCTTTATGTACTATTGTTATTTGCCGAGAGGCACTTTTTTTTTCAATAATCCAATAAGCCACTTTACTACCGATTGCAATTATATTCAGTTATTATATGAAACACGGTTGAAATTACTCTCCATTATCCGCGGTAATGAGGGAGAGATTTGACGCGGCTAATCGAAAACGGCGCATAAACCAAAGTTCAAGGCAGATATACTGGTAAAAAATTAATGTCGTCTATTTATTCGTCATAAAACCCTACTCAAGCTTACCTTTTTGTGATGCAGGCAATGTTCTTCATTACAAAGCTTATGAAGTACGATACATAGCCTACTATAGTTGGAAATGTCCTGTTGCGTACACGTAACTTTAACTACACTATAATTCTTAAGCCGAAACACCATAAAAATTAAATCTAATGGCATTATATTGTACACCAAAATAAAGAAAGGTAAATAAATGAGAAAAAGTCTACGAATGCTCAGGAAAATCAATCTGTTATTGATTTGTTTCGATGACATGGCTTCCTTCTTCCTTATGGTTGCTCCCCCAATCTGCGTAAACACAAATTAATCGGAAGACACAGAATCCCTTTGTTGCTCCAGAAACTGGTGCAGTTCATATTAATGCCCTCGGAGCAAAACGGGATATTATAGTATTTAACAAAGTGGAAGTATACGTAATTGATACTGTTGATGAAATTTAATTTAAGATTGTTCGAAACCGAATCGGCCGAACATCGCTGAAACCTAACGGGATATTTGAAACTTTCATGTATAAAGATTGTGGAGGCTGCTCCTGAAAAAACAGGATCGCCTACGTTTAACCTTCCACTCAGCCCTAACCATAGACATATAAACGAAAAATTAAGACACAAGTAGATACATATAGACTACACACAACATCTCGATTCACAGCGCAAGTCAAGAAATTGTTTTATTATTCATTCAACATATAAGAAAGCAATTTAAATATTTAACAAAATTTCAAACACTTTTCATTAATATAATCGTAATTTGCTATTAATGCTGGATGATAATAGGGAACTATTTCGTGTCATTTTCCAGCAGTAAATGGCAAACTATAGCACATAAAGTTTAGAAGTAAACATTTCATTATTAATCAAAAATACCTTTTGTACAGTTAAGTAATAAGTATGACGTATTGAATTAGGAAAGTTCATCTTTTTTGGAAGGATAACAAAATTAATGCCGATCAAAGAAAACCCGACGCAAAAGAAGAAAAAACTAAAATGTAATTAGTGAATTTCCTCTCAATCTAAATATAAACCAAATTGGCTAATTAATAATAGAAGATAATATTTGCCATTGTGAAACATTTTTGATTCATTGCCTTACAGGTGGTGTGTAATCTAATGCTGAATTACCACAATGAACGATTTGCCTGGCCTAAAATTCGATTTGATTTAAGGTTGTGTATAATATTTTATTTTAAGCTTTTTCTAATAACGACATGAAAAAGCGTTAAGAACATCGAGCCAAACCTTTCAGACAGTCACAGCATGACGAATGTTCAAATATTAAACGAACGATGTGCTCTTAAGTAACAAAATTGTTAAATAAAAATGTGTTAATACTTGTAAAATGTATCTCATTATGGCTGTATAAATTTCTTTGGTTTATTACACAGGTCGTTTAATCAAAAATATTGGAAATAACAACTGTAGAGATTGTGGTGATAGAGAAATTGAAGGAAACAATATAGATTCTAGATAAAAACTGAAGAATGTTTGAGGGGAAGAACTAAGGCTGATAAATCTTAGAGAAATTCTAAATAATTCTGTCTCACCGATCCCCTATTTTCCAAAATATAAAATGTTATTATAAACACAATATTTCTCATGTCTGCATGCATATAAATGAAGTTTTTACTTATTCGTAAAATCATGGGACGTATAAATTTGGATTTTGTTTCTATATATATTTACTTATACTCTTTATGTTTATAGCCATTTTCTGTTATTTAGCAACTCACTCGTCTTATACATATCTTTTGTATTCGTGGTTTCTTGTAATATTCTTATACATTTAAATTACTAAAACACGAAAACTTCTGTATTAGATGGAGTGTATTCAGCAAATTAATAACCTAAATTTAGTGATAACATAAATACCGCTTTTATTTTATCCCGTTATTTAATCTTATAATAGTCTCCTACCTTATCTAATAATTCTAACTTGATATGCAGTAATATTATAGACTTATAATTAATATGAATATATTTCATCAACATCGTGACATGATATTTGTGGGTAATCTATATAAATGAAAGGCAATGTATGCTGTGAGTCCGCGTATTATATATATATATATATATATATTATATTCACGCAACATACCATATAATGTTTGCCTCTTCTATGCCTTGATATATTCATCCGATTATCATGAAATTTTGGCATTTAGCTGTACTCACGCAGAGAAGTTTTGTCTCTTTTTTTTAAAAAATATTACGGTTCCTTTCTCCCCCTTTTTTAGCCAAAAAATGTGCAATCATCTGCTCTGCGACTTCAAATATTTGTCCCACATTCGTTCCTATATAATTTATCCGATTGCCATAAAATTTCGAGGTAATGTTGTTCTCGGCCAGGAGAATTGGAAATGAAATTTTTATTTAAAATCCTTATCAGAACAACAAGAAATTAATAGAGTTATTGTGTTCCATTTCATAAGTAAATTATAAATATTGATGATAACTATTGAAAATTCGGATTAAATTGTCTAGTTTAGTTTTTGGAATGATGCAAAAAGTATCATCAACGTATATGAAGTATTTTAATGATTTAAAATATAATAATGAGATATATATGGCTTCCAAATGTCTCATCACAATCTCTACAAAGAAAGGGGACAAAGTATTTCCCATTGGAGATCCACTTATTTGGTGATAATAAGAATTAATAAATGAACAATAAGTTGAGTTCTAAATTAAATTCAGTAAAACAAGCATATCAGACAAAGGAATGCTAGTAAGACCTGAAAAATTGTTTTCCCAATAGATTATGCAAAATATATACCAATTTATAAAATTGAAGTGTGTCTGTCTGTCCGTAAGTTTGTCTCGAATAGACTCCAAAATGGTTCAACGGATACAATGAAAATTTGAGGGTTTAAGAAAAGACAGTTTAACTTAAATTTCCGTGAATATTCAATTTCGATTATGGTATTAATATAATATAAATATACGTGAAGGTTTCTTTTTCATACACGCGTCAAAATCTCCAGAGTGAATTCGGGCAGCCTATACTTTTGACCTGTTTATGCTCCGAAACGGCTGAACGGATTTCAATGAAAATTTCAGGGATTGAAACAGGATTTTTAACTTAAATTTTCGTGTATGTTTCATTTCAATATTTGTATAAATATTTATAAATCCGTTGAATTGCCACGCGAATTTCTCTATTTTATTGGCTATTTTTACATATTCAATGAATTCAACTTTGTGAAAATCCTGTACCTGTTGTTTCGTTTATAAAAGAAAGAGAGAATTATTTCGGCGCGAACGAAGTCTTTAATATAACTAAAATTTTGTTGAAGTAATGATACTTTTTCATTGTTTTACCCGACCGTCGTCGACTTTGCTACCGCAGGTACGCAGCGGGTATGTGGCGTCATCGACCCTTGCGAAAAGGAATTAAAAAGTATCGTTACTTAAATAATGTGTTTCTTAAATTTAAACTTGACAGGCTACGTGTTGGTATACATACTATTACCTTTAAGCGTAAAATTTAGCAAATATATATATATTGTAACATGAAAAGTTACACTTAACAATGCAGGCCAGCTTACGAGTAGCAATTGTTGAGGAACTGACGCAACTTGGGCCAACAATGTAGTCTGGCGAGACTTTGGGAGTCGTCATGGGGTAGTGGAAGGAGCAGGTTGTGGCGGCGGGACGACGAGAGAATGACCACGCTCTGCAGATATAATTTTTTCTCAGGCTCTGATTGGAATTAAAACTATTAAAATCATCTTTTGGTATTTTTTGTGAAAAATACCTGGCGCCCAAAAAGAATTATAAATCCTCGAATACGGAGGAACGCGGAATCCGGTACAATATATATATATATAAATATATAGCACTGTCTTACTAAATATATATATATATATATGGTTCAAGAATTTTCTCCCTGTAAATATAGATGGTTCAAGAATTTTCTCCCTGTAAATATAGATGACTGTTCTGCGTATTTTTCTGTATGTTGTACTTATTTATCTAACCTCAAAGTGGTCTAGTGGCTAGCGTAGCTGCCTCAGATCACGGGGATCCCAGGTTCCAATCCTGACATAGGGTTGGATGTTTGTGCAGTCATGGTCATGGAAACTGGAATAAACTGCTGGAGAGCCGATACGCCGACCGCGTATCACTCCAAATTCGGAATGTGTCATGCAAGATGAAGTCCGCAGTCGATCCAGTATGCCAAGGCCCTGAATGGGCTGCTGAGCCAAGAAAGATGATGTGCCTATTTAAGCTACTAGTAAATTTCCTGACTCGATTAAGATACTTGAGTCATCGTGGCGGTTATGATGAAATTTAATAACGTAGGAGGAATATTAAAAAATGTGGCGCTCTCGCTGATGGTTTATTCACGTGTTAACACTGTCTTACTAAATACTGCAGCGGATTGATATAAATGAATTTCCGGGAAACTCCGGAATTTCATGGAGAAACTTGAAAGAGACGGCCAGACTGTAAACCTTACGCATATTCTAGATTCGATGATACAAGCTCATAGAAAACCAATTTTCTTCGGTCTTATTTCCGTTTACTTATTTCATAATTTATATTTTATAGTACGTACCCAAATGATTTGGAGTAGCTATAAAAATATAAAATCACGATAAACGGAAAGGGATACGAACTTCCAGCTTACACCATTAGGAATCACGGACGTCCCCTTATTGGTTATTATCTTGAAATAACCAAAATGGTGTATTTCTGAAGCATAATGTCTTATTTATTGTGGTGGAAAACCTGTGAACAAGAGAAATAATAGCTGTATGGGGTAAAACGCAACCAAAGTTGTGGCTGCGCTTTTGGTTTCCTGTAGTATAGTGAAAGGAGATACTCAAGACTCGAAGGCCAAGCAGAAACAGGGCCGCTTCTTTCCCAGGGATTCGGCTAACCGTGTTCCTAAATCCACAAATGTGATAAATTAGTAAAATCGTAGTCCTTCACAGCAAAGGAATATTTAGACCCATCATTGTAATTTCAATTACCACAGATCTTGAAATATATTTGTCCAGGATTGATGCGATGGCCTAATCGTCTTAAATTCTTAGAAAAAAACAACAGATTCCGCTAAATCATTCACGAATTTACAACTCGAACAGAGGGTTTCACTAACATGTATCCATATTTTTTCTGTGTATATTTTACATTAACATTTTTACGTTATACTATAAGGATGAATGGAAAAAAGTAGATTACTGTAAACCGTAAATGTGGAAGTAGGGCGTCTAATGAATTCAACGGACAAAAAATACGCCAATTATGCGATTAACTTACATATATTTCTTACATTTCATATAAGTTTGAACGCTAGGAAATAATGTCTAATAGTGTTTGAGTGGGGCATCGCGGTTTTATGAGAGGGAAAAGCGGACAATCGACAGGAAGAATGCTGGAAGTCAGATTGGGTCACACAGTAGGAAATCTTGAATAGAATAAATGAGAAAAAACATTACAGAGGACAACGAGTTAAAGGAAGACAGACTAGTAGGCCACATAATAAGGTACGAAGAGTTCTTTAAATTAGTATTAGCGCGAATTATGTTAGGTTGTAGTAGATGAGAAGCAGGAATAGAATGTGTGAGCTCAATAATGTGTGGAGACGAAAAGATTATAAAAGATTATCGCAGGATATATTATCATGGAGCGCTGCAGCGAGTCTGTGAACTGACTGAAATAATCTAAACACGTTTATTTCAATACAATGAATATTACTTTTGTTTATTAAATTTGAATTATTCAAAAAATGTCGCTTATGGTAAGTTGGCGTGATTGGAAATAAGAGAATTAGGAAATGGGTTACCTCAAACTTTACTGTACGAAAAGTTTAAATTAAATGATATTTCTTAAAAAAATACAGTCATTACCTCATTAACACTCGAGACAAATAACACAGATAAATAAGCAAGATTGAAATTGTGAAATTAATTATTATAACTACAACCAATGATCAAGAATTAAAATTTGTTTATTAGTCTGTGCTCGCTCCGAGTGTAAATGAGGTTATGACAGAATTTTTGTTGAATTATTATTGAATTTAAAATTAATTTACAGCAATTTTGTTTGGGTAACAGGCTACACGATGATGATCCTGAAACAGGCAACTCTCCTTTAATAGCATAGGAAGGGAATTAGAAAAAAGGGGGTGATGTAGAAACATTGTTCAACTCACTCTGCGATGCTATTTAACGTAATCCTAGTTGGAAAGATTTTGGGGGTTAAGTGCGGTGTCTTCATAAATTCACAACGTCACTGTTGTTTATAGCAAAATGAGTATTACATAGAAACTACTGACTAATATGAAAAATAAATAAGTTTATATTAGTATCAATTTTCAACATTTCTTATTCCGAGCTTGTGAGATCATCGTCTATTATATCTATTCAGTGTTTTGAACAACGCTGACATCACTAAAAATAGAAAAACTGGGTAACGATCGTTTTTGTGTCACCGAAATTTCGTCATTGATTGTGAAGTGGTTGTTATGTGGATATCCAATAATGTAAGTCCCTGTTACCACCAGCACAAAACGCCTCCTATACTTTTCCATAATACAACCCACCTGGTCCTATGCCTCATCCATATGGGGAACAACAGCCAAAATTCAAACAAAACAAAACATAATCCAACGCACCATTACGAACTCTCCTTAGTACCTTAACAATTCCGTCATCCACCAAAACATCAAACTTCCCAAAGTAAACTCCGTAATCTCCAAATCCATAAGCTCCCAAATTAAAAGCACCCTCAACCACCCAAACTCAAACATCCATAAATTCCATGACAATCCTCCTCCATCTCTACGCTTATGTCGGCTCAAAAGAAACCTCCCAATTGACCTCATCCTTCCTTCCTTCTGAACATTCAGGCACATCCTAACCCACCTAACCATCATTACCGCAAACCACATCCTTATATATCCTCCAATATTCAGTTCAACACCAGTCAACCCTCACCCAACCACGTTGTATGCCTCTCAGATACACACACACAAAATAACAACCCATCTACTGAAGTAGGCTAAGCAAGGGACTAACCTACCTTCACGTTTACAGCTGAATTATATATACTATTTTAATTTTGTAATTAATTATTTTAATATTGTATGTACAAGAACAATTGTTGTACTAACTGATAATCGTAAAGATAAAAGTTTTTTATATGAATAATAATAAAGAAACATGATAAAAAACTTTTTGTTTAGATGAATAAGGAGGTTAGTCGCCACCCTCTCTATTCGTCCAGGTGGGCTAACCGGAAGTAACGGCTGCTTCCGCGAGGGAAACCACACACGCTGGAGTGGTTACTCAGAATAATGGAAGTCGACAGCACAGACACATGGAAGCTATCAAACATTTGCATTCCATCCAATCGTAATTTTATTTCGCGCCCGATGCTACAAACCTTCACGTTAATGACGCCATTTTGGAAAAGCGTGCTGCATTACATCACAACAATGGAAAATATAAACTGGTCAAGTTAAAGCATTTTGTAACGTCTGTTGCATTTAATTGAAACAGATTCCATTTCTACCCCATTACTTGATATAAAATAAATAATGTTTACGTCCTCAGAAAATAATACTGTAATTTTATGGACCTCCCCGTTACGTATTTCTCAGTCTCGAAGAAGAGAAAAATATTGTGTGGGGTTGTTTCTGACAACTTTCATTTCAGTCTTCAAGGGAAAAAACTGCTATAACATTTTATCAGTGTTGTTGTAGTGGTATTCAGTCCTGAGACTAGTCTGATGCAACCCTCCGTGCTAACCTATCTTACGCAAGTCTTTTCATTTCCGCAAACCAACCACATCTCACATCCTCCCTAATCTACTTAGTGTATTCCATCCTCTCCCCTCTTTCCGTCTCACCCCACACACTTCCCTCTAATGCTGATTTTACAATATCCTCATGTCTCAAAACGTGGTTTATTAATCTAACCCTTCGCTTGGTCAACGTTTTCCATATTGTTCCCTCTTCCCCTAATCTGTTTAGAACGTCCTCGTTACTGATCTATATACCGATCTGATATTCAGAATTCTCCTATAGCACCACATTTCAAAGGCTTCTATTCTTTCCCTTTTCGTAACTCCTATGGTCCACGTTTCGCACCCATATAACGCCGAGCTAATCGCAAATCTAAATTGGTACTAAGGAACCTATTGTTACACTGACTTCTTAGTTTTTATATCAATATATTTGCATTTATTTAAATGTTTTCAATGTCTTTAAAAATTATAATTTCGATCGTAAAACCCCAAAATTGTAGTAGAAGAATATGTATGTATTGACCCAATAACTCGGGTATTAACGCGAAGAATGTTACTAACAATTTTAATTAAATTTATGATTAATTGTTATTATAACTTTTTAACACTTAATGTACAAAACTAAATTGTTAAATGTCAATAGCTTTTTATGTATAGAAGTCATTTCGGCTGCAATGTCCGGTAAAGCATAAATTTTTAGATAAAAGAAATAAATTGTAAATAATGCTCAAACAATTTGTCACATAATTATAATTTTTTTTAAAAACCTTGTTCTTTATATGCTTTTAGATATTTAGCCTTGTAAAGCTTTTATTAGAGTACCTGAAGATGTTTCAAAGAAAGGAACGATACGTCCTGTCAATCTTTATTTCATTAATACGTTTAACTCTTTATTTTATTAAAACCTGTTTTTCAAAATTTTGTTGGGTTATTCCTTTATAGTTAAATAATATAAGTTTCACTGAAATTTGCAAATCAGCTCGTCACTCTTTTAAAACATATAGCTCCAAATCTTATGCTTAGTTAGCTAAGGAAATTACGCTGGTGTTTCCAAATAGCTTTGAACAGCGTGTCACGGGCTTTTTCTACTGTTACCTTGTGAATCCACTACCTCGAACGGAACTTTCTGGGAATATCCTGACCCAAATGAACAGATCATGTCCTCGGTTACGCCCCAAATGCGCTGAAGTAGAATTAGTTTCATAGGCATCTGGTTCCACAAGAAGTCTGTTAAAAGGACGACACTTTCTCCGCCTACACATGTTTACAGGTCTTGCTAACAACCAACAATAAATGTTTCGATAACTTTAAAAAAAACATTTAAAAAGTCTGGCAATATATTAACCTAAGGGTTTAAGACACTCTTTCCAAGCGACAGCAAAATAGAATAATATGACTCTTTTGTGTGATAAAGAATTTATTTGCAATCATAAATATCAAGGCAAGTAAAGACGTGAACAGCTTTTTATATCTATAATGTAAAGAAATAAAAGTTCTAGACAATAAGGACTAATATACACTAAAAAGCATGAATGATTGTCACAATCTCTTTACATCCCCATACCACGCTTTTAAATGGAATTGATTTAAACACTTATGTTTTTTTATTTCAGTCCTTGTGGTATATAGCGAACTTTCTAAAGTGATTAAATAAATGTATATTATTTACAGTCACTTTGCATGACTTTTCAAGTAGTTCCACTCTGACCAAAGATATTGTGACGTATTTAATAATCGGTGAGGGAGAAGCAAGTACGTTGCAGGGGCTGAAGCTGAAGGCATACAGAGTCTTATTATTGAAGAATTAGAGTTCGAAATACACTGCTCGGATTTCAAACTGGGTTAATATTTGATTCAATAACGTTTCGACGGCCAACTCCGCCATCATCGTCAGGCTGACTGACTGGAATTCTTATCCTATGACAAGGCTTTTTGAAATCTATAAATAAATTTTTGTCTGGAAAATAATTTAATACAAATTTTTTACTAAACAGTAATAACATTACGTTACGTTTCTTAAATTTGAAACAAGAGATTGTCACGATTTTTTAAATCCTCATATAACGCTAAAATGGATTGATATAAAAAAGCAGCCTATTCTCCAGAAAATGATTTTAATTATAAATTTAAATACAAAAGAAACTTTTTATTTTGATTAATGTAAGTGAATGGAAATAGAAAAGACCAAACAGTTATTATGAACAGTAAATATTGACTATTATTCCAATATTTACTTACCTAAAATAACAGTATTTTTAAAATTAAGCAAATGATAATGCTGTTATTTCAAGAAAGGGTTGATTTCAGAAATGTTACATATTAAATCCAAAAAAAATTCTGTTAATACAATATACTAAATAAATTGTATGATGATTTATTAAATTGTCTTTGCACTTTCTTTGTTCTTATTACTTCAACTGGCACACGCGTGAATATTGACAAGGACCACAAGTGTTTGGTTAAAACGTATTATTAAGCTTTAAATTTTGTTCAAATTTTTATAATTGTCTGTTATACGTATCGTTAATTGTTTTTACGACTACTGCTCTTAATACGTACTGTCAGTTGAACAAATGGAATTTAAATAAAATTGCAATTTTTTTTCCTCATGCCAATCATGTTAATGAGTAATTTTATATATTCTAAATTTATTTCGAGTAAAACAGTTACGCTCCAGGATATTTTTATCACACGATTTTTTGTATTGAACTAATTCTCGTAATCCAAGGCTCTGACATTTCGCACATTCTTGTATGCTGTTTCACAGCACACGAATAAACCATAAAAAATAATTAATTACATGCTTTCATTTGACATTGCATCTGGATTACCAAGTGGACTTTTACATGATTAATTCACGGTGATAATACAACCGGATATGACCAGTGGGTTAGTTACGACATGATTTAATATATTTATATTTTATACTATTCTGTCCATTTTTTCCCCCGTATAACTCAACGTCGAGTAGGGCAACGGTTAAGCTTTTTGAGCAATATTTCGTTCGCCTATATTGTAAAATTTTAACTGTTATTTTCGGCCGAAGGAGTCGTGGAGTAAAGTTTCATGCATAGCTAAATTTTACCTGAAGAAGTCTCAAATGAGAAACGAAACTGCGTAAAATTTAATGTTTAAATTATAAAAATATTGACAAAGAGGCTGATTAAATTAATTATTATTTATTTAATTATAAGAAAAAATAATTTAATTTATCTGTTATAAGTTTTCAAATATTTTGATTCAAAGCTATCGATTACAATATAATGTGTAAAAATCTTAGTCCAAATTGCTCTACCCGTTAAATTTATATGAAGAATACACAAACATGCATCTCTTCTTTTTAAATAGATATATTGTAACTTATAAGTGCTAGGGCAGTGCCAGCAACAAAGTTTTAAACAAGTTTTTATGTTTTTCACTAGCCATTTAACGTACTCCCTCCCATTTTTGTTATATGTATTCAGAGATGACAAATACATTTAAATATTTACCACATATGAGAAATTATAATTACAAACGAAAAAAATTGATTCATTCGTCTTGTGCAGGAATGCCTAAAATTTCTCGTTGCGATAGTTGAATTAATAAATAAGTAGTTACTGAATAGCCAAATTTAAGTGACCAGATAAGTACAACATAACGTATTTTCAAACCTTGTTGCTTTCGTAAGATTTCTAAAGACTTAAAACTCGCTTTGTTCGGCATGTATTTTATCATTAATTTATTGGATCCTTTTTTTATCAATTTGCTATCATTTAATAAAACCGCTTTCATATTTTCAATAAAAATTGTAATGATATATCTGAAAGAGGTTACGTAGTGTCCTTGTTGCTGTTAGTTGATTATTTCCCTCAAACTCTAGGTAAAAGTATTCAGAATTTTTCAATTGTTATATCAAAGTTGTTAAATATGGAAATAATCTTAAAAATAAACATATTAACCGATAAGTTAGAAGGATGGTTCATGCAATTTCTAAACACTAAATATCTTTGTCAAAGGGAATATGTTTGATTTATAACTTGTTAATTGCCTTTTGTACACTTATTAGAATTCAACTAATCCTAATATAACTTAAGCGCCACAAAATTAAATTATTTTATTCTTTTGATTTTTACCCCATTAATGTATATGACCTATTATTTTTTATACTTTCCCTGTAAATATAATTATTGATCTTAACAATATATTAATATCCAGTATATGACTTATTGACTAATATAATTATTTTAATATCCTAACATTCCAGATGAATATAAATTTTAACCAATAAGTTGACGAATGACCGGTTTTGGAAAAGTTATTTTTTTTATTGTTTGTTATATACCGCAATATATACCAGCGGTAGCTACTATTACAATATCATTTTACACTCAAACAATACAGATATACCCAAATACTAATATAAGTGTAAATAAAATACAAATAATTGGCCAAAACTCAGAAATAGAAGAATTTTATTTCAATTAAAACGTTTCGTCCTCAACTTACGCGACCTCTTCAGTTCATTAATTAAAATTTCAGCCCCGGATGTTGTGGCAGCAACACGAAATAATAAGAAAATAAGAGTTAATGAATTGAAAAGGTCCCAAAACGTGGGTACGAAACGTTTTAATCCAAATCTAAATCCTTCTAATTCTGACGTTTGGCCATTCTTTGTATTTTGTTTATAATATTAAGTCAGATTAATATAATTATTTTATTTGTAAGATAATTTTGTATCCAATGGAAAACATTGATTAACAGTAAATATTAGGTCGCTAATGACCATACAATGCCACTTAAAAAAAATAGATAAATTTGGAATTAGACATGAGTCCTTCATGGTAAAGATACTGTAATGAGCACAGCAATTAACATCACATAACGGATTACTGATGAATTTAAAATGGGCACTTCAGTATATTTTGTAACATTCACTTTGTGGGAATGAAAAAAAATAACTTGGCAACATATATATTCCTTAAGTTTGTTCATTTGTCTTGCGACAAATAAATAAACTTGACTCAGTGGTTTGGTCATGGAACGAAAATTGGTGTGTTAAATTTTTTTGATGCCTGCAGAAACGTACGAATTGGGGTAAACAACTAATATATACGAAGAAATTTAGGTATATTTAAAAAAACGTGGCCACCAAGTTTTTTTCTCAATAAATTCCAAATATATTCGAATTTCATGTTAACGTTTTGTTTGTAAAGTCGTTTTGAAGTCAAGGGCATTAATTTATTTTTAGCTCTATTTTATAAAATTGCGATTAATATTGTGCTATAAAATAATGAATTGAAAAGCAATATCTTATACCAAAATGAATAATTTCAAATGACAACGTAATGTGGTTAAATGAGTTACATATGATTATAAAGGCTGGTACCAAAAAGATTTATATTAAATATGTAGTTAAAGATTTTAGTCCAGAAAATTGAAATGCGTTAAAAAAACTCTTTCTAAATGGGTTTGGATTTATCCTAATTATGTAAATTTGTAGAAAATAATTTTTTCCTGCAATTGCATATTTTGGAACTTTCCGCATACATCTCAGTAATTATGAGTGTTCCCTGATAAATTCTTTCCAAAGAGGTCTTATATTCATCCTAATAATGTAAACTTAAACAAAAAAATTCCCCTCAATTCCCTATTATGAAATATATCAAGAATCATCTTCATTCGTAAATTTGTTGAAAAAATATTTTCCCGAAATTTCGTAATTTGGAGTATTTATGTAGGGGAAACTTGAATTTATATACCTCAGTAATTCCAAGTTTCCCCTGAAGAAAATCTTTCTAAAGGGGTCTTAGAATGATCCTAATTATGTAAATTTGTTGAACGAAATTTTTCTCGCAATTCTATTATTCGCAAAATTTTCGTATGTCAAATTTTAATTGCATTAAGCTCGGTAATTATGAGTTTCCCGGGAAAATATTTATAAAGAGGTCTTTGAATCGTCCTAATTATGTGAATATGTAGAAAAGATCCCCACAATTCAGTATTTTGAAATTTTTTTGTATGTCAAATATTAGTTACATATATCTAGGTAATTACGAGTTACCCTCAAAAAATTTAAGGGGTGACTTGGAATCGTCCCAATTATGTGAGTAATCAGGAAAAAACGTTATTTGGAAATTTTCCGTATGTTAAATATTAATTGCATATATCTAGGTAATTACGAGTTACCCCCAAAAAATTATCTTATAGGTGTCTTAGCATAGTTCCAATAACGTGAATTTTAAGAAGAGTAACGTAATTTGGAAATTTCCGAAAGTCAAATATTAATTGCATATATCTAGGTAATTACGAGTTTCCCGCGAAAATGTTTTTCCAAAATGTCTTAGAATCATCCAAATTATGTCAATTTGTAGAAACAAAATTCCCTGCAAATGCGTATGTCAAATTTTAATTACAAATGTCTCGGTAGTTATTAGTTTTCCCCTGAAAAAATCTTTATATGCGGGTCTTGAAATCGTCTTAATTATCTGAATTTCTAAGGAAATTTTTTTCCTGATTTTCGTGGGGCAAAATTTTAAAAGCATACAAAAGAAGAAAAAAAAACAGTTAATTGCCGCAAGGCAATGTAATGAAATGTAAATTGTGTATGAAACTTTTTTTCCAAAAGGGTTCTTAAGATCTTCTAAATTATGTGAATTTGTAGAAACAAAATTTCTGGCAATTGCGTATGTCAAATTTTAATTGTATATATCTCGGTAATTATTAGTTTTTTCCTGAAAATTTTTTTATAAAGGGGGGCTCTTAATTACGTGAATTTCTACCGTATGGAAAATTTTAGAAGCATGTAACAAAAAAAACAGTTAATTACCTCAAGGCAATGTAATGCGATATAAGTTAATGTATATATAGCTTTGTGTTGTTAACCCCCCCCCCCCCCCGACTGCAATGAAATAATTGAATTAGCAACTCATGTGGAGCAATGTTGAAATTCAAATATATTTTAGCTTATGTGTATTTGCCTGTCACGCAGCACTTACCGTCAATGTCGTAAGTCCTCCAGCCGTAGGCTACATTGAGTTCCTTCTTCCCGTCGAAGAGGCCGAAGTGAATTTTTCCGTCGGACGTGTCAGGGTTCGGTATTCGCTTAGCTCTCGCAACAATCCAGTACTTCGTGCCCATGGCTGCCACGATGAGGGCGATGGTCAGACACGAACCGAAGAACGTCACGAAAATCATTCCTCTTCTGAAAAGCTCCATCGCGCTCGAGGAAACGTAGGTATTTACGATAAATAAGGGCAGGATGCTGGTCGCACGGCATGTAAAGTCCCCGTTACTACGCCATCGACAGGCTCGTGTTTCGACTACGCATTCAAATCTCTGGGTCCCATTTCCCACGTGTACGCGACACAGGACACGCACTGGAGAAACGCTAGCGAAGATTTTTGTCGGTGAGATTAAGCACACAGCACAACACTCAAGCTGGTACAGGCGGAATCTCTACGATGGCAGAGGCAATGCACACTGAATCAGCAGTTGCGCGCCCACGCCGCACCTGGCCGCGGGGGCAGCACCGTTCACGCCAACCTCCGGGGAAGGGGTGACCAAACACGTCTTCCATCTCGTTCTGCGCTCAGCTACAGTTCTACTTCATGTCCATTTAAGGGGGAGATGAATGAAACATACGTTCGGGAATTGCTTTGAAACCATAAATTAAGCACTTTGTTAACTGACAGGTCCTTGGACTAGTTCTGTAAATTTAGAGTTACCTTTTTTTTATCTCTTTATTTAAAGTCGCATCAACTATTACGGTTATTACCGACTATAGTAGGGGGATCTGCAGTTTACGCTGTGTGAAAACACACACACAACATTAATACCCATGTCAGGATTCGAACCTGGGACCTCTGTGAGGCAGCAACGCTAACCACTACACCACAGGAGGTCGGCAGAGTCGCCATTTATTTAGGTCGGAATTTACGGATACTGCACTTATGCCACAACCCTTTTTCCCCATAACGGAAATGAAAAACTAATAAAAAAATTCGTGTTTACAACTTTAAGAAGATTATTCATTTTATTATTTTTAAAATTATTTTATTAGTGTTCGAATGCAATACTTATACACTAGTAAAGCGTTTTGTAAACTAAAAGCTATTAAGTGTTTAAAAATTCCGTGTCCGAACCAAAGCCCATTTCTTCCAACATATTTTTATAAAAAAAACGTGTGACCTATCTATAATACAAAAAATCTTTGTCAGTGCGTCCGCCAGTATGTCACAGCCCGGCGTCAAAACAACTGGTCCGAATTTGACCAAATTTATCACACGTGTTATTTAAGGGACCCGAAACTTCCCAAGATCTTTAAACAATTTAACAGTATGAAAAAAATGAAAATTTTGCTTCGGAAAATGTTTCATATCCCCTACGCGCATCGAGATCTCCCAAAGTGCATTCAGGTTGTCTACATTTAACATCTATAAACCTATATATTTTTAAATTATAAACATTACGCGTCGTAATTAACGTATCGTTGGAAATAATAAACTTATTTGTTTTGCCGATACGATGTATACGTAAATTAGATTTGCTCTTCTTGACAGGCAAATTTTAATATTTAGTAATTGCTCACATGTAAAAAAAAATATGTATCATGCTTTTGATAGTGACATTCACCACAGCTGAAAGTATTAAAATAAATAAACTTTAATAACAACAAAACTGTATATATCTGAAAAAAGCTGGAAGTGTCATCATACCCCTTTTTCTTCCACTTTTTGAAGGTTTTTTTTCGGTGGTTTTCAGCCTCTAGCAAAGTCCGAACTCAACTTGAAGAAACGAGTAAGGGTTTATTCTCTTTGTCTCACCAAGACCTATGAGTAGATATCTTTATTTTTATGGCGGACCTACCCTCTCACCTCCTCATTCTCCTGAGCTACAACAGAATAAAAAACTCAATTTTGGAACCGCCCTAACCTTAGGCCCCATATTTCAAAACCTGAGGATTTTAGAAAAATTCTGAAGACGTTTAACCGATGGGAAATTTGATTCTCTACAATTTTGGTCGTATGACCTTTTCTTCTCAGACCACCAGAAAATGATCAGAATGACACCTCTGTAAAAAAACTTACATTTTTGACGATTTTTAGCCAATTACACTGCTTAGCATTGAAAATAGGTTGTATTTGACAACACAAATAGATTTTAGTATACTGTCAAATACTGTAATAAACTTATCCTTAATTACATTCCTGCTTCATTATTTACGTGAACCCGAGCAACACCGGGTACTTCCGTTAATAAATATATAAATTATGAAACAAGCTAACACCTTTACCACATACTTCCGTAAAGAGTTCATAATTACTTATGTTATATGGAATAATTGCTCCCATTAATGGTGTAATTATTTTAGACGATCGCGGAGCAAATTTATTTTAAGTAAGACTTCTAGTCAGAAATAGGTTTGTTCTGAATTATATCTTCTTCAGGCAAGGAAATGGCTTTGCCACTAACTGCAAGAGTTTCACGATACATTTTCCTGTAATCTGTATCCTACTGTTATCAAATTTCTCTTGATAGTTCCATAGATTTTTAGTCAAATCAGAAACCCGCTTATAGAAGATCATGTACTGTTATTTCAGCGAATTTTCTGTCAACATCAAATTGATTTAGAGCATTGAATTGGTTATTGTTGTGAGGAATAATTTGTTAAGCTGGATTTTAATTACATTGCATCGATGCTGTCAAATCAGTTATTATCCTTTCAATTTCTGGTGGAAAGGCATCTGAACTTGGAGTTTTTAAATGTACTTATTCAGATCAGGTTTGCCTAATATTCGTTAGAATTGTAAAATATAATGTATAAATAATTTTAGACCATCATTCTGATAACATAAATAGATTTAGGATGCTGTGTAATATATAAAATGAATGTTTACACGCCCCTCTAGCTAGAAATAATCCCTCTGGAGTAGACCTATGAATGTAGTGTGCCCTCAAGTACTAAAAATTTTATCTTTAATTACTTTCCACCTTTATTATTTACGTGAACCCGAGCAACACTCCTAAATATTGTAACGGTCAAACACATCTGGAAAAATTTTATTTCCAGAGAAGAGTAACAATCAATCTGATTAGTTAATTTCCATCCCTGCCATCTTCGGGATATGAATTAAAGAAGTGGGGAAGAAGTATTAAAAACCCTGGCAGACGAGGAGATGGCACAGATTATTGGAAATTAGGCAAGGGAGATTGTGGAGACGAGAGCAGTGGATCTGATGAGATTAGAGGCAGGTTGTGGAGACGAGCAGATGGTCGACATTATCGGACATGAAGTCCGAGGAGTCGAGGATAAAAATCGGAAATTGTCCTGAACCAGGGACAAATAGCAGCGGCGGCTCTGAAGAGGAAATTGCAACGAGGAAGGCGCTGGAAGATTCACTTAAGCTGTCACGGTAAATAACACATGTAACCTTTTGCTGATTTCATATACTGCCAGGTCTCAGTAGATTTTGTTTAAAATATTTTGCTCTATGATTCTCAATTTTTATCATTTTTATGTAAATATATATGTAGTGAGAAAGACAAAAATGGACAAATGTCAGTAGCTCACGATATCCAGCCTCGTGCTTTACCAACTGAGCTAATCCGAGTCGACGTCCAAGGACCGACTTAACACTTCTCCATTCCGTAAACCTAAGTTAGGCTTAAAGTTTGAAAATGAACAAATTGTAATAGTGATGTAAAGTTGTTTAGTACAAAGTAAATTGTTTTCTGTTTTATTATAAAAGTTCATTCTTAATTTATTGATATTTTATCGCACTAAAATAAATAATCTACCCCTATTCATTTCAATATATTACACACAATAAATGTCTAAGAAAATTTATAAAAGTCCCTATTAACGACAAGTGTATGTATTAAACAACTGTTTCAATCGTATAAAAAATATCCAATTAATTGTTTTACTAATAAATTATTAGTTGAGTTGTCCCCAGCAACGGACTCGACTGATCCCTCCGTCGGGGGCTATGGTGATCCGGACGTGGGAATAAGGACCTCTTCGCAGAAGCTCATTACCAAAAATATGTTGACGGTGAGGCCCCAGCTGCAAAATTATAAAAAATTCAAGCCATTAGGTTTTTATAATTGATAGTTTTCAATTTCATAAGATTACTACGAACCTACGCATTTCCAAACATACCATTGTCAGTCACTCCCTGAGTACAAATTACGAACCCTCTTAATGAGACCTCAGCTTTACAAATTTAACATTTCATAATAAAGTCAAAGGCAAATAGTGTCGTATGTTAGTGGCCAATTGTCATAAGAATTGTCAGTCAAATACATATGCTCTATTTTTCAATGTTTACGTAATTAAAACAGGCAAGAAGATCTCTATTTACAAAGTAGAACTCGAATTCAATTATTAATAACATTCATAGTGAAATGAGACATTATATAAAATGCATGGAATTTTTTAATAATCACATAGTCGGGCGAGGAAGAGGTCGTGACGCAAGGATTTTTTTTAGTATTCTCAAAAAAAATTAAGCAAATCAGATTTAGTGTAATAAGAAATACAGTGGAAATTTACATGTATAGTAAAAGATCGATGAAGTAAGTTGTTTGGTTTTGTCTAATTTCTTTTATCTTCGTTTAATTTACAAATTTTATCACTTTAAACTGTATGTAAATATTTGCTCTACAGAAAAGAGAACCTGAAAAAGGTGCGAATATGTATCGAACTAAATATAAAGCTTGTCTATATCTGGTCAATAATTAAATTTAATTTGAGAAAAACACACGTTAAGTCATTTATTGTTATTTCATATAATCGGTACTGATGATTCGATTAAAATCGGATAGGAAGGCCCAGTGGATTGAAGCGTTTCAGTCCAGGTTCCTGGTCAGTATTTCCAGACAGAGGGTTGAGATGCATTCCCAATCACTGAAGATATTTGTCGCTGCGCTTCGCAATTATTTATTTAAATGTTTTTATATTTAAGTCGTCCTTCTTAGAGACGTAAAATGGATCATTACTGATGATACGAATAGTCTTGGATTGAAAAAGTTCTAATATTTTTGTATTGGAGTTCGACGCAGTGCCCCAGAGCTGAATTCCATAGCTCTATTTGGTTTTATTGTAGTTTTATTAAAGTACAAGATAAGCTTAGAAATTAAGTGCACTGTGACCCAAAAAGACTGTAGTTTTTTGAGGATTGGCAACACTGAGTGGTAGAGGGGGATCTCCTGACAGAGCGAGCATCGCAAGAACACGGTAGTATGTAAACACGTGTTGCGTTAAATATGGCTGTAAGAAATCGCGCCAAGTGCGAGCCACGTACTAGTATCCACTTCTTACTCGCGGAAGGAATAAGACCATCAGTAAATATTTCGCAGATGAAAACTTTTTACTGCGAAGGTGTTATGAACAGAACGAATGTGTTTAAGTGATATGGGGAGTTCAGTGGAGGCAGAGTAAATGTTAATGCAAGTGGAAGACATTCCATTTTGACTGATGAGCTAATGCAACAAAGGTCGGTGAAACTGTTCGTGGAGTTCCGATTGACTGTGGATGAACGGTCTGCGATATTGTGAGGAGCATTCAAAACAAAAGGTGGGAATTGCTGACAAGAGGAGCGTGCTTCTTCATAGACAACATCCGCTTCACATAGCCTCAGCCACCAAAGCGCTTTTGGAATCATTTGGTTGGGTTGTTTTGAAGCAATTTACGTATTCCCCTGACTTGGTGCCTTGGGAATATCATATTTTCACCTCCCTGAAGGCACACATAAATATAAATAAATTTTCAACCGGCGAGCATGTGCAGAAAAAGGTTCTGAAGTTGGGGAAGAGGCTGTCTGGAGAGTAATTCGAGGAGGGCATAAAGAATCTTGTGCCACGACTCACAACATGCATACAACGGGAAAAATAGTCAATAACTGTATCATCAATATCCTGTAATTTTTAAAACATGCTGCTAAGACAACTTTGAATTACAGAATTAGGTTGAAATGCTTTCTCATCAACCAGATTTGGATTCTCCGGATTTAACAGCATATAGTTCTCAGACTTTTTCTCCAAACGTAGCTTTGAACGACATTTCTTCTAGATATGGTTTCAGAAGGCCAAGGTAACGTCGAGAAAGGCTACGGAACAGTACTTCTTAACTTCCAAGGCAGTATTGACTAATCTGTGTATCTGCTTCATTGTGGAATGTGCACTCTGAAAGCCAAATAAGTGATCGCGTATGAGCTTACTTCTTAGAGAATTGAAGACCCTTTCAGTAGAAGACGTTTGAAAAGTTTGGACAGCAATGGAAGCAGATTTATTGGTCTTTAGGAAGTTGTATAATGGATTGGTTTTCCGAGCTTCATTATGTGAACCACTTGGACGACTTTCCACTGGACTGGGAGGATTCCCGTCGGTAATATGTTAATATATTAGCATAATTAGCCTGATAGCATTGAGAGGCAGCCAGTGATAATATCGTATCCTAGGATTTTTCACTGTTTGTTCTTGTACTCAGGGAAGTAGCATAGTTCCTGCTTGAAACGCAAAATATTAACCAACGTCTGGTTCGATTCTTAAACAGAGGATAAGTCACGATCTTGGTTTTGTTACACTCACAACGACACATCAGGAAACAGCTCCACTGGTTGAATTAAATTGATATATTTGAATACAGATCAGGAGGTGGAGTGTTAGGGTAAGAATCATCACACTGAACTCTCGGATGAAGGTCAGGCAATATTTCATTCAGTTCGTTTCAGTTTTGTTTCAATGAGTGAATCGTGTAAAGCAGATATTGGTAGTTATATTGTATGGAATAGTTAAATGAGATGTTACAAAATATGTTGAATATGTTGCTATGAACGAATTTTTTTCAGTCGTCGAAACAACTACTTGCTGGTAGAAACTTTGTTTAGGGATCAGATTAGGCCCCTACCCCATCGCGCTTACATAAATAATTCTATATAAAACTTGAAAATTAATATAGAAAGTATGACATCAATTATTCCGTAATAATCATAAAAACTAAAATACCTTTGATGACGGAAGAATCACTGCCCAGGTTGCATCGGGTTTTAGAAAAGATTCGTCTGCGTCAGGTTCTTCTGAGTAACCCCCTTCAATGAGAATGGAATCGGGATAGTTCCCTTTGAAGTGATTTGTGTCCACTTCAATACTACTGATGGTTCCTGTGTGTCCAAGTCGAAAAACTGCCCACTCGCTGCCAGTTACTTGGAGTATTCCCATGGAATCGACTGAATCAAAACATTAATCTTTGTTACATTTGCGTTACTTAAAATTGTTCTGTAGTGGAAATGGACAACTAATTAAGCATGGTTTCATAAATTAGATCTTGATTTAAGTTAAATTGTCTCAAGAAAATATTTTTAAACACTATTCCTATTAAATGAGTGCTCGCATGATCATATTCACATGGAAATCAGGACAGTTAATTGATTTTGTATGATTCAAAAAGCAGTTCGAAGTTGTGATATAATTACACGTAATCCTTAAAAATGTATATGTAACTGTAAAATCAATTTTGATATTTTGGATATTTCTAACGCAATTGTAATTCTGTCCTACAATGCCTTCAACATATGCAAATTAGTCAAATATTTTCTTCGCCGTAGTATTTGAGGCGAGGCATATACGAACGACGAACTCATAATTTTATTTTTGGATGTCTTGTATCTTGGAACATCGGAGAAAATGGTAGATAAGTTCATTGTTGATTTCTTCCTTGCCTTGCCACAAAATAATCTTCAAATCAGCATTTCAATCTTTTAAGAGTGCGATACAGTTCCGAATACGAAGGGCGAATTCAACATCTACACTACACGTTTGCTTAAAAAATACGATATTGATGGATGTTCGAGATCTCCTGCCTTATATTTATTTACCATGGTCAAAGTAAACATTTTTAAATTTTTGTCTTATTAACATTATTTTATTGCTAATCACTGTTTGGAACTTAATCACTCTTATTTCGATGGTACTGTTAGTTTAGATAAGGAAGTAAATTGTACACAAGCTTGATATCTGGAAAGCTTTACATTAAAACTCATCACACTTCACAGTTGAATTCTATGTATGATGGTTTATTAAATAGTTTTTTTGTTAGTCATATCTATGTGTTTCTATCTTTCGATCCAGCTATTTTCGTACATAATATTTTGTCTGGCCTCAATACTGGCAAGGATCATAACGGTTTCTCCAAAAATAGGAGGAACAGAACAGTCTATACAGAATCATACAAACCTCGTAGACGTAAAATAAGTTGGGAATAAGGTATTATAGTTAAGTATTTAAGTTAAATAAATGATTTTAAATTGGGCCATTTTCTTTAACTTGATCAGTGTGGATGGAAAGTAAAACTTAATTAGGGCAACCAAAGAGTGATCATGAGGAACAGACTTTTTCCGTGTATTGATAGGCATATTTTTTACTGAGTGCTAATCTTCTTCACTTAGATCTTTATGAACTGATAATCTGTAGAAAGATATTTTTTGCAACCGATTTCTTATCTATTTTTGGCTCTACAGCCTTCGATGGGCCTTGGTCTCTTCCACAATCAGCCTCCAATATCGTCAGTCCTGCGCTCTTTTCGTCCATCCTCTTACCTCCATCACTCTCAGATCTGCAACGACATCGTCCATCCATCTATGCCTTGGTCTTTCCTTTCCTCTTGAATGGTGGATCCTTTCTTTCATGATTCTGTTTGGCATTAATTCTATTGCCATTCTCTCTACATGGCCCATCCAATCAATCCTCCGTGCCTTCACGAATCTAACCACATCTTTACCTTCCATCTTTTCATCCAGCTCCACATTATATCTTGCTCTCCATCCTTCGTCTGTCATTACAGGCCCAAATTTCTTCCTTAACATCCGTCTTTCAAATACTCTGAGGATTTTCACATCAGTATCTTTCAGGATCCAGGTCTCTGATCCATAAACCACCACCGGTCGCGCCAATTTTTGTTTTTCTTGTTATAAGCTGGTTAGAAAATAACTTCTTAATTGCGTAGTATGCTCGGTTCCCATCCTGTATTCTTTCCCTGATCTCTTTGCTAATAGAGTTGTCACTGTACAGCATAACCCCCAGGTATTTGAATCCAAAAACTTCTTCAAATTTCTTATTTCCCACCTCTATGTCCTGAGGTCTTCTTCTACCCTCTGATCTGGATATTCTCATGTATTTAGTTTTTTCTTCATTAACTACCAGACCCATTTTTAATGCTTCTCTCTCCAATCGCATATACATTTGTTTCATTACACTTGTTGTCCTACTGATGAACGCCACATCATCTGCATATGCACACATTTGAATGGAATTCACAAATGTTGTTCCTTTTTGATAAATTATATTTACCACCTTCTGTATTGCTAGATTAAGTAGAGCTGCTGAGAGTCCATCTCCCTGTTTTACTCTTGCATTGTATTCGAATTTTCGCTGAATTTGTTACCCACTTTCACCCTGGCATTGGTTTCACTCATGGTCATTCTTATCATCCTTATTAATTTTGGAGGAATATAATACTCCCTAAGTATCTCTTCAACTGCCATCCGGTTAACACTGTCAAAAGCCTGCTTGAAGTCAATAAACATAAAATGCAAATCTGAGTCATATTTATAAAAATTTTCCATGATCTGTCTAATAGTAAAAATCTGATCTGCAGTGCCTCTGCTAGGTCTTTTTCTTATAGATAAAACAATAATCTGAAAGAATCTTCCTTCGTCTTCATCAGGATAAATCTAAGGCAGTTATTTTCGCTTATAGAATCTTGCACATTCGTTGAATGAGTTTTTAATTCCGTTCGAGATACCTTGAAGTATGCTGGGTCTGTCGAGGCGCCGCGCTGTCTCCCATCCGTCGCCCATGTTCACACCCCTTCCAGGACGAATCAAATTCTTTGGGTGGCCATAATGGGCATCAGAAAAGCCCAAGCATACGGCTCCGTTCATCATTGACATCAGGTCTACCACCTACAAATACATTGAACGCAATGTTGATTTAAAATGAAGAAAATAGTTTTTTACTAAATTAAAGATACAGGTTTAATTGCGTTATTTTAAAAACTAAAATTAACTACTTTTCTCTCCTTCACATATGGTTTTTCCCCAAAGTCGAAATTAAAATCTATGCAACACCAGTAATGCATACTGGAAAGTAGTATAACTTTAAAAAAATAAATACATCACGTCATAATTTTTCATTTAATTTAATTTAATGAAAATAAAATTTTTAAATAGCTTTAAAAATCTGAATTATATATACATTTTTTGCATTTCCAACTGTGCGCTGCATGTGGCTGTTCTCGGTGAACATACAATAGTCGGCCATCATTTTTACATTCCACTGACCTTGGTATTGTAAAATTCTATTTCCTCAGTTTTCTTGAATTTATAGGCAAGTTCGATTTGTAATTTTTTTTATAAAGTTAATATTTAGATTTTAATACAGCATAAGATTAATCAATTTACACGGTTTAATTGTAGGCCGTATATCAAAGGAATGGTCCAGGCGCGTAAAAACATACAGTTCTTTTTCTCCCGTCCGCGGCGGTGGAGCAAGCTGCTGGAGTTCGCAGGTTCGTCCCTCAGAACTCGTCGGTAGCGATGTTTTGCGACAACCCCTATTCGAGGACACCTTTCTTCGCAATCACCTCGTTGTACATGCACACCTTTGAGTGTCTGTATTGAAAGTGATCATGGATCAGCTTCCGAGAGATCTTTCTTCTGTCTCAGATCATCGCAGACTGTCTTTCGTTTATTTATTTTTCCCCTGACATCACTTTTGGCATGTCAAATGCTCGTGACATCCAATGGAATTTGGCTACCGTCGGAATTTTGCCGCCTTTTCAAGGTTTACTAGAAGTTTTTACAGATCAATATCCTTCCCCTTCTAACTCAGGTCAACTCAATAATCCGGCGAGGGCCAGAAACGTCACGTATATGCTGAGAAATGCAGCCCTCTAGATTCTAAGAATAGCAGCATGCTTGCCTGACAATTATTATTTAGTATATGAAGAACGAAAATTACACTCATTACAGTATCTCCGCTCCATTTGCTTTATATCCTGGTGAAACCTCAGACCTTGCTCTTCATCCAGTCCAGATGTGAATTCAGGAAATGAAGTTTTAAACTAATTGAGGTTCCCATGTCTTTGAAACTTCTCAGCATGTTGTCTATGATTCTTTCAAAGAATAATTTTCTACCATTTCATAGAAGGAATTACGTCTTCCATTACACTTCATTGTTCCTTCATAAGCTTAAGAATGACAGGACTGAACAAGCCACCCTCCTTCAGTTTTGCTTCAGACAGTTCCGAAAACTTGCTGGTAAAATACCTAAACGTATCACCATATTTTGGCAATGCTCTGACAAACTGCTTCATCATTCCAAGTTTGACGTGGAGTGGATGTAAAAGCACTTTTTGGGGTCCGCCAAAGATTCAAAGTAGACGCTGCTTTCTTCTACCGTCTGTGTTCTTCTTCGCCACTCTTTCTGGATTTCAGTTTACAGTTCTTAAAATAGCTACAGACTTCGGTATTAGTTGGGATGGAAGAAGAAAAACAATTTTAAACCTAGTACTACTCAGCACCCAAAACACATGAGAAACAACCTTCATTACATAGAGAAAAAAATAGTCACAGACAATAGACAAACTAAGTTTACCTGTGCAGCGTGATCTTTGTCCCAACGAGGACGAGCCTCGCCATATAGATGCAGTCTGGCGATGCCACCATCTGGGAAAATGTTCAGCCTCAAGTGAGTCCACACGCACTCGCTGCTGATCTCGAAGTGGTTTATCCTAGTCTCTGGGTAGCCAGGTCTCAGCGGAGTCATCGGAACAATCTCTGACCAATCCTGTTGAAGAGTCATTTGGAGTATGTGTGACTCTCCTTTCTCAAATACAGTAGATAAAAATTGAGCTGAGATTACATTCACAGGAGGGCGAAGGTTCATCCTTCTAATTAGGATCAGTTTTAATTAAACTCTTAATTTTTATTTTGATATCTAAATTCCTTGTGTATGGGAACGTTACAGACTGTTTTAATAAATTAATTTTATGATCACTGGTACAAGTTTTAAGGTGCTTTTTTCCAACTAACTTATTTGCTATTTTTAAAGACGCAAGAAGATATTTATATCAACATAAAAACTCAAAACGTTGCTCTTATAAAAGTTGATAATTTATTTAAAGGGGGCGGTAGGGCAAATAAGTTGGCAAGCAATGGTATATGTTTCGCACAGCTGTGAAGAATTCCCTAGAAAATCAGATACGGACTTCTGTAAATATTTCCTTAACGAATTACTTAGATTACATGACATTTGGAAATGGTGAATTAAAATAAGACTTCTCCATTTTCCTTCGTGATAGGTTGAGCGAGTGCAGAAATGCCAATTTCGCCAAATCGAAACCTGTTTTTGTGACAAATGGAAAC
The DNA here is from genome assembly GCA_034510155.1 of Eucriotettix oculatus. Lineage (NCBI taxonomy): Eukaryota > Metazoa > Arthropoda > Insecta > Orthoptera > Tetrigidae > Eucriotettix > Eucriotettix oculatus. The sequence continues at coordinate 131,230,355 of CM067376.1, read as the reverse complement.
ACAGCTTGTTAGCTGATTACTTGTGACTACTTAATGAGGATGCATCTAAATAACATCATCATAATATCCTCAAGAGTAGCATTTAAGTTAAAATGTTAAATGCAGTAATTTATCTTTTAAATGTATAAACAGGCGTAGAACAAAAGGGTATTACATTAAAAAATGTTTTATGATTTTTTTTTACTTTTAACGTAGCATAAACACTGAATAATTTTATATATATTCTATTTATCAAAAATAAATTAAATTTTAAGCAGAAATGAGAAATAGTGGAATATTCTTATTAATCCGCTTGTTCGATTGATAAATGGAATAAAATATTGTCAGCTTACAGTGTATGCTATTTGTGATTTCTATTAATGTAAAATTAGTAATTTGATGTAAAGAAACCCATTTCATTTTTATGCCTCATAACGCACTGTTTGTTACGTAGGAATTAAATATATTTCAATTATTTTGAAAGTTCTTAGCATCTTTCGTATTTATTAATAAAAATATTTAATAATTCTGATTGTTATTTATGTATCAAAAACCCCACTATATGTGATGGAAGGACATTTACGTTTTGAAAACGTACATTTCAAAACATTTCATTGCCAATTTTACAGATATGCCTGTATTTATGTTGAATTATTAAAGAAAGAAGCAAAGTTAAAGGAGATTAAATAGAGCACGGCATTGTAAATAATCGTCGAAAACAAAGCTTAACGTAAAGTATTATTTATAGGATGAAAGGAGATGAAGTAAAAGAATGTTAACAGTCTGGTTAAAGTTGTCGGAGTAAATGGCTATAAAGCCAAAAGAAATTATCAGAATTAAGTTTTCTGAACAGAAAGTAATTAGGCATACCTCAGATCCGAGTTTTTGTATTTGCTCCATCATTTCGGGAGTAGCTGCATTTCCCATGTGGGATTCTCGGTATGGAATAAGGTTTTCTTCTGTAAAAAAATAATCATAACTTAAGAAAGAATCCTGAAGAAATTATTCTGTTTGATAATAAACTTTGCTGTATACGTTAACTGTTTTTTTAATTTAACTCAATGTCTAATATATTTTTCAATTACCATCCTTTTCATGTTGCCAACGAAGTTAATTGCTTTATTTGTTGAACATTCTATAGATGTTTAATTTTTGCTTGGACAGGAAAGAAAATCATTTTATACTTAATATTGTGCCAAGTTAATGTATTAATGGAAATACTAGTCTAGAACAATTTTTTCTCTAATCTCGCAAATACATCTCCCATATCGTCTTAACGTTTTGAATTCACGCCATACAGCGATGTTGATGCTGCCACAATTTTAAATTTGAATATCACCGCCTACGTTACCGTTTTTAACTTATTACGTCACCTTCCAGCCTCTGACGTCTTCCACATGGTTCGGTGGGGGCGGAGGACAGTTTTATATTCACTCAGATTCTAACGTCAGCTCAAGGCCAACCTTGCATAACTCTTTCAACAAAGATTATTTGCTATCGCACCAGCACAAGTTACTCGTTCGCAATTATGTCTCTTTCGTTACACCGACGGGCCCTTTCAAACTACGTCACCATTTAATATAGGAAAATTACGACGCCATATCATCCAGACCCAGGACTTCCGATTAGCAAGTCGATCCAAAAGAAAAACTAATAAGACACAAGTCGTCAGTGCTTTATGACTGTGAGAGGGGTAGTTGCTCTTAAACAGCCATAACATTCTGATGACAAGTTATTAGGTAGACATTTACCATGTTACATTTAATTGATGTCTTCAAAATTACTTGCGTCCAGTCGAGACATTAAAATGAAAGCTGCCAATGTCAGAATGTTATAGAGACGCCATTTTGCAGCAGAGAGAATAAACAATCGTTTTAAATGCAATATCATCGCTTCATATAACTGTGTAGATAATTTTAGTTAATTCTTCCTAAACCAAGTTTTCCCCACTATTAATCACAGGACACGTTCTAAAGCCTGCCTAACCGTTTGAAAGAAAGGGAGATGTACAATTATATCAAAAAGGAGTTCCGGGTCAAGATTCATTTTAGTTATTAAACTTACGAACCTAGTGATATATTGTAATAAGTGATTTTTCCAGTCAGGCGTGTGATAATTTTCATGACCCTGAGATTATTAGTGCACAGTCGATCGTTGCAGTAGTCTACGGGTAAGGACCTTTGTGTTTGTCAGGTCAGATGTTTTGATCGTGGACGGTCGTTGACCTGGGAGCGGTCTGAAGGCATCTGGACAGGAAGTTGGATTTTGAAAACCTCACGAAGTGGGGGCAGGCCTGAGGACCTATAAAATAGAGTGGACGGCGGTATGATTATTATTATTATTGATGTGACTGTGGACGGCGGTGTGAAGATTACTGTGATTGATGTTAGCTGTGGACGTCGGTGTGGAGACTACGATTATGATTGATTTTGGCGGTGAACAGCGGTGTGGTGGTGGAGATTTTTGCTGAGAACGGCGAGATGGACAGGAGTGTTGGAGAATAGGATTGGAGATTGAAGCAGCAAAGGAGGTAGAGATTTCCGTGAGCGGCAAGTGAGGAAAGTGTGTCCAGGAGGGAGAGCAGAGACACCAGCCCGAAGAGCCGGAGTGAATGGAGCAAGGAACGTGGACATCTTGGCTGCCGCACCGAGGCCTGCAAACAGTAAGCCCTCCCCTTCCCCTTTCTTACTGCGTGTGTGCAACGACCGACAATATAGTATTTCGCCAGTGACGGTGAACAGTCTCATATTTAGATGAACTATCAAAATTATTGTAGTCATATTTTAGGTTAGGTTTTAGAGTTTAAGTGAGCGGATGACTGTGCGCAACATTCCATGATTGTGGAGTCAGAGTGGGCTTTGGCCGGGTTTTAAATATTAAATTAAATTGTTTTAACCCCATGTTTAATTATTGAATAAATCATTCCCCCCCTTTAATTATTTCATGAAAGCCTGAGAGTCTCATGCTCGTCTAGAAACTCACGTGTCTTGGCTCGACGCTGGACATCTCCCTCGGGATCTCGCGGTTCGCGATTGCTGTCTTATTTTTTTGATAAATATATATATTATTTCTGCATATGCAGTGGCGCCCGGGCCGGCATTGCGACGAGAAAGGATCCGAGGGGGATGGGAGCGTTACAATATATAGTAACATGTAAGTTACATCTCCGTACCAGAAAGTGGCAAAATAAGCCTCCAAACGGCAAGGCTGCATTATAGGGCGTCTTTGAGGAGTCTTTGCCTGGGAGGCGTTGTTGACAGCGTGATGCAGTGCCGCGTGCAAAGTGGATCACGCGTTGATTTGGTCGAAAATACTGTGAGAGATAACCTTGCCGGCCACGGGAAAAGGTATACATGTGATTGGCTGTCGAGGTCATGTAACCTAGTAGATCCAATATGGGGAAGAACAAAGGTGTTGAGTTAGGGGAGTCGCCGTCGAGACGCGATGCAGGGTTCACGTGTTCGCTCGAATGTCGCGACCGCGTGTATTTGTCAGGGTCTCGGACAGTACAGAATTGATGGTGACACGCCAATACAAAGTCCGCTTGAGTTAAATGGAACTATTTTAAGGCGACGAATATTGAGTTTTATTGATTCTTCGGAAGTGTTTAATAGTTTGAGTTTGTTGTGTAATGACCACGCCCTGACGACATTGATTTTGTTAGGTTCCCACCTGGCGTTTTTTGAAGCCTCCAAGGAGACAATATGGAATATCTAGATACCAAAAAACCCGGGCGGAAAGGAGTCTTGCCGCCAGGGAAAGACTGAAGAAGATTGTACCCGCAACTACCTACCCCCTCGAGTCCAACTCTAACGTGCGTTGGCCTGGGACGTGGACATGAACCACCAGGTGGGCTTTAGTGCCTCTAAAGGACAGTTCGGAGGCCCCACAAATTTCCCTGAAGGACAGCAATGGTCTGCCGCGCACATAGTTCCTTTCGGTTCAGGGTCGCTCTGCAGAGAGGAGTTGCACTTGCCATTAAATGGCCCTTGAAGCAAGTCTGCTCATTCCAGCGAACCAGAATGAGCTTTCAAGCAAGGTCTATATCCTGCTACTAACAGCGTGAGTGATGCGAGGGCCGATACGGCCCAGGAGACCCCAGACCTAGTGTCAGCGAAAGCCAGCACCAAGAGCGGAACCCCCGACACCGAAACAGCTCCCATACTTCCGAGACCTTAGTCACGAATGACTCGATGACCGCCTTGAGTCAACCTCAGCTGCTGTCACCGGCAATACGGGAAGCCTGCTTCCCAGATTGATCACATGGAGAACTAAACCACCTCCCTTCATCGTACCAGAGAAACTCTCCCCTGGTCTTGAAGGAGCAGAGGCAATGACATCGCTTGCATCTTCCCAAGCACCAAACCTTGGCCAGAGGAAAAACCCCATTGGATGTCAAGGTGCTAGTGTAGCTTTCAAAAGGGTGACTACTAAACAACAGAAGTAACGAGACTCGAAGACATGACCCCCGAACACAGCAGTGGCCATAATCAGTGGTCAATGCCCTTGTTGAGCCATTGGCGTCCTAAATCATCTACTGAACGAGAGCGTAAACAGCAGCAAAGTTCAGGCGAAGTCATGGCAAATCAAGTTATTTCTTCACATTTGGCGCCAGAACGTTGGGGCTTCGAACGTGTTAATTGCAGTTAATCCATTACAATATATTTTTTATATCGTTATTTAGAGTCCCATCAAGTACTGTGATTATCCGCGACTACGGTAGGGAAACTAGTTTTCTCCAGTTTCACAGTGTGTTAACACACACAACAATGCCCATGCCAGGATTCGAAACCAGGACCTCTGTGATGGGAGGCAGCAAAGTTGACCACTTCATCATAAGAGGTCGACGAGTGATATTCTGTAGTAAATATTTGTTTACATTGCCGCCTGTTGTAACACACGTTGAATCCGGGAGCTGATAAATAGTGCCAGAAACTCAGACCAAGTCGGACAGCGGAACGATGAACGCTCTGGTGGCGAACAGTTGATGGTGCATGTCACGCATTAACCAATTAAAATATGCCCCACTATAGTAGACAACACTAACCCTTTTCAGACAGAGTTGCAGCTTGCAGTGAAAAGCGAGGCGCGAAGTTGCCTGTGAAGAAAGCTGTGTCCACAGTAACACCACGGAGAACTCCAGGAACTCCTATAAAGAGACATAAATCACAACAACCCCAAAGGCAGCGTCATTTGTTTTAACTCATGAGTTTTTTAAAATGAGCAATTATATAAATTAAAATATAGAGTGGTACTGAATATTGGAAAATGGGTTAATACTCGAAAAGGTTATGAAAATGAAGGGAAAACTATAATTGGAAGATGATAAAATCTCAAAAGATATTGCGATGAACAAGTAAAGTGATCAAGTCTAAATAGGCTACTAAATCATCGACGTCCGCTTATACTTTTGAATGTTTTAAAAATTATAACATCTTAGAACTTTGTTCAAATATATTTTGGATGGTGTAAAATACATATGCTATCTTTTCAGGGTGTCCAGAGGGTTTATATTAATAATTTTGTAAATGATGTCAGTATTTAAACTGATAATTCTCCAGATTATTAAATTTACTTTCGGGGATTTTACTATAGTTTCTAAAGTGGGATATAAAAGGAGTAAAACATGCATGCAGGTGGATAGGACGATAAATAATATTCTTCGCGACTTAAAAGTAACAAAAAGCTTAAAAAGTCTTTAAATGGTTAAACTAGTGTTAACAAACTGGACTGGAACGTAACTTAATTTCTTAACTATTTCGCTTTTTACGAATTGATGGAATAAAAGAAGAATAACACATCGTGTAATTAATGCCATTCACGGACTCTCATCATGCTTTAAGATACGACAATGATCGGGGATTTATGTGGTCTCTCATAACATAATAATACAGCGCCCAAGGCACGGCGCCAACAGAGGAAGGGAGGTGGCGTTTCTTACCTAACTTGAGAATGAGCCAGTCATGTCCAGGTGAGCGTCGGCGCCGTGTTTCCCAGCCGTCCATCCATTTACCACACTCAGTAAATACTCCTTCTCTCCATTCAGCCTCTGAAGTCTGAAAAATCAACGCATTTATTCATATATAGGAGTGGATTATGAAATATAAGGAGAAGACGTCCGTCAAGAGTCACCTGGTCCTAGAAATCCGGCAGAAGAAATAGAATCGCGACCAACCAAATATTGACCATGAAGTGGTATAGTATCTCTAAACATGTAGGCTTAAAATAGTGTTAACGTCATGTGATGCAGCAAACATCGGAGTACGATTGAATGTAATACTAATAGAATACACCGAGGATTTGTGGTTCTCGTTCTTGATGTCACTATTTATTCCTGAGTGCAACTTTAGAGAGATGTAATACTTTCCCGCTCGGATCGTCGGCTGGAAGTTGGTTAAGGAAAAATTATCAGGAAGTAGAAATGGAATTCATAGAACATAAAATTAGAAACTTATTGCAGAAGGACCCCTTCCTAATTTTATTCGAATTTTTGGATTTTTGAATGATATAAAGGTTCAGCAAGAACATTATGGCTCGGCGACAGACAGGTAAGAAGTGGTTTTCCCCGTCCGCTGGACGGGGACATGCCTGTCTGCGGATTTATAATATTAAGCTTGTTTTGCTGAAGGAACTGTTCCCTATATGATGGAAACTTTCCCGCGTTGGACGAAGGATTTATGAGGATTGGCGGAACAAAGCGTTTTCCCTAGGAGAAGGGATAAACGAGTTTAGCTGAGAGGCGATAAGCCTAAAGATAGGCAGAATAGTTCTAGACGTTGAAAGAGCGAGGAGGCAGAGATGGAGAGTAGATCGGGACGTGGAAGGGAGGAGGAAGTTAGAGTGTGCAACAAGAGTTGAAGGTGAGGTGTGGGTTGTTGCTCTTTAGTGAGAAAGTGTTTAGATCAAGGAAGGCTAGAGGGAAGAAAGAGGAAAAAGTGGGCTCTCCTCAATCACCGGCAGCACCAGGTTCATCCCACTTTCCGCCGGTAGAGGGAAAAACTACAATTTAACCATAAAGAAGAAAGTTACGGTAGCCTATTAACCTGCATCAACACATGAATGAAGATAAAACAGGTTCGTCAAGTGAGCAAAATCTCTGTTGCACGTGGTTACCACAATGAGTATTTAGCCTTGATATTTAAAAATATCCCCTTGAATTATTATTTATTTGTAATAGCGCGCAGGACCCCTTTTTAAATGATTGTTTTTGTAAACAAAATTATTACATCATATCTTAAAGCGTAAGTGATTTTATTAAATAACTAAATAAAACCCTATATGATTTACAATATATGAAGGAGAAAATAGAGAAGTTATATTTAACACATACTAGATCGAAAGTAGTTCTAGTTGGGCTGGTGAGGTTAACTGAAACGAAAATATTGAATAGATTATTATACACACACACATAATTTCGATATAGGTCTCTTTGCTATTCAACGTCAATGTACTACCCCAACATCTTATAGCGAACATGAAAAGCCAAGTATAGCGATCTCTCTGTTAATAAAACAACAAACTCAGCTTTTGAACTAAGCATAATATGGGAAGAGAGAACAATAAATAAATGTTACCGTACTTTCGATTTTAGGACAAAATAAAAATAGCTATTTCCATGCGAACGAAGGAGCGGGCATAGCTGTATTAAAATTAATATTGTTTTATAAAATAAAATATTTCACCTTTATATCTGAAAACATTGAGCATCCAATAATACTATAAATAAAAAATCTGGCAATTAAGTATAAATAAATAAACAATACAGTCAATTAGTCAGAAAACAATGTATATTTATGTAAGAGATCTACGACGTTTTGTCCATGTTTGGACAACCGTCGCGGGTCGCAGTCCACAACGCAAAATTATCCACTTTTACATACACGTTATCCATTTAATATTCAACTGATGAAGTCCAAAAATATGAACGTAACGTCATAAATGTATTAAATAATTATAAATATAATTTTTTACTGACAAATTATTTAAAACAATATTTTCCCCTAATGGTATATTTGTCACATAAAATTTTATTACATAACTTACTTTCAACAAATTCTCTGCAACTGCAAACCAATCATCTGTAGCAAACACAATTCTTCCTCCGTTCTGAAACAACCATAGAAAGTGAAATAATTGTTTTAATACTTGATATAATAATACAGGTATGTGAATACTTAGGCTAAGGTTAACAGCATGTTTTCGTAGGATAGCGTTTACCCTTGGAGAAGGGATATACGGAATTTTGCTGCGAGGGAGGGAGAAGCCGAAAAATATTTAGTATGGTGTAAGACGTCGAGAAGACGAGGAGACAGAGTGCGTGTAGTGCAAGACGTTGAGAAGGCGAGGAAGTAGAGACGGAGAATTGATCAGGATGTGGAAGGGATGATAAAGCTAGTGAGTCTAACGGATTTTTAAGGGAAGGAATAAGGTGGAGGGTGCAGCAAGAGTTAAAGTGAGTTATTTCTCTTTAGTGAGAACGTTTTAACAACAAGTAAGGCTAGAGGGAAGAAGGAGGAAGCCCGACGTTTCCTCAATCACAGGCAGTTGGAGTTCATCCCACTTTCTGCTGGCAGAGGGAATATCTACAATTCAACCAGAAGGAAGAATGAAGTTCCGGTTGCATAGTAACCTGCATCACGACATGAATGAAAACAAAATAGGTTTATCAAGTGTACGAAATCTCTGCTGCACGTGGTTACCCAATGAATAATTAACCCTGAGATTTAAAAATTGTCCTCTTGAATTTATTTATTTGTAATAGCGCGCAGGGCGTCTTTTAAAAATGATTGTTGTTTTTCTATATAAATAAAATTATCATATTATATCTTAAAGCAAATAATTTCATTAAATAATTAAAATAATACCTACTAATTATTTGCAAATTATAGAACACCACAGGAAAAAGTTTATCGCGCTGAAAGGAGACTCCGCTGGGAAGTAAAGATACTTTTTCCCAAAAATTATAAATTCTTTTTTACGTTGGTTACTTCTCACCCTCGCATGATTTCGTAAAAGCTTATCGGTTTCTGTCAGTCTCTGTTGTGGAATGAAAGTAAAATCTTAAAGCTTTATCTGGAACCATAGCTAAGAATAATATTTCACAAAAACAATTTCCTGTTATTTTATTATTATTCAGATAAAAAAAATTATTTTTACGATTATTACAAATTGCCAATTTGAAAGACTGAACCTAATTAGTAACAGCGTTGAATGCTCCAGGTGTTTTCAGAGTTGAGTTTCGCGAACCCGATCAACGTACAGATAAATAATACTCGCCCAATGCATTCTATAATTAATTCTGGACAGAGAAATTGTATAACAACCTAGGTCACAATGAACGGTTAATCAGTGGGAGTTACAGTGTGCTAAAGGAACTGATTACAAAAGTTGTATAATTAGTGTTAGTGACAAAAAACGAGCTATTAAACGATTCAGTTTGTAGTCTATCGATAAAAATGTTAGGAAAATAGTAAAATAACCAAACACTTAACGGAAAGGTAGAGTTCAGTAAGAGTAAAAGTCTGTAAATACGAAAATAAGGTACATATATAAAAATTTATGGAGGAAAATTAAGTTAGTAAGCAGTATAACAGATTTAGAGAAATTGTTGTAAGATTAGAAGATAAGGGTGAAGAGCCTGCGGACTACGCGAAACCGAATTGTGGAACTAACGCGTTTAGTCAGCCTTTTACCTTATATCTGAATTGGAGGTGGAAGATCTTTTTTTGGGGTTAATAGGCTACATGAGGGTGATCCTGAAACAGGCAACTCCCCTTGAATAGCATACGAAGGGAATTGAAAAGGGGGGATGCGGAAGGTAGAGCAAGGTAGCCATAGATTTAATGATTCTACCCGGTGTTTCACCTAAAGAGATGCAGGGAAACCCATAGAAAACCTGCATCAGGTAAGTCGGACATTGGGTACTATTCTCACGCCCTTCCCATTGACGGGAGACGTGTTTGCTGTGGGGCCGCAGCATTCTCTTCTCCATGTCTTCACCAGTTTAGGAGGCAGTTGGCCGACTAGTCCAATAGGATCAGCGGACAACTCTTGCCATATGACCAAGGGTTTCGACTCCAGTGCTTAAACCTCATAAAATAGGTGAAGGTGTCTCGGCATGTGAGAACTTTGAAAAAACCGAGAGAGAGTACGAGGCAATCCCGACATAAAAAAATAGATAAAATTACAAGAATTACAGTTACGTCTAGGAGTAAAATATTTTAAATAAAATACACCAGGTATTATTGCTATAAAGTATGACTACAGTTAATACTCTAGAATAAACGGCGGAAAGAGTTTTCCATAATTAATATAACCGCTAACCCACAGAAAAAAATTTAAATTCCGAATATTAATTATAATTATTTTATTTTTGTGGTTAATCAATTTATCAAAATTCTGTTCGTTTAATCAAAATTTGAAGGCCCAATATATATATAGAGAAACATAATAATTTTGCACATCTAATGTATATTAATTTCATGTGGACCAGTTTACTGTTTGTTGTTCCCAAGTGTGAAAACGTAACAACGATGGCCAAGTTATCACCATCTCTGATCCGGGTTGAAGCCCGAGAATTATATTCGCCCTGCAAACATTCGTTCTCTACAAACAATTAGTGAACAGTACATCGATATTAATATGAAAAATATTTATTATGGTCTAAAAATAAAATTTCAATAATCATTCTTCACTTTATAAATAATCATGGCAATTTTTCTATTTCGTATCTAAGAAAAATCGTTATTGTTAAAGATATAAAAATAATGTTTAACTTTTCTCTATTCTATATATCTATTTTAATTTTATATTTCAAAAGATACGCCAGGTATTTTTAGTTGGTATGAAAACTGGGCACTACTGCTAAAATATATAAAACGCGAGATAATTTATTTAATTGAAAAGTAGTCACTCAGATCTTGTGTTTCTCTCACGTAGACTGGGACTAGCGGTAACGAGACGTGATAAAGACCTTATAAAGAAATTAGCAAAATTTTCGACGCAAACAGACGAAGGTAGGCATTTCATTTCTCAGGTTGTTGACAGTTTCGCGTTACGCGGATTTTTTTTTCTGGACTCAGCAAGCTTGCACACCTGTCTGTAATCTGAAATGTGAATTGGTCAGCAAGGAACAGCAAATTTATCCGCAGTCCTGAAAACAAAGCATATTTATTGCCATCTCAGATAACCATCGCAGGTCAAATCAAGTTCACTTCAATTCTTCTGTCAAAATAGTTTGAAAATATAGCCGATGACATCATCATGCTTTTACGCACGGTGTGTAGATTAAAATATGAGAGTACAAGGGCAAAAACCATTACATTTTTTCCCCCATGAAAAGTGTATCGGAAATAATTTAATTACAGCTTACCGCATCGGCACTGAGACAATTGAATTGCAGGAATCGAGTAGTTTCTGCCATGGCAGCTTTCACGCTACTGTGTTTTTCGTTATCTCCTGGCTGAGTGCCTATCATTATCGTTGCCTAAATACGAACTAGTTATTTTTTATTTGTAACCAGTCTATTTCTTTGTTGCATCATCACCAGCCGGCCAGTTTTATATACGTATCCCTCTTAACGTTGGATATCCTGTACTATATCTCCCTAGTGTGGTGTTACTCTTTGTTTACACCGACAATATATTATTATAAAAAGGAGATTTTAAGTAAACTAAAAAATGTATTGTGGCGTACATTATCGAAAATCCAGTATTTAATAAATTTTATCACGATAGCAAGACGTGGACGTTTTTTTTGGAAGCTTTACAGAACAATAGCGACGCGATGGTCAGAAGAGGGACGGACAGCTGTGATGAATAGGGGTGGGGGAGGCCTCCATTAAGACGAGTTAAGGAGCGGGGCTAGGATGAATGTGAACCCAAAATGGAAAGTTTGTAACCTGAGGAGTCTTGCTGCAGTTACGGCACGCCGCTACGTGAAGGTTTGAAGCCTGCAATATGCTTGCTTCTCTAAACAGCCTGAGAAGTTTTCGGTGAACCTGATTATCCATGAGCTGGAGCATCGCGCCTTTAACGACATCGCCCCCTTCACTCCTTGTTGCTGGTATGCTGATGGCCTGAATAAGGACGACCGAGCCGTAAATAATTGGACTCTGGTGAGACCCGCCCATTTTCATATGCATTGTCGGACAGTTGATTTGTTTTTAAAACGTGTCTCTGCTACTTGGCCCAAAATCCCCTGGGAAAAGGAGAGTATATTTAGAACCCAAAATATAAATTTTGCTCTGTACATAATTTAACTTTTTTTTTGTAATTCGTATTAATAAATTTGAATATTTTTAGTTTGTAAATTGTGGTTGTTTATGAAATTATCCTTCCATTTTAATTATATATTCATTCCTTGCATAATTAATCAAAGAGCAAAGTCTTCTTCATTACAGTATATTTAATTTTAATATATTCAATTTAATTGTGATGGTAATAAAGATCGAAACTGTGGTATTACAATATAAAATTTACAAAAGATAATACAACTCAAGTTAAAAATAATATAAATAATATAATATAAATTTACGAATAAAATATATTATCAATTTGGCTCAGTCGGTAAAGCAAAAAAAAAATCAATGCAGCTTCTAAACGACTGCTTCCGGAAACGCCCGTGACAAACGATTTTTGTGAAATAAAAACAATCGCGAATCAAACGAGAATGGTTTTCAAGAAGAAAACGGGTAAAAATGCCGTTACAGGATGTTAACGCCTAGTGACGTCGTTCTTCATTTGCCGTTTCCGGATGTTCCTTTGCTGGATCACGTCTTCTAGATCCTCTAGCGCCTCTTCTTCAGATTAAATTCGCATCAAATGCTACCTTTTTATTTTCTGTACTCCCACTAAATGAATCTCCTTTCTCGAAACGTGCAGAATTTAACTTTTACACTTTTGCTTCTTCTGCCACTGCCCTTTCACCCTCCGCCCTCTCTCTCTCAGGCAGCTCCCGGGACCAACTGTCCAAATGCAATACACTCCAGGCAATAAATAATGTCGTAAACGGTGACGTTTCCCGTCGACTTGGCCTTGACCATTCTCGCTTTCCTCCTGCAAAGCGCAACTTGGTAGAATATTAAACTAAATTATTTTTGCTTTACGGCTTCAATGTAGGGGACATGAGTCACCACACTAGTAACAAATCCTAACTACCACATGCTATTATGGTTTTAAGTCAACGATCTTTAAGAACCTCAGCCTCTTTCCCATTCCTATAATCTCCATTTACCCTCCATTTCAAATTTAGAAAAGTTCTATACGAGCCTAACCCTCGTCGTACACTCCTCGAAAATCATCCATCATGTCGTTCCTTCTGCTTTTCTCCATTTTAAGTAAAATGCTGAAAATATTTATAAAAACCTAATTAATTTAGGCTTAAAATCAGCCATATTTATTATTATACATGCTCATATAACCACACCGTCAATTTACGCAAAATGGTTAGATGTTTAATTTATTGGCAAGCAGACATTAACTAATATATTCCATTTTTTTTTTTTTTTTTGGTTAACAGGCTACATGAGGGTGATCCTGAAACAGGCAACTCCCCTTTAATAGCATAGGAAGGGAATTGAAAAAGGGGGGATGCGGAAGGTAGAGAAAGGTAGCCAAGGGTTGACTAGGGCCCCCGGGCTATGGTTTAAGGATCCTACCCGGTGTTTCACCTAAAGAGATGCAGGGAAAACCCTAGAAAACCTGCATCAGGTAGGTCGGGCATTGGGTACTATTCTCACGCCCTTCCGAATGACGGGAGACGAGTTTGCTGTGGGGACGCAGCATTCCCTTCTCCGTGTCTCCACCAATTTCAGGAGGCAATTGGCCGACTGATCCAATGGGATCAGCGGACAACTCTTGCCATATGCCCAAGGTCTTTGACCCCAGTACATATACCTCCTAAAATAGGTGAAGGTGTCTCGGCATATGAGAACTTTGATAAAAAAAATACCCAGAGAGAGTGTGAGGCATCCCCGACATGATCAGGTAAGCCCCGCAGTCACTCTAGGCTGAAGCGTCTACGAGAAACTCTCGCAGCGCCTTCCCTTACCTTTAATATATTCCAAGTTTCAGTCAAGGTTCTTATTCTAACGACAGTAGTCTGAAGAGAGCGAGAAAAATGTATTAATGAAATCTGAAAATGGTCGGATTAAATGTAGGAGTCAGCACGGAGCTGACGACCTTTTTACCGTGTATTTCCGCGCCGGAATTATATCACTGGCACTCTCGATGCATGTGTAGCGGGAAAATTCACTTCGAGGAAAGAAGTTTTTTATGTTTGATCTCATAAATAATTATTTTAAAATTATTTCTTAGATTTTAAATTTATCGAAAATGGAAATAATGTCATTTTAAGATTGTATCCTGGCCTGAGAATGAAAAAGATAAACCAACCCTTATCCAACTAATAAAAGATGTTGATGCATTATATTTTTCGTTTGAAAAGTTGGTAAGATTGCCTCAGAAAAATACATCTACTTTAATGTATTCAACAGCGAACATTTAACTGTAGACATCTAGCTAGTCGTCTCAAATTGCGATGCTCAGCCGTCCACTGTCCTGAAGTTGTAATGGGGGAAGGCCGCTGCTCATTTTTAACACAAGTCTTCGCTATGGCCACTTGGAAGTTTTAAAACTGTTCTTAAAAATATCTTCTTCTTCATTTAGCATTGCGGCGCTTGAAGCTTTGCCTTCGCTTCCTTCATCACAGTAGCCCATTCTTCTCTCTCTTGCACTTTCCTACGCCATCTCTTCACTCCTAATATTCTTAGGTCTTCTCTACCGCATCGATCCATCTGAGATGAGGCCTTACTATTCTTCTTCTTCCTGCCATGCTTCCCATATTCACGTTCTTAAAAAATATATATACCTTGAAAGATTTGGGGTCCAGTTCAGGATATGTTGAACGTTAAAAATATTAACAGTTAATGTTAAGAGATGTGGTTAAAAGATAATGGGACAGTTTGTTCATAACAATCTAATGATTTTTTTTATATAAAATGGCAGTAGCATTACGCCAGCTTCCCTCCAAGTGTCTCCCTCACGACAAAAACTCCCCTCCATCTTCCTTCTCTTACTGCGCTTATCATGCGACTTGCTATTTCTCACGAGTAGAGAAAACACGATAGAATATGAGCACGGGAACCTAATTTTAATCTATTCCAATAAATAAAATTGAAGTGTCCGTCTGAAAGTTTCTCTCGAGTAGGTTCCAAAACGGTTCAACAGATTTTAATGAAAACTTGATTGATTAAATCAGGAAATGTAACTTAAATTTTCGTGTACGTTTCATTTATATTTCTTGCATGGTTCAGAAGATATTAATATAAATATTTAACTCAATTTTTATAGTAATAGGTGACAAGAGGATGATCCTGAAACAAGAAACGCCCCTTTAATAGCATAGGCAGGGAATTTAAAAGAAAGGGGGAGGGGGTTAGAGCAAGGTAACAACTGTTGGCTTGGACTCACGGAATGTAGTTTAAGAATCCTACCCACTGTTTCACCTAAAAGAGATGAAGGGAAAGCCTAGAAAACCTGCATTAGGTACTTTTCTCTCACGTTCTTCCGAATGACGGGAGACGAGTTTTATGTGGGGTCGCAGCATTCCCTTCTCCGTGTCTCAACAAATTTTAGGGAGCAGTTGGACGGCTGATCCATTGGGATCAGCGGACAACTCTAACCGTATGCCCAAAGTCTTCGACCCCAGTACATACACGTCCTAAAATAGATTAAGGTTCTTCGGCATGTGAGAGAAAGGGTACGAAGCATTCCCAACGCAATCAGGTGAGCCCCGCAGTGAATCAGGTTAGAAACACTTGCGAGAGAAAACTCCAACAGGTATCCCGTTCTCTGTATTGTAAATTGGTTAACAGGCTACTTGAGGGTGATCCTGAAACAGGAAACTCCCCTTTAATAGCATAGGAAGGGAATTGAAAAGGGGGGATGCGGAAGGTAGAGCAAGGTAGCCAAGGGTTAACTAGGGCCCCCGGGCTATGGTTTAAGGATCCTACCCGGTGTTTCACCTAAAGAGATGCAGGAAAAACCCTAGAAAACCTGCATCAGGTAGGTCGGGCATTGGGTACTATTCTCACGCCCTTCCGAATGACGGGAGACGAGTTTGCTGTGGGGTCGCAGCATTCCCTTCTCCGTGTCTCCACCAATTTCAGGAGGCAATTGGCCGACTGATCCAATGGGATCAGCGGACAACTCTTGCCATATGCCCAAGGTCTTTGACCCCAGTACATATACCTCCTAAAATAGGTGAAGGTGTCTCGGCATATGAGAACTTTGATAAAAAATACCCAGAGAGAGTGCGAGGCATCCCCGACATGATCAGGTAAGCCCCGCAGTCACTCTAGGCTGAAGCGTCTACGAGAAACTCTCGCAGCGCCTTCCCTCCAATAGCGCCCAATCAATTGAATTGACGCAACAAATCCGGAACTGTTCAAAATCAAACTGCGAGTTATAAAGTTTGCCCTTATATGTTCTTATACTATTCATCTGATTGCCGTCCAATTTTTTGGTGTTTAACGTAGATCATCCCAGAGATGTTTTCTGTCGATCATTTGAAGATTTAGGTTTCTTCCTTCCCCCCTTTAATGGCCAAGAAAGATCATACTCTAAAGATATATAAAACTTGCACAGGATAGATTACATCCTCACGTGTCTAACCTGTCAAACGAGATAGCTAAATTGTTGTTAAGCGTGAAATAATACTTAAGTTTAACTAACATTTATTAAATTATTATACTTTTTAATTGGTTAATAATAATGTAAAGTTTTTTAAAAGTCGCCATGCAGATTTGTTATGTAAGTACCCGGGCCACACAAATTCAATTTCATTTTTCGTAGATATATATGTATAATCATTATTTCACGGTAATCAGACCGAAGAGATAGTTCAAGTATCTTCTCGTTTTAAATAACAATAACTGTTTTAGTGTCTGTAACTGCCGCATACCAATATAAACGTGTGGATCAATTTCGACCAAATTTTGTACAGAATAAACAATTCTTGGGTTTCCACCCGGGTTAAATGGAATTTATGCCACGGCGTTTCGATGGCGTACTCTGTCATCGTTCTCAAGTGAAAGTGAGAACGAGTACGCCATCGAAACGTCGTGGCTTAAACTCTATTTAACCCGGGTGGGTTAATTGTTTATTCAGAATATACACCGGGAAAACCTTCGATCTTTAATAAATTTTGAACGCCGTTCATTACTACCCCAGGAGCAATCTAGGACAATAGGGGTTATTACCACCCCTGGGGGTGGGGGTGGAGAGTACGGAAATTTATACCGTAAATAAACGGCAGGTATTTGTGTGTGAATAAATATTTTTCGCGATTAGTGAGATTGATAGTGGCTCTTTCGGTACTGTATATTTTTTCAGACTTTTTAAAGTTATTGTTCTTATTTAAGGCACCAGTGAATTTCTTAACTCGATTAAGATACTGAGAACTTTGTGGTAGTTTTGATTAAATTCAGATCTCATAACGTAGGGGGCGTGAAAAGGTTTATTTTAAAAAATATGACGCTGACGGTTTAATCACATGTTTTCTTAAGTATTGGAACAGACTAATATAAAGAAGGTGACCATAATAATAAAACAGTAGGAGTTTTGATTGTCATGAAATTGTTGTTGAGATTGTCAAAATGTGTTCGCCTTTAGTTTCAGCTACACGCAATTTTGTATATAAGATAGAATTAATGGTTTAATTACACGTAACCTAAATATCCATTCTAATTGGGTCAAGATTGTTTTCCATGTCAAAGTCGAGAATACGCCTCTCAGGCTGGAAAACGGGGACAGATGGTCACTCTAATATAATTTAATTCCTGAGAATCGTTGGGCTCACAGCTACTAAATATTGTTAAGTGGTTTTTATGAATAAAAAATTCAGTCTACTTTTAATATACTTAATAATGTAACTGGGAATATGATAATTAAAAAAACTCAGTATTATGATTTAAAATTGCTTTCTTGAAACATATATTTTTGAAACATGTATTTTTAATTTCAAGAGCTTTCGGCCATGGCCATTTTCAACGGTATATTTTAAGTATCTCACGTACAGATTTTGCCAAACGTAGTACCAGAGTCTATATATCATCCGTGTCCAATTCAGTTTCAATTAAAAAAACAGTCTTTAATTCCACAGTAATCTTTTGTTGTTAACATCTGATTAATCCATCAGAAAAAGTGTCTCATTTTTGAAAGCTTACCCTTTCACACCTCCTATTTTATCTTAACAAATATACAATACCGAGAGAGACTCTATCAATCTCTCTAATGTATTCTCATAAAATATCTGTCGTTTATGTACCCTTTTAATTTCCGTACGCTCTATCCGAATCCCCAGAGGTGGTAGCAGTGTCTTACCCCGACAGTACTTGCTTCCTTTCGGATCGCAAGGAACACATGTACAAATTTACGTCACAATTGTTCCACGTGTTTAGATTTGTATGCAGCACTTACCAACTCAAAATTACACTGAAACAATTATATAAGTAGAAAATACTTGAACCACATCTTTGGTCTGATTACCGTGAAATAATGCGTATACATACAATTAATATCTAGGGAAATAAAATTGACAGTGAGCAGCAATAGGCTTTTGGCCCCCTTCACAGAACATAGAATTCTATATTCTGTGGCTCCCTTATAAACAGTCTGCACTGGAATTATAATTTTTTTCATATTTATTAACTACAGAAATTAAAAAGTTTCATTGTTTATTATTATATATCTTAAAACAACATTTTACAGAAGTAATGATAGCTTTTAATTATTTTTCCCGAATGTCGCATCAGATAATTTACTTCTAGTTACAAAAAAATCCGTCTCGTGCCCCAGAGTCGTATTCCACAAACATTTGCATGGCGGCTCATCAAACATTTTGTATCACTATTTACTAATTAAAAAGGACTTAAATGAAATGTTAGTTACATTTTAACGTTATTTCACGTTAAACAGTAATTTAATTATATCGTCTGACAGACTACGTGAGGAAATAATCAATCCATTTGCAAGTTCTATATACCTTTAGATTTCGACCGTTTTTTGGCCTCAAAGGAAGGAAGGAATGTAAACCTTTAAATACCGACAGAAACCTCCTCTGGGAAAGGAATTACAATACATCGAAATTTCATGGTAATAGTATGAATAATATAGGTAATCATAAGGGGAAATAGACGTGAGATCTTTCTTGGCCGCTGAGGGGGGTAAGGAAACAACCTAAATCTTCAAAAGATTGACAGTGACCTTCTTGAGGATTATAAGCGCTAAAAGAAAAAAAATTCACCGCAATCCAATGAATGGTGCAGGAACGCTCAATAAACTTTATTACTGGCGGTATATTTGAATAGACCCGGTATATAAACTTAGAAGCGTGCTGCTTACATTGCCTTATATTTATATAGATATAATTTCTATTTCTGCATTTTGGCCGGTTGTTGTATTTTATTTATTCAAAATCGTTTGATCAGCCGAACCCCACTCATAATCAATAAGACTGAGAGGTTAAATAATTGTAGGTTTCAATTTCGTTCACCACAATGTGGGGCTAATAGAAGAAATAGTGATAATAGTAAAGATTTAAAATATGTTTCTTAAATTTTGTACTCGCACTGTAATAAAATATACATTGAGTTCTTTTACTTTTTTAAGCAGTAGCCTCTTTTATTGTTAGTCAATTTATTAGTTCGATTGCTATATTAGGTATTTAATAGTAATTTAATTTAATAATTGCTGTCCGTGCATTTCTGCATCTCATTTAATTTTTATGTTTCAGTAGCGTGGATGTCGTGCGTGCTTATCGGATGTTTTCGGGTGCTATTCTGTTCTCATAATATCTAGTTGTCAGAGAGAGGTCAGGTTTTGTCATTGACAGTGCTGGCTGAACAAGCACGCGGCTCCTTTCTATGTTGTCTAGTATGATGTCGTTTTCGTAATTTGTCACGGAATTAGCTTGAGGTATTGTCGATAAGTACGATCGTCTTGCTACAATTCTTTCGCATTTGCACGCAACCTGTCGCAACCCAGCATGCATCAGGGTTTTGTATCGTGCGATTATGCGTAGTGCGAGTTCGATGCCCGATTAGTTTCTTAACGTGTATGTCTGCTGAGTAAGTTCATACCGGACGTGAGTATTCCATCAACAAACTTACGACACTTTGGTATACATTTACATGTAATGTTGTGGGTGTTAGAGAACATGTCTTACCTTCGATTCCCGCGTTTACCTCAAATCTAGACACTAGCTAGGTTTTGACCGTTCACTAAATCAGTACCATAATAGTTCGAGGGTTGGGTACGAGGTGAACGTAGTGCTTTTGCACTGGCTGCCACAAACTCGACTGTTTTCCTCCGAAAATGTAAAATTTCTCTATACTGGTCTGCTATCAATATATTACTTTTCCATCTCAGTCTCTCCCATTTTTCTTTTTTCTGGCTGCTACAGAGTTCACTCTTCCTAATTTCAAGGCCTCCTGTGTCGAAATTGTTGAATTAACCATTAACTTGGCTGCCAAGACAACCAATATACTCGATCTTCCAATAAGCTTCGTGTTTCTAAGTTATTCTTTCCCTTGTCCTTCTCTTCAATTGGAAAACAGCTTTTCCTTTGGCTACTCAATAAATCTAGTCTTTCGTCTCTAAGGGTCCTTTTACATGGTGATTCCGAGTATACGATTCACGTATTCGATTCAGTAAAGTATCGCAACACTGTCGTTTGTCGGCTTCTTACGTCACCTCCCCTCTTTCCCGCGTTTTTTGCCTCCATTATCACTTCCTCAGCTTCCCAGTCAACATTTTCCTTGTCTCTCTTTTAAAATAAAGAAATTAAAGTAAAAAATGAAAATTTGGAGGCAATAAATGTGAGGTGTTTGGCTGGAATGACCGTGAAAAAGAAACTGTGGATACATCCCGTACATCAAGAACGCATGCAAAAAGGCGCATTAACGTTGTCGCTCAAAGAACTGCTGATTTGCGGATATTGGACACTTTCTATATCATTAAATAGCCACTTTACCTGAAAACGACGGCTAGTACAGACATGGAAACAACCGAGTGACCCGGCTGGAAGCCCGAGAAGATTTTATTCAAGAAAGTCTACGCTCTGAAATTTTTTGATGATCGCAATATTTGACGATATGTTAAAAAAATGTACAGAGCTCTATTCAGAGGCTGTTAGAAGCAAGAGCATTTCGTTCAAGAAAGGGCTGTGCTAAGCATTAAGGTACAATTTGAACCACCAAAATTCCTTATCAACACATATTTTCAATGTAAAATTTCTGTAGTAATAAAGTTAGAAGTTTTTCATTTGATTCAAGTTAATTCGATAAAAACACAATTTATTAAAAATTTTAATATATGATTATATAAATTTTTTTATTAATTTTTGCAAAATAATTTAATTTTGCCGTTGTGTATATCTCAATACATTGCTCTAAAATAATGCCTATTCATGGCATACAAATATTTCATCGGACGCACGATAAGTGGTAGTCACAGAGGAGGAGTGTTTTGAATTTTTGGGTGTTTGGCATGCAGTAGTAAGGAATGACCCTGTGTAGGAAAATAATATTTTTCACAAGCATAATGCCTATAATAGCTCGTGGTTTGATAAACTGATTGATCTGAAAGTTTAAGCTATGATTTAATATTTTTCATAATTTAATAATGTCCCCGAACAAAGGAATACAAATCAACGAAGATATTTATGTACAATTAAAAAAAACATAAATAATAAATATACGGTTACTATTTAAATCTCATTAATTGTTTATTTAAATTGTTTAGAAATTTAATATTTATATTATTTTAATCGCCTGTAAATATATATCTTATCTGACCATTGTACGTAATTTTTAAATAACTTAATGTTGTACGTAATTCATAAATTTATTAAATAACTAGTTTCATTTTTGTTGACAACTTCCCAGGTCTCCGCTTAATCATTTAATCTGAAAATCACTATAAACCCATAAAGTGAACGAACAAAATGAATTTATCATTATCAAAAACAAAATAATTCTCCATTTATTTCACAATAAAATTACTACATGAATGAAAAGCAAACACATCGATAAACAGTGAACGCGTGAAACGGGAGTAAAATTCGCCATGTGAACGAGTTCATTGTTGACAATGATTCATTCGTCATTGTAGGGCAATAAATGAAGTAATATGCGTAAAAGTTGATCCCAGGCGACTCATTTTGTGAATTCGCAGACATATCGGCTACCGGAATCATCCCGTGTTTCGCTTGACTGCTTCATTCTCGAAGGTCCTAAGCCATTTTTATGTTTACAGTAGCTTCTCATACAATTACTATGTACACTAAACTGACTTCATTGAAAATAAATGAGTTCAACGGTATAGTAATTCATAGATGAAATTAAATTTAAGGAGAAATGTTGTAGTACATAGTAATTACTACAGTACACTCTGTTAAATTACTTTCATTGGAACCTCTTCAAGTACAATTATAAATTATTTAAAATTATTTATCAAGAGACATGAAGTGAGTCAATTGAACAGAATGACACATGCTATTGCCATTACTGAGAACTAAAAATTTTCTCATTAAATTTAGTTTTATTTCTGTTTAAATAGGCTGTTGTACTCATTTATCCTCATAAATTAATCCCTGCATCCAGGAAAATCTGCTCCCTATTAATAACTTCTTCTTCTCAGAAGGCGCTACAATGATTTATTTCATCATCTTGGCCTGCTCTATAATAGACTTCCAACGTTTTCTATTCATAGTCTTCTCCGTCCAATTCTTGATGTTCATTTTCTTAAGATCTTGCAAAACACCATCCCTCCATCTGCCTGCATCGCTGTGTGGTGGATTGAGTAGTCACACAGCAATGATGCCGGTCCCAACCCCGGATAAAAGAGGAGGGTTAGTTGTTGGGCCTGCTCCCCATCAACTATAAAAAAACATACAATGCAAAATGCTCTATTAACAAGTCTCGGAATATGGAGAAAACACAAAGAAGACAACGGCAAAAACTTGTAAATTGTACATCAGATCTTGGAGTGTTAAAACTATTCTGTTAATAACTTGGGAGTAATTAAACTCTTTTAGTTAAAATCATGTCAAATTCTCTCTTTATCTTTGTTCTGCAATCAACATTAATTATGGCTTCAAGGGATCACATGGGCAGTACATTATCAAGGTTGTTTACATATAGTGGTATATACATGAAATTGATATGTCTCATGTGATTAATGAGTAATAGAATAAGGATTAATATAGTTAGTTCCCTGTTGTACATCTTCATGGAGCTCTCTCTTGGAAAAATGGGCTGTTCCTGCATGGTAAATACTCTCTGCTGCAGGTCACATCTGAGGAATTTTGAATGGCATATGGGAAAGTAGGGATAAAGAATTTCAATCTAAATGACCTTTTCTGTGATGTGATGCACTGTTATTTCCTGGACAATGACATACGCAGGAATGTTAAAGAAAATAATTGTTGATTATATGTGTATGACCCCTTTCAATTTATTTATTTATTTTTTATTTCCGTTAATTTATAGCATATTATCAACAAATAATATACAACAATTAAATTACATAGTAAAAAATTAAAGCTTACAAATTACTGTTCCTGACATACATTTTCTTTTTTTTCTTAAACTTGTTTACACTTTTGCATTTTTTATATTCACAGGTAGCTTATTATTATATTATAAATATTGAATTCATAGTGCTGATTTTGTTTCTATATTCTAAATAATAGTGTTATTTATTCCTAGTTTGGTAACTATGTACATCTCTTTTCTTACTCACTAGATCCTTAAGGTAACTAGGTAACTTATCATTCTCAAACTTAAATATAAACATAATGAAATTACAAAAGATTTGCTGCCTTACATCTAGCCAATTTAGTTCACTTAACATATCTTATTGATGTTGCCCATTTCTCCCATTTTTGTATTCAATCTACTTTGATTCCCATTGTGTATAATATAGTGCTACAGTACTGAAGGCAAAGCATTATGAAGGTTCTATACAACTAGTCTTTGGCTTTTTCGGACAACACATATCTTAATCTCCCTAGGAGACCTACTTTGTTGACTAATTTCTGAATAATAACTTCTATATGCTCACTCCATTATAACGTATTATCTATCACAATTCCAAGATATTTAAAGCTATTTACACATTGTATAGGAGTTCCATCTAAATATACATTAACTTGTCTGGCATTAATGCCAGTTCTATTACCAACTGACATGCATTTTGTGTTAGTTACATTCAGGAACAACTTATTTAATTTTAACCATTCTGATACAATCAACAATTCACTATTCACACACTTTAACACAGTGCTTAGATCATGTCCAGATAAGTATCATCAGCAAAAATATGTATACTGCAGGGTCTGATACACCTTAGGAGATCCTTTATGAACAATTTAAACAAAAGAAGATCTACCTTGCTCCCTTGGGGCACTCCGAGTGTAATATCTGTCTTGTTAGAACAACTTTCACCTATTTTTACATATTGGGGCCTATGCATAAAATAATCTTGTAACCAACCTAATATTTTGCCTCTAATTCCATACTTCTCTAACTTACTTATCAATCTATCTCTATCTATTGTTTTTAATGCTCTTTTTAGATCTAAAAACACTGCCACAGTTACATTTATTATAGCCCTCTCTCTTCCATTGTTCCATCAGAAACTGCAGTGCAGATTCAGTAGTGTGTTTCTCTCTAAAACCTAACTGATGAGTGCTTAATATATTTGTATCATCCACAAACTTTTTGATTTCAGTGAACAAAATAGACTCCATCACTTTTTCTAACAGATTTATTTGGTGCATAGCGCACTGGTTTATACTGTTTGGGAATTTTTTGATGGCAACAACATATGAAACTTTGAACAAATCAGGTAGCTTTTCGCACTCAATTGACTTATTTATTATTATGTTGACAATTTCCTTCCCCACTATAGGCCATTGAGTAGATAGCAGTCCCTCACATGCAAAATTTTTTAGATATGAACTATTCTTCCCACACTTTCCATACTTAAAACATTAATTTTGCTGGTGGCAGTTTCACACCGGAACTGACCTATTTTTGATTATACGTGATCAGTTTTTGTGCCATATCTGCAGGATCATTCACTATTTCATCCCCAAAGCAAAGCTGATTTAATTGGATCTTGTTGACTGTTAATTTACATGCAACACAGGGAGTTCCAAATGCAATTAAATTTTTTTGCACTACCGTACAAGTCAAACATGAACTTTTTATAACCATAAGGTAAATAACAACATAATAGAAAGTTTGTGATTTTGTAAGCCCATACATGAAAAGAAGGTTTAAACTTAAAAAGATCTCCCTGATTTATATTTTACTGTGTTCATAAATGCTAGTAGAGACAGCCTTTACCATTTTACATAAGTATGTAATTCACATTCACAAGGAATTAAGTACCAACAGATAAATAACTGATAATTCGAATGTCTTTATATGGAAGAAGAGTTGGAAATATAATTTAAAATAATAATAATTTAAATGCACTGGATGCAGCTTAATAAGTTTATATTAACATATTTTTATTTGGGTTTATTTCACAGCAGTTGGTCAGAATTATTGTTGTTTTAACACGTTTGAATGTGATTTTGTATTCCAGTCCTATAGTTCCTTCCTCTGAGGAAATTTTGAATCAAAGTAATATTGGCATGATAATCATCTGTAAGGTTTGATATTGTACATTTATATCAAAATTATTAAGGTGTAAACATTTCATTTTCAATAGGAAACTAATTTATTTTGTATGAATTCAATGTCTTAGGTTAAAGAATACAAATAAATTTCATTAGTACTTTCACATATTAATTGATCATAGACACACATACAATCATGAATTTTAATCTGGAACAGTCAAGACAGTTGAGATAAACTTAACTCCTCCTATGTGACAATAACAGCATGTTACAACATATTTCCTCCCCTATTCCTCTGACAGACAGGTGAAATAAGGAGATTTGCAGAAACTAATCTATAATCAACAGTATTTTTTTTTTGCAAAATAAGTTTCTGTAATCTCTTTTTTTATTAAGAATACTGGTTTTATAAACATTTAGGGAATAACTTTTAGTAATTAACAAGTATGGAATTATGTCTCCCACAACTTTTTCCAATCAGCATTTACTGACTAAAAAATTGACTACCAAGGCACACTGAGTTTACACTCTTACACAGTAATCTATAAATACAGGAGGTTTCCAGTGGTCTTGTAAATGAGGTGCCACTATTAATAATATTGACATTTTAACCTACTTTCTCTAGCATAGGAAAATCATTCGATAAATTGCAAATGATGGTTTCTAAATTCGCAGATCATTTATTGAATCCTAGATGAAGGACAAGTCAACTTAAACTATATGTGCATTTACATACAAAACTGTATCAATTATTGTACCAACTAACAATAATTAAAAGTTTTATATGAATAAAAAACATACACAAATTAGCAAGTGTACAGTTGTTTACAAATATTATGGTCTTATTACAATATTATAATTCACTTTCTAAGAATTCATTTATTGTATAATAAGAGTTCATTATTAGGAATATTTTCAAGTTATTTTTGAATGTATTTAAATTAGAACATTTTAAGTGTAATGGAAGTTTATTATATAAACTTTAATACACTTTTCATATGGGTGGTAGTTTATAAATAATTTCCATGTATATTCTAGCATTGGCGTGTATTGTAATAATGTATTTCATAATTAATTTTGATATATTTTTCCTTTTCTAAGTAGCTAACAGTGAATAATATTGTTGAATAAATATATACAATAGGTAAGGCCATGATCTTCATTTTTATGAGGTAGGGATTTTGGCTTGAGGTCTATTTTGAAAATTTCCCAATATATTATGCCATACAATAATACATCATTGTTTGTTTACTAGAATTCAAATGAATATTATTTACTAGGAAGTATAAATTAAAATTAATTTACCACCATGCAAAGTCAACATACAAGTAATTATTCTAATATGATCTATGTCTCTTCTTTGAATCACACGGTCATTTTGAGTGGACAAGAGCTCTTGTTTCACATACAAAACACATCTACAAAACTGAAAATGAGGTTGGCATCCCAGCTTCGATAAATTTTATACTATATTACACTATGAGGTTCATATGTTCAGTAATATCGTTTTCCTGGGAAGTATAACATACTAATCTCTTGTGTTTTATTCTAATAATTCCTAAGATCTCACTGCACTTCATATAGATGTGTAAATGCATATGCTACAAGTCTGACATTTAAAATTTTTTTATATTCCAAACACACTTTTTATATTCTATCAAATTGTGCCCTTTTGTCATTAAACTTTCATTTTTCTTCTTGATGATGGAAGCAATGTGGAAGTAATTATAGATTTCTTGTGCCCCATAAAACAAGGTGATGTTGGGGAAATGATCCTAGAATATATGTGGTCAATACCTTATTACAATACAACTCTCCTACTGAAAACTGTTCTCTCATCAATTTATCTTGTATACAAGGTTAGCAAACAACTACAGAGCCATCTCAGAGATTATTTCAGCTATCCAATTGACAGAGGAATTTATTATTAAATTGTCTAAATATGCTATGCCATACAGACAGAGATTACTTAAATTGTTGCATTGCTTTACTAGCATGGTCCTCAAAATATGTTTCATCAGCTGTAGTTACAAAATGTGTACTGACAATTCTTTGTAATGCACAAATAAAGGTTCATGATTTGTGGAGGCACTTGTGTCTCAGTTAGTGGATTGGCTGGTCCAATGCAAGACTTACAACAACTATTTTTCACAATAATTTCATAAAAAAATATTGCGGTAACATATATAAGAAACATGCAACTGCCCCATGTCAATAAGATTCCAAGATAAAAATTTCGACCCTAAAAGAAGGTAATGCATCACAACAGGGGAAAAGTTAAAAATTTTTTCAAATTGGATGATGACAAAATTTAAAACAACAAAAACAAATATCTTTCAATTCTTTAAAATTATGAATATAGTCTCTGTATTAAATTGGCATTAATAAAATAATCTTATTTCTTAACATCCATCTGTATTCCTTCCTGTGATTTTCTTCTATCTACCATTTTTGAATAATTGAGATAGTTCCAACGACAGCGCAATCACCATTAGCGGACTAATGCACCCTTCACCACCAGCTTTCAATCATCGCACAGTAAGAGGACAACAATTGCAATTTCGATGTTCTCACGTGATGCTATATATATTTTTGCAATAGTAATTAGGGTTAATGAGCTGTATGTTTCATTGTCTTTAATGGTGTTTTAAATTTAACGGATCAACATTTTCTTGAATTTTATTTTGAACTTCGCGCGGAACTTGGATGCCAGGGAAGACAATTATATTAGAGTAACCATCCGCCTCTGTATTCCGCCTTCAGTTCCAGATTTCAAACCTCTGTCCCTGGCTGCGTGGTGGATTCTCGGCTTTTTCCACAGAAACCTGTTTTGACCATATTATGACGGATATTTCGGCTACGTGTAACAATATATTATAATTTTATCTATCTAGTGATTAAAAAATTTGCGTGGAACTGAAACTAAAAGCGAACACATGTTGACAACCTGTATTTGAAATAACAATGACGTCTCAACAACAATGCCGTAACCTCCAGCAAAACTCCTGCTGCAATAATAGATGAAGTGAGAATGCTCGCCTAAAATTACGCTGATAATAACACAGTAAGTCGGATGAATGGTATAAGAGCGTCTAATACGATTTATAACTCGCAGTTGGTTTTCACTTATATTAATATCTTCTGAACTCTGCAAGATATTGAAATGAAACATACACGAAAATTCAAATTTTCAATGAAAACCGTTGAACCGTTTCGGAGCCTATTTGAAACAAACTTTAAGACAGACTTTAATTTTATTCATAGATATACAATTTTGGTGTAATTTTCCGAACGTTCACGGTCAACCTGAATCTGTCCACGCCACTAGCCGGGGAAAGTTTTAACATGAACAAATTGTAAATTTTAGTAAATAGCTTGATTTTATAACAATATGTTCAATACCAAAATTAATGAATTTAATATCAATTAAATGCCTTTTATTAAATTAAGAGCCTACCCCTTGAATAATGTGATTAACCGAATAAAGATTCCAAATAAATGCAGAAATAAAAGTATGAGCCACATTTTGGCTACATCTGGATTGTTTTCACAAGTAAAACCGGTCACCATGTCCTGCAGACACTGTCATTTATATTTGTCAGGGTAAATATACAGCCGGAAATTTGATCCTTTCTTATTCTTCCAAATATGAGATAAAAAGGCATAGAAGTATCTGCCAATTTTTGTTTGTAAAATATTTGGTAAGGGCATTTTTAATCAAGTTATCACTTTACATAACGATCTTCAAAGAATAACGATCGTTTAACTTGTTAAGACTTAATCAAGTTTAATTTTTGTATACTACAGTACTTACTAATTGTTATAAGCAATTCAACCATCGGTGGACGAAGTCCACGACTCTGAATTATCCACATTGTGCAATATGTTTTTTTAAATGTCTGTGCATCACTGCAGTATTACGAGTGTTTCTTACTATGTACTCTTGATTTGGTTTTAATTCCAGATAAATGTCTGTAATAGTCGAAAGCTCCTGTTATGACGACAATTTCTGGTTGAATATATTGACGTATGATGAATATGGTTTATGTATCCAAAAGAGTTTGCATACACGATACGTCTGTTATATATTTATTATATTTAATTAAAAATTATACTTCATATTTTAAATAAATATTATGTATCAAAAATTAATGTAAATTAAAAAAAATTGTTTCACTAGTTATCTGATAAAGTCAAGAAAGATAGACCAAACGTCGTAATTTTAATTATTATTAACTAGTAATTAAGTCGACCTCCTGTCGTCTAGTGGCTAGCGTCGCAGCCTCCCAACCCAGAGCTCCCGTATTCGAATCCTGGCATGGGCTTGTGCCGTGATGGTCACGGAGACTGCCGTTAAACCTGACGCAGAGACGATACGCTGAATACGTATCACTTCAAATTCGGAATGTGTCATATAAGATGACAGTCCGCAGTCGTTCTGGTGGGCAAAGGTCAGACCTACCAGATGTAGTTTTCTAAGGTTTTCCCTACATCTCTTTAGGTGAAACACCGGGTAGGATCCTTAAACTATAGCCCTGGAGCCCTAGTCAACCCTTCGCTACCGTTCTCTACCTTCCACATATCCCCCATTTTCAATTACCTTCCTATGCTATCAAAAGGTTGTTGCCTGTTTCAAGATCACACTCATGTAGCCTGTTAACCGGGGGGGGGGGGGGGCAAAAAAGCGGAAAGAATTAGTAATTAAATGTTTTACTGACATTTCGCTGTATTTTAATTATTATACTTAATGTCAGATAATTTATTTTTGTAATATAAAAACTGTATACAAAAGAATGGGTAAACAAGTTCCTATATGTATTCAAAATTCATTTATCTCAGTACATTACTGTACTAGAATTGTTCCACTTGTAATGGGTTGTCATTTACGTTTCCTGTAATGAAATGTGCCATCTCGGTAAGTGAATCCTTCTTTACTTTAGTAAAATTCTGAAAGTAGTGGACGAATTTGTCTGACTGTTGTAATTGTACGTCAATAATTTAGATTGCAGAGATATCTCTCTATTGTAACTGTCTCTTACTCGTGTTACTGTCTGTTAGAAAGTGAAAGTTTTGACGAAAGCCCTGATCGTTAAACAAGAACGTGGTGAATATTTGTACGGCGCTGAAACCAAGTAACAGTCGTCTCTAATTGCTACACGAAAATGAAATGAAAATGAAAATTTCAGTTTTCACTGTTCCAATTATTGTACCACATACTAACAATTTACAAGTACAGCCGAGATCTTAATAAATGCTATTGTTCTATTTGTGAACGTCGTCGAAGGAATACGAAAATAACTGTGGTCTACCACTTATTGCCATTCGAAGGACCGAAGGTGATGAAAATAATAGTCGCTTGATTGATATAGAATATGCTAGGTAACATCTTCAACGGAATTATGGAGATCCCCAGGAACACGTCAGAAGGCAAGTATGACAGGAGTTCGGTTGGAAACCGAAAACTCGCGGTTGCGTGTGCGAACGGCGATAGCTTCGAATCGGATAGTGTAGAAATAAAAAATATGGAAAATTATGAATGGTGAAGATACATGTACGTTTGCGCTTTCTCCAGCCGCGCTTTTTCACGTTTTTTTAAGGTTGTCACGTTTAGATTCATGCAACTGCGAGTATATTTCCAGGCGAACTCACGGTATATACACGATGGAGTCTATACTAAAATGGATTGTTGTAATTTTAATAAAATGCTATAATTTGGTAGCCATCGACAGAAAACCTCCTAACAAAAGGAACATGTGAAGTGGTTATCACCAATGTTTGGAATATTTTCAATATTGGTACAGTTCAGGAGAATTAGCCAGTCGTGTGTCAAGACGATACGCAGTGGAAAACTCCTCCCGCCCACTTTTACTCCAATTTTTGTTAAGTTGGTAGTGTAAAAGAAATTCTGAAAATATTGGCGTTATGAAATAGATTGCTGTCAGTTCAGGATATGATGTACGTCAAGAAATACGTCTTTAAAATGTAATAGGTAATAAGTATAGCGTGTTTTAAAAAGATATCGTTGCTGTCTCGATATCCCATTCGTATGAGGACAATTAATGGTCTTAATAATGATAGTAGAGTTTCGCTAGGCCACTTGGAAGGGTAGTATCTCCTCAAACGACAATCCTTCCCCTTTCCCTACTGCGTATGTAAATCTCTCGAACTGTACAAGTGTTACTCACATGTGAGGCATTATTTCTGATGTAACAATGGAAAGACAACTTATTTGTTCAGAGATAACGGCACTGTAATCTAAATCGCAATAACAGCCAAATTGAATTGAGTTCATGAAATCCGATTATCGTCAAAGAAACTGAGCAATGAATATATTTCTGAAACAATAAATATACAAACTTATATAATTATAAGTAGTTATTAAATAAATTCATAAAATAATCATAAATAATTTTCTGCTATACTGTGAAGTTAATTTCTTAAATAAAAAACGTGAACAACTCAGGTGCTTTACCATTACAATATAAACGTCGACTGTAGCATCGTTGTTGCAGTCTACTACAAATTCCCAAAGATATTAGGTCAATCTGTTTATTTTTTCGTTACAGCGTAAAAAATTCCAGATATATATATATTTAAGAACTTCTATAGGTTTTAGGGTAAATTAGTCCTGTTTAATGAAATACATTTAAAAATTCTACAACCGCGACAATAGTATTTATTATTTTGTGTTTATTTCAGCAGACTTGCTTTAAACTTGTATTTTGTTTGTATTTCAGTCTCTCGAGAAACGTGAACAACGATAAATTATAGGTTATAGAACAACTACCATTAAAAGAAGTCGTTTCTAGGATCTGGTTGTTTGGAAGTTTTATTTGAGGTAAGAGAATAAGTTTTCATTGGCTACTGTACTAAATAACTTATATATCTTAATCTATGGGCGGGAACATAGGGAAGAGTACTTTAATGTTTCATTTAGCCCGAAAATTACTTTTTATTTGTGAGATGGGCACGGGCACGATGTATCATCAGTACATTTATCTAGCTTAAATAGGGCTATCGACCGCTGACGTCACAGCGAAAGTTATGTGTATCTGTCGAGAAAATGTGGTAAATAACAAAAGCGAGACCCCAAAGTACAATTATAATTCTTGATCGACACTAAAGTCAAATGATTCAGGAATATTCCGGCTAAAGGGGAATAATAGCCCTAATCGTACACGTCATGCTCCTGCCCCGATCAAGCCATGCCCACTACTAGCAGAGGTCGTAAATATTAATAGCGTCATGTACCACGAATATATTATCGTAATATTTAAGTTTTAATATATTTTCAATTTAGTAAAACATTTCCATTCATTACAAATACAGCAAGACTTTGTCATTCAAATATTTGAAATATAGTAACGATTTTTCTTCATTCTATCAGCTTTGAATTTAATGTTAAGACTTTATCAATGAAATATTTGACAATTGGTAAAATTTTTTTCCTTAAAATTATTTTAAAGATTTTTAATTTAGTAAAATATTTTTCTGTATTCAACATACACTTCACCGTTCTGTGGGATTTACGGAACACTGTGATAATTATTAGGTGCAAGGGTGTGGTCCATGTGAAGTTTATAAAGTGATGTCATATTTATATAATAATGACAGATTTCTTCCTTTTTTATAGACTTTCAGATGTGGTACGTAAATGAGTTATTTGACTAGCCTTTTTTTGAGAGATGGTTACGTGTTCTAAGAGAAGTGTACATACTAAATTTTTACGAAATTTTATTATTTTATACGTGTGTGCACTTTCAGTTGAAAATGACGTCACTACTTGCCCTCCACCTTTTGCGAGGGGAGCGCTTCATAGTTATGACGAAACACGTGGGGACTACAACTCCATAAGTTCCTTTTTAGATTTTTTACTTTTTTATTATTATTTACCATCACCATTTAACTCTTTCAAATTGCATTAACAATTGGTTTCCTCAATCTTTTTCACCCACTTCGAAAACTCAGAACTCTCCTCTAGATCCAAATTACTCACGACTTTAGTCGATGCCAATTCATCTTACAATTCCGAGTTACAAATACGTGACTCACATGCCTTTATTCAAAGTCGAGAAACCTCACGCACCAGGTTAATGAACTTTTCTGTAGGAAAATTTCAGACGTATGAAAATGTTGAGATTGAAGCCAATGCCCCCGAAGGTTTTGCAACCCTCAACTAGCTAGCAGCGGCACATAATCCCCCCTACAGGCGGTCTATTAAATTGTTAATGTTCTCCCAGACCTGAAGTACATTGAACCCATACGTTCCGGAGGTCGGAGAATTTAGTTTCACATAATTCCATTGAAATGAAATAAAACACCGTACGTTAACTACAATTTCCAAAATTGCTCTTTTCTTTGCCATGCTCAGTATAGTTTTAAATTCATACAAATCCATATAAATTTTACACATTTTACAAACAATTAAATCACCACTTCAAGCAGTTTGCTGTAGAAGGTGATGATGATTATTAAATGTTACGTTATCAGTGTCCAGAGGCTGACCGGAATTAGTTTCGAGCTACGGGAGTAGATTAGACGTAAGTAAATCGTTATTACTTTTTCACTTTCCGTTTTTCCTACCCAGTTTATGGAAACTAGAAGTGAATATTTTTAGAAAACCTCTGTGAGCGTTGGCATATGCTGTAGGCGATGGACGGTATCCAGACGAGAGAGTGGCCAGACATGAGGCTGAGGATAATGGACAGAGGCGTACTGCTGCACCAGGGCCGCAGGTACTGCAGGGAGGACATCGCCACCGTCTGGAAGAAGGACTGCCGCACGTGGCTCTGGAAGTCGGCGCGCAACTTCCGGAAGCACAAGAGGCTCATGCTGGGACTTCCTGCCCCTGCCAGCTATCGCGTTCCGTAAGAACTATTACATTTTAGTATTCTTGGCACTCACCGGAGACATCGCGTGACCCAGACGATTGGTGGCAAAAAGTACTGCATCCGAGACAGGGACAAACGAATTAAATTAAACTCGAAATTCTATAGTTAGATATAGACAGATAGATAGATTTTCATGATTTTAATCAATGAGGTGGAAATCATGAAGTCTCTATTCGTATTAACGGTGGTTATGTTGACTTACTAGAGGCCAGTGATAATCCTCCAAGGTCTGGCCAAATAAAAAGAAGCACAGTGTGGTGATAAACAGTCTTGAAACTGATAATTCACAATAAAGTAACGAGAGTATTGGCCAAACACAACTTTATTAAATCGTATCTTGTGATAAATACAATAGTATAAATTAGCGATTGCGGTTGGGCTGCCCGAGCAGCAGGTAGCAGGGCGCCCGCCTCGTCCAGAAATTAGGAAAGATCCTGTAGATGAATCTCTGATTTATATTTATTTAAATTTTGTTCCATAATTTTGAGTATGTATCAACTTGTAACGTTTAAAGTGTGATTAGTTTTAAGTTAAGTGGGAAATGAATTTACTTTATAAATTAAAATTGTAAGCTAATCGATTCTGACTCACAGTGGATGGCAGGCTTAAATAACTGATCTTTATGTTTTAAACGCTTCATGATGGTGGCAATTGCCACTGTGGCTTTCAGTAGACGGCACTGATGGATTTATGGTTGGTTTAATACGTTATCGATACCGAAACTTGTACGTATATTTGGCCGGAACCTTTGGAACCATTGAAAACATTAAAGTAAAAGCTTCTGGAATTGACTGCTGCCGTTTCCATCTGAAGTTTGCTGAACGCCTTGTCCATGGGAATGCCGAGCTATTTCCGTACGATCAACCACCACTCTCCAAAACCCGTTCACCCACTCCATCCTTTCACAACTAACTCCTTCCTCAATCTTTTATCAACTACGAAAACTGTGATTTCCATTTCCTGATTCAAATTTTTGCCAAGAGGAAGCATTCTTACATTTTCGAGTTCCCAGATACGGGGTTCATACATTTGCCAGAAAATTTGCAAAATAACAGGCACCAGAGTTGTTCTGTGGGAACATCTGAAACGTGACAAGATATGGAGACCTAAGATTATTCCACCCGACAGATTAATGACATTGCTGGCCTGCGGCTTATTATCGCTCAAAGGCCTTTTCTTCAATAGATGTTTTGATGTTGTGAGGCCCGGCCGAATAATTGCGAAAGTCAAGAACCCCGACTATTGCCGGCTCGGAACAATTTTTGGTTAAAGTTTATTTAATTAAAATGAAAATAACCCCTTTAAAAATTTTGAAAACATGTGTACACTACAAATTCCACACTCTATTAAAAGAAAAATGTAACAAAACAAGCATAATTTTACAAAACTTCCAATGAATTCGTAAAATTCAGTGTATAGTATACTTTAATAATACAGGGTGTGCATAAACGAGTGTCCGAGATTTGTAGTCTAAAATTTTAGCTTAGAATATTTACAACAAAGAATACATCAAATTTAAAGTAAACAATCCCTTTTTTACAATATATTGAGCACCTTTAGTTATAAGGTTCACATCCAATCTCAAGAGTAATTATTTTCACACTGTGGTTAAAAAGTAATTAATTTTTTGAATTCTGTGTTTTAACTCTGGTAACTATTAGGTAGGGGCGAAAAAAGACTCGAACTTTAATAAAGCCCTAAAGGAAACATTTGCATGTAGTGAAGTCAGGTGAACGTGGGGGCGAGCGGAAAATAAGTCTATCGTTTTGACCATAACGATCAATCCAATGGTCAGGACTTCGACGTTCAGCGACAGTTGTTGCCAAATTAAGTTTCCGGATCACCATTAATTTGGGAAAGGAGACATTCTTACAATATATTCAGATAAACCATCCCTGTTAGATTAACTTCAGTGAAGCTAAATGATCAGTACACTTGACGTTGCGACACGGAGCAGTAGACGTTTAAATTTGGGGAATCTCTTTGATATTCTACAAGTTCATGAAGATTTTCTGATCCCCGGATACAAAAATTATGGCTATTTACCTTCCCAGTCCTATGGTTAACGTGTTAAAGCTTTTTGAGATCATTTGCCTTTTATGAAAGTTAAACAGCATGGGGGACAGACTGCATCCTTGTCTTACTCCTGTCTTGATTTCTGCTTTATTTTCTTGATCTTCAATTCTAATTACCACTCACTGCCTTCTGTAGTGATTAGGAATAATTCTTTTTTCTTGATATTTTAATCCGGTCATATTGAAAATCTTTAATAGATTGTTTCGGCTTTTTCTAAATAAACAATACCATGAACGTAGACCTGTTTTTTTCTTATTCTGTCTTATAAAATTTAACGCAGAATCAATATTGCTTCTCTTATCCCCCCATTCTTCCTAAAACCAAACTGATCTCTTAAATCGCATTCTATTTGACGTTGTATCCTCCTTTATACTATTTTCTTTAACATTTTTCACGCATGAGATACTAAACTGTCCTGTGTTGTTCGAATCTACCAGCCCCATTCTTCTTCGGTATATGGGTACAATTATGTTTAGACTAAAATCTTCCGGTAATCTTCTTGTTTCCTAGATTAAACTATCGTGAACAGCCATGATATTGCTTCTTCGTCCGCTGGAATGTTATCAATTCCTGGCGCTCTACCGTTACTCAGATCTGTCTGCGCCCTGTCGAACTCGGACGTTAAAATGTTATTCCCCAACTCTTCATCACAAACCTCCTCCTCTTTTTCTATTACAGAATGATCTATATTTCCACCGTGATACAGCTCTTCTAGATATTCCTTTCATCTTTCCGCAGTTTCTCCTTTATCTCGAATTGTCTTCCCATCCGCTCTCCTGATGGTCTTGCTAATATTTTCCTAAACTCGAATGTTTATTTTCCTTTCACCGTGAAATATTAAACTGCTTTACATTTTTCTTGGAGCCAAGTCTTCTTGGCTGCTTTTCTCTTCGTATCTATCTCATTCTTCAAGTGTCTGTACTGCTCTTTACCATTTTCATCTTTTGCTTTTTATGTTTACGCATTTCACCACTCATTTTTATTATTACTTGTGTTATTCGTGCTTTCCTATTGGTCTGAGCTATTCTTCATATTTTTTTCGTCGACTGTTCTAGTCATTTCTTCCTTCAAGAGTGCCAATTTCTTTCTATATTATTTCTTTCTCCTTTATGCATTAATCTACTCTTGATTTCTTTTTTGAAACTCTGAAGCACTTCCTATTGCATCATTTTTTCTAATTCCCATCTCTTTGTTACAATTATTTTATTGAGTTTCCTCATTTCCAGCCTGCATTTCATAATTAACAGCTTATGGTCCGAGTTTTGCAGCCCAATACCTGATTCCCATATCTCAGTCTCACCATTACAGTATGGAGTCCCATTGGTGCCTGTTCGTGTCCCCTGGCTTCTTACACGTGTAGTCTTGTTTCATGATGATTGAACCACGTATTTGTCACTACTAATTTATGTTCCATGCAAAATTCTAATAGACTGTATTCCCTTTCATTCCTTTCACCAAGTCCATAGTCATCAACTACATTACTTTCTCTTCCCTTTTATTATTACTGCGTTCCAGTCACACGTTATTATCAAATTCTATTTTCCTTTGACACGCTTCATAATTTGTTCAATTTCTTCGCAGATTTTCTAAACCTCTTCTTCCTTTGCGGGACTGTTGAATTTAAACGATTTTATTCGTTCTTAATTCAAATAGTTACCAACGAGTGTGTGAGGGAATAACAATAAGCGGCGATCGAGGTTCATAGAAAAGGGCGTTTTTTTTGTTTATTTTTGGGTTAACAGGCTACATGAGGGCGATCCTGAAACAGGCAACTCCCCTTTAATAGCATAGGAAGGGAATTGAAAAAGGGGGGATGCGGAAGGTAGAGCAAGGTAGCCAAGGGTTAACTAGGGCCCCCGGGCTATGATTTAAGGATCCTACCCGGTGTTTCACCTAAAGAGATGCAGGGAAAACCCTAGAAAACCTGCATCAGGTAGGTCGGGCATTGGGTACTATTCTCACGCCCTTCCGAATGACGGGAGACGAGTTTGCTGTGGGGACGCAGCATTCCCTTCTCCGTGTCTCCACCAATTTCAGGAGGCAATTGGCTGACTGATCCAATGGGATCAGCGGACAACTCTTGCCATATGCCCAAGGTCTTTGACCCCAGTACATATACCTCCTAAAATAGGTGAAGGTGTCTCGGCATATGAGAACTTTGATAAAAAATACTCAGAGAGAGTGGGAGGCATTCCCGACATGATCAGGTAAGCCCCGCAGTCACTCTGGGCTGAAGCGTCTGCGAGAAAACTCCCGCAGCGCAGTGTTTTCAAGAAAAGGGCGTATCTCCATGACGAATTAAATACTATTCTAGGCCTAAATCAACTGCAGAAAATACAGAGCATTTGGTGAAACTTCATAAGCCCAAAACATGGGACATTTTAATATTGTTAAATGATTTATAAATTATATTTATTCTTTTTATTTACAGCTTCTTCAGGAATCTGGACGACAACACAGTGGCTTCCAGAAACGTTCATATTTGGTCGTCCAAGAGCAGAACGAGCATTTGAACTGCTTGTAAATAATTGAGTGCATTTTCAACTTTCTATAAAACTGAACTACTACAAGTGATTTGGATGTAAACTAGAGCTATTCTATAATTGTAATACAAAGAAACACTAGATAATATCACAAAAATACATAATAACGTCTACATATACTGAAAATTAAAATAAGTTTATTATTTTGAAGTGTAAATGTTACAATACCTTTTTACTTAGAATATATATAAGTATAATTATATTAATAAAATTGTTTGTCGTGGTGGTGGCAGAAATGATTTTAAGGCAAGAGTTAGGATTTGTGGCGTGTATTACAAATTAACTTAGGAAAAGCATATAAGATGTGCGATATATATCATCTATTGAAATTTCACAATCAACAGCACACGCTGGCTTAAATAATGTTGTTTACAATTTGATTCAATTTAATTCTGTCAAGTTCATGCATTCATATCGAATTTTGTATTAATATACTCACCTGTTGAAACGACCATTTATGGCTAAATGTCGAAACAGTACAACTATTTCGGATACTTGGCAACGACTTGCGCTCCATCTGTTCAAAGCTTTTAACAAATATCTTCGACAGACATTGTTAGCCTAAAAAGGAGGAGTGTGAATGGACGTAATATTATCGCAATAGGATGAACGGTTTAAAAACGCATAAGGGGCTAACATATATATATATATATATATATATATATATATAATACCCAGAGAGAGAGCAGTAATTTACAAATCATTTAACAATATTAATATATATATATATATATATATATATATATATATATATATGTTAGCCCCTTATGCCCCTTATATATATAACTATATTGTAAAGACACGATCATTGGCAGCTCATCTCAACGTCGTTGACGAATTATTGCTTGGCAAAGTAATACTTTGGGCGTTTGGTATTTTTACCAGAAATAAAAGCAAAATTCAAAAAAATAATTTATTTGAAAATTAGAGACATGAGCAGGTAGCATCCCTTGTCTACGTAATCGCCAGAGGCAATGAAGGAAGCTCGGGGTGTAACCAGACCCGAATTCTAGGAATTAAGTCAGCACAGGTGCCTAGCAGTCCTGACGAAGGAAGCAGCCGCTTACTAACGCGGAAAATCAGGTGAATTAGCGCCAATGTAACGAAATAGCGTATAAGTAATTTTCTAATGAACAACAATGCCCACACAAATGACCCTATAAATAGAATTAGTCTCTTGTTCAATGTAAATTTGCAATTGTTTTCATTTATAGCAATAAATTATTTTTTCAAAGGTTAAATTAATAAATTTGTCATTCTTTAAATTAAAAATTCATTTCTCCCAGTTCTCCATCATAAGTTATCGACGACCTTTTGGAGAACAAAGTTGTCTCGGATTTCGACGATTGCCTCCGATTTCGTCGGCTACGGCTGATCGTTTGTCGTAATTATTTTCCTTTACACATTTTACTTTGTCATTCTTAGCACCATCCAGCTAGTTTAGTTAATCAAAATGTTCCTCAGTGCTTTTGTATTTTTTTTTACTGATTGTGAGTGAATACTGTGTAACTTATACTTTACTTCAAATTTATTGTCAGATTTTGAGTTTATTTTTGGATTTTCAGTGTAAAAATATACGCATACCACGTAAGTTATAAACAATAAGTTAGCCCATTACTTTTGTGCTTCATCTTTAGGTCAAAGAAAATTTCAAAAGCTAGAACATTACGATTTTGAAGAGAGAAATTATTGCTTGAAACGCCGATCGACGATCGACGATAACAAGCAGGCTTACGTAGGTTGGGGGGCGTCAATGAGCTGTCCATACAAAATCCGCAAACAAAGTCGAACATGTTTATTAATATGGTTCAATAAAAGCAGTTAGGGGAAGATTGTTTCTGAGGCTAACATATGAGAATTCAAGAAGTCGAACATTTTTGTTAACTTGGATTAATCAAACACAAGGGAAGATTCTATTTCTGAGACCATCATATGAGAAAAGTCCAGTCGTTTTCTAGTCACATTAATTAAAAATTGCCTGGGACGAATGCGAATGTACATTATGATTTTGAGACTAAGGAATGATCCTTCCAAAAATATTCAACTGTGATGAGATGGCATGGAAGAAATGTCATCTAGGACAGAGGAGTAAAATGCACTTCCAGAGCATAAGGCTGTGAAAGTTAGGCTTAAACTTTTGTTTTGTTGTAATGATAGCTGTGGTTTAAAAATGACTTGTACCATTCATAACCTCCTACAGTATTTAGCAAAAACAATATATTAGTAAAAGTAAATTTGAACTTTGGAGTTGTTCCTAGCTAAAAGGAGAAGTGACCCTAAATAATGATTAACACCTGTAGTAGCTTAGCTTTATGAACTTTACAATAATTTATTTTTATTATTATTAAACTAAGTGTATAAAATGTGGATTTTCGTGTATTATTAAGTATATAAAATGAATTAATTGGACTTACGTGGAATCGTATGAAAATAATTGCCTCGTTTTTTGTCTGCGTCGACGACAATTGAGGTATTATTATATGGGGTTTTCGATAACAACGAGTCGTTGTTGAAATGGAATAAAAAAGGTTGTTTTAGGGTATAACCGAAATTATTTTCTCATTTGAAAGGCCCGTATATACTATTTTGTATGAAATATAACATCGTTTAAATTTCCGCCGTGGCTTCTCACAGTAGCATGGATCAGAGTGGTCCAATTTTCAATGACTGCCGAACAGATCCGTCTGAATTTGAAGGTTGACCTCGGTTATGTTGACTTTAAGGGCATCGACTTCATGAAACCCCACAAGTCTAGGGGGGGGGGGTCAAATCGCATTATTTGGTGGCCCATTCACGTCACCTCTGCAAGAGAATAACCACGCCCTCAAATCATTAATGTGAAATGTACATCGCTGTGTGTCCCAAATTTCATCCGTATCCACATCGCTCAAGTTGGGCCAATAGAAATCCGTTATTATCGTTCTGTAGCGCTCGCCGTTAATGGCGATGGCCTCACCAACGTCGTTTTAAATAAAAATGTCGGCCGCCACGTTCTCTGCCAATCCGGCGTTCCTAAGACGTACGGCTGATTGTTCACCGAACAGGTCGTCTCGAATTTGGTCACGAAACGTCGACTTTGAAGGTCCATCGCGGTCTGCTGTAAAATAGTGCGCAATGTTTGCACTAACGAATACTCATTTTATCATTTGGACGTGCTGATCAATCGTGTAACTTGCGCAGGTGATTTGGCATCAGTGACTGACTAAACAAAATGTCCGCCACAGGCTGCCAACATCGACCCTCCCCAATTGAAAAATGTTACATTATTCTCGTGAGAGTAACTCACTCTTACCGACGAACGTAGCTCTTCTCAAATATTCGAACTGTTTTGAATATCTATATAAGAGTAAAATAATTAGAACTTATTTGTGATTCTAATTCAATTCACCAAGTCAATAACTGTTCTGACTTTTTCTACGATAAATTTCTAACCGAATTTTCGTAAGGGATAGTTGATTAATCTTTATTAACAGAAGCGTTATTTTCGATATTTATTTAATTCCGTGTAATCATAGGTCAACAGAGGCCAGCTGGAGCCTGGTGAGTAGCTCATCGCGGCGCTGCTTGCGTTCGTGGCGGACGTTCTTCCAGAGCCAGGTGCGGCAGTCCTTCTTCCAGATGGGCGCCACGTGCTCGATTCCGTAGCGGCGACCGCGATACACGAGCAAGTCGGGGTCCAGCACGTGCAGCTGCCCCGAGGGCCACTCGCGGGTGCGCACGCTGGGCATGAAGGCGGGAGCACGCACGCAGCCGCACGGGCAACGCGCGGCCACCAGCGCCGCCGCGTCCACGCCGCGAGGCCGCAGGATGGGCGACGGCTCGGTGAGCAGCAGATCCGCGACCACGCCCGTGAACGACCGCGACAGGGCAGGCAGATGCACGCGAGGCAGAACCCGCAACTCCGCCAGCGAGTGCGATCTCGGGGACTCTGCATTAGATACAAAACAAAATAATATAAAGCCTAATTAAATAACATGATGAGTGTCTCATAATTTTAATTTCATTCTATTTGCACATACAAAACTACGCATTGTAAAGGGCTGAAATTTTGCAGCCCTAAATTTTAAAAAACAATATTTATTAAATAATGAATGTTTCGTCATTAATACAATGAGGCGAGCGTTTAGATGCAAGGATAAGTTTTTACACTGACGAATGCCAAGTTTTCCATTCGCGACACGAGGGTTAGAATGTCGCGCCGCAATGCCTATAGTAGGTAACGAGTGCTCGCAAAATTCAATGGGATCCAGGAATTTACGATTGTTAACATTGGTAAAACTATCGTGCCAAGCAGAAATTTCTAGAATCAAGTCTTGATTTTTAGAAGTAACAATCATCGGGATTGTTGGAAATACTGATTCAGCCAAAAACAGAAAGAAGGAAAATAATTCGAAAATTTTTTTATACGTTGAGAAATCATCACCGATTGGGGAAAAACCT
Organism: Eucriotettix oculatus; assembly: GCA_034510155.1. NCBI lineage: Eukaryota > Metazoa > Arthropoda > Insecta > Orthoptera > Tetrigidae > Eucriotettix > Eucriotettix oculatus. Next base: position 131,186,734 of record CM067376.1, on the reverse strand, counting down.
GAACATATTGTACTTTATAAACGTAGGTGCCTGCTGATTTTGTTATATATTTTAATTTTAAGGTGAAAATAGGAAATAACTTTAATTAATTTAATGTTGTAATGTGAAGGCGATTCGGGAACAATTCTCAGGAATTGTTGTCATTGTAAAGTGCAGTTGGGCCTACAATAAAGAAAGTTTTGTGCGACGACAATAGATGCCAACAACAATGGAAGACTCAAATTGTCTTAAAGTTCCCGCGGGGAACTCCAGGGGCGTGTGTGGAGTCCCGCAGGGGAAATCCGTAGGAACTTACTAGAAAAGTTTCCACTGGAGCGATGTTCTGATTGGCCAGTTTTGGGGTCGGGTGACCGAGACTCGAAAGAAGGTCAGGGCGAGAATTTAATAAGAGCAGACAGGACGGTGATGTGAGAGGAGTTGGACCTGGAAGAGTAGACGGGAGGGTGATGTGAGATGGGAGAGTTGGACCTGGAAGGAGAGGTCTTAAGGAAAGGTGCGTGGCCAGTAAATACATCTCCTAGCTGTGGGAGAGGATTACACGACATTCCTGGATGTAAATCAGCAGCAAGGCGTACCTAAAGACTGAGAAACATGGATGCAAACGTGACGTTGAATGTTTGTAGGTCTAATAATTTTGGGTAAGTCCAATTTAGTTGTGAAACTTGCTCATTTTGTTGATTATATAAATCTAAATGATAGTTTTCTTCTGTTTTTCAATAACTGCGTACTTCATTTCTCGAGAGAATATTAACATGGTTATCAATGTTATAGGTATAAAGAAGATTCTATCAGAAGAAAAGCCCAATGGAAGACCATTACCCTTTTTTAAGTTTATATTTGAACTTACGGTATGCGAGTGGAAGAAAATAAATTGTTTATTATTTATAATTATAATTATTAATTTATTTATAATTATCTAATTTTGGAATACGGAAAAGGAATCATATTTCAAGAAGAAGAAATAAAAACCCTATGCTTTGCCGATATTGTAGGAAGAGGGGAGTCAGAAGAAGACTTAGAAACCATAATAAATGGCATGAACGTGGTCATGGAGAAAGAGTTCAGTATGAGTATTAAGAGAGGGAAACCCAAGGTAATGGAGTGTAGTATGGGAAACAGTGAAATAACAAAGGGTGTTACATTGGGAAAGGATATTTTGAAGTAAGCTAAGGAATTCTGCTACTTGGAAAGTGTAATAACTAGGGATGGTAGAAGTATAGTACACATAAAGTGTAGGATAGAACAGTCAAGGAAGGCTTTCACGAAAAAGAGGAATTTACTTACGAGTAATATATGTGTGAATATTAGGAAATCGTTGCTAAAAATGTTCGTATGGAGCGTGACGTTATATGGGTGCGACACGTGGACGGCAGGAGTTGCAGAAAGGAAAAGAATAGACGTCCTTGAAATGTGGTGTTATATAATGGTGAAAATAAGATCACTAACGAGGGTTCTGAACAGAATAGGGGAAGAGCGTACAATATGGATAACGTTGACCAAGAGAAGGGATAGATATGAGGACCCTGTAAAATTAGCATTAGAGGAAAGTGTGTTGGGGTAAGAACAGAAGAGGGAGACCAAGGATGGAATACGCTAAGTAGATCAGGGAGGATGTATGATGTGGTAGACTTTCGCAAGATAGGTTAGCATGGAGGGTTGCTACAACAACATCTATTTTTATGATTCTTCGTATTTAATTTAAAATATATTAAATAAGATGGAAGTTTGGAAGGCATTTGAAGATAGGAAACGACGATGAGAACTGCAGACGAGACAATAAGAATAAGCAGATCTTTCTAGTTCTATAAGGAAAAAAGCGATAGATGCAAAAGACTGCTCAGTGAGAAAAGAAATGCATGATTTTAATACGGAACAAGTGAATTATTGGAATGAAACGAGTTGTAACCAATCCCAAAGAAAGTGAACGCAAAGTATAGAGATCAGATATAAGTGTAATATTCCAATTATTCTGAAGGTAAACGTGGACTATCACAGTACTTCGTGCGTTCCACCGTGAATGTCACTGCTCTGTTTCGTTAGCAGTGTACACATCCCTAAATTGAACAACAAAATACGTAGATGTCAACATTACCGTGCATTCTTCGGAGTCGTTGAACAGTCAGTTGTTGGTGGAACCTCAGACCGTAATGTGTATTGACGCATTAACTATGGTTACATTGCACTGCCTCAGCTCAAGAAAACATAAACACGCCATCCTCCGAAACTCGGTGGAATTGGTCAGAGCAGGAATTGTGACAAACGTAAACAGCCGCGAAATAATTTTTATTTCGGACGAACGCACGACTACAGTTCCGTAAAAGAACCAATCATTAACATCTATATAACCGTAAAAATATATTAATAATTGTACGGCAATCTTATAGACTCATTGACTTCTTAAGTATGTGTTCTAGTAAATACTTAATTGCAATCAACTTTTATTATACATTTATTATGCTACTACCCACGTATAAATATATATGTATATACATGGGTAGTAGCATAATATATACTTATATATTTCAGATTGCATACAAAAATAAATAATCGATGTTAATTATACATTAACCGATCGATAGTGCATAACGTGTAACCTCGCTTATATTGAGGTTTTCCGCCAGTTTGTTATGTACGACGTGGAGAAAAAAACAGATATTTTATATATTAACAACGTACTTTGTACGGAAAATAAGGATATTGTAAAATAGCGTATAAGTACAAATAAGGATATTGTAAAATAGTGTATAAGTACAATGTATGTAAAAATGTTTGTATCCTTTTTAAAAGTTTTTAGATCTTTTTAATAATTGAATTATAAACAATATATTGACTGATTTGTATATTATTAGGATGAATATGGCATTATAACTGCCGAAACCATCTCTTTTGAAATATAATAACTTGCAAAACGGTGACCGTAAAGGAGTTTTTATTACCCATTACATCATAATTACATATTCATAGTTGAACATAAATAAATAAACTTGGCATGTTATAGTGACTTACAATTAAAATAATATAAATGTTCGTGTTGCCTCAATGTTAGGGGCCGAAACGAGCGAAAACAATGACTAAAACTTTTATTTTGAACTGAAGAAAGTTTGTAGCGAAACGTTTTGATTAAAATTAAATTTTTCTATTTCTGACTTTTGGTCATAATTCAAATTTTATTTATTATATTATGTGAGTTTAATTTAATTACTTTATTTATAATTTGTAAAGCCTATTCAGAATGTCGATTTCACGATCACTGCAGTCCAAAATCCTACTGCTCAAATGTGGAATATAACGCTTCGTTTTCAGTATGCCTACCAATTCATGGCTTCGAAACAAATGTAAACTTTTATGTTAGTAAATATTTAACCTTTATTAATTAAATTAAAAAAGTAGTTCTTCGTGATTACTGAATTTAAAATATAATAAATACTCGAGCTGTAACGTTTCGACAACCTATGTAGGTCTTTATCAGACAAAGATTGAGTACGAATTGAAAATGGAGAGCAACTTAGCAGTACAGAGAGATTAAAGCAAAGATGACACGTGTCAGCGTTAGCATAATTATTTTAAAAATTACACATAGTAACGAAAATTTTAATGACATTTGTCAAAATTTAGTTATGATTAGAATATTACTCATAACAAATACGTGATCCTGGGTCTAGTCGTTTTAGGTTTGGTTATACATATATTATCACGTAAAAATAGCGTAGCATGGCTTCATTAGCAATAATTACGTATTATATATGTGAATTGATTTTGATAGGAAAGGGAGACAAAAATATCAGTTGGTTTACCGTAAATTGCAGTAGGCGTATACGGAACGTATATATATATATATATATATATATATATACGTATACTTGACATTATATTAAAATTATTGTGTGTAGTACTAGATGTTTCATTTACTGCGTGGTAAATGATTGATTAGTCTAGCAACGCTTACCATAATATGATTATAATGAAGACGCGAAAGCGTAATTATCTTAAAATTCATATTTTAAAATATAAGCACTCGAAGGATAAATAACATTCAACTATGACACAAATTAAACAAATGTACTTACGGCTCATGTTGAAAAATTTTCAAATTTGACTAAACGTTAAGTTTGCAAATAAGCCTTGTAGAATTTCTTGTGTAATTTGGAATTTTTCTTTCTTCAAGATGTCGTAATGTTTTCTCTTTTCCATAGATACAAACGGAAAGGCTAAATACCCATTGTTGATTACGTCACACTCTTAAAAAATATTAATGCCACAAAATAGTTCTACAATATTTTAGCATATATAACTTTAATTAACATGCATTCTCGTCACTCTCCAATCTTACGTCAGTATGGATTGATCGGACAAATATTACATGCGATTATTTTTGTTACATTCAGCTGGAAGATTATAAAGAGAAAAGATCCATTATTGAATACTGTCATGTGCATAATATCCTATCAATTTTTACAATATTTAAACGCAGACAACTCGCCTTCGGAGGGGATGCCACAGTCATAAATGACGAAGCAGATTTCTTCAAAGATGTCCGTTGATTAGTCTCACGCAGGATTGAGAATGCCATTGGCAAATTTCATACATTGGTCAAGTCAGACTGTCGTATTACAAACCGAGAATTTCAAATGAAGAGAACATTCGATCGACGCAAATAATTGGACCTATGAGAAGTCCCAAGCTGAAAACGTCACCATTTGAGATTGATTCATGATCTGTTTTACAAAATTTAAAAATTCGATACTAGGTTGAATTAGTAATTATAAACATTTTAAGATTGGTTCAGATCTAGATGTACTACAAAGTAATCGTACGGCACGTTTTTGCAACTTGAATATTTCATTGCTCCTGGAGGAATTTACCAAAGCACACAATAAAAAGAAAATACGCAAAAAAAAAATTTAAATCATTTTAAGCCAACGTTTCAAATTAGTGTTCTGAGAGAATAACAAGCTGTGCTGAGTTTCCAAGCAAACAGAACCAGCCGTGAGTCCACTTTTTAATTTGTTCCCTATCCAAAGACCCAAGAAAGGTGCATCAGCTGAAAACTCCTCCACTGGACTATACTGGCATCGGCAGACAGCCGAACTAGCATGATGGTAAATGAGTACATCAGCCGATTTAGTTCGAATTTCGGTTCAGTAAGAAATTATGAATAAAAATTATTGACAATTTCTACGTTCATGGCATTTATAGATTTAGAAAAAGTCTTTAGTAATCTGAACTGGAACACAGTATTAAGGATTTTGAAGAGAAAGAAGGCTTATACATAACGTCTACAGGTGGCAGTCAACAGTAATTAGAATTTAAAGCCAAGAAAAGAAAGCAAAAATCAACGAAGAAGGAAGCAAGGATGCAGTCTGTCGCCCATGCTATATAGAACAGGCGATGAATAAAGCTAAAACGGAATTTGGAAAAGAAATCATACTGCAAGGATAAGAAATAAAAAATCCTGCGGTTTGCCAACGATATTGTAGTATTAGGGGAGTCGAAGAAGACACTGAAAGCATAATAAATGGCATGGAGTAAGAGTTCAAATTGAGGGTTAATAGAGGGAAAACAACGGTAATGGACTGTAGTATGGGAAACTGTGGAATAACAAAGGGGTATTTAGAAGGACGTTAATGAATTCTGCTACTTGGGAAGTGTAATAACTAGGGGTGGTAGAAGTATAGCAGACATAAAGAGTAGAATAGTACAGGCAAGAAAGGCTTTCGCGAAAAATACGGATTTACTGATGTAAGTATGAATATTAGGGAATAATTACTAAAATTGTTCGTATGGAGTGTGGCGTTGAATGGGTGCGACACGTGGACGATAAAAGTAGCAGAAAGGAAAAGAATACAAGCTTTCGGAATGTCGTGCTGTAGGAGAAAGCTTAAAATCAGATGGGTGGATAGAATGATTAACCAGGAAGTTCTAAGCAGAATAGTGGAAGAGAAAAAAATTTGGAGGACTTTGACCAAGAGACCACGTTTTTAGAAATGAGGGTCTTGTAAAATTAGCATTAGACAGAAGTGTGTGGGGTACGAAGAGAAGAGGGAAGCCAAAGATGGAATACTCTAAGCAGGTTAGGGAGGATGTGGGATGTGGTAGCTATGCATAAATGGAAACGCTTGCGCAGAATTCGTTAGACTGGAGGGTTGCATCAGACCAACCTTTGGACTGATTACCACAACAACAACGCGAAATATAAGAATAATTATTGAATATAAAAACTTGCAGAATGAATTTAAAATACAGTTATACTTAATAAGAGTTGTTAAACTACGATTGGCGAGCTGCATGTACTAAAATATTATATTATGGAGAAATACGGAAATGAATATCTGTTGGTAGTATGTGCGATGTTCAGTGGATAGTAAATCATGAAAAAAGAGACACAAGCGCTAAAATTGTTCGTTTAACCTTGTGAAACGTATTCGTGAAGAACAATGCCATTACTATCAAATGAACAATGGGCATGACTATTTTTCCCGCACCTGGCGCACTTTCTATTACCTCGGGGAGTTAAAAGGCGTCTCCTGCACAATTGTTCGTCACCGGGTCATGCCAGGGTCTGTCCATCTTGCGCTTGTGTGTCTGTAAGTCTCTCCCTCATTGAAAAAGTAATCGCGTACTGGACAATAGTGTATCGCAGAAAACGATGATTTATTTGTCAGCCGAGTGGACAGGATATATTAATGTTTTCTATATTAAACATAACTCATAACCGACAGTAACCAAATTTTTTTCTGGCAACAGTTTATAATACGGAAAAAGAAACAATTTGCTTTAATATCATGGAAAAATTGTGAGTTTTAGACTATTAAAGTTCTTAGCAATTTATGTTAAAAATTGATATAATTTGAACAAAGAAACTTAAATAAAACAAATTGAAAATTAATAATCGCTAAATATACTTTAAGAAAAAATATGTACATACGGGATTAACCTTGTACTGGAGGAAGAGTAGAACATGAGGATTAGTAGAGAATTAATGTAGTGTAGTATGGGAATAACAGAGGGTGTTACATTGGGATGGGATATTTAGAACGAAGTTAGTGAATTCTGCTACTTGGGCAACATAATAACTTGGGATATTAGAAGTATGCTAGACATAAAGAGTACGATAGCGCAGGCAAGGAAGACTTTCGCGAAAAAGAGGAATCGGCTTACGGGTAATATAATTGTGAATATTAAGAAATAATTACTAAATATGTTAGTATGAAGTGTGGTATTATATGGGCGCGAAACGTGAACGGTAGGAGATGCAGAAACGAAAAGAATGGAATCTTTTGAAATGTGGTGCTATTGAAGAATACTGAAAATCAGATGGGTGGATAGAGTAACTAACCAGGACGTTCTATGCAGAATGAGAGAAAAAAGTAACAATATGGAGGAATTTGCCAAGATAAGTGATAGATTAATAGGCCACGTTTTGAGACATGAGGGTCTTGTAAAATTAGCATTTGTAGTGGGGGAACTTGATTTTTTATTTTTCAAATAAACTTTTAACGTTTACACCACATTTACTTTTAGGTTTTAGGGTTCACTTTTAATGATATTAAAGTCTGGATCATTTTGACATATATGTATTATTGAAGTATATACAAAAAACTATTTACAATATTAAAATAATTTGTTACTACATATAATACTATTTTGATCTATTTGGAAATTTCCTATCATTTTACTTGCTCCGACCAGCAGCATGACTTACAGGTTGTCCGTTGTGGTTAGGAAAATTACACCAATTATGTTTCGAATCTTAAATAGAGAAAGCATACCGCGCCGTTAAAATTAACCCCTTTAAAATAATACAAGGAAAATAAATAATTTCCGTGCCCAGAATTTATAAAGTAAAAAGAACGAAATTGCCGCGTCAACGTGAGAACATTTGTTGATTGATCTGTTTGGGCTCTTACTATGGCTGCTGGCTGCTCTGGCTCGGATGTCATCTGTGTAGGCACCGACACCCTCTGATCGCTGGACTAGGTAAATGGTTGTCTATTTGCTGCCAAAACGGCACGTAGTAAACGTTGATGACTGGCTTCCACCTTGTTTCTACTGACGGCAAAGTTATACCGTCCAGGAGCAATTGCTGGTTCTGGACTTACTGTCCAACTTCCCTCTCAGCTCTCACTCGACTGTTCTCCACTATTCTCAACACCAACTGCCCAGCTCAGACTGTTCTCTCCATTTTCACACCAACCGTTCAGCTCAGAATCTACTCGACTTTTCTCTTCTCCATCTCCACACCAACTGTTCTTTCCCCACCTTTTACGTCATCACGTCATTTTTCTAGTTCCATATCGACCTCCAATCACAACTTATAATTTTGGGAAGATCACACCCCCAATTTGGGCAATACTCCCCATTTTGACCCTTGGCAAGGAGAAATAATTTATGCGCCGGCACGGGCAGTCAGGTAAACGCAAAAGTTCACACCTCTTTGTGCTGGCCTACCCCACAAAATTCTTCAGGCAGATGTTCCCACGTTATTTTCTGATTACCCCGCACATGGAACAAACAACGTGTATCCCTTGCGGTCTACCGGATACTAAAATCAATCTATCTATTTTAATAATTACTTAGGAAGGAAAAGGATGGAATACGCTAAGTACATTAGGAAGAATTCCATATGTGGTATAAATATGAAGAGGCTTGCGCAGTATAGGTTAGCAAGGAGGTTTACATCAGACCAGTCTAAGAACTGACTACAATAACGAAATATTCATGTAATCAGAAATGCAAAACATTAAATTAGAACTTGACTTTGAAATCTCCGAATTTATTTGAAATAAAACATTGAATTGATATTGGACTGATTAATCACCAGTGTAACAATACATTGCCATTTGAATATGGTGGTACATAAGCTCCGTCGTTTTACAACAATAAGAATCTTGTTACAACAATCGTGGGACCCAACAGGGTCGCTCCGCAGAACCGGATTGAACTCGCAAGCTAGATTGAGCAATACTAGTGGATGATTATGGCCAGGTGGATTCATCCTCGGATAACTAAATATACGGAAAACCAGCACTCCACCAGAGGTTCCTAAGCCGATGGCGACATTTGCATTCATCACGTCCAAACTCCCGCACTTTCAACATCTTAGTCGTACAAGTTGACTTGATGATTTCCTTGAGTCAGTCTCAGCTACTGTCACTGGCAGGAACGGGAAGCTGCTTCCTAATGTAACCACATAGAGAGCCTCCCGATCTCTCTTTTGAGTACTAGGAGAATTTTGTTCACCACCTTGGGGGGGTTTAATATGGGCGCCTCGAGTAGGTTTCCCTGAACTTGAAGGAGCAAAGGTTCCAAAATGCTTGCATCATCCTTAACGCCAATTTGAGCCCTGAGAACGTGCCCCGTTGGTTCAGTAGGTGTTTCCGCGGCCCCAAAAGGAAAGCTACTAAATCACAAATGCAACCAATCGTCCCCGGGTAGACACACGTCATCCGGTGATAACATTGATGGCTTTCTTAAGAGCGTTATGGGTCTAGGGGGCCGGTTAGGACACCAGCCGGGGGTGTTTACGATTCAGGTGCCCTTCCCCCATTCCGGGATATCTGCAATCTTACACAAGCCAAACTTCAATAACACTGGGGAGCCAAATGGAAAGAAATGAAATCCAATAACTACAACCCTCACACTGTCAGCCACCTGCAATTCCATAAAAATCAAACCCTCCTTTATTGAAGGGCCATATAACTATCACGAGGTTCCGTACAGGTCACACCAAAATTACCTACCTTCACCTAACCACAAATGATCCTTTCCCCGTCTGCTCCCATTGCAACATCATCATTATCATAAAACATATCACTTATGTATGCAACAATTTCCATCAAGGAGACCACAAGCTTCAACGACTTCGATTATTGCCCGAAATATCAAGAAGATATTGTTAAGTTCTTTAAAATGATACATTTATATAGTAAAATCCAATGTAAAAGGCTTTACTGTACAATCGCTAATATCCAGTTGTTGTTCATGTGACTTTAAATAAACAAAAAGAAACTATTTTGACAAACGGCGGCAGAAGAAATGAAAATAGAAATGGATTTACGTATTCAGACGGCTTCTTAAAAGACACAAGCAGAATGAAGCCGTTTCACTTAAGTAGATTACTTAGTTATTAAACCCCAGTTTCTAAAATTACTAAGCGAGTTATACACGACAGTGTAGACTTAAATGTTGGGCCGATTTCCCATTTCGTTATAAAGGGAGTTTCCCGAGCTATACAAATTAATTTGATGATGAGTTCCAAAATCAGTTAATCTATTAGGTATTCATATAGAATATTTCATAAGCTGAATACACAGAAGTTATTAATAAAGGGAAAACCAAGGCAATGGAGTGTAGTATGGGAAATAGTGGAATAACGAAAGGTGTTAGATTGGGAAGGGATATTTTGAAGGAAGTTAAGGAATTCTGCTACTTGGAAAGAGTAATAATTAGGGACCCAAAGAGTAGGATAGCATAGGCTGTCGCGAAAAAGAGGAATTTACTTGTTGTTGTGGTATTTATTCCTAATGCTGGTCTGCAACCATCCAAGCTGACCTATCATGCACAAGCCTTTTAATTTTCTCATAAATAACGGGTAATATAAGTGGGAATATTAGAAAATCGTTGCTAAAAATGTTCGTTTGGAGTGTGGCGTTATATGGGTGCGAAACGTGGACGATAGAAGTTGCGGAAAGGAAAATAATATAAGTCTTCGAAATGTGGTGCTATAGGCGAATGCTGAAAATCAGATGGGTGGATAGATCACAGACGAGGACGTTCTAAACAGAATAGGGGAAGAGGGAACAATATGGAAAATGTTGACCAAGAGAAGGGATAGATTAATAAACCATATTTTGACACATGAGGGTCTTGTAAAATTAGCATTAGAGGGAAGTGTGTGGGGTAATAACACAAGAGGGTCGCTAAGGATGGAATACGCTAAGCTGATTATGAAGGATGTTGTAGTTATGTGGAAATGAAAAGACTTGCGCCAGATAGGTTAATATGGACGGTTGCGTCAGACCAGTGAACCAGCTACGTTCACTGGTAAGGTCAACCAACTGGTGTATGATACGTCGTGGGGTTCATTAATAGTTAAAATTGTCTGTTTCTTTAAGGACAATATAATTATTTTTATTGGAATTTATGAAGAAACATAATAATATTTTCGTGGTGCACCTGCAACTCAGCGGCGACGCCCCAGGACGTTAAATCGCACTGTTTGGGAATCATTGGGCTAACCGACTGATAAGGAAATAAGAACACTGGGCTTCACAAATTCACATTAAGCGGAGTTGACTGTTTCTCAACCTTATTGGAATGTAAATGGTCTAAATGCAGCATATAAATAAATTATCGGTGACAAATTTTGAAGAGAGAAAAATAAGGTAAACCGTAACGAAAAATGACGAGAGGAAGAGGGTCATATAGGACAAAAATTAAATATAATGTAATACACGTGTGCTGGTAATGAAATTAATGATGAATAGGATAAAATATATTTGTATACACAGTAGGAACGGGCAAAGAATGCTTGCTCGTTGGCATAATTTCGAAATTGAATTGATTCACGTAAAAAAAATCGTAGATGGCGAATGAGATCGCAGAGGCATAGTGAGGAAGAGAGAGAGAGAGAGACGGCAGTGCAAAACTAGGACGGCACGGCAATTGTTGGCAGACTAGGCCACGGCGAGAGTGCGGACTTTCTCCAGACACGTGAGGCGACTCAGACGCTCCAGCACAGCTCCAGCTCCAGCTCCACGCCGCGCCGCGCCACGACGCGCCACGACGAACACGTGAGTACACACACCATTCAGCAAACTTTCAGCACTTGCCGAGTATTCTGTGATCTGCGAGAGCCTCCTAGTGCAACATCACAGCTTCGAACAACAGCGATTCACTATTTATTCACTTTGCGAAAATTGGTGACACAATCCCCAATTATAAATAATTAGTTTCATATAAAATATAGTACCTTACGGACCGGTTTCGCTTCGTATATTGGATTACTAATCAATATTTCGTATAAATTACAACTCTGTTCATTGGTTTGTCAATCAATGTTTCATATCTTTCCTTCTATATTATAGTGATCGCTTTATCACAACTCAATTCAGAGTCAACAGATGTGTCATGCATGCTTTCTTTACGTTCGGAACATACGAACCAAAAATTACTGATTTAAAAATTAACAACAATAATGGTAGTGGAAGTTTTATGAACTTACATGTATAATCTGTAATATTATTTTCAATGAACGTGGAGACGATGACTGTAATAGGCACGACGAAGATAATACTTTTACGTATTTTCCTTCCATAACATAACAAGACTTATCCACTAATATTGCATATTCCGTGTCATACGGCATTGCTGTACGTTGCTCTCATTCATTTACTTTCAAGGCACGTGACATTTAAGAGTCTTCCAAGTTCAGTGTATGAAAAATGCACGGCACCAAGGTTCTTCCTTTAAAGCGTCCACTATTTTAATTATATAATATTCGTGCGACGTATTTACTTATGTAATAAACCTACAATAACTGCCATTCTCGGAAGGGAGGAAAAATTCTTTGAATGGAATACAATCTTAGAACTGAATACCACAACAACAACAACATCCAATGCCATCATAAACTTTCCGGATGATTGTCTTTCGGCGTATCTTTTTTGTGCCATCCGTGTTTTTTACCACCAGTTTACGATAGCAAGCAATGAAGTAACTGTTTCAAAATAATTCTCGAAATGCTACTCATTCAGCAAAATATATAGCGTCAAGTAGGATTCCAATGTTTAATTCTGCTAGTGTTAACATTTTTCTCTACATATAGCCTCTTGATACTCGAAAAACATCTTTCACAAAAACTTGATCCGACCGCATGAGTCACAGATGGAATACTTTTCTTTAAGTAAAATCCACTGAATCTCTAACTTCTCCGCATCGAAGGCGAAACGAGTTTGAGTTTGCCGTTCGAAACTCGCCGATACCATATTTACTTGCGAAAATTTATCAGTCGCGGTTCTTCATTTCAACAGACTTAAAACATATTAATAAGTGCGGGGAAAGTCTACAGATAGTTTTTGTAATTCTATGGTGTTACTACCTCCATGAGGACTTAGTTATAGAGGAGGAAGTGTAACTAAATTTGGAATCTTGGAGCTAAGAACAGGTCATGGTAAATTCTGCAATAAATGCGAATGTAGTTAGAATGCTTGCATTTGGCATAGTTTTCCAGTTAAGATGGGTACGCAGCGTCGACTAAAAAATTCAAAACCCACATATTTATCGAAATGTCTTTCTCAAATAAATATGTCTTCTATAATTATTTGAGATATTGGAGGGAGTCAGGTGCGTGAGACGTTGTATTCCTTCAGAGCCATTGAAAATTAATTACGGTAAGTTCCAGTATCATTTGGATAGATATGTTGGTAATTTCCTTAAACTCAACCGATTATCTATGTTCGAGTTCACAGAACTAGGCAGGGGTAAATTGGATCAATTAGTGGGTGGACGGAATTGTAAATTAGCCAACATTACTAAACATTTCGAATTTGTTTCTACCACTAGTGAATTGTGATTAACGAATAATCTAATGTCTTTAGCAAATTACAAAGCGAAAATGTACTCCAAAAATGCATGTTATACATAACAAGCATGAACTATTTATTAATTCATGATCTGAAGAATAGTTGTAAATGAAGAACAATAAACGTCTGTGAATAGATAAAGGATACGAGAAATTAACGACCCGTATAACAGACTTATACACAAATTTTGAATTTTTTTAAACGTTAAGTAGACGTTTCTATCATCAAACGAAAGATATAAAGAGAAAGATCATAGGCAAAGGATAAAATAATCAAAACAATTTAATAAACCATCATATCATTTATTTATTTTCAACGTGTCATGTTTTATATTGACAATAATTTTTTTGCTCTTAATACACAACATTTCTGAAATTAATCTTTTCTTAAAAGTCAGTTCCTCATCTAAAACAATAGTATTATCAAATTAAAAGAATGATCTTTGTGTTTATATCTTTTGTTGATTTAGTTTATTGACAAGGTTCAATGATCGAAAAGCCTATTTTATGTTAATTTTTTTCTTCAAATACAGGTGTTTACGTTTGTTATACGGGTCGTTAATTCTTCATATGTTATAACTGTAACTGGCCACCAATAATTTTGGTTTAATGTAAATCTGAGTGATAAAAATGTTGTTCGTTTGTTTGTTCGCATGAACATTTGTATATTCTTCATTCGGATTTAAATGTGTGAATAGATTACAACAGAACGTGGGGAAACATATTCTTAAAAACCATACGAAAAAGACTGGAGGAATTGAGAAACACACAGAGCAAACGTGTAAGGGATTATAGCTTAATACAATGCGAAGTAATGGTAATCAACTATATTTAAACCAAGGTAATATGGCGTCTATTTATTTCCTTGGCTACCTTGCTCTACCTTCCACATCCCCCTTTCCTAGGCTTTTAAAGGGGAGTTGCCTGTTTCAGGATCACCCTCATGTAGCCTGTTAACCCCCCCCCCTCCAAAAAAAACAGTACAAATGATTTCTCAATATATTGTACCTTTTCGTTTTATTTAGAACCGCTTTTCAATACGACATATTTCACATAAAATGGTAAATTTTAATCTTGAATTTTTGTCCAATTATATCTTACGATACAATATTTAAAAAATGTCTAATATTGATACAAACCATAGGTAAGAATTTTTAATCATAATAATTTCATAGATTTGTTATCAAATACAAAAATTTACAGAACATTTAAGTGAGAATTAAGTATAATCTTAGGTTAGGAGTGTACCCATAAAGGCGTTAATGATCAAAACCTTGCCGGTGTCGATGCCATGTAAATAACGTGCCGATCAAGAGATCAGCATTTATTCCTTTTTCGGGATATAAACAAATACCTGGGCAACACCGGACATGCAATTAGCTTAAAATATGCACTACGGAAATGAGTCAATCATTCATTTTATTATTCGTAAATTACATGTGTCACATAACACCTTTAAAATCCTTACTTTTCCTTTCCTAAGTTAACCCAAAAGTATTTAAATATGCGTCAAATCGAAATCGTGGTTTCACGGTTAAAATTTAGGTTCAGAAGTAGATAGAGAAAATGTAACAATCTTTGAAAAAAAAATACATTCCCTTGACAACTTTTATAACCGCTTTGGTGGCTGAACCATCGGACTTCGATATTCTGATATAAAATTGAAAAAACTTATTGCTAATTTGGGAGAACCGATTAGTGCTTAAATTACACCAAATTCTTAAAATTAGGTACGCAACACTCAATTTGGTTCTAAACATTCACATTGTTGACTGGTGTTATTGTTATAGTAATGTTTTGGGCTTGAAATATAACTTCCTGGTAATTTAAATTTTAGTGTGAACCTCACGAGTAGAAATCGTTTTCTTTGAAACGGAAAGTAATTACTTCTGTGGGAGTAAATAATATCCTTGCTCCACCGCGTTTTTATTCTTTGGCTCAACGTAAATATCTCTAGTCAGATAAAACTAAAAGCGCCAAAAATGATCAAGTTTAAATTTAAACATAAACTTAATCAATTATCAATTAGTTTCCATGATAATTTATTCCAAAGTTCATGTTTTTTTACTAACTTTTCCACCATGGACCTTGAACTGTCATAAACTGTTTCGTTTCTAAAAATGCTCCATTCATTGAATGATGTAATAATGAGAATAAATGAATTACGCAATTTGGACTGAAGTTAGTATAGTACACAAAAAAACCGGAAACGATGTATATAAATATTTACAATCCCTAGACTTTATTTAAAATTGAAAGTGAGCAGTTGTCAGTTTTCTCAACGATTTTTTAAATTAAATTTACTTTCCCTGGTAAAATTTGAAGTTCGGTTATCAATTATCAACTTTGTCATATCAACTAATTTATTTACCTCACAAATACTACTGAACAAATAATACGGGTCATTGACTCCTACGTAGTTTTCAACGTGGATTCCAAAGTTTCTTATGAATATTATTACTGAAACAACCGAATGTTCGGGTTTATGTCCGTATAAAAAATTGTAACTATTACACCAAGGGCAATCATAAGGATAGTTTTATTGCTGCTAATTTCTTCCATCTCTTTCCCTTGGCGTCATCACTCAATAATTCTTCTACTATATCTTTTGCCTTTATCTTCCTTAGTGTTGCAAATTAATAGGCGTTGGAAAACCGCAAAGATACTTCTGTCTTCATTAATGCCAAAATAGAATCTCGTATTCAGTAATATGGAGTGTGACGTAATATGGACGCATATATATTAATATAATTATGTTTTATTATAATGTAAAGTCATATAAACTGTGACAGGCGATGCAGCACTATTAAGGTACGTACTCTTTACGTAAAATATAATATGTACAGTAATTATGACACAATATAAATAATTAAAGACATGGAAACCATAATAAATGCCATGAACGTGGTTCTGGATAAAGAGTTCAATATGAGGATTAATAGAGGAAAAACCAAGGTAATGGAGTGCATTATGGTAAATACTGGAATAAAAAAGGGTGTTAGATTGGGAAGGGATATTTTGACGGAAGTTAAGGAATTCTGCTACTTGAGAAACGTAATAACTAGGCATGGTAGAAGTATAGTAGGCATGAAGAGTACAATGGCTCAGGCAAGGAAGGCGTTAGCGAAAAAGAGGAATTAACTTACGTCTAATATAAATGTGAATATTAGGGAAATGATTGATAAAAATTTTCGTATGGAGTGTCTTGTTATATGGGTCCGAAAAGTGGACGGCAGGAGTTGCAGAAAGGGAAAGGATAGAAACCTTTGAAATGTGGTGCTATAGGAGAATACTGAAAATCAGATCACTGACGAGGAAGTTCTAAACAGAATGGGGGAAGAGCGAACAATATGGAGAACGTTGACCAAGAGATCAATATGCCATATTTTGAGACGTGAGGGTCTTGTAAAATTAGCATTGTGTGGGTAAGAACAGAAGAGGGAGGCAAATGATCGAATACGCTAAGCAGATTGAGCAAGATGTGGGATTGCGCAAATTGGGTTATCATGGAAGTTTGCATCAGACCAGTCTTCGGACATAATACAACATCAACAAGAACAACTTAGTCAAAATATGTGATTGACTCAGTCAGCGAATCATATACACGGAAATTGAAACCCAATAAATCATAATAATGTACCGGTGTTTTAGGATTCCCTTAATTTTTTAAATAGTTTTTGCAGTTATGGTCTGAGCAAAGAATGCTAAACTGCTCTTTGGTAATAAAATAAGAATTTCTTTTGATTTATTTATTTCCATTTACAGAGATCATTGTTTTCGCTTTTGTGATTACACACAAGATAATGGATAATCAATAAATAGACCACACAATGTCTCTGACAATCTTGTTGTTTTCATCAAATAATCTCAAGAACTTTAAGAAAGACCAGTTGACGTACAAGAACTGCTTTTCATTAGATAAAGTTTGTAGAATCGTAGTCTGGAATTTATTTTATCACTTAATTTTGGTTGCGTTTCTGTTGGGCAATAATGGTATTTGATTGACCGTTAAAATTTGTAAGCCTTTGCCGTTTTCTTTACAAGTTTCATGTTAAATACGTATTTTGCCTCTAATCGGGACATTTCTTCAATGATTGATGACTTCGGCAATTCGATATTCATTAAGCATTTTCTCTTGTAGCGTTCATAATTCAGTGGTACAATCTGGACAACATGAAAGCATTGCGCCTCATAAATTACAATAATTAATAGGTTGTAAGGTTTTAGGGATTTGGGTTCTACTTTAAATTAAATGAGCAGGTGGAATAAATGATATGAAACTTTACAACTTTAAAATTATATTTTAACAAGAAATAATTAAATAAAATAAAACTTATCTCTATGTCTTTTAAAGGAATTATACATTTCGAAAATTAATTGACTTGTTCAATAGAAATAGAAAACAAGTAATTCTGTCTTCTGTGGCTTTCAGTAGACGGCATTGAGGGATTTATGGGACGTTACCGACACCGAAACTCGTAGGTAGTTTGGCTGAATCATCGAAGAGTTAGCTCTGGAGTTCCGTGAGCTGCTACTACTAGTTGAACACCGAACTTCTCAACAAATCTGCAACCGCCCTCTCTCCTCCGTGGCTCTCCACAACTAAATCCTCATCCCTCCATTTTCACGGCAACTCGCCTCCCCACAATCTTACATGAAAATATGAAACCTATGTTTTCCCCTTCCCGATTCAAATATTGGCCAATACGAAACATTCTTACATTTTCTAGTTCACGAATCTTGGGTTCACAAGTCTGCCTAAAAGTCTAAAAATGACACGCACCAGAGGTTACTGAGCCTTCTGTGGGAACGTTTGAACGTGACAAAAATATTGCCACACTTAAAAACCTGCAGTAGTGGCTGAGGTGTATCGAGGTGGACTCGGGTTCGAGCCCCACTCGATGCAACCATTCTTTTTGTTTACTTTATTTACCTTTCATTTCTAGTAGTTTCTGTTTCTAGAATGTTCTGTTTCTGGAATATTCCATGCGTGTATAAATTGTACTGGATTCCGAATCGGGGTCTGTCTTACGCAGTACGAGCCTTTGTACAGCACTTCGCTGTTAAATAAACCTCTATAACTTCTACATGTGTGTGCTACTGTATCTCACGATCCTACAGAAACGTGACAAAATTGAAACCTGAGATTATTGGCATCCCACATATTTAAGAGTTTTGTTGGCCAGCGGCCTCTTAATTCCTCAAAGGCCTTCTCTTCAATAGATGTTTCGAAGTCCCGACGGCCAAGTTTTCGGGTAGTTTATCTGAAGGGGCAACGAACCCTGACGAAATTCGTAGCTCGGACAAATTAATGTAACAAAATTTTTATTCAATTAAAATGAAAAGTAACCCCATTAATAATTTAGAATGTAAGTGTACACTTCAAGGTGCATTATATCGCTATTAAATTTAGAGATTTTTTAAGAGTACTGATAGTATTACCTTCCACTTACGTACTTATAGGGGATCATTCGTTCAATATCAGGCGGAGAACATCACCTGATATAGGAAAATTATCCTTTTTAAATAGAACAATTCAGGACTAGAAAAGTCTACTTATAAATGTGCCAGCTACAGGCCTTCCTACAAAGCATAAAACAATTTAAAAGCATTTACTATTTACTGTAAAGATAAAATGAAAAATAATGGGGTTGATATTAATAAAACTAAATGCAGAGAAGTGGAACAAATATCATAATTTTATATTACAGTATATTTTAATATAATATTTCAGAAACTGTAGTGAAGTGAAGTGCAAGACAAAGAGAAAAGGCAATGAGAACAAAAATATGCCATTAATATTTATAATTTTAGCAGGTTTATGGATTAGTATGTTTTGTTTTTTCGCATATTAAACATTCATTTTTCTTGTCGGATATAAATGTAATACAATTAATCAATTTATATTCAAGAACCAAGAAATTGATTTTTAAACAAAGCCCAGATGAAACTGAATTAAACCTAGACCGGACCGGGAATCGAATCGTAACTATTTAATAATAGTGCAAAATATTTTATGAATCGAAATTCATTGTATTGTGGAATATGACTCTGCCGCGCGAGACAGACTTTGTGTAGCTAAAGGTTAATTGTGGGATGTGACATTCGAGAAAAAATAATTAAAAGTATCATTATTAATTAAAATATTCCTTTACGGTATATAATTATAAATAATGGAAATGATTTAGTAATTTATTGATATGAAAAAAAATTATAACTCGAAGTACAAATGATGCACACTATGAAACAATTTTATTTGTCATATGTATGTATTTGTATATAAAGACATTACGTAAGGAATGGTTCAAGTATCTTATCTTTATAAATATAAATGACGGTTTTGGTGTATTTTTGTGTCTGTATGTCCCGCATACAAAAACTAAACCCGTGGAGCAATTTCGACTAAATTTTGTACGGTTGTTCCTTGCGACTACAGCAAACAATAACTATAGGCGTAAGATAGTACTACCAGCCCTCGGGGCGGGGGTGGAGGGTACGGAAAGTTGAAACGAACATAAACGGCAGATATTTTCATGGCGAAAAAATATTATTCTCGGTTTTTGAAATTGATAGACTTCCTCGGTATTATCAATTTTCTTAAAGATGTCATGGTGGGGGTTATGATAAAATTCAGCTCTCAT
Organism: Eucriotettix oculatus; assembly: GCA_034510155.1. NCBI lineage: Eukaryota > Metazoa > Arthropoda > Insecta > Orthoptera > Tetrigidae > Eucriotettix > Eucriotettix oculatus. The sequence goes on along the minus strand of CM067376.1, from coordinate 131,166,511 downwards.
AACGTAGGATAGCGTGATAAGATATATTTAAAAATGTGTTAGTCTCGTATTAATGACGTATTGACAGAGATTACTGTCGAATTAAATACTGGAGCTGGCTAATATAAATTAATTACCGGGCTTTGCCAGTTGCCCAGATAATCTTATATATTCGCCTTAGACGAACGATTTGCGGTATTTACGATAGATTAAGAGCGATTGGTTTACGTAAGTGCTAACTTCGGTTGACATTTACGCAGTTATAGAACGAATTGAGATTCAATGGAAGTACAAGCGCTCTTTCCCTTTCCCGAGCGCTATTTGGGACAGATAGTTCGCGCCATTCACTCTCGAATATTCAACCAACGGGATATTTTTAAATTACGTTACTCCACAAAGAAAAAACATTCAATTTAATTTGTTTATCCCTGGTAACCAAAAGAGTACTAAAAGTACTCATAATTCGATAGAACCGCATTTTCAACTTAAACATCAAATGAAATACAAAAAATGAAACTTTAGACTCAACATAGCCATCGTCATATGGAAAGAAATTAGTAAAATTAGAAATTAGAAAATGTTGTAAGCAAAGACTAACAACTTCGCTCTGTACCATCAAAACTATGTTGTGCTTCTAGTCTTCAATTTTTTCACACTTGTTTATATTGCACCTGATTCTATTTTATTTATACACATCCTTCAACCAATCACGGGCGATGTTATGTCAAGAAGCGAAATCTTAATTTTAGTCATCAATAAGATATTATTAACAATTATATAGTTATATTTATTTGAAAATATCAATAATTTATAAATAAAATTAATTTAGAACCAAATATATATTTGCCTCCTTTGATGGTAATTGGAAATATTTACATAAACATAACCAATTTTTATATACATCAATTTTCATTCAAAATATCATTTCATAATCTACTAATCATACAAGTTTCACTCTGCCTTAATTATTATATATAAAAGTTCCTTTTAAATTTTCATTAAAGTGTGATGCAATATTAACAACTATGTGAAATTTCAATACTAATGTAGTTTCGACGGTGGTGAGCAAAGTTGGAAAACTTTATGTTAATCCTTTTTCGATAAACAATTTATAATTTTACTTGTATCTTACTCTATCCTGATTTCTTTCCCGCCGCTGATGGATATTCTCAGCGGAAAGCTTTTTTTTAATCAAGTTTGAAGACTTTTTTTCGTTACCTGTGTTAAAAACAATTTTTGTTATTTTTCATGTAGCCCATTCTGAACAAAACAGTAAAAATTGTATTATTACACGTTGTGAATTTGTAACTCTGTGACTACTTCCTAAAATTTAAGCTGAGTGTAGTTCAACTTGGTTAAATCTTCCTTGCACTTAGGCGCAGGACGAGGAAAGGTAAAAAGGTCATTAGATCATTTTCAAAGCAGATAAATAGTACGTAAATAAATAGAAGACGGTTCAATGTTTTAAACAGACATTGAAAATGTTTAATAACACACAAGAATTACTATCCACCAATTCAAATGAAAATTAATCTATACTAATAAGTAGGATTGATTTATACAGCTACGATAATATACATTGTGATAAAGATATCGAGGTGAAATATCTGATGAGTGCAGTACAAACATTAAAAAATTGGCTATTGATGTATTTTATTGAAATGTGTGCATGACTTGTAATAATATTTACAATATAATACAACGTGCATTAAAAATGCCTTCATAACTTTGAAAAATAATATTAATTTATTCTTTTAACTTACAATCATTGTGTGATTCTGTACTAGCGTACTAAGTCAAAACGTAAAATGACACTAAAACCATGTCTGTAAGTTAAAAAATTTGTTAATATGAATTTTAAAAGTTGTAAATAGTTTTTCTATACACGCTGTATTGTCATTCCACAAGGATAAAATATAATGTGAGTCATTGTAAAATAACAAGAATTTTTTATGTGTTGTATAAAAGATGAATATCATTATTACTACTTAACAATATACCACAAGATGCTGTACAAATTTAATTACAATCAAATCGTGGCATGTTTATGTTTTGGCCACTAATCAGGTAAATTAAATTTTGTCTTGTATTGAAGAAACTAGTGTAGGCAAAAGAATATATAACAACGAAATTAAATTTTCAATTACGCTGTTACAGTTTACGTTTGAAATATTTTAAGGAATTTTATATGTAAAATTTCCGAGATAAATCTAGCATAATATTGACCTAAATATTTTTTATAAAAAATTATCTAAGGGACGTTTTATGTTATATTTGTTTGCTTTGCTAACATAACAGCTTTTACAATTTAACATTTCATTATGTACCAGTGATTTATCTAATTATTATATGAAGTTGCTTTATTACAATTAATACAGTTTTCATAACTAGTGTAAAGTTGTACAATATAAACAGTTTATTAATGAAATGTTTTTGTTGTCTGATAAAAACATTGAGGGGTATTTTCTTTACTAAATAATTTGGTACGATGGACGAAAAAGCATTCCACAATTCCTAATATAGATAAAAATTGATTAAATAATATCCGAAAAAGAAAAATATAATTATTTTTAAAGAACACGAAATTATTAGAGCATAAAATATGAACAAAGAGCCTGCATCTAGTATTAAAATATGTAGAATAAAATAAAGTTCTCTAAGGAAATGCGTCACAAACTTCCAGGACAAACGAAGTCTGTAGATCACTTGGTATATATGCTTTGTGAGATTCTGGAATTACTGGTCAATTGAACTAATAATTAGAAGTATAGGTTCATGAGCTATTTGAACAGATGAAGTTGTTTGCATTAAATAGAAAGTTTGTGAAATTTAATGTAAAATTTATTAGCTTCAATTTATAAATCTACATTTTAAATTAATCAAGATTGTCCTCAGAGAATTTTTTTGTTACATTTAATGTACATAAAAACAGCAACAATAAAAGGATTTCCGCGTAAAAGCATTATAGAAAATAATAAAATAATTATAAATATTTAAAATTCTTAAAATATTGAATTCTATTATCATTAAGCAATTGATCTCGTATAAAGAAAAGGAGAATTTGAGAATATTAATAAAAAATAAAATGCAACTTAAATATTCCATCTTTAATTTAGAAATACTTTTAATACTTTTGCTTGTGGAGATAGCTAATAAGTTTATAAATATTTAAAATCGCTATAATATATGAAAAGTATTATTTGTGATATCGTAATGTATTATTCGATCATAGCAGCAAAGTTTGAAGGACAGAGCTGTAATATGATTTTCTGCTTAGTGGTACCCATTTTATATTTTTATGCAGGCCGTGCATATTGTAATTTTTAATTAAGATCACCTACGTTTATTTTATCACTTTTAGATTATAAAGTATCTTAATAATTATGCACGTATTCTCATTGATTGAATGCGTTGGTCACATTTATTGAGAATTATCATTATTTTAACTATTGTAATTTTGGAATATATTCAGAATCGTTTCATTATTGATTATGACCAGTAAAGTTCCCCGGTTCGAACGAAAGCAGTAGTTTTGACAATTAGATACAGTAGATGGGAGGATAGAGAGGGTTTCTGACGAAAGTAGTGAACGTGTTGCGTGCTTGAAGGTAAATATGAACGTGTGTGAGGACAAGAGCGCGAGTTGGTGAAAACTGTTCCACGGCCTTGACACAGAGTGAAAGCCGACCTTGAAAAAAATTGCTCCTCGGCGGCTTTAAGCCGAAAGACTTTTATTGCGTTAGTTACGATTACTCACGTAAAAATTAAAGCGTTGGTGTGTTAGAGGTCAACGTTTTGTTTTGTAAACCTCGCATGAAATGCAAATTGCTTCGACTTATACGCAGACAAAAATAATATTCTAACAACAGTTACACGAAAATTTATTCAGTATACAGTATATATATATATATATATATGTTTATTGGAAGTAGACAATTTTATATGTTAATTTTATTACTACGCCTAATAAAACTAGAGTCGAGCTGTGGATTTGCTAGAAAAGTCTGTGTCAAGGTAATAAAGACGTCCCGACGAAATCGTTCTTAGAATCAAAAGAAACCGGATTAATGGAGGCAGCTAAGATACTCTGAATTACGGAGATAAATATCTCAGAAAAATTCCAAAGACCTACCCTCTCCAACGGGTGAGGCCAAGTCTGCGAAATTGTATTACACCGATGCAGATTCGCGAAGCATCGTCAAATGGACTAGATTTCTGCCCTATACTGTGGAACGAAAATGTCCAGTTTGAAGGTAAAAGAATGACGAAACAGTTAGTTATGACCAATAACTTGGAGAAGAAGGAAGCCTGGAAAGTGAAGAGAAGTAGGAAAGCGATGTTGTTAGTTCTGTAACACCAATGAAGTCTGGGAAGTGGAGGAGGAGAAGAAAAGATGTTTACGTTAGATCTTGGAGACCACTTGAAGAATCCAGACTGACGGAAAAGAAAAAAAGATTGCTTATCTTCGTCGATGCCGAGAAATGTAGGTTTACTCTATTGGAAACCAAAGTTAACAGACGACCTGCAAAATACCAACTGTTGATAACCTGCTGTTTTTTTATTCTTATAAAAATACTTTTATCATAAAGATTATCATTTTGTACAATAAATGATCCAGTATATACAATATGAAATAATGAATAAAAAATTTAAATAGTGTATATAATTAACCTACTTTAGCACATTGGTTAGTTTTTATTGTGTGTATATGAGAGGCATACGTCTTGGTTGGGTGAGGGTTGACAGGCGGTGAACTGTTATTGGAGGATGTGGTTTGCGGATATGATGGTAGAGTGGGTTAGGATGTGCCTGAATGATCAGGGGGAAGAATGAGGTGGATTGGGAGTTTTATTTTGAGCCGATGGAAGCGTGGAGATGGAAGAGGATTGTCATGGAATTTCTGGATCGTGGGGATTGGGTGGTTGATGGCGCTTTTAATTAGGGAGGTTATTGATTTGGAGATTACGGAGTTTACTTTGGGAAGTTTGATGTTATGGTGGATGACGCAATTTCTAAGGTACCAGGGAGAGTTTGTATTGGTGCAATGTTTATGTTTTGTATGAATTTTGGCTGAATGGATTTTGTCAGTTGTTCCCCATATGGACGAGGCATAGGACCAAGTGGGTTGTATTATGGAAAGGTATAGGGGCTTTTTTGTTTAGAAGGGAATGTAGGGTTATGAATTTATGATTGATTTTGGAGAGTAGAAGATTAATGTGAAGTTTCCACATGATTCCGAGGTTGGTGGTTTCTGTTTTTGTAGGGATTAATGAATTGTTTAGATAGAGGGGGAATTGGGGAGGAGAGTTTTTTTGTTAGTGTGAATGGTATGGTTATTGATTTGGTGGGGTTGATGCTAATTCGCCATTGTTTGGACCATTGTTCGCGGTTGTTGAGTGCAGATTGGAGTGGTTGGAAATTGGAGATGAGAGAGGAGGTTTCATAGGAGATTCTGCGAAAAAGATTGTGCTAGTGTTTGGATGTTGTGGGATATCGTGGGAGAAGATGTTGTACAGGAAGGGGGCAATGACACTTCCTTGGGGGACGCCCGCCGCGATTGAGTGAGGTTGGGAGAGGTGGTTATTTATTTTGACAGAGAAGGTTTTGTTAAAAAGGTAGTTTATCTGTATTCTGTACTGGGTATCATTTAGGAAGACTTTAATTTAGGATAGTAGGAAGGGTGGTGGATTTTATCAACAGCTTTTTCGATGTCAATAAAGGTGGTGATGAGGGATTTGCGTTGATCAAATGAGTTATTTATGAGGGAGAGACGGTATATTTGATGGGGGCAGGACTGTTTTTGGGCGAAAACCGTATTGAGTGTCTGCAATCAGGATGGAGAGTTGATTGATTAGGTGGGGAGTAGTAGTTTTTCGAACAATTTGGATAATGTAGGAAGGAGTCATAAAACGGCAATTTTCAGGATGGTATTTTGGTTTGTTTCGTTTAGGTATCATTATTATGTTGGCGTGTTTCCATTCGGTTGAATAATAGGTAGTTCTTAGATGGCGTTGAAGATATAGGTGATTAAGATTATTGTTTTCTTGGGATGATGTTTTAGTGGCTGTTGGTGATGAGGTCGTGACCTGGGGAGGCTTTGTTTTTTTAGGTTTTTTATTGAGGCTGATATTTGGGGAGGGATAAAGAGTTTTGGGAGAGGTGATAATTGTAGGAGTTGTTGGACATTTGCTGTTATGGCCTGTAATTGTTGTAGAAGCAGCTGTTGGGGGAGAATTGCTTGGTCAATAATTGGGAGAAGATGTTCGCTTTTGAGAGGCGGTGGCAAACAATTGATTGTCTTTTCTAAGTGGAGGGATATTGGTTTTTTTATTGTTTTTAGCCAAAGTGATTTGTCGGAAGCGTTAAGTTGCTGAAGATAAGTGTAATGTCTTCCAAGTCTTTTAGTAGTTTTTAAAGCTTTCTAGTGATGTCATTGTAATTACGCTCGTCTGTGGAGTTTTTGGAACTATGCCATTGTTTTCATAGAGATTTCTTTTTCAAGGAGTAGGTTTGATTTTGGTGAGGGCTTGGTGGATGGAGTTTAGGTGGTTTTTGGTAAGAGGCTATGGCGGCAGGTGTGAAGATGATGGATTGTAGGTGACTTAAGGCATAGTCTATATCTAAGGGTGATTTTATTGGGATGTTGAGGACTGTTAGCTTTTCTATTAGTTCGGAGAAGTGTTTCCAGTTAGTGAGTGTGACATTTGTGGTGTGATTTTTGGAGTGGGGAGGAAGGGTACCTGTTGTTTGGAGTGGATTTACAAAAAAGAGAAATGTCCCTCCCACTAGATATAAAATGGGGAACGAAGTTGTAACAGAATCAAATAACTGTAAATATATTGGGATCACGATTAGTAAAGGTTTAAATTGGGGTAATGAGGTGAGCGAAGTCCGTGGCAGGTAAAGGGCGGAAGGCGCTGCTACTTCACTTTGGAAACAGGGTCTTGAGGAAAAGAACGAGAAAAACCAAGATTTCAGGCCAATTTTATAATATGGGGTAACGTGCTGAGATCCATATCGAAATGAACATACTCTAGCGTTGGAAAAAATACAAAAACGGTCTGAAAAAATGTTTGGGGGTCGATTCGCGAACAATCCTCACGAGAATTTAGAAGGTCTCAGTAATAGAAGGAAACATGCCAGGTTGTGCGCAATATATAAAGCTTATAAGGGTGAACCACAGGGCCTTGGAGGAAATCACAAACCATCTAACGGCGCCAAATTATATTTCTAAAAATGACCACTCGTTCAGAATTAAAGAAAAAGGGCAACGTACAGACGTAGGAAAATTTTCATTTGTAAATAGGTCAATACGCGATTGGAATTCCTTGCCTGCAGAAATACTGACGACTTTTCTGGGTAGCGTAAATCAGTTTAGAAATAGGCTAAGAAAACTTAAGTGAGTGGTTGTATTTTTTTTAGAATTAGTGAAGTTCAGTGAAGTGATTTTTGTGTGGCTCCTTTGTTTTCTTTTTCAGATAAAAAACTGCACTTCAAAATTCTTCTTTAGTGTAAAGTTTTCGTAATTGATTTGTGTTTTTTTTTTGTATTTTCTTTGTATATAGCTGCCACCGGGCAAATGCCCAATAGCAGGTTAGTAGTAGTAGTAGTAATAATAATAATAGTAGGATTCTGAGCGTAGCTGCTTCCTCCACTCATCTCGGGCATTCGCTCGCAGCTCCATAAGCTGAAATGTAAAATCGGTGCTAGTTGAATCCCGTAAAAGAAAAGAAAGAGAAATAAAAATGAATTTCTTATTTACACAATAATTAAGTATTATCAAATATGTAATATATAAATTATGTGGAATATAAACAAAAGTCGTTATGTTTTAAGACCAGTTGCCAATTGGATACGAAGTTTTTTTTATCAACACATTTCAGAAGGAGAAGTTAAAAATAAATATCTTTTATTTGCAAATGTTGGAGGAGAATATACAGTGTTCTTTCCGTGGTTCTAAATTCTGAATATATAATATTTCTTATATCCTTCAACTGATGAAATATAAAAATGAAACATTATCTTAATAAAAGTATTTAAATGTCATCAATTCATGATGAAAGATTTTAATACGTTAATTAAACATTTTGATAGGAAACTAATTATAAGCAAATTAACAAATTTTATTTTGAGATTCCGGTACGAAGTTTCTGATATTCTCAAAGTTTGTTTCATAACTCAGCTAGTCAGGTTTATTTATAAACGTAGATAAAACCTCAATATTTTCAAATCACAAAAAAATAATTTTTATTACGTTGTTATTTTTCAATTAAAAGCTTAGTGTTTATAATGCTGTTTGGCTGAAGTAAGGATTTGTTGACGGGAGGGAGGTCACTCGATATGACAACGTTTGTTTATTTCTCTGCTCTCATTAGCTGAACGCCATATCGGTTCCCATTTGAAAAAAGCTATTATATAATGCCTTCTAAATTTTTGCATTTAGAAGATACGATAAGAACTGAACCTAAATAACAACGCAATATGTTATATGATTAGGTAAGTTTCATTTTTATAATATAAATCAGAAGCGGTGTTTGTGTTCAAACACGTCTCAAACCAAAAAAGGTTCCCAGATCTTATTCCAAGTCCATTAACGTCTGATATTAAAATAATTATAAAAATAAATTAACGGCCAGTTTTACAGACTCAATTTATGATTCATCAAGTCCGAACGAAATGAACGGGATTCTTTCTCCTTTCTCACTGCCAGAATTCTATTATTTTTATTATAATTTGATATACACGCGCATTAAGTTCTTATACAATGTTTATATTTAGTGGTACAGATTTGTTCAATAGTGTTCTTGCTTGATAGGATATGTCAGAGCAGATGATTATAAGTGGCTGTGTTACAATAATATATCATCCTCCTTTATAACAATGACCTTGGATAGGTCGACACAGAGACTAAAGGGAGTCCATTACCTCTCCATGTATTTATGCCCACCATAACAACTGTAAAAGTACAAACATTCTAATTTAGTTTAAAATTGTTTTCATGTAGGATTTATAATGAATATTCTGTAATTGGTACTCTGAAAATAATGCTTAACTGAACTGCAAAATAATAAACCACGACAACAATGGTTTCATTGTGGAGAGAAATATAAGTACAGTCCAGCTGCATTGAGGAGAAGAGAAATTTCCCGTGTGTTTTCTTTTGAGCTGAGACTTACTTCGTCATTGTGAGACGTTAGATTAAGGAAAGCTGAGAAATACGGGAAGTGTAATAGAATATTTACACTTTTGATACCACTGCTTTGGTACTGGAGGTGCTAATAGTTAAGCGTTTATATACCACGTGTTAAGTATTTAACTTTACCATGTAATCTGTATCACCAAATATACCGCCCTGGATCTAGTCAACTCAATTCCAGGTTATTGTCGTAATGGATAATAACTTAGACCCAAAATATGAAACACGGGCCAATATTAATAATCTAGTCTTCACAAATATAACATGCATACTTGTACAGGGATTTATTTCCTTGTTTTGTTTTTAATTATATTTTAGTAAAACTTCTATATTTTACAGAACATAATAATTTCTGATTGATGGTTGAAATTCAACTCAATAAAAATGAGCAATATCTCATACGTAACTAACAGATTTATAACGCTTCCCTCAAATTAAGTCAAGGCACAAGATGGTGCTTAAAATATGACAAAGCTGTATTTTTAGGAATTTCAATCAAATCAGATCAATAATCAGCAAAACCAATTTCCCTCACAAAGAATTGGGTTTCTATACTAGTGATATATTTCCGTGTTCAATAATCACAAATCCCAATTGATGCTATCGTTAGATCATATCAAGACAAATAAATCGCTCGTTATCTATTTTATTACTGGAGAACGCGTGTGACCTACATTTATTACCGTCGTGGCTTTGTTTGAATTAGCTTATTGGTTACTGGTTTTTCTTTTCTATTTCAACGGCTCATTCTGGAAGACTCGTACGCGGCTCGGGTCGAGGAGAAACTGGTTTCTGGAACCGAGTGAAAGGATTTCCGACCTGATGCAGTTACCGTGAAAGGACGACAGAGGTTCCATTGTTGTGTGGAGTCGTAGAGAGGGATGTGAAATACCATAGTAAAAACACAGAGTGGGGCATAATGCAATCCCTCATTTGTGAATAAATATTTCAAGTTAAAAGAAATAGGTTTTTATTGTTGAAAAATACATATTTCACTTTTTTTTGCTTAACTTATGAAGACAATATCGTCCAATTGGCGGCCCTGGCGGACGATGTACTTATTGACCCGTTCAACAAAGGTTTCACCCATTTTTTTCCAGTATATCTTATGGAATTCTGATGATTAACTCGTCAATTGCCTGCTTCAAAGCTTCAGGGTTCGAGGTTGAGCTTTGTAAACCGCAACTTTGAGGTAGCACCAAATAAAAGCGTCACAGTAGCCATGGAACATCCCGTCATAAGGAGATCAGGCTGCCGTGAAACATTTCTTGCAAAACTTTGCGTGAACGGCGGGGAATTTGGGCCGTGGCTCCATTATGTTGAAACCAGAAGACTTCTGTGTCATATTCTCTGCCATACTCTTCCAGTTTTGGTTGTAAAAAGTTCCTCCTGCATCTCACAATAACGCGCTGAAGTCCTTTTCACAGTGGAGCTTTCTTTTAAAAAACCATTAAGGACCAATATCGAGGACACAGCACACGAAACTATCACTTACGGTCTGTGAAGTGGTCTTGGGTGCAGATCATGAGGGTTGCCCAGAAATAATCAATAAAACTAATTCAAACAGAGCCATGACGGTAATAAATGTAGGTCACTCGCGTTACCCAGTGTTGAAACTTTTGCTTTTGCACCTTTTCGTCGATCATCCACATAATAGCACCAAGAGGTACAGCTGTTAAGGATTCCATTCCAAGTATTTTTGTTTCACCAGCCTTATGGGCTAGATTCCTGAAAGCAGTGTTGTTACCCAATCCTGTTGTTAATTGTAGTAGTTTTTGCGACATGCATAAATAAATGTTTACAATATATTACAATTTGTTTATTAGCTTCACAAAAAAACACGTGCACTTACAAAATATCCCCGTTTCTAAGAAGCATGTGTTTAAGTCAAAATTATTTAATAGTATTTATTGGGTTGGTCCCCTACGTTCTGGCGTTTTTTAAAAGTTTAAAGCTTAGGTTTCCACAAACAAGAAAAAGAAGTCAAACAATAATGAATTCTCCGTGGTTGTTTACAACTTCTTCTCGACGTTCACAATCTTTTCAGTTTCTCGACGGTAGAAATCACGAGGTTTCTGCTCGAAGAAATAATCCAGCCAATCCTTCAGTTCCATTTTCATTGAACAAACACTAAGAAATGCATTCTAGAGCTATTGGAACAGATGGAAATGCGAAGGAGCCAAGTCGGGAGGATGTGGCTGCAAATCTCAGGCCATACTGGCGATGTGAGGACGGGCGTTGTCGTGATGTAGAAGAACGCCATGACACCGTCAGGTCGTGTTTGCGAACAACTTTTGAACCTTTCCCATCGAGTTAAAGTCACGCTCTATGGTACTGTCGGTGCGTTCCATTATCTCTGCCAATTACCTCGTAGTTTGACGTGGATCTTCATGAATAAGCTGATTCAGTCGCTCTTCATCGAACTGAACGTAGCGTCCGGTGTATCATTAGTTAGTAAGTAAACATAAAACCAACTATTAAATCATTGATAAATACCTATTATCTTTACATGATATTTATTTATCAACTCCTAGAGAAGAAGAAAATAAATGAAACAGCCCTTTTTTTTAAACCAATAAAAGAATGACCATTTATTATTCTCATTATTACAATGTGAATTAAGTCATTTATATAATTTACCACAACTCAATTGATTATTTTATTACCAATACCTGATATTACTCAGTTTCTTTTTTGATGAATTTGTCTAATACATTACAAACAATACGTGTTCGTATACCTTCCTCAGAACCCTGACTTGCTAGAATGACGTTACCCTTCGATCTTTTCATCACCAACACCTCGCTGGTACTACAGAAAAATAGTATACACATATAAAAAAAATTCATCCACTTTCCGTAGTCACACAAATCTTACGACGTGATGAATACTGAGAAATGAACAGACTAACGAAATAAGCATTTATTGTTCTTAAATTCCATTGAGCAGTAATGTAATAATCAATTATTACATATAATTGTAAATCTAGTTTCAGAAGTTACTATTACTAATGTCCGAAATTATTTGATACATATTCGTTACTCAGAGTTCTGTATTATTTCACCGAGAGGCCTGCTTCTCGGTAATTAGCAAGTCTGAAGCAACAAAAGTCATTAAAGCGAATCGATTTGTATTAGGTCAAATGGTTCCGACGAAGCGCTACCATTGTCTGTCCCTTTCTAAACATTTGATCACAGATTCTCGGCCAAGATGTCACACAATGTCATTTATGTGCAAACCAAAAAAGCGGAGGTTCTGATATTGACCCCAGTGGGACTTCACAAGTTATTGATTCCAAACGGTTTCGTAAATATTGTCGTCATTGTAGTCTATGGAGGATTTTAAAACCAAGGAAGCAATTCTCCAACTTCCGTAGAGCTCTAGTGTATCTAGTAAAATTCTTTGTATCAAATCTTTGTTTTCCAGAAGCATTATTTATTTATATTCCACGTGGCGCTTTTGATTTATTACTTACTGCCTCTCGAAATACTGAAAGGTGGATTGAGACTTTGGTTAATTAGAAACAAGATGAAAGAAACGTAATATCTTGGCAACAAATAGTTGACAAATGCTTCTAGACATTCAATCAATATTTTCGGGAATCATTTTGAATAATTGTATCAATTGCCAAGTGGTTTTGGTAAGACGTATATAGAGACTAAAAATGTGTTTAAGGTATCCAAGTTAATGTAACACCGAGTTTTCGAGGAATTATGGCTAGCTACACTTGATGAAATAATTAATTATACCAAAGATTATAAATATCAAATATAGAACAATGAAAAGTGAAATACAAAATAATTAGTATTTTGTCATATCAATTTAAAATCATGGACTCTTCACTCTCTGGGTAAATTAATGCTGGGATATTATTTTGGTAAAACTAAATTTAGTGGCATATGAACAAAATATTTTGACAGACAGTTCACATATGTGCAATAGAACTGACTGCAGAAGTCACCTCTAAAGATTGTTAGTATTCGTAAACGATATCTACGTCTTGCAGACTTATCGCTGTTAGTTTCTCCCCACTTTAGTATCTCAAGATCATTTCACTATTTCTGTCAAAAGATTACTCTTCCCTGCCTTTATTGATAATAACAATTCACTTTAATCACTTATAGTCCTGTATTGCTATACTCGTTCCGCCGTATTAACTGTGACTTATGTAACATTGCTCCGGAAGATGAACATTTGTTTTCAGTTGCTAAACTCTTAATCAAATTGTGGAATATTTATTTACAAAGTCTTAAATTTCTCCACGGAGCTCCTCTGACAATTTACACTGTAATAAGGATGGTCGAAAGTCTACTGTACTGCTTCCAATTAACACTCAGTCCCCAATCCGGTTGGGATTTGTCCATTCTGATCTTCCAAAGGTGGTAGGAACCTGCATTTCATCTTATTGTAGAGTATTGTATTTAAATTCGAATGTAATTCTTCCGGGAGCAATTAATCAAGGATATTTAGTCTTAAGAAATCATTTGTACCTATTAACTTTTATTTGTGAATTTATTCATTTTATAATATCATGCCAACTACTGATTACATGCCCGTTGAAAATTAATATCTGAATATTTTGTTTTGGTTACGTTCCAGTTAAAAAAACTGAAAAATGTAAGAGTCGTATCATAAAATATGGAGTTATTCCCTGACGATGTTATTTGTGGTTTTTTTAATTAATTATCATAGTCCCATTTACGCACTTTTGCTCCTAGATCTTAATTGCGTCTCGGTTATTTTCAAATGCGGAAGTCTCCATCTGGTAATGTGCATATTGAATAAAATATCTGTCGGTGAAAGACTTAGGAAAGTGGGCGTTACAGTGAAAGAGGTCGATGTTCCCACGCAAGACTGCTTTTCCGATCGGGAAGCTTACTGAGACATCTCATACAATTTCAAAGGAAGTATTCAGTGGTGCACCGACAGGTATATATAAACCTTATATTTGAAGTTTGACTATTGTGTGCTAAATTTTACAGTATTGTTAGTCGTATAGATTGTTTACATAAGCCTTGATAATCATCTCTATGAAAAGACTGTATTTAGTAGGCTTATTCGTTGAAAGAGTTAGATTTGATTAATTTATTGCATTAGGATATGTCATTACATAGAAACTTATAAAACAATTCTTCCGTGCTACAGTTAATAACAATTATAAGTTTAGATGTAGAGAACTAAAATTCGGCGCACACAAATTTACTTGCGTAATATAACTACAAACACAATATAATAATATTTTAAAGTTACTAAATTAATGATATAATGTTTACAACATGTACTCAAATAAACTGACACTAGCAAAATAATTTTGACAATTAAATATCACAAACCATTACGTGGAACATCCAGTGTTACCTCCTCTTTTGCCTTATGTTTTTCCAATAAAGCGAATATTTTTCTGATTGAAATATAAATTTTAATATGGTTTAATTTTGCAGTTGTTTGTTGACCAGGTTTTAGACTTTTACGTGAATCATGAGTAAACATACACTTGACCTTAACAAAGTACAGTTTTCAACAGAAAAAGTTACACGTGATAGGGAAATGATAAGTTGTGGTGTTGGAAGTGGACTGTTGGTTGGCAATTAAATATTTAAAGAAAACACCACATTTAATTTTAGGTTTAGGGTTCAACTTTTTGATAACATAAAAATCTGGTGCATTTTTATCATAAAATATTATACAAGTTTATGCAAAAACTATTTACAATATACTAAAAATATATTTAATCATTTTTACTAAATAAAATAATAATAGGACACATTTCCAAATTATATATCCTCATTTTAAACTGCTCCAACTATCCGCATGAACTTAAGGGTTGATCGTGGTGGTTAGGAAAATTACACCTATTTACATGTAGAATCTTAAAAAGAAGAAACCGTACTAGGCCGTTAAATTTAACGTGAGAACATTGGTAATTAATTTGGCTGGGTTCTTACTATGGCTGAGCTGTTGGCTGCTCCATCTCGGATTCTTGACGGCCTCTGATCGCTATGGCTCTTTCTTGGTTGCTCGTATGTGGTGGAGGAAGACGATGAAGCCGGGACCCCCGGTACTGTGTCGTCACTGATGGCCTCTGATCTCTCAGATCGCTCGAATCGGAAACTAATTGTCCATTTACTGCTTCCACGTAGTAGAGGTAGATGGCTGGCTTCCACCTTGCTTCGCCTGACGGCAAAGCTCTACCGCCCAAGAGAATAATTGCAGGCTCTGGACTTGCTGTCTAAACTTCGGGGAGAGCTCTTCTACTCTTCACTTGTTAGCTCGGACCATCTTCTTCGTTGGTTCTCTACACCAACTCTGTTCTTTCCCCACCTATTTCGTCACACGTCATTTTGTCTTCCCATCTTGACGACCAATCATATTTCTAAATTTGGGAAGAAAACGCCCACAATTGACCGCGAATTTGGTTCGTATTTGTCAGGGATGAATAATTTATGTGGGGGCACATTCTTTCAGGTATACGCAGGATGTCGCACCTCCTTGTCCTCAAAAAAATCACACCTACCCCGCACATCGAACAAGCAACGTGAATTCCATGCAGTAAGCTGGATACTAAAATTAAGGAATCTGTCGATTTTAATAACTACTTAATAACTAATATCTTAAAGTCTAGTACATATCTATCTTAATAACTACATAATATCTAATATCGACTAAATGTGGTTTATTGCAAAGTATAAAACGCAAGAAAATGTAATTTACAAGACTGAACATAAAAAAATATCATCACTTCAAAACCACTTTTCCAAATCTTTGTTTATTTCTTCTCTGAATAAAGTCACACGGATTCTGTGCTGAATGAAACACGATTCTGAGCAGGAAACTCTAGGTGGAAATTTCAAAATGAAAATTTAAAGCAACGCAAACTTCCTTGAGCCGATGCACCTCCAAACTGAATTTTACAAACGTATTAAACAAATTGAATTGTTTGAGAATTTTCCGTAAATCTACTGGGCAGGTATACACGAGCTCTGCTGGGAAAGTTCTGCGTGCTGAAATTCCACCAAGTTGTGGCTTAGATTCTCGTGAAGGTTCTCGTACTCAAATAGTGGATGCTCCGCTCTAACTTTTCTACCAAAATATAAATTCGTTTTAAATTTATGTGACATATACAGCAAGTGATTGAAATTTTGCTACTCAATCGAGATCTTATAAGATGTTCACGAATTACAGGACCCTACTTTCCCTTCCCTGTCTCGGACGAGTTATCTCGTCCTGAGCGGTCGAGCAAAAATTGACGCGGCCGAGTTAACTCGTCCTATGTCAATTTTTGTTCATTTTCCTTGATCTGGATGATCTGGGAGATTTCCGATAATGATCTTTTTCAGTAATGTCATCTTAATACCAAAAAATACAAATTTTTATTGTGAACAATTTTTTATGACTATATTTATTGTGCAATATTAAATTTTTATGTAAAATTGTGAGAAATTATTTAAAAAATAAAATAAGAAAATATTTTAAAATAAATTACTTTGTAAAACACTTAAATGAATATATTTTATTTAATATCTACCTGTAGGTAATTAAAAAACGTAATAAAATAATGACTTTTTTGTCATATATGTTGAAAAATATTCGTCTGTGAAGGGGTTTACTGTGAATTGGACCGCTGATGTTGCATTTGTTATTGGGCTCTATTCTTTATATGAACAATGCGGGCACAAATAAATAAAACTCGGGGAATTACCGCAAGACTGAGTAATACAGACGATGTCGCCAGTCGTTAAAGCGAATGAGATGAATACATTCATTTAAAGAAAGATGATTCTCCACTTCCGTCACAGTTTAAATAATAAAAAGTTCCGTGTTCATTTCAATCGGTCCGAATCGTAGATGTTACAAAAATATGGAAAATTAGGTTACAAATTTTTAGATCAGAATACAAGATATTATTATTTATTTTGAAATTTAGACGCACAAACAAAGTGCTGCCAGCGGTGGGCTTCTCTCACTGTGGTACTGGAACGCAATGGTTAGAGGGTTTGGTCGGTTAGAGGGAAAGAAAGGAAGGGATTGACAAATCATAGATACGTCACAACCTGCCCCATCAATAGTCGAGCCCCAATTAGGAGACTCCACGTCAATGACAGTTTGAGCTGGAATCTATACCAATAAATAAAATTGAAGTGTGTCTGTCTGTCTATCTATCTATCTCTTTGACTGTCTGTCCGTATGTTTGTCTCCGAAACGGCTCAACGGATTTCAATGAAAATTTGAGGGTTTTAAAAAAAGGAGATTTAATTTAAATATTCGTGCATATTTAGTTTAGATATATCTAAAAACAGATTAATATAATATGAGAATAAATAAATAAAAATATTATTTCCAAGAACGATTTCTTGGAATTTCCGCACGAAAGACGGCGTGAAACCAACTGCGAGTTATAAGTCCTATTACGCGTTCCTATATCATTCAGCCCACTTACTATCTATTGTTGCAGAAGGCTTAGAAAAAATTGACTTCGTTGGATATGATTTTGTACCGGGGGTATCTAGGACTCTCTCGAGATACTGGGAGTCTATTTGAAGTTCATATTGTGACATTTTCGATGTCTTTGGATCATCTATACGAAGTATACATACATTTATAAATTGGTTTTATTTCTCGTGTCAGGTAAATTTTAAATTTTAATAATTGCTAATGTTGTTGTGGTATTCAGTCCTAAGACTGGTTTTATGCTAACCTATCTTGCGTAAGCCTTTACATTTCCTTATAACTAAAACACCCCACATCCTCCCTAAACTCCTTAGCGTATTCCATCCTTAGCATCCCTCTTCTGTTCTTACTACACACACTTCCCTCTAATGCTAATTTTACAAGACCATCCATCTGATTTGTAGCATTCGCCTATAGCACCACATTTCAAAGGCTTCTATACTTTTCCTTTCCCCAACTCTTATCGTCCACGTTTCGCACCCATATAACGCCACGCTCCATACAAACATTTTTAGCAACGATTTCCTAATATTCACACTTATATTACTCGTAAGTAAATCCCTCTTTTTCGTGAAAGCCTTCCTTGCTACTCTTTATGTCTACTATACTTCTACCATCCCTCGTTATTACGCTTCCCAAGTAGCAGAATTCCGTAACTTCCGTCAAATTATCGAGTTTGGTGTCGAAACCGATGTAATGTGAGTCGCTGTGCTATATTATTAATATGCGTTTCAAGTAAATATTTAACCATTAACTGGGAGAAATTTTTTATTCTTTTAGAATACTGATAATATATTTATTCTTGCTATTTATTGTACCGGGTGTATTTTGGACTCTCTAGAGATTGTGTTGACCAAGAATTAAATAATTTACCAGAATAATATAAATCAATACCCGGGCAACGCCGGGTCCCCAGCTAGTCTTGCACAAACCAGCAAATGCCATCTGTATTGGTAAGCACGCAGAATATTAACTCTTCCGCCACACAATTTTTTTCAACTAAACGTGCATAATTTTTACTTTTACAATATATTTTTTAGAAACCTCCAACTCTACCTACGGCTTATGAAACAGACCGAAACACTGCATTCTCTTTCGTGAACTCTGACGAATAATTGATTATTTTGTAAACTTGCTTTTTTCTGTAAGACAGTTCAAGATGTGAACGGCACAGTGGCTGAGTATAGATACTAAGTGAACTGCCCTAGGTTTGAATTAGACTCGATACACAATTCCTATAACCAATTTACCACATGAGGTGATTCAATATCTGTATAGGTGTCCTGATTTACGGCCTCGGCGGGTCAAGTTACTTGACCGTTGACCCAAATCGGCGCAGGACATTGCTCCTCACAAAGCATTCGTGTGAAGTAAGCGTCAATTTACTGAAAAGAAAGAATCACTGTGATTTTAATGGTATTGTCGCTTCCAATTTCCATTTTCTCATAATTGTTCCTAAAGAACTCCAAATTTCACGATAAAATAACGTAATTGAATGGCAGCTGGGAAAAGGTCTCAGGTATTACGCTGAATTCTTTTCTCAATGACGAAAGATTCTTAAAAATTGATCGAGTGATGAAATTAATTTGGTATAATAAGCTAGCAAAGGATATGATTGTTTAAAAACAGAAAATAATTTTACTGGATCTAATAATGAAATTAGATTCAGGAATATGTTACTGACGCGTGAACGCGAAACACGGACAGATGGAAGAACTGAAACGAGTAGACTGGAATATTTTCAAATGTGGTCTTATACAAGAACATTTACTGATAAGAATGAAGTTCAATTTGTAAGCTAATTAGCTGGCTAGTAAAACTTGAAAATTGTTTGGAGTTATTTCAGTCGGAAAGAAGCTTTTCACATTTCGGCGCATTAGCTCTAGTGATATTGAAGTAGGTATCAAGCATTGTATGGTTTTTTCGAGTTTTATCCTTAATTACGTTCTCTAAACACGGAATGTACAATTCGGTATGTATAAGTAAAGTACGTTACACATCAGGGTGGAATTATTATGCTATGACGGCTATTCGATTGAATAAATGAATAAATGCCAATGAAAGTCTTAGTTGAGGAACACCTTTTTTGGGTTAACAGGCTACATGAGGGTGATCCTGAAACAGGCTACTCCCCTTTAACAGTATAGGAAGGGAACTGAAAAGGGGGGATGAGGAAATGTAGAGTAAGGTAGCCAAGGGTTATCTAGGACCCTTCCCTAACAGATTAGCGTCTTTCATTCTTGGACTCCCTTTTCTTCCCACACACTTCCCTCTAATGCTGATTTTACAAGACCCTCATGTCTCAAAACGTGGCCTATTAATCTAACTCATGGTTTGGTCAAAGTCCTCCATATTATTCTCTCTTCTCTTATTCTGCTTAGAACTTCCTGGATAATTACTCTACCCACCCATCTGATTTTCAGAATTATTCTACGGCACCATGTTTAAAAAGTTTATATTATTTTCCTTTCTTCAACTCCTACCGTCCACGTTTCTCACCTATATTAACGCCACACTCCATACGAACATTCGCCGTAAATCAATTTCTCTTTTTTTTCGAAAGCCTTTCTTGTCTGTGATATCCTACTCTTTATGTCTACTATACTTCAGACATAGCTAGTTATTATGCTGTCCAAGTAGTGGAATTAATTAACTTCCTTCAAAATCTCCTTTCACAAGCTAATATCCTTTGTTATTGCACTATTTTCTATATTACACTCCATCGCCTTGGTTTTCCCTCTATTAATTCTCATGCTGTACTCTTCCTTCAGGATCACGTTTATGCCTTTTATTATGGTTTCTAAGTGTTACTAATACTACAATATCATCGGAAAACCTTAGGGTTTTATTTGAATGTATTTGAATATAAATGTTTGTAAATATATTGAATTGTTGCGCCAAAACCGGACCTATTCAAAACCAACAGCGAGTTATAAATATTGCCCCTAGGCGTTCCTATACTAATCATATGATTGCCGTGAAAGAATGAGAAGGTTTCTGTCGTCTTATTTTAAAGATTTAGATTAATTCTCCGCCCTGTTAGCCAATCTCTAAAAACACATAGATCTTGTTAATGGATATATTATGCCGTCTCCTGTCAAAGGAGATAATTAAATTACTGTTAAGTGTGAAATAATGCTTATGATTAACTAACTTTTATTTAAGTATTTATACTTTTTAATTAGTTAATAAAAATACAATATGTTTTATAATTCGCAGTGGACGTTGATTATAAAAGACTCAGGCCGCACACACTCATTTTATTTTTCGTAGTTACGTTGATATACACATTATTTCATGATAATCAGGCTGAAGAGATGTCTCAATTATCTTCTCCTTATAAACATAATTGATTGTTAGTGTATTTTTGTAGTACCGCATACAAATCTAAACGCGTGGAGCAATTTCGACCAAATTTTGTACATTAATCCTTTCGAACCGTCGCAAGCAAGGATTGTAAGCGTAAGGCACTACCACCTCTGGGGGCCGGGGTGGGTATCACGGTTATGTAAAACGTACATAAACGGAAGATATTTGCATGCGAATAAATATTTTTCGCTGTTAGTGATGGTGTCTATTTCACAGACGTTTATTTGTTTCTTAATGGCACCAGTATATTTCTTGACTCGATTATGCTACTGAGGCATCACAAGGTTAAGATTAGTTTCAGATTTCTTAAAGAAGGGGGCGTGAAAACGTTAATCCTAAAAAATGTGACCCTCTCGCTGATGATTTAATCACGTGCTAACAAAGAGATTACTGTCAAATTAAATACTGTACCAGGCTTATTATAAATGAATTCCCGGGAGCAGTCGGGCGCCTAGAAAGTAAGAAATAATTCATTGATCTCGTCTTCTTTTTTTGATTCAAAATAGATTAAGCAACCATTATTGAATAACCTGAAATTCTGTTTTATGGAATTTGCGGAAACGTGTTATTGATTTACCTCAAACATTCATTCTTAGAGATCAATATTTAAAAGTAGTCCAGAGAATACGTAACAAGTCATTGATCTCTACATAGAGGAAGACAATCTAATTACTTCTATTGCATATGGCACAAACGGAGAATTAGCATGAATCATTATATGAATACTGAAAAGACCAAAGCAGGCTATTTTTCTACTTGTGACATGAAACTCGATATGAATAAAAACAACCGGGAAATAATGTTTTAATTCAATGACGTTCTAAAATTCAAACAATGTTGTAGTAGTATTCAGTCCTTAGCTGGTCTGATCTAGCCTATTGTGCGCAAGCCTTTTCAATTTTACAGAATTTTACATCCCACATCCTCTCTATTCTTCTTTGTGTATTACATCCTTGACCTCCCTCTTCTGTTCTTACTCAAATGCTAATTTTACAAAACCCTCATGTCTCAAAACGTGGCCTATTATTCTATCCCTTCTTTTCTCTTATTCTGCTTAGAACTTCCTGGTTAGCTACTCTAATCACCCATCTGAACAACATAGAATTGATCGGGAAGCAGGCAATACTGGAGGAGCTTAAATGGCACCTCCTAGACAACCCTTTTGTATGATAATTTAATGACTTCAACATACTTTTATTTAAAGACCGTCTGAAAAGGCAGTTTCCGAGTATAACAGTTGCAACGATGTACTCACATCGTTTCCCAAATAAACTTTATATAAGTTAAGTTTCACTCATCCTTTATCAATATTGAGTGTTACTTCGCCATGAAAATAAAAGTAAATTCATGTCTTCTAATAGCTTTGATTTATGAAAGACATTATATTACATTCTTTGATAACATGTTACATGAGAGTGATCCTGAAACGAGCAACTTCCCTTTAATAACATAGGACGGGAATTGAAAAGGGAGGATGTGGAAGGTAGAGCAACGTAGTCAATGATTCACTTGGGTCCCGGGGTGATAGTTTAAGGATCCTACCCGCTATTTCAACTAAATGAGATGCAGGGAAGATTCTAGAAAACCTGGATCAGGTAGGTCCGGATATTGGGTACTATTCTCACGCCCATCCGAATGACGAGAGACGAGTTTTCTGTGGGGTCGCAGCATTCCCTTCTCAATATTGCCACCAGTTCTAGGATCCAGCTTGCCGACTGATCCTATGGGAGAACTCTTACCGTATGCCCAAGGTACACACTTTAGATATAATTAAAACGTATATGTCCTGTGAGTGTACAGCATGACGAATCCTTTTACTGCGGACATAATCATTACTCAGAAATGAAATGTCCTATCAATCTACCAAATGTGGCAGAATTTACGTGAGTACCAAATGGTTTAAAGAATTAAAAAGTCGATTAAAAAGTATAATCAAAAGGTGACAAATTTCTATGTTCTATTGAGTAATTATTCATTTTTGACCCTAGTATTGGTAGTAAATCTAAATGAATGCAATTACAATACGTGAAATAATATACATTTAATCATAAACAGATATATTTACATATTTTTCGTGATTGTATTAAGCTGAAGTGTAATTTTGTATATGAATCTACAAAAAGTGTAGACAGCTTGGGGTAATGAGTCTTCTTTTTCGGAGATGTAAATTAGAATTTCCTGATTCAGTTAGTTATGAGAAGAAGTAACTGAGCGGAACACTTACATTATGAATTTACGAGCAGCTATTGACTGGAAATGACGCAGTCCGGCAGCTGATGTCCGACGGGATGGACGTGGAGCTGCGCTGCTTTGGCGATGTCGTCGACGACGACATCATCCTCGTCAGGTACAGGCAACTTCAGTTGTGGCTTTAGTTCCGAGTTAACATTTTTCGGAAGCACCGTTTTTAGACCACGCGAGGGGGATGACAAATTCTGAGAGATTTCTACTTACACGAATAAAAGTAGGTGAAATAGGAAAAAGTCATAGACCTTGTCTACTTAGACTAATGACGCAGGTGTGAGCATGAAGCCCGGTAATTGGAACATTAGTCAGCTGTTTTATTCTTTACGGCGGGTATTTCACTTCATTACAGTCACAGGCTTGAAACTTCTCGGTTAATCCGACTCTCTTATAGACTGCATGAATGATGATCACAGGAAAGCGTTTAAACTGCGTATAAATAATATACTGAGGAATATATACATCATGAAAATGATACCTTTCATTCTGATAGTACTATCAGGATTTTGTACTGCGACAATTTTCTTTGACATTATTTGTCGGTTACTTCTGAAGTTAATATGCCATTATTGTTACATAAATCATTATACACATACAATACATTTATTATCTCACATTTTAATCTATTTGATGAAAAGGATGACTGTATATTTCTTTGTAAATTCTTTATATTGACTTATGCGCGTGGACAAATTGCAAAAAAACTTGATACACATTTTCTTAAAAGTATTGAACATGAGAAACCTCTAGAACAAACGTGGAAGGATTTATAGTTACAGAAAGGAATGCGAATGTGTCACCACGCGAAAGTGACGTGACGTCACATGCATAGAGAGAGGAGGGTAATTAGTAATATGAAGATGGGAATATGAATCTTTAAAGAGAAGTCAAGCATTTTCATCAATAAGTTGCACGTAGGCAAACTCATGGTTCACCAGATCAGCGTCAGGACCGGTATAGGGTTATTTTTAATCATCGAGTCCAATCAGCGTTTCCTGATGTAGCAATTTTGAGATTGTTTCTTAGTATGATGGTTGCAAATTTCTCTGGTGAAAGATAATATTCTAAACAGAATTAGGAAGACAGCGACTCAAAGACAACTTGTGTTCCATTAGTCTTACGTGACAAACTACGCAGTTTATCATTTGATGACGTCATGAAAAGGCAAAAGAGAATTTTTTTTGTACGTCGAATTTTACCTTCGGCTTGTAAAACATAAATATATCATAAAATTTTAATACATTAAAATACTTGTAATTTAGTTATTTAATGATTTTATCATTCAAATTTTTATAATTTGGTAAAAGATTTTCCCCCATTCTAAACAGCTTTGAAATCAATTCATTCAAATATTGGAAATGTTGTAAATAATTTTCCTTCATTTCACAAACAGTCTTCAGTTATTTTCAAACTTTTATTAAATTTAAAATATTCGAATAACAAAGCTTTGAAATGAACTGAAAGCTACATTTGGAATGATGGAAAATCTTTTACTAAATTACAAATATTTGAATAATAAATATTTGCTTTCAATCTATACAGAATTGGAATTTATTAAATGACTTTATTATTCCAATATTGAAAAATTATTAAATGATATTCCTTCATTCCAAATACAGTTTTTAACTTTAATATTTAACATTTCATCATTTAAATATTTGTAATTATATTCACGAAAAAATAGGTTTAATTCTGGAAAATGGATCTTATAATGTATAATGTTATTCGATTGTTAGTATTTGTGTTGCGTAATTATTGGTTTTTATAATTTCGTTGGCCTTTTTGAGAAATTTACGGAACACGATGTTAATTATTGAGTGCAAGTGTGAAGTTAATAGTAATATTAAATTTAAATAATAGTGCTAGATTTGTTTCTTTTATGTTTCACTCGGGCTATTTTAAAAAGGATTTCAATTGTGATACGTAAATGTGTTAAGGACACGAGTTATTCGACTAAGTAGTTTTAGAATGATGATTTCTGGTGACGTGTTTTAAGACAAGTGTTCTTACACGATTTCTCCGAAAATGTAAGTAAATTTCACCATTTCACTTTTTTTTTTGTGTACGTGTGCGTTTTCAATTGAATGTAAATACTTTTGTTATAACAGGCTATGACATTACTAGTTGTGTACCAATCACGAGTTAGGGGCGGGGCTTCAAGTTCATGATGTATACGTGGGGGTAATAACTCCACAAGTTCCATATAAAACAAATAATTTAATTTCTATTCCTTCCTTTTTGAAATGCAACAACACAATTAGTGTTCACCTAACGCAATTTAGGGAAACTTTCACTGTAGCGAAGATGAATTGGTTAGACATGATTCAGCATCTCTAATCCTAAGAAAAGAAAACATATTACTTTCTTTTTATGTAGGAAATGGATAGTGGCGCGAAACGATTTGAGTAACTTGCTCTTAAGCTCACAACAATTACAGAAACGAAAATAAAAGCATAAATAAAATAAGAATTTAAGGACCGTAATGCAGAAAATTACACTGGAAATTTTGAACAAGAATTTAAAAATTAGCAGACGTTAATACAAACGCTTGAGGTCTTTGTCAGTACTTGAGCACACTGAAATATCAAAAAACATAGTACAAAAAAAGAATAACCTAAGAAGTATCTTGTTTTATAATAACGGAAAATTTATTGGATTTAATATGTAACATTTCAGAAATTAACACTCTTTGTAAAATTTATTTCCTTATCAAAAATAAGAGTATCATCAAAATTGAACGGTTGATTCAGTTCTAGACAATGTTTAGTAATAGGTGAATGTTTATAAGATGGAAATTTTACATTCGCTTTATGATCCTTAATTCTAGTTGACAGAGATCTTTAAGTCCGACCAATATAAAAGTAAGAACAAATAATACAAGAAATTTTATAATTAACTTTATGGGAATCAAAAGTTTTAAGAACAAACATATTTATTGGGTTGCAGTGGAAATAAAGAACACTTCTACATATAAAAACAATAATTATATTATATAGGAAAAATGCTTTTTAATTGTTAAAATTGTTTTAAATATACAATAAATTATTATTTTTTGGTTAACAGACTACATGAGGGTGAACCTGAAACAGGTAATTCCCCTTTAATAGTATAAGAAGGGCAATGAAAGGGGGATGTGGAAGGTAGAAGAAGGTAGCCAAGGGTTGACTATGGCCCCCGGTCTATAGTTTAAGGATCCTACCTGGTGTTTCACTTACAGATATGCAAGAAAAACCCTAGAAAACCTGCATCAGGTAAGTCGGGCTATTGGGTACTATTCTCACGCCCTTACGAATGAGTTTGATTTGGGGTCTTATAGTATGCCCAAGGTCTTCGACCCCAGTACATACGCCTCCCAAAATAGGTGAAGGTGCCTCGGCATGTGAGAACTTTGAAAAAAAAAACGGATAGAGTACGAGGCATCCCGAACATAGATTACACCCCCGCAGTCAATCTGGGAGAAATGCCTGCGAGAGAAAACTCCTTCAGGCACCTGTTCTCCCGCATTTATATACATTAAAATTTTAATTTATTGTCATTTACTTTAATTACAGAAGCATTCGGCTGTTAGTTTGACATAATAATATGATAAACAATATAGAATTTAAATCAATGAGTTGTGGTGTTCGTTGTTTACACCATCAAAAATATTGTTGTACAATCAAACGAACAATAATAATAGTAATAATGTATTTAATTTGAATAGAAATATAACTCAAATTAAGTTATAGTGGAAAACATATAAATTTACGATATCAATTTAATCATTAGCTCAGTCGGTAAAAGCAAAAATAATACTCTACGCAGCTTCTTAAATGGCTGCTCCCGGGAACGCGGGTGACGAACGATATAGTTGAAAATTAAATTCGCGAATCAGACGAGAATGGTTTGTGTGGAAAAGCCGGGTAAAATGCCGTTACCAGATGTTAACGCCTGATGACGTCGTTCTTCGTTTTTGTTCGTATGCCGGTTGTTCCTTTGCTGGGTCACGTCTTCTTCATATTAAGATTCTCTAGCGCCTCTCCTTCAGATCAAATGTTATCTTTTTATTTTCTGTACTCCCACAAAATGAATCTCCTTTCTTAAATGTGCAGAAACTAAATTTTATACATGTCTCTCCGGCAGCCTCCCTGCACCAACTGTCCAATCTAATCTCCTCCAGGCCATCAACAATGTTGCAGCCAACAATGTTGCAGACGGTGACGTTTTCCCGCCGACATTTCCCGCCTACTCAGCCCCACCAAGCCATTCTCGTCTTCCGTCCTGAATACGTAAATAACAACAATTAAATTATTTTTGCTTTACCCTACTGTAAGGGTCATGAATCACCACAGAGTTAATGATTGACTGAAAATTACAATATGATGTTTTAGATATTTAGCCATGAGAAATGTACCTCTGACAAATCCTTTTAGAACGACAGAAAATTTTTATTTAATTGAGGCACTTGAAAATTCTATTTAGTTCAGTTTTTAATTTTGATCATTAAATTTTGTCTAGATTCATGTAGCAAACACTGTGTTGCGTATAATGAAGTCCTTCAATTACTGAATAAATGCACGAATATGGTAAAGAATTTTTTTGTTAATTGACATAAACAGCCGCTTTTTTGACTTTGTATTGTAATCTGCTTATTAATGTGTACTTTCGCAAGATTACCATCCAGAGGGTTGTCGTGAAGGGTCGGAGTCACCTAGTTTAAAGCTAAAGATTTAGCATCGACATTATTTTAAATAGTTGGAAAGATTTATCTGGATAACTATAGATACTGATTACTTCTTTAGTGTCCCTTCCTTGAGCTGTTCCTGAAGGAGTCCTTTATTCCATTCCGAACTCTTAGAGGACTTGCCTTTACTAAGCTTTTTTTTTGTTTCCCGTCGCATTCCCATGGTTTGATGATGAGAGTGCTAGACCCAACTATGCGGTACTAGGAACACGCAAGTGTTTTTATCTGAACCGAGACTCGAACCCAGTGATGCGAGAAGTTGACGCTAACCTCTACAGTTCAGAAGGTTGGCATATTGATTCCAACTGTATATGAGTGCAAAGGTATGATATTAACAATGTAAAATTGAACGCAAACAAGTTGGTAACCTGTTGTTTGGCTCTTTAGTGTCATCACCAAATATTGACTATTGTTAACGTGTTGCATTAGTGTTCTCAGAGAATAACAAGCTGAACTTAGTTTTCGGGCAAGCAGATCTATATGGTCATTCCACTTTAATTTATCGTCAATATGAAGGCCGAGGAAAGGTGCATTAGCTGAGAAGTTGTCTACGGGTCTATTACTAGCATCAGCACTAAGCTGAACTAACTTAGTCTTGTCTAGGTTGAGGGATAATTTATTCACGTTAAACCAATATTTAGACCTTTCAGAGCGTTGTCTACTTTCTTAATCAGATTATCGAAGTTTTTATCTGCAATAACTATATTTGTGTCATCCGCGTAGAGTCAACTGCAATACTAATAAATAATAGACCATATTAAATTTATTCAATGACTTAAATAAATATTAAGAAGAAATATTCATTTTATAATAAAATTTCAAAGTAAAACAGAATTTTCTATTTTTTTATTTGGTGTGCTTCGTATCAGGTTCAAGATTATACATTATACGAATATTAAACATCTGAAAATTTTCCAAATTAAAGGATGAAACGATCTGTTTTGGCTTGAATTTTTTGAAATTATTTATTTTAAGTCACATGAACCTTGCGGTCATTACCGACTGCTACATTTTTGCTTTGATTTTTTATTGAAAATAAAACATTTGCAATGTAACTGTTTATCAAGTTATTGAATAAATTTATTTTGGCCATTATTGCCCAATTTTCAGTCTTGTATATTTGGGCAGCATATCTTTCTTTTTTTTAAATTTGGTTTATAGTCGCATTAACTGCAAGGTCATTAGCCACTCTACACGATGGAGGGAACTTTTTTTTTATCCATGTTGGATTATCACAGTACGGTTTCTCAAACAACAAAAACATCCAAGCTCATGCCAGGATTCGAACCCGGGATCTGTCTGGTGCGAGACAGCCACGCTCAGCATATCTTGTTAAATTTAAAATAATAATATTATATCTAACACTTTTTACGTGATTAGTAAGACATTTTATATGCATAATATCTGATCACTACCAATTCTCTGTACATTAAATCCGTACCCTGTCCTCTCACCACCATTTACTTTGGTCACACCCAGGGTCCGAAAGATTTTGATATTAATTTTTTTCGTACGTTAAGCGACGTCAGTGCAGCGCCACTGTGGCAACTTAAATTAAAATAAATATCTGTAATTGCAGTTGCTGATCCCGAAAAATATCTTGTGGGGTGGAGGGGACATTTTTGTTAAATTTACATTTGATTACTACAATAAATAACATTTAATCCAACTCTAAATCATTTCAGTCCATTCTATTTTATATCTGTTATCTTCTATTACATATTTAAGATAATTCTATTTGAGTAAAGATTTATTTAATAATAATTAGTTTTACGTAGTTAGAATGAACATCGACTACAGAGTTACAAATAATATAACAATTGTTAACCGAAAATACAACTTTCTATTGTTTAGTAAAGGGTCATTAGTTTGCTGCGTGAAAGATTTCATATGCGTATGATTAATAAATTTAATGGATAAGAACCAAAAGGTGGTCAATGTAGCTATAAATAGGGACCATACCAACAAAAGAACGACCGACATATTATGATATTGTTCATTACACATTTAATTTTTGTACCTTCAACGTAGAAACGATACGCTATATAATTCAAATGTTTAACTTACGAACATCAACTTAAAGTTATTCCTAAAAACGAAAAATTAATTACGAAAGTTGTTAGTCTTGAGAAAATTATAATGCTTTCTTTCTTGGTGGAGGGGAGAGAGGAATATTCCCCCCTATACCGCCTCCCTTGGATCCACCACTGGTAATTGCCCAGTCAGTTGTGAGAAGGCAGTGTTAAGTGTTAATTCAAAAGAAAAATGCAGACAATTCTATTCTGTAAAAATTAACACATGAGACGAGACTTGGTGTTATCAATACGAACCTACCACTAAACGACAAATTGCAGAATTCGCTAGTTCGCTAAGATCAAAAAAAGGCGAAATAAAAAGTGAAGTCAATTCTCATAGGTTTTTGACGATCATGACATTTTTCACAGAGAATTTGTTCTCTCAGGTAATACGGTAAATTCCCAATATTAATTTGGTGTTATGGTTCCAGCTGTGGAAGAGGAATTCGGCGGAAACGGTGGAGAAGAGGGATT
This sequence comes from Eucriotettix oculatus, assembly GCA_034510155.1. NCBI lineage: Eukaryota > Metazoa > Arthropoda > Insecta > Orthoptera > Tetrigidae > Eucriotettix > Eucriotettix oculatus. The sequence continues at coordinate 131,136,003 of CM067376.1, read as the reverse complement.
TCTTCTTCTGCGTCAATGCGTCTGCTCACTCGGTTGAAGTCGTACTTCAGTTCCTATCGAAAAACTAGTGCCAGATGTCAACCAATCTCCTATTTACCCGATTTGACACTGAATGACCTTTTTATTGCCCAAAAGTAAAATTCACACGAAGCGTCATCGCTTTGGCGACGAAAAAGAGACTGACGTTATTCGAAGAACATCCCAAAGAAGGACTCTTTGTCAGTGTAATGAGGGGGAGGGGGGTTTAATTATTTATGAGCAAAATTAAATTGACATTTTGTAATTTTTTATTTAATTATATATATATATATATTGCAAATTCCTACTTCGATCCTGCACTATATATATATATATATATATATATATATATATATATATATATATTACCAACAATGTGGGGTTTAGGGGAAATTGAATATTGAATAAGCATCTTCTCAGCTTAGGGTACTCTTACATATGATATTTATCAGGGTTAATTACTGTCAGACATCAACGGGTAGTAGAGATCTCGCTTATTAAGACGAACCTATTTTTCGTTCTTCGTCCGTTTTGGAACCTTTACGTCCAGGTATCAGCAATGACAGTTCTTTGTGAATGGCAGGTAGGCAGAAAGCTGTGGCGATCCCTTCCTCACACTGGGTTTGATTTCGGCAGGCGGAAAACAGGAGATTTCCATCTCGGCAAAGTCGTTTACGAACAAGAAGAGATTTTTTTCGTTTGTATTCCTCGAGTTTCCGGATCTTTTCTGCCCGTCTCCGAATATTATCATTCAATTTTCATAATTTAATTCGTCCTAAAATACGAATAAATTAGGTCGTTTTCTTCTGCGCTACGTTGTACACACGTGGGTCGATACTACGTAGGTTATGTGAACCATTAAAACTTCATATTTAGTTTGATATATATTTTATTTATGCTGCCACGAAAGTTTTCTCTGCAAGCTACAGCATTAGTTTAACAATCAAAGGACTGCATCAATGAATTTATTTTTTACAAATGACACGATAACTTTATTTGCGAAATTTATAACCAAATAGGTGTGTGCGATGTATTCCTTTTTACAGTCTGAGAAACGCTAACTCACATGGCTTACATGCAGTGAAAACAGGCCATCGATAGCTTCATAATTTATGTATGCAACATGACGGCAATAGTATCTGCGAGACTGCATATAACATTATGAACAACAACAGATGTACTGTTTATAATGAACAAGCTAAATAAGTTTGTTGTGTATTTTGTAGGATATTCGATTGCAGCTGGTTGGGATCGCACCAACTAATTTATGTGGTCATGTGAAGCCTTTAGTAGCACTGATTCGATAAAACAATCTTAAACAATGAACTAGGATTGTTTGCTTAAAGAAAGCCTTAAAAAGTCTTTAACGAATTCCAAGAACACACAATAACTTGATAATTACATTGACAGTTGTAATGCTTGATAACATCTTCTTAGATTCTTAGATATGTGGCAATTAAAAATACCAGCATATTATTTCTCAGTGTGCTCATAATTGCAGTTTATGTCCTCCCACGGCTAGCGTGTCAAGAAAACACAAACTGGATTTCATGACGCAGTTGGAAATGGAATCTTCCACTTGCACGGACTGATTATTAAATTTCCAAATTGCGCTTCAAGAAATGACACGACATGTAGTAAGTGGCAAATTATCGCAGTGAGGGAAAGCGGCGCTTCGACAATTTCAACGAAAAATCTCCCCTAGAAAAGTGAGTTTCTCTCGTAACGCAGAAAATGGAGTTTGCATGGAACTTGGATGGCAATGACGACCTAAAATAATCCAGGTGGCCAGTGTTTTCCATTTCCATGGACATTTCTTACAAAATATTTGAGCCTAACCTCTTGACATTAAATACATATCGTAAACACCTGCATTAACAAGAAGAATTTTTTAAAAATATTACTAAATTACAAGTGAATGGGCGGTTTAGAAAAAAAATCCTGATATACTACGCATTTAAAATATCTTTCTCAATACAATTTTAAATCAAGTTACTACAAATATAATTTTCTGGGATATCTTAGTATTTATATTGTGACGAGCTCAGGGATTCTTAAAATCAAATCGTATAATATTCTCGTCGAACTTACCATTCTTTTATCGTAGAAAAAAAAAATCATTCTGTAGTTAACAATAGCCAACTGCTTAAAAACAACCATAATTAGCTCCTCAAATTAGACAGTATGAAAAAGCACTACTGTCACTCAAGATTTTTAATTTGAAACAGTAACTGTCAACCATATTAAGTTATATTCATCTTTTGGCAAACATTAATCAAACTTAGCTGACTTTTTTTTAAAGATAGCTAACATTTTTTATTTATCAACCAAATTCTTCCACTCATTATAGTCTCTCACACATAATGGCAGAAGATGTTTTGTTCCTGATTTATTTTAGAATTCCATGTTAAAAATAGGAAAATTTGGTTGAAATTAGTTTACGCGTTTAGATTTGTATGCGGAACATAAATACACATAAATCATATATTTTATTTATAAGAATAAGGTATTTGGTGCATTTATTTGGTCTGTTTAGAGCGTAATAACTTGTAAATTTAATGAGTGTTTTATTAAAGTAACAAAATATTTTAAGTACTTCAAAAATATACATAACTATTTGACTCTCTGGAGTGAGACACATAACCCACGCCATATAAATACGACACGTTGGGCAGCTCACAGGCAAGCGATAGGACATGGTAGAAGTATAGTAGATATGAAGAGTAGGATAGCACAAGCAAGGAAGGCTTTCGTGAAAAAGAGAGATTTACTTACGGGTAATATAAGTGTGAATATTAGTAAATCGCTGCTAGAAATGTTCGTATGGAGTGGGGCATTATAGGGGTGTGAAACGTGGACGATAGGAGTTGCGGAAAGGAAAAGAATAGAATCCTTAGAAATGTGGTGCTATAGGCGAATGCAAAATCAGATGGGTGGATAGAATCACTAACGAGGAAGTTCTAAATAGAATAAGGGAAGAGCGAACAATATGGAGGACGTTGTCTAAGAAAAGGGATAGATTAATAGGCCATGTTTTAAGACACGAGGGTCTTGTAAAATTAGCATTAGAGATAAGTGTGTGAGGTAAGATCAGAAGAAGAAAGCGAGGATGGAATAGGTTAAGCAGATTAAGGAGGATGTGGGATGTGCTAGTTATGTATAAATGAAAAGGCTTTCGCAGGATGGGTCAGCATGGAGGATTGCATCAGATCATTCTTAGGACTGAATACCACAACAATGTGCTATGACATTGAGGGGATATTTTACAGATACAAATTGTAAGTAGAACATAAAAATTGAGAAAAATTCGGAGCAGAAATTTACCCCTAACAGAACCGAATTTAGCTTAATTAATTTCATTCAACGCCATTTTATAGGAAACAACACATTGATTCGTATAAAATCACTCTATTGTTCAATTACGATACATATTGATGTAGCTGTGGGTTAATCTTAACAATAGACAATTAGCTGCAGTTTCAAACAGCATCATACACAAAATTGCAGTCAATAGTATGTAAACAAGTGTCTTCACATAATTTTAGCGTTAGTTACACAGTTAGCTGGTTCAAATTATTCATGCCTAGCTTCCGGCTTGACGGGATTAGTTTTTTTAAAGATTTATTTAAGATATGGACACCTATTGTCAGTAAAAACTTCCGTACATTGTGAAGAAATGTCAGTCTCGTTGTGCAAAGAAGGATGTTACGCTGATCACGCACACACACAACATACGTCTCAGGCTTTCAGACTTTGAATGTATTAAAAACGTTTTTGACTAACATTTGTGGGTCTTGTAATCCAAGTGTTGGTCGAAACGTCTATTCAGTAATAAGTTTTATATTCTTAACGAAGGTCGCAGGCTTCCCCGGTGTATTTGTTGCATTAGGAACTCTTGGGTTTCCGACCGGGTGAGAGCAGGCATTGACCACGACATTTCGACGTTCACTGTCATCGTTATCAAGTGATATCTTGTTCAATATTTTTATAATTATACTGGTCATTTATTTTGAAGTTCATTAAAACAGTATGTTGAATAAAATGGTGCGATAGCGGGAGAGAGGAAAAGGAGAGGAAGAAAGAGTGAGAGGGAGAGTGGGAGAAAATTTCAAATTAATAATCTTTTAATTAAAAATTGTCTTTTTCAATAATGCTCAGCCTTAGAGCCCATGAAATTGAATTAAAAAATAAGGATGGAAAAATCTGGACCAGATCGGGAATCGAACAGTGGACATCCTTTTAGTACGGGTTGCTTTTTCTCCAACCTAGCTGTTGGATGGTTAAGTTGCAAAAAAGCAACCCCTAATAAGAGGAGGTCCTGCGTTCGATTCCAGATTTTTTATACTGATATTTTAATTAATAATTGTTTTCCCAGATTCCGTCCAGTCTCTGAAGAAATTAAATAATTTTTCTAAATGCTAGATGGAGGATAAAGAATTGGTTTCTGATTTAATAGGCAATTCAATTATCTGACGTTTAAGTCAATATCCCCCCCTCCCCCTTAAGCACGAAAATTATTGAACCTGCTTCATATAAAAGAGTATCTGATACTCTTTGCTTCATATTCACCAAATACGATGAAGTTAAAACAACTCAACAGATAAAGAAACTGGCGGCAGGATACTTTTTTCTCTTTGCACTAATGCATCACGTTTATGTGAAATTAGAAATTCACAATACTGATTATGATTATTTAAATTAAATTATTTATATTTAATGACCAATTAATGCTTTTACTTATTCAGAAAACAATGTTAATGAAAACTTAGTTAACGGCGCAGTGGTTCGGTACTTAGGTTTTTCTTGACCTATCTAAAAAATTATTGTTATTAATGTTTACCGAATAATAAAATAACTGTTAATTTGCAATTAAATATATCTTATTGTAACTATTGACAGTTGTTTAAAAATAATAATGAAATTAAAATTATTTTTAGCCGTGAAGAAATATTGGCTTCAATTTATTAGAATAAATATAAAATAAAACATGTATTTAGTACATTAACAGAGCTACTGTTGGTTTACGTTGAAACCATATATATGAAGTGAATTCTTCCAGAATCTTATCGCGTGCTGCCACCTAGGAGCTCTTGACCCAAGCACAAACTATTGCACAAATGATCGATAGGTGGCAGTATGAGTTCCAAAGAGAAGATGGAAAGCACTGCACCTATTTTGGTAAATCTAATACAGCCGGGTTTCCCGAACTGTGTTCTGCAAAAAATTTGGAGTGATTTTATCTATATAAATTAACTTCCCCGTTAACTGACTGCCGAAACGCTGGTAGCCTTGTTAAAGACATTAATTGTATTCACGCAAAGGCGATATAGAGACTGCGACAACGTCTTTCATTTCACACACTATTACATTTTACAGATGACTTTCTCGAAGTACAACAAAGAACTGACAGCAATATGTTCCTAGCGCGAGGATTTCTTTTCGATACGAAGTTGCTCTTTCTCCACTTACTACAATATGGACGGAGTTGTCCACTGCGCATCGAGGTGACACGACTAGCTAAATCTCTCCTATATATATATATTTATTATATATATATATATATATGCGTGTGTGTATGGAAATTATATTGTAAATAATTGATATACGCAGGATGTGGCAAGCAGTTTGAGAGCGAAGGCCTTTAGGAAGAATTGGTGATTATACAAAAAAGCGGCTAATTAAGGTGGAAGGACGCTGCAAGGAAAAAAAAGTGGGTGTTTACTGAACTTTATGGCCATAAATGTTTCGTGCAGATTACATTTCCTTCAGATTGATATTGCGTATTGTCCACATGAACCTCTACACAGCTAAGTATTGGTAACAGATGATAAGAACAGAGAAGGAGAGATGAATTGGTACATTTTAATAGTTAGAAACGCGAAAAGTAGATATTAGTAGGTAGCAAGGAGAGTAAGAACTTAAGAAAACTTTGTTACTCGAGAAAGCAGTTTGAGTGAAGATTAACGAGGTCGCTTGTAAACAGGCGTGATAATTTCGAATAGTAGAAACACGGAAATGAAATGTAACAGTGGGGAGTTGATGTAAGAGTCGTATTTTCATGGGAACCCTGAAACGATCACCTTGGCCGATGCTGCAGCAAACTCCTGCCTCCGGTGTGAAAATATTCTTATTCGCGTAACTCCAGCCTCTGTACAAAACTCAGCACATTTTTTATACGAACACACTAACGTAATAAAGGTCTTGCTACCCATCTTAACTTATACAAAATAAAATTACCTGTAAGGAGTTTGGTGGGTCACAGGCTACATGAGGGTAATTCTGAAGCAGGCAACTCCCCTTTAATAGCATAGGAAGGGAATTGAAAAGGGGGTATGTGGAAGGTAGAGCAAGGTGGCCAAGAGTTGACTAGAACCCCGGGGCTTTAGTGTACGGTGTTTCACCTAACGGTGATAGAGGGAAAACCCTAGAAAACCTGCATCAGGCAGGTCGGGCAAGTGGGTACTACCCCTGCGCCCTTCTGATGACGGGGACTGGATTGTTGTGGGAACGCAACAAACCCGCCACCGTGCCTTGTTTAGTATTGAGAGGCAGTTAGCCTACTGGTCCAATGCGATCAGAAAACAAATCTTACCGTATGCCGAAAGTCTTTGACCCTCGTACATACACCTCTCAAACTGCTCAAGATCGTCTCAGCCTGCAGGAGTCTTAAATTAATTCTCTTGGCCATGGACCAAGGGCGGGGGGAGAGGAAAACCAGAAAGTCAGCCCCGACGGACTTACCAGAACTCCACCTGGCTCTTACTCATTTCCCATCAGAATATCCTCCTGATCCAATTTTTTGGCGGGTAACAGACTACATGAGGGTAATCCTGAAGCAGGCAAATCCCCTTTAATAGCATACGGGAGTTGAAAAGTGGGGATATGGAAGGTAGAGCAAGGTAGCCAAATGTTGACTGCGGCCTCCAGGCTATAGTGTAATGATCCTACCCGATGTTCCACCTAAAGATGATGCAGGGAAAACCCTAGGAAACCTGCATCAGGTAAGTCGGGTAGATATCCGCGTTGCTTTTATATGATACAGAGAGTATGCCGTACTTGAGTGAGAAACACTTTTGGATACCTTTTTAGTACTTTAGTACTGTGACTTCAATAAAACGTTCATTAAATTTAGAAGTTATTTCGCGCTAAGCAGACCAAATTAATGTATTAACTACCTTATTTTTATAAATGTAATTCATTTGTTATTTGTAAAAAACTCAAATTTTGTACCCGTGTGTGAGCTTGTATGTATGTTGCGCATACAAATCAATTTTTTTGGGTAACAGGCTACATGAGGGCGATCCTGAAGCAGCATAGGAAGGGCCTTGAAAAAGGGGGGATGCGGAAGGTAAAGCAAGGTAGCCCAGGGTTGACTAGGGCCCCCAGGATATATTGTAAGGATTCTATCCGATGTTTCACCTAAAGGTGATAAAGGGAAAAACCCTAGAAAACCTGCATAAGGTAGGTCGGGCTAGTGGGTACTACTCCTGCGCCCTTCTGATGACGGTAGACTGGATTCCTGTGGGAACGCAACAAACCCGCCTCCATGCATAGATCAGTATTGAGAGGCAGTTGCCGACTGGTACAATGGGATGAGCAAACAAGTCTTACCGTATGTTGAAGGTATCTGACCCCCGTACATACACCTCTCAAACTGCTCAAGGTCGTCTCAGCCTGCAGGAGTCTTAAATTAATTACCTTGGCCAGTGACCAAGGGGGAGAGGGAAAGAGGAAAACCAGGAAGGAGGAATTCAGCCTCCACCTGACTCTCACTCATTTCCCATCAGGATATCCTCCTGACCTATATCGCGCATACAAATCAAACCGCATGGAGCGATTTCAACCAAATTTTGCACCGAAGTCCCTTGCGACTGGTAAATGTGCACAGTTGGGGTAAGACGCGGCTGCCACCGATAGCAGCGGAAATATTTTAATATACAACATCGGCCGAAATTTTCGTCGAATAAATCTTTTCGGAGTCAATTACTTTTACGGTTTTTACCGCGACACATTTGTATCCGTCCTACCCTAATGACATATAGAACATGATACATTATGCCCTTACGTAGCCTGCGTTTAGCATGTGGCGGCGACGACGACGACGTTCGCGAGAGACAAAGGTTAAATGTTTCTTATATTTAAGCATTAATATCACGAGCATCGCCGGACACCTGGCTAGTTTAAAATAATTCAGACTGAATTGTTATTTTTTATATGCGAAAGTTGGTTCTGTAGACGGATATTTCGTGGGTTGAATTTATACTTTCGAAAGAAAAGTTATATGCGTATTGTCTGTCTAGTCTGCATCATAAGAAGTTGCTGATGAGCCAAGGCAAACAGTTCTCTTATAACTAAAATGACGGACTAATTAAACTGTTGATCGCCAATATACATTATCATTTGAGACATTACCTTTGATTCGAATGGGAATAAAAAAAACTGCAATAGCTACAAAATTGAAATATTATAAACCATAGAATTTAATTGGATGTCTTATTGTTTTTGATCTTAGGAAGATGAATATGAGTTTTTAAAAGTCTGAATCTTCTTTAAGTTTCTTACGTGATTAAATTTTGAGACTGGAATTGGGTTTCTTTTTCTTTTGTTAAGTGTTAACTATAAAAATAATTTGTTTTACAACTCTAATAAAGGATAATCCTTAAATTATGCAACTTCGTTTTCAAATTTCAATTTGAGACCAAGTGAATATAATTTTTTTTATTATAGTGAAAGACGCAAAGTAGCGCCGCAGCGAAGTATAAATTGTGGGTGTAATTGTTTCACATTAAAATTTATCTTGAAACTCAGGTCTCGTAATTAATTATTTCTTTAAACCAGACGTTAAAATGACTTATTATGTAATAAAAGAGTGAACTACATAAGAAGCTCATTAAAAAGCCTGTAACACAATTTGGGAAACTATACATATATAGACACAAAAAGGAGGTGGAGAGCGGCTAATTTACGCAAAACTGAACATTTTTGACGTCACTTCGCTTAGTTAGGAACATATGGGATTGTCTCAGGCTGGAAATAACAAGCGAAATATATACAGGAAACTATACAATCTCATATTTGTATAAAAATTGCAAAGGCCGTGGCAAAAATAAACTGTCTAAAGTGTGGTACAGCTTATAAATGATCGTTTGTGTTCGTAAGAGTAAGCGCAGATGCAGAAGATATAAGTGAATGTGCCAACATTGGACCTCGAGGCGTTTGATTAAATTTATGGTGCGATTAGCGAAAAATTAGACAGCTTATGACGAGGTAACGGAAAACGGAAATTTTAATAGCGTTGTGAACAGAAGTTTGTTGAGGCACTTGATTTAGGGAAACGAAGTGACAGGGGTAATATGATTTTATATACATTATCAGCAAATCAAAAATATGTCAGGAAACAAAGATATCCGTTTAACATATGAAATACTGTACCAGGACAAAATAATGTATTTTTATATTAAACATAACTTGCTAAGTAAATCCTCTATTACAGGGTTTCCCAAACTTTTTCTTCACTGGAACACTTGGTAAAATCGGACAATCTATAATAATATTGGGCCTATTTTTAGTAGTCGTAAAAAGTAAAACAAGATTTAATTAAGTTATTATTTTTAAATATAGACCAGTAATTAAAATAAATAAATAAGGTACTTAGTGACTTTGATCATTTTGGGGTTCTTGAATTATTATGTTGTCGATGTCAGGCGCTAAATTAGTAAATTGAATTCTAGTATCTGCTGGGGTGTCGAGACTGTTTCTGAACTTTGACTTCATTGCAACATAATAAGAAAATCCAGCTTCGCACAAATAAGTTCTAGAAAACGGAAGTAAAACAATATTAGCTTATTTAAAATAATGGGGTTCTCTGCAGACAAACTCGCCCAGAAAATCACACCGTAAAGACTGATAATTATTTTTTACTTTCACTGATTACATAAATTATATTTTCATAGTCACTTGCACCTAAACCTACAGGTTTATTGTCACAGAAAATGGATTCTGAACCCAGTAATCGTCTTTAATAGTTTACAAAAGCGTTGATTTCAAGTTATGACGATGTTCTAATAACATTTTGGAAACTTCTTCATCTACTTTAAAATTTGATTCATTCAAACATTCATGTATGGCAGGAAACCACTTAATATCGTTAGATTGAACTCGTGAAATACAAAATTGTATCTTTTATCAAAAGATCCAATTTTATATATTTATTAAAAATTATAATACTTTCTCCTTATAATTATGTGTTCATTGCACTTTGTAAAAATATCTGTCAGAGATGCGAGTTTAATTAGGCTTCCCACACGTCCCTTTTTGGCCGGGACAGTTCCAGTTTTAAAGTATAGTCCAGCGCGTCCCGGCCGTTTGTCACTTTGTCCCGATTTATGGATGAAAATTGTTGTATAGGTTATTTGATAAAAATTGCCGACTATACACGTATTACAAATAGATAGTTCGGAAAATAAGAATATCAGGCGTGTCATTGTCCGTTTTTATTAGTGATAGTTGAGAGTGAGTTGAGGCCGACAGTTAGTTAATTATTGCGTATTGTAGAGTGAAAACGAGTTCTAAAGCGAATTTTTGTGTTTTTTTGGAATTACTTTACAAATTATCAGTAACATTTGATAAATAAATTAAATTTTAATTTAAAATAATAGTAATATTAACTTCCTATAATGCAAAAATAAAAGTTTATATTAACATACAAATTAAAAAAATTATCCCTTTTTGAAAAAAAGGTTTTGGAGATATTGACATAGTAAAATGTGAACAGTTCTCATCAGAATTTTCGGTGGCTCATGGCGGTCGTTAAGACATAAAAAACCATTTAAAATGTGCAAAGTATAAGGCTGGAAGAAAGACAAGAATGGATAAATGTCGACCGAATCAGTGACTCCGGACCTCGCGTTATTCGGGGTTCGATTCTCTGTTCCAGTCAACATTTTTCCATTCTTGTCTATCTTCTAAAAACATCTATACGCTCCTGCTTGAGATTCGGGTGAAAGTTTAATAGCGGCAGGAACTTTCTGTGAGATATCATCACATTTCAATAATGCTAATCCAAAAGATAACGAATTTTTAAAAACTGCTAAAGAAGCTAAGAAGATTATGTTATTATTGTCTGTTTGATAATCACACTATTATATATTAGTAATTATGTTAGAACATTGTACTTTTTTATGTTTTCATATTTGTTATTATATCGAAATATGATTTATAATTCGACCTGAAAATAAATAATTTGCTGCTTTTTTCCTACATGTTAACGTATATTTTGGAGCAAAAACATCATCCTCCCCAACCCTCGTTATTTTTAACGCCTCCATCCCAGAAAAGATCGTACGGACGCCCGTGTTTTGAGTTTTGAACAAATTCTGTATTTTGTCCCGGTTTAGAAAAAATGTGGTATGTCTCAGTTTAATTAACCATGAAGGATTTAGTAAAACGTCAACAAAATGTTGTCCGGCATTATTTTGTGCCTTCAAGAAGGTCAATTTATTTCTAAGTTCAAAAAGTCTTAATAGTGGTTTTTCTCTAGCTAGCCATCTCATTTCAGTATGTCATAAAAGTGTTTTGTATTTACTAGCCATGTTATCGCACAAAATTTTAAATAATTGGATTGAAGTCGCCACTAAAATTTTCTTAACCGCTGCATTGAATGATCCTGACAGTCTGCATTTGTGTGCCGTTGAATTATATTCCACAAACGAAGGAGTATAAGGTTGGCTTAGTTTTTGGTCGTAGCTGGTCATTGACAAGTTAAATAAAATATTAACTGTATAATACTCGGCTATGGCACTTGTACAGGATTCAGGTTGACCGAACACGTACACAATTGTTCATTGTTACTCATGATTGCTATTGTAGCGCGAAACAAGGAATAGGGTTTCTTTGTTTCGCAACGTTGTGATTCGATTTTCTCCCGTTCGATGCAAAATATGTTTTTGTCTTACGAACTGATTAAGTGGTATTCTAACATATTACAAATTCATAGTAAGGATGGAATCACTCCAAATTTCTGCGGAACACCTATTCAGGCCCCACGGAACACAATGGTTCCGTCGAACACAGTTTGGGGAAACTCGGACCTAAAACTTTGACAAATCAGAGAAAATATTTACCTCTCTGTTAGTCTCTAATAGAATAAATTCTGCAATTATTCTTAACTAATACATTTAATAGTAATTAATAGAACCAGGTTTGGTATTTTTATACCTAACAATAGTGCAGTTTTACGCTCAATAGAGGATTTATATGAAGGTGCCTCAGATTCATTTCGGTGACACGACAGTAAAAACGTATAGCACACGTATTTGGCCATCAGTATCATTCAGATCAGATACAAATTATTTGTTGGTTCATACATCCGCAGGGCCTTCTTTGGAGAATTATCTAGCTTTTGTAATTTAAGGGCAAATTTAGCAATTAAATTAAATTTTAAAGTGAAGTGTTGACTAGCGCACTTGGAATAACTCTCATAGTTTCGTTGTATATAACTGTTAATACATATATGAGCTACAATATAAATTTATTTTCGTATTTTACACGAACAGATTTTATTCATTATCATGCCGTTCGAACGATTCAAGTGACATGCGTCAAACACAAGTTATGTAAATATTATACTTAGATATTCAACAAGAAGCACTAATTTCTGACTTCGTGTTCTTGAAAATAACTATGATTTTGTAATAATGTTGGAGCAGCTGCGCTTCACGAGTTCCCTTACTTGTGATTTACAAGTGCGAGGATATCCAGTATTTATGTTTATCGTGTTCATTGTTCTTAACGCCGGTTTCCGTAATTTGAATACTATGTGAAACGTTCCCTATTAAACAGAAAATGAGAAATTGCCTCCCAAACCTTCCATGACCGTATTTTACATTCCAATTTGATTGAAATTATAAATATTGACGAGCTAGTTATTAATTGAATAATGCTATATTCCGTAGATCCTGTATTGAAGACAAGATACAATAATATGGAATCTGTCTAATTGTCCTTTTGGTTTTTCGTAGTTGATATGTAAATAATGACTCAATCTATATAAATAAAAGACATTTAAATATGGCGCGCTCCAGGCTTTATATGCCGGTACTGTTCAAACGCACATCGAGTTAGAAGGTTTGTCCTTTTAAATTATTATGCCATCTATCCAACTGCCGTAAAATTTTGGTGGTTAACGTTGATCATCCCAGAGACGTCATCTATCGACCTTTTAAACATTTAAGTTCCTTCCTTCAGTCCAATAAAAGGGTCTCACGTCAATCATCCGCTCTGCGACTTCATATTTCTCCGTTATTCGCTTCTATACCATCGAACCTATAGCAATGAAATTCTGGTGTATTGTATTGCTCTGCCCAGAGAGGGTTTTTGTTGAACTTTTGAAAAAATTGGTTCATTTCTTCCCTCCTTTCTGGTTAAAAGAATTCGTACCCTAAACGCATTAGGTTGTTGGACCGTTTAATGTTTATGATAAAGAGATAATAATAAACCCTTTGACGGTCAATGTTTTAAAACATTAATTTATTTCAAACGGTAGCATTCAGAAGCTTAAACTGCCATGTTAATCCTAAATACAAAGAAAGCTACCGTTTGAAATACAGTAATTTTTTAAAACCTTGTCCATCAAAGGGTTTATTATTATCTCTTTGACCTATAGAACTCGCAAACAGGTAGACTATCCCCTCACGTACCCTGTCAAACAATATAATTAAATTGCTGTTAAGCGTGAGCTAATGTTTAAGTGTAACTAACATTTTATTTAAGTAACAATACTTTTAAATTATTTTAAATTAATGTAAAATATTTTATAAGTCGCTATCGAAATGATTGAGGGTTGCAGCTCTGGTGCCCGAGATGGATTTTTCTGCAACTAAAAGTCGCTTACCCGTTACGACATTCGCGGAAAACAATTTAAAAGTATCGTTACATAAATAAAATGTTATTTTACGCTCGGCAGCTATATAATCATAACTAATGATACTTATTAATCAGATTATTATTTTTATTTATAACAGAATCTGTCATAAAGCGACATTTAGTAATTGATATGACTTTCAGAACACAAGAGATGGTGAAAAACATTCCATCGAAAGTCTTTCAAAGTTAAGGAAGAAAACTGTTTTATAAGTCGCAATGCAGATTGATTATAATCGAGTCAAGAAATTTCTTAAATGCACACAGTAACTTTAAAAAAGTCTGAAAAATGCACATTGCTGTGACAGACACAAAAAAATTCTATACCTGTCAGATGGAATGGTTTTCTCTTTATAAATATAATTGACTGTTCCAGTGTATTTTTGCGTTTGTAATTGCCCCATATATATTTAAAGGCGTGGAGCATTTCGATACACAACTATCACCCCTGGGGGTGGAGGGTATGGAAATGTAAAATGTACATGTACAAATGTACGGCAGATATGTGCATGAGAATAAATATTTTTCTCGGTTAGATAGATTGTTAGTGTCTCTCTCCGTATTGTACATCTCAGACATTTTTAAGCTACAGTATTTGTTTACGGTTCCAGGACAATTATTGACTGGATTCAGATATCGAGTCATCGCGGTGGTTATGATGAATTCAGATCTCATAAAAGGGGAACTTGAAAACGTAAATTTAAAAAAAATGCGACGTTCTCATTGATGGTTAAATCACGTGTTGACAAAGAGATTACCATGGAATTAAATATCGTAGAGGGTTAACATAAATGAAATCCCGGGCATAGCCGGACACCCAAATATTGGTCACGCTATAACTTGATAACGACGTAACCGATTTCATTCATAATTTTTTTTGTACTAACACTATGTAAAAGGTTCTTATGGAAAGAAAAATTAAGTAAATTGCGCAGAAAATTGTATATTTTCAGAAAAATTAACTACGAGAATGCTTCTTCACATCCGCGCGTTTGAATCTTCAATGGAATGCAGGTTGTTTATACTCTTGATGTGTTATGTTCCGAAACGACTCAACGGATTTCAATGAAAATTAGAGCGATAGAAACAGGAATTTTAGTTTATGTATGTTTCATTTCGATATCTTGCAGAGCTAAGGAGATATTAATCAAAATCTTTATTGAATTGCCGCGATAAAGACGGCGTAAGAATCAACTGCGAGTTAAAACTCCTATTAGGCGCTCCCATACCATTCATCCCACTTACTGTGTTATTATAAGCGTAATTTTGGCAGCATGAGAGAGAGAGAGAAAGGGCGAACAATATCATTCCATCTATTGTTGTAAACATGAGGAAGCGAGACCTGTTCAAAACTATCTGTGACTTATAAGGTTTGCCGTGAAGCGATCATGAGCTCTCTTTCTCTCTCTTCTTTGTCAACCACTGCACTGGACGGACATGTGCATACAAAATTGGTAGATTGACATTCATACGTATTCAATTACCGTTTCTTTCGCAACAGCAAACTTAGTGTGTTTCGTGTGTTCTGATGTGTGTTTAGAGGTTTATCGTCGTGTTATTTATTGTTAGTGATAAGAAAATGCCACCAGTGAGGCGTCAAAATTTCGACTGGCATACGTGTAACGCAAGTCGAGTTCATAATCATCGAGACAATGAGACTAATGAAGAGCGTAGGCAGCGTTTGGAGATAAAAAATAATGGGAATTTTTCAAGCGAGATCTTCCACGGCTCCGGAAGAACCCATACAGTCGGGTTCAGGCGAGAGGCGACAAAACAGACAGTCAAACGTAACAATTACCTATAAAACTTTAGCGTATAACTTCCGAACGACTCCCCTAGGGGAAGGCGTGGAATTGGTGGAGTTTTTATTAAAGTAAAAATTCATCCCTTAAGTGAGGAAGAAATTTTATTCTATCGGAGTACTGAAAATATTTTTAGTCCTGTTATTGTACCGGGAGTATTTTTGACTGTCGAGATACTGGGTGTATATTTGAGTTTCACATTGTGACGCTGTTTTAGTCATGTGTTGACCAAGAATTAAATAATGTATCGGGGTAATATAAATAAATACGCCGGGTCTCCAGCTAGTGCTATAATATATTTCATGAAACAAATAGACCTAAAACTTAGAGAGCATATCAGATGCGTGAATTGATATGTAGTATAAATAGTTTATTACTTACATTTCGGGGTGAACTTGCGATAGAAGGCGTGCAGCTTCTTATCTGATGAGAAGGTAGATTAGTACGGTGCTGTTATTACCATACGCACTACGTTTTGTGAGTTGTATTCGAAATTGGACACGTACTTAAGAAATAAGGAGATACCTGGGAGTAAGGTGTAATTGTAGACGACGCAGAGGCGTCCTTGCTCGCACTATCGCGCGCGTGGTCTGCGCCAAAACAGGGACTAAGCAGGCCATCGATGTGAGCGAGATAAAGGAATGCAGCGGTCTTGTCTAAGAAAAGACACGTCTCCACGTTTGGGCAACAGAGCCTGCCACTCTCAAACATCGAAGGCCCTGAGGGTCAGCTCATACGCATCAAAATTAAGAATAATATAAGGCATATATGATCTGTCAATGATTCGATTTCGATCGACATTTATACACATAGAATAAAATACTGAAGACCATGAAAGTAAGAAATAAATGTTATATGGTCTCTATTCAGACAACAAACTGCCTAAATAAATTTCTTAACTGTAATTACAATAGTCGTCTGGCTCAATTATTTAGTAAAACTTTAAGAGTGGAAGATATACACGAAGTACAAAAATGTGATCCTCAGAGCATGGTGTTTACGAATACGGGGGAATTCCCTACTTCGAAACTGGGCAAACTGCTGCCCAGCGACATTGTTAGGCATGCGCAGTCATGTGTTCAGAATACGAGTTTCCTGTGTTTTATGTACATAAACTTTTTTACAGTAGATTCATAAATGAAACACGGAAATTCCATAGTTAAATTGCCAGTTCGAAAAATGTGAAATGTGAAGCATGTCCTTGGTAATTTTGGTGTCTCAAGGAAAACGTTTCCACGTTAATAATCACTCGAGGCGAGCGAGACATACTACCAACTTCCTCAATAAGATTGCAATATTTTAAAGGAGTCGGTACAAGAAACGAGGAATTCTTTCTTAAGATTTATCGGACGTTAGCATTTCATACATGATTCTCACTAGATTGTAGTTGTTTACTGTTAATGCGTTTTTTAAGGTAATGTGCTTATTTAATGTACCAGGAAAATTATACACTCGGTTAACGTACCGGTTAACTTGAAATTGACAAGAGACGGGTCTATTCTGTTAAATCATCCATTTACCAATAAATTTATATACTGAAGAGAGGGGTGTGTTGGGTTTTCCCTGCATGTCTTTAGGTGAAACACGGGGTAGGATCCTTAAACCACAGCCCCGGGGCCCTAGTCAGCCCTTGGCTACCTTCCTCTCCCTTCCACATTCCCCCCTTTCAATTCCCTTCCTATGCTATTAAAAGGAAGTTGCCTGTTTCATGATCACACTCGTGTAGCCTGTTCCCCTCGCCTACAAATCTTTCTTTTGTCAAGAAGTAAAATTTCCGCCTCCAGTTAAGTTAGATTTATTGTTTTCTCCTTTCGCGCTTCCAGATGTCTTTTTAAAATATATCTCGTCCTTTATGTCCCTCATACATTCTGAAACCCAGTATTCTTTTACTGTATAAAAATAGGTAGCAAAGCATAACAAAGTTATGAGTGCTTTTCAGATTGTACCCAATATTTTTTTTTGGAATATATATTTTCTTCGTCTTTATGTGATTAGATAGTTTGAAATTTTTTTTATTATATTTCACATTTGGTTCTCCAAATTATGTTTGTCTCAGAATTTTCCCTCATGTGCATAATTTCTGGTCTTTTGCTTTTATAACGTGTCAATTGTAAGCTATAAAAGAATACATTCCTACATTTTTATTCACAATTTTGTTTCTTAGGTAACTTTTCAGGTATTGATTTGCGCGCTTAAAGGGAAATTCTTTACTGTTTCAGGTGAGTAGCTGGATACGTACTAAGTTCGTAGAAACCAGATTTTTGGATGTCCAGAAATGTTTCTTCTCTGCTAATTACTTAAAAGTCTGAACATCACTCTAATTCACC
This sequence comes from Eucriotettix oculatus, assembly GCA_034510155.1. NCBI lineage: Eukaryota > Metazoa > Arthropoda > Insecta > Orthoptera > Tetrigidae > Eucriotettix > Eucriotettix oculatus. The sequence goes on along the minus strand of CM067376.1, from coordinate 131,117,936 downwards.
AGATTTTTGAAGGTAAGTGTCAGTTCGGTCAAAAGTAGTTAATCAGGTGTATTACAACTTGCTTCATTATTTCGTTGGATTACGAATGAACTTTCGAAGGACCTATTTAGAAATTAACTGTCAATTAACTAATGATATTCTCATTAATTTTTTTAAATAGCACAACAATTATTAGGACTAAACGATAAATACAAAACTAAATTTGCCTTCATGTTTCACATACAATTTTAATTGCTTTCACGCAAAATAAAACGTAAATATATATTTGTTTACTAAATAAGACAAAATTCCGTCAAACCGTTTGTCATAAAATGTTTTTTGAAATAACCTGGCGTTTTACTAAATATTTTCGCTAAAATTAAAAAACGTCTTCATTTAATTTATATTTACTCAAGTGATTTCATGAAAAGCAACATATGAAGCTCATACAAGTAAAAGTAATTAACTTTAGTAAAAATAAATAATCTGCTTACTTAATTTGAAGTACCAACTACCTCAATAAAATAGAATTATAAGAAATTTGTCTTAAATACATTATAGATAATTATTTTTAAGGTATTGTTCCAAATTAATGCACTATATTTAAAATAATCCGTATAGACTATGTGATAAAACAGAAGAGGAATAAACAATTCTCTTCGAGGACAAACTGTTTGAAATTATTGTTTTTCAAATAAAATGTAATTATAAATTGACAGTACCTATGGCATTTAAAGCCGCAGCTTTCTTTATCAATTCGAGCATTAATTTTCAAAGCACATATTTGCTTGTACCGTTTGGATTGATAAGGATATCTCTGACCCAAATAACATAAACATTAAAAAAATTAAAACACTTCAACTTATTTGAACCGCACTTTCACGCTTCTTCGTACATTACATTTCAATGTAAAAGAATTTCTGAGGGTATTGAGACAACGTAAATATGATTTAGTTTCCCGAGAGATTTGAGGAATTTTGGTCCTACAAATTCAAAGATTGACAGTTTCAAAATGTTGAATAGAACTACAGATTTACGCTTTGAAAACTGCAGCCATTTTGTTTGTGTTTTGAAATGAATAAGGGGGGTATAATTATTTTATAATGAAATGATATAAGAATAAAAAATGCATTTACTTTACATTTATATACCACAATTTGCTCACTTTGAAGTTACAAGCTGGCATAATCTTTAAGATTAACAATATAATTATATATTTATTTATACATATTTATAAAATTATACTCAGTAAATATCTGATAAACTAAATACATGACTTCTACACTAAGGGTCGTTTAAACGGGTCTTCCCAAAAAGAAGAATCCCTAACACAAATCCTATTCGGAATTGGCAGTACCAGGAAATCGACAAAAGGTTACCGCCAGAGTCATTACCTTTTGTTCTCAGCTTGGCCTGGACTTGCTACTGGATCCAACCAAACTTCCGCGTATAACAATGATGAGTACTTTGCAACTCCGGATTGGATCACGCCTTCCTCCCGTTGTTCAAATGTCCGTGGCCAGGACAATCTACAATTTTTAACTGTCCACTCTTAATCATCACAATTGACGTTCAGTCTTAATCATAATGCCTCTTGATGTCCAATCTTAACATCCAATCATAATCTGCTTAATGTCACAATCATAAACTCTATGTCCTTAATGTCCCATTTTTATTGGGTTTTTAATAATTTGTCCCCAGTTCCTTATTTCACATTCCGTCGGTGGCAAAACGCGATATTGCCTAATAAAAATTATTATCTCTTCTCCCTGGGAGGAACAATTTGTCCCACTCTATCGACTTTTTTTGGGGATGTCGCCAAATCTCACGAGACTTGGGAAAACCCCAGTTGCGCCATCGTGTCTGTTTTAATTACTCATGTCCGTAACCTAAAACGTCCCTCACGCCGCATGCTTTTGATTCCGTACCACCAAATTCCGCAAGAAAGTTGTGTTTTATTACTACACTATTCTACTATAAACGTTTATTTGGTTGTTGTCAATTACAGTCTTAAATTGAGAGTCGTAATGATCATTAAAAGTACACAATTATTTTAAGAAACTAAAACCTAAAATTTATGAATTTTCATAATTTTATAACTGATATTTCTATTCATTTAAATGGTATTTTTTTATCGTAGTGCATTTCAGTACTTTGCAATAGATTAGAAATGCTTTCAAGCTTTCTGAAATGTTAATCAACTATTGAATATTTTAAGTAAAACTTGCATTATGTTGTAAATATCATTCTTTAGTGACATCAAGTTTACTCATAAAACCAAACTGAAAGAATTTGAGCTTTACTTTCTATAAATTTAAGTAATACGAAAACTAGACTTGATATTTGTGCAACATTGTAATAAATTGTTTGCCAAAGAGCTTTGTTAGCTCGAGTAAGGTCTTTTAGATCGTACGAGGAAGATTTGAACGTTACCGCTGTCGCCAAATATCTGTGCTACATAAGTAATTGTTTCCGTCAAGGACGCTTTCTCGACTTCATGCTGTTGTCCTAGGACGACGTGAGAATGCATAGTTTCCAATGATAGGACAGGAAGACCCGAAGGAGAACTACTACTTGCCTTGACAAAGCTGCAGTAAACAAGAATTAGTGCAATTTAAAGCTAATTAAAAATATAAATCGTACAACTATCATGAAAATATCCATGAAGATGGCTAATGACATTGGGAGCTCATGCTAATTACACGAGAATTCCATTCTGGTTCCAACGATAAATAATCGGCACTCAACAAAGTTTGTGTTGCAAATTAATTTCTAACAGTCGCAATCACGTTGCGTGGTAGCAAAATACAAAATATAACAATCATCTACCATTAACGTAAGCGATGTTAACAATTAACCGATTATATATCTTCAATACGTAGCTATAGTGGAATTAGTTCGGATAAAAAAATACTCTTGTTACAATACTGTAAAAGGAAATCGTCATAGTAAATGACTCATTTATTCATTATAGATTCAACTATTTTAAAATTACGCATAATTTGGAAGCGTCCTCGATTAAAGAGAAATAACAGTTTTAAATTTTAATATACCAATTGTGGATTGTAAAATTTTTGTAAGCAGATATATTTATATTATATCAATAATAAAATTAAATTTAAGAAGAAATTAACATTATCGCCACTGATGAATCAGATACTGTATAATTATGGGCAAAAATACTATTTTTGCAATAAATATAGTGTATTCTGGCAGGACTGTTGAGATCGTCTTTCAGTATGGCTGATTTTTACACTTCTTCTCCATGATAATCCCTGTCTAAACTAGACACGCCCTTGTTTTAAAATTGTATCAGACTAATTTATTACTATTTAATTAAATTCAGGCCTATATCCTGATGCCAGGTGTCCTCTCTTTTCCCTGAGAAGTATCCAATCAGTTTCTAGAAAAAATTCCTTCACATCCCTTTCTATACCGGCTCCTTTCAAGGAATAATTACTAGAACAGATTCAATTAGCTTTAAATGAAATATTCCCATCAGTTATATTTATATGACCTAAAACACTACTTTCAATAATATGGCAATTTATGAAAGACTATTTAAGAGTTTATTACCTGTCGATAGCCTATCCCATAAAGAAATTTGAACTGAAGAAACGGAAACTCTTGTAAATTTCTTGGAGGCTATATTTATTTCTCAAATGAAATGGGTTGTTCATTTCGTAGAGTTTGCCTTCTATATGTGACGATAATTTATTTTATTAAATATATGGAGCCCTTAAAATACAGTTTTCAATTACACAAATGGTGATCATTCGGAGCAACGGCGGGCAATCCCCGGTCCTCGGGCCACATCCGGTCCTCCTGCACGATTTGTCCGGCACCGTCACTAAATTTCTCTTTTGCCGCGATGACGCGTTTTGAAGGATAAATATCCAAGCCTAATTAATTTTATATGTAAAATGATACCCCTTTTCGGCCTATTGTCAATTATCGATACTAATTTGGAAAGCTCCTTACGCGCAGCAACAACATATATCACTTTCACCAAATATTTAACTTTTTGCAAAAATAAGACAATCACAAGTTGATCATTAGTTTGAGTTATTTTATAAATAATGAGTTTGGGCAATATTAAGTCCACAACTTACTTACTTACTTGTGTAAATTTGTACAGAAGCTTTGAGCTGTAACCCAACCATATTCATATGTTTAACTTCTCCAATTATAAAATAACAATACAATCTTGAAACCTAACATCATTGCAATTGTGTGAATTTACATAAGTATTTGTTACTTGAACAAATTATGGACTGAAGATTGGTAAAACTCATTATTTCTACCTTTACCTATATTAAAGTCTTTATAGAAATTCATCTTGTAGATTTTAGTATTCTATTATATGTAATACCAACACTATATGTGATTTTAAATACATGTTCTATCAATTGTTTTTGTTTTGACCTGTGGCCCACCATACATTTTTTGTACCACCTCCTACAAGAGAAAAGTTGCCTCCGCCTGTTTAAGAGACTTATTGATAAAAGATATATGTGAGTCCACTTTGTTGATAAAAAATGCATGTATTGGCATCACATTATTTTATTTTAAATAACTTAAAAAAGTAGTAAACCTGGTTTGCACTGTACAAAGCTAGGATTCGCATAGAAATAATATTAATATTTTCAAAAACAAAATTGAAGTTACGTCACGACAAATGTCAGAGATGTGTCAGCGTTTGTACACTTAAATTTCACCGATAAAATTGTTTATGATCTCTGACCAGTTCAGCTTTTATTTATTTTAGTAAAAAAAATTGATTACCAAATTGCTCGGAAAGGACAAGAAGTATTTTCCGTCGCCTTTCGTCAGGTAAAGCTACTATTGTATTGAAAAAACTTGGACTCAGACTTATATTAATTAACTACGTGGGTGCCGAGAGTGCCTAGGTTCTTTGTTAACCAGGAACATTACGTTAATAAAAGAATGTTAAAGATAAGTAAAAGAGAAAACGTAACAAGTAAAACAAATTAAAAAGAAGGCATGAGAAGAGAAGATTCTTGAAGAAAAAAAGAAAAAGGTGAGCTCTATTAATACTTGCAAATGAGGAAGTAATGAAAGTTCAAGTTAAAGGAAAATCCCGTTTGCAGGAAAATATGAATTGTGGTTCGGACTGTGAACTCAAGTATGGAGAGTTGCTGCCAACCAGATTAATGGTTGTTAACCAAAGAAGAACATATACAATAGTAATCAAAATGAAAGAGATGATCCTCTATTTTCTTGTACATTGACCTTAATTTCTATTCTTCAATATGTATTTCTTTTTTAACAATAAAAATTTATAACAGAAACTTAGAAAGCACACTCACAAAAATATAAAATGGGGAGCAGAATCAGAGCTCTAAGAAATTCTTAGCTGACATCAGAATGTTCATCTACAATAGTACGAGGGATATTTAATAATTCAAACGACAAATTTGTGTAACAAAAATACGTTTTGTAGGAGGTGATTGGTATTTTTATAGCATTAGGTTGGTACCACTAGGATGAGCTGAGAACACCTGAAGGATAAAAATTCCTCTCTTTATAGCCTCTAAATTGCATTGAACGAAGTCGTGTCAACTTGATCAATGATCCAGATTTCGAATTCTGAATGTGAAAATCCGGCGAAAAACTTTTCTCGAATGTTCTTACAGTTAGGTGACAGTTTTAAGAAGCGCAAGAATTTTTAAGACTATAGAACACTTTAAAAACGACCGAACCTCAGTAAGTGATGTGCAATGCCCTGGCCGGCCATTTGAAGCAATAACTCTTTCGCTTGAAATCCTCATTGACAACATGATTCATGACGACCGCTGTATTACTGTCGAAGTCATAACAAAACGGATGTAGTAAGTGTTGGAACATTTCATAATACTATCAGCAAGAAACTCAAGTACAGCAAAACAAGTGCAGTTGCAAGTGGGACCGCAAAAGAAACTATTGCGAAACATTAGCTCATCCTCCTTACAGTCCAGAACTTGGCTCCCACCGATTTTCATTTGTTTGGTCCACTCAATGAGAAATTACGTGGGGAAAAGGTCAGAAACAACGAGGAGGTCAAAGAATTAGTTCGAAACTGGGTCAAACCGCAAGACAAAAGCTTCTTCTCATACATTGGGTTGTTTGACCGTTTAATGTTGATGTTGAAGAGGTAAAAAAACCTTTGACAGTCACAGTTGTTTTTCAAAAAAAAATTATTACAACGGTAGCTTTCGGCCAGTTAAACTCCCATATTCATCCTATTATACTTAAAACAATTCTATTTTAACAACATTTTCAGTACATTGTACTTTGTAAAGTTTTACAATACTAAATTATTATTTTTTAAATCTGTGACCGTCAAACGTCTCTTCTCATTAGATATGAAAAGTTAGTTCGTCATTCAGACAAGTGTATTAATTTTCGTGGGCATTATATCGAGAACCAGAAAAAGTATAATTTTGCAAGAGAATGAAGTCTTTTCCAAGATCAATGAGTTTCTTTAATTTTTGAATGCTCCTGTTATACATCTGAAACCTTGAAGTGTGCGAAGTCAATAAAGTTAACTTACTTGGCATAATTTCGGGCTTCGACTTAGTACCAACTATTTTTGAAGCAGTATTATGTTTGTCAGAGTTAAATTATGAAAAAAATAATTTCATTTATTTATAAATTGCTTAATATTTCAACTTCAAAAATTTTAATCCATTGTTACAGTTTCGTGCAAAGTGGAAGGTAATGTTTTAATTAAAAATAATAATCCTAGCTCCAACAGTTTCTTTAAAAATTTCTTTAAGAAAATCCAATTAAATTCCATTTCATAATGAATAAGGGAAAGAATAGTTTTGGGGTCTTACACATTCTAGAGGAATATTTTCCTGTGGTCGGCGCCTTCAGGAAAGCAGGTGGCGGCTTTCTCTACTTCGTTGTGAGTCAGAATTTTCCTCGTTGAGCACCTCTCTTTCTCAGAAATAGCTATGGGACATCAACCTTTGCCCCTGTTACTAGACTTATCCAAATAGCGCTACGGATGATCAAGTTGAAGAAAAAGATTTGCGTATGTCTTTCTCTCTCATTATTTTTATGCGGAATTTTCCCATCTCCTTTACCTTACGAGGTCTAGACAATCCCTAGGGTTTCCTTAGTTAGTAAAGAAAACCAATATTTTGAATTCCCTGCAACATTTACGACGGTTGGCAATTTCCACACTGCTTTTAACGCCAATTTGGAATATTACAAAAGAGGTATTCGATCGTACTACAAAAAGTAAGAAGTTAATTCTAGGAATATGTAAGCTATCTAATCGAAATGCATGATTAGATTCTATGCAAGTCAGTTTTACCAAAGGAGTTCATAAAAAATATTAAACGTCTGTGTGAAATTTATACTTACTTGATATGGAAGTAACTAATTAACGTGTCTGAAATCCTTGTTGCTGTGGTTTTCATTTTATCACTTAATTCTGTCGGTTAATTAGCAACTTCTTTATTTAATTACTGTAGCATACATCTTGATTCGTCATGAATCGGCGTTTCAACCTTCTGCTTTTTGTCTTCTCTTCTGCTCATTTCCTTCCTACGAAACCAATTAGCGGGTCTCGATTTTCCAACAGGAAAGTTTCTTTTTGAAGCCTTCTGCCACTCTTTGGAAAGATTTGTTTCATTACTTTAAAGTAATGTATTAACGATATCTTGACTTTCAGAACTATTATGCGATAGATAATATTTTCAATTACCTTTTTTAGGAAGAAAATAGCTACGTTTGCTTAGTTGGAAATTATTCTCTTTCATGAATTCGGCAGCATAATAATTAGGAAGTATTACTAACAATGTTCGTATGGAGTGTGGTGCTATGTGGCAGCGAAACGTGGACGGTGGGAGTTGCAGAAAGGAAAAGAATAGAAGCTTTTTGAAATGTGGTGCTATAGAAGAATGCTGAAAACCAGATAGGTGGATTGGCTAACTAACGAGGAGGTTATAAGCAGAATAGGGAAGAGAGACAAATTTGTAAGACTTTAACTAAGAGGTAGATCAGTAGGCCACATTTTAAGATATGAGGGTCTTGTAAAATTAGAGGGAAGTGTATGGGGTAAGAATAGAAAAGAGAAGTCAAGAATGGAATGCTCTAAGCAGATTAGGGAGGGAGTGGGATGTGATAGTTATGTAGAAATCAAAAGGCTTGTGCATAATATGTTAGCATGGAGGGTTGAATCACAAAAGTCTAACAACTGAAATTACAACAACATGACTTCGGTAACACTTTACCTTTTCCTTTTTATAAATATTAATTATAAGAAATATAGGGAGAGTAATAAATGTTAGTGTAATATTGCGTGACATGTATGAAATGAACCATATTTAGAGTGCTTTCGAGTTACTTTTAAAATACACTTGTATAGGAAGCGCTGGTACATTCCTAAATTTGCCAAGGAAACAGAGAGGATTAATTCGTGAGCAGAATGTGGGCGTAGAATGTAGCCTGGAAACGAGTTCCACAAAACTTCAAGGCTTCATACTTCCTCAAAGTTCCGCCTGTTCATAACTCCTGAGATCACTCTAGATTCACTGATATAATTTTCACCGGATTTCCGAATACACATTTCATGACAACAATTAACGTTGTCCAGATGGTAGAAGAGCGATACATACAGGTGAACACGAGTTTAACTTAAAGAAAAATTGGGCTTTGACCTTGAAAGACGCAATACAAAGTTCAGGTGTCACTGCGTTGAAAGTATCTGGTTACATGATGTAAATGAGGAACAGACCTCATGTGTCAGTTAGTACGGAAAGCCTCATTCAGACCTTTGAGTGATCCAAGCATAATTCATTACGATAGAAGTTTGATTCTTTACTTAGTAAGAGTACCACCTGCCCGTAGTTGGTATCTGATTGCTACGATTTTAATCACTTCACCAATTTGATCAATTATATAGTGCGAATTTCTAAGAAACTATCTTGCGAAATATTTATATTTTACATTTATGGCTGTTCAGGATAGTTTACGAAATATACGAAACAGGAAGAATACAAGAAGATTTTAGTAAAAACATAATTATACCCATACCGAAGAAGGCTGGGGAAGATAGATGCGAACAGCACAGAACAATTAGTTTAGTATCCCATGCATACAAAATATTTCTTTTTTTTGGGCTACATGAAAATATTAACGAAAATAGTATATAAGAGGATGAAACGTCAAATAGAATGCGAGGTAGGAGAAGATCAGTTTGGTTTTAGGAAGAATATATGGGCAAGAGAAGCAATATTGACATTGTGATTAATTTTAGACACGATACGAAAAAACCAGCCTAAGTTCATGACATTTGTAGATTTAGAAAAAGCGTTTGATAATGTGAACTGGAGCACACTATTAAGGATTTTTAAGAGCACTGGAATAAAATATGGAGAAAGGAGGCTAATACATAGCCTCTACAGAAGACAGGCAGCAGTAATTAAAATAGAAGACCAAGAAAAGGAAGCCGTAATCAATAAAGGAGTAAGGCAAGGATGCAGTCTGTCGCCCATGCTGTTCAACTTATTCATAGAACAGACGATGAAGAAAGTTAAAACGGAATGTGGAAAAGGAATCATACTGCAAGGAGAAAAAATAAAAGACCTTACGCTTTGCCGACGATATTGTAGTATTAGGAGAGTCAGAAGAATACTGTCCGTATGTTTGTCTCGAATAAGCTCCGAAACGGTTCAACGGAATTCAATGAAAATTTTAGGGTTAAATGAAATGAGATTTGATTTAAATATTCGTGCATATTTAGTTTCGATATATCGCAGAACATTAATATAATAAGAGTATAAATAAAAATATTAATGCTCAGGGAAGATTTCTTGGAATTTCCGCACGAAAGCCGGCGTGAAACCAACTGCGAGTTATAAGTCCTATTACGCGTTCCTTTATCATTCATCCCACTTAATATCTATTGTTGCAGCAGGCTGAGAAAAAATTAACTTCGTTGGATATGATTTTGTACCGGGGGTATCTAGGACTCTCTCGAGATACTGGGAGTCTATTTGAAGTTCATATTGTGACATTTTCGATGTCGGTTTAATTATGTGTTGACCAAGAATAAATAATGCATCGGGATAGGATCAATAAATACCCTGACAACGCCGGATCTCCAGCTACTCTTTAATAATTACCTAAGAATTAGTATACAGATATGAACGAAGTACAATTAATAGCTTACAAAAATAGGATCAGAATTTGCTTATCCATGAAAAAAGGTAATTACTATGTTTAATGTAATTAATATTCAAGACACGATTATGTTTCTCCGCTATAGACTCTGATGTTAGACATACAAAATATTTTATTTCCATAATTGAAATAGTATTCAGACTAGTATTTTATATTTCTAGAAGACAAACGATTCATAAGTAACAGAAAAATAATTAGTGGATTATCACAAAGTATATTTTTACGATCACTTACATTATTTATTTATTTATATTTTTAATCTATCTATTATAACAGACAATTAATACATATTTTTGTGTTAATTAACTTAATGCTGACATAAAAGAAATAATAAATTGAAGAGCAATGCTCCAGTGAACATTCTCTAAAATACATTATGATATATCATTCTGTGATCTTAAAATATGAGAATTATGTCTTTTTAATTAAAATATGTGTGGAAGGTCTGATGGCTTATAATAATAATTTTTTTCCATATCAAATTATTGAAGTTTGTACTTCCTTTTTGCTTAGGTGTAACTTTTATTAACTTTGTGAATACAGCTATAACGGTCATATGACTAACTCCGGATTAATACTTATGGTATCTTTAAAGTGTGACTAGTTTACGGGGCTGAAAATAATAGAGTTGACATTTAGTTATTACGTATTTTCGCGAGGAAGAAGTGACAGAGAAAGCCGCGGCTTGCGGAGCAGCGGAGAAAGTACGACCTAGAGATGAGTGTGGTTTATGCCTCAGGAAAGTCGCGACACTCGAATTATGTGCTAATTCCTTTCTACACAAACACCCGAATTTCACTGTTTTTGTAGACTTAATAAAGACGAATTACGTTGCAAGCAGGTTATGTCGTCCCATATAAATACCATGCAGAGATAAGAAATATTACGGATATATGTCGAAAGGTCAACCTAATAAATCTTACTGAACTAGAAATAGAATTGTGCTATATTTATTTTCATCTATCAGTTTTTAGTTTCGGAAATGGATGTGTTATCACATAAATGTGCGAACAGTTATAATAACAAAGTATGAAGTGATACTACTGGCAGTTAATGACACTGTTAATTACTCAATTGGAAAACTACCTAATGGAAAGGAAAGTAGAAATACGACGCGCTAGAAGGCACATTACAACAACAATTTTAACTTTCCACATAAATGTAAAAATAAGCATCAGCTAATGGCGCAGAATACATCACATAGAACTATAAAAATATAAAGAATTATTTATGAGATGGTTTAGACGGCGAAGAAAAGGAACATTTCAGGCCGTGAAAGCAGTAGGCGTGGATGAAAAATGAGTGACAAAATTAGGAAGTGTAATTAGTACGAGAAACTCGTGTGTAGTGTTGTAAGATCCTTTTATTCGGTTATGTTATTTATTTTACGTAATACAAATGGCCAGTTTCTAATACACACAGACTCACACAATTAGAAAGTTTACAAAAGATTTACAGACATTGACTTACAAATAATATATGGAAACATTCTTTCTTTTACATGTTTTGACAACTGATAATATATATCCACGTAACGTTATAAAATATAGACTTAATAGCACATTCAGTCACTTTCCTATCTCTATGACATTTCTCAACCTTTTTGGGATTGAAACATTGTACTTATTCATTCAAAATTTAAAGTTTTTTCAAACATCCTGGCAGTAAATCATTTCTATTTTATAAATGAATGCTAATACACCACAATACTTCTTTCTCAAATGTTAAGCAATAAAAATATATTAATATGCCCTGAATATTCTTATTTAATACTTCCTTCATATCTTCATTAAAATCAATTTTAGGCTATCATTTATTTAATTAAAACTGCACGGAAAAGCCCAGGAACAATATTTCAAATATGTAATAACAATAGAAATAAATACTAAAAAATTTACACTGACTTTCTTCCTCTGTACATTATTAAGTGCCTTTTTATTCTTACTTATATCATCTATGTGTCCTTGCAATATTAAAGTGCAATCTATTATTACACATAAATGCTTGTAACTACCTATCCAAGCCACTACATAACGATTATCTATAATAACACATTAACTATTATAATTACAGTTTAGAAATAGGTTAACAATACACATACATTTTTTCTTTTTTATATTTAAACTGAATTTCTTACTAATGGTACACTTACAAAATAATAACTCTCATTTTTATAGTACATTAATTACACGAACACAACAGTGTCATCATAGAGCGTATGAACTTTAGGGTGTTTCAAAAATATTAATGACTCGTAAATAGATAGCATAAATAATAACGACCCAAGCTTACATCTAGCGCAGCAGGTTTCATAATTTAATAATTAAAGAGTAATATTTTTTTAATTTGACGAAGGACTAGTGGTTCGCGAAGTGTAATAATGGACCAGGCCATGCCTTGCAATATCATGCGGTTAGCGTAGTTCCAGAATGAAGTTATTTTATTTAAAACGTTTTGTTATCTTCCCACCTACTCTTGAAGCGAAACATTTTATTTAGCTACGAGTAAATTGCCCCGCAGAAGGACAAATTAATGAGTGTACTTAAACATGAGTTTTGATTTTTTCAAATTGTGCATAACAAATTAAAATGCCATTAAACTTATTTGTCACATTGGAAAAATCAGTTTAGCAATTTTTCTGAAAAGGGAACAAAACTCCTAAAACTCGCAAGATGCGAAATGGTAGTTTGCTATTTCTCAAATGTTGTTCCTCAAAATAATTACGAAAAAAAAATTATAAGCGGAGAAAATGAAGCAAACATCATTTTGTCTTATGACGAATGGTAGTTTGATATCTCTAGGCGCGTTGGGTAGACGAGAATTCATATGACATTAGTATCGTATCCCTTGATGCATACATAAATTCAATTTATTTTTAAATATGTAATTCAAAGTTATTTAACAGTACTTTCAGGAAATGTAAATTTAGAAAGAACAAATACAAACATCAGAGAGCATTTTTTCTGTTCTGTTAATAATACTGAGTTTATTAATTTATTTAATTAGGAAGTTGTAAGCAGTAATGATAAGAGAGAACAATATGAAGGACTGAGAACATAAGAGAAGTGATAGATTAATAGACCACGTTTTGAGACATGAGGATCCTGTACAATTAACATCAAAAGGAAGTGTGTGGGGTAAGAACAGATGAGGGATACCAAGGATGTAATACGCTAAGCAAATTAAGGATGATGTGGTAATTATGTAGAAAGGTAAGGTTTGCGCTGAATAGGTTAGTATGGAAGGTTGAGTCAGGCCAGTCTAAGTACTGAGTAGAACAACAACAGCAACCTTCATAAAATATATAGTCTCGGATGCTTAAACATTTTCTCCACAGTTGTGCACCAATTTGTAATGTTTCGTCATTAATGATTAACAATTGGAGAGCTAATTTTATTTTATTATTTAGTGGTACAAAGAAAACGGTTAATTACACAACACAAGTTTTTCATACTACATGATTTCAATAATTAATATTTAGTTATTGTTATTGTAAACAATATCTGAATATAATAGAGATGTTTGGCGCCAAATGAGAAATTATTAAGTCTTAATTCGTTGGTTGCTTGGGATTTATGTAAAAATCATTTGAATCTGAAATTCCCAGGGTTTATTTGATATGGGCCAGCTGTTACCAGTTAAGATTTAAATAGTTAGTAAGCAATATAGGTGGAAACATATTTCGAAATATATTCAATTGTTCTCGGTCATTTTAATCTTCAGTCATTTCAGGAAAGATTGACCATATATATTGACCATAAAGGAATCATACTGCAAAGAGAAGAAATAAAACCCCTTAGGTTTTCCGATAATATTGTAGTATTAGGGGATTCAAAAAAAGTCTTAGAAACAAAAATAAATAGCTTGAACGTGGTACTGGAGAAATATTTCAATCTGAGGATTAATAGAGAGAAAACCAACGTAATACAGTGTAGTATGGGAAAAAGTGAAATAACAAAGCCTATTAGATTGGGAAGAGATATTTTGCAGGAAGTTAAGGAATTCTGCTACTTGGGAAGCGTAATGACGGGTTGGTAGAAGTATAGTAGACATAAAGAGTAGGATTGCACAGGGAAGGCTTTCGCGAAAAAGAGGGATTTACTTACAGGGTAATATAAGTGTGAATATTAGGAAATCATCGCTAAAAATGTTCGTATGGATCGTGGCGTTATATGGGTGCGAAACGTGGACGATAGGAATTGGGGAAAGGAAAAGAATAGAGGCCTTTGAAATGGTGTGCTATAGGCAAATGCTGAAAATCAGATGGGTGGATAGAATCACAAATGGGAAGTTCTAAACAAAATAGGGGAAAAGCGAACAATATGGAGGACGTTGACTAAGAGAGGGATATATTAATAGGTCACGTTTTGTAGTGTCTTGTAAAATTAGCATTAGAGGGAAGCGAGGAGTAACAACAAAAGAGGGATGTTAAGGATGGAATACGCTTAGGAGATTAGGGAGGATGTGGGGTGTTCTAGTTATAAGGAAATGAAAAGTTTTGCGCAAGATAGGTTAGCATAGAGGGTTGCATCAAACCAGTCTTAGGACTGAATACCACAACGACAGCATATTTCGGAAATTCTATGGTTTGAATGATTTAATCTATAAAAATATAATAGTAGTTTTAAATTCTTTTAAAATATTCTTTAATAGTTTTCATGATCCCCGATTTTTGTAAATAATAAACATTCCGAGAAAGAGTCGGAATGTAGTTGAGCTGACTTATAGAAGACAGAACATTCACAGTACAGTAACCAGTATTTTGCTTGGAATTTAGGAAAACTTGGATATACTATATTAATTATTTGTCAGGTAAGATCTTAAGTTTTTAAAAAAAGGTCTGGAAGAACAGTGCATTAACAAATTAATCTTCTTTTTCTAATGGCTCAACAGCCATCTTGAGGGCCTAGGCCTACCGAGGCGGCTACGGATTGTCTAGCGTGACACATTCCGAATTTGGGGTGATACGTGGTCAGTGTATCAATTCCCCAGCAGCCTTAATCCCGGTCCTTGCGACCATATTAATAAATCAATGCCCTTAAAATTAAAGTGGAGAAAAACTAAATTCGAAAATGTGACGCATTGGATAGATGATGTTGGAATAAACGACGTTCGACATAAAAAAATGATGTAATATTGCGTTGTGTAAATAAAACACGTGGCAAAAACTCTTTTCGCTCTTATTTTACCCACTTATGAAACATTCATTTTAATATTCTCCTTCAATCATGAGTAATACGTTACATAATAACGCTTACTGTCCAATTAAATTTTCTTAGATAAGTATGCAATTTATATTACTTTGAGACTCATTTTGTAAAGATTATTAGATTATTGGGGGCTGGTTGGGGGGGGGGGAAGCCGAGAGCACAGAGATTCTCTATTCTCAATAGATAGCTATTTGTCTCATTTAATGTTGAAAATGTAACAGTAATGGTAAGTTAACCATAATGATAATGGTTCAGTCCTTGAAAAGAATATATGCATCGTCAATACGTAATGCACATGTGATGTTCTCGGAAACAGGATAGTTTCACATCGTTACACAGAAAAGGAAACGAACAAGAGGTAATTTATTACTAATCATCAGAAAGTGCCTTTAAATAACAGGCGTAGTTTAGTAATTGGGGAAAACCATCGTGAGAAAGACATTTGAGTTAACCAACTACCCATACGTAAGTGAGAGTGGGTAGAAATAGAAATCTTAGTGTATTCAATACGACCTATAGCTAATAATACTTAAAGATGATCGAAATCAAGGTAATATACGTCAATATGCAGAAATCCTCTAGTTCATAACGCTAATAGGAAAGTGCCACTAGTCGCGCTGTTTATATTGATTAAATCTTCTTTACCGTATTTGATCCTAGGATACCTTTTCAAGTCGTCAACGAAAAAGTTCAAGACACAGAAACTATGCTAACGTTGAGCTTATTTTGAAATTACTTCCGATCACAGGAAGGCAAGTCATAGATCAGCCTGAATATCAAGTTTCTATTCCTCACAGGCCGTTTTATTAAGGCAATGTCTCATGTATTCCAGGCTTTTATTGTGATCTGGCCAACGATTCTTCACATAAATTTTTAGATCCTGAAATTACTAGTACGACAAAATCATATATATATATATATATATATATATATAACTTTCTCGCCGTTAGAGTTATATTACGTTATCAATGATCGCCAACTTTAAAATAGCTCATATAATGCTTACCTGCTGACAAATAAGAAAGATTTCTCATATCAGATTGTGATTTCTTCGCTTTTATTATAAAACTAGCTATGCCGTTAAATTAATTGAATATATAAATAGTACTGTATCATTTATTTATGATCGCTTCAGGGCAAACCTTGTAACTCGCACTTGGTTTTGAACAGGTCCCGCTTTCACACGTTTCGGTGCCAATTCGATACAAACTTCCAGACACACAGAAACTACAATTATATATTGATTTTACTTGCGACAAATAAACCAACTTGCGTATACATAGTATCAACTATCCAAAGAAGTTTAATATTTCTAAGGGAGTTAGCTCTCTGCCAACAATAGGTTAATTACGGCTGCAACAACGGATGGAGAGAGAATATTCACCATCCCCCCTCTCTCTTTAATGCTGCCAAAATTACACAAGTGGGATGAAAGGTATAGGAACGCCTATTAAGACTCATAACTCGTAGCCGGTTTTCACGCCGCCATTTGCGCGGCAGTTCAATGGATTTATAAATGTTTTACATTCATATTTTATGAAATCTTCAATATGTCAAAATGAACCATACACGAAAATTTAAGTTAAAATTCCTTTTTAAATCCCTTAAATTTCCATTGAAATTCGTTAAGCCGTTTCAGAAAAATGCCGAGAAAACTTCCCGTAGAATTAATATTATTATATAAATATCTTCTGTAATGTATCGAAATGAGATATGCAAGAATATTTAAGTTAGATCTCCTGTTTTTAAACGCTCAAATCAGTTAAGTCGATTCGGAGCCTATTCGAGACAAACGTACAGACAGACAGAACTTCAATTTTATTTATTGGTATACATATAGATATTTGTGTGTTGTTTGTAATTTTTTTTATTTCTTAAAACAAAGTTTTGAGAGTGTAGTGTTAGGTTTCAGGATATTTTTAAAGTAATATTAAAATTATTAACTGCTAATATATGTTAATTATAACTAATTATCTCATAATGTGTCGATATTAATGATAAATTATATTATTCAATTTATGACCTTTTACAGACTTTTTTCTTAAATTTAATTAATAACACCGTGTGGGCATATTGTCATACATTCTTCGGATTTTCTTCGTATAGAGGAGATATTTACAAGGTAAAGTTAAACAAAACTTATAAATTTACTCGGAAACTAAATCAAAACCAAAACAATACCGAACACATTAGAATCACTTATTAAGTCAAACAATAGCAAGTGAGATCCGACGCAACACGTAACACTTGAACTCCTCTCACAAGTAATTAAAGCAAGGCCGAATGAAGAAAATACACAGGATAGAGACTCGATTACATAGTATCTGGGATTTCTAAACCTCGATCCCTGTGACCTTGGATTATTAATGTGTAACGAGAAGTGTCTCAACTCAAAATATATTAAGTTACACAAGAGTAAAATAAAATACACGGCTACCGAAGTTAGCAAATGAACATGGTTAAACCAAAGTTTAAAAATAGGAAAAATAGCGTATTATAAGTATTACTTAAATTGTGTGAATTAAGCGTGTTCATAGTGGTTTTAATGCGTATCATTGCAGACAGATTTCTATGGTACAATTTCGTTGGAAATCAGGAATTTCAACCATTTCCCAATCCAATTCATGTTTCTTCGCTAACTCATGTGAGGTGACTACATTATGGACAGTCGTTTTATAGTTATTCTTGTAGACATTCTGATCGAATAGACTGCGCGATGAAGTAGACTAAGAAGAACAACCAGGAAAGTCTAGAAAACGTCTTTATTGTGTTTATAACATTTTAAGTAACTTTCTGCATAGTGTCATATTCATCTTATTAACTTAATTTCGTTTATCAGCCACAGAGTGCCTCGTCATTAACAATATGTATTTTAAAAGGCAGTTTAATCGTAATACATTTGTACAATGTCACGTAACTGTCTTGTTCTTCGTTCAGTCAACTCACGTTTAGGTTGACCAATATAAAATCTTTGGTAGTTGGGCGCAAACGCAAATTAATTTTATAGATCACGTAATGTTGCGATTAATTTTTCAAATCATCTTTGCCCTTTGTGATAAATTTATTGAGTTTATTGTTGGCTTAAAACGTAACCGAGAAACGAAAACTAGTAATAATTTCGATCATTATTCGCTAACGCTACTATAATAAGGTAGCACCACATAGATTCCCCCTATCTGTAATCCTTAAGCTGTCTATTGTGAGGGAAGTAGTGTGCTGTGTTTGCGAATTATGTTAGAAATATGTTTATTAATGACGTCCAAAGGATGTGAGCTAGTAATTAAAATATCTCTAACCAGCCAGCAAAAGTCTTAAGTTGTATTATTATATATAAATATGTATTATAAATGTATTCCCCAGGAAACCGTAATTGGCAGAAGTTTCCGATAGGTTTGCATCCGGTGGGAACGGAAGACGAGGGTCCAGGATTGTGCAATGACCGTCTCTCGAATTACGTAAGGTTGCGTAAGAGAGCGAGGCGGAAGTGTATGAGTGAGTATCGGAACTGGTCACGGAGAAAGTGCGACATTCCTCCAGAGCCCGGAGAAAGCTCTTTCCAGACAGCAACTCGCCTTATCATTTCAATAATAGAATACAATTCCTATTGCTGGGAATGAAAGCCCTGTCAAATTACGAAATCCGGTGGCTTGCTATACGAAAGACACGTTAAGAAATCAGCTGAGAAGATTACTGAAAGAAGATATGATCTAATAAGCCGCGTTTCTTATTCATGGATCAACTTCAAATAAGATTTGCTAATATCGGGTGCGTACATTATATTCGGTTTTCTGTGGCCTAGAAATTCGCCCACACTCTAATTGTTAGGCTCGCTACTTGTTAAAATCCTAATTTACCATCAATGAAGAAATTATGATATCAAACATTTACTATATTGGCATATATAATTAATATTATGAATCGCCTGATAAAGTTCCAAATAATAGACGAAATGTAGCGTGTTTCCATTTATGTATAAATATTTCGGATGATAATATAAATATTGTTCTTGTGTGTTGTGGTATTCGGTCCTAAGACTGGTTTTATGCAACCCTCGATGATAACCTATTTTTCTTAAGCCTTTTCATTTACTCATAACAACCGCAACCCACATGCTCCCTAATACGGTTAGCGTATTCCATCCTTGGCCTCCCTCTTCTGCTCTTACCCCTCACACTTCCCTCTAAAGCTAGCTTTACAAGACCCTCGTGTCTTAAAACGTGGCCTATTAATCTATCCCTTCTCTTGGTCAACGTCCTCCATATTGTTCACTCTTCTCCTATTCTCTTTAGAACTTCCTCGTTAGTGATTCTATCCACCCATCTGATTTTCAGCATTCTCCTATAACACCACATTTCAAAAGCTTCTATTCTTTTCCTTTCTGCAACTCCTACCGTTCACGTTTTGCACCAATATAACGCCACACTCCATACATTTTTAGCAATAATTTACTAATATTCACACTTATAATATCCATAAGTAAATTTCCTCTTTTTTGTGAAAGCCTTCCTTGCCTGCGCAATCCTACTCTTTATGTCTACTATACTTCTACCATCCCTAGTTATTTTTCCACCCTAGTAACAGAATTCCCTAAGTTCCTTCAAAATATCCCTTCTCAATCCAGCACCGTTTGTTATTAATTCTCATTTTGAACTGTTTCTCCAGAACCATGTTCTTGCCATTTATTATGGTTTCTCAAGTCTTTTTCTGACTCCCCTAATAAGCGTAGGGTTTTTATTTCTTCTCCTTGTAGTATAATTCCTTTTCCATATTCCGTTTAACTTTCTTCATCGCCTGTTCTCTCTCTCTCTCTCTCTATATATATATATATATATATATATATATATATATATATATAAGTTAAAGAGCATCGGTGACAGACTGCATACTTGTCTATTTTCTTGATTTATGCTTTCTATTGTTCTTAATAATTAATTAAATTTGCACGTAATCACTACCAGCCTAATATATTCATTTTCTATAATATAGTAATATGGCTTTCAATAATATTTTTTCAACTGTTTATAGATTCTAATAAAAATGGTCACGATCGAGTACGGTAACAGAAAATTCTTAATAGGAGTTTTCAGATGTAGTCAGAGCAGAAGAGGCTTAGCTCTTATCATCTGTGGATCATAATTCGTAACATGATGTTTATGACTCAAGGGAAGAAAAACGATAAAAATGTTATCTAAAGAAAGATCACCAAAGAAACTGATTAATTAAGCGTGTTGTTAAGAAGATACATTAAGTGATCATATAACAGACACTAAAAATATTTAATTCAACGACGTTGTTGATGTTAAACAACATGATGCACTTACTAAAATCATGGAAAATTTTGTAGAACCAAATTTTTAATATTATTTTGAGATGGTCCTTTAATTTATCTGATTGACAGTAAACAGTTGTAAACAAAAATGTTATTAAGAAGTTAAGTTGCTTACGAATGCCTAAGTTATATATTAAACGTGATTTTCATCGATATGTTGCTATTTAAGATATTTATAACAACACTTAACGTGTTTATGTACAATATAAATCACCTGAAAATATCCCAGTAAAATGGAAGAAATGTTATGTTTAATTCAACTTTTATTTAAAATTGCAATTTATTAGGTTATTAATGAACGTTTTAATTAGTATAGCGAATACGTTTCTTCTGGCAGAGTTTGGAACATGTTTAATTATTTTATACTTTATAAAGAATTACATCTTGCTCTACTTTAGATTAAAATTTTCTTGAACAAGACTTGGTTATTTTTTGCTTGTAGATACATCTAAGGTAAAAATATTCATCACCTTGACTTTGCTACAAGAGTCAAGGTAAGAAAACAAGGAAGACGATGATTATAATATATTTAATAGTTGAAAATATGCAAGGTCCGTGTTAAAACTATACTAATTAGAAGAAGTAATCATATTACAGACAAAATTGGAGAGAAGTTGTGAATAAATTCCAAAAAACAAATTATTTATTTTATCACTTAAAATTTTCTCTGATTTGTCTACATCTTGATGTAATTAGTTTAAATTTAATGTTGATTGAATATGGCACATATCAAATGACGTAGCTGATACGAAATGAACCAATAAATAGTAAGTTAAAATGTGATAAATAGGGTGTATTGTACTATTTCACGTATTGTATGTAGGGTAAATGAATGTTTGAACACCACCAAAGTCAGGTTGGTTGAGTTTGATTGATAGATATTTCACATTTATTGTCTGTTCGATCAAATATAGAATCAAAGTTCACGTGTGAAATAGAATGAGAAGATTACTGTAACCAGAAAAAATTATTTTTTGCGTATTAAATGGACAATAAGAAATGTTAATACTGAATTAGGTGCCTTCAGTAGGAGAACCAAAGGACAAAATTCCGTGAATCTCTTAGAAATATATTTTGTCTATGCGTAATCTCCTCAAAAAATGGAAAAAAGTTGATTGACTAAGTTAGAGTTATAAATATGCCTTTACAATTATTCAGTCTTTGAAACCAAAGAAACTTATTAATATATTATCAAAAATATAAAAGTGAACCATATTTTTACTTTGTCAATTAATTTCGGATCTTGAATAAGTTTTTAGGCTAATGGGAGTATTGAAGGTTACGAAGCTGCGTATAGATGCGCCGAAACATTAGTGTGAGAGTTCCCTCTGAAACGCGAATCCCGTAACGCTTTCCAATGACGTGACGCATCTCATGATTCATGTCTATCATCTGCGACAGTGAAGTCATTTAGAGGCATAGTTATTTTTCATGATACGAAGCACTTTATTGTTTCACGGGCAGTAGTTTACTAATTGATAATTAATTTATCAATGCTTGTGTACAATTTTATTTAGTTGGTTCTCATATAATTTGTTATTAAGTGGCTGAATGAATATAAAATTATGGCTGCAATATAATTAACTAAATATTATTAATTTTTTATAATTTTGTAGCTAGCTGGCTGCCAGGCGTTGCCAGGTATTTCATTTACTGAATTATTTAATTAGACATTAATCTCTTGTTCAACACGTGAATAAACCATCAGATACAGCGACAGATTTTTGAAAATATGACATTGAAATCGCACAAATGTGAACACTCGTTGTATATGTTCTCCAACAGTCTAAAACTATTTATGTCGTCAAATCCAATCTATTTTCAATTTTAGCTTGTGTAAATGACGAAAAATCGTGAAAATGGTAGTTTTTTTTTACAGAAAGCTGAAATTTTGAACCGTTTGTCTGAGAAGAAAAGGTCCTATGACCAAAATGTTAGAGAAATAAAATTCCAATCGACAATGTACTCTCAGAATTTTTTTAAAATCCCCAGTTTTCTAATTGCAGGTGTCTAAAGTTGGAGGGGTTCCAAGGTTGGTCCACCTTTAAATAACAATATATACTGATGGATGAAACAAAGAGAATAAACCTTACTCGCTTCTTCAAGTTGATTACGGACTTTGCTGAGGCGGAAAACCACCGAAAGAAGTATAAAAACGGATGTTTGTAGAGTTTAATTTTTTTTCACATATATAACTTCAGTATGTATAAAAATTTAAAGATCATGGACAGATTCGGGCCAAATTAGGATCAGTAATTTGGATGCTTATAGATGTGACATACATACTGGCGGACGCACTGACGAAGAATTTTAGTGTTAAAGATGGAATGAGCACGTGCATATGTCATAATTTAAACGCTTCGTTTGTTAAATGTCGAAATAATCGGTAAATAACACACTCGATGACAATACACGGAATATATATGAATTCAGAAATCCGAAATATAAAACCAATGCCAAGCTACGACGCAATGCACTTGCGCATGTACTGAAGCAAAAGTCGAATGACATAGACTTTTCATAAGATCAGTCTGAAAATTTGAAATTATATGTTTTTATGTGAGATTGCAAAACGAAATTTATAAAAACTGTTTTGGATTTAAGTAATTTTTCTGGATCTCGATAGATGCTCCAGCTACTGGGTCCAACTGTAGCTAAGACCCATTCAGGTAACGTCATTAATACAACAAAAACCTGCATGGATATCGGGTAAGCTGTTTAGGAGGAGAAAAATTACGAAGACACGCACTCAGTAATTTTTATATAAATATTAATGAGACTGCCTTTACGCTTCATGTAATAATTTATTGCTAAGAAATTACGATTTCATGCGAGTGTTTATAGACGTGTGACAGATTTTTGTTTTGAACAGTTCTTCTGCTCACCTACAATTTGATAAGGATGATAGGCCATGCTGAAAAGAACATTATTGTGGGGGAACATATTCTACCAAACACGTAATTTATAAGTTGTGGGAATGTATCTATGTGCGTTCCACGCTTCTAAACCAACTCGTACGTTTTTCGCCGCTGGCGTCAGTCCTCACTCTGTTGTTAGACAGTTATTTGTATTCATTTCTGGCCCTTACAGGCGAATAAACGACGTGTTTTGGAGTATACGTTACTACACAGAAAATAATCCTGTATGGCTTATCATCCCCATCACCTTGGTGAGGTCTTGTAACACTCTTTATACATTCGTTAAGAATCTATAATCTCACTTGCTATTATTTAAATTCGTATGTGTTCTTACTCTGTGATTTGATACGGATTTAAAAGGAAATCTGAAGTCATTAAATATGCAGAAACATAGTTGTTAATTAAAGTTTAAGTAAAATAAAATCTGAGGAAGGTTATAAAATGTTTTATTATATTTACTTTAATTGGCTAAGTTATTAATACTAGTACCTTTTAGACAAAGACGATATATATGAAGCAAAGACTGAACAACACGATTTTTATAGGCGAAATACAAATCTAAATAGAATGCTTATTTTGCCAACAAAAAAAAGGAAGTGAAATATGTTTAAATGTATTAAATTTTTTTTCTATATTTTATCTTTCTTCTTTTAGTTTATAAACAATTTATCTTTGTACTTAGTTTATCAACAAGCTGTCACCGGGAAAATGCCCACCTATAGTAATAATAAATAGAATACAATACAATAAAAATTATACGCGTGCCACACATAGTAAGCATTGAAGTAACAGTAATAGATAATTTATTAACAAAATGTACAATTCAACAAACATATAAAAAATATGAAAATACTATACAAATAGGAACAAATCATAATTACTAGGGGGAGAAAGCGTAAAAAAAACTTAATATGACATTTGGAATTGTTTCTTTGCTACAAATTGGACCATGTGTGCAGCCATGGATGACACAGCAATTCGAACGCAGCTTTCCAATCGCACGTCAATTAACCTTGTTCGGTTATCGTGTTTAATTATTTTCATTGCACAAAGAATACATTTCCAACGTAAGTACTTCCAAAAATTTTAATGTTTTGCATTTCATGCGTGACAAATTTGGAATTTTCTGAAAACACTGCGATTTAGATAAAAAAAATTTGGTGTCCATATTATGAAGTATATTTCTTGAATCAGTATTGTCTAATATTCTGTTAATTTCATTTGTAACCCAACCGGAACTGTTTCCACATCTATTTTAAATGGGGAGCAAGAATATTAAAAGTGAGAATGGTTTTTGTCGATCTAAATATTTTGAAACATGATTCAAGTTCGTTAATTAATTTTTTGTATTTACGTATAAGTTGTAAATGAGTCTAAGAAACATACAGTAAAATTATAATAATCAATTTAATTGAACAAAACGACATTTTTTTATTCGGATGTAGACACTCATCCAGCTTCCAATAAAGATATTTAAAACCTAAATATATTACTGTACAAAGACATAAAAGAATAGTCTATGAGTACAAAGAATAGTAGCATAAATGTGAAGGATTGCATTTCATGGAATCAAAACACTGTAAATGCAGCTAAACATATGTATAAAAATCGACGTAGACCAGAATATACAGAAGATAGATCTAATATTTAGTTTCCACGAAATAAAAAAATACCTGTTATTTCTAATCATCTAACTATACTTTACAGTGGGATAATTTCAAGATTACAGTTAAAGACGCCAATTACAAATCCAGTTTTTTTCCCGAAATGATTAATGTTAAACTTAATACTAATTCATTTAATGTAAAACTTGACTCATTTTTCGATCAATATTTATAATGTTTTGATCCATGATATTTATATATATGGAGAATTACGCAAAATGTATATTTAAACATTTGAAAATAAATATTTGGCGAGCCTCAAAAAAAGGAGTCAGGACCGATAAGGTTTCTCATCCCTGCTATACAGTATTTATAAAAAAATGAGTGCAACGTTGGTTTATAACACCTTGTTTAAAGTTACTGGTAAACTCATTTCTTTCTTCGTTGCTGTCCTGATTCGTATTACGACGCCTGTTTCACAATTCGTCCCTCAACATGACACATGCCTCATACTGAGGTTTTGTGAGTTTCAAGGACCCAGTCGTCATATTCTATCCTTTTGGGATTGAATATAAGTGGTAAAATACAAAATTACATTATGTTTCTTGTATATCAGCGCATTCGAAAATATAATATTGGAAAAAAGAGTTTGTTCAATTGTAAAGTGTTTTTTTATAATAATCATATGAGAGAAAGCTTCATTACATATTCTGCTCACAAAATCACCGTCTCTGTTAATTTCAAGATTAAGAATGTTCTACTGCGCTCTGCTCCAGTTCGGAATACTAAATATTGTTCGTTTCTTTGCGTTCAGTCACGCAATACTTGACTATTTTTTTCACTATGCGACTATTTCGAATGTTTAATATTAACATAACATAGTTTTAATATACAGAGGAATTCGGGGCGGAACAGGATGCCATTTTTATTACTGGAAACTGCTGGAGGTTAGCAAATAGGGGTGCAACATTGTTACTGGTCAAGGAAAAAGTCCTACCAGCCGACTTGACCAAGATCTGAATGAGCCTTGAGAATGAGCTCCTTTTTTTGGCATCTTACATCTGTTACTTTATAATTTTTGCAGCCTTCCGACAGAAAGTAATTCACAAAACTCCTCGCTTTTATACTTTCAGTGGTATATATTCGTAGACTAGGTGTCTTTACTGCATATATGCTACGTATAAGGTTTAAATCTCACTTGGATTTAGGCCCGGCGAAAAAACTTTAACTGAGACTAGCGTGCGGGGCGGAACGGCATACTAATGTATAAGTCAAAATGCGTGTTGCTCAAGAGAAAAAGGAAAAACTGGCAATCTCAACTTATGAGAATGATTTGCAGGATGCTGTACCTAAAAAAGAAAGAAACGGATTAAAGGGAAAAAGTTTAGAAACGACTGTGTAGTTGCAAAAATATCTCTTTATGAACGGGAAAATTGATAATGCGATCAATCGTACGCTAAATAAGTATAAAAAAATGTTTTTTCTTAGCTTAAATTTAATTTTATTTCACTAATTTTAAATAAAAAACATCCTATACCGTTCTGCCCTAGGGGTGGGACAGAACGGGAAATTTGCAAGTTTCTTTTCAAAAATTCAACAAAAAACTAAATTCATGGTTTTATGTTACAATGGTATTAAATTAGTTAAGTAATAGAATAAATTAATATTTTATACTTTTATGAAGTGGTTTTTCTTTTTCCGTAATTTTACATTTTTTTAAACAAGTGTCCCGTCTCTCCCCGACTTCCCCTAACGTGCATGAGTAAGAAAAAAGCTTTCGAACTAAGAAAAAATAGGTTTATTTCGACGTGAACTACAGAAATCATTTTCTTGATGATAAATTCATCGCTGAATACCTCTTGCTTAATCTTACATTTCATTTTCCTCACTTTGACTCTGGATGTATTGACACAAAATTGTCGTTAAGATCATACTTGTAAGTAACCATGTAATGCAAAGTTTATTAATTTACTTGAATTCAACTATGTATGTGTAATTATATGAAATTTCTTTGCAGAAATAACTGAAGTTGTTCAGAAAGTTGGGGACGCAAACGACTTATTTTGAATTAAAATCCTCCTAATTTTGGTCATTTATTGTATTTTCTTTGTGTTATTATCTTTTATTTCGAGAAAGCAGAAAGATTGATATATTTTATTTTTAGTCTTCATTACAATTCAAGATAGCTTATTTTTTCATAGGTAACAATAAGACGAATAAAAAATCTAAAAAGGGTACCTGACCTGACACATTTGGGGGATTGTTTGAAAAACAAAAGTCGTCTTGCTCATTGTTCATATAACTTTTTTTTGGGGGGGGGGAGGGGGTTAACAGGCTACATGAGGGTGATCCTGAAACAGGCAACTCACCTTTAATAACATAGGATGGGAATTGAAGGAAGGTAGAGAAAGGTAGCCAAAGGTTGACTAGGGCCCCCGGACTATAGTTTAAGGATCCTACCCGGTGTTTCACCTAAAGAGATGCAGGGAAAACCCTTGAAAACCTGCATCAGGTAGGTCGGGCATTGGGTACTATTCTCATGCCCTTCCGAATGACGGGAGACGAGTTTGTTGTGGGGCCGCAGCATTCCATTCTCCATGTCTCCAACAGTTTTTTGAGGCAGTAATTTGTAAATTTCTGTGTTAATAAAATGTAATCATCCCACAAACTGATGTTATATTACCGAAATAAAATGTAATGAGTACCTGAAACGAGAATGTAATTTAGGTCACAACTGACTCGGTTCATTTGTGTTGCCTAAACATTTTGTCATGTTTTAATAAGAGAAACATGCAATTCCACTGGATGCTCTTGTTTTCCGGGTTTAGTTTTGGACCACATAGACGAAATTGCAGAGAATGAGGTGAGTTGTGTTCGGATAGCCCAAAAACTCACTCAGAAGGTCGATGAACCGAAGAAAAGGTTAATTCTGAAGTTCAAACACGCCATTCGTGTTCCTCGCAGATAACAGACCTCCCACGCGTCCTTTGAAGGATGTTCGCTTTCTCCTCCTTACCTCAGGAAGGTCTGGATTACCGTTCAATGTTACTGCCACGGTGAGATGCAGATGAAGTGCTTTAACGTGTCCTCTGTCACTTTCATGCGCTCATTAAGGAGACGCAGGAATTTCAACGAGCTGACTACAATGGGCTGTAAATATTACCTTCAGGGCACAGGAGAAAAGGACTGGTTCGCTTCGATATTAATAACTTAAAAGCAATATTGTTCAAAATATATTTCTGATACAAATTAATATTAAACACTATCAATTTATTATAACGGGGTGTTGCTTGAAATTTATTTTTTATCCAATTAATATAATTAAATAGGATAAACAAAGGGAACATATCAACATTTTTTCCACTACGTAATACTCTTCAGAAAACTTCTATCCTAATAATTTAACAATGTTCTAATCATTTCTTTTATAAAAGAAAACAAAGAATCGGGTTCTTCTTTGGGTCACCCAACTCGGTTTTACTAAGATCTCCACTAGTTAGCAGCTGTAATGGATTGACAATTTTCCAAAATTATATTATTAACTTGAAATATAATTAATAGATATCTCACGTCTGTTTTATATATTAAAATAATTAATGAAAACGACCTTTGACAGATAGAATATTTTAATTACATATTAATGTAATCCGATGTTTTGGTACCTATTTGTACCCTCCTCAAGGGTCAAAGGTCGTTTTCATTAATTCTCTCGAAATATTATAGACATATTTTCGTTTGCCCACCCAATTATTCGTGCTTATAAAAAAATAAAATGCTTCAGAAAGCTAGTTATCACTATCTACCTTAAGAGTAAATCCGTATTAGCTACGTTTGCATTGTTATATCTTCTAAACATTCTCAACTCAATTTTTCTTCTAGGGGCGATTCGTAGTGTTCCGCCCTTCAGTTAAGAGCACGACAATTTTTTTCTGATTTTGCTGTCTTCTCCTTTATCTTTACGGAGTAAAATAAAAATAAGCTTGTTGATACTTTAATCTGAAAGACGATTTTGTGAAATGTAATTAAAATATTATTAGCGTTATGGGACATACTAATATCGTAGCCCTTTCCCACTCCCTCGGATTTTTTTGCTAACGAATATCAGCCCAGGAGCCACTGCGAGTGCAGAATTAATTACGTTATTGGGAAATACATCAATCGTCTTTTAGAAAATTCAAATTAAACGATCTAACTGAAACAAACTTGCCACGACTCAAAATTAACTTGACTCGCAGGTATTGATCAATTTATTGGGCACAGGGATGTTAATTAATAATCTCAATGCGCTAAAATTTAAAGTACAATTTAGAACACGAACAGGAACATACAACTAAATCACATTTCCTAAACCATAAGATACCTCAGTCGTTCATTATATTCACCCTTCTATTCATCTTCTTCTTATTTCTATGGCATTCTAGTCCACATTCGGGCCTTTCCCTACCAGGAAGACTGCGGATTGTCATTCTTGACACATTCCGAATATGGAGTGATACGTGGTCAGTGTATTGACTCTCCATCAATCTCCATGACCATGACAACACAAGCCCATGCCAGGATTCGAACCCGGGACCTCTGGGTTGTGAGGTTGCAACACTAGCCACTACACCACAGGATGTCGGCCCCTTTTATTCATACATGCTTCAAACTATATTGTTCTAAGATAAAAGTTCCAAAAATCGTTAAATATTTGGCCAAAAATTTCATCAGAAGGGCTGCCTGTCATTATAATTTAACCTTTAAGTTTCAATTATTCGCCGAAAACTTCTCATATGGCATTAAATTTAGAAAAGGACGTGAAATTGAGCTCCGTCGATCTCGGCGCGATCACGGTGTCAGATAAAAGCAGATTTGTGTTCATCTGGCAAAGGTGATTAGTTCCCTGGACAAGAACGCTTCTCCTAGAGTCGCGCCCAGGTCTGTCTTCTACTTATTTATTCAAAACCGATTGCATTCCCCGCACTTCGTGGCCTTACAAAACTCCCCCACCGCAGGAGGCTTTCGAAATTATGTTACAGCCGTGGCTATCGAACGTTACTTCAGCCCCTATTAGTACCGCTTTCATTAAGACCTACTCAATGCAGGACACAATATTGGCCTGTTATCTACACAACAATAGTGTTACTGAGCTGGGACCTCTCTTCAAACACATGCCGATTTATTAACCGTAATTATTACAATAGACCAGCGTGTTAACAGTTTATTAAATAATATTATTTAGAAAATTAAAACAAAACGTTAAGGGCGTTTCCTTGCATTAGAAAGTAAAATAAAAGTAGAAGACTGAGACTAAAAGGAACGTTAAAATAGCAAATAATGGAAATTAGAATAATTATATTACTGAGATCCAGAAATAATCCCGTGTATTCTACAATTTCTTGATGGGCGATATTGTGGACAAACGCTATAAATGGAAGTTCGTCGGTTTACATGTCGGTCAATGTTTTGTTTCTCTTCTTAGCAAGACCATTAGTTTGAAGGTGATAATTCCGGGTCTAAAGTAAGGACTGGCTCGTCACAGGGTGAAAATATTGTGGTTGCACTTACCCTGGACCGGGAAGATATCTTCGAGTGTGTGCGAGGGCGTAAATATTCACGTGACACCAGATAACCGACGATCTTGGTTACACACAGTTTCTTCAGGTAAGTTTCCATTCTACTTTATTGAAACATACGAAGACAATTCGTAATTGGCGCAGATTGACGCCGAACGTTTCCGTGAAGACTGATATTATCTAAATTGCACAGGCACATAGTCACTTAAAGTGACGCAGCAGATTTTCCATCATCCACTCGAAAGTGGCCAGTGAATTACACAACCCAAACGGTATTATTATGAATTCAATACCTTTCGTGGGAAGGAAGCAGTAATTCCCTCAACCGATTTCATGTACTTCGATTTTCCAATTTTAAGAGTGCAAGCTCAACATAAGAAAAAAAATTGATCTTTTTACACGTGTTGATAGAAAATATACATCTTTTCATGTGACCTTCATAAAGCCTCTGTAATACATTCTGAAAAGCCAGCATCTAAATTTCTTCCTCGCAAGGACGACAGGCGATGATCACGGGCTCTGTGGTGGCTGAATGTCCCTGTCCAAGCATTTTCATCTCCTCTTGGACCGTGGCGGATATTTTCCTGTGCAGATTAGATGCATTAGCATCGACGGAGTTTTTAGCTCTTTATTTACGCGTCGAAAATTTTCGAAAATTCCTAGAATACTTTAAGGAATTTTGGGGTTTGTTCCTCTGTCTGTACCCCGCGGAAGTCGAATCCCGTGTTGCTTCTTCGATAGTGTAGCTCAGAGGTGGCCAACCTTTTCCATACCAAGCTCCTAGTTTTCAGATGCGCTATATGACTCGAGCACATTTTATAACGTCTTACGATTGGTGAATAGATATGAGGGTAAAATGTGCTTCACTTAGGAGACGAAAAGTAATAACTTTGACACAGTTAAGTTATTTAATTTACGCCAGTTTAAAGAAGCACGAATCTACAAAAGTTAGGTACGATGTTCCTGTACGAGAGGGTGATGATAGCTTCATGATGCTGCTAAAGCTGACAGAGAGTCTCGTTTGGTGAAGATAACTTTGATCTACAGCTGTAGGCACTGAGCACTTGGAATTGTCTGTTCTCTGTGTTTTCCAGAAGAACTGTTATTAAATTATTCTATTTCTGACGTATGGACATTTATTGTATTTATTTATAATTAGCTATGCCTTCGGCTTCGTTCGCGCGGAAATAGCGCTATCATTTATTTATTATCGCTTCACAGCAAACCTTATAACTCGCAGTTGGTTTTGAACAGGTCCTGCTTTCACACATTTATATATTGTGTAACTGTACAATGCTTTTAAAAATGTAAAAGGACTTCTCGTAGGAAATACAAACAGGTTCAAGGATGTAAAGCGCCACTTTTAATCGCCACGTTTGGAGCTTTCGCCACGGTTTCGGTCCCTCTGATATAACTGTTTGCCTTTCATGGAACTTAGATGGTACCCTAATTCGTCTGCTCTTTCTTTTCAAAAAACATTTGCGAAGAAACTGAGTGTCATATACTTTTAAGACTCTTAATTTTCCAGTAATGTTCTTTAATGAAGTGATCCATGATGAATTACGATTGTTTTCTATCTTTCCTTCAATAATAAAATTATCTTTATGAAATTGATGGTGTGTGACGATTATTTTAGTTGCACTTCCCGCAAGAATGATCACATTTTCGAGAAAAAATAACTGTATCCTTAACTGCTTTCCCTCTTACTGGAGCTCTCAATTCTTTTTCCCACTCAATCTTGCCAGTTTTTGCATCCATTGCGTGTAAAGTGTTATCCACTATAAAGAAAACATTTTTTTATAATGTTCGGAACGTCTGCAGTCAGTGACAGATCCTCAAAAAACTACATCCGAAGATGAGATATGGCTGCACTTTGGCAAGACGTTGAATTCAAAAAGATGAGTTATGAGGCTTCATCAACCAGCTGGTTGCACATACTTTTCTCTTACTTTCAAAAGAGTACCCGTGCCAATCAGCAGGATGCACCAGATTCAACTAAATTCAAGATTGATGTCATGGGAAATACTATGAAGAAAGTTTAAATAAATAAAAAAATTAAACTGGAGTCGTACTACATATGAATTTATGAAATTTAGACGGTTATACGGTCCCACAACCAAGGTCGACGATAGTATCATTTCACTGATTAGATTTTTAATCAGTGAACACTGTTTCGACTCACTGTTTATCAATGACCCTGAGATAAAATGGGTTTATATTCCGCATTAATTGAACGGTGTTTAAATTTATGTAAATAATATTGAAGTCTTATGATGATTAAAATAACAATTTCATTAAAATATTATCAAGCCATAGTTGCCGTTGATTAGTTTAAACATAATCCTTTTTATTTAAATTATAGTGCAATAAATACTTGGTGACCCTTGGATGTTACTTCCAGCGAGATGTGAACGATTGAGTCGACCAATCAGAACGCGTAAAATGAAGGGCGGGACAGCATTGCCAAACAATCGCAGTGTATTTTATTGTTTTCAGTGACAAGTTTCATGTACTTCCACGTGTACCTGGTGTGAGCACCTCCTTCCTCGTAGGTATTCCTATCGCTATCAAATTTTAATCATAGTAGAGTTACGTCTTTTTCAAGTTTGATAAATTCACAGATGAATGAAACCAAGAAGTAAAATTGTGTTTCATAATTGGGATTAATTAAATTTTGTTGAAATACGAACTTACAATGCTAAATTGTTACCCAACGTAATATATATCCTATATAATGAGAGTATATATTCTGAAGGATGAGAACACTCAAGAAGGGGAATGCGAAATTGCATATTTGTCATTAGTACGCCCACTTATGGAATATGGTGCAGCATGCTGGGATCCGTACAGGATAGGTCAAATAGAATCCTTAGAAAAGGTGCAAAGAAGGGCCGCAAAATTCGTGAATAGGACCTGGGCATGGGAACGAAAAGGTACAGCGACTAGGGTGGGATACGCTACAGACAAGAAGAGAAAGAGCTAGGCTACACATTTTCTACAGAGCTTTTGCAGGTCAAAAACCTTGGCAGGGAATCCGAGATAGAATGAAAGAATCGACTCGGAACGGGAGGAGTGATCACTTGTTTAAATTACAAGCAAGGAACCAAAAAACAGACGTTGGAAAATACTCATTCCTAAATAGGACAATTAATGACTGGAACAATCTGCCTGCAGGAGTGTTTGGGGAACTTCCTCTAACAGAAAGAAAATTTCGACTCAATCTAAGTTTAGTGTAGTGTAGTGTAGTGAAGTGATCAGTGCTGCGAAATCTCTAAAAATATACTACAGTGAAATATATTTCCAGTTTTTTTGTTTTGTTTCTTTTTTTAGGCAAAAACAATATTATTCTTTTTCTAAAAAAATCATTTCTAATAATATGATTCTTTTTTTGGGTAACAGGCTACATGAGGGTGATCCTGAAACAGGCAACTCCCCTTTAATAGCATAGGAAGGGAATTGAAAAGGGGGGATGCACTTATTTATTTATATTGAATATAATTATACATTCAACTACAGGTTAAATATGGTCCTTACGACCAGTTTATTAATTATTGTTAAAGTTCTATGTATCTGCCACCGGGCATCTGCCCATTTGTAGATTTAATAAGTACAATACAAGATAAAATGTATACGGAAAGATGTAAACTACTGGCATTTCAGTGGATTTCCAGGTTTTATTCACTTATTGAATTGTAAAATCAAAAACCTTTCGTCCTGTTTATTATATAAATAATCCACGCCCATTAGGGTGGAAGTATCCTTCAAAGCCCATTGTGATAACTACTTTCTAAAAGACGAGTGGCCAACGGGAATGATGATGTGGGCCAGTTTGGAAACCCGCTTATAAAATTATATATCCCCATATAAAGTGGCGTTGCCATTTATTGGATCACCGTCTTGTAGCCTGTCTCCCTATAAGAAAGGGAGTGTTGTACGTTATCATTTTTCAAGTGTCAAACAAAACTATTAAACAAAATAAATATATTTGGTATATTCTGATTAGTCAGGAAGGCCAAAAAGTGGGGTTGGACCAATTGTATTCTAAACATTATAACAAAACTTCGTTTTTGGCAAATTCGTAACGGGAGTATTGCTAAACTTTTAATGCGATTTACTTCTTTTATAAATATTAAGGTGCCAAAATACAGGAAAGTTATGCAAAATCGGTAATGAAGAATTCCTTATATAACGCCTAGTTTGAATATTTTAAAGAAAACTATATTATTCGTCATGAAACGTCAGAATGACTTTCGTTTTGTACGTTACGGCTGAATAAAATTGGAGGAATTGTAGCTTAAATTAAAAGAAAACACAACGTCATCTTGGAAAACATTTTGCAAAGCGCAGGGAGTTATATGATGTGACCTCAAAGCCGCGAATATAATGGCCAGTTTTTCTCCTTGCTAACTTGTGACCCTGTTTTTACGTCAACCAAGGTTGTTATGACGTAGAGCTACAAAAAGTATCCTTCGCGAATAATTTTTCACATGTGAAGTACAGACGCACATAACTTTCTTTTTCCTTAAGACCACAAATTATGACTGCAAAACGCATGAGTAGATATAGAATCGAATTTTTCAACCGCTATAGTGGATAGTCAGGATTTGTTGTAGTTCGTCAATTCAACATGGCGTGCTGGAGACATAAAATAATGGTGGGATAGAAAACGACACCGTCATTGGCGAAAGCGGATACGGGCTACTCGTAGCTGCACCTCTTATGTTGGTACCTGGAAATTTCAGGGAAATTCACGTCACTACAGGGGCCATGATTGGAGTGATTTTTGCCCACATAACATTAAAAAAAGAGTAATAAAGACTGAAGCCGCGTCCATATCAAGCGCGAACGATGAACAAACGTTCGCAAATGTTTCCAATACTTGAAAACGTTTGCAAATACACACGAACGCATTCGTTCACACCGGGGGTGTGACTCTTAAGCGTTCACCTTAGTCTCCATAGAGCACCAGTTATGGTAAAATTTGATTTGGTATGCAATTCGTGCATTTTATAACCAAGCTGGATGAGGAGTCGCGGGGAAAAAATGAATGCGGAATATATAGATAAGATTAAGTAGACTTGTAAGCAATTTTCACCTAGAAAGGCTATATAAAAACATTCCATGATGAGTAATTTGTAAACAGAAAAATATATATAAATACAATAATATTTTAGTCCTGACATAAAGGTAGATGTTAGCTAATATAACAACCCTTCAATTAGGTTATTGTTTATGGATTGTGAATTTAGCACGAACAATTCACTTCGCTACACTGGTCTATTTTCACTAAAGGGACTTTAGATGTAGTCTATATTTCCTTTCTGTTTGACGGTTTTCTCCTAAATTCATGCAGGTAAATTCTTCTAGTCATTTATTGTCCTATTTAGGTATTCGTATTTGCCCGTAGTATTTACTTTAAAAAAGTGATCCGACCGCTTGCCGAATTCCCTGCCAATAATTTTTTACCTTAAAATGATTATAATAAAATTTGAGGCATACCTATTTCCCTTCTAGTCTGTAGTGTATCCCACCCTAGCCCTTTACTTTATCCACTCCATACGTACAAATTTCGAGGTCCTTTTCTGTATCCTTTATGTGATTTTTCGTATACAGCTCCCAGAAAGTTTCAACTAATTCACTTAGTGAAAATTATAATCATATCTATGGCATTTCTGTGGACTAAACATTTCCATTTTTCAAGATCTCATTACAAAGAGCAA
The DNA here is from genome assembly GCA_034510155.1 of Eucriotettix oculatus. Taxonomy (NCBI): domain Eukaryota; kingdom Metazoa; phylum Arthropoda; class Insecta; order Orthoptera; family Tetrigidae; genus Eucriotettix; species Eucriotettix oculatus. The sequence continues at coordinate 131,081,424 of CM067376.1, read as the reverse complement.
AGTATTGCATGACTTCATTATGTCATACTTTACCTGCGCTTCACATCCCACCTTAGTGAAAAATAAATGTTTCACCATCAATTTTATATTCCAAGTCATATTGAAGGTATTCAGTCCCAAGACTAGTCTGATGCAACCCTCCATGTTAACCTGTCTTGCATCTCACATCTTCCCTAATCTGATTAGCGTATTCCTCTTCTGTTCTTACCTCACATACTTCCCTCTAATTCTAATTTTACAAGACCCTCACGTCTCGAAAGGTGGCCTATTCATCTATCCCTACCCTTGGCTAGTCTTCCAAATTTTTCTCTCTTCCTTTGTTCTACATAGAGCTTCCTGGTTAGTTACCCTATACCCTCGTTTGATTTTGCAACATTCTCCTATAGCATCACATTTCAAAGGCTTCTATTCTTTTCCTTTCCGCAACTCCCACCGACTGTTTTAGAGAAAGTATTGGCTTTCTTCTTGTCGTTAATTTTCATATTATTTCCCTCTGCCTATATGATGGTGCATTTAATTTTTTTACTATCTAGCTCATCATTTACATCGCTGTAGATTACGTGAAAATATTAAAATGTTCGGAGACAAGACCTACAAAGATCTATTATGTATCATTTTATTGTAAATTTAAAATTAAAAACAACAGGGGAAATATATAGAAAATTCAAATTATAAATTATCGAAGAGGACTGGCGATTGTCATGGTAAAATAGGATGTGAAATAGATATTTCCACAATAGTAAATGCGACATAAAATAGTGAGCTAGGCCAATTATTTGTGTGTTTAGTGGAGAATAGTTTTTGGATAAGTAAAGATGGTCTGTTTATTAAATAGCAATTTACTTTAAATTAATGGTTTAAGTGACAATTAAATAATTAAATGAATTGAAACAGTCTTTATTGCCAGTATAGTTATTTCCCAGTTAAAGACTGCGACGTTTCGTCTACTTTTTGAGTTTCTCAAACAGAAAATTTAGGAATTCATTGTCTTCACTCTATGAATTGCTGAATATTATGCCTGATGGAGTGAAGACCATGAATTGATAAATTTTATGCTTGAGGAAGTCTCAAAAGGGAGACATTACGTGGCAAAATTTAACTTGGAAATAACTATACTGACAACAAAGGCAGTTCCAATTCATTATTTCTTATACAATGTTTGCTTAAAAACATAAAATATTCAGGAACAGACTTTTAAAATTATAATTATATTTATTGAAGCTACTTGGTTCGGCCCTTAAGTGAATCCTCAGAAGACTTATACAATTTAAAGCATACAATCATAAAAATTACAGTAACAAATTATGTATTTTATTTTAATAGTTAATCATCGTACTAAAAATTCATAAATGCGTCCTTCTGATCCTCAAATTGAAGTGGTACAAAAATTAGAATTTCTATGTACAATAAATCTTGTTTCGATTTCTTAATTTAATATATTCTAACTATTACAATGCCTTGGATTTTTATCAATGATAAAAATGAAAAATTAAATAATTATTTATCATTCCAAAATTATGAGTCCTATTCAAATAAGTTTCAGTTGTGTGCATGTATTGTTTTCCCACCTTAACTCTGACTATTTTCAATTTATATATGAGGACAGACGATCTGTTCTGTTCCTATATTCTATGTTTGCGTCACTATTGTTTCTGACGCGAATGGAAATGTTGAGTTCCGTTCGTGCAATGGAGCCTTGAGTCGGGCAAAAAGAAGTGACGTCAATAGAGTTCGTCTGACGATGACCCAGCCTATGGTCAGGTAAGGAGCAACGAGGCAGAATAGCGTGCCATAAAATATTTTTCCTCACTAAAAACGAACTGACGTGAATAGTTTCATAAAATAGTCGAATTTTCAGTTGGATCTAAAGGTCAAACTTGCTGGACAACGATCCTACTCGACAATTTGTTTTGCAGAGATAATAATAATAATACGTAATAGGCTATGTTCCGTCATTACTATACACTATTTGAACCACGACAATTTGTCTTCTGAAGGGCTGAGTGGTGTAATGCTGCTAATTATGTATTTATTAATGTTAATTGCTTATCATAAATCTAAATCTAAGTATCGAGGTTGGAGAACTGTAAAAAATTTAGTAAGAAATTATTTTAATTTTTTTACTATAAAAAGTAAAAATATTTTACATTCTTATTTTAAATAATTTTTATAAACAAATAAAAATGAAAAATGTACATAGATTACTACAATTAGGTTATCCGTGGGCGTTGAGGCTTAGTTGGCAATAATTGTGAAGCATGATGCAGATGAATAATTTTATTAATTTCATAGAATCTGTCTTCTAATTTTAAATACTGGCTGGTAGGGAGCAATTGTCTGCGTTGGAAGCTTGCTAGTTGCCCCTCGCTAGTCTCCACCATCTTGATTTCTGACTCCAGTTTTTTCCAGCGAGTGCGATACCTCTCCTATCACCTCAACTGGAGGTCCATGAACGTTCAAAAACCGCTCCTTCACGACTCAATCAAGAGTACCTCTCTAGTCCTCTCCAAGATCTTATTAAAAATTCACTCTGGTTCCACCAATGATATATTTTTTTAAATTTTCAGGGTTCTCCTAAACTCCGCACATTTCGGGATCTACATAGCCACTTGCAGGTTTCCTTGTCCGCACGTCCCCATTTCGGTTGAGGGAACTCTGGAATTTAGGATTCTCTGGCGCTCTTGTCCATGTCCAGATTCGAATCTCCGAAAGGCCATAAAACTGAAAATCGTTGGCTTGTGTTTTAACAAAGTGAATTCTTGCTCAGGTTTCTGAGACAAAGCTGCTGGTCTTGCAGCCAGCAATCCACGACTCTGTTCAGAACATGATTTCTCTGTGGAATACGAAATGTTCATGCCCAACATTTCATTTACAACCCCTGAAGTACACGTAAATATTTATAAATATAAACCATTTGGGACATGCATTACTAACAAATTGCGTGTTTTAGATGCGAGTCAGTGTGAGTCTGAATTTAAAAATGAAAATAGTGGTCTGACATTGCATTCTCCTATTTCACAGGTGAATTGCTTCAAACATGCAAGCCCTGTTTTAAAAGTATACTAACTACCTACCATTGATTATATCAAAAGTGGACGAAAGCTCTTGGTATTTAACGAAGGATTTCATATTTTTAAGGGTCTAATAAGGGCTGTGAATTTCAATCTACCAGTCATACCTATTTATTAAATATTTTAGTATATCAATTTTACTTGTAATAACTATTATTGCTTGGGGTGATGCAGCGAAGAAAGGAAAAGACGTCACTGAAAGCTCAATACCATTTTTTATACAATTGTAATTTATAAATATCCATGCAGTAATATTGGACTGTTTGTATTGAATAATTAAAACATTTAATTATAAACAAGAACATAATTGATAAAAAATTTTTATTAAAATTATTACCGTTAAAAGTTGCGGTAGATTCCTCAGGACAGTATTTACTTTTGAATTTAAATGAAAGTTACATATAGAATTTTCATGCTGCCGTCTATGCTGTCTAGTGGTTCCCGGGTTCGATTTCTGGTAAGGGCTTGGCTGTTTGTGTCTATTTTCAAGTTACTAAGTTTACCCGACTGAGAAAACGAAAATTAGTTACCTAAAGAGCAAGTCTCTAATGACCTCGTTGGTTGGTACGACTATAAACTGAATTTTAAAAAATTTAAGTAGTCAAATGGCAGATCTTTGATCAGAGAGGTATGGTGCTGGTCTGAGGAGGAATTCCGGCGTCGATTTCGAGCCTGAGTGACGGATGTTCTAGGTCGGGTTTTGGCTGCAACGACTCCTTACGAGAATCTACAAATCTCACAACTCAGCGACGTTTCTCTTACTTCGTCTATTTATTTTTACAGCGAGTCTCTTCTACGACTCGCTACATTTTTTCCCCCTTTAGAGCTGAGCAACTGTTATTCCAGTTTGCATAGAACTGCGAAAAATAAATAACATTTCCTTCGTGCTCCACGATGCTGACCATGAAAACTGCAAATGCGGAATTGTCAAGCTTGCAACTCGTTAAACAATGAAGTGTCCGTCCAACGGCGCCGCATGTCATTCCTCTTTGTCGATATTTCCCATTTTCACAAAATTTTGAGTATTTTCCAAAATACTGTATGAGCACTACAGTCAATTTTCATGCAGAATATTGCAAGTCGTGGTGAAACTTTTTACTGTTTACCTTAATTATAACCTGTAAACATCTTTATACTCCGAAAACCATAGCTAAATTTTGAGGAGTAGCGACGTGATTTCACGCTTGAGTTAGTTTCGGGTTAGAGACGACGATCGGAGTACATGAGAGTTCAACAACAATGGTTTACAATTTACACACTTTTACTAATCATAGGTAACAAGAATACGAATAAAAAATCTAAAAAGGGTAGTCCCTGAAGCACCTGACCTGACACATTTGGGGGGTTGTTTAAAAAACAAAAGTGGTCTTGCTCATTGTTCATAACATTTTTTTGTTGGGGGGGGGTTAACAGGCAACTCCCCTTTAATAGCATAGGAAGGGAATTGAAAAGGCGGGATGCGGAAGGAAGAGCAAGGTAGCCAAGGGTTGACTAGGGCCCCGGGCTATAGTTTAAGGATCCTTCCTGGTGTTTCATCTAAAGAGTTGTTGGGAATAACTTACAAAACCTGCATCAGATAGGTCAGGCATTGGGTACTATTCTCACGCCCTTCCGAATGACGGAAGACGAGTTTGATGTAGAGTCGCAGCATTTCCTTCTCCGTGTCTCCACCAGTTTTAGGAGGATTTTGCTCTCTTTCAATAATAGGTTAATAACGGTGCAAAATTCTACTGTAACAATAGATGGAGTGCTTCGGAGCATAAACAGATCAAGAGTAGGCAAAACGCTTTCACTTTGGAGACTTTAATGCGTGTATAATAAACATCTATATATATGTATGTAATTAAAAAATATATGTAAATTATATATATATATATATTATACTAAAGCTCCTGGAATATATTGAAATTAAATATGCACGAATATTTGAGTTTAATCTCCTGTTTTTAAATCCTTAATTTTTATTGAAATACGTTGAGCCATTTTGGAGCGTATTTGAGACAAGCATACAGATTTTATATATGGGTATAGACTTATGTAATTAATAATGTAAAAGGCTGTGACGATTCCCATTTCGTCAAAAGAGCGCTTACGGAAAATAAAGCTGTCCCACCTATCAATATCTAATGGAGTTAAATTATACTGTGGGGATTCTGATTCTTCGTTTACAACAATAAAATATTGGGGGAAGTACAATTTTCGAAATGAAAAACGACGAGTTCAATCAAATGAACTTTCCACACGAGAAATGGTGCGGAAAATCCGAAACAGCGGCATTGAATGATCGCCGACTGAAAGTGCGCAAGCTAGCAGAGAAGGTGAGAAATCGAAAAGTGCTGTTCATCGTAGATTGACTGAAAAGCAGCACATAGAAAGTTGTGAGCAAGATGTGTGTCACATTATCATATAATGCAATGAAAAGATCCTTATAATCGATGTTTCAGTTGACAATCTGTTGTTTTTTCATAGCAATTAAGCTGAGATATTGCGTTAATGAAACATATGTCCATTCCTTCAAACCTGAGGTGGAATAAAATTCAAAACAATTGACTGATGGGGAAGAATCGGTTCCTAAGGCTGCTGGGTTGCATGTGGAATAGTTTTTATTGATTAACTCCAAAATTGAGAAACAAACAGCGGCATATATACTCCAAAATTGAGAAACAAACAGCGGCATATATCAGGCGAACTTGTCGAGTGATGAAGTTTAGAAATAATCGTCGCATTTGACGACAAATAAAGTGTTGTTCAATCACAATGCACCAGTTCACACATTCATTATGGCGACGAACAAAATCAACGAGTTAGTTCAAATTTTCTTCACCACGCTCCTTATTCGCCAGATTTAGCTCACTCGGATTGTTTTCTCTTCCCAAAATTTAATGTCTGGTTCAGTGATTAAAGATTTGCCATTAATGAGGAAAAGTAGCTTGCGGTTGATGGATTTTTGTCGACATCGATGCTGCTCATTTTAAAAAGGGTATCGAAGCTATGGAAGTGTGACGTTGAGAAATAAAGAAACGTTTTCTCAAATTTTATGTTTTCTTTGTTCTTTAATTACTAGAATAATCAGGGTTTGTTGCTTACAGCTGTTCTCTTGCCACTTAAGCAAGACAAGGAACAATATTGTCTTTCTGACAGAAATCTCACAACGCTGTTGCACTCCGCTGTACCGACGTAAGGCCTGTCCACTGTATTCAGTATTCTCATACTCTTCTCTGCTTCTCTCTGCTATTTGTGCTGAACTTATTTCAACGATTACTTTGCAATTTTTATTGTGTGTATGTTTAGAAATCTGCTGCCCGACGATGAGGCTGCCTTACTTCAGGGACAGAGCAATTAGGCCACATAAAGACGAATTGCGTCGAAATTATGTATTGTTAAGAGCTTACAAGTTTTATTTTCCTGTGAAGAGACGAGAGAAGTCGAGAGTGTTATTCAGCAATTAATTCACATGGGAACGTTCATTGAAGAAAAATGTTTAATCAATATGCATTTATACATATGCTTTACATTTTCCACGTCCTGAAACGGGCACAAAGTTCACTTTCGAAAGTGATAGGGAAGCCCTTCATCTTACTAAGTGCATAAAATTCGTCGAATTAAAATAGTTCTTTTTTTTCGATAAACTGTAAACAGATAGTCTTTTATTTCCGGTAAGACAAAAGCTATAAATATTAAGACCAGCTCTAAATATCCGAAAGAAATCACTTTGTAAGTATTCTCTGAGAATTAGGATCAAAGAATCAGTAACCATAATTGAATTCTTCGGTTTATATTATTGGCCAACTTCAGTAATATAAACTTGCACTTCATGAACGGCAACTTGTTGAACAAGTTGAATTGAATATGCTGCTTAAAATAGATTAAATTTTATTTGTTGGAGTAGTCAGTCCACAGTAATCGTGCGCTAATCTTGTCATCTTATTCTAGCCTTGTCTTTCCCTTCGATTCCTATCTAACTTGACAATAATACTTGATGGCTTAAAATTTGGTCTATTTTGTTTGTGCGAATAATTATTATGATGTAGGAAAGGCACATTCTCAACTTGTTAATACATTTAATGGATGCAACGTTTGGCTTAACTGTTTTATTCGATCTGTACTTATGATCTGATAAATGTATAGTTATTAAAACAATAAAAATATACATATTGTTTTATATTTTATGGTAGCTGGGTGCCCGGCGGCGTTGTCCGCGAATTCATTTATACTGCAGTCCAAAGAAGAAAGGCAGTAAGTCTTTCTTTTAGAATCCATCTACATTTTTAAGATCAATAATGGTATGAATTCTAGAAAAGAAAGTGAGGAAATATCAAAACACTACACCAAAAGTTTTAGAAAAAAAAAGAAATTTTGTTAAGTTTGGGTGTAGACTTATCCGAATCTCGTTCTACAAGATTCGATAAGTCGATTTAAAAATTACGATTATGATTGACAATTTGACAATTAAATTTGACGTGGCTAAATTTATGACTGATCGAACGAATTTTTCAATGTAAATTTCGACGATCCATTGATGTATGTTGCCGTTTGTGTTTGGTGAGCACATGAGCAAGAACTTCTGGAATTCCCAAGTTCGAAAAATGCTCTGTGTAAGCCAGCACAGTCTGGAATCACATACTAATCCATGAAGAAAATTAGAAATTTATATGCTTTCGAAAAACATTAAACATTTTATCATATAACCCAAACTCTAAAAAGGTTCCATATTTTTGTACATATGCATTTTTTAAAAATTGTAATGTTTCATATTTTGTAGATGAATATGGCAATTGCCAAAAGCTCCTACACAATAAAAATTGAAAATCAAAATTGAAATATATTTTGTTTTATGACGTGACTGATATAAATTAGGGAAAAATTATCATCATAAGAAATATGAATTTGTCTTTATAAATTAATTATAATATATTTATTTTCAAAAGTTGAAAATTTTTATTTACTGCCTTTCTACTTTGGACGGCAGTATATGAGCGTGTTACAGTATTTATTTGACTGTTCTCTTTTTCTCAACGGGCGATTAAGCCATCAGGGAAAGCGTCACATTTTTTAAAATTTACCTTTTTACGCCCCCTACTCTATTTTACCTGACGAAATATTAATTTCATCATAACCAACACGATATTTCATAGAATCTTAATTGAGCAAAAAGTATACTAGTATCCTAAATCAGCGAAGTAACTTAAAAAGTCAGAAAAAATGTGTGCAATCATCTGCTCTGTGACTTTTAAAACTTTTATTATGGTTAAGATGAGTCAGTTGCAACATTTCCGCGTTAGTAACATGATCCTACAACTCATAATTAATCCACTTTGCCTCGCATAATCATTTATTTGGAATTAAAGTTTGTCACCAATTCTTCCTATTCACCCCATGAGTTAAGCCGAAAAAGCTCACTGGACCACAATCGCCCCATGAATTAATAATGTTGAGAGTTCTAGGTCTTACATCATATCATACGCGGCCTAACCTAACCTCTTTTACATATTTATTAACTAACTTAAAAGTGTCATCATGGCTTAAATAAAGTTTTACTTAAAATTTAAACATTATTTCACGCTTAAAAATATATAATTATATCTCCCAACACGTAACGCGACGGTTATACTCTCTCCTGTTGCAAGATCTATATACTTCGTCTTCTACTCGTAGACTTCTTGCGGGAGGGGAAAAGTTATTCTAAATTTTGTGTTAATCGCGTGACATGTTAAGCAGTTTTTGAAACAGTCTTTTGAGGTGGACCTGTTTTGGACTTACAGGGGCGAAGGAAAGAAATTGAATCACGATGCGTCTCCTTTGGGGGTAGCTCTACCAACTCTCCATTCCTTCATGGCAAACGGATGATTGATACAGGAACGCAGAAGTGACGACCATACAAACAAACAAACATACGTGCTTTTTTATTTATGCAGAAGACAGAATTCACGAATGTTGTGCTGTCATTTTGTAAGCTTTGACGGTAAGGAAAAATGACAGTGGATCATATTAGAAATTATAGGCTCTTAGGGTGGATTTGTTCGATAAACCTTTATCAGGTTTGATCCTACGCAGTAGTTTGAAAAACTTAATAAACGTCATGGTGACGGTGGAGATGTTGGCTTGCGTTTCAAAAACAACGCCATGAGAATATACCATTCCACAACTACCACTCAAACTCGGTAACTGTTTATTCATGGTAAAAATAATTTGGAAAGAAACCTATTTAGACACTTTTAACTCGATAAAAAACTTAAAAGAGCCGCTTTAGCTACAACTGGAAATATAAATCAATTTGTGAACTAAGAAAGATTATCATCTACAAAAAATCCTAAAATATTAACACAAATATGTAAACATAGCTGAGTTGCGAATTACTTCATCATAATGATAATATAAAATCTCAATAATGGTGTTTCGATTATTTAATTAAACAACAAGTTGTAAGACAATTTCATCTACTGAGCTGTAATATCAGGAAAGCTCAAATACATGTGGTGTAATACGATCAGTAAATATTCTATTCGTCTATAGGTAATTTTCAATTAATTATGGTCATTGAACGATCATTCGCCAAGAAATTCTAACGAATTAAAATGTATATATAGCTAGAAAACGATGAAGGAGTAAGTTATCGAAGAATTTTGCTTAACTATGGTATATATTCCATTCCTTAATATTATTTTTCTAAAATATTGAAATGTTCTTATTTGGAGTCCTTAATTCGCATAACTATTCATTCCAAAATTAGATTATACTTTAAATCGTTTTAGATTTTTCTCTATATAATTATTACTTTTTCTGTTGTGTCATGAGAAGGTTTAAGTGCTACATGATTTTGAGAAGCACTTTTTTTGTATTGCGTTCTTTGACCGTTAAAATGTTTATGTAATGGGTAACCTAAAAAGAGTTTTATTACATATTACACGAAGTACTTTTTTTAAAAAATAAGATATTCTGAAGCACAAATAATATTTCACGTTGATAATGAATTTTTATGTATGCTGACATTAACGAAAATCCTTTTCAGTTAAATATAGAAATAATTTGGTCGTTTGTGAAGAGGAGTTCTACAAAATCTTGAAGGTTGCTTCTTAGAAGTTAAGACATATCTGGCGGCCTTGTAATCATGATATTTATTTTCTTTAGATAAAAAGTCACTTCGCTAAATTCCAATAAAGTGAAGAGTCTGAGGAACACAAAATGGATGCCTCCAAGACTTGTTAAACTTGTATTGCAAAGAAAAATACACCAGAAAAACGTAGTGTGTAAATCGGCTGATAATAAAAGAATGTAATCTTTGCTCAAAGGATTTTATGAAAATATTTTTTATAGATTAATAATTAAGAAATATATATTCCAACATTGTAAAAGTTTAATGTTGTCGTTCATGTTACAAAAACCAACGTTATTGTAGTTTGTTCACCATACTTACAACATTAGCACTACTGTAATAAGCACGTTCCGCTTTGGTTAACCGAATTACTCGTAACTGTAGACACGTTGAAAGCGTTGCTCTCTGTGGATCCGGTTGAATGGCCTGCCCTCTGGCGTGAGTTGAATTGCAGGTATTGCTTTCAATGAGGAATATCAAAAGCCTAATTTACTCGACCAGGGCGTTGAACTAAAAGTCTGTCATCCTTGACCTATACGACAAACGTTTCATTCTCATAAATTGTTTTACTGCTGATGTATGCCGCCAATCACATATAAGTTTATAAATCACTTTCCGCAGATGATAGAAGCATATTAATGAAAAAAGATAGATAGACTTTAGAAGAAACTGCTGCTAATAAATTTAATACTTTTTAAAACTACTTTTCTGTATATAGTTCAACTCTCGACAAAACACACACACACACAGCTCTATTCGTCACTAGTTCCAGAAAACTTAAAATGGTTTATGATTAATAAAAGCCAAATTACTGGGCCTGACACAAGATAATAAACAATTGTCTATATATTAATAACTAACCTTACAATAATTATATTATTATTTAATTGAATGATTTTAATGCGAATTTCAGAGTTGGAAGCTATTTGTAAAATTTATTTTTATTTAACTTTACACTACTCTTACTGGACAAAAGGAATATATTTATTATGTGGGGTTCATTAATAGAAAGATTTAATTAATAATATTTAATTTAATTACAAAATTTGAATTTGATATGGTAACAGAGAAAGAACTGAATAATATGAAAAGCCGTAGAGCACTCTACTTACATTTAAATAATTTAAAATCCAGGTCACCTGAGGGGTGAACCTCTTAGAAGCATGTTTTGTAAATAAGGACACTGGTGATGTGATACGGAATGAGATATAATTTTTCAACGATAACGAGAAGGCTGTAGAGGGCGGTTGTGGCAAAATTTATTAGAGCGGCGTCGTGTTGTGATGCCTCTCGTTGAAATGGCGTCGGGACGGAAGGGCAGCGACGTCCAGCCATCTGTATCAGCAGGTCACATCTTGTACCGGAATCGCCGACACATCTCCTCTGGATTTAAAATTACTCTCAATTAAATTGCTCTTGCTTGTGACCTCCAATTTAATGAATCTCACCTGTAGAATACTCGTCTTATATTTCTCTCGATTTTCTACCTCCATTTTCTAATAGGCAATCAACATATATTTTAAATAATTCCGTTGTTTAACTTTTTCGGAGTTGATATAAGTGAAAAAATTTCAGCAGCAGGGAGTGTCACCTATGAATTCACACATGTTCAAATTGGTCAAACAGCAGCTAATTTACATTAGTTACGCCAAGCTGCGAACTGACGGGTAAATCTGTCTTGCATTTAGCACAGACAGCTTCAGGGTTGTTTCCGCATTGTCTAAAGAAAAAGAATCTTTCGATTATGTGCCGAGAAGAAACATCTGGTCACTCAAAAGAAGTTTTTGCAGCCTTAAATGTTTCTGGAGTAACATAAAGTAATTACAACCTCGGTTCAGCAACAAATTCAGACACATTTATGTCCAGTTACAGAGATTAATAACTACAAACCTAGTCCTATTTCTAATCCCTAAAATCTTATGCAATTATATTTTGTGGTAACTCCAGACGAAAAACCCGTGACCAGTAAATTGCAGGACTTTGTGAAAAGAGTTGCTATATGATACACTTACTCTCGCAACAAAACGCATTAATCATTGATGGTGTTTTAATAAATAATAAGGGCAAGTATACTTGAAAATAAGATATGCATTCATTTAATACAAGAAATTAACATAATTTAAATAAGGAATAATTTAAACTCAGGAAAGGATTATAGAGGAATACTAATTTTTAATCTAATTTTTTATAATATTAAATAATTAAGAAACTCCAGTTACGTTTAAAAGTAAACAAAAAATTTCTACTGAGACACTTCCACTGTGCTAATAAGTTATTGCAAAATTGTGTCGAATACAAACTTTGAATCATACTACAATGAAGTAAGTATTTAATACGAACTAGTTGTTGTTGTTGTGGTATTCAGTCCTAACATTGGTCCGATGCAACCCTCCATGCTCACCTATCTTGCCCAAGCCTTTTCATTTCCGCATAATTAGCACATCCCACATTCTCCCTAATCTGTTAAGCGTAATCCATCCTCGGCCTCCCTCTTCTGCTCTTACTCCACACACTTCCCTCTAATGGCCTATTAAACTATCCTTTCTCTTGTTCAACGTCCTCCATATTGTTCACGCTTCCCTTATTCTGTTAAGAACTTCCTCGTCAGTGATTCTATCCACCCATCTGGTTTTCAGCATTCTCCTATAACACCATATTTCAAAAGGCTTCTATTCTTTTCCTTTCCGCATATGACGCCACGCTCCAAACGAAAATTTTAAGCAATGATTTCCTAATATTCACACTTATATTACCCGTAAGTAAATTCCTCTTTTTAGTAAAAGCCTTCCTTGACTGTGTTATCCTACTCTTTATGTCTACTATACTAGTCATTACGTTGCCCAAGTAGTAGAATTCCTTAACTTATGTCAAAATATCCCTTCCTATTCTATCTCCCTTTGTTATTTCACTGTTTCCCATACCACACCTTAGTTTCCCCATTATTAATCCTCATATTGAACTCTTTCTCCAGGACTCCGTTCATGCCATTTTTATGGTTTCTTCCAAGTTTTCTTCTTCCAACTCTCCTATTTCTACATCTTCGACAAAGCGTAGGGTTTTTATTTCTTCTCCTTTAAGTTTAATCCGTTTTCCATATTCAGTTTCAACTTGCTTCATCTCCTGACGAGCGAGTATATTATTAATTATTGAAGAATTTCATAGAGTAACTAATAATTATATTGATGTTATGCCATAAAACACATTATTATTTGATTTATACATTATGTATTAGCGACAATAGTATATATATATATATATTAGCCTAATACCTGTGCTCCACTGTAGTATTTTATAGAAGGAAGGTAATTGAATAAAGGCTCTGGAAAGAAGGTGAAAAGTAACACATTATTCTGCCATGACTAACAACGGTCTGATATTTAATAAATGAATGTTATTAGTAAGTATCGTTGAAATAATTTATGTAGCATGAAACATTTTTTTGGAGGTGAGCATCGGAGTAAGGCTTGTGACATGGTAGGTGGTAAAACCGCCGGCTCCATAAATTGCAGAAAAAAAATTCCCTTTCCCGCTAGATGACACAGTAGATGGGAAAACCACTTTCGTTAAAGCCAGTGGCTGCCGCAGTGTTCTCCTCTTGTTATCTGCACTTGTTCATCTTCTTTGCAGAATGACGCAAGCAAACTTAACTGTTTGTACTGTTGAAATTGACGACATGCTTCAGCCGTTTCCGTATGTGTGTTTCATGTATGGATGAGTTGGAAAATATTTTATTATGGCCCAAATTGTAACTTTAGGTAACGCATACATAAGTCGTTATCTGCGGATACGTTTGAAACGAAAAGTTGTTTAGAAAAAACCTACATAAAACCTTATTAATGCTCAATTCTTCATTTCTGTACTTTATAACCTAGGCACTCTTTAGTAGTACTGCACAGATCTACTCTATATTACATGGTAATACATTTGTGTTCTGTTTTCCCGGGAAAATTTCCAAGTTCTTGAGCATCCTCGAGATCCCACCGGCATCCTTGCCTTCTGCTTCTCAAATCTGTCCTGCTTCTCATGACAACACTTGTCCGTATGCGTAGTGGTTTTCGTATTTCGTATTTTCATACATGTTGATGATAACTATCGCTGAAAAGCGGTTTATTTGTAACTGAGTACTTTATGCAGTGACTTCTCTGTCACGTCATCGTTTCACACAATGATAGCACACTTTTCTCCAATCCGCCGGCCAGAAGAGTAAAAAAACGACAACCCTCCACCTTTTCTTTCCATCTTCTCGGGCGTCCAGCATAGTATTTCAGGTGTGCAATTTGCGGTCCATTAGCAGGTAGCAGCGGTTATTCTGGCGCAGGTAGCGAGTACTTCCCCGGAGGATTACTTATTCAATGGACTTCTTTCGACAAAGATTTATTTTAAAATATTATTAATAAGTAAAGTTTACGACCAATTTTGACTTTATTTTTAATAATTTCCAAAGAGGAAAAAAACAACGTTGCGGTACTTATTTGTACCTTCTTCAGGAGATACGTTGATAAACCGCGTGTTAACATGAAAACCCCAAAAAGTTACACATTTTTAGTAGTAATATTCAACTAAACATTGTAAATCATCTGTGGGATTGCCACCACTGACCAAGTATAAAATTGTCGTATAGCCTCGGGATGACGATTTCAAAATATTGTAAAAATTGTGGTTATGTTCATAAATATTTTTGTATTTAAAATGTGACAGTTGATTTATTGATTACTTGGCGAGTGTTCTCATTTGTGTACCTCCTTTTGTTTAATTATATATTACTACTATAAAATTTGTAAATTTTTGGGGTTTCATCTTAACACGTGGTTTATCAATGTTTCTCCACAGGGTAATAGCCTGAAGATGGTACAAATAAGTACCGAAGCGTTATTTTTCTTCTTTGGAAATTGTTAAAAATAAAGGTAAAGTCTGAAATTCGTCGGAAATTTTACTTATTATTACAAAACCAGACGTTGAAATACAACCTCAAAATATTATTATTCTTTTTGTTTATAGTTGCATCTCCTTAAAGGCCATTGCAGACTGTGCACGATTAAGGGGAACTTATATGCATGTAGTAGTCGCTAAGTATGGTTTTATGAAACAACACAAACATCAAGGCCCATGCCAGGATTCGAACCCGGAACCTCTGTGGCACGAGGCAGCGACGCTAGTCACTAGACCACAGGATTAAAATATTTAATGTAAACTAATTCTACACTCCATGCCCATACCGATGCTACCAAGCAATCTATAAGTCATGGGTAGTTAAATTTTGTGATACATTAGTTGTGTAAACTTTTAAATGCAAATATTCTATATTTTACCAAATTTATGTAGTTCCTAATATTATTATTATTAACGTAATTTATGGACTTAATTTTTTATTCAATTTGTTTACAAGTTTAGTTTGTGTATTTCGATTAGTGTTTACTCCTGCATTAGCCGTTTTTATTATACTGATGTATAAAATTGATATACAAAAAGTACTGTATGTTAAAATAAAATGTAAATACGTTATCTTGAATTTCATCTCCCAAGACTAATAATTTTAGTATATTTAATGTTCTTCTTATTCTCCTTCTTCCTTGGCTCTGCAGCCCATAGAGGGCCTTGACCTCTATATTTCCTTGATACATCAATTCGCAATTAAAAATTTGTGGAGTAAATTCTGAAAGTGTGTGATTTACTCTTACATTGCAGTCAATTTTATATCTGTTGCATATGATATATTATATCAATGTATTATAATTTATTATATATATGTAGACATATTTCTAGATTTTCAAGAAGTTACAAGTTAATTATCTTTATATTAAATTAAAAAGTGTGAACATTAAAATTAATATAAGCATAGTTCAGTCCTCACAATTTTATTAATTTATTGAGCAAAACCTCTCGTCGTACAATCAGAAGTTTTCGAACATATCCTCGTCATATTCATCTGAAAAAACTGTCAAAATATCAAAACATTAAAATGTTTAACTATCCAGTAAAGTATTACCAAATAGCGACAAATAAACAAATATCAATTCACAATTACGTTAGTCAACACAATGTCATTACTACAAAGGTATTTCACATGTCTTTCACTCGTACACATATCGTTATACAGAACAAAAACAGTAATATACAACATAATAACATTTACTATTTACAAAATTATTTGATACTGATAATTTATCAAAATACATATTCATTTTTGAATAATACAATACATATTACATTATTGTACTACCACTTAATCATTTTATACAAAATGATTTACAAAATTCATGGTAATAATTTATCAAATACATATTGATTTATAACTAATATTACATTAATGTACTTAAGCACTTAACCTTTTGTTCCAAAATTCCTGCATATACTATCCTATATTATTTTTCTTGTTCATTATAATTTCTTTATTTACATACATCCTCCAAAACTCCCCTTTTGAAATAGGAACGTCAAATATAATGCAAGTTAGGAGAAGATCAGTTTGGTTTTAGGAAGAATGTAGGGGCAAAAGAAGAAATATTGACTTTGCGTCTAATTTTAGAAGACAGGATAAGAAAAAATACGATCATGGTATTTGTAGATGTAGAAAAATCGTTTGATAATGTGAACTGGAACACACTATTAAGGATCTTGAAGCACACAGGAATAAAATATCGAGAAAAAACGCTTATACATAATATATTATTATCAATAAAAGAAAGGAGTAAGATAAGGATGCAGTCTATCGCCTGTGTTGTTTAACGTATATATAGAACCGGCGATGAAGAAAGTAAAACGGAAAAGGAATCATACTACAAGGAGAAGAAATAAAAACCCTAGACTTTGCCGACGATATTGTAGTATTAAAGGAGTCAGAAGAGTCATGGAGAAAGAGTTCAACATGAGGATTAATAGAGAGAAAAGCAATGTAATGAAGTGTAGTATGGCGAACAGTGGAATAACAAAGGGTGTTAGATTGGGAAGGGATATTTTGACGGAAGCTAAGGAATTCTCCTACTTGGCAAACGTTATAACTAGGGATGGTAGAAGTAAGTAGTCATAAAGAGTAGGATAACACAGGCAAGGAAGGCTTTAGCGAAAAAGAGGCATTTACTTACGGTAATACAATTGTGAATATTAGGAAATCGTTGCTATATTCGTAATGGAGTGTGGTGTTATATGGGCGCGAAACGAGGACGATAGGAGTTGCGGAAAGGGAAAGAATAGAAGTCACTGAAATGTGCTATAGGAGAATGCTGAAAATTAGAGGGTGCATAGAATCACTAACGAGGAAGTTCTAAACAGAATAGTGGAAGAGCGAACAATATGGAGAACGTTGACCAAGAGAAGGGATAGATTAATAGGTCATGTTTTGAAATATGAGTCTTGTAAAATTAGCATGGGAGGGAAGTGTGTGGGATAAGAACAGAAGAGGGAGGCCAGGGATGGAATACGCTAACATGTTAGGGAGGAAGTTGGACGTGGTAGTTATGTGGTCATGAAAAGTCTTGCGCAAGATATTTAGCATGGACGGTTGTATTAGACCAGTCTTAGTAGTGAATACCCAGACAACAATATACTTTAAGTATATCAAGGTCTTTTTACTTGATAATTAAAAAGTGTTAAAGTTGTAGTTTTAAATTTAACTTGTCAATCAGGACTAACTTTTTCAGTATTCCTTATTATCTGATAATTTTTTTGTATTTAACATTGTTGTCAAATCTCTTAAATTATGCAAAATCAGTGTAAGGAAAATAGTCTGATTATTTTACTTGTTCTACCTTCAAGAGCCTTTTTTCTCTGTAAACTATTCCATATTTTGATTAGTTTGTAGAAAGCTACAAAACTAAATTAAAATATCTGAATTGATCCCATAATATGTGAAGAGAGACTATAATTATTCTAGCCTCATTTTCTGTTTCTTCCTACAACTTTCATTACGTAACATTTTCCCCCTCCTTGTAAATTTCAATTCTTCCTTGGAATATATTGCACTTTGTCCCTGTAATGTTGTAAGGAAAGAGAAACAGCCGCCGTCATCATTAGTAATTGTCGGAAAATTATAGAACTCAGGAAACGGAGGGTAAAAACTTTTATATCAATAGCAACTCTTAAAATGGCTGTATAACACAATTCATTAATTGTGGATCGAATAACTGCAAATACTTTGCGTCGATATAGATTGCGAAGGTAAAATTGGGACAGGATCGGGGAAAGTAAATATTTGGCTAGAGAAATTACGTATTTGCTGATAGCTTCTTAATAAATTTTTGTTTATTTAATAACTAGACTAAATTTAAAGTTAGGAAAATGGCTTGAGAAATGTAACTCCATATCTTTACTACTCATAGTAGATGCTAAGTAATGCACATTTTCCTCCTAGTTATTTCATGAGAAAGACAGGCTTCTAAAACAGAGCTGTCTTTGTCGTGTGAAAACAGTGATGTTGATGTAAATACTTCTAGTTCATAGGACATATTAAGTCTCACGGAGTTTACGCGTGGAGGGAGGCTTGGTTGTCACCTAGCAAAGAAATGTTGTACTGCATACGTTAGCACACATCTCTCGGTGCACGTCTCGGCAACGTTATTTGGCCCGCTTTTATTTCAATCGCAGTAATTGGTTCATTCCTGGCGGCATCTAACTGTCATAGGACCTTTTACTTAAAACAGACTATAGGAATGATAAATGATTGAGAACATTTACTAGAAGTAAAATTTGTTCAATTTATTGATTGACTGACCAGTGAAATATTTATTTTTCTATAGCTACTACCAGCAGCATAATTGTAGATAACCGATCTTACCATCCATCTTCCGTCTAAATATTATCTCAGTTTTCATCGTTTAAACAGTCGAATCAGGCAGTTCGATCATGAGGATGTACTGGAACTGAAATGCTAGATGCGTTTGAATCCACAACATGTTATCTTGCATGCAGACTACAAATTGTAAGGTTTATGCATTGATGAGAATTGTCATCTGCTAAAACATAGTTCTTGCAATAGGGATTTTTATTATGTAGTTCACTCGCCCAGTGTAAGGCTCTATTACACATACGGGGATTGTTCGATAAGCCTGGTAAATTTTTATAAAAGAACGGGGACTTTTTCACTTTCGTGCCTTTGTTTGGAAAAAATGATAAATTTTAAAGATATTCATAAAAGTTTTAAACATAAGCCAATTGTAGTTTATTGTTGGCAATGAAGGAAAAACGAATTTCGCACTTTCATTGAACACTTTCATTTGAAGAGTTGGACAGGTACACAAATAAAACCCGAATTGGATTATGATTATGCGGACTCTGCAGCAGCATTTAAGATCATTTACTTCTGGATTAATAAGTTTAAACGAAGTTGCAGACGCACAGAAGATGAAATTCACTTCGGCCGCCCAATTGAGGTCACAACTCAGGAAAACATCTAAAAAGATAACAATATCGTAATGAATTGTGTGAGGTACCTCGCAGGCTTTTCAACTGAAAAGTGCATTTTGTACTCCATGAAAAACGGGCCATAAACAGATTTGTGCGCGATGGATGCCGTGACTGTTGACATTGGACAAAAACCGATTGAGGAAAGCATTTCAAAGTAGAATCTAGCAATGTTTAGGTGTAACCCACAAGCCTTTTTTCACAGATTCGTAACCGTCGATGAAACTTGGGTTTATCACTACACTTCAGAGACCAGAAAACAATAATAACAATGAAGAAAAGTTGGTGAAAGTGCACGGAAAAAGGACGAAGACCGTTTTGTCAGATGGAAAGGTGATGGCCACTGCCTTTTGGGTATTCTCAGGGTGTAATATTCATAGATTATTTCTTTGAAAAGAGCACAACCATGATGGTATCATTATGCTGATCTCTTTGGTTGAGAAACGACGAAGATTGGCGCGCAAGAAAGTGTTGTTCCACCAGGGCAATGCGCCAGCGTACACTGCTGCAGTCTCAATGGCGAAAGTGTACGAGTTGGGATTCGGTTTTAATTTCTCATCCACCCTATTCACGAGACATAGGAACAAGTGACACATTGTTCCCGAACTTGAAATTTTGGCTTTGAGGGAAGAAATTTTCACCTGATGAGGAATTCATCGAGGTGGTGACGGAGTATTTTGCAATTTGGCAAAACCTATTTTTGTGATGTGTTGAAAAAATTGGAAAATCGCTAGGCCAAGTATATAGGCAAGGATGGAGACTGAGTTTAAAAATAAAGAAAGTTTTCTAAAACAATTCTAGAAGAAAGACAAGAATGGAATTATTTTTGTTACATTTATCTCAGACTTATCAAATATCTCTTGTATATTGGTGCATTATGTGAAGGATTATTGAAACTGGTGACGGTGAATGGGAATATTGGCTAATTTAAAATAGAATAACCAAAAGTTCAATAATATTGTAATGAAATGTTAGTTAATTATAATAACCTGGAGTTAAGTACAATGAATACTTGCGCTGAAATATAAAAGAATGTTTCAACTACTCCTACAGCCATTCAGACTAAGATCTGGACTAACTTAGTCCACCATGACCGCCAATGATAAAGTTACGTAATTGATGTCTTAAACTGGAAGAAGCGTTATTTATATAAACACGATAGGTCCGGTGAAATATACAATCATTTGCCAACCAATTATTATTGTTCGCAGAAGCAACCTTGAAAATCATTAAGCTGTAAGGAAAGAAATATGAATGTTTTATATGACAAGCGTTCGGAGGTCAGGCAAAGGCCAATGTCACCGTCATAGCAACGCTGTTAATTTTCTCTCTTTGCGTGTCTTGTAATATTATCTTTGCTTAATCTTTTGAGCCATTTCAACAAAATTTACTCCGTATACGAAGGAAAATTATTCCCTTGTTTATTGTATGATAGAAGATGTAAAAAAATGAAAAAATAAACTACTGGTTTGTTCGAATGAGGTTTAAATTAATTTTCGGTTCATCGACTGGCCGAAATTTTTGTCAAAACACAACGTTTCTGAATTTATTATCATCGCCGTCATAATTTAATCTGGTGTGAGAAGATTTTTGTTTCATATTTTTTATAACAGAAAATAAGTCATTAAATCGATACTACGGGAAAGCCTACGCCCATAAATTTTTTAAGATACATGAAATATTGTATAAATAGTTTCGTAGATAAATTTATTAGTGAAAGAATTTGACTTACTTTCGTAAGACTAGAAAGTAATTGTACAATAGAGTGAAAAACATTATTCATATAGTGAGGATACTCAACAGATACTGACATTTAGTGCTTCATGGCACATAGTTTTATATATTTCTACTATATAGTTTCATGAAAATCGGCGCAACCGTTTTCTTTTGAAAAAGAAAACAAATTCTGCTTGGCAGAACGACAGGCTATTCAGATTGATTGTGGATCATCTAATACATGAAACAGAAAGATCTGCTGAAAACACTCAATTATAAACGAATTACGGATATTACGAATATTTAATTCATATCAGGTCATAGCGTTCGATACGTTTCAAATAAAATCCATGGAGATGTAGGAGACTTGTTAGGAGAGCAGATGGAGGTCGCTGCCTACCATCTGTGGACATTGAAGCGCTTCAAGGCAGAGATGTTGCCTGTGACGCACAACTCTCAGTATACCAAGATGACTGGCTAGATTGCTTAGCACTGTTGCAACCTCCTGCTTTGTCCGCACTAATTTGTGTTATTCGATGCACATTTGCAATAAAATATTGTTCGTTTCATTTAAAAATAAATTTAACACTTACAAACTGTAATTGTAGTATTTATTTTCTTAAAGCAAAAATTTTCCTGCCAACATCAGTCAACTCAATTCCTTACACAACGACGTTTCAGAATATCTTTGTATCTTCAACCTAAATGAACCATTTTATAATACAATAATTATTATTTTCCACATTTTTTGATAGAAAAATGTGAAAGTGTTTCAGGTAACAAATTATATTCTAGAAGAAGCGTAAATTTTTGTGATAAAATTGTCAATTTAAGATGATAGAGTCACAACGTGATGGAGGAACAAACTTTAGAACCGAATTTTCTATTTTGAATTATATATTTTTTATATAAAAGAGTTGTATCGGACGGTAAATACTTAATTATATATAATTATTAAGAAGAAGAAGTAAGAAGCAAAAAATATTAATTTTTATAATTTATTATAAGAAGTTTATAGTGATTTATCGAGTCTATTCTTCAGATTGTATACATTCTTCAACGTTGGCACTAATATTTAATCATATTTTACGATTGACATTACTCTGCAACTGACCTCGTCATGTGTATAAAATATTATAAACAATGGATTTAAATTAATCTGACTTATAAATAAAATACAAAGATTGGCCAAAAGTCAATGCATGAAATATTTACTGCTCCACGCATTAGTACGCGCATCGTCACAAAAACTGAGCGCCCTTTCATGAATGCAACAAGCAACACACGTTTGGTATCGAGAACATAGTCGGATCTTATTGCCTGTGAAAGTAGCTCATCCGATTGCCGTCAAATTTTAATGTTGTCTTTTGAAGGTCTAGGTTCCTTCTTTCCCCCCTTTCAGGCCAATAAAAGTCCTACCGTAAACACATATGGAACTTGCAAATGGATAGATTATACCCTGGCGTGTTTAAGTTTAACCAACATTTTATTGCTTAATTGTACTTTTTATTTAGTTATAAATAATGCAAAATGTGTTACAGTGCAGATTGGTAAAATAAAGGTCAAGATCTCACACAATTTTATTTTAGTGGATATGTATAATTATACATAATTTCACAGTAATTAGACCGAATGATGGTTCAAGTGCCTTGTCCTTATAATTAAAATTGACTGTTACAGTGTATTTTTGTGGCTGTATACAAATATAATCGCTTGAAGCAATTTCGACCAAATTTGATACACCAGCTCCTTACTATCAAGAAGCAAACAAGAACTGTGGAGGTAAGACGCTACTACCACTCCAAGGGGTGGCAGGAGTAGAGACTACGGAAATTTGAAACGTAATAAACACCTGATATGTGCATGAGAATAAATATTTTTCACGGTTAGTAAGATTGATAGCGGCTCTCTCTCGGTATTGTACACTTTTATAGACTTTTTTAAAAGTTATTGTGCTTATTTGAAGTACCAGTATATTTATTGAGTCCACTAAGATATTGAGTCACCGCGGTGGTTATGGTGATATTCAGATCTCATAAATTGTGCGTGAAGGGTAAAATAATCACGCGTTGATAGAGAGCTTACTGTCGAATTAATTGCTGTAGCAGGCTAATATAAATTAATTCCCGGACATCGTCGGGAACCCAGCTAGTATTTAAATAAAACTAGTTTCAATTTGGTAGTAACAGGCTGTTTAGGGTGGCTCCTCCCTTAAAGAGCACAGGAAGGCATTTCAGGTGTGGGCAGGGGGATGCTTACTTTGAGCAAGATACATGTAAGTACATGATCCACGTCCTTCCAATTGTTGTTGTTGTGGTATTCAGTCCTAAGTCTGATCTGATGCAGCCCACCGTGCTAACCTTTCTTGCGCAAGCCTTTACATTTCCCCATAATTACCACATCCCACATCCTCTCTAATCTGCTTAGCTTATTACATCCTATTCGTCCTCTTCTCTTCTTACCCCACACACTAATTCTAATTTTACAAGACTCTCGTGTCTCAAAACATGGCTTATTAATCAATCCCTTCCCTTGGTCAACGTTCTCCACATGTTCGCTCTATCGTCCACTTTTCGCACACATATAATGCCACACTCCATACGAACATTCTTAGTACTTATTTCTTAATATTCTAAATTAGATTACCTGTAAGTAAATTTCTCTTTTTTACGGAAGCCTTCCTTGCCTACGCTATTCTACTCCTCATGTCTACTATACTTCTACCATCCCTAGTTGTGACGCTTCCCAAGTAGCAAAAATAATTAACTTCCTTCAATATATCCGTTCCCAATCTAACACCCTTTGTTATTCCACTGCACTCCATTGCCTTGGTTTTCCTTCTATTAATCCTCATATTGAACTCTTTCTCCATGACAACGTTCATGCCATTTATTATGATTTCCAAGTCAATACGACAATATCGTCGGCAAAGCGTAGGGTTTTTATTTCTTCTCCTTGCAGTATGATTCCTTTTCCGTATTCCGTTTTTAACATTCTTCATCGCCTGTTCTATATATAAACTAAACAACACTCCGATTACTGGAGTGTATTCCCATCTTCATGCCTCAACCAGTTATTCCAATGGACACAACTAACAATTCCAAAATATGAAATTATAGATCCTAGCAATGAGTCTCTGATCATCTATTCAGATTCGAAATTGTGACTATGGGCTTCATGAGGAAAGGCTCAATAGCACATGTAACATTCCTGCGTACGACAGGTAATGAAATAGCTCCGAGGAAACTAATTTCATGCGGTCATAACGTTGCTTTCAACGTTTATTGCCTCAGTACTTTGAATTTCAGTTTGTGACTGATTATGAGAGTCGCTTCAGAAGTCAATCTACCAATGAGGGCTTCAGCTCTGGATTCTAGGCGCTCAGGGATTATATAGTCAGGCGTTTAGATATAGCGGATTACTTCAGCCTAGAAGAAGATGGCAATTAACCTGTGTGGTAACCCGAGAAATTTTTCTTTCTTGCATTCACCTTCTTGGTTTTGACGACTATGAAATATCCTAAAAAAATTTAACAATTCATAGAGTTGAACTAAAATTTTATATAAAATGAATGTATCGTAGTCAAAAGTCGGAAATAATTAAAATTTACTGCAAAGGTTAAGGATTTTGGGTTCAACTTTAAATTAAATGAGCAGGTAGAATAAATAATAAGATATTTTTATTTAACACTAGAAAGAAACAAATGAAATAAAATAAAAATTTGTCTTTTTTCTTTCTTAATAAAAATTTTAGAAAAGGAATTTACTTTATAAATTAAAATTGGAAGCAAATTGATTCTGTCTCCTAGGGTATGTTGGGCTTAAATACCTTGGTCTTTATGTTATGAACAATGGCGGTAGTTGCTACTGTGGCTCTCAGTAGACGACCTCGGGGGATTTATTGTACGTTACCTACACTGGAACTCGTAGGTACGTCTGGCTGGAACCTCTGAAACCATTAGAGACATTGAAGTTACCGCTTCTGGAATTGGCTGCTACCGCTGCTCTTCCAGTCTCTTCCGCCCTCGGCTATTTCATCCGATCAACAGCCACACCCCAACTCGCGTTCAACGACTGCTCTACAACTCAATAACTTATCAACTACCACCTTCATCCCTCCATATCGGTAGCTCAGCAATTAGTATCTTATAAATCTTTCACTAACCACGAAAACTGTGATTTCCCCTTTACGATTCAAATTTTGGACAAAAGGAAACATTCTTACATTCTCTAATTCGCGAATCCGGCGTTCACGCGTCTGCGCGAAAAGTCACAAAATGACACGCACCAGAGGTTACTTAACCTTCTGTGGGAGCGTTTGAACGTAACAAAATACTGAGACCTTCCATAATTACCTGACTCAAATATTTATTACATTTGCTGAGCAGCGACCTCTTAATCCCTAAAAGTGCTGCTTCTATAGGTGTTTTAATATCCAGAAGGCCAGGTCTTCGGGTTATTTACTTGAAAGGGGCATCGAACCCTCGAGTTCCGTCGTTGGTGAAATTAAGTTTAGCAAAATTTTATTCAGCTAAAATGAAAAATAACCTCTTTAATAATTTAGAATATATGTGTTCATTACATTACATTTACTCCAAAACTATTTTTGGGTTATATCACGTACGAGTAACAACAAAAAGTAAAGCATTGGTTAATTACTGTCCGTTTATAATAAGACTTGGCCGAGACTGATAAATCGCTGTCTTCTTAATATAATAATTTATTTTAGAATTTAAATAAACATTTTGTGGGTATTTATGAAGTATATATAAAACATGAAATTGGAAACAGCAAAAATAGTAGCATACTTCCAAAATTTGAATTATTATAATTACTGTGGTGATGTCTACATATCAATTGAATTAAGCTCTTCTGAACCATTTACTCAGCGATTGATTGGTTATTTCATCCTGACAAGAACGCGACTATTTCTCCATGTTTCCTATTCTTGGGAAACTATTACCGTGCATTTTGACGTCCCTCGTGCGGTCCAAAAGCAGGTATAAGTTACGGTCCTATGAGTAGATGAAGACAAGTCACCCAGAGGGTTACTTAACTATAGCCTTCGAATGGGAGCCGAAGTGACCTTGAAGCGTTTCCTTGTTTCAACCAATCAAATTATTCCGGCAGTGTCAAACGTTATTTCTCATACAGCTAAAGTAAAGGTTTGTTGAGGAGGAGTCACGATGGTCTGTTTCTCTGTTCTCATTCACTGACCACTAGATCGGTTCTCATTTGAAAAAGTTTATAGTAAACTTCTGCCGATCGTATTTTGATTTATTGTTAATGACATAATATTTCAAAATACTTAATATTAATTAATTCTGCGCAAAAGTACAAGAAAATTGTTACCAAACACTCAATAATTTACTAAATTTCAGTGCATCATCTCAACTATGTTTTATGATGAATTAAATTTTTTTATATATAAATTAGCTTTTTTGATATATTACACAAAAAATTTTGAATATAAATATTTAAAAAATTGCTATTCTTTTTACCCTTGGTAAAGTTAGTATTTGAGAACTTTTAAAGAAAGGTTTGCAAGTCTTTCTAGAAATCCTACTATAAAGTATTCTAATGGCATGCTTTTGCAACAAATATTTCATTGCTCCTTGAGTAGTTTCCCCAATTAGAGATGCCATTGCACATAATTGAATGTAAACCATTTCTACCTACTTTTTTCCAACGTGTTGCATTAGTGTCCTGAGAGAATAAAAATTCTTTATTAACATTTTTCTTGTAAGGATGTGCAGATTCGATTTATTAATAATATATCAACATAGAACTAAGTTTAAGCGGCAGAAATACTCTAGGTTCACTTTATTAGTAAAATAATTTAATTGAAAATGTATTATAAAATTATTGTGAAAAATATAAACAACAATACGAGTTTGGTAAAATAGAAAATATTTGCATTTCAAGTCTCTTCAAAAAATATATAAAAAATATACCTCTGCGGCAAACATAGTTGACCATATCAATTTTCACGTATTGTCGCGTAGAACTGTTATATATATATATTGTAATATCTTTTTCATGGGATAGGATAAGAATTTATTTAATGAACAAATTTTAAACGGTTTGAAAATTTTATATTTATCAACTTTACAATGCTTACATGAAACAATATCTCAGGGGATTTTGGGTCTCTCGAGAAATGAAGTACGCAGTTACTGAAAAATAGAAAACAATAATTTAAATTTATACATTTAACACAATGAGCATGTTTCACAGCTTACCCAAAATTACTGGGCCTACAAACATTCAACCTCACGAATGTTTCCGTGTCTCTCTGTCTTTAGTGCGCCTTTCAGGTGTTTTACATCGAGGAATGTAGTGTGATCCAGGTCCAACTCTTCGTTTGCTCTCTCTCTCCCCGACTGATCTCGTCGTCCCTTCTGTCTGTCTCTGCTCCTCTGATCTTTCTCCAACTGATTCGTCCGACTGTCCTCTTCTCCTCTATCTCCTGGACTGCTTTCGTCTCCTTTCTCTCCCCGACTGAATTCCTAAATTCCTCAGCCTCCTAACGTCTCCTTTTTAACTTCTCGCCCCGAGAATTCCCCGCCGCCGGATTTCACCACAAAATCCCGGGGTTCGCCTCAGGTTTTTACACACGCCCGCGGGACTTCCCCCCCTTAGTTCTTTTACACACGCCCCGCGGGAAACTCCCGCGGAGGTTCCCCTCGGGATATTACCCACTTTCAGCCAATTCTGCATTGTTGTTGGCCTCTATTGTCGCGCACAAAACTTCCTTCATTGTATATATATATATATAATTTTAAAATCAAATACCAAATAAAAATAGCGAGGTATGATCGACGGAAGTCCGCATTGGGGGGATTCTATCAAACCTGCTCATAAAACAGTCCTGTTACCTGCAATTTGACCGCATGTTTGATATAACCCCTATGAAGATGGACAAATGAGCGAACGTAATCCTTAATGACATTGCCAATGGTGTTCAAAGTGACGTCCCTGCCCTCGCAGGAATTCAAACCTTGTCTTTTTGCACTGACGTTGATACTACACTTCATCTGGTTGATCATTTAACTAGCATCTTTTCGTAATTATATATATAGCACAAATCATTTTGTGAACTCTGTTAGCGAGCAAGATGTTAGCAACTATGCATTAAAAATCAAAATTTAAGTGTCCTTTTGTTCCTTCTACAACGTAACTCTTTATTCCCACAACGAATCCTAGAAATTGTTTCTATGCGTACCTTGAGAATTATAACTGATGAGATCAAAGTTCTTAATTATGTGCGAAACTTTCCGAGGTATATTTTTGCCGGGGGGGGGGGGCAGGGGGCATAATGACATTTTTTGGTGAGTTTACACTAACTCTATGTTAAACTTTTAGAAAAACTAATTGCTTTTATAGAGGCCTTATGGGCATAGGCGCTGTTCCAATAACGTGATGGCAGAAAGCTCGATCAGATAAACTTAAAGGTGAATGACATTAGAATAGTCTATGCCTAAAATCATCGCAGCAGGTAAGTCCGCGTGAAAGAAGTGTTACATCAGTGAACCATCCTGATTTCACAAGAATTTCCGCAGAGAATTAACAGTGACCATTTCAATTTTGAAAGGTTGAACCATGACTACACTCACTCTCATTTGGGAAACGAAAAAGCTAACCGCCCTTCAAGATTATTCCGCAGAGTCTAGTCATTTTGTCATTAATTTTAATTATGAATTTTAAAATAATGAATGTTAGCTAACAATGGACCCCAATGTTTTATAACGATAACTGCTTCTCGTTGGAGTTAACCTGTTGAATAACTAATGGCTTTTTAATAAAATAAATATTTGAGCTATGGGGTCGTGACTGTGGTAACGGTGTGTTGTGTGCTCCTTCTACCTGGGATTCCGTTAGCCCAGCCCTGACGAGCGGTCGTTTGTTTGTACGAACTCAGCAAACCCCACTTTGCGTCATCACCTTGCTGATTACAAACCCGAACCGGACTTATTGGACGCTTCACTTTAATCGTAACAGCTTGTAGAATATACAGTAAACACTATAGAAGCCGGAGAAGGCGAGGTGTTATTTCCAATTATCGCCTTCAATGAATGATGTTAAATAACAACAAAAAATCATTTATCTAGTTTCGGATACTAGATATCCTATTTCAATAAGTCAACAGTTTTGTCGAAGTATATTATTTGTATTTTTGCTATACATTAGTTATTTTGAGTACTTATAATTTTGTTACAGACATCGTGTACGAATATCATCTCTAGGGGTTATATTAAAAATTCACCATGAAATGGTAACCGTTCCGTAAAGTCACGGACGCATTATACGTAATGGACTAAAAG
Organism: Eucriotettix oculatus; assembly: GCA_034510155.1. Classification (NCBI taxonomy): domain Eukaryota; kingdom Metazoa; phylum Arthropoda; class Insecta; order Orthoptera; family Tetrigidae; genus Eucriotettix; species Eucriotettix oculatus. The sequence continues at coordinate 131,051,825 of CM067376.1, read as the reverse complement.
TTTGCTCCATTCAAGTATATATTTGTTAATAATCCAGAAAATAGAAATAAGGTTTATCTATAACCTCTACAGATGGCAGTCAGCATTAAGTAGAATTGAAGGGCAATAAAAGAAAGGAGTAAGACAAGGAAACAGTCTGTCGCCCATGCTGCTTAACTCATAAATAGAATAGGCGATGAAGAAAGTTAAAGTGGAATATGGAAAATGAATCATATTGCAAGGAGAAGAAATAAAAACCCTGCGGTTCGCCGATGACATTGTTGTATTAGGGAAGTCAGAAGAACACTTGGAAAACAATAAACGGCATTAACGGGGTATTGGATAAAGAGTTCAATATGAGGATTAATAGATGTGAAAACCAAGGTAATGGTGTGTCGTTTGGGAAACAGTGGAATAACAAAGGGTGTTAGATTGGGAAGGGATATTTTTACGGAAGTTAAGGAATTCTGCTCCTTGGGAAGTATAGTAGAGTAGGATAGCACAGGTAAGGAAGGTTTTCGCGAAAAATAGGAATTTACGTAGGGTAATATATGAGTGAATATTAGGAAATCATAGCTAAAAATGTTCGTATGGAGTGTCTTGTTATATGGGTTCGAAACGTGGACGATAGGAGTTGGGGAAAGGAAAATAATGGAAGATTTTGAAATGTGGTGTTATGGGCGAATGCTGAAAATCATGTGGGTGGATAGAAACACAAACATGGAAGTTGTAAACAGAATAGGGGAAAAGTGAACAATATGGAGAATGCTGATTAAGAGAAGGGATGGATTAATATGCCATCTTTTTAAACGTGAGGGTCTTGTAAAATTAGCATTAGAGGGAAGTGTCTGGGGTACGAGCAGAAGAGGGCGGTGAAGATTAGATAGGATGTGGGATGTGGTGATTATGCGGAAATGTAAAGGCTTGCGCAAAATAGGTTGGCATGGAGGGTTGTAGCAGACCAGTCTTAGGACTGAATACATCAAGAACGACAATCCAGAAAAAGGTGCGCATTCATGTTGGAATGTGTGTCATCAGCAGAAAGTATTCCCACGTACTAGGACCTACATCAAGGGACTACAGTTTCCACGGAGTAAGTCAAAGATTGAATAATTTCTGTGTGGATTGAATTATGAATAATGTAACAGCGATGAGAGTGAGCGTTGTGATGACTGATTCGGGCTCATCACAACTCACATGGACTACAGTTGACTATGTGCGTAATTACGTTTTTGAAGTCACGCTACGTCCGCAGTATAATAATTATTACCCATTGAAAAATAATGATTTTGTGATATTGCCATAGATCATTACAATTTAATTACCTTTGAGATTGGTAAAATTTGTCAACAGCCACAAGTTTCACACTTACCTCGTCTATTTACTTTCCCTTCGAGGGATCAAAGTCTGAAAACGATTAGCTTTATCAGGATAAGAATTTCGGGTCTCTGTGATCTCATTAATGTTTCGCTAAAAATTACGAGATTGATACTTTCAGGGATAATTTCCCTATTTCTGGAATTCGATGTCTAAACAGAAGGGGTAAGTTATAAGTGGAAGTGGACGCGTAGCTGCCTCGCACCACAGAGGTTGCCGGGTTCGAATCCTTGCATGGTCTTGGGTGTTTGTATTGTTTGAGAAGCTTAGCTAAGATACTCCAACGATGTAAGTTCTGGAAATCGTACACAGTTGCTAATGACATTGTAGTTGATGCGACTATAAGCAATGAAGATAAAAAAAGTTGAATATGAGTCAAGCATAAGATTACAGGAGTGATGGGATTTTGAATCGGTACTCGTAACATTGGACAGGCTCAGTGGTATAGTGGCTGCCCGAAAAGCGGGAGGTTCAAGGTTCGAACCAGGATCCGGCCGACATTTTTCCATTCTTGTCTTCTGAGAAAAGCTCCTTCAAATGCAAGTAACTCAATTTTCCTTTTTGTTCCGTCGTACTATCCTGTGCACTACCAACAAGTGCATTATTTATTAAATTAACATTTTATATACTAAATAATGTTATAGTGACATTTTTAAAACTGACCGTACATCTACAAAGTTGTAAAATGATTTAATGTTTTTCTTGTAAAACACTGGCTCATATCTATTGATTGGAATAGGAAACTAATTTCGAATAGGTTAACGATTATATAGTGATTAAGGGAAGTCTGCTTTGCCATACTGTACGTCAAAGTTATATTGTGTTTATTCTATGAAATGTAACAATCAGCTTCTTTAGTCTTATTATGTGGTATGCGTTACGTATTGTTGCAATACAACTGAAATTATTATAGTGATCAAGGTCAATATTTACACGTTTCTGGGAAGTTGTTTGAATGTTACTGGGGAGTGTTGTAATGATCTATTGAATAAATGTTATTTTTCTAAACAAAAACTTGTACCCTGGATAACTTTCAGTTTACAAGTTCAGTTAACTAGCTACATGAGGGTGATCCTGAGACAGGCAACTCCCCTTTAATATAATAGGAAGGGAATTAAAAAGGAGGGATGCGGAACGTAGAGCAAGGTAGCCAAGGGTTGACTAGGGCCCCCGGGCTATAGTTTAAGGATCTTACCCGGTGTTTCACCTAAAGAGATGGAGGGAAAACCCTAAAAAAACCTGAATCAGGTAGGTCGGGCATTGGGTACTATTCTCACGCCCTTCCGAATGACGGGAGACGAGTTTGCTGTGGGGTCGTAGCATTCCATTTTCCATGTCTCCAACAGTTTTTTGAGGCAGTAATTTGGAAATTTCTGTGTCAATTAAATGTAATCATCCAACAAACTGATGTTGTATTACCGAAATAAAATGCCATGAGAATGTAATTTAGGTCACAACTGTGTTGCTTAAATATTTTGTCGTGTTTTAATAAGAGAATCATGCAATTCCACTGAATGCTCTTGTTTTCCGGGTTTAGTTTTGGACCACATAGACGAAATTGCAGAGAATGAAGTGAGTTGTGTTCGGATAGCCCGGGCTATAGTTTATTGGAACTTACCCGGTGTTTCACCAAAAGAGATGGAGGGAAAACCCTAGAAAACCTGAATCAGGTAGGTCGGGCATTGGGTACTATTCTCACGCCCTTCCGAATGACGGGAGACGAGTTTGCTGTGGGGTCGCAGCATTCCCTTCTCCTTTTCATCACCAGTTTTTAGAGGCATTTGGCTGAATGATCCAATGGGATCAGCGCACAACTCTTGCCATATGCTCAAGGTCTTCGACCCCAGTACATATAGCTCCTAAAATACGTGAAGGTGTCTCGGAATATGAGAACTTTGATGAAAAATCCAGAGAGAGTACGAGGTATTCCCGACACGTTAGGTGAGCCCCGCACTCACTCTGGAGGGAAATAACTGCGAGAGACACTCTCACGGGCCTTTTATCCCCGCCAAGTTTTTTTTTTGGGGGGGGAGGGGGGGTTAACAGGCTACATGAGTGTGATCCTGAAACAGGCAACTCCCCTTTAATAGCAGAGGAATCGAATTGAAAAGGGGGGATGCGGAAGGTAGAGCAAGGAAGCCAAGGTTTGACTAGGGCCCCCGGGCTATAGTTTAAGGATCTTACGCGGTGTTTTATCTAAAGAGATGCAGGGAAACCCCTAGAAAGTCTGAATCAGGTATGTCGGGCATTGGGTACTATTCTTACGCCCTTCCGAATTACGGAAGACGAGTTTGCTGTGGGGTTGCAGCATTCCCTTCTCCATGTCTCCACCAGTTTTAGGAGGCAGTTGGCAGCAAACGTTGTACAATATTTAAAATTATTTAATTTTTAACTGCAAGTGGTTGGATAATTTTTCCTAGAACCAATTCGTCCACTTTTTGTGGATCATATTCAACTTCCATAATTTTTCTCCGCCTCACCATCAACTGTCCGCAACACCTTTAGTCAATATCCATTTCAACTGGTCCCACACTTCCTCTAAACTCCGTTCTTAAAATTCGGAGAAGCGAAGTCCGCGTCCCAAACTACTCTTTAGTTGGGTTTCTGTCCTATCGCGGAATTTAACATTACGTCCGGGAACAAACAGAACCATAACTTTTTTGCACAGGTCAGCTGCTCCCGTGATTTTTCAATCATATAATATATTATAACGCATAATTCATAATTTATTTTAGGTTAACTGAAGTGAAGCGATGATAGACGGCGTGAGGCTGGAAGGTAAATTGACAAGCTACTGCTAGTAAATCCCAACTTGCTTGCACTTACTGAGCAAACAGCTCGAAGGTTAGCACACGCCGTTTTGAAAGCCTGAAACAGCAGAATATACGGTCATTGATGCAGTTTTCCTTGAGTGGAGAAGATTAGCAGGTTGTGTTGAGACTCTTGGTTTTCAGTTTCAGTGCTGAGTTCCTTGTAGAATGAGGAATTATCATGGTACAGCCAGCCAAAAGCAGTTTTGAGGGACCATCTTCCTGATAGATGAGCAGCCACTCGCCTTCCTCCCCCGAAGCACTTTATGCAGGCTCGGTTCCCACCATGTTTTCATGCTGTCTGCAAGTTGTAAAGTTTAATACCTCGCGTGACCAAGGCCGGAAACTTGCCATTATGTCCATGTTTGTATAAGGTTTTTCAATGTTTAAAGTGTTTTGACCTAATGAAAATCCGGGGAGTATGAGTCCATTATACTATCCCATACTACGTGATTCATTCTTTTCTGATAACCGATTAAAAATTTCATTTTTGTGTTGTTTGGTGAATAAATAACTTTAGTCTGGATGGCATGCTAAATTCGGAAATAAAGGTTTGTTTTGGTATAATTGTAAAGATATTGGTATAATTGTAAAGATATTGTAAGATTTTCCGGCGGATGATATAACCCGGTTGATATCCCGAGAACTTTTTATTCATAAATTATATTCATTTTGTGTTTGCTTCTAAATATGCGTAGACATATATATGTATATAATCTTATTTCACAACATTTAAGTATAAAAATATTACAGTACATTTATAAGTTAACACTACTTTCTTTCTTTTTTTCTTATATCTCTGCAGCCCATTCAGGGCCTTGGCTTTCCGCGTCAACTGCGACTGTCGTCTTAAATGCCACATCGATTCTCCAGCAATGTTAAACCCAGTCTCCGAAGTTAACACTTGCCTCAGTATAATATGGATAGCTTAAAAGTAGGGGTTGTAAGCCATAGAATCCATCCGGACATACTTAATTTGAAGATACGAAATAGTCCAATAATTTAAGGAATTTTCCACGATTGAAATAAGAGCTGGATCTGGTACAGTCAACATGTATTATAATATTTTCTTATCCATACCAATAAAGAAAAACTGAAGTGTCTGTCTGTATGTTTGTCTCGAATAGGCTCCAAAACGGCTCAACGGATTATATTACATTTCAATATATTGCAGAAATATATATATTTTTTAATTTTCAAACATTTGGTAACAAGACGGAAAGAGTCAATGACCTTATTTACCTACCATTTGTAAGATTAAATGTAAGTGGAAAATATAATGGAATATTTTCTTGTGCGTCTTAAGTTTGAGATTTGTGTATTGTCGGCTTCGTCCTGCAACTTTCAAGAAGCGGAAAGGTTATATATATATAATCTTTTTTCTATAGTGCATTCAAGTCTCTAAAGTGAATGTGGGTTGCCTATACCCTTGATCTGCTTATGCTACGAAACGACTTAACGGGTTTAATGAGAATTTCAGGGATTGAAAAAGGAATTTTAAATTAAAGTTTAGTACATGTTTCATTTTGATAACTTGCAGAGTCCAGAAGATATTAACGCTTTCGCGGACAATATGCAGACATGTCCCTATTTATCAACTTAAAATTGACTGCATATGCAGTTCTGTCCGCGAAAGGGTTAATATAAGATAATCATATTTATAAGTTCATTGAATTGCCGCGACAAAGACGGCGTGAAAACCAACTGCGAGTTATAAGTTCTCTAGGCGTTCCTATATTATTCATCCCACTTACTGTGTTATTATAAGCGTAATTTTGGCAGCATAAGAGAGAATATTCTCACTCCATTTATTATTTCACTAGGATTCGCGCCGTTATTAACCTATTGTTGGTAGAGAGCTAACTTCCTGAGAAATAATAAAATTCTTTTGGCTCATCGATGCGATGTATACGTAAATTGGCTTTATTTGTCACGCCAGGTAAATTTTAATATTTAATAATAGTTAATTTTTGTCTGTCTCCGAAACGTGAAGTGATCATAAATAGATGATACCGTACTTTTTACATATTCAATGAATTCAGCTTTATCAAAATTTTTCCAGGAGGGTTAGCTAGTCTATAATATAATTACTAACCATACATTGACGCGATCTGCAGACACTGAAATAAATCCGGATATTTATTGAAGTGTAGTGATGTTTGTGAAGTTCAGTGTTGATTTTGGAGTGTAGAATTAATTGTGAAGTTTGGTCTATTTTACTATAATTTTCATTTGACCTAAACTATACATTTCATCTATTTCTCGTATAATTTTTTTGTATTTTATATATAAAACAAAAATGTATATTTAAAGGCCAGGCTAGTTTTTTCTGTAAGATTGTCGTTTTAAGTTATTTTTTATTTAGAAATCCAGTCGTGAAATAAAATATTATATGTTAGTATTTTTTATTTTTCTATTACCGTAGGCTAGTGTCACATTTGAGCGGGTTGCGGGTGCGGGTAACCCGCTTCGGATGAGGCAAGAAATGTATTTAAAAGTGAACTGTCACTCTTTGGCGGTTGCGGGGCGGCGGCGTTTCCCGTCCCGCAGTAGCCGCTCAATTCTGCGGGGAAAACGCAACACGTCCGGCGATAATTGGATGTGGGAAGGGGTTACTATTGGAACATTATATCAATTTTATAATCTTAATTAAGTTAAGTCACATTCGAGTCTCTGCCGAACCATATCAAGTGGACGAGAAAAAAGGAAATCGATTGCTCATCTTTTTAGAAAAAAATTAATATATTGTTGTTGCATTCTCTCTTGTTTTTGCAGTTCAAAACTAATTTTGTTTCATTTATATTGTGTCTGGTTTAAAAATGACTAACACTTTTGTTTTAGGGCGCTCGCCGTTTTTCACGTTCGTAGGTATCTACGAGTTTATGAATTATTGTAAACTGGAACAAACTATTAAAGATTTTGAAGAGCACTAAAATAAAATATCGAGAAAGAAGGCGAATACATAACCTCTACAGCAGACAGGAAGCAGTAATTAGAATAGAAGACCAAGAAAAGAAAGCCGTAATCAAGAAAGGAGTAAGATAAGGATGCAGTCTGTCGCCCATGCTGTTTAACTTATATATAGAACAGGCGATGAAGAAAGTAAAACGGAATATGGAAAAGGAATCATACTGCAAGGAGAAGAAATAAAAACCTTACGCTTTGCTGACGGTATTGTAGTATTAGGGGAGTCAGAAGTAGACTTGGAAACCATAATAAATGGCATGAACGTAGTCCTGGAGAAAGAGTTCAATATGAGGATTAATAGAGGAAAAACCAAGGTAATGGAGTGTAGTATGGGAAACAGTGGAATAACAAAGGAGTTAGATTGGGATTTTGAAGGAAGTTAAAAAATTCTGCTACTTGAGAAGCGTAATAACTAGGGATGGTAGAAGTATAGTAGACATAAAGAGTAGGATAGCACAGGCAAGGAAGGCTTTCGCGAAAAAGAGGGCAATATAAGTGTGAACATTAGGATATCGTTGCAAAAAATGTTAGTATGGAGCGTGGCGTTATATGGGTGCAAAACGTGGACGATAGGAGTTGGGGAAAGGAAAGAAACAGAAGCCCTTGAAATGTGGTGCTATAGGCGAATGATGAAAATCAGATGGGTGGATAGAATCACAAACGAGGAAGTTCGAAACAGAATATGGGAAAAGCGAACAATATGGAGGACGTTGTCTAAGAGAAGGGATAGATTAATAGGCCACGTTTTAAGACACGAGGGTCTTGTAAAATTTAGCATTAGAGGGAAGTGTGTAGGGTAAGAACAGAAGGGGGAGGCCAAGGATGGAATATACTGAGCAAATATGGAGGATATGTGTTGTGCTAGTTATAACGAAATGAAAAGACTTGCGTAAGATGGGTTACATCAGACTAGTCTTAGGACTGAATACCACAACAACACATACTCTGTTCATTGTTGGCCTTCATAAATGCACGAAACTGTGTCTGTATGTTGAAGTGTGAATGATACTACTCCTGCAACTTGTTGAAATTCACTTTATGCTGACGATGATGTATTCTGACATTGTAACATAGTTTCTGATTGCGTTGTAAGAAAATAAAATGGTGTAGTTCTTTTAATTTTGTGAATCATCCAGATATTAAACGTTCCCGCACCTGCTTAAGTGTGACATCAACACACGCACAAGTGTACGCAGGCTTTACAGAAAAGGACTAATAACTTGAATAAATAAATGTTAAATCCAAGTAACCATTTAGTTTTCTTTGCAAGTGACGTTTCGGCGTATTTGTCGCTCCCCGGGTGTGAGACGGTGAAGGTCCTCCGTGCGCCCTTCGCAGCCAAGTTGTTTGTAGTATGCGATAAGGCTCCTGCCGTGGTCGAGGAGCGACTGCGCCCCTCCACCAGCACCTGGTCGCCTGGTCACCTGGTCCGTGGTAGGTGCCAACGCCAGCGCCAGTGCTGCCAGTGCTACCAGTGCTGCCGCAGTCGTAGCAGTCGTGCTCAAGTGCAGTGTGGTGAACGGACACGACCGAGGGATACCACGCCGCTTCTGCAAATGCTCATCACGTAAGTGTACTGCGCAACCATCGCCTAGCTACTCTACGCATTTCTCGTCCTTCTCTTGCTACTATGTGTCGGAAATAGAATACAATATTCACCTCCTGTAAGTGTACGGATGAGAAAACTTCGGCTCAGCCTACAAATTAGAGTAATAGTGACACTACAATCAAAATCACTGCCAGGGTACAGAAACAGTCGGATTGCTGGACATATCTAGTAAAGGTATGCGTAGGTTCCAGAAATATTTTGTGACAATCTGTCATTAACAAGATGTAGAATATAATTTATTAGTAACACTGAATTAAATTATATTGAGATACAAGTCCCTTTGGATTCTCTCCCCAAACGCCCATTATTTAAGCCATAGGTATATAACAATTAAAATAAAAATCCTTCAATAACCCGTCATCCAAATTAATGGGAAAAAATGTTGTTCGACTCGTGTTGCAGAGATGTAACACGTCTTATGCACAGAAAAATTGTTCAATTATTTAAGAGATGAATATGTCGGGAACCTTAGGCTCCTGTGTGCAGCCTTTGACGTAACTTCACAATTGTTGTATGAATTCGAAACACGAGTTTCATAAGTTTTTACTTTAAAAATTCCAATTGTTATTCAACAACCCGGTCTCGATTTTATCAACACTACGTACATTTAGGATACTTCTTCTTAGCCTGAAAACCATTCCATTTCTCCATACCTCGCGAATATTTTTGACCGTTTCAAATTCCTTCACACTTCCTCCAAATAGTGGACTTTCCATTGAATTCTTTCGAAAACAGCTGTTTGATTTTCCATTCAGAGATCATAACTGCCGTCCAAAGCAGTAAGTCTAAAATAATGCTTTTGAGAAATCAAGGCATAAAGCTTATTTTGAGCCTCGACATTTACATAAGCCCTTTATCTCTTTGAAAATGGTTTTATCCGCGCCAAGAAATATGAATTTGACTTTACAAATGAATTATAATTCATTTATCCGTGAAATATTTTTAATTGTCGAAAATATTTACTTACTGCCTTTCTTCTTTTTATGGCAGATAAATTAATGTATCCTCAATAACAACATTGACAATAGCTCTGCCCTCATAGAAAACTTAGGCCCTCATAGATTTACTGATTCGTGTCACTTGTTATCTTCTCTACGTTTCATCTAGCACAGAGTCGTCTTTGAGAGCTGTAACTTAGTCAGGCGTAACTTAAGTCAGCTGCTCTGTAAGCGTTTCTCGAATCTCCAGCCAGTAGAAGCGTGTTATTATGTCGCGGCGTGACGATACAGCTATATTTCCGTGATCGAAACCAAATAACCGCAAATTCGAAATAAGTTAAACGCGTAAGACGTCATCAGTAAAGCAGTTACATAGACGTAAATACTTAATTTATTTATCTCCGGAAATTTAGATTTCTGATCCAGATAGGCAAAGGCGTGATAATCTCTCATATAAAAGCGTGTCGAATAGGAAAGAGCGATGACTGTTGATTAGAGGTGGCAAAGTGATCAATCTATAGGGAATGAGAATTGCTTCCCAAACATAAGAATACGGTATTTGAAATGAACAGTTACAACTTAATAGCCAATAAGCATCACCACATATGTAAATATTTTTGTAGAAAAGAGATCTTCAAGTTAAGAGAATACATGAGGGTGATCAGATAAATGGCAATTCACCTTTAATAATATAGAAAGGGAATTTGAAGGGGGGGGGGGTGCGGATCTTTTTATAAATACAGGTTACGTAAGGGTTGATGGCATAAGGGATGTGGAAGGTAGAGACAACAAGGTATCTGCAACAGGTAGGTCGGGTATTTGGACATACTTACACGCTCTTCCGATAATGGAAGACAGCGATTGTTGTGGGGACGCAACAAACCGGACCAGATTTGAGGGACAGGTGACGACTGGTCCAATTGCGGTCCCACACCAAACTTTTCTTCCTTCATTCGGAAGGGCTTGAGAGAAGTACCCGAGAGTTCGACCTTCCTGATGAAAATTTTGTAATGTTTGCCCTAGATGTTTTCAGGTGAAAACTTTGTTCCATAGTCAACCCTCGGTTACTTTCTTCTGCGTTTCGCACCCTCCTTTTCAAATGCACTACCTATGCTATTAAAGTAAAGTGACCATCAACACTAACCGCGATTTACAGTTGCTTTTTCAATTTTTCAGAACTGGACTGGAAAAGTCATTGTAATTTACTATATATTAACTCAAAAAATCTTTCATATTTATAATATTATTTTTGCTTTCATAAATTTTAGAACTATTTCAAGTTGTTTCAAATATTTAAAAGGAAGTCTGATTTTTAAACCAATTAAGTATTATATTTAAAGTCTGCCGAATCAAATAACGCTGTTCAATTTTCATATCATATTATTATGGACTGTGATCTGTTTTTAATTTGTCCTATTTATAGCTTATATTGACCGCTTCAAGGCGGTTAGAAAGAATTACCGAGGTATTAGAATTTTACCGATTTTTGAGACGTCGCAACTAGTAATCTGCTGACAACATTATGCGGAGGTTGAGAAAACTCTCTGTAAAAAGTTCTGAAGTGCGAATCTGAGGTCTTTTGTTAAATCATTCGAATCAGAAATTTATAAATTAATAAACAAACTACGAGTTAGTGAATGCGTAATAAAACCACTATATATAAAAAATTATTACAAAGTTTACTCCATATGTTTCACATACATAGTTAATGGTTGAACGGAAACAAGTATATATGGATTAAAAAATGAAAGAACCAAAAGGAGATGCAGTCCAGGACGCATAATTTTCTCTGAAGAAATCCTTAAGTTGTGTTAAATATACATAATGTTGGTGCTCTGACATATTAGTCGACTTGTTCTTTATTTACTGACTTTTCTTAAATTAAATAAAAAACAGTTGTGGATTATCCTGGCCAGTCTATTTTTATAAATATAATCTCATGGTATGGATGAGAAAACTATTAAAATAGAATTATAATTTAACATAGCATTCAGCGCTCCTTTATAAGTAATGCAACTCGTCCGCAGTTCACAATTGAAGAAATTTTTATTTATTGCAATACGATGGATAAATTTATTGTATTTTAAGTACGCAGTCACTCGTATTTCACGTTGTAGGTACCGTTTGGATTTTTGAAATCAACTCAATTCTGCTGTTCTCGAAGTCTCCGAATAGAAAGAAATGTGAAGTTCCATTACTTGCAAAACAGAAATTGTATGCGCATCAGACATGTTTCTCCCACTCATGTCATAAAAACGAATCCAAGGTCAATGTTTCTTCATTGTTAAGAACGATAAAATTCAGGTATATTTCCTTTCATCGACATCTGCCAGAACGTTCCAGAAACAAAGATTCTTTCTTTTTTTTTAACGAACTCCCCTAACATCTTACGATCAGCGACTGTATCAAGCTCATATCGAAATGTTCGAGATTAAATTATTTCTAAGATATTCTTACCATCCTATTTGGAAGGTGTTGTTTAGCCTTCATCTTGTGTCGGGAAACTTCTAGAAGGTTCGAGGAACGCATTTACGGTCTGTTCAAAGTTCTCTTTACATACGCTGGAAACCGTCCATTAATCTAGGAGAAAACAAACGATAAGGGTTACGATCGTTAATTTTCCAAATACGATGAATGTTTCATAGTTCTGGTTCTTAAAACTTTATTCATGGTTTGAGAAAATCACCTGCAGTTAATGTTACAAGGTTACTAATGAATAACTTTTGGAATTATACTTGCAATATTTCACCGTATTACTCCAGAAAGTATTACGTGTTTATTGTCAAATAATGGTACATTTACCTGAAGTAGGAACATAACTGAGGTATGATTTATAATGTAATCACTTTAGTCTCTGGAAGTTTATAGAAGTTAATCGGAAAGACCGACAGCAAGTCGCTTAAATAACTTCATAAATTAGCGAAGCTTAGGACACTTTTCCCGAGCATTTACGACTGCGTTAAGGCTTTACAATCTCCAGGAGAATAATCAAGAAAACAAGTTTTTTTTTCATACCAGTGACAACAGTTTGTCGAGGAAGCTTTATTTCGGAGCTCGGTTCGCAAGTTTGTTTTAGTACAATTACAGTAATAAATTGAGAAGACCAGTAAATAAATAAAAACGTTTCAGTAAGCCCCTCATCTGATGGAAACAATTAGTCAGAGGAACTACGTGAAAGTTCATGATGTAGCTGTGACATTCTTCTTCAATCCTAGAAGAAGAAGAAAAGTAAATATCACCGATTTTATTATTACGGGTTTAACTGTTTAAAACCATCAAATAAAAATAAGTAATTGTAAAATCGATATGAAGCACCACCATCAACTGAATTGCGACGTTACGCTCCCAAAATAAGTAATGTAGAAGAAAGTACTGTAAATATAATTGTTTCGTGTTCATTTCATTTATCATTCAGATAGTATTAAGCGAAAAGTGTAGCGGTTTTAATCGCCAATTTTACGACGTTACGTCCGTTGTGAAAGTCGCATCTCGCTCGAAAACTCAACCGTAACATCGATCTCAGGAGACTATAAATAATAAATATCCATTAGCACCATTGTATCGACTTTAGTAGCTACGAGTGAAGAAATTATCGAATAATTACCCTTGAATAATGCAATTTCTGATTTTGAAGGCCAAACGAAATTTGAGAATTTTTTTTTTCCATTAAAGCATTGCGATAATTTGTACTGTCACACTATCTTATTTCTATGCCCTGTAACGAGATAAGTGTCTGTGATATGACGTCAGAATTACATACATATATATATATATATTCTTAGAAGTTCTGGGGTTATTTAAGTTCGAATTTTGTAGTTACATATGTCTCTTCATATTAAATTCCTAGATCATCACTACAATTCTGCAACAAATTTATTTCTTCTTATTAAGATATTTTTTACATCACCTCTAAAAATAAGATTGTCTGAGTTAAAAATCATACAATGTGGCACCGTTATTTACTGGCAAGTTTGTGACGTATCCTCTTCGGATATTTATTCGGTGCAGCCCTCGCCAACATCGTCGCATCTATCGCAAAGTAGATAAGTAAGAGTGCTTTATCATTTGAGTGCGCCACTGTGATAGGGCGAGCGCCACTATCCTTGTTCCATCTACTCGTATCAGTATTGTAATCTTAACTAACAATAATTAAGTGTCTGGGAGAGGTATTACTTACATTTTTTCAACTTTTGATTTTAGTTGTTAGATCATCAAACGTATTCTCTAAGTCAGGTGACAGACATATTTTTTGTTTTACAAATTGAAGCATTTGAATATTATGAAGCAGCCGCAATTATAGAACTCATCATGATACAATAAAATAAGTCGAGTGAAATTAATATCTTTTATTTTACGTCTGGTTTGAATTATTGAGATAAAATATAGATTATGACCAGCAACAGGCAATAGTTTATTAAAAAATTCAGTTTAAAATAATATATTTTCGGTAGCTATTTTCAACTTCATCAGGCATTGACGACTGGGAAGTTAATACTGCCCATTAGAATAAGTCTTTCAATTAATACGTGTGACAACAGTTTGATATAAATGTCGAGGGAACTTTATTTAGGCTATGTAACAGCGATGGACATTAGATACTTAATTTCGCTCGCACCTTCATCTTCCAAACCTTGAGCAGATGGAATTAGTTGTCTGCTAATTCCCATTGGATCAGTCGGCCAGCTGCTTCCTAAAACTGGCGGAGAACCGGAAAAGAGAATGCTGCGATCCAAAAGTAAACTCTTGTCATTCTGAAGGGCATAAGAATAGTACCCAATAGCTCAGCCTACATGAAACAAGTTTCCTGGGGTTTCCCGTGCATTTCTTTTAAGTGTATCACCGGATAGGATCCTTAAACTATTCCCCGGGGCTACCTTGCTCTACCTTCCACAACACCCTTTTTTCTTTCAATTAACTTCCTATGCTATTAAAGAGGGGTTCCCTATTTCAGGATAACCCTCATGCAGCCAGTTGCCTTGCTCTATCTTCCAAAATCCCACTTACCTCCATTACTTCCTATACTATTAGAGGGGAGAATCATCAACGCGGATAGTCCTCAAGTAGCTTGTATATATTATAAAAAGCATAAAATATTAGTTTCATAAGTAACCAAGCAATACCGGGGTTCTGTGAAGATTAAATTAACAATCATAAAGTACACAAAAATAACAAACTTTTATAAATTAAATGTTGATCTTAACCTGAAATATAAATAAAATCCAATAACTGACCAAAAGTCAGAAATATAAGAATTGTAATTCAAAATTGAAGACATATTGTTCTTTTGGCTCTGAATGTTGCTGCACTAAGACAAAAATTTCTGTTAAGGTTTTAAATAAGGAACTGAATAGGTCCCGAAATGTAGGGAAGAAACGCCCTTTATTTTGAATTGAAATTCTTAGATTTCTCACTTTTGGTCAAAATTTTAGACAGTTAGTGATCAAATTTAACTACCGTTTTTCAACATTTCCTCAATTAACTTACAGACGTATTCTGTGAAACTTCTCAATGTCTGTGTTAGACTAAGTTCTCTGCTTATGCTCTATATTTACGTTTAAACCTTGCTATTGTGTTCGCCTCTCTGTCTCTGCTGTGTGTCGCTAATGCGGATATTTTGTTTTTCCATTCACCTGACGAAACCTACAAGGCTACAAGAAACGTTGAGTGGTATTTAACACCAATTTTTTGTTTGTAATTTGTCTCTTTTTTTCCCCACGTAATTTGCCACTTTAACAGACGTTGATATTCAACAACCACCAGTTGCGTATTCTCCAGAGCGTGCTGATAGCTCGTCGTACCTGATGCATGTTTCTCAGTTTTCTTTTCCAAGCATCTAATTCAGGTGAAACGAGTGTAGAAACCATTAATTACAGTCAGGGGGCCATAATTAAGTCTTTGGCGCCTCGTTCTTCCTACTGAATCCTTAATTTGTCTCTTCCTATGCCACATTAGAGAAGTTTCCACACCGTGAGTTACCTTCAAGTGGTCCACTATTTTTAAAAAAAACTTTTATTAAGATTTTGTTGAATACGAATAAACCAGAAAAAGTCTGCAGATATTTAATCAAACAACTCAATTAATAGGCTGTCAACATGAAGTCATATTCATGCTTAGCATTAAAACATCGTATGTTGTACTTTTCTTTTTTGGAGGGGGAGGGGGAGTCTATATAAGGGCGATAAAGAAACTGGCAACTCTTCTTTAATAGCATACGAAAAATATACGAGAGATTTTTATTTTTAAGTGAAATGAATGTTAACACAAATCTCTGGAGTCCGTTTCTTTGATACTGAATTCATAGTATAGGGTTTTTCTTTAAGGGCGGGTCGAAGTTGAAATGTATTAAAACAATCTGTGTTTGAGATATTAACGAAACTTTTCTTTATTTGAATGGGCACACATGTGCCTTTCAAATAAAAAAAGAATTTCTTTAATACCACACACAGCTTATTTTATTCTATTTCAACACCGACCCGCCCTTGTTGAATAACCCTGCAAAAAGATTCCGTATCACTACTGTATATCAATTACTCTGTTACTAAGGGGGTATTTGGATGCTATTAAATAAATCAATAATACTAATTGCAAAATAAAGTGTATTTTAACGAAACAACGATTTGCAACTCCTATGTAGCCAAATTATGACACCATAACTCTCAATTAATTGCTAATATAGCTGCACAGTTCAAGACACCTAGAAGACAGTCACGTGGACGAATAGTGTGCATATTTAAAGTACACTAATATTTATCGACCTTAAAGCATTAACAGATATGTGGTGGGAGAGCTGTTGCATGAATCTGTTTCGGCATCAGATAATTGTTACGTAACTTATTTCAATTCGTGTAAATGCTTGACGACAGTTATACGTCTATAAAATTTAGACTAAATGAACATTTATAGTTTAAAATTTAATTAATTTTGCTACATAACACGAGTCATGTCACACCTGAAGAACTAGTTAGGTACCGAATCTTTATTTAGACTGAATTTTTAATAAGCTATCTTATTTATCAATTTATAAATTGAAGAAGCTGAATCAGACTTATATCAATTAAAATTAAAGTATAATGGTCATGATGAAATGCCATTAAAATTAAGGTTTGTATGAAACAAACGTTCAGTTGTATCTAGAAATAAGTAATTAAATATAAATAAAAATTGAATGCTGTATAATAATGTCTATTTAATTATTTCTATCATATCTATATATGAAGAGTTTCCTAAACGTTTGGTTCAATGTAAACTTAAATTTTTAATGAATTTATTACTTCCGGCCGTTATACTGTAAATAAAATTAAGTGTAATGTTAAAATTAACGATCCATTTATGTCTTTCTAGATAGTTTGATTAATTTGGAAAATAATTCTTCTACGAAATTATTACACATAGTAATTTCGACGTCCGTACAGAATTCAATAATTTGTTGCGAATATTTGGATGTTAAATATATTTATTTTCTTATCTATAAACTACAATTATACTCACGACAAGATTTAATAACTATTTTAAAAGTGAAACTGACGTAGATTACTGTTTCTCTGTAAATAGTAAGACTAATAATTTCTTTTATTAATAAAGAAATAATACATCCAATGTCAGCAAACAATTTTAACTAATATTTATTTAATATATTTACGACGTTTCGTCCATATTTGTAGGTTTCATCAGATACTTGGACAAAAATTTTATGAAAATATAATTTTGAATACATAATACTTTGTTAAAATATAAAAAAGTATAATTTTCAATTAAATAGAATAACAATAAATCTCTGCAAAGAGCATAATTAATTAAGAATTCACGACCCTTGTAACAGACGATTTTAAAAATTTTAAACAAGTAATAAAAACAATAATTAGTAGACGATTTGACGATTTGACCAACAATTGTGGTCCTTGTAATATTTGTAACAGACTGAAGTAATAAAATGAAAGTTAATGCAAATCAAAGACTAACCACAAGATAAATCTAACAGAGACTATTTAATAATCCATCATATAAATTATTAATTGAAAAGTGTCACGTTTTATGCTATGAGGAAATTAATTGATTTTAATATGAAACATTTCTTTACCTAAAATAACAGCATTACCAATATTACAGGATTGATTTTGTTCCAAACAAATAGGTATAGGTGAACGTTTATACAAAGGAAAATTTAGATTAGCGTTGTTTCTTTATTCTAATTGACAAAGTTCGGTAAGAAAAACTATTACAAAAAATTTATATAAAGCAATGAAAAGTATTGAGAACGT
Organism: Eucriotettix oculatus; assembly: GCA_034510155.1. Taxonomy (NCBI): domain Eukaryota; kingdom Metazoa; phylum Arthropoda; class Insecta; order Orthoptera; family Tetrigidae; genus Eucriotettix; species Eucriotettix oculatus. Next base: position 131,033,887 of record CM067376.1, on the reverse strand, counting down.
CTTTGTGTTTTTTTAACAAAGTAAGATAAATAACTAACAGATTTTAAGTTTACTGAGTCATAGAATTTCTAAAATAACATTATAAATTTAAAAGATCTCGAATATATAAATATATTAAATAAATTTCAATTAAAATTCGAATTTCCTTGATTCCTTTTTGCCATGACGTTTGTTGGTTTTCCTGAAGGTATTGAGAAATACTGAGGCAAGAATGGCGAAACAATCTGAACATTTGTTTGAAGTGTATGGAAATATATTTTCAGTATGCATTTGCAGTTAGCAACTGTTGTCAACTGCATGTTTCTCCAACCTTGCTGATTCAGACTTTCGTAGCAAACTTCCCAGAGAATGTCGTAACGCCATATTCCGTTCGTGAAGTGGAATCTTGTGTGATTAGTCATGTTTCATGTTGATTAGTTAACACGAGAAAATATGGACTTTCAAATTTTATATGTTAGTTTGGATCTTTTATCAGTTTCTAAATTGATTGAAATTACGCCGCAAATGTGCATAACCATAGGAAGTATTATACCGACAGATAAATTTTAATGATATTCGGAGAACTGTCAGATAACTGAAATCTCAATTAAGGTAATTATTACTAAGATCATCATGGAACTATAGTGAAAAATCATTAATATTACGTGAATAAGTGTTTGACCATTGACTAGCCGTACAACGACAGGAGCAACCCCTACCCTAAATCAGTAACAACTCGAAAATGGATTACGGATGGAAAACTATCTTTACCTTGCGTTCAAACGTATTTCTTGTGATTACTGTACTTTTTTTACCTTTTTCCAATAAATTCCTTACTTTCGTACCAGATAAAATTATAAAACTACAATGTGAAGTAATCATTTTATTCCGTTGAAAGAAACACATCAATTTACATTTGTTGTCAAACGCTTGTTTATATTCACCTGCAAAAATTACAAAATATTAGATGTATAATAGACGTAGCTTTCATTACTTTACCTGTCACCACATGTTCGTGAAAATCTGTCAAAGTTGCTCAAAAAACTTAGCTTTATTATGTATAGTATATAATCGCTATTGTATTTATGCTTTATGCAGATAAATGTGATCAAAGGGTCCAAAGTTCCTGAAAATTGATGGGTTCTTTTAACAAATTCAATTGATGGTTTGATAATAGATTTTTTATAGTTTTATCATATATACATCGTTTCAAAATCAAATTGAACAGTAATTCATAAACAGGTATTACATTCCCGAAGGTTTACTACCAACCAACAGCCCGTTGCTACGTCAGAACTTACCACTGCTGCCACATAGCACAATAATAAGAGAAGAAAACTTAAAAGGCCGTTAAACCTGTAAAATAGATTATTTGCTAGAGGGCCTCATAGTCGGTAACATTACCATTAGAGTCATTACTTTAAGTTCACAGTAACCCCCTACCCCGCCAATCGGAAGGGCATCAGAAAAGTACCAAATAGCCCGACCAACCTGACGTTCTAAGGTTCTCCCTGCATCTCTTTTAGGTGAATACTGGGTAGGATCCTTAAACTATAGCTCGTAGCTCGGGGGCCCTAGTCAATAGTCAACCCATGGCTGCCTTCCTCTCCCTTACACATCCCCCCTTTTCAATTTTCTTTCAATGCTGTTAAAGGTGAGTGTCCAGTTTCTGGATCACCCCCCCAAATTAAAAAGAATCCAAGTATTCATTTCATAATAAATTACACTACTATACTGCAGAGCCACGGAAAATTTTCGTTAAAAGAGGAATTTTCTTATGGGTAATATAAGTGTGATTATTAGGAAATCGTTGCTAAAAATGTCCGCATGTAGCGCGGCGTCATATGGGTGCGAATCGTAGACGATAGGAGTTGAGGAAAGGAAAAGAATAGAAGCGTTTGAAAGCTGTACTATAAGAGATTGCAGAAAATCAGATGGGTGGATAAAATCACTAACGGGGAAGTTTTAAACAGAATAGGGGGAAAGGGAAACAATATGGAGGACCATTGATTAAGAGAAGGGATGGATTTATAGGTCCGTTTTAAGGAACGAGGGTCTTGTAAAAGTGGCATTAGAGGGAAGTGTGTATGGTAAGAAAAGAAGAGGGAGAAGGATGGAATACGCTAAGCTGATTAGGGAGGATGTGGGTTGTGCTTGTTATGAGGAATTGAAAAGGTTTGCGCAAGATAGGTTGGCATGGAGGGTTGCATCAGACCAGTCTAAGGATTGAATACCACAACAACAACAAACAAGCAATAATGTCGGCGAATGATTCATAGTTCTTTTAATAAACCTCTGGAGACTGTTCCTTTGGTAACCGACTTCCTTGGTAAAAGGTTTCCGTTTCACGCATATCGGCCATTTCCTATGCGGAATCACATGATCTCGTCTGAGAGCCTGATTGATGCTTGAGTTTTTAATATAATTTGTATGTTCCGGAACGCCATCGCGGTTACGTACGTGAATATTGTTGCGTGTCTTGTATGAATCTTTAGTTCTGAGTGTAGGAGAGCGGAAGTTGAGCGAGTCAGGGCCCTGACATGGATAGCCATGAGCATGAGCATGAGACTGAGCCTGAGCATGAGCCATCCTTCGACCGCACCTCACCTCCGGGCCTCGTCAGCCTTGCGTTTCCTTGCGGCGTATTTATGGCGATCTTGTGACCGGAAGGACAACGACAAACAACGCTCTGGCCTTCTACCTCTACGCATTGTAATTTTCTGGCTGTTTCACGTTTTGGCATCTACGAGTTTTTACCCAGAATTTGAAATGACAAAACAGTTTCATCCACGGATAAGTACAAACGGAAATTAAGAGAATCGGTGACATCACGTGGACAGACGTGATACAAAGATTCATTTCACGTGGTTACTACTAATCACAGTTCCTTTCCTGTATTGGTTTATTTCCAAATCATTCATTTTCTGTCTTGAGGACAGAGATGACCAAAATGTTGAGCATCTGCATTCGCTCTCCGACAATTCTACTTCCTGTTTCGAAATTATGTTTCAGTTTCTTTAACATTTCCTAAAAAATCAGTCAAATGAGCTTAAAATAATTTATATTCTTATCATAAAATATTCAATAGCAGACTGTCCCACTTTAGGCACCTAGTTTCTTCCAGAAGATTCTTGGATCGTTTTTATCAAGTAAACTGCACTTAAAAGTTGTAAATCTAATATAAAATCAGATTTTTTAAACTAGATAACCCTGAAATAGGGCATTTTACCACCCGTAGGAATACATGTATACTCACGTCAATTTACACAGACTATACATGACTTCAGGCGTGTGTCACATTCTCTTAAGTTACTTTGATTTAATTGGGTCGAATGAATTAGCAGTCTTCGTCCAGGAACATTGCGTCCATAACAAACTTTCACTTACAGTGGCATGTGCAAGGATATTTGACGCGGACTTATCGTCATGAATGCATACGATGTTTTATTCCTAGTTTCACATAGCAGCTTCTAACATTACAAGCGTAAAAATGGGTTTCGATATGAGATATTAGTTCTTACTTATCTCGTTGCATTAATGCTGCAGATTGTTTCATAATAATTCACATCGAAGATGTCAATTCTACGTTTTACGGCTTTACTACTTGAGTATCCGACGTTACTTGGGGATTTATTCCTATTAGCTTGGAAACGTAAAATTCATTACTAATCTCTTGTAATACTCGTTATCATACCGATTTCATTTATGAACGTTTAACTTTTCATGCCAGATACCACAGCAAATCACACGAAATGTTAATTTAGTCACAAGCATCGTGAAGGCTCACAGTAACTTGATCATTTCAAGAAATCTAATGGTAACTTCATTAATTGGAGTAATTTAAAAAAGATTAAGGTAATATTTCATTTAATTCTCCGTCCACTCCATTGCCAAGTGTTTAAAGTAATCCCGATTCCCTACTAGGGGTGAAAAATACTCTCGGTACGTTGAAATATAAAAACTTGTACCATACGAAACTTAAAAATATTCACGGTACCCTACATAGTCTTAAATACTCAAGGTTTGAACACGTGTTTTCTCTCAACTTTAGGGTCCTCCTCAGTTCTTCAATTAAAAAATTACAGTATTTCATGTTGCAGCAACGTGAAACTTTGTAAAACTTTAATTAAAGAACTGTTAAGTTGGCGGAAGAAACGTATTCAAATTAATTATTCCATTTATGACTTTTGGCCATTTTGTACGTTTTATTTATAATATTATATCGGATAATTGAATTACTTTATTTATAACACTCAAGTTTCTGTCTGAGGTGAAAAATTACTTTATATTAGGAGAGTAAACAATAACGCCGCTACCCTAAGATAGTGGAAGACAATTTCCGACCTCTAGGGATGTTTCACAAATACAATGTTCGGCGTGGGTCGAGAGAAACAAGTATACAAATTTCAGAGAAATTTCTCCTTTAGAAAGAAAAACTTATATTTACTTACATTGGCTGAACTACTACGAAGCGAGCATGTTGAATGTAAGGTTTAAGAACCGCCCCCCCCCTCAATTAGACGCCAATCTCGGTTGATTTCGTGTTGTCGAAATTTACCACTTTCCAATTTAATTTTCACGCTGAATGTCTGAATTAATCTAGGCGACTTCCATAAAATATAGAATAGATAAATAACAGCCGTCTTTGCGTATTTAAATATTTCCGCTTCTTCCACACTCGCCTCGACAGAATTTGTTTCCGGGTCGCCAAAACGCAGAGTACAAAATTTATTCTCAATTGCTCCATGGTTTTAGATTTGGTTGAGCAAAATACACTCATACATTCAATTTTATTTTAGAGATTTATCTGTATACTTGCCGTATCTAGTTTCTAGTTTTTTTCTCTATTATTTTACATCCACCCTTATGCAATACGTCTAACATATTTCTACATTTAAGAATTAATGGGTTGTCTACGTTATGAAACAATTACTTCATGCAGAAGGTAGCTAAGGGTTAACTAGGGCCCCCGGGCTATGGTACTCTTATGTTTTAAATTAGATTTATCAGTCTGTCTTTTGCATCACAACAATATTCCAAATCTTTAGCTGTTCACTGAAGTATTATTTAATTTTTTTTGGGGGGGGGATAGGCTACATGAGGGTGATCCTGAAACAGGCTACTCCCCTTTAATAGCATAGGAGGGGATTGAAAAAGGGGGATGCCGAAGGTTTTTTTTATTTGGGTAACAGGCTACACAGCAAGGTAGCCAAATAAACATTTTTTTTCTGTCATCCTGCCGGGAGAGAATACAAAAATTTCACGACTTATCGATTGCGGACTTTGCTATCTCCGTGGTAGAACTACACCAGAAAATGTTAGCAATGTCCGTTACCGAAACTTCGAAGAATTACTGTATTCTCACCAGGTAGAAAGCCCGAGAAAACTTAATTAGGTACATACACCAAGACTGATTATCACGGCACATCTTGTTTGTTAGAATTCCAGTCAAAACCGTTTACTAAAGATAACTGGCTCATTTATAAACCATATTTCGATTCGACGCTCAATGAAGTAGTTTCATCCAATTATTTTCTACACTCGTAGTACTCGTTTCTGCATTTAATGCGCAAATCTATAGAGATGTTGATTGACTACGGAGCCGAGGTTCAGGTCGACGGGTGTAATTAAATTGAAATAAAAAACCTTCTTAAATTATGTTGAAGTTGGAGAATTACACATCGGAAATAATTTTCATGCTTGAAAGTTGAGAAACCGTTAGTCATTGACTTTATCAGAATGAATCATATTTCGGTAGAAAGCAGAAGTAATATCATACTTGCGGTTAAACATACGATGAAAACTCTACACTTTACTTTCATTGTTTCCGATCATTTTGGCAAAATGAAATCGAATCAACATTTTACAATTTTTTATCATTTGTTAAAAGTGATGTGCCATTAAAGACACTTCTCAATCCGTATATGAAATAATGTCTAATAGCACGATTATGATCTTAGGAAGTATAAAAGTTCAAATAATGTTGTAAGGCTACAGTCGTTTCAAGTGGTACTTTAACCGTGCTTAATAGCTGCTGAACGCTGGTACGTCAGAGGGAATTCAACACGGGAAAAAATGGCAGAGTTGTCATTGCCTTGTGATAGTTCTTCCACTGCGGAATCCAGTGCGTAGATTCCTCGGTTTCGTTGTTATGTGATTTTTTGGCTTTGACATGCGCACCCTTGCGGCAAGCTACCGACCGGTTGACCTTGATCCCTTTTTTTTTCTTCACCTGAGGCCTCAAACATTTCACGTCAGAGGAAGCCAGATTTCATATAAACAGCAATGCCGAAACACTCTCCCAAGGAGATCCATTAGCCTTTTAAACGCGATTTCCGTCTTGCGCTGTTTTACACTCGGCATTGTCGACGGAATTCTATTTGCAGAGTCCTCAGCCTTGCTTGTTTTTGTTTGGTACCAGTTTAATTACATTGTCCTCATGACGCTGCAGTATATTAATCCAGTTGTTTTCTAAATTTATACACAGCCTTCCGATTTGTTGCAGTTAAGATCAAGGAATTGAGAAAATGTAATGATCACTGCGTTCCATTTATTCATACGGAATCTAAGTGCCCGAAGAGCTCCTGTAAACGAAGTAATTGTTTCTTTAGAAAAATCCTTCATACTACTTTTAAATGCTGGTGGAGTGACATTATCAATATACCATAATCCCGACGTCTTATAAATAAAATTTCATCTTCAAAAACATTTCATAACATCATAGTGAAAGAGAGAACAACCCGTTGTTTTTTAATGGTCCATTGTAAATATTCCAAGTTAAGGCATCTCAGTTACCAAATAATAAAACTTACAAAGAAAAGTGATACTTGGAAATTAATGATCACAGATTTGAAACGGTAACTAAATTGAAAGGAAATCATTGCCAACGGTGGTTTGTTTTTACTTTCCACCGGCTGATGATGGAATCGATGGACCGTGCGAACGTGGCAGTGAGAGATCTGCAATAGTTTAAATGATTGTGCTGAAAATTAATGAGACTCTCACAGATATCCACGCTATTGGGGGATTTAAACCAGAAACCTCTATGACGCTGACAACTACAGCAAAGCAGGCCGGCAACTTTGACAATACAGGTAATCATTTTCTGGCGTCGAAACCGGCTCTTCCGCTTACCGAGCCGGTGCTCTTCCGTCTCGCAATACGGATGCGACACTAGGAAGCATTTATTCTGTTCTTTAATTGTTTTTCCCATGACTAAAATTAAATTGAATAACTTGAAATTGATTTTGTACAAATATTAATGTTATCACAAATGTTTCCCTTTATTCTGTATTCTCTGACGTTTCTTCGGTTCAGTATTGGAAAACCAGTCAATTATAAGGACATTTATATGCGATTAGTACTATTAGCTAAAGTCTACTTTTGTTAGCCTCGTACGAGGACCAACACCGAGTTGGTCTTTTGTTACGGATAAACAAAGAAGACTATGGATCTTTTATCTGAATGCTTCTTTACAATGTGACGTGGTGTAATAAATGTTCTGTGTACCTAAAGTGGGCGTTTAGTTATCTAATAGTATGCAATTACAGTTTCACAAGCCAGGTCAGAAATTCAACAATACTGCTATAGATTGTTTATCAATTTTAGTTTATTCTATGGGACAAACGATGCGTTGTTGTACATATGAAACTTTCCTAATATTTGATGGACGAAGAGTCAATTTATGTCAATTTAGACACATTCAAAAGAGAATAAACTAACAATTCCACTTGCATAAGGGTTAATACTTCATTTTATTATGCCTTGAATTTTCCAACATTTGCGTTTACGATACATACAAGCAAAGTCACACGTAAATTAAATAGCTTAAACGTATGCATGTTACCTATAGAAGGAGTATACCAGGAAACGTTGAGGTTTCATGTCTTTACTGCGCCATGCTTCCTGTCACAGAGATTTTCATCTCAGTCCCTGAACCTTGAATCCTCTTATGATGCATCTGAAGATTTCTTTTGCACCGCCTGCTTCTGTTTTTGAGAAACGCCATATAATTATAATCAGCGTTAATAATCGTAAAGCCAGTGCTTGTATCAGTTCGTAGAATAGTATATATATGAAGTACATAAACTCATTTTCCGCATTTCCCAGTTATTGTGCATTCATCTTTCGTCCTTGGTCTCTGCTTTATTTCCGACGCATCGCTTGATGAGTTCATTGTCCACGTTGTCCGTCTCTGTACGACTCCATTCATCTCATTGTCTTCCTACCCTTTTGTCAATTTTATGGTCATTTTACTGTGTGCTCGTGTTGTTTCTAATTTAGTCGTTACATATAGTTTAATGTGTCACTTTCCTGTTATGTACAGGCCATTTATCGTGACTCTTCTCAGAAGAAGAGCAGAGTTTGTAAACTGGTTGAACACGTTTCATTTATGTTATGAGTAACGATGCTCACTTCAATATTATTAAACCCAATATTAAATTCCTTTCTTTTGCAGTTTTAAACCTTGGGCAAAACTGTTATAGTGGGAACTGTGTACATGAAATAACAGGAATATTTATTTGCTACCCTTTTAAATATGTTGACCATTATCGTTATTTGAATAATTATTATATTCGACTTTCTATTTTGCCAAATGATAATCAACCCACACTTTATTGCTTGGCAGATTCAAATATTGGTTGTTCTGAATCTGGCTTCTTTTTTATTGTTCAGTCACTTCTCGGGAACGTAATGACTGTTACGAACAAAAAGTATCCTAGCAATAGGCTATTCACTTAGTCGATATATGACATATTTTATTTGGCTGAAAACTTTTGACAGTAGTTGTTCTTCCTCTTAACAATTCAACACTTCCAAACTATGGATCCGGCTTTAGTAAGTGATTGTTTCTAAGTTAACGTCAAAGAGGAAGAAACTTGCTAGCCATCTCGTCAAACTTCCTCCAATAAACGATAAATTGTTGAAAAATTCCTGCCACGAAAATATTTCCTCAAAATAAAATGGAAACGATTTTGTACGGTTTGTTTAATATATAATTATGAATGCTGCCATTCATAATTATATATTAAACAAATGAGCTTTCTTAATACACCTGTATTTTGAACGCATGGCTTGACTTTAAACCCCATCATCAGGTGGAAAACCGTGTAATTGTTGACAATTGAGAATGCATGAGACTTGCAATCAGGCATTGTACTCACAAATGAGCCGCGCCTACGTAAACGCCGTAACGGAAAACGAAAATCGTGTTCTCGAACCCATAACTGCTTCGTTTACGCACGCCAATAATCTCGGTACTTAACAGGTTCTTGACACGTTACAGGCGTCACAAACTATTTCATTGATTTGACTGTCAAAATACAATAAGTTTGTGCCAAAAGCGCTTCGAAGGATTCTCCCAAAATATTTTTCTGTTCCGATAAAAGTTGATCCGAGTGTATTTATTGACCCTGTTTAAGTTACATAAAATAATTAATGTCATATTAGTAATTGCTACTCAGATCGTACCAGTATTGCGAAATTTCTTATTTTGTTCAGTAATTACTGCAAGGAAGTGTCAGAGAAAATTGGTAGAATTAAATAGTAATCTAACAAGGTAATTGTACTTTACGAGACAGAAAATATGCATCTCTAGCCAGGACAAAAAGTACGCGTTTCAAACCGTAATTTTCAATACATGATCTCATAGGAAAGATATTCACAATTAAAAAGTCTTTACCAAGGTTTCCTGATACCTTCATCTTTAGGATGCAGACCGTACTCTCAGTTATGCAGTGCGATTTTGTTTTATCAACTACGAATTAGTTACTAATTACTTCATCTTTAGGAAACAGACCGTACTCTCAGTTATCCAATGCGATTTTATTTTATCAATTACGAATTAGTTACAAATTACTACATCTTTAGGATACAGACCGTACTCTTAGTTATCCAGTGCGATTTTGCTTTATCAATTACCAAATAGTTACTAATTACTTCTTGAAAGCAATTGAATGACGTTTGAGAGGACGAGAACACTGCTAGCTTAAAGAGTCCCTATATCAATGATGCCACCCTCTCGCAAATCGAATACGAAAGAAAGCGCCCGCCAAAAAACACTCATAAAACATTGCATCAATAAATTACAGAAGACACAATCTTCGTAATTTTTTTAAGATTTTGAATGAGCTGTTGACCTATTTTTGCGTTGAAAAAAAAATCTCGATTAATTCGCAATTGCGTCATCTAAATTATTCATGATTATCAGGCGATTTGGAAGAGTTGCTGAAAAAAATTCGTTGATGTTTTGAATTGAGCTATATCTGATCGCGCTCGTCATCTGTAGGTCTACAGCTCAGAACGGGCCTCGGTTTCCTACAGGATTTTCCTCCATTCGTCTCTGTTATTTGCTTCAGTCCACCAGGTCTTGATACTCGGTCTCATGTCATTCACAATGCAGTCTATCAACGGAGTCACGGGCGTCCCACTCTTCTTTTCCCATCTAATTTGCACTACAGGATTCTTTTAGGTATCTCATTCTCTTCACATCTCCCTCATTAAGAACAAAAAAATTAAATACACGCTATCGTCCATAAATTTCTAATTAAATTCTAATGACCACCAAAATATGATTATTCTTAGCTGAAATGTGATTGAAATCCAAATTTGAGCACAAATGAACAATTTCCGAGGCGTTTTGAGGCACTCAAAGTTTGTTTAGATCTAATCCAACGTCAAGCGTATAATATGAAACTTAGGTTCCCCGTACTGATATTTGAAATGGTGAAATGGACTGAAGCAATCTTTAAGTTATATTCACTGATATGTTTTGACAAAAATTTTCACGATTTTGCGTCCTCACCCCCAGCTCAAAATTTGTATTCTGTTACAAATTACACGTCTGAGTTAAAAATGCCAGTGTACTGTAAAGGTTATTTTAATATGCTTTCATGTCTTTCTGTGTGCGTAATTTTTTGTTTGGTTTTTTTGTGTGTTCTTCTTCATCCAATGGCTCAACAGCCCTCTTGAGGGCCTAGGCCTACCGAGGCGGCTGCGGACTGTCACCTGGCGTGACACATTCCGAATTTGGGGTGATACGTGGTCAACGTATCAATTCCCCATCAGCCTTAATCCCGATCCTCGCGACCATGACGACACAAACATCCAAGCCCATGCCAGGATTCGAACCCGGGACCCCTGAGTTGTGAGGCAGCAACGCTAGCCTTTTTATGTGTTACATTTCACTATTATTCAGTAACTGACTAAAAACAATCTCCGGTCGAAACTTTTCTAACCACGTGGACTGAATTTCATATTCCGTGGAACTCAGTTTTTACTGACAGTACTTCTGTTCTTAAATAAAGTCCAGAAATTTGGTTCTGAAATATGTGATACAGTGAAGAGTAGGTGAACCAGTGTTGAGGTCTATAACGTGGTCGTACCAGACCGGAAGTACACCATGATAAATCATTGGTAAGAGCACCTAATATGCTCTATCTTCATTGGTTAATAAAATAATTTCAATAAAGAGTAATATATATATATATATAATGTATTATTCAGCAAAACCCTACCCTCAGAATCTTAGATAAAATAAAATTAACTGTGAGAAGCGCGTGTCCAACACTTAAGAGATTAACATTTTCGTATATTTTTCAAGTACCTAAAATATATTATTACTCAAATGAAAAGTTAATTAAATTTAAAAGTAATTTCGCGTCAAAAATAATTGATCAACTAACTAATTCTTATAAATGAAATTCGTTGTTTATGTGTAAAAAAGCTCAACATTTGTACGTGTGTTTATATGTATGTTCTATTTAAACGTTTCGTGCAATTTTAAACAAATTCTGCACACATGTTTCTTGCTACTCGGAAGTCAGCACTGGGAGTGGATATACAAAATCGGCCGATATTTCCGTCGAATATATACTTTTCGGGGCAATCACTATTACGGTGTTTCCGGCGACCCTAATTGCATTCGTCCTAACCTAATGACATAGAACTTACTACATGATACATTATGCCCTTACCTAGCCTGAGTGTATGCGTGAAGCGGCGGCGACAACGACGTTCGCGAGAAACAAAAGTTATCATAACTAAAGTAAAATGTTAGTTATATTTGATCATTATTATCCCCAGCATCGCCGGGCACCCAGATAATCAGATATAACGTAAGAAAAAGTAAGAATAAAGAATCAACCCATCCTCTGTAAGACTTAGCCAATATCGAAATTTCAGAAATCAAGAGGTCAAAATTTTATTCTTGACTATATTAGAATTCCGAAGTAGAAATATTCTACATTAATACATGATTCAAAATAAAGAATGGAAATTTGAGTTTTTATTATTAAATATGTGAGGCAGTGCTTTCTCAATTTCTAATGTTTCGTATCGTCTAAATATTACAGAGATTACGGATTCTTCAAATTCAAATCAAATCTCTTTCTTATGATTTTCTTATTTCCGTCTGTGAGTGTAGAGGGCGGGAATGAAATACTTTTTGAAAGAATTACATGCGACGTCATATGAATATTTCATGAGACGAATCGATAATACTGTTTCCCTCGTTTAAACGAGTGTGTGGTCATGTGAGATCAGCGGCTAATCATCGCAATGTGCCATTTTCCCCCGCATTCTTGCGAGATTCCTGGAATATCGCCCACGCGTTATTCTTCGCGCAATGTAAATTATAACACACGCGATTACGCAAACGGAAGCATTTGTTCTTTGACCGTTACATGTCTCGCTTTCTCTGTGAACGAAGTATTTGCAGCTGCGGTCTGTAATTCTGTGGATTCACTTTCCTTCCTTTCATGTGAAGTAACACCTACGACGAACAACGCGCTCTTGCTTTCACTTCGCAACTAAACTTCTAGGTATTTTTGCTAACGTAATATGAGGTTGATAAATTAATGTCGGTTTAAAGGATTCTGTTGCATGTCCTTTGAGCACCTGTTGAAGAAGAGGACTGGTCATGCTACACAATATTTATAAAAACTCGTGCGTGGAGTTGAAAATTTGGGACAACCACATTAATGACAAGCATTACGGCTCAATATAAAACATACAGGTCGCCCCCGATATTTCGTGTTAGAATTATCGAGCCCAATTTGGATTCGTATCAAGTGGGATGTAAGTTATATTGGAGATGCAACTTTCGCCAGAGCTGTACTCGTATATTGTGAGAGACATTCCGTCGCGTCGGTTCGTCGTGGCGTAACTTGGCGCACTACAAGAAAGGGCGTTTCGCCACACGCAGGCAAACGTTTGCAAACACACAGCGAAACGCATTTCCCCATCTCCAAATTTCAATGGCGGTATGTCCAAAGCAAATCCGTTGTCTTGTCGCCTGTCGCCTGGTACTCGTCGGATACTACGCTATGGCGCCATTCGGTTCGAAGAACAATCTGGAACAAAATTGCACGTGGAGTTTTATTTTTCAAATAGAACTTACTACTGTAATTATATTTAGTATCTGTTCTAATATGGAAGAACAAGAACTAAAATAGCGGCCAATACATAGACGACACAAGTTTTTCAAATAAATAAAAAGACGGTTAATAAGTCACCAAATAATTTAATTAATACAAATACAATGTTTCCTGTAACTTTATGTACTTCTTCTGGTAAATTAATAAATGGATAAACTATTTACATTAGAGAAATTTGGTATCGCGGAAAATTTCCCGCGGCGGTTACGGCCGAAGTAGTTCATACATTTAACAAATTACCTGAAGAAGTCCACAAAGTTGGATAAAACGTTGTATTTATATTAATTAAATTATTTTCTGACTTATTGGCCGTCTTTTTATTTATTTTAAATTTAAAGTCATAAAATGAAGTTCAAAACCAAGTTTTTCTTTCATACATACAACGTTTCGATCTCACAATCGGGATATCATCAGGTAAATTTTTTCAGAATATTAAATTTTGATGTATGCAGTTAAACAAAAGATTTCGAAAGAAAATAGAAATTCACACTGGAAGTTTTATATTTCTAAATTTATTTGTTGATACAACACGGACGATAGTCCAATTATGTAGATATCATGAATTTGTTATAATTCTTAAATGACATAAAAAGTGGGCTATTTTCCATCAATATATACACATATATATACAATGAAATAAGTATGCACATTCGTTTAAACTAACGAAACCGTGGTCTTTAGATTAGATGAGATATTTGAGTTCCACTAAATCCCAGCTGAGAAATCAGCAAGATTTAAATTGAAGCTGTTTACAGATAAAAATGGAATAACATATTTATATGGACAATATATTTATATTAACAATTAGACCAAGATAAGGGACAGACTAATAGGCCACGTTTTTGAAACATGGCGGTCTTGTAAAATTAGCCTTAGAGGGAAGTGTGTGGGGTAAGAACGGAAAAGGGAGGCAAGGGTTGGAATACGCTAAGAAGATTAAGTATGATGTGATAATTATAAAAAAATGAAAAGGCTTGCGCAAGATAGGTTAGAATGGAGGGTATTAGTAGTGAATACCACAACACCAACATGAACAATAGATATTTTGGACTATACGTGAATAGTAATATAAAGTATTAGCAAAGTGCATGATTGAAAATACATGAAGTAGTATAATTGAGAAAATATTCTTACTAATATAAACAATACCGCCTACATAAAAAAGATACAATGCTTTAGGATTCCAGAGAAGAAACACTAGGAAAGGAAGATAGCCCAGATCTAAAGTAAGATTAAACTTCTTACAATAATTTTATGTGCAGTTTCGTAAAGGACTGTGCAGATTGTGTTTTTTGTTAAATTACATCTGTTAAACTTTATTTCTATACTATTAAATATATGCAATATGGGGAAACGTCAGGCCTATATAAATATAGGAATCAGTATATATAATCAGTATAAAGTTTTACCATTCCCTAGTGTTATAAGGTTTAGCTATAATTTGACCCGAGAGGCTTTTCTTAATTGCTATACTATCAGTTCGAAAAATGGATAAAGAGTTATTTTTGCGAAATATTGGTTTACACGAATCTGTTTTCTTTTGTGATATTAAAATCCTGTTCATATACCTCCAAATTTCTCTTCCATAATTACAATAGCAATGTCTACTTCCATATTAATGTTCATTGAGTATTATAATAGGAGAATAGATGCCGTTAGTTTTAACACATACACATTTCTGTTTATTATCCTGCATAGTTGATTAATGTGCTCTCTACAAGTTAGATTAGAGTCCACAATAATTCCTAGAAACTTTGAGAAATTAACAAAATTTGCCTCTCCTCTAACACGCATTACCCCCTGCTTTTTTATTATTGTAGCGTAGATGGTTTGTATTATCTCGTAGGTGATTCAGTTTTAGGTAACTAGTAATATTATTTATATTGGATTTAATTATAAATGCAGCTTATGTAACCACAAAAATCCGGCATTTTCAAAAATTGGGCTTTAGCTGTTTTAATATGAGAGCACGTGACCTCTCAATTAATCCTTTCATCCGATTAGAAGTAGCTAGTTCACAAAAATGGGTACAACTAGAAGATAAAAAGAAATAACAGTAAAAGTTTAAAGGACCAATGAAATGGATTTAATGTAGATCGATAAGAGTGAGTAAATATTGCAATCATTACAATTACAAAGTCAGATTCAGAAAGTCACAAAAGGTGACATAATTGCGGAGTTATAAAAGTTTTAAAGATTGAATTTTGCGCACAGAATGAAAAGTTTTAGTATTTTTTTAATACATGGTAGATGGTACATGGAGGAACTGGAGTGGGTTGAGATTGATAAGGTTGAAGTGAAACGTGAATTACTGTAATTTATACGAGCTGAAAAGAAACGGGGAATTTGGAAAAACCGTGTTTTGTCACCAATTGCAAAAGAGGGAAAAACCGGCCATCGTAACTCCTTCAAACTGGTCACAAAATTGCCAGTTCATTTTGAAAACTACCGTAAAGTAACAGAAAGCATTTGTTAACGAATTTTTAAATGTTGTCACAGGAAATAAATTATGAAATGTGAAATTAGAAGATTCAAATTCAGAAATTTAACGAAGACATTAAAAATTCCCCCTAATTTTATAATTCCTTTGATTAAGAAACTGTTTTGCAGTGCGTAAAAGAAAATTACGCTTAACCTATTGTGATAATTTTTAGAAACAAACACCACACTCAAAAGCCCTCGTGAAATACTTTTGTTTCAGTTTAAAATAACAAATAGGAAATTTTATTTAGGAATATATTATATTACTGTATTTTGTACGATCTACAATTTCTGAAAGCGTTCGGTAATGGCCACAGTTAATTATACTACGAGAGTGTGTAATGGGTCTATTTTTTTTGCTTCTTTGCTCATTAAAGAAGACTAGAAGCCTCTGTCGAGTACCCAGAGCATGATAAAGTTTGGTTTAAGTTTTATAGAAAGCAAATCGCAAAATTCATTCCACACTAATTACAAGATCGAATTTAAAATTTAAATGAGAGCTTCTTATGAAAATTTATTTACTGAAACAAAAGTAAATGTCGAAACGTACAATTAGAATCCGACGGTGACGAGAAGTGGACGGTTGTAGTCTGATAGACCGAAGAGAATGAGCATCTGTGGATATACATTTTTGGAATTTGAGATACCATAGTGGTTAGACTGCGTATAAACAGCGGTGTCCAAATTTTTAAACCAAAACAGCTAAAGGATCAGGATGGATAAAGCTCGACAGGACATGGCAACCGAACCTGAAAATATTGACACACTCAACATTATTTTAATTTTTATTCGTTTAATATTGTATCCTTTTCGTTCTTTAACCTTAGGGAATTTAGAATTTAACGTTGATTTGTAGGTTGGAGTTCTTATTTGTGATTGCATTGGACAACTAAAAGCGACGGACGAGAAGTCATTTTATATTGTTAATAAGAAATTCTACTGTTATACATATGTGATAAAACGGCTAACCCCCGCGACTTCGTTCGCGCCGCAATAAGTATTTTTATTTTATCCAAAAACGATACAACAGTTACAGAATTTCGATAAAGCTGAATTTATTGAATATATAAAATTTACGGTATCACGTATTTATGATCGCTTCAGGAAAAACCTTATAACTCACAGTTGGTTTAGAACAGGTTCCACTATCATACGTTTCGGAGCCAATATCCGACCTTCCTGATGCAGGTTTTCTATGGTTTTCCCTGCTTCTCTTTAGGTGAAACACCGGGTTGGATCCTTAAACCATAGCCCGTGTGGCCTAGTTAATCCTTGGCTACCTTGCTCTACCTTCTGCATCCCCCCTTTTCAATTCCCTTCCTTTGCTTTTAAAGGGGAGTTGCCTGTTTCAGGATCACCCTCATGCAGCCTGTTAACCCAAAAATAAAAATAAAATAAATAAAAATGAGCATTTCGAGTAACAATTCAATTGAACTATAAATATTTATATAAATATCGTCTGAAGTCTTCAAGATGTCGAAATGAAACACACACGAGAATTTAAGTTTACATTCCTGTTTCAAAACCTGAAATTTTCATTGAAATCAGTTGAGCCGTTTCGCAGCCTATTCGAGAAAAATATACGAACTTCAGACAGTCAGACACTTCAATTTTATTTATTGGTATAGATAAATACAATGAATGGCCAAAAGTCGGAAATAGAAGAATTTAATAACAGTTCTGGTAAAAAGAGAGAACAGACAATTCCAAGTTCCAAGATGATTTCGCTCTCAGTGCCTAATTAATTTAACTACGTCAAAGCTATTCTTTTTCATCTCCTAAGTGAAGCACATTATATCCTAAGCCATGACCATAAGACGGTATAAAATGTGCTCGTGTCATATTACGCATCTGCGTGACTCGTCCGTCCACCCCTGAAATAAAATGTTCTTTACAAATTTGTGATTTCCGTTGGAAAGTTAAGACCGTGATAATATTTTTCATTATTATGACTGAAATTTATTATAATATTTATATCATACCCCGTGACGTTTTATGAGTCAATAGTAGCTTACATTGGAAAAATGTTTTATGAATGGCAGCTTTCAGCTATTACTATAGTCATCTGTATTGTAAAATAGAAATTAAAAACATTAAAATTCATACATTAAGGCAATGTATTAATTTAACGATTACAGTAAATTCTTTGTTCTTACATCGCTGATGGCCAGTAAAATAATTCGACGTACTACTTTAAATTACCAATTTATTTGAGTCGTTCCGTTTAATCCTGTTAGAGTTGATAATGTCTTGCGGTAATTCTGTAAAACATTTTCTTACAGGACTAAATGTTTTCTTTTTTGATTTTTCAATATACGCCCGTACTTTAAATTTTGAATAAAAAATTCTTAATTACGATACAATTTTTGTTTTTCAATACATATGAATATAACAATTGTCAAAAAATACTGAAAATATTCCAAGCTGATAATGTTTTCGAAGAAGTTTTTTCTATACATTGTTGTCTTATAAAAGAAGCACGGGATGTGATGTAAACTTATTGCATTTTAAGTTTTCTAGTTTTACCCCATTTCCTTAATAGAATAAGAATAATATAAACCACATTAACAACATTTTAGTTGAAAGTGTAGCTTACTCAAGAAATAATCTTTTAAAAACGACTTTTCAGTACTCAATCTCATATATATATCTAACTAGAGAGTTCTTTAGGAGCAGAATTGAATAAATGCAATTTGTAAGACGTCTGTTATGAAAAATGGTAATGAAGCATCATTCTGTTTCATTGTGGAGCATATTTATGTGCGTGCCTCTCTAATGGGTTTGTAATACGCACAAGGAACAACCTGGCCTTCTGATTGGATAGGATAGAAGCATGAGTGTTATACAACAAGTGTTGCTTTATTGCTGAACTTGTTGAGCGACCGACTTTCGCCCAACACATGGCTGAGTGTGCAACTTGGCTTCTAGGCCATTACTACGATTCGCACGCCAACTTTTATACGCATTTCACTTACTTTACATATATAAACATTAGAAGTTTACGAGTTTTCAGTTTAATTGAGGTGTCTTGGAATAAACTTCACAAAAGGGGTTGATGATGCTTTGAAACAATTGGTATTATTAAACACATCTGCATATTTCATTCTTTAATTGCTCTTAAACAGTGGTTATTGGCCTCATTACTTTGATCTATTTTTTTCTTATAATGCTCTGTTTACTTTTCATTTCCACATTCAGACATCGATTGGTAACAATATTAACTTATCTCTTTACAATTCTGCAATATTTTCCTTCTCAAGGCAGCTTTCCTGTACTAACAGTTTTACCCCCTATTTTTTTTAATGACCCTCAAATACCTCCAAATGTTATTTCCTGTGATAATATTCTACTAAACTCCACTGACTTATTTTTCGTGTCATATTTCCTCGTTCAGCAGTTTGTGAAAAATAAACTTCGTTGTTAATATATCTTCATCGATTAAAAAGTCATTGAAATAATTTTTCCTTTTTTAACAAGCTACCTGTAAACAAAAGAACAGGGAAATAAATCAGTGATCAGGATAGTTAGTCAGTCACAGCATTAAAGTTAATAAGAAAGAAACAGCACATCACGACGTTGAGTTCCCTTCATTGAAACCTCTTCACGTGCAATAATACATTAGTTTAAATCTAAAACACAAAGAAAACCATAATTTACAAATATGACAATTTCGATACATTTATATAAAATTTTAATTCGGCTGCAATGTTTGTGCGCCAGTTTACGACTCTTGATTTTGTAAGTAATTTTTCATATAATTGTTATATGTGTCATGCTTGTAAATTCTGAATGCCTTTTTATTTTTATAATAATTTACTATTGCACCTGAAAAAGTTCTAATTAAAGGAACGCAACTTCGTTGTGCACCCAAATTTGGACATTCAATTTTATTTCTGCCTAACTAGGCTGACCACGTGTCACTCCAAATTCGGAATGTGTCATGCAAGATGACAGTCCGCAGTCGTCCTGGTAGGCCAAGACCCTTAATGGGCTGCAGAGCCATCGAAGAAGAAGAACTAGGCTGCTTATAAGAAAAAACCATTTTTTAGAAATACAGCTCATTTAAGAAAGATATTTGAAGAACAACGTATTCGCAAAGAAAGTACAAATGGAAGCTACGACGTTGCGGTACTTATAGTTGCTTTTAAAAGTTAATATCAGACAGGATTTTTAAAGTTTTGAAATTGTAAAATGTTTGTAATGACGTTGCAAAATGTCTCGTTACCTACCAAATATATAATGTCAGTACGGACCCAGTCAATGTAACAAGAGAAGATATAAATATAATTTATCTGCCTTATAAGCATAAGACATTTTTGACCTGCAATATTACCAACACAAGACTTATAGGAAATATACTGAATGTCTGTTTGTATGATTTTTTTTTGTTTTCTGTACCCAAAAGTTTCTAATCAGTTCCTATCAAATAATTCAAAACTCCTTAATTAGGATTTTATTAAAAGAAAATTTCAGCAGATGTTTCGGCCAAATATTACCATATTCCTCTATACAATACCAACAATTATAAATGTAAAAATCATTTACAATTTCAGAAGAATTATATATATAATATTTACCAATATTAATATTTATTATCAATACAATTGTTTACTATAATTTCGGTCCTGGTTGTTTTGGCAGTTTATAAGATTTATAATGCACAGTGATGTTAAAATACGGTTGAATAATCCTGAACGTCAGTGTTAATCTATAATGCTCCATTTTCCGAAAAATATCGATGTACGTTATGTATACAAATGTGGACTCTAAAGTTTTGCTTTTGAGATTATTTAGGAGTTTATCTAACACAGTTGTTGTCGTTTCAGATTTCAGTCCTTCGACTGGTCTGAAGCAACCTTCCATGCTGACTCATTCTGCGCACGCTTTTGCATTTATACATAACTACCACAACTCATGTACTCCCTGATCTGAATAGCGTATTCCATCCTTGGCCTTCCCCTTCTGTTCTTAACCCGCATACCCCTCTGATGCTAATATTACAAGACCCTCACGTCTCAAAACCTGGCCTCTTAATCTATCCCTTCTCTTGGTCAAAGTCCTCCATATTGTTCTATCTTCTCTTATTCTACTTAGACCTTCCTGGTTAATTATTCTATACACGCATCTTATTTTCAGCATTCTCCTATAGCACCGCATTATAAAAGCTTATATTCTTTTCCTTTCCGCAACTCCTATCGTCCACGTTTCGCACCCATATAACGCCACACTCCATACGAACATTTTTAGCAAAAGTTTCCTAATATGCGCACTTATATTACCCGTAAGTAAATTTCTCTTTTTTGCGAAAGCCTTCCTAGCCCTACTCTTTATGTCTACTATACTCCTACCATCCCTAGTTATTATGCTATCCAAGTAGCAGAATTCCTTAACTTCCTTCAAATATCAAAGGACTAAATTCATGCGATTTATTATGTTTTCCCAGTCTTCTTCTGACTCCTCTAATAATACAATATCATCAGAAAATCTTAGGGTATTTATTTATTTGCTCTGCAGTATGATTCCTTTTTCCATAATCCTTTTTAAATTTCTTCATTGTCTGTTCCCTATATAAGTTAAAGAGCATGGGCGACAGACTGCATCATTGTCTTACTCCTTTCTTGATTTCTGCTTTCTCTTCTTGCCCTTCAGTTCTAATTACTGCGAACTGCCTTCTGTAGTGATTACGGATCACACTTCTTTTTCTATATTTTATTCCTGTCATCATCAAAATTCTTAGTTCTTGGCTCTAATTTACGTTATCAAAGGCTTTTTCTAAATCTATAAATTCCGTAAAGGTAGGCCAGTTTTTTCTTGTCCTGACTTCTAAAATTAGACACAGAGTCAATATTGCTTCTGTTGCCCCAATTATTCTACCTATAACCAAACTGATCTTCTCATAACTCGCATTCTTTTGACGTTCCATCCTCCTATATACTATTTACGGCAATATTTTGCTATTAAACTAATTGTCCTGTGTTGTTCGCAACTATCAGCCCCCGCCTCTTCGGTATCGGTATAATTATGCTGTCACTAAAATCCTCTGGTATTGTTCCTGTTTCGTAGATTTCGCAAAATATTCTGACAAGCCATGATATTGCTTCTTTGTCAGATTATCATATCAACTCTATATTATAATTGCAATATTTGTTTCAAAATTAAACTTTTTAAAAATTTTAATAAGGCGTTTTATATAACTTTATTGCGACTAATGATAACGTTGGGGAAAATAACACAAAAAGATTTTTTTGTTTAGAATTCATGTATAAAATAAGTTTTAGAAAACCAGATCAACGCATATTCGGCCATTATCCTTTGCCCGAGTTGGAGAATAACTGTTTTCCGAAAGTGTTTGAATGTAGCGAGGTATTTATACTCGACAACGGTACTTAGTGCGTTTGGTAACAGCGTGGGCGTAAAATCTACTCCACGATATGTTCCATAAAACTATGACATTTGTTTTAAGTTTGAACAATAGATTGTATGTATTTAATAATTCTTCGTCGGATGGTATATAAATGACAGTCAGTGGAATTATAAAGAGAATCACTCTTGAATCTATTATCGGAATCTGCTCTGGGCAATCAGACCTAAAACCAACGATCATTTGTAAAAGTAGCAGGCAAATACTCTGGTATTCGCGACGCAGCAAAATTAGCTTTACGTTTCTCATTCTCCAATATTACACGAATGTGTTTCTTCTCCAAGAGATTAGAATGTAAATAGACTAAACAACACGTGACAGACAACGTTTAGCGTTTTGTAGACAAAGTAAGTGTGGGAGGGTATCGGTAAATTCAACAAATTATCTGTGTTATGTCGGTAGTAAAAGAATTGTTCTAGTATAATTAAAAAATATATAGGTTGTTCAGAAATTACTACAGAATCTGTATTCAAGCGTAAAGTAATCCATCGGTATATATTTCTGTTCCATTAGAAAAATGTTTATTCTGCACATTGTCGAATTGTTAATCAAACCATTTTGATGAATTTTGGATCCAGATGTTCAACTGAAGAATTATACTTCTACAAATAACATATGTTAAACGATTCTGCAAGACATAAACTTACCTAACAGAATGAATGACTCCAACTAGAATGCAATAAATATATTAAAAATATAGAACAACAGTTCATCTAATTATTTTGTCAGGCTAGAATAAAGGATTCCATTAGGTCGTTAAATGAACGCAGCATATAGTCATAAATAGACTGGCGTTAAATTTATTTATATAATAATTATGCATAGTCCCGGATGGTGTCTTTTTAAGATTATGTGCTACATCGCACCGAGCAAACTTCATTAAGTAAAATATTAATAATTCTACAACAGCGACAGTATTACAAATACTCTCCGGTAAATGACCCATTTCCATATCCGTCTACATAACATGTAATTTTTAAAAGCGGAAAAATTTTAAATCAACTTGGCACAAATACGAAAGTATTTTTCCTGCGTACATAATTTACATAGAGGAAGTTAATTTAAGGAACGACCCGCACACGAAGACAGTAATGTATTAAGAGCGTGCGGCAGGTTTCTAAATGCCAATATTCAGATGCTTCTTCCATAAAATAACATTTAATAAGTTCTAATGAATCACAAGTCAATGTACAGAAGTCTTTTATTAATTCGTCAAAAATATTCAAATCAGTAGCCGGATGTGTCTGCCAGTTGTGTCATAAAGTCGCTGCCTGGTCTTTAACGCTTAGATGACGGATGAGTTTTACGGGTGGTGCAAGGAGTTAAAACGGAATATTGCACTTGCGCATTTCTTATTCCGGGCGAGCATACGATCGAGTGAAGGAGGGGTGGGGGAAGGGAGACTAAGACATGCCGTGCTAAGACATGGCCAAGTTGACTGCTTTGGCGTGAGTCTTCGTAAACGAAACAAGAATTCTTGTTCTTAAAACACATCTATTGTAAAGGTTCTTAAAAATAATAAACAATTAATTCTTACTTCAATTATTTATGTGTCGTAGCACACGAATATTCTTGCACTAGGCGTCAATGATTATTAATATATCTTGTATTTATTTATTCCTGGGCCTATTTTCTGATGTGATAGCTTACTTCACCTAACTTCGTTATATGACCGACGGATTTCGATCGCTGTGTCTACTATTATTCATACTATTGTAGATATACTCATTTCCTTTTCTTTGTATTAGTACTTCAAACATTGCGCCTTTGGACTATATTCTATATTATCTATAGTTTTCCCATTCGTCATGGAGTCTGTCAATTCAACCTCTCAACATATTCTTTGAAAAAGTTTATAACTACGACTTAAATTATTATAACTGAATGAAACAAATGATAACTGCATGTATATATTTTTAATTTGATGTTACCCAGGTAACAATGAACACCTCCGATGGATTGTTTATCTGCGGAAATATAATGCGTACTATTTATTACGTTATTAATTATATATTCTAGTGAATAAATTATTTTCTCTTACACGAAATCATTTTATTTCATATACCTTTTTGATTAATGCAACCAATTTTTAAGTATTTAATTTAACTCTACTTTCCATGTTTGTCTCAGTACTAACAGACTTTTCAGTTCTGTAACTAACCATCGCTAGAGTTTAGGGCAAAGAAAAGAATATATTTTACTGCAATATATTGTGAAACTATCCAGTTTAATTTATGAACTTTTCTGTTGTTTTTTTCGTACCTGAAGGACGCCAACCTTTTTTCAAAATATAGAAGGTGGCACCTTACTTTTAATAAATATTTATGATGATAATATTTGATTGTCTGTATCTTGCTTGGATATTTAATAACATTTAGTCATTTTATTTCGGTCTGGATTTAGTACGGACAAAGATCACAACCGTTGATTTAAACGTCTGCTGCCTTCAAAATTTGAATATTTTTCGAAATTGATTTTGCAATTGTCTATTGCACCTGTATTACTTATACTTATATAAGTACTTGTATTATTTTGAGCCCGGTACTACACATACCCGAACTTCTAAACGATTCTGGTTGTAGCGTACTGCATCGGAAGTTCTCGCTTTTCCCATTTTTTTGCTTTCATTTCCGTTCCAATCTGATCAACTTGGAAAATGATGCTGTATTCGGTGTCCTCGTTTGTGATTCTATCGACCCATTTGTTTTTCAGCATTTTCCTATAAAACCACATTTCAAAAGCTTCTATTATTTTCCTTTCTTCAACTCCTACTGTCCACGTTTCCCACCCATATAACACCATTTTTAGCAATGATTTACTATTATTCTCAATTTTATTACCTGTAAGTATTATTTTGCGAAAGCCTTCCTTCCCTGTACTATCCTACTCTTTATGTCTACTATATTTCTACCATCCCTAGTTAGAATTCCTTAACATCCTTCAAAATATCCCTTCCCAATCTAACACCCTTTGTTATTCCACTGTTTCTCATACCACACTCCATTACCTTGGTATTCCATCTATTAATCCTCATTTACATCGATATCTCTTAATAATATAACCATTATTTTTTTGTCCTTCCGACCATTAGCGACTGTATATAACCTTAGAACTATTAATTGTTGATTGCCTGATTATATAGAAGAATTATTAAACGGTTGCATGTTATCTACAATTTTTTTATTTATTTCACATCTTGTAATTGACTGTGGTCTAGTAGCTAGCGTCCCTGCCTCAAGACACTGAGGTCCCGGCTTCGAATCCTTGCATAGGCTTGGATTTTTGTGCCTTCGCGGTCACGGAGACGCTGACCACGTATCACTCCAAATTCGGATTGTGTCATGTAAGATGACAGGTCAAGATTCTGAATGGGCTGCAGTGCCTAGCCAGAAGAAGAAGAACATTCCATGTATTATGAATTTAATATTTCATCTTTTATTTGATTCATTTCATGTCAGAATCGTCTCTTGTCTGTTTCCGCAAATTTTTCCCCATAATTGGAGAACCCACAAAGCTTCTTCACTTCATGACTCCTGTTTGCAATTAATCAAAATTACAAGACATGAAATTCCTTGAAATAAAGATTATATGGATATAAATTATTTCATATTACTTCCTAAACTTACGTTTCAATTTAATTCTGTTAACCGGTAAATAGATACGCGGTACTTGTATGGTGTGTTAATAATGGATCAAGCCTAGTTAACAAAAAATGACAAAAAGAAAAATATCAGATAACACTAAAAATGATTGTACAATTTGAACATGTCGTGTCCAAATATTTCCCGATACTAAGACAACAGAAAACAGTCTTACACAAATTAATCGATATCTGTAAACTTTGACAGAATTGATTATTGTAAGTACCTAAGTTATCTCTTGTGTGAATACACAAAGCAGACTGGTTAAAGACTAATTGTGTGGCTTCTCAGAACCTTTTGTGGATTATTTTGTGTTGCCACAGTCAAGTATTTTGTGTTGCTCCAGCCTTTCTTAAGAGTTTTTTCCTTGCAAACAGAAAAGACGCTATGTTTGTCCGCTTGTTAGCGATAACTCATGGCTTCACTTCACACCGTTTCTTAAACAGTTCCCAGAATCCTTACAAGATCATTCTCTAGAACTCGCCGAGGAAATTATTTTATGATCGCAAGTTAAAATATCGGACTGTCACGAAAGTCACGGCAAAACTAGAACTGTGTAGGCACATTTGAAGAAGTTGGCCTCTGAGAATCTCGTTTGTCCGCACGCAGGACTTCCTGTTTCCCTCCATGATACAAGGTCCATTGTTTCTTCTTGAAAGCTTTACTGCCTCTTGAAGGTTTGAAACATATTCAGGTGCGCAGTTGTAGTCAATTAGGAGTGAATATTTTGTGATAGGAAATATCATTTACTAATATTCTAAACTGTTCTCCATACGCTACATATTAACCTCTTGCGTTTCTATTCATCAATATTTAATTCCTTCTATTATCGATGTCAGATGTAAGTAATTTATATGCTTTTGAATTTAAAATGGTAGTTTTTTCTTGAAAATGTTTCGCTTACGTGAAATGATCTCGTTATTATCGTTATTATTACACTTTCTGAAACGTAAAGTACGTTGAATAAAGTAAGTAAATTAAGCTGTGAACAGATTACATATACAAAAATGTCTTTCATTTTTTATTCAATTATCTACATTTAATACAGAAACAGAAAAACTTATATTGAATTAAAACAGCCTCTATGACAGTTTTTATTTTATTTAAATACTGAACTATACTTCGTTTCGTCTCTCATTTGAGTCTTCTTTCTTGAGACTTATTCCTGAAGAAGTTGAGAGACAGAACGTGGTATAGTTCATTATTTAATAAAATAAAATCTGATAAAGGGGCTCTTATGGCTCATTTAGTAATTATTTAAATGTCAGAAAATTGTAGTTTCACTCGCCAGGAATAGCATTTTCCTCGATACTGAATGTTAGGTTAGCTTTGCTGTAAATCGTTGACTTTTTCCGATTCTCATACTATACAAGTGATAAATATCTTTATAATTTAGTACTATTTCAATTTTTAAAAATTGGATTATTTGTAGAATCTTTGCAACGTGCAGGTCTTCTCTGAAACTTTTATTGTTTTTTCTATCGATGTAATTACAAAACACTAATTGAGTAGTCTTAACGACTCGTCACTTGTATCAGTGAATTCTCCTGGCGGCGCTTTTCAACGAAGATCTGTTCGATGTTTAAAGTCTGTAGCGCTCTGTGTTTTCAAGTGGTTCTTGGAAAATGTTCAATTTCAAATTTCGGTTTTCTTTCACCACCGATGAGTGAGTATTAGTGACTCGATGGGAGACAACCATTACAATATTAACCGTATTTTATATATCACCTTTATTTGTTTAAGATAGAGTTTTTTCATTTTTCAGTGAAATAGGACATAATTATTAATATTCATTCAATATTTTATATCTATCACTTAATGTTATATATAAATAAATGGCTATATGTTTGACATTAATGTCTATAAAACGAGCTTATCAAAGCATGACGAGAAAAGTAGAGCTCAAACTACAGTGCATACTAATTCGTATTATTTATTATAAAGGTAAATATTGATTTTTAGAGAAATATAAGTTAAATCATTTACTACGTCGTCGCATTTGGTACTTCAACAGATACAAATAATTTTCTTCGGGTTTTATCAACACAACATTATAAATAAAATAAAAAAAATAATTTAACAATATTATTTTGAAAATAAATTATTCATATTGGAGGTTCTTAAATAAATTATATCCTAAAATAAATAATAATAAATACAATTTCGAAGCATGAAATTATACACTAATCTTGAGAAAAAAATAATAGAATATTAACTTTGTGTTAAAACAAACCAATTTTTTCAAATATTACCTTCTTGGTCAAACAATGGATCTTAAAAATAGTGAAATAATAATAAACACAGTTTTAAAATATTGTTATATAAATTTCAGAACAATAAAAATTGCTAAAAACCTCAAAAGATAAGATGTAAAGTAATTTAGATATAACTCGATTATAAGGCAAATTTTAAAATATCCGATAAATTCCATTTGAATAATTGATTTTTAACAATTTCTATCTCGTCCCAATCCAAGGCATGACTTTCTTCCACTTTAGGGTTTTATACTTATTTTGTGCTGTTTTAATCTAATTTCAAGTGCATGTTTAGTTTGCCGTACATAACATTTTTCCCACCATTATTTAGATCTTTTCTAGTCTTTGACAAAATCTTGATCTATCCTAGCGTAAAGTTCTCTGTTTTTATTACTTCGGCATAAATTCTTAGAAATTTTCTAATTAGTTTTCGCAAATTAAATTAATTTTTAATAGGATGTCTAAGTTATGTGGCGAAAACTGATGTTGTATATTGATATAATTCACAAAATGTGAATTCAATGTGATGAAAAATGTATTACAATATATAATAATCGTCAAACTTATTTTGAATCTGGGATAATTCGTTCGTTTCTAAATTATGTTTTAACATTATACACATCAGCATTCACTTTTCCAACTTACACTCACCCTTTAAAATTTTTGATAATCTTGTGATAAATACAAGATTTTGGAATATTCTTTCATATGAGTAAAACGTCCTTATTTGAGCGAGTAGCAGAGTGGAGTGATATTACTATAATCACTTAATAGCAGAATAATTTACTTAAAATTATTTCCCCAAATAATACTGGGAAAATTTATTTAATCAACGATACAATTTACTTCCTAAGGGCATTGAGTTATTGCTTTGCATTTTGTTAGTTAAATTAAAAGTTTCCGGAAGGTAATTGGAGAATGAGGGCAATTTGGAGGATTTCGGTGTAATTGCTTGCGGCTCCAAGGCCAAGCACGCGTCTTGCGTAAGCGTGACGTCACGGAAGATGGCTGCTCCGCTGCATTACAAAGACGCCAGTGGCTCCTCTCGGTGCAGACACCATTCCACGTCGTTTGTGTTTTATTGTACGTTATTGTAAAGAAAATAAGTGGCCAAACTGTACACTAATTAATTACCATTAAATTTGTCCAGATTTCCCCTTTCCTCAGCTAGAAACCGAGAAGCGTTACCTTATATTCCAATGCTATTCGGGCATTCAACTTGGAGATACATTTATTTATCACTCAGTGGTTACTTAAAAAACGTGAAAAAATCGACAAAAGGTATAGTACCTTCTTACGATAATTAATTTTATTATTTCATATGCTCATGATTTTGAACGGTATTTGATATCAATGGAACTTGTCCATAGGGATTACATTATTTTCATAATGCAAATTTTAAAATTGGTTTAATCCAACATATTTTAATAGTTTTGAAGTTTTATGGGATATTTTAATTGACCTCAATTCTCGTATAGTAATTCGTTTTTAATCACTCATTAGGTTTAAAGGATTTTCAGGTTTACCAAAATTTGAGTATTAAAATTAAGGGGACAGAGTTTTCATTTTTATTGTCACATACGCTACAAATGTCCCTTCATTTCAAATATAATAAAATCCGGTGCAGGAGTTATTCGAGATATAGATCCTTTCAGATTTTAATGAACTAATTCACCTAACATAAAATACTCTCTTCGAATAAATTCAGTGCTGATAATGGGGTATTATCCCTTGGAGTAAGTAAAGTAACCAAATTCAATGAAAAAAAAATTGTACTTCTAAACGTGGCTTCAGAGATCCTTTTTGTTAAATCCACCGAGATTCAAGTGAACTGCTCAACGGGTAATTTCAGTCCTGTTCCTAGGCGACTTTATAAACAAACAATACATTTCATGTTACGTAAAGGAGCTGAATGAATCACGAAAGCGATATCGTATCGTATCGTCGTATCTCTCACTCACATTTCGCCAATATTGCTCACTGTTTCGGGTTTCCTAATTATAAGACGGTTGTAATTTTAGGAAAGAACCGGTTGCACTTACTGCCGTGCGTCGGTAATAAACAAAACGTTACAGGTTTATTATTCATTCTGACGTAGAGACTCAGGAATTTTTACAAGTTTCCGGTTCCTTGACCATTTAAAATGCAAAATCTGTTAATGCCTTCGTAATATATTGAACTATAACAATTATGAATAAGCTTCAATACAAAATTAAGGTCAGTACATTTATAATTGAGATTTGGGACGATTATATCATTCATCAATTACTGAGTGCCTTTATGCTAGTCTTACTTCCTTTAATTATGACCTTCGAGCTTTATCCAATTTTTTATCAATTCAGGAGAGACGCGGTAATCGAAAAACAAAATACGAATTATTTCTATAACTTGAAAATAAATGTAAGGACCTTGTAAAAACCTTTTGATTTAATATTCATTTCTACTTGATAAACATTTAATTAGCCTAGAAGCTTACTATGATACTGTCGTCAAAATATTCATGGAATAGCTATGGAAATTTTTAATGAACGTCACAAAAGGGCGTGAAGGCAAAATCCGAGCAAACGCCAGGAATCGTCGACGTTGAACTCAAAATTTTATTTCGTACTCTATTTCTGATAATATTAACAGACTAATAAATTTTCCAACTCACAGGTGTTTAATTGTCAATATGCTAAGTATTTAGATGACAGAACCAGATTTTCTAGGGTTTTTTCTGCTTCTCCTTAGGTTAAACACCGGTTAGGCTCCTTAAACTATAGCCCTTGGTTACCTTGCTATATATTCCACATCCCCCCTTTTCAATTCCCTTCCTATGATATTAAAGGGGAGTTGCCTGTTTCAGAATCACCCTCATGTAGCCTGTTATCCAAAAAAAACCTTGTGTGTCGTATACATTATTTTTCTGAAATTTATATGTATCAGATGACTTTTATACTAACTAAGGTTTCATTTAAACGCATTTCTGCCAGTTCCCGTCTATTTAGAGGTAATAATATTGATTTTGAATCGTCAAAAAAAATTGATATTAGGTGTTTCAATATGCATTTATCGTTCAG
Organism: Eucriotettix oculatus; assembly: GCA_034510155.1. Lineage (NCBI taxonomy): Eukaryota > Metazoa > Arthropoda > Insecta > Orthoptera > Tetrigidae > Eucriotettix > Eucriotettix oculatus. The sequence goes on along the minus strand of CM067376.1, from coordinate 131,002,615 downwards.
GGAATTCGAAGAAATGGTAAGAAAATTAATTAATATTCTCAACATGGATTCTGTTGTAACAGTGAGCAATTAATCGTTGTCTTGTGTTAGTTTACATCAAATCAAACGGTCTATTCCCAAATCGAGTGAAAGACTAATTAAACATTATCTACTAGTTCTTTTAGGCTTATTCTTAATAAAATACTATATTTATTATATTTTATCAAGAACTGAAGTAGCTTTGTACGAACTATATACTCGCACCTTACGATTTAAAAATAAATCAGGGGATTTAATTAAGTATTAAGTAGTCTTCATGACGCATCATTCACAATAATCCATTACACGTATATAGTTCTGATATTAAATTATTAAATGCAGTTGGGTAAGCAGCAATAAAATCAAGCCTTAACGAAATACGGAACACTCGATTGAATTAGTCCTCTTCTTGGCCTGGGTAAATTTGGCACGAAAAGAATACATCCAAGATAGGTTAAATGCTGATTTGTGTTCTCGGTATGGATTTCTCACCTCGCTTGTGTAAAGTGACGGTTTCGAAGGTTCCGACCTTTGTTCTGAGAGCAATTCTTATGCTTCAATGTTTGCACTTGAAAGCCTTCAAAATGATTTCGTATTTCCTAGTTTCTAAGAACTTTTTATTTTAACTACGTATCCTCTATCGAGATAATTGGAACTACAACAATCTAGTCATTTTTGTTAGCTCTACGTTAAAGATTAAATATTGTTTTTACTATTTTCTGATCGTCAGTTCTAGACGTAACGTTATAGGCGAATCCATTGTGTATGTGTATTGCCTATTAGTTTAACAAAGCTATGAATTGTATGTTATACAGAGGAGACTCAATATTGATAAAATATCCTAAAGATGCCTTTAGTAATTAAATTGTATGTGAGACCAGGAAACGGCTGAAAATGGTGGCATTGCACCAGAGCACAATCGAAGTTTGTTTTCCGCGGTTGACCTTGATTGAATGAAGAGTAAGGGAGCTGAGATGGTGATTTGCATGGAAGTGGAGTGACCTCGGCGCTTTCGGGTCAAGCACAGGCCGTGGCCCAGTCTTGGAGATGCTCAGGGCTGCATTCTTGCGACACGCCCAAATAAATAGTCCCAGTAATATCAAAAGAGGCCCACAAGAAAGCTTAAGACAACAGGATCTTAAATTATGTGAAATGAAAATTGAAAATGATTTTTCAAATCAAAAATATTTTTTATTTTAACCATCTTGGAAAACTGTCATCCTTATATCGACTCGGTGTTCGGCATCACAAAATCCAACTGCAGCGGAATTACGCAGTTATTTTTCTTGAGTTGGGAGTGTAATCGCATTAGAAAATTATTAGAAACGGTACGACATTAGTTTTCAGATAAATTTTAATATAATAGACAATTAAACAGAGAAGGAGTTAAATACAGCAGGACGTTTCACGCTATGTTTAGTCTTCCTCCTGCAAAGTTTGAAAAAAAAAGTAAGTAAATAGAAGATTTCATTTTCCGGCATCGCGAATATCCTTCCAGTCATTTCACCACAACTAATGTTTATTATAAAATTATTTGTTTATATTGTAGCACAGAGGTGGCCAAGCTCCTTGAGCCTGTTAGCATATCGGACGAGAAGATCCTTTACATTGTTAGAAACAATTGTATAAATAAATACAATTACTGTCCGAAAGTCATAAATAGAATAATTCAATAACAGTTCGTCTGGCAAACAGAGAGAACATAAAATTCGTAGTTCCAAGCTTTTTTCGCTCTCAGTGCCTACAACTGTAGCCCAGAGTTCTTTGAGCCGAACGAGAATCATGAAGCTATCTCCATCTCGTACAGGAACATTATTCTTGAGCTTTGTAAATTGCCGCTTCATTAAACTGGCGTAAATTAATTAATTTAACTGCATCAAAGTTATTCATTTTCGTCCCCTAATCGAAGCAGATTCTAGCCTCATATCTATTTACCAACCCCTAACCATGAACGTATGACACATGGCGCATCTGAACTTGTCTGTCAAAAAATTGGAGCTTTGCATGCAAAACCCATATTGTAGCTTGTTAGATCGGCCAAACCAAACGGGCATTTATTGCTAGTAACAGCGAACAAAAATGCAACTTTAAATTTGTAGCCAGCAAATACAAACCGGTTATTAATCATTAATAATAAATTTTGATTTTGAAAACATCACTATTAGGGAACCACAATAATAAAATAATAATTTCATAAACGCTATTATTGAAAATCATCCAAATACTGTTACTAAAAGGCTTAACAAATTATAAACCTTATTTCAATTTCTTCGGTTATTCTGTTTTAACCGTAGCTTTAGATGTTTTCTATTCATTCCACGTTCAAACACTGTTAGAGAAAGGCGCGAAACAGCGTCGAAACGTCCAGTATATTCTTTTTAAAATGTTTGCAATTCAGCATGTACTATGTGAATTAACTATGGCATGTCGGGAAATTTTCACTAAGTTAAAATTGTGAATGACAGGCTTATGACTTCTGAGAAGCCATAATTTACTCAATAGTTGCTTTGAGTCGTTTCAAAAGCTCGTAATATTTTTTGACGTCTGCACCTGAAGGAAGCAAGAATGTTTAATAGTTTTACAGAAAAAAATTCGGGTATGAGTATTATTTATTTAAAGTTTCTCTGGAGTTTTAGAACTTGTGATAATAAAATTAATATTTGATGAAAGTGTGCATATTTAAAAGTTGAGAGTTTTTATAGATGATCGTTGACAACGAAATCGAAAGCACACGGAAAGAAACATGAAAAGAGGGTTAAAATTGTGCCACTTTGAGTTATAAAAAGATGAACACGCGAAATAATTTAGCCATATGACACTTTATATTTATTAAAATATACTAGTTTCATAAAATGTGAAGCTATGCGGAAGTTAAAATCTTTGAAGCAATTCAATTGGCTAGTATTACTAGTATCATTTATAGAAATGATTCAACACAAAAACTTGGAAAAACCAGTTGTGAATTTTAACCGGTCACGTAAATAAAAGCAACTTGGTGCTTTTCTTTACAATAGAAAAGAACTCGAGAAAGTTCAGGAACGAATTATCAAAGGTCCAATTTATACGTATGAAAGAAAAGCTTATCCTCAACCTGAGAGAAACTCGTTTCATTCTTTTCTGCAGAATTCCCTTTTTCATTCTCACTAAGTTCTCAGTTTTCGGTTTTGTGTGTAGGTGGACAAATATATTAATTTTTAACGGAAGAACGGCCTTCAAAGAGCAGTGACAGACACCGTGTAATTAAATGTTAATTATTCAGATGAAATGACATTTCTTTGAAATCAATATTAATAAATTTCGAAATACGAACGAGAATCATGCACGGGACACATGATTTAAAATTCTGATGAGCGAGTTATTGATGGATTGGAATTAATTACAAATATTAAATCATTCTGTCGAATTTCCCGAAAAAAATAAGAAACACGTATAGCATCTGACAATCGTAACCTCTGTAAATGAAAAGAGAAATAACTGATAATTTATACGCGGCTGTGGGAATGCCAAAACGTAAAAACATAGGTATAATCGTTTTAACAGTTTTCAAAACGTTACAAATTCAAATGTCTTGTTCGTCCACAGTATACATTAATGCAGTAAGAAACTTTATTTACGTCAGAACGTTTAGTTTCGTCTTATTGAATAATTAAATAACGTGATTGTATACCTCGATAATGTACAGGTACAAATTTTTAAACTAGGAGAAAAAATATATATATATGTGTGTGTGTGCCGACGTCACGTTTCAATCATTAATATATATATATATATATATATATATATATATATTTGTTGAATACAGGTACTATCCATTAATTGAACTTCAAAGTGACATAAAAGATCTGAGTAAACATTCTATAACCTATAAATAGCCTTTAACTTTATGTTGACAACTTAACTTGAGGAAAGGTTTGAAAAATAACCCAATGTTATAATAATATTGATGTTGAGAATAGTTAGTACAATTTCACAGACGCACATCAAACAGGAGATAATGTGGATGAATTTTTTACGACATGTATGTTAAAATATGTGAGATTGTTTATTTCCTCCATCTACCTTGCGAAAACCACTTACGGCTGTGAAATTTGGGTCTCTACAACCCATGGTTCACGTCGACATATAGGAATGAGGATCAGTGGTAGGAGAAAGGAAGGTTAAGCAAGAGCAAAGATCGTGTGAATGATGTCACATAATGAGGATATTCATTAAAATGTTGGTAAGAGGAACTTGTTGACGTCTGAACGTCAGATTATGATAGTCACTGGAACTGATTGGCAAAGAGAAGTAAATGACAATAACCGTTCGAAAGAGTTGAAGGACGTGAATGTATATCTCATTAGGCAATCAATCAAATCATGCCATACTGAGGCTAATATAATTGATTGACGTGTCGTGTCGCCGTAGAAATCAGTAAGTTCATGTCTCTAATGTATTCAGGTTCCTTTTCCGAACTGATATCGTCCTGAATATAGCACATCCTTCTCACTTCGCTTGCTGCTGTTTTTCTCCATTATTAGAGAAATTGCCCCACCTAATGTCATATTGTTTTCGCTGGCTGTTCATTACAGCTTTCTTACTACTACGTCCACAATGTCGTTCTACTCATAAAGGAGAAAACCCCAAATTATCTTTCAATACATGTCCTTTAAACACCGAGACTTCATACTGGTCACCAGCTTCTATTGTTTTAATGGAATGATCGATCTGAGAACCACTGAAATTGGTGAAAAGGGCAACATACCACTTTCAACATAGCTCACATCTTGACAGAACTCGTCTACTGTTCCTTCTAGTTAATATTTAGCTCTGCAGAATGTTGTTATAACCTTCTGGTTCCTTGTCCCAGAGCATTTTGAGGTGGATACTCCAGTAATGTAGCATACTCGTATGAAGGAAGAGTGAAACCCAGTGCGATCGAAAGTGGCCGGCCTGGATTCCAGCGAAGGCCACCCTCTTGTTGCTGGAATGCGGCCTCTACTCTTCCGCTAGCCGTATCCAGGCCCAATATTCTTTGCCTTTGTTTTTATGTATCTTCGCAAATCGGCAATCAATTAATACAGTTCGTATATGATCAATAAATTTTATGGAAAAGACTAGGCAAACACAATGTGTGCGAAAATTATTAGCAAACTTTGGTCCTGATGTGCTTATATATTTATTACACCGGGTGACGTTTTACACGGTCTAATACTAAAGTTACTAAGTGACAATTGAATCAGTTGATTGAAGAGTTTTTCTTTTTCAAATATGAGCTAACAACTACAAACTGATAACTTGGGAAATTTTTCTTCAAAAACAACAGAAAATCTCACCATAATTAATCGAAAGAAAGTCGGAGACTTGAACGTAACTTAATTTACGTTAACTAATGAAACACACAATGCAGATGTATCCTGAAATATTCTCAGTTCCGTATTAAATGTAAATAAAATTATCAACCACGAGACAAGTCACTGAATTTAATGGTGATTATAGCAAATAGTATATTTTCGAAAATATTTTACTCCAAACAGATATCAACTAGCTCAAAACGTTTTCTTTCTTTCAAAACTATAATAATTGAGAGGTAATTTATAGTAATAAATTTAGAAGCATAATTTGCCTAGAATTTTTTAAAAACTTTCAACGTGTATAAATCTCAATTTTTTCGGAATATAGACCTGTATGTTTGACAAGAAAACTGACATAAATAAAAAGAAGACTTTTAATTCGTTTTAAAGAATTATTGACTCATTTTTACGCATAAATATTTTGTTATAATTTGTGCTGGTATGGTTGGACTCTTGAAAATGCATACGTTTACTTTTTTCGATCCTTATATTTTATTAAAGAGGCCATTTATAAGAATATATTCAAAATTTTGTTCTTTATAATATGGGAGCGGCTGGTGTGTTGATGAATACTGATAACAAAATTTCTATGAATCAGTAAATCAAATAAAGATACTCCGTTACTTAAGAAAATAAAATAATAATATTTTAAATGAAAGTATTAGAATGTTATTTAACTTAAAGTATACATGCTATAGAATGCACTTCGACAGTTTGCTTAAATTCAGAAATAATCTCTCAACTTCACAACTGATGCTTTTATAGTATTTTAGAAACTATTATACTACTTTATAAGTAGTTCTCAATTTTATATAAAATATAAAATGCCTTTGCCGAAAAACTGTTTCTACACAAATATTCCAAACGTATGCTATTTTTTCTTATGGGAATGAAAGTATAAGGATCTCATGAGAGTCTTTACTACTGGAAACTTTCCGTTGAGTAGAAACAGTAATTAATGGCCGCAGTTCAAAGATTGTCAAGTCAATGCTATTTCTTTCTTAAAAGCTGACTTTGATGAATTGATGTCTCATTGCACCTTTTGTTGTAATTGCTGAATCACCATCACATCATTGACCATTTTCTAATGAAGAGAAACATTTATAACACAGAAATCAAACATCGTCTTCACCCTTCACATCTGACTGCTTCTTGCATTTCACTTCAATTCTCGGCATTGGATTCCACAGAAAACATTCCGAGATATTTTATTTTTTGGAATATTTATCACTGAAATGTTTCCGAAGTTTCACAGATATAGAATTACTGAAATGGAGTTAGTGACGAGTAGAATGGTAACCGTCAATTCCCATTTATGCTGGAATACCGAGCTATTCCCGGCGTAAATATGAAGTCCCCCAAGCGGGAAATATACCTCGCTTTCACAATCAGCGCATCTGTTACAGTTACCTGAATACCGTAACAACCTATTTGTTGTGCAGCTTTCACATGTTTGGCCATTTTTACTGTCGAAGTCTATTAAAAAGAACTAAGATGCTCAATAACGGAACTAAACTACAGCTAAAGTTAAGCAAAGAAACAAATATTGACATATCCTGAGGCATTTCTAAGCTACGTGGTTAATCATGCGTACCAACATTGAAGCGAGTAATGAGACCAAAATCAATCATATTATCGTATCCAGAAAGTCAATAAATTTTCAGATTTCTGACGATATTGGCTGTAATATTAATGCATTTATTTCGGTAGTCAAAAACTCCGATTTTCTCTCTCTTCTGAATGAAGGGGATCTAGAGAAAATACTGGTGCTTTGCTATAAGTCATATTTGTCAAACGTTTTATGAATGATCTCTTGTATACTGTTGCGATTTTACTTTCAAAGAGAACTTTTACGTTAACGCAATAAAAAAATCTGATCAAGAGTTATGTTCAACATGTACTCTTATATACATTATATATAATGAATGTTATCAGAAGTCGTTCTTTAAATACTTTATAATGTGTCATATGTATGTATTTTACCATGTTAAACGGGAACTATTCTCCTTACTTCACTTTTTTAATGTAAATAAAAATCAACACATACATAACAATAATGAACTGTCGACTGCCTGCGATATGACGGTCATCATCACTACATCGCATGGCAGAGGTCCCGGGATCGAATCATGGAGAGGGCATTGATGTAGTTTGTGTGTGTTTTTTTATACAGAGAAGTTTCAAATTCCTTTATGCGACTATAAAGAAAATAATTACACAATAAACTATACACAAGTCAAATTGCTTTTATGAAGAAAAAGTCAAAAATTTGTACTTGCTTAGTGAACTCAACGATTGTTACACTATACACACAATTATTTAGTGCGATCGGAAAGTCACTGTGCAGTGGAACTACGAACGTTAATCTACATTGGAAGCTAGAAACAAACGTGGCAATTTTTGTTTCATAGATACGCAGAAAATATTTTGCAATAATATCAAACAGATTGGGAATCATTTCCAATATATGATGTAACTGCACCGCAACTTTCCGAACTCCCTGAAAAAAGTACGTAAGCAATCCGTTGTATAAAAATGTCATGCATTAAATTAAGTGCATAGCACATGTTTATTAAATTCTTGCAATAGTTTCAACATTACACAGACTGTTACCAGATAACGACAGTAAAATTATGGAAGGATCGGGAATTGAACCAATAATCACCACTTAGTACGCGGTTGCCTATTGTGCTATTAAAGCGAAGTATAGATAAATTTTTATTACTTAACTGACTTTCTTAGCTTTTACAGATGAGCTTAATCTGCAGCTTATCCTTTGTTCTTGGTTTAAGAGTGTTGTAAATAAATTAATTAAATCAATCTGACTTAAAATTATAAATAGTATACCAATAATGGCGAAAAGTCAGAAATAGAAGAATTTAATTTGAAATAAAACATTTCGTCCCCAACTTTTGGGCCCTCTTCAGTTAACTGAGTAAAATTTTGTTAAAATTTCGTGTAGCTTTTGACAGATCCGGGCCGGAAGTTGGAGACGAAACGTATTAATTCAAATTAAATTCTTCTCTTTCTGGCTTTTGCACATTCTACGGATTTTATTTATATATTTGCTATAGTTCATCTCTTAAATTATCATACAGCTACCTTCATCGATTTTAAAATCTAGAACATAATTTCTATTGATTTCTTCTGCCTACTTTTCTATCTATCTATTCCATCGTTTCACAAACTTCAGAATATCTTTCTTTTCCCATATCAGTGAATCACCACACAGTCGTCTCGTATTATTTCCTCCCTACCATTATCTTAATTCGTATTACTCATAATTGGTCCCCATCCATTCACTATCACTCCAATTTGAAATAGTTTGAAGAGTAATTTCCTGCTATATGTTCGCAGATAGTTTCATATTTTATTTATGGAGTAGTATATGCCCATGCTTGGTAATATTTCTAGTAAACAGCATTTCTTCCATTTTATCACTGTATAGGAAAGTTAAGAGGGTAATTCAGTATTTTCAATTTTGCCTCTAATCGTGGCCATTTTATTATTATACACATTTCCCGATGTATAATGAGGATATGTTTTATGAATTGTAAAAATTATCGATTAACTAACCAGAACACAATGTGAGCTGCAGTTGCATTCTTCCCAGCTATTGTTGCAGTTATTATAGTAAACAACCAGGGACAACGGATATCCAGAATGTAAACGGACATCCGCAAAGCAGCGGATGACGTGACAGGATTCAATCCCGGAGCTATGAAATGCGCAATTTATAAATAAATACATTATTTTCTTCTTTTAATATTTATATATTTACTGTTTTTATATATTCTGGCCTGTGAAAGTATCGACAAGTCTAGATTTAGTATGTCGCATGCGAGCGGACATGAAACAAGGATAGCATTCGGATACCATATTGGTCGTTGATAATAGCTCATCCAAAACATCCATAATAAGGATCCATTAGAGGTACTGTGTAGGGAAAACCGCAGATTCCACATACAATAAATCAGTAATATGTGTCTGTTCAGAAGGTTTCAAGACGGGACTATTTACAAATGGACTTAATACCTGTAAATGGTATTAGGGACCAAATTCATTAATGAGACGCCTAATAAAGTTATAATTATTATTTTTTATTTCTGCCTCATGCGTGGATTTTGAGCAGTTTTTATGTATTAATTAAGTAGAAGTATCCATATGGTAGCAGCCAAAAAGTGAAAAGCAGAAGGTGAGCCGATAGTTAAGGAGGTGAGACACCAAGTTAATTAAGTATATAGGCCCCTAGTTATGGTGATGAATGAAACCGGTAGTCAATGAAAAGTGAGACGGGGAGTTAAGGAGATAGCGTAGAAAGTGAAGCTTAAAAGGTTAGTAAGTCAGAAAGACCGCTTAATAAGAGAGATCCATCTTACTGGAAAGAATCAGATAGTTTTATAGATTTAGGAAGACTGGCTAAAAATAATTATGTCTGTGGACCACTCAATAACAGATTTCACACAAGAACCGCGAGGTTCCGACTGTTTTCTACCTTAGGACTAAAGTCAACACTTATAATCCAAAACAAAAAAAATGAAAAAAAGACCGATAATGTAAAGGCCAATAATTTAGAACGAGTAACTGAAATGGAAGTACTCAAATTTTAACCTCTTCATTACTCAAAAAAGTGAGCTTTTGAATTTATATGCACTAAACTGTAGCAAATTAATTGACTTGAAAATGTGTATATTCATTTATGTTTTATGAAATTAAAATCTATATATTTTTTTGGTGATAAATATCAAAACTCGGTGCCTGAAAGTAAGTTATCAATCGATTAAATTGTAGCCAATTTACAGACGTAATTGAAAAGTAAATTAAATCCATACAAAGTTCCTGTAAATACGTATGGCTGTGGTCAGGTGATTTAACAAACTTTAATTTAAAGCTCGTTTCAGCTTTGGTTTTGAGTTCGCCACTTGGTTTGTGGGGCGCAACGTTGAAAGAACTCTTGCAAAATGCAAACAACTGACGGAAGCGTCAAGGGTTGCAGAAAAGTTTTGTAGTATTTATTTTTGTAACTTCAATTTATCTGTTATTTGTATATTCCCTTATATTGTTAATATAAATTTAAAACAGACGGTTTATTTTACATAATCAATTGAGCTACCTATATTAATCTATACTACTTGTTATACTCTGAATGGAACGTACCTACGATTACTCACCCCAGAGTCTGGAGAAAGGCGATTCAAAGCCTTCATCGAAATGTTTTTCAATTATCAATTTACGGAATCAATCAACAAGTTCAGCGGCTTGCTCATCTATGAATGCTGATTTATTTTAACTAAAGGAAGGTAATGGTCCAGCGAAACGCTTAAGCTTGAGCTGATTTGTGAACAGATATTAACTCAAAATGCTCCTCATCAGCCGCTATTTCATCTACAGTGACGTCAGTTGCTTAAAACATATTGCTTAGGAGTCACGGTGCTTCACTCCGGGGACATTAAAGATTCACTGACACCGGATGTGTTTACTTTTGCTTCAGGCAGACAACCTCAGGAATCTGTAATGGTGCGCGTATCCGCTTTGGTACTGAATCTTAATTTACTTGACTATTCAGAGACAAATTACTACAGAATAAATATGATTGCGCAATTCAATTGGATGTTATGACCTCACCTAGATATATTGCTATTAAACTTGTTGTTTTAGGTGCCAAGCATTCAAACTAGTAGGTCGATACCAATGTACGAACATCGTCAGATCCTTCAGTTACAAAAGATGTAGTTGTTACAATCGTATAGCGTGAAAGAACCCAAATACGACTTATTCATGTTCAGCTTCAATCCTCTTAATATCTTTTTTCTCGTTACTATATGTTGTTGTTATGGTATTCAATAAAAGACTGGTCTGATGCAACCCTCCATGCGAACCAATCTTTCACAAGTCTATTCATTTCCTCATAACTAGCGCAACCCACATCCTCCCTAATCTGCTTAACGGATTCTATCCTTGGCCTCCCTCTTCTGTTCTTACCCCACACACTTCCCTCTAATGCTAATTTTACAAGACCCTCGTGCCTTAAAACTTGACCTATTAATCTATCCCTTCCATTGGTCAACGTTCTACATATGTTCGCTATTCCACCATTCTGTTTACAATTCCTTGTTAGTGATCTTATTTTCAGCATTCTCGTATAGTACCACATTTCAAAGGCTTCTTTTCATTTCCGTTCCCCAACTCCTATCGTCCACGTTTCGCACCCATATAACGCTACGCTCAGTACGAACATTTTTAGCAACGATTTCCTAATATTCACACTTATATTACCCGTAAGTAAATTCCTCTTTTTCGCGAAAGCCTTCATTGCCTGTGCTATCCTACTCTTTATGTCTACTATACTTCAACCATCCCAAGTACCATAATTCCTTAACATCCTTCCCAATCTAACACCCTTTGTTATTCCACTGTTTCCCATACTACACTCCATTACCTTGGTTTTCCCTCTATTAATCCTCATATTGAACTCTTTCTCCAGGACTCCGTTCATGCCATTTATTATGGTTTCCAAGTCTTCCTCTGATTCCCCTAATACTACAATACCGTCGGCTAAGCGTAAGGTTTTTATTTCTTCTCCTTGCAGTATGATTCCTTTCCATATTCCGTTTTAACATTCTTCATCGCCTGTTCTATATATAAGTTAATGAACATGGGTGACAGACTGCATCCTTGTCTTACTCCTTTCTTGATTACAGCTTTATTTTCTTGATCTTCTTTTTAATTACTGCTACCTGTCTTCTGTAGATGTTATGTTAGAACACAAAGATAATGTTTCCTTCTAGAAATCTGTTACACAACGAATATAGTTTCTTTTTGAGAGATTGGTGACAAAAATGAGTGTTAACCAGTTTACAAATCTATACCAACAAATAAAATTGAAACAGGAATTTTAGCTTAAAGTTTCGTCTATGTTTCATTTCGATATCTTGCACAGTTCAGAAGATATTAATGTAAATAATTATAAATCCATTGAATAGCCGCGAGTAAGGAGGCGTAAAAACCAACTGCGAGTTAAAACTCCTATTAGTTGTTCCTATACCATTCATCTCATTCAAAGTGTTATTATACGCGTAATTTTTGCAGCATAAGAGAGAGAGTAGGTGGTGGGCGAATATTCTCACTCTATCTATTGCTGCAGTAGGATTCGCGCCATAATTAATCTAACAAACTTCTTTGTATCGTCGATATGATCCATACGTAAATTGGCTTTATTTGGCGCATCAGGCAAATTTTAATATTTAGTAATTGCTCATTTTTATTTGCTCCGAAAAGTGTGAAAGCGGGACCTGTTCAAGACCAACTGCGAGTTATAAGGTTTGCTCTGAAGCGATCATAAATAAATAATACCATACTTTTTATATATATTCAATGGATTTAACTTTACCAAAAGTCTGTACCTGTTGTTTCGTTTTTAGGGCAAAATAAAAATAATTATTTCCGCTCGAACGAAGTTGCGGTCATGCCTAGTTTATAATACACACTGTGTTAAGAATTAACTCTAGGGTTAATGGCAGCGGTTGATGCCAATTAGTACGCACTATCCTTTTCAATGGTAATGAGTCTTAAGTAACACTTCCACTGCCAAACTAGGGACAGAAGATTTCAGATTCACCTTTCCAAACAAACCGGAATTATGTATCATATATTTAATTTAAATTTAATTTTTTAAAACTTCTGTTGATTTAAATATTTTGTTCTACTTGAGTGCTAGTAAAAAATTAGTATACGTACTGAATGGAAATTTCAGCAAAACACGAATAAGTATTAGCAGTTCATAAGGAGAATATCAAAAAAAATCTTCGCATAGTATTTACGTACGGATTAAAGGTTCTAAGAAAATTTCATATTAAAAATTCTAAGCACACGCAGTCAGAGCTCGCGAAAGTTAGCCTTGATGGAAGTACAATGGCGTGTAAGATCTGAGGACAGAGTAAATAACAGATCATGTAGCATAGTCAATATAAGACAAACTAAACATTGATGGGTCATTGCCATTTCGCAAACATCATCGTATTACGTAATAAAACTAGTATAGGCGATGACTAAATATAAGAGCATATAATGTTATTTTAGGCTTCGGTTTCACTTGCATATGCAATACGTCCATCCGTCCATCGTGTTTCAACCCACACAACATTGAGTGTAGATCAACGTATTTGCATTCAGTTAAGCTCAATGCCAAAAAACATCGCAATGGCTATTATTCGGTTCTCATTGGCAAAATCTGGTGCCCATTCATATCTCTAAAGATGACCATAATTTTGTGGTATATTATAATTTACTATTTTTAATGATTCAGCAGTTTATTTTAAATAGACACTATATGACATGTTATTATTAAAACCTTTAAGGCGTACAGTCTGATGGCATTTCTTCCCAGGGACACACGTAATTATATTTTGAGCAGTTTTTTCTCGTTAATATATGTTGTTGTCAGTATTGTAGGCTGGTTACTGCAACAGACAACCAAGCTCCGAAGTCAGACTATATATGTATTTATGTTATGAAATTACTTGTAGAGTTAATTACGTTTCAATATTACGGTTTGTTGAACTATACTCGTCTGCTTACATTATACACTGCGTGAAGTCTGAATTTCCGGAGTCACAGTCTGCGCAGCTAAGCCAAGCCAACCGGCTTACCTACCTGTCTCCAAGTTGCTGTGATTAGAAAGTAAAGCTATGCTCCGCCAAAGTGCCTCACACTTCCTAAATTTTGGATACCTTCTCCGTGTTAACGCCGCGTCGTACTCGTGTCCATAGCATAGTCTGGCCAGCCAACAATGAGGTATATGAGGCTTCCAATCATCTCGGATGGCACCTTGACGATCTGGTGCCCAGAGAAAACTCCAAAACATTCCACTAAATAACACTTTCAAATTAATAAAGGAATAGACGTCGGAAAATTTACATTTGCGAATAGGTCCATGCGTAACAGAAATACTGCGACGCTGATCAGTTTCTGAAGGTGGCTAATAAAATCAATGAGATGCTTTTAGTATGGTTATATATATTTATGTGGTCGCGAAGACCGGCGGGATTAAGACTGTTGTAGGATCGATACGCTGACCACGTGTCACTCCAAATTCGGAATGTGTCATGCAAGATGACAGTCCGCAGTCGACTCGGTAGGCCCAGGCCCTCAATGGGATGTAGAGCCAAGGAGAAAGGAAAGGAAATATACATTTATTCATTATTACTTTTATTAATCTTTCTGACTATAATCAAGAAAGCGCATAATAAAAAAGCATGTATACAGTATAGTGAAGTAAAATATATCAAAAGAACACGTGGCTCGTTGCTTTTTTTCCTTTTCATAATTTGTGTATTCCTTCCTGCTCATTGCAAGGTCAAAAGATTTTTTAATTCAATATATAGTATACCTTAAAAATTGTAATTAGCTCCCAGCAAAAATTTTATTTTAAAATATTGTCCGTATATTTACTGTATAACAAATTCCCAATCGTACATTTAATACAATAATGACGTGCGGCTAATTTTAGTCCAATTACAAAATTTAATTAATATATTTTGTACGACACGTAATATTTTTTAGTTATTTAGTTGTTACAAGTTAAATAAAAGAAGACACGTAAATGTACCCAGATAGGGTTTCCCTTTATACAACTTCAGGCTTGAGGATTCAATATTGGTTACATAGATATGTATCAGGCAATAGAAGGAAATGGATCGGAGGTTCATACTCTGGTTGGGGTTGTATAGTGCTCTAAGTAATGTCTTCAGTTGTTTACCATTTATCGTGTAATTGTCAAGACGTGCCATAGATGATCTATCTTAGAATAACCTCGTTAAATTAGTAATGCATGCTCAAGAGGTGTATTATCAATATAACCATCAAGGTGTAAGGCTCTAAACAGAACAACAGCTTGAGGAAATATATGGTTACAGTAGCTTTCTGTTATCTGCAGCTCAGCAAGGCCATTCTGCAATGTGTTATATGTTAACGACATCTATTCATTTGACAGATGATTCTTGGAAGACTCGTTTTCTTGTTGTTTCAGTTGGAGACTAGAATCATCTAAACAATATCTGCTTTGAGTTTCCTCAGCTATATTTTCTTTGTTTTATTCCTGGCTTCACTTGATTTGTACGTGAATGTTGCTAATGAGAGAGTTGCCAGGTGTCCCAAGTTCATACACACGTGGCTTGGTTACGTAACGCCAAGGTCGGAGATGAGCTGGTCCAGCCAGAGCATCTTCCTTAATCCAACCGCAGCTTCCTTCTCCAACAGGACTTTCTCTGCATTAAAAGCTTGACTGTCCGGCCGTGGCAATGGCTCTTCTATTGAACTGTCTTGTTGTTTTTTATTGTCAGGGAATGCCATTCTAAGTGAGTGGTTCCATCAATAAACTTCGAAAGTCTGTTCTAAATAAACTCCAATTTCATGAACTTGATTAAGAAAACGACTATTATTGATTCACTTAAAGGGTACAATGGCGTGTATGATATGGAATCGATTAACAAGATTTTTTGTTGGTGTTCTGGTGTCACGTTCAACGAAAGCGAAATAAGGCATCTGTTGTGAATGAATTAGTTGGAGTTGATTGCTTAATATACCATAAGATTGATTTTATATAAATTCCCTGATTAAATTCATTTACATTTAATGAAGATAAGTAGATGGAATAATGAACAATATCCTTTAAAGATAAAAATAATAATAAAACTGAGAGGAATATAAGTGGGAAAATATTCATTTATCTAATGGTTCAGCTGTTATTGGAATGATTTTTTTGAGTACTTCACAAACGAAAGTCCCCGTGTTTTTTTAATATTATCTGAGGCGCGTCTTTCATCCACAATCTCTACTTAGATATTTTTATTCTCTATTTATAGAAATATCTTTAATTATTTGCGTCTGTAATTTTGTAATATAATTGTGATTCTTTTATGATTTTATTTATTATGACATTGCATTACAGTATACGTATATTAAGAATTGTAATGTTTTTCATTAGTCGTTTTAGAACTTGTAATGAAATAAAGTGTTTTAGAATGACCTATAATATGAAATACTGAGAGAGATAAGGGGGAAAAGACAGGCAATCACTAACCAACAGTAGTCACCATTGTTGCATAATCCACTCGCTGGTTTAATATTCAACTGATTGTTTAGCAGCGTCACAGAAAATTTCGCCACTCATTCACCACCTAACACTTTAAAAGTAACATTTATATTTAATAATGCGGCTCAATTCAGCATGACAATTATCTCGATTATTTGAAAATGTTGGCGACTCTATTATTTTTCCAGTTAACATGTATATATTACATAACGCATTGTTTCGGACCTTCCGTGTCATTCAGTGATGAGGTGACGTAGGCTAGCCACAACGTTAAAGTGAAAGGACGTAATAATTACTCTTCTACGGCCTCAACATCCTCGGAGGTGTTCAATATATATTTACTGTTGGATTTGCACTTCACACAACCCCTTTCTGTCATTTGTTATTTCCTTATTGAACAATGTAGTAATATATTCTTAGTAAGTACATTTTATTTGACGTGCCATCTGAATTCAATATTTGAATTAACCTGGCGTTTATAAAATTAACAAATAATTTAATTTAATTTCAGTTATAACCGACATTGAACACAGTGCAGAACGCAAAATTTTCAGACCTGCGTTTTTAAATTAAACTATATGCATGCATCCATTCAAAAAATTGAATAGTAGAAGAATAGTCTATTTTTCCCTGAATAATTTCCAAAATTGTGGACGAAATGTTGTTTCAAATGTGTAAATAATATAAAATTATGAATTATGTGGTGTGTTGATGTTTATTACAATATAAACTGTAACACCAAGCTTTAACTATTCCATTACGTCGCAATCAGAGATAATAGATTCTCAGAATAATACTTTTGTTTTCATTTTCCTGTTTACATTGACGGAATATGATTAACAAACGGTTGACTGAAGCCTAATCGAATGGACTCAGAAAATTTAAGTAAGAGGAAATACTTCAAATAGCCTTATTTACGTCGCCTAAATCAATTAGACTGTTACAATGAATTGGGGTTACAGCTCTTTTTACGTTTACATCTATCATTTTATCCAGCATATAGTTAATAAAATTTACTTTATAATGTATTTTAAGGTCGAAACACTGAACTATGTTACGAAATACGGTATTTACGTTTTCTGTCTTCCCTGCTAAATCACATTCTTTCTTATCTCCTATTTCCTAATTTACTGTCTGGCGCCAGGAGGTACTCACATAATAACATCATCGCCGAGTCTGATTCTGAAGACCAATGGATATTCCTCAAGTGATTAACTTTACGATTATCCCGAAATCCTCGAGGAATGTCTGTAAGGTAGTAAAGTTGGTAGTGGGAATAATCTAAAAGCAACCGCCTGAATAGAGCTTTAACCACTGATTCTATTCTTGACGCTTAAAAAACTGATTATTTTGGTGATTTAAAGTTTAGACAAACGGCGTTCTGGTAAGGCTATAACGATGTGAGACATATTGAATCTTAGAATTATTAACAACTTGTGTTAGTAGCATCGATTTTTCTATCAGTTTTAAGTCAAATCAATCTACCACTCACAGAAGTATATAAAAGTCTATCGTGTAGTAATCGACCAAGTATCACTTCCACGAAGTTCTATTCTCTTCAATTTCTAAAGTTGTTACAATTTTATCAGTGATATTTGACGTACCAACGAGTTATTAATATCTTCGTACTGTGCCAATACTCCTGCGCCTAAAAAGTATACTTGGAAGATAAACTGTTTCGTCGGCCACTTTTAGTTCCCTCATTGAAGCTGAGGAAGATTGTCAGAAAGTTTCAGGACAAGATTACAAAAATTATTTGTACCCATTTGTCGGTTTTCTCGTTTGTCTGCTCCGAAAATGTGTCCGTCAGTTGTTTAGGCAAATCATCAATTATTGATACGTTCTATTTTACGAACAGTATTTGGAAATGAACATTTGCACGGTTTATGAACACAACTTCGTCTTACGAACGCTGGATTAAGACAAAAATCTGGGTTCTCCATCTCCCTTGATGATCTTGCAGCTGAGGAACGTTTTGATTAACAGAATGGAGAAATGAAGGACCTATGAGGTCGGGAGAACTTGACTGGCATGTGTAAGGTACAGAAATTTGTTGACAAGCTTCCTAGTAAAGTTTAGGCAAACTCCTCAATGACAATATAATGTTACACTCTATGAAAATTTTGCTTAAACGACAGAGGAAATTATGCGTACCTGGGAAGAATCGGAAAAAACGTGTTCCTGAGACTGCATAGATTGTTTTAACATGTATTTAAATAGGAAATATAGATTTTGGTTAACAACAATTCGGGTTACGACTGAATTACAGAAACGAATTTCTGTAACTTTCGATGTAAAAATTTCAACTTCATCATGCTCTGTACCAAAAGTTTATATACAACGGATAATAGGATAATGCCGCCGTTACTTACTCTGAGTACGACTGATGGCGCTACTGCTTCCGACAGACAGATACTAGTGTTTGTTGTTAAAGTCGGCATATAACTGCCACATACGTTACATCTAGTTACGAGGATGCTGAAATGTGAATCGCTATATCTCGTAAACCTGTTGGTTACTACTTTACACTAGCATTGAGAAGAAGACAGAAATCAGGAGGTCCAATAATAAAGACAAACGTTCCGCCATTTATATAAAAAAAAGTGCGGCAAAATATACTCAAAACAGTTTGTAATAAATAATTTTTATTTTTAATTATTTAAAAAAATTGCATTGTACTACTTACCTTCATTTGCAAAGATTTTATCAATAAACGAAACGCAACTTTTTTCAGCTTCTTCACTCTTCTGTAGATAAAGTACAGTAAACTGAAAAATGTATTCGCAAAGAATGACTTGTTTTCATTAACGATTATAAATTGAGTAATAGTTTTATTTTAAATATACAGAAAAGACAGATAACTCGTGGTTACAGTTCACAATAAATTGTATTGAACACTACAGTTTGTTTTTCGGTTAAAAGGCTACATGAGGGTGATCCTGAAACAGGAAACTCCCCTTAAAATAGCATAGGAAGGGAATTGAAAAGGGGGGTGCGGAAGGTAGAGCAAGGTAGCCAGTTGTTGACTAGGGCCCCCGGGCTATATTTTAAGGATTCTACCCGGTGTTTCACATAAAGAGATGCAGGGAAAACCCTAGAAAACCTGCGTCAGTTAGGTCGGGCATTGGGTACTATTCTCACGCCCTTCCGAATGACGGGAGACGAGTTTGCTGTGGGGTCGCAGCATTCCCTTCTCCGTGTCCCCCACCAGTTTTAGGAAGCAGTTGGCCGACTGATACAATGGGATTAGCGGACAACTCTTGCCTTATGCCCAAGGTCTTCGACCTCAGTACATAAACATCCGAAATTAGATACGGGTGTCTCGGCATGAGAACTTTGAAAAAATCCAGAGTGTACGAGGCATTCCCGACAGTCAGGTGAGCCCGTGCTCAGATTTTCTTCCGTTGTCTGCCTTCTGTTAACTACGTGGGAGTCCGATTTCTGGTTCCAAGGTTGGCAGCGTCCGTCTGCTCTCCCGCAGTATGTGAATCTGTGAAGCTCTTTGTACGAATCAATTTTTTCACTGGTTCGCTAAATTTACATTCCGCCATAAGGTCTAGGTTTCCTAATATTTTCTTGATAAGAAAACGACCTTAGTGAGTTGCTTTTATAACGTGCGATGAGAAATTTCACTATAAATGGATTTTTGGACAAATTTAAAGACGACAGTCCCTAGTGACGTTAGAGCATCCATCTTCCAGAAAGAGCCTGACAGCGACCATCTTCACATCTTTGACCAATTACGGTGTTCTTTTATTCGGGATTCGTAAATTCACGGTCAATAGTAATTTACCTTTTTCTGCCGGTGCGTGATATGTCGCCCCCGTAGTGCTCATAACACTAAAAGATATCCCATTAACAATAATTAATAAATAGTCGTAAAGAGATAAAGACGAGGACATCAGTAATTAGTTGAATTTCAAATAAATAACAGATCTAAATAAAAAAATTATATAATTAAAATACTGAATTTCTTTTCAATTTTGGAACATTTCTTTAGCTTGTCAAATTATAAAGATTAAACCGGACTGTTCATAAACTAAGCTATCAATAAGAAGCAAATTCCGTAAACGATTTTTTTTATTTGCGTGTGTACAGTATATTAAAGGCCATAGATTATTAAAAACATTATATATTCTAAATATAGTACGTTACCGAAAGGAATTCTCTTCGTGACCTGAGCGTATCGCTGAAAACTGTAGTCGCAATTTAACTTACAAGAGCGTTTTTATGTGTAGTTGGTAACGTACGAGATGATGGTGGAATAACACAGTTAATTTATTGCTGGTATATATGAATCACCGCCGGCCTGCTGCAGTGTAGTTGGCGGCGTCACCGCTTCACGTCACTGCTGTACCGGGATGAATGCCAGCAACAGTCATCAATATTATATATTAATCTCTTTTCCGCCTCATTTTAAGTCTTAAATAATTACCAGGATAAATCTAAACCAGGGGAAAGTAAAAACGTTTAAATTAAAAGTAGAGGAACAAACGCATATATATTTTGGAACCACACGGACTGAATTCAGCGACACAGAACCGGAACATATATGTTCTTAGTAGTCTTTCTTTCAATTGTTATATTTTTATTTTATTTACGTATGTTTTTTGTGTGTGTTTAGGGAGGCCAACAACATGGAGGCGGCGCCGCCCCCGCGGACGCTGACGACGCAGCAGTCGAGCGTGTGGACGCGACGCCAGCAGGCTGTGTGCGTCAGGCACGCCTTCAAGCACTATGGCTCCTCCAAGAACCCCAACAACGTGCTCACCAATCTCAACATGACCGTCGCCAAGGGCACAATGTGAGTCACAGCTCCTACCTCATTATGCAGACTTTCAATCCATCCTAAGACACCGAAGACCCGCTAAACGTGAGACGCATTGTAACAAAAGACCCAGAATTTATCTCCCCTTCCCTCCGACTCTAAAATTGTTAATGTGGTGGGGCGGGGAGGGATGAGGAATAAAGCAGGGGTCATCAGAGTATATCTTCATCTATTCATTTAGTAATATTTCGATTAAAATGAGCTAAAGAGCAGTTGTGGCACCAGCACTATTATGGCATATCTTCCATCCCCCCACGCCTTGACGCCGGCCTTGATGGCTATCAGTATCTCTCCGCGTGATTGTCCTTCTCGTGAATTAACTCTGATCTGTCACCTCTTTAAACGCGATATACTAACTCAATTTGCATCTCTCGAACTCGTTTACCAATATCCCAATGGACTACTTTCTCTTTCTGTTGTAGTTGTGGTAATTAGCGTCATCTTCGAACTTTGCAATATACATCCCCTCTCCTGCCCAGAAGTCCTCTTTCGGGGAAGTCCCAAGTAGCCTACCAGAAGCGTGAGACGCATTGTAACAGTTATGAAAATGTACGCCATTAGCGACCTATTGTTACTGGGAACCTCGTGATTCATATATTATAAATAGCTCATCTCAACTATTTTTGGACACCCAGGGCATTACTTCAAAAATTTTCATGTTTATTTTTCTACTATTCGTTACTGTGCTGTAGCTTTGGTGGAATACTTTGAGTCCCTTCTACAATCGTCAATCGTCTGTAATAGCGTAGAGTGAAAGCTTCAGTAAACGAAGATTTTCCATTTTCGAGTACGTTTTCAGATTTGTGTTTACACAACTTATTTTCTCCGCCACTACTGTAACCCATAACTTATACTCGAAAAGTTTACATAATTTATAAGATAAATTTATTAAAAATCATTCAAGTAAAAAATGTACAAAATACCCAGTGAATGAACAGAAGGACTACAAAGCACTTAACTAATATATATATATATAATGTATTATATTATATAAAATACTGTAAACCTTCAAATCGAAATTATTATTACAAACCCAATGAAAAGGCACTTAACCTTAGACGAGGCTGTACTATGCACAGCGAACTATTTGATCTGACAATGGCTTCCTCCCGATTAAAAAAATATATACAACTATTGCATCCCGTCTCTGTGTGTCCACGTGAACTATGTAATACTCAGTGAGCATCAGAATTATTCCACTGTACTTAATACTCCAGTTTGTATGAGCAATGTTCATTCACTTGGCAGGTGTATTCGTTCACTGGACAGTTCATTCTGTTGTGGTATTCAGTCCTAAGACTGGTCTGATGCAACCCTCCATGCTAACCTGTCTTGCGCAAGCCTTTTTATTTCTGAATAACTAGCACATCCCACATCCTCATTAATAAGCTTAGCGTATTCCATTCATGTCTCCCTTTTCTGTTCTTATCCCATACTTTTCCGTCTAATGCTAATTTTACAAGATCATCATGTCACAAAACGTGGCCTATTAATATATCCTTCATATTGTTCGCTCTTCCCCTCGTTAGTGAATCTATCCACCCATCTGATTTTCAACATTCTCCTGTAGCACAACATTTCAAATGATTCTATTCTTTTCCTTTCTGCCACTCATACCGTCCACGTTACGCACCTTTACACACTCCATAAGAATATTTTTATCAATGATTTCCTAATATTCACATTTATATTACACGTAAGTAAATTCCTATTTTTCGCGAAAGCCTTCCTTGCCTGTGCTATCCTACTCTTTATACCTACTAAACTTCTACCAATCCTAGTAATTATGCTTCCCAAGAATAATCCTTAACTTCCTTCAAAATATTTGTTCCCTATCAAACACCCTTTATTATTCCACTGTTTCCCATACTACATTCCTTGATTTTTCCTCTAGTAATCCTGATATTGTACTCCTTATCCATGCCCACGTTCATGCCATTTATTATGGTTTCCAAGTCATCTTATGACTCCCATAATACTACGATATAATCTGCAAACCGTAGGGCTTTTAGTTATTTTCATTGCAGTATTCAGTTTTAACTTCATCGCCTGTTACATATATATATATATATATATATATAAGTTAAGCAACATGGGCGACAGTCTGCTACCTTCTTTTACTGTTTTCTTGATTTCTGCTTTCTTTTCTTGATCTTCAATTTTAATTACTGCTGACTGCCTATTTCTAAATCTACAAATGTCATGAACGTAGGCCGGATTTTTCTTATCCTGTCTTCTAAAATCAGAAGCAAAGTCAATATTGCTCTTATTGTCCCTACATTCTTCCTGAAACCAAACTCATTTCTCCTAACTCTTATTCTATTTGACATTCCATCCTCCTATATACTATTTTCGTTGACATTTTGCATGCATGACAATTTAAACTGATTGTTTTGTTCTGTTCGCAACTATCAGCCCCAGGTTTCATCGGTATGGGCATATTTATGTTTTTGCTAAAATCTTCTGGTATTCTTCCTCTTTTATAATTTTTGCAAACTATCCTGAACATCAGTGATATTGATTCTTTGCTCGATAATCTTATCAACTCGGCTAAAATGTTATCAATTCCTGGCGCTTTACTTTTGCTCAGATCTATCAGCGCCCTACTAAACTCCGATCTTAAAATTTGGTCCCCCAACTCTTCATCATCCACGTATCCGACACAAATTCTAGTCTCGGAGATATCCCATGTTATGGTAAAGAAAATATTGATATTTAGCACAGAATAACGGACCCAGAAATGACAACATTGTATTTAATCTGTGGGAAATGAATTATTTCGGCACTTGTAATTCGCTGCTTTGTAAATTAATTATATGCTAAGACGACATTGTTCAACCTGGTTTGCACAACATTGAATGCTGGTAGATAAATCAAGCAGTTCATTTACGACATTATTCTTCCCAATACTAGAAGTTTCCTTCGTTGGTCATTGCTTCCTAGCGAAGTGGTTTATCCTGTCCTTGCTGTCCCACTCGCAAGCGCTCAAGAACTTTGCGAAACCTAGTTTCGCTAAGAGCAGTACACTTGTCCCTTTCAGATTATTTTTATTCTCTAGAACATACTCGTCGGTGTTGGATGATTCCTTCCCGTACTCAATAATTAACCAAATTCATGTCAAATTAACTTACACTTACTGGCGAAAGAATCTGCTTCAATAAATGTCAACATCTCTCCTGGAATTTGTATGAGCAATAATTTATTTTGTGAAAATATTCGTATTAAGTGGAAAAAAGTATTCATTTTACACCACTATCTTCGTAAACTACTGACTGTGAAACTGGCTTCTATTCCAGTCAGCATATCGGACAAGTGTCGTGATTCGTATTCAAAATCAGGGCCATCTTTTCTCTGACATGTGGGATTATGATATATAATCCTAAAATATCACAGTCATTACTCTCTTGCATTCGAAACTTTGACTCAGAAGCGATGATACGTACAACCCTACTGAATCCTAGTCCACCTTCCATACTCCCCATTTAAATTCCCTTCCTATGATATTAAAGGTAAGTTGCCTGTTTCACGATCACCCTCATGTAGCCTGTTAACCCTACTCCCCCTAAACAATGCAACATTAATTCAGTTAAGATACGCACAGCATATACAACCATTGTTGCTGCCATTACAAGCTACGAGAAGTGGAGAAGTAGTTTGACGTGCGAGGTACTGAACTATAACATATATATCACGAAAATAATGTTCTATTATTTTTAAAATAAATATTGGTACTTTCTTTAAAAAAAAGTTCTGGTATTTTCTTGCAAAGTCAATAACTGCAGAAATACTCTACGTAGTCTACCTTCCACACACCCCATTTAAATTCTCTTCCTATGCTACTAAAGGGAAGTTGCCTGTTTCACGATCATCCTCATGTAGCCTGTTAACCCTTGTAGGTAGGACACACAATTTTTTTACGGTTGTATCGATTTCATTTCTCACGTTCAGCATTAAAAAACTTACGTCAAGAATAAAATATTTTATTTTAGAGTTATTAGTTCTGTTGGGCTCAATAAAATTTGTTTATTCTCTCATGGATGAGATATTGAAACTGTCTGGAGAATTTGAGTTGAAATTAAGAATGGGAGCATAAAATAAAATTTTCATAGACGATATCAAGTTTCAACAGTATATTTCTATTGTATGAGTAATCTTGTGAGTAAGGTTGTTTGTGGTGAACGTTTTGAGGCCGAGTTCTCGCTTCCGCCACTGGCCTCCTTCCTGCCTCCGAGTTGCGTAACCGCCGAGGAAATTCTGCAGATGACTGGTTGAAAGTTTCTTGCACAATCCGTAGAAAGGTAAAAGCGAAAGTGATCCAGGGCTAAGCAGAGGGTGTACCGGTACAGAGAAAGTCTGCAGCGAAAGCAATACCGTCGGGACGTAAGACAATAAAAACAGTGGATCCGTCTTAATGGACTTGGTCTCGAGTTGAACGAGAGTTGCGCACAGTCGCCGCAGCACGGACGCAACAAAAACAGAAAGTGGAGCAAAAGATTGGATAATACAGTATTAGTTCATACATTTCAACCAGTTTACTATACGTTCCACTCTTAAATCTTGGACTCAACATGGAATTGCAAATTGAAATACGACGTACTATTAATATTCTTAACGTATGACTATGATACCCTAACAATACGGTCGATTTGATCAATAATTATACTTTCCAAATTGAATTCCGTAAACACTGAGTCATCAAAAAGTCACGCAAATTTACATTACAACATAAGTTAAAATGTCTCCCGTTTTCGTTAATTCATCCTAAACACGTTTTTGTCCACTTTGTAGTCTAAACCTACACTGATATAGTTTAAGTTCCTTTCTACGTACTTCCTCATTTCATTCAGTGTGATCTGTTTTATTTTCCTTTCATTTAAGGTAACCCCACATTTAAAAATCTGTAGGCGTTTAATCCGGAGAACTTTGTAGCTTTAATCCATTGGAGATTATACCTTAGCCAAGAAACTCACGAAAGAATTGCATTGTTTCATTGGATGTGTGACATGTGGCGCCGTCCTGCTGTAACTAATAACCATGTTCAAAGATTTCAGAGGAGCGTGATAATCTGTGTAAGGATGTCTTGGTACACAATATCGTTCCCTGTAGTCCGAAATAAAATACGTGCCCACTGTTTGTGGACAGGATATGTCACATCACAGTGACAGTGCAAGAGGCTTCTGTGATAGTTATGAGGATTTTCGGTTGGCCAAACTGTTGGGTTGTGGTTATTCACATATCCACTGAGGTGAAACGACACGTCATCACTAAACAAAATATAGTGAAGGCCTACAATTTTATAGTTGTCTAGAAATGACCTAAATCATTTGCAGGCGATTTTTCTTTAACCGGTTTTTCAATTCCTTCTCACTACGAACACGATATGTACGAAACTATTACTTTTACATAACTTTTTTTGCTCACTAGTAAATCTTGGAATACGTTGATAGTCTTCTCAAGCTTTTTGATAGCTGAAGCAGCGTCACATTTCAGACCTTGCCGCCAAATTATAAATGAACGGTCTCTCGTTTCTCTTCTTTGCAACGGATTCATTTTTTTCCGGAAACAATAGATAATGTGGTTATCGTAGAACTGTTACATCCAGATATATTTAATATGAAATTAGTATACAAGAAATGCGTATGAACGACTGCCAAAATATTGTTGATCAATAGTCCCTTGTTGAATTTTGGAAAACATCGTCTCCACAGAACTCTGAAATACTACAGACGTCACGTGACCAGCACGCATTTAAATGGCCCCTACAATGTTGTCGTTAATACCTGTCGTCGCTGATAAAAATAATTACAAAACTACTACACATTTATTTGGATGTGCGGGACTTTTAGATCACGCTGTATAATATTATAGCACCAAAATGAAAAATTGTTACTCTAATTACCTCAGTAAACATCCCGACTGTTTGTTTTACCTTAGTGCGTCGTATAGGATTAAAAATATTTTCTCATGACAATACTTGAGCTGTTTTTCACTCAATCGCATGAATCTTGAAGATGATCTTTACATATATGCGCTTGTATTAAGGAGGGTTTGATGCGAGATAAATTATCAAACGACGTGTGCCGTAACCCGTTGAAAATATTAAATAAATAACCTTAGGTGGGAACTTTAACAATAAAGTCTAGCTCAAATTAAAACTCGGTTATTCGTGGAAAAATCATTTCTTAGTTAGAATACGGTACTTCATTTTGATGAGCAAACATAGTTTAAAATTTGAAACATTTATTCAAACTGTTGAACTATGTTACCAAAACTTTTGGAGATAAGTGAATTTCGCTTAAGAATTACGAAATGTATTTACTCTCAATTGCTTATTAAGGACTAGCTGGGTGCGCGGTGATTACCCGCTACATTATTTAAATCGACAGCAACCTCTGTCAACACGTGATTAAACCATCAGCAAAAGCGTCACATTTGTTTTTAAATTTAGCTTTCCACGCCACGTCATAACTAACCCGACGCCTATGTTAATCGACTCAGAAAATCTACCGATACCTTAAAATAAGCACATACAGAAACATACATAAATACAGTCAATTATGTTTATGAGAACATACTTGAACTATATCTTGGTCATATTAGCGTGAAATAATATGTTTAGCCTGACGTAAAACATGAAATAATGCTTAAATATAACGAATTTTTTTTAAAAGTTATAATACTTTTTAATTGCCTTTCGCGAACGAAACCGTCGCCGCCGAAGCACGCACGCGCGGAGTGGTAAAATATATCTCGCTTGGCAGGCTTCGTGAGGGCATGTAAGCTATGTCTTTAGGCTAAGATGGCATAAGATATCATATGGCAGCATAAATTGACGTTGGACGTTTTCTTAGCTTGAAATGGCGGAATGATTGAACCTAAATGATCAAAATATCGACAGAAACCTTATTTGACTGAGAACCACAATACACCAAAATTTCATGAAAATTGGACGAATGAAGTCGCATAGCAAATGATTGGTGCTGGACCGTTCTTTTAGCCTGAAAGGGAAATAGAAAGGAACCTATTTGTTCAAAATATCGACAGGAAGCGTTTTTGAGATGATACTTTTACTTATAGATGAAAACATACCAAAAACAGAAATATGTGACGTAAGCTTCATTTATGCTGTCAAAATTTCCAATACTCTTTTGTTTATTGGTACATTAGTTATATATTGTAAATTGTATTTAATTACTGTGTATGGCTTGAGAAAGCATTCAATTTGACGCTAAGGCTTATCTTTTCAACCCCTAAGCATTGAATTTTACTTACGGTGCCTTATATCGCTAATTGTCACTGCAGCTTTCTGCATTCTGTTCTCATCTTTTTGGAAATCAGTAATATTTTCAGGAAAGTAACAACTATTTTTATAATCTACGACAGTAAGCGCAAACATTCCTCTAGATTTACTCCCAACTAAAACATTTAGCACACCAACTTTCTTAGAAACACGTTTTACATCCGGTTGCCACCCAAACAATGTTTGTCAGGCACGAACCGCAAATACAAGAAAGTTTTTAATATTTGCTTGTGGAATGTGGGTGTTACAAGATGAAATTACCAAAAGTGGAGACAACATTAAGTAAGAGTAACATAAATAAAGGTAGAGCCACTATGGAAGAAAGGTTAAAAACAACGCTTCCAAGTGTCGTAACAGCTCTTTCGTCCTCAAGCGCAAAGGTCCGAAAAGTAGCTATGAGTTACTCTTAATTTTTATAATAGGTGTTTGTGTCCAAAAATATGATCGATCTTAAGATTTTAATGTTAGCTTTGCGTCGTTGGATGTAGGGTTCTCTTGATTCAAGGCTGCCTTGTGTGCTTTAATATTACACACTCAAAGCGATTTATGAACTTTCCATTCTTTATCCAATATAATAAGAATGTGTGTGTTGGAAGTCAATATGATTTTATCTTTACCCAATACAATTAGGATATGTGTCTCGTAAAAATTGACGGCAACCGCGCTTGTCCACGTCATTCCTTTATTTATATTATCACAGTTACGCTAATGGCATCACGTATTTACACCATTTATTAACAATAGACAGAGCTATGAAACATAAATTCGATAATAAATCAAAAGTTAAAAATCACTATATGTTTTCTTTAAATCTGACGTCTACACTGGTCAGTTTGTCCGATTTGTTTGGAACCTGTCGAATCTCCGTTTCTGTTCAACCAATTCTACAATATCAACACACACACTGTTTTGACAATCTTTTATCTCCTCCCCTTGTACTACTATCTCAAACTTTCCTTCAGCTTTGCCCTGCGAACTTTCGCTATGGTTTCTAAAACATTCAAAATAGAATTGTCCCCCATTGGTAACAAGTGGAATCAATTTATACTTCTCAGTTTTTGTAATCGACGAACGTTCGATATTTTTCTATCACTCAATATCGATTCAAGTCCGTAATCCAGACTTTATCGCGTGGCTTAGGTCTTGACGATTCGATGCATTATCTCCGTGTCACCGATTATTTCTTGACGCTATATGTAATATCTTTCATCCTTCCAAAGTTTCCACTAATTTGATAACTTATAAGTCTAAATATAGCTCTGTACTTTTCTTTATGGTTTTAACCATCACCTCTGCTCAACTATTTACTCTGAGGAAAATGGGAACTTGATGTTATATAGCAACCCCCCCGCTGCTGAATGAGTCCCGTTATCACTTATTGGTTTCTCAGACGTTCAAAAATTGACTTTAAGTGTTGCATTATTTGTTTCGCGTTAAGATTATTATGAGAAACTTCCATAGATGTCTGGAAAAACTTATGGGATCCCGCCGATTGGTGGTCTTTTAATCACATAGTTTTTTTTAAAAAATTTTGTATTATTAGTTCGATGGTTGTTGACAAACCTGGTCTCCACACTGACCTAAATGTTCCTCATGTAAAATCTATAGATTTTGTTTGGGTCATCTTCAAGCGCAATTTTGCCTCTAGGAGACCAATATGACCTAAAGCTGTCCATTTTTTATAAAATTCCATTAACCTATTACTGTCCTTGTATTTGTATTCCTAACGTCTTATAATTGCCAGTCATTTGCTGGAAAATCGTTAACCATATCTGATGCAATTAATCATCAAAATCTTCTTCCTCATCTTTTATCAATATATTGAGCATTTCTCTCTCACAAATCGTGTTACGAGTCACAGTACAATAACCCTGGATAGGCCTTTTTACAACTTCGTATTTGTTCTTTTAATTGTCCGTCATATTTAATGCCACTAAAATGGCAACAGCTTTTTTAGCCCATTATGTGAAGAAGAGCATTAACCTGTTTAATTTCCTGAAACGACACGTACCTTTCAATCGTATCCATCGGGTCCACTCATCTGCAGCTTTTGTAAAGGTTAAAGAATCTGTTGGTTGCCATGTGCTAATTGCGCAATTGTTCCCCCTTTTTTTTAAATTCACTGCAAGAAAATAAATTTTTCTCAACTATTGCCACTGCCACCATGTACCTAGTTTTTTTCTTCACAACATATCCAGCAATCGGAATAATTTACAATTATTTGAGCTAAAACACTGACTTAGTATCAAATAAAATATTCAGGGAGATTTCCAATGATATAGCCCATAGAATTTAAATAAAAAATTATTACTTTTACCTAAAATAGTCATCACGGCTTTATAATTTAACACCAACCGGGCTTTGCCACTCCACTTCTTTACTTACATATAATCATAATTGGGCCAATGACGTTACAAATAGCCTCCTCTTTACATTTGACCATCCTGATGCAGATTCTTTCTTCGTTTTCAAACGACAAAGAAAACTGATAGTGCTGTTAGAGATTGGCAATATGCATCTGCAATAAATCTGTACTGTGCCAAACACGTTGACTGTCAAGCAATCGTTTTGACCACCGTGGTTCTTCAAGGACAACGCAATTCCGAAGTAAAGTTCGCCAGATGATTTACACGTAAAGGAAAAAATATTACGCAACATATTTTCATAAGCATTCTGTCATTGCATCCCAGGTAACAAAAGGTAAACGTATTTCTTAGAACTAGTGAAGTGTATCAGAAACTACTTCTGAAAAATAGGTTAATAAAGGTGACACATACTTCATTCAAATATGTTTTATGTATTGCTAACAAATAAAAGTCGTAAAATTAGAAATAGTCATGCTTATTTCATCAAATTTTTTGTGAGTTATTTTCCACTGTCGGGTAGATTTTTATTTTATTTACTGTTTAATACTTGCTCTCTCAATATCTTGCACTTTCCTTAATAATTAACATCCATAATAAATTAAAATTTACTGTTTCTTTATCAGCAACATCACAAGCAAATAAAAAAGGCAATGAACTAATATTTTAATAGTCAACTAATTCAATACTTGTACGATGTTAAAATATCAAAATTGCTTCTAACCATTATTATATTTAATTCCAAGTTTATTTAAGAGAAAATTATTCAGCGATAATAAACACTCGTATAAAATTGGCATCCGTTGATATTTGCCTCGTAAAATAACTTGCGCCTATAGTCTCTTATAGGGAAAGACAATTACTAGAATAACATTAGAATTGCATTAGCGATGCTGTCATAAAAGCAGCACAAGAAACCACGGGTGAAAGGAAAATAGTAGTAAATGTCCACTGCAGGGCATCATTAGAAGGGAGAAATCGCTGCATGCTTATTGCTACAACAAAGAGAAATAGGAATGACGTGAGAAAAATTGAAAATAAAAAATTAAACAAATGTGTGAGAGAAGGTGAGTAAAATGAAATTTCGTTCATCGGAAGGCTTTCCACAGATAGTTAAAAAGAACGTTTCAACTGTGCAAGAGAAAAAAGTTGACAATATCACACAATATGTAATTAATTCATGCAGACAAACATTTGTTTTTAAATACACGCAGCATATCTTGATAGCGACAGGGCTAGATAATTTTTCATTTCTCTGTATCTAAAAGTCACTTGAAGAGAAGGGCGCGTGTGAAAAAAGAAGTAAATGAGAATGAAAATTTGTAACATTCAATATGCGTTAATGATAGAAATAACCCAGAAATATATTACGCATATTGTTTCAACAACTTAAAAACTCAACAAACCAATGACGGTCATGGAATTGTCACGAGTGCAAATACTTATACGATAATTACTCATATTAACACTTGTTGCAAAACAATATTTTTGTAAATCTTATTTGTGAATATTCTTTTAATTTCGTGGTACAAGTGCTTAAACAGAGGTTATAGAAATATGTTTAAATCATTATGGGAATTTTTGCCGTATGCATGTGTAATATACTACTAGATATTTAAATAATATTTTTACTTTGTAGGGGGAGAGTTCCTCAGATCAAAACAAGAAAGGTGTCTCACATCATATGCTAGACATTCGTTCAATTTTGTTATTAATAAAATAATACAATTAAAGGGCAAAATTCAGAAATAGAGGAATTTTATTTTAAAATAAGAACGTTTTGTCCTCAACTTTTCAGACCTATCTAGTTATTAATTAAAATCCTATTGAAATTTTGTGTCACTACCATTTAAAAACTTTTCGGGAATATATTTATGCCTATTTCTAAAAGTATTATTGAACCATAAAGTGCTAAATTTGAAATTTAATATAATGAAGAGATACTGACTGGCGAGGTTCGTAGGATCGTTGACTATATCAAACTAGTTGAAAAGAAAGTTATTATTGAAGTATGGCAAAATTATATAAATGAATTTGGAATAGTAGATATTAATTGTGGGAGAAATTTAGTTATTTTTTATTCATTTCAGATAACAACCAAGAGTGATTATTTGGTACTACGTCCACAGGAAAATGTAGAAAATATTTGATAGGGCCAATGAAGAAAGTTTGCAAGAAAAGTATTCTTGATTTTATAATATATTGGTTTCGAAGATAAATTACATTTTTGTAATGTACCAAATTTAGAAACACAAATTGTTGGGGAAAAAAGAAGTAATAGAAGCACGCATATTAAATTATATCTACGTAAATGAAGCGAAAACATTACATTTATTACTTGGTTTTTATTTTCCGGATTTTTATATTTTCCATTTTCCGTCGCAATTTCAGTAAGTGAAAATATATTTTACTATTTCAATCACTCAGGACTGTACTCATGTTTTTGAATAATGCAGCATGTATGTAATGTACAGGAGCTTCTAAAATTGACACTCAACAAGCAAAAAAGAGGAAGGAAATCAAATGATGACTAATAACGTGAATTTTTCCGGACCTGCAAATAATAACTGGTTTGTAAGTGGATGCATTTGAACAGCTACTTTCATAGGTCACATGTTAAAGATATGAGACATTCGTAGTATTAAACTCATCACAAGCACTCCAGAGGTTGGAGGTCACTCAATGATGCAATGTGTGTTAAAGAAAATCTAACTACAAATTAAGAATTTCCACACAGTCCGTTTGGACTGACACATGAAAGTAAAATGGCTATATTATGTTCTCACCGGTTATGCTGGATATGTTATTACGTTACAATAATAATAATAATCTTGAAACAATTTTTTTATATGTTATGCAATCAATCAAGGTTTAATATGTTTAATACGTCCTTTCTTATAGAAGACAGTCGTCTAGTTGACCCCCGACAGGTTTAAATTTGTTCTGTCCTGTGCCGATCTTCCGTAACTCATTATCGTACAAAATCATAATTTCTTTACTGTTTCTCTAGACGTGTACGTTAAAATGATCCTAAAAATTTATTTAAGAAAAAGTGTAAAAATCTTATCATCAGACAATGGTATATCAGATTTTAAATTACCATTTGTCTTCAATCTGGCTCAAATCAAGTAGTTTTAGTGATATATTATTTAATTTGATGTATTATATTTTCTAATCTATGTTTTATTACCTTCAGTATACCTTAGAGTTTACCCGCTTACACTTAGAATCTATTCTAAGAAATTAACTGTATACAGTTCCAAAAATTGAATTACATATTTGCGAATCTTTTACCGTTAAATTAATCACATCCTGGCGATCAATATTAGTCTGAAAACTATCAGAGTTTGGCATACATAATAAGTATGGGGAAGACGTTTAGTTTTGAGATCTCCTGCGACCTCGACGCGGCGTCGCCGTTGAGTGAGCTTGTCACAGGTTTTACACTTTCTGGTACATCGGGCAGAGGCGGCTGGTTCCTTTCAGGAAGCCAATGTCTGCACCCAACTCCGCTCGATCTACGTCACTTACATCCATAGTCATTATTTTTCCGAACCGACACAAACATGGTTACTAAGCAAGACCTCCCTTCAAACGAGGACTCATTTAAAAAACTCAAGAACCCATAATGTGGGGTTTTTCAAGATTTCAGCAGATTTTAAAATTTGAAACACATGCATTTTAATTAATTTAAGTTATTTCAGTTACTTATGAAAAATATATTAGTAAAAAGGCTATTATATAAACACTTGAAGTAAATAAAATGTATTTTAAAACATTGAAATATTTTACTAATTTATACCATAGTAGGCACATACATGGCACATACATATTAAGGAATGTGATGCGAATCTTTTTATATATAGAACTTAAATGAACTATATTCATGATAATAAAAGATCTAACTGAAACAAAAATTTCCTTTTATAACTACATCTGACAAAATAAAGAAAAGTCTGTACTAATTTAAGACTTTGTATGCAACTATATGTAAACTTTTTCTAATTTCACTGCCTTATCGGCGTCTAGCTTACTTCGCAATTTATTCCTTACCAATTCATACATAGAAACAATAGACGCTGAAGATGCTAGAGTTGAATGAAGAAATCCATAATATAACAAAAATATGGTGACACGTCGGTCCCTTTTGTAATTTCCTAGCCATAATTCGCCACAATTTAGATAATTGCTCATTAGTTTTATTTATAAAAACAAAGAAGAAGATTATTTTTTTTGCATTTCTAGAAAAATATACAAAAAGAACTACTGTTATTCCATAGTAGATAAGAATCCAGTACACTAGGTATTCAGTATTTTTTTACTTTATTCTTACTCATTTATTTGGAAATTCTATTCAGTATTTGATTTTCATATTAAATTTTGTAGGTAAAGTAAATTAATTTGTAAGAAGCCCTGAAAATTAATAAACTTAAATTCGTATAGTTTTTACAATATATAATAAATTATTAAATAAAATGTCCTGAATCTAATAAGTCAACTGAAAACACACGACGTTTCCTCTACCAATTGGTAGACTTTTTTTTCTTCGTATAAGGTCTAACAATTCGTAGAGGGAACGTTGTGTGTTTTCAGATAAGTTATATATGTTGTCTGTTTAGATTCTGGTCATTTTATTTCATACTTTAACAAAGTATAGAACAGACGTAAATTATTGTATCTATACAATATATAATTAGTAGCCTAAATGACATTACAATTATATTGTACACGGAACGATATATTTTTGCTGTATAGGATAGATACTTTAAAATAATATAATGTCACTTATTATATAATAAAACCGTACACACATAATTTATAAAAAAGAAAGTTTATTTCCTCCCAAGATTTTTTTTTATAAAAAACGAAATAGTCCTGATGGGATTTTTATTTTATTTTTAAAAAACTGCTTTTTTGTGAACCCTGCTTCAAACTCTCGCCGACTTTCCGTTCCAAATTACCATTATTGTCGCAATGATCGGAGTGCTAAAAGTTTAATAATATTATTTAGAAATTACAAGAAAATGTTAAAGGCGATTTCGCATTTTGCATTATGTGTTATTAAGTATTCTCAGGAAAAATAATCGGTTGTATATGATAAATTTAAAATACATTAATTTCTATCGTAAAATATTTTATTCGCTGGTTATACCGTTACATACTCGCTTTATGCCAAATATTAATCGTCCCTTCACACGTATGACTTGGTATCAAGAACGTATTGGCGTCTTGCTGAATTTTATTACTAAGTGCTTAAGGGAGTCGTGAACTTTACACACAGTTTGAAAATTCCAGTATTCACTTATTTATTTTCCTTAACTCTGAAGTTTCAAAATAATGTAGACTATAACTAAACATCTGTTTGCAGCTCTGTCACTGCAAATTTATGAAGTGCTAACAATTTCACTTTCACTCAACCGACTGTCGCTATAACTACATAGTTTACTGCATGTCGTAGACAGCCTCATGTTCGTCGGTTCAATGTTTACCGCAGAAACATTTTTATTCCATGTGAAATATATTTAAATTAAAACATAGTTTTTGACAGGGCAGATGTACAGCAAAACTAACGGAGAGTTATAATTAGAGTTGTTTTGAATACTATTTGTTTATTTAAGAACACAAAACTCTTCTTCTGTAACTAAAAACAAATGGAAGATACTTTATTATCTTCATCAAAATGTAAACAAATTATTTGGATTATTAAGTGAAATATCGAAAAATACTCACGATTATGCCAATGGGTGGATAACGTATTAATTAAATTATATTTAATAAACTTTTCCAGTATAAGTGTTTTTGATTATCAAAACCCAAGAGAACTCTTGTGGTATGTAACTCTTTTTCACGGCACGTGGAAGAATCGTTGGTTTGTATCGTGTATTTTCCTTAAGGCACATAAAACGAACTTTATATTTTTCAGTGTAACGTTTCAGACCCTTATAAGTAGCAGTTACTATTATTCACGTTATATGAGTTGTATTTTTAAGTTTGTTTAAAGAATTACGAATGGAAACTTTGAGATTGATATTTTGAGCTCTCTGTAATATCTGTTATTCATAAGTCTTTAAACAATACACGAGCGGCAGTTAGTGGAAAGAACAACTTTGTGTCGAAATATCTAGAATGCATTACTTAATATGTCAGTAATGCACGTGACAATTGGAATGGAAACGTTTTACTGTCGGGTGGAATCTCAACGAATATTTAGGTTGTGAACTGGAAGAAAGTGTAGTGTTAAAAATACTGCGAACATAATTCCATCAATGTTAGTAAGGTTTTAAATTTTTAAAACACTAAATGCATTACAATGGCCAGGAGGATTGAGTCGACTGTGAACTTAAGCACAGCGTCAAAGCGGAAGCCGCAGCACTGCTACGTGAGATGAATGTATATAATTTCACAGATTCAGGCGGCAGTGACTACGTAGTCCAATTTTGTCTCAACACGCACACTAAGCGGAACTTGACGCCCTTCTCGTTTCCACTGTATAACGTTCTTAATTTCTATGACTAAATTACCGTGACTCCAATTTAAATTAGCTTTGTTTTACCTTCAGCTTACATAACTATAACTATTAAAATGGTTAAATTTTTGAAGTACACTAACCTTATAAATATGATTTGGAAATGTTGAAATTCTGACCCAAAATTATTCCGGAAGAAAATGACGTAAGTAAGACAAATTCATTCGTCTGTAAACGAATCTACAACACCTGCAGTTATCTTTAACTAAAAGTATTTCATAGTACTTACGAAACCGTCTCCAAAATGTTTTCACGGCTAATAAGTATTGTAATCTATAATTATGGAGGTTGTTCATGTATTTCCAAGAATAGGTAATGCATTTTTTCCTATAAAATTTTTATCTATTCTATTACTAAACTAAATGGACACAAAAAATAAGTAACTCTTATAATAAAGGACCGGTGTTATTTATCTGTTTTTTTTTAATTAAATTATATCAGAACACTGAAATGATAATTGTGTGAGTGGCAATTAAGGCTGACATACGAAGAGCATTTGTGAGTTGGAAGTGATATTTTAATAGAAAGAAAATTAATTGCGATAAGAAATGATGTTACTTATAGAATACTAAATTGAACATCTAATATAGGAACTTTTCTTACTACAGGAGCATTTCTGGCAGCGAACAACTCTTTTAAACATAATTTTCGTCGGATTGCGAACAGAGCTTTTAACGTTGCTAACTTCTTTCTTCAATTCCCACCTACTTACAACCTTGCTTCTTCCTTCTCCTCTCACAAACAATACATTTTTAGGATGTATTACGTAGAAGAGACAACTCTTTGGCCTTCCACTCTTCCACCCTCCACTACTCTAATTTAACAATGTCATTTGGAGAATGAAGTTGTCACAAAATTGTTTAGTGAGTTTACGGTCGTGTGCCATTTCTACCACCCTAACTAAAGTTGTGGTAAATACAAGGAATAAAAATTTGAATAATAATTCTCCACTTCATAAAATTTGGAAAAACGACAAAACATTATCATTAATTCTTTTTTACCTGAAAAAATGATTTTCGTAATAAAACAGAGTATTACACGATTCTTAAAATTTTACTCTTCATAATTAATTTCGTTTCTCCAAGTTCTTCAAAAATTAACTCTTGACGACAAAAATATGTTCTGTGTTTCTGAGGCATATTAATTGTATTTCTATGAATTTCAGTAGGATAAATATATTCGGAACAAAAAATGGATACTATAAGAGTTCCGGGAACGAATGAAGTTCGTAATCCGAGAGTTTAATGCATTCCACATTTTCTATTCTATGCACAACTTCTGAACACGAATATTAACTTGTCGAAATAGATAACTGACTTCGCTAAAATTCAATACGTGATCGGTTTTACGTGAATTAATTAACAGCCTACATGCGTATCAGAATATGTTGCATTACCCAAGACAAGTACTTGGAACCAAAGTTTTCCTCATTCATTGTTATTTGAGTCGGGGACCTTGTCACCAAATCAGACATGATCCTGAAATGACGTTTAGTTAAATCTATCTCCCAAATATAATTTACTTTATTGTCTTTAATACAAACCATTTCACGTTTTACTTAAAACATCCCTGTAGTGTTTTGGATAAGGGATGCTATCGACATATCAATTGGACGTTAGTGGAACTGTTTGCAGACAATACGTCGATGTTACGATAAACATTAAGCAAAGTAAATATTGACATTTTATTCAGTAATGTAGTTGACAACCATAATGTGTGTTTATAATATGGCCAAGCTATACCAATTTACAGACGTCCAGTTTTTCAAACTTTTCCTAGAACTTATTAACGTAGTATATATATGCAGTGACATAGACATACACTGAACCTCTGGATCTGAAAGAATCAAAACCTGTTGTTTTTATTTTGGTCTTAGTCTGCCAGAGTACCTTGTAATGAACTACAATATATATATATATATATATATATATATATATATATATATATATAAGTGGGGTTGAATTAAGGTTTTATGCATTCACATAAATTTATTTAATATAAACACAATAAAATTAGTGTTTTTTTAAATAGTGTCAATAATTAATGTACGAATTAATTTGCTCGGCGGTAAATATACAAAATACACTCACTGTAATTTAAAGATAATTTCTGGGCTCAAATTAATGAATTTAAGATACAATAATTATTTAGACCAAGTAAATAGGGAGGTCCTGAGTTCCAGTCTTGTAACCGGTCGACATTTTCTTCCATTCTTGTCTTTCTTCTAAATTAACAATACGCACCTTACCCGAGCTTCAATACTTCTTAATACTTATAATCTTTATAAATACAAATTATTATATATTTGTTGTACTCTGTGCGTTCCTGCAGCATTCATATAACGCCGGTGAGTTGTATTTACTACTGTGAAGGTTTCTGTCGTATTTTAGAAGATTTAACCCCCTTTAATCCTCCTTTCAGGCCAAAAATACAGTTTAAAATACATTTTAAAAGTCTCCATGAAGGTTTCTCAAATAGTACAAGCATTGTATGATATGTAGGACGCGAGTAGATATCGTTTTGTCAAATACTTTATATCCATAGTTAGGTATCGGGTGTCTTTTGAATCCTGTCCAGATATCGGGATTAGTTTTTACTCCGTTAAGGTGCAGGGTCTGTCTTTTATTTTTTTAATGTACCGTGTGTATTCTGCCCCACTAAATACTCCCAGTGCATTAGGAGATTGAAAATTATTCCTGGTATTAAACGAGAGAAAATTTCTCCACTGGTGGAGTTATATTCCCCACCTCGTATACGACCCTAACTCGTGATTGGTGCATAACTAGTGGCGCCACAGTCTGTTATCGTGCAGAACCGGGTTTCCCAAACTGTGAATAGGCGTTCCGCAAAAGTGTGGAGTGATTCTATCTACACTGTGGATTTTAATGTTATAATAGCATTTAACTTCATGGCAGCCAAACCATTAAGTTTAACTACAAGTGACCATGAATATCTGATTTATTTATACACTGACTGAAATTAAAAGCAAAAATACAAAGATCAACCTTTAAATAATTTCTGGGCGAGTTTCTTTAGAAGAGTATCCCAATGTCTCAAAACAAGATATTATTCTTTTACTTTCGTTTTCTACAACCTACTCATGGAATGCAGAAACACACCCGACGCCACGCCAGATATTAGAATTCAACTTACTGATATCGATCTTGATATAAAGAAGATATGTAATTCAAGGACCCAAAATCATAAAAGTCATTCATTAATGTTCATTTCTTTATAATATATTACAGTTCTATTTTTAAAAATAATTAATAAATATAAATTAAAACCTGTTAAATTTTTACAAAAAGGAATTACCTAATTTAAAAATAAACCAAGTGTCCCGTTAAAATATCCGATTTTGCGAAGTGTTCCATTGCAGAAAAAAGGTTTGGATATCCCTGGCGTAGAAAATGAAGGAAAAATCGTGACGTTTGGAAATTAGTATTCCCCTTTTACCCTATTTTGCTTTCCTCGTGAAAGTTCAATATTTATGCATTTACTGAAAATATTTCCGAGTGAATGCATCTGTGATGTATGAATGGTTAAATTAGGTAACAATTGAAAATTCAATAATTCCACAGGCATAAAAATCATGAAAGACCCAAACTGTGAAGTTTAAACGTTACCAGACGAATCTGAACTAATTTTGATAGCTATTAGGTCTGTCAATTTTCGCAATTTATGACTTTGAGATGTAAAACAGATTCCGGTATACCAAATTTCTGCTCTGAAATCTCAAGCAAATCTGTTCGTATTTGAAAGCTAAAGTACTCAAAGTTTTTACATGGTAAAGACAAACTTCGGCTCGCATTACATTCAGATAAATACGCCCATAAGTAGACAGTCTTCTTATTTTTTCGCATTCACGAATAGGTGGGACGCATAGTCAGTGACCTCCATAATACAACAAATTCTGCTTAATCGTTCCGCCACATGTCGTTCCATTATTTTTCAGAACCACCGTAGCAACGAAGATTCATAAAGATAGATGAATGTGTCAGGACTCAAGATGAAAGTACCTATTTTATGTGACTTGACAACCTTTTTAAATACATGATTAATTAGCTTTAAATGAGGCTTACAATAATAAAAGATATTTTATTTAATGAGACAGTTTATTGGAGAAATAGTCATAATTTTTGTGTAAAATGAATGTGCGTACGTTTCTAAAGGCGAAAATAAAATTCCAAATTAAGTAATGCCATGATGGGTGTAGTCTGCAGGAAGGGAAACAATCGTGAGACAATGACGTATCGGTAGTAAATGAAATTTGTAACTATATTATGTTACGCATGGGATACTGTACATATTAACGAACATAATCGTGTGAATGACGTTGCATGTACTATTTTCCATCAGCAGAGAAAGTCAGAATATGAGGCAGTATAAAACGACAGTTTTGACGAGATCGACAAGTAGCCCAATGTAGCGGAAAAACCCGTAGCATTTGACCTTAGCATGGGTGTTTAGAAAGTCGTCTTTCCACCGACGAGGTCGTATGTGCGTGTTTTGAAACGTTCACGGACATCGCACTGAAATTGCGTGCCGATGTTTTGGTCCTTTGAAAGTAACAAATTTTACAAAGATAAGGCAGTTAATTCCGTCTCGACCGCGACGTTTTTACGAGAGCTAAAGTAGGGCAGGCATGAGAGCAACTTCTTCTGACAGTCCGGTTCTATTTCCTCGAAGGCTGTCGCCGCTCCAAAGAAGCTCCTGGCAATTGCCACGATTGGATGACAAAGGAGTGATAAAAGACCCTGTACAGGGTAAAACGCGACGGCAGCGCTCAGAAAGACCCAATCAATTTCCTCTGAATCTAAATGTTTTGTTCTGACGTAGTTTATCAATTAAAATAATAAGTCAATATTAAAAATAGCCTATTTGCTTAACTTACAAATTCAACCAAGCCAAATTAATTGTCCGTAAATATTCTTCTCCTAAACGGCTTGACCGATTTTGATGTTATTGTTTTATTTATGGGGCCACCTGGATGTTTCTTAGCTGTAATTAGACCTGTCAATTGACGCTGTTGTCGAGGCCCAGATTTCTTTTTAATTTTAAGACCAAATATTTTTTATATTTTTAAATTTCTTAGAAAAAATCATTTATTACAAATTTTCCATCTTGACCGTTTGAATAATCTGTGGTATTTAACTTACGCATCAATACATGTGTAAGTTCATTGCGTCGTAGCTTGGCATTGTTTAGACAATTTCGATTTCGGATCACTGAGTTCTGATATATTCCGTGTATTGTAATATAGTGCATATTGCGTGAGTTATATACAGATTAATTATATATTGAACAAATCTAGATTATTTGCAATAATATTTTGCGCAAATGTAA
The DNA here is from genome assembly GCA_034510155.1 of Eucriotettix oculatus. NCBI lineage: Eukaryota > Metazoa > Arthropoda > Insecta > Orthoptera > Tetrigidae > Eucriotettix > Eucriotettix oculatus. The sequence continues at coordinate 130,959,809 of CM067376.1, read as the reverse complement.
AAGGAGCACACTTTTACATTACGATTTATTCACATGTCCATTCTACTGCATTCCATCTTTTCTCCTAAATAAATTGTTTGCGTGTTTCATTGTTTGATGTTGACAAATAAATAGATGGAATAAGACATCATGATAAAACAAATTAGACCCGATGACATAGGCTGGGTAGAAATAAAAATTGACTGAGAAAATAAATATTTGACGATGGTATCCAATTCGTCATCGTAGGAAATGCGTCAAAGTTCAGATTCACTGGGTTCTGAGAAGTCTTGAGTTGGCTTTCTCCGTCTCAGTGACAGCGCGATGTAGCAACAGTCTCTAAATTAAAAAGAATATTGCTAACAAAATAAAATAGAAGTATCCAGTGCCAATATATATTACAGTATTTTTAACACATTTTTATATTGTCATTGCTCAAAACTCAGGATTTCTTTCCATGTATTAGTTTATAAGCTTATTTGATCAACTTTGAGGAATAAGTCTGTACAATATTGAATAGAGAATCATTTTAAATACCTTCATATATCTTCAATTAATAAAAAAAAGCTTTTGCACAGTCTGCTCTAATATTTCGCCGATTAATTAGAAAGCTTTTGACATAGTGATGATCACTCTGCCAATTTGATTAGTTATGTAGGACGATACACGAGATATTTTGGTACAGTTATTAATTACGCATTATTTTTACTTATCTATAAGAGCCCGAATTTATTTACACATGACCCTGAAAGACGGAATTAATTTGATCATATTTTTAAAAGTTCGATTTATTCCTTTAACAATTAATTACACTCGTCAAGTAACATAAAACACTGAAATTTTTTATTTAAAGGAAACCTTGATGTTCACTTCTGGTACTGGTACTACCGAGTGAGATGTATAATTCAAGTCACAAAATGAAACCAAATCCAACGTGAGAAACATCTATAAACTTTTATGGTATTCCATGAAACAGGGGAGTTTCCCATGTCCTCGTAATATGACGGAGCTTATATAAATTTTGGTTGACACGTGTGTTGCATCACAAGAAAGGAAACATTAAAGGTCATTATTGCTATAAAATTTATTCACCTGCTGCGTTGAAGAACAGACTCTGTGAAGGAAATGTCTGATGAAAGACACATGAAGCAGCTGCTGATCGCTTGCGCCATTGGCCATTGGACCTGAAGAAGGCCTTGGGGTTAAGGACGCGCACAAGCCATTCCAATCTCACTGGGAAAAGTCCCTAGACACTCAAACGTACTTACATTGCAGGTTTTAAGTCCAAAAAAGAAAATTGAAATCGTGCCATTGATATTATTTAAAAATGTGCTATTTATCCAAATATGCTGACGTTTTCCACACAGAATAATCTAAAATCAATCTATTAATGTTCTACAGTAGTACTCTTAAATAATTGTTTTTACATAAAAATTTTCTCTTTACAGTTGATCATACTTCATGTCTTCATTGGTGTACATTTAACATTAGAATATAAAGAATAAAAATATATATTTGTCCACAAGAAATTTAATTATTTTTATATTTATACAATTATCTAATATATTTATTAAAGGACTTCTTACGTACTAAAATATCTTGAAATGCTATGTTGTTCCATTCTAAGGACTTGATGCAATTTATTAAGCAATATCAATTATAAACAATAGTTACAATATCGCACTGCTTTGAAACTACTTGATAAACTCATAAGTAAACTCGACATAATTTTCTAATAAAAATTCGGTCGCAATTTTTGTGCGTTTAGCACATCTAAATTTGAATTTGCTTCAATCTCTTGACTTCTTTTTAAAAAAAATACACTCATGATACGTTTCAAATTGAAGGAACGCAAAGTAGAGTCACTACCTTGTACTAAGAGTCTTTTATTAAAATGTTTTCTGAAGAACTGACTGATGACTTATTTATCAGTTATCTTTATGCATAAAATTCCGGTGTGCGTGTGTTCGTAATTATTCTCCTAAACGGCTTAATCGATTTTGATGATTTTCTTTATTAGATAAAAATGCATGTAATCCCTAAGAATAATCTGTGTCATTTGACTTACGCATCAATATAAAGGGCAAGTTCAGTGCGTCGTAGATCTTCATTGTTTTGACATTTCGATTTCGGATTGCTGAGTTAGGATATATTCCGTGTATTGTTATTGCGTGTATACTGAGTGCATTATTTATCGATTAATTTGACATAAAATGTTGTGCAAATGTGAAAGGTGAATTGTTTGAATTACTCGTATTTTTACACATATTCTTTCGGCGACATTTCATCTAACCTCCTAAATAAATAAAAAGTTCTTTTCAGCGATGGAAATAAACACTGCAACGGGCTAATATGAATGAATTACCGGGCAACGCTGGAAACCCGGCGAGTATTACTGATTTTTACGTAAATCATGCCACATACATGTATATTTTTGCTGGATTTTCCTGAATTACAGTAATACATGCCAATAGGTATTAATTATTGTAGAAATAAGTACAGATCATTCGTTAAAATAATAAATTCCCCAAACAAAAAAATAATAGTTTTATAATCAATTAAAATTTGTAATTTAAAACATCGTGGCAGACTACATAAAGTTTTTAATAAATACCTATGCAAAACTCCTAAAGCATAATATAGATTTTAAAATAATTATGTTCACAAAGAGATTACCATCGAATTAAATACTGCATCTAGCAACGCCGGGCACCAAACAATTTAAAACCAAATTGACGTGGCGCTAAAATTCGAAATGTTGAGAAACCAGCAAATAAATTACGTATCTGGGACACAGACGTATAAAAATGTTCGGCAACGTTGTTCTTAAATAATAAATTTGAGTATTTTCTAAATTTTTATGTCTGCTTTAATGGTCGTTTGATTTATCTTATAAAATGTAATATATTGTTGAAAAGAGGTCGTGTAGTTTACAACTGCGTTTCTGCTTGTACTGTCACTATTACGTCAAACAATATCGATATATATTATCTATTGATTTGAAATTCGTAAACTGTGTATCCTTGTCTGAGAAACTTAGTGCCGAAAATATGAATTTCTTAAAAATATTTCAGCCTTTTTTGAGATTATTCCGTTTAGACGGGATGAAAACGCGTCTGTGTTTTATTAGTAAACTAGGAACTTAAGTATACCGCCTATAGATATCTAAACGTAAAATCTACATAATATTTTACGTATTCTACAGTTCCCTCTTGATCATTATTCAGTTTCTTTCACTACACTAAAATCGATATAGGTGAAATATACGGTGATTACATGTTTCAAATCTAATTTGTTCATACCATCCTTGAGGAATAGCGTTGGCAGTAAATTGGGAGACATACGTCCTACTTGGTCCCATTCATAAAAGGACTGTTTCGCAATTCATCGCCCACTTTCTTTAATCATTCTGAAGTACAGTGGGATTTCTTCAACCACAGCTATTCACGTTCACTTTGCTAATTGGACAAAGTCTGGCTTCCTTTTAATTCCTAACCATTTTTATCACGGTCTGCAGTTTTCTGTATGATAAAAATATATTTTCACTATGTTTACTCAATACAAAATACAGAAATGTTTGTCCTCCTTTACAAAAATTAGCATAACGTTATGCACTTCAAAATGATATCATTTTTCTTTGTTGAATTTTTTTAAAAGCCACTTTATTCTACACAAAATATACTCGTTACCATTTCTGGTTCATATTCAATTGTTATGTTTTACTTTTTGCTCAGAAATCGTTTTTATACCTGGTATTAATTAAAATACTCGCAGAAAAACTAATACACTAGTAACAGAAGAAGTCAATTTTACAAGTCATCGGGGTTATTAAATAGTATTATTGCCGAATGTTTTAGATCGTGAACCTTCGAACATTCGATTAAACTTTTTGGTCCTCCTCGTAAACGTCGCTAATTTTACAGCAGTGCTGCTCCTGCTGGCTCGAAGCGTACTATTATCGAGAGAAATGGAACTTCCCAAGGTTCAGTTTAATATACAAGAAATCCTTCGGTCACCAATCGTTTCCTGTTTGTAATTTTACTCATGATTACTGGAAAAAATTCACAAAATAATTCTTTTCGGTAGCTTCCTATACGTAAAACATTTACGTAATAAGTAGGCTTATAATCTACCTATTGTGAATAAAATTTAAACGATGAGAATACTAAATGTTTGTCGTTTCTATTTCCAGAAAGCATAGTCTATTAAAACTGTAAAATTGTTTTATTTAAAATTAAACAAACATATTGAACCAGTTTACTCAATTAAACAGAATAAATAAATGTTTTCAAATATCGACATTATTAAAACACAAAAAACTAAGTAACGCCACACTGACTATTTTGTGGTGTGTGTGACTGAATTGCCGAAGTACAACAAAGTCAATATTTTAAAATGGTGTCGTTTACAGAATTGCATTTCACGATAGCTAAATTAAATTCTCTTAAACTATTCCTGAAATACGCACTACATAAATAAAGAATCGGTTATTTAAGTATTTCAACAGTTCGTACAAGAAAATAAACATTTTTCATATCTATTATTTCAAATTATAATAAAACGTGTCTAAAACAACACAATTGTTAAACTTCCGCATAAAAATAGACCATATAACAGTTCTTTTTAAAAAATGGCCGTAATTGTCTCTGGAGTCCAGGAAGCAAAATTCTCTTCTTATGTATGTATTTTAATCAAAATGTGAGGCTATATTAATTTTATAATTTTTACATTTTTTATCTTAACGAAATTATATATGTTCAAATTTATATTTATAGTTAATTTTGTGTCTATAGTTAACGTCCGTTATTGTTTATGTACCTGAAGGAGTTTCAAAATCTGTAATGTAGTAGAACTCGTAAATAAATGGTGCTTAGTAAAAAACTTACATTTTGGCTGTTTTGTTTCTGTAAATTAGAGTCAGAAAACTGAATTATTGAAAAAATTAATATATAATTGTCCTTAACTTGAAATTAACAAGAGTAATTTCAATAACGTATTCTCAATTAAACACATTAATGAAAAATTTAGTCATTTTCAGCTATAGGTTTACGACAATAATTGATTTGAAGTTGGTGTAATAATATTACAAGCTTTCTTTATTCAAAGAAATTTTACGTCTAAAAAACAATGTACGAAAAATTTGTGGTCTTCACGTTACAATTGAATAGATCCGAAGAATAAAACATAAAGGTTCCAGTAAATCACAGTAAGAAGAGAATTGTAATCCATTTGGTTGTGTTTTGAGAAAGAAAAGAGGAGTTCGCTTTGTTCACTTTCTATAATGAGACGGCTTCGACCCCGGAAATTTCTAATGCCAAACGTGTTTTTCGGTGTTCCTGACAAGCACAACATGGCTTTCAAGGTTCACGCAGTGGTTTCTGAGGGTTACGCATTTATTAGGTTTCAAGTGTAAAAATAAATAATAAAATGGATGTAACGAAACAAGACTTTCTTCCTCTCAAAACCACTTCATTATTATTTAATTATAACATTCTAAAATCGCTATTGCCATTTATGTCACATATCGAACCTATATTTCCATCTATTACCATTCTTCGATAGAGTAGTTAGTACTTTTCAAGGCTTTGAAATGAAGCTATTAATTATATATGATACTAAAATTGTATATAGCGATACATGATTAAACATAATAATGTTATTATGTCATGCACTAGTTAAAAGAGAAGACAAAATTAAACAAAATATTACAATTATATATTTTTACTATTGTCGTTACCTTTATTGGTATTTTCATCATTATTAAGTTCACTAACAACGTTAGTATTCCATTCACTAATAAAGCTATTATCAGTATGCAAACCTGACACATCAACAATAACAGTTATAATGAACACACGAAAAATAATAGCTAACAAATAATTACATAAATTTTTTAATTAAAATTAAACGATTATTTGATCTACGTTATAATAAAATTATTTGTCAAAACTTAAATATACTTAAGTGACATAAGACAATGTTTGTTATTCCCTTAAAATTAAAATTTCCCATCATTCTCTGGTTTGAGAGAATATTTTAATTTGTTACAGATGTTTACTTTAGATTGAAGTAAAGCTTTTTTCTACTTCAAAATATTTCACTCTTGCCTAATAAGACCATCCTTAAATATCTATTGTACGTCTAATACCTAATTTCTTAAAGCAATTAATGCAACTGCATAACCTATCATTTTCATCCTTACTTTAAATTTAAACCTTCATACGTCTGTAGTAATTTGCTGCAATGTTTACATAATTGCTATTATTCTCAGATCTAGTAATTAATAATTTATATTTTCGTAATGATCATATTTCATGTATTTTCAAAATAAGTATATGATTTTCAATAGAGGTAGGTCGATGTTGAAATGGAATAAAACAAGCTGTTTCTCAGGTATTATCTAAAATTCTTTCATTATTTGAAAGAGCAAACACACAACCTGTTTTATTCATTTTCAACAGCGACCCTCCCTTATTGAAAAATCGTATACTACTTGCAATTCCTTATATTACTATTTAAGTATTCTCCTAAACATTTGTCGTATTTATGAAGTTGTTATCTATTCACATTCGCCATTAATATCAATTTGACTCGGCCTATTTCCTCAGCAGAAGACTAATGGGACTAATAAATTTAATATAATTTATATTTAAATCATTTACCATTCTTACGTATACTTGTAAGTATTTTTTCAGTAAATTCTTTGTAATAATAATAATAATGAACCAATTTAATCATAATAATGGGAATAACCAGCAACTAGTTATTATACAGAATTAGATGAATCGCACAACATTCGACTATTCAATAAAGAAAACCATAATAGAAAATATATTATATATTTATATAAGCGAGAGTAAGATTTTGTGTTATTATTGCATTAAAAAATGAATAAATGTCACATTAGGTGAACTGAGTTAAATTGTAAGCAAAGACACTGCAATAGTTTCTCCAGAATATGATTAAAGAAGAACAATTTACGTACGTGTAAAACTTTAATAAAAAGAATTCACAACAGGTTTAACAGGCAGTACAATAACATTTTGAACAAAAATAGTCAGTTATTTGGACCAGCCCTTGTGTTCCTTTTCAAGACTCATCAGCCTGGCTTAAATATAGCACAAGAAGCATAAGCCAATATTCGTTTTTCCCTTACCATTATCTATTTGACAGATCAAACATGGGCGTTTCAAATAAAATAATAATTTCGTTAATACCTCACACACAGCTTGTTTTATTCATTTTCAACATTTCGACATTGACCCGACCTTGTTGATAAATGCTATTCTACTTGCAGTTCTTTATATTAAGTATTCTCCTAATCATCTGTCGTGTTTATGAAATTTTTATTGCAATGTTAACATATTTACTTTTGTTTTCGGATCTAGTAATTCGTATTTATATTTTCTAAATGATCCAAATTCATGTATTTTTAAATAAGTACTCGGTCTTCAATAGAGGCGGGTCGATGTTGAAATGGAATAAAACAAGCTGTTTTATAGGTGTTAACTGAATTCTTAAATATTGACAAAGACCACAAGGGCTGGTCGAAAGGACCGTTTTTTGTTCAATTTTTTTTGTATTGTCTGTTATATGTTTCGTTCATTTTTATGTTGCTATGATTATATATTTGAATATTACGTCTAATTCTGTGGTCATTTAGCAGGTACTGTTTGCAAACGTTTATTTCCCCGCTTCTGTCCTCTCCTGTTTTTGCTTAATTTTCTGATTTCATAAGTTGAAAACTGTTACTCGGATCCTTCCGATTGACGCAAGTATTCGTCTTTGACGACGTACTCGGCTATTTGGTATGGTAACGGCTGTAGTCATTCACCTGTTTGTCCGAGGGTGTCTTTGTGGGGCAAGGGCTCTGCAGCCTTGGTGCTTTCTCCAGTGTTAGGCAACTGCGACGTGAAAGTCATCTTACGCAACGAAGAAGAAAGCCCGCCTCCTCCGTTCCTCCGGTAACGTAATTCCGTTACATCAAGAGCTTCCACCACCGCACTACCGACGGAAATCCTTTCCAGACGAGCACACACTCATTTCAAACGGATTTCCCATCGCTAAGTTTAAAAAAAACAACAAACCGGAACTTGGGATATCAATGCTTAATGTAATAAACGTATGTACGAGTCCCGTGAATAAGCAGCAGAGGTTCTCAAAAGATGATCTCTGAAACTAGTTCCTTGAGAGACCCACGAATTTCATTGATGAAGCATACTTTTCCCCATTCACAACGAGCAACGTAATGCTCTTTGTCGATTTTTTACTACGTAGTAAAACGTATGGATTAAAAATGCAACAAAGAAAGTTTCTATTTCTCGGTCATAATATTAATTTCATTGTAGAAATCGGAGTTTCAGAAGAAATCTAAGTAGTTCATATGTGGCGTTGTGATCGCTTCCTTGTCTGTTCTAAAAGTGTCAGTTTTTTTATCACCCCTTGCATTGTATTATTCGCAATTGCTATGTGATTTATTGTTTCTTTTTGGAAATATTTTTTTAGTCGCCGAGAACGTTCACTGTCGTCGCGACTATAATTTCAATAATAAAAAAACACACTCTGTTTAAAGTTAAAATCTCAATACCAGTAATATAGAAAATAATTTTATAAACTATATAATGCTTTAAGAGCTTCACATAAACGTTTGCAACAATTTTTATGTATTAAGCAATGATTTTTAAATTACAAATTTTAATTTATTAAAAACCTTTACCTATTAACCGTCCACTTTTTTTGATTGGAGAATTTATTACCTTATCTCCACGATAATGAATACTTTTTCTGTGTTAATATAATTCAGGGAAAATATACTTGTATTTTACACTATTTACGTAAAATATATTAATAATATCTTGGAGCCCGGCGTTGCAACTCATTTATAGTAGCCACTGTCTTATTTAATTCCTAAGTAATCTCTTTGTCAATTCGTGTTTAAACATTCAGATAGACTGTCAAATTTATTTTAAATTTATCTTTTCACATCTCATAATCGTCGAAATCGCACAGATGAACGCTGAAAATAAAATGTCTTATTCAGGTTAAATACAATGCCGCCAAATGAAAATGTGAATAAATCGTAATTCAAATAATACGCCTTCTACATATTCACACTTCATTTGTTTAATGTCGAATTAATCGATAAATAATACACACCTTATGCACGCAATTACTATACACGGCAATCCGAAAGTTAACTGTCAAAACAATGCCAAGCTACGACATAATGAACTTGCATTAATGCGTTAACCAAATGGCACATTTATTCCAACGGTCAGGCTGAAAACTTGGGATGTATGTTCTTTTATATGAGAAATACAAATATATTAATTTTTTTCAACAGTTTTTGGTCGAAAAATTAAAAAAATGGATTTCGACAAGAGCGCAAGCTACCGAGTCCAACTAAGAACCATCAAGGTGACTCCATAAATACAACAACTAAAAATTAATCAAAATCTGTCAAGTCGTTTCACACGGAGTCTGTTCGTGTGAGAGATTTTAATTAATAAGCTTCCGCTATGATGGATTGGTCGAACTGGACAAAATGGTTCAGCCATACATAACTTGCAGTCAAGGTCACCGGATCTCACTGCATGTGCGTTTTTCTTAAGGGGGTTTATAAAAGACTCAGTTTACTTTACTTTCACAACAATGTTCAAACTGCGGAACAGCATAACAACTACCGTGGAAGCCGAGACTCTATGAGTGTGGGAGAGTTTTATAAATCACATAGACATTTGCCCTGCTTCTCAATCAGGACATATTGCGTAAATTTTACTAGTTATGCAGAAAAAAAAAATTTCAATACAAAACTAACAATAAATTTAAATTCTTTACTTTAAAAATTATACATGTCAAATAAGATGTTATTATATATATATATATATATATATATATAAGTAAAATTGAAGTGTCTATCTGTCTGTCTGTCCGTATGTTTGTCTCGAATTGGCTCCGAAACAGCTCAACGTATTTCAATGAAACTTTAAGGGTTTAAATAAAGGAGACATAATTAAAATATTCGTGCATATTTAATTTCGATACATTGCAGAGCACATGAAAATAAATAAAAATATTAATTATGCGAGAAGATTTCTTGGAATTGGCGAGCAAATGCAGACGTATAGACCAACTGCGAGTTATAAGTCCGATTACGTGTCCCTACATCATTCATCCAACTTACTATCTATTGTTGCAGCAGGCTGAGAATAAATGAACTTCTTTGGATCTTCGACACGACGTATACATAAATTGATAAATCCGTTTAATTTCTCGCGTCAGGTGTATTCTAATTTTAGTATTTGCTAATATGAAAATAGAAAGGAAACTGTCGAGTTTTGTGTCGAAACCGGTGAAATTCGAGTCAGTGTTACATTATGACCTTTAATATTCAATTTATGTAAAAATGTAACCATTAAGTTGGGGAAAATTTTTATTGCTAGAATACTGAAAATATATTTATTCCAGCTACTGTACCGGGGGTATTTTGGACTCTCTCAAGATACTGGGAGTATTTTTCGATATCCAAGACCAAGAATTAAATAATGTACCGGGATAATATTAATAAATATTTTTTATGGATTGATTAAAAAAACACTAAACAATCGTTCATTATTTACTTTTTTGAAATGAAAGAAAAAACGAGAAAAGTCATTTAGTGCTGAAATATGACTTAATACTGTCATATGACCAGAACTCATAAGATGCCAGTAAATCAATCACCGGGTCCCCATAAATTTATAGTATTAAATATATGCAAAACTGTTACAATATTACTCATAAGTTAAACATTCTGAAATGTTACAATAGAAAATAATAATAATTCATTAATTTTTAAAAACATATTTAACCGAAATAACAGAAAAACAGTGCTTATAGATACCATTTCAAATTTTCGATTACATAAAAATAATTACGTAATTAAATTTACTAACCGTAAAGTAGCTTTCATTTAAATTGGTCACTACGTACAATTCATGTATTTAAACGTGTAAAAGTGACATGTTTCATATAGTTATAGCTATTTTCTACCAACTACAGGAACCCATTGTCATTTGTCTTATGAAATCATCATTAACACATTTGAGGTCGTCATAATGATCCATTCTGAAGATTAAACTTTTTTTATAAGCAAGAGATACAGTAAAAGCTGTTTTTATTTGCCATAAGAGGAAAGAGCATCGGTTCAAACAATAGGAGTGACAGTTAATAAACGATGTCGACACAGACCTGCTCAGTCAGCTCGGCATTATTACTAAATTACAAACCGAATTCAGATTTGTGTATTTTTACGCCTCTTAGCTAACGGGAAATAGAACAATTTGATAAATATTGAATGTCCGTTATACGGTTCTGGGATGAAAGAGGCTGATAGCACCATATAAATCTTAATTCGCCATAAACAACGAAATAATCATGTGCAGAGTTATTGGGTTCCCAAACGACTGGGTATCCGAGAGCTCTTCCAACAAGGGTTCAGAAAACAGACCGAATGTTAATGGTTTTAGGTGGTCTTTTACGTTTTCAACCTCTCATAATCTCTGAAAAGTCTGAACCAAGTTCTTTCTGATTGAATTTCTACAGAAAATTATGAAAACATCAAAGAAACTAGGATCTTATAGTGATTAGGAATTGTCAAATTAATCAGTCATTTAATATAATAAAAATGCGGAGACTTAATTTTTAATATCCTACGTAAATTATTAATTTATTAGCTTATTTAATAGCTGTTTGCGGTCAGACTTTATAAATTTTGTAATTCTACTCTTCAAATTGATATTAGTCCACCATATACATTATTTATATAACACTCTCTAAATCATATAAAATTAGAATATCTATCTAAATCATTTGTTCTTCAGTATTCTAAAGGTCGAGATTTATAATTCACTTAAGGATATTTTACATCAAACAATTGTTTTCCTCGCCTAGTGCAATATATTTGTTTTGTTTTTGTTATACTCGTTGATATTATCTTGCGCTCATTAGAAACCATTCTAACGTATCACTTTTGCCTATCACACGTTTCATGATCTTATCCTACGGAATCTTTTCTTTGTCTTATCCTCTGTGCGAAATTTATTTTTCCCAGATTATTTGAGGACTTTTTTATCCTGGCAATTTGTCTTATTTCTATTACTATCTGTGAGCCCTGCGATTCCTGAGGTATTACTGCCTTAATATAACGCCATTTTACTTAAGTTATGATAGTTCGTTTCTCGCGAACGTCGTCGTCGTCGCCGCACGCATACACGCAGGCTACGTAAGGACATAATAAATCCTGTTCTATATGTCATTATGGCAGGACGGATACAAATAGAGTCGCTTGAAATACGGTGAAAATTGTAATTGACTTGGAAAAGTATTTATTCAACGAAAATTATCGGCCGATTTTGCATATTTAATAATTTCCGCCTCCTCCACCCTCACCCCCTATGGGTGGCAGCCGCGTTTTATCACAATACCGCTGATTTCCGAGTGGCAAAGAACATGTGTGCAAAATTTGGTTGAATTTTTCTACAAGCGTTTGTTTGCGGAACATACATACATAAAAACACGCTAATACGAAATTTAAGCTCTTTTTACACATAAACAGCGAATTTCATTTAAAACAATTTGGTAGTTGAGACAGCGCGAAATAACTAGTAAATTTAATGAACGTTTTATTTAAGTATCAATATATTTTAAGTGCTTAGAAAATATATAAAAATGTTCGTCTATAGAATGCCGAACACATTCTGCACCATACAATAGCGACGCGTTGGGCCATTCACAGTCAATTGTTCTTCAGTAATATCCACCGGTTTTTGGACTGTTGAGCCACGTTCCTCTCGTGAGCTTCGATCATTTTCAAGGCTCGAAGCTCACGGGCGAAACGTTGGCAAACCCGCCAAAAATAAACGTTACCTATCAACTCCAAATCCAATGTACATTACTGAAGATTCATCGGATTCGAAAACCAATAGGTATTTCATAAATTACTCTTATTCCGCACATCATGTAATTCTGTCTTTGTCACACAAGATTTACTCAAGATGTTACTAAAACAAGTGTCACTAGAGCGTTTCAATACGGAGGGAGACGCCAATGGACTTCGTACACAAGAACCAATAGAATACACGGCGATTGTTCGGAAACCATGCTTGACCCGAACTTCAGTCTAAGCGTTATTATCGGTGGATTCAAGATCACACCTCTTGCGACAAATTACAGCCAAGTTCTTTCGATTTTCCGCGCATTTAAATGGGTCCCCGTCTTAGTTTGCACACTATAATCGTAGCTTTTCTTAGCTATGCTAGTATCCTGAATGCTTATAGTCACTTGATGATTTTCAAACAATTAAAATTTGTTTCTACTTAATAATACCTCCAGTCTAAAGTTAATAATTCTAAAGGGTACAAAATATGGATTCCTCATTCATTTGAGAACGTTCTCGCAGCAAAAGTGTACTAAGCAAGGAACTATTTGAACTGTGCAAATATTTCCCTGTCAGCTGCGGCACTTGGCTTGTATTTACACGATTTTTTATTGGCCTTGCGGTGTGTGTTTGATGTTGGTCAGGTTGATAGCGAGGAAATGGCCATCCCAGAGCAGTTGCGACACGCGAAGTGAAAGTGTGCCGACAGTTGAGAAACTCACAGCTCACAGCCTAAACACTGTACCTCCAAGAATTGATAGTTGCTTTCCATATGCAGCCTTTGCTGACTTGACAGCATTGTTACGTTTGTTTACAAACAGATGAATCCATCTATAACCGCTGGATGTTTTGTTCCCCGCGAAGGTCGTTCTGAACGTTTCGTACTATTTTATTAGTAACTTCAATATACCTTCATACGTTGATTTGACTGAACTTAAATTAGGGGTAAAACTTCTAGACATAAATGATTGTTCATAACAGTAGTTCTCTGCCTGTGAGGCAATCCTTCAAGCATATCCACTACTTACGACTTTTTGTTAATATTTGGATTTATTGTTGGTCTACTGTTGGTCGCAAGCCCGGATCAGATACAAAATGAAATTAACTAAACATAAATACTCCTAATCTAAAAAAATAATCATAGTCCTTTAAAATTTCAAAACCCCTGAAAGAAAAAAGAGAAACGCTAGAGATTTTATTCCCGCTTCACAACAAAACGTTCAAATCGTATTTAGTTGAAATTCTGTCGTTTTTGAGTTTCTGGGTTGTGCGGTGTAAGGTTCTTGCGGTTCTTCTTGTTGAAGAAAGCAACTAGGACATCAAAAACGTTGTGTGGAATTGACATATTTTGTCATTTAATTGTGTCTGTTAATTGGTTAATATACAGTTCAACCACTGACCTGTTGACAGACAAATCAATTTTTTTATTTTACTCAGACGACGTTTCGTCTACAGTTTTGCAACTCTGCAGGTATAGACTAACGCAATTAAATTTATTCGGAAGTTTATTACAAATATTAGAACCAATTTAATTATTTAAATTAGATAATTACGACGTTTCGGCACAAATTCGAAACTTTTTAAAATTATTAAAACAAATTACATATTTAATTAATATTTCAATAAAATTAGAAATATAATTGAAGTATTTTTATAATGAATTTATAATTACTTATTAAATGCTTACTCGTCAATTAACCATATAGGATTAATAATCATAGCCCTAAATTCAAATTCCATCATTTGAACAATTTATTTCTTAATTTATACAGAAGTTTAGGGAAAAAACCGAGACAACATAATACACTTTAATTCAAACCTGAAGAAGGTGCGAGTATTTACCGAAACGTTATTCTCTAATTTAAGTTAATAAATTTATCTGAGTAAGATCAAAAATTACTTTTATTATTTTATGAGTTTATTTTACATATTAATACTATTATTCATTCATTTTAATAATTTCGACGATTGCTAACATTTATTACTATATTGGCAAGGTGGTTACGACGAATTATATTTGTTCCTTTTAAAACACTTGTAATGTTAAGTATCGTTATTAATATCGTTTAATGCCTGATTTTCAAATAAAGTTCCAAGTGCAAATTTTCCCTACAGCTTGAAATAGGATTGCCTTTTATTTTCGCACTGGGAGATAAGACAGGAATATAATAATTTATGTATTTTCTGGATTATTATGTTGCGCCCATGAAAAGAACTGGTTTCGTACTGGAAATCCTCGAATTCTACTCACGGCATATTAATTGCAGTACGTCAGCGGATACGCGTTCGTAATAAAAAACTATATACCTTTTAACCCAATCTTATTTAGCATACGCAAAGCTTAACAAAGCATAGTTTCATGATCTGACATCTATTAACATATTTAATTACTCTCGACTTTGTTCAATTTTTTACGTCACAGGTTCCTTGAACCGTGTCTCATCTCAGAGAAATAAAGAATTGCCACTCCATCAAGAAATAAACCTACTCGATCCAATCTATTCCTTTAAGGAGTTCTCCAACTCTGATGGCTATTACTTCTTCCCTGAAGACGAAGATCTTTTACTGTTCGAAACAATAATAATGTTGATATTACTATACCATTTTAGGAAATAAAATCCGATATTGAAGTTCCTTGTGGCATATTATAAAATATCCGACGTTTTGAGCTCACAATAATCTATATTTCCGAAATGAAATGGAGACAAAATTATTTGTTGAATTTACGTAAGTTTTGTAGTTGGACGTATGAGTGAAAATATTAATAAAATGAAATACAAGTTTCTGACTTGCATTTGGAAATGTATTTAATACGAACATGGAACTTGAATTCTCTTACTCCGCAAATTGCCGCCAGGTGAAACAGGTTTTCACTTACAGATGGCCTATGAGAACAAGTTCGCTGCCATTTTTATCTAAAGGTTCCAGAGAGCAATTCAGAACAGGAATAGTGAGTTTGAGGTTTTACGAGTTGACGTAGAGGGTTTTTGGTCTAGGAATTTAGTTTCCTCGACGTCTCGACAAAAGTCTAACTAGTCAGGCGTTAGATATACTTCACAGATTCTAATAAAGAATCAATTTTGTGTATGAAAGTATTAGCTATTTCTAAAACAAAGTTCGAAATATTACTACGTCATTCTCTGTGCTGGTATTTTAAGAAATACCTATAATTCTGATTGTGGTATTTGCAGTAAATTCTTTGTAAAGTAGTAAAATTGCACAAGAAATGGTTTGAAGGCTGCGACGCATTTGTGTGTGTGTTTGTGTGTGGGCACCGCAAAGCAAACGAACCTTTCGGACAATTGAGACCAACTTTCTTTAACAGCAGCATTAAGGACCTTTCACGGGCAACATAAGTCGTCCGTTCATAATTTGAAGAAGATTTGTTCCTGTTAAGCCAGAAGCGACGCATAGATAGTTATAAACGGCTACTAGGTGCGGAACTAATACAAAACATATGTCTACATCTGCAGCTGTAAATTTTCTTATTTGTGAAAATGCCAGCCAATGGGTGTTAGTTGAAATTGCAGCCGATTGGCCATTGTAAAATGGAGGAGAAATCTTCTGGGCCAAGCGAGGTGACGTAGAGAGAGATTTTGAAGTGGAGTCATCATTAAATTGTGAGAGAATTAAATATTTTTTCTCAATTTTGTTTATTACATTTCTATCTGTTAGTAGATTTTGAGTTTTTTGTTTGTATATTCAACATAAGGCAATTAATATTTCAAAAAAAGAAATCAACAATTTCACCTTCATATGATACGTATATCTTACGTCTTACACTGATTAGTTGACAGTATCTGAAACAATGATACATATAAAAATCATGATTAATGATATATCAGAAGACAATGTAGAGGATACGAGAATATTAAAATACATTTGTCAATTAATTTCGTTTTATTCTACTTGAAGAAATATATATATTTTTTCTGACATTGTATTCATCGCGTCCAGTGGTCCACTACTTATGAAATAGGTCTAGCATAAATTAAAAGATATATGTTATTAGATACACATCAAACATAAATTGAAAAATATATAAATTAGGATAAATAAATAAAAACTCCCAAAGCCTTCATCATATTAGATAGCCAAAATAACAACGTAAAGAACATTATTTAGGAAACGAAACTTGACAAAGAAACCATTAAAAGATGAAGGGACAATATCTTTTTAGTAATTATGTTGACAATAATTCATTCGACTCCAATTTTAAATTCACAAATATTGTGTCAGAATGAGATTATATTGATTTTTTAGGAAAGCTGATTGATTTACTGGCATCTTATGAGTTCTGGTCATATGAGAGAATTAAGTCATATTTCAGCACTAAATGAATTTTCTTGTGCTATATTTCATTTTAATAAAGTAAGTAATGAAAGATTGTTTAGTGTTTTTTTAATCAATCCATAAAACTAAATAGAAACTTTTTAACGTTTTACTAGATCTTTATGCACCGACAAAACTAATTATTAAATAAATATTACTCTGATTCTCACTGTGAGTTATTATTATGCCATTTTTACTAAGATGCTGATGGCTAAATAATCTTCGTTAATTCGGGACAATATGTACTAAAGTTTCACAGACTGTACACATTTAGTGTCTGATTTATATATATTAATCTATTAAAAATTAAATGCAATCCCTCCAATTATTCGCATACAATTCGTTTTTCAGTATTTGTCTGTCATTTTCTGAGCCGACACGCAGGTTCGCTGGCGAACAAATTGTTTTACACGCAAACTATTTTCCACGTAACAGCGCTAATTTCATTTTAATTGCCCTCAGTATTATATTATGTCTCGTTTCTACTACTTTTTAACCTTGATATAAATTCCACTCTTTCTCATCAGTTATAGGACATGCTCCTCAGCTTTTTTCCAAATGAGACTAATTAAATAATTATGAGCTCTGAGCGATGTACATATTAGAAGTATATAACTACTCCACCCCATGGCTGTTAGATGGAAAAGTCCGGGAAGAAATTCTGTGAACAGCTACTGAGAACATCGCTCCACATAGGTCTGGTACAAACTTATTAAAATATGTTTAATAATTAATTTCACGTGATATAGTTCCCAACTCTCGATTTGTACACCCCTGACCGTGTTTACCGATCATGGGCCATATATGTGTTATCGTTATTTCATCACCACCAATTATACGGCATATTAATCCAAAACTAATCGTCTCTTACTTCCTTTCCTTTCTGAAACTAAATCCATTCTTGTTTAAGCTTCAAGATTCGTATGTAACACCTCATTTCAAAACTTTCACAATCGTCCATTCACATAGTTCACTTGCATATAATCCTGAATACCTTATATACAGTTTCAGAAAACTTCATTCAAACATTCTCAAGAGTTGGACTAACTCACGCATTTTAGAAGCCTGCTGATCAATACGCACTACACCAGGCATATTTAATCGTGTTTGAAACTCAATGCGAATAAGAGCAGCTGTCTGTATTCAGCCAAAAGGAGGTCAATTGACATGTAAACATTGTACTCTAACTAGTCACTTGAACTTAATACTAGACTACCTGATACTGCTAAGTACGTTCAACATGATGGGTAACCATTTACGGGTGCTAAGACATTGTCGGGTTAATATCTATATTATTCACAACATGTTGGCATGTAAACAGATTCTCGTAAGTTAGTCCAGATATGAAGGCATACAACCATTAACATTAACAATAGCTCGAAAAACTATGTAATTAAGCATTTCCGGACCCATGTTGAAATACGCTTCTTTATTCTCTTAATATGGACAATATATTCTTTAAAATTTTCCATGGACTTTTTCTACAACATGTATATTAATATTCTTCGATAAATTGGTAATAGCTTTCAATTATACCACAGAATCTAGGAGAATTTGGAAGGTTGCCAAGGGTTTCTAAGGCCCCTGGGTTATAGGTTAAGGATCCTGCCCGGTGTTTCACCAAAATTAGATGCAGAGAAAACCCTAAAACCCTGCATCAGGTAGGTTGTAATTACGATACTATTCTTACACCCTTCCGAATGACGGGAGATGAATTTGCTGTGGAGTTGCAGCATTCCCTTCTCCATGTCTGCACAAGATTTAGGCGGCAGCTGGCCTACTGATCCCAATGGGATTACCGGACAACTCTTAAAGTATGCAAAAAGTCTTCGACCCCTGTACATATACCTCCTATAATAAAAGAAGGTGCCTCGGACAGAGAGAGTACGAGGCATGCCCAAAGGTGATCCCCTCAATCGAATCTGAAGGAAATGCTTGTCAGAGAAAGCTTCCACAGGCATTACTAGGATCCTACCTGGTCTTTTTTGGATGGTTACATAAGGATGGTCCTGAAACAAGCAACTCTCCTTTAATTCCATAGTAATTGAATTGAAAAACCGAGATGTGGAAGGTAGAGCAAGGTTTCCAATGGTTGACTAGTGCCCCCGGGCTTTAGTTTAAGGATCCTACTCGGTGTTTCATCCAAAAGAGATACAGGAAAATTAATCGAAAACTGCATCATGTCGCCCGGTACTAATGTCACGCCCTTTTGAATGACGTGACGAGGTATGAGTTCTTTGTGAGTTCACAGCATTCCCTTCTCCGTCTCTCCAGTTGTTTTAGGAGGCAGCTGGCCGAATCACAATTTTTTTCTGTACTTAGGTAAATCATATGACTGCCGGAATGACAGTGATAAGCGACTATGAATGTCATTTAACTTTGTTAATGATGTTCGAATGCAATACGTTATAAGCTATGTAGATACTAATTTTTTACACTGGTAAAGTGGTCTAAACTAAAGGTTGTTTCGCGTATTTAATTTAAAAATTCCGAGTACGATCCCTGCTTTTTTTAGTAAACAAAACTGCGACATATACACGCCTAAATAAGGCAAGTGCTCGGGTTTGGCCTAACTTTCAGGCACTCTAAAATTTAGCAGTTGTAAGTTTTATAATGATCCTAATGTTTGCGTTATATCACCAACGTTTTGTCAGTCACCATTTATAACCAGGAAACAAATTTATAATTTACTGAAGTATCTAATTTTGAAATTACCCGGAGATTTCGGTAATGTCTGTACAAAACATAAATTCTTTTAATTTTCAAACATTTTAGATTCACAACACGTTTACATATCAAAATATTCTAAAACATTAACTCTCACTATAGGAATTGCCTTCAGGTGATAATATATACCAATTTTGTTGAATACATCAGACTTTTGTCAATTGAAAATTAATTTAAAATTATCATGATTTTTTGGTACAGGTGATGACGACATATTACCAAAAACAATAGATAATTTCATATTTATTTAATTATTATTAAGTTTTATGTTTATAGTGACTGATAAATTCTTTAGGGATATAATACAGGCACATGGTTTATGTATTAGTTATAATAATATTTAAAAATCTTGAATAAATAATCCTAATATTTTTCTGTTTGTGTGTGTGTCCAGATACGGGCTGTTGGGTGCTAGTGGATGCGGGAAGACGACTCTTCTGAGCTGCATCGTTGGGAGACGACGCCTCAACACAGGAGAGATCTGGGTCCTGGGAGGGCGTCCCGGGTCCAGGGGCAGCGGCGTCCCGGGAAAACGCGTCGGTTACATGCCGCAGGTAAGAACATTACCAACGCATTACCAGTGCTAGGAAGCAGTATAGAATTTGAAGAGAGACGGAAAAAATAATTTAGACATGCAGGCAATAAAAATAAATTAGGGAGTATAAATCGAATCTCGTTGTTTTGCGCCGATTCACATTTCTAGACTGTTCATAGATAAACTCTTTTTCACAAAAAGAATAATTTACTAGAATTACTTTACTGTTTTTATAACTTGGTTATTTATCATCTCCAGTTGATTCCATTTCGCGAAAAGTCTCTTCATGAAATCCCTTATCCTGTTTCTTATCTGGCAGAATTTCTTACAGACACTCTATTTAAATTGAAAAGACGCTAATTCCATTTTATTAAGGAATTTTTAATTTATTTCCACTTAGTTCCTATCTCTTTTAAAACTTGTTTGTGGTTGCCTCAGTAAAAATCACAATTCTGTTCCGTATTCCTAAATCGTTCATACATATTTGTATCGATTTAGTTAATTCTATTTGTCCATGACTGTAAATAATTACCCATACGTTAAATATCTTCACTTTGGGTTTGCCGATTCTTGTCCACGATACGTCTCAAATGCAAATCTCTAACTGACCTCCATAACCGGTCTCACTGAATGCTTTTATTTTGTTGTCTAAATAAAATGTCGTGGTTGTTCAATACTGGGTCCAGGAGAGAAAATTTGTCCTTTAACCTTGCTTGCGGTAACATTTATTTGCGGTTCAAAGGTAGCTCTTGAGACTAGATTTTACCCCAGGAATTTGCAATAGTTCATTCACACAGACACTACAGCAACAAACGACAATAAAATATCGTTTCCTTTTCGAATTTCCTTTTATTTCTTCATATAATAAATTAACAGTCTGATATTTTCTTCACATCTCCTTACCTGTTACACAGTAACTTAGATTTCTCATTTTCTTTAAAACTGGAACACACTATAAGGGTTTTGAAGATGACAGGAATAAAATACCGAAAAAGAAGAGTTACCTCTGAAGATGGGAGTCAGCAGTAAGTAAAATTGAAGGGCGAATCAAGTCTGTCGGCCATGCTATTTAAAAACAAAACGAGACGAGAAGAAATAAAAACTGAGGTTTATTGATAATATTGTGGTATTAGGGGAGTCAGTAAAAGAAACATGATCCTAGAGGAAGAGTACAACATGAGGATTAATAGGTATAAAACCAAAGTGATGGACTGTAGTGTGCGAAACAGTGGAATTAGAAAGGGTGTTAGATTGGAATATTTTGAAGAAAATTAAGGAATTCTGCTGTTTTGAAGAATAATAACTATTAATGGAAGAAGTATACTAACGTCCAAAGTGAGAACGGCAGTAAGTCTAAAACAGAGCTTTTGAAAATCAAGGAATAATGTTTTTCTGAGCTTCGACAGTTACATAAACCCTTATGAATTTGGCTTCATAAATTAATTATAATATATTTATCCGTGAAATATTTTAAAAATTCGAAAATTTTTCTACTTTGGACGGCAGTATAGTAGTCATAAATAGTAGGATAGAACATGCAAAGAAGGCTTACGTAAAAAAGAGGAATTTACTTCAGGCTAATATAAATATGAATATTAGAAAATCATTATTAAATATGCTCGTATGGAGTGTGCGTTATATGGGTGCGAAAGGTGGAAGATAGAAGTTGAAGAAAGAAAAAAAATAGAAGCTTTCAAAATGTGGCTCTATAGAAGAATGTTGGAATTCGGGTAGATAGAGTAACTAACCAAGAAGTTCTAAGGAGAATAAGAGAAGATAGACCAAGAGAAGAGATGGATCAATAGAGGAAGTTTTGAGACATGAGGGACTTGCTAAATTAGATTAGAGGTAAGTGTGAAGGGTAAGAATTGAAGAGGATGAAAGGATAGAATTTACTAAGCAGATTAGTAAGGTTGTGGGATATGGTAGCTATGTAGAAATGAAAAGTTGTGCGCAGAGTAGGTTAGCATGGATGGTTGCATCGGACCAGTGTAAGGACATCTGTCGGCCACCGCGGTAGGCCAAATATAATATTTAATCATTATGGCTATCTGACATTTTTATATAAATAAATAAATCGGACATTTTCAGGAAAAAAATTTAATAAATTAACACAATAAAACTTAAGTATACTATATTATTTCTTGTAATGTTCGTTTATCTAAAGACATATATATATAAACGACCGATTTACTGACAAAATAGAAGTTTAATTCAATTACTACTACGTTTCCTCCTGTCGTCTGGGGATTCATCAGGAACAAATTAATTTCTTTGCTTTAAGATATTTCTTAATACATAATTAGATATTAAGTTTTAGAAAAATAAATATTCAAATATAAAAGTTTTCGTTCTGCACTGTATCCATGTTTATTTTTAGTTGAGATTGACTTATTACAATTTAAAAATTTCATAAATCTGAAGGAATTAATTTGTACTTGATGTAGTCCACATTTTAAGACGAACCTTAGTATTAATTGAATTAAGTTTCTATTTTTACGTCTTGATGAGTTATTTTCAGATATCTCATCATTCATGTCATTTCCACTAATTTAAATCAAAGAATACCACAAAAAAAACAGTTCTGTGGTTTTACTTGAATTGGCACTTATTAGAATAAACGAAACGAATGGACAACTTTATGATTCTTAGTTAATTAAATTTATAAACTATAGATATATGAAACTGAAGATAGAAATTTGCAATTTCTGATAACAGTTGTTACATTGTTGGTAAGGTGATGTTCACTCTAATTCAGTATACTGATTATTGTTAAATAAATCATTATTAAAAACCATTATCTATACCAATAAAAAATGGAAATGTCTGTCTCCCTGTCTATAAATGTGTTTGTCTGAAATAGGCTCCGAAACGGCAAAACGGATTTGAATGAAAATTTAAAGGTTGAAAAACAGGAGACTTAACTTAAATATTCGTGCATATTTCATTTCAATAGATTGCAGAAGATGTATATATATATATATATATATATATATATATATATATATATATACATAATTGTTTCCTATCCGTGCATTCAAGTCTCCAAAGATAATGCGCGTTGCCCGTACATTTGATCAGTTTATGCTACGAAACGGCTTAACGGGTTTCAATGAAAACTTCAGGGATTCAAACAGGAATTTTAACTTAAATTTTCGTGTATGTTTCATTTTGATATCTTGAAAAGTTCAGAAGACATTAATGTAAATATCTATAAATCCATTGAATTGCCGTGTGAAAGGCGGCCTGAAAACCAACTGCGAGTTATATCCTATTAGACGTTCCTTATATCGTTCATCCCACTTACTGTGTTATTTTGACAGCGTAAGGGAGAGAGAGAGAGAGAGAGAGAGCGCGAATATTCTCCACCTATTTTTTCAGAAGAATTAGCGCCCTGAATAACCTATTGTTGGCAGGGAGCTAACTCCCTGAGAAATAATAAACTCCTGTGGATCATTGTTACGATGTATATGTAAATTGTCTTTATTTGGCGCGTGAGGTAAATTTTAATATTCAGTAATTTCTCATTTTTATTGGCTCCGAAACATGTGAAAGTGGGAACTGTTCAAAACCAACTGCGAGTTATAACCTTATGGTTCTTAATTCATTAAATTTATATTTTATTTATACCAATGAATAAAATTGAAGTGTCTATGTCTGTATGTTTGTCTCGAATAGGCTCCGAAACCACTCATCTATTCAGCCGATTTATATACTTTTCTCCCCATTAGACAACGTAATCTCTTAAACTCTGGTTAGCCATATTTTCATTCTCAAGCATAATAAACGATGAAATGATGATTTGATAAATTCAAAACGATGAAACTATTGTTAACAGCACGTCTTAGATTTTCCACGCAATTACTAGCTAGGTACATGTTCCGCTTGTGTTTATTTAAACTCGTTTATGATCGCAGTGAAATACCATATACCTTGAGTGCTCATAAACGGCGCGTTTATGGTTTGTTCCTTTTCACGGTATCTCATCACCTTATTTCAATGAAGATAAAGTATAATTAAGAAAATATATTTATGAAAATTAATTCTGCAACGCTCTGAGTGGCTTGTTTAACATTCTTTTGAAAACGTATGACACAAGGATGTTTAATTCTTGGAACAAGTAAACATTATTTCATCAACTACGAGGAAAGAGGTTACAAAAATAGAAAACACGCTGCACAGAATGGGTCATAACTAAAGTTTTATGTGAATGAAGTTACCAGGAATACTAATTTATAATTTAAAGGCCAAAAGTGTCATTTAGGAAACGTAGTGACCAAATGTGTAGCAAGAGGCATTATCTTTTATTGCTCATTCCTCTACAAAACCTACTAATTGAATTTCATTCAGTAAAACTAAAAAACGTCATAATGCAATTTAGTATAGAAATTATAGGGTATTAATTGAAATTCAGCAAGCTTCATTGAATGCAGAGGATGTACTGTGTGCTAATATAAGTTTGACTGAACTAGACATTAAGTTTTATTATCACAAATATCGATTGAAAACTTTCGTGAAAAAAAAATCGCGCTGCATCTCGACGGAATTGAATTGTATCTCAGTTGTCTTTATTAATAGGAAAGCGATATATATTTCCTATAAATGTTAGGGACTGTTACTGGTTTCAACACTATTAATCTCCACGATGTCCGCGTAATAATACTATCTATTGAACATTCTAATACAAGTGCCAATAATATTTTCATTATTTTAGAGATAGTAATGCTAAAATTATGGTACGTCTTATTCAATTACGTTACCCCATGAATTGATGAAGTAACGTTTTTCGAGTTTGACTTGCTAATAATTGCATGTCTCTTTTCAGACGTTTAACTGTGTCCATTGCGAAAGTAGGGTTTGTTAAGCTTTGAAGAACGAGGTTTTAATTCTTAAAAAAGAGAACGACATAGCAACAGAAACATTAATTTATTCATAAAGAGATAATGATAACAAAATAATTCGATTATCTGCTCATGAAAGGACGGAGAAGACAATCGAAAGCGGAAAAATAGCCCAAAAGAAAAGGAATAGTTTCAATAAATATTTTAGAACAGAAAAATCAGATTGGTGCCTGTTAAACAAACTATATAAGTATCAGATCGAATTTCAATAAATATTCCCCGCTTTGCTTGGGGACAACGAGTTTTAATGACTACAAAAGTTTCGTGTTCAAATGACCATTTTGTGTAAGCATTCTAAATTTTTCATTGAATTGTGTTTAATTCCTGAAACATTTTTTAATTATATACAACTGAAGAGTTCCCTAAACTTAAGAATGAAACGATTTGTTTGATGATAATTTGTAATAAATTTGTGATTTTTGGACAGTACATTGTAATAGTTATTTATAATTTCAAATATTTATAGAGATTTATTTATTGTCGTTGCAGTTTTCAGTCGTTAGACTGGTCTGATGCAACTCTCCATGCTAACCTATTATGTACACATCCCACATTCTCCGTAATCTGCTTAGCGCATTTCGTCCTTGGCCTCCCTCTTCTGTTCTTTCCCCACACACTTACCTCTAATGCTAATTTTACAAGACCCGCATGTTTCAAAACTTGGCCAATTCATTTATCACTTCTCTTGATCAAAGTTCTCCATATTGTTCTCTCTTCTCTTATTCTGCTTATAACTTCTGGTTAGTTACCATCCATCTGATTTACAGCATTTTTCTATTTCAAAATTTTCTGTTATTTTCCTTCCTACAGTCAACGTTTTGCACCCATACTCACTCCATACGAAAAGTTTTAGTAATGATTTTCTAATATAAAAGGAAATAATGAAACGACCTTCTACAGACTAGATTTTTATTACGAAAGCCAACGTGTCGGTACCTCTCTGTACAAAGAGATTCCGAAACGTCGATTAACGTAATAAAAAAATAGTCTGTCTCATTATTATTTCCTTTAATTTAAAACAGACGTAAAGCATCTATTAATTTTCTAATGTTCGTACGTAAATTAGCTGTTAGTGAATTCCTCTTTTTAACAAAAACCCTATGCTATCCTACTCTTTTGTCTACTATACTTTCCAAGTAGCAGAATTCCCAATCTAACGCCCTTTGTTATTTCTCTATTTATATACTACACTAAATTACCTTGGTTTTTCCTCTATTCATCTTCATTATTTTAAAAACAATCAAGAAAAAGAATAATTTCAAAATTTTCTCATGCCTGTCAAATCTGTAAAGTAAAAATTCGGCCGATTTCACAAATGAACGAAAACACAAAGGTTTCTAATGACAAGCAAACGTGAAGTTGTATCACCTTTCATTTCTCTCAAATCGACAAACGTCTCTTCTTTCATCAGATTTATTGACTTCCTTATCTCATTTAACGGAATTGCTATTTAAAGTTCAGTAGCCTTTTTAGAAATCTCTCGTGTCCACAAATAACTCGTAATACGCAATCAATAATAAAAATAATAGCCTATTTGCTGTGGCGTAGTGGTTAGTCACCGCCTTGGATCACAGAGATCTCGAGTCAGAACCCAGCATGGTCAAGGATGCTCGCCGTGGTCGCAAAAACTGGGATTATGACAGAGGAATAATAATCTCTGCGATGACCACGTGCCTCGCCAAAAAGTATTGAAAATGTTTCGTGAAAGGCAGCTGTCTGGCAGTTCTCCGTGTCTCACAAGGCCCTTAAACAGACTCAAGTTCATTTTCATTAATTGACATTTAATGCTGTTATTTCTTCTCTCAGCTCAATTATTTTTATACTTACGAATAAAATGTAAAGTGCTAAAGAGCGAAGAATTCTCCCGTGACAGACTAATTTTCATTCTGTTTTACGATGGGTATGTTGTAGCTTACTCCTTGTCACTGGAAGCGGAATTCTTTAATTAGCCGAGTCAACAGGGGGTCCGTAAATCCTACCTCCCGAGCTATAAACTTCGTTTCCACCAGCTTAAATGTACAGACGTATTTCCAATTAAATCTTTGTCTGCCTGTCCTCAGAACTTACCGAAAGAACTCACAGTGATGTGAGTGTGAGAAAAGTGAAAACTACAATAAAATTCGTTAGCATTTTACAAAGTATTTAAATTTACACTTTTTGAATGACAAATTGTCCGACTGGGTGAAAATCACGTCAAGAGTCCCGTAGGGAAGTGTGATCGGCCCACTTATGTTCTTTGCATTCATAAATGATTTAACAATCGGTATAAAATCACAGATCAAACTTTTTGCCGATGATTGTATGGTTTATAGAGAAATCGTAAACATTGAGGATGCACAGATTCTGCAGACTGATTTGAACAAAATTTACCAATGGTCAGTTAGAAATAAAATGTAAATAAATGCAACAAAGAGTTAACCAGTCGTTTTTACAAAAAAGAGAAATGTCCCTCCCACTAGATATAAAATGGGGAACGAAGTTGTAACAGAATCAAATAACTGTAAAAATCTTTGGATCACGATTAGTGATGATTTAAATTGGGGTAATGAGGTGAGCGAGGTCCCTGGCACGTAAAGGGCTTCACTTTGTAAACAGGGTCTTGAGGAAAAGCACGAGAAAACCCAAGATTTCTGCTTAAAAAACACTGGTCAGGCCAATTTTAGGATATGGGGTAACGTGCTGGGATCCATATCGAAATAAACACACTCTAGCGTTGGAAAAAATACAAAAACTGGCTGAAAAAATATTTGGGGGTCGATTCGCGAACAATCCTCACGAGAATTTACAGGTCTCAGTAATAGAAGGAAACATGCCAGGTTGTGCGCAAAATATAAAGCTTATAAGGTGAACCGGCCTGGAAAGAAATAACAAACAATGTAACGGCGCTAAATTATGTTTCTAAAAATGACCACTCGTTCAAAATTAAAGAAAAAGGGCAACGTACAGACGTAGGAAAATTTTCATTTGTAAATAGGTCAATACGCGATTGGAATTCCTTGCCTGCAGAAATACTGACGAATTTTCCGGGTAGCGTAAATCAGTTTAGGAATAGGCTAAGAAAACTTAAGTGAGTAGTTTTTTTTAGAATCAGTGAAGTGATAATAGTGAAGTGCAGTGAAGTGATTTTTGTGTGGCTCCATGGTTTTCTTTTCCAAATTCTTCCTTAGTGTAAGCTTTTCGTAATTGTATTTGTGTTTTATTTGTATTTTCTTTGTATATAGCTGCCACCGGGCAAATGCCCAATAGCAGCTTAGTAATAATAATTAGTATTATATACGGAGGCATCATTTCTCGCACAATCACCGTCCCCCAAACACACACACACACACATATATATATACTACCTTTATTTGAATTCTACGATGAACAGACACAATTAAATATTTCAATAACTTAATGCATGTCGGTATTGTCGTGTCACCTTTTAAAGTACTGTACGGGACCAATTGAATATAAAGAATAAGTTTTCTTATGCATAAATTTTCAAGAATGCACGTTGCTTGAATATTTCGGTTGGAGAAACGAAAGAGAAATATGGGAAAGCCCAAGAATGAAACGAACGAGCATAGAGCCTGAAACATGTTTCGAAATCCGAACAAGATAATTACAATGAAAGTAGTTTGCAAGTACAGAAACGACTGTTGCACGCTGCCACAAACCTGAGGGCTCTTTCTACATCTTCGATCGTTCCATTCAACTTTAATAAAATCGCAATCTGATATGAGCTTTATTTTAAATATCACAGAATATAATTATAAACATAAAATAATTATAATTCCAACGTTACCATTGTTTTGAAAGCATTCTCTATTACAGTCATTTAATTATGTTACTGAGAGATAACGCTATACTTCAACTTTTTTGGTTACTTGAAACTGTAGTACTAGAAGATTTCCTATCGTAGGTAACCTTACGGAATTAATTTCAGCCCTGGGACATATAATACTGTTTTTCTTTTATCTTGTTGGTTGTTTGGCGTTGATCGGGCTTTATTCATTATATCCCGGCAAAGGATTAGTGATACAATATATTCTTTCGGTGAACTGTGATTAAACAGTGTGGTATTTTCGAAGTTTCACATTTACGTGCTATCTAGGCTGACGGAATGTTAATTTTATAATAACCGAAGTGATGACGAAAATAATCAAAGTAACTTAAAATACTCAAATACAATTCTAATGTTTCAACCAGCGTAAAAGTTTGTTTCCACAACGTTTCGACGGCAAGCTTCGCCATCGTCGTCAGGTAGACTTCGCTTTTTAACGTACAATAATATAAAAACCCTATAGGTGCTCCCTTCCCATTCCGAATTGGTTTGAAATTATACATCATTTTCTAGAAAATACAATCAAAGTAATTGACTCCTAAAATATTTATTCGTCGCTCAAATAGACCGTTTGTATATGATTTAAAATTTCCCCTCCTTGCCACTTCCAGGGATAGTAGTCGTGTCTTACCGCCACAGTGCTTTTTTCCTGGTCGTATATATAATTTGGTCTAAATTGCTCCACGCGTTGTAGATTTAATGCAGACCTTTATTTCACGACCTTCCACGGCCACTCCAAGGAGCTGAACTACAACTCAACTGGCATGTTAAATGTCAGAAGTAATTCATAACTCCTAACCCAACGCTAATCTTCGTTGTTTTCGCGTTGTTTTTCTTAACTCCCTTCCACTACTACGTATGATCTTTACCACATTTATGACGAATGGAGTTGAAATTTACGTTGAGAGAAACACTATCAATCTCAAGAAATATCTATTTGAGACAAATATCGACCTTTTATGCATGTCTCAATATTTACACCCCCATCAATCTCCGCCGCTAGGGCTTGTAGCTGAGACTTACCCTGAAAGTGTTTTTTTCCGGTCTCAAGAAACACGTGTACAAATACTAGTATAAACTGCTCCACACGTTAAGATTTGAATGCGGAGCGTGCATATCCCAATACACACACAAAACTTTATTTATTGCATATTATTTTTAATATTCTTTGGATACATTCAATCAAGTTTTATAATTTGTGGACTCAATTTACGTGCTTATTTCACATGTACATTATAATTTATGCTGTCAGAATTGTGACGTGATTTTATACAAAAGAGTGAAGGCTTTCCCGGTTTATCAGTTGAAGGAAACGTTCTCGGGTCTGACAGAAATTATTGTGCATCTTTCTTTCTTTATATTCTTTAACAATTAATTTTATTTATAATCATAGGATAGATGAACCAACATTAAATTACTAGTAAATTTAGCGATCATTTTATTTAATTAAGAATAC
Source organism: Eucriotettix oculatus (assembly GCA_034510155.1). Lineage (NCBI taxonomy): Eukaryota > Metazoa > Arthropoda > Insecta > Orthoptera > Tetrigidae > Eucriotettix > Eucriotettix oculatus. The sequence goes on along the minus strand of CM067376.1, from coordinate 130,929,137 downwards.
ATTCTAACTAGTTAATAAATTATACAAAAAAATTCTCACTTCAGAATTCCATCCATTCCAATGCTATTGGTCCTCATTGGTAGTTTCAGATAGATTCTGATCTCGTAATTAATGTAACATTAATTTTTTGTCGTTTCCACGACAGTTCCGGACTTGTATATATATAAAATTTAGTGAAGTAAATGTTTTAACTTGCGATAAATCAATAAAAAAAATATGTGGAGAATATTCAAAACTTTATTTGTATCAATGTGTTCAACGCATTCTATCAACAATTAATGTTTATTATATTAATTGTCCTTTAAACGAACAGGTTGCTAACCTCCTACATTTGATATAATGTGTATAATAGACAAGCTATTCAACAGACACGATATTTAGAATAAATAGTAACAGATAAAAAAAGAGCAAGCTAGATTGATGAATAATATGAGTAACAAATATTTCTCTTTCGTTTGTTTATGTGAAATCAATGTATTACTCTTAAAATTTTGTTCCTAAGTTTTTCTATTGTTTTCTCTGCTTGTCTATTCCAATTAATATTAGACAGTCATAAAACAGTCAATAAAATACAATAACTGTCCAAAAATGAGAAACAGAAGAATTTTATTTAAAAATAGTAGTTTCATACCCAACTCTTCAGTTCTTCCTACAAAAAAATATAAATACATATATGTAGTTTATATCCAAATAAATAAATATTATTTATACGATATGGTTCTTCATCCGTTTCCAATAATAGTAAAAAAAAACTACTGGCTACAGTGTTTTTCCATATTTCGAGACAATGCAATACAAATTAAACAACTTGTTTGCCAGTCATGGTGTAATATTTTGTAAATTTAATAATTTAAATTTTGTTGAGCATTCTATAGATGTTATAAATAAGTTTGATAAATGCAACGCTGTTTATAAAATTATGTTTTAAGACTGTAATGCTGTTATATTGGACAGAAAAACCGCATAGTTCAAGCCAGAATTAATAAACATTTTGCAAATATAAAACACATTTAAATTAATTATATTTATTAACAAACACACACACACACACACACACACATATATATATATATATATATATATATATATCAAAAATCACAGGATTGAAATAATGTTAAACTTTACTCCATATTATTCCATATTGATAAACAAAATGCTTCATATCAGATAAATGTAAATTTTATAAATGGAAAAACAGATACCACAAATTTAAATTCAACAGACGCTATAAAATTGCGTTATTGAAGCTTTGATGTGTATTTGTTGTAGTCTCAAAAATTCAGTTTTGTGGTCTCCCTCTTTGGCATTATTTTCCTATATTTCGGTCCTGGATGTTGCGGTGGCAACACAAAATTTCTATTACGATGTTAATTGCATTTCCACATAACTACCACGTCCCACATCCTTTCTAATCTTCTCAGCGTATTCCATCATAATCTTCTCTGTGCTGTTCTTACTCCACACACTTCCCTCTAATACTAATTTTACAAGACCCTCATGACTCAAAAAATGATTTATTAAACTATCCCTTCTCTTGGTTAAAGTCTTCCGTATTGTTGCCTCTTCTCTTATTCATCTTAGCACTACCTGGTCAGTTACTCTATCCACACATCTGATTTTCAGCATTCTTCTATAGCACCGCATTTCTGAAGCTATTATTCTTTTCCCTTCTGCACCTCCTACAGTTCACTTTTCGCTATATATATGAATTTGTATAATTTTTTGAAAAATAACTGAAGAGGTCCCGAAAGGAGGGAACGAAACGTATTTTATGTTAAATTAAAATTCTTCTATTTCTCACTTTTGGCCAGTTACTATATTTTATTTGAATAATTAAGTATTAGAGGAAAAAAGTTTCTTAAATTTCATATTTGTTCCGTTTTTTATGTTGTAATTAAATGCACCATTGTAAGAGTTTCTCTATTACCTCTTTTCTGCGACTTAATTAAGATTTTTCACTATTTATTTTTATATCTATATGAGCATGGACCATAAAAGTTTGTCTATTGGTGTCAAATACTCGTGTATGTCTGAGATCTGAAGGTTAAGTCGTTTAATCGAAAAATATCAATTATACTGGATACAAATTAATTGTTGATTATTGTAATAATTTAGAGTTACGTCTAAATGGGGACTCTAATAGTGATCTTTTGAGTGTGTATGGTATGCTTCTGGAGAATCGATGAGGGACCGCAAGACACCATATCCGGGACGCTTTCTCCTTTCTTGAGGTAGAAATGAACTGCTCGCTTCCTTTCACATTGTCGCATTCACTTCTGTGTGATGTAAATCGTAAATGACGTAATCTGGGCCATCCAGACCGTGACTGAGAGTGTATCTCGACCAGTGGTGCATCCTTCGCCATGCAAGACCGATGAAGTTTTATGACGTAACGAACTGAGGCTTCCGTCTAGTTCGAAAATTTCCTGGAAATTTTGATGAGCACCCTTATTACTAAGACTTCCTCCTGCAAATTGAGAAATATCCGGTACCTTCGAAAACTGTAATTGGATCAAAGATCATTAAGTTAATTACGGACTTCAGATTCCATGCAACTAGCATGTCACCATCCTTACATTTTTCTGGCTGATTTCAAAGGCCTGTGTGTAAGCTGCGAAGTGCAAGGTGGACGACTTTTTGTCATAAGTTAGAAAAATTACAGACCTTTTTCAATTTATGATATCAAAATAAACATCGGGGAAATCATTTGTTAAAACTGGGTATACACCATTGCTTTACAAAATTCTTCTGAGCTTCAAACTCTCTGATATACGATCTAATCACACATTCTCTGGAGCAATTATTAATTTTAAAAATGCAGTGAATACATCTCTATTTTTGTAAAAATATATCATAACTCGTATTGTGCTCCCGTGAAGCAATCCATCCCACACCTCCAGCAAATCATTACCAAGAAACGGTATTTTTGGAAGCCATCAGCTTTAATGAGCCATCCTTTCACACTGTAGTGCAGAATTACATCCTGGAAATGTGAACAGTCACCGTACGCACAGACTTTTGGACGGAAGAAACTCCACGCAGCTCATCCGTATTGTGGCCTATCCGCTTTCGATTGCTTAGTAATCTTGTTTGCAAGAAATTGGGCAGGGTACCTAATCTTCAACATTGTCGAATGAAAAAATAATAATAATTGCGGCCATAAATGTAGAACTTAAGCTGAGAAAGCAAGCTGCTAGGCGACAAAATGTTGTTTGTCTGCGAAATCTGGAAATGAAATATGTTCATTCACGTCTAAATTCTCTTAACTATCCGACAAATATTACCAATAAAGTGCTATTAATCACTGATCCTACTCCTATTTATTGAAAGCGTATTATTTTTTTTATAGATGAATTTAGTCCCTTTTGAGAGCAGATTGAGTCTAAAAATTTTAATTTGTTAAATTTAACAATTTATAACTGTAATTTTTCTTTTAGTGTCAGCAAGCGTAGATATCAAAGAAAATAAAAATTTATATCCTAACATAGTACTGAGGATATACATTTCAAATTCTGAAAGACAAAACTCTTCTCATTTCCTCCTTTCGTATATATTTTATGGCACAGGCTATCAAGGCGATATGACAATATTAAGTGACTGTTCCAAATATTTACTAAAACACGACTATTATTGAAGTACATTGCTTCGAGAATATATATTTGCAAGCTGAAACTGTCCATTTTCAATTTTGATAATAACAAATTTCACATAAGAATACATTTTTTTTGGATTTCGTATACTTTAAGCGTAATGAGACCGCTAATTAACCTTTTTGCCTTTGTTAATGTAGTTAGTAAACTCTGTTTTAAATACTTTTTTCTCCTTTCCGCAGGAAATCGCCTTGTACGGAGAATTTTCCATTAGGGAAACCATGATGTACTTTGGCTGGATATTCAGCATGAGCACCAAGGAGATTAATGATAGGCTCCATTTTCTGCTAAACTTTTTGGACTTGCCGAGTCAGAACAGACTCGTGAAGAACCTCAGGTGAGTAAAACAATTGGGATTTCTAGAAGTCATCATTTTATTAAATATAAAAGGATAAAAAATGATTTTGTCAATATATTTCGTTTTGTGCACACGTTTTTCATTTCCTTTAAAGTTACGAAGTTTTGCTTACTTTATATTTTCCACGAAACTTTAGTCTGATACTTAGTTGACAATAAAGAGTAAATATTTGTGGAAGGAAACGCAGAAAAAATAGTTTTCTAGCCGTTTTTCCTTCGCGTATCTAGACGTAAGTTGCTTATATAATAAAAATAATAAATTTTGTTTAATTGGGTCAGATTGATGGTAGTGTCTAATAAATTTATACAAATACGCTTTCCGTTGTCAAGTTGGCATTTTAAAATAAAACTTCTAGAATAATTTTAGAATTTAAAAGCTGTATTTTAAATTTTAACCATTATAGTATGTCTGCATCAAAAGTTCTTGAAACAAAGTTAGATTAGTGAATATTAATTTTTTTCTACGCCTCATGCAACAATGAACTATTGTACTTTCAATACGAAGTATGTTTAAAAGTACTTCTATTACACAACTGCAACTAACGAGTACAGAAATAATGGATATTTAAATTGAACCCATTTTTATACATTACGTACAGAAGTTGAAAGATGGTATTTGGTTAATTCACGATTTGTTGGGCAATAGCTTTCTCTCCGTCCAATTTAGTTATTTAATATATTAAGCAATAACAAATCTATTATTTGACGATTTCTTTGGCAGTGCTATCCCTTTGAATAGCAGTGTTAATGTTACCCCGAGTCTAATTCAAATGAAATTTAGTCAATTTGAGGTAATAAACATATTGAAGTGAATAGAAGGAAGGAATCCTGAAAAATGTCAAAATTTTAAATTACATAATTTTTGTGCCATGATTTGTCTTTCTCAATTTTATTTGTTTAAATCTTTCAGTTACCTAATAAATAAAATTAATTGACATTCACGATTAAAATTTACGAATAACGATTAGAATGTTACACGTATATTTTTAAAACAAATCATTTTCGGTTTAAAATGACTACAGTCACCTTTCTGCGAAGTAAGCTGTGTTTGTTTGAACTCTATCTTTGAAACTGATACACAAAATTTTTAATATCAGTTTGATAGGATTAATGACATTAATTGAAAATTAAAACATGAGAATTTGTAGTCACAGCTCAACATCATTAACAAACGGTAGATTAATTTTGAAATTATCTTAAAATTTGTATTACTTTCAATAAAAGTCATATATACGGGTTTCTAAATTGTTGCCATGCCCTTAATGAAATGAAACCCTTAATAATAATTACTTAACTGCATACTTCATATATCACAATACCGTGGTTCCTTATTTGAAACCTACCTTGCTGTAAAACAAACGAAAAAATTGTGTTGTGAGAACATTTTTACCCGTTTGATACGTCGAGAATCAGATAATAATTCCATTCTCCTGGAAAGTTTACGCTAATTTGTAAAAATCGCATAATACTTTTCTGAAACCTTATACATTAAATCGTACTGTTACGCAGCATGTCAATAAATATTTGGTTTGTCGATAGTAAATCGAAAATGGCTATTAATATTTTATTCACTGAAAGAATGGTCGGCAATGTTGATGGAATAAATTATAATGACGTTTCAGGTACGTCACCATGACAATGACTTAAAATATTTTGAATTAATAATTACATTAAATAAGTATTAAATTCTATATTTGTGTTGTGCGAACAAAAATGTTTTGTAATACGAAACTTATGGTTCTAAGCCCCGATAGCTTTTTAACTTTGAAATTAATGTATTTAAGAAATTTATCCTATTATTTCCTTATGCGACTGTTAAAAATAGAAAAATATCAGTCATAATAATTTCCATAAACGCTTACTATTTTATAAAAGTTAAAAACGTAAATTTTGAGCTTTTTAACAATAGTTTTGGGATCCTTGACTTTACATATGTTACGACCACTTACCTTCAACATATGATGAAAGATTTACGACTTAATTTTCTTCGATCTTTCTGTTTATTTATAATGTTATTTAGGAAATAAGTCATGAACAATACGAAATTCTGGACTACGATTGTTTCGGACATCATAATTTACTTACAAACAGGTTAAAATTACTTATGCATTTAAAAATATTCAGATGTTTAAACGATTGATCAATCACAATATGTTTTCTACTGGAAATTGAAATCTTCAGTGATCTCTCAATCGACTATATACGTTAGTCGTGTAGTGGTGTATTTTATTCAATAAGTAGAAACATTTTTGTCTTAAAGACACTAATCAATGTCAGATTGAATCGCTCACTTTCTCAAAGAGTAATAACAAAGGGCAAGTGAAACTGAAAAGTTGGGGCACTTGGCAAAAATTATTCAGTTATCTTCGAATCTGAAGGCGGAATCTGGAGAACACGTGCTACACTAGGACGACCACTTCTTCACCTCAAGGACACTTACCAGTTTCCCCACAACTACGGAACGTGTTTTTCCCCCAACTCTTGTTTGTAGGTTTTCGTAGCTTCTTAGTTGACGACTCTTTAAAACGAAAAATGGAAAATAATTCTGATATTAAATAAATAACTGACGTATTCGTGCAATTTCAATCCATTTTTCATTCTTTGCCCTCTGTAATTTGCAGTCTACATCAGCTTGTTGCCTTTATACACGTTACGTGATACTTTTAATCAATAGATTGATGAACTTCTTGAACTACAGTTAGGCCTCCGTCTGGTGAAAGTAAACTGTACACGTAAAAGTTGAACTTAAATCGTCTCATTCATGTACAGATCAAAATAATGTCTAAATGTATCCATGAATAAAAAATAATTTCTCCCGGGAAAAAATAACTGATAGCACTTTCCAATTCACTCATACCATCATTTTTGAGGGGGTTAACAGGCTACATGAGGGTGATCCTGAAACAGGGAACTCCCCTTTACTAACATACGAAGGGAATTGAAAAGTGGGGATGCGGATGGTAGAGCTAGGACCCCTGGGCTATGGTTTAAAGATCCTACCCGGTGTTTCACCTAAAGAGATGCAGGGAAAACCATAGAAAACCTGCATCAGGTAGGTCGGGCAATGGGTACTATTATCACGCTCTTCCGAATGACGGGAGACAATGAAATCTTTTAAATATAACTGCACGAAATGAATTTCAAAAATTCATTGAAATATGCATCGCTTATATAGTTTTAAATAACGAATAAAAGAAAATTTAAACTAAAGCAAAGATTATTAGCAATAGAGAAAACGTTACGTAGTCTAAAATGACTGCACACAATTTTGTAATCGATTAGAAATGTACTTAAGTAGTAAATATTAATAGTATAAAAGCTTTATACTTATTTTTTAATTATGAAAACATGTTATTGTGGTATTCAGTTCTAAGACTAGTGCGATGCAACCCTCCATGCTAGCCATCTTGCTCAAGCCTTTTCATCCCACATGACCCCTCATTTTCTTAACGTATTCAATTCTTGGTCTCCCTCTTATGGTCTTACCCCATACTATTCCCTCTAATGCTAATTTTACTAGACCCTCATGTCTCAAAACGTGGTCTATTAGTCTATCCCATCTCTTTGGTCACAGTCCTCCAAATTGTTCTCTCTTCCCCTATCTTCTTAGAGCTTCCTGGTTAGTTACCCTATCCATCCACCTGATTTTCAGCATTCTCCTATATTTTCTCTTCTCTTCCTACCTGAAACTCCTACCCATACAACGCCACACGCCGTATGAATATTTTTAGTAATGATTTCCTAATATTCATACTTGTATTACTTGCGAAAGATTTCCTTGCCTGTGATGTCCTACTCTTTATGTCTACTATACTTATACCATTCTATTTATTATGCTGCCCAAGTAGCAGAACTCCTTAACTGCCTTCAAAATATCCCTCCCCAATTTAACACCCTTTGTTATTCCACTGTTTCACATACTACACTCTATCACCTTGGTTTTCCCTCTATTAATCCTCATGTTGCACTCTTTCTCCAGGACCACGTTCATGCTCTTTATTATCGTTTCCATGTCATCTTCTGACTTGGCAAAGCGTAGGGTTTTTATTTCTTCTCCTTTTAGTATGATTTATTTTTCATATTCCGTTTGAACTTTCTTCATCACCTGTTCTATATATAAGTTAAACAGCATGGGCGACAGACTGCACCCTTGTCTTACTCCTTTCTTGATTTCAGCTTTCTTTTCTTGATTTTCAATTCTAATTACTGCTGACTGCTTTCGGTAGAGGTTATGGATAATTCTTCTTTCTTTACGTGAAACACCGGGTAGGTAGGCCCTAGTCAACCCTTGACTAACTTTCTCTACCTTCCACATCTCCCCTTTTCAATCCTTTCCTATGATAATAAAGGGGAGTTGCAGGATCACCCTCATGTAGCCTTTTGTCCAAAAAAACTATCCCCCCTTTTCAATTCCCTTCCTATGCGCTTTTGAATGGTAGTGCCTGTTTAAGGATCACCTTCTTGTATTCTGTTAATACTCCCACTCAAAAAAACTTGTAGAGACAAGGAGAAGGAATGCTGAGACCTCACAAAACTTCTCTCCCGTCATTCAGAAGAATATTACCCAATAGTCCGACCTACCTGATGCAATTTTCTACGGTTTTCCCTGCATCTTATTTTGGTGACTCACCAAGTAGGATACTTAAATAAGAGCCCCGGGGCCCTGGTAAATTCTTGGCTACGTTGTTCTACCTTTCACATCCTCAGTTTTCAATTCCCTTCCTATTCTATTAAAGAGAAATTGCCAGTTGTAGGATCACCCTCATGTAGCCTGTTACCCAAAAAAACTCTGCGATGGAACTTAATTCTCTGCAGAGTCTGTTATATATGTGCTGATCGAGATTATCTCTGGTACTCTGCCAAATTCTTCTGGCGCGGTTCTTTTAAAAAATTTCCTCATCCTGTAGGCTGCTGTTTGGTTTGAAGGTCTTGTGGAGTAATTCCAATCGTGTTGCACTTTTAATTGACCAGATCATAACAAAGACTGAGATGGTTGTCTTACAAAGAGTTCTCTGTCAACTAATTGAACATAAGGATAGGGAGTAGTAGTTAGTTATAAGTTACGGAAGTGGTTTTTATTGGTTCCTACATGCAGTGTTGTGTTGCAGTGGAGGTCAGCAGCGGCGCGTGTCCTTCGCCGTGGCTTTGATGCACGATCCAGAGCTGCTGATTTTGGATGAACCCACGGTGGGTGTGGACCCTCTTCTACGACAAAGGTAGGCCCTCGTCTCATCAAAATCTATCTGTGTTTAAATCATTTCACTTACACCAAATGTGAGGATTTCACTGTTTATCCTACTCGCTTGTCTCATTAGAAATAAAAATATATAGTTTTTATTTTGTCTTTCAGATTTAAATGTCTATTGATCGTTGCTGGAACAGTTTAGAGGAGCCGGAAGGTCCTAGCTTGCCGATGTTAAAATAGTGATTTTTAGGTACCTTTTTCTCGGAATCCGTTGTACACACAGCACTGAAATTTTCTCAGATAATTTTCAACTTAATGGTATATGTGCGAATGCAGAATAAATTATTTATTATAAATAGAATATTAATTATTAATTTATTTATCAAGATTTGATTTAAGAAATTTTTCATCCATCGCAAATAATTTAAATGAACTACTCTATTTTCAAACACGTCATAAGGCTAAAATTAAGCTTTGAAAGTTCTATTGCTGTATCTATAACGATTTCCGAGAAAAAGTATAATATTTTAACACAAGTGAGACGAAACCTTTCAACTCTTTTCTAGTTTTTCATTGTCTGAGAAGCACAAACTAAAATAAACGCAATTAGTCGAATAAAGAAGAGATTAGTCGAACTAAAAATAGATCATAAATGATGAAGGAAATATAGTGTGAATAAAACCACAGAAAAGCTGTCTCAATATATTTATTCTCAGAACGTTTCCGCCATAGCCATTATCAACTGTAATTACAATATATATACAAGATTATTTATAACATGAAGGATATATTTTTATAATTGGCAACAACCACATTATTCCATTTTCACATCTATTTACCTGGATCTTTCCTCTTAGCGTCTTCTTTGCATATACTATCATAGAACCTTGCGCTTGTTGTCTTCCAGTTCGCTAAGAGGAAAGATCCAGATAAATAGATGTGAAAATGGAATAATGTGGTTGTTGCCAATTGAGAAATATATCCTTCATGTTATAAATAATCTTGTATATATATTGTAATTACAGTTGATAATGACTATGGCTATTATATAGAGTTGTTTTTTACATTAAATATGATAAAGGAAATTTTAACAACAGAAAATTGAAGAACAGAATGAAGAAAGGAAAAGATCAACATGTCAGACTGAGAAATAGATCTTTGTACGTTTTCTGGAATCATTATAGAACGCATTAATGTTTGTACACAGACGAGAAGACACTTAGTTAATATCTGAACACATACACGCATATATTTTATCAACAGTTACAAGGTTTTTTAAACATATTTATAATTAGCAATTTACAATCATGGTGGATAACCACTAATCTTATGCTCTGGTTGTTGTGGGTATCTTTTCAGAGACTAACACAGTTTTGTTTAGCCCCCCTTCATCGAGCATTAATCGCCAAAGTTGGCACCAACAGTCAATGACTAACCTTCCATTCGAGTAGATGGGCAATCATGGACACACCACCATGCCACTGCGCATTTTGAGAGAAAACAGCTCTCAACCCAACCTTCGACAACCCATTTCCAACCTTCAGCAATATCCGTCATTACAAGCCAACCCCCCTCGACACCATGGTCATGGCGTTGGCCCAGCTTTGGTAATAATGTAATAGGGTACTTTCCAGATATAATTACCAATTACAAACTTATATGTGCATGTAAATTTTAAAAACACTTGTTCGTTGATTACATCTGTACAGTAATAATCGTCAAGGATTTTACACAATTATGTCACTACATTATTTAAATAACAACCCAAAACAGACTACTGTACTTATTCTACAGTGTACAATAAAACTTCGATCCTATTGATCGACATTAACTAGTATAAAGTTTTGTCACGTACTACTAATTGAGGCATCGAAATATAATTGTACATATTCTCCAGTTCATTTTTACACTATATTGATCACTTTATATTTTAACCACTTCTTAGTTCTTCCCATATGATTTATATTATTTATTACATTTTCATAGAATTTCATCATTGTTTTTATATTGAGAACTTTTTCTATATTCTCCTCTGTATACAAACTGTCTATTGTATTTTGATTTTCCACTTGCATGATTTCATACTCCACCCAGATGTATTTATGTTTGATTCCATTTAGGTGCATAGAAACGGCTGTATTAGTCTCCGTGTGTACTTTCGCATTATTTTACGGTAATATATTCTATTGTCCAAGTCCATTCCTGTTATTCCTAAGTATATTTTGTGCTTTTCGTAAACAATCTTTTTAAAAACGTTGGAAAAAGTCGTGAAACGTTCCGCCTGAAATATGAGAAATGTTAATGAATGAAGATATTACTTCTAAGCTTGAGAACGCCTTTTTTCAGACGAAATGAATTAATCACATGTTACACAACGCCTGCGCATGTGGAGACATCTCCCATGAATATGATCCAGGAACTACTGACTATAATTATCAGACTTGTTAACATTTACCTTCCAAGATACACTTACGTTATGCTTTTACGAACGTAATAAATTATGTTGCAGTTTTGTTCCTATTACTCATATCATAGATGACTTCTGAGACGTGTGCGTTTGTTCTCTTTTCCAAGCTGGAGGACAGGGAAGAAATTATTTTCAGTGACGAAGGCGCCTGCACATAATCTCTCATTATTACGTATTTCTTTTATGAAGAACGTTTAAGCTTAGTAATGACTGCTAAGCACGAAACCACGTTCCGTCCAGTGGCTGTAATTTGAGCGGTATTGTACTCTTAATATTAACGTCTGCTATGATGTAACGATTCTCTCCCGTAGACACAATTCTTCACCCAACAGTAGTTCAGTTCTTGGATACAAAATTTTAAAACCGCAAATCCCGAAATTGTAATTATTGGATCAAATTTTTTACTCAGTTTTTGCATATTTAAGATATCCTTATATTTTTACGTAATTTTTTACTTTTATTATTCTGTGGCACGTCTTTAATTGGACATTCAAGAGTGTATCAAAGTTGCCCTTGATTATTCTGATAAATTTTAAACTTAGTGACGTTCAAGTAAATCAATAGTAATTACTTCCATAGAAGAAAATAACTCAAAATATTGTCTCTCAATTTATTTATTTAAAAAATAATAATCGTGAATACGGATAACTAATACTGGGAACTTCATTGCAATATAATATATTCCATTATTCTTACTACAACCTCGCCTATAAAAGATATCAAGTCTTCGGATTATAAATAATTTTATGTACTTTGTAAAAGTGGCTCGCTAAATTGCATCGGTTTGTTTTACAGGCAATCGTATTTTTCTAAGTTACTAAATTACTGTTCTAATTCAAATCTTATAAGGTACACGAGTTCCATAATTTACACGTATATGAATCAAAAGTAAAGTAAGGAGACCTTACAGATATTTAAGAGCATTTGCTCGTAAATGACTTCATGACTCAAGCCTCATTCCAAGGGAAAATACACACCGTATCCACACACCCGCGCAATTCTATATAGAGACCACATTTATGTTATTAAACGCATATGTTGGAACATATTACGTGATAAGTCCATTAGCGAGGAGTTGAAATTTAAAGCATTGAAATCTAAAAATATTTCGAAGAATCTAAATAGCATATTAAATGAGTAACAACAGCCTCTTTGCCAGTTTTTGTTTTATTTAAATAATGAACTATACTACGTTTTGCTCTCATTTAAGATTTCTTCAGGTATACTAAAATGAAAATTACAAAACAAAACGTAGTATAGTTCATTATTTAAATAAAATAAAAACTGACAACAAGACTGTTATAACTCACTTAATATTTCTTTACATGTCAAATAACCCAATTAATCTAAATAGCAGTTTATACGAAAATAACTATTTCTTTATCACATGTTTAATTGAAAATAACTAAACAGATTAATATAAAATAATACAAATTCTGATTGCACAATTTTTAAAGAAAAGACAACTAAGAATGCAATTTTCTCTCGGGGTCAATTACCATGGGAAGATATCATAGCAAAATTTAATTTCGTACAATAGAATGAAAATTTTATCTAAAAACTTTTGGCTTATTTAGTTGTCCAAAAATAGTTAGCTCCTCTTCCTCATCTCAAAATCAGTTTCCTTGAATTAAAAAACACTTTATTCTGCTTTTATAATCTCTTATATATTTTTTATAAATTCAACGCACTATTACTCTTCACCTGTTGTTGAATTAAACTCTCCAAAAGAAGGTCAGCACAAGAACTTACATTTTCCATCTTATGTTTCCGTCCGTACAAACGTACTGTTTTTATCTCGCTCACAGCTGTCCCGTCATCTCCGTTCCTCAACACTCCAAAAAACATACTGTCGGACATGTGTGCCAGCAATTTTTGGCAGCACAGCGTCATAGCACCCGGCCCCTGGGCGACCCTGCGCTGCTACATACTCACCCCAAGTGCTCGGTAATAATTGACAAAATATTCAATTTTGTCAAGTCTTAAAATTAAAATAAAATTTGGACACCCATAGCTTTGTGTTATTACAGACACGTTTATAGCGAAATAAAACTGAAGCACAAGGATAGATAAATATTAAGTTCTGTAGACTCCTTCTCGTTTCCTGGAATTATCATGTGTTTGTTTTGATTGAAAGTTAATTTTTGGTTAATTGTTTATAGGTTTATTTGGTTTATAGACGTGACTTTTAATTAATAATTTAGGAAATACTATAAAATTTAAATTATTCGTGTTGCCCTGCTCAGTGACATCGCTATCATGCTCAGAACAATTGTATTGTGTGTATCGTATGTTGAGTGTAAGATGTGTTACGCGTAATGAGTTTGTCTGTCCTCATACAAGGTGAGCTCCGTTAATGATTGTGAGAGACGTAACACCGCAAATGATGTGCAGATTGCGGGTCAACCTTGACCCAATACCAATGTTTCTCAATGGACTCCGAAAGGCTGCGCTCAGCTCAGCTCAGCTCCTCGAATTCCGCCATCGGCCTTTGTCGTGACATCTAACACACTATAAATTGCTTTCCTGTGGATATAAAGTCACGTGGCACCCTTGAACCTCCGTCCGTGGAAGTCTCCGGACAATGGGCCCCGGAGGCAGACTGCAAATGAGGCGCGTCCCTGAACTCCTTTAATTACTTCAGTCAACATCAACTCACAGTTCTGGCAATGCTGCCATCAATTCCACACGTTTGGCACGCGAAGGTCGGTGCGCATTTCGACACCACAAACGAAATTGCCACCAAACATTGTGAATGCACAATAAGCACTCTTTGGAAAACATCCTTAGGTTGACACTCTTCAACTGGATCTATACTGCATAAAGAACCATTACGATATGATATGAAATTAAACTCAAGAGAACTGTGTATATTGAACTAAAAGCTGTAGTGTGCGAATTATAAAATGAAGGTTAAAGAACTGAAATAGCCAATAACTTTTCATATCTTGTTTGGTTCAGATCTTTCTGATGGAGGTTAATATGAACGGATATAAAGTATATTACCACTAAATCGAGAAGAGCGTACATACAATTCCAAATGAAAACACTGGAGCCCTAGTTCAGTGAATTATAGACAGTATATTACAAAAAATCTGTACATTTACAAGAAACTATTTCTCATGTTATAATTTTTTTTGGGTTAACAGGCTACATGAGGGTGATCCTGAAACAGGAAAGGAAGGTAGAGCAAGGTAGCCAAGGGTTAACTAGGGCCCCGTGACTGTGGTTTAAGTATACTACCCGGTGTTTCACCTAAAGAGATGCAGGGAAAACACTAGAAAACCTGCATCAGGTAGGTCGGGCATTGGGTACTATTCTCACGCCCTTCCGAATGACGGGAGACGAGTTTGCTGTTGGGTCTCAGCATTCCCTTCTCCGTATCTTCACCAGTTTCAGGAAGCAGTAGCCGACAGATTCAATGGGATCAGCGGACAACCCTTGCCATATGCCATAGGTCTTCGACCCCAGTACATATGCCTCCTAAAATAGGTGAAGGTGTCTCGGCATATGAGAACTTTGATAAAAAAAACAGAGTACGAGGCATTCCCGACATAATCAGGAGAGCCCCGCAGTCACTCTGGGGGGAAATGCCTGCGTGAAACTTTCACAGGCACTTTGTTGAATCTCTTCAGGTTATAAAAAATTAATTGCGGTTTTTAGGAAATTAGTCATTCAAGAGACTAAGATGAATTGTGTGTTGTTCATGACACAAAAATCGACCCGTCCTGGATAAGTATATACATTTATTGCATCCACTATAATATCTTTTAGAAAACTTTAACACATAAATTAATTCAGATAGTATAAACAACAGACTGACGTTGGAAATGTTTAATTATTTCTCAGAACCAGGAATAGTTTAGTTTGATTTCAATAAATAACATTAAACAGAGAAGTCAACAGAACAGCTTTCGAAATTTATTCTTGTTTCACAAAAGGATGAGAAGTACCACTCCGGTCTACTAACTTGCGACGTAATATTTGTTATTTTAAACAATTTACACTGTTTCTTTTTAATTTTTATGGCGTCTTATTTCCTCATTGCGTTTGGTCAATATTACCGATTATATTTGAATACGAGTACTTACGGAAAACACGGGAAAGCTGTACTGTTCGTAAGGTATAACATGGTATGTTCATGCACAGTGGAGAAAAGAAAAGGGGGAGTTGAATATTGCCTTTTGATGGGGAACTTCCCCTTGAAGCGTGTCTGCGCAACGGTACTGCCATTGTTAAAAGCATATCTTATATTTTACGAACGGG
Source organism: Eucriotettix oculatus (assembly GCA_034510155.1). NCBI lineage: Eukaryota > Metazoa > Arthropoda > Insecta > Orthoptera > Tetrigidae > Eucriotettix > Eucriotettix oculatus. Next base: position 130,913,212 of record CM067376.1, on the reverse strand, counting down.
ATATACAGACTGCGGCAACGTCTTTTTACCTCATACTATACTCATCAACTCTTAGTTGCTATTACACTACCAACTTTTGTTAAAAGAAACTTGGAAGTAAACTGAACTCCGGTCTACTGCCTCCCCCTTTCCCCACTACAATACAGTTTTCTTCTGCACATCGTGTTTACATATGACAAGCAAAATCTCCTGAGTTATATTTCTTATCGTCAGTTATGCTCATAAATAGTCACGTTATGCTTTACGGCGAATCGCAATAGTTAGTTCTAAATTATTTCCCCAATTCTCAATAAGTAATAAGTAACTGCCACCTGAATTATAAATATTAGAGAAGGAACATTCTTATAGCTAGCCTAATTCTTCTTTTCGTGTTACGAAATAACTTTGAGATATATAAGTTAATAGCTAGAATTTCATTATTACGGAATTTCAGTTTACTTTTTGTATGTTAACAAAATTGAAGAAACTAATTCTTTCGAGACGCTTTATCATAAATCTGTGCAATTTTTATTTTTAATTCGTTTTTTAAAATTCTGTTTCTGTCGTCGCACCAACATCAAAGGTCACTAGCAACTTTCTAATTGAGTAACTGATTTGCCGTTCAGTCCAGTTTGCTAAGTTAGGGAACGTGAAACACACACAACACAAGAACCCAGGCCCTTGCCAGGAACCGAACCAGGGACCTCTGTGATGCGAGGTTTTTACGTTAACCACTAGACCACAGAGGCGGTCTATATTTTTTTTCGTTGCCCCGTAATTTTGTGACTGATTACAAAACGTTTATAAATGTTTCACATTTCACCAAGTTATATTTTTAAAGCGCGTATTTTGGCAGCTTCACGGTGTTCCTTGAGGCAGAGATTGTATACACGTAATTTTCATGATAATATTTTTATATTTATGAAGTGCATAACGAGTCTTCAGTTATTGCACCCTATACTAAAGAGTTATAAATTTGTGATAATTATTTCGCTGATTGTACGAATTGGAATGATTCGAATTGGAAAACGAATATTGTCTTTTTTGAGGTTTGAAGGAATTCCACTCTACAAGAGAATTATGGTATGATAATTTATTGCAGATTTAACGCTCCTAAATTTATAAAAAAAACAATTCATAATCGTTTTAAAAAATGAAACGGTAGCGATTTTTTAAAAATTTATTTTATAGTCGCACCAACATCGAGGTTATTAACGTCTTGCTAATTAGGTAATCTATTTTCCTTTTCTTTTGTCTGATATCCACAGTCAGGGAACTTGAATGCACACGCAAACACCCAGGCCCTTGCCAGGAATCGAACCCGGGACCTCTGTGGTGCTAGCCACTACAGCACAGAGGCGATTAACGTTAATTGTAGTTTTACCTGTTGAGGAATGATGAAGACAATTATGAACGCTTGTTAGAAACGCTACGCTGACTGATTGCAAACAATCCTCGGTACACGTTACGCTATTATTGTTTGTTTAAGATAAATAGAAAAACCGTTTGATGTAGCAGTTAGAGGTAGTGTAATGACATTATAGAACAGGGAATGCCATCGTTTAATATTTTTTTGAGTAAATGACACGAATATTTGAATGGTATTATTGAAATTAACGTTGCGCAATGCTACTCCATATCTGCAATCAAATAGCTTCATCCGCAAAGATAATGGTAAGGTAGAGATTTTGTCGACCGCGACAAATCCGTCGCATTGAAAGCAGTGAGATCATTTTATTGTTCAAAGCTTACAGGTGTGAAGACGTGTCACAACGACAATTTATAATAGATATCTCCCCCAGATGGAGGTAATCATGCAACATAATTAATCTTTTAAATAGCAAATTACGTTGCATAGTAATTATTGTGGAGCACAGAACGCATGCTAATTGAAAAATTGATAAGAAGACTTATTCAGTTTTGGCGGAGTTTTCTCACTGTGAGGTTGTACAAATTATGACGTCATTACAGAGATAAAATTATGTTCAATCAATCTCATGTGACAAAACTAATCAGATAATTTTGAGAACGAACAAGGTATGAGACAATGGTAGAACTATTTTCTCTGTATCAATATTTTAAACCGGAAGCAAACGTGAAAGTATGAGGGATGTTTAAAAAAGAGATTAACTCTAAACGGCCAGGAAGCAGCAGCCCAGAATCCTAAAATTAACAAAGGTCACTCACAAACAAGCACAGGGATCAGCAACAATGAAAGTGAGCAGAAATATTCACTAAAAAAATTGATCAATATGTTGATAGGGGGTTATCATAACTGATGAATATATTTACCGTGTTCGTCCGGCTTTAAATATTCATCATTATTCAAATTCAACTTCAAACTCAACATCAATCCACTCCGCACACGGTCAATATATGTTCAATATTACCCTGAAGTGATCAATGTATTGACCATGTGCGGCCGGATGAAACGAGTAACACAAGGTGTACTACGGTTATACGCTAAGGTTTTGTAACCGAGAACAAACCCATGTTGCAAATAGTCATAAAAACGTCAAGCCCGTGACTTGAGGTTCGCAGGCGGCAAGTTTGTGGTTGGCGAGAACTTGGGAGTGGAACAAGGCGCGTCCTGAAGTAAACGAATTTTGTCAATCACGTTTTTAAAGAGCATTGTAAGTTCGAGGGCCAGCAGGATTGACCAAATAGTTATAACTAAGCCTGGAGCTTCGTGTATAGCATTAGAATAATGCATTCAGAGGATTTTGATGCGGAAGGATCTGTGCTCACGGTTAAACCCGAGTGTACTCTGAGACAGAGAGAAATGAAAAAAATAGGAAATATATAAAGTTTTAACAAATAGTTTACTATTTTAACCCTTTACATTAAATTAACTCTCTTAAATCCCCGCTGCGGTGATATTGTATGTGTACTTCGAAGTTCCTGATAGTCCATGTTGGTTGGTATTTATGGCGTGTATGAAAATAAACCTCGTAGAGAATTACGAAGAAATAAAATGTTGCGAATAGTCATTACTCACTCTTAGAAAAAAAATAACGAAATGCTGATGAGAGTAACAGAAGTGCGATAATTTACTTCCAAGTTGGCGATCGTCCAAATGAGAAATAACGCGTAAACTCTCAGTACGTAAAGTCTAATGACAGTGACGTGTACACATGTGTAAAATATTAAAGTATGTACTGAAGATTTCGTCAAGGGTTATGTTATGTGCAAACAATATATAATTTGCTACAGTTGAAATCTTTCCTTTTAACACTTTCAACTTAAGTTAATAAGGAAAAATACGACCTCCATACAGACTACAATTAAACAATGAGAAACAATTACAATTAAATTGGGAACTATTGAACGTTTCGGCGCTAGTGTAAGGTCTCACACTAACGCTGTTTTTACCAACCTTTTCCTTACCATGCCCCCCCTGTAACATATGCATTTTTTATTCTAAAAAACTGAATTATTCCGTAAATGATTATAACTTGTTCATACTCTAAGACAATTACTAAGAGATTATTAAAAAAACGATAAGTAAAAATCCCTAATGTACATTAAAGAACTAAAATTCAAGTAAAAAATAATTTACATGAAAAATTTATTATATTGGTTGTTTGCACAACCAGATTGTAGATTTTACAATCGGTGGTGGAGGAAGATGAATGCATGTAAGAGACGAAAGCTCCTGATTACTATATTGACGAAGAAAACTGTTTGTTTAATAAATTGATGTATGACGAATATGGTTTGTTTTGCGTATTTCTTAAACTTTAATTGATTTAATAATTTCCACACTTCTGGATTAGTGAGATCCTTGTGATAGTTGCAGAGAGATTATATGTGTTAGCTTCGGTCTCCATGCTCCCCTATTATTAAGGATGAGATAAGACGATATTGCAACTGTCCAATACTGTATGTACTATTCCTTCATTAGGTATAGTAAACAATATTCTCCGTAGTTTATATTACTTCAAACTTAAATGCATGTATCTCTAGAATGTGCAACTCTTAAGGCCGTCCTGTGGTCGCTGCCTCGCGCCACGGAGGTCTCGGGTTCGAATCATGGCATGGGCTTGGACGTATGTGTTGTTTGGGAAACCATTCTATGATACTCCTACATAGATAAAAGTTCCTCTAATCGAGCACAGTAGCCAATAGCTTTGCAGCTGATGCGGCTATAAACAAAATTTTAAAAAAACAAGCGCATAAGGAATACTTATTTAAAATTAAGATACCAATAACTTTTCTTTTTTTAGAAGTATAATCATAGCAGGCGATTGATCCCTAATTTCTAGCCATGTTTTTCTTAGAGTTCTCCCCCTTCCTCAACAATCAAATTTCGCCTCTGTGGGACGTGGGACCTTCGTTGGGAAACACCACTAAAACCCGAAGACAATTATTGAAACATGAGATTACAGCATCAACCACCGCAAAACAAAACATCATATAACTTATGGAGATTATCAGTGTCACGCTTAAAATTAGCAGGATATGGTTGTCTTTTAACATGCAACATTTAAGAAATTTAAAATGGAATATATAAAAGAATTGTACTCTAAGGAGAATAAATAAAAAAACTATGGTTTTTCGTGGAGTCAGATGAAGACTTGATAACCATAATAAATGTCATGAACGTGGTCCAGAAGAAAGAGTTCAATATGAGGATTAATAAAGGGAAACCCAAGGTAATGGAGTTTAGTATGGGAAACAGTGGAATCACAAAGGGTGTCAGATTGGAAATGGATATTTTGACGGAAGTTAAGGAATTGTGCCACTTGGGTAGTGTAATAACTAGGGTTGGTAGAATTATAGTAGACATACAAGTAAGATAGCACTGGCAAAGAAGGCTTTCGAAAAAAAGAAGAATTTACTTACGGGTAATATAAGAGTGAATATTTGGTAATCACTGCCAAAATTGATCATTTTGAATGTGGCGTTATATTGGTGCGATACATGGACAGTAGGATTTGCAGAAAGGAAAAAAATAGAGGCCTTTGAAATGTGGTGCTACAGGAGAATGCTGAAAATCAGATGGGTGGATAGAATCACTAACGAGGAAGCTCTAAACAGAAGCGAACAATATGAAGACATTTTAAATAATCAATCACATTCTTGGAAGAAACTAGTTAATATAAATGTAAAATATAGCAAAACAAATAAAACGTATTTTAACTTACGTAACTATTTGTACTCAACGAATTTCAAAGTAGGCAATACAGCTCTGTTTCCTCAAATCACGATAAGTAATCTGAATTTACATAAGATGTCGTACAATGGCAGAAACATCTCAATTACTAAATTCCGTATTTAAATACACACATGTGAATAATAAATAAGAATAATTGATGATAATTAACAATGAGGACGAATTTTTTTTACGTGCGCATAGAAAGTTTTGTACACGCTTACGCCAGATAAAAAAAAATCTGGGAAAGATCTTGTAGAACACATTGCGTAAGAGAGAACGAGTTTTGCCCGTAATTGCTTTCAATGTTGCCGAAGCAACGCTGTGACCCTGGGGGAAAATCTTGGGGGAAATTTTACAACTAAACCAGTTGCGGTTTTCCCAAACAACGGTACGGGATTCAATTTTTTTAACTATTATTTCTCATCGACTCTTATTTCCATCTCCTATCAGTTTACTTTTACGTAACCGTAAATAGAAGCCTTTGAAATGTTGTACTACAGGAGAAAGCTGAAAATCACACGGGTGGATAAAATCACTAACGAGGAAGTTCTAAGAAGAATAGGGGAAGACCGAAAATTATGGAGGACTTTGACCAAAAGAAGGGATAGATTAATAGGCCACGTTTTAAGGCACGAGGGTCTTGTAAAATTAGCATTAGAGGGAAATGTATGGGGTAAGTAAAGAGGATGGAGGCTAAGGATGGAATATGCTAAGGTAGGATGTGGAAATGAAAAGGCTAACGCAAGATTGGTTAGCATGGAGGATTGTATCAGACCAGTCTTAGGACTGAATACCACAACAACCGTAAATTACAAAAAGTGTCACAAATAAAGCTATAACAGAGAAAAAAAAATAGAAAATCCTATCGTGGTACGTTGATTTCAAGGTGTATATAATGATTATTATTAATTTAAATGTCGATTTCTTGCTATGCGATATTGTAAATGATAGGAGGGGTATTAATATTAATTATTTAATGAATTTAAATAATAATAATTTTTTATATACATTTAATGAAAGAAAAAACACAATTTTAAATGGGGTCCTGCGTGAAGATTACTGGTACAAACACAAATAATTAAATGGCGATTTTAAAGTTCTCAGGGTTAAATTATTAGTTGGGTAACGACGTGCAGCATTTTCCGTTCACATGAACGAACCTGTTTTGTTCGCCTGTGCGTCTTGGGGAGGATTAACAGGCTATGGTACTTCCTTCTCTCGTTAACTGGATGATCCTGAAGCTGCAGTAAATTGAGGAAAACTTTATTTTTTCCTCCTTCTTCCTTTGTTGTTTTCCACGGAAAATAACACTTCAATTCTTCACCGTTATCTCGTAGCCTCACACCATGCTGCTGCTTCGTCCAATGATCAATACACGCCTCATACTCTCCTCTACCTGTCAATCCTTACATCATACTGACCATTTTTCCGCCCTTCACCTTCGCAGGTCACCTCCGTATATCTGCCCCCTCCAAGGGATAAAACTCCCTCACGTGACGATTGTCTGCCAATCATCGTGAGTTCTCCGTCAAGCGCGGGAGGTTTTTTTGATGAAACAGGTATGAGTCGGTAGGAAAACCCGAAAGGTGAACGCTCTCTCAGCCAAAAACAAGCCTACCGTTATAAACACACAGACGGCCGCCTTCTCGGCGCCGGGAAAAACCCCATTTACTTGGCCAGCGACATGTTCTTACTGAAATTTTTAAATAATTTAAAATTCCATAATAAAGGAATAAAAATTGGGTAGGGTTCTACTGCGCTACAATATATTGTGGAAGATGGGAAACGATAATTGCTTTGAAAAAATTTACCGGTCTTATGGATCTTATATCGCATTGCAGGATAATCAATTGGAACAGTGAAATAAGAACGGCCATGCAATATCTCTTAATTTGAAGATAAATAAAGAGTTTGAATAAGACAGAAACCGGTTATAAAGTTGGAATGAAAATTTGGGGTCGCTGAAGAAAACAGTGGTCGGGATATGTATACCAACCAGTTGGAAAATTCTAAATAAAAGTAATAACGCTTAAATGATAATCTCGTTCATAGCTCGGTACAAAATTATTTTATATAATATGTCATTTTTATCACAGCAGCATCTTTTATTCATTCTACTGCGTTCATGTCGTTGTGAAATTGTAAAACGAATGAAACTGTTGTTTATTTTGTGAATCTACAAAAAAGCATAATGTACAATATTATTAACTAAAAATTCAAAAGGAAAATTAGTTTGTATTGAAGAATTTATTATTTTTATTAATAATGTTGTTGTTGCTAGCAGTCTGATGCAACCCCCCATGCTAAACTATTCTGCACAAGCATTTACTTTTCTACATAACTACGACATCCCACATCCTTCATAATCCTTCTGTTCCTGTTCCTGGTCTCACCCCACATACTTCCCTCTCATGCTAATTTTACAAGACCCTCATTCTCAAAACGTGGCCTGTTAATCTATCCCTTCTCTTAGGAAGTGTATGGGGTAAGAAGAGAAGAGGGAACCCAAAGATGTACTAGCTAGGTAGAAATGAAAAGGATTGCGCAGGGTTGCATCAGTTGTACTGAACAACAACAATCAATATGACTTATCAAAAGATATTCCACTCCTGAGGAATATATTGGCACGATAAATGTAAGAATTGTACTGCGTTTCTATGAATGAGAAATATGGTTGGACATTTTACGAAATTGGAAGAAACCAAAAACTGAAATCAGTCTTAACACTTTGCATTGATGATTTCATATTTGCCTTTGAACAATAATATTCTTTGTCCCCAACATCACTTTTGTTGCTAATGGCTTTTCTATCACTAAGCACAAAATATTTGCATCACTTTGAAGATTCAATACAAACACAAACACCGGTTGAAATTTTTTCCATCCTGATCTAAATTTAGTTTCACAACGTTTGGATGAGCTTCAATTGAATCAATTCTTCTCTCTTTGAAACATATATATTTATAAAGATGAAAGAAACCCTAATTCAGTCTCAATATTTTATTAAAACTACATACAGTGTTATGCTTCCGGAGCCTTCACTGGATTCACTGACTCATATGTGACACTACAATATATAAAACCACTGTAAAACTATTTGCTATAATATTATCTTGTTTTTCTAGGAAAATTAAAAGGACTTAGTGAAGTCGAAAATTCAGTAACCCTAAATTAACTTCGACAGACTATCTCAAGAGACGGGACAAATTTATTTCAAAAACCATTTAAGTTCAAAGTACTCTGTGAATGAAACTGTCAACCAAATAAACCCAATATATACAATAAAGGAAATAAAAGTTATATAAAAGTATGATCATGGCTTCCTTAAGATTGTGCCAGCCAGAATATATACGGCATGAATTTCGTTGCTGTAAGCTGTATGCTAATGTTAGACGGCAATTTCCTTAAAAATGAAACTACAGTAGGAAAAAAATGCTGCAAATGTTTCTTATACACATTTTACCTGCACCAACTAGCTTTCCTTATGTACGGAAAAATTCACGACCATCTAACTTACTCTAACGTTGACAATATTATTTATTGTATCCCTCTTTCAACAAGGTAAATTATAGTATTTGCTGCAATATCAGTCCCAGAACGTTTGCCCTTATCTTCAGTATTGTAATATATGTTTAAGATTTATTAGACTGTATTATTTGTATTTCATGTTGAATGTTGGCTGTAATCATTGAATTCAAATTCGTCGTTTTCTGGATTTTATACTGTTTAATAATTTCAACTTGCTTTATTGAGCTGTTTCTCTCACCGCTTTATTCATGTTCCGTTACACACCTGCCTGTGTACTTTAATGCTGACACGGAGCTGCTTTAACGTTTGATGAGGACGGTCCTCCGTTTCGCTAGATTAGCCAATCACTGCTGCGCCCAAAGTAATTACTGCCGTGGTCAATTTGCCGTCTTTTTCTTTACGGCGGCAAACTGCAGAAAATTGCATCGATCAACAGACTGCGACATAAAATCGGAACTCTGCAGGCCACAGAAAATTATATCTTTCCCTGTTCCTGCTTAGTGAAACGCCACAATATACAATCTCATATAAATTCCCACATACTATAAAGACATTTGGATTCCGTCAATTAATTTAAAAACAGCCCTGAATAAATGAGATAGAGCTGTTAATAAAAGGAATTCTAGACCCAATTATTCTGTCTCAATAATTATTTTGCTACTAAAACAGCTGTACTATTCTCAAACATTTCTCTTATCTGCAGAATATAAACAACCTTGAATGGAGCGTCCTTAGGTTTCATTCCGGACTATGTCATGAAATACACGACAACTCTATATTCATCAGTTTAATTGTACAAACCTACATTCACCAAACTGAGCTGTGAAAATAATTACAAATTGGACTTTTGTTCGAGTAATTTTGGGCGGACGGAAAAATATGTTCTTTCCTTTCATCCTTTAAAAGTGGATGAAATCAGTCGGAATCAGACGAAATTATGAGTCAATATCAGAATGATGGCTATGGATGACAATCAGTCACCTTTTTATGAGTTTGGAAAGATTGGTGAATACGAATTCGTCTCGGCAAAATTTGTGCGCTTTAATATTTTTAATAATTGTGAATTTCCTTCTCGTCGTTAAATAACAAAGGTTTGGAAATTAATAAATTATTTATTTATGTAGCAGTTCTTGCTACGTTGGGAAGACAGATCACTCAATACCAGCATTTGCGATATCAACATATCATCAATTAGAAATATTGATTTGATTGGTAAATGTTAAGATCTTAGATGTGAACACTATCTACCATTCCAGAATTGTATCTGACATGGTTCACGTTATACCAAATATTTCTGCCATAAGTACGCAGAATGAAACTACGACAATGGATATGGTCCCTTAATGTTAGGCAAACATCTTTGCTTCTATTCCAGTTCGTCACCTGGTTTGTGCAGTGTGAGGTATTCAATTAAACTAAAATATTGCCTTAATTACTGTAGACCGTTGATGAAAAGTATTCCTAAATATTTTAAGATAGACACCCTTGAATTTGCTTCTTCTTCTGAACCAGTGTATTCCAACCCTTTTTACCATCCCCCCACCCAAGTCTTCTGATGCCCCCTTAAATTCAAATAAAAATTAATTTATATGAAACATGTATAACTAAAAACATTTTCAAGTGAGTCGGTATGTATGTCCCAGCTTTAGGCGTCCAAGCTACTAGTCCGAATTTGACCAAATTTGGCAAACGTGTTCCTAAGGGCCTTAATCTATCCATGATCTGTAATGTTTTCAATAGACTGAAGTTATATATGCAAAAAAGTGAAAAGCATATTATCCAAAGGGTTTCGCGTCCCATGCGCACATCGTGATATCCTAAGTTGATGTCGGTTGCCTCTATTATTGATCTTTAATACTATATAGTTTTTAAATTATAAAAATTAATTAATTAACCTATCGTTGGCAGAGTTAACTACCTGAGAAATAATAAATTTCTTTGAATCGTCGATATGATGTATACGTAAATTAGTTTTATTTTACGGGTCAGGTAAATTTTAATAGTTATTAATTGCTCATTTGTAAAAGCAAATAATTATGCACTGACAGTGACATTCTTCACTAGTAAAAGAATTAAATTAAATAAACTTTAGTAACAATATTATGAGTGAAAAAATTAAAAAGTTCAATAAATCTCCATTTTTCTACTTTTTGAAGCTTTTTTGATGTCTTTCCGAGTAACGGTTTATTCTTTTTGTATCACAAAGATCTATCAATAAATATCTTTATTTCCAAGAATAAATTTTGGAACCTCTCGAACTTTAGACCCCTGTGGTTTGAAAACTGAGGATTTCAGAACAATTCTGAGGACACGTAGTTGATTTTAAATTCGATTCTCTGCAGTTTTGGTCACATGGACGTTTCTTCTCAGGCCACCAGAAATAGAAAAAATGACACCTCAGTGTAAAAATTACCATTTTCACGCTTTTTCGCTTGAAAAGAAGTCGTATTTGCCAACAGAAATAGATTGTACTGTACCTTTAATTACATTCTCACTTTATTATTTACGTGAACCGAGCAACCGCGGGTACTTCAGCTAGTAATTTTTTAATTTGTAGTATTTCTTATTTAACTGTTAATTTCAAAATACAATGTGAAGATACTTCTCGATTCTTGTACCAAGTTCAGTGAGACCCTTGTGCTTAATTCTTGCAGAGGAGAAATTTTGTATTGGGCTCAAATTTAGTCAGCTTCATTCTCAGGTTTCCCCTACAGAAAAACATAGTGATGCATTCCATAGCAATTTTCCAATACACTGTGCACTATTCCTTCACTATGCACTGCACACAATACTTGCCGATTAAACTGTAGTTTATGTTACTCCAGACTTTCAAGTGTGGTTCTGTAGAAAGTGCTACATTTAACAAACACTCATTTAAAATTTACATTCCAAAAAAATTTTCTTTTGCACAAGTATAATCATAGCTAGTATTTAAATTATAGACGAGCTCATTTTCGAAATACTCCTCTGTGCTCTCACCCGTTACGAAACACCGGCCTAAACTAGAGGTGAGTCAAAAGTCGCAGTACACACTTTGTTTTCCAGACACCAAAATGACCTCATTTGTCTCCTCAAAGCCATCTTTAGCTACCTGCAACCAAAATGTGTTGTAACTTTCTAACCATAGCCGCTACTTACAGGAATGGACTTTTAAGATAATTTTGATGTTATTTGATATATAACATAACCCTCTTTCCATTAAAAAAAGTTGACATATATTTAAGATGCCTATGTTTGGTACATCCCGTAAAAAATAGACTACCTGACCAATGTCTATTATTGTTCAGGTTTCCTAGCTCGTTCGGTTCATTTTTTTTGTAGATGATGCAATCATCCGTGAAAGGTCTGATTCCCACTTTTAGATTGCGCGACAAATATGTGCAAAAGTAACGGACCAATTACTGAACCTTGAAGGGCTCCCTGTGTAACAATACTCAGTTATCGACTTTTCGCTTTTGCGATCTGCTCTTTAAAACTTTATGTATCTAAATTATCACTATTTTATCTTGTCCTCCTTATAAAATATATAAAACATCTGAAGCAACCAGCGACAGGTTATTACGATATATTAACAATAATAATAATACATTAATTTCATTGTGTAATTAGTCTCAATTTTTCAGAATGCAGATTTTAATTTAGAAAATATGTTTTGAAAAGATGTATTGTCTTTCAAACTGCTTCGAACACTGAAAATTCAACTTATCGTCAAATTAAACCAATGCTCCACATTTTGTCTCCCATTTATCAATAATACTTTGGCGGGATTTTGACATAAGTTAAATTTCATGCAAACACTGACAAAATTATGATTAAATTATTATTTTAATAACAGCAGAAATATTTTCACTGTGTTATATATATATTTAGATTTTTAAGAAGGGCTCGTTGTGAATTAAATACGGTTACGGTTTTTAAAACTTGACAGACCGTTACTTTTATAAGCTTATGATATTTAGACTTGATATTAATAGAGAAATTTAAGATTTAGTTACAGTACAACTAGTTATTTAGAATGATTTCCCCACTGGTTCACATGTTAAGCGGGTTGCATTTCGGAAAGAGCGCTCACTTTTTGTATCGAGGTGTGTACATAATCTCGAGATCAGCTAATAAAAATTTATTAAGTATCTCATACTAACAAACCGTACATACGGAAAAGTTCTCCCCGTACAGTATTAAGAAGGAAACAGTTGAAACTGTTTTGAAATCAGAATTTCTAATACTTTAAATTTGGATTATGTTGCGACAATCTTGTAGAATGTACAACTGTACAAGAACTGCTCGATAAAACGTAAGGCAGCTAATTATAGGTTTTTGGGCAGATTTAAGAAGAACTAATTAATCGGAATTAAGAAACCAGGCCAACTTATCTTTAAATCCCGTATGGAGCGGAACTATTGTTATATTTGAAATTGATGATTTCCAATTTTAAACGAATACTGACGCTTTTATATTTTCAGCTATTGCTATTTTTCTTATAGTTTTTTAAATTTATTTTATCATCCCATTAACAATTATAGTCATTATGGACTTCCGTACGATCACCTTTCATTCAGGAACATTTATGACGAATTGCTAACAGACTATAGTTGTAGGTCCAAAGGAACATAACCCATTTCTATATTTTAGCTTTTATTGAGCCAGGAACGAGAACCGAAATTTTATGGCTCTTTCCGAGTAGGCGAGTTCCCCCTCTCTGATCTGATGAGCCCCTAGGGGATGGCAGGTATACAGTATATCATTAGTATATCTCCACATCTATTACAAATAGGTTGATCTTCCTTCTTAAATAAGTACATCATTTTTTAAAGTTACAGATTATGTGTAACATATACTAAGCATTTGTCCTTTTAATATGAATGAATAATAATTACTCCATTTCAGCATGGAAGCCGCCCACTTAGTTTCATCAAACAAAAATCCTGTGACACTAGTTACTTGTTAACTTTTATGACAGAATATTACTTGCATTCCAGAATTTAAATTAGTTTAATAAGTATATACATTACTTTTTTGTTGCAGCATTTGGACTCACTTGGTGAACATAACCAAAGACGGCAATAAAACCGTGATCATCACGACCCACTACATCGAGGAGGCTCGTCAGGCTCACACGGTAAGTTTGCTGAAATTGAGGTGACTAGAATCGCTAACAAGGAAGTTCTAGACATAATAGGGAAAAAGTGAAAAATTTGGTGGATGTTGACCAAGAGAAGGGATAGATTAATAGGCCATGTTTTAAGACTGGATGGTCTTGTAAAATTAGCATTAGATGGAAGTGTGTGGGGTAAAAACAGAAGAGGGATGCCAAAGATGGAATACGCTAAAAGATTAGGGAGGATGTAAAATATGGTAGCTATGCAGAAATGAAAAGGCTTGCACTGGATATGTTAGAATGGAGGGTTTTATTAGACCAGTCTTAGGACTGAATGCCACAACAACAACATTTGTTTCATTCTTACACTTGATTATTACTGCTATTGGAGAGGTCATTTGCTTTCCTGCCTCAGTAGGGTTCCTATAAACTTGTCTCTCATTGATTCCAGTGTACTCCCAACTGATTTATACAAAACCTTATATAAGTCTTAATGGAAGCATAAGCTTCTTCACAGATAGTATTTTACTGTCCATGGTAATGAAATGAAGCACCATGCTTATACGAGCTAATATTATTCATATTTTTAAATATACTCCAAATTATAAGCCTTCCAATACTATTCAGAGTTTATGAAAATGCAGCCTTTTCTGTAAGAGAATCACAAAGATTTACTATATTTTATAAGTTACTCTTGTAATAACAGTTGAATCATATTTTTCCTGTAGATTGGTCTAATGAGAAGTGGCCATCTATTGGCAGAAGAGTCTCCACAGGTGCTGATGTCTATGTATGGCTGTCAGTCTTTAGAAGAGGTGTTTCTGAAGCTGAGTCGGCGACAGGGTAATGGAGTGGCAAATACTCCAGATCTCAACATTTCAAATAACATTTCACTGGTAGGTAAAACTTGGAGAAGCAGATAGTGTAAGCCCTGATATATATTACAATTCAGCATGAATAATGAAATAAATATAGATATTATGTAAAATAATGTTGAAAATTAGATGGGTAGATAAGAGGAAGTTCTAAGCAGAATAGGGGAAGAAAGAAAAGTTTGGGTGTCTTTGACCAACAGAACAGATAGATTAATAGAGCACATTTTGAGACATGAGGGTCTGGTAAAATTAGAATTAGAGGTAAGTGGGAGGGGTAAGAACAGAAAAAGGAGGAAAAGGATGGAATACACAAAGTTGATTAGGGAGGATGTAGGATGTAGTAGTTATGTAGAAATTAAAAGGTTTGCTCACAATAGGTTAGCATGGAGGGTTTTATCAGTCCAGTCTTAGGACTGTACTTTATTAATTTCATAACTATGTATTGCATAAAGCATTTCAATTTGGCAGATATATTAATGAATACAGAAAGACAAAAGCATTCAATGTTCCAAATAGTATACTTTTCAGTGAAAGTAAGTGATAAATGATTAGTTTAATTAGAATTATGAGTTATCAAACATTTTATGAGAACCTGATTTTTAATGGCAGGAAGTAAATCTGTTAGTTGTAATGTTATATATTATATTTACATAATAGGTTTAATTTTTAATTTTTCAGTCTTCATCTCTAATTGTTTGACAACTTCAATTTCTCTACAAGTATTCATTATTATATTTTATCAATTAAATAAATATACACATTTATGTAATAGAAAATGTTTCTTTAATTGTCTGTATTAAAATGGCTCTATCCTTGTTTATTATGTAACAGCTATGCATAATATTAACATGAATTTTTTTCAGGCTTCTCTCCAATGGGGTAAGAAAGATGGTCCAGTGTATGTAACAGAAGAGAGTGGAGTTGTTGGTCTTAATTTTCATCAGTCAAAAGAAGTTTTAATTCAGGAGACAAGCAATGGAGTTGGATATCGTGAAGTAAATATAATCTTTATGGTTTCAAACAGAATTATCAGTTGTCTTTAATGTTGAAGGCAGTGCATTAAAAAACTTTAAGAAAATTAATCATTTTTCTGATTTGTATATAAAGACCACTTTAACAAATATTATTAATAATTGTTATATTTATCTGACATTAGCTGAATAATTAAATAAATTAAATTGAAATGAAATTTCCAGAACATGTTCCTTTCACACATGTTGTAACCAAAAAACATTGTATGTGAAAGGCATACACTTTTATAAATTCCAAACCAAATTTTATTATTTATTTGTTGTGAGTAGTACTAAAGCAAATAAATCATATTCATTAAAATTACTTTTATTTTCAATATATACTTATAAATATGATGAAGTTCCAAAACAGGAAAATAATAAGTTCCCAGACATTATAAATTTTAAAGATGAAATTATATTGCAAAAATAGCCAATTTAATTTTTTCTTAGGCATTATTTCTATTTGAATAATTAATTTACATAATTAGATTTTTGTGACAGTAAATCTGCAGTAAATAATATTGTCAAATAAAGTTATTTAACATGTATGATGTTTTTATAATCTTGAGTATAAATATTACCAACAAATTTCTCAATTCTAAATCATACTAGTAGTAAGCAAGCAAAATATTATAAACAGTTAATTTAATATTTGAATAATAAATATCATACTACTAGTATAAATCACCATATACATTTAATCTATATCATGGTATATTTTGTTGCAGATGAATGGTAAAGCAAAAACTGCAAAACCAGATTCTTCCTTAGAGTGTGATGAATTTGCTAATTGTGACTGTAATTTAACAAGTAGGGGAAAGATAAGAGCATTGCTTCAAAAAAATTTTCTTCGGATGTGGAGAAATGTTGGGTAAATAAAAAACCTACTAATTTAATTAGTAAATATTTGATTACATCACTAAAGAGTTTATTTAATATAATACAATACACTATTATATTCTTAAAACTAGACAGACTTATTATAATCAGCAATAAGAATTAAGCCCCGATTCTCCACTCCTTGGATACTCTAGCATTAAGAATGATTCCTAATTTTGTTAATTAACCATTCATTTATTTTTTAATAACCAGGACAGTACTGTATAAGTGCTAAACTTTTAAGCCATTTTATGCTTGCTTTTTTATTTTAGTAAACAGATATTACTTACAATGCACCGTGAATATTGTTACTCATGGATTTATGTATTTTGCTTGCAGTGTTATGCTGTTTATTTTTGCCCTGCCTGTTATGCAAGTAATTTTGTTTTGTTTGGCAATTGGTCGAGACCCAACTGGCTTACGGTTAGCTGTGGTTAATCATGAGCTGAACTACACTGGCCAAGAATGTGTTGTCGAACCAGGATGCAGTGTACAAAATCTCAGTTGTCGATACCTAAGTCATTTAAACAATGAAAGAATTATACAAGTAAGTGCTATATATCATAAAAACAACTAAATCTATATCATTTCAAATAAAACATGTTTATTATTTGAAGTTAACATTTCTAAAGACAATCCTTAGTTATTCAATCTTTTATGGAGAGTTTTGTTAATTTAGAAAATAATTCATGTTTTCCTTACTGTTCTTAAATTTATTGAGTTTCGCCCAAGATGCTACAGTAACATGTGGCCTATGTAATCTCATAATATAAAATGTGTTGTTTTCACTCTATTAATCCTCATATTGAACTCTTTCTCTATGACCATGTTCATGCCATTTATAACTTACACTTAACATTCTTTAACTTAATTATTTTCTCTAGTCAAAAGTATTACCTTCTCTATTTATCTCATTTGTTTCAACAATATATATGTGAATATGATTATTTATCTCAAATAAACAAAAGCACATTGATTTAATTTAATTTTACACTCTGTAAAACAATTATTTTATTTACTGACACTTTTTATTTAAAAATCTTGACATATTATTGAAATGTTATTTTTCAGGTACCCTATCCAGATCCAGAAGCTGCTTTAGATGCTGTCAAAAATGGACTTGCCTGGGGTACTCTGTATTTTACAGAAAACTTTACTGATGCCTTAGTTGCAAGAATGCTTCTGGGTAGCTCTGCAGAATTGGAGACTTTGGACCAAAGTGAAATTCGTGTTTGGCTTGATATGTCTAGTAAGTAAAGTATTGGTCAAAATAAATTGTTTTAGTTTTAAGAAATAGTATGTTTTCAATGATATCACAAGTTATTTTACTTTAGTTAGCTAAAAACACAATAAGAGCAAAATTTGTGTTTTCTGTGATTATTTAACAAGAAATTATAAATATATTTATGTAAACTATTCCAAATTATAAAAAATAAAGACATTGTTTTAGAACAATAATATTCTAAATATAAATATTTTGTTGCTGCCAAGTTCAGTGTTTTCAATTAACATATCCATGGCAATCTCAGCCTCCTATTGTTTACAGACAACAAATATTGAAACATCAAAGAATGAAGGTTTTTTTAGTGTAGCTGTCTGATCTGGGTGGAAACACAAGAACATTTTCTTCAATTTTAAAACATGTATTATTTTGTCAAATAAGTCACTGGAGAAAACTTTGCTCTCTAACAGAAATGTTAATAATATATTTCTGTATTTATCTTTGTTAAGTAATTCCCATAATATAGATCAATGGATTTTCTTTGGGTTCATATTCTTGGACACTCTTGCTCTAAATGAAACATCTTTGAAATTGCCTGCAGCCAAATTTATTAACTCTTAAAATATTTTATTACATGAATAATGATTGTTTGATACATATTTTTAATTGTAATATAATCCCTTTTCTTTATAAGATATAATACAAATATGTTATTAACTTTCAGATCAACAAATTGGACTTATGCTAACCAGAGATTTACAATTCACATATCGAGATTTTGCTAAAGGATTGTTGCTTGATTGTGGTGAAAATCCCAACCTTGCAGATGTTCCAATTCAAGTGAGTAGTGTAAAGAATTATATTAATCAATACTTATTTTGCCAACAAATAATTATATTTGAAGAACTAAAAATGTTATAGCTACTGTAACTATTTAGTATTGCCTCAGTTACTTGAGCAGGAATTTTGTCACTTCAGAAATTAAGAAAGTTTTTAAAAGCATTAGAAACTATTAATTGTAGTATGCATTATTTTAATGATCAGGATTGTGTATACATATTTTAATTTTTTGTTATAGTTCAAAGAGCCTATATATGGAACAAATGAGCCAAGTTTTACAGATTTTGTTGCACCAGGTGTTATACTTACGTATGTATTATTTTCTTTATTTTTGTATTTGCAACATATATCATTCGAATACTTAAAAAATCTAACGCTGTTGCAATTATTAGAATAAATAATCATTATTAATTTTATTTCAAATAAATTAATTTTAAATGATATTCAAAATTGTAAAGTTTAGTGTGTATAGCAATACTTAAATTAGTTTTAAATCGTTATGATATACATTTTAAAGGCTTAAAAAGATGTTATAATAAAAAGGTTTTGCTTTATTCTATGTAAAATTGAAACAACTGAAATTTCATATAGAACTGTATTTTATTGGACTATTTCAACTGCAAAATATTTATAAAAATTAATCTTGCTAGTAAAAAAACAACCATTTCTCTAGAAAGTAAATTACACAAAAAATAAATTTTCAAGTAGTGAATATTAATTTTTTTCATAATGGCTGGATTAAGTTAATTGTAATGTTTTAATAATCTGTGGACTAAACTTCTCAGCAGAAATTGGTATCCCAGACTTGTATTTATCAATCACTGCCAATAAGGATTACAGGATGGCATATACTTACCGAAAGGGGTAAAACTTATCTTTCTATTTATTCTCCAGGCATACAGAAACTGATAACACAACATTTTTACATATGAGAAATAGACAACTTCTTAAGATTTTAAATGGTTAATAAACTTGATAATGCAAATAAGTTATTAAATAATATTTAATAAACAACTTCTAAACACATTTCAGCAATGGAGTTCATATAGATACTTTTAAATATTGAATCTTATCCACAAAACAAAAAATTCTTAATATAAGTGATCACAAATCTAAATAAAATCATTATTCCTGCAACAAATATTCTTAAATGCTGATACAATGAACTCCCTATGTGTCAATACAGACCAAACAAAATGCATTATAAAGATCGCAGGTTTCCCCAGTGTATTTGTTGCATTATGTTGTCTTAAAAGTAATAATGAATTGAATTATACATATAACTATTCTCAAATGATTTCTTTGCTACTGAGTTTTAACAACAGCAACCATAATTATTTAGTTTAAAGGCCTGTGTACATTTATTTCTTGATTTTTTATTAATATATTACTTTACTGTGGAGATAAATTGAATCAGCTATCAGAAAGTCTCCTGAAGTTCATTATAATTGTATGGTGAGTAGAAAAATATTTTTGCTAAAAAGTAACTAGAGGAACATGGAAATACTACAGATGATTAATTGAGAAGTTACTTATTTATTTTTTATGAAATATCATATGAATTATTCTCATTAAATTTCTATATAAGTGTCTGAATTTCATACAGAGTAAAACTTACTTAGTATTAATAGCAAATCATCCCTAAATAAATTATGTCAGACTTGAAGCAATATTATAAGAAATAATTGCATCTTTACATTTTTCATTGAAATATTGCAATGATCAAAATTAAAACTTCATCAAAAAATTTGATTTGCAATCCTGACAACTTTTGTAACTGTTGATGACCATTGCTACAAATATTATTAATTAGAGAAATGATCCTTTTTTCCTGTTACTGATAAAATTAAAAATGGGCAGTTAATTATTTTATTTCAAGAAATAACACTTTTTTATTTGTTTTCAGCATTGTTTTCTTCTTAGCTGTCGCATTAACATCATCAGTTCTAATTATTGAAAGAATGGAAGGACTTCTAGATAGAAGTTGGGTTGCAGGCAAGTTATGTTGATTGAATCTTATTAACTTTTATAGAGTTCATTGCAAATGTATTTCACTTGTTGATTCATCCTATCAATTTTGAATGGTTGCCAAAATCAATCTGCCACAGATAACATTTTTCACAGATAAAATTCTTTCCATACTCTGATGTATATAAGACATCAGCAATAACTTTAATTTTATTGGTTTGTACATTGATTTTACCTACATTTAAAAAAATTCATGTTGAATTTTTTGATGATTATATTTTAGTTATTAAAATATATTAAAAGTTTTTTTATTTTAAGGGAAGATAATAAACATTTGATATTGTTAGCTTATTTTTTCTCAATTAACTAATATTTTGCCACATGTTTATTGCATAATTTCCAAATTAGTGAATGCGTTTTAAATAACTGTTTCACAATTACTTTATTTATGAAATATTTGCTTATTCATTGTTTTAGAATTTAAATAAGAAATTTCTTACAGGTGTTACACCATTTGAGATTCTTTTCTCTCATGTGGTTACTCAATTTGTGGTGATGTGTGGCCAAACTGCTCTGGTATTAATTTTCATGATTCTTGTGTTTGGTGTGGAATGCAAAGGAGACATATTCTGGGTCATTGTGCTAACTATACTTCAAGGCCTGTGTGGAATGTGTTTTGGTTAGTATTTAATAATTCAACAATATTGTTATATAAAAGTAAAGAAAATTTTAAATTTGACTAATTCTTTATATAAAAGTAAAGATAACATTTTTAATTTTACTAATTCTTTCCTAGGATTTGTAATATCTGCCATCTGTGAATTAGAGAGAAATGCTATTCAGTTGGCTCTTGGCAGCTTCTACCCTACCCTTCTGTTGAGTGGTAAACACTTTTTAATTATTTTTATTATCAGTTGTATTCATGGAATTATTTTACTTTACTTCTTCTGACAGATGAAAGACAGTTTATAGATGTATAAGTTATGAGATGTAAAAAAATGTATTTGATTTAAATAGATTACTACAGATTAGGTACAAGTAATTTCACAGTAGTTACATGTCATGGAAATATGAAACACTTTTGCACATGTTTGCAAAATATTCCTTTACAATTTTTGTTAGGTGATTTAATGCATGTGGAACCCAGCAGATGTAACAGACTTAGAAATAGGTATTATTTTCTTTAAATCACAGAAAGAAGGAATAACCAACTTAGTGCCTATTAAACGAAAATGGAGAATTACATAATTTGCTCTCAAGTTACACATTTGGATTTAATGTTGATGTATGAAAAGTGAAATTAAGTCTAAAATTAAGTCTCCTACACATAATATGTATTTAATATTTTTTCTTGCTAATATTTCTATATGCTAGTGTATCTGACTTAATATTAATTCTATTTTACTCAGTCAGATTCAAATCATGATTTAAAATCTTTAGTTGAAGATAATATAATTCTGTTTTGCAGGAGTTATTTGGCCAGTGGAAGGCATGCCACTTGTCTTACGCTATATTAGTTTAGGTCTCCCACTGACTATGGCTACTACAGCATTAAGAAGTATGCTTACAAGAGGATGGTCGATAGGAGAGCCAGATGTTTACAACGGCTTCATTTCTACTATCATTTGGATTGCTCTTTTCCTATCCATCAGTTTGTTAGTGCTGAAATTTAAACGAGGATAAACTTTTACATTCTGGATTAACAATGTTATAGTTACATTGATGCCATTGTGTTTTGGCAAGCTGCCTTGCTCAGAACAGCAGAAAGCTTTAAAGAGTTTATCCAATGAAAGCATAAATCCTGTGATGTGTGTTCCATTGCAGAACTTAGATCTGCATTTGAATCAACAGTAATGGTGATTTTTTATGTCCAAGTGTGAATGTGTTTGTTATTATTAACATCAAGTACACAATTGTGCTACAGTTGATGCTCAAATATTGTGAATACTAAACTATTATGTATCAACAATATTTTTTTTTATATTTCATGTTTTCAAGTTTATCTAAGTGTATATATTTGCAACTCTGAACCCCATATTATTTATATAATATTTAGATATATGTAGAAATATGGTCTATGTTATGCACATACTTGTTAATTCTTATTTGGCTGTTTATAAAAGGTCTAAAATATTTAAATTTGTAGAACATGTATTGTGTAACTTGAAATGATCTGTAAATAATAAATATTGCAGTTCCAATAAATCTCAATGGCCAAAGTTTCATAAATGATAATATGATGCATTTGATGATTAAACTTCCATGGAAATATTTAAATACAGTTCCTACAGGTATTACAACAATATTAAAATCTATTATATGTTATTAATAAATTTTTCTATTCAACCAAAAGTTTACAATTGTAATTGCACTAAAAGAAAATTGTTTGAAATGAATGTCATGTTTTCTAAATATATATAATCACATTGAGGGAATGTGCTATTGGATGCAATATTAGCTATGGGATTAAATTAACTGATCTTACTAAATCAGAACTTTGCTTTCCACTAGCTTCTAAGAGACACGTTGACTTCTTTAAAATTTATTACAATTGTCAAACATTATCTGAAATTTGATAAATTTTACAATAATTATAAAATCTTTGTAAGGTTTTGTAAATATTGAAAAGAGAGTTAGAAACCATGTCAGATTCATTTTCATTTTGAGACAAATATTAGAATAATTATTGCCATGATATTAAAAAAATTCATTTGAGTTAGATAATTTTTTTAGCATAATTTATGAGTTTTCTTGTTATCTTTAACAATTTTATAAATAAAGCTCTCAATAGTGTTTTGTGAAAATGAGCAAAGTCAGTTCCTTCTCACTAAACACAACTAATTGATTATATAAAGTTATTAATTTAGTCTGTGATTAATTGGAAATCAATTTTGATTTTCACAATGACACATTTCATATTCAAATTGTACTTAAGTATCTTTGTATATTTTATATCTCAGAACTGTATTGCTGTACCTCATAAATAAAAACAATATTTGTTATATTAAATAGTAAATGAATCTCTTTATTTAGCCAATTTATTTTCAAATTGTCTCATACAACATCTTCTGTACAAGTCTAATTACTTTTTAACCTGAATATATTATTTCAAAATCTTATGCTGCAATCCATTACACAGCCTTATAGGCTCACCTGCAATTCGACCTGGACTAGCACAGGCGGTTAGAGTTCTACATGGAGGTCCCAGGTTCGATTCCTGAGCCTGGTACACGTTTTCCCATTCTTATCGTATTTTCTAATTTTAATTTCCTGGCCTTTTCTGAAGTAATTATTAAATTTTAAAAGTAATTCTTCTTTCTTTGAAGAATTTTTCTCCTTGTGGGGTAAGCATAAAGAACCATTAAATCCTTTTAAGGCCTAGAACACACTTTTATACAAAGTCGAGCGATTGTATATAGGCATGTATAACAACTGTCTATAGACATGCATACAATGTATACAGACAGCCCATAGACTTTGGCGCGTGTACGCACTTGAATGTCTGGTTGAGATCGCAACTTTGATTATAGTACCACTAAAACCAATACATCTGGCTCCAGTTGAAACAGGTTAATTGTTTAAGCTTGCTTTTATCTGCACAATTTTTTGCACAAAAAACAATATGTCCAAAACTAAGTGAACCCCAGCTGGTATTTCATGTGATCCAGATAGAAACCTGCTTGAGGTGTTGAAATGAATAGGGGAATATTAATTATTTTAATGTAATATTTCTTTATTAATAATCTCTTTTATAATAAAAAAAGAAGACAATTGACTTGATCCAAAACAAATTTACATTAATCTTACAATATTGCTATTTTCAAACTTTATGCTGGCAATTCTTTCTTAATTATACAAACTAATTTTTTTAAGCAATTCTAAATCTCTAAACTCAGGGTCGTAAATTATGGGCCTTTTCATAGACCAGAATATTACCATAAAAAATCTACTCGGACCTCGCAGTATAGTCGTCATAATGGACATTCCAGCGTCTTCCTCCTATTTGAGTCGTACTCGGTCCAAATCACAGCCGCCGCCGCTATTCTTCCTGGTGCAGGAAGAATTTCCGTTTGATCTCCTCTCCTTGGACTACCTTTCCGATAATGCCGATAATTTGGTTGAAATCTCTCACCAAATCTTCCGCTCTCCAAAATCTGTCACCAAATCTCTCCCGTCTCACCGCTCTCGAAAAATCCTCTTAAAATCTCTCTACACGCCTTTTTAAAATATGCTCCCCACTTCTTTGGTTCATATCACCCAGGTAACAGGGATGGATATTGACCAATAACATTTATTGTTACTTTTGTCTGGAGTCACAGTTTACCTCTCTCCTTCCAGACAAAAAACAAAAACACCCGAGGCCGCCAAATCTCACCATAGCTTGGGGAATTCCCCAGGCGCACCGTGGTGTCCGAGTTTTATTGCCCCTGGCTCAAATGCTGTCTCCTTTCTTTTGACTCCACACCGCCAAAAGTCCGGGGAGATGTGTTTGACCGTTACACTGTCACATAGGAGAGAACGGGATGCAAATTATACTTTTTCTAATCTCCAAAACGTTCCCCTAAAGAAGTTCAATGGTAACAAGCTGTTTACTAAGTTTCAGTCTAAATCTGTTTAAACAGTTAAAACAACCACGGTTTTAATAACACCCTATAATAATATATGCTGTTCTTTAATAATTTTATTCTTAAAAATTAAAATTTAAAAAAAATTATACTTACTATGTTTTTTAATGCAGTTTGCTACTTCAGAACCTTGAAGTATAAATAATAAGTGTTCGCAGGCTAACCAAGCAATTTTATACAAACATGCCCCACTCTTCTTCGCCTGATTATCTTTTTTAAGCTCCCGATATAAAGCAATTTTTGATGGTGTATTTTCATTTCTACGTACCTACGGACACTTCATATTTTCTGGCCAGAGCTTCAATTACTGTCTTCTTCTTTGTATGTTTTTTATAATCAGGAAAAACAAGATGCAGAGTGAAAATCTATTTACAGTAAAACTTTCTCCGTTACCCCCACATTGATATTAATAATACAAAAGAACATTAAACGGAAATCAACGAAGCGTTTTCTACAACTCACTGAGAATAGCTGCGGAATCCGTCTACACTAAGGAATGTTGCGCAACATTGACTCAAATCTCCCATTTCAGGCGGGAGACGAAAGTTTTGTGATATTCTTCTAAAAACGTGTCTCTAGATTGTCTATATTACAAAAATCGCTCGACTTTGTATAAAAGTGTGTATTAGTATATTTTTCGATATACACATTATGTATTATATAGTTTATAATAATAATAATTTATATTATTATTGTTCTACTTTATTAATTTGACTCATGAAACTGGTCGTTAGCTAAGAACTGGATCGACACATACAAATTATGTATTTATAGATGAAAGATACACAGATGGTGGAGCATCAACCTTGAAATCCACGAAGAAACGTAAAATTGTAACGAGTATTTGGTTTCACTTAGATAAGCATAAAACAGTTGTGAAAAGACCAGTCTTCCAGTTGTTGAAGATTATCAAACGAAAGTTGTAGTGTACACGAATATCTTAAATTATTGGGGGGAAGGGGGTTACCTTATTTAATTTTTATTTAAATAAATTTGTTGAAATTTAATTTTTCGCGCTGCGAAAATCGAGGGTTCGTTGAAACTCCGGTATCGGGCCTGGTCCCACAACATCTATTAGAATGTTCCTTTACGGGATTAGAAGCCGCTGGTCAGCAGGATCAAAAATATTAGTGTCGAGTGATAAGCTTCAGCCTACACATTTTGACAAGTCTGAAAATTTCCCACAGAAAGTTCAGAAACCTCTGTTGCGTGAGATTTCGTCTTTGAGTCAAGTAATGTGAACCACGTATCTATTAATATTAATTTTTACTGTAGCTGATTGTCTACAGAGGCCTATACATTGTGGCGGACAACTTCAGCCGCCAATTGACAAAGATTTCCTTCGTATTCTGCTAATTTACGTAACACTGGTAGAGAGAGAAAAGGAGAGCAATAACACCCATATGTCACTGTGTTCAGTTCGTATTCTGAAACCTCCGGGCGGACAAAAGCAAGTCAAAACACGCGTTGCAAAGGTCAATCCTGAAGGACTGTCAAAATCTGTCTACACATCTTTTCAATATCGGTATGGTGCGCGATCAGATGCGACTGATTTAGGGGTCTACACATCTAAGACAAAAGGCAACTCAGCAACTAAAATGAAATAGCAGCGGACGTCGACCACCTCGTTTCACGCTTGCAATATAACACAATCCTAAACTAATAACGAAGCAACTTAAGTGAATATACGGAAACTGCCCGCATCTGGTCAATACACCTCCAGCTGTCACTCAACTATAATTACGAGAACGCGAATTGCCCAGCACGCGTTTTGTCAGTCTTAAAGTGCTTATATACTATTCCTAGTTATTTAAGAGCTCACACGAGTTACAAGTATCTGGATAAGTAATAAAAACCGAATCATAGGCCGTTCACCTTTTATTTCTAAATGTTCGCACTATGACGTGAACGCTCGAACAAAAAACTAGGTTTATTTCTGGAGGTTAAACTTACCAGGCCGGTGAACAGCCACACGAACCAAACACTGCTGAAACGGGGTCTAACAACAACAAAACCGCTTGTTCCAACCAGACTGACCTCCAAAACAACACTAGTCGTAGTGTTCTTCAGGCTTCATGCTCTCCCACTGCTGACAAAATTAACGAACTAAGAAATGTCCAGCTCGGACCCGACTCATTTTTAAACCCACAAAGACTTTTCCTGCTGTTTATCGAAATTTTATTTGCTTCAGTCCGTATATTTAGTGTAGCTAACGATGTACATATCGATTTATTTTGCTGTGTCGTTCAGAATGTATTCACTCCTTGCTACGAGTCAATTCATTTAAGCGACTCTTCTGTTCTCCAAATCGCACCGATTCTATTCTCAAAGCTGTACATTAATAACTTAGGTAAGTAAGTGAGGGGATATACAAAATTAGAAAAAAATGTAATAATTATAAATTATATAAATTATTTAAGGAACATAATTTCGAATTTTTTTAGATGATTACTAAATTTTGAGGAATACTTCAGCCAAAAAATTTTAACTATCGAATATTGTGTTTAAAATTGTACGCATAAAATAAAACGGATTATCAGATGGTAAAACACGAAAATTAAATTAAGTTAAACAGTCTCCTTTAATCAATTTTAAGAAAACTATATATTATTGATTTTGGCACAGAGATATTTTACAAATTTTGTTCTTCAATAAAAAAAACCGTATTAACGGTTGATCTTAAGTTGAAATTCCACTTCTTGTATAACTATGAAATGTTGACGGTGATGTACAGATGATGAAGGTGAAGTATGAAGAGTAAAATCTATCGTCACCTATGATATCAAGTTGTTTTGTTGAGTTGAGAACTCTATGTTTCCCTTCTAACGGTTGTAAGTAAATTCTCAAATTGTGTATTCGGGAAAAGCCAGCAGTTCCTTCTAAATATAGGGATTAGGGCATTGCCCTGGGATTAGGGCATTGATCTTGTCCTAGCCGATTTTCCGGAATTTTTTGGAAACGAACATTCTACGCAAGTGATTCGTGGAATATTTTGCTATGTTACCTACACTACAACCTATATATCTACATAAAAATTATTCTGCATATTCATTGTACATAATATTGTCAATTAAAGTTGTTAATGTTTATTTGGAAGCGGTTGGTGAATTGATAACAAAAAAAATATTATTCAGGAGGGAGAATAAAACTTTGTACCTTGAAAGGACAAAAATCGCTTGAATAATATGCTAACTGTGGATGTAGAGAAGTCGTAAAAATAATCAATTTTCTGTCAATAAGTAAAATAAATAAATAAATAAAAATACGGTGAAATATAACAGCAAAAAATTTAATGAACATTTAATTATTATAAATTCAACGTCTCCTCCATTTTTGTGGAGTTTTCATGTAAATGTTTTTTAATTACATATCGCGGACTATCTCCAGCGACACCAAGTTACTAACCACTTGACTCTCACATGTAAAATCTTGCCTAAATTCATGTTGGCCTGTGAGGAGCCACTTATTTATTCTAATTATGTACGGATATAGTCAGATAACTCGTTTATAATTTGCAACGCAGGTATAGTCAGTTTAAAAACTGAGTGTTATAACATACACAGTTAAACGATTTTTTAAAGATAGTGGATAATTTAAATAATATTACTTGACCGGTCGGTTCCAGCATAAGTGAACAATCTTTGTCTGTAGACGATTTGTTAAACAGGAACGAATTCTCTGTTGTTTACTAATATTGTTACAATAAATATAGAGAATACAGTGTTTTCAAAATAAACGCTGCGGACAGGATTCGAACCTGTGCGGGTAAAACCCATTGGATTTCGAGTCCAACTCCTTAACCACTCGGACACCGCAGCTGCGCTCTGATTGTTGTATGGCCAAAGGTTCCAGAGATGAAATACAGCAAAATAATAATAATAATTTCTTACTATTTAGGTGAACCAGAATGTTTGGATAATCCGTATAAAGTATTTAGAAATGTTTCATATTTTAAATACCTGTCTCCAGTAAATAGTGTGATGGGGAAAATCCGATTTCATATCTGAATTAAGGAGAAAATTTACTATTGCGTGTTTTAACATTTTAAGGCAAAAAGTCTCCCTTACTCCCCAGTGTAACCAATATTATAAGAAATATTAAAAAAATATATATATTAATAAAGAGTGAAATATTGAATGGCACCACTTGAGATATAGAATGTAAAACAGATAAATTAGGCACTGCTAAACATTTAGTTAGTGTGTGATGAGGAGAGTAGACAAGGTTACATTAATTTTAAATGTTGATATTATACTACTTAATGTGACGAGCACGTAAATCTTCCCAGTTGTCTATCAGTATATATTTAATCAGAAATAAAATGGAAACAACCTTTTGGTTTTCCAGGGAATCATGAAAGTTTCATCGATAACGGGTAATTTCATATTCGCTCATCCATATTTAACGGCAAGTGCAAAGGAAGGAAAACTTTCATCTGCCTCCGCTTCTACGAACGTCATAGGTAAGTACAAATAAGAACCGCCTTTCTATGGGCGAAAAACAACATTCACAGACGTATTCGCTGTGTTCCGCAAGAAATATTACCAGTGTAAGTCTACTGAGTTAACATATTACACGATGCCAACATAATACAGAATATTGTGGCCTTCAATCCGTGACATTATAGGAGTGTACTTCAAAGTTCAAATTTATATCGTAGTGTGCTACTATGGAGACATATTATGTGAACAGATTTTTATCTACATGCCCAACAGCGTCTCAAACATAAAAAATTTGAAAAATCCCATTTTAAAAGGATTTTACTTGTAAAGGGAATGTCAGTTAACCTTGGTAATTTATATAGAGTAACTACATCATTATGTGTAAAAGCACGGAAATTATTGAGGTTCGAAAACTGTTTCTTCTTGGGGAAATTGGCCTACGAAAATGGAATTTTCTTCATTTTGAATCGTCAAATTCGTGGTAAACAGGGTGCACGAAAACATATTATTAGCTAGTAAGTATAGATTTAACTTGTAGGTCTGAACGTACTGAACACGATGTGGTTTATCTGAAAAGAATACGTAAACACAGCCGTGTATAATTTAGAAATTCGCAGATACCTGCAAACGCGAAAAACGGCTTGCGCCATACAACAAAAGCGGCGACCATTTTTGAACCGGACACAATATAAATTAATCAAAATTAGTTCTGAAATGCCATAACATGAGGCAATCCACAAAGAAAATATTAATTTTTTCTGAGATGGTGCGGCAACCAGTGCTGGACCACTTGGCTTTGGGTTGACTCTTCATTCATCTCCTATAAAAACACTTCCTATAATATCCTCTCATTATGTACTTTCCCTATTTACTTAACTAGGTCGTTTCTCTCGATACTAAATTGAATGTCTCTGGACCTAACAATTCATTCTAGTATTCGTGTATATTATTTATACGATGTATAAATATTAAACTGCATTTTAAACCATCTGTAATATCTTCGGATAAAAGTTCACTCCAATAAAATATATATATATATATATATATGCATGCGTAAGAAAAGGTAAATGACGGAAAGAAGCAGAAGCAACTTTACATTTATGAATTTTGCAAATATACTACAGAATATTTTGGTTCCTTACAGAAAGAATCGGAAACATTAGTGATTTGTGAAAATGAAATGGACAGTATTTTGATTGAATTGCTCTGATATAAAGAAATAGGAGTTTTTTAGTAAATTTTGTTCTTATATTGTTCACGATTTCATATCAAACGACTGTCTATAATACTACTCCCAAATAATTGTAAATAATTTTTTATTTGTTTTGAAATTCTGTAAGGAATTAGTCAACTATAAATAACTAAACAAATAATTTCAAAACAAATAAAAAATTATTTACAATTATTTGGGAGTAGTATTATAGACAGTCGTTTGATATGAAATCGTGAACAATGTAAGAACAAAATTTACGAAAAAACTCCTATTTATTTATAACAGAGCAATTCAATCAAATTTGATATTATCAATATCAGCCTCAATAGAAAACCTAAAAAAAAACAAGCCTCCCCAGGTCACGACCTCATCACCAACCGCCACCTAAAATATCTTCCCAAGAAAACAATAGTCTCAATCACCTATGTATTCAACGCCATCCTCAGAATTATTTATTATCCAACCAAATGGAAACACGCCACCATAATAATGATACCTAAGCCAAACAAACCAATATCCCACCCTGAAAATTACCATCCAATAAGTTTCCTTACTACTTTATCCAAATTGCTCGCAAAACTACTACTCTCCCATCTCATCAATCAATTCTCCTTCTTGATTACAGACATACAATACGGCTTTCGCCCAAAACAGTCCTGCCAGCCTCATAAGCAACTCCTTTGAACAACGCAAATCCCTCATCACCACCTTTATTGACATCGAAAGCTTTTGATTAAATCCACCACACTTCCCTACTATCCAAAATTAAAGACTTCCTGAATGACACCCACTACAGAATATTCCTAAACTACCCTTCTAACAGAACCTTCTCTGTCAAAATAAATAAATACCTCTCCCAACCATACTCAATCGCGACGGGCGTCCCCCAAGGAAGTGTCATTGTCCCCTTCCTATACAACATCTTCTCAAACGATCAAACGATATCCCACAACATCCCAACACTAGAACAAATCTTTTTCACAGACGATATAGCCATCTCCTATGAAAGCTCTCTCTCATCTCCAATTTCCAACCACTCCAATCAGCGCTCAACAACCTAGAACAATGGTCCAAGCAATGGCGAATCAGCATCAACCCCACCAAATCAATAACCGTCCCATTCACACTAACAAAAAACCCTCCCCCCCAAATCCACCTCTATCTAAACAATTCATTAATCCCTACAAAATCAGACCCCACCTACCTCGGAATCATGTTTGTTTCAAAACTCTCGTGGAGACCTCATATTAATCTTCTCCTCTCCAAAATCAACCATAAGTTCAGAGCCATATATCCCCTCCTAAACAGAAAAGCCCCTATTACCGTCAGCATAAAACGCCTCGTATACCTCTCCATAATACAACCCACTTGGTCCTATACCTCGTCCATATGGGGAAAAACAGCCAAAATCCATTCAACCAAAATTCAAATAAAACAAAACATAATCCTACGCACCATTACAAACTCTCCCTGATACCTTAGAAATTCCGTCATCCACCATAACAGTAAACTTCCCAAAGTAAACTCAGTAATCTTCAAATCCATAACCTCCCTTATTAAAAGCGCCCTCAACCATCCCAACCCCACGATCCAGCAATTCCATGACAACCCACGTCCATCTTCACGCTTCCGTCAGGTCAAAAGAAAACTCCCAATCGATTTCATCCTTTCCCCTTCCACATATATCCTCCAATAATCAGTTCACTGCCTGTGAACCCACGTCGTATGCCTTTCAGATATACACACAAAAAACCTAACCCATCTGCTAAAGTAGGTTAATCAATGGATTAACCTACCTCCATGTCTACGTTTAATTATATACACTATTTTAATTTTGTATACATTATTTTAATATTGTATATACTTTTTTGATGGAAGTTTTTTATATGAATAAAAAACAATTGAAGTCTGAAATTGTAATCGGACTATAAACGATATCGGGCAATCGTTAAAAATCATAACAGCCGTCCGTAGTAAGCAATGAGATAAAAACATTAAGCTTGAAAACAAATTGCAAATCGGACCGCGTAATTCACATGATATATGAGCAAAACTTTTGCAGTAGAATAAAATGTTTGTATAAATGCAGATACCAAGGGAGATGTTTCCTGTGAGTGTGATGGAGCGACTTCCTCCGTTCTGGCTGAACTGCACCTTTCTGACCTTGGCGGGTCTGTGGCCGCCGCCGTCGGGTCTGCTGAGACACGCGTACCTCCTCTACACCGGCGTCGCCATCTTGATCCAGCTGTGGCTGATGCTGGGAGAGATTGGCGCCGTGTTTCACTTCTGGGGTGACCTAGACACGGTAACACTTCTCTTCGAAATACTCTCCGGCACAGCATGCAGCGTGGTCAAGGTTCTATATTTCCTGCCCCGATTCACAAGGATTAAGTTGTTGGTCTCAGACATGGAGGCGCTGATAGCCTTGCAGAGGCGATCCCTCAACTCCCAAGTCCTGTGCATGTTGCGAGAATCTCAGGCTTACGCCTGGAGACTGTCCTCTCTGGTCATGTCCTTCGCCGCCCTCGTGGGCGTCATGTGGGGTTCCTACCCGTTAATTCAAGATTCCTCGTCTCGGCCTCTGCCTTTGAACACTTGGTTCCCTTTTGGTCTTCAGGAGCTACAAGGCTACGTTGTCACCTACGTCCTGCAGCTCTTCGCCCTCCAGAACATTGGCCTGGTTCTGGTCGGAGTAGACGTGCTCTTCTTCACCTTCATTATCTATGCGACTGCCCAGCTCAAAATTCTATGCTTCACCCTATCAGAACTTGGGCTGAAACACGATGCCGAAATAAACAATCCGAAGAAACCAATTGTAAAAATGTACGAAGATCTTCGTAATTGCATCAAGCACCACCAGGAAATTATCAGGTTAGTAAACTGTAAAACTTTCCTCAAAATGTAATAAATATTTATTGGCAGCGATTACACATAGTCCCTCAGCGCAGTTCCTGGCGGGTAATCTGCGGTATATGTAGTTCAGAACTACTCGATCGTGGGGAGGAGTTTCATGTTTAGAGATCGTCGCTCTGCCTCCCCGTCAAGCTGTATATTTATCTATGTAATGAGTACCGCACTCGAAGGGACGAGTCTCAGACGCTATCTAGCGCCTGTCGACTACTAGCGTTGCCGTTCGCCACTGCATGTGGAATCCAGTTTCTGAGGCCTACGTGAGTGGATACTGCAGGCGTCCTCTTTCCGCTTGCCGTTGTAAAAAAACAATTGTTAGGACTATGCGTAATTTGTTTTCTCAAATTATGGCTTAAATTATTTATTATATTAAACTGTTTAAACGTATGTATGTTTGTTATATTTATGAAAACCCACAATAAGAAATACAAGCTCCCTCTCAAGAAAATTCGAGCGTGAAAAAATCCCGGTAAGCTACTGCTACATTCTAAATAAAAAAGAGCCCATCACAATTATTTCGTTCTGTGATGAATTATCTCTGAAAAAATACTGGCTAGGTGATAGTGTTTAATTTGACGTATGTTTTGCAAATATGTTTACAGTTGTAAAATTTGACGTAATCACTCGTTTGATTTTTTTTTCTGCCGAATTATGCTACAATACTCTACGGGGCTCGACACATAACAATGGCAGCGGACTTCAAATTACAATATCGGCGAATAGGATTCATTGAGATGCGATTAATATAGGATAGATAACCTAGTATGGCCATAGAAATGTTTACTAAGGTTCGGTTCTATTCACCCAGTCATGGAAACGCCTATTAAATTTAACGAGTCTAATGTGAATAGCAGTTCGACTCGTAAGCAGGCCGAGAAAAATCTACATGTACCAAAGTACAACTCTTCAAGGAGAAATAATAAATTGTACGAAATGTGGGTACCGGGACGTCTCAATCTTTGTTGGAACGAAGAAAACTGAGCAACCAGAGGTTGGTTGACTCGAAAAGATAGTTGTCCGCAAGTAGCGTACGAGTCCCACTTCTACACTCAGTGTCCAAGAAACACCCTGGGGAGCACAAAATGCTATCGGGCTCAGAAAGTCAGTGCTACCGAATCATTGAGCGATAACAAAACACAGAGCGAGTGAGAAAGGGTTACGACCGATGCATGTTGGTGGCAAAACCAAGAACTTACAATTTCGCGAGAAAAAGTCTGAAGGTTTACGAAGGAAAAAAAACTGGCAATGGTGAAATATGTTGTGAATTGTTTAGCAGAGCTATGTGTGCGTGGTCAGTGTTACAGCCTCTTTTGGGCAATGGAAACAGACCTTCTTCGGACAATAAGGAAAAGACCTTCTTCGGACAGTAGAAGTCATCCGTCCCTAATCCAAGAAAACTTTGCCTAGTCGGAAGCTAGGCGTAGTATTTGGAAACGGCTAGCTGCGCGTAACTAATGCAATGCAAATGTGCGATGGCACTGGATTACACCCTGCAGCTAAAATTTTCAGCGATTGTGTAAATACCAACCAATGGGTGACATTTGAAATTGCAGCCGATTAGCTTTTAGAAAAGAGATGAGGAAAATCCAGGGCTATACGACTTGAAATAGAGAGAAGTTTCGGGTCAGAGAGGCCGCTGGAGAGAGCTGGGTGGAACTCTCGAGACCTCAGCAGCTATAGATTTTTTGGTACAAGTTTCCACTATTTTGTACCAAGGCGTCCTCCATGCAGCCAGATCATCAGGTTCAGTCAATGATAATCGTCAATTCGAAGCAGAGAATACAGCTGCAGTCTTCTACTGCATCGTTGATATTGAATTCAATAAGTTCACATTGCCCGGCCTATTTTCTATAGAAACTTTGCTTCTTTTGGTTCACCTCACAGGTTACCTTTTATTAAAGAGTCTCAATATAAAAACATTAATGCTACCGTCTTAAACGTAAATAATATTATTCAATTCTCTTGTTGACATATCGAATCTTAATTTTTATTCTTATTAAGTTCAAAATTATAAATTAAATCTTTTCTCATTCCAACCATGGTGTAAGTATACAGGTGAGACAGACGTCGAACGTTATTTGGTTATCTTCCGCGCATGACGTCACAAGGGATGCGAGCTGCTCGGGATTGTCGCTGCGTCGAATGCACTCAAGATTTTCCTTTGGGATTTTTTGTTGTGTTAGTGGTTTGTTGGTTGAAGGAAACTGTTTTACGTTGAATAGATTTACATGTGTATTTCAAGAAACAGACATTGCCGTAATGCGCTGTTTTTGGTTGCTGAAATTGTAACAGAAAAACGAACGGGCATAAACTATATTTCAGTTCCGAAAGATTCTAATTTATGTGGAACGTGGAACAATGCTTGCCGTAAAGGACGGTTGGTGCAAACTATAATCATGTTGAAATATACTTGTATACATATTATTATTAAGTATATTCGAAATTCGCCCGCATGTGTTCGGTGCACTTTTTCTGAGGATAGTGTCGGAATACCACTGCGTCAAAAACTAACACCTCAAAGAGTAGTCGAAATTTAAAACCAGAATCTGCTTGGCAAATATAATAAATTCAGTTAGACTTACTGCAAAAAACAGGCACAAATTAGTGGACGAACCGACGCCACAATCGTGTTAAGATGCAACAGATAAGGTGACGGAAAATCATCTTCGTTCAGGGACAGTATGCAATCCTGACGATTGAAAAGTAACAAAAAATCAATTACACGATAAATATTGGGACCTCTAGGGAGAAAGAAACATTACAAGAGCAATGGAACAAGTTGAAGAGAACTTCTGATAAAGATGAAAACAATGCCTTCATAACCAAATTAATAAATTAAGAAAGTAATGGAATTCCCGTAGTTATAGATTGCCCAATTGAGTATCAAAATTTATAAATTAAAATATTCCGGAAAACACTCCTTTTTTGATATAGTACTTCTATTCACGGTATTCTGCTGTAATAAATGTCTATATTTATTTCGTCAACAAATTATTATAATATTTGCAATATATTTCATGATGTCGTGCTGAAATTGCAGTCAAAAGAAGGGATAAAATACTGGAACATGTTCCCTTTATAAGCGTATTGCTGACCGCCTCTATAATAAATAACATGACCGAAATGTAAACTCGTCCCATTGTTATAATAATGGTAGCGGTACTATAAACATCAAATCTGTTTGTGTCGTTTTTGCATATATTTACTCCGGGGCAAATACAATTAATTTTCTGGAACCAATATGTTTAATTGCGGTACAAGAAATATTTGTGTTATGAAAGAAATGAGAGCGTCACGTTCCGAAGTTATATGGAAATGTCGCCGTTTCCAGAGTCAAAGGCTTGGGTTTGCGTCCGTTGTGACGTCACGCGCGAAGTAGCCGTGGCATGTACCACTTAAATTTATCCGTTTTAACCAATATTAATCAGAATTTTCGCACAACTGTGGAGAATATTATGTAATAAGTAATAACAATAAATTATCCCCCCTCACATTATTAATTTTTTACAAACCATTCACGCAACAAGCGTGAACAAATAAAATAAAATCTTCTTGTAGTAAAAATAAATATTCTTTGTCTTTTTCAAATGCTCACAAATCCCCGAATGAATACAATATCTTCTAAAACGGGTATTGATGTCGTCTTTTAATTGCTTCAAGAGTAAAATTGAGAATCATCTAAATTCATCATATATTTTTCAAGAACAGAAAATTGCATCAAATATTCGTATCGAAAATAATGTCATTTTATAATAGAAATAAACAAATAAATTTTGTAGTGAAAGCCAAATATATCAGTGAGACTTTGAATAAGAATCGCGTTTTCTCGTTGTAATTTATTTCAGATATTATTAAATAAAAAATATCTCTCCTAATTTATTTATTATATAATAATTACATTCCTTAAAAGCTAAATAAAATTTTAATACTGCTACCATCGAGCCCCAATAGACCCTGGAATACGTACAGACCCTTCAAAAATTTCACCTTGAAACTGTTGAAAATCCGTTTTATAGTCTTCAAAATTTGGTATAATAAAAGATCATTTTGTGCGTTTCGAATGTAACAGGTTGGTGGATAATACCGAGGATGTTGTGAATGAAGTGCTACTACCTCAGTTTCTCGGACATCTCTTAATGCTATGTTTGTCACTCTACCAGTCACTAGAGGTAACACAATTAAAATACATTCAGTTATAGTAGAGAATAGAATAAAAATAATTTATTTTAATCTTTCAGACCAGCAATATCGGAATAATAATGTGCAGTTCTTTGCTTTTGCTTGGAGTCATATTCCATCTGTTCGTTTACTGTCTGCACGCGCAACAACTTATCGAACAGGTAATTTCTCCATTATTAATCCTGTGTAAAGAAACTTTTACTGTGTAAACATAGGCTACTGCTGAATAACAGATTCCTTGGGATAAATACTATAATAATCATTTAACTATGTGAAAGGAAGACACTGATGTCATAGCTTTATGCCTCACTGGCAAATAATGCACTTTCTTAAATATTTATGTTAAAGAGCAACCATACGATAATAGTTTTAGATATATGATAATTTATTATCACTATAGAATATTAGCATTAACAGATGTTTTATACAGGGTGTTCAGTTTATCTGGAGACATTGAAATATCTCGAGAACAACATATTGGATCAAAAAAAAGTGTGAATGATAAGTGTTCGTTTCGAAGAGATACGAAATTCGACCCCCGAGAGTTAAAAAACTTAAACGGGAAACCCATTTTTTATTGCAGATTCGGATTCTCCAGAAAAAAGTACTCCAATTTGACCTACGATTGGAGGGGGAATATCTCATGAAATAGGCACCCCTCGGGAGTGGGGGTGGGGGTGGGTGGACTGTTATGGTTTCATTAAGTAGCATTTGCAAGAATATCAAACACATTTAATTTTATTTTGCTGAACTGGTCCCTATTTATTGAGACATCGCCATTTTGATTTTTTCTATTACAACGCCATCTGTGACCGAAATGGCAAAAAAATAATCTGTAATTAAAAGATTCTGTCAAATGCTGTTTTCATTAATTCTCTGGAATTATTATTAGCATGTTTAGGGCAACGATACAGAAAAGGAATGAAATCAAAACCCTTTTTGAAGCATTCAGTAATTAAATATCAATGCGCGAAAATTAAATTGGTCTATGTTATTACAAAATTGATGTTTACGATTTATGCCTTATCTAAAACCACACAAAAAATTTAATGTCATTGACGTCATATATTAAAAATTGCAGAGAATCTTGAATGCAAGTCAGAATCTCGTCCCAAAAATGAAGTTAGAGAAATAGAAAATTTTTTCGGTTTGACTATGAAGAAACTGCGTACGAGGGTCGTTTGAAAAGTTTCTGACGCAATAAAGAAACAGGTGAATGTTTTCTTCACATTTACTTTCATTCATATAAAATGGTTGCACCCCTTTTAAAATATTTACTTTTATTTTTCCATGTATTCTCCTCGTAAGTCTATCCACTAATTCACAGGGATGCTCCAATCGCCTTAATCTTTGACTATTTCCCCCAATCTTTGTGGACCAACTGGTTCGTCTCTCCATAATCAGCAATGTAAAATCAGCGCTATTTGAATCCCGTAAAATCCAACTTAAAGCAACAAAAGTAAAATAAAATTGGTTATTCATTTACACATTAACTAAGCATTTTCAAATAAGTAATATATTAATATAAATTTATATGGAAGATTTAACAAAAGTGACTATGACTTAAAATCAATATTTTCAGTTACATAATTTCTCAAAGAGGAGTTAAAAATAAAAAAAATTATTCTCAAATGTTGGAGGAGAATAGACACTGTTTTTCTTGAATCTTAATTTTTAAAACAAGATATTTTCTATATACTTGGACCAAATAAAGTATAAAGAATTTTTCCCACATGAAAATTAATAAAACACTACTTAAGAAGTATAACGAGCCAAACAAAATTTATAAATCTGTTCTTTATTTCTATTGAATCTGTGTTAGATGCCTGTTTATATTACACATCCGAAATTAAGGAATTTATTAAAGTTGGTTTTATAAACTGTATGTAGTAGTTAGTTGTAGTTTAAGTCATTATATTAAAGTCGATTATATTTCCAAAAGAGAAATTTCTAATTCCGTCTATGCAATGTCCAATAGTGTATAATTATAAAAAGTGGTATAAATTAGCATAAAACTAACATACAATTTTAACATTAAGGTATTTTTCTTTCATACATATTTGAAATAAAGTTTATCTGGGGAAAAAGTGAAACATGATGGTAGTATTGTACAAAATATCGTGTACTAGATTTTCTAAGTGTGTTGGAAGTCTTTGAATGCCAACGCTTAAGTGTTATTTATTTATACACTGTTATTATAAAGGTTCTTGAACTTACAAAAAAATAATCTAAATTAATATGTATACTGTAGCAAGTGATCACATTCAGCTCTGCTTCTACCATACGAAGAGAAATTGCCACACAGTACTGAGAACATGAAGACATTTGTAGCAAATACTAAATTGTAATTTAACAAGACCTATCTGTAAAATATTTTATCCTTAATTTCTTAAACATTCCTCAAACATCATGAAAATTTAGGAATACATATATTCAGTTACATGAACTTCGAGTAACAGTTTTACTTTAAGACTCTCAGCAGATGAAACAGAGTGGTATGACAGGTGGCTAACCTTAGAGTCAAAAGATAGGGAAATGAGTGAAAGACAGGTGGAGTTCTGGTCAGTCTGATAGGGCTGACTTCCTCTTTTGCAGTTTTCCTCTTCCCCTGCCCCCCATTGTTACATGGCTAAGGTAATTAAATTAAGACTCCTACAAGCTGAGAAAGCCTTGAGCAGTTTGAGAGGTGTATGTACAGTTGTCAAAGACCTTCGGCATATGGCGCAAGTTATTCACTGGTCCCATTGGACCAGTCACGTACTGCCCCTCAAAACTGATTGAGGCATAGAGGTGAGATTGTTGTGTTCCCACAACAATCCAGTCTCCCATCATCAGAAGGGTGCAGGAGTAATACCCAATATCCCAACCTACCTGATGCAGGTTTTCTAGGGGTTTCCCCGCATCACTTGTAGGTCAAACACCAGGTAGAAACCTCACACTACAGCCCTAGTCAACCCTTGACTACATTGCTCTACCTTCCACACCCCCCTTTACAATTCCTATTTTATTAAAGGGGGTTGCCTGCTTAAATAGCAATAATTATAATTTTCTATTAGCATCTTTGTTATTATTTTAGCTAAATAAGTATCTGAATGAAAGATGGAAAACACTTCACCAATCTGTGTCAATAATTTCTCCTGGTTCCGTTCATGATTCATCCCAGGGTTTTTTATCTTACTTTATAATTAATTTTCTCAAGCTTTTGTAAACCATCTGTTTAAATATGAGTTAACATTTCTTCAATTTAACAAAGTTGAATATTATATGAAAGACAAATTGGGCAAAACAAAATTTCATTTATTGAATTTAATAGTGCAAAATATGATTTGCAGGAGGTTATTGAAATATCAAACCAATATTTTATTTGTGCAATTGAAATTTCCTTGAGTATTAATAAAACCTTGATTATCTTCAAAACATCCTTAAAATTTTGGAAAAGGAAAGAATATATTTATTTTTATCTCCAGAGTCAACTAGTTTCTGTTGCTGCATATAATGTCAACTGGATTGATGAAAACCTGGAGTTCAAGAAAACAGTATTAACTTTAATGGCAAGGTCAGGCAAACCACTCACTCTTACTTGTGGCAAATTCTCTGTAATATCTAGAGGAACATTCATTTCGGTAAGTATCTGATATGATGTCTCAGTATTTTTTCCTAGTAGGTTTCAACATATCACATTTCAGCCGCCTTGGGCTCAGGCTCAATTTGCTACACACTTATTTCTGTTTTTATACACAAAAAGCTCTATAATATACATAGTCTTACAAACGTCTCAGCAAGAATAAATTTGTTATTGTGTTATGTGTAGGTTTCATATTTTTAGTTCAAATTACAAGTTATCATTAATTATTGTAAAAAATTTTCCTTAGCCAAAAAGTACCAACTGGGAGAGATCACTCAGCACAGTATGTCACTGGCTGACATTATTCTAACAGAATTATAGCTGATTTAAATTTGTTTGTAAGTGTATTAATGTGCTTTTCAAATTTAAAATATCTGCAGCTAGTCCTAGGAGTTTTAAACTTTGAGACTAAGAAATATTATCCTTGTACGCTTCAGCACCACTGAATTTTTATTTGAAAAATTAATATTACACAAACTGAAATCCATGAGTGCAACAATGACTACATATTTGAGGGCCTTGTGTTTATTCTGTACTAACAAGTGTAAACTCCAAATATTAGAACCATTTTTGATAAGTCATATGTGTATTGAAGGAGAGCTATTTACCCAGAATATATTCTTGTGGAACCCCATACTTATTTGACTCCAATTATAATTATAATTTTGTGCTACAAATTAATATTCTATATTTATTTATAGGTCTATGTTAAAACTGATTTACTTTCTTGTTTTAAAAGTCTTGTGATTAGCAAAAATTTTATAAAAAATTTAAATTATTTGCAACCATTAATACAGTTCAACTTGTATCTAAAGAAATATAACTTTGTTTCTTCATTGTTTCTACATTTACATTGAAGTAGAATGGTAAACAAATAGTAATGGCAGTTATCTATGTGTACATTATGTTTTTGACTTTACCAAAATAAAATTGGTTCAGAAGAAATGAATATGGATATTTTAATGTTTGAAATGATGAAGAAATAAAGTTATATTTTTTTGGATACACGTTGGACTGTATTGTAATGTGCCTGTTGGTTTTTATTAATTTTACAGTCATTAATATCTTCTGCCTATGGCAAGCTTTAAATCAATTAAATTGATTTTAATTAACAACATATATTTATTTTAAACAAAATAAAATAAATTACCCGTGCAAGACATCTGTAGGCTGGGTATTTCTCTCCATTCTTATCTAGATGATTCTACTGCTAGTGAACATAACTGCAAATAAGAAAATGATTTTAATTTGTGAAAATAGCCTGGTTGTGTGAAGGTGTATTTAAGTCTAAAATTATTGTTCTACGTGATGCAATGGAAATATGCTCAAACAAGTAGCACCAGATGTGAGTTATGGATTATCAGAAAAATCTTTAATTTAGTGTTCATAAATTGTGCCCACTCATATCTTAGAACAGCTAGACATCTGCCAAGCAATAAATAAATAAACAAACATCTCATGGAATATGGGAAGACTTTGACACTAATCATTCCTAGATCAGCCACTACCAGAATGACTGCAGACTGTCACCTTACATGACACATTCTGAATTTGGAGTGACACATGGTCAACATATTGACTCTTAATCAGTCTTAATCCCAGTCTCAGTGACCAAGCCCATGCCAGGATTCAAACCCAGGAGGCAGCAACATTGCCACTAGATCACAGGAGGTTGGCTTGGAGAGGCCTTGCATAACTGAGCAGTGGCAGTAAATGAACTATGATAAAAAATTAAAAGGTAATTTTTCAGATTAGTCTGACTCAAAACTAATCATTCAAATGCTATTACTTTAAGATTGGTTGTTATTCAAATTAATTTTAAAAGTCAACCAATTTCATATAACTGATTTGTGGTTTAAAAGCATCAAAAGAAAACTTTTTCCTTAAAGCAAAGGTTTCCACTACTTGGGCAAAATTGAAAGCACAGGTGCAAA
Source organism: Eucriotettix oculatus (assembly GCA_034510155.1). Taxonomy (NCBI): domain Eukaryota; kingdom Metazoa; phylum Arthropoda; class Insecta; order Orthoptera; family Tetrigidae; genus Eucriotettix; species Eucriotettix oculatus. The sequence continues at coordinate 130,869,724 of CM067376.1, read as the reverse complement.
ATATGAATACAGTAGTTTTTTTAATTCTGTTGTTTGATTTATTTTTCCTGTCAGTGTCTCACTAAGACATTGATTTTTATTTTTACATATTGTAGAACCAAACAATATTATACTTAGATTTATAATAATTGTTCTGAGACACCTCACTGAATTTGTTGATTAATTTCAATATCTAAAATCAGAATTAGCTGAAATTTGGAAAGGTATAAATGAATATTACCGATGGTAACATTTATCAGCTGCAACTTCAAATAAGTAATGAGTTAAGTGATTGCATCATAATTTTTTCCATACCTGGAACCAATAAATCAAGATAAATAGTAGTGAAGATTGGAAAAGCAAGAATTTAATATTTCTGAATATTTGATCTTCACTGTATCAGTATCTTGTTCTATAATGCTTAAAAATACTAATATTCAGTCTAAGTATTTAATTTTCTTCTTATATATCATGTGTTAATATTCAGAAGTTTTACCATCTGTATAAAAAAAATAAATGAGTAAATTTTGATTCAATTCAATTTTAATTTTTTGTTAATTTAAATTGTAAATACCATTCATACCAGACTTGAATAATCATATAATTTTTTTATTGAAATTTAACTACTTATTCAAAGAAATAAAAAGTTGTCACTCAATGCACTGGTTTGGAGTGATTTAATCGGTTGATAATAATAATATTTATGACAAAGTATAACATATTTTTGCTCCATAATATAAAAATTACAATTCATTGTCTGTTTCAGGTAACACATGCAGCCTATTCATATTATGCAATTCTAAGCCAAATAAATAGGCACAAAACAAATTGATAAGAATTGCAGTTTCAACTTATAAAAATTAATGCTATTGCACTTTGAGCATAATTTGTTTCATTGTAATGTTACTATACCTCAATAATAATATATAAGTAAAACCAATGAAATTTTTTGCAAACAAGTAGATTAAAATAGTAATACAAAAAGAAAGAAAAAATTTTAATATCATCATAAATCCATTGATACTACTTTAAAAAATTGTAATTAAATTTCAAAAAATCCAAATTTTGGGTAAACTATTTTAAATATCTTATCTTTCTAGCAAATATTGCCACATTACTTTTTTCATCTTGTTGTATGTTTCACCATTTCAGTTTAGTTAAGCTGCAGCTAATTGAATGTGGTCTCCAAACTTTAAATTTAGAATAATTTTGAAACTACATTTTTATGGATGTCAGTGAGCTATTGTAAACTAGTTTTACTAATGAAACACCTGTTTATCATAAAATATTTAATAGTAACAGCTAGTGAAATTTATCATATTTTGAAATATATCAAGGAGAATGAGGAATATATCTTATTGAATGTATATTAATTATCATGGGCAGATCATGGAACCACTGTAAGGCTGCTGTTGGCTAATTACAATCAGTTAATTTGCTGTTCATAACTTATTCTTTGCTTACTTACTAATGTTTCTCTTATAACCCTGAAAGGCATTGTTGCACACTTTTATATGCATGATAATTTTCAATACTTACGCAAAAATTAGTATTGAAATGCAGAATACTATATTTTAATCAAATGTTGATGTCATCAAGAATTCTCTTAGAGGAATTAATTTAACTAAATAATTTTATTTGATGATCTATTTACATACATATAACACTTCATAAAATATATTGTTACATTTGATGATACAATTTATTACAACATATTGTATCCAAAATATGAATTAGAAGAATTTGTCATCAAACAATGTATTTAATTTGTAGTTATATTTTTTTGAGAATTGCCAATTATCAATATTTGGTGAATCAAAGTCACAGCTTTAGAAAAAGACTAAAATTGATTACATATCATGATTTTTTTTGTAATATTATATATTTTGCTTTTTGTATTAATGCCTAAGTTTAGAACCATAATAATTTATTAAACTCAGTTTTTAATAACATGTAAATTTTAAAAAAGTCAGATTCTATAACATTAATACAAAACATTAGAAGGCATCACAAAAAGATAACAATTATTTACAATAGATGAAAATATGTTTACAACTACATTTAAATGTAACAGTGGACACAATACACATGACATAAATTAGATATTACACAAAAAAATTAGTTCTTTTGATGGACATAGAAAACTAGCACTTAAGAAAACCAAGTAGTAAATATAGTTATGAAATTGTTCTCACTTAATATTTATTTGTCTTCTGGACAAAGTACATATTAAATATATGATGTGGACGTAAACATTTGTTAATTACCTTTATTATTGCTATAAGTTCATATTACCAATATGAAACAGAAAAATTATAATAAATGTTGATATAATGGAGATATGGTTAGTATTTATGAGTGAGTAATATATATATATTAAGATTGTAGATTGGAAACTTCTATAAAACTTGCCTTTTATAATTATTAAAGAATTAAATTGAAAATATAGTTTTTATTAACAATCTATCAAACTTTTGTAATCAATCAGTGGAACTATTTGAAATATCTACAATGGCTCCAGTTTTAACAATTGAGTGCAAAATAATATATTTAATAAGAGTAACTAAAGATGATGTGAAATTGTCAAAAAAAAAACTGAGAGTTTGTGTGAGAAGGTTGGCTAGTAAGAGAATGCCAAATTTTTAAGGATATAATCTGCCTACATAAGGTACAGTCCTGTCTTGAGGAACAGTCTACAACCTTGTTTATGCCTCTTATTATCCAAAGTAGCGACACCAACTATCAATTTAAGTTATGTCAGCCACACTCTATCTCTTTTTCCTGTCTATGTTGAATAAATTGACAGTTACATCAACCTTAGTTGCTTATATATATATATATATATATATATATATATATATATATATATATATATATATATATATGTTTCTGTGTGTGAGATTGACAAAGACAAAATAATTAATTCATTTGCATACGATAGAGGGACAGCCAAAAATGTAGTTTCCATAGAGGGTACTTTAGAATGCATACATACAAACTTTTAAGAAATGTGTCAGTACAAATTATACCAGAAGATCCTTTAACATGCTTTTCATATACTAGGTGTAATAGTCTGCTTCAAATTTGTTAAAGGTTAAATAATCAAAAAGCTTTTATTTCACAGTAGGAATGGAATGCACACAAAATAGTATAATATATTGATTTCAACTAATACATAAGCTTGTTGGACAACAAAAATTCAGTTAAAAACAAATTTTAATATGTTAGCCAAATGTAGTAAACCAGCAACTGAATCATCTTCAATCATTTATATCACAAAAAAGATGTTAATAAAAATAAAGAAATCCAGATGTTCAACTAAATTTTAAACAGTATGTGGTAAAATAGGGTGGGCAATCACAAGTTAATTACTTTACTAATTATCATAATAATGATTGATTTAAAAAAAATTATAACTATTATTTGAAAGAAACATTTTGTCAAAACAGGAAATAACTACAAATTGAATATTAATAAAATAGGCATGTATTATTGCCAAACCAAATTTGATAAAAATATTTGTGTCAATATATGATTCAACCAATGCTTCTAGTGCAAAATAATGGCTCAAAACTCAATTAAAAGAAATGTGATGGTTAAACAAAAGAACATGGTCCTTTAAATAATACCTAAACAATACCTACTTTATAAAAGATATATCTTAATTTTGTATCATAATGGGAATGTAATAGTTACTGTACAATACAAACATAGCCAGATATTTTAGGAGCATATAATAAATCAGGTTTTAGTGACTTAGGTTTTAGTCTCAATCTTATTGAGCTGTGAATACTGGATTGTTGAAATAATTTTGATTATAGGCCTGTACACTATTCATGGAACTATAGTTAAAAAATTGGGATATACATTATCAACAAAGAATGGAACAATGAATGTTAATCACAGGCATCCAGAGAGTATTTATTACAAAAAGTAATGAAAATAATTTTTAAAATAAATACAATATCAACTAAAGCCATTTTTTTATTCAATACCATGCCATTCCAGCATCTGATAGTTCCATAAAAGTAGACAAATAGGTTTTATGCACTGAGATGATTGCTACAGTTATTATGGAATAGAACTGACATTATATCAAATTGAGAACTCCATTGTACAACTTAAACAGAAAAGGTTTGTTTGAGTCATGAGCAAAGCATGAACGTGACATTTCTTCAACTTAGATTATATGAATGGCCAAAGTTAATTCATACTTGTGTAGACTTACAAGATTCTTGCAAGTGAATCTCTCCATGAATATACATATCTCTTTCATAATGTTTGATTTCAAATAATTCCATCAGCCGTATGTTAAAGGAGACTTATTAGAATATAAATATTAATTTGGTTTCCTTTAACTAAACTGAAGTACTGATCGTAGAAATTTATCTTCTTCAAAAAATAAATGATGTAATAAATAGTAAAACAGCCTATAACTCACAAAACATATAATATGAATTTTATTAACAGTAGTTATTACATGATGTTTTGTACATGATTTGGAATGTCAACTGATGTGAATTAAACAAAAAATTACGGATGAAAATTTAGATGTGCATGTCATACAAATTAAGAAATAGTCTTACTATTTATTTATTTCACATATCTAAATTTTCCTCTGCAAGTTCTTGTTTCCATTAATTCACACCAGAAATGTTCCAAATCAGAAATGAAAATCTGTGTAATAACTACTGCTAATAGAGTTCATATTAAATCTTTCCTGACTTATAGACTGTTTTACTATTTATTTATTTCCATGCAGTCAGATATTATAACTAATAAGAGATTTAATTAGAAGATTAAATCAAATAAGTTTCTCTCGCTCAGTTATTGATAAAGTTCAGATATAAATGGAGCGTTGCTTCAGTATTGCAAGAAACCGACTGCATAAAATTGTATAACATGTAGTTTTATCTTGCTCCCAAATATATTAAGACACAAAAAGTTTTCTTGATTCAGGTTCACAGTACAATGACTTCTGCATTGTACACCAATCACAGTAACATACATTTGTGACAACATAAATTGCAAATTACTATTTTTCTTAAATATCCATGTTGAATCAAATTTAGGAATAAAAATTTATGCTTGTCAAAAATTATACTTAAATACGTTAAGAGACAATTTGAAAGTGTAAAATTAACTAAAATAAATAGACTTTAAGACATATTGCAAATCGGAAACATAATTTTTTTAGTTACTAAATGATTAAAAAGACAACATTTGAATTCACTTGTAAATAATAAACACCAATATATGAAATTTGAGAGTTTTAAAAGAATTCTGCTGAATAAATTCTTCATTGTTTTCTTTGCATCATACAGAATGGAAGATTTCTTTGAATTATTGTTGTTAACATATTTACCATAAGTCATCAAAGACTGCCAAAGAATTACGAATTTTCTGATCCTGAAAATTATAAAATTAAATTAATGGAGACAGTCAGTCCTTGTGACAGAATCTTATCATACAGATATACTTCAGATTATAATTACCGTGGAACAGTAATTTGTAAATTCATCAACAGTGATCACACCATCATGATTTAAATCCAATTTCTGAAATATAAATGGTTCTATTATAATTATTTCATATTGAAATATTAGTAGTAATAAATTATTACATGAAAACGTACCCTGAATATTTTTTCTACATGCTGCTGTGGAGTTCTGTTTGATGTGTCTTTAGTTTCACCCATCAAGTTATATATTGCTGTTATAACTTCCAACATTTCTTGCCTTGTTATACAACCATCGTGGTTAACATCATATAATCTAAACATAAATAGTAAAATTATTTTATGACAAGTAGACTTAAATATAACATATTAGAGTAAATATTTAAGAATTTATTTTTGGTATGTGCTGTTCGTTTCCAACTGAACTATCTGACTTAAGTCTCTTATGTAGACCTGAGCTAAGGCTTGCCTCGGCTACAAGTATACTAAAATATTTATTTAATTAATAATATTTTGTTTAGAAATCTAGCCTACACTAGATATACTTTGCCTCATTTCAATCACATTTCTGAAGTAATCCTGATTTTTGAAGACAGATTAGATTAGGTTATGATAGTAATAGTGGCTTAAATCACATTTTCTATTTATTTAAATTTTTCAATTTTAAGAAAGCCTAAATTACAATGACCATTGCAGTGAAATTTGAAAGTTTAAAAAATAATAATGGGGGACAAAACTAAAAATATTAAAAAGTGTAGAAAAGAGAATATTATTTCTTTCCATTATGTATGCTAGTGGGTTATGCCACTATTATAGTCATCATTCCCAAATAATTATTACGTATCAGTGAAATGAAGTTGTTACTAGTTGGTGTTTAAACTAAAAAAAAGAATAAAAAATTAATGGTAAATGGATTGTGAAGAATTTAAGTTTTAGCATAATATCTGCAGTACAAATAAATAGTTTGGATTTGGAACAATTGTATTATTAGAAGTGAGTCATAGAACTTAGTCAGGATTCTTTAAAAATAGTTGAGGGGCGATACAAATTAATTAGAAACAGTTGTGAATTCTTTCTTTTCCTTTTCTCGAATTACAAGATTATTATTTCCTAATCATTCACTAAAGTTAATATCTAGTTTTAATCCACAGCAACATTTTCAAATTAATCAATGCTATTTTATTGAGTAAGATCTAATTTAAAATGAAATTTGATAAAATGTAAACATATGATTACTATTAGTTGTACACTTACGAGAAAACCCATCGAAGGCGTTCCTGCAGCGTACCCTTCATAACGATGGACAGTCCGACCATCAGGTCTCCAAAGGTGATGGTCCCAGTCCTCCGTTTGTCCAAGGCGGCGAAGACGTAATGTGCGTATTGGCTCGAATCTGTATGCATGGAACATGATTTCAAATTTAACGATACGCAATTATAAAACATAACATCTCCAAATACTCAAGTTTATGTTGTAGTTCTGATCAAGTATGTAAAAATAATCTCATAAACTTGCTTACTGGCATAAAATTATAGATTGCAGGAGGTTTAACGCTGTCATTGTCATAGGATAAGAAGTGGAATAAAGAAGGACGATAAATGACATCAATGACTTCATATGATCAAAACTTGGAAGGGGGAGGGGGGGGGGTTGAAAAGTCGCTCGCCACCTCCAAAAAATCCGGACTATAACAGACACTTTCCTTCGTCAAAGATCAAATGCTTTCACCGTACCTGAGGCGAGTTTCTCCTCGACCAGTAACATGTGTAGAGCGATTCCTCAAACAGTGACTTTTATATTCGAGATCAATTGGCCAATTCGTGAATGTGGCGGCCATTTCGTGTGGTTAACGTACAATGTACTTCACATAAACTTTGGCCGGTCATTTCGCGAAGTGACCGGAAGTCCATGGCCAAGTATCATTCAAATGTTAAATGCTGAGATAACTGTCCCTTTAGGACGAGGCCAAAATAGTAAGTCTAATCCTTGATGAGACTGGGGTTAAGACTGATGGAGAGTCAATACGGAATGTGCCATGCAAGTTGACAGTCTGCAGTCGTCCTGGTAGGCCAGGGCTCTTAATGGGCTGCAGAGCCAACGAAGAAGAAGAATCCTTGATGAGTGTGTCTCATATTGTGTTTCTGAATGTTATCTTCGCCCTGATGACGAAGAGAGTTTCAATAATGCACGATAGGTTGGAGTAAATCTCTACATTATTTTCTCTTTCATCTACACCTAGTTGATTTATCACATCATCACTTTCACGTAATAAGCCTCACTTGTTCGATTGGTTTCTTGTATCCTGCTTCTTTCTTTTCTTCCCAATTTCCGTTTATTATACAGATTTTTCGGATATTCCATTATCAGTGTCATAAAACGATAAATGAGAAATCATTGTTACAGTGAGTCTGGTATTCCAAAATATTTATTTTGTTTAGAATTTATAAGGAAGGTCTTTCAAAACCCGGATTTTTTTCGATTTGTACTACAGAGCGCTTGAATCGCTGTCGATTAAATTTTATATCACTGTTACATAGAGGACTGTTAATATTTTAAACACTATAAAACTATCGTTCTTTAAATGGAGAACGTCAGTCCGATTTTAGTTGTTTAAGCATACATTTTGTTCGCTTTGCAGATAACGACTTTTGTTTGGCAAATTAATAAATTTGAAACTATATTAAATTGATTGGAACCATTTGAATAAATTAAAACTTAACATTCAGCATTTTAAATTTAATTTAATTGGATTGATAGGTTAAAAAATCGTGGAAGTGGAGAGTAGAAGATAAGACAACTTGCGTAATAATCGTGTGTCCTTAGAGACCAGAAATATCAAACAGTATTAAACAAACAAACCTTAGTATTGGAAAAACGCGTTAAATTGTGTGGAAATAAATACATATTATGACCAATATAACAGCACATGTTTAATGCCCAATATTCAGCTCAATGATTGCATTGACACTGAAATAAATGCAAATAGAAAAACACGGTTTTGTCCGTAATTTTGAATTACATTAGATGAACTTGATAATAGTTGAAATAGATAGGATCTTATTATTTACTTTTTTGTGATAAGAAATTCTTCTTTGATGTTCAAATTTTTGTATTTATTTGATTATAAAAAGAGCCAAAATCTTCAATTAGGTTTCAGAAATATTCAATATGATAAAAAGAAAATTTTGATCATAATCGAAAACATCTTAGTACATACAATCCTTTTATATAAAAAATTAATAAAATGGAAGAATTAATTATTAGGACCTCTTCTTTGAACCACCTCTTCGGTGTGATTACAGTGAAACACAAATCTACAAAAAATAAATTTGAATGCGTGCAACCCTGGTCTTTATATAACCTTAACCTTTTTCTCTCTGACTTATAAAACATATTGCTTATTTTTTGAGTAGTTAAAGGTATCATTACTGAAATAAAAAGATTAGTTAAATTATATCACGTTTGACAGATATATTTTCTTCGGTCTGATTTGCTTGAAATAATGTGTTTACCCTGACGTGGCTTGTCAAACGTAAAATAATGATTAAATGTAATGAACATTTTATTTAAGCTATGTTTTTCGGGAATGTCGCCGTCGACGCTGTTGAAAACAGGAACGCAGTGGATAAGTATCTCGCTTGGCAGAATACATTAGGGCATAATGTATCATGAAAGTTCTGTGCGTATTTAGTGTAGGACATTTTGAGACCTGAAAGGAGGGGGGAGGCAGGAACTCACAACTTACACACACACACACACACACACACACACACATATATATATATATATATATATATATATATATCTTACAAAAATAAAATTCAGTGTGTATGGTTCAGGTCTTCGTATAATCAATCTGCACTATGACTTATCTTGCATATTTAGAAACTAATTAGAAACTATAATTACTTATGTTTATAAAACGATTAAGCTTAAAATAACTTTCTATTTATGTAAGGGTACGTTTTATTTGCTTTTCGCAAACGTCACATTGGATACGTGACTTTTAGTTATAGAAAAATCCGTTGCGTGCGCCAGAGTCGCAATTCGGAAGCATTATTTCATGCTAAACGGCATGTCTTTACGGTGAGGTTTATTTTTGGATTTAAAAAGAAGAAGAAAAGAACCTAAATGTCCTACAGTGCACCAAAACTTCTAGGCAATCGAATGAATGGTATAATAAATCATAAGAGGACGTGGGAACTTGTTACCGTGGAAATGGGAAAGGAAGTATCCAAAATCTTCAAAAGATCCACAGAAACCTTCTTTGGGATGATAGCGCTAAACAAAAAAAAATTCACGGCAATTAGATGACTGCTATAGCCTAGGACAAACTTTATAACTCGCAGTGTGCTTGAACATGCCCGGTATGCAAACTTAGGAGCGGGCTACTTACATTTTATTTATTTATAACGAATATAAAGTATTATGTAATTGGGTCTTTATGTGGAAAATTTTGTTTTAAAAAATTATTATCTCAAATAAGTTTTCAAATGTTACTTTATGTTCCATTTAAAACTTTCAAACCAATAAATTGATAAACTTATTAGTTTATTTTAATAACATTAAATAAATTTATAAGACTTACTCAGATATAACAATTAATCTTAATTCGTACATTATCCATAGTTTACTATGGTCTGCATGTAAACGAAATTTGGTGACGACTGGACGTGTAAAATTTATTATAACATACATAATTAAGAACAATTTATCTTATTTAAAATATTCCTAGTATCCTTAAGTATGAGTACTTAAAATACCTCGAAGTCATAAATGCGTAGACATCTGCAGTGAAACAGTCACTTAGATATACTTTGTATACTTGCTTGGATAAGTAGACCGTAATTGATCACCTCCAGTATTAAGCAACAACAAAGGGCAAGGAAGGATGAAGACACATTCGAGTCCTGGGATTAATAAAGTACGAAGCTTTCTGTTGTAAAATACTTACTTTAATGAAATGAAAACAAGGAGAATATTGGAAGCAATTGAGAGCAGGGCCCGGAACGTTCCACAAGCTCCAATTGTTTAGCTACTGGATGATTGAAAAGAAACAATCCAATAACTACAACCCACAGTCAGACACCTTCAACTCCATAAAAATCAATCCTTCTTTAGGGTACACGGGGACTGAAATTTGAAATTCCTGTAAATAAATTGCTGCCGAGCTGAAATTTTAACTACGTACTAACAACATACATGTGTAGCGATGTACTTTTTTTTGTTAAGATAAAATAAAATAATTTTGGCTGAATTTTCAGTCCCCGTGTTCCTTAAATAGAAGGGACAAAATAACTATCGCATGGATCCGTACTCAAAAAATGCCCACCTTCACCAAATCACAAATACCCCCACCCCACCTTTGTTCTCAATGCACCATAAACCATATCGTCTATAAATACATCACGAAAGGGACAACAAACTTGGGATCCTCAACGAGACGGATTACTCCCCGAAAAGTCAAGAATATATTGTTAAGTTCTTTAAAATTACGATTTTATTTAAGTTACTGTTTATGTAACTTTAAATAAGGACCCCCCCATAAAAAAAGGTTAAACCAGAAGTTCTGGAACATAAAATTAAACAGGGTCGAGATGATTTGGATAGAAAGAAATAAGCCATTGTTCTTAACAGTCGAGAGAGGGCAGTTCAATTGGAGAGAAAGAGAAAGCATAACGTCGATCTGGAGTGATGGCAGCCGATAAGCGAATGTCCGAAGATGGGAGACAGACTACACACTTAAGCCGAAGCCGAGACGTCACATTATAGGAGCTGAGAAAGCTCTCCAGTTTCAGCGCGTGAGGTTTTCCTACAACCCCTGAGCCAGCAACTTTCACCACAGCCTGGAGATCAAGAGTAACCCAGCAAATAACGACGCACAATCCCAGACCAATAACCGCCACGTCATCCGAACAAGTTACAGTTCATGAGAATTAGCTAGTCGTGTGTCATGACGATGCGCAGTGGACAACTCTGCCCATATTGTAGTGGGGGCAGACATCAGATTTTTGTTGGTAGTGTAAAAGCAATTCTGAAAATATTGGCATCAGGAAACATATTGCTGTCAGTTCATTATATTTTGTACGTTAAGAAACGCATCATTAAAATGCCATGGATAATAAGTAAAGAGTGTGTTAAAAAGATGTCGTCGCAGTCTCCATATCCCGTTCGTATGAAGACAATTAACGTTCTTAACAATGATAGCAGCGTTTCGCCAGGCCACTTAGAGGGGTAGTACCTCCTCAAACGACAATACTCCCCTTCTCCTTTCCCTACTGCGCATGCAAAAACGCCAAGTAGAATCTCTAGAACTGTACTACGTGAATTTCAACGTTATTAATGCAACCATTAACTATTACCAATAAATTTGTTTCATAAATGCTCTGAGAATTTTAAATTGTGTGGACTCAACCGGCAGTAGCGGAGTCTCATTCCAAATGAAATAATATTTTCATATTTTGTTCTTAAAAGTTATTTTATTAGTCGCAAATTAAATAAAAACCTACTTAATATTTCTAATAACATAATTTTCAAAAGCAGAGCTATCGAGTAATATTGCCGTACAGAATTTATTTATAAATATTAAAAATGCATTTACCGTTCCTCAATAACCGCATACATAAATTTATTTCACAACATTAATATTCCATCATCACATTTTACTTGTTAATTCTATAAACCTTCGTAGTTCACATTGTCAAAATTCATTAGTTGTCCACTCCGAAATCGTCAATTTGTTGTGTCAGTTTCCATCAGGGAGACGTTTCTATATTACGGAGAAGACAAATTGACTAAGTACTTTAATCCCATCTGATTTCAGGATAGAAAATTGTCAAAACTTAAAAAAAATATCCAAAACGTTAAAAATGCATAAAAAAGCATAAAAACATTTCCAAAAACTATCCATTAATTATATAATCACCTCTGAACTGTGCCAGTCTGACCTCTACGTCCCAACACGTAGTCCAGCCTACCGTAATAACAAAATAAGCCAGGGCGACAATTTATGTACCACAAAAATACGTATTCGAAAATAAATTATATAAATGTCACGCCGTTAAACTGAAAACATTTTTAAGGGCCATAAAACAGTCAATTCATTACCCCTGAATTTAAACTACTTCAAGAACCCCGAAAGTAGAGAGCAAATGAGAACATTAGTTATTTGATTCATTGTCTTCTTACTATGCGATGTTGGCTGTTGCGTCTTTGATTATGGGAAGCTGTAAACGTGATTGAAGCCTGGACCCTGATGGTATCTTCAGTATCCAATATGGTTGAGCTTTGCCTGAAAGATGTGCCCTTGATGAATATCCTACGAGAACTCTTCTCTCACTCGTCTTTCAGCGCACACTGTCCTGTCTCCTTTTCCATCAACACGTCACTTCTTCGTTCAATCTGTGGCACCAAACACCTTCAGTCTTTTTGAATTACGTAGACTCGCAATAGGCCACGAATTTATTTATCATTTGGAGGGGTGAAATAAATCATGTAGAAATAGGCTTTTCCAAGTCAACGATGATTTCCGCATATCTTTCTATTTAGAGGTTTGGCTCCCAGATATCTCAGCTGCCATACGCACTGACAGCTCTATAGTGAAAACCATCATTACAACCCGTACTTATTACTAATATACGATGTTATAATTCATTATATAGTATAATTATGGTTTCATCACTATCAGATAACATTTATTACATTATTATAGAGAATTTAATATGTCCGAATACACTGCACCACCTATACAAACTTATTTTACCAATTCAGAAGATTTTCAATACAGATTCCTTCTGAAAAAATTTGTGTTGTATACTTTATGTAAGATCGTAATATCTTTGCAATATATTTTGAGAACCGAGCTTTTACGTGTGCAGATAAACCGGCGCTACGTTTGGAAGTCAACTTAAAATTACTATTGTCGAAATTCTATGTTTCGATAGGTCTCATCGCCAAATCAGTTCCCCAAAAATTAATTAACCACTGAAACTTTCTTAACAAATTCACTCACACCTTTGATATAAGTAATTCCTATTTACATGCGTTTTCTATTTAACTATATTATCAATTGGATTAACATTCGAATTCCATTTATTATTATATTTATGAAGAATTTTAATAAAATATTTATATAGTCCATTACTATTTACAAGTTCGGCCAAATTTTTAGTAATAAAATTATCATTTACACTATAAAATGGTTTATGTTCAATAACATTATTTCTATTAATATAATAACATTTTCACACACTTATTTTTATCACAGCACGTGAGTGACTATCATCGGAATGTCGTCCATGTATTTAACAAAAACCCATGTTTACCTGTGTCCACCAAAATTTTATTCATTAGGTAACTGATTAATATTCCAGACACATTTACTAATAAATGGTTCAACTTGCGACGCCATAATTTAAAATAATAGTCCCCATAATATTTAAAATATCCGTTCTCTCTAGACATAATCATATTGTTACTTAAAAAAATAGATTTACTTTCAATTTGTGTTGAGTAAACAACATATAAAAATTTTTATTGATTAATTCATACCCTAAATTAGTTTGTATATTTGCCTATGGTTTTTATGTGTTAAGTTTCAAATACCTTCAATTTCCGTTTCATCTGTGTAAAAGTTTTACACTATATAAGTTAATCCGCAAAATGTTCAAAGATATGTTTAGACATTTTATAACAGATCAATAAGTCCTCCTATCTCATCCCCAACTTGACTTAATGGTTAATTATTTTTATTCTAGTGTTAACTATGGCAATCGGGATAACGTTTGAGAATCCTACCCACAAATTTGTCTAAATGTGGTGCAGGGAAAATACCCAAATTAAAACTTCATCTAGTGGTTGGGATTCTTGGAACCTTTCCCACGTCCATTCTATAACTGAGGGTGGGGATTCTTATGGGGGCGAAGCAGAGTAACAGGCTACATGAGGGTAATACACATAGTGGCAGCTCTCCTCCAATGAAGTTCATTTACATTTATTTCTTTATAATTCGTAATATAAATAAAATAAAAAAATATTCTATTACTTGTAACCTAAAGTTATAACTGCCATTCATTAATCAAATTACGTATCCCTTATTACCCGAGTTAACATAGACAGAATTCAAAGCAGTGTGTTGATTGTTTCAAGTGTGCTAGAATTTATCTCCTCCTGCATTTGCGTCGCTCGGTCACATTTCCAAACATTACAGAGTACTATTCTACTACCGCGAGGAGTAATTGCTTTGCATTATTTATATTTAGCCCCCAGGGGTTGGTGCCTACACCAAACATTTTAGTCGGCGCCCTTTCACCTGTCTGGTTCTTTACACGTGCATGCTAGAGTTGTCACGCTTAATATGTGTTTTTTTTTTCAAATAAATAATTACCCCCACCCCTACCCCCAGCTTCAACGACACGTGAAAGCCATTTTAGAGTACAGGATAACGTAATTAATTAATCAAAATACTTTTCACAAAGCAGCACTTATTATGAAGCACGTACATCTAGAAGGAATCAACTAATTGAACACAAGTTATTGAATTCAGGTTATTATATTAAATTAGTACTATGGATTACCAGTCTTACGATAAAAATAAATTACATGTAGTTGTATAAATAGAAGTCTAGCAGTGAAGCTCTAAAATTGCCCTCTATTTAGTTCATTCACAGCCAAGTGTGCATTACTGGAACATCATAATTCCAACTTTGAATGTGTGAATACAGAGATTCGGTTATAATATTGTATAATATTTACCACAGCTTTTCAGATGTTTCCCCAAAACAAACCCCAAGCACCCTACTTTTAAACATAAGTTTATACTAACTTATTTCCATTGTAGCGCAGTGGGACCCCTACTCAATATTGTTCAAACTTTTAGAATTTTAAGGGATCTAAAACTTCAGCAAGAACATTCTAGCAGGTGACAGGCAGGTAGAAGTGGAAATTTCCGGCGCCAGGCTACCGGACGGTAGACGTACCTGTCTGCGGATTTGTAGTGTTAAGCTTGTTTTTCTGAAGGAACATTCACCCTTCAAAATTTCGGAGGGACACTGTGTCATGGAAAATTTCTCGAGCTGGACGAAGGGCTCAAGAAGATTGGCTGAACGAACATCACGTTGGATAGCGTTTTCCCTTGAAGAGGGGATGTACGAATTTAGCTGGGAGGTGAGAAGTCGAAAAATATTCAGAATGGATATAGACGTTGAGAAGGTGAGGAGGCAGGGTAGGCGATTGCGTATCACATTCAAATTACCATTATTGTCTTATTATAAACATTTAGTTTACATATGTGTAATAGAAGTTGCACAGAAGCTGAGTTGAAACTGAGTCTAAAATATCTCCCTTCTTCAACGTGAACGCCGGTATGATCTCCATGTCAACTTACACAACTTTTAGGACGTCGGAACATATCATGAAACAGGGCTGGACTGTTTTACCCTAACCACCCTACAACCATTACCTAGCTCCCTTAGATTTTTACTTTTTTGGGCCATTGAAGAATACAATTTGACATTTTGAGGATGATTTATTCAATGAAGAAATGATTTCGTGAACAGAACAAGGAGTGATGCCTACAGGGCTATAAAAAGGCCGTAGAACGAGAAGGAGCTTGAGTGGAAAAATGTAATGTGAAGTGTAGAAAAACATCATTCTTTCTCGTGTATAAGTTTCATTGTGTTCAATAAATAATTCTTGAAAGAAATCTAGTGAATTACTTACTGGACCGCCCTCGTTTGTAGAAAAAATATATTTTATTAATTGCATTAGTCCTCAGACGAGGAAATAGAATTCACGTAAATCAAATAACAAATAGCTAATTGAAACTATGGTATACTAACCTAAAGCACAACCTTTATTAGACAATATACCTAATAATACAGCGAAACAATTAATTATGTTAATTAACAAAGGAACACACTTGGCTTTAAAACCAAAAGTTTTCCGAGTCTCAGTAAATAATTCGTAGCAAAGGTACACAGGATTTCTTGAATCTTCTCCTACCTAAGTCGAAGAAAGATTTGAACCAAAGGCAAAATACAGGCGCACAAATTGTAGGTAGTAATTAAATAAATATTTCATATTGATTCTAATTTTATGTTAATAATATTTCAACACAGCGCTTCTTTTTAAAAATAAATATATAACTACCGGCCATAACAGTCATTTTTATTTATTTATTTAACAGAACAACGGATGAATTCAAGATATGGCTTAATGCCATATACGTTTCCTCCGTCTAACCAAATCAGGCAAACAAACCTTCATTTCAGGTAGATCACAGCCTGAAGAGGAAAAAATTATGTACACGAACATGGTGCCGTTAAATAAATTAAAAATGTTTGGTATTAGTGTGGAATTTCCGATGCTGGACCTGTATTTACTCGTGAAGACCCCGAAATGGGTGGAATCTAAAATGACGCATCCCGGAAATTTAAACTTGAAGAGGTAATTTTTCAAACGGGGGCCAAAATTTGAATTTTGAGAGGGAGATGGGCAGACATTTTGGAGTATTTAAATTTTCTATGTAACCGACTAACCACTCTAATAACCTATTCTCTAAGCTAAAAGACAAAATCAATACCCTTGACAACTACATTCTCGTGTATAGGATCGAATGTGATTACTGTAACAAGGAATAACTTTCTAAAGACCAGGCTTTATCACCACAAAATAAGTCTTAGACTTAAATCTAAAAATAATAGGCACCATCCACCCACGTAAAAACACTTAGTCATGTATTTAAATTTGAGAAACCAAAACTACAACATATAAATACACTTAGAGCTTATATTTACCGAAGCACTATATATTAAAGAAAATATAAATAAGTAAATTAATTTTAAAAATGTAGGTGCAGAAATAGAGGCGCATTATGCTGCCATTATAAATAAGCTAACACAATATTACCGTAAAACCTGGACATATAGTATATTATAACGATTATATATTATCGATCATTGTATCTAGTCGACTCATCGATGATTTGTGTAATGTTTTTAAGAAAACACTTTAACGGTCAGTTCCCGGGAGCATTTACACATGAAACGACTATTCCAATTTAAGCAAGAGAAGATAAATTTTAATTTCATTGTTTTACCTTTTGACTGCTCGCCTCTACCACTTTTCCGTTTTTTAAAAAGGTGTGTAACATATAATTGTTGCCGTTGTAGTGCTATTTAGTCCTAAAACTGGTCCGATGCAACCATCCTTGCTAACTTGTTCTGCGCAAGTCTTTTCATTAATGCATAACTACCCTAACTCCCTAATCTGCGTAGCGTATTCCATCCTTCCCCTCACACTTCCCTGTAATGCTAATTTTACAGGGTCCTCATGTCTTAAAACGTGGCCTATTAATCTATCCCTTCTCTTGGTCAACACCCTCCATATTGTTTGCTCTTCTCTTATGCTGCTAATAACTTCCTGATTAAAAATTAATGATATAAGTACTTTTAGTTCATGTAATTACTATACAAGTTGTTTCCTCTTGAATCTTACTATGGCAAACGTCGAAAGCTTTCATCCTGTTAACTAATAAATTTGTTTTTTCTTTAACTAGTAAATATGTTGTGTTGTTAAATTCATTTAAAGGTCCCCTCCAACTGCAAATGAGATTAGTAAATTTGTAAAATTAACAATAAACCTAAAGGAGCATTACAAGTTTTTTCCGACTATCTGAAATCACTGTAAACGAAATTAATAGGCAATATAAGTAAATAGTTTTTTTAGGAAGTTGTGATAATTATCAATTGAAATATGATAATGGAGAAGTACATATGTAAAGAGATTATATTGTACCTCCTAAGGGGAAGAACTTGGCGTATATGCTTTTGAAGGTGGGCTCTGTAATGGCTCCGGTGGGGCATTCCTGCTTGAAGCTGCGGTACACGCAGCGGATCTCCTGGCGAGAGAACCTGGTGGCGCGACTGATGGCCTCCAGACGGTCGGGCAAGTGACGCTCTGGCGGCGGAGGCTCGTCGTCTTCCAGCTCCACGTCTGCAATAACACAAAAACAGTCAACTTCTCCATCCGCACTCAATGCTGATTTAACCTATAGAATATTGAGAAAATGACGTTTGCATAAAATTTTGTATACATACTTGTGTAGATGAATCGCAATAATCTTAAGGCAATTAAATCACTGAACTAATGACAAGATAAATGTGATAATGATAATAATGACTACTGTAAATAAGAACCAAAATTACCCGATTTGTTTTCTTGGCGAAATGTTTACTGTACATTCCGCTTTGACATTATCGATACTTGCGTCGGGAAGGTAAGTATTTCTGCTTACTGTTCTTTTTTTAACAGGCTACATGAGAGTGATCCTGCAGCAGGGAATTCCCCTTTGATAGCATAGGATGGGTATTGAAAAACGTAGGATGTGAAAATAAGGCCAAGGTGACCAAGCTAGTCAAGGGCTATAGTTTAAGGATCCTATACGGTGTTTCACCTAAAGTGATGCTGGAAAAATCATAGAAAACCTGCATCAGGTACGTCTGTCTATTGGATAGTATTCTTACGCCCTTCCGATTGACGGGAGAAGGGTTTTCTTTGGGGTCCCAGCATTCCTTTCTCCATGTCTCCACAAATTTTAGGATGCAGTCAAAGTATGAGGAACGTTTCAAAGCGGTGTAGCGTCTTTATCTAGCGGCGAATACAGACACCAAGATGCGACGAAAGTTTCTTTGTAATTGTCTCATTCTAAACATTACCTGCATCAACGGCCCTACGTTTTAATACTAATATTAACGGATTGTAACGAACAGATACAGCTGCTCGGGCTTTGGTGGCGGAGTCAAAACAAAGGAGACAGCGCTTGACACTTGGGCTATAAAACCCAGACGGCGTCTCGGCTCGGGAGTTTCCTAATCTGTCTGAGAGTTTGGCGACCGGGTGGCGTGTGTTCCCCAAATGTAACCATGGATATTATTGGAGGAGATCCATTCCTGCCACCTTGGTGATAGATGTCGCAGAAGTGGGGAAGAAGTTTTAAAGAGGCAGGCGGAGACATTTTTGGAAGAGATTGGTGGTGGAGAGTGAATATGAGAGAAGTATAGATTTTTATGGTGACACAGATTGGTGGCGAGAGATTGGTAGAGAGTGAATTAGAGAGATTGAGATGAGAATTGGTCAGATGGTGCGAGAGCGGTGAGATGGAATTATGAGACTGATTTTGGAGGAGATTGTTGTAGAGCCGTGACGATCTGGATAAATTACGAGGAAGGAGCTGGAACGTGCACTAAGACGATTAGGTAAACTACTGCATCTGTAACTCTTTGTAATTTTCTTTTTTCTGCCAGATCCGAGTGGTTTATAAAATATCTGTTCTATGAGAAGGCCCATAAAGTGAGACCCTGAGATGACTCTTGAAATTGTTAGTGTTCAAGTAATTAATATAAATCATTTTGTAAATATATGTGTAGTTACTATTGAAAATAAGTGCCGGCGTGATTATTGAAATTATTAAAAGTTTTTTATAATTATTGTAAATATGTTCTGTTTTGTTAAAGTAAATTGTTTATTGATATTATCATAAAACCTAATTATTTATTTAATATTAAATAATATATCCCTATATTCATTATATGTTAATTTACATGTTATGTTTCATTTATACATCTAATGAAAACTTTTGTAATGATGCAAATGTTCAGAGCTTTTAATGACTACGAAACTAGAGACGCGTCAATCTCACCGTTGACGATTAGACCGTTTTTCCGTAAGAAGTGACGCATTCTTATGGCTCATATATTTTAATAATGTAATCTTTTTTTTATGCGCAGACACGAATAATGATATTAAATGAAAATTCACATTGTTCGTATGCTGAGCTGGCATTAAAATTGCTTTTGAAACAGCATACGACATTTTGAACAGTCAGTGAGAAAAAGGAAAGATGGCAACTAAATCATTAAGTATTTGATATAATAGAAGCAAGTATATAAATAATTGAAACGGAAAACTTTAAGGAATACTTAACTTGAATCGCCCATTTTCTTGAACAGCTACATACTGTATATATTTACATACCTTGAGAATTTTGCTTTGTATTACGTTTAGGTTCCGTTAGATACATTTTCCATTGCTTATTAAACTCGATTTGGGGCAAGTTGGTTTTATGTGGCATATCTCAGGAATATTTAATCTCACCAAGAGATTCCAGTACAGCCACTACACAAGCGGCATCTGCTTTGTACAAAGTAAAGGACTCAATCTCCAGCAGCGTAATTTACATCAGAAATTAGACAGCACAGAAATAACGAGCCGGACGAAACCAAGTGTATCATTAAAGGAAACTTCTTGGAATAATTTCAAACAATATTCTCACGTTAACCTATAAAGATAAACTAATTCACCCTCTGAATAAACTCATATGAAGAAAAGGTCGTTCTCAAAATATTTGTGGCAATTATAATTATAATTGCTGGTGGAATGGGGAATTAAATTTACTAAAATCTGTGTTATTATAATTAATGTATTAACGAGGATTTATTATTGAAAAGATAAAACTAATTCTACTTTAAAATTCTGAATTTAATATAAATAAAATATTTCAGCAAGGGCATAAAAGGTATTTAAAAATTATCAACTAAAATATTATTAAAATAATTAATTTGGATGAAACTTTGAAAACAGGGTACTCAGATTTCCAATGGCAATAGGCCTGGAAAATGTGAACTCTTTCAAATTCAATGCATCGATTTCCCTGATGTTTCTGAGTCTGCTTCCCGCTCTGTGTCGATGATGATGACGATAGTGGCTGCATTGGCGGATGACCTCTGTTCATCACCGTCCGTTATGAAACTCGTGGACAAATCTGGCAGAGACTCCCTTATCTCCTTCCGGCGGCTAACAGTTTAGTTTTAGGTCAGTATTAGCCGATCTCTCTCCTTCTCTCAGCGGCTTACTATTGCTGCAACTGTCTTCCGTCTCCCAACACCTTCGCTCTCCTCTCTCAACACCTATCCGTCTCTCAAAATATTCTCTGTCGTCTCCCAAAACCTCCCTGTCGTCTCCCAACACGTTCTCTCTCGTCTCTCACCATCTTTAATGCAAAAACATTGAAACTGTTAAGTTGATTATAATTGCTAAAGTATTGGGAGAAGTACAGATATTGTAATGTATAAGGGTATTTTGATTTTTACTTATATTAATAATTTAAATATTATATTTAACAAGTCAACAAACAGAATTTATCTTCCTGCTCTACACAAAATATACATTTTTATTCTTATTTCTAACACTAATTGTTGGTGGCGAGGAACACTATGGAATTTACTTGACGGGTTTGAAGGATTTATAGTTCATTTGTACCTTACTATCTATGACACCGAAAGTCGTAGGTAGATAATCACTGGAGCCCTTGAGGTCATTGAAGTGGCAAAGCTTCAGGAACTGATGATCGCCACTTTTGAAATCTGGCTGAACACATAGTCTCTGTTACCACCAGGTGTTTTCACGTCCGAAAAGCAAGTTACATAACTTTTATCTCTTTCAACACTTCGTTCTCCTTTGACAACTGCCCTGGCTGAAATATTATCAACCGCTTCAACTACTGTTCTCCACTCCCACTACCACTTTTCAATAAATGCTCTCTTAGAAATTCCCTTAATCATTGACTAAAATCATAACCATAAACTCAAAACTCATCCTTACTTAACACTTTCTTAACAACAACCTAACCACAACTCCTACTTAACAACCTAACAGCAACTCCTCACTACAACACCCTGACAAAACCTAACTTCCTCAATATTTTTCACCAACCTAGAAACCTCCGATTTCCTCTACATAATTCGAATTACCCAAAACTTTAGCCAATAGGGATTCATATTGCATTTTCGAGTTTCAATATAGGGTTCACACGTCTTGCCCTAAATACATGAAAACTCGTGCACCAGACTATTGCACTTAATGTGGGAAAATTCCAGACGTGTCAAAATCTTGAGATTGAAGCTTATCATCACAACATATTTATGATACTCAAATGGAAAGCGGCTTCTAATCCATTTTACAGATGGCCTCTTTAATAGTTGTTTGACCAACCCTTGGTATCAGCTGTACATTTTGACTACCATGAGTTCCTCAGCTCGGAAAATCTAGTTAAAAAAATTATTTAAATTAAAATGAAATAAAGTAATCCAATTAATAATTTAGTAAGTATAAGTACACTACAATATTGTAGAGAATAAAGTAGTCAGATAAATAATGATTAATGTAATAGATTGACCGTGGAACCGAATTATCCTATGGATCTTGTAGAAATTAGAAGAGACAAACGGCAACACCGCAATAGTCAGAGACGTACACACTTTCTCCAAAGAATGCCGAATATTTATGACATTAGACATCAATAAGTCATTGGTTGTAAAAGACAGAAATTTCAAAAAGTGTCAAAATAGAAGTCATTCTACACGAAAAATACTTCCGGAAGAAAATAAAAATGTAGAATTTTGTATTCTACAAATCAGAAACACCAACGTTCGAGCTAGGCTTACACCAGACGAAATGATTTGATATCTTCCAAATTGTCCACAGATGGAATTAATTAAATGCTCTGTGAATTGAACTTGAAGAAATTTCATTACAAACCAAATATGAGTCTATCTGCCTCAAAGCACAATGGAGAATATTTTATTTCCTGGATTGGCAAGCCAATAGAAAAGAATTAGTGTCGAAGAAAGTTCGCTAATATTAAGATTATTTATGTAATTGTTATTACTCGGAAAATCTTTTATATCGGTATATTGAATATTTAAAATACGAGAATACCTCTAATGGATTGGATTACATATAATAAAGGTTCAATTAAAATTGAAATTTAAGACGTAATATTAATTTCACTTGTAAAATTAATTACGAGGTGTTAGTGAAATTCAAGGAAGAGGAACTGGAGTTCAAAATCGGTAATATTTAATTAAGGTAACCCGATATCGCTAAAATTGTTTACAGCAGCACTCAAGGAAATATTTATCATAAAGAAGAAGAAAAAAAGCAATGTGCAGAAAAAGTAATCGAAAGACAGTCAAAACAACCGCATAGAAATTATAGCTATTTCTAATGCGATTTAATGCTACGCAGAATGTAGTAATTCTTGAGTGTAGAATAAATTTAAATTTAACGATATCTAACGCCCAGCTACATGTGAGAGTGGATGAAGAACGTTCTCGAGGAAACCATAGATATAAGGATGTTTGAAATCTAATTAGTACAGACACGAGATTCCAATTAAGTAAAGCATAGGATCCGTTTTTAGCTGGGACCAGAGACGCGGAGAAGGGGAAGAGTCAATCAGAATTTGACCGACCTGCAGCGAAGCGCGTAGGGATTTGATTGCACCGTTACCTATAAATACTGTACGTCCCCCTCTTTCACCACCGCCCTCTAACACTCGTCATACTAACAAATAGGCGATTTCTCGGAACAGACATCACATAAAACTTTTTTATTTATTTATTATTTTTACGGTACAAAACACTCGTTAAAGACTGCGTAGAACATTCAGCCAGTGTTATCTGACATTCTCTACCAACATAGAACAACATTCATCACGTTCAAACAACGCCTTTTATATACCTGTTTCCCTTCTCCTGGCGACCTCAAACAAACTCAATTACAACTACAATTCTGCTATAAATATTAATTAATTCACACGCCCTTACCCAATTCAATCTGTCTCCATTTTTCGATAACAGGCTACATGAGGATGATCCAGAAACTGGCAACTTCCCTTTAATAGCATGAGAAAAGAATCGAAATGGCGGATGTGGAAGGGAGCTCCGCTATTTTAAACAGTTCTTAATTTTTCTCTAGTTTAATATGGGAAGAGACGGAATAAAATAGAAATATCTGTAAGTAAAAGTGACATAAAGCTGATATACAATGCCAAACTGTTCCAAACTGGATTTCCAATCCTTATGTAAATCAAATCACATTTACGCTGAATACTTTTCATTGTTCATAAAATTGATCTTAGTTCTCACGTCTTGGAAGAAATGGCCTTTGCACCGAAAATGACAAAATATTACTTTATTCAATAAAAGGAAAAGAGTATTTTAGTGAAAAATTACTTGATAAGTTGTTCTTTACATGTATTGTAATACTTTTCAAATGGGAGGAGAATTGACCTTGAAACTTGTAATGAATGTATTTGGCAATCGCCATTTTATTTATCAATGGCTGAGAAATTCACCATTGGGGACACTCAGTAGGCATCAACAAGCATAGGTGACAACAAGGCGCCCAGGTGCGACCCGAAGCGTATTAAATCCACAGCTTTGCCGAGCCCAGTTCATTGACACCGGGAATTTTAAAGGACGCATCTCCCTCCACATAGTGTGTAAAAAATGTGCTCCAAGCTGGACATTTTACTGGGGCTGGGGCTCATGTGATCCGCCATCCACCGCACGGAGGAGGAGTGAGAGAGACGACTTGAGGAGACGAAGAGTGAGAAATTGATCAGATGGGAATGGTCATTGAACAAGGAAGAAATCGGGAGAGTGCGTGGTAGTTGAGCCACGGCACGAGAGTAGTTTGTCAGCCAGGAACGAGCTTTTAAGTAGTCAGGCGGAGAGAAAAAGAGGAATCATGCTGCCATAATAGAAGGAACGATGTCCTTACAACGAGGCGAACTGAAGGCAGGTGGAATCCTGACCAAGTGATTTGTCAGAGTCCAGGAAAAGAGATCCGGAGGCGATCGTAATTCGTGGAAGACGGACATCAAGATACCGGTGATGGCAAAGGCGATGCTGTTTACAACCCACAATAAATCTCAGGTGTGTTAGCGCCAATATCGAAAAGTGCGTTACGTTTGATTCCTTGCTATACGAAATTACCACAAAATGACCTTTGAATAAATAGAGTCTCACAAAAAAAAGAAACAATTTGGCTAGCTGTGGTAATTTTAATGGACCATAAGTTTTGTACTTTTGTGATTCCAGTTAATAAATTTAATTTGTTTAAATCTAACTTAATAAATTGCTCATAATTTAAATTAAATCCCCCCATTAATAAAATTCCTTGTGCATTATAATCAAGTTCTTCCGGAATTATCACATAGTATTGTCCACGCAGCTGAAGTCAAGGCTTGTTGAAAAGAAAGTTATGCAAATATTCACTTTGATGTTACTTAATCATTGTAACAAACGATAAACGTCAGTTGGTGAAC
The DNA here is from genome assembly GCA_034510155.1 of Eucriotettix oculatus. Lineage (NCBI taxonomy): Eukaryota > Metazoa > Arthropoda > Insecta > Orthoptera > Tetrigidae > Eucriotettix > Eucriotettix oculatus. The sequence goes on along the minus strand of CM067376.1, from coordinate 130,844,117 downwards.
TGTGATTCCAATTCCCATCTGGTGAACCTTAGAGGCTTTTGAAAATTATTCTGCGATGGAGGTCAATTTACTGAGCCATTTCCTTCATATCATTCCGCATGCAGTGACTTTCGTAAGTTTTATAAAAACTGTGCCCATGTTCCATTCGCACAATGTTCATTGCGCAGTACTAAAACCAGTTCCTGTTATAATAAAATATTCGCACATTTGGATAATTGCCAGATACATGGAGAAGTTTCTGCAGTGCTGAATGTGTGATTAAATCATTCCTATTGTATTGGAGGCCGCTGTACGGAATTTCCGCAATATAATCGATGAAAGGCCTTTCAACGTTTCGTGATAGTAATGGAAAGGTTCCAAATTCATTCGAAAAAAATATATAGCTATATATATGTATATATTTTCGTTTTACAGTTTAGACGGAAGTTTCCGGGCAAAAGATCCAATGCAATTTAAGAATATAGTCATTGTTTTGCAGGTTGTGCGATATTAATTCCATCAGACCGTTTCGTAACTTATCCAGTTCACCTGAATTGTTAGAATTTATTGGTTGAGCGAAACCTTGCGGTCTCAAGATCAAGTGCGTGCTAAAGCTCCATTTGATATACAGTCTCTCCATTGGAGCTCTCCGCAATTCAACATCATTCAGAGAGAGGGATGTGATCACCTACACGCAGCAGTCGTTCTACGTATTGCGTGTACCGGTATAGTAATAAAAAATGAAACTCAGAAGTCAACCATCAAACTTCATTTAGTTTATATAGTAATTTGATACAGTTTTAACTTCGTAATATTTTTCTGATTGAAATGTGGTAGCACACCCTTGGAAAATATATGCTCATTTGGCAGCTAATAAATCAGGTCCAGTACAAAAGGAAGACCTAGAGATTATATTCACTCAAACTAATGCAATTTATCTGGAAGTAGACCAGATAATCGAAACTAAGGTTTCTATATTGACAGGAAATTCTGTATAAATGAAAGAACGGAGTCAATAGAGAACGCTGACATCATAAAAACAAAGGTTAGACGATAAAAAAATCAATAACTGAAACAATTTACCTGAAAAAGTTGTTTGGAGCAAGTACTCAAAACATATGGCAATTTAGGATCAATCTAAACACTGTTTAGTGAATAACGTAAACAGCAAGCTATAGTGAAGTATTGCAATTGTGTTCCTTGGGTCTAGAACAAAATCACAACAGACAGGTTCCCGATGCTCATTTTCTCGACATGTTTATTTCCCTGAGTAATATTGTCAATAGTGCTGTTTTTACGGATGAAAGCATAATTTTAATGGAACATCATTATCCGCGTTTTATTGTAAATAAAGTTTTTACCTAGTTCGCGGAATAATTTCAACCAAACTTGGCACACATCGTGAATTACGATCCTGGAACAATCACCATGGTCACAATACCACTGTTGCACCCCAATTGGTGGGGATGAAATGGGTTTGAATTTTTTAAATATGCAAAAACGATCTATATTGACGTCGAATAAATTGTTGACGGGGAAGCTCAGATTAATAGTATTACTGTCGATGTTACTAGTGCCTTACCGCAAGAGGTCAATAATGTTGCTCTTGATGTAATAGAAGTATTAACTCTTTCAAGATGGGTTAGGAAGTAATAACTTATAAAGCCATTTACTTACGGGAATGGAATGTTGTAACACTCACTTTCATACATGTTCTGGGCTTACTTTTCACTCTTGATTTGCTGGGATAGTTTGGAACTCTTACGTTACAGGGTTTTAATGAACCTAAAGTCTCCCAAAATTTATTTATTGATTGATTGATTAGCCTACTGACTATTATGTACTCTACATAAAATTTATACAATTATAAAAGGAAATATATTATTTATATTTTACAGATTACCGTTAATAATATCAGTCCACTAGGGGGAACACTTTGCCACCCACTTACATCTCTACCTCTAGGAGCTGAACTTTCATCTAACCGTTCCGGAATTTCATAATTAAACTTAGCGACTACGATAAACTCGGATTCGACACAAATATCAGTCGAAATCCCATTAATTTTGTTTCCTTCTTCCACTCCCACCCCTCGAGGTGTTCCTGATGCCTTTAAATTACTCACTAAAACATCCAGAGTGGCACTATAAATCTGAAAGATAAACTATTTATTTGCCACCGATAGAGGTCGTTTTTTGCATATTTAAAAGCGCTGGGGTGCCTATAGTAGTAGCAATTCCACAGTGATTGTTCTTAAAACGAGACACGTTTATGAAATTTCTCCGCGGATTAATTAATAGTTTAATTTACAAGGATAATTAAGAACAATAAGTTAATTTATATATTAAACGTTTTGTTAATTCCATAAAATGCAATTTCTGGAAAATATCCTGTCGGGTAAACACTGTCGAGCAAACGAAAACTGGGATAACATGCATCAGACAAGTATCTGTCGGGAAAGTGCCTCCGAAATCTGTTTCGGAAGTATAATGCCGCTGTATTTCTCTCCAGACCAAAACGATACTATTAATGACTATTTTGGAATATTTGAATTTATATTATTGTTTGTTTACATTTTTAGAATCCAGATACTTTTTCTGACGTCGGCATTACTAGAATAATTATATTTTATTGTAATTTCACATACTTTTCCAGTGAACGAAAATATTGTCACATTAAATAAATACATGCTAGACTTGGGAGAGAGGTCGATAGACTCAGCTGAACTTCAACAAATCCTTAAGAGAGACGCTCTGAAAGCTTTGCGAAGGACTTCCTGGTTCAGGAAGGAGAATGAGAGAACTTGTCTGCAATATATTGCGTCTCTGTGTATACTATGTACCCTGAGAAAATTGAGATCGGTTTCCAATGCATTAGAAAAGTACTGTCGGTCGAACTTTGCTGCCAAACGGTAATCAGTTGGTTAGGTTTTGTGGAGCCATGTCAGATTAAGATTTATTTAATTATGTAAATATTACTGTTTTAGTACGTATTTAAGTATTAAAGCCAATGCGCACTTTTTATGTTTCTTAAAATCAAGAGGCGTCAATTAAACAACACTCGTATGCCGGGATATCTTTCGCGTTTTGGTTGCTCCAATTGAATTATTTGAATCAATATCTTCGATTTCGTCGCAGTTATAAGATAAATATTTATAAGAAGAATTTCTAGTTACATCAAACTCGGCTTTGTAATGCGAAGAAAAAAACGTAATATAAAAAATTCATAATGTTTGATAACGAAATTTTAGGGAGGTTTAGTTGAAAGTACGAAGATCACTCTTCGTTTCAGCCCCTTTGTAACTAAAGAAAGCACATTGAGAACATGTAAATCAATACCTGTGTGTTTAAGAAATTAATTTGATCATTTTTATTGTACCAGTGAAATCATAAAAGTAAAATTCTTAGACCTATTGGAACTAAAAGTATTTTACAGTTAATAAATTTACAGTAATTTTACATAATAAATCACATAACGGGGTCCTGAAGAAAGAATTCAATATGAGGATTAATAGAGAGAAAACTAAGGTAATATAGTGTAGTACTGGAAACAAATTGGTTCAACTACTGCGGAACACGTTAAACCCGAAATCATCACATATTATAACCGTAAAAAAGGAGATGTCGATGTAGTGGATCGTCTGAAAGGAGAATATTCTGTGGCTAGAGTAGCATAAACAGTCAAATAATATATAAAGAAAATACAAATGTGATCATTACTAGACGACAATACCTAAAAACACTGACCTTGCAGCTAACACGACCACAAATTGTGCGTAGGAGTAAAATGCAAAATCTATCTTATCCTCTACAGCAAGTCATAAAACGATTTGGTAATGAAAGTGAAGTCTCGGTCGCTCAAAGACACAGTGGCATATGTCAAGTCTGTCTAAGGCGAAAAAAATCGGAAGATAAAATCATGTATTCATTGTCAAAAGTTATTTTGTAATCTAACATTTTGTGATATGTGCAAGAACCAGACGCATGACGATGATTAAATTACAAAAGTTAAAAATATGTAATTCTTGTTTTGTTTTTTCTATTTTTTATGACGACGCAATTTTAGTTCACTCAGATTATTATCAAAAATATATAAGAAATTATTATTTTGTACTTTAAAATAAATATTTTAATAGAAAAATATGAACGTTTCTTCATAAAAATAGCAAAAAAATTTTGATTTATACACATTAGATACATTTCAGACAGCTGGTAGTGTGTGAGCAAAATGCTCTATGCGGGAGCGATCGTGTAACTTTTAAAGGCGCGAGTTCTTGGCGGGTTAAGGGTAATATAAATCTGAATATTAGGAAATCGTTGCTAAAAATGTTCGTATGGAGTGTGGCGTTATATGGGTGCGAAACGTGGACGATAGGAGTTGCAGAAAGGAAAAGAATAGAACCCTTTGAAATGTGGTGCTATAGGAGAATGCTGAAAATCAAATGGGTCGATAGAATCACAAACGAGGAATTTCTAAGCAGAATAGGGGAAGAGCAAACAAAATGGAGCACGTTGACCAAGAGAAGGGATAGATTAATAGGCCACGTTTTAAGACGTGAGGGTCTTGTAGAATTAACATTAGAGGGAGAGTGTAGGTGAAGAGCAGAAGAGGGAGGCCAAGAATGGAATACGCAGAGTAGATTACGGAGGAAATGGGATGTGTTAGTTATGCGGTACTGAAAAGGCTTGCGCAAGATATGTTAGAATGGAGGGTTGCATCAGACCAGTCTTATTTAATATATTATATAATTCACTTGAATTATTATTATTTCTCCTAAATTTATTGATTCACGAAATGTTTGGATTTGTTTGATCTCGAAGTTAAGTATTACTGTCGGCTGGGTTTCATCGAGCATAACTGTGCCGAGACTCGCAAACAAGCTTCGTGACACTGAACTGCAGTCAACATGAAGATTTAGTTTCTGGCAAAAAGGAAACCTCATTAATTTGTCAAAATATCTCAGCTGAACTAACATTTGTGGATCGCTGATTACTTAAACGAGGAAAATTCTCGAATGAATTTCAGTTTTGAACTGGCAAGCTTCTGTTCGGAATGCGGAAATAACTTGAAGGATTCTTAATTTCTTCTGTCGGATGTAATTTCGCCGAAGTCATGTCAAAACGGAGACAAGGTAGGGGTCAACTAGAAAACTTATTTTTAGAATATGAGTGAAAAATAAATATTGTTTCCTCTGCAATATTTTAACTTTCCAATCTACATGTTTCAAAAACTAGAAGAATTTCTGGAATAACGCCAGTATTGGAGATAATTTTAAGCCGGGACTGTGTTATTACAATTAACGTCTCGTAAATATTAGAGATTCAGATGCAAATCCTCAGAATTCGTGAAATTTTAAAATCTATCATTCGTAACGCGTTGAGGTTCTGCAGGCCTCATTTATTAAACCATTATTGATAAATAACTTATTTTATATATTTTGTTTCTTCCCTTCTTGCTTTTCTTGTTTCATATGCTGCCTCGAGATTCAACGGAACGCCAGATTTATTGCAAGAAGAAGAGTGTTATTGCTTCTTTTCATTGGGGGAAATGTTTCAATTTATCTGTACAGTGTTTTGTGATGTGTTTGTTTTCTTATTTACCGATAACGTGTAAATATTAACTACTAACATTAATCATTTTGCTATGAACATGTTTCTATAATTGTATGAATACTAAATATACAAATAGGAATTTTCTCTATGAATGTACAATAAAAAAATTACGTAAAACTGAAGATAATTATTTTAAATAATGAAATAAGTTTAACTTATGGGCAAGCTTCACTTATAAAAGATTTTTTGATTAAAAATATTGAAAATGGACGTTTAGTTAAAATGTAAGAATAATATCGACTTGACCTGAAAATAAAAGCAGTAGAATTATATGTTAAAATATACGTTGACTACTATAATATTAATTTAGGTTTTTATTGAAGGATTGTGAACTATCACTTGACTTCACTGCACTAACAAATGTTTTAAACATAATTATCTGGCTTTATGTTTACAATAAATAAAAATACAGAAAATAAGTCAGCAACAATTTTTTTAAATATTTAATTATGTAAATAATACGTTTCATCTAACTTCGTGGACTTCTGCAGACAAATTATGATTGGATGAACTACTTACATTGAGGAGTTGGATGAAACATAGTATTTGTATAATTAATTATTTATTGTAAATCTACCTAAGTAGTTTTACTTTTCCGCTCCCATTTCAATGACATCTGTACGAATTTCATACCTCGTTTCTACGCCACTTCTAAGGATTCTATCAGATTTTTCCTATGCGATTTCCCGTAAGATATGACATATTACATTATTGGGCGTATTAATGATACATATTGCATTTCTTTGGATTTTGAATTTTACTTTTCCCATCTTACAGTAAATATTTGTAATTTTTTCCCTGTGTCACTCTTTACCCTTCAATTTTATAGTACGAAGAATACGGTGAGCATATTTGAATAAAACTGATTTCGTTAATTATTTCATTATTAATTTTCATTTCAATTCGCTTGCCCGTTGTAGATAAGAGTTTTGGAGGTTATTTACGTCTACTTCATCAATTATATCCCTGTAGATAAAAAGTTGATTTATATATCATTGCGTAAGTTGTAAATGAATACTAGGAAAAATAATGGGACTCTGACAGACCGCTGTGCGACACCCGATCAGAGTTACGAACTTTTATTCCCGATTTCATCTTTTCGTAGACTTTTTCTTTAAAAATTCTTTCCCCCAGAGAGCTGAGCTTTTATCAATAGCCGTCGCATCTAACTTAGGAAGCAAGATGTAGCGAGGAACTACATTAAAAGGCTTTGCAAAGTCAATAACAATAGCCTTTATCCTATCCCCGTTATCTGACAAATCTTGAAACAGATTTATCACCTGAATTTCATAAGAGAATTCAGATCGCAATCCACAATAGTTTTGATGGAACCATTCCTTAGATTGCAGTGCATCGCGAATGAGTCTTTTAGGTTACACCTGTCATTTAATAAACGGTTAGTGTGATGCTTCTTATTTTTATAAATTAGTAATGTAACCAATTTCATTGAAGTTCCAAGCGGTATTATCAATCATTTCTCTCGTTACAAAAATAAAATAAAAGGGCAAAAGAATAGTAACGTCAGTATAATTGGATTTGCGTGAGCCCTTGCAAAGAGGAAACAAGTCAAAGCGCCGTGTACACGGAGGTACTCGAAAGAAACTGATTGGTGACTCGAATCATTAACCAGCCCGTGATGAGTCGCAACGTTTGTGATTAAACGGACGCTGCGCTAACCATTCAGTTCCGAGTTGGTAATCAGTTGCGTGCAACTCTTCGTGTCGCTTGTCGATTCGCTTTGGACTTCAATTATCTAGTTCAACTTCGACAACGTCTATTGTTGATCATAGAAACAACTTAACTATCACAATAGTAACTTTAAGTAATTTCAATAATTATTTACCTTCATACTTTCTTCAGAAAAAAGTGAATATAAAATATAAAATTTGGATATATTTTGCAACATCGACTAATTGGTGGTTAAATTTTATTTCCGTACGTGGGTGAACCTAAAATCTTAGGAACGTATTTTAGTAAAATGATAATAGTAGTAATGTAGTGCCGCCTCATGACAAAACTAATTCTTCATAGATCAAATTGATTGTTCTTCCACTATAACAGCACAGACTATTAATATTTTTCTGAGTCTCCACGTGTGTGGATCTGCTTACTAATAAATAAGTAACAGGTTACTGCTTTTTTTGTGGTATTCAGTCCAAAGACTTGTCTGATGCAATCCTCCATGATAACCTATCATGTGCAAACCTTTTCATTTCTCAAATTGCTTAGCGTCTTCCAACATTGCCTCCCTCTTCTGTCCTTACCCCACCCTCTAATACTAATTTTACAAGACCCTCATGTCTTAAAATGTGGCCTATTAATCTATCCCTTCTCTTGGTCAACGTCCTCCATATTGTTCGCTCTTCGGCTATTCTCTTTTGAATTCCCTCGTTAGTGATTTTATCCACCCATCTGATTTTCAGCATTCTCCTATAGCACGACATTTCAAAGGCTTCTATTCTTTGTCTTTCCCCAACTCCTATCGTCCACGTTTCGCACCCATACAACGCCACGCTCCATACGAACATTTTTAGCAACGATTTCTTGATATTCACACTTATATTACTGGTGAGTGAATCCTCTTTTTTGCGGAAGCCTTCCTTGCCTGTGCTATCCTCCTTTTTAAGTCTAGTATACTTCTACCATCCCAAGTTATTACGCTTCCTAAGTAGCAGAATTCCGTAACTTACTTCAAAATATACCTTCCCAATCTCACACCATTTGTTATTCCACGGTTTCCCATACTACACTCCATTACCTTGGTTTTCCCTCTATTAATCCTTATATTGAACTCTTTCTCCAGGACCACGTTCATGCCATTTATTATGGTTTCCAAGTCTTCTTCTGACTCCCCTAATACTACAATATTATCGGCAAAGCGTAAGGTTTTTATTTCTTCTCTTTGAAGTATGGTTCTTTTTTCATATTCCGTTTTAACTTTCTTCATCGTCTGTTCTATAAATATAAGTTAAACAGACTGCATCTTAGTCTTACTCCTTTCTTGATTTCTGCTTTATTTTGTTGATCTACAATTCTAATTACTGCTAACTGCCTTCTGTAGAGATTAGTAATTTCAATAAAAAACAATTTCGCTTCTTTTGAACAATAAGTTTCTTTCTTGTCCTTACAACATGTACATAGAAATTGTTTTATTTAATCTGTAATGAAGGGTGACATTGTAAATTGTTTTGACGTGACGTATTGCAAGTAAAACATTACAGTAGAAGTTTTTCGAATTTAAAGTTAGGCATTGAAGAGTAGGGATGAGTAACCATCGGTCCTTTTAAGCTTCACTTTTGAAATATTTTAATGTACGTTCTACTTGTTTTCCCTTTTGGTTTGAAATGTCCAATTCACCAAATAGTTATTAGACAGTTTTGGAGTAGAAAGATATAACAAGCTAGAAACAAATAATGTGATACGGCAAAAATTTGAATTCCAAAATTTATATAAAATTTTAAGACTCTGCGAGATGAAGTGCTCTTTCAAGTATCAACGCACTCTTGTGGCAAGAAATCAGGGAATGACTGTTCGGAAAGGATAGAATGATGAGTTTTCGATAACTTTTGTCGAAGTTGAGAACTTTAGCGAGAGTAGGGACAGAGGCTTCGATGGCCGTGGGAGATTCTTGAAAACAGTAATAGCTGTGAGGTGTTAGATGAGTACGGGCGGGATTTTCGTTTAATTTACAGAGATGATGGGAGATTCCGAAGGAGGTAATCGTGAAGGTTACAAAGTAACAATATTAAACTTTTCATAAACTTAGTGAAATTATCTTTTACTGATTCTGTGTAATATTGAAATATACGTTTAATTTATTTTTTATAGGCCTGCCGATTTATTAATTTTGTTAGTAAAGAGCTGAATTGTATCTGCCATCTATTACACGTCTTATTTCAGTATGTTTCTGAAAGGCATAAAAATTTTCTATTTTTAGTTTACCCGTTATAAAAATAGGTTGTTTAACCCCCCTTCATTTCATTCGAATATACTTGTTAAATCAAGAGGTTTGATTTTCCTGAGCACTAGGCTCTTTGGCTCCCCAGATTATGAGATATATCATTGGCTTGTTTGGATGAATACCGTGATAAACTATAATTGGTCCAACGGAAGTCAAGGTATCATCCAACAAGAGATTCCCGTGTGTGCTTATTTTTTAAATTTATATTCCGATTAGATTGGGTCGCTACTGAAATATCCGGAAGCCTGAAAACTGTGTTGTAATCCCCAAGTGTTGCCCTTGGATTGTATCGTTCCGGATCTTATGGTCTTAAAATCCAGGAAGCATTCAGCAGCAATGTGAAGAATGCGCACAAGCACCAACAGCGGGCTGTTCACCTTTAATCAGGGTAAAGCGTCGACATGCGTCTCTTTAAGTTAGGATAAAATATTGGAATAATAATATTGTAATGGAAAATAATAATATTTGTAGGTAAAATTTGGTCATAACATTACACCAGGTATAATGGAATTAGGTGTAACGTACAAATATGCCGTGATTTGTTCAAAACAAGATTCATTTGACCTAGACGTCGAAGCGACTTTAAACTTTAAATAAAAAATATTTATTACCTCCCAAGTTACTTGTCCCCAAAAAGAAATAGAATTGTAAAATTAATTCAATTAAAAATGAGCGATCTGTTATGAATTAATAGAAAACGATATTGAACAAAATATTAAATTTATTTGCGGTTTCTGTTCTATGTCACTTGACTTTATTATAATTTAATATTTGTACAATCTCTACGCGTACAAGACGTAAAATCAAGTTCAAAATTCACAGGCTGAGTTTTTCACTCAAACAACATATTTTATTGGTGGTGGTAGCCGTTTTTTCCTCCACAGCGTCTGTCTCCAAGTCACAACGAACACTTGCACAAAAATGATCTAAATTGCTGCGCACGTTTCGATTTGCAAACAAGTGTTTTGAGCTTTTTAATACATGAACTGTGAATTTTATTTGTAGGAAATAAGAAGATTGCTGAACCATCTATTACATATGCTTAGCGCGAAATAAGTTGTAAATTTAATTAATGTTTCCTTCAAGTAATTAATAAATTTTCAAATTGTTTCAAAACTCAGGCGGTCCTCACGTGAGGCACCATATAATTAGGACGACCAAGCGTTCTACAGCCAATAATATTTTTTATATTAACAAAGTTTCCGTTTACAATAAAATTAAAATCAAAACGCAACATTTCATCCCTTTATTTGAAACCTACTTAACTGTTTAATCTAATTTTTATTCAGAACTTCTTGGGGTGTTTAATCTTAATATTTCAGGTTAAAAAACCGAAAAGAATCCAAATGAAGAGATTAAATGTTGTGTTGTACTTTGAATTTTACTGTACACTGAAACGTTAATTTATAATTCTTCGAATAATTTTTTTCTGACCATTCTTTGTCATATCGCCTTATTCAAAATTCTTATATTTTAAGTCCATCATCTTTATTGTGCCCTTAAACGTAAAACTACTTAATACAAAGTTATAAATCCAAACATTTTACTTACTTTTGGACCAGTTTTGAATAAGCGAGTAATTATGAAAACTAGTGAATCAAAAGGATATATTTTTATAAACTTTCACTAATAAATTGTAAATTAAGAATGATGAAAAACGTATATGTTTCAGAACAAACTGCAAATACTGGAGAATAAATGGGAGCAATATTCCGTTTCTAAAGCAGCAAATTTATCTATTAACACGCTTTACAAGACAAATTTTGCAAAGTATACTATGCTGAGGTGGTTGGTATATTGTTCGCTGAATATAACGATTACACAAAGGATTTATCACATTAGAATTTAAAATATAATTTTATTATATATTAGAATCATATTTATTTCGTTGCTGGATGCAAATTTGAATCATTTACGTATACGACATTAAATGAAGATTAATTTCTGAAATTAAACTTATTTCAAAATATGTAGCAAGTAATACATCAGTAATTGATAATAACCTCAGCGACTCCTCTACGATGCTAAAGTAAAACGAACCTAACAGAACTGCGTGGAAGAATGATAGTTATTCAATACATACATTTATTCTGCTTCCGCTGATGGTCACCGAGTCGCGTGGTGAGATAGAGGACGAATGTTGAAAATGCTATTTCTTAAGTGACTTCACTAAACTCAATAAACTGTATCTTGCTTGATGTTAATGGTAATCCGGACGCAATTGTATTGCTAAGAATTATCATTCTGAAAAACTATTTGTCCCTTAAATAAATTTCCTCTAAGACAGTTTCCAAAAAAAAAAATCCACTCATTTAAGGATTTTGTCCACAGTGTGGTGATTCATGACCTTTACAGTCGGGTAAAGCAAAAATAATTTAGTTTTGTTATTTACGTATACAGGACGGAAGACGACAATGGCTTGATGGGGCCGAGTAGGCGGGAAAACGTCACCGTCTGCAACATTGTTGGCTGCGACATTGTTGATGGCCTGGACGAGATTAGATAGGAGTTGCTGGAGGCTGCTGGAGAGAGACGCAAGGGAGAGACAAAGCAGTGGCAGAACAAGGCGACATGTATAAAATTTAGTTTCTGCACATTTAAGAAAGGAGATTCATTTGGTGGGAGTACAGAAAATAAAAGGACAACATTTGATGTGAAGGAGAGGCGCTAGAGAATCTTAATATGAAGAAGACGTGACCCAGCAAAGGAACAACCGGCATACGAACAAAAACGAAGAACGACGTCATCTGGTAACGGCATTTACCTCGGTTTTTCCACACAAACCATTCTCGTCTGATTCGCGAATTTAATTTTCAACTATATCGTTCGTCACCCGCGTTCCCGGGAGCAGCCATTTAAGAAGCTGCGTAGAGTATTATTTTTGCTTTTACCGACTGAGCTAATGATTAAATTGATATCGTAAATTTATGTTTTCCATTATAACTAATTTGAGTTATATTTCTATTCAAATTAAATTCATTATTATTATTATTGTTTGTTTGATTGTATCAACAATATATTTTGATGGTGTAAACAACGAACACCACAACAGCCTGCAGTAAAACGTTCACTTGGCGTTTACATCCCTAAACTTCCTACAATGAAAAAGAATCAGTATTTATTTCTATAAAGATCATTTTGAAACTAAATTACGCTTTGATCACAGCAAAATTTCAATGCATTGGCAAAATGAGCCACCAAAATAATATGAAAAGGAGTGCAATCAGTGTGAATTCTAATATCACACATCTGTTTTGAACGACAAGAGGACGACTATTACATTCTCGGAAAGCAATTTCAAGGCAAAACATAAATTTGTTAAAAGAAGAGAAGTGCTTCGATCGTTTTTCAGCCTCTCTGGTCTATCGTAGCCAATACCGCGTTCATAATTGGGCTTAAACAAAGTTTGTTCAAACATTTGCTTCAAGTTAATAAATATTCCGTGTATCTGTACTCGTCAAGAAGATTGTTACTCAAAAGAAAACGCTGAAAAAAAGCAATCCCAGAAGAGTCAAAATTATTCAAATTTGGAAGACGCCATTGAAGTTACTAGAGAGGGTGCCTGGATATCTCAGTCTCTTTAGACACTGTGAAAATAGCAGTTGGCTCTAAAAACCCAAGGTTTATTTTAAGGGATTATAACCAATCTTCAGAAAGTATGCTGCCATTAATGATAGGGGCACAAAATCTAAGCTCACTGGGCTTAAAAAGGCTATCATTAAGCATCCCGAAGGAGTTTTCACGGATTCGGACTCCTTATCTTAATATTTTTGGGGTATTCAAAATATTCTGATAATTTAATGGAACGGTAACGTTAAATGCAAGGACAAATGAAGTGATTCTTTCGTAAATAGCCCAGAAACATTGGGCTGTTGTGAAATAAAAAAATGATTTTTTGTATATGTTTTATTGATTTATTAGTTTTTATTTTTTGCGGAGGCCAATAACAATATTTTCAGATTTGCTCAAATTTATTGTGTACACTGTATGTGATGTCGCTAATGACCATAGCAGTTGATGCGACATTAAACTTTAAGTAAAAAAACAGAAAAGAAAGAAAAAGAGGAGACTGCTGATTTTTGCAAGAAACGAGATGCTTGGAATATCAAAAGTTGGGTTCGGCTAAAAGGTTCCGAGGTTCCATGGATTGACAGTTCTGCTATAATCATTAAGAAAATCATTATATATTATTAAAGAGTTAAACTTTTGATGAAGTTATATTATTTCAAATTTAATGCTCGTTCGCGTATTCGAAGACATTTAGAAGGGTAGCAATTTCCAAACAGCGGCAATAGTAGCGCTCGGAGCGTTATTGTCATCCCCACTCCTCAAGAATCAACTCACTCGTAGGTCCATAAGACTCGACGTAAAAACAGCGCTTTTTGAGTCCGCTAAAATCTATCTTAAAGCAACAAAAGAGAAATTAAATTTGATTTTTTATTGACGCAATAACTAAGTATTTTAAAATATGTAATGTATAAAAATAAATTTATATGTAACATTAAGAAAAGTGAAAGTGTTTTGAAACCTAATTTCAAGTTGGGAAGTTATATCAACATATTTCTCAAAATAAATGTTAAAAATATATAATATGTTACTCTCAAATGTTGGAGGGGAATACACGTTGTTTATCATTGTGTCTAAAACTGAAACTATGATATTTTCTATATGCTTGGATCAAATGAAGTTTAAAAAAGAAACACTATCTTGTTACATTATTGAAATGCCATCTATCTTAATTCATGATAAAACTTTACAATACGATAGTTAAAACGTTTGACAAAATTATAAACATTAAAATTACAAAAAATATATTGTTTAAGGTGTTTTGAGAATATTAACTGACTACCTAATTAAACAAATTTTGAGAATATCAGAAGCCTCGTAACGAAAGTTTAAATGAGGATTCAATGTGATATGTTGACTCTATAACTACGTCCATTTAACAATGATCTCATTTTCTAAAACTGCATCTTTTGTGTTATAAGCTTCTTAAATTGGTATATTACACGAAACATTTAGGGAAAATTATCAATTTTATAGAAAACTATAATAATAATTTTTAAAACTTTTTTATATAAAGCTGGTGTTTTATAAATTTCATTTATAAACTGTTTTAATGACGTGAAATTAACTAAGGCCAAAATTACAATGTCTTACTTTTTGGAAATCAATAAATATTTAAACAGCAACTTCACTATATTTTGAAAGTTATGGTGATACCAACAAATGATCGCTGGTACACTAATTTGTCTTAGAAGCAAAGTTGTTCAGAATTTGATTCTCTCTTTAATGTACTATCTGGTTTAAAAAAACATTTATTATTTCCGAAAATACACCTACATTCAAATTAATCGAAATTTATAATACTTTTTCAAATTAATTTTACATTTACAATTAATTATTAGATTAAATTAAAAATATATCAACCCGACTTATATCTCAGTCAGGTCCTTTTATCGCGTGTACATACATACACGGAGCTGAATATTGTCACTTTTCTTAATGTTCCGTATGAATTTATACTATACATAACATATTTTAAAATACTCAGTTATTGCATATATAAAAAATTCAGCTTTAATTTCTCTTTTGTTGCTTTAAGATAGATTTTGCGGGACTCTAAAAGCGATGTTTTCACATTACCACTCATGGACCACCTAGAGGAGTGGGGATGACAATCACGCTGCCGACTGTAGGCAAGCCCTGACATTGCCACTCTATCTATATTAAGATACTCTTTGACAATTTCGCCCAAGATGGGAAGGAGAGAGGGGGGCGACGAACTTGACAACCGTAACGGTAAATAAAGAGTGACAGCTTTGTCGATGGAGAGGTGAGAGAATTGAAATAAGAAAATGAAAAAGATGTTTCTGTAGCTTCTTGGAGAGCAAATGAAGTTATAAGCAGTTGCTGATATTTTGTACGTCGTGATGAAACTTGATATGGGAAGTACGAGGAGACTGGAAGAATGTGATACAAGCAGAGTACAGTGAATATTTTCAGGAAAGTTCAGTGATCGTAAAAAGACCAATTTGACGAGAAGCACCGTCATGGACATTCAAAGGAAAGAATAAGTTATTTATGTAAACATTCTACGAAAAAAATATTTATTTATCTTGCCTCTATATTAATTTTTGCCATTTTATATCCTTACCATGAACTACTGTGAGTTATTTTTGTTCATTTAAAGCTTTTCGTATTTTCATGTTATATAAAATGTGAAAATATTAATGAAATACTATTCATTACAATGTGCATAAGAATTAAAACTTTTAATTGTATATTCTGTATTTAATATCAGGTTTCCATCTAAAAGACTATTATTGATTTATAAAATGATTATGACATTTAACTGAAAGCTCCTTAATTTGAATAGAAGGACGTGGAAAAGTTAGTGAAAGTGTCTCATTTTTAATGATAAAAGGGGTGAAAGAATCTCTGTAAATTGAATTAAATATTATAATAATAAGATAAGAAATTAACATGTTTAATTTTGTTATTGCAATAAGATACTCAGAGTTAAAAATTAATTTCATAATTCCCTTTATGATTATAAGTTTTAGTATCAACTACTGGCGGTCGTAATTTAATGTAACTTTAAACAATGATGGAAGTCGACATAACCATAATTCAATAGTATTGTATGCATCTAAGAAGAGAGAACTAGAGCTGAAATGCAATTCTTTCTACATTTCTAGTGTTACTTTCAAATGAAAATTAGTAGTACTTACTAATTTTTAGACTTATATACAAATAAGTCTCATGCTAACTAATCATCTCCAGTATATTTTCTGCTACTAACTACAAAATTTCAGTTGCCCATTCTCCAATAAAACCATCCCCCACTAACTTCTTCTCACTTTATTTCCTTTGCTGCCTTCACCATCACTTCGCACCTATCCAATTTTGTACATCGGTGTTGATAAAATTACATTTCTCCCTCTCGAGGTTTTCCGATAATTTCCCATTCACCCTTGAGAAACGGCGAATGCCCTTGCCAAAAATATGTCGCAGGTCAATTTTGCTAGAACGGAAAATATTTTCGTGCCATCTGCTTCAGACATGCACTAGCAAGGTTTATTGAACAAATTTGTTCACTATAAAAATATAAATTCAAATATAATAACTTCTTCTTCCTTAGTATTATATGTTAGTACTTGCATAGACATTTTGATCTTGGTTGCAATATATTACTTTCTTGAAGCGAGTTTTCCCAACTGACGTTAGGCCAATTTCTGTACTTAGACGCGAAATAAACATGTTTCATGAAAAAGCGGTTTTTCTTTCAGGAAACCGAAATATAAGATAACAAAGGGACTTGCACACTGAGTAGAAACGTGTTTTATGAAACAAGACGGAACGATTTCCTGAAATAGTATTTCGTAGGTTCAGAGCATAGTTTTAAACAAAAGTGACGACTTTCCATATTTGATCAGGGCATTTGTCTTCAAAAACCATTTTAAGTTTCTTTTATTTTTTCTTAAAGAATTGTTAAATAATAATTTTTCCAATTACTATTTACAACGATATATAGTCATCCAGATAGAAATATAGGGAAATATTTCATAACATATTACTATTATTATGGCATGAGTGAGTATGAATTTATGTTACTTCATGATACATGTTTCATCAGTGTGTATGTCCAAATGAAACATGCAGTTATTTCATAAATTATTTAATTAGCCTCTTTGTCAGTATTTTTATAATTTAAATATGCAAATTACGACGTATCGTTTCTCATCTGAGACTTCTTCAGGTAAAAATTTAGCTGTACATGGAACCTCACTCCATGACTTCTTGGGCCAAATTTTCATATTTAAATTATAAAAATACTGACAAAGAGGCTAATTAAATAATTTATTATATATTTAATTGTCAGAATAATTATTAATCGTGCTGTATTTCATTTTTCGCGAGTGTGCGCCGGACCAATAAATTGAGCGAAGTTTTGAGTAGTGTATTTTAACACAGTCTTGGATTCATCAAATGTTAATCAACAAGTATTCCAGTACATGATTTTATTTAATGCTCAGGTTTCCCTATGTATATTACTAAAATATCGATAATTGAAGTTGTTTCTATTGTAATGAGAATTACAGTGTAAGAAAAAATAGCAAATGGTGTTGGCAGACAAATCTCTGTAGAGAAAAAGACCTTATGGGTGGTGTAATGTAGATGAAATTTAGTAGAATCAAGAGCTGAGTGGGAAATATAAATATTTTTTCTCCAACGTCTTCCAGATATTTTAAATATCTGCTCAATTCGATTGGGCCAAAACTTGCAAACAAAGAAACTACTTTCAGGAAAGCGTTATTAGAGAGCGAAAGATTCGCAGTTACGTCGCATTTTTATGCCTCTGGAGATTCCTTCACGAGTTTACAGTATCTTTTCAAAGTATCTAGACAAAGAATTTGATTCACAATGAGGGAGTCAGTGAAGCTATTTCACACGAATTAAAACCAAATATAAAAATTATACTTGGTTTATTAATACAATTACTTATCAAAAAATCAGAAAATTCATCTTCAAAATCTGGTGACGGTGGTGGTTGAAGCTTGTACTGATTTTAAAATAGTGTGGATGTGGAAGGACTTGATGAATGAATAAGGATATAGCTGAGAGAACCAACTGCTTGCAACCGTGCCTGTTTATAAGTTTTTTAACTCTGGGATAAGCATCCTCGAAAGTTTTCTGATTATCATCAAACTATATGTGTACCTCCTTAGTGTTATACTTGAATAGATTATTATATTATTAGTAATTAATATTCCCAAACTGTTACGCTTATCACGAACCACATTTTTCTGCGCAACAGTTTTTAAAATGGCAAAGGATAATGTAGTCATTTCCTTGGGTGTCTTGACATCTCTTCTTATATCGACGTGGTCGAGAATCATCTCTAACAGGGCATGTTTTTATTGATGGTTGTTTGATCGTCTTCATTCAGTTGTTCTGTTCCCCCTTCGTTTGCATTTAAATCTCCTGCACTAACTTGTAACTTAATACTCGGGAGGGATTCGCGAAAAAAAACCGACAGAGCACTATGGGTCGAGCCGAGCAAATTTGTTCGCCGCTCACTGCCCTACACTGACTGGAAAACGCTCGCATTATATCATGTTACAATATAACTTCTTGTTACTTGCTTTCCTTACATTACATATTTAATTAACATTCACATTTGGAGGAGAATGGTTGGAGAAACACGATTTTTTTTCATTGGAGAACAGATTTCATTGTTACACGTGTGTCTTTACCACGTCACTATTATCATTATGTTTTCTATTAATTATCATTTTAAATTTTGAAACAATAATTTAATTACATGATTTCTTGAAATAATAATTTTGTTCAGATTGTAGACAATTATTGCTTTGATTGCAGAAAACAGTGTTTTAATTGTTGAATTTCTTTTGCTGTCGTAGAAATGTAATTTATTAGTTCAAATATTTACAAAAATAATAATAATTGACTTTTTATTTGGGGTATGTTTTTGGGTTAAAGGTTTTGGATATGTTTTCGCATATGTATATCCGCCAGATTGATCATTGAGACGCTATAAAGGCATGAATGGGAGTTCCAGCCCAAGGATATCCATTCTAATGATACCGACTAATGGAACTTTACGAGGCTCGACTGAGTTAAAGTCAAATATTTGCACACAAATTTATTTATTCTAAATGATGGTGATGTGGGGGCATCTACTGGTGCTCATGGTATCAAGAAAATTAGTTTAGTTTATCGTATCTTCTGTTCTGTTCAAATACTACAGATTATTTAAGTACTCTTAACACATTTTGTACCAGTCGTGTGTGTATGATTGCATTAAGTTCTGTATTTTAAATTAAAATTCGGTTATAGTATATCTTGTCCATACTGTAGAGGTTGTAACTGCCAACCTGAATTTGTTCATAAACAGAAACTTCTATTCCTTTTCACACTGGTCAAATATCGAAACGTGTAATACAGTTGTAACTGAACAAATCGAAGTCCGTGTGCTAAGAGGTCTCAATGCTTATTCTCATAACTGATGCTTCATTGTCCCAGAAGAAGAACTGATGATTTATACACTCGTTTCTTTACCATCCAATCCTCATTCTCTGCGCCTGCTAAGTAAACTTCTTCAAAGCAATAAAATATAACGTCAAGAGAAGAGACAAATTCAGCATAGTAGCAAAAAGTACCACTATAATATGATGAAGAGAGGAAAAAAATCTAAAATATAACGACATAATGACAATATGAAGCCTGCCAAAGCTCCTCCAAATAACGAATATTTATCTCAAAATGTAAATGAGCCGTCAATAAGCCATAGAACAAAATTAACATAAGAAATAGATGTGCGTAGTAAAATAATTTTACATCTGAACATCCCAATTTAAATTAAATTTAAAATAATCGAAATAAAATTAATTTTCTATATGAGAGTTAAAATTTTTAACTGTGTATAGTATATTTTGATTTGAAACTTTCACATAAAACCAATTTTTCATTTAAAAGATGATTGCTAGGTTAAGCCCAATGCTGCATAATTAAAATATAACTTTTTGAAAATTTATTACAAGTGTTTATTGGAAACTTATAAACAACGGGTGAAAGAAAAATAGTAAATTAAACAGAAAACAAGAATAATAATATAAGCTAGAAACATGATCTACTTTGCCATTCCTATAAGATGCTCCGAGTTAATACTTAACCTTATAATTCCTTTTCTGATTATAATTTTTGGTTTCAACTCTTAGGGGTCATAATTTGATATAGATTGAAACAAGGACCACTATAATCGTCAGAAGGCCACATGTAAATAATTTACTTTTATTATGGATTTTATACTGAGCCGTTTAATTAGTTTCTGAATATTTTATTTTGGGAAGAATAAATTTACTATGCGAGATTCAATAATTTCCCTTTTTTACGAAAGAAAGGAATTAACCTTATCACATTGATTTTTCTCAAGGTCGGCAAAGAATCAGCGACTTCTATAAATCCAGAAAAGAATGCTGTAAAATAGACGAGAAACTTAGCTCATTAGCAATAATTGACATCTATAAACTAATGCTGATAATGTAGCACGTTGTATACGTATTTTTGAATTTTATTTTAAATTTTAGCAAAGATTGAGATCTGGACAAGGCGCCAGTTTGTCGCGCTTGCCGCCGTATTTAATCTCTATCCACGGTTTTAGGATACGAACGAGACACACCTGAATTTACCAGTATTACATTCCCGAGGAAAAGCTATGCCTGGGAAAATCCGAATTATTTAAAAATTACGTGAATGCCTTGACCAGTGGTCCAGTGGGATCGACCAAAATACATCGAGAGTCCATATATTTCTAACATCGGTGCTGCTGTGAGGAAAGGACATTAATTCTCCTTCTGTGATACAAAAGAGAGAGTATACGGCGGCGTAGCTTATCAACCGTTTTAGAGACGTGACGCTGACTTCAGTCAAGGTACGTAGTTGAGTTTCTGAATATTTCACGCCTAGGGGGTATTTTGACCACGTTTAATCATGAGATATAAGAGATCGTATTGCTTCGCCGACTGGCCGGAAATTTCTTTAATTACGTAAGACTTTTGTAAATATTTTCTTTAATAATATGAGTAAATAGGTCCCACAATCATTTCCATTAATTATCATTTGATTTACATTTCAAACGTACGTCATCACTATAAACATAAATTAATCGAAGGATACACTAACAGGCCTATATTATGACGAGACATAAGTTTAGTTGTTGGTATTTATTTGGCGTATTCTTATATATATATATATATATATATATATATAAGAATTAATGGCTGCGTAATTAATAATATAGTTGAAGATGGCAGATTAGCGGAAAGCTACTGTTTGTTTGGATTTCGGTTAATAAAACAAATTTATAGGTATAATTGGTTTATTTCATATATAACATTGAATTAATACTTTCATCCAAATAATAAAGATGAATATTAAAACAAAATTTATAGTTGTTCTGACTGTACCTCGAATAATGAAGGTGAAATATTTCGGCCAAAATGAGTCAGAATTAAAATTATTTATTAATTAAATTATATCAGATTTCGTTCCATTGTTTGGAACCTCCTTATGTGTGGAAAAGCATAGAAAAATAATTATAATTTAAGTAAATGAGATGAAAAAGTAAATCGATTAAATATGCCTATATATACATTTTTTCTGCAAGATTTATTTTTATTTTATTTATTTTATTTTTTCAGTAAGATTTATTTTTTCATCTCATATACTGAAATTATAATTATTTTCCTATGTTTTTCCACACATGAGGAGGTTCCAAACAGTGGAACGAATCGTCGTGATATAATTTAATAAATAATTAATTTTAAATATGAATATTGTGTATTTTAATTCAATGTTTTCACCAAAATGTTTCCTTAGTTTTGATTAAGTAAGGCGTCTTATAGAAAACTCCTTAATTTGAATAAAAGCTTGTGAAAAAATAAGTATAAGTTTTTAATTTTCGACTGATAAACTAGAGTGGAAGAATTATTCTAAATAAAATAAAAGAATCAGCCTAATATAACTAATTTTGAAATCTATTATGCTTAGTAAAAAATTAAACGTGAATGAATGTATGTTTTCAAACTGCCTTACATTACCCCATTTGTTAATCAAATTTAGTGGTATGATGTGTGTACTATTGATAAACCGACTCTATCAACACATGACAGTTCTCACCAGTATGGCTAGTCAAAATCTTTTTACAGGGGAATTACAATACTGACGCTACCATAGCACAGTTGGCACGCAATGTAGTGGAGCTGCGTGCCGCTTTGGGCCCCGGGGAGTTACAGGGCGACGCAGTGGCCATGTTCGGCGGCTTTACAGCGCATTCCCACTGCGTTACACACTGCGTACAACATATGATTCCACTGCGCGCGCGCTGCAAATATCATTTTGATTTACTTTGAACCTGATCCATTAAGATAATACAAACAGAAGGGGCACTAGAACCTGCAGTAGGAGTGAATCCAATTACTGAATGGAGGTACGGAGGGAGATGTAAGAGTAGCAGACTTATGTCAAGCAAAGATGACGAAGCAAATAAATGTTACTTGCTGTGAATACTGAGACTACAATCCCGTCGTCTATTCAAAATTAATATATAATCGATACATTAATACGATTAATACATTAATATATAATCAATACATTAATACGATTACATTTAACAACCCCACTTTGTGGTAGTAGATTTTTAAAAATTTTATTTTTATGTCGCACCAACATCTAAGGTCATTAGCGACTACCTTTTTGAGGATCTCATCTTCCTTGTAAGGGTTACTCGATTTGGGAACACAAAGAAGAACACAAACCCTTTGCCAGGAATCGAACTCGCGACTCCTTAAGTAAAGGGAGTGACGCTAGCCACTAGACCACAATAATTTAAATGAAATAAATTAACTACCAAATATAATTTAAAGTACACGTAATGTATCATTTTTGGGGGTTTTAGTGTAGATTTCGCAATAAATGTTGATCGAGTATTAATTTTCAAACTTGTGCGTTAAATCAAACCACTTTCATCATCGAGTATATTTAACATCTGTATTCCAAAAATAAAATAAAATTTAAAAACGACCTGTTTTTACAATTATTACCATATGATGTATAGATGACAATCAGCAGGCCTAGGCCCCGAAAGGAACAAATTAAAAAGAATCATTACTTAAATCAAATGTTAGTTAAATTTTACGCGATAAATTTAATGAGCTAATTTTACAAAAATTTTACATCAAATTGGCTTATGGTGTAAACACCAGATGGTGTGTTACTACCGCAGTTATGGCAAAGACACATTATATCAGAAAAATTTACCAGGTAACGAAAGACTCACGTGTTGTAGAGTCAAAAAACTCTATAAAGCAAATCTGTGTTGGATAGGCTAAAATACTTTCCATCACGTTAGAGAAGTTAATAGAGGTATACTTGATACGAAGACTGTTTTCAATAAAGTACTGCTATAATATTTCGCTTCTGAAGCACGACATTCTAATTTTGAATATGTGCGATTACATACTCCAGAATTAGCTTTGACAAATAGTATTTTTGTTCTTTCTTCTCTTTCTAAATGTTCAAAACAACTGAATGATATATATAGTCAAATCAGTGATTAGTTCTTTGAATGCAAGGAACGTTACGCCATTAAAAGAATAAATTAAAACAGATGCTATTCACTCCAAATAGCAGTTTCACGCTTTTCTGGAACGGGTAAGGTGTTTTTTAATTCAATAATCAACAATGACGTTCATTGTGAGACACCACGAAAGCTCCGTTGTGCAATACAGAAAAAAAGGCGTATAATGCTTTCGCGTAGAATCGTCTTGATTTGTGACGGCGACCGGCCACACACTGCACTCAAGACCTAATCACATCAGTTGGTCTTGAACAAATTTCCCGGCGACCTTACAATCCGGATATGGCGCCAAGCCATTTTCATCTTACAAACGGCAAACAACAAGTAGTAATTGAAACCAAAGACAGCCAACTTCACTTATCCGATTGGGAATTTATTACATGTGGAGTTCCTCAAGGATCAATTCTTGGGCCTTTACTTTTTATTCTGTACATAAACGATCTTCCAGGATACGTAAATCCTCTAAAATCGATTCTCTACGCGGATGATACAAATATAATTATTGCAGATAAAAACTTCGACAATCTGATTAAGAAAGTAGACAACGCTCTGAATGGTGTAAATATTTGGCTTAAAGTGAATAAATTATCCCTCAATCTAGATAAGACTAAGTTAGTTCAGTTTAGTGCTGATGCTAGTAATAGGCCCGTAGACAACTTCTCAGCTAATGCACCTTTCCTCGGCCTTCGGATTGACGATAAATTAAAGTGAAATGACCATATAGATCTGCTTGCCGGAAAACTAAGTTCAGCTTGTTATTCTCTGAGAACACTAATGCAACACGTTGACAAAAAGTACGTCAAAATGGTTTATTTCGAGTATTTTCATTCAATTATGAGCTATGGCATTTCTAATTGGGGAAACTGTTCCAGGAGTAAAGAAATATTTAAGTTGCAAAAGCGTGCAATTAGAATACTTTCTAGCATGAATTCTAGATCGAGTTGCAAACCTTTCTTCAAAAGGTTTCAAATACTTACTTTACCAAGCGTATATATTTATGAAATATTAAAGTTTGTTAACACTAATTTGTTTCATGAATACGCAACCCGAAATCGTTCGGCTCTAAGGTCGGACAAGCATCGCCTTGCTCTACACCAGAAAAGTATTCACAATACCGGGATAATTTTATACAACAGCCTTCCGCCAGAAGTTAAAAATAATACCTACAAAAGCTTCGTGAAGCAGAGTAAAACTATTCTTTTAAATGGCGCGTTTTACTCGGTACAGGATTCTCTTAATCGTCCTTCTAGTATTTAAATCAAGGTTCCTGCAAAAAGTGTTGAATGAGCTGCCTTATAAAATAGCACATCACATATCTTTAAAATTTCTATTCAGTTTTTTCTCCTCTTTTGTTTGTTTGTTTCATGTATTGCCTGGAGATACGACGGAAGGACAGTTTCCTGGTCGCAGAGCCCCAAGTAGTTCAAAACTCCATTGCGTGTTCATCAATATGTGCTTGTTTGTGTTTCCCAGTGTGTGACAGCGTATGTCCGTGTTGTGTTTATATTGACTTTTGTCAATATACATTTTCTTTTATTAATTTATTTTAAGTTTATTTGTCTTTAATTATGTACTTTATTTTGTTCATTTTTAATCTTTAAAGTATGACGTATCCTATTTCCGCAATCGAGGATTAATGGAAACAACAATAAATCTAAAATCTAAATCTGTTTCTTCATCTTAAAACATTTCAACGACGATGATGATTTGTAACATGAAATGCAGATTGGCTTTCATTATAGGTGGCATATTTATTTGACGTCGGCATATGAAAGTGGTTACCGGTTACGCTAAGTTCTTGAATACGGCGGTATGTTGAGAAGAAGTGTGAAGTGTAGATTCATAATAAAATATTCGAAAAAAGTTTTTGACATATAGTTACATAGAAAATATCGATACTTTCTCTAAAAGCAGATCTCGTATACACAGTAGCTAAGAAATTTAAGTGGAGATAGAAGTAGATGGTTAGCGTTGAACAATGAGAGATAGATGTTAGAGAAGCTAACTTTAAAGTTAGTGGGGTTATGAGTTGGGCGAGATGAGAGTTGGATCAGAGTTACTTAATGTATTTAAATTTAATACAGGAACGGGACGGTAGAGAAATAATAGTTTGGAGCATATCACGAAGTTTGTCGGAAAATTTGAACACCTTTGAACCTGCAGCAAGTAGATATAGATGAACAACCTGTCTTTATAGTAAGCCACAGAATTCTAGGAAATTTTAGCTACACGTTTCTCTCAAACGGGTTTTGTAAAGAATATGTAAATGTTTTAAGGTTTATGAAAGGCCGGCCTCATATAAATGAACCCGAATTTCCTCTTAAAATAGGTGCTGTTACAATAAATTGACACAGCTATAACTGTTTAGAAATTTAATAATAATTATTTTTTGGAATAATTTGGGGTAATAAGATATTAAATCGATATGTATGTTAAATGTTTAAAAATAAATACAGTAAAATTCTTAAGGATTTAGAACAATCATTGGACTGATAAGCAGCTAAAATATAAATTCAGTAATTTGTAAATTAAGTTAGAATAACTGTTAGTGTTATACCGTCAGTGTTTTCGTAGCACAAGTTACTACGCTGTAATTTTTGACTTGGAGGGCATCTGGGAAATAAGCGTTTACGTCTCAAGTTATTTCTGATCTGCTGTGTGTTAAATGTACTGCATTCAAGTTGTTTTCAATTATCCGTCAATTATGATCCGGGAAATGAGTTACAGACTCCAAGATTTATTTTTGTACCACGATCTAGGATTAACATTAGGTTCGGGAGGTTCGGAATACTGAGTCTTGAGTTTTACTCAGACCGTTTTTGTTCGTCCGAACAAAGTTGAGTGACTGCCAACATAATTCGTGAGTTTTATGTGCAAGGATATATCCAGAGGCAGCCGGGGAACAGGAAGCTGGGAAAACAAACCACAAGTTCTCACAATCCACCATGCGGTTTAATAATATTTTACAAAAGTGTACATTTTCGACTAAAGAATCTCCTTTTAAAGCTCAAGAACGTTTGGAACTGCAGGATCAGATGAAACTGAATGTATCGCAAATAAAAAATGACAAATCGAAAAAGTTTAAGTTGGATAATACAATCGATGGAAAACGAATCAGAAATAGTATGAGTAAAAGGAGATTATGATTGATGAAACTGTAGTAGAAAAATAGGAAGAGAAAAATAGCACTGTATATATTTCAAATAAACACGAATGATAGTCCATTTCATCAGTTCAGGACAGGAATAAGAAGATGGGTAATAAACTTATCCCTTCTCATCCAAGAAAGACAATTTCGCAGCTGATAACACAATTTATCGGTTTAAACGGTTGTTAAAATTAATTATAATGAGTTGATTTATTAGTCTTTTTATATAATAATTTAATGAAACATACCGAATAGGCAAGCAATGAATAAATATGCACACATTAAATCTCTACCACTCAGAATTAAAGGTACTCTAACGACATGTTCATGGTTGTAGAGAAGCGTCTTAAATCTCTTTATGCAATATGTCTTTCCATTAAAAGCCGTGATTTCTTCCTTGACATTTAAACAATAGAACTTTCGTTCTATGGCATTATCGTATTTGAACTGTCTAAATGCCAGTGTATTAAATCGGCAGAATAGCGTTTTAAATTGTGAGTGACTTTGTACAAACAAATTTAAAAATTCATCATGACAGAAATGATACAGGGTTCCTAAATATGTTGACAGTAACAGTCCAGAAGTATAAAGAGAACACAGATGATCTGTGTGAAATATACTGAATTCAACTTGTTTTCAATTATCCGTCAGTTACGACTTGAAATCGTTTGTGTCATGTGAGGTAAATCACGCGTGTTTTGATTGAAGAACGTGTATATTGTAGCCGATCCGTCGTTCCCCTGTATTCGAGGCTTTCTTAATTCCTTTAGGGCGCCAGGTATTTTTCATAAAAACACCAAAATTGATTTTAATAGTTTTAATTTCAATCAGAGCATGAAAAAAAATTATATCTGCAGGGCGTGGTCATTCTCTCGTCGACCCGCCGACACAACCTGCTGTTCCCATCACCCCATGACGACTTCCCCCTCCCTTTGCAGACCACCCAACGTCTCGCCAGACCACATTGTTGGCCTGGGTTGCGTCAACACTTGCAACTCGCAAGCTGGCCTGCATTGTTCAATGTAACTTTTCATGTTACAATATATATATATATATATATATATATATACATTATTAAATTCATTTAGTATGCTGTTATTGGGATCGAAAGATACAATCCTTTCGTTATTTCTGCTGGAGAGTGGAAAAAGTTTTAGCGTCAAACCATTGGATTTGCGACGAAAGTCATATTTGGAGTAACCCTGTTATTTATTATTAAATCACTTGTCAAGCGACTCTCCTGTTCAAGAGAAATAATTGCCAGCGGTGATTTCCCGTTACCTTCCGCCAATTGATTATGGAAACAATGATATCATTGCAGTACTCTATCGAGCGAAGAGCCTGAAAATAGAATAGACACATAGAAACAGCCATGCCATTCCCGAGATTCGATCACGAGACCTATATGCAATGACCCTGACCACTACACTGTAGGAGGACGGCCTTTTCACTATATACGTTCTAAATCTCCGAATACAAAGGAGTACGGAAAGTTTGAGGACCAGGTAGGGCGTACTTACACATAAATTATGTCGTCCCGACAATCCACGGTCAGTGAAGAAGATTTTAAATTCGCGGTCGATTTGGGTCTATGTAATTACAAATGATTAGTTCGCCAGATTTAATGAGATGCAGTTGTATTTATGGAAAGGGTGATGGGGAGAGAGAGAGAGGGGGGGGAGATGGAGAGAAGAGTTCTCGTTAGACATTCGCCTTGGGCACTACTAATTTGACTGTGCAGAGAAACAGGTTAAAAGAAAACTAGGTTTTTTAATACTAGATACATCATATGCAAGAAGAAATAAACAAATCAAATACCCAGGCTATTGCGGGGTAAGATTTACACAGCTAGTGCGCTGTAAAGTAACTACCAACCGTTTCTAAGTCAAAATGATGGACCCGATTTCATAAATTTATTCTGTGAAATCTACTTAACGTATCGTAATGTGAGATATGCTCAAAGAAAGGCAAACTCTCAAAGTTTAGTTTCCCTCCCGCGTGGTTCCATTTTCTACCACTACGAGTGCTGTTCATTAGATTTCACAGAATGACCATCATTTTTACTTATACTGTATTCATTTTAAACTTTATTTTATTGTAATTAAAACCCTTACATTTAAACGTCTATATTAAACACAAACTTTCTGATGTGTCCGCTTGTAGGGAGGCTTTTGCAAGATCGTAATTAATTGTTTACTGCTCCCTTCGTGATACACATCTTCTGCAACGCTGCTTTGACGGTCTATCATTTTAAGCGTTGTGATTAGAAGTGACTCGAAATCACTTTCCTCGCACGTTCTAACCGCAATTAGTTTTCTTATTAAACACGGATTACAACTAGTTTCATAGTCAGCGATTCATTTAGTTGTCTGCCTTCTGCTAATTGTAATAGTTCTATATATGTTGTAATAATCTGTTTTTAAATAAATCGTGTTAATAACCTTACAGTTGTATTAAAACTTTACTGCAAATGGTGAGCGATTTAAGCTACTAACATATACTTATCAATTAGCTACCATAATAAGTGAAAATATACTACTTTTTAATTATTTATTGTTATTTGTCATTATACGTTTTTAGGGCGTGTGTGGTGTATGTCCCATATTCTAATTATTTATATTTTAAGTTTTCCATTTACTGTTCCCGCCTGTTTCTTACGAAGAAAAACAGCTCCTCCAATTACATGATGTCTAAAGAGTATTACACTTTTTGCAGTTCCCGTTATTCAAATTTTCATTTCCCTTTTATGTTCTTCTTTCAAAGTTATGTATAATAAGTACACGGAAAACGAAAAATTGCAGTTCTAATATAATTTAGCTTTTAACTCGACAATTTATGAAGTGCTACAAATTTAACTCAACATTGCTGTTTATAGTTTACTCGCATGGTTTAATGGAAAATGAAAGCCGCACGTTTAATTATTACTCCAGAAATAATTTATTTTCCTAATATTTTCAGATTAATGGTTTCTTTCTTAAAATGACATATGCGTCCTAATATTAACGGGCAATATTAGGCAGAAATAACTTTGGTATATGTTATAATAATTAACATTCTAATATAACGAATATAGATCATTAAAATATTTAACATAATTAATTTGAATTTTTATGTGATAAATCCACAAACACCACCAGTCAATATTATAATGCATCTTTAATTCAAGTTTGAAATAAGTAATTATGTTTCTCTCCTTGCGAGTCAGAATTAGCAAGGTTACGCCGTATTCAGACTAAGATACAGAATTATTTATCATTTTTAAGTCTTCTATTTAAAACATAAATACGTAAGAATAAATGTTGCAAAAATAAAAATTATTTCATAAAAATAATATAAATATTATGAAATGATTTATTAATATGGTATCATAAAAATGGGGAATTGATAAATAGCGAATAAGGGAGAAAATATAATAAATAAATCAAAAAATTGACTCACTGTTAATCTGCAATATAAAATCAAATATGTAACAAATAAATTTAAGAATGATCCGTTGAAACCCTCCGTCCTAACCAATCTTACACAAGCCTTTTCATTTCCGCATAACTGCCACATCCCGCATCCTCCCTAATCTACTTAGTGTATTCCATCCTTGGCCTCCTTCTTCTGTCTTTACCCCACACAATTCCCTTTAATGCTAATTTTACAAAACCCTCTTATCTTAAAACGTGGCCAATTAAAATTTAAAATAACTAACTGGAATATTTTTATGTTAAAGAACATCAATTAATAACAAAAGGAATGATAACCGTCTGATGATAAACTGCCCATTTTCAGTTTAAATTAATATATACATACACACAGTAAACAAAAAAAAACATTTAAGTCGCGTTCCTGCCAGAGTTTTAAACTGACGTCTCCACGTTGCTCGTAATGTAGAGACGATGGAATAAAGTAACAGATACTTAAGTAGCCAATAAACATAAGAAAACAGATAATGAAATTAATACGATTCAAGGGTTCTGCAAGTCTTGTTTATTTTTTTAGACATTGAAACTGATTGACAGGCGGCACAACTCAGGCGACAAACACAAAAGTAAAAAAGCACTGGCAGTGATTAAATTATTCGCATATGGGTGATAAATTTTGTGTTTACTTCAGACAGAGGCCAGGAATTTATGGGTAACAGTGACTGAATTAGTTTATTGCAGTCATTTTCTGCATTCGGCTTCACTATGATTTTTTACGAACTTCTATAACATTAACGCCGTTTTACCTTGGCGTAGTAACGCTGTTAATTCTGCAAAGTTCTGAATAGATGTTTGTAACTAGCTCCGGGATCAACATGATATATTATCCGCACAGCTTTTCTCGTAGTATAAATATACCCGGAATGTGACTGGGGCTGCCTAGTTTGCTAAACCCTAGCACTTAACTAAGTGAAAATATCCTAGGCAAACCCGTATAACAATATGTTTGTCGGCTTTAATAACTGCGGCTCACAATGTATAACCTTTGATCAAAACTTTACTTACATGGTGGTAACGCTTATCATCATACAGTTCACATTTAAAAAAAATACAAAAGTTTTTAATTAAACATCTGAACCATTTAATTAACTGAAAAGTCTTCTTGTTTGCTTTGCAAAAAAAGGTGAAAAGAGATGTTCATTAGGTACACTGGACTCAGACTACATAAATCAGTACAAATAATAGCATTTGCAGATGGTGTACTAATTAGGAGACAAGAGAAAACAATAATTAATGCTTATGCATGAGCACGAATAGGGTTAAAATTTAACTACAGTACCACAAAAATAATAAAAAGCTCCAGAAATAGAAATATTTCAATGAATGATTTGAATATTTAAAGGATAATCAAATTAAAGTACTTCAGAGCCATAACAGATGCATAGACATTAACCAGAGAGTAAGGAAGGGCAATAAAAGTTATTAGAGCCTAAAAAACCTACTTTGTCAAAAAAGAGTAAAAAGATAGCCTAAAATAAAAAAATGTACAAAATTAATAAGAACTGTAATCATGTATGGTAGTAGAGGTGGGTTCTCACTAGGAATGATGAAGATCCTGAGGAATATTTATGACCCTAGCTGTATTAACGCTGTTTGGAGGTTAATATATAATAAATATAATATATAATAAACTATTCTCCGCCTTCGTCTGACTGGTGGGTTTGAAAGGTTGGTCAATTAAAGTCCTTACCCGGCGACGCATGTAAAATGTCTAGGCTGCGGCTTTTTCATACAAAGTACCCCGGAATCTTCAGGCGTGAAAGGGGTGGCTAGCAGGACATATTGTTTTATTTACTCTGGCGATTTGACACGGACTCTTTCTATATCCTGTCCCTTTATGCTTATTGTCGAAAGGTATACCTTTTTTATATGTTTGCGGAGTACTAAAGTGCAATTTTTTTCTTGATTTATCTCCTGCTTACAAGTGTCAAACTCATTCATACAGCCAACCTTTGTCACATGTTTTTACGCCCTCAGGAGTTGCCCTGTCAGTCTTCCTTTCCAAAATATTTTAGCCAATGGTAGTAATTGTACAGGATTCCCATTCGTCTGGCTTCATCTCAGTTGGATGTTAAAATTAACCAATCGGCTTCATTATTTCTCTGCCGTTGGATTAGTAAGCAACATAACCCGATATTTAATATTAGTACGATACATACACACAAAACTAATAAAAGTACAATAAAGAATTATAGTTGGGATATTTATCTTTCTTTTCGATGTGGTTGCAAACGCACAGCACAGACTCTGGCTAAAATTGCTAAATGGTGAAACATATTTCGAAAAAAATGGCCATGATATAAATACTTTTTAGCACTGGGAAATGATTACCCGTCATGTACTAACTCTCTTTGTACCCATTTTGGCAGCCTGTCAGACAGTGTGCATTATACCATCCAATTTTGTTCGTATTTGAAACTCAAAGCGAAGAAGTGCAGCTGCCTGAATTCACGTAAAATAAGGTCACTTTTCATCTGATTTGTGAACAGAGCGCTCCAACTTATAAATTGAACTTCTTACAAATCGATCAGATACGTGGATTAGACATGACGGGAAATTATTTGCGAGTGTAAGAAGTATTCTGGTCCGCGTCAATTTTATTCGAAATCTGTTTTCTCATTTAACAACTGTAACCAGATTTTCGCATTTTCGTTCATATAACAAGGCATGCCTTCATGCACTGACAATCATAAAAGTTCGAATAACTTTATAATTACGCCTTTCCAGGCACAAGCTGTAATACACTGTTTTTCTTCTCTCAATATGAAAAATGCGTTCCTGAAACTTTGCCGTCGAGTTTTGGTACACTCTGTATAAACTGTATAAAAGCCTAACTTAGATATACTTTAAAAATGTGCGGTTTAAATGTCTAGTGAACGTAAAATCATGGAAGGTCTTAACAGATGTAATAAATTAAAACTTCCAGTAACACTAGCGCTTCCACAGAACTGTCTAAGGTCTGAGTGTGTGTGTGTTGTTGGGTGGCGGGGGGAGGGGAGGAGGGGCATTTTTGTAAAATTTATACTTGATTAGTATAATAATAATTAACCCAACTCTAAAATCATTTCATTCTAATTTATTGTACTTTTGTTACTTTGTATTACATATTAATAATAATGGTTTTTGAATAAAGATTTATTGAACAAAAATAATATTACTCAATTAGAATTAACTTCGCGTAGACAATTACAAACAACATATAGCAATTGTTATCCTAAAGAAAAAAATTCTGTTGTACGTTGAAAGGATAATTCTATGGCTGCTTGAGAGATCTCATGTCTGTATGTTTTGTAAATGTAATGGATTAAAAAGCAAAAGGTTGCCCATGCACTTATAATATAACGATAATATTTACCAATATGGTAAAACAACGACTGATATATAAATATATGGCATCGTTCGGTACATTCTTAATCAATATGGGTATATGCAATGAAGATATACTCTATATACCTAGATACCTCAATTTTTAGCTATGATTAACATTTAAACAATAAATATATCACGAGAAATTGTTTGTTTTCTTTCAATAATATCAACTGTCCCACAAAATTCGTTAATGCTGGAAAAATTACTTTGCTTTCTTTGAGGGAGGGGCGACATTCCCCTTGTTCCGCCACTGGCCAGTAGATAATAGAATAAAATGCAAGTCCAAAGCTAAAATGGTTGTATGGAGCATCCTTCAAACAATGAAAATAAAGAAAAATGCATCTAGAAGTCAGTAAGAGATGGAAGGCTAACATTAAAATGATGAAAAGTCGTTGTGGAGAAGGATGGAATAAATAAAGTGAATAGAGAGATACACAGAAGAGTAAATAGAAATTCTAACGCAAGCGAATAGTTCCGGAGACATTTGGAAAAGGAACTGTGTGTTCGTTCTTTGAATTTATTCAGAGAAAAATGTATCTAAAGACAATAGAAAATTGAACAGAGGGGCTATTTCTATGATTATAAGGAAAATATCATTCTATTTTTTTAAAGAAACAATAAGTTAGAATAAGTAAAAACGTTAATTTTTCATAAAAAATGTTTCGATTGTTGTAAGATAGAATATTTTGTAACAATGAAACCTGGTGGTCGCCTCCCTGTTTCAAGTCTCCAGGGTCACCAACTCCAGTTCAAGTGGAACGTCGAGCACTCAGGCGGGACTCTTATTCTTTTACTTGTTCCTTTAATCTCCGCTCGCCGGATGAAGGAATTATTCGATCAAGACTCGGAGACATATGAAACCTAGATGAAATATATGTCTGAACGATTTGTTAAATTATCACTTGAGCCACTTTCCCCGTTAGAAGTAAAATATATTAAGGAAAAAAACATTGGTCTCTTTATAGGGCAAGTGGGTTGGAATATCAACCGACAGTATTGAATTAGGAAACTATTTGTTTCTGCAAACACTTAAAGGCTTTTATTACAGCTAGAAATGAAAAAAATAAATATTAATTTTCATGAAAGTTAAACTTAAGTAAATTCATTATAAACTGAAATATCGCAAAAGGCTCATGTTACGTTAAAATTTAAATGCTTCATTAATTAAATTGTTTAAAATAAATCACTGATTTCCCGTAAGAGGTGTTTCGCTAAATAACATAAGGAAGCCATAAATTAAATTTAACGTAAATGGGCAAATATTCAATAACTCCCTAAATTTCTTTCGACACACTTAAATTAGATCTCTTATTACGATATTTTGAAGGAGTTATGAAATAATCTCAAACGTAAGGTAATTCAATGATTATTAAATTTGTAATTTGTATTTGAAATGTAATCTTTACTCAATTATTACTGAATTTTACAACACCTGAAGAGTTCCCAAAAATTAGGGATGAAACGCTGCGATTTAAATTCACTTTAAATGTTTTAATCAAATTGTTTCCGATTTTGTTGACCGAAAATAATCTTAATAATGAAAATAATTAAAATTTATATCCGAATGTCTTTCATGAGATGCAATTGTAGGTAACTTGATAATTGGAGCGATGAAATTATGAAAGCGCTGAGATTAGCTATTGTGTTTTAAAAAAATTAAAAATTCCATTGGTTCAAATTTCAATTCAGTTATTTCTACACGAGTTTAAGTTAGGCCACGAAAGTATTTCTTATTGTAAACATTGCCGATTATTATACACAAAGGAGATTGAGGAATCACGGCAGCTTAAATTGATAGTGCAACGTCTTGCGTAGTCGCAGTCACGGGATCGATTCCCAGCTATGTCCACTTTTTTCTACTTTACTTCATTAATTCTATCACACTAACCTGCCGAAAGGATTAAAACTTCTTCTTCACATACTTTAATTTACTTTCTAACTGTCAGTAAAATGTAAAAACATAAAAAACAATTTACACCAAACCGCAAAAAGTTATACCGGAATTTCGTTATAAAGTCAGAGATCGTTTGCAGAACGGGATATAAGTTTTTTTAAATTGTTTTAATGGAAAATTTAAGGGTGGAATTATTATATTGATATGAACATTATTTTTGAGAACGCAATTAACGAAATAATATTTTAATTAAAAGTAAGTAATCATTAAATATTTTTCATTTCGAAATCCACGAATGTGGATGTTACCTGATAATTTTCATTATCATTTTACTTCCTTTAATCCATGGGTAAGAAGGGTGTAGATGTTTTGAAATACGGTCGTATTGAGATCCAAGATATTTTTGTTAGGTTTTTATACCTGAATATGGTGACAAAATCATTAGACTGTCAGGAAACGTCTCTCATTTACAATATTTCCTAAACTCCATAATTATCATCTATGTATTATTCCACAGAATTTATTTATAATACAATACCACACAATTATTACACTTGCTATACACATTTATTAAAACTGAAAATTTATTAATATAAATGTTGGGTAAAAACTTGGATTAAGTTCGACATAGTCAATAGCTGTTAAATTTATTAAATGTTGGATGTTATACAGAAAGTGATCGTCGCAGGCATACTTTTGTTTTCGTTTTTTACGATTGCTTGTTGTGTTAAAAATATACTTCTTTGTCTTGCAGTTTACTCAGACACTGGAAATAAATATTTCGCATAGCACACGCTCTAATTGCGTCTGAAAGCTCATAAAGATGCTCCTAGCGATCTGCTTTAGAACTTTTTATAGCTTGCTTCGTCTCCGGCAATCGTTTCTAAGATCCGAAACAGTAATGCGTATCTCAGCGTGAGTTACATCAATGAAGAGCTGGAAAGAGCACAGACTGATATCCAAACTGCGGAACCATGCCAACGAATTCCTGGTTCAGATTTATGGCGCATGACTGTCGTTTTCATACCGATTATTTAAAAAAATAATCCGATAAACCCCATAAGGCAGAACCTGCACCTGTCAACACCTGTGCTGCACAAATCCATGCTTTTAACAATACCACATACAATTTACGGCGTACCGTTTTTTATTGATTCACGATCTGGAACGCTGGGAACCTATTTTGGGTATAATAACTATTTTTAATTATAGGGTTTATTGTATTAATAATAATAAAATTAACAATTATATCAAGTATTGTGTTTTTATAACGTAATAATTCATCTAGTTTTATTAAATATATTTGGTAATAAAATTATTAAAAATGTGAATTTACAATAAAAAATATTCCACGACATTGGAATAATGCGTAACGATTTCTGTAAACTGCTCTAATGGAACATTTATAAGCTATATACATTTTAACTAATTTCATGTCTTACTGTTCTCTTCTTATATTCCATTAAATGAAACATTCCAAAATATATATTTAATATGAATCATGTCCAGTAACTATAATGGAGGAAATAGTATTCGGAGCCATATATAATAATATTAGTAAAACCAAAATAAAAACTTTAATTAGCAGCTTATTATTACTTTTTGAACAAGGGATTGTAAATCTATACTAATAAATAAAATTGAAGTGTCTGTCTATCTGTCTGACTGTTTGCATGTATGTTTGTCTCGAATGGGCTTCGAAATGGCTCAACGGATTTTAATGAACATTTCAGGGATTGAAACAGGAATT
Organism: Eucriotettix oculatus; assembly: GCA_034510155.1. Lineage (NCBI taxonomy): Eukaryota > Metazoa > Arthropoda > Insecta > Orthoptera > Tetrigidae > Eucriotettix > Eucriotettix oculatus. The sequence goes on along the minus strand of CM067376.1, from coordinate 130,806,770 downwards.
TTAACTAAAATCTTCAATTATGTTTCATTTTGATATCTTGAAGAGTACAGAAGATATCTATAAAAATATTTATAATTCCATTGAATTGCCGCGCTAATTGCTCATTTTTATTTATTTATTTTTGGTTAACAGGATACATGAGTGTGATCCTGAAACAGGCAACTCCCCTTTGATAGCATACGGAGGGAATTGAAAAAGGGTGTGTGTGGAAGGTAGAGCAAGGTAGCCAAGGGCTGACTAGAGCTCCCAGCGGGTTATAATATAAGGATCCTATCCGGTGTTTCAACTAAAGAGATTCAGAGAAAATCCTAGAAAACCTGCATCAGGTAAGTCGTGCATTGGGTACTATTCTCACTCCATTCCGAATGACGGGAGACGAGTTTGCTGTGGGGTCGCAGCATTGTCTGCTTCGTGTCTCCACCAGTTTTAGGAGGTGGTTTGAAGACAAATCCAATGAGATCAGAGGTCAACTATTGCCTTATGCCCAAGGTCTTCGACCCCAGGAACTTATACCTCCTAAAATATATGAAGGTGTTTCGACATGTGAGAACTTTTGAAAAAATCTCGGAGTGAGTACGAGGCATTTCCGACATAGTCAGGTGAGCCCCGCAGTCACTTGGAGAGAAAACTCCCACAGGCCATTTTGCCTCTTTTTTTTAAAAAAAAATATTTATAACGATCGCATCGACTGCTTGCTCATTAGCGACTACAGTGACAACCTATTTACATATTTTTATACAATTATATACACATTATTTACTATTATGAATTTACATAATAAAATACTGGTAACATCCATTTTTCTGCTCCTTACCACTATCTAATTATTTATCTTCTTTACATTTGATTTTTAGATTTTAACTAAAGAGAACACAGAATACAATACATTTAAATTAAATCAAAAATATTACTGTCCTTACAAAATTTAATGTCTTTTTAGTATTCACGGGAGTCCAAAATAGATTTGTAGTTTTTGCCCTGTAGGTATTTTTTGTCTGTGTAGGTGGTATTTGGGGCATTGATTGATGATATGGTCTATATTTAAGGCAGAATTACACAGATCACAAGACTGAAGGTGGGATGGATCTATGCAGTTGGTAAGTGTGGCTTAATTTGCAGTGTCCAGGTCTTATTCTGGTGATGGCAACCTAATCCTTCCTTCCAATATCTGTGTTGTTACTTAGATTATAAAAGTCTCTGACGTTTTTTGAAGATCACTGGAATTTAAAGTTTTCCATATATTGTGTCATTTCTTTGTCATCTTGTTGCAGGTATATTTCAAAATGTCGTTCATGGTATGAGATCTTATTAGCGCAGAGTTGCAGTCGTCTAACATATTCCTTTGTGTGCTATATGATTAATCAGTCTGAATATCCGAAATTATCATTGAAGGTTGTTTGATGGTTCTTCTTTTTTCTAATTTCGTATGTTTGATATTTAGCTTCTCGAGCATTCTCTTGACTATAGCATATATGGGTATTAGCGCTGGTGGTCGATATTAACTGTATATTTAGGGTATATACCATGGAAAATAATAGGCTTATTGGATGCAGCTGTTTGAGAACACATTTCATAATTTGGATCTCCCTGCGATGTTGTAAGGTGGGTTCTTTAGCTTCAATAAGAATGCTACCTATGGGACTGATGTGAAAGCACCCTGTAGCAATTCTGAGACCTTGGTTATGCACCACTTCCAGTTTTTTGAGAGGGCTTTTATTTGCAGATCTGTATATTATACACCCCTAATCTATTTTGGAGTGTACTATGGCTTTATAAGTTAACAGTAATAGTTGTTTGTCCGCACCCCAATTGTTGTGGGATATACACTTGAGGATATTGAGTCGTTTTTTACATTCATTGCTTGTGTGTAAAATATGCTTCGTTCATGTCACTTTGGCGTCAAAGAACATTCCAAGTATTTTAGTGCCATTAACAAATCTTAGATTTTGATTTCCTAGTGTGAGATCTGGTTACAATTTTGATTGTGTCTGGAGAATAATATGCATTCACTTTTCTGTGGTGAAAATGTAAACCCCGATCCAAGTGACCATTCATATAAACTGTTTAAAGCGGTTTGCACGAACTCCTGACTTGATGTTAAATCTCTTCCTCTACAAAGAATGGTGATATCGTCAGCATACTTTCTGATAATGACAGGAGCCTTAATGTCGTCGTCTACGTCATTAATGGCAATACTGAATAGTGTTACGCTTAAAATAGACCCTTGTGGGACACCGTTGTCTAATCTTTTCTTCTCAGATATCGTGCCATTTGTTCTCACTTGAATAACCCGATCATCTGTGAAATTTTTGATAAATTGTAGCATGTTGCCTTTGACGCCAATTTCCTGCACCTTGGTTAATACACGGTACATCCAAACCATATCATAGGCCTTCTCAATGTCTAAGTTAATGGCTAACACATGTTTGTTGTTCGAGAATGCCTCTTGTATATAAGTGTCAATGCTAACTAAATGGGGTGTTGTGGAGTGTCCTGGTTGTTAGAAATGCTGTTGTTTGAGATGTTGTTTTATTGGCTCTGAAACCTTTTCTATACTAACTGCGAGTTATAAGGTTTGCACTGAAGCGATCATAAATAGATGATACCGTACTTCTTATATATTCAATGAATTCAACTTATTCAAAATTCTGTACCTGTTGTTTCGTTTTTATGGAAAAATAAAAAACTATTTCGGCGTGAACGACGTCTCGGGGAATAGATAATTTTTAATATATTTGTATCTCAATTATTATAACACTAAATTTCTGTTATATAAATATTATTATTGATATTTATTCAGCTATTATTCCGAGAAATAGAATGAAATATTTGTTAAAATTATGTAAAAAAGTAATAAACGTTAACAATGTGCTATTCAGAATAAAGTGTATTGTCAAAAAATTATCTCCCAACATAAAGCAACATTTCGATACGTTTTCCGATTACGCGATGAAACTGGCACGCTCTCATTAAATAAACTGACAAACATTAGTTGTATTAATGTATATATATATACAGTTCAGTATATTTTCATTATAATTGTAACTTATAAAAAACGTTAAGGAGCTGAGATGTAAATAATTGACTTTCAAAGGCCCAAACAACACGGAGCAAAAAGACTATGGTAGCCATGGAAACTGCGCCAACCTTTCACGTGTTCCGTCTGACCTTTCCTCTAAGCTGGAATAATTAAAACGGTATATATCGTAAAAAATTAGTTAGTATTTTTAATTAATAAATAAGTCAATTAAGAGAATTTAGCCTCCCGGTTGAATGGAAAATCACATCTGCTTAGATTTACGATACGTATATGCAGGGTGTTTCATTTTGAGTGGGATAGAACGAAGGTATATCTGTGAACGCTATAATTACTTACATAAATAAAATTTAATGTGAAACTACAGTTATCACAGTTTCTAAAGACGTTCTATGTGTGACACGGTAATAAGTATGCGGTATTCTAGTTCCTACCACACTCGTGTTAGAATATATATTTTTTTGATGTTTCGGACTCCTCAGTTATCTGCTTCTTCAGTTGCTGCTAGTTCAGGAATTTTTTTTAAAATTGTGTTTATAGTCGAAATACATCAAAGGTTATTATCGGCTACCTAATTCAGTTAGTGATTTTCGGTTTAGTCCAGTTTGCCACGTTAGGGAACGTGAAAATATACATACGACAAACACGCAGACCCATGCCTGGAATCGAATTCGGGGCTTCAGCTGTTGTGACACTAGCCACTAGACCACAAGAATCTGAGGTTCTGGTGCTCAACAAAACAATGGTGTATCGTTTGACCCAGCACGTCCAACACAGCGATGAGGATAGACCAGGGTTTTCCAAACGTTTCTGCAAGGGAATCTGTATTGAAGTGGTATTGTTTTTATACGGTTTATTACCTTCGTGGCTTCATTCATAATTTTTTTTAAATTTGTGAAAATTTTTGCCCCTAGTATTTTTTCTAAAAACAGTTTCAGATGTTTTACTGCTTTGTGATCTTACCTAACAAGACATAATTAAAATGTCTTAGAACCAGTAAAATGAAATTATTATAATTTATAAGGTTGGTTTATTTGATGGTTTATAACTGTTCGTTGTCAAGTTAGATAAAATATTCAATTAAAATTTTCTGATTTTAACTTTAAAATAAATATTATAACTCTGGGCTATGGTAATCTGTATCTCAGGATTCTAATTTACAGAACACGTCCATACGTGTTCATTGCTACCCAGGTTTCCTATTGTAGCGGGAAACTAGGAATAGGGTTTCCATTTTTCGCGACGTCGTTGAATCGGTTACGAAACAAAGAAAGGTGTGAGAAATTATTCCACTTTGTCCCGTTAGATATAAACGGAGTTTACGTCTTACGAACTGATTGAGTGGTATTATAACAGGATATTATAATCCATAGTATGGATACAATCACTCGAAAATTTTGCTAGAATTTAAATATGGGCTTTAAGTCACAATTTTCAAATTTATATAAAAAAAACATTGTTCAAAACTTACAAATTTATCAAATTTACCCTTGACTCCCTCAGCCGAAAAGATTATTGAATGCACATGTGAATAATTTAGTGTCGCGCATGGACCATCTACAGCCACGGTTACGACCGAAATGATGTAGTGATAATGAGTGATTTCGGCAGTTAAATTTTAACAATGGGGAAGGATATTAAAAAGTTAAACTACTACAACCAAAGAGTATCGTAAATTTTGTTCATATTATTCGTGTCATTTTTAACATTGATTGCACCTGATATACAACATTTCACTCATAATTCTCGAGAAGTAATTATTTTCTTCGTCTAAAATATCCACATAATGCCATTCGAATTGTGTTTAACAATATGTAAGTGTTTGGACACAACTGTGCACTTTTGAATGTCTAATTTGACGTTGTTTTTATGTTTTTAATGAGAGTTTTTAAAGTTTTTTTAGTTTGTCCGATATACAATGCATTACAATATAAACAATTAATTTTGTAGATGACATTAGGACTTTCCAGAAAGTTATTTTTTTAATATTTTGAACGAAATTTAAATGATTTGTTGATTTAAAACCAACATGTACACCATAATGATGATAAAAGTCAATTATTTTTTATTGTATGTTAGCTATATAAGGTCAAATTATTAAATTCATTTTTCTGTTATTAATCTTTTTAACAGATACATTATTGACGGAGTACCAGATTTTTTTCATTCTAATTTGACATGTTTGTTGATGAACGATTATGTTCTGATGTATTCCAAACGAACCGGAAGATTTTCGTTGTTGCATGATAAACTATTTTTATTTTAATTACAGAATCAATTTGTTTCAGTTGAATATATTAATTAGTGAACTTGTTCTATGGTACTCTTTTTGTCCCGTTCAATATGGAGATTCTTCAACGTGATAATTAATAATTTAATGAACACATTTAGTAAAAAAATACGTTGGTATTAAAATGTAAATAGAAGGACCGACGTATTTCCAGTATCAGATTTAATAACTCATTTTAGTTTTCATTGCTTATATATAACGTCTACAATACCAATAACATTTCTGCCGTAAACGTCACTGAACTGGAAAATTTTATAACTTTTATTTTTATTTTAGTCTGTAGGTACCCGTAAAAGTAAAAGAACCTAGATAAACGTATTACTTGTAGTGAAAGTTTTAATAAAGCATTTACAGTACTTAATATATTGTAAAAACTAGTGACATGGCTGTTTTGTGTATTTGTAAACAAATGTAAACCTCTAGAACTTTTTCCGTTCAATCTCTCTTCCACAAGTGCACCAATCTCTTTTTCTTCGCCAGATAATATTTCCGTGGCCATTATTGACCCACTTATTGAGTTTAACTGTCCAAATTTAACTAAATTTTATATAAAGAGGGCAGCACGTGAAATTTGGCACGCTTCCATTAATTCCTCGAAATTGCTTCATACTTCATCCCACTATTTCACTGTATTTACTTTCGTTTATGGTGTAAAATTGCTATATTTCTCTACAAAATTTTTAACTTTTAGTTACCTGATTAAATTCATATCACCAAATTTCATAATATACTATGGTAGGTAACAAGATTTAGTCTCCTTTATTTCCCGTGATTTTTCAGCATGGCTAAAATAATGTAACGCGGAAATACAGATAAATAAATTATTTTATAATTAACATTTCCACGGCGATGGCAGATTTGGAAAGCTCCACATTGGGTTCCAAATGAGCTTTCACCTTTTTCTGTTCTTTATAAAGTTAATTTAGGAATTGAGCTTGGAGAAAAATTATGTACGCGACCCACAGTTTATGTCCTTGCGATAAATAGAGAATAAAATAAATAGTCTCATGCAAAATTTTAATTAAATTTCCCTCAAAGAATAATTCTTAAAATAAATTTTTTGTTGTTGTAGTGGCGTTAAGACCTAAGACTGGTCTGATGCAATCCTCCAGACTAACAACCTTGCGCAAGCATTTTCAGTCCCCATAACTTTAACATCCCCATATCATTCCTAATCTGATTAGCGTATTTAATCCTTGGCCTCCTTCTTCTGTTCTTATCCCCACCACAATTCCCTCTAATGCTAATTTTACAGGACCCTCATATCTTAAAACACGACCCATTAATCTATTCCTTCTCTTGGTCAACGTCCTCCATATTCTTCGTTCTTCCCCTATTTTGCTTAGAACTTCCTCGTTAGTGATTCTATCCACCTATCTGATTTTCAGCATCCTCCTGTAGCACCACATTTCAAATTCTTAAATTATTTTCCTTTCTGCAACTTCAACCGTCCACGTTTCGTATCCAAATAACGCCACACACCATACGAATTTAATTCCTAATATTTACATTTATATGACCCGAAAGTAAATTCTTCGTTTTTGTGAAAGCCTTCCTTGCCTGTGTTATCCTACTCTTTATGTCTACTATAATTTTATCATTCCTAGTTATTATGTTGCCCAGCAGGAGAATTCCTTTACTTCCTTCAAAATATCCCTTGCCTATCTAATGCCCTTTGTTATTCCACTGTTTCCCATACTACACTCCATTACATTGGCTTTCCCTCTATTAATCCTCATGTTGTACTCTTTCTCCAGGACCACGTTCATGCTTCATGGGTTCCAGGTCTTCTGCCGACTCCCCTAATACCTCATCATGTGCAAAGCGTAGGGATTTTATTTCTTCTGCTTGCAAAAATTAAAATAAAAGAGAAAAGTCATGTTACACTACATAAAAGCGTGCCGTTTCATATAATACGACTTGTTGTATCTTGTATCTTCTTGAATGTTTGTTTCTACTGTCAATTTGTATTCATTTGATTAAATCTGAGGACGTTTTTTTGGGGGGTTAACAGGCTACATGAGGGTGATCCTGAAACAGGCAATTCCCCTTTAATAGCATAGGAAGGGAATTGAAAAGGAGGGATGCGGAAGGTAGAGCAAGGTAGCCAAGGGTTAACTAGGACCCCCGGGCTTTGGTTTAAGGATCCTACCCGGTGTTTCACCTAAAGAGATGCAGGGAAAACCCTAGAAAACCTTCATCGGGTAAGGTCGGGCATTGGGCACTATTCTCTCGCCCTTCCGAATGACGAGAGACGAGTTTGCTGTGGGGTCGCAGCATTCCCTTCTCCATGTCTCCAACAGTTTGAGGAGGCATTTGGCCGACTTATCCATTGGAATCAGCCGACAATTCCTGCCATATGCCCAAGGTCTTTGACTCCGGTACATATACCTCCTAAAATAGGTGAATGTGTCTCGGCATGTGAGAACTTTGATAAAAAAATACCCAGAGGGAGTACGAGGCATTCAGGTGAGCCCCGCAGTCACTCTGGAGTGAAGCGCCTGCGATAAAACTCTCGCAGCGCCCGTCCTTCCGCCCTATTGTTCCCAACCGTGCATCTGAATCATCAATGTACTATCCCTTGGAGTGTTTAACTTGCGTGAATAACGTTTTAACACGTAGTTAAATGACAGCACAATAACGAAATGAAAAATATTAACTATAATTCTTATTAGAACTAACTTTACAAATACGGTCAGCGCTAATAAATTTCGAGGAACCTGTGAATTTTTTCTAAGATAATGTCGTGTCGCTTTTAGCTTGCCTGATTTGGAGTACGACTTACACACCTGTATAATTCGGCCCGACTTCATAGAATGCAGATCATCTGTTCAGCTCTTAGAGGCACGTCAGTCTGCAATACTAATATCGACATGTAATATAGCAGCCACAGGATTTATGAGTCTGAATTGAATTACTTTCCATATTCATATCGATACGCAGATAGTATAGTAAACGATTTAGAAGTTCTAGTTTAAGAATTAAGCATTTGTTTGAACGACAGAAGTAGTAGGATCGATATGCACTAAGCTTCCATTTCAGCTTTTTATTGTACTTAGCAAACTGAGTAACGAATCTGTTGTAAAGGAAAGATTAATTAAATCAAAGTCATACTTACTCGTTTAAAATATTTCACCTAATCGATCGACCAAATACAATAATTTTTGTTAAGTGAATAAGCAAAGAAAAATATCAGATGTTGCGACATTACGGCGCTTCTGTTTCTCTGAAGGGTTGCTGCTGACTAATGGGTTTCTCGCGTGCTGGATCACTGCCTGGCTCCTTCAAAAATGAAGTTAAGTGATGCCTACATAATTATGTAGCTCCCTTATTGATTCACTTCAGTAATCGATGGTCTAGTGGTTGAAGCGCAGGGAAATGCCGTATTCCGTCCAATTGCCGACTCTAGTCGACCAGATAACGCTTACCTATTGAAGTTCAATTTATGTATTGCAGCACTCGTAGTATATTACGACGTAATTAATATGACATAATAAATGTTTTAGTAGGCATCATTTAACAGAATAATGTATCCTGCATTACATTTCAAGTAATATTAATTAATCTGTCGGACGCATAAAAGGGGAACGTTTGGTAGGTTACAATGTGATGGATTCCACTACACATCTCTTGATATCCTAGCCTCATACTTCTTAGGAATATCATCTCTCGTGGCGAAGTTCAAATTCGTAAGGTTGCTAATAGGCTTAGCAAAACACATAGTGTCGAATAATATTAGCCTCTTAATGATTTAATAATTGCTTTGTAATTAATAAATTAATAACTTTGATCGTCGGGCCACGCTATCACCGCCAACGTTTCTCTCGTATTTCTCAGCATGCAGAAATAATAAATTTTACAGCTATATAGATTCGGAGTTGTAAGTTTATTTGCAATTTAAATATTAAATAATCTGGTTTGATAATTACCAATGTTCGGTTTCAGAAATAATGTAGGGACAAGAGAAGCAATATTGACTCTGCGGCTAATTTAGAAGACATTATAAGAAAAATCCGTCTTACGTTCAAGGCATTTGTAGATTTAGAAAAAGCGTTTCATAATGTGAACAGGAACACACTATTAAGGATTTTGAAGAGCAATGGAATAAAACATCGAGAAAGGAGGCTAATACATAACTTCTACAGAAGACAGGGGGCAATAATTAGCATAGAAGATCAAGAAAATAAAGGAGTAAGACAAGGATGAAGTCTGTCACCCATGTTGTTTAAATTATATACAGAACAGGCAACGAAGAAAGTTCAAACGGAATATGGAAAAGAAGTCACACTGCAAGGAGAAGAATTAAAAACTATACGCTTTGCCGATGATATTGTAGTATTACGGGAGTCAGAAGAAGACTTGGAAACCATAATAAATAACATAAGCCGACCTCCTGTGGTGTAGTGGCTAGCGTTGCTGCCTCACAACTCAGGGGTCCCGGGTTCGAATCCTGGCATGGGCTTGGAGGTTTGTGCCGTAATGCTCGATAAAACCGGGATTAAGACTGTTGGAGGGTCGATAGGCTGACCACGTGTCACTCCAAATTCGGAATGTGTCATGCAAGACGACAGTCCGCAGTCGACTCGGTAGGCCCAGGCCCTCAATGGGCTGTACAGCCATGGAGAAAGAAGAAAAAATAATATAAACGGGGTTCTGGAGAAAGAGTTCAATATGATCACTAATAGAGGGAAAACCAAAGTAATGAAGTGTAGTATGGAAAAAAGTAAATTGCAAAGGGAGTTAGATTGGGAAGGGATAATTTGAGCGAAGTCAAGGAATTCTGCTTCTTAGGAAGCGCAATAACTAGGGATGGTAGAATTACAGTAGACATAAAGAGCAGGATAGCACAGGCAAGGAAGGCTTTCGCGAAAAAGAGTAATTTACTTACGGGTAATACAAGTGTGAATATTATGAAATCGTTCCTAAAACTGTTTGTATGGAGCTTGGCGTTATATGCGTGTAAAACGGTAGGAGTTGCAGACAGAAAAAAATAGAAACCTTTGAAATGTGGTGTTATAGGAGAATACTGATAATCATATGGGTTGATAGAATCGTTAACGAAAAAGTTATAAGCAGAATAAGGGAAGAGAGAAATATTTGGATGACTTTGATCAAGAGAAGGAATAGATTAATAAGCTACTTTGTTGAGACTCGAGGGACTTGTAAAATTAGCATTAGAGGAAAGTGTGTAGGTAAGAAAAGATGAGGGCCTACTCGGACACAATCCTAAACTACACTTCTAATCACCCCTCTTCACAATGGAACGAAACCTCGTCATATAATTTAAGAAATAAATAATTTTAATTCTGACTAATTTTGGCCGAAAATTTTCACCTTCATTAATCTCTTTCTGACTTTTCACCAATATTTGTATTTTATTCATTACGTCAGATTGATTTAATCATTTCTCTACAATGTTAACGTTTTTAAATTAATAATTAAAAGTATAATCTAATTTTTCGTAAAGTATTTGAATGTGGAGTTTTCTGGTATATAACCGAGTAATATCTCTCGTGAAACGCAACATTTCGATCGCTATCGCCACCAGTGACGAACGTCTCTTGACGACAATGGCGGAGATAGCGATCGAGACGTCGTTTTTCACAAGAGATATAAACCGGTTAGAAACCCAAGAACTCTACAATCAACTAATTAACCGGGAGATGTTCATTTTCTAGTACCCTTATTAATTAGTTTTATATTTTTACATACCATTTTTATAAACAAATTTAGATGAGTCTATCTCAATTGCATTACTTTTATTTAACGTTTCCAAAACACGTTTGGATAATACAAAATAATACACAATTCAATGTTATATTTCAATAATTGCGATCAACATACCTTTAAATGTATTTAAAAATAAACTGTATCATTGCACAATATTGAACAAGATTTTTTCATAACTCCCTTGCAAAGTAACCTAGGGTTCAGTGAATCTATAGCCATAAAAATCTCTGCATGATCAGAAATACGACGAGGAGAAAAGTTAGCTTTAAGCACGTGGCCTGAAGTTCAAATTTATAGGAACATCAAAGGCACTACGTAACTTTCAGTAACTTAAGGCACAAAGTTTCCACACAGGCAAGTACAACGACAAGATTCAGGCTCAAAACTTGGATATCATTTTAGTTGTTTTATGCCTTCCGTTATTTGGAGACGTTGTCATGGTTAAAGTTAAACTATCTAATATACTTCAGCGTATTACGCCTTTAGAAAATAAATTGCTAAATGTTATGATGCTAGATAAATGACACATGTCTATTCTTGGAATATATATATATATATATAAAGGTTCTACCTCAAAAAATTTTAATATGGCTATTTAAAATTTACGTACGTTTACTGAACTTAAATTTTTCTTCAGTAGATCCCCACATTATTATTAATTTTCTAATTATTAATTTTAATTGATGAAATGCAAAGCGTGGGCCGTCATTTTTTTAGTTACCGTGTAATTAGGCTCATCTCCAACAGGCGGCACTCTGACTTGTATGTATTTGGATTAAAGAAATATTAGCATTCAAAATAAACCCATTCGTGGACATCAGGCATAGTTCTGTATGCCCAAAATCTATGTGTAACTGCTAACAAAATAATACTGTAATGCGACGTTCCGTATTGAAAAATCTCATGAAATATAAGTAACTCGCTTATCTGTTATTATTTATGCTCTCTTTAATATTTCATACTCGCAGACAAATTTAGTTGTAAAGGAAAACAAGACTTTAAATGCCAACATTCAATAATACCTAATATGGCAATTCATTAATACTTATAATTTAATTTACAGTGCTGAAATAATGATAAAATATTACCGCAATGATATGTTTAATAATAGAATGCTTGACACTGTTAACCCAAAAAAACGCCTGAAACGGATAAACCTTAATTTAAAAACATAAACCGATTATTGTATTACAGATTATTTAATAACTCCACGTAATACGCTTTACCATAGAGTGATTTAATCATAACGTTGAAGTGTTGTTTAAGCGGAAATAAAAATATGAACAAATGTAGAACAATAATCCTACTTAAGCTTACGAAATTTTGTTAGTTTTTAACTACTGTTGACAATATCTTAATTTTTTTTAAATCGGAAAGCTTAGTGGTATCGGCCAGCGTTACTCCCCACCATAAAAATAGATAATCTGATCACAAATCACTTCAACAAATGGAGAATTCCACGAAATATTGCAGTCTGACAGTCGTCCCGTTAGGTGAATGCCTAAATGGGATGCGGTTTCAGGTTGAAATAAATAGAAACGAATAGTACAACGAGATAATGTACATAAAATACTCCGGGAATAAATTATATATTTCTACCCAGGTTTTCCTATTGAGTGTGTAGTAACCCACATTGTTAAACAGAATTAAGTAGATATTCAAGTTGAATAAGTATATAACTAATAAGGACAGGAAAGAGAGATAGAAAGTAGGTGACTTAAATGAGGTTCACAGATGGCTGGAACCTTGCAAGGTTTGGATTTCTTTAAATTTTCCTTCATCAGAAAGTTAGGAAGACATTTCCAGTGATCGGCTAGGCGACGACTGTCCTTTTTAATTGACAATGTCATTTCCTGACGCATATATATTTTATATAAAGAGGGTGTCTCAAAAAATGTACTTACACTTTAACTGTCGCCAACATGCTTCCTTTTTTGAATTGCAGGTGTAGTTAATTAATCACATCATGGCAGGAAATCATTGAACATTAGCGAACATGATTCTTCCAATACATTTGTCTTTTGTATTTGAAGCCATTCCATTTCACTCTATTTCATAAATAATGTTTTTCTCGTCGTTCGAAGAGTGAGTTTTTTAGACATCCTATATATATACACAAACATATATATATATATATATATATATATATATATATATATATATTATAACATGTTAGGTACAGCCCCAGCCAAATCAACACAAGGAGGTTATGTAGCATGCAAGCTGCGACTTGTTTTGCGAGTTTCGCGCCATCACAAACGCAGACTGATTGTTCTGCAGGTGACGTCGCTGCCTGACGTAAGCGAACGCGAGATATAGGCTGAGCACGGTGCGTTCACGTTTTCAGACACTGCAAAAGGCTGATGTTGTGCGGGTCTTTAAAGACTTGTGATTGGTAGATTAGGTCAGGTGACCATACTTGCGCAATATGGCGTACGCCAGGAAATAACTTTCTATTCAGTCGACGCCAGAATGTGCTCTCATACGCATGTGTTGTGGCCACAAGTTGATTAACGGCTATCGAATCAAACACAGATTCAGGTGGTGATACCCCGAGAAGTAGTTAAAGAACGCGTTAAGTGTATTGATTAGTTTATTTCGACGCATTTTGAGAGTCGTTGTTGGGTTAGTGGAGAAGTAATACGGGTTTCGCATACTGCGAACTTTTAGCAGCCATGAGGTGTTTAAAGGCTAGCAAGAAAGTCACGAATAATTGGTGCTAGGCCTGGAGTCGAGTCCCGTTTAATATTGTGTAGGCGTTTTTGAATAATTTAGCTAAGGACGAGTGAGTGAAAAGATTGAGCGAGTCACCACGCCCTGCTTTAAATTACTCGCTTCGTGCTCTGATTTGAATTAAACTTTTACATCAATCTTTTGGTGTTTTTCTGAGTAAAAAATACCTGGGCCGTATAATATTCCTGGTCGGAGGACTACAATTGTATATCGACAAAGAGCTGAACTGACCGGAGAAACGACCAATCTCTACAACATAATATATACATACATATATCGGGGATATTTATATTTCATTCAGTATCTGACTGATTGCAGGGAAAGATACGTCTTTTGTTCATTTTCCGCCGGCAGGGATAATTGGGAAAAAGGTTTGACCTGTGTCTTGATTTAGGACTAGATGCTTTTAACACTATATGAGCGAAATTTGCGATTACAAAGAGGTGTGAAGATATTAGTAGATACATAAGTTTTCTTTTATTTTATATATATATATATATATATATATATATATATACATATATTACTAAACAGAACTGACGTAAATAGTTTGCTTGTATTTTTTGGATAATATACTTACTGTCAAAATTAATCATATTTAATATTTTCATTAAGTTGACCTTGACGCTCAAGTAGTGCGGCGAATAATTTAAAAAAGTTGCCAAAATAAATTAATTGTAAAATTAAAATCTTTACCACCACCGCGATCTTAATCCATAATGCAGATGACAACCTGTCAGTATTAACTAATGCTTATAACTATGCACAAAACGATTTTTTTGCTCACTTAGTCACGTTACCATTCCCTAAATAAGGTTACCAATACTAAAAGAGACGGAACCCGTCTTTCACGTTTGGAAATGTAGCTGATATTGGGAGAAGAAACACGTAGCCAATTACTGAGTAACGGAATTAATAAACTTTTGGAAAGAACAGAACGTTAAGTCCACTAAAAATAGCTAGATTAATCTGAAAGATTTATACAACCGTAAGTTTAAATTAGTTTTATTCCATTACTGAATATTATGCACTACCGTCTACAAAAATGGTTGCGTTGTTAATAGTGCTACGTACTTGGAGTTGCTTTTAATTTAGAGTTAGTTTCAGTGTTGACAGTATAATTATGTTGTGTTACAAATTGAATTTGACTTTCCTAAATGCAACACGCAGTACACCTTTGGCATGCTGTAGTGTATAGTTCGTTCTGTATCGCTATGAAAGTAAATAACTACTCCAATTGTAAATTATATAACGGACAACGAACTTTAACAGTCATGTTATTCAAATACTCAGTTAACAATATTGTTCTTTGAATGATATTATTAAAAAATAAATTTAAAATCCAAACTATAACTTCTAATTAGTTGCAATACACGTCTTTTGTATTTGTAGATAATAAAATGGGAACTAAAATATATTAATTTAATGGTTCTCGTTAATGTTGCAACAAATTTCATCTTGAAAACATTCATGGGTTTGTTCTACTACATCTAAATTTTAAAAAAAATATTTCTAGCTGAGAATTATATCTGCAAGCATGAGACCTCCTACGAATTACTTCCACACATACAATACATCCAACCTAACAATCGGTAACTTGAAAGTTAAATTGTTAGAACTTTATAATTGTCCTCATTGAGAAACAATTCGAAATTGAGATTTCAGGTTTATACGTTGTCATTGCCAACAATTGTGGAATATTACGTCTGTACCAATGCTATATTGCTCAATATATGTGAAAAATGGAGCACAATTTTTGTGACGTCAGTGCATAAATCTATGTGGGTCTGTACTTTTAAATATTTTAAATCAGTCAATTAAATATTATTGCTAAGTAGTTCTAAATAAAATGAATCTTTGAAATATAATTGCTCCTTATTCCACCTTAAAGCTCGCATTTACCTTCGGGAAAGGCAGAACAATTTGCGAGGCATTTGCAGACTGGCGTTGAATGGGACTGTCTTGGAGTAAGATGAGGCATTAATCATCTCTAGCACAGGTCCGTGTTTTATCTCCTCGAGAGATCTTGCCTGTCAGCAGCAGGAATGGATTGCTCTAGAATTGGCACTAACTTATGTTACACCTTGGGGATCCGATGCTCCTAATTTGTCATCCATCGAATCTTAATTACACGAAGCCTAATTAGCCGAACACTTGGAGACAATCAGGAAAATTTTGCGCCCAGAGGGATTCAAATGTATCAAGAAAAGCCTATTTAATTAATACGTCAGTATGTGTATGAACAATTAGGAACTTTTTCACGTGTATTTTGATATATTAAAACAATAGAAGTTCATGATATTAAAGTAAAACTATCAAACATCAAGAATTCCGAGCTGTAAATGTGTATTTCAAAACTGAAATATAGTACGTTAGTTTAGAATAGAAACTTTATCTTAAGAATTAAAACACAAAGAATGGCCCAAAGTCAGAAAAATAATAAATTAAAAAAATTATTTGAATTTTTTTTGGGCTCGGGACGTTACAGCAGCTACATGAAAGTTTTGTTATATTTTAAGTAAATAACTGAGAAGGCACCAAAAGTTGGGGGACGAAACGTTTTTAATTCAAATAAATTATTTAATTTCTGAATTTTGCTCATTCGTAGCTTAATTTGTAATAACAAGTCAGATTACTTTTATTAAAAATTATTCAGATACTACTGACACTTTATCGCTCTGAATGGAATGAATGCGAGATCGTAACCAGCCTGTGACGAAACTAAGCGATCATCCGAATTAAAGATCATAGGGATTTTATATTTTGAAAGTTATTTTTATCTATGTAATTATATTAGTAAGGTTTGAACGTGTATATGATTAATATTTAAATCTCTAGTATCGTATTTATGCGATGTTAATATGGTATCCTCTGTTTTATTCCAATTTTTGTTCATAACTAAATGTAACAGCTAAGAAGTCATGGAGAATATATAATTTAAGTATTTCTTTCTCACGCTTTGAAGCACTTCATTTTAGGACATTTTACGGTAATACAGATTAAAATGGGAAATTATCTTAAATTGTTAACTTTGAGGTTAAGTTTCTTCTTTAAAAACAGTATCCCAGTTTTAACGGTATATTATAACAGTTTTTAACAGAAAATGGTACATCAAATTGAAGGTAAATTGTTATAGGATTTCTAACCTATGTTCAGTGTGTGCACGTTCAGTTAAACTGGAAATACAATTTTTCCTACACTGGTTAACAACTTCAGAGTAATGGAAGCTACAGCCCGTGCAATTTTGTATTTGAACTGCGTTATTCTATAAATACACACAAATGGCAAGAGAACACACTAAGTTTGGGAAAAGATACTTCGTGTTAATTGCTCGACGCTCTGAGTGTAGATCTCACCTGGCAACGTTGTCTCGTCCTCTCCAAAAGTCCACGGTGCGATAAATAACAAGAAAGCTGCTTTTGCCATCAAACATGGATCGAGTCACTCTTACAATATAATCTTGAAACAACACTCTACAACGCCTAAAGTTGATATTTTTAACATTTATAACTGGAACATTCTTGTGTAGACACCTTGTATAATTTAACATTAGTTAATTAATATAGAGTTCACGGATGTTAAAATGTTAACCGGGCCGGGAATTGAACCAGGGTTCTTCGCTTCCCTGGCAGAAACTCTACCAACTTAGCTATTCGTTTCGTCTTCCGGAACAGAATAAATTCTTCCAACCAACACAAAGGACCCGCATTTTACAAAACTATTTGTTCTCTTCACAACATGGAAATTTTAAAGCATCACTGAAGGAAGATTTATTGAGTGTTAATCGTAAGGTGGTTTGAGTTTCTGTCCAGGAAGGGGAGGACCCCGGGTCGGTTCACACTTTTACATTCTTTGAATTGATGCTTCATATCCTCATCAATAAATATGAAATTTTTATGTGCAAATGTTAAACCAATATAAACTTACATTTATATTCTATGAAATGCCACGGATGAAATTAAATAAATGTTTCCTGAATTATGTCTATTACATATATTTTGTTATCACCAAAATGTCAAATATAATATTATAATTAAATTTATTGCTGGTTATATTCTTATTTTCACATTACAGTTGTGTCTTTGGCTTCTTCCTATAGAAATATTAACTTATTTAAAAGGATTTAACAAATACTGTAGTATTACAAAACTTGTCCATTATAATGAAATTAATAATACGTTGTTTAGTAGTTAACATTTAGTCTTTAAGATTATATAGTAGATAAAAGTAGGTCGTACATGTAAACAATCTAATCTAAGTACGATAACATCAAGGTATTTAAAATTCTATGCGCCATGAACTGTTACACGTATTTATCTCTGTGAGTCAGGTCGTTAAAGAGGGAAAGAATGAAAGAATCATTAAGAAATTATAAAACCTAAGTGGAATGGCTATCTGACGATGTAAATATCGTTATAATCGGGTCTGCAGAAACACAGGGAGAACACGCAAACGTTGTCGCCTCTGGAAATTTATGACGGTGGACTTGCAAGCAGCCTCTTAGCTCTAATTGACAATTAAGGCGCCAGAAAGAATTTAAGATTATGCGCACTACAAAGAAACACGAGTACAAGCAACCCGGGATTAATACACGTGCGAAATTTTGTAAAATTGTGATAATTATATAATTCTGTTTGAAACGGGAATAAAAGTTTACGACCTCGAAATGAAATTTTCACAGAACATACGATCAATGAGAGATGTCTAGGCTTAACACACATTAAAAATTTTGATGAATTCTTCTACATAAATTAAAAATTATTTTATATTCTCTATAAAATGCTTAGATAAAGGAATGAAATATTATTTCTATTAATATTATACATTACATCAAATTATATAAATGATTAAAATGTATAGAAATTGTATCCATAATTTTTCCTCAAAATAAAATTTATAATTTGTAAGTTTTTGAAAGTTACTGTAGTTTTTAAAAAATTAGCTGCATATAAAGTTAATGGTTTTTTTTGTAATAAACATTATTTATTTTATATTTTCCCTTACCTTACAAGATGTACAGAATAAAGGCTACAATTTTAAAACAAAAATAACATCAGCTCAGTGAGAACTCGTTACCGCGGGCTGTGCGCCTGTTTTGAGCCATAACAAAATTACATCAATCACGACGTGACAGCTTTAATTCAGCAAATAAAGAGCGGAGTATTTAAAGAAAATCCGGTACCGTGACGGCAGCTAAGGATTGCTGATGGTAAAGTCTATTTTCTCGTCAGAGAATACTATTTAAAACTTTTTTTATTTCAATTGTTTTTATCACTAAAATCGACCACGTCTTCACCCCTTCCCCCTCAACTCTTCACTCCACCAAAACATTCAACAGTTTGTACATTATCTCTACACTCCTTTCTAAAAACTCCAAGAACCGAAAGGCACACCTCACAGAGTGCGCCCATGGTTCGGTAACCTCAGGTGCATGTTTCTCACGAACAGTGTTTGGTATTTTCTATATTCATTGTAAGACACGTTTCGTTATCCGACTGCCACCAGTGCAAGTAGGTGCTCTAAATTTTGAACAAACACACCGATAAAGTTCACAGGATAGCTGTACCCGATATGAATAAATTGAATATTGAGTAAATAAGTATTAAAAGGCCCGAATTAAATTTTATGGTCATTTCTAATGCCCAGAAAATATACTCGATGAATCATCGATGGTGGTATAATTTGAAAATTTTGTGATGCGTTTGTAAGTTTTAAATGGCAATGGCGATATAATTGATCACATGTGATCATGTGGATGAAATAAGCGATGAAATTCAACGCCTCTAAAACTAATATCATAGCATTTAATTATGCAAAAATTCCTTAAAGGTAAAAAAATCCAAGGCGTTTAGGTGTTAATTTCCTTATCTCAGCGAAACTCCAAGGAATTCAGCTGGGTAGTTCACATAGGAAATATATGCAAAAAGGCTAACGGCAATGTCTATGCATTGAAAAGATTTTCTACAGTATGTGACGTGGAACTTTAAATTAATTCCGTTCCTCAAAACTCTCGCTGTTCCAAGATAAAAAGTTTAAATTATCGTTTATACTTACAGCAAACTTTATTTAAATTAAATAAAGTTTCCAGTGTTGTAGTGCGACGCTCGATGTTATTTAATTCTTAGTATTTAGTTAGCGAGGATTGGGAGTTGGACATGGCGCCAGTGTATCGAGACCTTTTGCCGCAGAGATGGCATTTTGGGTTTTTCTGCAACCACGTTCGCGTTGGAAACGATAACTCGGGAAACAGGGAAATATTTTAATGCCACGTGGTTGCCTTAACCAATGTGATTTCTTAGTCTAGAGAAGATTGAGAAAATGGTTCGATATTTAGTTTCTTCTCACGACGGTAATGCTGAGAGGAATCGTCATTTTGGTCTGTCAAGTTGAAGGGGACGGAAGGGAACCGACAATCAGGTTTCGGTAGCTCAAGGAGGCAGAAGGAAGATCGTTCGGGTATCTGAATTTGAAGAGAAGGTTCTCAATATTCGACGACTACGGATGATGTTTCGTCCACGGTTTAACCCGAGATTTTAAGAGATCTGATTGCTTCGCTATACTTCCGAAATTTTTGTTGAACAAGATAATTTCCAATTATCTCTTTAACTACATTTTCATTATCATTGAAATGCACCCTCCCCACAGTATTTTGTTATAACAATAAAAAATTATCATACACAAAGAACACACAATCAAATATTTCCTGTATCTATTATCGCAGTTTATTTAACTTGTAACATATTATACAAACAAAAAATGAAACATAATTACTTTTACAGCTCCAGAGCAACTATAAACGCCACTAA
Organism: Eucriotettix oculatus; assembly: GCA_034510155.1. NCBI lineage: Eukaryota > Metazoa > Arthropoda > Insecta > Orthoptera > Tetrigidae > Eucriotettix > Eucriotettix oculatus. The sequence goes on along the minus strand of CM067376.1, from coordinate 130,786,174 downwards.
TTTTAACAAAATAATTATAACTCCCCCTCCTAAAGAATACCGTAAAACAATATGTGGTCAAGAGGGTGATTTATAATATGAAAGATGTTTGATGATTAAACCTAATAAATTTACGACCAATTATAGAAAAACAAAAAAAGTGAAGCGACTTTTCCTCACCATATTTTTTAAATTAAACAAACACTTTGTAATTGGTCGTAAATTTATTCGGTTTAATTATTCTTAAAAACAAACGTTAATTGTTTTAGTGATTAATTTTATGTTATAAATTTGTATCTAATCTTGTGTAGAGATTTTTTTATCAAGGAAATTATATACTTTTGTAACATTTTCATAATTATAATTTGGTTTTTTCCAATATAATGTTACTAAAGGTTTATTATATGTGAGTCTGATCCGACCTTTATGGAGAACGCATGCGGCGGCACATGGGGATACGCTGCTAATCTCATATTAGCCGCATACAAGCCATCCAAAACAGAGCACTAAGGTTGATTACAGGAGCGCCCTGGTATATACGCAACTCAGTTATACATACAAACCTATTCATGAATGCTGTAGGGGACACCATCAAAATAGTTTATAATACACTACAATGACCAATGAAAAACAACTCAAATATACTAATTCAAAACCACGTTAGAGTCTCCGGCTGAAAAGATAACTCCGCAGACATAAGACTGAGATAATAGGGGAAAACGCTGGATTCTACCCTAATAATGTACTCATACTGTAAGTTACATTCTTATCTATTACATGGCACCTATTGTAATTGTATTGTATTTATTAAATCTACAAATGGGCAGATGCCCGGTGGCAGATACATAGAACATAAACAATAATTAATAAACTGGTCGTAAGGAGTATATTTAACCTATTGTTGTCAATATAAATAAATAAGTGTGGAATCATATTATTAGAAATGAATTATTTAAAAAAAATAATAGTATTGTTTTTTAAGTAAAATAATGAGGTTATCGTTAATTATTCAAATAAGGTATTGAAATTATAACCCGTAATTTTCATTTAAAATGAACGAAATTATGACAAAAAAAACGCACAATAATGGTGGAGCAGGCAGCATTTAAGGAGGTATTTAAATAGCGGCGGTGTGTTTTCCTGCTCAGACCGAGTGGAAAAAGCTAGTCCTTAAGACTATTCAGCCTAAGAAACAACCACCTTTGGCCTTAGCGGATTAGGACATGTAGAATGCAGAAATGGAGATGGAAATTCAAACGATGCCAAGGGATTTTAGTAGATCGACTCTACCTGGATTGAAAGGCAGATAATAATTGACAGGATTTGGTCAGGAAAACGAACATATTTTTTATAATAATTTCCCTATGGAAGAATTAATCGGAGTCAGTAGAAAATGCATGGACCGGATACTTATTTCAGTAGTGACCTATAAAATTAAAGAAGAGCCACAAAAATTAATTTTTTAATTCTAATTATTATTGTTACTGTGGAAAAGTCTTTATGAAATAATATGTTTTAAAACATGTTGACTAATTTTGCCTGACCAATGATAGTTCTTCAGCAGTCAACTTTTGGGGAAGACGAGATTCAAAACCGGAGTTAAGATCCAGCAGCCCAGGAAAGAAGTTTTGATCCTGCGTCCAGAGAGAGGGAGTGAGAGATCAAGGCTAATGCCGGGAGAAATGTAGTTCCTTCCAGAACATTGAAGAAACTGCAGATCTGATACAGTCAAGAGGTAACAGAGAATACACGACGCAGTCTGTTTCTTTGAAATACAAGGCCAGGCTGAAATTGTATTCACTTCAGAAGCGACCACTGCAAGGTACAAGGGCTGAAGAAAAACGAAATGCTGTAATTCCTGCGTTCCAACGGAGAGGTCTACAACGCCTTTGCGTGCGGATAAACGAGAAGGTAACGCAGTTCCAGGAAAACTTTCCGATATGACAATTTCCAACACATCAAAGTCAAAGAAATAGTTCTCCATAGGAGGTAAACTCTATTAGTCGTCTGAAACCGCTTTTAGCCGAAACGAGGGCGCCCTTACGAAAATAAATTGAATTTATTCTCGTCTCATGCCAGTGTACGTCTGCAACCAATGCAAAGTTACCCACGGGCATATATATAATATATATATATATATATATATATATATATATACATCTGTGTGTGTATTAATTCACGTAATTCATCAGAAAATCAAATTTTGTGATACAATAAATAATAATGCGTTTCTATTATATTTTTTTTAAATTTTGGCTGTAGATATAAACTTGAGTTATATTTATATATTTTTATTTCATTGGCGCCAAAATTAATTATAAATTATTAAAATCTTCATGAATATTCAAAGAAACATAATATCTAAAAGGGCCAGTTGGAAAAACATTCCATCCATGAAATAACGGACACATATTAAAACGTAATTGCTAAGTATGTTATATATAAAATAAAAATGCATCTATTAACTTCAATTTAAGGTTTATTAAAAGATTATTACCAGAATACATAACGTGTTTACTGACAGAATTTTCTGAACACAGTCAATATTCAACCGGGAAAACTGTCAGAATTATTATAATGATTTTCTCATGAAATAATTAATCAGTCAGTAGGAAAATGCATGGGCAGGGTACGTATTTCAATAGGGACCTATAAAATTAAATAAAAACTAATAGATAATTTTTTAATTCCAATTATTATTGTTACTGCGGAAAAATCTTTATAAAAATATGTTTTAAAAAATATTGTAACATGCTGTTTGTAATTAAATAAATCAATAATAATTTTTATTTTCGTTGCAGTGAAATTTTTTATTATAATTGTACCCTATTTATAGTATCATGTATTTTATGAGAACTATATCTATTAATGACATTGTTAGTTTTTAAAGAAATGCGTGAATGAAACGTTGTTGTATAAAAACAGATAAATGTAAATAAAATAATTCAGTCATGAAGAATTTTGTCCAAATCTTTGAGGAAAGATACTGAGTTATTGATTTAGTTCGTAGTGGTTACTATCTACCTTTAATTTAATAAAGCAGGAGTAACATTGCAATTACTTAAAACTGCTTTCTGGCAGATATTTGTTTTTGACAATTGTGATAGCAGACTATACAGTTAACTAAATTAGAGGCTATAGCCGTATTTTCGTAGATATCACTTGGACAGCAGAATTTCAAAGTCGCAAGTCTATTATGGAAATTCTGGTCTGAATACGTAAAATGCAAATTCTCTACAACACAGAAAGAAGTTTCCTGCCCTTAATACTCTTCAAATTAGGGTCACTGGAGATAATATGGATGTACTTATTATTTTAGTTGAAGTTTTCTCGCTGAATATTACAATAAAGTATAAAAGTGTGAACTTTCATCAATAAGTCATTATCGTGGCCATTTAAATAAAGTTATATAAATAACATTATTGTTATTACTGAATTAAAATCTTACACACATCAATTAAAATAATGGCATGGTAAAATTAAAATGATACTCGTATGCCCAGCTCCTTAACGGTATCTGAAATTTTTGTTCTTTTCCCTAGTAATTTTTTTTAAAAAAAATCCGAAATAAGAGAAGGAAGAGGTAAGTCGCTTTTGCCTATTTAAGATGAACTCTGCTGTTGTTTAATGTTATCTGATTTGTTGTTTAACTTGAAAGTGCTGTAAGATTCACCACGAAAGGAATATTTATAGCTACATGAGACACGGAGAAGCGAAAACATCATCCACAAGCAAATCCCACTTACTTCATGGGAAGGCTGTGGGGTAAGCATTTTGAACCTGACCTGCCTCTTGCAGCGTATTATAGGATTTACCTTCATCTCTTTTAGACGATTTCCGGATAAGATCCTTAAATTTTAGCTCCGGGGCTCCAGGTATCCCCTAACTGCCTTTCTCCCCCTTTCGCTGTTTTTTTACAAGCCCTTCCTATGCCATCAGAAAGTAGTTGCCATTAAGTGGAGTACTCTCGTATAACCTATCTTAACCAAAAAGATATTTTAATAAAAGTAAATGTGATGGATTTTTTCATAAAAAAAAGTGTGTTGAAAGCGAAATCTAATATATTACATATAAGTAATACAGTGAAACAAATTACTTCAAATATGTTTGCTCGTAGTCCTACAGACGCTGTAACTGAACTGCCAGGAAACAGAAAACATGTCTATCAAAATATTCAAAGACACCTCCAATAAATAACGACGACAATATATGAGGAATATAAATTCATTAATCATTACAGTGAAATTAATTATCTCGGCGAATGAATCGCCAGTGAACACAACATGGAAGAAAACTGAGATATATTTTTGATGATTCCATATAATTATCCAATATGATTGCCTTTGTCTGTCAGGTCTGAAGTTATCTCACTTCCTACGTTCGCGATTAAATTACTCCTAATGAATAAATTTATTTCAGTTCTGATTCAGTCTATAGACTATTACACACAAAAAACCGAAAATATATATTATTTTTAGGTTTATGTTAAGGTTACTAAATTAAAATTTATATGTTCCTCACTAATTTTGAAGTGATATAAAATAAATTTTTACTGATTTTTATTAACCGCATAAAGAAGTCGTCATTAATGTGAAGCTATCGGCTGCGGAAACTTACAAATAATAATATTTGTCAGTTAATATTTAAGCTAATATTATTAATTTGTTATCAATTATCTAAGAATGTTTTATTTCATTTATATTTTAATTATTATCACTTTAATTCATTTAAAAGAACATTTGTAAAAATCTGAATAAGTAATGTCCATTAATTTTGTGTCGAACGTATTTAATTAAAATTTCAAAATGTTGAAATAAAATAATAAACGTATTGCAATTTTAACTGCTTCCAAATAAATTGACAAAAGAATTATGCACTGACCCTAGGGACGACGTGAATATAATAATAATAGAGCAGCGTAACTTCCTTTTACAACTTTTACACCGCGTAATGAGAAAACTACGCATGTGTTCGTTTTACATGTATGTAGTTATTCCTTATTTGCACAGCAGTCTCATGAATGCTACACAGAATCATCTGACTTTTTTTAATGTTGGACGTTGGCCAAAGGATTTACTTCCGGCCTAGCTTGGAAGGCAAATATTGACACAGGAGCCCTCCTCTAACACACCAATAGCAGATTGCGAAAATCATCCAGCACAGCATACTTCTGAAAATGCTTTTCCCATTCGCTATATCGAGGATCAGGTCTCTCCGACCACGAACGCTATAAGAATAGCATCACATTTCGCAAAAGTACGGGCATCCGTATTTCCATTCTTTTATGTCGTACGCTATATTTTCACGCGCTCGAAAAAACCTACAGCACTAGCCATGTATTCATCTGCTAGCGTATATCGATGTAAACTAGCTAATGTGGAGAAATACTAAACATTGTAAACAACACATGTCTTATTTATGCTAACAGACCGCACAAAATTGACCGAATTTATGTAATTTCTTCATTAACCTCAGCAACCTGTTAACCATTTTATATCTTTAAGTCCCCAGAGTTTCAAACAGAAATTTATGTAGTTTAACAACAACTCAATAATACTATCAAAACGTTAGGTTCAGACTTAGATTTATAGAATCGGCCAGCTAGAAATGTTCCGTTGCAGGCAGTTGAACCTTCCCTATACAATATAAATTCTATCCGCCATTTTAACGTATTTTGTATAAAACGTCTCTAACTATTCACAATATTCGATACCATGCTGTCAAATTATGCAAATTAATGTCCCGACGTTATATAGTTTCGATCATATATTCGGCTTACCCTCTTTTCCCAACGAGTAGGCACTTTTTTCCCCGAGCTTAATAACAAAAGCAAACTGAAAAATGAAATTCCAAAGAGAGAATTGTGGAGTTTACTCGACTAAAACTATATAAATATATTGTAACATTAAGTTACCCTCCGTCCTTACTGACAGCCATACCGCTCGAGGCGTAATTGTTGACAGCCGCTTTGAGACACGCCGACATTGTCGTATGCCGTGAAGGGAGCGAAATAGTGGAAGTGCGCGGAAGTACTGGTAGAGGTGTCCAATCCCAGTAGGAAGTGTTATGTCTCGAACACTCTACCGGAATGATAGTGAGAGACGGCACTGATTTACGATTTATAATTTGACAGTTCTCGGGCATCCATGGCAGGACAGAAGATTTGTAATTGGTGACCCCCCTGGGAATATCTCTCAAACTCATTGCTCAAGAAGAAAGTTGTTGTGATTAAAATATTTTTGGTAATTTTTATTTAAAATTACCTGTCGTTCAACTAACCTGAAATAATTAATCGACGGCAGAGCACAGCAGACGGTGTCGTTGCTTTTGTACCGTCCCATGTTACACTTTTTGGCCAAGCAACGTGGGCTACGAACATTCACTGGAATCCACTATTTCAATATATGTGCACCAAACATTTTTATTCCAGTGCGAAGTGTTCATTTTAGCTGCTTTGTTTATGCTCATGGCCAACTGTGGACAGTCTACAGTGTGGTTGTCAGTGAACACTGCGTATGTTTACTACGCCTTGTGACTTCCATTCAGTTTGATCCACGTGGCTTAACGGAGCTGGCGTTTGCGTTCGGACGTTCCAACTTAAGGACGTCGTTGCCTATGGGTCTGGTGGTACTATACAGACATGGTGGTTCGCTATCTTCAAAGTTGTTGATATTAATGATTTGGTATGAAGCACAGTGGTCAATTTCAATGTGAGACCATCTACTCGTTAAGACTTATGAACTCTAGGCAATGCCTAAAACCAATATCGTGCAAAAGTCTTCTTCTTGAATTGGCAATATTAGAACCCCACTTAGGGTGTTTGGAATTGAGATCACCTCCTAGTAGAAAGTGATATCCAATTTCATGGAGAACACCCCAGAAATGAACTTCTTGAAGTCTACATTCAGGCGCAGAATAGAAAGACCCAAGTTGGTAATTTGTTTCTCCCAGCATAATTAATATTCTGGCGACTTGGAGTTCGTTTTTACATACATTTGGTAGTTCGGCGTGCTTGATAATGTTTTTGATGAGTATTAGTGAACCACCTTTGCGACGCCCACTTGGGTGATCAGCCCTATTACAGTTGTATACACGTATATACAGTTTAACATGGTTTCTGTGATCATTAGAACATCAATATTATGTTTGAGGTAAAACTCTTCCTTTCTGGGCTATGCCTTGAGCATTTAGTGTGCTAATGCTTAAATTATTATGCCCATTTACTAGCATTTTATTTTGGTACACGCCCAGTGTTTGTATTTGATTCGCTCTTAATTAAACATTTCTCAGGCTAGAAATCACATGTTTGTGGTCGCCGATACGGTGTATTTCTAGCCATATTGTTTGTTTCTCACGAATTCCGTGTCCCTAATCTCCGGAGTGGAATTTTGGAGATTATTGGTTGAATTTACGGATTAGGGCAGCTTGCCAGTTTCCGTCTGTTTTTATGGTTGAGTTCAGTTCTCATCCCATGTTCCCTTTTTATCGGAAATTCTGTGGATTTCAACGCCTTATTCTGTGTGCGCGTGTGTAGTACCGAATTGAGTATTGATTATTTTGATTGACGGCTCGATTCCGTGTAGTTTTTGTGCAGACAGATCAGCGTAGGATTCGGAATATCTGCGTTAATCTAAGTTAAGTAACTAACTTCGTTTCTATTATTGGTTTCGATTTTGTGTTTGGAACCTTAACTGTAAAATGGTTTAAATAGTAAGGTTATTTTTTGTTTATTAGATTTCTAAATGCAGTAGAATTTTTAAAATATTTGCATGTACTGAAAAGTTACAGTTCGAATTGTGTTTTATTTTCTCGTGTTTACATACGCCGAGTTGTATGATATCCCTTGCGAATATCAACTGACTTTTTTTACAGGATACACGAGGATGTTCCTGAAACAGGCAACTCCCCTTTAATAGCAAAGGAAGGGAATTGAAAAGGGGGGATGTGGAAGGTAGAGCAAGGTAGCCAGAGGTTGACTAGGGTCTTCGGGTTATAGTTTAAGGATGTACCAGGTGTTTCACCGAAAGAGATGCAGGGAAAACCCTAGAAAACCTGTATCAGGTAGGTCGGGCATTGGGTACTATTCTCACACCCTTCCGAATGACGGGAGACGAGTTTGCTGTTGGGTCGCAGCATACCCTTCTCCATGTCCCCACCAGTTTCAGGAGGCAGTTGGCCGACTGACCCAATGGGATCAGCGGACAACTCTTGCCATTTGCCCAAGGTCTTCGACCCCGGCACATATACCTCATAAAATTAAGGATAAGACGTTTATTAAAAATCAATGGTTTTTTATTTGCCGGAGAGCTACAGAATCTTCCTTAAAGCTGCATGACACAATTGTGAAACTCTATATTAACTCAGGCGAAACCGGATTGTTAGAGATAGTATATTGTTATTATGAATGAGTCGCCGAATACGTCTCTAGGTGTCTTGCTAGTGGAAAGTAATCTGCTTCATCATGCCTGAGCAGAACTATAGCCTTGTGAGCAATATATATGTTGAAGTTAAGCCAGATATTTTTTATTGAATATTTTAGATATTAGTGTTTTGAAATCCGGTGATTTTAAGGCTGGTGGGATATTTCGTAATTAACTCCGGTGTGAAGTTTTTGTTGACCTCCGAAGTCGATTAAAAGTTTTTTATGTTCTTGGCCATCTGTGGGCAGTCTACTGAGGGTCAACAGCGAAACATCAGACCTGAGCAATTCGTATGTTTACTACGCCTTGTGGCTTCAATACAGTTTGAACCACGTGGGTTAACGGTGCTGGGGTTTGTATTAGTACGCTCCGACTTAAGCATGCCATTGCCTACGAGTCACATTGACTGGTGATATTGTCCAGCCTTGTTGGTTGGCTACCGTCAACGTTGCTTATATAGATGTTCAGGCATCAACCACAGTGGTCAAGTCGACTGTGAGACCATCGCGGCCGTTTCCTAAGCCGGCAAACGTCGGGTTGTGGAGACTCGCTGAGGCTTCACTACCTCGTCATTTCGAGGTCCAGGGTACGAGTCGCTTGTTTCCCACACAAGAACCGGCGCACAAATATATAATTTAATAGTTTCATTTTATCAAATAACAACTTTAAGTTAAAATACTGTACTCGCCTTGTGGGAGACTTAATTTAAATACCTTAGTCTTGGACCAAGGTGGGAGGAAAAGGGGTAATCAAGTAAGGAAGTCATGTCAGATGATTCATAGGTATATAATCGTTTGATACGACATTCTCCTGAACATAATGGAAAAGTGATAATATTTTGACATCGACGTCAGGAAACTTACAAAACCAATTATCAGATATATACCAAAATTTTTCCTAACAAGAGTACTTGAGTGAAGATTTAATCTAGATAAGTCTCCAGTGTCCAGCTTATCGTGATATTACTGAGGATGCGAGGCACGTATTGTTTTAGCGTCTACGTTTCGGCTCGGCCACGCACATTCCTACTCTATAACAAGGCATCCCCGTCGGACGTGTTCGTCTCTAAGGAGCAATGAGAGAGAATTAGATGCTGTAGCAGACTAAACGCCTTCAGTTGTTAGGGAATTAAGGATGAAACTATACTTATGAACACAATCTTCGGTCGACTGCTCATTCATCAGAAAGGCAAACGAAGCAAACCATTTTAAGGGAGCAATAATCACACACACTGTTCGCCGAACTTCCTTTAAGATCTTATTCGAAGACGTTGCTTACTTCACAAAATATTTAATTGCATGAATATATATATATTCACTATAGAAAATGAGTAAACATATAACAATATATTTTACAAAAAACTAATTATTGATTAATTATATCTGGGTCATCCCATGTCGAGTGGTCTAAGGGTCCCCGCGAAACCATTTCCGATTTTGATGAAATTTGGAAAGTTTATACCATAAAGCCTTAGATAGATATACGCAAAATTTCAGTTCGATATATGCACTTCTAGCTGAGATACGGGCTTTTCCGTTGAAGCTTTCTCTCCGTCGGAGTCGACGTTGTTCAAAAATGCCACTTCTGAGTTTCAATATTGTGGCAGTTATTAGAGATGATCTTAGGGGTGATATTTGTGTACATTTTCTACATTAGTTTCGTAATATACGAATGCATTTGTCTTAGATTCTAAATTTCAGGGTCCATTCTTTTATAACTACCACAATATTGACGAAATCGACGAATAAGCATATTTCTAACTGAAATTCTGCATATGTCCACCTAAGTCATTGTTGTACAAACTGCCTAAATTTTCTCAAAATTGGAAATAATCGCGCGGGGATCGTTCCTCAAATTAGGCCACTTGACTTGGAATGAGCGAACTATAATTACTGAGATAACATACCATCCATACAAGTATTAACCATGAAACTGTCCCAAACAATTATTATTGAAATTTTGGCTGGAACGCACGTGATTTTCTTTGAGTTAAAAACAGGAAGGCAACATAAGGAAAAAATGAAGACCTCACATTTGTTCATCTTTTAATAACTATAATGACTGAGACAACATAGAATATAGGGCGTTTCAAGTGGGGGCAGCCTGTATCGGCCATGTTATTTTGGTGACGTCTGTCCAATCTGTTGTTTATTATTTAGTCACCGATGCCAAATCACTATGGCAAGTACATGGTTGAGCACAAAATAATTAATACCTTATGATCAAAATAAGTTTTCGTTAGTGCAAAGGTTGCGCGCGTTGTCTCATTTTACGGCAGACCACAGTGGCACTTCAAAGTCAACCCTCCAACGGTTGGTGGTTAAATTCGAGAAGACCAGCTCGATAAACAATTAAAAAACACCCGTACGTCAAAGGAACACCAGATCGGTCGAGAACATCTCCGCTGTCCGTGAAACAGAGCAAGAGAGCCCGAGATAGTCAATTCCTCGCCAACAAGAACGCGGCAGTTTGTAGATTTCAAATTGGCGAATATTGCGTTGTGATTTGGGCCTATTCCCGTACACGGTCCAACTTATCCAGAAGCACAAATGTAGTGAACAAAGATAACTCCGTCTGTTCGCTGACTGAATTTCGGAGGGTTTGGAATGGAACCCCAATTTTGGACGAAAATCATCTTTAGCGAAGAGGTGCATTTTTGGATGAATGACTGCCTGACTCACCAGGTGGCAACACATCTACAATAATTACTGTTTGGGCCAGCGACGTCATTAAACCGTACTTTTTTGAAAACGATGTTGGTGAGGTAATCACCGTCAACGGCGAGCTCTACAGCACCATGATAACTGGTTTCTTTTGGCCCATATTTAACGATATGGACGTCCCAGCAGGACGGCGCCACGTGCCTTACAGCGTACGCCAAAATTGACATTCTGCATGAACGATCTGGGGGGAATGGTTATCTCTCGCTGAGGTTACGTGAATTGCTCATCAATATCGTGCATTAGACTCAGCTAGACTTTTTCTTGTGGTATTTCCTGAAGTCGCAGATCTATGCAAATAAGCCTGATTCGATCAATGGCCAATATATCCCAGCCTATGTCTCAAATTAAGCAGGATCTATGCGGCAGAGTAATTGGAAATTGGACCACTCACATGAAAGATTTGAGCGCAAGGTTATCACTCATAAAGGTGACGTGAATTGGTCACCAAGATCACCACTCGGATCCGTGCCACCGCGAGGAGCCTCGGCGGACATTTGAACGCTGTTATATTCCATACAAAATGGTATAGATGGGTCTTTCAAATAAAAATAAATCGTTAAAACTTCACACACAGTTTTATTCGATCCGCACCTATTGAAAAACCCTTTAATAAGCCTGGAACAGTCCTAAATATTTATTCATTATTTATTCTTGTGCTTTCAGCTGCAGTTCTCTTTGATATAGAACGATTAATTATGTATATGACTAAATATAAATTTGGGAGGAGAAAATATTGAAAGTCAACACAAGGAATGTGGTAAAGACCTGGCTCATGCATAATGACATACAAATGTACATTCCCGTGAAATATTCATATAAAACGTACGTGTATACTTGGAATTTGAGTTTTTGTTTCATTTACTGTCTTAGGGCAACAGAATTGTTCGTTTCTATCGTTGTCGCATCTTCAGGCAGTATTACGTGTTATTTACTGAGGATTAGCGAGCCACAGATGCTGCTGACTTGGGGACAGACGACGCGCGTGGAACGTGTAGGAAAAGGTACGTCGACCTCTAAACGAATTCGGGATTTATATAAGAAACTTCACCCAATTGCCAATATTTCAACAGAAATATGTTACTTAAAGGAAAGTAACTGGTTATCACATACCCGTGACATACGATAAGGCTCTAAGAGGCGTGGTCTAATAGTTGAGATCGGAGGAAAGCCAAAATTCAAGGCAGACTTTCTGTAGAAATTAAAACAGATGGACTCAATGATGCCTTCGAAACAGATAGATTCAAGGAAATTTACATGATTCCCTAACAAGTCCTACCACGAACAAAAAATTCAATCACATCATCTCGCCACGACGAAAGGATATCACGACCGCGCTTCGCTTTCTATATTGTCACAGACAAAATCCGAAAGTGTACATGGGTAGGAAATAATACATATTACCGAGCCTTGACTATATAACTGCTACACGGTCCGGAATTCCTAACCTTGAAATTATAATATATCAATTTTTGCAAAGTCCAGTTTCCTATTACTATTTTGTATATAATATTGTCGATGAAATTCGATCTTAAAGAAATTTTATTTTTATATTTTTAAGTTTTTTAACTTTGGAAATACAAAACTTTGTTTGAATATTAAATGAGGTTTGTTGATGGTCGGTATCTCAACAAACATTTTCTTGAAACATTAATGTTAACCGCTGACATATTGATACTGAAAATGGGTTACTCTGCATGGTCTTGCTTACTACCAGAAAAGTATTCACCATATAAGGATCATTTTATGTAATAGTTCTTCTCCATATGCAAAAAGGATAAAATTGACTAAAGTTCTGAGAATCTGTGGGAGAATCAATCCAATAGTGTGTTGATCGTTGATAGTACAAATCCTTTTTTCCATTGTAAAATATTCTATTTTTCTATTAGTAGATTTTCTGGTCATTTTTCTGCTATGTTCGTAAGCTTGTTTGTTTCATTTGCTGGATGGAGTTACCACGGATGTTCAAATATCTCATCGATCCGTTCCGAGAAGTAACGTGTCCGACGTTAGAGCATGTGTATCTACTTCTTCCATTGTGTTCTTTACACTAATCAATTGTGCGCGTATTCACTTCTTTATTTATTTTGTTTCATGAGTATATTATTTTATTCGATATTAATTTGAAATAGAGACTGTAAATATAAAACTGAACTCTTGGTAATTTTTAAGACTTTCTTCCATGATCTATTATTATTTAAATGTATGTGTTGCGATGAATTGGTTGTATTTTTCGTACTGTATTTTTAGTTCTAATGTACAAAAATGTTCGTGTCCTAGGTTAACATACTACAGTATCGAGTAACAGTTTCTAATTTCATAATTGAAATACATCCAAATATGTGAGCAAAACATTGAATTACTATTTAGTTAATATAATTACAAATACGACGATTCGTCCATCTCTGTGGACTTCATCAATTACGAAACGGCTTATTTGTACTTATTTAACTAAATATTAATTAATTGTTTTGATAACAATTTTGACTGTATTTCAAATACTATACTTAATGTCAGATAATTTGTTTCACAATTTGTAATTTCTTTTTATGACGTATCCTATTACCTTGACCGAGGACTAATATCATTATAAAAATAATATAATTTCAGGATATTCTGGCTCAAGTTCGTACAATGGTTGAGACTTTCTGATTTAAGTCTGTATTGACTCATAAGTACGAATTAAATGGTATGTTATAATTAATTTGCATATGAATTTAATTAGCTCATATATCACGTTGAAAAGTGTCTTAATTGTATTTAGCTGTAATAAATTTTCACTAAAACTAATTTATATATGTATATAAAAGACGAATTTTATCGTACCGTTAGTCAATATTTACTTTGCATAATCTGTCGCCCTACGACGTTACCGTTACTGTATGTCTAAGAGTCTGTAGAAATGTAAGGAGGTTCTGAGCCTTTGTATAAATATCTCATTCTCCTGAAGACGGAGTTTGTTTACGTTATAAGTTTCTAAGCTCATTTTTCGTTTCTTTTCCTCTGTTTCCATTTTAAATGGCTACCCTTCAGTTTCCAAGAGCTTAAGAAGGCAGGAAGAAGATCTCCTGGGACACAATTTCTTTAATCAGAATACAAGTGTCATGGCGTCTCTCGGAATACTGTTTTCCTGAGTGATGACGACGGAGACGGTGACACTGCAGGGAACGACGTAGCTGGCGATAACGCATACGGAAGAACGATGACTATTGGTGAGGTGCGGACTGCGGAAACAGATTCGAACGGGTCTTCTTAATATTTAAGCTATTAGAAAAACCACTTAAAATATTTTTGACTGTTAATTGAAATACACCAGTTTAAAGAAAAAGAGGTTAATCTACTCGTATAGTTCTCGTCGACAATCAAATGTCGATATTGAAACACACAAAAACTGTTTTCTTAAGGACAAGAATAATAGTAAACATAATATCATCCACTATCACTTCTTTATTTTCGCTTAAGAAACAAATTAAATATCTGGTTATAAACCGAATATATTGAAGGTGTAATTGTAACGGCACAAAAGCTACTATTGTTGGTGTGACGCAGTGAATGTTCAAGAGCAACCAGCTACGTAGCCAGAAATGGTTAAGTAATGTAGAGAAACGTTAGTATTACGGCTTTTGATACGTGAAGGAATGAGTAACAGTTAGTGTGTGTGTGTGTGTGTGTGTCTAGCAGACCAGAGGTGCCAAACGGTACGTACGCTAAGCAATTAGGTGTCACATCTGCGTGTGAGGCTGATTAAGTGGAGTGTCTCTGATGTCAGGTGCAGATCCTACTATCGTGCTGTCATCCCAAATGTTGATTATGTACGTTCTTGAGAGAATCGCTCACATCCTGAGAAAATGTATTGTAAATACTTCGTGAATTTTTAATTGTTGTAAATCTTGAATCATTTTCACCCCTCCTGATGTCGAGTTCTCTTAAGCAATTTAAAATTGTACGTTTTCAAATAAAATTTAAGACGTTCTATTCCTGGTGGCCACTGAATAAGCTGAATTTCCATGGGGAGCCTTAAATTAATTCGTAATAATTTACAACGCCGACCCCTTGTGGTGTAGTGGCTAGCGTTGCTGTCTCACAACTCAGGGGTCCCGGGTTTGAATTCTACCATGGGCTTGGATGTTTGTGCTGTCATGGTCGTGAAGACCGGGATTAAGACTGCTGGAGAATCGGTACGCTGACCACGTGTCGCTCTAAATTCGGAATATGTCATGCAAGATGACAGTCCGCAGTCCCAGGACCTAAATGGACTGTAGCGCCATCGGAGAAGAAGAAAGTTTTATAAATATTTTATGATCATTTCAGATATAACCTTTTTGATGATTTTGTTAATACTGTACGTGTAGATTGTGTATTCATTTAGAGTCATTAATTCATTCAACCTGACATTTAAGAAAATAATTAAAAACGTTTCATAAAGGTTTATTGTGATATTTACCGTCTATACCCCAACTAAAAGACAAGGATGTCGTCTGTCGTCCAAAAGTGCGACGCGGTGTCTCGGTTTTATGTTCCCCGGCTCCCTGCTGTCTCCCGTTCCTTTAATTCTGTTCCATCAAAACCCGAGCAGATGTGTTTGTCCATTACACATCGCTTAGCTCCTAGGCCCTACGGTCCAGTTATCTTTTATTTACGTTATTAAAATTCTTAAAACTTTTCAAGTGCTAAATGACTACATTCCAGTCCCGGAATGGTACCGTTGCTTTCAAATTTCCTTGCCGAAAGTCTTTTCATGAAGTTCTCTAAATAAGATTCAAAAATAGATTTTCAATTTACCTATTTCGGCTCAGTTTGATCCTTCAAGTACCTTAGCTGAAACTTAAAGACATTAATATCCTACTTATTTTGAATCGTCTCAGCTTTTAGCTAGTCACATTATTTCAAAATTAATAGAAAACGGAACCAGTAAATAATTATTTAACTCAATTTAAATACTCGATAAAATTACTTGTTATAATTAGAGTTTTATAACTCATATAATTCTTGTTATTTCTCTCTATTACCTCAACTTGTATTTTAGTAATGATGACTGCCGCGGGAAATTTTGATAACAAGGCAAACAGACAACATTATTGCGTAAAGTTAATTATCATGCTTTTTGCATGGCTGACTACAGAGGAATCTAAACTCACGTAAATGTTTTGTTTGGGTCTAATGAGATTATAAATCGCCTAGAGGCCACCAAGCAGGCTTCATTCATATTGTATTATTACAGACACGGACGGACTGTATACGGATTATTTGATTTCAGAAACTTATCAAATGTTTCAATGAGGATACGACGAATTATAGTTTGGATATTAAAAAGCAGATTATATTTTTAATTTAATCATAGAAAGCTGAAAAATGAGAAATTTTTGGGTTTAAATTACTATTCTTATTATTTATAATGTGAAATTGAGGGGTTGATTCCACTTGTCTTATTATTTCATTCATGGAATTTGACGGAAAGTCCCAGCTTTTATCCAATATTACGTCAAGTACTTGATAAAATATTTTTCTGCAAAATAAAAGTGTTGTAAGAAGATAATTCGTTCACTTATATGAAAATTTATAATGGAAATCTTTGGAAGATTCAACAAAGTTTAAGAATACTCAATTATTAGAACAAACTAAACAAGATAGAATCTGATTTTATGTTGCTTACAATCTAGTATAGCCCTAATACCCTGTTTAATTTGCAGTGATAAATTATTTTCCCATTACCTATTGTACGTTAGAGTCCCATAAGTTATTGTGGTAAAGGAAAAAGTAAGATCCAATCAGATTCTTGCGTCAAATAATTACATGCTACTAAAATTAATGAATCCCTATCCAACCAGCTTGAAATATTCGATCACCGCTATTCCGACGAGCCAATCCAGTTTCAATCAGTAAATATTCCATCTGCATCACAAACAGCAAGTAGTGTGAGAGGATGATTGAAACTGTAGTTGTTATTTGTTGACCCCATGCTGTGGAGCATTTCAGTCCAAATGTAATTTAAATCCAATACAATTAAACAGTTTGGTAGGTACCATAATTATAATTTATTTGCCTATTTCTCTCAATTTTTCTGGGGACTCCATTCACGTACAATTCAAAACGTCCGAAGTCGTTTATCTTCGTCGACGACATATGTTATACAGTGTCCTCTTGCAAACAAGAGCTTCAAAGAAACTAACTTACACCAAGTTTACCGCTGGGGTGTGATATAAAAGATAAAGAATTAATAATAAATGAAAAGGAAGGAAAGCCAGTGCAGCACATATTTGAAAGATATTTGGAGCTGAAATCAATGGCAGAGTTGACGATGGTTGGCACTAGAGTCTTTCAAGAGCCTCGGCCACCTTTATCAGTTGCCTCAATTCCTTTTCTTCTTCTTTTTCAGATTCTAACGCCTAAACTCCTGAGATCATCCTCCACGTCTTTCATTCACCGTCTCCTCGGTCTACCTCCTAATCCCGTCTGATCTTTGCGTGAACAGGCAGGTTGGGTTTCTGGAATTATTTGTACATGACCTTCCCTTCTTATCCTCCCTTGCTTAATTTTCACCACAATATCTGGTTGTTTGAACATTTACCTCCTTCCATATTTGTTCTTATTCTCCAACTTTCCACTTCTCGCAATGGTCGAAATATTTTCCTTAAAAACTTATACTTGTCTATTTAGTGTGGCTCCTGGGTTAATCGGTAGTTGTTGAATTAATAACTTTAATTATTTTTGAATTTGTGTAGTTAGAAAAGTGGGAAGGGTTGCTTATGAAACGTTAAAAAGCAAAGATTAGCTCATAATGAACCTAAATTATGTATTTGTTGAGGCACAAAAGGCCAATGCCACTATTTCTGGCGTGAAGGATGTCATGAACAAGCGAGTATGTTCTAGAACAGCAGTCACGTGCTACAAAACACATAAATGGACGTAAGCTTTTGCGCGGGAGTCAGTTAAGCAGATAAGGTTTGTTGAGAAAATATTGTGAAAAATGTCGTTTATTATATTTCTTTCAGAGTACGTCAGCGTAGTTAGACGAGACGTGAGTCTGTTTACAAGTGTTCTTAGACTTCGTGACCCAAATCTTTGTTATACTACTCCTGTTGTGTTGTCCTGATTATCCTGTGGAATTCAGGACTTTGCATTTGCATTTGGAATTTGTTGGAGACAGGTTGCTAATCTGTTCTGTGAAACAGAGACTTTGTCAATTCTAAATTACAGTGAGATTTGCTGTTCCCTTACACAATTTAAATGTCCACATCCATTTTAAAGTTTTCATTATTGGTAGCTCATTGTACGCCCCGAGAAAGTCTAACGCCAAGCCGTAAAAAATTATATTATTCTCATCGATTCGGCTCACCATTCCGTTGGTTTTATTATAAATTCCATAGTAAATTTTAATTGTGTTAATAAGTCTCTTTAGCCAAATGCCTCTCTGAAATCAACAATTATTTGAACTTATCTTCAACAATTATTATGAGAGACATGTAGAAGATGATTAAAAGTATCCTTAACAATTTGAGTCGTTTAAGTTTGGGCTATTATATTAAATCCTGATAATTATTTTGTTGATTTATAGCTAATATAACAATTATATTGACAAAAACCTTAAGTATCCTTAACAATTTGGGTTGCTTAAGTTTGGGCTATTATATAAATTCCTGATAATTATTTTCAAAATTATTTTGTTGATTTATAGCCAATATAACAATTATATTTGCATAAAACGTTAATTTGACTAATTATCTCATAAAATTGAATTTATTTAAAGGAAAACATTAAGTTTTCAGATTAAACTTGCAGTTTACTCCTGTGAGTGCAACTTACGGACCCATTTTGAAACAACAGGAAACATAATTGTGCTCGGTAACTTTGACCCATGAAAGAAATTATTAGTTGTAAAAAATTATTTTTATAAAGCAACAGAAATATTTTCTATTTGAGGGTGTATAATTTTCAACTCGTGGAATCCGCGGTGTATATTTTTAGGTATAACGACAGAATTTGTTATGGTTTTCTGCAAATGTCTACTGTGTTCCTCAAGGGCGCCTGTTTCTCTGGATGATTGCGATAGGCTGTACAAATTCTTGACAGTATCCAGATCACTTAAGCATTATTAGATACATACTTGCCCATGGCTCGCGCTGCTTATAACTCCAATTCATCCAACCAAGAAACTGTTTAAAGTAAACTGCTTCTCTATTCCTACGAAACCTGTTGAAATAATTGCGTTCTGGAACAACATCACGAGACAAAAAATAATTTGTTAACTGAGCTTCACTTCAGTGAAGAAGTGCCTAGTAGACAGCGTAGCACTAAAATGCAGAGACTCTTCGTTTATATCTAGTTGTTAAGAAGTTGGAATGCAAGGGCTTATTAATTAATTATGTAGAACTAGTTAAGAGTACTTTAAGAGACGGCAAATCGTGCCCGAACTTTAGGGAGCTGGAGACAACGACGAAAAAGAAGCCGATTCGCATCTCTCCGAAAGAAAACTCGCAATAGTTCTTTCATTGCATCTTTTCAAAATTGAGTTTAATTTTTTTGCTAACATGTCCTAGAAAAGTACGATTTTCGTATTAGGAAACCCTAAGACAAATTATTAACATTAACAATACAAAAACCTATTCTTCAGAAAAAAATAATATTAATTTTTATTAAACAATTTTTTGTCTCATCTGATGTGATTTTCTCTAAAAATCTTAAAGAGAGTGAAAATTTATGCATGCATGTCGTACAGGCAAAGAGGCCGAAAATGGACGAATATAGTTTCAGCAATTCCCGATTCCAGTAACTTACGAATTTAGGGAAGGAATGTAGTGTACTAACCTTTAATAAACATTTGATAATTTTTTCTGATAAATATGCTGTTGTATTATTTATTTATTTCCAAACAGTCACATTATGCACAATATGCATTTTTTAAACTTATTTTGTTAACAAATTTAATAGTAATTTTATTATTTTTATTATACAAGGTTTAACGTTATTTATAACGAATCTACCACACTGTTCATGCTATAGTAATACTAACTCTGAGATTTGATTGTTATGTCTCGACCGAAGTTGAAGACATAATACTCTATAGGGCGGTCAGATGCGGAGAAACTTGAAGAAGAGTGTACGGCGAAAACTGCTCATCATTCTGTCTGATGGATGCCTTATTTTAAATATAATTTTATCTTAAATATAATTTTAAATAAACATTTAACGACAAATGTTAATAATTTTTTCATTTTTACGTCTAAATAGAAACTTAAAAATCATATAACTTTCGAATTATAAAATAATCTTCAAATTTGGTCACAATTCCTCTTGATATCTTACAGTTTTTAAACCCACCCCACGACTTTGTAGTGAGATTTTTTACCTTACTCATCGACGGGACAATGGAACGAGCAATTTTAAACCTGCGTATCATTCACTACAGACTCTATTGTTACGTGATATCTAGCCGGCAGAGATGTTGTCAACAGTGATGCCAGACCATCTAAAATTCGAAAATTATGGTCTAAATTTTAACATAATCACATAATTTAAAAACGTAAATAGTTTCAGATATAAGTTTTAAAAACAACAGCTATCTACAATTTTCCGTACACGATTTATACTTTTCGAAATAAGCATTTTCTTCTTACACAAGTTTAGATCGCAGCTCGGTTGTACGTTCGACAATATCATCCCTTCCCTTGACGCTCACTTGAAGAGCTGATTACCCAAGCAGAAATGGTTTTATTCGCTCCTGCAACTGGCCGTGATCGGACGTGTTTTTATTGGTGTTCCGTATGGGAATGTTGTTGGAATATTACAACGAATTGGGACTTAGAAAATATCACCGCAAGCCACGGTGATTTCAGGGCTTTGAAATAATATCAGTGATTTTGGACACAACAAGCTCAACATTAGTAGTGGTCCGGGAGATTACGTATTTACGTACTGGCTCGAACATCGGCACACTACTCCGAACAGTTAAATATTACGACGAAACGACCTATAGCCCATGCTGTGGTGTGGCTTCGTTCATTCCGTGAAGTGTGAACCGACGACTTGTGACATATACATGCTACAACAGTGACTCCTACAGGACCATACCTTGGTTCTGACCTGGGCGGCGAATATTCAGATGAAATCGTGCTAGACAGCGAGTCTTTCGTTGCCGCTGAGCGTGGTTTTCTGCCACCGGTGACCAACGAGTATTCGTCGGGAGCATATATATATATAAGGTAAAGTCGTATCTTTATTATTCTTTTTATTATAAAAAAATACAAATAGTGCAAAACAAGATTCCACGGAAAATTAAGTCTTTACTCAAATTTGACTTAGCAAATACCTAAATTGAAAGTGTGAAGGACGCTACTGATAAATCATTATTTTCTTCGTTGGTATACGCCAATCTTTAGAGCCTTGTTTAATGACAACGGATTATGTAAATATATTGCTTTCTTACATATGTGTTCTAAGCAAGGGGTAAAAAGAGAATTAGTAATTAGTGTGAACCGAACTAAGATTCATATTTTTCAGATTAAGCAAACTTTATAATCAACGATAGACTTGTTACAAAGTTGTGCAAAGTTTGAAGACCCAATCCTGCATATGTATTTTATCCTCTATGGAATTTTATAAACCTGGTGAAAATCGAGAACGGATAAATTTTATTTCTGTAAAAATTTTAGTTTAAAATTCATTTACTGTTTTCTCTTTCGAAAATTGTCCGTACTTCAAATTTGTAATATTTGTATTTCTGTTTTAACTAAAATGAATATTGTATAGCAGGTATCGGTTTTACACCTTGCATTTCCTCTCCCGTCAAAGAAATCTCTTTTTTACAATATTCACCAAAACCGGAAATGTTCTACCGCAGCTAGCCGAAAGAAGAGAACCGAATAAGACTAATAAACTACATTTTATTAGTATCTGAGTGACGACCCTTCCCCTTTTCCTTCAGGCATCTCCCAGCATTTCTGTAAATATCATGTGGTCAGTTATATTTGTGTTAGGCAATCATGGAGCAGCGGCAGGGCGGAAATCCTATTTTAGCCTCCTATGTATAAATCTCCGATACTCGTAATGCTAGAGCAGGGTTTATCAGTTCACATATAGCATTTTGTAGATCTTAGCTGTGTTAACTGCAATATCTTTCTTTCTTCTGATAATTAACTTGCAAACAATGTCATTTTCTTATACTTGCACTTTTTCAAGGCAGGATTGTTTTCACCATTCAGAAAAAAAAGATATTAACTATATGTCACAAATTGCTAAACGTTTCGTTTTTCGCACTTTTATGTAATCTACGCAGACCAAAACAACTAAACAAAATCGGAAAGTTGTCTGTAGGATCACCTTATACTCCTAAATACACTTATCTATAATTTCATTTTAAAAATTTACCTGTTGTGATAATTAAAGGTCTTATTTTAATAGCGGTACAGCTCTACTTTTAAAATAATGGAACTGTCCCAATTTTCCCGTCAATACAAGTTGGCATGCTTCCGCACACGGTTTGGATTAAAGTGTAATGTGATGCCTTATTAAATGGTTGTGCCTGTAACTCAATATGTTAACTGTTACCAATGCTTGGATATTATAATAACTTGAAAGAAAAACCTGAAGAAGGTGTGAATATACACCGAAACATCGCTTATCTTTAGATTGGACAAATAAATTTGTCTGTAAAAGGTCAAGAATTATTTTTTAATATTTATAGACTTTCATTTATATCTTATTTACAGCAAATTATAATATATTTAAAATAATTATAAAAAACTAAAACTGAAAAAGAATACTGACTTCAGTTGATTAACTAACTTACTAAATTAATTTCCTACCACAATTATTTTTTTACGTCAAACTGTGTTGAGTTTTATAACTACGGTGCAAAATTGAGACAACAGATGTTACATGTCAACAACGTATAAGTACAAATCTGTTTCGTGTTTGAAATATAAACATAAATCCGCTTTACACCCTAAACTATATCATTAAAGCGATTAGCTATATTCAATGTAGTTATTTATAACTAGTCCACTAGTCTAAATTCAAAACTGTGTACGAAGAGCTAAAAGAGATTTCAACACTAAGTAAATGATCAGCAGTCTAAAGGGAATACTGTTGATGTAAATCGCACAGTATCTTCATAAGGAAAGGGCAACTCATAGCCTTGAGGCTGAAACAAATGGCTAACTTAAATGCACGTGTGGGTCTCTTTGATCTTCGAAAGTGCAAAAGCTCTGTGATTTCGAGTTTTCATATCGTCATAATTTCAGAAATGAGGAGAGAATTATTGACGCTTCTCAAAAAACAAACGGCAAACCATTAGCAGGTACGGCAGAAAGTTTACGTTCCTGTCTTACAGACACAGACCATTCCTCCGCCCCAATATTAAACATCGAGATTTTCTTGGTTTTGACGAAATGTTTACCATTTGGAGCAGTTGCTCTTCGGACGAAAACACCTATAATTTTCTTTGCACGGCGGAGGAAGTGTCTATTTTTATATTTTTACAACGACGGTCACGTATTGGAAAATAAAATTAGCATAATTACGATCTAAAACGCAACAAATGTTACGATAAGCAGCAGAATATGTTATTAAAGAATTCTTCAGTTAATAAGAAATAATTTTAGATAGTTCATTCTCACTCATAATAGCGCAAAGGGAAAAATAATAGTAATCAGTAAAATGTTAATATATATCTGCGAAAAGTAATTATAGAGGAGACGTTAAAATACTATAATTTTTTTAATATATCATGCAATTTCATCTGATTAGATGATTCGTTCTGGTTATGCCTGCATTGAGAGGGAAACTGCGTCTGCTATTACATTATCAAAAAAAAATTCAATAAAGGAACGTACAAGAAATAGTGGCATTTCTTCACTTAGTTCCATACTTCCGAATAACAATTCATCGTTTAACAAAAACTAACTGCAATATTAGAAATACATTTTTATCGACAAGTTGTTAATTCTGGAAATAGATTATTTTATTATTTAACACACGTACGTACCATAAAGGTACAAAATGTTAGTGTATTTCATTTCCTGAGACTTACCTATTAATATTGTGTGCACGAAATTTGGTTTATCGATATGTACTCAAACGAAATTTTATCAAGGTTATTCAAGAAACATTAGATACTTCATAATAAAAAAATTCATGTCTTCTTAGTTAATCTTTTGGATTGAAAGGTTCTTGTATTAGTGTATGCATTACGTATAACTTTAAATACATTTGAATATCATTATTCCCCGTTTCAAACTGATCTGAAATGAAATTGTTTTCAAATTTCAATGGCTAATGTTAACACTCAGAAAAATATTTAATTACAGAATTAAACCAAAAAAGTCATCTGACGAAAGAATAAAAATTTCAACCGAAATTATGAATAAATTATAACCAGACTTTTACGTTACTTTAATTTCCGGCGAGAAAGAGGATTTAACAATTACGATTGCTATTAAAGAATTTATCATAATTATTCTTGAAGATAATGTATGTATACCTCCCAATGCTACACAGCAGAAAATATTTACGGCATTCATTTTTGCCCCATATTACGATATTAAACTGTCTACAAAATGGAAACATAAATAAAAAAAACTATTCAGTAAAGTAAATAAGATATCGGTGGAAGTCGATATATTTCTTAGTATTTTCCGTAACACAACAATACAGTGGAAACGGTTAGTGTATTACTTTGGAAAGAATACGAATCATATTAGCACTAGTTTTTTTAACTTAAATATATTTTTATAGTCTCACAACACAGAACTCACGGGTTCGAATTCTGGCATTGGCTTGGATATTTAAGTTGTCATGGTCACGGAGACTGGGATTAGGACTGCTGGAGAATCGATTCGCTAACTACGTACCACTCCATATTCGTTAGGCCAAGGCCTTGAAACGGACTGCAGAGACAAATAAGAAATTTTCTGAATTTATTTCCCATCGCCTAAAACTTACTTTGTAATAATATAACTTACAAAGTGAAGATATTCTCATCGTTATTTAATGAAAGTGGTTAATATTATTGGATAATGTTTCATGCTCTTTTCATGCTATTAAAGTGGAGTTGACTGTTTCAGAATCACACGCCTGTTAACCAAAAAATGGATTCCTCCAGTTAATGCCTGTGGGAGTTTTCTCTCACAGGTATTTCTCCCCAGATTGACTGCGGGGCTCACCTGACTATGTTGGGAATGTCTATACTCTCTCTTGTTTCTTTTTCAAAGTTTCCACATGCCGAGGCACGTGCACCTATTTTAGGAGGTGTATGTACTGGAGTCGAAGGCCTTGGGCCTACGATAAGAGTTTTCCGCTGTCCCCATTGGATCAGCCAACTGCCTCCTGAAACTGGTGGAGACTCGAAGAATGGAATACTACAACCCCACAGCAAACTCGTCTCCCGTAATTCGGAAGGGCATGAGAATCGTACCCAATGGCCCAGCCTACCTGACGAAGGTTTTCTAGGGTTTCCCCTGCATCTCTTTAGGTGAAACACCGGGTAAGATCCTTACACAATAGCCCGCGGGCCTTAGTCAACACTTGGCTAACTTGCTCTACCTTCCACATCCCCCTTTTTCAATTTACTTCCTATTCCTGTTTCAAGATCACCCTCATGTAGCCTGTTTACAAAAAAATATGGTTCCTCTGTTAGCCGTGAATTCTTAATACAACATTACGCAATAACCTCCATTAAAATTTGCATAAGCTGATTTTTTGCCGGATGGAAATAGAATATTTGAGTAATCAATGAATGCAGTGTATTGCTTCATCGCCCTTTATGAATATAAATCAGAAACCGGAAACTGTTGTTTAGTTCTTGTTTTCGGAATAATAACCTCCACCGAAGTGCAAATATTCAATCTAATAAACGAAATACAGTGCTTTTTTACAAAGGCTACAAGAGGATAATTCACTTGGTTTGTTCTCTGTTTTAATAGTATAGGAAAATATATAAACGGGGGATGCGGAAGGGTAAACTGAGGTATAAAAGTTTAAGGGTACTACCCGGAAATTAACTTAAATGTGAAATAGGGAACATGCTTAGGGTACCTCCATCAGGTAGCTCGGGTCTTTCCAAATTGTCCTGCCCCCATCCGATTACGGAAGTCAGGGTCTGTTGTGGGGACGCCATACCTTGACCGGATGTTACGGGGGAAGCTGGCTGCCTGGACCAATGAGATCAGTCGACAACTTTTATCGTGTAAAACGTCTCCAGCCCTACTGTCTTGGCTTTTGTGAGCCTTAATTTAAAATCCTTGGTCGGAAACCAAAGACAGAAAAGGTACAAAGGAGTAAGTAAGCCCTTATGAACTTCCTTTTAATGGTACAGTTCCGTCCTTCTTGATCGTGAGCAGCCTTGTTTCTTTGTATTTATTATGTGAAGATGATGTGAGTTTTAAGAACCTTGTTCCATAATTATTAAATAATAAGAACGTATTCTATTTTTTTAAGTGTTCGTGACTTCACGCCAAACTTATCAAAAAATAATTAAAAATTTCCGACTAATTTCAAACTTTAATTGTACTTATTATTACAAAATCAGACGACAAAATACAACCTTTTAATTATTATTATTATTATGTACTCTTACTTGTTACCGGCATGTTTGAATATCAGTTTACTGTCAGAAATACGTTACCACCCCGTCAGAAGTATGGAGCTCATAATATACTGAAAACCAACTGGGAACCCGGCGTTACCGGGGTATTTATTTATATTATCCCGGATCATTATTTAATTCTTGGCCAACACATAACTAAACCGACATCAAAAGCGTCACAATATTAATCTTAAATATACTCCCAGTGTCTCGAGACAGTCCAAAATACCCCCGGTACAAAAGCAGGAATAAATATATTTTCAGTATTCCAACAGAATAAAAATTTCCCCCACATAATGGTTAAATTTTTACTTAAATCGCATATTAAAGGTCATAATGTAACATAGAGACTCGCATTACACCGGTTTTGACACAAAACTTGATAGTTTCCTTTTTATTTTCATATTGGCAATTACTAAATTTTAAAATTTTCCTGACGCAAGAAATAAAACCAATATATCAATTTATGTTTACATCGTATCGACGATCCAAAGGAGTTCATTTTTTCTCAGTCTGTTGCAACAATAGAGAATAGTGGGATGAATGATATATGGACCCCGTATAGGACTTATAACTCGCAGTTGATTTACACGCCGCCTTTAGCGCGGTAATTCCAAGAAATCTTCCCGTAGAATTAATATTTTTATTTCTATGCATATATTAATATCTTCTGAAATATATCGGCATTAAATATGCACGAATATTTATACAAAATTCTCCTCAAATTTTCATTGAAATCCGTTGAGCCGTTTCGGAGCCCATTCGTGACAAACATACGGACAGACACACACACTTCAATTTTATTAATTGGTATAGATAAAGGAATTAAAAACATTTTTGAGTTTTCACAATCCTACAATAATTTACATACCTACCGCTAGTTTTCAATTAATGTTGAAAATATTGTATTCTAATAAAAGGTTAATTTGCGTATTCACTTAATATGTACTGTACATAATGAATTTAACAAAACGATTAAATTTTTTTAAAAAGTTATATAACAATCAAGGTGATAAGTGTCGGCGCCGTATATTTAGGGTGTGAAAGTAAATGTTTAACAAGAAACGTATGAAAAAAAAACATTTAACGGCGACGAAGTCTGATTGTATCTGTATCTGTCCAGCACGTTGCAAAACTTGGTAGCAGACTTGCAAACCTATTTTGTGCAGTGGGAATAAGTTGCAATTTCACATGAAACAAGAAATGTCAGTTCTGTCGCCGGTGAATCCGAGAATATTTTTCAGTGAGCCTGGCGCCCAGGGGCATCTCACCGCGGACAATGGCAGACAACCTCACCCTCAGGGAAACTGATCATTTATGATACTTCAAAAATTCCCGTCTCCCAGCCACTGGTAATTTGTTATAGCCGAACTGCGAACCAAATTGCACTACAAAAGACTTAAAACTATACATAATTATATATACATTAAATGGTTTTGCTTCCGTTTAACGTATTATAATTTGAAAAAAATTTTATTAGATAATTTTTTTCTGTGTGTTATTAATTTTATTAAAAGCTTTAGCAATTTCTATAAAATTGTCAATCGGAAAAACATTGTATAGCCATCACTGGCAGGCAAGGAAACCGTTCATGTCGTTCCAATGTAATAATTCCGCATTAGTTTTAAGTCGCGTTTAAAATCATCAACTTAGAATTTATTAAATTCTCAGCACTCAACAGTAAATTTTGTTTTTCTATTAACAGAAAAGTTTTCCTTTGAAATTGGTCTAAGGTCGTCCAACTACTGAAGTATTATTTTTGTCGTGTGGTGTCTAAGGGAAATTTTCCCTGCTTTCACAAAAGATTGATGAAGCATGCTTGTCTAGTTTTCAGTTACCTATGTAGTTTCCCATCAAGAACGCGGAGATCGCGGTCTTGGAACATTTGGAACCATTAGGGTAGACACGTCATGTGAAGTGGGGTAATGGAGAAATGAGCAAGAAAGTTGCATAGGGACGAGAAGGGTAGTTTGTGTCAAGGAGAATGAGGGTAAGGTAGAGAGGAGAAGGAAACAGAAGGAAGATATCTTGATAGGGATGATTAGTTCAACAGTTAGAAAAAGAATTAGATATGGGAGGAGGAGGTTCGCAGAGAAGAGAAGAAAACGCTTTCGTTGCTTATCGAAAGAAAACACAAGCCCACGAGAAATTATACCATCTTTGCCAAAATTTTGGATTGAGTTGTAGACAACTTCGTGGAAAAGGAAAACTAGTTTTCCTTGACGCCTGACAGTGCCAAATCCACTGTTTTCCGCGTTCCGAGATCCGTGAAAGAGGAAAGGATTCGCCGCGATCTGTCACCTGTCTACCTGCTTGCTTGCCTACGACGAATTTCTTGGAAGTCGCCCGAGTATCAGATGACCTCCAAGACGCCCAACTAAGAATATAAAACATGTCGTTTCCGGCTGCAATTTAACAAGCCAGATCTCTGCTACATAACTTGTTTGTTCCACCTACACATGTGATCCGGTTATTTTGAGTCTAGCCATTTTAAATATTTAAAATCGCCCTAAATTTTCCATATATTTATACTTCTTATAGGATCCTGAAGAAAAATTGTATCATTAATTAAATAAAACTTAATTATTTTTATATATTTTTATAATTAAATTCTATTACTAAAATAATCAATAAATATTCGTTTTTAAAATGTTTCAATAAGCAACGAGAAGGAATAATTAATCCAGATCTAAATTTAGCTATTCGTTGGATATTAATAAAATGAAGCTCATTTTAAGTTTCCTGGTCTAATCTTTACAGAATGAAACACGTGAAGCTGTTCTCAATATATTTTTTGTGCAGCGTTCCGCAACAGAAAATATATTTGAAGGGCACAGGAGAAAAATGGAAACAATGGAAAGTAGACTATATAAAACTAAATTAGCAATCAGAGATTGTATTTTGAAGATAAAGTTCAATTGTTTGCCGTGAGCGTGTTGGTTGACCAGCCACGCTCTCCGTAATTACATTATAACGCTAGGCTGGAATCAAATCCGACGAGCTCGCCGGCTTGTGACAGGCCATAACGGCCCCAATTACTCGTCAGTCTCCTCACACCAGCTTCCTTCCAACTTTGCTGTTTATTGCGCCCTTGTATCAGTCTGGTAGAAATAGGCGGAAACGACCTCATTTAGGGAGCCATATTAAACTTTTCATCGCGAAGAGCACTATCGCCATATCGATCCTTTATACTCTCCTCGGCTGTGCGAAACCGTTATTACCGTACCTAATAAATGAACTGGATCCCCTCAGACAGCGGAATGTAATGTCAATGTCAGAGCTTCGGGCTTAATTGTTTTACTTCGAAGGCTTAGAACTTTCTGTTCAGTCGAAGTTTCATTCCAGCTCGGATAAAAAGAAATTCATTCAACGTATTGAAATGAATAAGGGAGATATTTATTTTATAATAATGAAAAATTATTATCACGGTAAATCATATAGAATTTTTAACATTTATTTATTATTAATGTACAATGATTGAGTATAGATTTAATTTGCATAGTGAGCCTATAATAAACCCAATACATAAATATTTACAACAAAGTGAAACAAATAATTAATTCCCTTACAACTAAAATTCTAGATCTCTATACTCAGGGCCGTATGTTATGTCCTTCTCAATGAGCGGAAATATATCACACGAAATCTACTCGGACCTAGCAGTATAGGAAATCAGCGAAAAGGTTTCAGGGGTAATTACCGTGTCAGCATAAAGGACCTTCACTGCTTTTTCCTCCTATTTGAGTCGTTCTCGATCACGCCTCGCAATCACTCCTGTTGTCCCTGGTTCAAGACAATTTGAAGCCTTATGTCCGATAATGTGATTATCTGCGCTGAATTCTCACAATCTGCCACTAATATCATCTTATCAACTGCTCTCGTCTCCTCTCCCCGTCTGCAATGGTTGTTAATACGTATTCCCCATTTCTTTAATTCATATCCGGAATGTGGCAGGGCTGGGTATTAATCCATCAGATTTATTATCACTATTCTCTGGGAAGAATAGTTTTCCCCTCTCACCCAATGCTTTTGGGGAAATCCACCCTTTTCCCAGCCTCCGTCTCCACATCCCAGTGGTCGCGGGCCAATTTCCACTGGCGTCCAATTGTTATAATGATTTATATAATTTTTGGCAACAATACAAAACGAATATAACAAGATTATTTCTATTGTCTCCTATTCATTTGTTGCATAAAGTAAAGCTCTTTACGATAAATGAAAAATAAAGCCTATAAGTCAGAAGCATTAATAAATTAATTGAAAACAGTTCCATTACACGACGTTTCGTTCCTTTGTTCCGGACCTCATCTGGTATTCTAACGAAACAAGATATTTAAGAAGAAGAAATTTTGGCATCCATGTCTCACAAGCTTAGAGGTCGAAATGCTCTTTATGATCAATTTTTTAAGCAATTTTGAAGCAAGAACGAGGAAGTCACAGAATTTGTGGATAGCTAGCTCAAGCAACAAGACAAAGACTTCTTAGCATCGGGTCCAAAAAAAATTGCTCATCGTTTTTTCCCTATTTTAGAGCGTCAGTGTGTAATGTCAAATCTCTGATAATTGTTTTGTGGAATACTAATATTTTATATTTTCATTTCACAATATTAGTGGACGTTTACACTGTCTTTATAAACACAATAGTGACCCTTTCATTAAACGAACTTAACTCTTCATCTATAATGAAAACTATCCCAAAATATTCCGATTTCTAATCATTTACTTTCTTCCTAGTTCACTCATCGTAGTACTTATTGTTAATACGAAGGATGTTCTCAAAGTAAGTTCCGTTTGTTAATAAAAACAAAATGGGTAAAGATACAGAAAAATTATTTTTTGCAAAAAACTACCAATCATCCTACATATAGCTTGTCACAAGTTTATGTACAACCTTTTTCATGAAACATTATCGCCTGTGCTTTCAGCCACAAGTAATGATCAAAAATAGCGAAACAGTTATAAGAAATCATCAAAGTTTACAAATACTATACTTAAATTTTAGAATATTGTATTAATCTTTATATTTCATTACAAGGATGCACTGTTTTTATTATTTTCACTATATCAAACCTCTTCTAATTAGTGCAGACTGCCTACTTTATCGATATTTTATTCATGTGCTCTTCAAAATCTTTTAATAGTGTGTTCCAGTTCACGTTATCAAACGCTTTTTCTAAATATACGAATGCCATGAACGTAGACATGTTTTTTTCCAGTCCGTATCTTCTAAAATTAGACACAAAGTCAATACTGCTTATCTTCTCCTTTCATTCTTCCTGAATCCAAACTGACTCTTAGCTCGCATTCTACTTGTCTTCAACTATTCAAATTTGAAATTTCAACTTATTCTACTCTTCAATGTTAATCCTTTCAAAACAACTTATCATGAATATGCAACTGACTTTGTTTGATGCTTTAAACCTTTAAAATGTATCACATGAATGTTTGGACTTACCAGTAAATAAATAATATATATGTTTAAATATATTAATAATTATTGCCTATATATAATGTTAAACACTTCGTAATCATCTCGACGATGTAAACGTTAGATCAAGAATTGTTGGACACTCGTAATTGAATAACTGGAGTAGAGACTATTCCTGCTGAAGCCGTATAAGTATGTGATTATCCGTTGTGCTTCGTCAGCTTGTTCATCATTACTCTTTAATCCACTTTCGCGTACTGAGCTAAAGGAACTCCGAACACGATGCGCATTGGCCAATTCTTTTAAGTTACTTCCACAGTTAATTTTGTTTGCATGTGGAAATAAAACTGTTTCAGTGTAGTTATTTGTATTGTCTAGTATAGGCTGGGATGATTAAATTATATAAACGAATCTCTGCTGAATGTATTTTTAAAATAGAAATTATTGTTAGTAGCCGTAGTATACGAATAGTAATGAATGTGAGGCAGAGCACTATCCACTCTTTTTATTTACTTATTTAAGGTTGCATAAACTACGAGGTAATTAGCGACCAAACTGACTTACGGGTTACAAACAGTGAATATTGAGCATGTTATATTGCGTCATAACAATTAATTGTTTTTAAGAATCTGAATACTCTTTCTTGGTCGTCCGGTGCATGGTTGATCTGGTCTGGGTTGTCTTCTCCGAGGACCCGGTGACTATCTTCAATAAATTTACTGCAGGAGTTGATAAGGTGCTCCATGATGATGATTATGATGCAGAGCTCGAAAATTGTAACATGAAAGTTACACGCAACAATGCGGGCCAGCTTGCGAGTTGCAATTGTCGCAACTCGGACCAACAATGGAGTCTGGCGAGACTCGAGCAGTCGTCATGGGGTAGTGAAAGGAGAAGGATGTGTCGGCAGTTGCGGACGGAGAAAGACCACGCCCTGTAGTGATAATTTTTCTCATGTTCTGAAATGGATTAAAGCTATTAAAATCCATTTTTTTGGTATTTTTATTAAAAATATACCTGGCGCCCAAAAAGCATTTAAATCCTCGAATACGGAGGTAGGCCGGATCATCTACAATATATATATATATATATATATATATATATATATATTGTAATATACACAATACATTTTATTATAAATAAAGAGTAGCGCGCGGGTTAAGTCGTTTTGGTGTTTCTCAGGAATAAAAATTGTTAAAGCTAATGTAATTAAAGTAATGTGCGACGCAAATGAAAGTAATACTCGACAGCCAGGGAACCAAACCAAAATTCGATAATTGACAGCGGCCAACGATCGAAAGGTTTTCCCACGCTAGCAGTAGTCTTAGTTTCGTCGTCGTAATTTAAAAGAGTCGACAGATAGGTGTTAGAAGGAGCATGAAGGTGTGTAGCAGAGCTAAAATTGAAATTTCGGGAAGAGCGACTGCAATATCACACAAATATTGTAAAGAGTGTGCTGAATCGCAATACTGGACTATATCGGCATCGCAAATTTGAAAATTTAAACCGTGACTGACCATGCAGCATTAGGGTCATACAAAAGGAGTGAAGCGACGTATAACATGGTGTATGGTGGCGCAAGAGTAGTGGAAGGTGCACGCCCAGTGATTCTGGACAGGAAGTTTGTGACGTCCATAAGACTAAACTATTGTTACATTGTTCGGTCGTTTGCCTAATACAAAAGGGGAGGTATGTAAAAAATAAAGGTTTTGTAAACGTAGAAACATTCTTGAGCCATAAAAAATTAATTTCATATAGTTAAATCATTAAAGGAAAATCAATAATATTTTATTGTTACACTAATGTGATGTCGAAATTATAATATTAATTCTAAAATTTGAAATAATTTACTCATTAATTATTAATGATTATTAACGTGTGTTTTGATAATAATATTTGTCACACATATTAAGAGGCCCAATATACTACTCTTGTCATAAGAATTCTCATTGCAACTGTAAATATTTTGATTACATTAAAGTTATATATTTGAATAATAGGGCTTCAATTAAATTATTAGAAAATATTATATACATGGGAGTGTGTTAATTTGGAGTGACCGGATCTTACTCTAGAAAGGACTACTGGATCTCTTTTGGATGCCTTTTCGGGAAGAACGATAGCGAGAAAGTTGTCAACTAATTTATGGGTTGGGCTTCATTTTAGAAGCGACTAATTTTGATTTTGATGGGCTAGTTTTGGAAGGGAGTGTTTTTCCATACATCCGAGAATGTATTGACGTAATTTGGGAGAGAATAAAGGGGAAGGGAAGATCAGTGGCGGTTTTTGCTATCTGGTCGACGTAGATGTTCCCTTTTATTCCCATGCGTGCCGGGATCCAGACCAATACGATATTATTTCCTGTCGATTGGAGCTAGTGAAAATCTTTAGTGATGATTGCGAATAGCTCTTGGGAGTTGTCTTCATTGGCGGAGAGTGAGGCTGAGAGGATTAAGTGGTTCATTTTGAGAGACGAAGAGCAAGCTTGATGGCGCAGGTTTCTACAGTGCGGATGGAGGAATGGGGTTATATGTCACTGATCGGCGGGTATTAGAGGATTTTATGGCACTGCTACTCCATATTTGTTCTTACTCCACTCTTGTCAATCTGTGTATATGTTTCCAATAGAATATTCATATCCAATCCGTAGAATTTTGTTTTAAATTTGTAACCAATTTGAAGATATATTTTATAAAGTTGGTGCATAGAATATTAATAACAAACTTAACAGAATAAAATGATAAAATAGTAGAGTAGTTAATGCAGGGGTAATACAAGAAATCTGACTGTTCATATTTACTTTTAGCTCTTCTGAAACCGAAAATTTAGGCACTTGGTGATCACAATATGCGCATAAGTGACTTCTATTTAATAATAATCGGGAATGACTTCAGATTTATCGCGTAAAAATTTTCTCGTCTATAGGAACAACAGGTTTTCCTGTTTCCCTCAAGTTACTCAAGTAACCGCTACATCGCAGCTGTAGTAAATGGTTACTGCAACTTCTATTCCAAACTCTCAAATGTGTCATTTCGAAGGATGAATTTAGATAATTTATGTAATTTTAATCATACTTATTAAAATTTGTTTCGTGTTTTTGTATTATGTTCCCAAGGTACTTCTGCTAGTTTCAATAATTTAATTATAAAATTCTTAAAATATATATTATATTTTAATTTTAAAAAAGACGTTTTTGGTTGAATAATAACATAGTTCCATATATAATATTTGCTAAAATTAATATTGATTATCAAAATGATCCTAATGTATACCGGGCCGTGTTTCCGGAGAAAAATAGTCTATGGTGCATTATACTATATTTTATATTTATTTCATTTGTAGCCAACACAAAGCCAAGAGTTGGAGCTTTCGGGACAATGGATGACGCTGGAAAATACCGAAATGGCCCCCTTTCTCAGAATGGGCTAAGAAGGGGATGCTGGGTTTAGCCATAAGCTGACCAATAAGAGCATGGAAAAAGTAGAGAGGAAGGGAGGAAAGTTTACCGTCGTCTCTGAGATTTTTCAGAGACAGACACTTCTGGTAAAGACGGCGAGAGACATGGTCTCGTTAAAGCCACAGAACAAGCAGCGTCCGAGGGTTCCTGAATGTTTCGGCTTTTGGTAAGTGTTGGCCATGAATGATCACGCGACCACGGGTTTGTAACCAAAACCACCACGGTTATCCTTGGGAAAAAGTGTCTCATTTGTTAGCCCTTCGGAATTGGTAAATATGTAGAGCAGACCAATAAATATTTCATGTTTAATTTTTTTTTGTTTATAATAAACTCATTTAACTTTACGATATTTATTTTATTTATTCCTGCGTAAAGAACCATCGCAGGCGGCGCCCAAATTCCTGACCACGTGGTATATACAGAAGAGTACCACAAGTCATCATGGGGGATAGCGAAGGAGCCACCTATGATTAGAGGCTTCAAAGAACACACAGTCCGCTGACCAGACTAAGTTATGAGTGGCCAGCGGAATTCATTTTAATGTACGATAAAAGTAGAGACGCGACGTTGACTCGGGAAGACCTATGGGACAATTGCCAACACCAAGGTGCCCCAAATTGTGCCTGAAAGGGATGCGAACCAGACTTATCTTTTACGTTATACATCCTGGGCAACGTTAAAAAGTCTAAATCTTCAATTTGGCCACAGAACTCAGTTTTGTGGCATTCTTCATGTCTGGTCACCAACTACGATTATCAAATGTAAATAAACATAAAATTTCCCGACTATTTCGAGGACTCGTTAATTCTAATCTGTGACAATTCAGATAGAATTGAGATAGTGTCACGACACGAGGTATTCAACAAGTGAAATCGTCGTTTTAGGAGAGTATAGAAGAGTGTATCAAGCCACTGTTCGAAATATCAAGAGCGCTACCCTAATCGCCTACGCCATCCTTGGTTTTGTGTCATTTTTCGAGTAAAATTAGTGGTAATGACACGAATGATGAGGTATCTGAAATTATTTCATCAAGACGAAAACGCTTCACAGGAATGAAAAATGAGTTGCCATTTTAAAAATAGGAATTTCTGCTTGCAGCTTGTAAGCATGAACTTAAAAGTTCCATCGAATGTCCCCATCGAAACCCTACAACTTCTGTCTTGAATAACTTTTTCTTAAAAGATCTTTGGCCGTATTGTTTCAGATGAGAATACCCCGAGCTAAGCGCAAAGCACACAGCTGTTGAAAGTCAATCTAGCCATCCAGGTCTGTTGAGAAAAACAAATGTGAAACCAGGTCAAAATATTTGTTCCAAGTGCAAATCTGAATTCATTTCTATGGTCCAAAGCACATCAGAGTCTTCATCATCAGAGAATTATAAGGAAATTTCGGACACTGTCAATCGGAGTTTGACTGACTTAGGGAGTTCCTCATTAAAATTTAAAAGTTTGAGAAGGAGCCATAAAACTGACTACATTAAACAAAACATTGAACGAGTGCACAAAGTGGTAGCTAAAACAAACAACAGCTGGTGGAGTAGCAGCTGAGAATATTGGAAAAACTAGCAAAATCTGTGATGTTTTCACGTCAAAATGCTCTGTGTAAGCCAGCACAGTCTGGAATCACATACTCATTCACGAAGAAATTTAGAAATACATGAAGGTATGTATAATATTTTAAACATTAAACATTTTATCATATAACCGTAACTCTAAACAAGGTTCCATATTTATGTACATATATAATTTTAAAAATTATAATGTTTCATATTTTGTAATTTATTTTGTAGATGAATATGGCAATTGCCGAAAGCTCCTTCAGAATTTGAAAATCAAAATTGAAACAAATTTGGTTTTATGAAGTGACTGATATAAATTAGGGAAAAATTATCGTCATAATAAACTAATTATCAGTCTTTAAAATTTTTTTTAATAAATTCCTTGAAGTATTTAAATGGTTGGTAATATAGATATGCAGAACCCAAATAGGAATTTGTGTTAAATATATAAATAAATTAAATTACAAAATCTCAATTAAATTTGGTTCATATTTAAATAGCTAAACCGCCTATTATTAAGTCTAATACAGCTTCCTCGCGCTTAAGAAGAGTTCATTTATAAAAATTACAGTACGATTAATTAAAGCATCTTATAACGACCCACTACTGAGGGATATTCTAATTTTTAATAAACTACTACTGAGCAAAAAGGAGCTGCAACGCAAGAACTATAAACGTAGTCTTACAAAATGTTAAGTAATTAAAGTAATGTATAAACTAAACGAGTTGAGACATAAAAATAATTATATATTTTTATTATATTTTGTATTTTTATTTATAAAAAATAATACGTTGTCCACATTGTAAATAGGCGACCCAAAACAATTCAGTTACAGAAGATGCTGATTGGCCTAAAGCGAAAACTTACTAACCAGAGGTATCAATAAGTTTGCTTTGTGTATATGGAATTGTACAGCGTGCAGGAATATATATTTTTCTTTTTCTCAAAGCGGAATGAGAAAATTATACTGCAGTGAGATATAAGAGATGGTGTAAATGACAAACGGATGCTCGGAGAGTAATCAGTGTAAAAAGGTTATAAGATATGCATCAGCTGACTAAAGCAAGTTGCTGGCATGTGAGTAATCGGTAGTGACGTTATCACCGCTCATTACCGCGTCCCTAAAAGCCAGCCGAATGATAGATGTATATACATTGTTAATAAATTGTAAGAAATATACCATCACATAACACAAATATTACATTCGATAACCATATACTGTAAATATTCCATTTATAATTTAACCAATATATTAACTTCTTTAGTATTTATAATTGATTTTTACCGTTTCGATTCAGTACCCAAAGTCCATAGATTAAAATTTTTATTTTGCTTTGATAAATTAAATTGTTTGATAGAATCTTAGGCGCACCTCACTATATACTATGCCATCGCACCTATTAAATACTCGTATTTTCAAATGGTTTAATTAAACTAGTGAGTTCACAAGTTCACAAATTGCGTATTTAGATGGCAGAGGTAAAATATGGCAACTGGATTTTCTTTTGGGATCCATTCAACGTCAAACATGCTTGTTATTATCCAACGTAGTCAATAAATATAATGATATTTATTTTAACACATGCGATATCTAAACGACATTTTTATACTGACCATATTTCATGCTTCCCATTGAATTAATTATCAAATAAATATGAGCATTTAAAAACCAATAGTATATATTATGTTAATCTTGAAAGTTATATATTAACATTGTTATGAATTTATTTTCTGTTGTAGTGTAGCGGAATGTTTTAAATGTGTTCATGTACAAGAACTTTCAATAGCTATTGGCTTACCTGAATGTCAGCTAAGTTTCCCGAATTGAACAGATACTGACCTAAAACAAGAAAAAAATCTGTTTGAAATTGAATATTTTAAATAATTATTTCGTAGCAGTACTTTAGATAAAATTGAGATTAAGGACTTTACATATTTACTTATGATAATGTGCGTAATATAATATATTATATTATATATTAATTTACGGAAAACCCGTTGGATGCGTATTGCTTAGAGACCATAGCTTTGTCTGAAATTCAGAGAATAAATAAAATCGGGTAACTTGATTGCATTATAAATATAAATAGTAATTGTTTTATAATATAATTTATTTTTTTCATATTTATAAGGTTAGAAATGTAAATAAAATTTCTTCAGAGTGTTTTAACGGGCCAAAACCAAGTATTTAGACTATACTTTTCTCTCTGTTTTTGATCTCATTTTTCGGCTCAGTTCGAGAGTCGGAATATTTTATTTTGCGCGGATAAAGTCAGAATTCCTAGTCACGTTCCTGGAATTCACCACCGCCCATGTTGATGCACCTTTTACTCCCGATGCCTCAGAAACTGTCCCGTCTTAGACGCCAATCTTAGATTGGAAAATCTTCAAAGGAAATTCTATTCTACGACACTCCGCTTGAATTCTGCGTCAAAACTAAAACACTTTCAGTCAACTCTTTCCTTTCGATCCAATATTAACTACCCCTTCGTCCGTTTCACACTTAAAAGTCTTGAACACTGATCTCCGTCTTGAGGAGATCTTGGTTTCGCCCCGCCTTCTGCAGAGAAGTGGGCATTCAAATAGTCAATTCTTATAAAAAGAGCCATTATGTATAACGACCCAGTAAAAATGGTTACGGCTCACAATTTGAATCGTAGAGTCGTCAGCGAGTTACTTAAGTCGTCTTCTAGTTGAGTCCACGTGTTGAAGTAAGATTCGGCTCAGTTCCTTTAACAGGCAACATTGTAAAGTCTTAATTATTGCCTAAATAATCCTGACAAACTTAGCCGGCTTTATTTTGTACTTGCGTGAGCATAATTTTGTTTCACTTCTTGAATAATATTTTTATGTTCTCAAATAACCGACCCGGAATTTGCACGAACTTCAAACCAAGAATATTCGGCTTTGGTGTTTTTGAGGTCGCTGACAACGATTGACCGGCAATAGCGTAGTATTTTCCTTCTTGTGATTATCGCAGAATATCCATTTCACGTCTACAGTCACCACCAGATAAAAGAAAACTCTCATTTTGCCTTTCAATAAGTTCAACTCAAGAGAAAAATCGGCTTTTAACGTCGCTCAGTTTCAGTTCGTGAGGAACCCAATTTCCCTGCTTTTGAATCATTCCTATGGATTTCAATCCCGCGAAAACTGCTTGTTGAGTCACTCCCAATGCATCTTCAAGCTGCTCTTGCGTTTCAGTTGAATCTTTATCGAGTAATGTCTTCAGCTCTTTGTTTTCCGTTTTGTTTGGCTGTCCAGGTCTTGTCTTCAACCTTGAATTCACCATTCCTCAAACGTCGAAACCATTCCCTAGATGATTTATCAGTTGGAGCATTGTGACCATAAATTGCTAGAAGCTTTCGATGCGCTTCAGCTGCACTTTTATTCCAATAAAATCAGAAAACTGAAAACTCTCACAAGTGCTGCTTAGTTATCATAAAAGTAGACAACACATAAAAAGTTTTCTATGAAACTTAAATTTGAATGTTATTAACATATGTCTAACCTCTTTGAAATCATCGAAAATAACTGTCACTATGAAACATTCATAACAGACGAACGGACGAACTAATTTGCATATATTATTTAAGAAACTCCAGCTTAAAAAATATATAATTATTATTGAGGTTGTGGAATTTATATGTTTCGTAGTTCAATTTGTGTCAAACGTTGTTTCCAGATAAATATTATGAAAATATTTATTTGTACTGCAGAGTTGATTACACATAAAAACCTTTCCTATTCACTATATTATTTTCTTCTATTACTCCGATAAACAAAGTTAATACTCGTATTTAATGTTAATAATGATAGGGTCCACACTGCCTGTCATTTTGTCTTTTTTAAACGGACCTACTTTCGTCGCGTTTTAATTTATCTTTTATACTAATATTGTTCTGAGGTTAATTTATTTTATTTATGATCGGAATTCGTTCACAGTAATACGTAACAAAAATATTTGAAAGCAAGTTAGTTTGTTTGGTTAATTAATGGAGATGTGAAAGCCTTTGATTTATCCAATTAGTAGATGCTACGCCGCATCAGAGGCGAGGCGGTACTTAGCGTAATGAGGGTCTGTCCTGAGATCTTAGCCGCAAATTGGTGGCTGGACAATCAACCACGACTTTCCTTGTTCTTGCACGCCACCCGATCACGAAAATCTCGTAGTGTGTTATACGAATAATAATCCGGCTAATTTAAAATTATGAGACGGTTTAGGAATGTTACAAAACTTAACACGGTTTTATTTCGTGCGGTAAATTGGATTAGAGAATCTTTTGCTCCATTTTTGTTTCTAAGATATGGTGAAAACTGAAATAGTAACGACAAGTGTAAACAGCCTTTACTTGAGCCAATTCAACTATTTAATAAAAATATGAATAATGTCCCTGTTGTGACCTTGGAATGTAATCGGAAAACTAGTGTCGCAACCTCAGTGAATATTCAAACACATCAGATAGAAAGACTTAATACCTAATACCTAAATGATATAAAAAAAGTTATTAGTAATTTATTGGCTCATATTGAAATGAATAGGGGGAATTAAATATTTTAAGTGGTTTATCTATTGTAATAAGCTCTTTTATAATAAAAAAAGGAAAGCAATTTTCTTGATCCAAAACAAATGTACATCAATTACAATGTTGCTATTTTCAAGGCTTTAAGCCGGCCATTCTTTCTTAATTAACACTACATATATATTTACATAAAAAATTATACAAACAAATTCCTTAAAACTAACATTCATATATCTAAACTCAGGGTCGTAAACTAAGCGCCTTTTCAAATCATACAAAATCTACTAGGACCTGGCAGCATAGGAAATCAGCAAAACGTGACAAGGGTAATTACAATGTCAACTTAATATACCTTCCAGCGCCTTCCTCCTACTTGGGTCGTACTCGATCCAGATTACAGCCTGGTTCTTGGTTCAGGAAGAATTTCCGTTTATCTTCCTCTCCTAGGACAACCTGTTCAATAATAACGATCATCTGCTCGAAATCTTCCTTACCACAATTCCAATATATTTCCAACAATCTCTCTCGAAATCTCTCACCAAAAAAAAGAGAAGAAAATCCCTCTCGGAATCTGTTCTCGAAAATCAGTCTCACCGCTCTCGAAAAATCTCTCCAAATCTCTCCCGTCTCACCACTTTACGAAAAACTCTCTCAATCCGTCTGCATATCTTTTTAAAATCTGCTCCCCACTTCTTTAGTTCATATCACCCAGGTGGCAGGGAAACATTTATTCTTTCTTTTGTCTGGCAGTTACAGTTAACCCCTCTCTTTCCAGACATATTGGGAATACACCCGATGTCGCCAAATCTCACCATAGCTTGGGGAACTTCCCAGGCGCGCCGTGATGTCTGAGTTTTATTGCCCCTGGCTCAAATGCTGTTCCTTTCTTTTGACTCCACATCGCCAAAATTCCGAGCAGGTGTGTTTGTCCGTTACAATATAATATATAAAGTTATGAAAGATAACAAATACACTATATATTTACTAAAATATTAATATTGCAACTTAAGAAAATAACTTATTATAAATATTGCTTAATTCAATGGCATCTTTTTGAGAATTTATGGTGTTCTCAGTCGTTTTAATATATTTTATTTCTGATAAATTGTTTTTGTATAAATTTGGTTGTACGTCTAAAATTTTAACGTCATTCCAATTGAAGTCGTGATTCTCCTCAAATCACATTATGGTTACAAGTTTTATAGTTGTTTCTATTTCTTTTAGTCTGATTTCCAGAGCCCGTTTAGTCTGTCCTATATAATATTTTTTGTAATTTTGCTCGGAACAATTAATTTTATAAACAATTCCTTTTCTTTATCAATTTTGTCTTACTTTTTTATAATTCCCCTAAGATTATTATTAATTTTGAAAACAATTTCGAAGCTGAAATTCGTTAACATTCTTTTTAATTTTTCACTTACCTAACCGTAATATGCCAACACAATGTACT
The DNA here is from genome assembly GCA_034510155.1 of Eucriotettix oculatus. NCBI lineage: Eukaryota > Metazoa > Arthropoda > Insecta > Orthoptera > Tetrigidae > Eucriotettix > Eucriotettix oculatus. Next base: position 130,743,059 of record CM067376.1, on the reverse strand, counting down.
GTCTTGGTTATTTGGGATCTCATTAACACTGTTATTCCTATACTTGTATTTGTGTTCGGATATTCTTTTAGATATGTGTTTGTTGATAAAATGTCGAGGGTAGGCATTGTTGATTAAAGTGTTTTTTACAACTGTGATATTTTCTTCATGAAATTTTGAGATTGGACGAGAGAAGAACTATATCCATAACATTATATACCATAGCATTCTTTTGATGTATGGGATGGTTGGATATAAAATTTAACTCTCTTCCGGAATATGTTTTCGGAACCAATTTTTTGCAATATTGCTATTATTATTGATAACGTTAACATCTAAAAGGTCACTTTTATTAGTTTATAATTCATGTGTAAACTGGAGTTTGTAATGGTATTCATTAAAAATTTGGATGATATTGTTAATTTCACTTTTTTAACAGAGCAAAAAATTTCATCAACATATTTGCACATGGTAAGAAATCGATTTATTATCAAATATGTTTAATCAATGTGTTTCAAGATCTCTCATAACAAATTCAGCAAATATGATTGTTTTGGGGATACTCGCGTAATAAAAACTTTATACAATTGAAACCTTAACAGTAAGTTAAATCCTATCTGTATGAATAAAAAACATGCGTAGTAAAATATCACAACACATGAAAAGTATTCTGAATCTTAAGATATTTTATGTCGTGCATTTACTCAAAGAATATTGAAAAGAAGGATAATAATTTCTCATCAAACATTTCAAGACCGAATTTATTTCCATTTTTAAAGACTTAATTAGAAAACTTTTATTTGAGTAAGGTATTATAGCTAGATAGACGGGATATTAGTTTATGAAGCGAGGAAGCTGTCTTTAAGGGTAAAGAAGGTAAACCTGCAAGCAATAAACAGCTTCAAAATAATTTCCACTGACAACCAAATTAGTATTAAAATTACAATTTTAGAAATCCTTCTGGGTAAACGGAATAAGTAGAACGATATTGTTCTCTTTGATGGAGTCTCCATTTTAAATATTGGGAGTGAGACCACGCAGCAAATCGTTTGAGCCACAACATAAGAAATAATGAGGACTTGTCTCGTCTACCTCAAAGCTTTACGACGAGGAACTTTACCGTTATCTTCTTCTTTTGTTCCACTCAATATAAATATTTTCTCACAGTGATGTCAGCAAACAAAACTAAAAAATTGCTTGATTAATCTCTATTGGCATAGAAAGGGAAGGCGCTGCGAGAGTTTCTCGTAGACGCTTTAGCCTAGAGTGACTGCGGGGCTTACCTGATCATGTCGGGGATGCCTCGCACTCTCTCTGGGTATTTTTTATCAAAGTTCTCATATGCCGAGACACCTTCACCTATTTTAGGAGGTATAAGTACTGGGGTCAAAGACCTTGGGCATATGGCAAGAGTTGTCCGCTGATCCCATTGGATCAGTCGGCCAATTGCCTCCTGAAATTGTGGAGTACTACGGAGAAGGGAATGCCGTCCCCACAGCAAACTACTCGTCTCCGTCATTCGAAGGGGCGTGAAATAGTAAACCACAAGCGACCTACTGATGCAGGTTTTCTAGGGTTTTCCCTGCATCTCTTTAGGTGAAACACCGGGTAGGATCCTTAAACCATAGCCCGCGGGCCCTAGTCAACCCTTGGCTACCTTGCTCTACCTTCCGCAGCCCCTTTTTCATTCCCTTCCTATGCTATTAAAGGGAGTTGCCAGTTTCCATCAGGATCAACCCTCATGTAGCCTGTTAACACAATAAAAATAAATAAAAAAAAATTCTATTGCATAGAAGAAGGCCTGCGGGAGTTTCTCGAAGACGCTTCACCCCAAAAGAGTGACTGTGGGGCTTACCCGATCATGTCGGGATGGCCACGCACTCTCTATCTGGGATTTTTATCAAAGTTCTCATAGCCGAGACACCTTCAACTATTTTAGAAGGTATATGTACTGGGGGGGTCAAAGACCTTGGGCATACATGGCAAGAGTTGTCCCGCGATCCCATTGAGCAGTCGGACCCATTGCCACCTGAAACTGGTGAGACACGGAAAGGGAAAGGCTGCTACCCCACACACACTCGTCCTCCCCGGTCATTCGGAAGAGGCCGTGAAGTAATAGTACCCAATGCCCGACCTACCTGCATGCCTGTTTTCTAGGGTTTTCCTGCAATCATCTTTAGGTGAAACACCGGTGATAGGATCCTTAAACCATAGCCTGGGGGCCCTAGTTAACCCTGGGCTACCTTGCTCTACCTTCCCCTTTTCAATTCCCTTCCTATGCTATTAAAGGGGAGTTGCCTGTTTCAGGATCACCCTCATGTAGCCTGTTACCCAAAAAAATAAAAATAAAATCTATTGGCATATTACTATTCTTGAATTAATTTTTATTTGAAATTGCCTTAGTATACACGTGGGTATTATTATTATTACTAATAAGCTGCTATTGGGCATTTTCCCGGTGGCAGCTATATACAAATAAAACACAAATACAATTACAAAACGAAAACACAATTCACAATGAGGAAGAATTTTGAAGTGTAGATTTTGTTCTGAAAAGAAAAGAGAGGAGTCACACAGAAATCACTTCACTGCACTTCACTATTTTCAATTCACTGATTCTAAAAATATACTACTCACTTTAGTTTTATTAGCCTATTTCTAAACTGATTTACGCTACCCGGAAAAGTCGTCAGTATTTCTGCAGGCAAGGAATTCCAATTGCGTATTGACCTATTTACAAATGTACGTTGCCCTTTTTCTTTAATTTTGAACGAGTGGTCATTTTTATAAATATAATTTGGCGCCGTTAGATGGATTTTTTATTTATTTCCAGGCCCTGTGGTTCACCCTTATAAGCTTTATATATTGCGCACAACCTGGCATGTTTCCTTCTATTGCTGAGACCTTCTAAATTCTCGTGAGGATTGTTCGCGAATCGATCCCCAAACATTTTTTCAGCCCGTTTTTGTATTTTTTCCAACGGTAGAGTGAGTTCATTTCGATGTGGAATAATAGAAGTATTAATAAAACATTATACAGTCCCATGCCTTTTAAATCAATTTGTACCAATTACACGTTAATACTTAATTTATTTGACACACTTAGCTCTTTATATTTTATTTCTATGCCGTTACTGTCGGGAAAATACTAAATGTTTAAAATGAACTAATTTCAATAATATGAGACATATTTATGTGGGAGTAAGAGATAAATTGCATATTTCATAATAGTAAAAGAGAAAAAAGTGCTAAGAAAATAAAAACGTAACACAAGTAACTAAAAATTAGAGGTAACTGGTAATGTAAGTAAAATTATTCAAGAGATTTAGTGGTTATAAAACTGTGTTCATGTGATTTATCATAAAGAGTTTTAACAATCAGATCTTCTACACATATTCTAAAAGTGAACACTCCTATAAAGTTAAAGTATTGAGCAAATTAAAATAGTACAATAATATTTTGAAAAAATGTTTTGTTACTTCTTCTACAGGCTGTCCCTTTCTAACTTCTCACAGAAAAAAAATACAACAGATATGACAAGTATGTTATATTATTAGTACACTTGAACAGATGTACTAACGGCTCCTAAATAAATTATTTGAGATCTTCTATCACAGTCTACAGTTTAATATACCGTGCTCTACGCTTTCCGATACTTTTCCAATACGGGTAGTTGGAACAGGACACATTTTATTGCTAATGGTGATTGTAAATTATAAGACAGTGAGGACTTTACCAGTTTTCCTGGGATTTAAAATTATTTTAATATATTTTATAGTCATAAAAAAGTTGACAATGTAATATAAATAAATAGATGGTCTTGTGTAAGAAAAGTATACCATTAATTAACAAAAATTACTACGTTTCTTCCTTCTTCAGGACCTCTACAGGATTTTGTATATATTCCAAGTAAAGGTTTAGAAGCAAAGACTAACCGAAATGAACAGGCAAGGTACTTAGTTCTTGCCTATAAACTTTTACTTGAGTTATATGAAAAATTATAAAATCCTGGGAGGTCCTAAAATACGCCGCATAGTGACATGTTTTCGTAATAAATAGTATACTTTTCTAAACAAATGCCATCGTTTTCTTTTAAAAATAATTTTATTTCCAAAAGCTTTCCAAGGGCGTGACAGCCAATACTTGCTAATTTAATTCAAGTAATTACTATTTATCTAACGACGATATTTCTTAGGAAACGACCCTTTTGCACTTCGCCGATAGGGGTGTTGCAACTGCCTCACATCCGCAAGTTTTTACATCAAGATTCTTTGAAAATGTTCTAGAATACGAAGTTAACTGATGTGTCAATTATTTAAAAAGAACGCGTTCTATAAAGCGAACTTTAAAATCTCTGCCCTGCTCGCTCAGAATATTTGAAGCTGAAAGTATGAATCATTGTTGACTGTATAGATAAATTTAAAACAATTATGAAATCCGCTAACTAATCAATAGATAAAGTAAAGTGGGTACACGAAGTAATCAGTTGCTTTTAGTTTGGAGAATTCGATACAGTCTAGTTCATGGCTGAGTGTATAAAGACGTGAGCAATTGCGCAATATGTAAAATAGCAGACTATTAACCTTTTTTCGTTCAGGTGTTAATGCAAATGTTGCAACAAAGAAAATTTGTGATGTGTATGGAGACGTATTGAAAGTCAAAAAGTGTTGACACTGGTTCCGAAAATTTTCTAACGGTGATTTTAACTTGTCAGATCGAAGTTTGATAATGACTCTTCAAAGTCACTGGTAGAAACTGATCCCAAGCTAAGTATCCAGGAAATAGCAAACATTCTTCAGGCTTCGTGGCCAACAGTCCATAGACGCCTTCAAGAAATCGGGAATTATTGGCAAAACACGGCCAGCTCTGGTCAACAGAAACGGGATAATTTTTGCAAGACGATAATGCCAGGCCGCATGCAGCAAGATTAACCCAAGAAAAAACTAGACAGTTAAAATGGGAGGTTTCACCTCATTACCATATTCCGCAGACGTGGCGCCATCCGATTTTCAATTATTCAGACCCATTGAACACTCCCTAAGGAATAAAGATTTCAAAAGTAGGGATGATGTGAAAGCTTACCTTGAATCTTATTTTTCTTCAAAGGAAAAAATAATCTACGAACAGGGGATTGAAAGTCTACCAATAATTGGGAAAAGGTCCTAGAAATCGACGGAGATTATGTAATTGATTGACAATAAAATTAAATGTAAATAACCTCGTTCTTATTGTCGCCTCTAAAATAATTGATTACTTTTTCAATTACTTGAAAGTCGTTAATTCTTTGAAATTCTCACTTAAAATGAATTCGTAAAGCTATTGTCAGTCGAATCCGTCAAATTATAATTATTAAAAATATTTTCCGTAGTTTTAAATACTCAAAATTCACATTGCACTGACATAATTGAAATAACTTCTTCATTGACAAGTAATCTATTAAATTATAATGTTTAAAAAATCCTACGTATTATTTTTGATCGTCGTTCGACATTTTCTGACTTTAGTTATTGCAGGATATAATAAGTTAAAAGACGAAATTGAAGGTATAAATCATGGGTCATGGTTCCGTGAAATATTTCATGTTTTACATCTAAACGGCGGTTATAAATATAATGGCAGTATAAAAATTGAATGCATTTTTATAAAACTATCATGTGTTAGTATAGCAGAATATCTTTGATAAAATTAGAGAGTAGCAGAATTTACATTCTAACACATTCGCATATATCTTTACTTATATTTCCTTCCACGTTTGTGCTAGGGATTTCTCGCCCTCCCGATGTTTTTCTCTGGATTTTTAGATGGTGTGTACCAAATTTTGTTACAAATTGTCCACTCAATTATAATCCCATGAAGTACATGTAAGGATAGAAAGAAACATACATAATCTATCCTTCTTTACTTATTAGATATAATAACTGCATAAAGACAAGAATATAAATTTGGTTTTGTGAGCGCCTTTTGAATAAAATTTAAATATTTTACGGTTGATGGAAAATTTGATTCCATTCAACATTCTTACCACATTCTTCTACACAAGCATTGCGCAGGTGATGAATATATGCAGGCGTTATCCGGAGTTTAAGATTTTTTCTCTTTGAAAAGCCTCGCCCGTGAACTCGGGTACCTCCTTGGGGGATGCTGCCAGCCATTAGTTTTCTGGGGGTAGATTGGCCCTGGGGTCTTCCCTACATTCTAGGTGTTTTCGTTTCATTCCCTGAGTGTTAGCGTCTCGTCTTTATTCGCGCTCTACGCTTCGTACCCTTTTCCTGATGCTAACAAATCTTTAATCACAGCGCAATGTTCCACAGAGACCAGCCGGGGGTCGACGATGTTCTCCAGAGACCTTCTGTTTGAAGTTACTGACGCTTTTCTGCTGTTTATTTATGGAAATTCAGACAGAGGAAAACTGTACAGTACGCATCTTCGATAGAATATGTGTTAGGAAGACAGTTACAGTTGAATAGTCAAATGATTTTCTACGATTTCTTCAAAATATCAGGGGATAAAAGTTATAAACATACTGGAGTCAGTTTATAGTGAGTTAAATTCTCAACGAATCAAAAATTTCTCAAGTAATTTTGGAGTGAAAGCGGAACAAAGATTGCATATAAGCAGGGTTTTATAATTACATTGTAGAAATTTGTGAACCTGTAAGCCATACGAAAAAGTATGATTTGAGTGATTGCCCTCAGGAAAGAGTTACCCATTGTTCATAAAATGATCCGATTTAACTTTATCACGATTATATTTATTTTCGTAGTGAAATATGCCTTCAATTGTTTTAATGTTATCTACTTTCACGCGGTGATTGATATAATATGTTGTAGGAAAGTGTATTTCCGGTGAGAACTTTATTATAAAAAATAAATAAAATAAGGATTAGAACTGTTCATGAGGTGCCGAATGAGATAAATGCAAACCAAAACTGAATTGGCTTTCATTTTTTTTTCATAAAAAATAGGATGGATGAATAAACCGACAGCAAGGTGACTGAACAACCCGTCACGAAACATGAATAAGTTCGGCTGACATTAGAAAATTAAGATATAAAGATATTATAAATACAATTAAATAAGTCCAACTGGCCCCAGTGAGTCCAATACATTTTACTTTGCCGTTCATTAAATTAAAAATTTAAAGTCATGACTTTAAATTACAATAATTATATTTAAAAATGAAAAACGACCTTTGAATTCAACTTAATAATTAAACGTATGCAATTATTCTCGAAAGTTCTTGTTTTGAATTTGTTAAAGAAACTCTTTTCGTTATGATTGAATTACATAACGTTTTACGAATCAAAAATGCGGACATTTCGTCTTAATGATTCTATTTTCTATAGTTGATCCTCGCTGAACCCGAAAAAAGGAGCCTGAAATAATCTGTAGTCTGAATCCGTAGTATTTCAGTTTATAATAATCTAGTAAATCAAAATGTTTCGAGTATTACCTAATTTTTACATCAAAGGAGATCTTTTGATGCCTTACAATTTTTCCACTGCTGAGGAAGTAGTGCATGTCATATTAATAAAATTACATATATGAATACAATGTTGTAGTTTTCAGTCCTAAGACTGGTCTGATAAAACCCTACATGCTAATTTGTCTTCGCAAGCCTTTGCATTTCCGCATAACTACACCATCCTACTACCTCAATAACCTGCTTAGCGTAATCCATCCTCGGCTTCCCCCTTAGTTTATTACCCCACACACTTCCCTCTAATGCTAATTTTACAATACCCTCATTTCTCAAAACATGGCCTATGACTTCTCCTGGTCAGCGTCCTTCATATTGTTCGCTCTTCCCCTATTCTGCTTATAACTTCCTCGTTATTTATCCACCCATCTAATTTTAAGCAATCTCCTATAGCACCACACTTCAAAAGCTTCTATTCTTTTCCATTCTGAGGAATACAATAAAATATAAATAAATGCAACAGATGTTCAAGACTGCATAAATAGGATGTAAAAAACTTCAAAAGTATATATTTGAAAATTCTTGAATTAGGTTCATTGGGAAAATGTCACTATTATCAGCAATACTATATAAGTAGATATGAGCTAATATGTTAGGACTGAGTTAAGTACATTTTTTTTAAAAAGGACTATTTGTAATATATTCTTCACTTTACAAATATATCTCTACATTATGCAAATAAATATGCATACACCAACAATGCTACACTTTAGTCAGCTCAAATGAACAAATGGTCCTTTAATAAAGAAGATATTCGATGAAATTTACGAATCGTTGTGTATAACATTCTTTAATGTACAATATTATTAATTTTAAATAAACAATAAAATGGTTTATGTGACTGAAAGTAAGGGTATATATAATCGTCATTGTCTGGGAATTCGACTTATTAATATGATCAAAACTTCAAGCGTATAGATGTATCTGTAATCTGTGTATGTATGTTTCATATATACTCTGTAACATATGAAGGAACTTACACTTACTACTTTCTATCTGGAAGAAAACACCGCTGTGTTGGAACGGGAAATGTATAAAACGTAGAAATAATGCAAATAGGCCCATTAAATAATTATAAATTAGTTTTTCTTGGGTTTTTGAGATTACGTCAAAGTGTAACATCAATTTTCAAGGGCGAGTGGTTAATAAAAATGTGCACTAAATGATCCGATACTGTTGGGTAAATAACACCCGAGCAATGAGGGTAATTACGTAGTTTTATATATATATACGCTTTATACTTTTTTATAAAGCAACATAGCCTTTGACATTTTAAGAGACCATAAAATTGAGTCCCGAGGACGTGCCTTAAACTAGAAGCTACTTTTGCAAGAAAGCAATTTCACTACAGTATTACTTTATAATTACCATGTTAATTCTACAAATTTCATTTTCCTTCTTAAATTTTCCGTGTCGTTTACAAGACAAAATTAGAATGAGGTGTTTCTGGAACAACGCTGCACAGAAAATCGTAATAATTAATTTCCACTTACGGGCGTCGCATTACTGGCAACAATTTTCGTCTAGGCCATGGAATTATATACAATTAATTATTATTCTCAATGCCAGATTGAATTACGCTATGATTGGACGAGGCAACTGTACTCAAAAGGGTCCACTGAGTAAAATCGTGGACATGGTTCACTTCAAGCCAGTATTGTAATTAAAATACATATAAAGAGGATCAACCAATTAGCCCGATTATTGGTGCTAGTAACAGTAAATTATATTTATTATCAACATATTTTAACAAATCTTTATCCAATCTCTACAATAATAATCCTTAGGACATGAAAATGCTTCTCAACTAAAGTATATAATGAAATGTATTAACATCGATAGTGAAGAAAAAATGTTAAGTTAACTAAGGACAAAATTAAATTAATTGATGCTAAAGATGTTGTTTATGAATTTTTATTTGAATAGCAACAAATCATACATTGGTTAAACGCAGACAGATTTAAAAACCAGGACCTATAACCACGAATTTAGTTTAAAACTGTAATTATCTGCTCATTTCAAACTCTTAACCATAATTTCAAAATTACTCCAGTATTAAATTAAGATTTTATAAGATCATACTACATCATTAACTGTAGGAACGCAGGTTCCAATATTAGTGAACAAGACACAGAAATTTAAAAAAATTCAAATGCTTTGTAACTCAAATTTAATTACTACATTATCAGATTTTACTGTATATATTTTTATAAGTCTTTAAATTTTATATATATTTTTTAATAAAGATATATCAATGTCGATGTAATTTAGGTGTTATCGATTTCATCATTAATTTACTAAGGTGGCATACGCTACATTGACAAGACGTCTTCCAGTTTGAGTGTTTACTATATACACAATGTTAAGAACGTGTGTATACGTATATATGTAATATATTATACAATTGTTTTACTGTCATATGGATTACTGTTCATCAACTTGTTGAAAGGTTGAAATTGACAAGATAGTCGAAAGCTTCCTATTGTAAAGAAATATTTTGTTATGAAGACTGTTTTTTATTAATTTAAATTCTTCTACTCTTATTATTAATATAAACAATATTTTTATATCATGAAAGTACGTTACTTTAAAATTATTTGGAAATCTCTTAATTGAGTGAACCACTTTGGTACTACTTTCGATTATTAGCAATCACATCGTTAGTTTATGTAGAAATATACTGACTACATAATCCCATATAGCACGTGGTATTTGTAACGGTCAAGCAGATCTGCTTGGAATTTGGTGGTGCGAAGTCAAAAGAAAGGAGACAGTATTTGAGCCAGGGGCAATAAAACCAGAAATCAGGCCGGTCCTTGGGTGTTCCCCAAGCTATGGTGAGATTTGGCGACATCCGGTGTTTTTTTCCAAAATGTATTGAAGGAGAGGGGACAAACTGTGACTCCCAGAGAAGGGAGGAAGGGAGATTGTGGAGACGAGCTGATGAAAGGCATTATCGGACAGGAAGCCCAATGAGACGAGGATAAACGGAAATTCTTCCTGAACCATGAAAAATAGCGGCGGCGACTGTGATTTAGATCGAGTACAACCCAAATAGGAGGAAGACGCTGGAAGGTCCATTATGACGACGCAGTAATTATCCCTGTGACTTTTTACTGATTTCCTATACTACCAGGTCCGAGTAGATTTTGTGTGGTAATATTTTGATCTATGAAAAGGCCCATACTATTCGACCCTGAGTTGAGAGTAGAGAATTGTTAGTTTTAAGATATTTATTTGTATTATTTTTATGTCAATATGTATGTAGTGTTAGTTAAGAAGAATTACCGGCTAAAAGTTTGAAAATATCAACATTGTAATATTGATGTAAATTTGTTTTGGATCAAGGAAATTGATTTCTTTTTTATTAAAAAAGCTCATTATTAATATATTAGTATTACATTAAAATAAATTAATATCCCCCCCTATTCATTACACAGTCATCCATGGAGTGAGTTTGGTCTGTGCACATTATTAGATGCTCATGGAAGACAACCATTCATTTTTGGCGTTCCATAAACATACAGAAGGCCCAAATTAATTTAAAGTCTAGATGGACACTAACTGTTTTTGTGTGTGTGTGTGTGTGTGGTGAAGAGAACCACTTTTTGTGAACGAAGAAAATATTTTCTTCTTAGGTTCAGGGTGACAGTGTTAAAGGAAAGTTAACGAAGAAAATACATTGCTTTGTGGCAGTACACGAGTGTTGTAAAATAAAATGTGCCTCTTTTTGCCATATGGTGAGTTGCTTCGTGGTATGTCGGTTGAGTTGATTGTAGCGATCGAAGCAACGATAAGACGTGAGTTGAGAGCTCGTAGTTGATAGTTATGGAAGTTATTTCTTCTTTCAATGTTCAAGTAGGACGTGTACTACTTTCGGCGACCCAGAAGAGAGACACACCAGCTGAATACTTCTGATGGTCAGGTGGTAGCCAGCACCTGTTATTTTTTCACCAGCCATCTCCATTAAAACGTAGATTTTAATTATTTTGGAAATTATGAAGAGAAATAAATATATTATTAGTTCATGTTAACCGTGTAAATCTTAAGATTGAATTGATTGCCTGTTTTACAATTACATTAATAAAATTATGTTACTTTTTGTGGCTTATCTCAACTTGAATTTAACTCTATCCCAATCCAAATATATATAAGATTCCACTAAATGTTTCCATTAATCGCAAACAATAATTTATACTAACGTCTAACAACATTATAACTATATCATATAAATTTTCGTGTTACAAAAATCTGAATGACTCGTATCTGAGAGGATTGGACACGAACTAATTTGGGGTTTCCTATATATCCGAAACCTTGTCCAATGAATTGTTGTAACGAAGTTCTACGAGGGTTATTTTTAGAGTAATTACTGTTGTAATATATTTCCGCTTAAGCACTGCAATTTCGATATTCGGATCACATTATTCGTTAGGAAGTAAGATACACATGTGAAGCAACGTTATTTTGCGTTTTCCTCTTGATAGAGCATTTCGAAACAATTGAACGATTGGTCAGATCCGATAGTGTTCACTTGAATGGAAGAAATATTGGGGTTATGAGCAATCAGTAATCAGTGATTGAATGGTTAGGAAGTGGAGTAGACAGTTTAACAAATATCATTAAAACATGCACGGTGAGCTGCGTTGCGGCCAATAACCTGTAATGCTGGGACAGAAAATGAGTTTATGATTTAATTCTTACCCAGGAATACGACATTCAACAAAGACAAATTTGCTGAAACACTTCGGAAGTAATGCAAAACGAAAGTCTTCAAATGCTTTCACTTGAAAAAAAAATAAGACAACGTCCGGTCAAACACCACAAAAGAAAAATGAATATATGACTCCATCAATTTATTAGTAATTCTAGCATCATCAATACTATCCGAAACTGGCGCCAAGCAAATTTCATCTGTTTCTTCATCTGAAGAAATTCCTTGGTAGAAATCATTTCAACGACGACGATGATGTGAAACAGAAAGCGCCAACTTGGCTTTCATCACAGTTGGCATTTTTCTTCGACGATAGCATACAAATGTTCGTTACAAAAAGAGTTTGAATAACAACGGTAACTACTTGGAGAAGCAGTGTGATGTGAAAGGTAATGGTTGATAATGAAATCAAAATGAAATGAATTAAATTTGTCTGATGGATATCTATGCCGCTGTAGGTCCTCATAGGACTGTTTATTACGTAGGTGATAAAAATATAAAAATTAAATAACTTAATTAATGTAGAATCTGTGATTATGTACTTGTGAAGGGCAAAACTGTTGCCATAACAATAATTAGGAATGCATTAAACAAAAATGTATGTAACGTGTTAAGAGAAACCTCTCAAATTTGTTGTGGTTATGAAATACATGTTTTCTTTGTTCTACAATACTTAATTAATGTATGTATTAAACCTCTACCATTTTGAAATGGTACCAGAGTTGGTCTGTTTCTTTAAATGCTGTCGACTCATAATGCCCATGCTCTGAACTGATCTTCCTTACTTTCAGACGTAGAATTTTTTGAAATGTTGGTTATTACTGCTTAGGTCGCTTTGAATTATCCTTGGCCATTGCCAATATCTTACATTCGTCTTTGTCGGTTTTTTTCTTCTCTAAATTACGAAAAGAAATATCCCAAGAATATTATCCGCGTAATAAGGTATGCTATTAAACTGAATAAGTTGTGAGAAATAACAAGTCGTATCAGTAGAGCAGAAAGAGAATGGAGTAAGAGACTAGTTCTGTCAATGGCAAGGAAAAGTTTCCTTTGGAAGGAAGCTGGCCGAACGATAATTTCACTTTTAAAAACATTTTTTGTATTCTTACGGAACGGGAATAATTGCTCTGCAAAGACCATGCTACAAAACTTGGTGCTATCGTTTGTTAACTTTTATGGAAGAGTCTATTTACGATCATCATATTCATAAAAATTAGCACATATATTTAGATGCGCCAACTACGAGGTTTCCGACCTCATGTGGTGTATTGGCTAGCATTGCTGCCTCCAAATCCAGGGGTCCCGGGTTCGAATCCTGGCTTGTATGGTTGTGTCGTCATGATCGCGAAGACCTTTGGGAATAGATACGTTGACCACGTGTCACTCCAAATTCGGAATGTTCAATGCACGATTAGAGGCCGCAGTCGACATGGTAGACCCAGGCCCTCAATGGGCTGTAAAGTCAAAGATGAAGAAGAACTACCAAGTTGCCTTAACAAAGTTTCGTGTTAAAATGAGTTTCATTTTACTTCGACTACAACCAAAGATCACGGAACCATTGTGTGTGCATCTTATTTTCAGAGGAATAGACACTCCAGCAATAATTCTTGAGTAAAATTTTGAGTATATTTCTCATAGTCAAATGTACCTGGGCTATTCCGCTTTCTTCTTAATTTCTCAGAGTTTAAAGATTTGCAGAGGTCTATAATTGACGCAATATACTTCACAAAAATAATTAGTTATAAATTTTTATTGCTTTGTATTACAATACAATTCATTCCCAATTTTGTATAGGGAACATCGTTATTGGATAAAAATCCAACATAAAAGGTAGTGTTGACTGGTTTATTCATGTGCTGTTGTATCATGGAACACATTAATTAACCTTGCTTCCCAAGGGGGCGTAGAGGTTTATATATGATTCCATTACAATATTAGTAATTTACTTTATTCCGCTGAGGACAGGTGGCACTGATAGGAATGAGATTCCCTGATTCAGCTGTTTGACCTCTCCGCCGGGAGCCATCAGTATTCAGTGTGTTGAGCCACAGCAAGAGTGATTCAAAGTTGGAAACCCTCAACTATCGCCGCTTTGTAGTGCACCATCGCTCACAAAGGCTTTGAAGTGAGCTTCGGCATCACGGCGCCGGCATGAATGCCTCAAAATTCTCTGCAATCGGAAAGTTTGCGCAAAATGCAAAGGATGCGGCTGTTACGCACGTGTACAACGAATTCACTTCGTTATAGGTTGATGAAACCGACGTGTTGTCACAGATGGTACATGTGGTAACCTTCTCCTCTCTCAATTATCTTCTCTTTAGATCAGTTAAAGGATTTTTATTTACTTCAACATTCCTTAGGGACTGTTGCTCCATCCAACAATAATGTATTAAATTAGCTGAAAGAACGTATTATCTATACCAATAAATAAAATGGAAGTGTCTATCTGTATGTATGTTTGTCTTGAATATATTTCGATATGGCTCAACGGGTTTCAATGAGGGTTTAAAAACAGGAGATTTAACTTAGATATCCATGCGTATTTAATTTCAAGATATTACATAATATTTTAATAAAATAATATATACTTCTTATACGCGCATTAAAGTCTCCAAAGTGAATGCGGATTGCCTATACTCATGATATATTAATGCTCCGGAGCACTCCATCTATTGTTGATGTAGGATTCGTGCTGTTATTAACCTATTGTTCGCAGAAAGATAACTCACTGAGAAATAATAAACTTCTTTGGATCGCCGATAGGACGAATACGTAAATTGGTTTTATTTGTCGCGTCAGGTAAATTTTAATCTTTAATAATAGCTCATTTTTAATGGATCCGAAATGTATGATATCGGGACCTGTTCTAAACAACTGCGAGTTATAAGGTTTACCATGAAGCGATCATAAATAGATAATACCGTACTTTTTAAAAATTCAATGAATTCAACTTTATCCTAATTCTGTACCTGTTGTTTCATTTTTATGGCAAAATAAAAGAACTATTTCGGCGAGAACGAAGTCGCGGGGCTCAGTTAATATAAATTAAAAACAAAATATATTCTACATTAGATTATCTTCTTTTCTATGGCACCGGAACGCCTACGGAGTTTCGACTTCAATTACACATAACAGATTTGGAGTATTGATTCTCCTTCAGTCTAGTCCCCATTTTTCGTGGAAATGCCTAGCACAAATATCTTGCCGATGCCGATATTCGAACCTGCGAACGTTGTGAAGTGAGGCAGTGATGCTGACTGAAACATTTTGTAAAGTTAAAGGTAGTGAAATAATTTATGCACAAGCACGCTCCACCCAGGTCAACGAAAACTTTCGCTCTTCCTTCTTCAGCGATATTTTTCCACGCCTGGCTCTAAAAGCCTGTTGACCCCAGGTGATGATCCAATAGTCCTCACGCGGAAGCCTTCCCACCCACGCCCGGGAATTAATTACAACGATGTTTCAATGCTCTTAGGAAGACGGTAAAATGAACTTAGACCCAACAAAGTTCTTGACATTAAATGCATAAATATAAACACATGAGACAGGCGATTTACTAAACATGCACCGTACTTTCCGTCATATATAAATTAATTTGTCACATGTATGCAACGTTATTCTGATAAAACGCGAAGCGAAACAAAAACAGCACAGAGCAAATTAAGTCATATAGGATAAATGAATATATAATCGTCTCAGTAATTGTGACTGAATCATTTTTGATATTATATGTATGATACACTGATATAAATTCACCTCTGATAATCTTACCAGATACAGAACGAAAATTTAAAAAAAATAACCTTATAAAGGAGCAGGTTCTCATTAGAAATAGAAATGCTACTATCAGAATATTCTATAAAGAAATGGAATCCAACTATTGCAATAGCATTTAACTAAGGACTCTCGAGACAAATTCCCTCTCACGCCTTGCCTTCGAAATTTCTCACATTACTTTCTTGTAATCCGCGATTTCTCATACTACTACGTCGATACTATTTTATATGTATATAGGAGTAGTTATTTGTTTAATTTACAAATGGGTGGTGTTCCGGGTGGCGTATACATAAAATTACAATAAATGTATCTCTATAATAACATTGCCCGTATGTGTGTCTGTCTGTATGTTTGTATGTTCCGCATAAAAATCTAAACGAGTGGACCAATTTCGTTCAAATTTGGTACACGTGTTCTTTGCGCCCGGAAATTAGCATTTTCGGTTAAGACTGGGTTATCACTCCTAGGGGCGGAGTGGAAAATTTTAAATATGCAAAAACGGCCAATATTTGCATTATATAAATGCATTCCATTACTGTTAGTCTATTCATAATCGAAGGAGAGTATTCTTAGAGCCGGGGAAGGGGGAGGGTGGAGGAAACAATCGAGATTGGGATCTAAACCAGTGTAATGTGAGCCGCTGAGTTTAATTCTGACATAAGAAATTAAATTTAAGTTATAGTTCTCCACTAAGACGAGATGAAAGGGGTAAAACAAGCTTTCGCATGTTATTTTCACAGATGGGCCCATTTCAAACAAATGTTGAATACGTGTTTTAGGCGAGCAGGAAATCAACATTGTCGGGGTAAAACACGGATACCACCATCTGGGCGGGGGTGGAGGTGGCCGATATATATTTTAATGTCCATAAAAGCCGTTATTACCTTAAGATCTGTTAGTTTTGGATGGTTACAGAATAAATGAGGGTCATTCAAATGGTAATATTTATCATTTAATAGGATAGGAAGCTTTAGGAAAAAGGGATTTGGAAGGGACAGAAAGGTAGTTAAAGGACCAAGTATAGGTTTGTTCAATAATGGCAGGTCAAAGTTGAAATGGAATAAAACAAACTGTGTGTGAGGTACTAACGGAATTCTTTTACTATTTGAATGGCCCATGTATATCATTTAAAATTTTAAAAAATCGTCAATACCTCACACACAGCTTATTTTATTCAATTTCAATATTTCGACATCAACCTGCCTTTATTGAAAAACCCTATAGAATTCCATGGAAATAGTTTAAGGAACCTACTCGCTATTCGCCTAAATATGATACTGGGTAAACAGTAGAGAATTTTGCATCAGGTATGTCGGTCGTAAGTGGTTTTAAAGGTATCAAGTCTGTGATTTTTACTGCTTAAACAGTAATGCCGCTACTGATTATTGCAGTATTAAAGGCTTTGAATTAATCTGGACGTGGTGGTTGTTTGTATAATACAGTTAATTACAATAGCGAGGATACATAATGGAAAGACTTTAAAAGGGGGTCTCGCGAACTATAATGTGTTACAAGCGTGGTGAATACGCATTCATAAACTATGTTACTATGTGAACCGTTTAATCTGCTTGTGTAGAAGAACAAAGTGTAATATATTGCAGTAAGTCTGCCTACAGCATAGAACATTACGTTCAAGAAAACCGTGCTAAATAATATTCAAAAAGGGAACAACCAAGAAATGTAATATCAAAGCTTACTGTGATAAAAAATAAGTAATCTTCAAGTTCGTCGACTCAGTTAGTAAAACCATGTTTCAATTGAGCGATCTTAATTTAAGCTATTAATTATATTACCTAACTTATTGCAATTTTTAATGTAGATGTTATTCATATTTGCCATACAGTTTCTCTTAGCTCATTGTTAATGAATCAATAGAACTCTTTAACGCGCTCTTATGCTGAAAATGAGATTCACGTGAAGTACTGTAGGTGGGATTTGAATTACTCAGAAACATTGAACTACAGGCTTTATATATATAAAATAAATGCTTCACAAACACCAGACGAAGTAGACAAACGCTGTATTTCAATAGCTAAGGTAAACAAAGGATTAACGAAGGAGAATTGTCCAAGTACTGCACAGAACAACAGTTTTTGAGTAAAATACACAACATCGTCTGAAAAGTTTTAACTAAAATTCTAAACGAACATAGTTTCAAAAGGAATACCTAAGGGAGCGAGAGAGGCATTTATAGTGAAATTAAAGAAATTTTAATCTTGGAAGAGAAGTTATCCCTTTAAATGAAGATAGAAGACAGTTTAGACCGGGAAATGAGTTTCTTTTTGGAGTGTGAAGATGTTGTCGAGATTTGGAGAAAAGAACTTGGTGTAATTATATACGATATGTTTTGTCTGTCCTCTCTTCGTCAATGCCTCTTATATTTTGCAAAACCCGGGATTTATTTACATTAGCCTAGTAAAGTATTGGATGCTTTCGTATTATAGCCTTCAACGTTTCGTCCACCGCCCCCTTTCCCCTACTCTGGAACTTAAATTTCATGTTGAAAGTTATGCTGAAACTCAGCGACTTCCACAACCCCGGAATAGACAATAATCTTAGTTATTTCGCGATATTTTATGTTACTAAACTCCACCCCTGACCGCTGTTGAAATTATGCACAAAGCACTTCAGGGGAAACGCCGTCAAAGTAATTATCTTCTTTGGCTCTAAAGCATATTGAGGACCTTGACCTACCGGGACGACTGGGGACTGTCACCTTATATGACACATTCCGAATTTGGAGTGGTACGTGGGTCTTGGTGACCATGGCGTTAAAAACACCCAAGCCCGTGCCAGGATTCGAATCTGGGACCTCTGGGTTCTGAGGCAGCGGCGCTAGCCACTAGACCACAGGAGGTCGGCTGAAAGTAACTAACCTCTAAAAGTATTCATTCGACACAAATATCAGCCGTTAATGCATACTTTAATGTTTTCACCATCTCCCCCCAAGCTCTGAAGTGTGAAGGTGGCAGCAGTGTTTGTTGTCTCGAGGATCATTCGAAAAAAAATTGATTGAATTTCTCTACCCGTTTAATATAGTACATGTAACTTTATTTTAAACCCTTATTCGACGAATTACAACTAAAACCGCGTGTTTAATGTCAGAATTAAAGACAGCGACTTCATTAACACTGATTTCAATACCAATCTCGATTGTTTTCTTGTTATTAACATGTGTCGTTCCTTCAGCCCAACCGTATGAATACTCCCTTCCATCCTAAATAGGGGCCAATATATACACAAACAATGGCGGAAGAAAGACGGTCAACGTAACTCCCTTCGGGTGGTAGTTCTGCCTTACGTCGACAGTGTATGTTTACGAGTCACATAGAAAACGTATGCGAAATTTATTCCATATTGCTCCACACTTTTACATTCGTATCCGGAACATACACACACATCCACAATCATACGAAATTTATTATTTCAGAAATTTATTATTTTTTACACATAAACACTGAATTTAATTTATAAGACTCACAAGAACTAGAACCGGGTGAATTCAAAGATGACACATACCCACATCTATACTAATAAATGAAATTGAAGACTCTCTATCTCTGTCTGACATTCTGTCGTGAGTTTGTCTCGAATAGACTCCGAAACGGCTCAACGGATATGAAGGCGTTAAAAAACGGAATCTTATTTAAATTTTCGTGCACATATAACTTCGATATATTGCAGAATATATTAATATATGATTATAAATAAATATTAATTCTACGGCAAGATTTCTAGGAATTGCCGCACGAAAGCCGCCGTTTAAACGAACTGCGAGTTATAAGTCCTATCAAGCGTTCCTATTTACTATCTATTGTTGCAGCAGGGTAAGAAAAAATAATCTTCTTTGGATCGTCAATTAGATTTAGATTTATTGTTGTTTCCATTAATCCTCGATTGAGGAAATAGGATACGTCATACATTAAAAATTAAAAATGAACAAAATAAAGTACATAATTAAAGACAAATAAACTTAAAATAAATTAATAAAAGAAAATGTATATAGACAAAAGTCAATATAAACACAACACGGACACACACTGGGAAACACAAACAAGCACACACTGAGGAACACGGAATGGAGTTTTAACTACTTGGAGCTCTGCGACCAGGAAACTGTCCTTCCGTCGTAGCTCCAGGCAATACATGAAACAAACAAACAAAAGAGCAGAAAAAACTGAATAGAAATTTTAAGATATGTGATGTGCTATTTTATAAGGCAGCTCATTCAACACTTGCAGCAGGAACCTTGATTTAAATACTAGAAGGACGATTAATAAAATCCTGTACCGAGTAAAACGCGCCATTTAAAAGAATAGTTTTACTCTGCTTCATGAAGCTTTTGTAGGTACTATTTTTAACCTCTGGCGGAAGGCTGTTGTATAAAATTATCCCGGTATTGTGAATACTTTTCTGGTGTAGAGCAAGGCGATGCTTGTCCGACCTTAGAGCTAAACGATTTCTAGTCGCGTATTCATGAAACTCGCCATTTGTTTGAAACAAATTAGTGTTTCGTTTTACAAACTTTAATATTTCAATACGATGAATACATAAGTTGATAAAATAGTTTTATTTCTCGCTTCAGGTAAATTTTAAAAATTAGTAATTGTCAATATGAAAATAACGAAACTATCGAGTTAGGTGTCGAAACCGGTGTAATACGAGTTGCTATGTTACATTATTACCTTTATTATGCGATTTAAGTAAAAATTTAACCATTAAGTGGGGAAAATTTTTTATTCTGTTAGAATACTAAAAAATATATTTACTCTTGCTAATGTACCGGGGGTATTATGAACTCTCGAGAGAGACTGGGAGAATATTTGAGGCTCATATTTTGACATTTTCGATGGAGATTTAGTTATGTGTTGACCAAGAATTAAATAATGTACCGTGATAATATAAATAAATACCCGTCAACGCCGGGTCCCAAGCTAGTCTTAAATAAGAACGCCCTACCAATATGCGTTACATGTAAGGTTCAACCAACAGCAAGTCATATTATACTGGGCTGAGAAAAAAATACAATCAACGCAAAGATAATGTCATGGGAAAAGAAGAACTCTGAAAAATAATTTATGTATTCAGTAGGTAAATCATTATATTCACTAGAATGCAATATATTTGTTGTCAAATGCAAACACCGAAGAAATAACTCCAAGTCTGAATTCTTGAGGATCTTAACATATTCAAAATCTTTGAAATATGAGTACATAATAATAAAGTTAACTACTAATGCAATTATCAATTATTACAACTTAAAACATTGTAGTTGACATGTGTAAAGGCTGAAGTAATAATTTCATTCGAAATTTCTAACGAATTAATGACTGGTGGATTTTGTAAATTTATACTTGTTTTATCTAGTACTCTATGGTTCATTCTTTAAGTTTCAAACCTATTTCACGCTCAGTTTTGTTCCGTCCTGTACGGATTTAAAGTTCGCCTGCAACTCGTCATTTTTGGTTATGCAATTCGTTGAAACTAAATTACCTGATCTTCAGAAACGCCTTTTAAATCGGCGGTGAAAACGAGACACGAAATGACTGTTTGTCATTGTCATGCTAAACTGTGGAGAGAATTTGTGACAAATTTTTACTTCCTTATCATAGAGTATTGTTCACCACGTGTGTTCTGTAATCCTTAGGTACACAGGAACATTTGTTTACTCCACGAATATACCAGGAATATTTTCACGCTCTAAATGCACGGGGATGTTTTAGACAGTTTTAGGGTGGCATGCTTATTTAATATACCACGAGATTTTCTGTCTCTATTAACGTACAGAGTCATTATGCTGGTTATGATGTAACAAAGCAGTAATGACGAACCTTAACTTGTCAAAATGTTGATATACCCAAACTTGACTCTGGTGGCATTTCACATATAAAAATATTATACACTTTTGATATTTCTAACCCTAGTAAAAATTATATTTTTGATATTTAATTGACATATTAAAATGCCATTTAACAAAGAAAAATCAACCAAAGTATCTATAAAATGTACAAAAAGAGATCAAATAATATGAATAAAAAAGATAATAAAAGAATGATGAACAATCGGTAGAAAAACTAGGAACTTGTGACGTTTTTTGGTACTAAAAGTGTCGGGCTCTCTCATTCCGGTATAACTTAACGTTAATTCCTCCCCTAGTAAGCTGGCAGCCCCTTCACCTTCACTCAAAAAAAAACTTCCCATATTTCAACTCATTTAGCTGAATTACCGCAAATTCTGTGATAAAATTCACCGCCACTGAAAAGCTTAACCAATATTAATAACCGTATAAACAATATTATGTACCTCCCTACTTATATAACGCAGTCTTTTATCTCGCTTTTAAATTGAATGTCACTGAATTCTTTCAAGTATTCATGTAAATTATTTATTCGGTGAATAAATACTGTATTTCATGCCAAAACAACTGTCTTATCGTCTAATAAAAGTTATCTTAAATAAATTGAAAAAAAAAGTGACAGGTTGTCTGTTCCTAGCTCTCAAAATTTCTTGTTTGTAACTACACTCTTCTTCATTATTAAAATAATTTCACTTCAGATTATCAAGATTCGTCCTGTAGTCGACAAACACGTGAGCCCAAATGCTATCTTGATAATCTAAAAGTCGTATCTCTAAATTGTCAATTAGCATGTGACTGAAAACGTGTCGCTCAAAATGAGTTCTCGTGTCACCTATGATCTAGGTTCCCATCACTGTAGCAAACAATACAGTCGTGTACCAAAGACATTGCATTCACCAGTCCTCAATGTACAAAGTATTAAATATTAAAACACACTTTCAGTTCGTGAGATTCTACATGGCGTGTTTACATGCGCAGTAGGGAAAGGGGAAGGGGAGTATTGTCGTTTCAGGTGGTACTACCCCTCCAAGTGGCCTAGCGAAACGCTACTATCTTTGTTAAGAACATTAATTGTCTTCAGACGAACGGAATATGGAGACTGAGATGACATATTCATAACACACGCCATATTTTTTATCTATTACATTTTAAGGATGAGTTTCTTGACGTACAACATATCCTGAACGGACAGAAATATATTTTTTAATGCCAATCTTTTCAAAATTGCTTTACACTACCAAAAAAGCACGGAGTAATGGTGAGCTCCAATATAATACTGCGCATCGTCAGCTAACTTTCCTGAACTGTAAGTCACTACTATACCAGGTGCTAGAACAAATTATACTCATTGTAAAATCCTTGCCTCTGAAATAATTAATATAAATTCGTGAAACATGTAAATATTTTGTACGATTGTGGACAGGGGAATTTAATTAAGTGCTTTATTATCATTAACAAGTGGGCAGTGCTAAGAACAGGTTGTGAACTAGCTTATCCATTGTAACATACATCGTAAAATAACAGGGAACTAATTAAAATAATATTTAGGTGGGCCGACGTTTCGATGCGAGCTTTGCATCTTTCTCCAATGGGTCTTAAAGGCCAAGTGATAATATTTGACCAAAGATAAACCAGTAACATTATGACTTCAACTATGTCTTTGGAGCACAATTGTATTGTTGTGTTGCCGAGGCATCCGCTGCGTATTTAAAACAACATATTATGCACTACAAGGTCTCTGTTGCAATATAATTTAACATTCCTTTTATGTGTCGAAAATTTCTCTATTCCATTAACACTAATATTGTTTTAATTGTGATATTCGTATTTACACAATTAATTATTAAATTTGTTGCAGGAGAGTTTGCGTCTAAACAATAATATAATAATATTGTTCGGGCGATTCAGTTATACGTGTATCAACACAAAGTACAGAGAACAACTCTGACTATATTATAGTGTGGTGTAGACAGGATCTCATTTTTACTCCCGGCTTTGTTAACGTAACTTCGCAGTGTAAAAGCAATTCTGAAAACACGCTAGTAAATACATTTCTGTCAGTTCAGAATATGTTTTACGTCATGAAGCTCATCCGTAAAATTTAATAGATAAAAAGTGCAGGGTGTGTTAAAAAGACATTGTCACAGTTTCCATATCGCGGATGCATGAATGCAATTAATGTTTTTAAGAATGGTAGTAGCGTTGCAGCTGTCTTATGAATGAGAAGTTCCGCCTGAAACGACAATAATTCCCTTCCCCTTCACCATTCTCTACTGCGCATGTAAACATGCCGTGTAAAATCTCATGAAATATACGTAACGTTTCCTAGTCTAATTCATCGTATTTAAACAATCGGCATATACACACATATACACCTATATTCCCTCTATTCTCATGTTCTATATAGCAACTGGTATGAATTACAGATAAAGTCTAAACCAGAAATTCTCTGCATGTAAGACTACCTTGCCCCAGTTACCCTCATGCTCTTTTTCCTTTTAAACGTAAAGTGTTTTAGCGTTATTTACATGATATTATAATCCCATTTTAATATTCATACCCGTCACACCTATATATTTACAATCATAGTTATTAAATTCATTAAATACTATTCTTATGGTCTATTAATTTAATTTTTATTTTTCATGCCACTAACCAGCTAAATGATTTTATTATCAGGCTTAAGAGAAATTTTACTTTCCCGAAAATCATTATCTTTAATATATTTTTAATTTGCTCCTCTTCACGTTTAACATACGTTAAATTATGATATATTACCTTTCTTGGAGTGTCGTGACCGTTTTTACATTAAAATAATTAATATTCACTGTAATATAATCACACTTATATTTTTCGTTTAGTTTTTATTATACTGGACATTATACAATTCTTTTTTATTTAATACGATTTTTCTTACTACTGTGCAAAGAAAATACAATCTTAGGAATCGATTACTTCTTGGATTTTTGTGTTTATTTGACGTTTTCAATTTAAGATAGTATTAAATTCAATACTTTATATCGGTAAGTTCATTAATTTCATTAAGAGCTTATTCCAGAATGTCTGAGATTGATATATAATTTCACTATAAATTCAATTAACAAACTTTATATAACGTTGTATATTAAATAATTCTATTTTATAGGCCCTTACAAAATATTCTTCCATTTTTGGCTTGAGTAACGGCTGTGCAAGCAGGTGAAAGGTAAAGCCTGTGCTCACGTATACATTTCACTATCATTACGCTGTTGCGGTTTTCGACAGTGGCACGTCCATTTCGTGATATACTGGAATGTGTGTGTCGTAAACTTGTTGACGATTGTAATGGAGAGTTGAGGTGACGGAGAAGCACGTCCCGCCCTGTAAGGCACAAGCAGCTGGGAATCGGTGACGTATCGATTCGCTCCCCAGGGCTCCCCGGGACTCACTCTACTCATTACCACACACAGAACAATTTAAAAACATATTTCATTAGGATTGGTCGATATCAGAACTTGCTACTACTAGAGGGCCTGTCCCTGACCTAGGCATTGTCCCTTTCGTTTCCCCGCAGAAACGAACTCACTAGCGGCATCCCTCCATTGTCGAGCTCAATTCCACATCTATTGTGTGTCAAACAGCTTACCGCACCCTCAAGTAGAATAGAACATCAGTTATCCTTTCTTACCATCAGAAGGGATAGAGTAATAGGCCACGTTTTGAGACATGAGGGATAAGAACGAAAGAGAGAGGTCAATAATGAAATACGCTAAGCAGATTATTGAGAATATGGGATGTGGTAGTTACGTAGAAATGAAAAGGCTTGCGCAGAATAGGTTAGCATGGAGGGTTGCATCAGACCAGTATTAGGACTGAAAACCACAACAAGACACTTTCTGAGCACCAAATTATTTTAATAAAATGGAAATAATTAGACACTCACTAACAAAAGACTGTATTCATCAACAAGTAATTGAAAAAAATTTAAAACCGGTTCAAAAATATAAAAACGAATATTTACTTGATTTTAAATACAGGAGCTTTTAGATCTCTTGTCCAAAATCGTCTCTAATAAATATAACATTGTATGCTATACAATTTTGATCTTCTTACAATTACTACTTCGGAAAACATTTTCATTTAATATTAAATTTCAAAATAATTACCTGTTAACCACCTTTATGTATTAGTGACACCGGATTATAAAATATCTTGTTGATAAAGTAAGGTTCAGTCTTTAAAATGAAATTGCTAATAATGTAATGTTTGTTAAATAATTCGCTAGTAATGGAATGTTATATCTGTGAAATATATTATTGCCAATAATCTAACGTTTTGTATGTAAAGTCAAATCGTGTGTTATGTCTGTAAAGTAAATTTGGGAAAAAACAGGATGTTATGTATGTAAAAGTCATACTGCTATTAATGAGATGATGTGTAGTTAAAATGATTTGGCCAGTAACAGAAAGCTATGTCCTTAAATAATGTAAGAAATGTTGTCTTTAAACAATAATAGAAATAGGTAAAATTGTTAAAATTATAGTTAAAATACCAACTGCTAGGTGTGACTTAATAAATAGCAGAGCCGTCCGCTGTAAGTAAACAAAACGGATGTATACCATGTTTTACTAATCTAGTGTTAATAGTATATGAAGATGATTAACAGGTAATTTTTTTAATTTAATATTTAATTAATGTTTTCGAAGAACAAATTATAAGAAGACCAAAATTGTATTGCATACAGTGTTATGGACAAGTAATCTGAAAGGCACTGTATTTAAAAAATAATAATAATTGTTTTAATATTTTGGACTGTTTCATGGTTTAAATTTTTTTTCAATTACTAAAATGAAAATATGAAGGAGCAGAGCCTATAATTATGAAGAGAGTAAGCAACTAATTTGATGTAAGATTTTTATTATTTATTCGCAAATGTGAAACAAAAATTAAAGGAATCGAGCTGTGGGTCACGGACAAGATTTAAAGCCCACTGCAGCTTTAGTCGGATATAAAGAGGGAATAGACAAAACCTTCCCTCACCGAAATTCGGGTAAAAAAAGAGTCGGATGAACGGTATTACACACAATGAAACGCGAACACTTGCTTCCCACAGTGGAACCCTTGCAATGGTCTCTGACAATGGGAAACCGCGTGTGGGTAATGTTGATAGCAGACATCGGAACAGGGATAAAGACATAACGGGACGTGGTGACCACGAATAAAACGGTATATGCATCCACAACAGTACTTTATTAAGTTGAAAATAAAGTAATTTGTAATGAGTAAATTCGCCCACATTCCGACAAATTTCCTGTTAAGAAGAGATAGATGAGCACGAGGAATTCTTCAAGAAGTAACAAGTTAGAAAATACGAATTTTATATAAAGTTTAACTATTATATTTAAAGTGAACCTCGAGCTGTAAACGGGATAGTGGGGTCGAAATGGAAACCCTATTTTTTACTGGATAGTTTATTAAATTAAATAGTGATGTAACATTGTAACTGCTATTGGTAGAAGTCATTGCAGCGAATTAATCAAGTTTTGACTGCACTTTGCAAATGAACTCTTGTTTTGTCGTCCTACATCTGTGAATTTATCATTTTTGCAATACTTCAGCAGAAGATAAGCTACAAAACTCCTCACTTTTAACACTTCAATGGTATTCATTCGTGAATTAGGCGTCTTTAGCTTAACTGAAAATTGTGTGTGGGGCGGAACGGGAAACTACTGTAGAAGGTAAAATGTTGTGTGTTCTTAAAAAAAAAGAAAAAACTGGCAGATGTCGCCTTATGGGAATGATTTACAGGATACTGTACCAAACAAGAATAGATTAAGTAAGAAAAGGAACTGAAAAAAAATCTCTGCAAATAGAAAAATTTATAAATCGATTAATCATACGTAAAATAAATATAAGAAAGAAGAAACAAAAGGTGTTAAGATTATTCTCAAATTAAATTTAATTATATTTCACTAATTTTATATCTGCCCAGAAGGTGGGGTAAAACGGGAAATTTGTAAGTTTAAAAACTCGTCAAAAATCTAAATTCATTGTTTTAAGTTATATTGAAGTTAGATTAAGAAAATAATGGAATAAACTAATGAATCATGCTTTTATGAAGTGAGTTTTGTTTTGCATAATGGACACAGTGGATAATTCGGCGAAACTTGGAAATATATTAATTATACACTTTCTGACCTATTAGCTAATTTATGCTTCTTTGGTTATGATTAATGTCAGATAAATATCAATTTTATAATTTATGATTCTGTTATTTGAGATATTTAAGGCACTAATGATGAGTGCTGTAAAAACAGCACAAAATGTAAAATAGAATAAACTGAAAGACATTTTTACAAAAAGAAACAATAATAAATTTGACATCCCAATTAGTGCTTGCAACGAGGTTTTTGCGACAGTTTCAACGCTTTTCACGGTCGGAATAATCGTGATTCCTGAAATTGGTCATTCTACATTTTCCTTAATGTTCTTCTACAATATTTTCATCTGGATGTTCAACAATAAAGTGCACCTCGCAATATAAACTGAATTATAATTAATTGCTCACCACACGAGTAATTCCAATGTTTATATTACTTTAATTTATGTTTAATTGACTTCATTACATTTTATTTGAAAATTGAGAGGCAATCATTAACCTTACTATGATAAATTAAGTTTTAGTATTATTTTGATATTACACAGTATATAATATTATTACAATTCATATCAATTAAAATTTAATATTATTCCAAACAATAAATTTGAGAAAATTGAGAACTATGTTTACATTAATTTATAAATTTATACAAAGTTATAAAATATAATGAATAATAACGAATCAAAAAAATGAATTTCCAACATCATATTACCAGAATGAAAGTTTGTCTAATCTATATCATGCATTATGCAACTTATAAATAAATAATTCCGAAGACAAATACTGTTTTTATCAGCTACTTAAACTATCTACAGGTTTTTGAGTTCTTTTGCATTCCTTTGCGTTCCTTTCAAAATGCAACCCGCATAACACGTGAGCTGTACACAGCACAAATAAATGCTGCTGAATGGAAGCCCTATAGCATAAAAATTAATGACATTTTACGTTATAATTGAGTTTCTACCCAAATATTCGGAACAAAGACATTTTTTATCTTGTTACACATGACGAAGCATGTGGCCAAAAATGATTCCTTTAATATTTGTACCTTGTAAATTGCTTCCCCGCCTTAATTATAATATATTCAGAGTCATTTTTTATAATCTATTGTATTAACGAAATGTAATTGTTTTTATTAGGATTAATTAACAGTTTATTTTTCGTAACCCAAAAATGGACCTTGTCGGTCCTCCTGCATTTTTCGGTTCTGACACCAGATTTTACCTATTGTTACCAATAATTTATAAATATCCTTAAAAGTTTGGACCTTTGAAGAACTACCGACGTTACAAATCACAGATAGGTAATTTGTGTAAACGTTTCTCCATTCCGCGCTTTTAGTTGAAAAATGAGTCTTAAAATAGACTAGCGAAGTATTCTATATCATACAACAAAATATTTAGTAAAATCAGTATATAATAAATCGGTTATTATATAAACAGATCTCGGGTTTGTAACAAGGTCAATTGAGGCCTGTTTATGTGTCATCTACATCAGAAAATTACTCGTTCTGTATTTTTTTGGGGGGAAGGGGGTTAACATGCTACATGAGGGTGATCCTGAAACAGGAAAGTCCTCTTTAATAGAGCAAGGTAGCCAAGTATTGACTAGGGCCCCCGGGCTATAGTTTAAGGATCCTACCCGGTGTTTCACCTAAAGAGATGCAGGGAAAACCATAGAAAACCTGCATCAGGTAGGTCGGGCATTGGGTACTATTCTCACGCCCTTCCGAATGACGGGAGACGAGTTTTCTGTGGAGTCGCAGCATTCCCTTCTCCGTGTCTCTACCAGTTCTGGGAGGCAGTTGGCAGACTGATCCAGTGAGCTCAGCGGACAACTCTTGCCTTATACCCAAGGTCTTCGATCCCAGGACATAAATCTCCCAAAATAGGTAAAGGGGTCTCGGCATGTGAGAACTTTGAAAAACCCCAGAGAGAGTGCGAAGCATTCCCGACATAATCAGGTGAGCCCCGCAGTCACTCTGGGGTGAAGCGCCTGCGAGAAAACTTCTTCCATAATCCTCCCCTTTAATAATTAATCCCCATAATCATACCTACTACTACTAGGTGCTCCATAAAGTACTACGCTCTATAACATCTCTTTTACTCTATTTGTAAAATAAATATTGAAATCCGAGTTTTTCAATCAGCCTAGAAGAGCCGAATGAATAAATGATATGTTAAAAATTCTTTCCTCCTAACTAAGTTTAGTATTTCTGCAGATATATCATACAGACCACCAGGATTTATTGTTTCTTTAATGTACAGATTTGCGATTCAACTTCAGTAATTAATTTAAAAAAGCAAAGGGACCAACAAAAACACCGCAAGACCAAAAATCAGTAGTTGTTGATACCTAGCCTGCAGTGTGTAATTACTTCCCCAATATTGTAGTGCAGGTCACTTTATTAAGACAATTTGGCAGAATAAAAGAAATTCTGAAAACATTAGCACTAGGAATTATATTTGGTTCAGTTCAAGAAATGGTGTACGTCAGGAAACGTGTTCGTAAAATGTAGGAGATATTAAGTATATTGTGTGGTAAATTGACGTTCTCTCTGTCTGTTTATCCCGTTAGTAATAATACAAAGAATAGTAGTGTAGGCTTTGAAACAAGGAGTAGAATATATGGAGCAACAAAGTGATTTTCTGTTTTCCGATGAATTGGTGTTATGCAGATTTCGAGCAACAATAACAAAGAAACATGTCTTAAAAAAAGAGCCGATAACGTACTATTTCCCCCCCCCCCCTAAACACTCCCAGTTTTTGTTGTTCACTTCTTCGGCCTCCTTTATTTTAGTGAACAATACATTGTTATAAATTATTTTGTGTTACGGCAGAAGAATATTAGTTTAGTTAAAGTTACACTGTCCTTCGTCTGAAAATCTATAGTATAACAGTTTCAACTAGAGTAGCACCGGCTTATTAATGAAGAACATTGACGTATAAGCTTAAATAGTGTTTGATGGCGAAACAATATACTATGCAAATTTTATATCAACATATGTTGTTTGTATATGTGTACTTTGATTCATCCAGTGCTTTTTGATTTAATTTGTCTATTCTAGACTCCATTACTGCGGATAATAGAATCTACCGTATATAATCCACGTCTTATGTTTTGTGTACGCTGTCAAATGTCCTGAACCTTATAACTATTATCGCTAAAATTAAATAAGAGGATGAAATTACATTTTAAAAGTTATCCTTTTCCTTTATCCGATATTGTTCTACTGCTTTTATATTCCAATATTGACACCATGTTATTGTTTTCCTTTGGTTAGCTAAAACATTTATAAAATTTCGTAGTCTCTTTATTGATTTTGACTATACTGCGTCAGTTAGATACAAATTAACGTAGATAATAAATATCTTAATTCGTGTTGTGAGCATAAAGCATGACCCATATCATTTAAAAGAATTTGGCATAGATGGTTTATACAGTGTAACGAAAACAAGCATATTGAGTAGCATTTCTTAGAAAACCAATATTTGAAATATTTGAATTGTTAAGTGAAAATGTAGCCATGAAAGACATTTCAGGTCTATTAATAAATGTCTCATACGTTTAATAAATAATAGTGTTCCGTTAAGTAACTAGGATTTTATTGATTATTAACTTTTAAATTAATATTAATCTATACATGTGTTAAATAAATTTTAATTGAGTTGTAAGTTTTTTAAAAAAATAAACGTGCTATTGAAGGAGTTGTTATAAATACTTATATATTGGTATATAATGAGAAAAACCGATATCCGTCTCAAAATAATATGCACAGTATTTACTAACCTACGTTAAGTAGTGGAAGTAGTCCGAAACTTGGTTCAACATTAACCTTGGTAGTGTAAATACTGTTCTAAAAGTATTGACGCATTTGAGGATACATTGTACGTCAAATACTCATCCGTAACTTTTAAGAGACGACTAATACAGGCTTTTGTATATCCTTTTCGTATGTATGTAATTAAGATTTTTAAAGTTCCCCACAGCGACAATCCTTCCCTTTAACTCCTTCTTCCTCCCACTGCGCATCCCAAACGGCTTGTTATTTCTCACGAGCTATACGTACTTAAATGCGTATGTTTGTATTGAATCTAGAAATGAGACGTTTACCCGAAACCGGATACAATATTTTATAATTATTCTACTAAATTAGACACGTGGATAATATTTAAATTATAAAAATAAATTAAGGACAGTATGAGTGTAATGTAATTTTTGAAAAAAATAATTCTATATAAAATAAAGGAATATAATTAGTCTGGCCTGAAAAGGAAAGCAATGAAATTACACCTGAAACTGTACGCTCGAATTAAATAATAAGCAGAAATATTTACTCAAAGTAAATAATATTTTAAAATTTTATCAGTTAAAGTTCACAAAAAGTTTTACTGAGTGAAAATAAAATTTTCTAATCAACTTTACCTCAAACTAGATTTAAAATTTGGAAACGTGTATATTTGGAGCTGGAGCTGGAGTAAATAATGACTCTGATAATTATTACATAGAACTTCAGTAGAGCGCCGGAAGTTTTGAATTATCACCCTAAAAATAATTAAACAGGTATAACAGTGAGGAAACAAGTTTGAAAAATGTTATTTTAAAAATAGGAATCACAACTTGCACAGAATATTTCATTTTCAGCATACGGCAGTGAGTAGAAAGGAAACAAATTATAAACACAGCATAGTATTTGATACAACCCGTTGCAGACGTTGCTCGATAATTACCAAAAACACAATATTTGCAGACCTGTCAAAAGCAACTTACCTGTGCGGTGAGCTGTACTTTTAATTAATGAAATACGGTAAATACAAATAATTACATAAGCATTAAAAACTACATTTCAGTTACAACTCCCAGTACAGATACCCCATGATGATTCCTATTTTTAATTTTCACGTCAATGTTAATATATTCATTTTACAACATTTACTTATGTACTTAAATAATATTAACGCAATATACGATACTTTTTTTTCAAAATAGGTCCTACGAAATAAGTAAAAATTTTATATCAATATTAATTTCTCATTTTATTCGTTTTCCTTGATCCAAGACTTATAAATCTGCTATTATAAACATGTCTATTCGAAATTTTTCGCGTGAAATAACATAGACAATTAAGAGATATCTCTTCTGTTTCACTTTGAGCATATATAATTGAATTACTTTTATATTCTTTATAGAGAAATTAACAAATATAAAAGAGTTACCATATTTTTAAACAAAAAAACAACAAATTTTTAACGTATTATAACGAATCAGGACGTTATTATACTCAATGCAAATCCTGTAGTGAACACGCCAGATGTTTAATCAAATTGGAAATTTTCAGTGAATATTGTCAAGCTATCTGGGCAGACGTTATTAGGCGTTACGTACTTTAATCCGAGAAAAAAAGACTCCGCGGAGATTAAAATATGCCTGGCTTAGTTGCCAATCGCCATTAAACTAATCTTTGCCATGTCCGGTTCTCATACATGAAATTTTTTAAGCCATTTAATGCTTTTCTCAATAAGAAATGAAGAAGTGATTGTTTCATTGACGAAAACCTAATCTTTTATTCGGATTATAGTTTGAAATCTATACTTGATTGGACTGTTAGCTAATTTTGTTCAAACCTATAGAATTTTAAAGGATCTAAAAATTCAGCATGAACATGCCAACTGGTGACATTCAGGTAAAAGTTATTTTTCCCGGCGCCAGGTTGCCGTTCGGGAGACGTGCATGTTTGCATATTTATAATACTAAGTTCGTTTTGCTGAAGGAGCATTCACCCTTCAAAAATTCCGGAGGGCACTGTTCCCTTTGTCATGGAAAATCTCCCACGCTGGACGAAGAACACACAGGATGGGCGAAACATATATCACATGGGATAGCGTCTTCCCTTTGAGAAGGGATATACGAATTTATCTGGGTGGTGAGAAGCCGAAAAATAGTCAGAATGGGTTTGGACGTTGAGTGAGGAGGATGTAGATATGGAGGGTTGTCCAAGACGTTGAGCAGGAGAGGAGGCATTTCGAAGAGAGTTGTTCAAGACGTGTAGAAGGCGACGAGGCAGAGAAGATGTGAATTGTTGCTCTTTAGTGAAAAGGAATTGAGAAAAAGGAAGCCAGAGGGAAGAAGGAGGAAAAAGTGGGTTTTCCTCAATCACCAACAGTATTAGGTTCATCCGACTTTCCGCCGGTTGAGGAATATTCTACAATTCAATTCGAAGGAAGAAGAAATTCCGGGCGCCTAGTAACCTGCATCAAGACACGAATGAATATAAAACAGGTTTGTCAAGTGACTAAATCTCTGCTGCACGTGGATACCCCAATAAGTAATTAACCGTGATATTGAAAAATCGTCCCTTTTAATTAATTTATTTGTTTGTAATAGCGCGCAGGGCCCCTTTTAAGTGATTGTTTTTTATAAATAAAATTATTATATAATATCCTAAAGCCCAGAAATTTTATTAAATAACTTAAATAAAAAACTATAATCATTTACAATATATTTCTAAATTAATAGAGATACTAAATTCATATTCCTTTGAAATAAGCGTTCCTTCGTGGAAATCACTAACAGTTATGATGCCTGTTATTAAAATTTCATCAAACCATTAAGTACATCTAAGTAGTTGTAATAAATTATCAGATTTGTAATTCTAATTTTAAATGTAGTATTTTATCGGAAAAATAATGCTTAGCTTTAAATGATATAAAATATGAAATTCTCAGTAACTCATACTGTTTCATTGAAACCAATACTTCCATTATAAGATTTCACGGTGGTTTCAAGTTTAATCTCTAAACTCAGAGTAATGATTACTTTTATTTTTACAATACATTAAATTTAAAAGAATTATGACTCATATTAATATTGAAATGTGTATGTAATTTTATTAACATAATAAAATTAATAAAGAGTTAACCACTAAATTTAAACACTGTCAGTACTAAAATAAGCGTTTGGCTTGTTAAAGCGCAGGTGAAGCAGTGCGTTCAGATCAGAGACACGGTAAACACATCATTGTGAATTGCACAATGTTACGTAGAATGGCTGAACTTTGGCAACGTGAGGTATAATTTTCCAAATTAACTGTCATCATCAAACCGCGAAGATAATTGTGGGCATGACTGGGATACGTATGGAGTTGGCGGGCGATTGATGAATCCACCGTTTACGCTGGATCTCATCTCAGGATGATTATACGAAATTCTCTGGTAACCATTCTCACGTTTCACCTCTGAATTGAGTCGCAAACAACACAATCATCTGAACTTGATGATTGTTGATTAAATATTATACGAACACAAAAATTGTTCTCAATTTTGCCAAAAGCCCTTAGCTTCCATTAATAAATTAAACTGTGTATTTGCGCATTACTATGTTTGTGTCGAATTATTTATTTTTATTTTTCCTAATTTTGTGTCCTCCGAAGTTAATTCCCGCTACTTCGCTCACCCGGAACAAGAAGAAAAATCTTTTTTTAATTAATTTATTTATAATCGCATAAACAAAAAAGTCATTAGAGACTTATACGAAATTACAATATCCGTTACATTTTTGGACTTTCAATTAACAATTTTGTGCACTTTTACTTAGAATTTATATTTTTAGTGTTAACCTTAAATGGACCTAAAACAATATATACTAAAAGTTTACATTTTATGGTATAAATCGTTTTTTAAAGACTTTTATTAAATTTTCCTATGCCTTTTTTCTTTTTGTAAGCTGGTTAAGATTATTTTCTTTTAAAATATATTTCCTCTCTTCTTAAAATTTTGAAAAAGTACGTCAACAGGTGGTGTTCAACTGTGATCTGTATATTGCACTGATCATTAATCGGTGGGGGATATTTTGTGATGATGTAGAGATGTGTAAACTTTGTGTGTCCGGTTCTTACTCTCGATATTTTAGAGGAAACAACAGGTACAGAATTTTGATAAGTTGAACTCATTCAATATATTTTAAAAAAAGCAGTATCAATTAATGAAAATATTTTACTTTTAGAATCTAAGCTTCACAATAGACCTTTTAACTCGCAGTTGGTTTTGAACCCGCTTTCATACGTTTCGGAGCGTATTCGAAACAATTCCTGTGGGAGTTTTCTCTCGCAGACGTTTCTCCCCAGACTGACTGCAGGGACCACCTGACTATATTGGAAATGCCTCGTACTCTCTCTGGATTTTCAAAGTTCTCGCATTCAGAGGCACCTCAACCAATTTTAGGAGATGTATGTACTGGGGTGAAAGACCTTGCGCATACAGAAGAGTTGTCCGCTGATCCAATTGGATGAGTCGGCTAACTGCCTCCTAAAACTGTACTACTATGGAGAATGGAATGCTGCGTACCAACAGCAAACTCGTCTCCCGTCATTCAGAAGGACGTGAGAATAGTACCCAATAGCCTGACCTACCTGATGCAGGTTTTCTATGGTTTTCCTTGCATCTCTTTAGGTGAAACACCGGATAGGATACTTAAACTGTGGCCCGGGGGCCGTAATCAACCCTTGGCTACCTTGATATACCTTCCACATCCACTCTTTTCACTTCCCTTCCTATACTTTTAAAGGGAGTTGCCTGTTTCAGGATCACCTCGTGTAGCATCTTAACAAAAAAATATTTGACATAAACATCAATATTTATTTTATTTTATTTTAAAAATTAACAACTATTTAATATTAAAATTTATCTGTGGCGAAAGAATAAAGCCAATTTACATTACATTGAATCGACGTTCCAAAGTAGTTTATTATTTCTCAATGAGGTAGCTCTCTGCCAACGGTAGGTAAATTACGGCGCGAAATGTTTATAATTTAAGAACTATATAGTATTATAGATCAAGAGTATATGCAACCCGCTTTCTCTTTCGGGGTTCTCGATGAGCGTATGGGCCACGAAACCTAACCCGTCAACGTTTTTCTTTTTTATCTGTTTATATATTTAGAACCTTCTGTTCTTTGTTGGATGTATTATACCAGAAACATTCACGGGAGTGTATTAAAAAACATACCGAAGTTTCATAGCGATGCAATGACTGGTGTAGTAATGCATAAACATAATATTATATATACATAACTTCTAACGACGTTTACCTGCTCTTATGAGTTAAACTTATCAATAAAATTGAATGTTTGTATATATGTATACTTGGATATATATTTACTAAATTTTATTCACGTGTAATTTGTATATATATTTACTAAATTTTATTCACGTGTTCCTTACGACACAGAAGCAAAACCTGTGGCCCTAGAGGCAGGGATGGACGGGGTGGAAAACTTTAAAACGTTTAAAAACATCGTCTTCGTTTCAAATAAATGTTTTTGGGTGTCATTGCGACTGATATTGTTTCTCCCGATGATGTTTGTGTATAATTTGAAATCCACTCCGCATTAGAGCGGAGCGCTTACTTCTGCCTCTGCACCCCCCTCCCGCCCCACTTACTATAGTCTCTCTGCCTTTACCTCTCTGTCTCTACCTTTATACCTCTGTCTCTACCTTTATACCTCTCTGCCTCTACCTTTATACCCCTCTGTCTCTTTTTGCTGCTGTGTATTTGCCTTCTCTCTCTCTCTCTCACGCACACACACACTGTACTGTCCGAAATTCACAAATTGTTACCTATCTCATTCGTACAGAACCGCGGAAACTCTTAGTCTCCTGTAACGTATACTGCCTTACAATTTCCGGAATGTCATATAATGTTTCTTCTTCGCACAGTTGGCCTGTGCTAAGACGATTAACGATGTCATACTCAAAGTAAGAAAAACTTATACTCTTCCTAAATAACGAGAATGATCTTCATTCACCATTTGGAAAAACAGTATATATGAATTGCTCATACATTTTCGTGTCGTAGTTGGATAGTCAAACAATAGTATTTTCGCGAGCCTTCAATGGAGGATCAGTCGTTTTCATGAATTTCAAATATGTATTGTGGGCCTTGTTTCTGCATTCCAAAGTATACTATAACCAGGAGGAAATCATATCATTCAAGTAAAGTAAACAATAAATAATGTTTCTTCCTAAAAGTTATCCATTATAAATTATTAATGTTATAATTAGAAATTATATTAGTCTGCCCAATAAGCAATAAATTATGTGTAAGCTAAATTATAAAACTATTTTAATGGCAAACCCTATCATATAAAGTAAATAAAGAAAAACAAATAAAAAATTCATTACAATTAAAAAGTTTCCCAACATATCAACTGACTAAAAAAGTGAAATCTTAGCTATGGCTGGGATTTGTTCCATAAATCTTAATCATTCGGTTCGCTGACTCCTACCGCAGGACTACGGCGTTTGCCAAAAACTGTCACACCGTTCTGTTCACATTCAGAATTTTATCACTCCCAAGACCACATTACATACAAATGCAGATTGTGAAAATCATCAGAAAATATATTTATAGTTTTACCTAGTAGTTAACTAAAATAAAACATTTACCTCCAATTTGGTAAATATTTAGTATAAACGTAGCCGTAAAAATAAAAAAGTTCAAAGAAAAACCAACTCGGACAAACATTCTATTAATTTTGGAAGAAAAATTATGTATGTCATATTTTTATAACTAAACACATTTTACAGGAGCCCAATTATTTATTAATTTTGTTATAAATCCGTTTACATATTGGTATTTATGATCAAATTTCAACATTGGTTTTGGCAATATTTTAGCCACGTGTTTCTATTTTCATAAAGATGATTAATAAAACTGTTTCTAAGTTGCAGCAGAAGTATTTTGAGTTTTGATATAAGCATAAACTGCACAATGTGCCTTTAGTATGGTCCGTAAAAGTACAAAACAATTGCAACGTTTTGCTACAGTAACTTCAATTAAAAATAAATTCTAGGGCTATAAATATTTGACCTTGGCTGGATATAATTTCCTTTTGGCAAGCTTTAAGAATCGTAGCAGAGTCAAAAGTATAATTATTCAATTATTATCTACTTAGTGACTAGTAAATCCATACTTTGTTATGTGTTACACTATTTTAAAGGGTAATTATAGCGTTATTATGGTATTTATTACGTATAACAGCATTTGAACCAGGGGATCTTTTGAATGTTTAAATAAACTGGTTAATAAGAATATTATTCGTAAATCATTTTGTAATAGGAGAAGCCATTCCGAATCCTAGTCAAATAAATACTTGGCACAAAATATGTTTGAAGAGCTGCGTTTAGTTGCGGACGCTCATTTTTTTTGTGACGACGAATGTCGATTCTTATCCTTTTTGGTTGGAATTCATTAGTATATAAAGTATTTATCGCGTTTATTTGAATATATTGTAACTAGACTATGGAAATAACCAACTTTAATGACAGTTTGGTGTTCTCATCTCCTTTTTTCGGATCAGTGGAAAATATTGTTGCTGTTGTTGTGGTATTCAGTCCTAAGACTGGTCCGATTCAACCCTCCATGCCAGCCAATCCTGTGCACGATGTTTCATTTCCGCATTACTAGCACATCCCACATTCTCCTGAATCTGCTAAGCGAATTCTATCCTAGGCCTCCCTCTTCTATTCTTACCCCACCAACTACCCTCTAATGCTAATTTTACAAGACCCTCATGTGGCTATTAATCTATCCCTTCTCTTGGTCAACGTCCTCCATATTGTTTGCTCTCCTCTATTCTGTTTAGATCGTCCTCCCTACTGATTCTATCCACCCATCTGATTTTCAGCATTCTCCAATAACAACACATTTTACAGCCTTCTATTCTTTTCCTTTCTGAAACTCCTACAAACCACGTTTCGAGCCCATATAACGCCAAACTCCATACGAACATTTTGAGCAATGGCTTCCCAATGTTCACACTTATACAACCCGTAAGTAAATTTCTCTTTTTTGCAAAGGTTTATCGTCTGTTATCCTATTGTTTATGTGTACTTTAGTTCGACCATGCCTAGTTATTACGCTTCCCAAGTAGCAGAATTCCTTAACATCTTCAAAATAATTCTTCCCAATCTAACAACCTTTGCTATTCCACTGTCTCACATACTACACACCCTTACCTTGGATTTCCCTCTATTAATCCTAATATTGAAGTATATTTCCAGGATCACGTTCATGCTATTTTTTATGGTTTCGAAGTCATCTTCTGACTCCCCTAATACTGCAATATCGTCTGAAAAGCGTAGTTTTTTCCATATTACGTTTTACTTTCTTCATCGCCCGTTCAATATATACAAGTTAAACAGCACGGGCTACAGACTGCATCCTTGTCTTACTCCTTTCTTGATTTCTTCTTTCATTTCTTTCCCCCTCAATTATAATTACTGCTGACTGCCTTCTGTAGGGGTTATGTACAAGCTTTCTCTCTCGATATTTTATTCCTGAGCTCTTCTAAATATTAATAGTGTGTTCCAGTTCACATTATCAAACTCTTTTTCTGAATCTACAAATACCATGAACGTGGACCGTTTTTGTCTTATCCCGTCTTCTAAAATTAGACGCAAAGTCAATATTGCTTCTCTTGTCCCTACATTCTTCCTAAAACAAAACTGATCTTCTCCTAACTGGCATTCTATTTGTCGTTCCATCCTCCTATATACTATTTTTTTAATATTATTAATTCATGTCCATTAATATCTCAACCTAATCCACCATCCTTGCATTGTTTCGAGTAGTTTCTTCCAGGTGTTCTAATTATTTTTGCTGGTAGAAACAAAATATTTCAGCGAAAATAGTTTCGAAATAAACATATTGATATAACACCTATTTCGAGGCAAGGGTTAATGACTCGAAACTGAAGTTAAGTGTGTTATGCAAGCAACATATTTTAAACAAAATGTATTAAATACACATTAGGGTTTGGAAATTATATTATGTGGACATATTTTAAAGTATTTACCTGTAATAGTTTGATGTAAATAAGGTTTGAAATCATAGCTTAATTTTTAGAAGTTATTATTCTGCGAACGTTTCAACATTTTCAATCCACTAAATGCCATATTCACTTTCATAAGCATATTTTATTCCACAAGTAAAACTGACTGGAAATCTCTCACAGATTGAAACCAGTCTTCAGGAAATTAATTCACAATTTCCTTCTTTGAGCAGTGTTCTGTGAAACTTGGCTACACGCTTCCAGGAAATTTAATCCTATCCAAGAATTCTCTGCGCTGAGAACAAAGAACTGTGTCTGTGAGGAACATGGCTTGCAATTCCCGTACACTTAATCAGCCTGTCTATTATTTATTATGACATCTGACAGCTGAGGACCAGCTTTATGAGCCACGATTCCATCTTGTGGTAAGTAGCCCAACTATGAATCCACATACGAGACGCTGTCTTGTATTTAGTCACATTGTAAGATTACAAATAGCGTCTTTAACAGTTAATACCCTTCGTTCGTTTAACTTAAAAAAAATATCCCTGATTTTCGAGGGGGAAAAAACCCCTACTCTATTATCTGAACTCCATAGCACGAAAACTGCTCTGAAGAAAGTAGACTGTTTTATTTTGTTAGTGATTAAAGATACGTCTACTGAAACAAACAGGTTTTGATCAATTAATTACAATTATAACAGATCATTTGTTCTTGCAGGCGCATACCGTTCAGTGAAAATTTCAGTGCTGTATCTGTAACGTTTTCCGTGGAAAAGATACTTGTTTAACAGAGGCCTTCAGAATACCCTTAAATGAAGCAATGTAAGATGATGCTTCCACACTATGTGAAGAAACATTAGTCTTACGTATATTCCTTTATTGGAATATTAAATGTATGTTGTCACCGGGACATTATCTAAAAGAGTTTAAACTTAGACTCAAAAGTATATCAAAGATTTAAAGCCTCAGTTAAATACAGAAAAATCAGAGAAATTGAAAAAAGATAGGGTATAATTAGTTCAAATTTTAAGTGTCAAGTTAAATATTGTTTGTATTCGAATTTAAATAAAGTATCTAAAATTATTCTTTGATAATAATGGGGTTCCAGTCTAATATTGTGGCGTTATCAGAATAAAAATTTGTGATTAAATTTAAAGAAATCCTTAGTACTCGGCTTGAAAGTGTAAAATTAAACCTACGGTGTTTAATCCTCGGTTTTAGTTTGGCCAATTTAACAAAAACCACAATTTGAACAACTAATTTTTAAAATAATGCAAGGATTTTTGTGCCAATTAATGAAATTAGAATATTAAAGTTTAAACTTATAAATAACAGTAATATACATTTTAAAAAGTATAGAATTACTATCAATAGTATACTTGATTCTGAAAATGTTTAAAATAATATATGTTTTATTACGTTCTTTGGTTTCCTTTGTATTTAGCTGTAGTTTCAAAGTTTTTCTCTACTCTTCAGTTTATGTTTTTACGCCGTAAGAGAAATACGCAAAGTTGCGTCGAAACGTCCAGCTAAATTTGAAAAATTCTGTCTTACTAAAATTTGTCTGAAGACTAAAGTCGTATAAATTATTATGAAAATGAACCTTTTCTAAGGAAGTTTTCATCCGAAGCTCAAGCAGGAGCGTAGAGATATTTTAGAAGAAAGACGGTTGGAAAAATGTCGACCTGAAGTATCATTAATACGCCTTATTATTATACGGGAACATGACTGGCATTAGTGCCTCTTTATTGGTAAAAAATTCATAAATTTTTTGAGAGAAGGTCTCATCAGCAGTAAAAAAAGAAGCTTTTGATTGAGGAAAATTATCCCCGGGAACTTATGCATGTCCTTATTAACCAGACGATCTTCTCGTAAGCAGAACAGGTGCAAAAGATGATAATAAAGGTAGAGTCTATATATTTGGCATGAAATGGTAGGCATGATACACGAAACAGTACATAATATATTGTATGAGGTTCTATAAAAGTAAAGGATTATCCAGCGACGAGAGCCGCGAATGTTTATGCAAGTCCGGGAAAGTCTCTTGAAAACACAATCCAGAATTGTGTTTGAATAAAGCGCAGCGTAATACAGGAAATACTGGAAATTTTGTAACTGTAGCATAAACGTACAGACAGCAATACATTCTCCAAACAAAGGAAATGAAAACAATAATTTTGAAGGCGTATGATTTGATATGTCAGCGGGGATTGTGACCTTTGTGACCAACAGGACATCAATCGTTCAATTTTTGAAAAGGGCAAAACAACAATTGTTTATTATTACGTATCTATATAGTGCATTCAAAAGGAAGAAAGTAAAGGCAACAGACATCGGATATTGCAAAAGTGACGAAAGTGTTCTAACTGATCTACGTAATAATTCATCACACACCATATTCTCAATATTTTGGTCTTTTATAGTTTATCAAACATTTAAATAAATATTAAATGAGTCTGACAGTTTTTATTTTAATTAAATAATGAGAAACACTAAGCTTCGTTTCTCAGTTGAGACCTCTTCAGCTATAAAAATATAGCTTTTGGTGGGCCTCACTCCATGACTCCTTCATAGAGTTAAGGTTCATTAACAGCTAATTTATTATGCCTGAAGAGATCTGAAGTGAGAGACGAAACGTAGTAGAGTTCATTATATAAATGAAATGAAGACTGACAAAGAGGCTGTTAGAACTCATTTAATATTTGGGCTTTTATGTTAAAATTGAAGATGTTCAGTACTTTAAATATATTATGGACAGTTCGAAACATATCTATATGACTAACATATTTATAATGTCACAGAAAATAAATGTATTAAACTCACATACTCATCTTTGGAAATATTTAGATTTAATGTTTTTTTATTAATCCTTGCCTGACGACATAGAATATGTCATGAAATATTTATAAGAAAAAATAAAATAAATTAAAATTAACTATCGTAGAAAAGAGTAAAAACAATTTTAAATAACTTAAAACACGTCACGTACACTGAAAAGCACAACCACACGCATAAGCAATGGATGTGCCACTTATTCAAGTTGCACAACCAGGAATCTGACCTTCAGGAAATACACGAAACAAATCGAGTAAAGACCAGAAAAACTAAACAGAAAGTGTTAAAGTTATGTAATACAATATTTTACACAGTAACGCACTCTACACTTTTGCTGGAAAATTAATTTTAATATGTAAGGGAACGATTAAGGATCTCCTTTACAGAGTAAAACGAGCCATTTAATAGAATATTTTACCCTGGTTGCCCCTTTAGTAGTTATTATTAATCTTAATCTCTGGCTGTTATATTAAATTATCCTTGAATGGTGAATAAAGAGCAAATTTTAGAATAACTATACGTTTTTGATAAGGCTCATTAAGTGACGCAGAGGAATGACTCGCTCA
Organism: Eucriotettix oculatus; assembly: GCA_034510155.1. NCBI lineage: Eukaryota > Metazoa > Arthropoda > Insecta > Orthoptera > Tetrigidae > Eucriotettix > Eucriotettix oculatus. The sequence continues at coordinate 130,698,883 of CM067376.1, read as the reverse complement.
TCACTCCTTCAATTAACCGAAAGTTGTTAAATAATAAGTACGTATAAGCTGAAAGTTTTGAAATGCAAATTTTTGGATTCGTGATATTTAGATTTTAATATGTAGATCTCCAACGAAAGTGGGGTTCTATGCAAATATTTTTACATTTTAATTTAATTTGCAAATCCACGGTTCTCGGCATATTTTGAAGGTCCGTCGTGAACGACTGTCGTTAATTGGACAATGCGGCTCAAACGCCTGCAAGCTTAATGAACCCTTTAGGCAGGTACGAAATTGTTGAAACGAAATTATATAAAGGAAAGTAAATGATGTACTGGAGAAATATTTTCCTACAGCAGAACAAAAATAAATACCTCGGACACTATTGAAATATTATATGATGAAGTGTCGTCATTTGATGTCACAATAGGAAACACTTGTCAACGTTACCATTGGAGGGCTAAGAACGTTAAAAAATTTTTGAGAGAGTCGAAGAGGAACTAAGACAGAGCAATAAGAAATATCTGTCTGAATATGGCTGGAGAGAATGATACTGTAGTTATAAATGAAGTTGCCATATGTATCTACAGTGTGTCAGTGCACATCTTTAAAGGGGGATAATAATAATATATACAAGATTGTCAAGAAAAATAGTCCAACTGAAAGGTCTCCGATCATACCAGACCACACGTTAACAGCAAACGTCTCTTGGGAGTTGTGTGTGACTGGCGGGTGAGCATCAGCCCAGCGGTGTTGGTTGTGGCTAACTACTGAACTGCCCGTCTTGTGAAAACGTGCCATTATTCAGAAAACGAAGTCAAGCTTCCGAATTTGTTGCTGGGAAAAGTATTAGCACAATTGTGTCCGGTGGGGATGATCAGAGGAGCTCTTTTCTAATTCCATTTCTCAGTTTTACTTTCTCTAATTCCTGTGTACCGAATCATCTCTGATAAAAACTCCGAAAGGAAAATTTTTTCTCCTAACCCCCCTTAATCCCCCTTTAAGTTTGCACTTATATGAGCGATAATTAGGGTGTTCGAAAATTCCTCTTGAAAAGATTTAGGACTGGGTAGATCATCCGTAGAATAGGAACTCACGACATCATTTTCATTATACATCTTTAAGGAGAACAATTTTCTTAACTAATTTAGTTAGTCATGACTTTGTGCATAACATTCATTACAAGTCAACCCTTCAGGTAATAAAATCAAGAACTAAAGTGGAAATTTAATCATCTTTCTCAACACTTTTGTCTACAGTTAAACGTCAACCTTGGCCTATCAGTCTTTGGTCGAATCTTATGGCCTCCATAATGACCGTCTTTGACTCCATTAGACTCCTTTCTTCAGTATCAAAAGGCTCTCGGGGAAACATAGGAAGTTCTTTTGATAGGAGCTGTTGTCGCTGCTCAACGGATTAAGGAGGCACCAGAAGAGATGGAGTCAAAACATCGTTGTAACGACTTTGGTGATCACCAAATGAGGGTCAAAGAAATAGTGCATCTTGATCAAAAGAATATTTTTATCGAGGGCCATACAAATATAAACAGTAATTTTTTTATCAAGCCTAGTAGGAGAGTCAGAGGGGCCCCGGCTTACCACGAATTCCGTGTGTGTCTCTCCACTCCACTACCGCATCCAGTTCCAATGTTAGTCTCATTCAGTCGACACTAGATCAATGACTGAACAAGAGGTTCCTGCTTACGGTGCGCAACGGATTACTACAAAGTTTTGACGAAAGAAGGAGTGAGACTTTCAGAAATTGTAACTCGATTACGGACACAGTTCGTGGATGACGCGTGTACTATTGGTACAACAGTTTATTTCAAGGCCGGGAAATGTGGCAAATCAGAGTCACGATCGGCGTCCGCGAACTTCCATCACAGAAAGCAACATCTGTGCAGTAAGAGATATTTTGGAGGAAGACCAGAGCCTCACCGCTGATTAAATTTCTTGATCAGTGGGTCTACGTCAGAAAAGTGCACATTGGATCATCAGAAAAAAATCTTGGCTTCATAAATATCTCAGCAAGATGGGTTCCTCGGCTTCTTTCTCCTGTTTGGAGATTTGCAACAGGCTTTTGGCCTGTTATGTTAAAAAGGAGTAGGTCTTCTCACTCGTACGGTCACCTATGATGAGACATGGATTCATCACTATACGCCTCAATCGAAACAAGCGGCCAAGACATGAGGCTGCACTAATAAAGGCCAAAACACGATAGTCGGGAGGGAAAGTTTTTGTCACCGTGTTTTGGGATTTCAAAGGCATTCTTTTGGTTGAGTTTTTCCACGATCGCCAAACAGTGAACTCCGAATATTGCTGTCAACTTTTAACATATATTATATTTTTCTTGTAAGGTACGAAAATTTTTGTGCTGAGAGCTTAGATTGGAAGTGAGGTGAAACTTCCTCTTTTTCCTAGCTGTAAACACGTGTGTACGAACGTTGGACCTGAACTTCCCTGGCTTGCAATCCCCACCTCAACCATTTAAGGACATTGTTAGAAATAATAATAACTTCTCCTTCCATTCCGAAACTAAAACTACCGCCTTAAGGCATGTATAGCCTAGACCCGTTCCCTACCAGGCCTGGATAATAAATAAGCGTCACTGGGCATTTTGGAAGCTTCGTGATTCCGTCGTCATGAAGAGCTGAAGGTTGAGACTACTCAATTGAGAATCAGGAGTTCAACCTCTTCATCGCTATTGAACCTTTGATCTCCTAGAGCTTTCGTCAACGGCCCAAACAGATGGTTGTCACAAAATGGTTGCGACAAATCTGGGCTATACCAGTGATACTCCACCTTGCGATTCCAACGTTTGAAAGCTTATTGGTACAACCTCATATAAAAGGTCACAACTTTGTAAAATTAGTTGTTCAGTTGCTGTGTAACCTTCTGAGGTCATCTCTGACTTTTCTTCGTGTATTTATCTTAAGATTAGGTTGTAATTTTTAAGAATAAATCCCCTTTTAATTCTTCTTGAACTAACGCCTTATAATTTCACCCACAACACTTTTTGACGCTATTCTAGAGCGCAACCTAACTTGTTCTGCGAAGCCTTACGAAGTTTATATTTTGTGAATTTCGGAATTCTATTTCACGTTTGAAATATTTCAACTTAGAAACATTTCTGGTGGCAGTGAAAATCAAACCCAACGAGATTCCAATTATATTTCGAACTGATGGAAAAACAAAAGCTACATATCGAAGCAAAAGACAGTGTTTCCTCATGGGAAGAGTCATCCTCCTTCACTACAATGCAAGGCCTCACACGGCGCACATACCTCATACCAAATTGGAGAAAATTCACTGGTATCAGCAGTATCACTGGTATAGCCCAGATTTGTCACAACCATTTTGTGACAACCATCTGTTTGGGCCGTTGACGAAAGCTCTAGGAGGTCAAAGGTTCAATAGCGATGAAGAGGTTGAACTCCTGATTCTCAATTGGGTAGTCTCAACCTTCAGCTCTTCATGACGACGGAATCACGAAGCTTCCAAAATGCCGGGAAAAGTGTGTTGTGGGACGAAACGTCAAATTAAATTATTCAGTTTATAACTTTTGGCCATTCTTTGTATTTTGTTTATAATATTAAGTCAGAGCAATTTATTTGCTTTATTTATACCTGAGGATAATTCTTTACTCGGTTAAGTAGCATTTAAAGCTAACCCTCGATTCATAGGTTGGGTGTTGATGGCAACGGGTTAATTGTCCAAAAGAAGTGCCAGTATAGATGCAACTTAAATCACGTGTTGATCCAGAGATTAGTATTGTACCCATACCTTTTCATCCAGCTAGTATACCATTTAAACATATACATTTCATCAGAAAAATTGTCATAAGTCTATCTTCGTCAATAATCAATCAAATAATTATAAAAGAACAATATTGAAATAAGAACTTAGGCAAGACGTAACGTAAATATCGTTATATTTTGTCACGTTTTCTGCCTGCGTATATGTAAACGTTTTGTTGATAACTATTGAGATGGTTCGAGTGTATGGAAACGTTTGCCTGACGCAGGTCTGTTTGCATCTCATAGGAATACACTAATATAAATTTTATTCAAAGAGCAATTCTGTGGACAAACGGATGCAGTTACTATCTCGCCTGTCGTAGCTAATTTATAGATGGAGCTCCCCAGAGCACGGGGCAATGGATTCCGCAGCCCTAAAATCGACATTATGGCTTAGGTACATGGACGACACCTTCGCAGTGTGGCCTTATGCCAAACATAAAGCTCAACGGAATACAATCTCAATAAATTTTTACTGTGAAAGTAAAAGAAACATCGAATTGCCTTCTGGCGGTTTGGCGAAATGAAAGCCTGACTCGGTGTGCAACTCGCACCAAAGCAAGACTCGTTTTAACAGAAAGAACGTCGTGCGATATACGACCGTATCCTATCAAGCAGAAGTTTTTATACTTGCCCTTTACAACTTCAAAATAATAGTAAACCTGAATTTTGATTGAAAGCTGTTTTTATTGTGTGATGAAACACATGTCAGTGTAATACTTTCATGTACACTAGAAAATAAGTTTATCCGAAGCTTTTTATACCTGTACGCAATGGAGAATAGAAAAAAATAAGTAAGACACTAAGTCAGAAATGAAATAATGTTATTTGAAAACGTTTCGTCCTCCAACTTTCGGGACATCCTCAGTTCGTTCTACAAAAAATTATATAGTTAAAAGTAAAATGTAAATATTAAATCGATTAACGTCTGCTATTAAATCACAAATTAAATAATTTCCGACCGATTTTTACAGACAGCTTTACTTTTTCTACAAACGAAATTAACGATTACAACAATTTTATAGATTTTAATAATTGGTTTTTAACAATAATTTGGTGAGTTGTTAGTTTATTCCTTTATGTATGTGATATATATATATATATATATATATTCAAATTGAAATATGTATTTCACAGATTATAAATCTGAAGAAGGTGCGAATATGCGCCGAAACGTCGTTTAAATAAAAAATAAAAACTGTCTGTAAAAATCGGTCGGAAATTATTTAAATTGTAAAATATAAATAGTTATATAAAATTGGTATTTACAAGTAAAATATCACAAAAATTTCAATGGCAAGGTCACTGATCGCAAATCTCATATTGTTGTAAAGAAATATTTTTGAACTAAAAATATTCCAGAATGCACAAGTAAATTACAATATTGAGTCATATTTATAATTTAAATTTTGTCTGTTTCTTTTTAAATTTAATGAATTACTATTTCACTTTATATGAAGCATTTCGCTCATCAATCTAGAAGAAAAATATATCTAAAATTTTAATTCAATTTTAATTTATTTCAATTAGTTTATTTTATTTCATATTTCTTAAAATTATTAACCCTAATTATCTGCAAGTTAAGTCTTACCAAGAGCTATCCTCAATTAAAGATGTCTGCGAAACGTCGTGTATGTTAAAAGCCACCCGGTTGGAAACCAGAGAACGTTTCTAACAGATAATTAATCAGGAAAACCTGCGAAAGTTAATTTCTCAAAGTAATGTAAAAAGTTAAGTTTTAAAGGCCGAGACTCGACCATGGAACAAATTCACATAATTGTAGATCAGATCAATAAAACCCTTCAAACCAAGCACACAACTATGCAGTTTTTCTTTACATTAATCAGAAATTTATCAGGATTATTGCAATTTTTAAAAAAATGCTTTCGGTATTTCCTAGTCAAGCTACGCTAACTTATTCCCAATTGAAGCTGGAGTTCCCCAAGGTAGTGTCCTGGGCCCCTTGATTTACCTAATATACACAAAAACTAACAACTTTTACGGACGATACATCAATTTTGCCAACTAAGCACGTTTCCGAAATGACCAAATAACTTACAATTACACCATTAACATTTCCAAAAATGTATCTACTCTCTGTCCTTTTGGTCCAAACGTGCTGTTTCCATGTTATACGCAGATCCAAGTTCACTCCCAGGTGTCCATATCGCTTTCTCGCGTAGGTGAGAAACTTGCCCCCCAATCAAGTTAAATGTCTGTAAATGACGATAAACGATAATGTTTTGGCCAATTAAAAACCACAATACTCTTTCTCCTTCGTGGATGGCGCTATTTTAACAGTCCCTCTAGCGGCTATTTAGTAACCGGAAAACTTTCGCTGTTGCCACATAAATTGTAGCCTCAGAGTTAATTTGTTTCAGCTGAATAAATCATTTTCAGAAAATTTCCCGTTCAATATAAAACACTGACTCATCGCACGTCCTAACATGGTAGCCGTTGATTTATTTAATGATCAATTTGATGCTCACGAATTTCAAGCTCTTAGACTTATTACGTAATACGTTTGTGTAGACTTGGTCAGTGAGGTACTATTTAATTTAATTATACATGCTTATTAATCTAGGATAATATTAGCCTAAACTACCTCCTAGTATCCACGTAAGTCCTAGTTATCGTAGTCGAAGTCATAAATGCTAATTGATATTTAGGTAATTGCCTACTAACCATGTATTCTGAAAACAAAATGTCATAAAATTTTAATCAAATTCACGTAAAACCTTCTAGACCATTTTCGCATGATCAGTTAAGCGAACCCACAAATTGAGGTTTAGACACCAAGTGATCTGCTTTGGATATTTTATTATCAAGTTTCTCGCCTTCCCCAAGGAAATACGCTGATGTTGAACTTCGAAAGTGTCACTGTCTGAGCGGACACAAAATATATTTATTCGACACTGCAAACGCAGGTTTTTGCATTTTTTAACATGTCTATAACTTATCCCCGCAGTTATCCTCGGTATATTTGAGAAATCGTATTATTTAAATTGCCTCGTAATTGTTCATTTGTGTGTTACGGCGAATAATTAGAAACGCATTTTATTATACTGCAATGATAATTTGTTTTTTAATTAAGTTATTTTAACAAATTATTTGGGTTTTTAAAAATATTATTTATAATTTTAAATATATAAAAAATTATCTAGTTGGTCCTGCCCACTATTTAAAATTTTATATATATTTGTCAAAGAGTTTCTCAAGGTTAATTATTGGGTTAACAACGTGCAGCATAGATTTAACGTTCCCAATGAACCTATTTCATCTTCTTAGCAATACCGGAAGTTCTGTGTAGTAGTTGTGGAATTACCATCCTTTAACGGTAGAAGACGATTGAGATTGAGAAAACCCCAGTTTTCCTCCTTCTACAGACCAACACACAGTTGACGCAGTTACTACTGCTTCCTTTCAACTTACAATCAACTCCCAAGTTATGGCCTTCCTTGCTCAATCTTCCTTCTACCTCAAGAACGGCTATGCTCACCTCCCATTCAACTCTCGATCAACACTGTCCTATTAATTGTTCATTTCTATCATCTCCCCTACTTCCTCTGCTTCCTGTTCCCTTCAACCTCCGAGCAACACTCACTATCTCTCTGCTTTCTCACCCTTTCAACGTATAGAACCACTCTGATAATATTTCGTTCTCACCTCCCAGATAAACTCTTATTTTCCACTTCTCCAAGGGAAAGCACCACCTCACGTGACGTATGTTCGCCAATATTTATTCGTCCTTCGTCCAGCGCGGAAATTTGTGCGCTGACAAAGAGAATAGTGTCCTTGGGAAATATTGAAGGTTAAGCGTCCCTTCAGCCTAATATTTTGTAACTGCAGACAGACACGATTTCATCCAGGCACCCTGGCGCTGGGGAATTCCAACCCCTTGCCTGCCTGTTTCCGAAATAGAATATTCCTGCTGAATTTCGAACGCTTAAAATACAAATAAAATGTGAATAAAATAAGGGAGAGATCCTACTGCGCTACAATATTTAATGAAGATAACGTGATAAATAGTAAAAATAACGTCAATATTATTGTTCTGTTTAGTCTAATGAATCGTGTTCAGGTTATTTTGCTATAACCCTAACGCATTAAGGGAATAATGATCTTAAGTATCCATTATCCTTAAAATAATTATTGTTTGGATATGTTCTTGCATATTATCTACGGTGACTTTGAGCGAAATTGGTCTCCAAGGCGTAATAATGACTTACTTGTATTGAATTTCTATATTTAATTAAGGCTTTGTTGTATACGTAGGAGCTGGGAGTGCGTAGTTTTTCAGAATATTTCAGAATGCCGTTGTGGGAGTCTAAAATACATTTTCCCGCTGTGAGCAGGTGAATTAAAATAAGCTCAGGAAAAGAAGTAAATTATTTCTGCCTGCGATGCAATCATTTTAATTACATTTTCGTCTTCAATTTCTCCCTCCCCTAAAACAAACCATAGAAACGACAATAAAATTACATTTCCGATGAAGCACACCTCTGCCAATAAACTTAGCATGCGGTCCAAAAATAGAATTAATTGTTATTCCTGCAGGCAGAGCCAATCGCGTACACATTGCCTGAGTTCGAGCGTTAACAGTCAAACCAAAGGACTGCGACTCGTAGAGAGAAATTTGAATGCAGCGGTTGGTGTAGATGGCGTGAATCTAATTTGCGTGTCCGCCCCCGCGCCCAGTTGTCGTAAATATTTGATCTGTTCTCGCTCCAAAGGCCGCAGGTGGCGCCGCGCGCCCTTTGTGTGTTATTGTGTTTTGCTCTATTGGTCTTTTGAACATCATAGCGTGGATACACCAAACTTCTCGACCAAAGCGTCTATTTGATGTGTGAATAAAGAACCCTGTTTATTTTCGGGCAGTTTTAGTTGATGACTGATTCAGTGACCCGGAAACAGACCACCTAGCAAAATCAGACGGATTCAACAAATTTTGAGGTGCGATCGTAGTAAATTGTTATAATTTTGCTTATAAACGAGAAATTATACTATTGATCCACTCAGAATGTGTAAATATAAAGGAACACACCAAAGGATGATCCAATTAGGAGACAGATTGCTCAAAATAATAAAGATATAACAGATTTTTTTCAATGTCTATAATTTATTAGCACTTATTAAATACAATAATCGAAACAATTCGTTATAATGGATGTTAAACAAAATAAAGAGATTTTAGAGTAAAGTATAGAATAAATCGGTATACAACAAATTAATGCAGAGCACATGACCCAATGAAAATAAAAAAAGTATGCGTGCACTTTAAAACTTATTAATTAGAAATTAAAAACCAAGTTAAAAAGTCCATACTCTGTAGAATCCCATTGGTAAGGTAAAATAGAAACAAATTAAAATATTTTGCCTTTACGTCGAATTGTGGATGGATTAGGAGGGCCTATTTATGTCTTATCAATATTTCTATATAAATCGCAGAAAACGAATAAATTATGTGTCGTAGAAAAGTTTATAGAGATGGAACGGAAATTTTGGGGATGTTAAAATCTTAACGTGTGAAAATTCGTGGGTATTAACGCTTCTTCTCTCTTAAAAAAATACCAATTGTTTTGATTAATCGTTAAAAATTAGGATCTTGTGTTGTACTCGACACAAAATAAAACTAAATCTTTGTATTTAGAGGCAATAAGATTGTGTCTAGGGAAAGTAAATTTCAAAAGTAACGGGAAATTCTATACGCAAAATTATGGTGTTGTTATGGGTGGCTGTTTATCGGTAAATATTTAGGAAATAGTAATGAATTACCTAACTAATAAAGTTTTGACAGACACAAGTATCAAACCGCGACATTCTGGCGATAGACCGAAGGGGAAGAAGAGATTTTAATGATCGCCCAGAATTATAATCATTCTAGAAAGTCAAAAAGGAAATGAATAGTTTTTAATACATTGCTTTGTTTCTTATTAAATATGTGATTATTAATACTGCCACGAAAGCAATACGGAAACGGACTTAGGAAAATTATGAAAATGCGTAATGTAGAAGTTTTACAAGATTTAATAAAAATTGGATAGCACGTTTTAATCTGATATTATAATTGATTATGTATATAACAAAAAAAATCTTTCTTTGTTTGCAATTCTTTAATGTGATGATTTGGTTCAACTTGTTCTTTACTACCGACAAATAAACACTGTTGGGTGAGATATTATCCGGGTAGGGGAGGTAATTTTAAAATATGCGAAAACTGAAATTATTTAAGTGTAATAAATATTTTTCGAGGTCAGTTTGATATAGTTTCTTCCCATGTTATTTGGGTTCATTTTTTATTTGATATTTTTTGTTTAACAGGCTACATGAGGGTGATTCTGGGACAGGGAACTTCCCTTTAATAGCATAGGAAAGGAATTGAAAAAGGGGAATGCGGAAAGTAGAGCGAGGAAGCCAAGAGTTGACATGGGTCCCCGGGGTATAGTTTAAGGATACTGCCCGATGTTTCACCTAAAGAGATACAGGTAAAACCCTAGAAAACCTGCATCAGGTAGATCGGGCATTGGGTACTATTCTCACGCCCTTCCGAATGACGGGAAAGAGTTTTTGCTGTGGGGTCGCAGCATTCCTATCTCCGTGTCTCCACAAGTTCTGGGATGCAGTTGGCCGACTGATCCAGTGGGATCAGCGGACAACTCTTGCCATTTGCCCAAGGTCTTCGACCCCAGTACATATACCTCCTAAAATAGGTGAAGGTGTCTCGGCATGTGATAACCCAGAGAGAGTGCGAGGGATTCCCGACATAATTAGGTGAGCCCCGCAGTCACTCTGGGGTGAAGCGTCTGCGAGAAAACTCCGGTAGCGCCACCTTTTCCAAAGGACTTTTTTTGGACGGGAGACGAATATTTAGTATAGGAAGTGAGTATCTAAATGCTGCTGCGGGTAAAAGAGAAAGACATAAAAATAATAAGAAAGTAATCGAGATTTGTGTGGAAACCGATGACATAAGAGTCGCTTAGTATAATTATGACAACCAACATGCCGATTAAGTTGCAATTCAGCCACTAAGAGTAGGAAAGAAGAGGGTAAATTTTGCATGCATATTCTTGCGACGTGGAAACCAACACTGTTGGGATAAAACGCGATTATTACCCCTACGGGAAGTGGAGGTGTGGAAATTTTAAAACGAGTATAATCGGTCGATGTTTGCGTCCATTAAATATTTTCCGGACTCAACTACTCCGAGACTAATGTTCTTAGTGTATAGTTTCAACCCCATTCGGTTTGAGACAGGGGGAGGATGTTACATAAAAATAGGACCAAAAACAGCTTAATTTATTTCTGAAATACAGCATACCGTTTAAAATGTTGTTTACCCCTAGAAGAAATAACTTTTTTTTAATGTTCAACGCGACTAGAAATTTCGACAAAAATATTTACACTGGTTTCTTCTTACCGAATCAAACATTTTGGGGGTAAAACATTACTACCGCACCAGGACGGGGTGAACATTTTAAAATATGCAAAGATGGTAAACATTTTTGTAGAATAAGTCACTTTTGTAATCAATGATATTGGAAGTGTTTTCCCAATGTTTGTGTGCATTTTAACGTGAACTTCAACACCATTGTGAGGGTGGGAGTGAAGTGAGAGCGAAATGCAATAACATGAAATTGACTGAGATTTGTGTGTATTCCACGTACATATGTCGCTTAATTCAATGCTGATATTCAACATGTAGGTTAAGTTGTAGTTTAGCCAATAAGAGTGACGATAAAATGGATGTAACTGTGTTCTTCTGAAAATTTTAACCATGCCAATCAAACATTTTAACCAAATTACTTACGTCATAACACGATACACAGAGTAAAGCTCCACTGGCACCTATAGAACTGGAGGTCGCAAATATTTTTTACTATCTTATGTTTCCAGGATAATTTTATACTCTCTTCACGTAGTGACCATTATTTTAATTTTTTAACGTACCGAAAATATTTTATGTATATTAAAGAGCAAGTTGTACTTCAGTGTTGAATGAACTGAAAGGTAAGAACACAAAACCATTTAATTGTCGTGTCTCTTTCTCAGTAATGTAAGTCCCTGAGTTTAATTGTGACACTCGACATCAAAATAATTTGTACGTCAGTCCCACCGTGAAGGAGGGGGAAGAGGTTAAAACGTAGTAACGCGAAAGCAACAGATGGCACCCAGATAATTCTAGTGATAAAAATGAGTCTGAAAATTCAAATAATAACGTAATGTAAAGATATTTTAATAGAATAAAATAATAAGGGGGATGGTAATATTAATTAAATTAATAATAAGGTTAAGAATAAACAGATGTATTTGGGAATTATATCAAAGGTTTGAGAAATTTGATCAGAATAATTTCGTAGATAATGTATTTTGAGAAAATTATACGGTTCTGAGACCTGATAACAAAATAGCTAAACATATAGACAGTATGAAGGGACTTAATAAAGTTAATGTAATTCTGTTATTTATAAGATCGGAGACAATGGAATCTGTCATCAAAAGATATTATATAATAGTAATTTTAATTTTTTTCCTGGCAAGGAAAGAATCAAAAGTGACAAAATCGATTGGAAGGGCATAACGATCTTCATAAGGAAAATATTGCAAAGAAAAGAAAAATTTCTTAGAAGGTATTTACCAGAATAATGAATAATTATTTTTTAATGAGAAAATGTATGTTGATTTAGTTGGCGCAGTTTATTCGCATATATTAAATGCTACGTTAAGAACAAACGAATTCCGTGTTTAATGAGAAATTATCTAATTATGTAATGAATATTACCTAGTCGTAATGGCGCGAGGAATAAGGAATATAATATATTATATTGTGTGTGGTAAATTAGTAATAATTATGAGTTGTAATGTTGAGATTTTACTATAGAAGTGCTAGTGTGTAAGGTAGCTGAGATATCGAACTGGCTTATTTTGTTGCTGGAGTACGTGTTGCGAAGCAGAAGTTTGTTTGACGCAGAGTACTCAAGTGATATATAATTAAGGATAGTAATTGGATGGCAACTTGTTTTATGTTAAGCCAGATCTACTATTAACCTTGCTTTATGTAAATAGCTGATAAATAAACATGTCTGAATTAACGAAAGTTTCAACATGGGAATTTTTATAAAATAAAGATGCTGAAGTTTTTAAAGGTTTTTATAGTTCTTTTCAAGATCAAAGGGACTTACGTGAACCTAACACAAGTAACTAAATTTTAAATTTCTATCGAATATTGTAATTTTATCTCGCTCTATTAAGTCAAGGTAGAGGTGAAGAGCGACTAGCCCCTGGCACACTTTATAGGGATTTCACAATAATAACTTGTAATAGGAAGTAAAGAACACTAGTAAAGACCAGTACAGACGCTTAAAGAATGAGATAGAAAGGAAGTGCAAATCAGCCGAAGAGGCTTGGCTACAAGATAAATGCAAAGCAGTTGAAGATTTCTTGGTGAAAGGGAAAATATACGAAGCTTATAGGAAAATGAAAGAAATATTCGGCGAGTGGAAAAATATTAGCAAGAATATCAGGAGAGCGGATGGGAAGCCAATTATGGATAAAGAAAAAAAGCAGAAATGTGGAAGGAATATCTACAAAAGCTGTGGTGGAAATCAAGATCAGTCAGTAATAGAAGAAGAAGAGACGGTGGATAATGATTATTTGGGAGACAAAATTGTATGGTCAGAGTTTGATAGGGCGCTGAAAGACCTCATTTATGGTAAAGTGCCAGGAATTGATAACATTCCAGCAGACTTGATAAGAGCATCGGGAGGATAAGCAATAACATGGCTGTTCGGGATGGTTTCCGAAATATACGAAACAGGAAGAATACCAGAAGATTTTAGTAAAAACAAAATTATACCGATACAGAAGAAAACTGGGGCCGATATATGCGAACTGCACAGGGCAATTATATTAGTATCCCATACATGCAAAATATTAACCAAAAAAGTATATAGAAAAATGGAACATCTAATAGAATGCGAGTTAGGTGAAGATCAGTTTGCTTTTAAGACGAATATAGGGACAAGAGAGGCAATATTGACTTTGCGATTAATTTTAGAAGACAGGATACGAAAAAACTGGCCTATGTTCATGGCAATTGTAGATTTAGAAAAAGCATTTGATAATGTGAACTATTAAGGAATTTGATGAGTGCGGTAATAAAATATCGAGAAATAAGGTTAATACATAATCCCTACTGAAGACAGGAAGCAATAATTAAAATAGAAGACCAAGAAAAGAAAGCTGTAATCAAGAAAGGAGTAAGAGAAGGATGAAGTCTGTCACCCATGTTATTTAAATTATATACAGAACTGGCAACGAAGAAAGTTAAAACGGAATATGGAAAAGAAGTCATATTGCAACAAGAAGAAGAAGAAGAAAACCTTACGCTTTGCCGATGATATTGTATTATTATGGGAGTCAGAAGAAGACTTGGAAACCATAATAAATGGCATGAACGGAGTCCTGGAGAAAGAGTTCAATATGAGGATTAACAGAGGGAAAACCAAGGCAATGGAGTGTAGTTTGGGAAACAGTAGAAACACAAAGAGTGTTAGATTGGGAAAGGATATTTTGACGGAAGTTAAGGAATTCTGCTTCTTGGGAAGCGTAATAACTAGGGATGGTAGAAGTAAGGTAGACATAAAAAGGTAGGGTAGCTCAGGCAATGAAGAGGAATTTACTTACGGGTAATATGAGTGTGAATATTAAGAAATCATTGCTAAAAATGTTCGTATGGAACGTGGCGTTATGTGGGTGCGAAACGTGGACGATAGGAGTTGGGGAAAGGAAAAGATAGAAGCCTTTGAAATGTTGTGCTATAGGAGAATGCCGAAATTCAGATGGGTGGATAGAATCACAAACGACGAAGTTTTAAACAGAATAGGGGAAGATCGAACAATGTAGAGGACGTTGACTAAGAGAAGGTCACGTTTTAAGGCACGATGGTCTTGTAAAATTAGCTTTGGAGGGAAGTGTGTGGAGTAAGAACAGAAGAGGGAGGCCAACGTTGGAATATTTTAAGCAGATTAGGGCGGATGTGGGTCGTTCTAGTAATAAGGAAATGAAAAGTTTTGCGCAAGAGAGGTTATTATGGAGGGTTGCATCAGACCACTGTTAAGACTGAATACCACAACAATAACAATAGGAACTAACAATATGAACCCTGTATAAGACACAATAAAAATTCTTTTTTCTATAACTTGTTTAAAGTTATTGTAAATGTTGTAGTTTCTTTCTATTTAAATGCTTAACTAAACCGGTGGCAAATTCGGCCTACGCTGCGGGCAACTGAAACCCACTCTACGTTCCTATATTAAGGTCTATAGCTTATATCGGAACTTCATATGCAAAGAGCCTTCTAGGGAAGTTTATTGAGTTTTAAAACAATATCAGTGAGTAAACCAACTAGCAAAGTGTTAAGGTAAAAAACAAATTTCGCGAGTGATTTTAGATGGTAACGGAGAAAAGAAAGATTACATCGGCCACCAGTGAATATTTGACAAGCTTCGGTTCGAACGCATTGTAATGGAGAGACAAACTGCTTACAGATGTTGTTATTATATATTATATTTACATTTATGTTAATGTGAAGTGAAAATTATTGTCAGTATAGTATATAAACTTCTACAGATGGTAGTCAGCAGTAATTAGAATTGAAGGGATAGAAAAGAAAGCAGGAATCAAAAAGGATGAAGTCCGTCGCAGATGTTCATTAACTTATATAAGAACAGGCGATGAAGAAAGTTAAAAACGAATATGTAACAGGAATCAAAATTCAAGTATAAGAAATAAAAGCACTAAGGTTTTCTGATGATATTGTGGTAAAAGGCAGTAAGAAGAAGAATTAACAACCATAATAAATCAGGTGAATGTGATCCTGGATGAAGAGTACAACGCGAGGATTAATAGAGGGAAAACAAAGGTAATGGAGTGTAGTATTGGAAATTGTGAAATAACAAAGGGTGTTCGATTGAGAAGAGATATTTTGAAAGAAGTTAAGGAATTATGCTGCTTTGGGAGAATAATATCTAGGGATGGTAGAAGTGTAGAAGTCATAAACAATAGGATAGCACTGGTAAGGAAGGCTTTCGCGAAAAAAGAGCGATTTGTTTACGGGTAATATAAGTGTGAATATTAGGAAATCGTTGATTAAATGTTAGTATGAAGTATGGCGTTATATAGGTGCAAAACGTGTACGGTAGGAGTTCAGAAAAGAAAAGAAGCTTTCAAAATGTGGTGCTACAAAAGAATGATGAAAATCAGTTGTGTGGATAGAGTTAGTAACCCGAAAGTTCTAAGTAGACGACATTGAACAAGAGAAGGAATAGATTAATAGGCCATGTTTTAAGACATGAAGTTCTTGTAAATTAGCATTATCGGGATGTGTTGGGGGTAAGAACAGAAAAGGTAGGCCAAGGATGGAATACGCTAAGGAGATTAAGGCGGAAGTGGAAGCTATGTAGTAATGAAAAGGCCTGCGCAGGATATCTTAGCATGGAGGGTTGCATCAGACAAGCCTTAGGTCTGAATACCACAACAACATAGTTTCTTCGGTATATCCTATGATTTATGTACGAGTTAGATCATTGATTAGGAGGCCTACATCGACTCTTAGATGTCGATAATGAACTTAAAGGGTCTATGTCAGCGAAAACAAAAATGAGCTATAAATGGTGGTCCACAAGAATTCGTCCCATCTAAGCAGGTCGTGACCGAAACTTTTTCATTGGAATAATTTACATAATACGAGTAGTATCCATCTACCTACAAACCTATTCCTTATAATAGACATGAAATATAAATAAATTGTTTTAATATTTATATAACGCCTCCGCAGGTTAATTATTAAAATACGAAAGACACTGAATGTTATGAGGTTATTTTACGAGTGCTTTTGAAGTGCGAAACAGTTTTATTTTTATGACAAATAATGGTTAAGAATCTATAGAAATCTGAAAAGCTTTGTAACACAACAAATGAATATGACGAATTAGCTGAAAGCTGAATATTCTAAAATAAAGATCGAAGACTGAGTTGGTTTTTTATTTGTATTATTAAATTGTTTTATTTAATTCAATAATTTAATTTCTTTTTCATATAACTTTCCAAAAATCTGATTTGGTCATTGATTTGTCTTATAAAATACCTACGAAGTAAAAATTTTTAAAATATGGCGAAGATTTGCAGACCTTTATGACACTGCTTTAATAGTTATCCATCGGTCAAGGTAAAAAATTAATTGTTTTGAATTTTAATATTCTAATTTTTAGAATATTAATTGCTACAATATTCTCAATATTATTCGATTTAATCAAAAAACTATTTCATTACTTTAGTTTTTAAATTTTACCTTCTACTACTTTCTTATATATTAAACTGTTCGTAAATTTCATAGTCAACTGTTTTGTTTACTTCTCTTGTGTTTTAATTTAAAAAATTTCATCTTTTGGGATAGATTCAATTTTAAAACAGAATTTAATTAGGAGGAAAGTAGAGGTGTTCATTAAATTTAATTGGGCAAACTTGCTGTCACAAGGTGGCAGTCTAACTTTGATAAAAAAAAAACAAAGTCCGTCATTTTAACTTTCTTGTCAAAATTAGAGTAATGAATAAAAATGTTGGAAAAGAAAATTTTCCAAGTTTCCCAACTTCTATAAAAAGAAACTTGAAAAATGTACTGAAACTGTTCAATGGAAAGCTATGACGATACTGGATCTATAGCCAACCTCCGCGACCATCGCACGGTTACTGATCGCCGTGACAGATCGAGGAGATGTTAAACCTAACTACATTAAGGCCAAATATTCAAACCATTAAAGCACAATTAAAACCATTTTTATGCTTATTTTATGTTTAGTTTGACAAGGTTTACAATTTTTAATTAATAAATGTATAAAACTTAGCTGTGTTTTTTTAACCCTTTAATTGTATAATTAAACCTATCAAAGCAAGCAGCACTGTGAAAACTCTCAATTATATATTTGAATTAATAACTACTCAACAATTTAGCATTATAAAGGCGGAGGTCTAACAAAGTGAAATAAAATTAGCAGGTGACCTACGAAACAAAAAAGTTCGCGAACCCCTCATTTAGATTAGGAATTTAAAAAATACTTATTCAATCAATCATTAATTTTAAAATTTTGAAAGAAGACATGATATATAAATATAAAATTATTACTGTAGTGAACTGGAAAAGTAAACAACTGAACTAAAACTGAAAACAAATATTAACGGAAGATAAATACCATACTTAAACTTCATTTTTGTTTTGTTTCATATGCCGTGAATATAATAAAACACTTCCACTTCATTAAACCAAGCTTAAAGTGTGGTACGATGGAATGCCTCGTCTACAATTTCTCCGAAGAAATGTACAACAGAAAACATAAAATTAGATACAGAGTGGCTTATCCCTCAGATTATGGATAAAACAAATTTACCGTCTAGACCACGTGGGCAATGATGTCATTTTCGCGGGTGAAAAATTGATATTTAAGCAGCAAGATAAAAAATTCCGCAAGGCTGTATCCGGAACAGTTTTAAATGTCAGCATTTTATTGAGGGCAAAAATTTATGTTTCCTATAATTCGACCAGGAAGAGGGGCTACGAACGGGAGAAGCAACTTATTCTCCTGAAAATGTCAACCCCAATATATTCCACAACAATGTAGAAGAATGTGTAATAAAACCCGGCAATTATTCGTTTATTATGCAACAGACTTCGCCATATACTTGTAGTTATTATTAAACCGCGTTGTTTTATAAACCCTGTGATAAAAAACCTTCCTGGCAATTCTACAGCTTTAAGATCCGAAAAATCATGTCTTGACAATTTTGAGATATTTTTTGCACATTAGCCCAGGTTTTTTTTGCCCTTCCCAAATTTTGCCGCCATAAACAGTCGCCTTTCACCGTTATCCAGCCTCTACTCTTTCCGAGAAATGCATGTAAAAGATTTATTGATGCATGTAAAAAAGACTATACGATAACCCAAAGGTTCTTTGCAAACACATCACAAGCTATTGTTTTTCTTCAAAAAGCAAATTCTTGACCGGTGATCAAATGAAATCTAGAAACAAAATTCAGGACTATTTATCCATGTTAGCTGTTTTTTCCGGAAAATTTGTCAATTATCACTGTACAGGTACAAGCTTTTAGTGAAGCAGGAACGAGCACTCACTCGTTTTGTATACAAGTCTCTGCATTTACTTCTCATTATGCATAATCCTTATCATCATCACCTTCACCATAATCTTCCTCTTCTAGTCCTTCTAATGCCAACAGGTGGACGAAATAATCGTAAAACCGCCCGGAAAGTTTCAAATTAAAGTGACTGCATTTGGCCAGCAAAGTAATTGGAAACCAATATATCATCCAAAGAGTTGATTGACCTTCTAAATACAAAGTTAAATAGTTACATAAGGTGTGTGAAGGGGTGTATATGAACTATGCAAAAGGAGATAACGGAACTGGAGTCCGAGATGATATCAAACTGAAGGCGAGGCCGACTCTGTAAGTGCATCTCAGGGGAAAAATGTGTTAGTGGCATATAGGAATTTGGTGTATGAGGCCTACAAGTTTGTTAGTGCCAAGTTTAAATCAATCAATCTACTGAAGTATATAATGAAAACCTACGTTTGGGGTAATCAGCCAGGAGAAAAAATAACAGATATTAAATTTTGTTCGGGATAGTTTGCGAAATATACGAAACAGGAAGAATACCAGACGATTTAGTAAAAGCATAATTACACACATATCGAAGAAAACTGGGGCTGATAAATGCGAACAGCACAGAACAATTACTTTAGTATCCCATTCATGCAAAATATTAACGAAAATAGTATGTAGAAGAATGGAACGTCAAATAGAATTCGAGCTAGGAGAAGATCAGTTTGGTTTTAGGAAGAATGTAGGGACAAGAGAAACAATATTGACTTTCCGATTAAGAAGACAGGATACGAAAATACCGGCCTACGTTCATGGCATTTGTAGATTTAGATTTTATAATGTATTTTTGTAATGTAAACTGGAACCGACTATTAAGGATATTTAAGAGCACTGGAATATAATTTTGAGAAACGAGGCTAATACATAACCACTACAAAAGACAGGCGGCAGTAGTTAGAATAGAAGACCAAGAAAAGAAAGCCGTAATCAAGAAAGGAGGAAAGCAAGGATGCATTCTGTCGCTCATGCTGTTTAACTCATATATAGAACAGGCGATGAAGAAAGTTAAAACGGAGTAAGGAAGAGGAATCATACTAAAAGGAGAAGAAATAAAAACCTTACGCTTTGCCGACGATATTGTAGTATTAGGAGAGTCAGAAGAAGACTTCTAAACAATAATAAATTGCATGAACGGAATCCTGGAGAATGAGGATTAATAGAGGCAAAACCAAGGTAATGGAGTTAGTATGGGAAACAGTGGAATAATAAAGGGTATTAGATTAGAAAGGGATATTTTGACGGAAGTTAAAGATTTCTGGTACTTGGGAAGCGTAATAACTATGGATGGTAGAAGTATAGTAGACATAAAGAGTAGGATAGCACAGGCAATGAAGGCTTTCGCAAAAAAGAGCGATTTACTTACGGGTAATATAAGTCTGAATATTAGAAAATCGTTGCTAAAATTGTTTGTTTGGAGCGTGGCGTTATATGGATGCGAACCGTGGACGGTAGGAGTTGGGGAAAGGAAAATAATATAAGCCTTTGAAATGTGGTGCTATAAGCGAATGCTGAAAATCAGATGGGTGAAGTCACAAACGAGGAAATTCTAAACAGAATAGGGGAAAAGCGAACAATATGGAGGACGTTGACTAAGAGAAGGGATAGATTAATAGGCCACGTTTTAAGACACGAAGGTCTTGTAAAATTTTCTTTAGAGGGAAGTGTGTAGGGGTAATAACAAAAGAGGGAGGCCAAGGATGGAACACGATGGTTTATTAGGAAGGTTGTGGGTTGTGCTAGTTATAAGGAAATGAAAAAGTTTGCGCAATATAGGTTAACATGGAGGGTTGCATCAGACTAGTCTTAGGACTGAATACCACAACAACAGTTCGTAGAGACCAGGTTCAAGAGCGCAATGGTTCGACTGTTCAATACATTTTTGTATGGATTATTCAATATATACTATAGCATAATACAAGCCAAAGAATCTACGTATAATAAACAGATGTACTTATCAATTATTTTTATTGTTCTTGTTAGAAATGTTTCTGTTAATGAACCCACCAAGAACCCTAAAAATATAGACCAAGCTTCATTCTACTTTAGTTTATTGGTCCAATTCATTAATAATATTTAACATTATAATTTCTATAAATATTTTTATAAGTTCTAAGAAATAAGAGTAAATATTGTTTAAAATAAGCTATATGATTAGTTAAAAATCAAACCACCATATTTAAATGTAATGAAAGCTAAATTGTAAAATTGTAGGAAGTTTTTCCAACGTGACAATATCAACCACGTGACAAAACATGCACTTAACTGAATTAAAATATTCCAATTAAATGTTTCTCGAACTTTTTATAGTTACTCATATTTGCACTATTATCAAAATATGTTACCTGACTCCTGTCATTAGTGTTATTAGTGTTCCCACCCTCTAATTTACAGGTTTGTTTTACATGAGAAATTACACTTGTTTAAAATAGTAAATTACAAGTGCTTGGTGCGTCAGAGACCTTCGACAAACAGCGCATAGCCATAAACGGCCATTTGAGCATTATTTATTTATTTTATTACAAATTTAAATTAAACCGTGTTATAAAAACAGCAGCCATTTCTAGTGTCGTGTTAATTTTAACTACATCTTTACGTTTTCATAATGAATTATTCAATTCCTTGCACGCCTACCTGTTGCATGTACATCGCTAAACAAACTGGGTGAAGATCATTCTGCCATATAATGGACTTAAGATCCAAAACTAATTTATACCAACATTCTGTTCCTGAAATATTTTACAAATAAATTAAAAATTATTTCTATGTATAAATGGTAAACCGAAAAATGTAACTGTATTTAAGATGTTTCCTGACAACGTCATAATTTATTAAGAAATACGACTGTCAAAAAATCAATTCTAACATTAAAAAATTAATTTATTTAAATACTGCCTAATATAACGTGAGTTACATTATAAAAATATAAATACACCTTTTTAATTATTTGGAGGCGGTGATAATGTAACATGAAGTTACGGATCCGGGTTAGGCAGCCAAGCCGCCTGCAGGCAGAATTGTTGACGGTTTCTTTGAAACAAGCCGACAGTACTTTACCCTTGGCTACCTTGCTCTACCTTCCGCATCCCCCCTTTTTCAATTCCTATTAAAGGGGAGTTGCCTGTTTCAGGATCACCCTCATATAGCCCGTTAACCAAAAAAAAATTGTAGTGTGCAGCAAGGGGCACGAAACACTGAATGAGCGGAAATCTTAGTAGACGACGGCCAGCCCATGGTGGCGTGAGCTTGTAGTGGGTTCACTACGGGTCAAGAATATAATTAATAACAGTGATTTATATGTGATAGTTCACCACATGGCACGGATGACCACGCCTTGAGGATTTGATAATATTCATTGCTCGAGAATAAAGTTTGTTATTATAAAAATTTTGGTAGCTTTTGTTCAAAATTACCTGGAGCTCAACTAATCTGCATTGAATAATTGATCGACGGCGGAGCACAGCTGAGAATCATAACTTTTCCGCCGCCATGCGTTACATTTTGAGAACTGTGTTACATTTATATTTCAAAAATCTTGTTTATGACATTCAGTTAATTAATAAATAAAATTTCATGTACCATTTCTTCTAATACGGTAGATAAGATCATGCTACGATGCTTCATAAAAACTTGAATTTACTTCACCGTGAAACTATATTTTAAGGCAAACCAATAATTACTCGAGTCGATCTGAAAATGGACTGACTCGTCCACTGTCTGTGCGCGTGTAATCACCACTCGCCAAAATATCACTTGGTCGAGTACTCGGATACGAGTTCACTGCCCCCAACACTAGGCAGGTTCAATACGGTCTTTAGTTTCTGTTAACAATATTTGTCTGGGCTGTATACTACTTATGTGGTAGGGCTATTCAGTGTATTTTTATCTTTTAACAATTTTCTTAAAACTCTCTCTTCCAGTATGTAGTTTTTAGTTTTAATGCCTTTCGTTACTTATTTTATTTCATTATTGTTGTAGTTTTCAGTCCTTAGACTCCATGTTAACCTATTGTGTGCGAGCCTTTTCAGTTCCACATAACTACCATATCCCGCATCCTCCCTAATCGACTTATCTCATTCCATCTTTGACCTCCCTCTTCTCCAATTACCCCACAAACTTTCCCCTGATGCTAATTTTACAACACACTCATGCCTATTAATCTATCCCTTTCCTTGGTCAAAGTTCTAAATATTGTTCTCTCTTCCCCTATTCTGATTACAAATTCCTGGTTAGTGACTGTATCCACCCATCTGATTTTCAGCACTCCTCTATTTCAAAAGTTTCTGATCTTTTCCTTTCTGTAACTCCTACCGTCAACGTTTCGCACCCACACTCCATACGAACACATGAAAACAGAGATTTGTTTACCCACCAATAACATACCTCATAAAAGGTAAAGAATATCGGTCGGACTGATTTGTTGTTCTAACTTATCACAACGCAGAGTGAAACTTTTAAGCCGTTTAAAAAATGCGAGAAAAGTGCATACTTGTGGTATTCAGTTCTAAGACTGGTCTGATGCAACCCTCCATGCTAACCTATCCTTCGCAAGCCTTTTCATTTCATAATAACTAGCACAACCAACACCCTGCTTAGCGGATTCTATCCTTGGCCTCCCTCATCTGTTTTTACCCCACATACTTCCCTCTAATGCTATTTTTACAAGACCCCCGTGCTTTAAAACGTGGCCGATTACTTATGTTACCCGTAAGTAAATTTCTCTTTTTTTGCGAAAGGTTTTTCTTGCCTGTGCTATCCTACTCTGTATGTCTACTATACTTTTACCATGCCTAGTTATTACGCTTCCCAAGTTGCATAATTCCTTAACTTCCGTCAAAATATCCCTTCCCAATCTTACACCCTTTTTTATTCCACTGTTTCCCAAACTACATCCCTTTACCTTGGTTTTTCCTCTATTAATCCTCATACTGAACTATTTCTCCAGGACTCCGTTCATGCCATTTATTATCGTTTCGAAGTCTCCTTCTGATTCCCCTATACTACAATATCGTCGGCAAAGCAAAAGGTTTTTATTTCTTCTCCATGCATTATGATTCCTTTTCTATATTCCGTTTTAACATTTTCTAAAAAGCGAGAAAAGTCCATAATTATGGAGTTCAAATTATATTTTGAAACGCTTTTTCAAATACTCAGTTGGCGTTTCACACTATAAAGGCAGGTGACACGTTAAACGAGTATTATAAATTTCTTAATCATTGTGGAGGTTCCTCACTTTAACTGTTTTCCCCCAAATCTCTAAGAATAAGTGTACCCAATTTTATTGAATTTGGACTACAGTTTAAAATTTATATTGAGTATGTACACACACATATATGCACACATCAATTTCATTCACTGAAATTATATACCGGAAACGGCGAGTTCACCAATCACTACTTCCACTTGAAAACTTCCGTATTTCAGTCCTCATCCCATGTTAATCAGACTCAATATTAAGGTTTAAATATACGCGCCTGTAATTTTATTTGAAGCAACTATAGGAAAATTAACTTAATTACGGAAACGGGAAATATTTAATACGTAAAACTTTACATATTCTGCATCAACAATCCATTAATAATACATGCCGTAAGGTACGTTAGTTTTTGTAATAAAACGCGTTGTTCCACGTGTGCTACGACATAAGTTAAATGATTCTTGATCTGATGACCGGACTTGAACCGAGCAATGGAAGGAGGCTATATTTGAAAAAGCGATCGATAAAAGGTCATTATTGGCATAGTTCCACCATGGTGAACGAATGACAAGCAGTGTGACAGAACTGCTAATAAAATTATATTTTACTTCCAGGAAGGAAAAAAATGAACACTTGCTCTGACACTCATGGATATTTAAACAAAACCCATACAAACAGATTCCTTAGAGCAAAATTTCTGAACCTTTCGTGCTTTAAGTTATTAATGAACGAATTTTATGTTCAACAAGCATTTTTACCGGGTTGAAAAATCAATAACTTCATTGTACACCCCTTTTTTGCGTTACACGTATCTTCAATGGGATTTCGTATGCAATATCTTCGTATTAGAACAACAATAATATATTGTATGCGACCTTTCCTAAAGTTTATGGTAAACCACATGTTTCGTGTGACAAATGCTGGTGGAGCAAATGTACATAAATATTTGAAGAACGCTGTTAGAGCTCAAGTCAGTTATCTTCCTATTGAGATGGAATGTCATCACCTATGTAATCATTTCCGCTTGATGGTGGGACGTGTAGCCCAAGAGGACTATTGGTTATGACCTGACTCCAGTTATGGGTTAACATGTTTTACCACTATAGTTGCCAAAGATGTGCGAATTTTCGCCACAAACAAAAAAGATCAGTTACCAAATGGCGTAGCTAATAATTGCTAAATTCGTTACCAGTTGTGGACTTGTTAAATTCAAACAGACAAAAAGTGATTAATAGCTGGAAGGTTTTCTAGGGTTTCCCCTGTATCTCTTTTAGGTGGAACACCGGATAGGATCCTTAAACTGTAACCCGGGGGCCCTAGTCAAGTCAAACCTTGGCTACATTGCTCTATCTTTTCAATTTCCTACCTATGCTATTAAAGGTGAGTTATGTGTTCCAGGATCACCCTCATGTATCCTGTTACTAAAAAAAATGAAGTACCAACAAGTGTATATAAGATGTTGGTTCAAATGGAAATGAAGGAGAGCGAAGAAGAGAAGACTGAGTTCTCTCTCGACATGGGAATGTTATTATTAAATGTGCAGTCTTTTTGCTACGTTTATCGAGACGTGAAGGACTTACGAAATCGAGACTTGCTGAGGTTTCAGACAGGAAGTAACCGAACTCTTGTCATTTAATACCCCAAAGTGACTGCAATAAACCTGGAAGGGATCATGTTCGTCTATTAAAAGAGTCCAGGTACCACAGGTTATTGAAATAGAAGTATAATAGGCAATCGGTTCTTTAATATTTTCATCTCTTACCATGCTATTAAAGGAGAGTTGCCAGTTTCTGGATCATACTTACGTAGCCTGTTACCCAACAAAAAATAATTAGGTATTTCTACCCAGAGATGATGGGACTTTTCTTCGGGGTTACCACGTTCTCTCTCTGGTTTCAAGGTTCTCACTTACCGAGGTCTTCTAGGAAATGTATGTATTGGGGTTCCAGACCCTGGGCATATGGTAATAGTTATCCACTGATCGCATTGGAACAGTCAGCTAGCTGTCTCCTAAAACTGTTGGAGATACAGAGACTCCACTTTAGGTCATTCGGAATGGCGTGACACACATACCCAAAGCCTAACCTACTTCATTCAGGTTTTCTAGGGTTTTCCCTGCATCTTTTTCTGGTGAATCATCGGGTAGGATCCTGAAAATATAACCCTGGGGCCTAATTCCCTCCACATGATATTAAAGGGAAGTTACTTGTTTCAGAATCACCCTATTATAATAGCCTATTACCCCTCCTCCTCCACCTGTCCCAACTACAAAGAAGTGAAGAACTTGTAAACTTGATAATAACTCACAAGACGAGTTATTCTGACCCGTCTTCAAATACGTGGTAAAACGGCTATCGATTAAGCCGTCCATAAACTGCGCTTCCGGACTGCGTAGGTAAGTAGGCGTATCTCTCACTTTAAGTACACCTCAATTAGATATATTTCCTTGGTGTTCTTTGTTTTTCACAATACTACATACTGGAAAATGTAGGAAAGATAATCCGGAACTGGCACACTCTTCAAGTGTTTCTCTTCAAAGAAGTCAGGTAATGAAAATGTGAACCCTTTCAAAAAATTTATGAGTTTCGAGACTTTCCAAAGAAATGCAATTCCTTGAAACGGGCTTAAGTCTTGGCTCGAGCGGCATCTGGAGTGAGTCGTGGTGCATGACTGCAACCACTTAGCATTATATGGACTACTTTCTATTAGCAGACGCAAGATGGCGCTGTGTTTTGAGGTTGTCGAGGTCGCAAATCGATGGCGAAAGCGGGGTGGTTTTTGAGAAGTGTCGCGAGCGGCGTGGCTGAGCAGAGAGGCCGCCTAATGAAGCGAATCTCATTACGCAGCAGGAGCAGCACCGTGCTGGCTATAAATACGCCCACGCCTCCGGGACCAATAAACGCTACGGGCAAAAATATGCCATAGGAGACATGAATACGTACAAATAAATTAAGGAACTTTCGTCGACGGAGTAACTAAATATTAAACCAAAAAGAAAAATTTTATGGAAATAGCATTGAAGAGAATGGGTCCAATTTTAATTAGCATTGTATCATTAATTAAATCAACCGAAAAATGCATAAATAAACAGATGAAACGTTACATATACACTAGACAAATACCTAAGTTTAACGGAATGTAAGATATTTTATATAATAATATACATAAAATAAATATAAACACAATGCCATAAAACGACGAACTGAATGGAGGTTGATCATTGGCATTGAAAACAGAATACTGACCCCGTAGTATGTTGAACACACTCAATCTAAAAAATAAAGTTGACAGTCACTGGTCACAAGCCTTCGACTTATAAAACCTTTTTTTATATTTATTAAGTACTTAGAATTCATTTTTACTTAAGTAAAAGGTTCATGAAATTATTTGGCGCTGAACAGATCGAAGAGATGTACCAAGTATCTTATTCTTATAAATGAAATTCAATATGTTGTGTGTATAAAAGCTCAAATTTCATGTGTAATTGTGTATGTATATACATGTACCACATACAAACTTAACGCGTGGATAAATTTCGACCAAATTTCGCGAAACGTGTTTCTTGCGATTTTAAATCATGCAAAAACAGCTGATATTTCCGTCTAGTAAAGATTTTTCGGGTTCAATAAGATTTATAATAAATCTGAGTATATGGCAGGAATGAAACATAAAAAGAATAACAGAACAATCGAGATTGTGATCAAAATCGGAGTTATGGAAGTCGCTGAGATTAATTCTCCCAAGAGGAAGATGGAAGAAATGATACAAAGTTCCAAGTTCATTCTAAAACCGGCGGAGCAATGGTGATCAAATTTTATAGTGGGTTTCTTTCTGAAACGGAAAATAACACTGTAGGGTAAAGCCACGACTACACACACCCGAGGGTGGGAATGGAGCGTGCTGAAATTTATAATTTTTAAAAAGCTGCCTATATTTGAGTGTAATAAATATTTTTCGGGCGTCAAAATGGAAATCGTACTCCCATAGAGGTGCGGATTGAGGGAGTTACATTAAAATACCGCCATACAACTGAGAATGGTGCTTATTTCAGGGCTGTGAAAGTCATTAAGATTAAATATGTTATTCAACATGCAATTTAAGCTGTACTTCAGCCCCAGAAAAGGACGGTATGATGTTTAAGGCAATGTCACGCAGTCATCTAAGACTCCTGGCTATTCCGACGTTATTTACTTGAGAATTTAATACTTCGCCGAACTAATGTAAAGAAATAATCTGAAAACTTCGGCACGTATCTAGTAGTAGTTATAACGTGAACAGAAAGATGATTAGATTGTTATAAAGTCAGACAAAAATAAAAAACCAGAAGTGAATACATTGAAAACCAGCAAATATCCCAAATAAGTAATTTAATGTAAATATAAGGAATACCGAATTGTTATTAATTATAATCACGGAGTACGTCAATGCATGGGCCTTCGTTGAAGAAACAGGAGTAATTGACGACCCTAGATGAGAAATGTAGATGTACAAGTGTCTGGCAGGGGTGAAACGCTCGAGAAACTACGAGGATAATTAAAATCATGAAAACATTAGTGTAAATATTTCAAATAACTTAGATGAACCCGCTCTCCTCTCTCTAAGAATCGTATCACAAAATCTAATACTGAAATTAAATAATGTAATCAAGTTGGAAGTGATCAAGATATTTTTTTGAGAAAAAGACCGTAATCTTTAAGACAACTGAAAATCTGATTGTCCTATCCATAAACTAAATTTAAATCTCAACCTAATATTA
Organism: Eucriotettix oculatus; assembly: GCA_034510155.1. Taxonomy (NCBI): domain Eukaryota; kingdom Metazoa; phylum Arthropoda; class Insecta; order Orthoptera; family Tetrigidae; genus Eucriotettix; species Eucriotettix oculatus. The sequence continues at coordinate 130,669,930 of CM067376.1, read as the reverse complement.
GTGTGTGACTTCACATGAGAGGCATTGAATAACGTTTCTCCTCTTCAGTTTCTAAGAACGCCAGACTAATCTATTTTGATTGTTGCAATTAAATTCTAGAAATTTCCCAGTTATTCCAATGTTACAATACCAATTATCAGAAAAATTAAAACTATTATTTTTTCAACAATCAGCTTGCAAAGGTGAATATAATACGAAACGTTTTTGAGCTGATGATAACAATAAAGACGGATTGAAGAAGAGATAAGGAGGGCCATCATTCCACACGGTAATGAATTCTTTTCTATCCTCTCAGACCAAAGCTAAGGATGGGAACTGCAGTAATACAGTTCGAATACATCTGTAGGTATCGACCGCTAATTTTGATTCAGTCTATGCCGGTTAGTCGTCGAGTTCAACGTTCCCAACTGGCTGCATTATAAATGTATATTCCACCATTGCCAATAAAATTGTGACCCTAAATATTTCCTCCATTTATTAGTGTTCTCCACTAACATCTAACCCAAAACATAGATAATGGGTTAGTTTAAAACGGCCTTGCTTAAGCAGTACAGTATTTTTTAAGCTTTGAAGAAGTTATAATATAGAAGACTTATACATATACGTAAAAACACTAAAAAAAGATATTAAATTAGAGGCTTTAATTGTTAATATGGCTATAAAGTCACCGAGGAAACGAAGAGCATTGTATATAACATTAGAAATAGTTGTGGTCGATGTAATTGGTCAGGAACTTCGTTCACGGAAACGCTCTGTCGAGTTTCTAGAAACGCCCACGTCACGTCGGTCACGCTGAATCCATCCACGCAAAAATTTCAACAATCGAAGCCAAAAGGTCAGTACTTTTTCTATTTATTTTCCTTTTATATATTTACGGGTTTCCATGACACAAACTTGGATTCATGAAGGACATACTGCACGAAATTGAATTACGCGATAAAAAAATTTACTGCTGTTCACCGCTATAAATGTCGTTCTTGAACGGCAGAAGATCAAGCAATATTTATAGATTTTCCCATTGTCTTGTGCTGCCACGTTGAAAATTTATGAAAGAAATAAGTTCTGTACTCAATATCCTTAAGCTGCGTTTATATCAATGGTACACAGTTGCCGATAACTGTTTAGATTCCAGATTTACAATAATAAATTCATATAGAAAAGTAACCGTTTCAGAAACGTAATAATTCATATAGTCAATATTAATTGAAATACTGCAAAATTTGTCATGAAATTGTTATAACTCATTTCAGCCACAACCGTCACTGGACTAAGTCCACGACGCTAAATTATCAACATTGTGTTTTTTTTCTATTTAAAAATGTAATTTATTATAAATTTGAAATGATATTTTAATTAAATATGTATCCAACATTATTGCTTTTTAAAATAATTGTTTATCTTGGTTACCTGATGAAGTCCACAAAGATGGACGAAACATCGTAATTATAATTATATGAACTAAAAGTAATTAAGTGTTTTTCTGACAAATTTGGCTGTTTTTGTATTACTGTAAAGTTATTTTTGAAATTATATAGACAGTTGAATATGCCGGATATCCGTATCTGATCGATTTGTATAAAGTTCCATATAAAAAGGAATTTCATCATGAACTAACATTTAACATTCTGATATCTCTGTAATTATTCGTCTCCGGAACCTTGTTGTAATACTCTTATACTTCTCTTACCTGAATTTTTTCCGTACAATTTCTTTTGGGAGGGGGGGGTTAGTAAGCTACATGAGGTGGTTCTGAATTTTATTGCAACCTATATATATAACCGGTATGGAAACGAAGGAGAGAAAGGTGAATGCTTACCGGAAATTGAAGTTCCGCTTCACCATTCAGGACAGAAGGAAGTTCTTCAGATATTGGAAGGCAATAGTCTCCTTCTTCATGAAGGCATTTAGTGAGCCAATCGGCTAAGGACTGTTGACACGGGATGTGTCTTCCTTAAGAGAGGAGATTAATATCTCCGAAAACTTACAGAAATTCCAAATGTTCTGAATGGTGACAGCTTAATTCTGTTTCAGGTAAGAAACCGTCTTTCTCTCTTTCCTTTCCATTGTAACGAACAAATACATCTGCTCGGGCTTTGGCGGCGCAGAAACAAAACAAAGGAGACGGCAGCTGACACTTGGGCCATAAAACCTGGACTCAGCGTCTCGGCTCGGGAGTTTCCCAAAATTGTGCGAGAATCGGCGACCGGGTGGCATGTGTAACCAGAGATATAATTGGAGGAGATCCATCCCTGCCACCTTGGTGATAGGAGTCGCAGAAGTGGGGACGAGGTTTTAAAGAGGCAGACGGAGACATTTTGGTATCAGATTGGTGGCATGAAATTGAACAGATTGGTGGTAGAGAATGGAATGAACAAATTTTTGGAGAGATGTTGAGATTGTGGTGATTGATTGGTGATCAGATTGGTGGAGAGACAGATTGGTAGAAAGTGAATTAGACAGATTGGTGATCGAGAGCGGTGAGATGAGAAATTGTCAGATGGTGCGAGATAACGGTGAGATGGAATTATGAGACATTTTGGAGGAGATTGTTGTAGAGCGGTGACGATCTGAAGAAATGACGAGGAAGGAGCCGGAACCTGCACTAAGACGATTAGGTAAATTACAGCATCTGTAACTCTCTGTAATTTTCTGTTTTCTGCCAGATCCGAGTGGTTTAGTGTAATAAAATATCTGTTCTATGAGAAGGCCCATGAAGTGCGACCCTGAGATGAGTCTTAAAATTGTTAGTGTTTAAGTAATTAATGTAAATCATTTTGTAAATATTTGTGTAGTTATTATTGAACTATTAAAAATTTGTAATTATTATTGTAAATATGTTGTGTTTTGTTTAAGTAAATTGTTCTATAGTTTTTATTAAAAAATATTATCATTTATTTAATTAATAATTTATATGATCTTATATATTCATTTTACCATCACATGTATTATTCATATATAGGCTTGAAATGTCGGCGTCAGATGTTGTCGCATATTTTGGAGGAAGTGTGCTGGTGCGCTATCAGGCATCTGCGACCGCAGAAACGTTGTGTGTTTTTTTAAAGTCTGACCCGGTTGGTTAACCGAGAAGATTTCATCCGGCATATTTGTACTCTTTGCAGGCAGCACAGGACGTAGAATAGAGTAGAAGAGGCAGGCGTAGGGAGCGCCGTGGCAGAACTCTCCACACTTCAGTACCCACATGAAGATCTGACAAAGCTGAACACATCGGTATTGCTGAAATGGCACAGTTTTTAATTAGACAGCGTGTATCGTTTCCAGTTGGCGTTCTTCATTATTGTTTCCCCTCGTTTATTACAGTTTTTAACTGAACAGGTTTCGTTCATTCAGTGCGCACGCGTAAGTAAAGCAATTGAAATGCTGCGCCGCATTCGGGAGCAGCATAAATTAATAGGACACACATCTTCACAGTTAAACAATTGTTCATCATTGTGAAGGCCAATTTGTTTTTGTAAAGGTGATTAATAAATTATTTGATATACTCAATTCATATTTATATTAGTAAGTAAATTTCCTTTCTTGCGAAGGCGTTCCTTGCCTGTCCTATCCTACTCTATTTATTACTCTGCCCAAGGAGCAGAATTCCTTAACATCCTTAAAATATCCCTTCCCAATCTAACAGCATTTGTTATTCCACTATTCCCCATACTACACTCCATTACCTTGATTTTCTCTGTATTAATTACATTTTGTACTCTTTCTCCAGGATCACATTCATGCCATTTATTATGTTTTCCAAGTCTTCTTCTAACTCCCCTAAAACCACAATATCGTCAGCAAACATTAGGGTTTCTATTTATTCTCCTTGCAGTTTAATTCCCTTTCTTCATCGCCTGTTCTATATATAAGTTGAACAGCATAGGCGACAGACTGCATCCTTTTCTTACTCCTTTCTTGCTCTTCTATTCTAATCATTGCTGTCATCTGTAGACAGTTATGGGTAACTCTCCTTCGTCGATATTTTATTACTGTCTACTTCAAAATCCTTAGTATAGTATTCGAGTTCATATTATCAAAGACTTTTTATAAATCTACAAATTCCAAGAGCGTTGTCCTGTTTCTTTCTTATCCTGTCTTCTAAAATTAGAAGCAGGGTCGATATCGCTTCTCTTACTAAAAGAAAACTGATCCTCTCGTAATACTCATTCTATTTGACGTTCCATTCCCCTATATACTATTTTTCATGCATGAACAAACGTAAGATATTTTCGATGCATATCTGGTAAAAGAACCGGGTATCATATTAATTGATAATAAAATGGTAAATGTATATAATTACATTACAATGAAATTATTTATTCCATATCTACTACCAATTACCTTTTAAGGTGATTTATGTTCATGAATTACAGGATTCATTGTAAGAAAACTAAAAATGATGGTGAAATGTGAAGCCTGTTTGGAAGTTATTGAAAAAACGCCATTCTTAATGCGAAAGGCCTACTTTCAATAAAGGACAGTGGAGGATTTATTTTTACCAGTTGTGTGTGTTATTAATATTTGTAAATTTTGTGACGAAATATTTATTTGAAAATCGAAAAAACTCAAAGCAGACTCGGCGGCTTTTATGATCCTTTTTGAGAAAACAACGCTTTGGGAATAATATTTTTAATAAGACATCAATTTTCAGAAGATGAAAATCATTATATCTATCTTATTAGAACAATTAGACTGCTATAATTGGAAATTCGATGCACCATCATGTGAAAATTATTAATGACGAGTTGCACAGAGAACAAATCAGAGCAAGAAATAATGAAAGCGTTCTATTCAAAGGACAATCCTTATTTTTGGTTCGGAATTGTTTCGTAACTCGTATTAACAACATGAATGCATAACCCCTTTATGTAATATATACCAATCATTACAAAAAATAAGTGATGTGTTATTTATCTTTGCCAATAAAAGTAGAAAAACATACTCCACCAAAATAGGCAATGCGTTAGCAAGCAATTGATTACAATTAATCCAATTTAATGTTTGTGGTAGAATGTATGTCCCTTGTGATTTATTACCATGAACTCCTCATACTTGTTGTTGCCCACTTTCTGCAACCGCATATGGATTTTCATCAGCCCACCCACGCTGGTTATGAAATTTCACAACGCCATCTCTTGTGAACTACGCTTCGTTGGTTAGTAAAATCTTTGACGAAATCAGTGGATCTGCCAGAACCATTGACAGAGCTACAAACTGCTACAGTAATCATTTGGTCTTAGTGCCTGGACAAGCTGAATATGGTATGGATATAACAATATTTCATGTACACTCAGACTCATGTCTTCTGCTGCTGCTAATCGCTGCATACTGGTTCCAAGTCCTTCGTCCAGTAAATGTAGTACATGCTCCTCCATCTGAGGTGTTTGGATTGAACGGTGCGTTTCACTGTTCGCCTAGAGTGTGCTAGAGAACCTGTGTCCTTAAGACACATTCACAAAAGAACTTCTTCAGCAACTATGGACAAGTGTAAAGATCTCAGAAAATATGCGTTTACGGACTATTGTTTGTTGAACTTTCTTTCTTGTTTTGATGCATACTACCACCTCTCTAAATATTATACACTTTTCTGACACACTGTGCACACAATAAATGATTAAAATATTGATATAATAATAACTAAAAATGTTATTTTGTACGTAATAAAGGGAATATGCATTCAAATTCTTTCAATTACCGAGTTCTGTACGTACAGCAGGTTGAGTCCCATATTCCCATATTAATAAAATAAGGGCACTATAGAAATATATAAAAGTAAAAATTCGTTAATTATGAGATAAAATCAATAAAAAAATAATGAATTTTGTAAAATAATTTTTTATAGACGATAAAACCTTCGGGAAAAACTAATTTAATAATGGTTTTAATTGGATTACTAATCCTTACGGCAATCCATATGTCATGGTTTCCAATTAACTTCATGTGTCGATTTGAATAATGAAAGAAATGGAAAAGCCGTATTGCGCAATCTGAATGAAGCAATAAAAACTGCAATTCAAGACTTCGCATTCACGATTGGTTTAAGAAACTGAAATGTTTAATAACTTTACCCATTGAAGTATCTTGAAAGAGACTTGTTCCTGAAATAAGAACTGTTGCGGAGAAAATGACATTTATTAAGCATAAAGTTTTTGCCTTGTTCAAGGGTCGATGGATTGTTTGGCGAGAAACGTTCCATTTTATTAGTTCTTTGAGGAACGAGAAGAGGAAAACAAACGGACGGCGATAAGTTATGAGTGTAAAGGTATTTATAATGTAAGCTAACTCAGCAGAGCTCCACTTACCGTTTGTAAACAGAGTTCGCTCCAAATTTAAATGCTGCACACAGTCGCAAAACCATTTAAAATAGTGAAACCATACCTGAAAAAGAAAAAATTCTCATTTATACAAACACATAATTTACTCTGCGCGATATTATTAGGCTTCAACGTAAAGCGGTACCCACGCTTATATAAAAACAGAAACATTATTAACATATGGCAATTAGAAACCAGAATTTTGGTCCTCTAGTCTGCTTTTTACTTTATTACAGTCTAGGGAAGTTTAAACCTCATGTTGAAAATTACTGTTCACGTAAAAACCTTTCCAGCGGAGATTTTTTCAAAAAATATATATTTCTGATTTGAAAAACGTTAATCGCACTTAACTATCTCACCTTGATTCATTCACTCTAACGCATACGGTAATAAACCAAAAGGAAACCAATTCTCCTTATATAACCATTTTTATTTCTCAGTAAGACCTTCCTTCCGACCTCCTGTGTTCTAGTAGTTAGCATGGCTGCCTCGCATCACAGAGGTGCCGGGATCGAATCCCGGCATGGGCTTGGATGTGTGTGTTGTTCGAGAAACCTTACTGTGATACCCTTACATGAATATAAAGTTTTCCTTAATCGTTCAGTTGATAATGACCTTGCAATTAATGCGACTATAAACAAAAACTTTTAGCTCAGCGTTCCTTCAATCTTTTATAACACTTAAAATGTGTTCTTTATCGGAAATGATCGTCTTATTCGATATCAATTTTTTACTCATGAACCACATTTTTAGGTTAATTAACTCAAAAAACTGTAAGCGGCTGGTGAAACAGCCTAATACAATTAATGCAGCAACAGATGAAGCTCTTCCTTGACGATTTTCGCCATGGTAATTGCATTTCTCAATTATCTTTATGCAACTCCATAGTATTTATAAAAGTGAAAAATAACTTATTTGAATCATTAAGTGATAAATAATCACTCCAGCTGATTAACGATTTATATGTCATTAATTAAATTATTTAACATAAATGAAAACTGAGATAAATCTTTATTCGACAAAACCTATAGAGACGTCGAAAGGTTGCCACTTCAGTATTTCAATTTCTCAATACATTATATAGTTTTTCATCTTCATCAAACGTTTTTCAATTTAAATATTCGTAAAATGTATTTATAAATTCGCGTGTTTTGGTAAAATGTGTATGATTGGGAACACAAGAAAGTTACTAATTTTTTAATTTCTCTTTAGGTGTGACTTCTTTTGGCCGATTTTTAATCTTTGGTTATGAATGTTACGTCTAAGCAAATAAAAACATCAAATTACTAATTTTCGGTGCATCTTATATCTCTCACATCTCAAAATCAGGTATTAGAATGATAGGAAATCTTGTTTGTCAAATATAAGTGTTCTTCGTTCCATTATTCTACCGCAGTAATTATTACACGCGATTTTAATTATTATTTGAGATCATTCTCCACAGTATTCAGATTATGAGGGATATTTTAAACTAGACTGTGTGTAAAATACAACATTCTAAAGTAAGTTTCACAATGTTTACTCTGAATCTGAGTCATAGCATAATCATCAGTTTTTTTTGTTGCTTGAAGAGACACGTGAATTTTTTTTAATTACCCCAAAATAACAAATGTATTATGTAAATGTGCAGTATTTTTGTTTATGTACAGATGCTTAAGGATGGATTTTAACACTGCGAGTCATACCGAAACTTCTGACCCTTTCGTTTGTCACACGTTCGTCAGAGGAGCCAACTCGTTACTCTAACACAGGATTATTAAAAGAGGACCGAACATTTATTTCTTCAAACTAAAAAAAAGAAATATAATTCTAATGTTTCTGGATAGAGAACAGTTCAAAATTTAAACAGTCCAGGTATAAGTTCCAGTCAAGAATTTGGGGTGACACAATTCAGTTTAATTCACACAATAGAAATTTTTTAATTGCTATACTTTAAGACTGAAGACGTCATTGCTGTATATGCCATTTAAAACGCTTTCTCATTACAAAACTTTTTATGTAGTGGTAAGCTTTACGATGGCAATCCACGTGGTCGTAATTTACCTTTAATAGCATAAAAAGGGATCCAAAAGTGGGCAAGACAGCCAAAGACAAAGATTGGCTAATAAATACCAGTATGATCAATGGAACACGTTATACAAACTTGAAAATATGTGCAGTATACTGACCAATAATTATTAGTAATACGAAACAAACAGTCACATTTTATCTTTTTATCTATAAAAAAATATTCTAGTATTGAGTTTCATTTTCTGCGTAGACATTTTTGTCACAACTATTCTATACGAGCCCCACTGTACACTCCTAAACAAATTTACCGTATTTTCTTATAAATACTTAATTTTGCCCCAAGATATCCTGCAAATAACTTATCAATTTACATAAGTTTCTTTTCTCGTCCGCTCACTACGGCGGAAACTATTTAGCATCAGTCAAATAAATGTCTGTGACCTTTTACAACAGTACAGCCCACTGACACTCTGTCATCAATGGTTTTCAATAATTTACAAGCTGAGGGTGGTACCCCCCCTTTTTTGCCCCTCCTCTTTCCACGCTTTTTCATTACAAGACCGCCAAAGATTTTATTTTGGACAAAGGAATATCAAAACTTAAGATGCAAGAATTGAATGAGATTTTTTTGTCGCCGTATAGGAGTATAAATGGTTTATATCTGGTTAAGTGGAAAAATACTTTTGTTTTATTTGCCTGGCTGCTGTAGAGTTGTATAATAACTTTTAATCATTGGCATAACAATTATAATATAAGGTTATGTATGACTGTTGCCAGTAATTTTGTTTCTCTTTAAAAGAAAAATCCAAATCCATTAGTGACCATCCAAATACCTGGTATAGATGTATTTATTTTATAAGTATTTCTTTATTCATTAATAAATAACTAAAAGTGTATATAATTTCTGTTAATAAATTAAAAAACTCAAATATTTACTACAAAATCATCTGTAAATTCATGGAAAAAAGGTAAGATTCGTTTCATTAAATGGGGTGCGGTGAGTAGACCGAATATAACCACTCGTTAAAATAATCGGTGAATCATCTTTCTACTGAGCGAGTGATTCCGATCCGTACGGTTTTGCCCATCTCTAGTGGTGTGGATTGTTGAAGGTCAGATTATAGGCCCGTTCCTCTTTACGGTGCCTTCGGTAATTCAACATGGTATGTACACACGTTGCTACAACCTCCTCGTGACGTCATCTTTCAACAAAGTGGCGCAACATACCATATTGAGGGATTTCTTAGTTCCCAGATCACTAGATTGGGAGAGGTTGCTCATCGATTGCTTGGCCCCCTATAAGCCCACTTGATATTTTTCTCTGTGATGGGGGAAAGGGGGGGTTATCATGAATCAAGTGTAGCAGGCACCAGTTCATAATCTACCAAATCTGCGCCATCGCATTTGTGTACCTATGGGAAATGTTAATCCTGAAATGCTGCTAATCACTAGGAGAGAACTGGAATACATATTAGATGACTGTGCGCCACTAATGGTGTATTTTGTGTGAAGAACATTTGGAGTTTCCATGCTTGTAGAATCAAATCGCCAATAAATATTTAAATTAATTCAAGTTATTATCATTTATATTATTATATGTTTAACGCGGACTCGCTGTATTGTGACACTTACCCGCTACCTCGGATCAGTTTACGCGAATGCCGGCCCGGGCGCCACTGCATATGTACAATTATTATATATTAAGGTATAAAAAGAATACGACAATCGTGATCCTCTTGATCATTGAAGGACATGATAAGCATCGACAAAAAAATCATGAGTTCATGAGACTGTCAGGGGATGAGTGTTATTTAATGACCAAAATACGAGGATTAAATGCATAACAATTTATTTCAGAATCAAATAATTTTCCACCTAGGCCAAAACTCAGTCATGCGGTTCCTAATTCACTCAATGGTGCTTTCAACATCACACAATCATTCTCACTTAAGAAATATATTATTCTATGCTAATCCAAATACAAAAGAAATTCCGAGTTTAATTAAAATATTAAGAGATAAACGGCACTCCTAAAATAAATTTCTGGTCGTTGTAGTTGCAACACTCAGTACAATGGAGGAGAAGGGCTTACTGTTCGAAGATCTGGATGCGGCTTCGGATTATTTGTGCCCACGCACATGTAGTGTTGAGGTAGCAGACTCAGCGAAGATGATCCTATGCTGCATAAACCCGTGTTCCATCTCCGATCGATCTCCAGCCCTCTCAAAACTCCTGTCTAACCCGTAACTTTGTACTCTCTCCTCACACAGGCTCTTCCCCATCTACTCATAAGCTGTACTGTCTCGCTCTACCTCTTCATTACCACTCCAAAAACCCACTGTACACTCAGTAATGAGTGGATATGGCAATCGCCATTTTATTTCGACACTGGGTGAAGAATTCCCCATTTTGGAGACAGCAGTCCAAGTAAACACAAAAGCGCCAGAGAGGCGAGACATCGGGTTTCAGAACGTGCCAAAAACATCGTTTGGAGACTTAAAAATCTGGTACCTGAGGCCAGTTTTTGACCCCGGGAATTTTGGAAGGCCAGAAATTAGGGAGAGAAACCGCGGGTCAGGTGATCCGCCATGCATCTCATGGTGAGGTGAATGAAGGAGATGATCTGCGAGGATGGAGGAGAGAAATTTGGGCAGTCGGGCATGGACATTTGAAGAAGGAAGAAGTCTAGAGAGTGCGTGGTGTTTGATCCACGGCACGGCAGTCGTGGGGAAGAATTTTGATGCGTTGGGCGAGGAGAATTGAACAAGTAGAATGTCAGGATAGTGCGTGATAGTTAAGCCACGACACTAGAGAAATTAGTCAGTCAGGAACGAGCTATGAAGTAATCAGGCTGTAATGAGGCAAAAATTCAAAGGCCCAAGATAATTTTTCATTTATTTTAAAGTCTGAGCAGAGTGGCGTATTTACCACGTCTAGTGGGCATGATATTGTAAAGAGGGTTGTTTGAAGGCCGAAGGGGGAGGTTTGACGCAGTGGACCCTTTTTGATGAGTGGACAATGGAGGAGAAAACAGTATCAGATGTGGACAGGACGGCCGAGAAGTAAGAGTGGGCAGAGCGAGCGAGGGGACAATATTGAAGTAAAATAAAACAAAAGGTTAATTCTACGTAGCCCCATGCTGAAAAATTAAACCTGTAGAAACTTGCAAGCAGCCGTGATAGAACTCGAGAGAATACGTGCAATGAAATTGCAGTGTATTCAAAAGCAGAGCACAGTGGTTTTATTTTACAGGAAAGTTAAATTTTGAAGAAAACGGTCGCGTGAAGGAGAAATATTGCTGGACAAAGATAAGCGTTAATTTTTTTTAGAAACAGAAACTTGCACTCATATAGCCACAAGATTGTACCCTAGGAGAAAGATTAAATTTCGTTCACTTTAAATTTTAATTAAATTTGTATTCTTGTATTGTTGTTGAAGTAAATTTCTAAAATTATAACACAATTTAGTATAATAATCATATAAAGAAAACATAATCACAAAAATAAACACTACAAGGAGGAGAGAAAACCAGGAATCTTGCTGGCGAAGTAGAAAGAAGGATGTCCCTACAATGAGGCGAACTGCAAGCAGGTGGAGTCCTGTCCAAACAATTTCCCAGAGCCCAGGAACGAGCTCCAGAGTCGACCAGAATTCGTGGAAGACGGACCTCAAGATATCGGCGTGGGCAAAGGACGAAGCTGTTTACGATCCACAATAAATCTCAGGTGTGTTAGAGCCAATATCGAAAAGTGCGTTATGACGATTTTCTTGCTGCACGATAAGCCCATAAAAATCACCATTATGTAGATAGAGTCTTAATAAATGAAAATGATCTACCCGTGGTAAAATGTAAAAAAATGGACCCTAAATTTTAGTAATTATTATTGTTTTCCGTAAATAAATTTAATTTGTTTTTATTTAATCAAATCCAATAATTCGTTTTTATTTAAATTATAATCTAATCCCCCCTTCCAGTTAATTATAACTCTCTCTCTCACACACACATACACACACTACTTCATCTCTCACTTCGCGGCTAACCCAAAACCACCCTTCCTTCCGGAGGGCTTTCAAAGTAAATCAAACTTTGACCGTTACCTCACTGGCAGTAGACCGCTACTAGATCATGGACGCTTCAAACGACACAAAACATAGAGCTGCTCAGGCCAGGGTACCACCGACCTGCCGCACCAGCACAACAGCTGAGGGGCGCCTTTCATATGCGTCTAACTTTACAACAAGACCGAACGTGCCCACAGCTTACGTACTATTACACCAAATTAACGTAAAGCCTGAAGGGCGAATTCACTTATTACGTTTGTGGTACGCAATTGCCTTGTACCACATTATATTAATTACATTGTATTTTCATCTATTATTTGTAATATATATATATAAGTATTCAGATCTAAGCAGGACGAAGTCGGGAACATGAATGAACGCGATAGGTTAATTAAATGACGAATTACAGTCATCTCCTCGGCCAGAAAACGGAAACATTAAGGTTCGGTACAATATGATTGGACGAGGTAGCGTCAAGGCTAGGCTGTGGAAAACATGGGCGACAGATGGTATTTACCAGCAATCCATCTGGTCAGCCGTGGGAAAAGGAAAAATTGACCTGACGCCTGGACCTGCTACCTGCTAAACAGGTCAAGTATTTATCCCGAGTCCTCCGAAAGTCGAAATAAACAATTTTCAGAATCCTACCCTCCATATGTAGGAAGTAGAAAGTGCACGCCCACCAGGAGAGATTTGGGCGGGGCGAAGAGATCAAAACCAGGGTGCACCTAGGAGACGGAAAGCAGTTTTATATAAAAATTTTCGGACGCATTTAGAAATCAATTACAAAATTCAAATAGTTAGGTTAGACAAAAATTTAAGTTTCACTGGACGTAAATCTGACAACCATCCGTCCATCTTTGAAGAACCTGAAGTATCGAGTCGACGAGCAGCCCTGGAGTGAAGAAAGCGACGCTCAGTATACCTCCGACGCTTGGGAGACGACACCCAGCAGCCATCAGCCAGCAAGGACGCCGTGGTGATGTACCCACCTTATTGTTTTTCGCCTCTGGTCGTTTGTCTATAAAGTGTTCGCTTCCCCCCCCCCCTCTATATTTGATTTATATACCCACTGAGCATTTAGCTTTCCCTGAGATAAAGATTCAATCATGTTCCCGATGAAGTAAGAAGTAACCGAGGGTCCCCCTTAAAAACATAACCAAATAAATTCATATTTGTTAAAATTAAAAATTTATCATTTTTATCCCTTATTAATTGTCGCAATTTAAAATTCATCTCCCCCGCCTACGAATATATAGAACACGCACCACACGTTATGTAGAGTTCTCACCCTAGTGTATAGTCTGCAACCCTATATTTAGTTTATAGATTTATAGCCACCACCCATTATAAAACGGTTGCCTATTTTAGGAAGTATTCTTCGAAGTATGCTTGCTTTTTGTCTTAGAGCCTCAGATATCATTAGAAGGACCACTACAAGCTTCCATTTCTATTTCTTTGGTGTTTTCGCAGTTGAATTTTGGGAATTCTTTCTGCTTGAGAAAACTTTCAACTATAATTTATACTGGTTGCTGCGTGGAACTTATTGTGTAGTACGGGATATACGTATGGTTACGTTCACCTTCTTGTGCAAAATTGATGGCCAATGAAAGATTCAACTTCCTTTTAGTCTTGTGCCACGCAATTTGAATTCTATTTTAAATGTGGGCCATTATTGGAAACTAATCTTGTTAGTAAGTTTAACGTAGTGTGGTTGCAGGTTAAGTAAATGGTTCATTCCATGTCGAGTGACCAGGGGGTCCACGCGCGACTATTACCGATTATGATGAAATTTAAACTGTTTGTACTATGAAGTCGTAGACGAACATATGCAAAATTTCAGTTGGAAATATGCATTTCTGGCTGAGATACAGCCTTTTTCGTCGAAGACGACGTCGTTTCACAAGTGGCACTTTTGAGTTTCAATATCGTGGCCGTTATTAGATAATAGACCCTGAAAATCCGATTCCAAGATAGATTACATGCGTAGATTACAAAAATAACAACAAATATTAAAAAAAATCATCCCTGATAAAAATTTCGGAAAAAAATTGCCAAATTTTTTCGTATTTAAAAAAAATCCTGTTGGGTTAAATTAAGTACAAACGGCATTCATATTTTGTAGTTCGTATTCCTCATAAGTCATATTATTTACAGCTTTGCAGACAATATACTTTGGTGAATTTCGTGCAGTAAACCTGGCGCCAAAAATGAGCTTTTTCAGAGGTATAAATCGTTCAGGACGACATTAGATATCGTTTTCTAGTTGAAATCGGTAGAAGTAAAGTTTTTGTAATAAAAAAAACTTGTGTTTCGTTTTGGAGTCTCGACGGTCTAAAATTTCGGTCTAAGTCCACTCTTGTGCGCTGTTGACAAATATCATCTCATCGTGTTTTATTGTGCTATTTCACTTTCTTAGTTGCATGATGAATATATAAAGTAAACGTAAAATTTTTATTAACTCCATGAAGTCACCAAAAGCCAAAATATGCCTTCCTAGTGGTGCGAGTTTCTTTTTCATATTGCATATGTTCATCTAAGGTTTCATAGTACAAAGATTCCAACCTGGTATCTCATGGGGATTCGCAAAAAATCGTAAAGGAGCAAGTTCAGATACATCACAATTTATTGTCTTATCTCGAATATGTTGTTTATGTCTAAAATCATACAATACGGTAAATGGTGATCAGAATTAGTGCGGTATCTAGTCATCATTATATTGCCAAATATCAGAGCAATTACTTGAAGAACTTAAAGGACAGCGTGGAGTAGATGATCAATAATTTTCATAGATTTTAACCAGGAATTATTCTTTTGTTATTAGTCATTCGGACAAGGATTCCATTGAGAAAACAGTCAAGAAACATTGCACCCTTTTTGATTGCATAATAAAACTTTTGTTAAAAGCCTGAGCTATTATGTGATCAGTAATAACTTTAACACCACGATGTCATTACAGTGCATGTGTTACTCAAAATTTTAATTACGGAAATAAGTCACCTATTAAAATGAAATTATATCCATTATTTCAATGATGGTTCAGCGGCACAATATAAAAATTACAAAAATAAACTGTCATCAAACAACGACTACGGTATTACTGCTGCGTGGAATTTTTTCGCCATAAGTCATGGTAAATCACCATGTGACGGAGTAGGTGGCTTTTCCAAAGGTTTAGCAGCAAGTACAAGACTCCAGAGACAAGTTAATAAACAAAATCCATCACCTGTTGACTTATTTACACTGGAAATATATATATAATTTATATAATAAATATATATAATTTATATAATAAATATGTATAATTTATAGAATAAATATGTATAATTTATATAATAAATATATATAATTTATATAAATTCCAAACCATTCCTTTTCCCTAAATTTAAAAATAACATCAGTAAACAAAGCGGCGTCTATTTAGTGTTTTAATTAGTGGGTGAACTTCAATAAAGTGCCAAGCCGAGTGTTCCAGATAATTCTGCGGTTTGCAAAGGTTTTCGCTCGTACGGAATGGTGCATTGGGATCCATGCCGACTGGATTACTCTGTGACCTTGCTAAAGACACAAAACTGGGAAAAAGTTGTACGACTCCATAGAAACGGGGGATACAAAAGTTAATTGGGAGACACCCGCGGAAAACTGGAAAAGAGAGGCGCTTCAAACAAAGCTTTGACGTGTTGGCCTGCCTGGAAGGAAATTAAAAATTATATAAGGCCTTCTACTCATTTCTGCAAGAGAGATCACACTTATTAAGCGTGGGCGCAAAGAACCCGTGTTACATAATAGCTATAAATAGCTGGGAAAAAGAAACTGGAGTATTGAGGTTGAACATTTTAAATAATTGGTCGCAAGGAAAATCGTTATCATTGTCCACATAATTTGTTACTAATATTGCGCGATACTTCGCTCACGTGAATTTTGGCTTCTTTCAGAGAGCAAAAAATATGCGGAATGTAACAGATGCAAGTGAAAGAAAACTGATAAATATCATTCCAAAGCAGACAAAATTCTGCAAATGGTTTCTCGACAGTCAGGTGAAAACCCCAGAATTCGGAGGTTTGATTTTGTTGCCTAACGAGGCACCACTTGCAAGCGAGCTTTCTTTTCTTAAATTGCGCAGTAACGAAGCTTTGTGACAAAAATTTCAAGAGGGGAGAATCTTTGTATTAACCAGGGATGAGCAGCCAACGCTCTTCTCATTCTTTGCGCGGCCCGCATAAGGTTTACTTTTGACTTTATTAAATATGCATTCTACGTCTTTCCCTACCTAGTTTAAAATGAAATATTAAAATCACAAAATATGCTATGCAAATCATGAAAATTTTTAGAAGTATTCATGTTTGCGAGTAGTTGTTTCTGCAATGAAAGTAATTAAAAGTGACAGCCGATTGAGACTAAATGGCGTGCGCGTTGCTCTGTCGTCTACATCTGCAAATACAGAATAAAGAATAAAAATTCTCATTAGTGATTCCTTATATATTTTTTGGGTTATCAGGCTACATGAGGGTGATCCTGAAACAGGCAAATCCCCTTTAATAGCATAGGGAAGGAAGTGAAAAGGGGGGATGCGTAAGGTAGAGCAAGGTTACCAAGGGTTGATTAGGGCCCCCAACTATGGTTTAAGGATCCTACTTGGTGTTTCAACTAAAGAGATGCAAGGAAAACCCTGGAAAACCTGCATCAGGTAGGTTGGATATTGGGTACTATTCACACGCCCTTCCGAAGGACGGGAGACGAGTTTGATGTGGAGTCGCAGCATTCCCTTCTCCATGTCTCGACCAGTTTCAGGAGTCAGTTAGCCAACTGATCCAATGGGATCAGCGGACAACTCTTGCCATATGCCCAAGGTCTTCGACCCCAGTACATATACTTCCCAAAATAGGTGAAGGTATCTCGACATCTGAGAACTTTGATAAAAAAACAGAGATAGTGCGAGGCATTCCCAACATAATCAGGTGAGACCCGCAGTCACTCTGGGGGAAAATCCATGCGAGAAACTATTTTGACATTGTTGTGGTAAGTTTTGTTTCCATATAATGTAAATCCTAATAAATCAGTGCAAGTAAATTTTACCACCAGGAAAACAAACTGTCCAGATGTCTCAATAAATAATACACCATTACCCATCACCAATGAAGTTAAATACCTTGGTTTACTATTGGACTCTAAACTTACGTGGAAACCGCATTTAACATCCAAAAGGGATCAAATCAAGAGCAAGCTTCGACAAATGCATTGGCTACTTTGCAGAAACTCCAAATTAAAAACAGAAAATAAAATTCTCATATATAAATGTATTCTTAAACCAATATGGACATATGGTATCCAACTATGGGGGTGCACCAAGCCTTCAATTTCAAAAATTATTCAACGTCTTCAGTCAAAAATCCTTCGTACCATCTTAAACGCACCTTGGTTCGTCAGCAAAAAAAATGAAAACCTAGCCATAACTACTATAGAAGAGGAAATACACAGACTCAGCACATACTATCATCAAAATCTCCCAGGACACCATAACGAAGAAGTCAGCCATCTAGCTAATGAACTAACCTCTCGTCGCAGATTAAAGAGGAAGCGGCCAACAGATCTGTGAAGATTAATTTTATTGTATTCATGTATCACGGAGCGTGATCACTGGACCACTTCTCCCCTCATGTGTCATTCATCCATTCAATTCGCTAAATGTTCTTTTGAACAGATTGCAAATATCTTAATAAATTAAATATATATATATATTGTACAATTTCCTCTACCGGGAGAAAAAAAACCTGAAGAAAGCATAGAAACATGCCGAAACATAGTTACAACTAAATTTAATAATAAAAAGTATGGAAAAGTCACAAATTGTTTAATTAAATAGCAAATAAATAAATGAGTTAAGAGCCTCGTTAGTTATTTTTAGTTAATTGTAGTTCAAAAACTGAGGATTGTGAAAAAATTCTGAAGAGACAGTCGATTTGAAATTCGATTCTCTACAATTTTAGTTATTTGACCGTTTCTTTTCAGACTTCGGGAAATGGGTCAATATGATATCTTTCTGGAAAAAAAACCTACCAATTTGTCGATTTTTCGCCTTTTACACAACGTACGATTGAAAATAGGTTGTATTTGACAACAGATATAGATTATAGTGTACCCTCAACCACCAAAAAACTTATTTTTAATTACATTCCTGCTTCATTATTTGCGTGAACCCGAGCAACGCCGGGCACTTCAGCCAGTATTCTCGAAGGAACATTCGGCCTTACACGACCATATTCATCCGTTCTGTTGTTCCATATCGTAAAAATAACGAGAGGTAACCAGTAATTATTACTATATGTAACCTGAGAACGGATGAATATGATCTGCTGACGTCGAAAAATGCCATATAAGTTTACGCTATGCCAAATAAATAAGTTTAAGCACATTGAAATATAGAAGATCCATGTGTGAAGCATAAGAAACATCTTCTTACGTGTTTTAAAGTAATTTATTTCATCCTGAACATGTTAATTTCTAAATTCTGTAAACAAAATTATCATAGCAGAAACAGCATTAATTAACAAATAATATAACTTAATATTTCTACCAAATTATTTAGGGCATGGTTAAACATACCCGAAGATAGGGCAGGTTATCAATCAACACATTTGTGTATTATTACTTTAATTATTTTCTCTTTCTTAAATTTGAATGGAATATCAAATTTAATTAATTCATCAACTGAAATACTATTTATCTAATATGAAGAAATAATTTAATTCAAAAACAGATGATGCAAAATAGAAATATAAGTAAAATATCATTTACATGTATATATAAAAAAAGGAAAAATTTGAAATAAGTATAAAGAAAATTAATTTTATTTTTGTTTTATGAGCGTAGAAGCTGTACTCCATGCAACTCCTACTTCTTTAGTAATTGTCGCTGTTCTTGATGTATGCTTTTCTCTCAGTCTGGTAGAGCGGCGGGCTCGTAGACAGTAAATTTTCTATATTCCCCGGGCTGTCGTCAAAGAGTAAGAGAAAACCAGCGGCGCTTTGAAATGTCACGCGTCCATCGCAATTACGCAGCCCTTCTGTGAGGCGACACGCACACAGACACATGTTTTGCACAGCACTTGTGCAATACAACGATGGCCGCAGGAGAAATTTATTACCACAATTCTTTTCAGACAAATAATTTGACGAATCGTCCGTCCAATGTCAATTGCTTCAGCGAGTTGACAGAAATAATCAATACACACATACGCACACACACAAAAACAAAAAACGCAGTAGAACGAATGACGAGAAATATTTATTTTTGTAATTTCCATACACATCGTTGCAACAGACCCTGAATAATTAAAATATTTTTATCCTATATAAGGGGCTTATGTATTTCAACATTCTATTATTAAAATGTTTGCGCGCCAATTACTTATACAAATATACGAGACATATTTTATAAAAGAAAGTTAAAACGGAATATGATAAAGGAATCATACTGCAAGGAGAAGAAATAAAAACACTACGCTTTGCCGAAAATATTGTCGGAAGAAGACTTGGAAACCATAATAATTGGCATGAACGTGGTCCTGGAGAAAGAGTTCAATATGAGGATTAATAGAGGGAAAACGAAGGTAAAGGAGTTTAATATGAGAAACAGTGAATTAAATTGGGAAGGGATATTTTGAAGCAAGTTACGGAATTCTGCTACTTGAGCAGATAATAACTAGGGATAGTAGAAGTATAGTAGACATAAAGAGTAGGACAGCACAGACAAGGAAGTCTTTCCCAAAAAGAGGAATTTTCTTACGGATAATATAAGTATGAATATTAGGAAATCATATTTAAAAATGTTCTTATGGAGTGTGGCGTTATATGGGTGCAAAAAATGGATGGTAGGAGTTGCAGAAAGGAAAATAATAGAAGCCTTTGAAATGTGGTGCTATAGCAGAATGCTGAAAATCAGATGAGTGGATAGGGTAACTAACCAGATAGTTCTATGCATAAAAGGAGAAAAGAGAACAATTTGGACGCTTTTGACCAAGAGAAGGGAAAGATTAATAGACCACGTTTTACGACATGAGAATCTTGTAAAATTAGCATTAGAGGGAAATGTGTGTGGGGTAAGAACAGAAGAGGAAGGATAAGGATGGAATACGCTAAGCAGATTGAGGGATGTGCTAGTTATGTGGAAATGATAAGACTTTCGCAAGATGGGTTAGCATGGTGGGTTGCATGAAACCAGTCTTAGGACTGAATACCACAACAACAACATATTTTATAAATAGTCTATCTGACATTAACAAGACGTCGTCGACGTTGGCAGTTTTATATATACACATAATTTTAAACGGGTTGAAAATGACAAAATAGTGGAAAGTTTCGCATTAAAAATTAATATTTTATTCTGATTGATTAACATTGGCTTATCTAGCATTTAAATAAATGATTAAATGAATTATAAAAGCCTCGTTGACAACTTTCATTTATTTAAAAGATGAAATATACTACATTTCGTGTTTGATTTGAGACTCCTTCAGTTACGCTAAAAATTAGAAATACAAAGAATTACTTTGGGTATTCAGTCTAAAGTCTGGTCAGATGCAACCCTCCATGCCAATCGATCCCGCGCCAGACTTTTCATTTTTGCATAGCTACCTCATCCTCTCTAATCTGCTTAGCGTATTCCATCCTCCTCCCCTCTTCTGTTCTTACCCCACACTTCCCTCTAATTCCAATTTCACACAACCATTAAGTGAAATAAAACATTTAAGAATAAATTGTTAGAAATCATAGTGATATATCCAAAATAAAAATCTCCAGATTCAAAAAATTTAATTAAGCGAATCTGGGATGCTTACAATTAGATTTCACCTCCACGCCTACTAAGTGACCCGACAACTTCTGTACAATAAATACAGAAACGAGAAAACCAGCTATTTTGGTATAGTACGTTGCCTATAAAACTAGAGCACAGTACGTGAGGGAAGTGTACACAAAACAGAAAACATCTAGAAGACAACCTTCGGTAAGCAAATACTTTTGGAATTTGTGTCATAAAGGGCTGTTATACGCAGACGTTCAACAAAATGTTACATAATAACTCACGTAAAATAAAACTTAGAATAGCTAAAAATAATTTTATCGCGCTGAAAGGAAAAAACATTATAAATAGAATTGACATTGAGATATAAAATTAGTTTGCTAAGATATTAAACATTTTAGACCAATATGACCCAAAATAGGGTCGAAGTTTTATGTTATAAATTAAATTAAAATTTAAAAAAGGGTGTAACAATTTCATTCGATAATAAATTATTAAAGCGTAAAATATCGAAAAATAAAATGTACTAGTATATTATAAGAATAAAATAATTTAATCTCCAATACCCCTAATAACAGTGGTTTGTAAGTAACTTACTAGAACAGAAGAAATTATACATTTTCACTGAACCATGTTATGATATGAGTTTTCTTCAAAATAAGTATAAAATAACAATTGGCACCTTATCATAATAATTTTTGCTAAATATAGAATGCATTGAACCGTCAAAGTATCAGTTGAGAGAAAGACAGTGAAATTAACACAGTAATGTATGTTACATGTGATGAAGTATTTGCATGCACGAAACATTTTAGTAATTAAGGTTAATATATTTATAAATTACATATATATCACGACTGAGGTATGTAATCCAACGTTTTAACTTAACGATTGTATAAGAAGATTAAACGTAATTTTTTAAGCAGGATTTATATGAAGCCTTCTAATGCGTATTCTTTTAAACCTTATTCTGTTTTCCTACTTTATTCATAGTTTTAAGTTTATATAAAGACAATTAATGCCGAGGCTTAACATATTAGTAATAATGGTAAACACGCTGATATTATTAAAAGACTGAAATAGCTAATTTTCAATTAATGCGATTTCCTTTCATTGTTACATTTCAATGACCTTACTCAAACCCATAAGTGAGAGATGGAATGATAAACTCACAGAATAAAGTATTTATGGGAATTTAAATTTCGTAAACCTAATAATTTCTTCATTGTTAAGTTGATAGGTAGTTGAAAATGTTACCAAATACATACAGAATAGAGAAAATAATTTAAAAACACAACCTTTTTCTTTATTCTGTCTGTATTTGGCCAAATTTATAATACTAATCAAATTGACAAAGACAAAAAATCGAATAACGCATATAAGCCTGGTACTGACGTTCAGCTATTAAATATTTTTCTGTATTCTTTCGGTACTTATGAAAATGTTCAATTATTATTAATAATTTTTCCCTCTTAAGAATTGTTTCTAATTTTATTACGTAAAATTGCTACTTGGAACTTTTTTAGCTTTTTCCTACTGAGAAAATTGTGTTTTAATTCGTTCGCAGGTTTATAATTATTTTGTTTAGAGTAGTTAACAGGGCCTTGAGTGATGAAATACTACAAAATATACTCATTTGAACTTCCAACAAATATAATTTAAATAATTAATTTAATTTCATTTAAAAACACAAACTTTTTCTTTATTCTGTCTGTATTTGGCCAAATTTATAATACTAATCAAGTTGCCAAACACAAAAAATCGATTAACGCATATAAGCCTGGTACAATTCTGCATAGTTTACTGTCGTTCAGCTATTAAATATTTTTCTGTATTCTGTCTGTACCTCGGTAAATGTTCAATTATTATTGATAATTTTTCCGCCTTAAGAATTGTTTCTCATTTTATTACGTAAAATTGATACTTGGAACTTTTTTAGCTTTTTCCTACTGAGAAAAGTGTGTTCAAATTCGTTCGTAGATTTATAATTATTTTGTTTAGAGTAGTTAACAGGGCCTTGAGTGATGAAATACTCCAAAAAAATACATATTTGAACTTCCAACAAATATATTTCGTAGGAGTAGTTTACAAGTGCATTTTCAGGAATAGTGTGCGCCATTGGCTAGTATAAATATAAAAAATAATTAAATAATCCCAGCAACAGTGTTATGTGGGCCGAGGCAACGCACACCGTATAATTCGTTTATGCAGATGCACGCTGCGTATCCAACTGAAATTACCTTGTTTGCCCCTGTGTTGTAATAGCCATAACGCAACGGAAATCTTCACATTACGTTTCCACTGCATGAATATACATGCCTTTACATTCTCTATAACGTGTGGGTTAACTAGGCAAAAAAATTCTAGCGTTGCACTCCAACTTGTACGTTGGCCCAACTCAGATATATGTGTATAAAGTAATAGCACATAACAAAACGACTTTCTTGTCGTTGAAATAATATGAACAAAGATGGCGTCAGACTAAGAAACATTCAGCTAATAAGAGTTGTTGTGGGAAGACGAATATACACATTGGGCTCTGCTGTCCTCATTGACACAATTTTCCCGTTTTCATACACGATTAGACACGTGCATATAATTTCGCCCCAATCTAGGAAGAATGAGCATTCTTGAAAGTATGAGATATTTCTTGTATATGTTACATCTTAACAATCCATTTATTTTTCCCCCTACAATCGGGTTCTCTAACTAAAGAAAAGGATGATTAAATATCTATGGAACGTACTCAGAACATAACATCTGTTGAAGAAGAAAAGTATGATCCATTAAAAGCTTCATCATTTGATAACGTATAGCAGAAGATAAAACATACGTTAAGTCAGATATAAAGTTATTATACAATATACCAGTATATAGTGTTGAAGAATTCTTTGAAAAAAATCAAGACGATTGGTTATTTTAATGATGTAATTAAATATTGTTTATCATGATTAAATTAGTGTTTACATACTCGACTAAAACTTGACGCTTGCTTAACATTAACTTGTTTTTGTTAAAAAATACTTCTCATTATAAGAAACAAAACAGTAAAATTAAATGATTCTAAGTACCTAAAACTATTAAAATTCCCAATACTCAATATATTAATAATAATTAATATTCACTAAATTTAACTAATCAGTGGTTGATTACAATAATAAACAAATCCAAATTAATAAATGAGAAATTCAAAAGTCACCGACAGCGACACTAAAAATGTTAAGGGAAATTAATAATTTAACAAAAGGTCTAATTAAACATTTTGAACCAATCAAAGAAATAGGAAAATAATAAATACAGAAAAAAAGAAATGACAAAGATGCTACTAGAACGGATAATGTAATAAGTGAAAAAATCGTCAAGTAATAATATTACTTAGAAATAAAGATTAATTAATTTAAATATATAACTTCTTATTAAAGTAGAATCATTTAAATACAAACAAAAGTAAATATATACTGATAAATTTCCAAATATATGTTTCAGACCAAATTGACTGGAAGGATTACAAATTGATTTATATGCAAGATGCCACCTATTATTAAAACGCAACTCTATAAATTCATCCAAGTAAAAATACAGTATTAACTTTTGTAACAATAGAAAAAATAAACTGTAAAAACAAAAGTGCTTAAAAATAAAGAAATTACAATGAATACTAGCAATAAAATAGAGGGTATTGGAATGCACCGCGCAAGAATTTTAGATATATTATAATTTTAAGTACTGAATTGAAGCGATTTTATATTAATTGGCTCCACTCGATGCATTTAGCAGATCACGAGGGATGAGTTCACTATCCAATACGACTAATAACTCTACGAAACAAGAAGGTATTATTTTAAAATTATTTAAAACGACCATTCAAAGCATGAGTTGTATTTTGTATGACCTAGGCGTAAAAATAATAACTAAAATCAACAAGTATGTGCAAGAGATCAAAATCTCAGTCACGTAAAATATATAAGTATTGATAATTATATTTACCAATGTACATACATGATTTTGTTGTGGTATTCAGTCCTAAGACTGCTCTGAAGTAACACTCTATGCTAACCTATCTTGCGCTACATTTTCATTTCCTCATATAGCACATCCCACATCCTCCCAAATCTAATTAGCGTATTCCATCCTTGGCCTCCCTCTTCTGTTCTTACCCCACACACTTCCCTTTAATGCTGATTTTGCAAGACCCTCGTGTCTATTAATCTATCCCTTCTCTTGGTCAACATCCTCCATATAGATCGCTCTTCCCCTATTATGTTTAGAACTTCCTCGTTAGTGATTCTATCCACCCATCTAATTTTCAGCATTCGCCTATAGCACCACATTTAAAGGCTTCTATTCTTTTCCTTTCTGAAACTCCTACCATCCACGTTTCGCACCTATATAACGCCACGCTCCAAAGAACATTTTTAGCAACTATTTCCTAATGTTCACACTTATATAACCCGTAAGAAAATTATTTTTCGCGAAAGACATCCTTGCCTGTGTTATCCTACTCTTTATGTCTAATATACTTCTACCATCCCTAGTTATTACGCTTCCCAAGTAGCAGAATTTCTTAATTTCCTTCAAAATATCCCGATCCCTATTCCACTGTTTCCTATGCTACACTCCATTACCTTGGTTTTTCCTCTATTAATCTTCATATTGAATTCTTTCTCCTAATACTACAATATCATCCGCAAATCGTAGGGTTTTTATTTCTTCTCCTTGTAGTGAGATTGCCTTTCCATATTCCGTTTCAAAATTCTTCTTCGCATGTTCTATAAATAAGTTAAACAGCATGGGCGACAGACTGCATCCTTGTCTAGCTCCTTTCTTGATAACGGCTTTTTTTCTTGGTCTTCTATTCTAATTACTGCTGCCTGTCTTCTGTAGAGGTTATGTATTAGCCTCCTCTCTCGATTTTTATTCCAGTGCTCTTCAAAATCCGTAACAGTGTTGTCCAGTTCACATTATCAAACGCTTTTCCTAAATGTAAAAATTAGTCGCAAAGTTAATATTTATTTTCTTGCCCCTACATTCTTCCTAAAACCAAATTGATCTTCTCCTAATTCGCATTCTATTTGACGTATGTACATACATAAATAATCCGAAATCATCATTAAATTAAATTATATATTACTGATTTGAAAAAAAAGAGTATTGTCATTTATAATGATTAAGCATGTGAATTTGACAAAAATAACATAAAAGAGAACATCAGAACAGTTTTGAAATGTATAGCCGGTGGAACATATAGCGTGTTACAAGGAAGATAAATCATGGTAACGTTAATTCCACTGGACGTTTCCGGAAGAAAGATTGCTTCTGCAGAGAAAGAGTAAAGGGGTAATAATGTAATGGATCCAGAATGAAATAGAACATTGCTATCATAAGACTCAGATTAAAGATTAATCGAATACTAGATGATGATACTATCGGTGGGAATTTTGAGAAGCTTTGTTACTTAGTAACCGTCAACAGACATTTTGTATTTACATAAATGGAGTTGTTTCCTCAACGAAATATTCAATTAGTTGTATAGCACGGTCAGTGTCCATGTAACAATGATGAAAGCATGTTATAACTATTTTAATACAGAACATCATTTCTGAGAAAAAGTATAAAAATCAAAACTTGAGGTTTAAACTGTGAATAATAAGTAGCACGTTAAAATTCATATGCATATCCTATAAATATTTCAAATTGTGCCAAAAGCTCACGTTAACATTACCGACCGTGTCCAATGTCTTCCTGGAAGACCCGTAGTAAATAATCTTATTACAACTTCCTAGAATTAGTGCGTGAAGAATGTGATTAGTGAACTGTAGGTGAGCCTGGCTTAGGTTGACGGGAATGGAGGGATGTTGAATTGGTCCTTGGACGTCGACTGGGACGGATTAGCTCAGCGGTTAGGAAACCGCCCGGAAAACGGGAGGTCCGGAGTTGATTAATTGTGTCTGCAACCCCATGAGCTTGACGAATTAGTTTTGTACTGCCAAAACATGAGGGAATGCGGAAACAAAATACTAAATTTTTCTGAGATAGTGCAGCAACTAGTGCTGAATCACCTGGGAAACAAAAGTCATAAAGCCGCTATCCAAAATGCTGACGTTAATAATCAGTAGCGTCCCACAAGGCTCCATTCTGCGCCCACTACTTTTTACAAATATATAAATTATCTACCTAGATCTTTACATCCCTTTAAGTCTCTTCTTTCCGCAGATGTTACCTATGTGGTCATTATGAGAGTAGAGATCGCTATGAAGCACCTAAATTTATAGTTTTCTGCAAATGATTTGTGTCTTAATCAAGAGAAAACTACAGTGCTAAACGTTTTTACGGTTACCAGAAATACACATCCTGCTATCAAAAATTCATCTCAGCACGTGCAATTTCTGGCCTTCGACATAAATGATAAATTAAATTGGGACCGAATATCATTAAACTTTCAACTCAATTTTATATACTTTAAGAGTATTAGTTCAAAATAACGACATTAATGCCAAAAAATTAGTATACCAAGCATGTCAATATATTTCGGAGTCCTTCTAATCACGCGTTGCAAATATACAAACTTCTCGAAGCGATTCAAGAAAACAAGTTATGAACTTTGTTCCGGAACTTAGGTGTTTTAATATTACCCGGCCCTTATATACTCGAAATAAAGTCTTTTTCATTTTTCATAAACTGCACAAATGTTCTGCACGGCGCAGGACATCGTTACTACTACTGCTACAAAAATATTTACCTTAGCCTCCTTGAATCCACCGCGCGTTATTCCGGCATAAGCTCGTATGTCAGTCTCCCAAATGAAAACTCAGAATTTATTCGTGTAACATTTTGAAAACTTGTTCAATACTGGAGATTTTTACAGGTAAAAATTCATATAATTCTGTAACCTGAATATATTGACTACTTCCCTGTTTATCATAATGTAGGTATGTGTGTATATATTTATTTAATCTAAAAACGGATTTGAACAATGGTTAATAATGTGGTCGTAAGGACCATATTTAACCTATAATTATATAAAATTATATCACTTCAATATAATTCATATACAAACCTAATAAATACATGTAATGAAATTATTAGAAGATAAATTTTGAAAAAGGAATATTTTTTCCTGATAAATATTAAGAAAAAACACTGGAAATATTTCAGTTTAGTATATTGTTAGAGATTTCGGAGCATTACACTAAATAATATTCACTAGAGAGAGTTTAGAATAAGCCTAATTTTCTTTCCGTTGGAGGAAGTTCTCCAAGCACTCTTCAGGCAAATTGTTCCAGTCATTATTAATTGTCTTATTTCCAACATCTGTTTTTTGTTGCCTAGCTTTTAATTTAAAACGTGATCTCTCCACCCGTACGGAGTCGATTCTTTTATTCAATCTCGGATTCCCTGCCAAGATTTTTGACCTGCAAAGGCTCTGTAGAAAATGTGTAGGCCAACTCTTTCTCCTCTCGTCTGTAGCGTATCCCACCCTAGTTGCTTTACCTTTTCCTTCCCGTGCCCAGGTCCTATTTGTACGAATTTTGTGGCCTTCTTTGCACCCTGTCTAAGGATTCTATTTGCCTTATCATGTACGGTTCCCAGAATACTGCACCATATTTCGTATGTGGGCGCACTAATGGCAAATATGCCATTTCCTTAGATTTCGCATTACCCTTGTTGAGTGTTCTCATGAGTGCAAGGTGTTCCACGCTTTCCTTGTAGCATAGTTTACCTGCTCCGCCCACTTCAGCTTACTGTTAAAATAAATGCCTAGGTATTTACAGTTTGTTTCCTCGATCACTGTTTCTCCATCTATTTTATATATCGAGGCATATTGAACGCGCATTTTAGTAAAATTGATCGTCTTACTTTTATTGTTGATTTTGAGTTTATTTCGCTTGGCCCATGCACTTGGAATATCTAAGTCAGTTTAGACTGCAGCAGCTTCTTTTTCTCCAGTTATTTCCCTGAAAACCAATCACAAACACCCACGCGGAACCTCTGTGATGCGAGGTTGTAACGCTAGCCACTAAACCACAGAATAACAACAGTTGAGTAAATTCCGTAAAAGTTGAGAAAGTATGTAAAATCGTGTCTCTCTAATGTATTATACTGCCGCTGTTTTCTCCTCAGATTTACGACGTTAAGCGAAGGAAGAATCGGGGTTGAACATGACGCTGCTGTATGGAAGGCAACGTCAGAGTTGTGTTAACAATATGTTAAGTGTTAAATTATTTTTATAATTATGAATTGTAAATATGTACGTATTATTAAAATTGCATGATATTTTACACTAAGTTCTCATTATAAATTCGTTACGTTATAAAGGGTTAATATTAAGTTATTCAGTATTTTTGATGATGTATTTATGAGATATTTACTTTAAAAATAATAGAGTATTATTTCCCAGATATTTTATTATCATCAATTACCTTACACTACTTTTCTGCGTGATTGACGCAACGTCACTTTGCGATACTCTTCTATTATAGTGTTTCGAACTGGTCGATACAATTTAACAATCCACTAACTTGTGAAGTCAGATCAGTGCTTCGTTTCTTGAATACAAGGAACGTTACATCAGCAAACATTCATAGGAAATTTTTTCATGCGTATGGAGAAATAATAATGAGTGTCGGAATGGTGACAAGTGACTTAATGTACACGAAGAGAAACAGTGCAGCCAAGCCTGTGATAATAGGCGACATATTGCTTTGACGATGGAATCTTAAAAATTGTTTCACGTTAACGGCGGTGACTATGTGGAGAAAAAATGGGTGGTTTAAGGTAATAATAAATTACTGGAAAATAATTTCCTGCAATTTTATAAATAAATATCGGTCTTTACATATATTTGATAGTGTTGTCCTATTTCCTCATTCGAGGGCAACTGTAAAATACAAATAAATCTAAATTCCGAAAGTGTATATGTCTCATTCCGTGGACAAGCCATACCTTTGTATATCGTAAGATTGTATTAAAAATTACATTATTTGGCGCTGAACAGTTGGTTAATTTATACTTAACTAGCGCTTTCTATGTTATCCTCATTTCATGTATATAATTAATACATAGTTTGAGAGCGTAATATTCCATACAGTATTATAATTACACTACTTGGATTTAATAGTGAATAAATTTTCACAGATAGAACTAATAAATCCTGTCTATAATAGGATGTTTATTAGTTGTATATTAAGTTATTAAAATGAATACAGTAATTCAATACGAATTACGATAAAGTGAGTGTTCTCGTGGAAATCCAGCAGATACACGCCTATTACTTTTTGCGTTCATGAATTCAGCAGCATTTGTAGGTATTTTTGCGATAGCCTGGTACGTTCCACATTCTAAATATTAATCCAGTCGCCCGGGGCAGAGCTCCGTAAAGTTGTTCCGTAATTTGAAAGCAGCATTGAGAAGTTTCCGGACTCATTTCCCGAGTGCTACAGCAAAGCGGAAAAACATTATTCTTTATCATTCGATTTTTATGTGACTAGACTGAATCCTTAAACAGGCTGAGCTCCTACAAACAAGGAATATCTGGAAATGGATAATACTTTATGGACATAAAAAAATCGCGATATTTCTTAGAATAGTTTCTCTACTTCAATTTTTAGAGTGGACAAGTCATAAATTAAACTGGTCAAGTAACAAACGCACAGAAACAAAGTTTTCCTAATAAGTGTGCATTTATGTATCTAGCCAAACTCTTATATATATATATATATAATATATATAAAATTAATAAGGAAAGGAAAGAGAGATAGAAAGTAGGTGGCCCGCATGAGGTTCACAGATGGCAGACACCTAGTGAGGTTTGGAGTTCTTTTAGGAAGACATTTCCAGCCATCGGCTAGCCTACGATGATTATGAAGGGGGTGGTGCCTCCGAAAATTTAAAGAACTCCAAACCTCACTAGGTGTCTGTGATCCTCAGGTGGATCACCTACTTTCTATTTAATTAACATGGCAATGCCATTTCCTGACGCATATATATATATATATATATACATAAATTTATTTAAACCACATCATGATTTAAAACTCTGTATAGCATATATAGATGCGAAAAGCATAGGACAATTAGTTTAGTATCCCATGCATGCAAAATATTAACTAAAATAGTGTAAAGGAGGATTAAATGTCAAATAGATTCAATTTGATTTTAAGAAGAATGTAGGGACAAGAGAAGCAATATTGACTTTGCGTCTAGTTTTAAAAGACAGGATAAGCCTACGTTTATGGCATTTGTAGATTTATAAAAAAGTTTGATAATGTGAACTGGAACACACT
This sequence comes from Eucriotettix oculatus, assembly GCA_034510155.1. Taxonomy (NCBI): domain Eukaryota; kingdom Metazoa; phylum Arthropoda; class Insecta; order Orthoptera; family Tetrigidae; genus Eucriotettix; species Eucriotettix oculatus. The sequence continues at coordinate 130,638,465 of CM067376.1, read as the reverse complement.
ATTAAGAATTTTTAAGAGCACTGGAATAAAATATCGAGAAAGAAGCCTAATACATAACCTCTACAGAAGACAGGCAGCAGTAATTAGAATAGAAGACCAAGAAAAGAAAGTCGTAATCAAGAAAGGAGTAAGACAAGGATGCAGTCTGTCGCCCATGCTGTTTAACATATATATATATATATATATATATATATATATATATATATGTATAGAACACGTGATGAAGAATGTTGAAACGAAATATGGAAGAGGAATCATACTGTAAGGAGAAGAAATAAAAACCTTACGCTTTACCGGCGATATTGTAGTATTAGGGGAGTCAGAAGCAGACTTGCAAACCATATTAAATGGCAGGAACGGGGTCCTGGAGAAAGAGTTCAATGTGAGGATTAATAGAGGGAAAACCTAGGTAATGGAGTGTAGTATGGGAAACGGTGGAATAACAACGTTTGTTAGATTGGGTAGAGATATTTTGAAGAAAGTCAAGGAATTAATCTTGGGAAGCGTAATAACTAGGGATGGTAGAAGTATAGTAGACATAAAGAGTAGGATAGCACCGGCAAGGAAGACTTTCGCGAAAAAGAGGAATTTACTTACGGGTAATATAAGTGTGAACATTAGGAAATCGTTGCTAAAAGTGTTCGTATGGAGCGGGCCGTTATATGGCTTCGAAACGTTGGGGATAGGAGCTGCGGGAAGGAAAAGAATAGAAGCCATTGAAATGTGGTGCTATAGACGAATGCTGAAAATCAGATGGGTGGATAGAATCACTTACGAGGAAGTTCTAAATAGGATAGGGGAAAAGCGAACAATATGGAGGGCGTTGACCAAGAGAAGGGATAAATTAATAGGCCACGTTCAAATCACGAGGCTCTTGTAAAATTAGCATTAGAGGGAAGTGTGTGGGGGTAAGAACAGAAGAGGGGGCTAAGGTTTGTAATACGCTAAGTAGATTAGAAAGGGTGTGAGTTGTGATAGTTATAACGAAATGATAAGGCTTTCGCAAGATGGGTTAGCATGGAGGGTTGCATACGACCAGTTTAGGACTGAATACCACAACAACAATAGCATTTTCTTCATTATGAATACCATTCCAAATAAATCATTAGAATACAAATACTTAATTGTGATATTTAATTTTCAATTTCTATAGTTTCATTAGAATGTTAGAGGATGAGATTTACTATCCGTTTAGTCTCTGGGTACCCGGCGATTCCAGAGTATTTATTTGGATTATCATGGTTGTTTTGTACACGTCTTCCTTGTGAGCCAGAAACAAACGTTGTTGGGGAGGGGATAGAGGGGGCGTAAATATTAAAACATCTAAAAATGGAATATATATGCATCGGGGGATATGGAATAAAATAAATAAAAACCAATCCCTATTGTTTTTGGTTATTTTTATGTTCCACCAATAAGGGAGCAACCCTCCCATGGGGAATAGGATTAAGTAATGACATTATCCCCGAAAAATATGTCCTCGATGCAAATATCTACCTTGCCCAATCTGTCCCCACTCCCTGACAGTATTTATTTCTGGCTCGCAAGAAAGGCGTACAACATTTCACAGAAATTTCTTTACGTGTTTAAATTTTCATGTGGAACATACATACGAGTCGTGTACGGAATGTTAGTACCGTCTTGAAAAAAACTCATAATTTTTTTTTCAATACAAAATTTATTTTTATATGAAGGAGCATTTTTCTAAGTATTTTTCTACGTAGCTGTTACCATTGTTCAGACATTTTTCATAGCGGGAAACCAACTTTTGTATACCCTCTTCATAGAAAGATGCCGGCAGTGAGGACAGCCACTGTTCAGCACCGTTTTTTGCGTCATCATAGCTGTTATAGCACCTTCCTTCAGAATCACGGTTACGAGTTCCAGAACAAGTGGGAATCACATGGTTTGTGAGTGATCAAACAGCTCCCTACCGAATTGTTGAATAAAGGTTTAAGTGACACCAGCAGAATGTCGTGAAGCAACACAATTCCTTGACTGAGACGAAATTTTCGCAATGTTTCACAGCATCGTACCGCATTGATGGTTTCACTTCTGGGGAAGAACAAGCAGAATTCTCCGTCTGTCTGAGAAACGCAGCTCACATTAATTTTTTGTACTGACAACGTTCTTTTGGGGTTTCGTTTTCTTTTAGGGGGAGGGGGGTTGCGAGTGCCTCCATTTCATCGTGTGCTGACTTGATTCTGGTGTGACATGACAAAACCCAAGTTTAATCACCGATCACAATGCTGTTTAAGAATTCATCTCCCTCATCACTGTCTTGGGTGAGGAATGTATCAAGCCGCTTCTTTTCTGGATAGCCGTAACATTTTCAGAATCCAACGGGAACCCAATTTGCGGTAACTTAAGCGATTTCTGACAATGTCGGTCCAAAACAGTTTTTGAAATTTGTGGAAACTCGTCACAAAGCAGTCTTATTGTGAAACGTCTTTTTTAACTTTTTCAACCATTGACAACAGTCCGTGCGGGATCATGAACATTGTTTCATTTGTTATTGAATTGCCTAATCCACTTTCTTACCATCTCTACAAGTTGATGATGAAGCTCTGCGTCCAAAATACGTATAACCCGCTTCACAATCAGCAGGATCAGAAATTGTCTTCAAAATTTTGAACGATCGTTAACAAATATAAACCTGCACAATCCGGTTGTAATGGCGTCAGTGAAAAGACAATGAACCAGAGAGAGAGAGAGAGAAATGTGAGCATGCGTGTAACTGCGAACAGGAGTTACGGTGGTGATAAAACGAAACGGTGCTTACTTTCCGGGTACGACATTTGAGCATTTCTTCACATAAACATTGAACTTTAATTAACTGCCTCATACTGAGGTTTCTTAGAGTCTGTGTTACACTGACTATTCTCATTTGATCATATACACATAGGTTAGCATTTTTTAGCCCAACATGATAAACAAAGCAATACAAACGGTACTTACATTACTTTGGGTTCAACATGTTTAATATTTCTCATTTTTTGCACATATGTGCAAAAAAATTCCAGAGCCTTCGTCTATACGGCTATCGTCTGCAAAAAGTATAAAGGAAAATATGTGGAATGATGTAATTATATCATATCAAATCGAATTGTTTGAACATTTTACAAATAAGGGGCGTAGAGCTTCTGGAATTGTTTAAAATTAATTCAGCATACGATTGTATTCAGGCACAATCGTAAAAAATTATGAGTCTAATGAAAAATATGGTTAAATTGTCGATTCTAAATTAGTTCAACGGCATTTACCTTTATTGGCAAACAATTAAATATTTAATTCTGGCGTGCTAACTTTACTTCATGATATTATAATTCTAATACACGAATGCCCGTCTATACAAAAGTAAAACTTACGAGAAGTTACTTAGTGACACTGCTTAATCAAAATATCCCAACGACGTATATTGGGCATGTGTACCTTCTATAAACTTGTTATAGTTGTTGTTATATTCAGTCCTAAGACTGGTCTGATGCTACCTTCCATGCTAGCCTAGCTTGCGCAACTTTTTCATTTCCGCATAACTTACAAATTTCACATTCTCCCTAATGTACATAGCGTTTTCCATTCCTCGCCTCCCTCCTTCTGTTCTTACTCCACACACTTCCATCTAATGCGAATTATACAAGACCTACATGTCTTAAACGTGGTCTATTAATCTATCCCTTCTATCCACCCAACCGGTTTCCAGCATTCTCCTATAGCGCCACATTCCAAAGGCTTCTATTATTTTCCTTTCAGCAGCTCCTATCGCCTATGTTTTTCACCCGTATAACGCCACACTCCATACGGACATTTCTAGCAACTATTTCCAAATATTCACACTTATACTACTCGTAAGTAAATTCCACTTTTTCACGAAAGCCTTCCTTGCCTGTGCTATCCTACTCTTTATGTCTACTATACTTCTACCATCCCTAGTTATTACGCTTCCCAAGATTAATTCCTTGACTTTCTTCAAAATATCTCTACCCAATCTAACAAACGTTGTTATTCCACCGTTTCCCATACTACACCATTACCTTGGCTTTCCCTCTACTAGTCCTCATATTGAAGTATTTCTCAAAGTCCACGTTCATTCCATTTATTATGGTTTCAAAGTCTTCTTTCGACTCCCCTACGAACCTCCAGACTACTAGTCCGCTACTATAATATAACATGGGGGATAGCAGTATTTTTAATTCCCATTATAAAATGTTGTGTATCCGAACTGTACGCAGATGCTGACTGTGACTAAATATTCATGAGAGAGTAAATATTTAAACTTATTGAAACCTGACAATATAATCAAATACCTTTCCAAAAGAATAAAAATTATCTTTTTCCGTCAACATTTCTTACAATAAAACGCATTAAACTCCATTTCGGTAAACTAGTGCATGATTTAATCGCAATATATTTTTTTAAAAAAATAAGAAAATATGTAGGAGGAAAGAAACAGGAAGATTTTATTTGGAATGGGACGTGTAGCATATTGCAGGAACATAAATTGCAAGTGACAATTGAGATAAAAGCTAGACGCAGGTGAATTTTCTTTTACGACTAAGTTAATAATGAATCTTAGAAATAAATGGTGATGAGACCATTCAGGATAAAATGTAATAATTTGAAGTGCTAATATTTTAAAAGGGAATTAGAGATTATATCTACTGTACGATATGTGTGATAATAAATTTGGCGAAGTGTTAATCTAGTATAACGGAACTACTTTAATAACTCGTGGTTTTCATGAACACATTCACATGTTGTAAATCTTTTACGATAAAGCTCATGTGATATAATTAGACCAAATTCCTATTTCCTTTTATGATTCTCCATTTTTGTTATCCGCTCCAATAGCCTAGCATTAGTTATTGTTCCCAATAGTAATAATTAGTTGTAAATTGCCAATAGTGGCAGTTCTACTATGTATGATAGGAACGTGGATATTATTGATTACGTGAAAAACTCGGTGAAAATAGTATTTATATCGCAGAGTTTTTTAAAAGAAATTAGTTTCTTATTCAAAATATTTTTTTCCATATTATTTTATCTTTATGGTTTTAAACATATACAATGTTTCCAAGACATATTTTTTTAATAACATTCACAAAATGTATCTGATTTTCTTCGGAACTATAGTAAATTTTCCATAACCACCTATAAAAAATACATGACAACAATTCCAATAATATAATATTATAATATATAATATACTTATAAAATATTATAACTTAAATAAGTTATCATTTATATTTGTTAAAATAGAACTATTTCTTCCTTTCAAATTTCTTACAAATTTTGGTGAGTTGTCAAAAGATTGTTACAAAATATAAATTAAATAATTTTGGAAAAAATATTTTCCTTTCATAAATTGGCAACTGATTTAATCCCTTCGGATAAAGATATAACGTGAAGTTTTATAATACTTTCAACTTAATACTTGCATTACATAACTTTAAATTACTGTAAAAGAAGGAAGGCCAAATAATATAATACCAGAACATGATTTTTTAATATTTGTTATTAATGAAGCCTATACAAAACATTGTTTCTGAAACATAATGGTTTATACTTAATGCTTAGAATTAAGAATCTTTCTTAATATTGGAATTGTCTATCAAAGAGAAGGATAAACATGGTTTTAAGAAGTAGCCCACGTTTATTATTTAGAAATAAATTAATTCTATAAAGTATTAAACGGTAAGTTGTACGACAAAGCAATAAGGTTGGCAATAATTTTCTCTGTACAACCGTTTAAACGAAAGGTAAATCATATTCACAGTCCACCTTTGAACTTTAGCTTCTATTTAATGTAAGTTGTCGGTGGTAATGGAATTAAGAGCCAAGGCTTCATGTTCCTCATTAAATCAACTCCGAGTTTTTAAATTCGTTTCAGATACTTGTAAATTCCCTTCCCTGTTATTTTACCTTCAGATATTCTAGAAAATTTAAAGTTTCCAACTTATGCTAATATGAATCAAAAACACGAGGAACAATGAGCGCAAAAGTTGTACGATTGTTCCAAGTCATGTTTATTTAGAAGAAAGACAAGAATGGAAAAATGTCAACCGGACCAGGGAACTTAGTTTAGTAATATTTATTCTACTGTATGAAAATTTCGCAGTCAGTCTTTTCCGAATTTCTTGTTTTATCATACCTTCATACGTAATTACATTTATTTGTTACTGTTGATTTCGTTACTTCTAAAATTGTTTATTCGAGAAATTCAACGTTTTCTGTAGAATGTGGGAGTATCTGGAATTATATGCTCCTCTTCCCTAATTATATAAACGGCATTTTATTTCGTAATTCCTATTCTTCCAACTGTCGAATTTGCTCCTTTACAGGATTGGACGACCAGCATTAATTAGTTCTGACGTATTTTTTATAATGTTAATAGGATCTTGAGATATCTTTAATCATGATTAGAAATAACCATTCTTTGTAACATGCACGTATTCACACTTAATATTACCAAAATCAAAGGAAATACTACTAATATAAAAAATGTAGGTAATTTTTGATAATCAACATTTACGCTTATTATGATAATAACGAAATGTATTTATATCTAAAATTACAAAAATTTACCAGTTCTTTCATTAGATGTTTCTACTGATGTTTTTTATGTCCATCATATACCTTTGCACAGTTATATTTTGACGTATCTCTTTATAAACTGAAGTTTCTTTGAGTTGTCCCTGTTCTTATTGGAAAAAACTGACTTTACTTGTAGAAACATGGAGAAGGCAATGCTGCACCCCTATAAAAACTTCTCTGCCAATATCGGAAAGAGCGTACGACAAATACCAGTAGCAAAATCTTCCTGATTTGGGTTTTCTAGAGTCTTTTCTACATTTTTTTGTGAATGTAGTGTATATTCCTTTACTTAACACATGATTTCCTTTCTCCCTTCTGCGCCCCCCTTTCCATCCCACCCTATGCTATTAATGGTGAGTCGCCACCATTTTCATTACCCTCATATAACATATCACCTTGAAGAAATCGATCAAGAAATTTAAAAATCATTGAACAAAATAGGTAAAAACAGACTTTTCTTAAAATAAAATAAAATGCTTATATAATAATTTTCTACATTTTGAAGTTGTCACCGGCTGAGAAATAAATTAAATTTCTAATTATATATTTATTGAATTTATTATGTTTTTATCAATGTTTCATTTTGACATTTTTGTTTCATTACGGTATATGATTAGAAACATGGTCCACGAATCAGTCAACAAAACTGCCTTCCTGTATTATAAATTTACAATATTCCTTCAAGACGTCGAAGTTTAAATCCTATATTATTTATATTTTTTATCCAGGTGATAAACTTTAAAAATTCTATGAGTCACAAGAAAGGGTCTTCCAACTACTTCCGTCACTACTCGTTCCTTGCAGCCGTAGTTATTAACTAACAATATCTGGTTCGCATCACAGTGGTCCTGAGTTTGAATCCTGGCTTGGGCATGGATGTTTTGTGTGCAGTTTCAAATTGTGAAACAACAGATAACGAGTTCTATCCTTACCGTAGTCACTAATAACCACAGTAGTTAATGCGATTATAAATAAAAAGATTTTTAAATTGGCTCATTCACGGTCTCATACCGTGAAGATAAAGCTTACCAAATTGAAAATAATTGACTTTAAATAAATGTTAATCAATCGTTGAGAAAATTTAACCGAAAGTTTAATATTTACTTCAATAAATAAAATATAATATATAAATTAACGTCTGTGCAAATTATTAATAAGAAGAAAGACCTTATATGCAAACACTTTTAGCATGAGAAACAATTACAGACAAAATTTAAATATGCCGAACTTTTCTACGAAGATTGGTGTTTCTACACATCACTTATATATTCTGTGTTAGATAAAAACTCTTAAGCTGCGTCTGAGCTAACCGCGAATTGTCAAAGTTACGTCTAAACGACCGGATTTTTTAAATTTTCTTAGTAATTCTTTTCTTATTCTTTTGAATGCATATAAATTAGTTCATTTTATTATTAATAAATCTTCACAATGGAAACTGATGTAGATAGGTTTGCATTTGCATTTGTGCGTGTGCTGTATATTATTTATATACATTTAAATACGTAGACAGACTACAACGTAATTTGGTAATTTGAGAAAAAGTGAGAAACCCCTGAAACTACTAAAAGAAATTATAATAAAAAATGTATGCACGAGTAAACACGAAAATGTTTGTGAAGTCACCGGGGATTGAAAGAGAGAATACTGTGCAAAATGGCTCCAATAATTTATTTCTTATTCGGAATCAATTGTAACTTGGAATACGAACACCAGGAACACACGATGATAAAAATTAATTAGAAATATTTCTTTCAAATACGTAAGTTCATTTCAGTTTTATTGAGACTGTCTTTTAAATACGTAGCATATCATATTTTGCGTAACCTTAAAACAAATTGGACTTTTCCGTAATCGTTAAAATATCAGGAAAATGAAATTATGATAAGAAACACGAGTAATCTTTTTTAATCAATATAATTACAGTATTTGTTGTCAATTGCAAGGATGGCGGATTAATTTAAGCGAAAATTTTTGAAAATCAAAGATTTTTGTGTATTTATAATTGAAAACCGGACGAAATAAAGTGAGAATATCAAATAATTAACATTACATATGATAATATTTTAAGGGGTTGGCCGAATTACGTACTTTTACATTTTATTCGCAGTTTAAGCTTAGGGCGCATAATTTACAATTAAAACTTAAGCAAATATTAAAAGGTTGATAAAAAAAATAGGTACGATTTTTAATTATTATAATGCCTTGAAAGGGAGACATAACCGGGGAAAACGTTTTTGTTAATTTACAGCTAATTATCAGGGTTCTAAGACACGTAAGGAAACAATTATTCTAGCCTACTGTTAGAAACAAAGAATATTTTCTTTACAAAATGTTCTATTACATAACGTTAAAACTTTCTGTAGAGTTTTTCTCTTCTTTTGTTTCCTAGTTTCATGTATTGCCTGGAAAGGTCAGATCCCTCGTCATGCAAATCCAAGAAGTAAAATCTCCTTTTTTAGCGTTTGGTTGTGCTTCTCAGTGTGTGTTTGAGTTCTGTAGTTTGTGTGTTTTGTCTCCAATGATTTCATATCATATATTGACTATTATAGTTATGTATTTGTAGATATTGTATAGTTATTTATGTTCTTTCATTTTGTTCTTATAATTAATTGTTACTTGATGTAATGTATGACATATTATTTCCTCAACCGAAGACTAATAAAGACTACAATAAATCTATATTAATATACAATTGAGCGTCACTTCGCGAAGATAACCTGAAATTTACTTATTGGTTTCCATAAAAGTTCTAACATTGTATAGTAGGCGAACATGGCATACATTTATTTTTCTTAATTAATAAATGAAACTTTCTATAACTTAAATATATATAAATAAATGAAACACGGCCCAATTTTTCAACAAACAAATTAATTAGTATACTTCAAGTTTCTGCTAATGATCAATCATTCGATACCGGTTAAATCCCGTGTTGACCTACAGAATAGTGTCTAATTCATTCTCATTCCGACCCCATTTAGCAACATAATAAATAAAGGATGTTTGCATATTTATATGTTTGGATATTCTTCACTAAAATTTAAACACATTTGCTAATTGCAACAAAGCTTAATACACATGTTCTTTAAACCTCTGAGAAAAATACTGTCAAGGTGAGAAACACGTATCATAAATGTGGATCGAACTTTTTTTTAAATGAACAAATTTGTGTGAAAAACTTATTCTTGTGTAGGTCAGTGAGTCACATGAACCAACGAATTCGGCCATATTAAATGGTGCCCAATATGGCAATTACGTGCTTACATTCAGCTAATGCGATAACTGTCAATTTAATTCCCTTTCCGGATTTAATGTAAATAAATATCTGGCAACACCTGGCAATCAGCTGGCTAATAAATATTATTAATAATTGATATAGCTTCATGCTTCGGTCAGAATGTAAATTCATTAGGACTGTAAATATAAAGATACTGAATTGTAGACAAAAGCAATACAATGCTATTAAACTAATCTAACCAACTATATTAAAAGGTAATTTAATTACGTTGAACAAATTTTAGACATTAATTTATAAATTGGAGGATATTGAAAATATTATTTAATAACGAGTAATAATTCTCGTTTTATAATACCTATCATTATCCCAAATATGGAAATTATTGCAACATTATATAATTTATTTCAAAATATTTTTCAAGTATTCTGCGATGGTTGACAGATTAATTGGATGTTATGAGATGTAAAATAAATATTTAAATAGCTGTGTAATATTTGATGGAATGAAATGATTATAAATAAAGTTAATTTAAACTATGCAGATGTGAATTAATAACTTATTTGTTTAGTATTATACTGGAAATCTATAATTAGTTATTTATATTCGTTGAACTGCTTCCTTTAACAAACATTCCTAAATCAACGTAAAGATACTTTTACTTCGGTAACTGGCACAATAGCTGTTTTAGTACTTTTAAATTTTTGGTGTTAAAAATATTTGCAAGGTGGAATTTGTCAATTTGAAAATAGTGAATGTTTTTGGTGCGAAATTTTTCACCAATAACTTGATAAACATCTCTTGATTATATTTAAGCTTGTGCAGCTGAACAAAAAATTAGTTTTTATGATTAACCCGCAAACTGTCTGGAATAAATATAGCACTCCAGCGTAATAGGTTTGCAATTAAAGAACAAACAGGAACAATAGCGCCCCTGTGGGGCATATAGCAGGGCATTTTTTTTGCGAAATATCCAATGTAACGACCAATATCGGAGCATGTGAAAAGCGGTTCGCGAAATAATCTCTGCTACCATAAAAATAGTTGAATAACGTTACCTACGCCTTCGGGTAAATAGTGTAAGCTATTTCCTATCTAAGCTTAAATAATCTATATAATAAAAAGGATGTATGATTGTATATTTTTTTGTTTGTATGCTTGTATATTTGTATGCCTGTAATTCATTATACGAATTTAAATGCGTGGACAGATTGCGACGAAACTTGGTCTATATTTTGATAAAACCACGAAACAAACGCTGACATGGTGAAAATCTCCTAGCAAAAACATTTAACGAATTAATTTTTTAAAATAATAAATGTGTGTCAACACGTAGAGATTATGACGTCACGTTCCATTCACGCGCTGAATGCAGGCAAATACGTCATATTTCTAAACTAAAGATAGCGTTAAAACGTAAATGTTTACAATCTGCTAATCTTATATTTTATAAGGTAATATATATTCTGAAAAATACGAACACATCAAAGGATGAAGATTAACAATACGAAATATTTTTTAATACTGATTACTGATGTTGTAACGACTGTTTATTTACATTAGTTGATATTAAAGATTGGATACCCAATTTTAAGTCTTCTTCTACTGACATAATTTGATACCATTAAATGTCAGTCATTCTTTCAGGGGCTATCGGCCATATTCATCTGTAATATTTTATAAAAACAGGATATATATCTATATATAATCTAGATCCTAGAAATGTTTGCATGTCTTAAAAAGTGGCCTAGCAATTTATCCTTCTCTTGGTCAACGTCCTCGATATTGTTCGCACTTCCCCTATTCTGCTTCGAACTTACTCGATAGTGATTCTATTAACCCACCTGATTTTCAACATTCTTCTATAGCACCACATTTCCTATCTGAAAATCGTACCGTCCATGTTTCTCACCCATATAACGCCACAATCCATACCAACATTTTTAGCAATGATTTCTTATATTCACACCTATATTATACTAAACTTCTTCGAACCATAGTTATTATGCTGCCCAAATAGCAAAATTCCTTTACCTCCTTCAAAATATCCCTTCCTAATCTAACACCCATTGTTATTCCACTGTTTCCCATACTACACTCCATTACCTTGGTTTTCCCTCTATTAATCCCCTTATTGAACTTTTTTATCCAGGAACAGTTTCATGACATTTATTATAGTTTCCATGTCTTCTTCTGACTTCCCTTATACTACAATATCATCGATTTATGCATAATTAAATATTATTATTATTAATCCCTTTATAGATTATTATCCAATTAAAAATTGACAGCTATCGAAACGTCGCATGCTATCGACGCGTTTCCTTGGCTTCAATTTTTTAAGAAATCATCCAGTTGTCTACTTCTGAAACATCCTCCTACATTCATTCAGCTCAAATCTAATCAAACACTATGCTTTATTTTGAAAGACGGATCGCTGACAATTAAAAACTTTCCACAACTTATTTCCAAAAAGGAAAATGTAAATCGTGTCCAATTACAGAATAACCTGAATCATTGAAACACTGATAAACTGTGGAAACTGAGTAATAAAAAACTATCGCGGGAAAGATTATAGATGGTAGGCGCATAACTAACCTTAATACAGAATGCCGAGCAAGGAACGGTGTCCTACTATAAATTATTAGGTAAGAGTTAATCCGGAGTAGTATATTGTTACTGGCTTCATTTCTTCACCTAAGCTACAGTAATAACCTACCGGAAAATAAATTTAAGATCCCGACTACAGGCGACTTTTACGATCATCTCTGCCACGCTGACTCCTCATATTCATGACATGCAGAGAAAGGGAGTTGCAAGTCTAAAAATATTTGGAACATAAATTCCGTGGGTTGACGAGATATTCTGTTGTTGATAATCCGTATATTTTTCAATGTCAGTCTAGAATAAATACGCTGATTGATGAAACATTTAAATGATATGTTAGCGATATTCCAATTTCAATAGTTGCAGGATACCTCGTTTTGATATAAAAATTTTAAAGTTGCTACGCAGCAAATTATAATTATTTTAATCTCAGTACATTAACCTAAAACATTGTCAACTGTTGTATCAACGTTCAATGAAATTTTCTGTCCATTCTACATCAATGCTATTCCATAATGTGTGCTTAACAGCGTTCTCTTTTTTTTAGTTTTTATATAGGTTCTTTCTTTCCTCTATATTTTTGGTTCTAGCTTTAAAATGCACAGGGTGTGCTTGTAATATAGGTTAAGATCGCGTTATTCGCTATTTTCCAAATGACGGACAGATAGTCCGGATTCCCCCACTGTAGATTTTCAGACGAGACCTACTTGAAGATGTCTACTTAAAAACCCATAACGTGCGTTTGTTCAATTTTAAGCAACTTTCAAAAATTTATACGTATATACATTTAATTTAAGTTGTTTCAGCTAATTTTGAATATATATATTGCAGAAGATCCGGCGTACCTCCGTATTCGAGGATTTAAATGCTTTTTGGGCGCCAGGTATTTTTTAATAAAAATACCAAAAAAGTGGATTTTAATAACTTTAATCCATTTCAGAACATGAGAAAAATTATCACTACAGGGCGTGGTCACTCACCGTCCGTAACTGCCGACACATCCTTCTCCTTTCACTACCCCATGACGACTGCTCGAGTCTCGCCAGACTCCATTGTTGGCCCGAGTTGCGACAATTACAACTCGCAAGCTGGCCTGCATTGTTGCGTGTAACTTTTCATGTTACAATATATAACGCAATTGCATAAACACTTGAAGTAATTAAAATATATTTTAGAACAAAGAAAATTTTTACTAACATAGATCGCAGAATATTCATATATAGTACATAATTGTAGGTATTTAATATATTATATTTAAAAAAATTCACTCAGCTCAAGTTTCTCTTTGGGGTAAGCTTTTCGTGTAACTTTACATGTTCACGGGTATCCGATTCGGCTTCACTCCATTTAGTTCAGGTAACCGCGGTTTACTAAATTTATAAGAAAAGGATTTTGTGATCATAAACTTGCTTTAGTTTTAGAAATTCTTTTCTTGTGTTGTTTAAAAAATATGAAAAAAGAATTTGTTTTTTCAAATAAGTGATTATGTAATTGTCTTAAATATATATATATATATAGACGCAGGGGTTGGACAAAATAATATGAACACCATACCGTAGGGTACGGTTGTTGCAGGATGTCACCATTGTGTACGTGTAAATTCTGCGACGCAGCTGCAATGCACAGATGATGTGCCACTTTTTGAGGTTATCTTGCGGTATATTACATACTTTGTTCTGCGACGGTTAACACCAGCGATCCGTGAAATGCGTAATTATTAGGCTGCGAAAGAGGACAAATCGTTGGTGCGCGGTTAGCCGTGACAAAAACGGCTCCACCAGCAGCCATAATCAAAGTTTCCGTGACCAAGACGACAGAAAAATTCTAGCCCGGGACCTCTGGGTAGCGAGACAGCGACGCTAGCCACTAGATCACAGGAGCTCTGCATTTTATATAATTACCTAATATTAATATAATACACTTAATTCGTGCATATTGTCGTATTTAGCGCAAGAAACGGGACTGTTCCTAGTTTTATGTTAGTAAAGGACACGCCTGGGCTTTATAGTACAGTATATTGAAATAGCGTACTAGGAAAACTCACATAATAAATAACAAAAGAATATCTTATAAACTCTTTTATATACTAAATAACATTAATCCCCTTCGATATTTGCCACTCGTGACTTGGGAGTATGAATACAGTAATAACATGAAGGCGAGGCGACGTCCATGCCCAAGTTCGGCGTCGCGGCGCCCTGGGAGCCACGGCTCACAGATTGGAAACCGCTGCCCTGCAGGCTTCCTAAATAGAATGGATTTTCCCCCAGAGGGTAATTCAACAAATATCCAGCGTCTCTGTATAACAAACGAAAAGCCTTTTTCCTCTCTCCCCATAACGCCAAATGTATGTAGATATCGGTACACCCACAGGAAAGTTGAAATATACTTTTTTTCAGAAGAAGTAGCAGTACACAAAGGAAAAATAAAATATACTGAATACTCGATCACCTTGTTCATTTCCATTAATGTTATTAGTAGTAGTAGAACCTGTTTTTTTGAATGTGTGGTACTTTTCCCTTCTTTCAGGGGGTGAAAGGGTGACAGGTGTACGGCAATTATGTTAAAAATGACAAGTCCGTTTCCTTGACTTAAGAATTTCTTCGCAAATTCTACATTCTCTGTCGAATTGCACGATAAACCTTCTCACGTTGGATGCATTCTCTCTGCTCGGAAGGTTCACTGATGAAGATACCACCAGGAATTCCAAGATCACAGCAGCATTTTAGAGTCCGGATCGTTCATTCATCGGAACTGTAGACGACTTTTCGAAGCGTTAAACGCATTTGGTATAGGAAATTAAAGTTTCATCCATGGGCATAGAGGAATTAAATGAAGGGAACTGCCTTCAACATTTAGCTTTTCCACAGAGAATTCCCTACATAAATTCCATTATGATACCGGTAGTAATTTTAGCTCTGTCAGCCTTTAGGGAATAAATTTAACTCCCTTTTGGAATCATAACCGGGATTTTTACCTTTTTAAGTTTTAAAAAAATTTGCCCGTCTAAAGCGGGCTCTGGTTATTTTAGCCATCACACTGCTTATGATGAAAGTAACATACTGTTACCTTACATAGGGTAATGGTGAGGAAATGTTAAAGTTAAAAAAATTGTGATGCTCTGAAAAACTTTTGAATTTTACGTTGACGAAGAGATTATAGTCGAATTAAATACTGGACAGGACTAATGTATTAAATATCCGAGCAACACCGGGTACCTATATAATGGCATTAAGTTCAAACTCAGTAGGTGCTAAAGATTTCATTTTATTGAGTCTACGTATAATTATGTAGGGCCATAGTATTATTTCATAGTATTAATATATTAC
The DNA here is from genome assembly GCA_034510155.1 of Eucriotettix oculatus. NCBI lineage: Eukaryota > Metazoa > Arthropoda > Insecta > Orthoptera > Tetrigidae > Eucriotettix > Eucriotettix oculatus. The sequence continues at coordinate 130,622,700 of CM067376.1, read as the reverse complement.
AAATTAAATAATTAAATTAAAAAGACAGTATTATAATTAAAATACAAATAATATTGGCTCATAGGAAACTCATTATTTTCATTACACACATTTTGCCATAGGCTAGAGAAAGTCTTAGAATCTATTTAATATCTAATTGGAATATTCATAATTCAATTAAGCAATGCGGTCCCGCAGATTAACTTAAGCAAAATAAAATTATTTACTTATTCTATCAAAATTTACTAAAGTTTTCAATTTAAAATAGTTATAATGAATACGTAAAAATTGCAAAGGTCCATTAGCTTGGTCTCTTTCCTGAATTTGTGTTAATCAATATGGTGCCTCCATCTGAACCTCCCTTGGAACACAAAACACAACACAACGAACCTGGTTTCTACTCTGAAATTAAACGCGTGACAGAGAACAAAATGGATAAAAGGACTGGTAATTACATTTCCTCCTCAACGCTTTGTTTACTGTTAACAGTTCCTGAGTTGAACCTTTTCTCTCTTCTTCATATACACAAATTTACATATAGTGAACTAATTCTCGAGATAAATAAGGAATAAAAAAAGTGTAATTACCTAATAATTAAATTTATGTAAATAATATATTTATTAACTTCCGAGTAATTATTAGAATCTTATAGAATTAAAAAATGAAGTTTATGAGACCATAAGCCGGCTGAAGACTTGCATCAAGCTGCGCATTTTAACGAGTTAATCATAAAAGAAGTCAGCAACACGTGAATTTACATAAGTTAAGTATGGCCAGGTACATACTTCATAATCTAACAAAACATTTTAAATCAGTCCAGGTATTCAAAAAAATTGTCCCAGATTTTGTACCGTATTTTACTATATAAATCGTTATAAAACAATGCACTTACTCCATGGAAAATATTCCAAGGAATTTTTATTTTTCTATCGTTGGCTTGTTATTCTTCTCTGGCATTACAACCATAACGACTTCTTCTTAACCAACTACTTCCAATCTGCTCTTGCCATTGCCATTTTCCTCCAGCCTCCTATTCTCATAGCATTATATCTTCCTCTAAATCATAGCTCCATCTTTTCCTCAGTTTTACCCTCAATAATCTTTCCGCTGGTTTCCACATAAGGGTCTCCCTTGGTATCTTATTTTCATATGTCTTTTCCAAGTGTCCCATCAAATGTCTATCTCTGATCTGCACGTATTTAATTATAATTTCAGACTGAAAAAGTTGATCAAGTTCAAGATTTGTTCTTATTCTCCCATTTCCATCCCATGCTTTAATTAGACCATATATTTTCCTTAAAATTTACATTCAAATACTCCCAGCATAAATTCAGCATTAGTGGTTAGTGTCCATGTTGCACAACCATACTATTAAGTATTTTATACATTTTGTCTTTTAATTTAATACTTATTTGTATTTAATTAGTTTAGTTAACATTACTATAAGTTATATAATTTCACTCGATACATTTTTATTAGCATTCATCTGTGATCCCAAATATGTAAATTCTTGAACTTGCTCAACTTTATAATTTTATCTTGGTTTTTGTTAGTTTTTTTCTTGATACTGCCATATATTTAGTTTGTTGCTCATTGATATCAATTTCCTTGCAACTGCTAGCAATTATATCAATATCATCTGCGTAAACCGTTACTCGAACCATTCTTGTTCCTGCGTATACTGATATATTCAATCATAACTAAATGGTGTGTCTATCTCTCCATCCACTCGCGTCGATGCCTTTGATACAGTCAGGGTGACTTTTGTTTCTCAATCTTTCCATGTCATTCATTTCATTAGTAAATTTTTTTCTTAAAGTATTAATATAAAATTCCCATCATGTATCTATTATTTCATCATTTCCGGTTAAGAGTAGCTCATTCATGTCTTTGTAAGCACTAATTTTTTTATCTAAAGTCTTGTGTATTCTTCTTAGCCTTTGCATACATTTTTCTTCCTTCATTTATACTTATACTATCAGTTATTTCGTCTTTACTTATTCTATCTTCTTTCCGCTACATAGCCGCCTTTATTCTTATCTTATTATATTTGTATTAATTTCATTCAATTTTACCTATTCCCGACATTCATCATCGTATCATTCTTAATTCTTTTATCTTTCTATTGGTTCAATATTATTAATTATATATATTATTTTCATCCATTACTTTTCAATTTTCTCTTTAATTTTATCTTTTTGTAGGTTCTTATCAAGTTGGTTTTGGTATTTAAACCTAAGATTTTCATCTTCCAACTTTCCAACACTTTTTAGCAATCAAGGAGATATTTTCTTTTATATGCCCTCCAACTAAATAGTGATGTGTTTCAGAACATACGTCACTAAATATATGGATGTTTTCTATAATCATTTGCCCATCTTTTAGAGGCCAATGCAGGATCTATTTCGTATCATTAGCTTGTAACGTATCAGTATTATTTTCATTATTCATTTGTAGTAAATATAGTATAATGGTGTAGAGAGTTAAACGTCGATCAAAAAATGTGTTAATTTTGAATGCTTGGTAACGGTCTGACGTTACGGAGAATTAGAGGTAGTGATATCAGAAAAAAAGAATGGTGGGTTAACGCTAGGTCTTGGGAAAGTTAAAAGGCCGCAAAGTAAACTACTTGGAAGAAATCCTTATCGTAAACACTCAGAAGTCACAGAGATTGTTGGGACCTATCAAGTACGCCAGTTGAAGGCTGAAATTTTGTCTAGCTGGGAGGTGATGTAAAGAAGAATTAATCAGTTGGCGAATAGACTTGGAAGGAGGAAAGAGTCGAGTGAGGAGAAGAAGAAGATATGCATAATTAGTTATTTGACAAGTAGGTTCTGAAGGAAGAAGAAGTCGGAGGGGTGTACAGATTAATTTGATCAGCTGAAAAACTTTCTTTGCCATCCATTATAAAGAAGTATTGGACAAATTAATCTCCACGATCGATGTTCACCTGCAAGCCAACAATATTTTGCTAAAGTTAAACTTTTCAGACAAATTTAAAATTAAATGTGCGGTGGTTCATTTACCTGGGAACAGTGAGAACGCGTCCCACAGCCAACTAGAGGAGAAATCGTTTCGAACGATAGACGATAGGGCGCTTACGTAGAATAAACCTGCTTATTCCTGGAAGCAGATGCAGAGGAAGAATAAACAGCTTGCTGAATGTTTTTCACGGCGTATTTTATTACAATATAGACGTTCTTTCGTAGCACAAGTCACCTGTCGGTTTTACTCATTTTCATTCCAGAAAATTATTTATTGCAAACATAAGTACATCCATAAAGTGTTCTCATTTGATATATAAGCGTGACTAATCGTGGAAATTTTTCGAGTCATATAAGTTTGACAAAAATTATGTTTGTTCACATTCTGAAATGTACTTTAGCTTCACCATTATCCATTGGCTCGTACCAATTCTGCGTCATATCTCTTTCTGTCTTGTTATTTGGATGATACAATTCGCAACAACAGAAATTTTTAATGGTTAATTTGTAATGTAAACATTTTATTTCAGACTTGATAGAGAGTCATGTAGAATTTATATTTAAACAGTCAAAAGTAGAAAGCTTAGACGGGTCGGACAAAACAATGTGCTCAGCCGCGGGTTGCTCATCTCTGGCCTCAAGAAAGAAAGAGGATTCATTCCTTTATAAACAGCTACGTGGCATATTTTAGAGTAGTGGGTTTTCAGCCCCCCCCCCCCATGAAGGGGCGGAAATTTAAGAATGAATGTAAGCTTTGTCTGCGTATCTCCTCGGAGAGAAATTATAAAAAGAAGCAAGTTTCAAGCAGCCGCTTATCAATGTACGTGGTGATGAAACTTAATTATGGACATTCAAAGATAAGATTAGATTTGATCAACTTTCCATCACAGAAATTCGTTAATATTTTGTTACGAAATTAACTTTTGAAATGTATCCCCTTGGTAATTAACCTTGAGATAAAGGTCCATGTGATGTGCGTTCTTTTTTTGTTAAATATTGTTTAATCAAACTTCTTATCAGCCTATTTTATATTTCTTTGTTTTATATTAAAAGTAAATAACTGGATATGATTATTTATTAAAATACATTAGACTTTTAATAATATTTTGCCGAGTTCAAATTTCTATGTCTTTTTTCTTCTCTGTTTAGCTTATTCTTTTATTTGTTGACTTCAATTTACTGGCACTGTATATTATAATCTCACGTTAAAAGTGAAGACGGAACAAAGTACGTTTTATTTACAATTGGATTTTTATATTCATTGTGTTAGCAACAGATGAAGTCCGCACTGCATTTTTAATGTACATAAATTTTTTAGTGTAGAATATACTGATCTTTTTGTTTCCTCGCGTGTTCTGTACCCAAGCACACGGATGATTCTTCTAGCAACAATGCACATCTTGAAATTCTCATTCCCTTTTTTTTAAACGAGGTTAACACACCTATTTCCGGTAGATATAACGCAATATCCGAGCTGTACACCCCTCCATATCCGGGCAGCGAATTGCAATATCCGAAGTTTGTGTTCTCCTCACCTCGACTGCCAAACCGATTGATGCTCGCTGCAACTGTAGAGAAACTACGAACATCACTTAAATGTAGAAAAATGAAACGACGTTGGTTAGCAATGTGGACGATTCAGTTGAAGAGAAACATAGATCCAGTAGAGAGCAATAAAGTCATTAAACCAGATAATACAATATTACCTTCTTTTTCATAGCTTCCAGTAATGTCGTTGTAAATAAATTTATCGACTACCGTAAACAACCAAACAAATCACTGTTCAGTCGAGAATTAGACATCTATCAGAGAACATTCAAACGACTTCGGGAACCTGCGTCTATTTTTTCTCAAAAAGTGTATTTTTATGAATTTTTTATCAAAATTTCAACTATTTGTGCAGTACACAATTGATCTTGAAACCGAAGACAATTTAAAAACATTAAAAAAATGTGCATTAAGAAAATATTGACATGCGACGTCCTAAATACATTAGATAACGAAAATTATTCTAAATACGGTAGTCACGACATCAGTAACAAAATATCTACATTAAGTAATTTAAACTAACACTGATTCCACAATTATCAAACCAGTAATTCTTTTAATCTGTATGTTTTCAGTAAACTGTAGGGATATAAAAAATTATTTGGACCATGCTTCCATTGTAATCAGGTAGTGTATTTATCTATTTCTAAAATACGTTTCATGAATAAAATTTTAAGACTGTATCATTTTCCGAGACGATGTTAAATATTTGTGTACATATAAAGTATAATAAAAGTATAATAAACAACTTGAAGTAGATTTCGGGGTTGAAGATATTTACAGCCACTACACGACGTATTCATATAATAATAATCAAATTGTCTTAACATCGTATTTAACTTTATTTAAATGAAAATGTAAATGAAATGTAACGATACCTTGGTAGGAAGACGTTAACTATTTTGTAAAGATTATTTTTATGTACCTCTGACTACCTTATCTACCAGATCATAAACCGTAGTTTTTTGTGGGAGAATGAGAGTTTCAAATAATTCACAGTTTGCTTTTTAAAAATATTTTTCCTTTATCTCATTGGTCTTAAAAAGCAGAATTTAAACAAAATTATCAATATTTTGCATCTATTTGCTTTTTAAACTCAATTAAAAATTAATAAAACAACTTCAGAGCAATAATACCTAAAATTGTGTTATTCGGAGTTCATCCGAAGGCAAATATTTTCATGTGTTTGGTTTTCCGTTCTTATTCCCAACGCCACGACAGTTTATTGTTGTAGAAGCCTTCTTGTAAGTGGGTACTCAAAGTTATAATTTAAATCATTTATATTTCAGGAGTTTACAGAGTGGACAGAAGTCATACAAAAAATTGACAAGACTTATCCTTCTTCTTTGGAAACTACAAATATAAAAATTTGGCTAAAGGGGAATACTAATCCCCAAACGAACACGTCACGATGTGGCCCCTCCCCACCACGGACAAGCTTTGCCCATTACTAACAGCAACGTCGCAAATATTTTATCATATTTCATTATTGAAATACTTGTAATTTAGTAATTTAAATATTTTATTATTCAAATAAACGAATTTATTAATAGATTATCCTTCCATATTTACAGTTATCATATCAATTTAAGCAATTTATCTTTCAAAATTTATCAAAAGAATTTCCTTAATTCCAAAAATAGTTATCAAGTTAATTTAAATAATGTAATCATTTAAATACTTGTAATTATATTTAAGAAAAAACTGCTAAAGTATTTGAAAAAGGATTTGAGAACAAGAAATTATTATTCGACTGTTTCTATTTTTGTTACGTAATTATTGATTTTCACAATTTCGTTCTCCGACCTCCTGTGGTGTAGTTGGTGCCTCTCAACTGAGGAGTCTCGAGTTCGAATTCTGGCATGTGTTTGGATGTTTGTGTCGTAATGGTCACGAACACCGTGATTAAGGCTGTTGGAGAATCGATACGCTGACTAAGTATCACTCCAAATTCGGAATGTGTCATGCAAGATGACAGTCCGCAGTCGACCCGATAGACCCAGGCCCCCAATTGGCTATAGAGCCGAAGAAGAAGAATATAAATTTTTTACCTTTTACAACCTAACCTGCGGATCATTCATTAATCCTTTTTGTATGGTTTATTACATTTTCCAAATGGTTCTCAAGGTTCACTGTTTCGTTTCTCTGTAAATAATTATTTCGAAATGTTTTATTACTTTTTATTAATAATTGGGATGGTGTTTAGTCATCTTTATTATAAATCTTTATTCGGCTCATTTTCCGACTTTTAGAAAGAAAAATTATTTATCGATTGTTTTTTCATTTAAATAATTTATACATGTTCATTTATGGATATACTTAATTTTTACACTGTAAATTATTAAATATGGCAATAATATTCATCCATCGAAAGACGAACGACGCTACATATCCAATCTGCAACGCATTGTACACAACGCAGGAATTTCTGCGTTGTCCGAATGTGTCCATGCAATTAAACTGAATGCTAAATCCGTAACCTACAATTGACTGTTTCCTACTTAAATTATTTGGCTAATAATTCAAGCCGTCTGTATTAAATGTGCGTGTCAAAGGATAACCTGGTGCGGTTTGTTAGGTATTTCGATCAAACTGTAATGAACATTTGTTTTAGCGACACATTCATCATAAAATCATGAATCGCACTCGTAAAAATTTACAATCAACTACTTTTATCTGTCATTGAAACATCACAATGGAAACTAATTGAATCTCACCCCGCTTTCTTCTTTTTTCAGACCATCGTTATTATTAACTAATGATAATTCTCGTCTAGATTTTCAATCAAAAGAGAATATCTATACTCGAAAGAGATGTATGAAGGGTCTGCTGCAGCTATAAAGGATGATATAAATGGCTAACATTGTCAGGGTCTAAGGCTCTCGAACTTAAATAATCTACTAGAGGTTGCCTCAGCCATTAACCTTGCTCCAAATTTTACTGACATTCTTACTGTTCACATCCATCATACTATTAGTAAATTAATTTCTGAGAGCAAACGAAAAAAATGAAACAGCTAAAATGAGAATTATAAGATACTTATGAGAACAATTTACGTCTGTATAAAAACTTCAATAACAAAGTAATTAACGATCCGTTTAACAGACAATAAAATAAAATTTTGAACTTAATAAAAATTTAGATAAAAAGAAACATGTTTTGACCAGCCCTTATGGTCCTTGTCAATACTTAAGTCAAAATTTTATTGTACTGTCTGTTATATGGGTCGTTAACTCTTTTAAAATACATAATTATAGTTTCGTTAAAATAAATAAATAACATTACTTTCAATGTTTTAGTTTGTGCTTAAACATTAATCTTGACAAAAAAAGTTAAAATATAATTCTTCCCTCATTCACTTATCCCTGGACAGTCATGACTAAAACAACATTTTAATAAATTTAATATCTGGAATAATTAATTTTCAAAGAAATATTTTTATTGTATATTATCTAAATTTTGCAATTAAACCCGTCAAGAAATTTATTTGCACCAGACAAAATTCGTGAACGAAACTTATTACTAATTGAATAAACTTTTATGTGAAGTGGTCGCTTTAATCTACCATATATAGTTTGTTTTTAGGAAAACTTACTTTAAGTGAAATATAATTTATTATAATTTTATTTCAAACAATTTCTACAAACCGTTGGACAATTTCTGAAACATTTATCTGACATCAATTAAATAAATCAATTAACAAACATTTAAGAAACAATCTCCTTAAATAAATTTAACCGCATTTAATTCTCTTTTCTTCGAACTTCCTCCTGCCAAAGTATAACAGTTTTCGTATAGAAGAATTCTACCACAATGAAAATAATGAATGCTGTAATTTCAATACCTAATTAAATTTTGGAGACAAATTTCTACACCATTAAATTGTTTCTGACACGTTGGTATGTTTATTACTTAAACAAAACCATTATTCAATACAGAGGTACGTATAGCATAATGACCGAAGTAGACTTTTTTATACAAAGCATACGCAAAATAGAAAATCAACAATGAAATTAAGGTTAACAAAATAAATTATGCGCTTCGAAGATATGTACCAGTAATTTAACTCAGGGAATAATTGTAATTAATTATATTTCCATTCTTGTTACTACGTGAACACTTATAAATATTACGATTTAAAAAATATTAGTCAAGTAATTAAACTGTCGATTTAAACCAAAAATGTTTGGATTACTGCCAATAAATTATTAACCATTTTAAAAAGAGAAAGCAACATTTACCAAATGGGAGGTAATTACTTGCCATTGCACGCTTTTACGCTAATACCAACGTTTCAATTCAACTGTACTCCCCAAAAAATAAAGACGAACATACATTACTCAAATATCTGTTATTATGAATTCAAACTTAAAACGCAACAAGATAATCAATAAATTAAACCTTACATACCATATTTTAGTAATTAAAATTAATTATCGCGAAAAATTAGGTTTTCCTAATAATTATGTCAAGGATTTTTGATAAGACATCTGTAAAGTTTTAATAGAATATTCTACATTTAATTTATTTCCTCCCTTTTTATTGTTTTTCTCCTCATTATTTTCGTAGCTATTTACAATTTCAGTCCGTTACCTATGTCATTTATCTTTGCAAATAATTATAATTTCATTTAAAAGCTAGCTGTGTGCTCGGCGAGGCCTGGGGAATTATTTATACTACCCCAGTAAAGAATTGAACTTTCATAACCCCAGCATAGTCATGAATCTCCGGTCATTTAGTGTTACTGCTTTCAAACTGAATTAAACTCGATGACTTTCATAACTCCGAATTAGCCAATAATATCATAGATTTCATGTTATTGATTTTTGTGATCTATTAATCGTATTACCTAATTATAAATATTTTAAATAAATCCAAGCCATTTTGATCAAACTTAATATCTATGAGATTCACTTCTTTATTTCCTACTGCATTAATCAATACAGGGTTGAAAGCATAGTTATAGAAAACAATAGCTCTGTAAACAGGAATTTTGAGAAAGCTTTCTGTTTCTCAACTTTTTTAAACAGTGTTTATTAACGTTCTCTACGACGTTTCGTTCATATTTTTGGAGTTCTTCAGGTACATACAGGAATCAATTTTCAGTCTGAGTTAACTGCACATAAAAAACTAAAATATAAATATGAGTAGACAAAATTTCTTTAAAATAAAAACGTACTGAATTTGAATTTAATTGTAAACTTAATATATATTTACATTTTGAATGGAGAAAAAAGTATAAACAAGATTTGAATTTCATTTTCTGGACTGACGGCTACGGTCAAAATGTTATTTAACAACGTTATGGGAATTTTTTTAATTTTATTTATAGTCGCACCAACTGCTAAAGGTCATTAGCGACTGTTTTCAATTCTGTTTGGGAGTTCAAACAACACAACGTCCAAGCCCTAGCCATAATTCGAACCCGGGACCTCTGCGGTGTCAGGCCACTACACCACAACAGGTCGGCTGCGGACTTTTTATACCATTAAATTTAAACAATTAAAAATCAAGTATTGTTTATTCATATGTGTAATTTCTTATAAAAAATTGTTTGTGGTGAACTTCAGTTGTAAATTGATTTCTGTATTTAACTGAAGATGTCCACAATTTGGGATGAAACGTCGTAATAAACTTCAACAAACAGTGTTTAAAACGATGACATAATAGTTGTTTTGATAAATGTAAATTTATGATTGACACATAATTGATTTATCAAGTAGTTCGTTGTTTCCAAAAGAAGACTCATTATAAATTTATCCCATAATTCTATGAGCATTGTGGATAACGGCACAACGAAAAGGAAAGGGAGAAAATGTATATAGTTCTCAGTTAGCATACCACTTAATGTAAAACAAAGCTTTTCTCCGTCCCTTTGAGTGCATTTTCCTTTAAGTGCCTTGTCATAACACTCCCCCGGCTATCGGCAGAAACTTAAGCTTATATAAAATATTCATCAACCTGAGAGCCGCTATTTTAAAAACTTAGAATATTAACTCTACTTAATATATTTTAAAAATCTTAAAGTTTATCCTAATGAAAATATGTCTTTGTCTAACCCAGACTGCTATGAAAATTATCCCAGACATTGATTTTATTCTATAGCAAACACTGGTTTCAACTTTATCAATCCAGAATTCAATGTTTTTGAGTGAAAAAAATTGTAAAAATCTACCGATTGATAGGAAAACCGCAAATAATGTTTAAATATTTGTTACAGATTGTAAACATAAATGTTTGTTGCATACTAAATTGTCTGTAAACAGTTTATTTATACCACCATTACTCACAAACGTCTGGTACTATGAAGATTTTATCTATTTTAATATTTAGAATTTTGATACTTCGTTTGTAAGTCACGTGACGCGAAAACGGATTGTCCTGTGGCGCAGGTAACTGAGATTTTTATTAACTTTTAAAGTCACATCGACTATGGGGTCGTTAGCGACTACTACGTAGCATTACATCATTATATCTATTATAATATATTAAAAATGTCTCCGAGTCATTATATACATACATAATAAAACGATCTGTTGAAGTTAGGAATTGCAGAAATTCCGTAATGACAGTAGGAGAGGTGCAGAGAGTTTAAATGATGGGTCTATGAATCTGTCTTCTGTTGCTGTAAATAATAATTAAAATAAAGTAATAATATCAGTAACGTAATAAATTAAAACTGAATTTTCTCATTATGTAACGTTTATCCCTCAAATAGATTTTCTTTTACGTATTAAAATGTTCTTCTTATTCATACTCGTTTACGTGCTAATTCCAATCCTTTTAAATCTTTTCTATTTTAATTTCACCTCTTTTTCAAATTATCTATTTTATATATTTATGGAGATATGTTTTTAATATTTTTTAACTTTTAGTTGCATTTATTTAGCGTATAGTTTTCATTTGCGAGTGTATTACCATTGTTTCTCATTTATTTACTTTCGTAGTTTCGTCTATTGAATTGGTATATATAGTTAATTATGTAATGAAATGGTGCTTTGACTTGCTCTATTTCTTCAGTCGAGTACTAATGAATGGAATCAATAAATCAAATCTCAGAGTGCTATACTCTCAATAATAATGATTTCGGCTTGCGTTGATGGTGTCACTAGATCCAAATAGGTACGTAAATATCATTTGATATACCAAATAGACTATAACATATAATTTATCTATTTTAGACATATATTTTAATGGAATTTTTAAAAAATAAAAACGGAAAAGAGCGCACATCTGGGACAGAAAGCTTATAAAACGAGTTCTTTCTATCTTAATTCTTTAATTTAACGTTTCCGTGCTTGCGAGCTAAGCTTCAGCATAAAAATTTCTAGTCATATATTTTTTTGAATCACACCTTTGGTTATTAAAATTGTCAGCAGAACATCGAACGCGACATTACATCATACGTTTATTCTTAACAGAACATGTAACAAAGGTTATTTATTTCAATAATTTTCGGACACATAGAACGGGATACCCTATTTCCCCTTTTACCGAGTAATGCTGGAGGTTAGTAAATAAGGGTGGAACATTTTAACTGGTGAAAGAAGAAGTCCCGGCAGGCGACTTAACCAAGTTCTGACTCCACCTAGTATATGAACTCATGTTTTGGCGTCTTAAATATCTGACTTCATAATTTTTGCAGCATTTCAACAGAATGTAATTCACAAAACTCCTAGCTTTTAATTCTTTAATGGTATATATTCGTAAACTAGGCGTCTTTATCTGCAAATAAGTTACGTATAGGGTTTAAATTTACTTGCTTTAAGGCTTGGTAAAATAAAAACCTTAACCTGAGACTAGCGTGTGAGGCGGGACGGGATATAACTTTATAAGGCAAAATGTAATGTGTTACTAAAGAGAAAAAAGAAAAAACTGGCAGACTGAAATTTTACAGTTAGAAGATCCTGCACCCTAAAATAGATTAAGAAAGAAAAGGAACGGGAGAAAGGGTAAAATGTTAGCAAAGGCCATGAAGTTGTAAAAAGCGATCATCAATACTCACAATGAACACAAAAGGTGTTAAAAAAATTTCTTACAATAAACCATCCTGGCCCCATTATTCCCCGGGGGTGTGGGGCAAAACGGGAAATTTGTAAGTTTCTTTTTAATTATATTAAGACAGTAACAAAATAACTAAGGTCTTATACTTTTATGCAGTCAACTTTTCCGGTACCATAATATTCAAAAATTGTTAAACAATAAGTTTCCCGTTCCGCCCCGACTTTCCTTAAAACGAAGGACAACAATAAAGAGCGTGTGGCAAGGATAAAAAGAGAAATGGGACTGATCAAAAAATCAAGAAAATGGGCCGATTTTGGACTCTAATTATAATACAGACGAAGAAGATATAAAAAATGTGCGAGAAAGGCTTTCCAGCTATCCATGATATCAATTATCATAATTTCCATTCGAATAACTTGCCATCTGTGTCAGAAAGTTTTATGAATTGAACAAAGTGAAGCAGATTATGTTCTAAATATATTGGTAGGTGTGTTAATCATTCATGCCAGCAAAATGGATTTGAACTAAATGTTTTTGTTGATTTACTGTTCCCTTGTCTCACGTTACTGTTAGTTCCAGCTTACTTGTGTCTAAAATTATAATGTTGGTGGAGTAGTTAGTGCTTTATTGTTAGTGTTGTCGCTTACGTCTATTGTAACACGAGTAAACAGTCATTGCCAACTTTTAGCCTAACAAGTTACAATTTTTGAAAATATTTTTAGAATATTATTGTTGTGAATATAAATATTTATTTAATTTTGTAACGATAATAGATTAGTATTCTTTGAACTACTTGCCTTTAGGAATAATTAAATATTAGTCAGAGGTATTATTTTCGGGAGCAGTTGTGAAATACGAATTTTCTTGTTGACATTTAAACAAAACAGTTCTCTTACATCTTTGAGAAAATTTAATGAAATCGTAGCTGTGCCTTGCATACAGACATATTTGCCTAATAAAATAGATAGAAGAAACTCTTACCCCACGGTAGAGCGCTGCATACAGTGCAGTGGTCCCAGGTTCGTTTCCCGGATCAGCCTACTTTTACTTAATGAATTTAACGTCACCAAGCTATCGAGCTGAGATTTAATATAAGATGTCCTATTCATACATTAAAAGTATGTAATTATCAGGTTCATTATTAAAGGGTTTGAAATATACAATATTCCAATTGGAATCATGCAGCTTCGAACTATTGAATAGAATGAAACCCATATTTTATGGTTAAGCAGGTTGGTGTAAAATACGTTAATAAGTAATCCGCAAAGGATAATACTATCTCTCCTAATAAAATTATTTTATTCGTTTTAAAATCATGCAAAAGCATAGAACCCTACAAATTCAAACTGTTTTCTTTAATCGGTCATCAGCGACTGATGCATAGTATTCAACTTGAATATAATGAAAAACTTCTTATTTACTCCTTCTGTATAAATACTGCACCTGCAAGCTCTTAAAAGGTCTGAGTTAAATACATCCACTGTATTTTATTTTATTTCAAAATTTTATTAATCCAGCAATTAGTTGGTCAAGAGTGTAATTTCAAACATAGAAAAGTATAATACTATCTCAACCGCAGAAAAATATTGTCAGAGGCTTTGTAAAAAAGTTATCAAGTAATTATAAGAATTTTTGCAGTAAAAACATTAAACCAGTCCTCAGTTTCAACAGTAATGAACACTGCTTCGTTTCTGATATCGCCAGGTAAAGTAGAACTACGGTTATTTTGACATCTTAGATTTTATGCCTTATCAGCTTCTTTGATACTTAAAACAAGTTATTATACTTCACGAGAAGGAACAAACATGAATGCCGGTAGTTTTCAAGGAACAATTATTCGGTGGCATCCATCGTAAGCTGGTATATTCGCCATTTCGTAGAACCTACGTCATGCTTCCACACAAGTTTCTTCTTCACTAAAAAATTATAGCACCTATAAATTATATATTGTAATGAACAAATTGCAATATACAAAATTATATAGCGAATTTCCATTAATTATATGTATACAAATGTATCGAGAAGCATAATATACAATGTAATCTATATCTAACAATTCCTCAGCACTTTTTCTATGTCAAAAAATAAAATTGAAGTGTTTGTCTGTGTGTCTGGAAGTTTCTCTCCTAAACGGAAAATATGAGGGTTAAGAAACTGGAGATTTAACTTAAATATTCGTGCATTTTTATTTTCGATATATTACAGAAGATATTAATATAATATAAATATTTATATAAAACATTCTACGGGAATGTTTTCTAGGCAAACGCGCATTCAAATCTTAAAAAAGTGAATGCGGGTTGCATATATGCTTTATCTATTTATGCTCCGAAATGGCTTAATGATTTCCAATGAAATTTCAAGGATTAAAAAAGGAGTTTTAACTTAAATTTTCGTTTATGCTTCATTTCGATATCTGTAAGACTTCAGAAAATATTAATATAAATATTTGTAAATCCATTGAATTTCCGCGCGAAAGCCGGTGTGAATATCAGCTGCGAGATATAAATAAGTCCTATTAGGCGTTCCTATACTATTTATCGGACTTACTGTGCCATTATAAGCGTAATTTTGGCAACATAAGAGAAAGAGAGACGAAGGGGGGACGGAGGGAGGGAGGGAAGGAAGGAGGGCGAATATTCTCACTCCATCTGTTGCTGCTGTAGGATTCGCTCAGTAATTAACCTATTGTTGTCAGAGAGCTAACTTCCTGAGAAATAACAAACTTCTTTGGTCGTCGATACGATGTATACGTAAATTGGTGTTATCTTAATATTTAGTAATTGCTCATTCTTAAAGCAAATAAAATAAGTACAATTTATCCCAATAAATATAATTGAAGTTTCTGTCTCTCTGAAATTTGTATCGAATTCGCTCCGAAACGTGTGAAAGCGGGACCTATTCAAAACCAACTGCGAGTTATAAGGTTTGTCCTGAAGCGGTCATAAATAAATGATGCCTTACTTTTTATATATTCAATGAATTCAACTGTTTCGCACGAGCATAATCGCGGGCATAACTAGTTTTAAATAAATCTAATCAAAATGAAGAAAGATATATCCGTATTTTGAAATTTTAAATATACTTAAACTAAAAATCGTACAAGTCTCCTCAAAAATCTAAAATATTATAAAAGGAGTAAAAGTATCAAATCTTTCACTTCGTGCGTCGTAACAAAAAAATCTCGTTAATAATACAAAACAAATAAGTCATCAGTACTTCCGAATGCTAACTTATTGTGATTTTTAACGTGTTTTAAAAGAATTTTTGGTTATGGAAAGTATCCGTTGATTTTGATGAGTTAAAATATACATAGAAAAATGGTACTCCCGTAATATTTAACATGTACAAAATAAAACGTAATGTACATAAAAAATATATGAAACCACTGAGTCATTTTACTGCCATGTTTGGGTTCCCATTTTCCTCAAATCTTAATATTCATTATTTTCCAATTTTAGTAAAAACATTGACGAAGCGCCTTGTGGTAACGAGGAAGAGCGCATAGAATTTGTTGCAATATATTGCATAATTTTCTACAAACACGCATCATTTGTATTCGTATTCAGTTATCTTCTGGGGGGTTACACTAGTTTCGATACACCTGTTTAAAACCGATGTACATATCCACGACAATCCTCATCAAACTAGATTTATTTTGATGCCTACAGCTCGGCGTAAGGTCGAGTTGTTGAAGAGTCTCCTACACCTTGCTGACGATAACATTAAAGTGAAGTCCCCACGTCAGCCTCCACCCTGGTGTTACTCCAAACACTCGGCTTTGCTCGCCCACAGTGTGGTCGCCACAAAGAGTTTAAGGGTCGGCTTGTAGTGGACCCTTGTGTGCGTAACAAGGAGAATCTGACACTCTTTTGAGGGTTAATTTTGACCTCCACTTCCGCGCCCAACGCTCGATCTGTATGAACTTGGCAATGAATCTAGCTGCCTGTGTGTAGATGTCACTACAACCGTGTACTAGACGTTAACGGCTGTGTATATCTACTGCGTGACAGAGTGCTTTGTAGAGGAACGAAATGACAAAACCAACTTTACTACTAACTATTCAGTTAATAACCCCCATCCACACCCCGAATATTATTATATAGCTCGTTATTAAAAATAGTGGTTCAATTGTCTTGTACCTTGATCAGATAAAATAGTTCGTCTGGCCCCTACAAATACCACCCAATCATTGCGTTTCTCTTTCCATTACTTAGGAAGCCACTGTGAAGACAATAGTTAGTTGTCAGCCATAGTCTTAACTAAGTCTAAAGATACGTGATACTTCACTGGGGTTTTGAGGAACGCTGCATACGTTCTTCAATGTTTTCGACAGATAAAATAATTATTTAATTTATCAGTCAATTTTACACCAGAAACTTTCGACCCTTAATCATCAGTATTATTTAATTCGGCATTAACATTTTAGCGTCCATGTCACATAGGACAATTTATAAAGATTAAAGAACAATTCGTCAATTTTTTAAATCAACACTTACACTTTGTCTTTAAACTTATATTATAAATTTTCTATGAGAACACTCATTATCAGGAAGAGTAAAGAAATTGATATGAAAGTTAAAGATTTTTCTGGTTTTCTCATCGTCAGCTTGTTTCAATTTCAACTGACTTTAGCTTGTTTAAACTATTATCTAGTAGCTGAAGTTGACACTAACTAAATAAATTGGTTATTGGCATCTTATTTTCTACTAGCTATGCCCGCGACTTTGTTCGCGCGGAAATAGTTCTTTTTATTTTGCCCTTAAAACGAAACAACAGATACATAATTTTGATAAAGTTGAACTCATTGAATATATAAAAAGTACGGTTGGTTTTGAATAGGTCTCGCTTTCACAAGTTTCGGAACCAATTCGGTACAAACTTCCAAACTGACAGAAACTTCAATTATATTTATTGTGATAAATTATTTTTCATTTTCCTTTAAAAATGAGCAATTATTAAATACTAAAATTTTCCAGAAGCGATAAATGAAACCAATTTACCTATACATGGTATAGACGATCCAAAGAAGTTTATTATTTCTCATGGAGTCTTTACCAACAATAGGTTAATTACGGCGCGAATTCTATTGCAACAATAGATGGAGGGAGAATGCTCGCTCTCTCATGCGGCCAAAATTACGTTTATAATAATACAGTAGGTGGAATGAATGGTATAGGAACGCATAACACGAATTTAACTCGCAGTTAGTTTTCATGCCGCCGTTCGCGTGGATTTATAAATATTTACATTTATATCTTCTGAAAACTGAAAGATATCGAAATGAAACATACACTAACATTTAAGTTAAAATTCTTGTTTCAATCTCTGAAATTTTCATTGAAATCCGTTTTGCCGTTTTGGAGCATTAACAGATTAAGCGTATAGACAACCCGCATTGACTTTGTATACTCCAATGCACGAATGCGAAGAAATCCTCCCGTAGAATTAATATTAATATTTATACTGTAATATATCATATTAATAACTTCTGAAATATATCTAAATTACATATGAACTAATATTTAAATTTAATCTCCTGGTTTTAAACCCTCAAATTTTCATTTAAATCCCTTGAGCCTATGCGAGACAAACATACTGTTAGATACAATCAGACTGAAAGACAAAAAACCACTTCAATTTCATTTATTGGCATACTTTTTGTAGTTTTAATTTTATTTTCTCAGTACATACTATACCATTTTTTCATCACATTTTACATAATTTCTCTTACATACATATTTATTGATAAATGCGACATTCCTCTTTCCCTTTACATTTAAGAAACTTAAATGTGGAGGGGATCTCATTGTTAGTTTGTCTGTACCTTCATCCTGTTCCTACTGCGTATTTTTTATAAAACCAAAAGAGTTTGCAGTTACTGCATCTAGAAGCTGGATGGTGGTCAGGAAATAGACCATAGCACTCCTCGTCCTTATTTTTCAAGGGAAGGACTATTGTCAGGTGTATGCGATGCAAAATTTTGTCTCGCCTGTTGATTGACGCGATATTAATTGATTGAATGTCAGAGGTAACAGGATGGTCTTTTCAAGAGACCGAGTGAGTAGTTTAGCAATATATACCGTGTACAAAATATTTCGAGACTGGATTAATAAAAAATATAAAAAAACTTAAGATGAAGGTTTTAATGGCCCAGGCATTCTGGCACGTGAATACAAAGCACAGAACGCTCATACAATCCTGTGACGCTGTCCAAAAAGTCATTGTTTCGAATGTTCTTCAATTCGCGTGTCTCAGTGGCTTGAATGTTATTTTCGTCGTCAAAGCAATTGCCCTTCATGCGAATTTTTATTTTGGGTATCCGAAAAGGCACTCAGAGCGAAACAGAGTGAAAATGGAAGGTTGTTGACAACTGACACTAGTTTCTTCCCTAGGAACTGAGTACGAATTCAGCAGTGAGTGCGGGCACATTGTCGTGTAGGAAGATGAAATCCCTCTTTTTCCACTGTTGCTGGCTGGCGAACACTCTGAATCCTCTTGAAAAACCAATCCATTACACAATTTACAGTAGTACCGGCGGGAACAGATGCCATTTGGATACTGCCATGAACGTCAAAAAAAGGAGTTAATGTGTGCAGGACAAACTTTTCCCACACTTTTCTCTTCATCAAAGTATTCGTATTAATATCCTGTACACTTGATTTTAGAGACACTTCGCTCTTCAGCGATAGATGAAGATCAATACTTTCGTCGGATGAACTTGTTATGGGACGCTCTGACCTCTCATCGCCTCCTTCGGCACCTATTTAAAACGTTTAAAGCACTCAAACACTCGTGTATGGCAATCATCGCTGGGTTTTAATGTCTCCGTAGCCGTTTTAAACGAGTTCAACGTGAAATCGAATCACTACATCTTGCCCCACTGCGATTTAGGATCACAACAACGCTGACATACTACGGTGGTACATCCACTTCTTAAAGCTGTCGGCTAACAACTGTCTTTTCAATTGCGCATCTATTGTTTAAAGTTCTTAGTTTAAGAGACACGGGGACTGAAACTTTGGTAAAAATCTGTAAAAAAATAGAGTTTTTTATTTTTTCATATTAATATGCCTATAAGTTTTACAGATCATATAGCAAAACTTTTACTATTTCTTCATTTTTAAAGGTTCAGGGATGAATTATAAAAGGATGTGATTCGAAATGAATAAATTATTACTTTCTTCAGAAAAATATGTTTTTCTCAGCTTCGTGATTCCTGCAACCAAAAACCTTCTATGCGTCACAAATATTAAGATATTGTCTTCATTCTTTGTGTACACAATCTACATGCTAATACCGTTAAATAAAAGTATTAGTTTTCGAATCGTTGAAGTAGTTTAGGTAAAACAAATTTTTAAAGTGATGAAAAGTGCCAGTTTTTAAGTAACCGTATGAACCTCTAATTATAAAATTATTTTCTCCCCCACACTTTTATTCAATTTCAAAAATAATACTGACAACTTATAACAATGGTCAGCCCTACATATTAATGTAAAAATCCTAAAATATATTCAAGTACGTGACGTAAGGAACATTTTCAAAACTGCCAAATTTTGAAAATAATTTTCTAGATATCTTAACAAAAAACAAGTTTACAGAAACAAAATTTTGTACATTGCTACACATGTCTGTTGTTACCACTCAGTAGTTTTTCATTTACTGGAATTTAAAATTTCAGTCCCCGTGTCTGATACGTTACGAAAAAAATCAGTCTCGAAATTTTTAAGACGAAGTGTGCCGACAGTTATATGTTATGAAGTCATTGAAGAGACGTCATTCTTTTTTTTAACATCGAACAGTTGTTTTGTTCGTTATGATTCATTAACAAGATCAAGTTATTTACGTACATAGCTGCAACGAAGGATGCAACTTCTACTATAATTTCTAACATTTCATTTATTAGAAAGAGAGAGTTTTTATTTATGTGATGAGACTAATTTAATAAAATAGTAGCGTCAGAGAGAAGGTCGTTCAATTAAAACTGCGGTAATTGTTCTCTGATGCAGTAATGGAAAAGCAGCAGCAGCAGATAAAAAAGCCACAGACAGACAGCATAGTGAGGTACAATATCAGATAAATTAACAAAACTAGTTGTAAAAAGGATGCTAATTATCGTTCCACTAAATAACCCCGACAAATATGTCAGGCTAGAAATAATTATCTATTTTAATAACCACTGTAAAAATGTTATGAAATTAAATTGAAAATAAATTAATGAATATCGGAATACAACATAACTACCCCGCAGGTAAGCAGCTTCACATCTCAGGCAGCGCACTGTGCATACAATGCTCTCGGGATATGCTAATTTTGCCTCGAGAACCCGCAATATTCCTGTAATATATGGCCGACATGTTGTAAAGCTTTGTGACTTCATTCTCTTACGGCGAACGGTGCGTTCAAAATATATATTGGTTCTTCGGACGATATGTTTGGTGTACACAAAATCGTACCTTTCGCGATTAAAACACACTCGCAAGGGTAATACTTTTTCATCAAAAACAGAAAGGGTTCAGAAAATGGTCATATATATAATGAACATCGCGGATGGTATAACAATTACTGCACAGAGTTCGCGCAGAATAATATACATGTTATATAGTCCTCAAATACAATAATCAGGGTGACGTATTATATACCGTTGACCAGGGGAAAATTTTTCTTCATTGAACAAGCGTTTTATTTTACTATTCCTCATGTCAAAATAAGAGATTCATTTATGAGAAGAACAAGATAATCTGACAGTTGCTCAGTATTCGTATATCTTAATGTGTAAGTAAGGTGGCTGCTTTAGTTTTCTGAGTCTGTTAAATGATCATTGTATCTCTTTAAAAATATTAACAGTTTTTAATGTTGTAATGAGACGCCTATTATTCTATTTATGTTTACCTGATTAATAGAGCATTCCGAGATGACTGAACTGAAAGAAAAGTTAAAGCTCGATTGTTTAGAACGTTTATTATTTAATATTCACGCCTTCTCTTAAGCTCTATAACAGACCTACGCTCATGGCATTAGTATATTTAGAAAAAAAGCCTTTAATAATGTGAAATGGAACACACTATGAAGGATTTTGAAGAGAACAGGAATAAAAGATTGAGAAAGTAGGCTTGCCCATAACCTCTACCGAAGGCAGTCGGCAGTAATTATAATTGAAGATCAAGAAAAAAAAGCAGATATCAAGAAAGTTGTAGATAATGTGAACACACTATTAAGAATTTTGAAGAGTACAGGAATAAAATATCGAGAAAGAGATATACCTCTGCAATAAGCAGTCAGCAGAATTGAAAGGAAATAAAGCAGAAATCAAGAAAGGAGTAAGTCAAGGATGCAGTCTGTAGCCCATGCAGTTTAACTTTTATTAGAACAGGCGATGAAGAAAGTTAAATCGGAATATGGAAATTTAATCATACTGCAAAGAGAAGAAATAAAAATATTACTTTTTGCCGAAGATATTGTAGTATTAGGTGAATCAGAAGAAGGCTTGGAAAACGTAATAAATAGCATTAACGTGGTAATGGAGAAAAAGTATAGAATGAGGATTAATAAAGGGATAACCAAGGTGATGGAGTGTAGTTCGGGAAACAGTGGAATAACAAAGGGTGGTAGATTGGGAAGGGATATTATGAAGAAAGTTAAGGAATTCTGCTACTTGTGTAGAAGTGTAATAAGGGAAGAGCGAACAATTTAGAGGAAATTAAGCAAGGTAAGGGATAGATTAATAGGCCACGTTTTGAGACGTGAGGAGCTTGTAAAATTAACTTTAGAGGGAAGTTTGTGGGGTAAGAACAGAAGACGGAGGACAATGATGGAATAGGCTAAGCTGAATGGTGAGGATGTGGGATACTGCAGTTATGTGGAAGTTAAAAGTCTTGCACAAAATAGATTAGCCTGGAGGGTTGCATCAGGCCAGTCTTAGGACTGAATATCACAACAACAACTCTTAAACTATTCAAGCACTTGTTTTGTTGTAATACCTACTGTTCGTACTATTTCTCCAGTTACCAGCCGACTTCGACTTGATGATTTCTAATTTGTGACTGTGTGCGCTCGTTATTACTCCGAGAGAGAAACAACCGGCGAATACAATAATCCTATAGTAGCTCTTTAAATATAACTAAAGGGGTTGGTTATAAAGTAAGTACCGATATTTATTTAAAAAATAACAGAACAATATTTTCCAGATATTTTATTATCAATCACTACCTTACACCTCTCTATATAGTATCCGCCATTACGCAGGCACTTGTCCTAACGGGAAACCTTCGTTAAAGAAAGATTCCGCCATGATCACATATGGTCGGCCGCACCGCGGCTCATAGTACACATTTTCATGATCTTCACTTCCACTAATAATTGCTTTACCATCCACAACGGCCAATGAATGTTTGCTGACGTAAAATATTTGCATTCAAGAATGAATCACTGATCTGACTTCAGGAGTCGTTTAATTGTTCTGAACATTCGAAATGCTATACCAAAAGGAAAATACAAAGTGACGTTGCGTTAATTATGTGGAGAAGTAGTGTGAGGTGAAAGGTAGCGATTGATAATTAAATATCACGCCAATAACGTTGCCATTTTTTAAATAAATATCGCTTCTTACATTAAAAATAGTCAACTTATTAATTACAGCCCCCAACTTTCAGCCAAAACCCAATTAGTAACCAAATATGTATAAGTTAGATGTTTTTGTCATATATAACACAATCTACAAGATCGTTCTTCGAAAGAAAGCAGTGCAAACTTCATCATATTGAACTTGTAGTATCAACAACAGATGTAGGGAAAACGGAAGAAAGGTGTCTTCAAAATTTAATTAACATAAAATGTATGCATTCAGCCCTAAACCTCAAGAGAATAGAAGGTCAAAGCACAAGGAATTCAAAGCGTTTAGAAAAAATCCATTGCATTGTATATACGAATCAATTTTGAGATTATTCTGAGTTTAAAATACAAGCCACTCAAAACCAACCTTATAGATCTGCAAAATATAGATTCCGAAATAAAAATTTGTCTGTTTGAGATGTGGTGCGTGGGAGAGAAAATCATATAAAAGAGAGAGAAAATCTTACGGTGAGGCTTTTTGTTGTTGAACATGTAGGCAGGTTAACACATTTTTGCTTACACCTATTATAATAGCAATACTTAATTGAGTACCGGGAAAGAAACTGATATCCCACAGCTCTTAAGATTGGTTGAAACTTTTTTCTTCAAAATTTAACATTATCTCAGAAAGTCCAAAATATGATGACCAAACGTCGATTCAACTAAATTAAAACGTTTTATGTATATGATCGTTCATTTCTTTCATTTCATTATTGAAAAAACAGTCCTTAACTGATTTACTACTAAGAATATTCTACTTAAAACCGTCAGTTTATGAAATTTAATATTACTTTAGTAACAAATAACATTTATTACTAAAATTATTCTTTATTATTATATGACCTAAAATATTCAGTGCTTTTCCTTCTGTTATGATCATTTATGTTTTCAACGGCCAACAATATTTCCCATTATGCTTAACAAATGGTATGGCTTTTTGTATAAAATGAGAAGAACAACATAGAATATAGTTTCATCTATGAATAGCTATTTGACAACTCTCCATCCTTCAGACATTATACACAATTGTAACTAATAGTCCGTTCAAGTATTTTGATGCACATGATCCCCAAATTTCAATACCATGCGAAGTGTTTGCATAATAGATTGGTTTCAATATAACCTTTCTTTCATAGTTTCTTTAAGTTTTGAGTAAGCAGAGTTAATATTTTTTACTTTAAATAGTGGCTCCCACTTTCCATCAATAATTGAAAAGAATTGTTAATAAATTAAAAATCACAATAAATTGTAAAAATTCAATTTTTTATATCATTTAACTGTTATTATAACAACCATTATACCAAAATCACAACTGAGATACCGTTGAGAAATAAATTGATGTTTTTCATAACGAAAAGTTTTAGCTACGAAGGTCGTTTGATAAATTCTTGGAATCACCACCAGAGGTAGGCACTAGCGCAACAAGTTGTTCGCGTGATATCAATTGGACTGTTGCCAGTAAACACATGCCACCTCAGTGCTCTTGGGAGAAAGCTGTGGCGGTGACGTGGCTTTGTTGTTGTTCCCGCACAGTGATTTGTGAAGATGGAAAAAATCCAGATTCGAGCAGTGATTAAGTACCTCGTAAAGAAGGGTATGAAAGCAAAGGGGATTCATGCCGTTTTCAAGAATACACTGGGGGACTTTGTTCCTTCATATTGAACTGTTCCCAAGTGAACGGATGAATTTAAATTTGGTCGGGAGAGCTTAGATGATGATCCGCGCAGTGGTCGACCAAGATGTGTCACTACTCAAGATATCATTGCAAAAGTGCAAAAAATGGTCATGGAGGATCGCCGATTGAAAGTGCGTGAAATTGCTCACGCTTGCCAGATGTCATCTGAAAGGGTATATCACATTTTAACTGAAGAATTAGAAATGAAAAAATTATCTGCAAGGTGGGTGCCGCGACTCTTGACGCTGGATCAAAAACGCATCAGAATGAACATATCGGAGCAAGGTTTGGCCCGTTTTAGGAGAAACAAACAAGACTTTTTACGCCGGTTTGTTACCACAGATGAAAGTTGGGTGCACTACTATACCCCAGAGACAAAACAACAGTCAAAGCAGTGGAAACATGCTGATTCTCCGCCACCAAAGAAAGCAAAGACAATTCTTCTGCTGGAAAGGCCATAGCGTCAGTGTTCTGGAATGTGAAGGAGATTTTTTTTGTACATTATCTCCCCACTGCGCAAACTGGAGAATACTATACTAATCTCCGGGACAAATTGCAACAAAATATACGCGAAAAAAGGCCAGGTTTAGCAAGGAAGAAAGTCATCGTCCATCAAGACAACGCTCGCCCTCACACATGTGCCGTCGTCGTGGCCAAATTTCACGAACTAAGGTATGAATTGTTGCTACACCCGCCTTATTCACCTGATATGGCTCCGTTAGACTTCCATCTCTTCCCAAAACTGAAAATTTTTCTTGGTGGACGAAGATTCACTTCAAACGAAGAACTGATAGCCGGAGTTGACAACTATTTCGCAGTCCTGGAGGAATGTCATTTTAGAGATGGGATCAAGGCACTGGAACATCGTTGGACCAAATGAATTAGTGTAAGGAAGACTATACTGACAAATAAAAAAAGTTTCAGTGATGTAAGGACTTTTTTTTCTATTCCGTTCCAAGAAATTTTCAATCCACCCTCGTAGCATTTTATTAACAGACAATAGTTCACTTATAGTTTTATTCCCTGCAAATATTAGCTTCATAAATAAAGACGACAAAGAAAAATATTTTTTCCGCAAGCAGATTATATGGGACTACATGCTCATTTTAAAATGTGGACGCGTCTCCGAGCTGCGCGTTCGCGGTTGCACAGGAATGCAACTCTAACTATGACAAGATCTTGCCTAAAGGAATCCAGCGGTTACTTTGAGTGGCACAGTTAAGCGCTAAAAATATACCTGGCAATTAAAATTATAAAGAGAAATTTAAAAACTTTTTCCTTTCATTAACAATTTTTTTTACAAAAATGTATAAAACGCTACCTGATTGCCCGAAGTTGCCCCTTGGCATTCATTTATCTTAGACCGGAACACAAAATAATTATAAATTTGGGATATTTTACAATTAACCCCTTTTCATCTCTCAATGTCACGAGTGGCGTCGAACTCAGGACTTGGCGGCCGGCATCTTATGAGCCAATTTTTGAACTCTGTCACTGGTGTGAATTTGACACTAACCTCGTTTGATATCACACTTTTTATTATCAGTTCCTTCTCTAGTGGTATCAAGGATGTCTTTCCCCTGCAGTATTATTTTCTCATGGATTTTAAGTCATATGTGTACCATGTTCGGTTGAAATTCCTACATTCGTTGAAAATTAGGTGCATTAAATCCTCTTATACCTATCCAAATGTTTTCCAAATAGGGGAGACCAGGCTCGATTGACCAAATTTCAAATAAGACGCGTCTATTTTTATTGTTTTAGTTAGTGTAAAGAATAGTGAAAATCAATACATCTGATGGATACAATATCCAGCTTTGGAAAAAGTGAAAGCTCGCATTTCGTTATGATGTAATTGAAAGCTCTATTTTGTAAAACACCAAAAACGAGTCAACTTATCCGAAGGATTAGTTGGCTTTTAACTAGAGGTAAATTGACATTTGGTATAAATATCACCATATCAAACGCTGGTGAATGTTTTCAAGTTTTCTAAGAACAAATTTACGCTGTTTTTTATTGAACGCTATGGCTCGAGAAAACCCCGTAGCTCTAACAGATCATATAGAGAGTTTAGAATGATATTTCAGAAAACATTCCAAGCAAACTCAGTAGCAAGTAGTCTTCTGTTTTTGTTTTCCTTGGGCAACAGGTTACACGAGGATGATCATAGAAAAGGGAACTCCCCTTCAATAGCGTTGGAAGGGAATTGAAAATTGGGACTTGGCCGTAAGAAATTAGTAGGTCATATTCAGCTCCAGGAAAGAAAATTCACCTTCACAAATGCATAGTTTATTTGACTGAAACTCCTTTCACAAATGTATTACCTGTTAGATTTGAAATTAAGTCCTTTAACAACCACAAAATTCAAGCTGAAAAACCTATTAAACGTCGAAAGTGCAAATTTTTTTCTGGCTACATGACGATAATCGCCTACTCCCCTTTAATTGTGCAGAAAGGTAACTTTAAAAGGGATTCGTAATGACGAGAAAGACAGCCAAACTTTGACTATGATTTTTTGGGGAGTGGAGGGTAACAGACTACATGAGAATGTTTTATTTTTGGATAACAGACTACATTACG
The DNA here is from genome assembly GCA_034510155.1 of Eucriotettix oculatus. Lineage (NCBI taxonomy): Eukaryota > Metazoa > Arthropoda > Insecta > Orthoptera > Tetrigidae > Eucriotettix > Eucriotettix oculatus. The sequence goes on along the minus strand of CM067376.1, from coordinate 130,595,319 downwards.
GTTTTCCTGAAGCAGGTAACTCCCCTTAAATAGAACAGGAAGGGAAATGAAAAGAGGGAGGGGATGTGGAAGGTAAAGCAAGAGAGCCAAAGGGTCATTAAGGCCCCCGTATTCTAAACGGTGAATCACCTAAAAGAGTTGCAATAAAACCTTAGAAAACCAGCATCAGGTAGGTCGGGCTATTGGGTACTTGTCTCAGGCCCTTGCAAATGTCGGGATGGGAGTAATGTCAGATGCGTATATAATAAAATGTTCAAGAGGTGCAGTGTAATGAGAGAATTTCGTACGAAAACTGTCGAAAAAATTTAAACTCTGTCCTATGTGTGGGTCAATAACAAAGAAATTTATTAGGATATTATTTAATAATAAATAAAATAATTATGTTTTGTATTTTTTATATTTCTTTAGATTCATTTATATTCGAATCCATTACAAGAAATTTAGGCTGTAGAAAGAGGTCAGAGCGTAATTGTTGGTATCAACGTTGGCTTAAGATTAAAATATATAAAAAAAATTTAATAAATGAGGATTCAATATTTATGTATTAATAGATTCATTTATTACTTATATTTGCTATATTATTCTCGACAATATTGCAAGAATTTCAAAATTGTTGCTCCATTTATTGTCGAACATGTATTCATACTTGGGCATTCCATAGTTCCCCAATATCAAACGTAGGTGAACAGATGCTCATAATTATCAGTGTCAGTTTTTGTCTATGAAACACTTGAATTAATTAATTATATAAAAGTTAATAAAACAATTTATGACATTTTACAGTCCATATTCTTTAAATTTAATTAGTAACAACGTTTCGGAAAAATATTTTATGTCTTCTTTTTTTTGGGGGGGTCATGTTTTTTTCCTATAAAGGAATATGGAAAAGGAATCAGACTGCAAGAAGAAGAAATAATCATATGAATTGCCAATAATATTGTAGTATTAGGGGAGTCAGGAGAAGACATGCAATAAATTGAATGAACGTAGTCCCGGAGAAAGAGTTCAATATGAGGATTAATAGAGGGAAAACAAAGGTAATTGAGAGTAGTATGGGAAACAGTGGAATAACAAATGGTGTTAGATTGGGAAAGGATATTTTGACGGAAGTTAAGGAATTCTGCTTCTTGGGAAGCGTAATAACTAGAGATGGTAGAAATATAATAGACATAGAAGTATAATAGACATAAATAGTATGATAGCACAGGCAAGGAAGGCTTTCTCGGAAAAGAGTGATTTATTTACGGGTAATATAAGTGTGAATATTAGGAAATAGTGCTAAAAATGTTCGTATGTGGACGATAGGCGTTGGGGAAAGAAACAGAATAGAAGCCTTTGAAATGTGGCGCTATAGGCGAATGCTGAAAATCAGATGGGTGGAAAGAATCACTAACGAGGGAGTTACATGCAAGTAGAAAAGGGGAAGAGCGAGCAATATGGAGGGCGTTGAGCAAGAGAAGGAATAGATTAATAGGCCACGTTTTCAGACATGAGGGTCTTGTAAAATTAGCATTAGAAGGTAGTTTGTGGGGGTATGAACAGAAGATGAAGGCCAATGATGGAAAACGCTAAGTAGATTAGAGAGGATGTGGGTTGTGAAAGTTATAAGAAAATAAAAAGGCTTGCGCAAGATAGGTTAGCATGGATTATTACATCAGACCAGTCTTAGGACCGAATACCACAACAACAACAACATTCTATTGTTCTGTTTTGATACTGTTGTGGTAAGTTTGATTTGGTTTCCGTATAATCTTTTTATTTTTTGTTATAAGTTTACCATACTTGGGTTTAATTTACTGTAAATATTTCCTCTATAGGAAACCAATCTGAAGAAGGACTAGTTAAATTTAAAGAATAAAGCTAGTAATTAATTGTTTTATCTATGACAGAGGTTAAATTTAAAATTTTCATTTATGAAAATTAGTTCTACTATGGTTATTAGAAAAAATAAAATTTCAAAACCTTAATACTGAAGTAAATTTTTAAATCTACGTATTAGGTCTACTATGGTTATTACAAATAATAAAATTGCAAATCATTAGCACTGAAGTGTAAAATTCGATATATCTCCAATTCTCCCGTTTTAATTTTATAAGACTTTTGGTCATCAAAATTATGATTGTATATTACAAAAATTTATTAGATGTTGCTTTGATGCAAATGCGTCTGTCTCCGTCTTTTTCTGCATTCTCACGAATTCTTTCCGATAAGAAGGCAGCGTATTTCACAATTTAATACGTTACTTGCTTGGCACTGGAATGTCAATTTGCTGTTTGACGTTGAAAGCCTACGCGTGCTTCCTGTCACTCTGAAGCGTCGCTCTCTCTGCATTCGCCAATATTAGGTTATGTTATGGCCCAGGAGCCGTGTCCCAGAATATCTCAGGACAAGCACGGCAACGTCTAACTTCTAATACCTGTCAACATTGTACCGAAACTATCAAATGATTTGTTTTACAAATAGTTATTCTGAATATAATCTCCATGATTTTACTGTGTAGGCTGCTTCACATTTGTCGTTGGAAATCAATAAGGTGATAAACTTCAACTGCAGCTACATACTATCAAATTTTGATGAATATGGGGGCGGTTCACAGGTGGAGATTTAGAACTTATACGTCTACAGTTGCTGGGAAGCAAACAAGACCCTTTATTTCAATTTGAGAATGGAGCTAGAACTCCTCTCTGTTTGGAGGTTTCAATGAAGTTGAAACATTTACTATAGAACTTCGTAGTTCTTTGAATAAAAAAAGAAGAAGAGTTCATATTACCCAAAAACAGATTAAGGGAATGGAAACTCATTCAAGCAGATTAAGTAAAATTGTAGCTCGTGGTTGAAAGGTGAATTTTTCGATACATACAATTTGGATAGACGTTAATGTCAATTAGACAAATAATTACTATTTTATGGTCAATTCAATTGTTTTATGGTTTTTAAATGACATCTCACGAATTACATATTAATTTTTTTGCTAAACAATCTGAAATAGACTGAATAAGAAGTTCTCGGGATTTCACCCGGGTTATGTCATTCATAAGATACGACGTTTCGAAGGCTATATCCGCCATCGTCTTCAGCTTAACTGTAGGGCTTTAGGTAAAGGTTTTAATTTATTAATTAGATTAACCAATCTTATGACTATGCCATGGTTATAATTTAATTATAGATTAAAACTTTAACTGTAGCTCTTTAGGTAAAGGCTTTAATTTATTAATTAGATTAACCAATCTTGCGGTTATACCGTTACCTGAAGACGATGGCGGAGATAGCCTTCGAAACGTCGTATCTTATGAATGACATTACCCGGGTGAAATCCCGAGAACTTCTTATTCAGTCTATCCACCGGGAAAGCCTACATTCTCTAATAAAATGAAATAGTATTACAATACAAAAACAGGGAATAACAAAAAGAAGTGACTAACAGAGACTGTTTAATAAACAATCATACAATAAATTTAATTGAAAAGTATCTTACTTTATATTAACAGAAAAATTATTTATTTTAATATGTAGCATTTCAGCAATTAACCTCTTCTTACTATTTATTCCTCATCTAAAATAACAGTATTATCAAGATTAAACGAGCGATTTAGTTCTTTACAATGATTAGTAAGAGGCGACTATTTATAAGATTAAAATTTTTAATTTTCATTGTTCTTCTTGTAATCAGTCCTAAGACTGTTCTGATACAATCCTCCATGCTAACCTATCCTGCGCAAGCTTTTAGATTTGTACATAACTACCACATCCATCTTCATAATATTAACGTATTTCATCCTTGGCCTCCCTCTTCTGTTCTTTCCCTACATACTTCCCTGTAGTAGTAATTTTACAAGAACCTCACGTCTCAAAGCGTGGCCTATTAATCTATCCCTTTTCTTGGTCAAAGCCCTCCAAATTGTTCTCTCTTCCCCTAGTCTACTTATAATTTCCTGGTCAGTCGTCCTATCCACCACTCTTATTTTCAGCATTCTCCTATAGCACCACATTTCGAAAGCTTCTATTCTTTTTCTGCCTGAAACTCCTATCGTCCATATTTCGCATCCATATAACGCCACAGTCCATACGAACATTTTTAATAATTATTTCCTAATATTCATACTTATATATAGCCGTAAATAAATTCCTGTTTTTGTGAAAACCTTCCTTGCCTGTGCTATCTTTTTGTCTGTTATACTTTTACCTTCCTAGTTAAAATGTCGTAGTTTAGAAAAAGTGATTCAAATGAATTAGTATTTTAAACGCATACTTAATTATAAATCAAAATAATATAATGTGGATATTAGAATGGGGTAAGTCGGGCTCGCGGTACTTGTCCCACGCCGTTCCAGTAGCTGGCGGCGGAGTTTTCTGTAGGTATGCAGTACACCCGACTAATTGCATCTTTATGAGAAGCAGATAACTCCATTGTCTGGAAGGCCGCCCATGAAGAGTCTGTGACGCAGCAGTCATTGGGAAAGAACGTAGTACTTTTGGTTAGATGTTAATCCGTCGGTAATTGTTTTCTGAAGTCCTTGGCGTAATCAATTCTAATTAGTGGTGAGAGTATCAGAACAGACGGCTATACATATCAATCTTACATACAGAACCCATCGTGAACCAGATTTCCTATGTCATTATTCCGCCTTATCCACAATTATCTATGTAACTGACAAAGGTCATTGTTAGCATTCTTCCATCACCTTTCCTTTATGAGTACTCCCGAAAGTAAATAATTTGTTTTAGATAATCAGTACAGACAGTATGTTCATATTGAATAAGGCATATATTCGCTCTCTTCGGTTTCTGATATATTAGACAAGGATTGGTATTAGACTGTAGTTAGAACAACGATGTATTGATAAAGAAAAAGTCTATTTCCTAATAATATGTTCCCGATCCATAGTAAATTTGGAATAAAAAATTCCCTTCGTAAATGCTCAATTCGAGAAAAGAAAACTGAGAAATAGGATTCAAAAAGCGCGTTTCTGATCAACCTGGCCGGAAACAATTCTGCCAATAGTTTCTCAAGCAACAGGCAAACGATCTGAAGCTTGATTTTTTTTCTAACCAGACCACATTTCAATGCGAGAAGTTGTTCAAACAGTCACAACCAGCACTTTTCCCAATGTACATTTTCTGTTAGCACGTGGCCTGGTATAGTCGCAAATGTTTTCGTTGGACCATTCTTCTAGCCATTCATGTATTTGTCTGATGGCAGCGGTGAGGCGGGAAGCGAGCTTTGTGAATTTTGTTTCTCATTTTCCTTTTCTCAAACTGTGCAGTAACGAAGCGTCTCTGACAAAAATGCCGAAAAGAAAAATTGTTTGTATTGACCCCCTTTGGCTTTGTACATTCATTTACATACAGAATAATAACAAAAAAAATTAAAAATCTCGGAATTAAAAATACATGTTAGAAATATTTGTATCACAAAACCGTACTGTGAGAATAAATTTGTAAGCCTTTATTCAGGAAGCCTTCAAACACGTTCTTCATGAAACATAAAACTGAATAACTCCTTAAAAACAGGGTGTAAGAGGAATGGATTCCTTTTCTCGTCGAGTTGCGACGCTCTGTCGTCTCGGGTTATATTTCGGACGGAGAAGCGCTAACGATTTGCAACTAGGAACGTCAGTTGTAACAGTAGAAGATGGTAGTGACAGTAATAGACACGATGGAGTAACTTAAGAGGACAGGCATTTGATATGGGCAAGGGGAAACGACGGAATGAGAGACGTCCAGGACAATTATTTTGCCGGTGAAATGTTACTGTCACTGATCAGCCATTTGAAATGGCATGTATTTTATCAGGGCGCACTTTAACATGAGTTGAAAAATTACGTTACCGCGCAATTATTCCAGGTTTTGTAAATGGCATAAGAAGGGGACTAAATCAACATTATTTTTTATGAGGGAACTACAGAAGTAAATAGTAACGGTAGGGAGTTTTGAATAGGCCACTTTCTTTGACATAATATAATTATGTTTAACCAAATGAAGATAATGTCTTCGTAAAATGCGTAATAGTATTTACAATAAAGTGAATAACATTTTATATCCAATAGTACACAGATAATGATATGCAAGGGAACTAATTTCCAATAATAGGATGACATGGAGAAATATAATTTGTAGTCTTGCGAGGTTAGAATATATTGTATTATAAATTTTGTAACGGTTGTTTTATCCGTTCAATATAACTGAACTTTCAATGATGACAACAATCGGACAATTATAAATGTTTTTTTTCTATTTTTTTATAGTAGCACCAACTACCAAGCTCATTAGTGACTGTAAATAAGGGGTAACTTATATCTATGTAAGCGCATCAAAGTGTGGTTACTCGAACAACACAACGTCGAAGTCCATACCAGAATTGTGCACATAATTTATATTTCTATATTTCTCTTTAGGGCGACAGGCTGTATGAGGGTCACTCAGTTACCATTACATTAGGAAGGACACTGAAAGGGGGAATACGGAAAGTAAGAACTGGTAATTAAGAGTAACTTGTTTTTCGGGGTGCTAACAGGCTACATGAGGGTGATCCTGAAACAAGCAACTCCCCTTTAATAACATAGGACGACGACGAGAGAGAAGTTTCCAGTGGGGACGAAGCAATTTTCTTCTCCATGCCTCGACAAGTTGCGGAGGATCTGGTTGACTGTTCCAATAAAATAACTAGGACAAGAGTTTCAAATGTTTTTGACGAATTAATAAAAATATTACTGTTTATGCACTTTTTGTTGTTTTTTAAAAATAAAAAACGTTTAACGGTTGGCATTTCGAAAACTTCTATAATTCAGAGAAAATTACTGTATGATCCTGCATACAATGTTTCCATAATAAATAGTTTTTTTTCCTAAAATCAACCTTCATTAAAATATGTAATAAGTGTCGTGTTAGGAATTTGCGCCAGTATGGTTTTATATTCCTACAATATAAAACTATGCCTATACTTTTTATTAATGATTTGTTCTGTTAGGCACAGCGCCTTATAATAAATATTAATTACCGTAGCCAATATACAAAGTTAATTATGATGGTAGCATCCAGAGTCAAAAACTGTAGACTATATGCTCTGAATTCTTTGTCCTAAACCCACGCCGAGGTTTTGTATACTATTTGGAAATTAAAGCTTTTTTCTCGCAATACTTTTGTTAATGCATTACTTCTTCGTGTAAATATTCTGAAAACATATAGAACTTGTAATAAAATAGGTTTAACACCCAAGTATAAAGTTATATTTGTCAATTTACTTTGTATTCTAATAAAAGAAGAAAACAGCATAAACTTTCTTATTACTAATTCACACGTTTTATATTCAAAGGAAAATTTTATATTTGAACGTTAAAATACATATTCTACTAATGTTCCATTCATTCCTATGTTAAATTTATAAGGGTAACAACAATCTAAATAAAACATCATCTATTATTTTTATAATTTTTCACTATTCTCTGTCTCTTAACAATAACAATTATAACTTTTAATATCTTTATTCTTAGCCTGATAATGCCCCATATCCGGACAGAAACATTCTGTAAGATTAAAATAATTATTTCGAATGTTTAATTGACTGTTCTGGCCTTATTAATAACTCAATTTATAGTGTAACGGTCAAACACATCTGCTCGGACTTTGGCTGTGCGGAGTCTAAAGAAAGGAGACAATATTTGAGTCAGGGGTAATAAAACCTAGACATCACGGCGTGCCTGGGGTTTTTCCCAATTTTGGTGAAATTTGGCGGCATCGGGTGGTGTTTTTCCTCAAGAGTAACCATAAATGTTATTGGTGAATATCCATCCTTGCAACCTTGGTGATATGAACTAAAGAAGAAGGGAGTAGGTATTAAAAATACTTGCAAAGAGATTTTTGAGACGAATTTTCGAGACATTACTGGGCAGATGATTGGAGTTTAGGCAAGGGAGATTGTGGAGGCGAGCAGATGATCGGCATTATCGTATAGCGAGTCCAAGGAGACGACGATAAACTGAAATTTTTCCTGAACTAGGAAGCATAGCGGTGGCGGCGGCGGCTCTTATTTAGATCGAGCACGACCCAAATTAGGTGGGAACAGCAACAAGTAAGACACTGGAAGGTCCACTATGGTGACACGGTAATTACTACTGTAACGTTTTGCTGATTTCCTATACTGCCAGGTCCGAGTAGATTTTGTGTAAAATATTCTGATCTATGAGAAGGCCCGTAATATACGACCCTGAGTTTAGAGAAAGAGCTTTGTTAGCTTTAAGAAATTTATTTGTATAATTTTTTATGTAAATATTTATGTAGTGTTAATTAAGTAATAATTACCGGCTTAAATGTTGAAAATATTAAAATTGTAATATTGATGTAAATTCGTTTAGGTTAAAGTTAATTGTTTTCCTTTTTTATTATAAAAACTTATTATTAATATTGCACAAAAATAATTATATCCCCCATTAATTTCAACAGTGTACAGATGTAAATGATTATTATAACTACGTTTTTAGTAACATAATTTAATCCGTCGTAATATCGTACATTTTTTTAAAGTTCTCCTTACTGCACTCCGCTTTTCCTTTTCTCACACCTTTTCATTATAAGTATAGGTTACGCGTACGTTAACATTGCATTAATAAATATTTACAATCTGAAGGGTGACATTTCTAGATACAACATGGCCCCCAATAAAATTAAGTCAATTTCTACTATCGGTTTACATGTAAGAATACTCATCGACTACATGCAATTGGTTTTCTTTATTTATAAATATCAATGACATTTTGTAATTATTTGTAATTAATAATACAGGGCACTTAATTAGGAAAATAGATTTAATATAAAGTATTTTTAGAATGCTAAGTGCGTTTCGCACTGTCTGGCCTGAAAATATTGCAATATACATCTAGAATGAATCTGTGACACCGAGTTTATTTTCAAACTCGAACAATAGTAATAACGTTAAAATTTGGATTGAAAATTAATGGCCGCTCTTGGCGATGGAGTAATTAGCAGGTATGGATGAATAAATGGTGTTAAGTGCAGGCAGGATTGAAAAATCAGAGAATGAACATTTTGTTACCAGTATGTCTAGATCTATATTGGTTACAACGGTTTGTGGAGGTTTTCAGTCCTTCATTTCCTCTCCTCGTGTCCTGTTATTTTCTTTAGCTGAATGACTGAATTTTGGACAGAACTTTGTTGATCTCAGTCGGTACGGAGAAGGAAAAAGTTATAGGTCATGAGAGGGGGACTCCCTTGTGAGAAAAAGTTTCCATCTCAGAGATTGAACGGTTTGTTGCCATGGAGTGACAGCCAGCGCCGTTAATTCAAGATAATATCCCTACTTACGTATTTTGGAGCTAACCACAATTGTAAAGAGCAATTGAAATAACAATTTATCACACAATTTTGGTTCCATTGTCCTCGATGACGTCATCGCTAATTAGGCTACTACAGATACAAAAGGTGAACCGGAGCCGAGCGAGGAAAACAAAGAGTCATCAGTACTCCATCTAATTGCAGCTGTGTCGATGGGGTGAACTTTCGGAGGGAAATAAAAGAATGAAAGAGCGCGAAAACTGCGTCCCTACAATTCTCATAACAATGGATTTTTCTACAGCCACGAGAGTATTTTCCAGTCTACGTAAAGATCACATTTGTCATTGTTTTGACGATATAGTAAGCATATTGACGAGTATTACAAAAGAGAGGCAAGAATTCTAATAACGGATAAGCTAATAAATTATATGCAATCTGAAGGGTGACAAGATTCAAGGCTCTCATTAAAATTACTTCAATTTCTATTATCGGTTTACATATAAAAATACTCATCAACTACATATAATGTTTATTTTAATAATTCATCTTTTTGGTTGGGACGTGAAACGAAACAACCAAATTATTAATATCGATTTGAAAATAATTAGAGTGGTAGAAAATAGTACCTGGATCTTGAATTTATTGTCTGCTATAAAATGTATTTTTCTGCGTTGACATCAGATTTTTCCGAATGCAAATTTTATCTTTTTGTTTCCGTTCGCATTATTTTTAATGGTGGCAGATTATTTACATAGTCCGCTCCACAGAAAAGAAAATTCAACACTTAGATTTTGTTTTTTATTTTAATTCATATAAAAACTTTTATCTTTACGATTATCAGTTGGTATAATAATTGATTCTAGTACATACAAAATTAAAGTAATGAATTTACAAAATTAAAGTAGTGTATATAATTCACCTGTAAACGTGAAGTAGATTAGTCCTTTGGTTAGCCTACTTTGGAAGATGGGTTAAGTTTTTTTGTATCTGAGAGGCATACGACGTGGGTGGGTGAGGTTTGACAGGCTGTGAACTGATTATTGGAAGATAAATGAGGATATGGTTTGCGGGCATGATGGTAAAGTGGGTTAGGATGTTCCTGAATGTTCAGGGAGAAGGATGAGGTCAATTGGGAATTTTCTTTTGAGCCGACGGAAGCGTAGAGATGGAGGAGGATTGTCATGGAATTGCTGGATCGTGGGGTTTGGGTGGTTGAGGGAGCTTTTAATTAGAGAGGTTATGGATTTGGAGATTACGGAGTTTACTTTGAGAAGTTTCAGATTATGGTGGATGACGGAATTTCTAAGGTACCAGGGAGAGTTTGTAATGGTGCGTAAGATTGTGTTTTTATTTTGTTTGAATTTTGACTGAATGTATTTTGGCTGGTGTTAACAACACGTTTTTATTCTACATAGATTTTTTATTCAAAATGGTTTCCATGTGAGTCAATACACAACTGTAATATAAGTATTAAAGTTTTTCTGGGTGAATTGTTTGTACAATCAGTTCTCGGGCTTCTAACCGAGTGGAATTGAAGAAGAGCGAAGTTTCGATGACTGAATCTAATCATTTTCTGACAAGAAGATAATGACAGTCAGTCTTCGAAACGTCGCTTTACGTCATTTACACTCGGTTAGAAGTCCGAGAACTGTTTGTACACACAACTGGAACGATTGTTCGAAACCATTCTGAAAAGCGACTTATGAAATTGCCTTCAAAGCCGTGGCCGTAGCCTTATTGATGTCTGAAATCGTGACGAAACGCATTTCTTCCATTGTCATTTTAAAATTTTTAAATAACGACAAGACGCACGGAAACAGATTAAGCGAATAAGGAAGTTGTTTGAGCACCGTGGTCCATTTTGGAGCCAAGAAATTGAGTACGATGTGCGGTCATTTCGTGATTCCGGTATTCAGTTCGAGCCCGAAGAATCCTCGACCATTAACTAATTAAAGCACTTTACTAGTATTCAACTACCAGCATTCTTTAAGGATAATCCCTTTTCGAACCAAATAAAACAGCGTGCAGTATCTTTTCTACAAGTGAATCTTTTTTGGTTGGAAAGATTCTTGACATTTCCATTTCGAACGCTTTGTAAATGTAAACACCATGTTTCATCACCTCTTACCCTGAAAGGTGATCTTTTTACGTACCTACAGTATTATACTCGGCAATACTTTTTTATCGTCAGTGAGTGGGACACAAACTGACAACAGATCATCTTTTTGTCCAAATTATCAATTAGAATGCCATACAAAGCTGTTTTTGGAATTACATTCAGCCCCCCATTAACCTGGTTGATCATTTCGAATAACTTCAGAAAAATTTACACTGTTTTCATAAACTTCAACTGCTGATAATGCTCCTGGTTGTGGATCGTTGTTCATCCTCATTTTTCTCAGTATCATTATGAAATGTTGCATACCACTTAAAATCGTTTTTACGGTCCACTTATTCCGTACACTACACTGTATGTATCATTAGAAAAAAGTGTGTGGTACTATTACCCAATTTAAAGGAACACTAATACTCCATTGCCCCTATCGCAACCAACGTTCAAGGCATATTTGCCAAAGATTCTGTTATTACGAACACTGTGATTCCAGCACTGTTAAAATCAAAATGGACGGTACGTATCCATCCTATCACAGATAGCATTAGTAGTTACGCAAATATAACAGGAGTTTCCTACACATGTGATTGTAACGCTAAAACACATCTACTTGGACTTCGGCGGTTTAAGAGTCAAAAGAAAAGAGACATTATTTGACAAACACATAAAACCACTAATTCGGATTGTCCCACTACCGCTGGAATGTGGAGACAGAGACTGGGAATAAAAGTGGATTTTCCCAAAATCCTTGGCGGGGCAAACCATTCTTCCCAGAGAAGACTGATTATAAATCTGATAGTTATCCATCCCTGCCAGCTTTTGGATACTAATTAAAGAAGAGGTATTAAAAATCCTTGAAGACGGGGAGAGAGGGAAGATTGAGGAGACGAGATTGGTTGATCAGATGATATTAGTGGCAAATTGTGAGATTTCTGATAGTCTGAGACGAGGCGAAGACTGGGAAAATATTCTGAACCAGGGGAAATACGAGCAGTTGCGAGGTGTGATCGAAAACGATCCAATTAGGAGGATATAGTAGCAAAAGAAGACGAAGAAGGTCCATTACGCTGACACGGTAATTACCCTTGTGACCTTATTGCTAAATTCCTACACTGCCAGGTCCGAGTAGCTTTTGTGTCCACTTTATGAGAAGGTCCATAATATACGACCCTGAGAGTAGAGATTTAGAATTCATAACCATAGGAAATTTATTTGTATCATTTTTATGTAAATATATTTCGTGTTTTATTATAAACAATTGCCGGCTGATAATGTTAAAATGGGTACATTATAAAAATTATGATAAGTTATTTAGTATAAAATAAATTATTGTGTTTTGTTTTTATAATTGAAGTTCATCCTTAATATATTAATATTACGTTATAAAATAAATAACCCTCCCCAATTCATCTCATGATGGTTTACCTCCATTAAAAAATATAATAATCAGTATTTATTATCATGTATTCAATATTGCAATTAATTTGATATTATTAAAATTTGAAAATATACACTTAAACAATAAATAACTCATAAAACCACTAAATTATTCAAATCATCTCATAGATAGATATATTACAATTTGTCTACAAATTTGGTACTTCTTCAGGTAATGAAATTTCTTCTGGAGTTAAAATTCTGAATGGATACTAATACGAACATCATAATTAAATTGACTTCTATTTTAATAAATATATATTTATTTGTATCCATTATGAATTTATCATTAGAAGAATTTCTTTAGTATCTTTTTACCTGAAGAATTCGCAAACTGTGGACGAAACGTTGTAATGTAATGTTTTGAATAATACAGTGTTAATCTTACTTATAGGATGTCATTGTGTTTATTTACTAATTTAAATTTCAAGTGTTACGTAATGTTTTAGTTGACAATAAATGTAATATTTGCCGTGTATGTATTGTCAGTCAACTCATGGTTTGAGAGACCATAGCCTATTCCGACAGATTGCACTTCCTTTAAAATTCGCGAATCCGTGCAATACCCACGGCGATCGATACAGTTGCGTGTCCACATATCAAACAATAACAAAGTTTCGCATTTTATTCAGGTATTGCGACCAAAGTAAAATGTGGCTTTTGCGGTTCCAGTGGACGATGCTGTTGGACGCGATCTCGATGGGCGAGAAAGCAATTTTGAGTGGCGGAGCGGGTAATCGAATCCCGTCCCGGCAAATAGGAGCGACCCACGATCCTGCTTCGTGATTGGAAATGGTAAAGGGCAATCATCAATACCTCGACTTGCCATTCATTCAAATGCATTACGAGGGCCCTGAATATAATTGTGATTCAACTTTTGTCTTAATATTGCATTTAACTCGATGAAATACAACTTAACGAATGTTAAAGACTAAATGTGTTTACTGAATAAACAGAGGAACAAAACTTACAGAAAATTAGTGACATTGATCGTTAAGTAAAGTCAAATATTATAATAGCAAGGGAAGGATTGTAAGAAGTTGAAGTTTACATGATTTGTATGATGTTATTAAATATCATTGATTTAATTCTTTGTCGGCCATGGTATTGAGAAGCTATTTTATTTCGGTTGATCGATAGTGTATCAACCTATCGATAGTGTATGATTAACATAGATTATTTATTTTAGTTAGTAACAATAAATTATATTTTGATATATACTGGTAATAACATATTTTATAAATTATATTCACATTCTTTTAAATTAAGGTATAATATTAATATTAATTTTGTAAGTCTGTAATTTATTTATAGTGGCAATGTATTGACTTCCAATTTCTCTTCCTTAATTTATGAAATTTATTATTTTATTTCTATGAATATTAATAAAAGATGATTCGACGAATCTGAGGTTACTTTCAAAATTTTTCACGTATAAAATATGTATCCTATGATAATTCGTGATTTTTCGTTTTTACGTGACATGATAATGATGTACTAGTTGTGGACTTGGGTTTTAATGTTTGCTTGTGTTGTGGTGTTCAGTCCTAAGACTGGTCTGCTGCAACCCTCCATGCTAACCTACCTTGCACAAGCCTTTTCTTTAATCATAACGATCACAAACCACATCCTCCCTAATCTGTTTAGTGTATTCCATCCTTGTCCTCCCTCTTCTGTTATAACCCTACACACTTCCCTCTAATGTTAATTTTACAAGACCCTCGTGCCTTAAAACGTGACCTATTAATCTATCCCTGATCTTAGTCAACGTCCTGCATATTGTTCGCTTTTCCCTATTTTGTTTACAACTTCCTCGTTTGTGATTCCATCCACCCATCTGATTTTCAGCATTCTTCTATAGCACAACATTTCAAAAGCGTCTAGCTTTTCCTTTCCCCAACTCCTATTGTCCACGTTTCGCACCCATATAACGCCACGCTCCATACGAACATTTTTAGCAACGATTTCCTAATATTCACACTCATATTACCCCTAAGTAAATTCCTCTTTTCCGCGAAAGCCTTCCTTGCCTGTGCAATCCTACTCTTTATGTCTACTATACTTCTACCAACCCTAGTTATTAAACTTCCCAAGTAGCAGAATTCCTTAACTTCTGTCAAAATATCCCTTCCCTATCTAACACCCTTTTTTATTCCACTGTTTCCCATACTACACTCCATTACCTTGGTCTTCTCTCTATTAATCCTCATATTGAACTCTTTCGTCAGGACTACGTTCATGCCATTTATTATGGTTTCCAAGTCTTCTTCTGTCTCCCCGATTACTACAATATAGTCGGAAAAGCGTAAGGTTTTTATCTCTTCTCCTTGCAGTATGATTCCCTTTCCATATTCCGTTTTAACATTCTTCATCGCCTGATCTATATATAACTTTAACAGCATAGGCGACAGACTGCATCGTTGTCTTACTCCTTTCTTGATTACGGCTTTCCTTTCTCGATCTTCTATTCTAATTACTGCTGCCTGTTTTCTGTACAGGTTTTGCTTATGGTTATTCATTCTGGTTTTAACATTTGTTGTGGTATTCCCAATATATGATTTTTCTAAGTATTTGCAAGGTATTTTATACACTAAATTCGTTATATTGTCTAAAGAAATATTATCTTTCAGTTTCGTTAATAGATTTTTAATATGATTATTTGGTTTAAAAGTGAATTAAAAATTGCTCACTTCCAATTGTTTTAAAATATTCACAATTTATATGTTAATGTATAATGAAATAATAGTCTCCCAGAATATACTATATACGCTACAGTAGAGCAGTCATCCAAAAATACACGCGACAAGAATATTCACACAAAATACACCATAAAAGAATGTTTCCACAATTACACGATATTCGCGCAGAATAGACGATACGCATGATAAAACATTCCCCCTAAATACACGATACACGTTGTAAAAGAATATTCCACGAAAATACATGTTAATACACGATAAAAAAGAATTTTCCCCCAAAATATACGACTAAAGAATGTTTCCACAACTAAACGACAAAAAGTTACCCCCAAAAATAGTCGTTCATATGATAAAAAAAATTACTCCAAAACGCATGATGCACGTGATAATTCGAATGAATGCCCTATAACTGTTAATTTTGCAGGCCTTGATCATGCGTGCTCGTCGAGTTTGTAACCTTTATCAGCTCCACGATGGTGCGCAATTTTATGTGGTATATCCATGAAGCATTACCTCAAACTGTCGGTATTTGAAGCGTAGAAATATTATAGTTTTCCCCAACATTATTATTTTTTACTTTTTTTTATAGTCGCATCAACTGTAAGGGCATTAGCGACTATGAACGATTAGGGGGAACTTATATCCATGTAAGGGGTCACAAAGGATTGTTTCTCAAACAACACAAACATCTAAGCCCATGCCAGGATTAGAACCGCCCCGACATTGTCTGCGTACAATCTCAACACCAATGGGCAGTAGAGGGAAGCACCTCCACAGACGGGGGTGGATTAATTTGCATAAAATTAACGCCAAAGCCACAGATATTGGTGTCTCTTTTTTCTATTTTTTTAGTTATAGGCTACATGAGTAGAAAAATGGAGTCCATCACACATCAGTCTAAAAAATTATACGGACATACGTGTGTGAACATAACGACGCATTTTACGCAGCAGCTGGATTATATCCAATTTTGAAAATGTGACTCAAGTATTCTCCTGTTCTTTTTGTGCATTCTCTCGACCACGAGTATGTACTCAGTTTACGTGGACCATTTAATTTTTTGTTACTCATCGGTTTTATTTTTACGCCATTGAGTAGTATTTCACAGTACGCTAATTCACCGAGTACATCCTCAGATGTATGGAAGTCGCTGAGTCTATTTCCGGCATTCAACATCGACGTTAAGTTGTAGCTAACGCCTATAACTGCTAAATGAAAAGGGTGAAACAGAGTTCCACGTACAATAAAAACGCATGAAGCAATTACTGCCAAGCTTTGTACCAGTTACTTACGAACCAGAAACAAACATCGGCTAAGACTCCCATAGCAACTATTTCTGACTTTCTCAAATTACCGCGAGAATTTTTTATTCTTCTAGAATATCTAGATTAGCATTGATTCTCTTAGAGAACCAGGTCTATTGTTGAATCTGTTATGGTACCGGTAGTATTTTTATTATTTTAAGGTACAAATAATATTTTTGACTATTGACGTATCGTATTGTTTTGATTTTATTTATTTCAAGTTACGAGGCTTATTTAATATACAAATAGTTTTTTGGAATGAGTACAAGGTATTGTGACGTGGATTTTATAATTTATGAATATATTAAAAGAATAGAGTTATAATTAAATGAGTGAGCGCCAATAAATCTCAACTTTCAAATTTAAAATATTTTTATTGTTAACAAAACTAAAAGATTCAACAAAATTATAATATTTAGAAATTTATTAATTTTAATGAATTTTATTTTGCGATCTGAGCCCTAACCGAAGACATTATTGCAAGAGACTTCATTAAATTTAAGTTAGTTTACTCAGGGCTTTATTACGTGTTTATACGCATAGCAGAGCGAGACATTATTGCCTTTTGTGCCTTACTTTACATTCATCCTCTCCTAGTTTCCTTGATGACCGGCAGCCCCGGATTAACGAAAAGGCAGCTTCCAGGTCAGCATAGCAGCGGCAAGCCTCTATTTTGGTGTCGTTTCCTTGTGATACTTGCAGCCAGGTCGCCTATCCTCTCAGACTCGAAGCCAGCCAGTCCGACTTTCCGTTTCCTTGTGCTGATCTCTTGTGTCAACCACCTTGCTAACATCGGCAGACCTGGGGTTTTTCGCCCGGCGGCAATAATACTTTCAGACAAAGACTGCGCCTGTCAGGCTGCAATTTATATGGCTGTGTTTGTCTTGCCGGTTTTTTCCCCAGAAGGGTGACTTGCGAATATCTCAGAACTGTTCTCTACGGAAATTTATACAAAATGATTAGTATTGTAAAATTAATTTATATGAATAAAACAAAATATACGACGAAACTTTGTAACGCGTCACAGTATTGGGAGTTTTAATTACGGTTATGATGAAATTACGTTTTCTTAAACATATGTATGAGATGAGGCGTGAAAGGGTAAATATTCAAAAGAAAAACTCTCAATATCGCTTAAATGAGGAGTTGATCAAGATCTGAATATAAAGTTAATTTTTTTTCTAAAATAATGTAAATAGATGCCCAAGAAACGATGGGCACTCCACTAGTTTACAGTAAACGATTCAGAAGAATTGAAGTTCTGCCTAAGGCCACGAAACTGAATTTTAGACGGTCAGAAATCTCGAGCGGCCTGGGACTCGAACCCGGGACCTGTCGCTATCCGGGTGGATGCTATATCATCTGAGCTAATCAAGATTTATTTTAGTTTCGAAAAATATGATCGTCGACATAATAAAACTTAGAAAATGTGAATGATTTGGTGAAGATATTCCAACGTGGTATTTGGGTTTTTATTTTACCCTTCCTATAAGACAGTGTGATTCCTCATTAAGTTCAAACCTTTAAATATTTAGAGTCATATTTGTCCAAAAAGGAAGCATTTTAATATATTTGCGCTATAAACAACTGTATCAGTTGAGCAAACATAATAAAATGGTACGGAAAAGGTGATCACAGACTTAACTAGTATTAAATGAAAATATTTGTCGCGGGAGAAGTAAATTTCCGAGTAAATATCTTCAAATTCCTGTTTGTTACGTTTATGAAAGAAAGTTTATTCAGAAATGTCAGTGTTCCTTCCAATTTTAAAATAAAATAACTGTTTCAAATATATGTTAGGCGATGGCTTCTACGACGAAGATTACAGAACTCGAAATCGAAGCTGTAATTATAAAACTCGATTATTTTCTTTCATAACAATATTATCTTCTATACATTGTTTTAAGGATCAAACATCAAACAATTTAATATTCCTGTTTCTGCATAGTTCTTTACTCCTATAAATCACTTTTTAGGTGCTATTGTTCTTTAAATGTACCCATTTATGCTCTACTCAAATTGTAACTAAAACACAAATTTGTTAATAATTTCTTGTGTTTAGTGTGAATTAGATATGCTTAATTAATATTTTAACTGTAAAATTGCTTTTTATAAAATTATGAATAAGAAAGATTATTGACTGCATTAAAAATGTTCATCTCCAAAATTAATTAAATTCCATCTATTAACGATGTATGTGTTTGTAACTCTTGAAGAAATTGATCTTTCAATCTAAATACGTGTTGGTTGTGCAAAAACTGAGACTGGGACAAGTGTACAGACCTCAGAAAGTATGCGTTTCAGGATCCATGTTTATCGGTCATTTTCTTCTGGCTTAGATGGTTAATACCAAGTCTCAACATATTCGAAGCAATTTTAACATTCTGTATCTATCTATATATATGATAGTGCAGTAGGACCTGTTCCAAATTTAATTCATATTTTAGAACTAATTAAATTCAGAAAAATAAATAATAATATTCGGAGACAGGCAGAGAAAATGCAGAAAATCCAGGATTTGAAAGACGCCAGTCTGCCTGAAAGATAGGTACAAAGAATTGAATATGTTTGTCCACAAGGGGACATTGACTCATGAAAATTTCCCAATATTTTACCCATTTCCTTCGTAAGTCCAGATCCTGCGCTTGGCAAAAAAGTAATGACGATTAGAGAAGATACATCACATGGGTTGGCATTTTTCCCTGGAAAGTGGGAAAGGAGACAATGGCTTGGATGTGATAAGGTAGTGACATATTCAGTAAGTGTTTGCAGTTGAAAGGAAAGAGGGAACATTGTTTCTCGGAAGTTGGGAGAATAAATGTCACCAGTGTGATTTTATTCAGTTCTTCTAGCTTCAAAATCAGAGTACGTTCAAAGTTAAAAGGAAAAAAAGCATAAAAAAGAGAAACGAAGACGCTTTCAATAATCAGTAGAAAGCAAACACAAAAGTTTCATAACAGAATTACGATATCCAATCCAAAACTCTGTTGAGACATGAACGACCTCGCCGAGACGGAAGACCGGATTTTCCTCGTCGTCTGGCGGTGCGAAATCTCCTGTTTTCCTATTGGCCGAATAACACCCGTGTGAGGAAGGGTTGCTACAGCCTGAAATTTCCAGACGGAAGAAATCGTTTTGTACCTGCACGAGAGTAGCCGAAGTAAGAATAAAACAGGTTCCTCATAATAAACGAGATCTCCGCTACCCTTTGTTGCCCCACAGTAATTAAACCTGATAAATGTCATCTGAAAAAAAATCCTGAGTTAAACTGTTGGTAATTCAAAATTTAATTTCCCTTAAATCATAATTAAGAAATTAAACAGTCTTATTAATATTGCATAGACACTGGAAAAATTATATAAAACGTCAACGGACAGTAAAATTGAGTGTCAATCTAATGTCCGGTTTTGGCGGGAGTGTATTAAAGCTACGTTTCCAAGTACTTCCAACGCTCAATTTGTCAATTACTTTTAGTTTAATACAACATTGTAAATATATGTTATAATTTAGTATATTTATATATATGTATGTTTGGTTTTTGATGTCTTTTATCACAAATACTTCCTCTGGAATGAATCACTTCAGACCACGCCTAAAGACTTCACATGTCTTGCTATAGTCTAAAAATGCTAGTACTGTTAAACAATTAATTTTCCCGTTATCTTCATTTCTTTGAATATTGCTTCCATAGTAATAATTTCGTTAATAATTCACTTTTTTATTGAGAAATACTAATCAAAGACAATGGACACATTATCACAATAATAATGTTAACAAATCCTTATAATGTAAGAATATTTGACAACATTTTACATGTCTTGAAAACATTTTTTTAGTAAAGTGTTCGTTTTGCTTGGATTGTCCATGTGGTTTGCACGGGCATCTTCTGCGCCGTAAAGTTAGCAACCGTGTGCGACACAAACAACGGCGAATTTTTACTGCCAGAAACGCTAGATTCTATTATTTATTTATTCTAAAACAACTTCTCTCCACCCAACGAAACCCCGAACAAGTCTTTTGTCTGTACATAGATATATAGTGTGGTCATTAACAGAATCAACAGTTGATAAAACAGGAATTAAAATATAATGATACTGACTGTTTAATTTTGAAGGGGAGACACTGCATAAAGCAGAAGAAGGAATGAAGATTATAAAAAGATATTTTAATATCATTTACTTAAAACTTTTCCCTACTTGTAACACGTGACCTCCGGAAATAGGAACAGAAAATATAACATATATAGAGGATTTAAAATGAAAAACTACAGGTCAATAAGAAAGATAAATAGAATAGAATGAAAAAATAATAAGGATTCACACAAATTTTAAGTTTAATGGGTTGTCTTAAATATATATAGTATAGTCTAATTTGACCATGGTATATACTATCTACACAAATATTTTCATGATTAAGCTGGCAGTGAAAAAAGGAATAACTTTGTTTTAATAAATTTCCATGACGAAAGTAACATAAAAACGATTAATAAATTCTCTTTTAACAAATATTAAACTTAAAAATTTCCAGAATGAACGAATAGATCACAGGACTATTTTCAGTCTGCATGTAAGTCAGGACGTTTAGTGGGATTTTATAGGACTGACAATTCTTCCTAATTGATATTATTGCATTCATTTTCCTCAAAAACTTAGCTAATACCCAAGGGCGAAATTATTCATAAAATGCAATAGACTCTCTGAGGAATCCATTATCACTCATTTGTCGAATCTGATTAATATTTTCTTAGCTGAAAAGTACATAATAAATGTTCGTCGAGTTTCATAACAACGAACATTGCCAGATATCACATTTGCTTGTCATAGAAGGGAGTCCATTGTGATGGAAAATAGGCGAGATGCTTGTGGTAGGAATGAATATATTTTGGCTGTTTGTTTATTGAGCAGCCTTGGTATTGTGATGCATCAGGGGCTCGTGACCCACCTCGCTTCTGGTTGAGTCGCATCTTGACGCGACGCACGACTCGCGAGGTGAAGGAGCCGCCGCCACCGCCGCCGCCGCCCCCGGGGTCGCCGCCGTGGCGAGGCCGTGGGTGGTGTGGGCGGCGCCGGGGCATATCCACGTCGGCCGAGGCCCGCCTGCCGACTGAAGCGCCGCTCGCCACTAGCCCCATGCGCGCTCCTGGCGTTCGACCGGCGAACTGCTGCTGCGAGCTGCCGCCCCACCATGGCCGCCCCCGCTCCAATCCCCACCCCCGCCCCACCCGGGTTATCGCAGTCCAGCACTCGCGCGCGCCGTTGTCAGACGTGATAATTACACACTGCTCCCACAATTATTTCGGCGGAGCCGCCTCGTGGGCCTGTCATTCATTACGGGGCCCAAATAAACTTTTTCATAAATACGGCCAGAATTTCAGCGCTGCCTCCGCACTTAATTTCTGTCCATATTTGTTCGTTCCGAGTCCATTATTTCCTTCCTTTGAAAATATCGCGTATGGAGGAAGCGACAGCTGCCGCTCGAGACTCAATTTGCAGTCCCAGTTGAAATAATTGTGACCCGCCCGCAGAAAAGGTCGGAAAACTATATCCACAATTTAACATAAACGCCCATTTAGTGTAAAAACCGTTGTCCGCTCACTATCCGATGGGTGTGAAAGCAAACCTCTTTGACAGGTAGCCAATCCAGCTTCATCAGCTAAAGTCTTTGACTCAAGTCAAAATGACAAATATTCACTTATGACTTAGCATTATACATTTTCCACATGTGGTGTACGTTTTGCACCCCACACATATATTAATATATTAAAAGAACCTAACCAACGACAAGCCAGTAAGATCGCGTTTGATTAGTATTAAATTAATTTCCAATTGACTATATCTATAGCCAGGGAAAAACAAATCTG
The DNA here is from genome assembly GCA_034510155.1 of Eucriotettix oculatus. NCBI lineage: Eukaryota > Metazoa > Arthropoda > Insecta > Orthoptera > Tetrigidae > Eucriotettix > Eucriotettix oculatus. The sequence continues at coordinate 130,572,618 of CM067376.1, read as the reverse complement.
TACCATTTCGTTAATGGCAGGTCAGTCCTTGGAACTAAGGCCTGAGTTAGCGACAAACATCCGATTGCTACAATAAATATCGGGCCATCCCAAGAATTATAATGGACGACGGACCTGCTCCTCAGGCCACCCTTGGGAGGAAGTTCACACACCCCGCCAGGCAGAAAAAGGTGGGGCAGAAACTTATATAAGACAATGAAAAACAGATTCGATGATCATAAGAGAGTGGACTAGAGAATCCATAACGGAGAGACTGGAGAGATTACATTACGTTGTTAAGGAGTAGTGAACGCAGCAACATTATTATGAGTAGTGGACGTCAACAGGATAAATAAATCCTGTTTCAATAGCAGATGGCACGAGGATCGACGCAGAGAACCACCGAGGCAACCTTACCGATGAAGAGATGCAGCATCATCACCGGATCCAGATCTACAAGTCAGTGATGTTTCTCGCCCCTGGCTTGATTGAGTAATTTAAAATTTTCGATGCCCAGTTTTTGTTTAAACCCACATATGCCCATTATACTCCGGTGAGTTTTAGTAAGCAGCCGGCCTTAAGTTTAATTACGTATATATGATTAAAATTTAATTTAGTAAAATTGCTAATTTTTATATATAAAACTCCAATTTATCATTAATAATTAAAAAATCACCGTATCACCACACACAGTAAAAGTGTACAGAAATTATATTCGTTCATTTAATTCAATAGTAAAATCTTTGGTTCTTTTTAGTTTTAATACAAAAATTAAGTTGTTTCTCCAATTTACATTTTTCCCAAGTTTGACACTACTGGACCCACCAAAGTCTTCTGAACATGACACGCATTTTTTTACATTCAATAATTGTTTTGTTCCATAAATGAAGCGTAATTATGCGTTTTAGGTTTTACAAAAGAAATAAATTTTCAAATTGTATAATAAACAACTGAAATTTCAGTAGAAATAATATTTTTAATTATTAAAGGAAGCGGCCATGTACGCAGAATGGAAGAAGGACGAATACCCAGGACTATACATGAATGGGAAATTGAGAGGAGACGAAGAAGATGACGATCTGCATCTAAAACGTACATGTGTCGGTAGAAATATTTGGTCTAGTGGAAGAAGACGTACAAGATAGAGAAAAATGGCGCAAAATCACACAAAGTGTAGAGCTCTGACGATGATATTTACGTTTTTCTTTTAGAAACTTATTCAAATTCCCGCTTGTTTTTTGATATTGTTTTTCTGAAGACAAACTAACTTAGACAATTCTCAGTAATAAAAAGAAATATAAAAGTTATTCTTATTTATTTAAAGTTTTTAATAATTTTAACATCTTAAGTGTCGTCATTTCTACTTTAATATGCCATATTAAGTGAGACCCTTGAGCTTGCTACAGACAGATTATATTAGTCAGCTTCAGGTCGTAAGAGGTCATAGTGATTGCTTGTCAATCGTCAAATACATTATGAACTGTTCTGTCATTGAATGTAGTAAGCAATACTCTCCGAAACAACAGAAAAGAATATTGTTTAGCCCTGGACCCAGGCACAACAGCAGGAAATAAAAGAGATCTTCCCCCCTCTCCTCTCCCTAATTACGTCAACCTTTTTTCACACCCTTCCAAAATTAGCCCATCTCTGAAATCAAAATTGGTCACTTCTACAATAAAGCCCAACACAGAAATTAGTCAACAACTTTCTCGCTATCGTCCTACCTGAAAAGGCATCCAGAAGTGATCAAGAAGACCTTTCTAAAGTACGATCAGGTCACTCAAAATTAGCACACTCCCACATACGTACAAACTAGTCCTCCTCCAATTTGCGATCTCTGCAACGCAATCATCACCATGGAGCACCTTATCAACTCCTACAGTAATTTTCTCGAAGATAGACACCGGATCCTCGGTGAGTACAACCCAGACCAGACCAACCAGGCACAGAAATGTCAAGAAAGAGTCATCAACTTCTTGAAAACAATTGTTATGATGCAATACAACATGCTCAACAGTCACTTTTTGTAACCCTTACGTCAGTTCAGTCGTTTATGCGCCTTAAATAAATAAATAAAATACTTCCCGTCTATATCCTAGTTTAGATTACTCCAAACTTTCAGGTGAGGATTTATAAAAAGGGATAAAAACTTAACGAATGCTTATTTAAAACTGAGATACCACAATTTCCTTTTTGACATGTAGGCAATTGGTTTTTAAATCCTCGGCGAGCTCATTTTCGAATTTCCCCCGTGTGGAGAATGGAACCCACCTTGACAACCACCGCTGTTCTCTGTGCGAGATGAACAAAGAAAGGGGAAAAGTTTCAGGAGATTTAAGGTCCGTTCAGTAGAGTAAATACATAATCCTAGAAATGCATACTTTCCATGGCATTCGGCAATCGTGTATAATGTTTACTGAGAGATTGGACTGTAACTTAAATCTTAAACAAATTATTTGGATGGATTAAATAAAAATTAAATTAAATTTATTAACACAAAAAAGTAAAACGATAATTACAAAACTTAGGGTCCAATTAAAATTTACTTCGGTTAGCTCAGCATGACAATCGATCTAAAAGGTTCATTTCAGGGAATTTCCTGCTTCCAGAAAGTCAGACATAACAAATTTCAGACAATGGCACAGTTACTCTACCTTTATTGAATAGGTCTGTGGGAATTTTCTCTCGCAGGCATTTTCCCCCAGACTGACTGCGGGGCTCACCTGACTATGTCGGGAATGCCCCATACTCTCTTTGGTTTTTTTTACAGAAATTCTCACATGCCGAGAAACCACCTATTTTCGGAGGTTTATGAACTGGGTCGAAGATCTCGGGTATAAGGCAAGAGTTGTCCGCTGACCCATTGGATCAGTCGGCCAGATGCCTCCTAAAACTGGTGGAGCCACGAAAAACGGAATGCTGCGACCCCACAGCAAACTCGTCTCCCGTCATTCGGAAGGGCGTGAGAATAGTACCCAATGCCCGACCTACCTGATGCAGGTTTTGTAGGGTTTTCCCTGCATCTCTTTAGGTTAAACACCGGGTAAGATCCTTAAACTATAGACTGGGGGACCTAGTCAACCCTTGGCTACCTTGCTTCACCGTCCGCATGCCCCCTTTTCAATTCCCTTCCTATGCTATAAAGGGGAGTTGCCTATTTAGGATCACCCTCATGTAGCCTGTTAACCCAAAAAAAACACGCATCTGTTCTCCGTTTGTGAAGTGGCGGTTTCCTTCTGTGTTGAGTAATTTGGCAGCTTTCGTCTCTCATACCGATTTCGAATAGTCCTTTTCTGGTCACTGAATTTGTGACCTCCAATATCTTTAACTGAGGTATCCCACCTTAGTGATGGCAAAATCAGCTTACTACCTTCTAAACATTTCCTTCTAGTCAGCGAACCTTTATTCACGAAATATTAACACCTCTGATAATTCTTTCCAAGTTTTAATCTCTTAATCTGCTGTACTCGTCCGCTACATGATGGCACCGCGTTCTGTCTCAAACATTCATATATATTTTATAAAATCAATTAACGTCCGATATTAAAACAAAATAATTCTCAACCAGTTTTTTTCAGATAATTTTTTTATTTTTAATCAAACAACGTTTCGGCGCTTATTCGCAACTTCTTCACAATCAAATTGTTGTTACATCCCATTTTTAAAAATTTCAACATATTATAAAGTGTTATAAACACCAAATATTTATAAACACCAATAAAAAACGGTCTGCAAAAGCCGGTCGAAAATTATTTCATTTGAACATTCCTGTATATTATCAATTAATGAATGTAGCAAGGGATGTCCAGAGGATTATGACAGGTCGTATGCACGCCTCGTTACTTAACTAGTTTACTTCTGCAATTTAAATTCCAATTTATTTGTTTTTTGACTTTTGTAACATTTATTATATAAAAATTCTACGCTTTATAGAAAAAAACGACACCAAACAATCTATGATTTACTGAATTGAAGCCGTCAGCTATGCTTGGTGCAAAGATATGAAATGTGAGATTGACCGTGAAATTGATATCATTTATGAACGAAAGTTATTAATTTTACATACTAAGTGTTTTTAGTGCTATATTGCCATCATTCTAAATGTCACGCTTTCTCTATTTTACGTAATACTCTATATGAAAATTTCTTAAACCACTTAAAATCCGGCCATGGCGTTCAATTTATCACGAAATAGCATACACTTTTCACAAGATTTTCTAATCATTACTGCAGATTAATAATTGTACTGCAATCCAGGCGAGAACACTTTCCGTAGACGATGTGGGACCACGGCAACCAACTCCGGGATAATTAAACCATAAATTCGGGAGATAATTTTAATACGTCATCCACCTCTCAGAACTTTAGCACAACTATATTATGGAAACAGAGGCTCCAGCACTTGGGCACGTGTTCCTGTCCAAGTCTGCAGACGCTCCAAACTTTGGGACCAAGTCTCCGGTTACTCTCAAGTCGGACGTTTTACATCCGAGCCGTACGTTACCCATCAAAACTCCTCTCAGACTGCCTAAACTCCCTCCTCCCGACTGCCTTACGGTTACCGGAAGGTTATGAAATCTCCTTTCAAATACCTAGCTACAGTTTTATTTATGGTTCCACTCGCCGGCGTAGCAGATAGTAAGTTGTCTTACATAAACATAATAAATAGCATGCAGGTGAACCTGGAGAAAGAGTTCAATATAAGGATTCATAGAGGGAAAACCAAGGTACTAGAGAGAAGGGCGCTGCGGGAGTTTTCTCGTAGACGCTTCTCAGCCCAGAGTGACTGCGGGGCTTACCTGATCATGTCGGGGATGCCTCGCACTCTCTCTGGGTATTTTTTATCAAAGTTCTCATATGCCGAGACACCTTCACCTATTTTAGGAGGTATATGTACTGGGGTCAAAGACCTTGGGCATATGGCAAGAGTTGTCCGCTGATCCCATTGGATCAGTCGGCCAATTGCCTCCTGAAATTGGTGGAGACACGGAGAAGGGAATGCTGCGTCCCCACAGCAAACTCGTCTCCCGTCATTCGGAAGGGCGTGAGAATAGTACCCAATGCCCGACCTACCTGATGCAGGTTTTCTAGGGTTTTCCCTGCATCTCTTTAGGTGAAACACCGGGTAGGATCCTTAAACCATAGCCCGGGGGCCCTAGTTAACCCTTGGCTACCTTGCTCTACCTTCCGCATCCCCCCCTTTTCAATTCCCTTCCTATGCTATTAAAGGGGAGTTGCCTGTTTCAGGATCACCCTCATGTAGCCTGTTACCCAAAAAAAAAAAGAAAACCAAGGTAATGGAGTGTAGTATGGGAAACAGTGAAATAACAAAGGGTGTTAGCTTGGAAAGTTGTATTTTGAAGAAAGTTAAGGAATTCTGTTACTTGGGAAACGTAATAACTAGGGTTGGTAGAAGTATAATAGACATAGAGAGTAGGAAAGCGCAGGCAAGGAAGCATTTCGTGAAAAAGAGGAATTTCCTTACGGGTAATATAATTGTAAATATCAGGAAATCGTTGCTTAATATGTTCGTATGGAGCGTGGTGTTATGTGGGTGTAAAACGTGGAAAATAGGAGTTGTGGAAAGAAAAAGAATAGACACCTTTCGAATGTGGTGCTATAGGAGAATGCTGAAAATCGTGTATGGATAGAATTATAAAACGAGAAAGTTCTAAACATAATAGAGGAAGAGCCAACAATATGGAGGGCATTGATCAAGAGAAAGGATATATTAATAGGCCACGTTTTAAGTCACGAGGGTCTCGTAAAATTAGCATTAGAGGGAAGTGTGTGGGATAATGATGGAATACGCTAAGCAGAATAGGAGGATTTGGGATGTGCTAGTTATGTGGAAATGAAAAGGCTTGCGCTGGATAGGTTAGCATTTAGGGTTGCATCAGACCAGTCTTAAGACTGAAAACGTAAAAAATTATCAAACCCCATTGTGATAACGAAACTCCGCCTCGGAATACATTTTATTATACATTGCTAATATGATGAATGCTGTACTTACAGAAATACTTACAATTTCACTCAATTTTACAATAACAAATAAAATTAATGCTAGTATTCGGTGTGTAGGTTCATTGGGACGTCTCACCTATACATAAAATATTCGTCCACCATTGTTATGGGCTCCATACGAAAGAAACACATTACTCACTCAGCAATAAATTATCGTTTCTCGTCTAATTATGAGTCGGCTTTAAAAACACCTGTTGAATACATATTTTGATGACTCACACTCAGTTCGAATTACTCAACTAATATGCATAATAAATCTATGTGGGCACTAAAGTCGAGAGTTAAAACGAATATTAATTATCCAAAGCCTTCCAATTGTCATATATTTAATTAAACGCGTATTTTAATTACTCACGTACGGGTATCCCATAGCAACGGGCTGTTATTATGTAGATATTTATAATTCATGTTGAGATCAACTTCTTCGTGCAACAGGTTATAAATGCTTTCGATTGTAACATTTATTTAATACTCTTCTTTTATATAATCCGTTAGACACCACAGTTCAATCTCAGTTTATAAACATTTTTCACCAAGTACCGTAATCGACATCTTTTTGCGTTATATATCTCACCCCGGCCAATTATATACATCTTACCTTCCAATACACAGTACTGTTGTTGTTGTGGTATTCAGTCCTAAGACCAGTCTGATGCAACCCTCCATGCTAACCTATTTTGCGCAAGCATTTTCATTTCCGCATAACTACCACATCCCCATATCCTCCCTAATCTGCTAACGTAATCCATTCTTTTGTTCTTACCCCACACACTTCCCTCTAATGCTAATGTTACACGACCCTCGTGCCTTAAAACGTGGCCTATTCATCTATCCCTTCTCTTGGTCAACGTCCTCCATATTGTTCGCTCTTCCTCTATTCTGTTTAGATCTTCCTCGTTAGTGATTCTATCCACCCATCTGATTTTAAGCATTCGCCTATTCTTCTTCTTCCAATGGCTCAACAGCCCTCTTGAGGACCTAGGCCTACAGAGGCGGCTGCGGACTGTTATCTGGCGTGACACATTCAGAATTTGGGGTGATACGTGGTCAGTGTATTAATTCCCCATCAATTCGCCTATAGCACCACGTTTCAAAGGCTTATATTCTTTTCCTCTCCGCAACTCCTATCGTCCACGTTTCGCACACAATACGAACATTTTTAATAATATTCACAATTATATATTACCCGTAAGTAAATTCATCTTTTACGCGAAGTCCTTCCTTGCCTGGTTTTCCCTTTATTTATCCTCATATTGAACTCTTTCTCCAGGACCACGTTCATGCCATTCATTATGTTTACCAGGTGGACACAGCAATGAAAACCATTGCAGTACTACAGTGCATTACATTTGTTTGAAAATAATTCAAGATTAATATTACATGCGTTACAATAAAGTCTTGAGAATAATTTTCACTGATTAGATTTTGAACTTAAAATAACATTTTTAATACGATGTATAAATCTATCATCATATAAAATATCCAAATTAATTGCAATTTAAAAATCACTTTTTAATCCTTTTATTCAATTTAACTAATAAATTTAAACACTATTTATTTAATTAACTTTTGTCTCAGAGTTTGTAATTACTATTGAGACATAGACGTCTGTAATGACTATATATATTTAATAGCTACTGCTAAAAATTTTGCGTTCTCCAGACAGAGATGCAACAGCGTCTTTGCGCTGTTCTTCCAGCTGGTGGCGTCCTCACGAAGGTATTACTCTGTAGTAACGAAGTTGATTGGCTTGATTTTCTGAGTGCGGTCGACTGGCAGGTTATGATGACCTGTTTAATTGAAGGGCGCCACAATCGTGGGACGTCTGTCGCCCTATCGTCTGTATCCAAAAATATAAATTTTTATCCCCAGATACTTTCAGTGAATGCAAATGAGTTGCACACAAACAATAATCATAAAAAACAAATATAAACAAGAAAAACAATAATACAAACATAGGTAATTACTTCATTAAAAACATTAAAATATTCATTATTTATCCGACTTACTAGTTTATTCTCTCGTCTGTCTGTTCTCTATCCTTAGATTTCTTTCTATCCTCTGACTTCATTTCGTACTATAGATTTTTGCTCCCCCACTCCACTTAAAGCGAGCCTGTGTCGTGTCTATCAGGCGCAACGTAGTGGTGGGCCAAACGCGGTCTTTTAGGTGATCGGAGCGGAACCACTCGCTCAGCAGATGATTCGTCGCTCATTTTATCCTACTCACCGCACCCAATTCACCGAAATGAATTTCACCTTCTTTCCTCGAGTTTCCGTATGATTTTCCAGAAAAATATTCGAATTTATAAATTTATTTATATTTTTAGTATTTATAAATGAATAAATAATTATAAAAATAAAATAAATGGCTGTAGGAACTTTATTTTTATAATTGAGGTATTTGGATCGTCTCAAATATATTTCACTTTTCTTTAATAGAATAACAAAATTACTAGCAACATTCATACATACGCTTTTATTGTATTTGTTATGTCAGTGAATAAAAATTATTATATTAATCTGCAGCAGCCAGGCGAAGAAAATAAAAGTATTTTTTCCATTTGAAAAGTTAGAACACAAAGAGAAAGGTGAATAAAGAAATTCTCATTAAATTCTTCATCTGAAGTTTTGAGATCCTTTTGTCCGAAATTACATTTAACAAGACAGCGAGTTCCCTATCGTAGTCGCTAATAACCATAGTAGTTGACGAGATGTAACGAATTCTCGTTTCCGAAGCTACAACATAGGGGCACGGACGCATTCCTTAAGACAATGGAAATACAGGTGAACAAACCCCGAAGTGTCGCAGGAATTCTGACGATCAAATCGTCCTACATATTAGGGTAATGACATCCACCACTCATGTTTAAAAACCTCGCACTCCACGAGTTCAAGCGAAGTCGACCACGTATAGCTTGGTCACAGGCTCTCGTTGCCTTCCCTGTAGATTCCTCCTAAACAGCCTTTGTTTCCTTTCTCACTTATTCCAGTATGTAATAATGACTGTAACTATACACTACCTAAAACTATGAATCTGTATCTTAACTGGTAAAATCCCCAACCTTTCGATTCTTACCTCATTCTTACCCACACTACCGAACTTTCCTCATCTTTCTTGCATCTTTAAAATCCTTTGAAATAATCCACACATCTCATTTCCTTTCTACGTTCCGACCCAGCATCGATTTAACAGTCAAGACCAGGTCCTGCAACATCGAGAAGCTGCAAAGGATCCCTACTTTTTTTGTTTACGGATCTCTGAGAATCTACAATCTCAAACGAACTCTTTACCGCGACTCTAAATGAAGATTAAAAACTGTTGACGGTTTCTATTACTTGAATATAGCAATACAATTCTTGAAATTATTTACCATGAAGTTGTAAAATTGTGAATTAAAACTATTTGTATAATTATTTAATTGTATTTGACACAAAAAATCAATCGAGTAAAATACAGTTTTTAATCTTCATTTAGAGTCGCGGTAAAGAGTTCGTCTGAGATTGTAGACTCTCAGAGATCCGTAAACAAAAAAAGTAGGATTCCTTTGCAGCAAAAGTAAATTCGAGCTAAAAGTGGGTGAGTCCATCGTATTATCAAAGGTGATAAAACTTTACTAACCAAATCCGTTTACCAAATAATCTAAATGTAATTTAACAATCATTTATGATGTTTCTGCGCGATGTTATCTAAACATCAACTATTGAACTGTTGTGGAAATGATATCACACAGTTCTGAGCAAGATGTTGGGATGGGGATAGTTGCGCTCACTTACCCCGTCCATAAGGCCGCGTTCCGTTGTACCCGTGTGGATTAGTGACCGGAAATCCCTTCCGACGGCATCCGCTTCGGACCATGTCGTGAGCGCGCTTCCATTAATTTCCATCGTTTGATTCCCATCCGAGATGGGTTGTTCTGTGTTGGAACATGAAAATGGTGAACTTTTTCGCCCTCAATTAACTGACCTCCGATCCTGGGCTACCGCTCCGACTTATATTGACTTTATTTTTAGCAACAATCAGCAACGAGTAGTTCTACTCTCTCATTTAATACATTTATTTAAGTAAAGGCCAACTGGCATTTTCATCCACATAAATGAAATTTTAATTTATTTATATACAAAATTCCGTTAGTAATAAATATTGTCCACTCCATTGTAGTTCAGCATAAAGGCTCACCGGTTACCTATTCTTGAGGTGTTCCGCCGCTTAGCCTCCTAGCGACAGCTGGTCCTTACAATTCCTTAAAAGGCACGCCTCTCCGTCCCTTGGGACGCATTCCCACTAAAAATAAATTGCTACATAAGAATATTACAGGGTTAGATTGGTGTACCTTTTTCGCTATCAATATATAACACAATCATTTCTGTTTTTCTTTCATCCCTCGTCACGGCTCTCATCCTATAAGTTTCCTAAGATGAATCATGTGACGCGGATTTATTTAATTCACTAACTTGGTGCCCAGCGTTTTCAGGCAACATATAATAATAGTCAGATGAGCCCCGCAATCACTCTGGGGGGAAATGCCTCCGAGAGAAAACGCCCGCAAGCACCTTCCCATTTTTGGGGGGCTAACAGGCTATATGAGGGTGATCCTGAAACAGGCAATTCCCCTTTAATAGGGAAATGAAAAGGGGGGATGCGAAAGGTAGAGAAAGTAGCCAAGGGTTGACTAGGGCCCCCGGGTTGTGGTTTAAGGATCCTACCCGGTGTTTCACCTAAAGAGATGCATGGAAAACCATATAAAACCTGCATCAGGTAGGTCGGGCATAGGAGACTATTCTCACGCTCTTCCGAATGACGGGAGACGAGTTTGCTGTGAGGTCGCAGCATTCCCTTCCTCGTGGTTCAAAAAGTTTTAGGAGGCAGTTGACCGACTGATCCGATGGGATCATATCTCCCAAAATAGGTAAAGGTGCCTCGGCATGTGAGAACTTTGATAAAAAAAACAGAGAGCACGAGGCATTCCCGACATGATCAGGTGAACCCCACAGTCACTCAAGGGGGTAAATGCCTGCGAGAAAAATTCCCACAGGCACCTCCTCTCATTTCTTATTGTCTTCGAAACGTATGAAGGACGACCTGTTCTAAACCAACTGCGAGTTATAAGGTTCGACCTGAAGTGATCATAAATAGATGATTCCGTACTTTTTATACGCGTATATTCAATTAATTCAGATTTATCAAAATTCTGTACCTGTTGTTTCGTTTTTAGGGCAAAATAAAATAACTATTTCGACGCGAACGAAGTCGCAAGGGTTAGCTAGTTATCTATAATAATGTCCTTGGAGAGGTGAGGAATGCATTGTAAGGGAGGCGAAGGTCCAGGGTCCGTACCCATGTGTTCAGCAAAGGACTGACTAGCTGACGCATAATGTTACATCCTGTCTCTCACCACTCGGCACAGAATTCTAAATACAGTTTGTTATAATTTAGAAAATATACATATATATTACAACGGTTTAGAGTATTGTAGACAAATCAAATTCCTACATATTATTTTTATTTTGATTGATGGATTGTGTGCAGAACTTTGCAGCGTAATAATCCTGTTATTTGATTGGCTGTTTGTTTTTCTTCTTCCTTGGGATTTCAGCCCATTCAGGGCCTTGGCCTACCGGGTCGACTGCGGACTGTCATTTATGTGACACATTCCGAACATGGAGCGAAACGTGGATGTAGATTCTCCAGCAGTGTTAATCCCAGTCTCAGTAGCCATGACGGCAGAAGCATCCAAGCCCATGCCAGGATTCGAACCCGGGACCTCCGTGTTGTGAGGCAGCGACGCTATCCACTAGACCACAGGAGGACGGCCTGTTTCTGTTAACTTAAAGAAAATATTCAATAACCAATTATGGAATGATTAATAAAAAATCTTACCAATGGTTTTATCTCCCTTCGATATTTCTAAAATGTAGAGTTTTAAATATGACGTGGTTCCATCAAATGTGTATACAAACTTACGTGTTAACAAAATCATTTATAATTGTTTATCTTCATCCTTTCATGCGTTATTTTTTAAACTTTTGGAACTTTTGCGTGTTAACACATACATATACATATTTTTTAAATAAATCCTTCCTTGTTTTCAAATTCAATACAGTATCGGAGTAATACAAGTAAGCACCAGGGCAATGCCGAGCACCCAGCTAGTAATTTAATATTTTTATGTAATACATATTTATGAACACAGTCAGAAAGTTGTTAATAAATAACTATCATATAAATTGAATTATTGACAAATAAAGGACCTATTCAGAAACAGGATGACGCTCAGGGGTATTATAATAATAATTTTAATCGCACGCAGTATACCAACATAACACTTAACGTAAAATAAATTTTGCTTTCTCCTTCAGGATATGGTTCGTGTGATTTTTCCCGCACTCGGACACTCGTGCCGCAGAGAAATGGCGCGATCCGAAATAAGTGGTCTAATAAAAAATATTGGATTTTATAACTTGTTGTGAATTTAATTTACGGCACTGTTTATTACTTCTAAACGTTTATTACCTGGCATTAAACAGGCATTTAAGGCTATTTATGGGCCACATACTAGAGAATGTCTTATTAAATAATTTAGATTGAAAGTGCATATAATTCTTTCCATTTTCAATTATAATTTTCGCTCTGGTAAAAGAACAAACATTAGTCATGAACGGCCAGGATGATGCTCGTAATTTCGTAATTAATGTTTGGACGATTCTCAACTGTTGCGTCGGGGAAGTTCAAATTTCCACACGTCAAATTCCATCTCCACATTAAAACTCTTTCTAATTTTCACCAAAACTATGACCATTGAAAACTTCTTCAAAGCTATCCTAACCTTTTCAAAAATAAAAACTCATTTAAAAACTGTTTCAGAAGAGTCGACGCTCGTTCCGTTTATTTCCCGTGTAAACTTCGACCGTTTGGATATTAACTCTTCTCTCACGTCCAGTCTATTTTATTTTTATTTTGCTCAAGGTTCCGTCCTTCGCTTTCTCCCAACATGTGAGACGAATTGTTGTCACCAATTTTCTTTATTTAATGTCGGTTATTCCCTTTTTTTCTTTTTTTTTGTTAACAGGCTACATGAGGATGATCCTGAAACAGGCAACTCCCCTTTAATAGCATAGGAAGGGAATTGAAAAGGGGGGATGCGGAAGGTAGAGCAAGGTAGCCAAGGGTTAACTAGGGCCCCCGGGCTATGGTTTAAGGATCCTACCCGGTGTTTCACCTAAAGAGATGCAGGGAAAACCCTAGAAAACCTGCATCAGGTAGGTCGGGCATTGGGTACTATTCTCACGCCCTTCCGAATGACGGGAGACGAGACTGCTGTGGGGTCGCAGCATTCCCTTCTCCGTGTCTCCACCAGTTTCAGGAGGCAGTTGGCCGACTGATCCAATGGGATTAGCGGACAACTCTTGCCATATGCCCAAGGTCTTTGACCCCAGTACATATACCTCCTAAAATAGATGAAGGTGTCTCGGCATATGAGAACTTTGATAAAAAATACCCAGAGAGAGTGCGAGGCATTCCCGACATGATCAGGTGAGCCCCGCAGTCACTCTGGGCTGAAGCGCCTGCGAGAAAACTCCCGCAGCGCCCAACATATCTCCCCATTTTTCGATATGGCGCATGTCCTATTGAATTCTTATCTCCTTATATCACCTGCAAGCACGTCCAGGCTTCAGCCCCTGTTAGACTGCCTCCGCTCTTGAGAATTCCTCTCATCATCCCTGTGCCGCAAACGCGAATTCTCCCTAAAATTTCAGTTTAAACTCAGATGAAACATAATTGAAATTGCGCAAAAGAACATCTGTTGCCCCCCTTGTCGAGCCATAGAGAATGGAATGCTGCGATCCCACAGCAAACTCCTCTCCCGTCATTAAGAAGGGCATGAGACAAGTGCCCATTTGCTCTAAATATCTGATACAGGTTTTCTAGGGTTTGCTATGCATCTCTTACAGGTGAATCACCCGAAAACAATCTTATCGACTATGCGAGAGATGCCTGTGGAAGCTTTCTCTCGCAAGGATTTGATCCCAGACTGATTGCGTGGCTTACCTTTGGGGATGCCTCGCACTCTTTTAGGTTTTTTCAAGGTTTCGCAAATGCCTCTGTCTTATTAGGATGTGTATGTACTGGGATAGAAGACCTTGGGCATACGGTAATAAATGTCCCTAATCCTATTGGATTTGTCAGACAAAGCATTTCTAAAATTCTTGAGCCACGGAAAAGGGAATGCTGCGATCCCACAGAAAATCAATCTCCCGTCATTCGGAAGGGCGTGGGAATAATGCCCAAAAATCCGAGAGAGCTCAGACAGGTTTTTTAATGTTTTCCCTGCATCACTTTTATGAGGAAAACAACGAGAGGATCCTTAAACTATAGCCCGGGGGCCCAAGTCAATCCTTTTCTGCCTTCTTCTCACTTCCGCACTCCTCTTTTTTATGACCTTCCTATACTATTAAAGGTAAGTAGCCAGTTTCTTGATCACCCTCATGTAGCCTGTTCCCCACATAAAACGCCTTTTACACTGTCGGACTTTTAATTTTACTTCCATTATTTAAATTTATTTTCAATATATACTTGAAATAAGGAGAAGGGAGAGAATTACATATTTCAGCTTGGATAGTACTAACAGTAAACGGGTAGTCGTTAGACATATTGTAATGGATGTAGTTATTTTTTACACTGCCAATAAGAGTCGAATATACTAATTAAGGCTGCTTGGTATGTTGAGGAACTGATGCTTAATTTTCTTAAGAAAATATTTTATTTAATGTAGCGGGTTATTTGATATTTCATTATTTCTTAATATATAGTGAGCGAGGATTTAGAACTGGAATTGGTGTCCGTAAGTCCAGACCCTAGGCCGTCACTAATCCCCAGGGACGTCATTTCGGCACGTAGGGATATGACCCGTGGAATTTCTGTAAACTTGAACTTCCTTCTTCCTTGGGGTTGAATTGTAAATTTTCTCTGCCGGCAGAAAGTGGGATGAACTTTATACTCCTAGTGATTGAGGATAACTCAGTTTATCCTCCTTCTTCCCTCTGACCTTCACTGTTCCCTATAGCTTCTCACTATCAACTCTTGTTGCACTTTCCAGCTTCCTCCTCCCGTTCAACGACGTTCCACCCTCCAGCCTTCCCCTCCCTTCCTCATCAGTTCCACTCTTCAGCTTTGCCTCCTCGACATCTCAACGTCTTGGTCCACTCCGAATATTTTCGGCGCATTGCCTCTCAGCTAAACTCTCCAAGGGAAAACGCTATCCCACGTGATGTTTGTTCCGCCAATCCTCATGAGCCCTTCATCTTGCGCGGGAAATTTTCCATGACAAAGGGAACAGTTTCCTTCGGAAATTTTGAAGGTTAATTTTCCTTCAACAAAACAAGCTTAATATTATAATCCCGCAGACAGGCACGTCACCCGTCCGGTAGCCTGGCGCCGGGAAATTACACTTCTACCTGCCTGTCGCCAGTTGGAATGTTCCACGGAATTTTCAGATCATTTAAAATTCTAAAAGTTTGAACAAAATTAGGTAGGGTCCTACTGCGCTACAGCAGATATGTCTTTAGGATGTTCTGCATTAATATTTATGTAGCCAATTGTAATCTTCTTTATAACTGTATCAAATTAATGACACTTAATAATTAATGTACGCTTTTATTATAAACTATATTATTAATGCTGTACCCCCAAGAGAGTACATTTTGTTTCAAAGTATTAACGTATTCTTGTTTTCTAATTACTTTCTCGTTGTGTAATTTGATTTCATACTATATTTTTTAGTTATTTAAATTAATGTACTTATACGTTATTTCTTGTTTGCTAACTTTTTCTACGTTAATGAAAATGGAAAGTATAAACATTTTTTATCAAAATAATAAAATCAGTGAATAATAACCATGTAGTATTGTCTCATAAATGCTTAAACTCTTTATATTTGCATATTGGCAACATTAAACATGAAAAATGAACAGAGAGTAGATTCACGTGAAATACTGCACAATTAACATCACGGAAATTGCCTACTACAACTGGTTTAATTTCTTAGCTGTTCCTGCCTCGGCAGTAATGGCCGTTTCCATGACAACACAGTTGTGCGTGCGCAAAATAAGGGTTGCGGCCACTTAAAGGTATTAATTATTTTGTACATCCTCATTTATACTACATTATTCAAGTTGAGCTTTGTTAATCTCCGTGATTTATATTACCTAGTATTTTAATAATGATGTGTTAATAAAGAATGTAAAAATCTCTGCTATAATCATTCACACATTTAAACAACAGTAATCATTTTACAAAAAGAATCGTAAATTCACCATCGACAATAGTAATTCGTATATATATAACGCCGTTATACATTATATAAACATCTATTTATGTAAATAATAAAATTGTAAATAAATAATTTGTAATAAATTTTTCAGCCATCAAAATGTAAAATTCAATCAGTTATCAATCCATTAAACTGAGATTATACCTCTTTTAAATGAATATTAAGTTACATCAATTATTAAAGTGAATAGACCTAGATTTGTTTCAAATTTGAAAAATCAAAATGGCTTTACATTATTTTATTTCTATTGAAAGGAGATTATTAAATGAAAAGAACATATTATGATTCATTCAATTTTTACAATATTCAATCAATTTTTAAGCATAGAATTATACAACACTGAATTTTTTTATGCCCTGCTATATGTCAACTTTGAACCCAAGGTTGCTTTACCCGGAATCAGAAAAGTCGCGGATTACTATAATATACATTTTAGTAATCAGCGATTAAAATCTGAATGCATGAAACTTAATGGATTTAAGAATAGCCATTAATTAACAATTTATTACAAATAAATGCCTGCGTTTTATTTTTCAGTTCAGGACCAAAGAAAATTGTCTGTAGCCTGCCACACAATACTTTTACATTTCTTTCGACCACTATAAGTAGTTCTACTTTTACACTTTACGCTGAATTTACTATGTGGAACTGCAGACTAATGATTGAACTTCGATCCAAACCTTTTTCGTGCTTCTTAGTTTCGTCAGGAAGCTCCAACTGGTACAGTTTTGTGAACACCTTGTCATATTTGCTGGAACTTACTGTACCAAAGAGAACTCGAGTGGAAAAACTATCAGAGATTAATTTACTCATTACTTTTGTTCTGCTGAAGGAACCGTTCCGTTGCAAACCACTGTAATTAATTTTTAAAAAATCAGCAAAAATTAATGGCGATGTAACAAAAAGAAACATTGTTCTTTACGTATCCATTATTTCACTTACCTATACTGTTTTTCTCTTTGTCCATCTCCTCCCAGTTTTCTCCCACGACAGCTGTATTTACAGATACCACTTCTTATCCCGATTTTTAAAATCAATGTCGTTAATATTTTATCATCATAGCTTCCTAAATAATTAATTCACTATCTAAATCCATAATTAATTAAAAATCAAAAGTATTGTAAGTAGTAAAACGCTATAAGGCTCAATTATTTTAAGCTACAAGCGGTTGAAATCGCAAGTGTTGCCACAGTAGTCAGTGTGAAAACCAACCGTCTCACAGGCAGGATTGTTCTTCCTGGTGGTTCTACTTTCAAGTCCAAGCAACTTTGCTCTTGTTTTCCGACTAATACTGCCATCCCACTTTTCGCTCCCCCATCGGACGTCACAGGTTGTCTCGTTGTTGAACCGCCAGATCACGATGCCCGAATCATCTCGTGGCGGTCAGACAATGCAAAGACAAGCAAGGAAACCGGAATAATTCGTGCCTGAAAGAACACATAAAAAAGGAAAAAAATTGTTCCAGCACTTGATCTTCTCCGATTTCAGGATCCTTTCAACCGTAACAATATATACTGTGTCCATAAAAAATGACCCAGTTTTAATAGTATATTATAAAATATAATAATACTATATTATTAATTTGTATTCTTTTCAACGAAGTGAAGATAAACTAACACAGTTTTCTTACAAATGTTCAATATCATTTTTAGTTAAGACACATACAACCTAAAATATAATTCTTCCCACACTGAAGTTAACAAGTCCTGAGTAATAGAAGCTATAGCCTGGCATCATTAGGTACTGGAGTATAAAAAACGCGATCTTTTAAAAGCCACAGAGGAAAAATTGACATTAAGAAATTAATTTCGGGAAACGATCCATGAAGTTAGTGGTGTTCTCTCCAAAAGTACACGGTGCGAAAAATAAACAAAGTGCTTCTATCAATCGCGCATGTACTTATCTAAAACTGTTTGAGTTATTCTTTAATAGTTATCTTGGAAACACTCTACAACGCTTGCAGGTGATTATATTAGGTATTTATAACTGGGACATTCTTTTATGGACAGTCTATGTATATATATAGTAATGATTGGGGGATATTAATTAATAAATTTAATAATTGAGTTTAAATATATACATTTATTAATTGTAAACACAATAATTTTTAATATGGGTAGTGCGTAGATATATTAAGTTCAAAATAATTATTTAAAAATGGGATTTTATTAAAGATCTCAGGGAATTAATGGTTTGGGAGATCACGTGTAGCAGATCTGTTCGTTGACGAACCTGAGTTGTCTTCATGGGCGTCTCGCTGTAATTTCCGTGTTGTGGAACTTGAAGCGGCCGGTCGACAATAACACGAAGTCTTTCTTCCCTTGTTGCTAAGACCTTTCTTCCCTGCTTCCTGGACTGATCAAAGCATGGTCGCCGCTGCCACCTCACCAATCTCCTCTCTCCACCACTCTGCTGCCAATCTCCTTTCGCCACCACCTTGTATCACCAGCAATCTCTTTCTCCACCACTCTCCTTCAATATCCTCTCACCATCCCCTGCAAAAATCTCTCCTCAAATTGTCTCCGCCAGCCTCTTTAAAGCCTTGTCCCCACTTATCCGACACCTACCACTACGGTGGCAGGGATGGATATCCTCCAATCACATCCCTTGTTTCATTTGGGGAACACACGCCACCCGGTCACCAAATTCCCAGGCAGATTAAGACATTCCGAAACAGCGACGGGATGTCCGAGCTTTATGGTCCAGGTGTCAGCCGCAGTCTCTGTTATTGTTCGGGGCCGCGAGGACGGCGGGCGGAAAAACCCTATCTTCCTGGACAGCGGCTTGCTCATGCCGGAATATTTCTTATTTAAGTTTCCGTAAATAATAATAAAAAATTGGACGCGGGTTGTACTGCGCTAAATATATAAATATATAAATATATATGGGGCGTAACGGGATACTTATTGCTTAATAATTTTTGTAAAATAATGAAAAAGGTAAACTGACTTCATAAAAGTATAAAACATTTGTTTATTCTGTTATCTACTTAATCTAATATCAATATAACTTAACGATTTTAGAACTTTGATGAATTTTTAAAAAGTAACTTACAAATATCCCGTTTTGGTCCATCCCCCCCAGGGCAGAACGGGATAGGATGTTTTGTACAGACAATTAGTGCAATTAAGTAAAATTTAATTTAAGAAAACTCTTAACAGATTTTGTATTTTCTTTCTTATACTTATTTGACATACGGTTGATAGCTTTAACAATTTTTCCTGTCTCAAAGAGATTTTTTTGCAACTGTACAGTGTTAGCTAACATTTTCCCCATTTTCCGTTCCTTTTATTTTTTTACTCTATTAATTTTGGGTACAGCATTCTGTAACTCATTCTTATAAGTTGAGTGTCTTTATTTTTCTTTTGTTCTAGAGGAACACATAACAGTTTGTCTTATACAGTAGTTTCCTGTTCCGCCCCGCACGCTAGTCTCTGTTTAAGGTTTTTCACATGTATAAATTCTTCTCGGGTTTCCAACCGGGTCAGACTGAAGATAATGGCAGAGCAAGCCATCGAAACGTCACTGTTAAAATCTTTGACCCGGTTGGAAACCCGAGAAGAATTTATACATGCCATTCACCGGGAAAGACCTCGTACTTTATTTTTTCACATGTCTTAATACGAGTATATTTAAACCTTATACGTAACTTATATAAAGCTAAAGAAACCTAGTTTACGAATAAATACCATTAAAGTGCTGCAAAAATTATAAAGTCACAGATGTAAGACGCCAAAACAAGAGTTTATTCACTAGGTGCAGTCAGAACTTAATCAAGTCGGCTACCAAGACTTCTTCTTTGGCCACTTACAATGTTCCATCCCTATTTACAAACTCCCAGCACTATGCAGTAAAAAAAGGTTATCCCGCTATCCAGGTCCACCCCTTTATTTGAGTTTATACGCGCTAGCATCATGCAACATTATTGTTAAAAGTAATATATTAAATATAAATATTTGCTAATACAGCTTTCACTTATATAACCATAGAATGAGAATTCAGATACGTTTGAGGTTTTTGATCTCAGTCATTTTCGAGATTTGTATCCCACGTAGCTCATACGCCTGTTATTGAATTTTTTTTCCCTCGTCACTCGTTAAACTCATATATATCGAACAATTGGATGAAACGTGAAGAAATTAAATTTAAATTTGAAATAAGAAGGATACGGTTGCAATCAATTTTGTGTTTAGTATCAGGAATGTATTAATTATTTATAATTACGTATTTTACAATAAAGAAAAATACACAACTTCATTTTTGGTTGGTGTAAGTAGATCATTACTGGTGCAAAATAAGACGAGGCTTATCGCCGCATTCGCAGAGACGTCACTTTTGATTGGTAAAAAACGTATTTCCCTGTAACTCGAGTGATTGTGATTGGACGATTATGCAGTTGAGTGGAGACTGACAAGAAACATGCTCGCTAAATTAGTGGGCTGTGAGACGTGAGATGGCAGTGAACAAGGATCCATTTGAACTGACCTCTTTAATATTCAGATGAGTGACATATGACGGTGGACTTGTCAGTCATTCATCTCATTAAGCCGTAATTTTAGAAAGAAAACGTTCTATCGGACACGGGTCCAGGAGTTACAATTGCAGCTAACACCTCCAAGTGGTGATACAAATATTATATTGTTAAGAAAAACAAAAGTGCTCTTCCTTTGGCATATATAATTTATTATACCAATTCAATTTTCATATAAGCTTTCTGCCACTAGGGCCATAGTCAACTCGTATAAAGATCTTTATAGGAGATGACCATGATCCTTGGGGCTGATAGCTTATATGAAAATTAAAGTCGTAAAATAAATTTTATATTCCAAATCACGAGCACTTTTGGTTTCTATAATAATATTAATATATTATTAAGAATAGGGGAAAGCGAAAATTATGGAAGACGTTGACTAAGAGAAGGGATAGATTAATAGGCCACGTTTTAAGACACGAGGGTCTTGTAAAATTAACATTAGAGGGAAGTGTGTGGGGTAAGAACAGAAGAGGGAGGAAAAGCAGATTAGGGAGGATATTGGGTGTGCTAGTTATAAGGAAATTAAAATGCTTGCGCAAGATAGGTTAGCATAGAGGGTTACATCAAACCAGTCTTAGGATTGAATACCACAAAAGAACCTTTATAATCTATTACAACATATTTTTCTGGCTTTAAAATTTACAATAAATAAAAAGACGGCCAATAAGTCGGCTTATAAAGTTATCACTATTTATTCAAAAACGACGTTTCGTCTCCTTTTTGAGACTTCCTCAGGTATTGTAGCCGTAACGATCACTGGAGATGGTCCGCGACACTAAATTCTTCACATGTAGATTCAAGAATCTTTTCGGCTGAGGAAGTCAAGGAGTAAATATAATAAATTGTTAAATTCTCAAAAATGAGAAGAAACGTCGTTTTAAAATAAATAAATAGTGGTAAAGGTATAGTCTGACTTATTGGCCGTCTTTTTATTTATTGATAATCTGTAACTTTCCAAAAAAGAAATATTTGAATTTGTTTTTAATGTCTTGTGTTACGATTTTCCGCTTGTGCTGAACTGTACTTGTTGGCCTTATCCAGTGATTCTAGACTACAGTGGTGCAAAATTCTCATAATCATCCCTGTAAAAGTATTTTCCACAGTATCGAGAAATATTTCGTGCATCTCAATCACCCGTAAGAAACATCTATTTATTTATAGCTTTCTTTGAAATATCTTCATCCTGTTCATACTCACAGTGTCTTCCCTTCCGTAAGCTCTATATTTATATTCGATTGTATTTCATTTCTTTATCCATTAGTCGTCGAATTAATAAAAATGCTACCACAGAGGCATTCTGGGTAACGTACATGCTGATGAGTTGGCCAAGTCAGCAAGCAGAAGAACGTTTTAAGGCCGGGAAGTCGAAAAAATATAAAATCTGTATTGATTCTCATTGGAGACGATCAATAGTTGAGAAATTCCGCGGTACATTCTACAAAGACATCAGCTCTGGACAAGATCTGATTTGTCCCAAGAAAATGATGGAGTAAATCAGTGTTATCACATATGGTCATACCGATTTTACGCACTCATTCCTTTTGCCTAGTTTACCAGCGGTTTTCGTCGGCATTATCGCCTCATCTTCTTTCATTGCCTTACATTGTTTCTGAAAAGTCACTCGGGGGACTTGGCAATCTCTGAGTCGCTCATCACGGACGTAGTCCAATTTTAATTTACTTTAACCCTATATAATCTTTACGTATACTTCTGAGCTCAATCTATAAATGCGTCTCGACAGGGTCGTCTACGACATTCCTTTCTTAACATGACCCTGTAATTCAAGTCTAAAGCAAAATAATTCATACATGCTACATTAAACAACAACTATACGTTAAACTGTACGTAACCAAAATTTGAGAGCCATGTTTTTTCTGTCAAACAAAGTTACTAATACACTAGAATCTTATTAATATAATAATATTACTTGAACGTTATAAAAGTTGTATTATCATGTTTACAGCTAGAATAAAAATTAAACATGAACTAGGTAAAATAATTGTTTAAACAATTAGATATAACAAATCACTGACTATGAAATTACACAACGAACTGGACTAAACCTAACAAACGCACAATATTGAGAAGCACAAACACAAACGACGGAACTGAGCATCCAGGAATTTCTCCCTTCGCAGATCCTCCAGTCTGTACATGAAACGCACAAGGAAAGAAGCAGAAAAATAAACATAAAGTAAGCAAGTTATGAGGTACATACTTTGGACCAGCCTAATCCATTAAAAAAAGTTTTGCGAAATCAATTATACTAGTCCAAAATCCCCATAGTCAAACGTATTCACAACTATACTACCAGAAGATTACACAATAGACTGTAGACATCACAGATACCTTCAGCAACTTAACGCGACCGACAAATCACTATGGCTCAAAGCAAAATTTCATGACCCAAAAAGAAATCCGGCATCCCCCCCTTAAAAAAGGCAAACTATGTTTCACTGCCTCCTCCCAAAACGCGAATATCTTTGCCCAACTTTTTGCCAAATAATTCTCCCACAACACCAACTTTTACACCAACCACAGTCACGCCATAACAAAACTCCCTACAACTACCCCCCTCGCAAATAAAAACAGCAAGAAAAAAATTAAAGAACAAAGCCTCTCCAGGTCATGACTTGTAATGAGTATATGTGGCAATTGCCATTTTATTTCGTCACTGGGTGAATAATTTCCCATGTTGGAGACACTCAATATAAGTAAACACCAAGGCGCCAGAGAACCGAGACAACGTGCCAAAATCACCGTATGGCGACTAAAAAATCTGGTACCTGAGTCCAGTTTCTTGACCCCGGAAATTTTGGAAGGCGCGTCCCTTCCCAGAAATTAGGGAGAGAAACCGCGGGTCAAGCTGGATTTTAACTGGAGGCTGAGGGTCAGGTGATCCGCCAAGCATCTCATAGTGGAGTGAATGAAAGAGATGGCCTGGGAAGATGGATGAGAGAAATTTGATCAGTCGGGATTGAAACTTGGCAGTAGGTAGGTGGAAATTAGATGAGAGATAGAGTTGGCGATGAACACCAGAAATTAGGAAGAAGTCGAATAAAGTATTCTCGGGTTTTCGTCCGGGTTAGGTTGCGAATAAGGCGCGAATACTTTGTTCAGCATATACGCCGGGAAAACCTTCGTTCTTTAATAGGAAGAAGTCGCTTGAGAGTGAGAGAAGTTTGCAATCAAATCTGGAGGCAAACTGAAAAGAAGATAGACGGCAGTGAACAGAACAACCCCGTCTACGTAATCCTGGCCCCTAGAAAGAAGATTCGGTACCGACGGCAGAATTCACCACTGGAAGGAGTCGCCTGACGTACGCAGAAGCAGCCTGAATTACAAAATTGGAGGAGGAAGCTGCCGTTTGACAAAAGGAGAAATGGTGTGTGTGTCTGTGCCACTGTCTGAAATGTATCATGACTGTCTTTCTGCTGCGAAAATCCTCACAAAGTGACCCTTATGAGATTTATTATAAGCTGAGCTATTAGTATGGTAAATTTTTTAATTGGACCCTACGTTTTGTAATTGTTGTTTTTTGTTTTCTATTAATAAATTTAACTAGTTTTTTATTTAATCTAACCAAATAATTTATATTGATTTAAAAATTAAAATCCAACCCGCCCAGTTCATTATTGACTTCATCACCAACCGCCACCTAAAACATATCCCGAAAGAAACAATAATTCTAATCACGCATATCTTCAACGCCATCCTTAGACGCCTGGATAGTTAATCCAGCTAAATGGAAAAACGCCACTACTATGATGATTCCTCCAATATCCAAATTGTTCGAAAAAATACTTTCTTCCATCTAATCAACCAAAACATTCCTCCGTTCATCAAAGGTACTTCCTCTCCAACGTCATAAACAATGGCTTCGAGCAACGCAAATCCTGTATCACCACATTTATAGACATTGGTAAAGGTTTTTACAAAATCCATCACCCCACCCTTCTACTCAAAATCAAAGAATACCTAAATGACACCGAATACTTCTAAATTACCTGTCTAACAGAACATTCTCCGTCAAAATAAATAAGCACCTCCCCCATAGCGATACTATCGCTACGGGCGTTCCCCAAGGACGTTCCTAAACATCTTCTCCCACGATATCCCACAACACCCCGTCACTAGCACAATATTCTTTGCCAGACAATATTGCTACTTCCTACGAAACCTCTCACCTGCAACATCCAACCTCCTCAATCAGTGCTCGCTAACCTAGAGCAGTGGTCCAAACAATGGCGTATCAGCATCAACCCAACCAAACCAGTAAACGTCCCATTCACATTAACTAAAACCCCACTTCCCCAAATACCTGTCCACTTAAACAACTCACAAATACCTACAAAAACAGAAATCACCAATCTAGGAATCATCTTTGATTCAAAATTCTCATGCAAATCTGCAGGGAATCCGAGATAAAATGAAGGAATCGACTCTGTACGGGAGGAGGGACAAGCGAGGTACCAAAAAAATGTTGTTTTTTTGGTTAACAGGCTACATGAGGGTGATCCTAAAAAAGGCAACTCCCCTTTAATAGCACAGGAAGGGAACTGAAAAGGGGGGATGCGGAAGGTAGCCAAAGATTGACTAGGGCACCCGGGCTATGGTTTAAGGATCCTACCCGGTGTTTAACCTAAAGAGATGCAGGGAAAACCCTAGAAAATCTGCATCAAGTAGGTCGGGCATTGGGTACTATTCTCACGCTCTTCCGAATGACGAGAGACGAGTCTGCTGTGGGGTCGCAGCATTCCCTTCTCCGTGTCTCCACCAATTTCAGGAGGCAGTTGGCCGACTGATCCAATGGGATCAGCGGACAACTCTTACCATATGCCCAAGGTCTTCGACCGTAGTACATATACATCCCAAAATAGGTGAAGGTGTCTCGACATATGAGAACTTTAATAAAAAGTACCCAGAGAGAGTGCGAGGCATTCCCGACATGATCAGGTGAGCCCGACAGTCACTCTGGGCTGAAGCGCCTGCGAGAAAACTCCCGCAGCGCCCTTTTTTTTGGTTAACAGGCTACTTGAGGGTGATCCTGAAACAGGCAACTCCCCTTTAATAGCATAGGAAGGGAATTGAAAAGGGGGGATGCGGAAGGTAGAGCTTATTCCGTTTTCAAAATTTATCTTTTAATAATATGATTCCATATATATTTATTTATTAGGTGTATATATTATTTATATTGAAGTAATATAATTATATTGTTAATTATAGGTTAAATATGTTCATGGTGTTCAAATCCGGATATTCCTATTACTTGAAAATAGATATTGTGTTATGGAGTTTTGTTATCGCTTATATGGAAGGGATCGTTTCTGAGTCAGTGGGGGAAGATGTCGTCAAGGTTTTATTAAAAGAAGACAACGAAATTTAATTAGGCAACGTATTGATAACTGTAATACAGACTTATATTACGCACCTATCTCAGAAAATAAATAATAAAATACTGGCTGTTGCATGTAGAAACTTTGAGGACTAAGTGGATTGTTCTCAATGGATAAAAGGTTGACTGATGACGTGAAAAGAATCTGTCATTTTTTTACGAGTTTTATGAGTAATAAGAAAATTTGATAATCGGAAATCGCTTAGCAACGGATTTCAACGTCAACTGCAAGTGTTTTTATATTGGATACAATTCCCATGCTATGTGCTTTGGACGCAATATATGAAACATTCTACGTGAAAAGAAACGTCCGGAGCTAAGCAACAGGAAACGAGGATTATCGTACATATAATTGCATCAGGAATTTAAAAATGTAGCGTTTATTCTCCCACATTTTCCTACTCCTTCCACACTGAACTCTTTGATGTTAATTGTATTGCAGAGTGATTCCTTTTGAAGAAGAAAAATTATATTCCCGAAGAAAAGGTAACTACGTGTCAAGTTGAATAACTCCATGCGGCTATAATTGGGTATGATGTTCGAAGTTAATTTAATTTATTTTTCTACTTACGCGAAGGGGAAAGAAGATTTATGTTAAAGTTGTTACCATACAATACGAAATGATAACAAACGGAACATATAAAAGCTTCTAGGAAATCGCGAAGCTTGTTTCGTAATTGACCATTTGTTATATTGTCAGGGGACATACGTAAAATGTTAATCACATAATTTATAATTGTATGTATTAAAGGTTATTATTTCATACAATAGCGATTAGTAAAATAAAAAAAATAGAAAGAGATTTGTTTAATATATTAACAATCCAATTACCTTCATTTGAATAATTTTTATATTATTTGGCTAATAATCCGCAGGCTGAAGCTGGAACTAATTGAGTTTATGTGCTTAATCGCCGCATTATTTATCTGAACCATTTATGGCCCGCCAGTGCAAACAGATGTGATTGATTACAATGACGTTGTTTACACTGGCGAGGCGTAATTAGACTATAGACAACTCGGCATCCGCTGATAAATTTAGGCGCCCAAGATGAAAGTCAAGGTCGGAGAAACTTGCCTTCCCATATTTTAGATATCATTCTAAAAGTCTAAACATTTCATATAACTGGCATTTATAATTTGTGTTTAAAATAACTTAACTTGTGGTTTATTTACTAGCGACGGCTGTACATATACCAAAATTGGAACAATACAGAGACGATTTGCATGGTCCCTGCGCAAGGATGACACGCAAAATCGTGAAGCGTTACACATTTTAACGGAGACAAATAACTGTAAATATCTTGGGATCATGATTAGTAATGAGGTGAGCGAGGTCCCTGGCAGGTAATGGGCGGAGGACGCTTCACTTTGTAAACAGAGTCTTGAGGAAAAGCACGAGAAAAACCAAGATTGCTGCTTACAAAACGCTGGTAAGGCCAATTTTAGAACATGGGGTAACGTGCTGGGATCCGTATCGCAATGAACACACTCTAGCGTTGGAAAAAATACAAAAACGGGCTGAAAAAATGTTTGGGGGTCGATTCGCGAACAATCCTCACGAGAATTTAGAAGGTCTCAGTAATAGAAGGAAACATGCCAGGTTATGCGCAATATATAAAGCTTATAAGGGTGAACCACAGGGCCTGGAAAGAAATAACAAACCATCTTACGGCGCCGAATTATGTTTCTAAAAATGATCACTCGTTACAAATTAAAGAAAAAAGGCAACGCACACACGCAGGAAAATTTTCATTTGTTAATAGATCAATACGAGATTGGAATTCATTGCCTGCAGAAATATTGACGACTTTTCCGGGTAGCGTAAATCAGTTTCGGAGTAGGCTAAGAAACCTTAAGTGAGCAGTTTTTTTATAGAATCAGTGAAGTGCTTATAGTGAAGTGATTTCTTTGTGACTTCTGACTTCTCTTTTCTTTTTAAGATCAAAACCTACACTTCAAAATTGTTTCATAGTGTGAATTGTATGTTCTTTTTGTAATTGTATTAGTGTTTCCTTTGTATATAGCTGCCACCGGGAAAATGCCCAATAGCAGCTAAGTAATGATAATAAAATAATAATAATCAAATACAAACGCTAATGATGAATTACTTGTATTACAACATTCTATCCGCTTCTGTACATGTCAATTGATATGTTTTTACGAGGAGTACAAACAAGTAATAAATAAAGAATAAATCACTTGGGGATGCATCCATCACCTCTCGCCCGAAAAACTTCGGGAAGATTGAAAGGTGTATGTTCTGGGGCCGTAGACCTTGCGCATACAATAAGAGTTGTCTGTTGATCCTATTGGAACAATCGGCCAGCTGCCTTCCAAGCTGTTCGAGGCACGAAAATGGAAATGCTGCGTACTTCCCCACAGTATTCTCCTCTGCCGCTATTCGGAAGGGCACGAGACAAGTAACGATTAGCCCCCCCACCCCCACCTGATGAAGGTCTTCTAGGATTTGCAGTGTATCTCGCTCAAATGAATACGGGGTAGGTTACTATGCTACTGAAGGGGAGTTGACATTGTTATTCACCCTTATGTAGTCTGTCACTATATTAATAATAAAGACACGAAATATTGTCAATTGTAAACTAATAAATATATTTCTACAAAATAATCTGTAATGAAGTATATATGATTTTATTTTCTTGTGGATAATTAGTTGATCTCAACGACCAAGTTACGTATGTCAAATTATTTATTTATTGTAGAAAGAGGAAATAACAGTGATGATGTGAGTAAATGAATACTTTTCTCAATTACATTAAGTTAGTGATTTGTTTTGAACTGTTTACAACGTGAGTTATTATATTGAAATGGCGCTGATACTGTTAATTTAATTACGTTGAGCATGGCGTTATTGATTACCATACTCACTTTCAACTATACAAATTACATCACCCGAGTGTGTAGGGACACGATAAATTTGATTGGCTGGTAGGAAACTGCTCAAACCAAATTCAACTAAACTGATTGGCTAATATTACAGTACGCGGAGATCGCTGAGCGAGACAAATTGGAAGAGAATGATCATATTCCAAACTCCGAAGTGAATAGCTGTAGAACGGGCAATCTAATAAAGTTACACCAAACTTTGTATTTGGAAAAATTTTCTTAAATTTGTCTTCTTGAGAGCAGTGTTTAGCCGTAATCGAGACCTTTGGTTGTTCACGCGTTCGACATAGTATCGATCGCCTGGGTAAATTTTGCTTAGTACATTCCGGATTTGAGAATAACCAGCAGCTTGGAATCCTACCTGCCTATACCTACGAAGGGTTTCATCGCCATTCATTGAGTGTTCGATTTCCATCAGGTATTTTTTCTGGAAGCCCTTTAGGGAAAGGGCAACGGGGATATAAACCCTTCCGGGAAGGGTCCTGCACTCTTGGGAAAAGCCCGACTCCAACGTCCGTTGGCTTGGTACGTGGACAAACCACCGCCAGGTGGGCTTCGGGGTCTGTGGAGAATAGACCAGAGACCCCATGCACCCCAAGGAACCAATTTACCCGTAGGATGGGATTGGTCGCCCGCGCGCATTGCTCCTTTCAGCACTTACGTGCTCATGGTCGACCCGCAAGGAGGAGTTAGTTGCACTTGCCATCAATGACCCTTGAAACCTGTCGACCCATTCTAGCAAGCCAGAATGAGTCCTCAAGATATATCTCCTTTCTAACATCATGGGAAATACTAGCGGATGATTATGGCGGTTTCATCATCGGATACTAAAAGCACGGAGGGACAAAGAAGGGTCCGATACCCCTCCCCTTCCTACGCGACGGTGCACTTTCGACACCTTAGTCGCTCGAAGACGTTCCGATGACGTCAGTCTTTGTTACTAACCCCTTATAGAGTCACTCGACCTCCCTTCCCCGTACCAGGAGGAATCCGTTCACCACCCTAATGTAGCTTAACACTGGATTCCCTTGTTTTTAAGGAGCAGAGGTTCTAAATCGCTTGCAGCCTTCCTAACACAAATCAGATCCCACAAGAGGTATCCCATTGGTTCAATAAGTGTTACTGTAGTCATCATCAGGAAAGATCCTAAAAAGCAGGAGTAACCAGACTTATTTATAGTAGAGCGTCTGAATACAACTAGAGAATTCACGGAAAAACTTAAGACAATTACAATTTGATAATACTATGTAAAGTTCATTTTGAAAGTTCATCTGCTCAATAAGCATTGACTAAATATTTTATTTTGATATTTGCAACCCAATTAAATCCCTGAATAAGGGAATCAATCTGGTGTTTGAATTCAGAATAAGGTAAGACTATATTTATGCTCTACAGAACTCTATGTTCTATATTGAAAGAAAAATAACATTAATAATTGCAATGAATGAATCTGAAATGCAACCAGCCTTGACTTGTGGGATGGAGTGGGGGCAAGCCGTCTCCTTACGTTTAACGAGTTAAATGATCTTCTACACCGTATTACTTAATATAGTAACAAGTTTTATAAACAAATAGTAGAATTTTAAAACCGTTGCCAATATTTTACCAAACTTTTATTTGCCGTTCAAATCTGATGAAGTCTACGATTGTGGAAGAAACGTACTGTATTAGCAACTTTTGTAAATATAATAATGAGCAAAAAAATTGCTTGTAGTTATTAATTCTTAGCTCACTGCTTGAACATCAAATACAGAATTATTAATTTACAAAAATTACCAACCTGTCATACTTGTTCTTCACTTTCGGACAAAATAAAAAAATTTCGCCAGTTCTTATTTTTAAACTATAGGAATTCCAGCACGTTTTATGGAGGAAATGGGTAGAAACAAAACTATCAAGAATTCAAATGTTTAAGCATGTTGATATAATATGTCTTCACTAATTACGTATAATGTTGATGTTGTGGTATTGAGTCCTAAGACTAAACTGAGCTAAACTATATTGCGCAAGCCTTTTCATTTACTTATAACTAGCACAACACACATCCTCCCTAATCTACTTAGCGTATTCCATCACTGGGCCTTCATTTTCTGTTCTTACCCCCACAAACTTCTTTCTAATGCTGATTTTACAAGACCCTCATGTCTTAAAACATGGCCTACTAAACTATTCCTACTCTTGCGCAACGCCACCCATATTCCTCGCTCTTCCCCTATTCTACTTGTAACTCCCTCGTTAGTGATTCTATCCACCCAGTCGATTTTCAGCATTCTCCTATAGCACCACAATTCAAAGGCTTCTATTCTTTCCCTTTCCTCAATTCTTATCATCCACGTTTCGGAACCCATACAACGCCGCGGTCCATACGAACATTTAAGAAAAGATTTCCTAGTATTCACATTTACATTAGCCTTAAGTAAATTCCTCTTTTTCGCGAAAGCCTTCCTTGCCTGTGCTATCCTTCTCTTTATGTCTACTATACTTCTACCATCCCTAGTTATTACGCTTCCCAAGTAGCAGAATTCCTTTACTTCCGTCAAAATATCCCTTTCTACTCTAACACCCTTTGTTATTCCACTGTTTCCCATACTACACCCCATTACATTGGTTTTCCCTCTGTTAATCCTCATATTGAACTCTTTCTCCAGGACCCCGTTCATGCCATTTATTATGGTTTCCAAGTATTCTTCTGACTCCCCTAATACTACAATATCGTCGGCAAAGCGTAGGGTTTTTATTTCTTCTCCTTGCAGTATGATTCCTTTTCCATATTCCGTCTTAACATTCTCCATCCCCTGTTATATATGTAATTAGGTATAATGATACTGTTAATGAGTTATAATAAATAGCACACAAGATATAAATTATGACCGAATTAAAATATAAAACTTCAAAAAATATACTTATTGCCCACAAAGGTTTAGTATTTGGTCATAAATTTGAAAGTATAGCTCAGAGAAATAACTTTGCAGCACGTTCCCGAGCTTTTAACTTAAGCTGTATTAACTGCTAATGGCCAATAAAGGCTTTCTAACATTGTAGAACTCATTTCGTTATGTGGTTTTCGCGGTATGGAAGCTCATACACACGTCTATGCCAATGCCAAGATTCGAACGAGAGACCTCTGTAATATGAGACAGCTACGCTATTACACCACACGAGCCCCGATATACAATTTTAATGATAGCAAATAAGATAAAAGCAAGTATATCTAAAAATAACAACATTTACAACCGCTTAAATTGCTTATTACTACTGTTAAAATTTATATATAACATTTATCATATACGTATTATTATTTTGTAAAATAATATTAACGGAAAAAATCAATTTTACGCATTAATAGTGGAGTAACAATGTGTGATGAATGTTCGTTTAAAGTGTATGAGGGTGGACGAAAATGTTTAAAGCTGTTACATTCTAAATTTTCAACGTGTCTTGTCGGAATTTGAATTTTTCAATAACTTTTACAGAACTTTCAATGGTTTTTATAAAGTGGATAAGATTTCTAATTAGAACCCACAGAAGAAATTACCAATAATATTCAGATTTATGACACAAAAAGCGCTGGAGAATACATTTTAATGAAAAAAGTTAAGACGGAATATGGAAAAGGAATCATACTGCAACAAGAATAAATAAAACCCGTGCGCTTTTCCGATGATATTGTAGTGTTAGGAGAGTCAGAAGAAGACTTAGGATACGTATAATATTCACCTGATATTGTTTGCATATGATGACCACTGATTCAGCATTTTTGCAAAAATAGACTTTAATTACTTTCAGACCGATTGATAAGTATCATTTATTTGAAATTTTTAAGACAGTTGAACTATGTCTTGTATGTTTCAGCCTGCAGCATTTCACTACTTCGACTACTTCATAAAACAAACGACTGTATTTAAATTTAGGGGCGACCTGTTAGAAATAAACGGATAGCACATATTTATTCCTAGAAACGACATTTTAACTCTTTATTACCATCCGGAAGTACGCTCGTTTTCCTTAACGGCAATAACTCAACCCGAGGCCATGAAAGAGTTCCACAGGTCTTATCCCATAATGAATTTAGAAGTTTCATTTAAATTGTAAGCAAAACTACCGTTCTTTAGAGCAATACACACTGCTGAAAATTTTATAGCATGTAATAAATTATTGAAAATTATTTTAACATCTATTAAATTCAGTTTTCATCTCGTGTGTTTGTATTTGGCATTAGTATCAGGTATATATAATAAGCTTAGTTTTTTGCGGTTAAAATCGTTTTTAGATTCAAAGTTAATATTTAAAAAAATTTAAATTTGTTAAATGCTGAGAGACGCTAATTGAGGCAAGCAATGCTTGCATTCCACTGCACGCACATCAAGCGCCCCGATCTCTTCGCGGATTACAGCTTAAGTATCAAACAGCTAAAAGCCCCCAAAAATTATAAATTACATCGTTAATGAGAGTGGTTTTAGCAGAGGGTTTACTCGTGCGGGATCCTCCCACTCAAATGTGAAATCCATCTCCTATTCGTCAAACCCTTTCTCTCGGAAATTATTGATCTCTCCCCACTACCTAGCTTATTTTTGCCAGAAAAAAAAAGTGTTGGCGCAAGTTTTCCGGTCGGCTTCGAAATCTCGGGGTCTTTGTTTGACTTTCGCAATTCCCGGCGTGTAATTAAAAGTGCACGCCATCTGGTAGCAGCATACATAACACCGACTCAACAGTAAATGAATTCTGCCGAATGTCAAAGAGAAACTGCTGCCCTAAACTTCACAGCCCCGAAATCAAACACCGTCGTAATTTAATGGCTACGGGAACAGTCATTGCATTTTCCAGGATACTCGTTCGTACTATAAACTGTAGCGGGTGCTGGAATAAAATCAGTTGCAGTTCAAAAACATTTATTATGATCTGACTAAATAAAACTAAAGAAAATTATTATAACTATTACTACTACCGTTATATTATATTCAAATGCGCATGTCCGTTTGCTCAGCCAAACAACCGGATGTCTTTACATCTCAAATTAAACCATGTATGATTTTATTTGGACGCAATGAGAAACTTTGGCCGGTATCGATGTACCCCACTATCACCATAACCTAAAACAAAGCACTTCTCTCAACTGTTAATATCATTGGCCTAACCAAAGAGTCTCTTAAATAGATAGGGGGGAAATGCCAGGGCTTTCTACAGGACGCACTCCACTAGGAGCAACTCAATCAAAAACCCGTGTTAAAATAAAGCTTTTTGAGTCCACTAAACTCTATCTTAAGGCAGCAAAAGACAATTTTAAATGGTTTATATATTTTACACAATATATTAGTATTTTCAATTATGTAAGTGTAATGTAGCAATTAATGTTATGATTTTTACAACTAGGACACGGAAAAGAGGGCGCTGACGTCTGCTAAACGGAGACTACTACGCCTGCCGCTGAGTAGAACGCTGACGCGATTGTTATCTAGCAGTGCATAACTCTTTTCCGTGGCCTTCTAATTTGTAGGTTAAGAGCCTATATAAAACGTCGGTAAAATGAGACCATAGAGGCAGTTCTTGAATTCCACTCGGCCTTTAGACATCCGTCTGATCTATTCATTTACTCAATCTTTGTCCTTCTATTATTGTTATTGTAAGACTGAACAATAATAATAAACCTTATTTTCTACTACTTTGGAAGTCACGTCTGTCTTCCAGCAGCCAACATTCCTCGCTGTTCTGAATATTGGACTTAGCTCCAATCCGAACTCAATCCACGAAGAAATCTATCCTATTACCCATCCTATCGTCAATCCTAGACAACACTTATTTCCGGAGGTGAAGATTGATTCACTCTCACATTTATTATAATGTACGCAGTCCACAAAAGCTACCAAATCTCTACAGAGTGACTGCACAAATAAGATCATCACGACAACGGTAACCAAGTCATTATTTCTTTGTAGATTTGGGTGAAACTCTATTAAAAAGACGGCGTCAGAATTATATAAGGTACAAATATTAATTCATACGGAATATTAAGAAAAAAGTCCATGTAATCAATATTACGAGTTGGATCCGAAGTCATATCAACATTTCTCAAATAAATGTTAAAAATATATAATTTTCTATTCGTAAATAATAGAGAAGACTGTAAATTCGTTTCTCTCGGGTCTGAATTCCGAAATAAGATATTTTGTATATGCTTTGGCCGATTGGAGTTTACTAATGAAACACTATCTAATTAAAATATTGAAATGTCAAACTTTTTAATTCATAATAAAACATTACAATATGTTATTAAAACTTTTGTAGAAAACCAATTATAAATATGGCTTTACAACATCTTTGAGGGATTAAGAAGCCCTGTCGAACCCAGCCAGTGTCATAAATGTGGGGGAATAAGCTTCTGTCTCAACGTTTTGTCACGTCTAAAAATTTACGACAGAAAGTTCAGTACCCCTGATGCGTGAGATTTCAGGTCTTTGAATCAAGAAATGTGAGCCCCGTATTGCTGATTCGAAAATGTAAAATGAATTCCTATTGGTTAAATTCGTCGATATTTCGCCGGGAGAGGGGAACATCGGAAGTTTAGAGGTGGCGGAAGAGAGTTGTTGAGAAGTTAGGAGGAGGAATTCAGAAAGAGCAGTTGTTGTTTAGATTTTAAGTGAGTAGTTCAAATAATTTAAAAGTTAGTTTTTATAGGAGTTGGGATTAAGAATTCAGATAGGCCAATGGTTAATAAAATTTAAGAAAGTTAGTTAAATTGTTGAGCGGACGTGAAAAACCTGGTGGTAGCAGAGCGCAGTTTTCATCCAGATTTCAATGCGGCGGTTTCGGCCCTCCAGCTCCGCAGCGTCGCCATTTCAATGATTTCAAAGGTTCCGGTCATATCTACCGACGAGTTCCGGTGTCGTGGTTGGTAAAGTACTGAATGAATCTATAAATCCCTCAAAGCCATAAACTAATGCTACAGTAGCCATTGCTACTATTAATTAGTGTTAAGAATTAAAGACCAAGTATTTGAGACCACCGTCTCCTGAGAAAGAGAATCAGTTTGTTTTGCATTTATGAATATTAATTGTGAATTCATGTTTTATTTGCTTCCTTAAATATTATAAAATTTCTTATTATTTATTCTCCTTGCTGTCTAAATATAAAGTAAAAACAAAATCACCTTTAAAAACGTCACAGCACGCATACATAGACCTAGATTATTTGGGCAAAGAACTGGAAACTGATTTATTATTCGTAAATTATCAATGAAAAATACATTAACATAATGGGAAATAAAATAAAAATATAAAATTATCAGTATATATATATATATATATATATATATATATATTGTGGCATTACAAGGTGTAATTCACTATATTTTACTTATTTGTTCATTTCGACATGTTTTGTGTTGTTTGCTGCGTAATACAGCCTTGCGTCAGTGGACTGCAAACAAGAGGCGCCCTTTATAAGGACTTGGCTTCGTGGGGCGACTTTCCACGTGTCCGAAACACGTGGACTTTCAATTCCAGAAAAGCCTGGAAGCTTCTCGAAGTGGCCGGACCGGAAGACAGGTCCGATTGGTAAATGTGAACACTCGCCCCAAATGAACCAATGGTACATTCCCTTGGATGAAGCGGCAATTGGTAGAGGAAGTCAACGGAAGCCAGAGCAGCACAGACAGAAACACATTTGCGGTCAGGTCGTCAAGGTGAACGTATAGCGCTTGTGATCGGGACGGAACGATACGACTCCTGTCTCAGCTAACGAAGAATATTTCCGCCACCCACGCCCGTGACGCTGTCGACGCCTCGACTGACAAGGACCGAGCCGTGGTTGAGAACCACGTACTCCCGTAAACGAGAGCAGTCACACCTGGGAAATCAACGCCGCCGAGTACACCCTGGTTCCTGTGTCGACCTGTGTCCACCCTGATTCCTGCGCCATCCCTTGACGCTGCCGTTTGCGAACAGTCCGCAGTCCAGCGCCGCAGAGGAATATTGCTGCCATCGATACGACAGCCCCATGCCGCAGCGTGAGAACGGACAGCTGACGGCCACGTGGTTTGCCTACCATCTCCGCACCACAGAAGACGTCGAATAGTAATGTACTGTCCGTTTCATTGAGCGAACGATTTTTTGATTCAGTTTCTTATCACAAAATCGAGATTAAGTATTTCTTTTCTTTCATTCACAGGTGACTACGAAATTTTAAAAAGTGTAATTCAAATATTATATTTTTCTTGTGGATTGTTGTGTTCATTATTATGCCGGTTTTCCCACGGCATATTTCTCATTTGGAATACTTTACCTTCAAATGTGAACCCTAATTTTCAACACCGACTAGGCCAAGCTGCGGGCGTACGCCCTTCGCTGATCGTACTTTGTGACTATATATATCTACAGATTTAAAAAACAAATGCAAGATAATAATATTCTTTTTTCTTATAATAATTATATAAATAAACTGGCATTAATAAGCCAATTTATATATTTACAAAACCAGTGAGATTGAATTTTTAGTTTTTATCTATTTACAAATTCCATACTTGTCTTCTGTTTACGTTAGAGAGAAATACGAAGTTAAATAGCGAGATAGAGATTTCAGTATTCTTGTAAGTAATGCATGATATTGTACAGTAATAATTGCTGTGGGAATTAACTGTTAATTTGTTTTTATTTTTTCATTATCAACGAAGTGAATATTAATAGATGATAACTAATTTTTTTCAAACGGTATAATCGGAAAATGTCTTAGAATAAACTAGTATCTGGTTATTATATTTTTTGTTTTTATGGGTTTCTTCATATAAGAACTATTACTTAACAAAAAAAATTTCAGACACTATGACATTATTGTAGATTTTCAATGGTTTTTTAAATAATTTAGAGACATTTGTACCGGCAAATATTAGCGTTTTAGAAATCAATTATATTTTAAACCCACGGGTATTAGATATTCAGATCAGAATATCAAATAATCCATTAAATATTTTTCATGAAAATTATGGTAGGGAAAATGAGTATGCCTATTCAAATTTACATGTGGTACATTGAAGAAGTGGTGGCGTTTTCATTCGTAAACTAAAACCAATTGTTCCGAATTTTTCCCCTTTAATTAAAAATAATAAATATATTCTAAAGAGGAACAAAAAGTGAAATCTATTTAAATAATTAAAAATCGATAGTGATAATATCATAGAATAATAAATCTCAAAATTATATTTTTTTAAAAAAAAACTTCAAGCCGATGATGAAAAACGTCAGTGTCCGAAAAATGTTTTTTGTTAACTAATAGTTCTTATATGAAGAGTTCAAATATTCACTTTGTTGATATTGAAAAATATATACATTTGTTTCCCAGAGCAATTATTACTGTACAATATCATGCATTATAAATGTCTGCGAGTTTTGTTCTGAATAGCGAAGTGTCTGCCCTTAATACACCTTGAAGACTCTGACCAACCTGATTTATATGCATGTTGAAGGTTAAACGTCTAGGAATTTACATGTCTGACCTTGAATATGACCTCATCTTAACAGTGAGCAACGATTTCCTAATATTTCACACTCATATTACCCGTAAGTAAATCCTTCTATTCCGCGAAAGCCTTCCTTGCCTGTGCTATCCTACTCTTTATGTCTACTATACTTCTACCATCCCTAGTTATTACGCTTCTCAAGTAGCAGAATTCCTAAACTTCCGT
Source organism: Eucriotettix oculatus (assembly GCA_034510155.1). Classification (NCBI taxonomy): domain Eukaryota; kingdom Metazoa; phylum Arthropoda; class Insecta; order Orthoptera; family Tetrigidae; genus Eucriotettix; species Eucriotettix oculatus. Next base: position 130,533,777 of record CM067376.1, on the reverse strand, counting down.
CAAAATATCCTTTCCAATTTAACGCTATTTGTTCCCACTGTTCCACTGTTTCCCAAACTACACTCCATTACCTTGGTTTTCCCTCTATTAATCCTCATATTGAACTCTTTCTCCAGGACTATGTTTATTCCATTTATTGCAAGTCTACTCCTGACTCCCCTAATCCTACAATATTATCGGCAAATCATAGGATTATTTCTTCTTCTTGTAGTATAATTCTTTTTCCATATTCCTTTATAGGAAGAAAACATGAAGAAGACATAAAAAATATGCCGAAACGTTGTTACTAATTGAATTTAAAGAATATGGTCTGTAAAATGTCATAAATTCTTTTATTAATTTTTATATTAATTAATTAATTTCAAGTGTTTCGTAGACAAAAAGTTCCACTGATAATTATGAGAATCTGTTCACCTATGTTTGATATTGGGGAACTAGAGAATGCCCAAGCATGAATTCATGTACGGCAATAAATGGACCAACAATTTTGAAATGCTTGCAATATTGTCGAGAATAGTCTAGCAAATATAAATATTAAATGAATCTATTAATACATAATTATTGAAACCTAATATATTAAAAAATTATTTCATATATTTTAATCTTATGCCAACGTTGATACCAACAATTACGCTCTGACCTCTTTCTACAGCTTGAATTTCTAGTAATGCATTCGAATATAAATGAATCTAAAGAAATATAAAACATAATTATTTTATTTATTATTAAATAATATCCTAAAAAATTTCCTTGTTATTGACCCACATAGGACAGAGGTAATATTTTTTCGCAACTCCTATCGTCCACGTTTCGGAAGCCATACAAAGCCGCGGACCATACGAACATTTTTAGCAACGATTTCCTAATATTCACACTTGTATTACCCGTACGTAAATTTTTCTTTTTTGAATTCCTTGCCTGTGCTATCCTACTCTTTATGTCTACTATACTCCTACCATCCCTAGTTATTATGCTTCCCAAGAAGCAGAATTCCTTAACTTCCGTCAAATATCCCTTTCTACTCTAACGCCCGTTGTTATTCCACTGTTTCCCATACTACACTCCATTACCTTGGTTTTCCCTCTGTTAATCCTCATATTGAACTCTTTCTCTAGGACTCGTTCATGCCATTTATTATGGTTTCCAAGTCTTCTTCTGACTCCCCTAATACTACAATATCGTCGGCAAAGCGTAGGGTTTTTATTTCTTCTCCTTTCAGTATGATTCCTTTTCCATATTCTGTCTTAACATTCTCCATCCCCTGTTATATATGTAAGTTACGTATAATGATACTGTTAATGAGTTATAATAAATAGCACACAAGATATAAATTATGGCCGAATTAAAATATAAAACTTCAAAAAATGTACATATTGCCCACAAAGGTTTAGTATTTGGTCATAAATGTGAAAGTATAGCTCAGAGAAATAACTTTGCAGCACGTTCCTGTGCTTTTAAACTAAGCTCGTATTAACTGCTAATGGCCAATAAAGACTTCCTTTCTTTGTGGAACTCATTTCGTTATGCGGTTTTCGCGGTATGGAAGCTCATACACACGTCTATGCCAATGCCAAGATTCGAACTAGACACCTCTGTATCCTACTCTTTATGTCTAGTTTCAATTTAGTTTTCATTTCTAAACGTAATTGTTCAATTCTCAAGCAAATGCGGAAATCGCAACAATATTAAATTGCCCTTCAGTTCTTCACAAGCCACTGTACACGAGTTTATCTCTGCTTGTTCAGACCAACGGGTAAGTTAGACCTAAACAAAGCACTTACGTGCAAGGTCTTACAATAAGAAGCAGAAGGGAAACTAGGATGCAAAACATGGCGCAACCCAGCTTGTGGATGCCATGAGTCTGAAGCTTTTTAGTAAGTAGTAAGACGACAAGAACGCGGATTCCAAGACTAGGCAGCTGCTAAATGAGGCCCAGTGCTCGTCTGCATCTGTAGGACTATACTCAAATCTGAATACATAACAGGAGATCGTAAAAAAACAATATAAAGAGCGTCGTTCGTGGAATCACCTCAAGCTGCAACATCGTATGCTAATGTCTAACCTTCCTTTCATATGCACAAATCATAAGGCGAATTATAATATTCTACGTAAATCTTTCGTTGCGTTGCAAATCTTGTTTACGTCTCTGTTTAAAACGAAAGTAAGAAAATCCTTTTGTTCTCTAGTATTCCCAGTTATGTCACCTAGACAATTTAAACTTTAAGTGTCTTTTTGCATATCACTCAGTTAGTATTTAGTAGGCATGTGTACAGAGTGTAATTATTGCGTACGAAGACAACCGGAATTCGTTAAGAAGGCAACTTCTGTAAGCTATTTATATTTAATTAAAATATTTATTTATTTTATTATATTTAATACGTCTGTTCTAAAGAAATTTTATAGCATGAAATAAAATGGCCTGGATGTAGACAGTCAACAAGTAACAGTTATCTGAAACTCACAACGTTTCCTCTACCAATTGGTAGACCTTATCAAGTGCATTATACGAAAGTTCATCAAAGACAACCAGTAAAGGTATCACCTATGTAACAAAGCGCGGGTCTGTTCTTTCTGCAAAATTGTTTCGAATGTCAGGTTAATACAAACGTCTAAGGACTAACATCATATTTAAACGAAGGCTGGCTCCAACTTACCCGTACTGTGTTACAGGTTTTGTCCGCTGTTGATACTGATTTTGTTACAAAACAAATACAACGGAGAATGATGAAAATCAGAGAACTTGAATATTGGGTTCGTCCCATTTACAGTGATGGAATGTTGGAAGGAAAGTTTTACACTCCATTCGGGAACTAATATTTCACATACTTCTTCGCGTAGATTTTTCTTTTTATAAGTATGTAAATATTTTTAATTTTATCTACAAACTTTTCGATTGGCTTGTCGTTAATTAACGCTATTGTCAAAAACAGAATATTACCAAAACACGAAGTAAACTAGAATGTCAATGTTCTCTGTCCACAACATTCTCACCGACTGAATTATCGGCGACCAAACTGAATAAGCACCGGCCGATAGTTAGCCAACGCTTTGCACAAATTACAAAAATAAGTAAATTACATCGCAAGAAGCACTCCTCGGTTTATTAAACTATTTTACGTAAATAATAAAATCAAACTATGCATACAACGCCACAACACATTCGAGCCTTTTTTCTCGACGATTTCCTAATATTAACACTTATATTGCCCGTAAGTAAATTCTCTTTTACGCGAAAGCCTTCCTTGCCTGTGCTATCCTATTCTTTATGTCTTCTACCATCCCTAGTTATTACGCTTCCCAAGTAGCAGAACTCCTGAACTCACGTCAAAATATCCCTTCCCAATCTAACATTCTTTGTTATTCCTCTATTTACTATACTACACTCCATTACCTTGGCTTTCCCTCTAGTAATCCTCATATTGAACTCTTGCTCTAGGACCACGTCCATGCCATTTATTGTTTCTAAGCCTTCTTCTGATTCCCCTAATACTACAATACCATCGTCAAAGCGTTGGGTTTTTATTTTTTTTCCTTGCAGTATGATTCCTTTTCCATATTCCGTTTTAACATTCTTCATTGCCTGTTCTATAAATAGGTTAAACAGCATGGGCGACAGACTGAACCACTGTGTTACTCCCTTCTTGATTTTTGCTTTCCTTTCTGGATCTTCTATTCTAATTACTGCTGACTGCCTTCCGTAGAGGTTATTTATAAGCCTTCCTTCTTGATATTTTATTCCTGTGCTCTTCAAAATCCTTAATAGTGTGTTCCAGTTCACAATAAACAAATGCCAATGAAGTAGGCCCTTTATTTCTCATCCTGTCTTCTAAAATTAAACGCAAAGTCACTTGCATTCTATTTGACGAACCATATAATATGGATGATCTATACCATATACTATTTTCGTTAATATTTTGCATGCATGAAATTGTCCTGTGCAGTTCGCATCTATCAGCCCCAGTTTTCTTCGGTATGGGTATAATTTTGTTTTTACTAAAATCTTCTGGTATTCTTTCTGTTTCGCAAACTATTCTGAACAGCCATGATATTGCCTCTTCGTCAGATGATCTTATAAACTCCGCTGAAATGTTATCAATTCCTGGCGCTTTACAATTACTCAGGTCTGCTAGCGCCGTATCAAACTCTGACCTTAAAATTTTGTGCCCCAACTCATCATCCACCTCTACTTCTTTTTCTATTACTGACTGATCTTGATACAGCTCTTCTAGATATTCGTTCCATTTTCTGCCTTTTATTATTTATCCACATTTGGTTTCCCATCCGCTCTCCTGATGTTCATGCTAATATTTTTCCTCCCTCCGAATGTTTCTTTGATTATCCTATTAGCTGCATCTATTTTCCCTTTCACCATGAAATCTTCAACCACTTTGCATCTGTACTTTGGCGCACCAAAATGTGCTTGTTAATAATAGAGACAGCGTATGTCAAGTGTCAATAAATTCTCGTACCGCAAGGTCAACCACCTGTTAACGTTGTGGAAGTCAACCCCTCTTCCGGCAAATCGAATTCAAGCAGAATTGAAAAACCAGTAGCGATTGGCGGATACTGGTCATGTGATCAATCAATATTCTACACTTATAATTGGGGGAAAATTGTCGATCTGGAAGGTGGACAAACTAGGAAATAGGCAGTTCTGATTAATCTCTCAGAGGAGGAAGAAGGAAGCCCAGGAGAGAGAAAAAGGAAGAAGACCTGAAAGGAAGAATCTGAAAAAGGTCTATGTAGACGGTACTAAGATAAAGTTCCCAAAAGAGAGATTTCAACGAGAAAGAGAAATCTTAGTCAGATATAGGAAGGAAGTCTGAAAGAAGTTTATTGACATCCATTATGAAACAAGTAGTGGATTAAGAAATATTTCCACGATCAATGTCCAGGCAATCAACCAATCAATACTTTGCCAAAGTTCTTCAGGATAAAAATACAATTGAATGAACAGTGAAAACTGATACGAAGAACATGTCAGATGAGTCTCTGTTCAATTGATCTACAATAGCAACCAATAGAAAAGTCACCTGCATTTTCCAGAAATCATGGTAGGTACCAAAACCCAGCCACACAATGAGAGAAATAAACAGGTGTGTGAATGCTTTTCACTGAAACATTAAGCCAAATCCTGCTAAATTATATGCCCACATATAGGATCCTAACTTTTTCTTTTTTCTCTTTCAGTAAAGTTAAAAATATTCAAAGCAACATGCTCATTTTAATTTATTTTGCTTAAAATTTAGTAATTGTGTATGTCAAGTAAAGTACCTTTGCTCTTGTATTAAATTATATTGTAGATATATTAATTTACCCTTCATTAAACCTCTTTTATCAATCAATCCAATCACCCAAAATATAATATCAGTAACATTAGACAGTACGGAAATGATTAAATAAATACCACACAACATCCATCCCTGCTAACCTTATAGCTTTCACCAGGTGAGATCTAATCTATCACAAGAATGACATGCAGATTAAACCAAGTGACAAACTGAATAGCAAAGAACAATTTTATTTTAATTTTAAATTGTTTCCTACATGAAAGCCTCATTGCATTACTGTCTTCAATTGGATGTTCCATTACAAACAGTACTATGTTAAAATTAATTACACATCAAATTTATATAACAGAAAAGATAAGTACAAACAATAATAAGCATGTTATGTGACTGACTGACTCCTTGACGCTATAGTCCTTGTAAAACCTTGGTCTCCTCAACTATCTTATTCCAAAGCTTTCTTTCAATTGCCTTGGTTCTCCACCTCCTGACTCCCATAGAGCATAGGTCTTCCTCCACTTCCTTAATTCAATGATTTCTTAATCTACCTCTGTATCTTCTGCCACCTGGATGCCATGACAGAACTTTCTTCTACATTTTCCTGTCTGGAGTAGGCTTCTCTCATTCCAAGTCGGTAATACCAATCTATAACCAGGTCCTCGCCTGGGTCAGTTTTCTCAGTCAGGTTTACTCTGTTTCTTTGTGGCTTCTCAACAATTTCATTTTTATGGGATAGGGGTGTCAGCCCTATGCCCAATCCCCAACCTGAAGGACCAGGGTATCTCTTTTAGTCTGGATCATCACCTTTGACCTGTCCAGCTTGGGAGGCCCTACTAGCAGCTAAGCTACTGCCGGTATAGCAAGCCCCATCACCACAATAAGGTAAAGAAACCGGTGAGGTGTAATGTATGTGATAAAAGCCTAAAATGCACAAAACCCACACACAAGCTTTGCATTAATACTGTTGTAAAGATAAAAACTGTGTTGAGAAAGAACACATTAAGCAGTATATCAATTAACAACCATTTTCTTAATAAATAAAACAAATAAATTAACAACCAATTACAGACCACCAAGCTTTTATTCAATTATTACAATGTTTCATCATGAGATAATTTCTTCAAGTGTAACTACAAACATTGTGCAAAAAATTTAGAAAACAAAACAATAAAAATTCAACTTTCATTTATCATAATAAAATTAATAACAATAAAACTTACAATTTAGAAGTACTTGGTTAAAAAATTTGATAAACAGAAGAAATTTAAGCTTGAGTTGAGAACAAAAATATTATCCCCCTCCTCCTCCACCACCAACAACAAAAAACATTTTGCTATGGTAGGTTGTTCATAAAAAGCATGATATATGTGCAGATTGTACATTAAAGATTTATTTACAATGATAAAATATTTACAAAAGTAAATATGTGAAATAAAATATATTATAGTTGAGAATATGATTAGAAATCTGAGGTCATAAACAACTCATCCAAATAAATGCATAATGCAAGTGAAAGTTTATTTGAACCATTATTAATAAATAAAAATGAAATGCATGGTGATTCAAATTGGCATTGTATAAAATGTTTTCAAAAAAATAGAATGATATAGTAAATACAAATCTTCTCTGAATAACATTTCCAGAATTAAGATCTTAAATATATTTTATACATCCATATTTATAGTTTTGAAACAGTGATGTCTTCTAAGATAACAACACACTAAATAGAATGGTATATTTGCATTTCATACAAAATATGTCTATAAAAATATCTCCAATTGTAACATAATAAATCAAAAATCACTTTCCTTTTTTTAATTCGTTCCACCACAATGCAAATATTTTGTTCTTTAATTCTTCATCAGGCATGACTAAAACAAAACAAAATGAATAATAATACAATTTCAAATAAATCATGAAATGCTCAAAACTAGCAAATGTAAATATATATAAATTAATGAAACGTGGCACATTTTGGATAATTGGATAGATAGTAGTGATAAAAAATTTAAAGACGGGAAATTTGCTCTAAATCATATGCTTGGCATAGAATTATGCTCAGAGAAGGACATATGGTTAAGCGTAGAGAGGAATAGAAGAAGAAAGAAAGACTGAAAATATTCGGCACCGCTGGGACTCGAACCCAGATTGTTACAGAACTCTCGCTCACAGCTATAGCGACAAAGGCCGGTTTAACCAATACTGAATAGTAATTCAGGGAAATAGTTCCCTCTCAGTTCCACAGCAGCCTCTGTTGTATTTTCACTGGTCTCTACTTCAGTAATATGTCTGATATGAAGATTGGTTCCTTTTTTAACCTTGCTATGAAATTTATTTTAATTCAATAAATCTTTATCATTATTCATGTGGTTAAAAAATTGTTGGCTATTATAATTTACTGAATTGGCATATTCCATTCATCATTCATTGCTAATACAGATTCACAGTTGATTCCTTCATCCTCAAACAAATTGATTATGAAACAGGTAATCTTCGTTTCAGATTTTTTGGTTGTTGTTTCTTATACAATATTTCTTTATATTTTTAAGTACCTGTATTGTTGAAGTTGACAAATACAATGCACTACAAATATCAGATAAACTGAGTGCCTAAAGTTTCGTTTCTAGTAAAATGTTTATCTTATTGCTTTATATTCTTTTAATTTTCTGTCCCCCATTGGGAATACTAAAACTAAATGTACATGACAGGTGTCTATGGTATAAAATGTTTATTCAATCCAGTACTTAGCCTGGTCTAAAGAAGTAGTGTTCACAAAGAGGGAGATCAGTACCTAATAAATCAGGGTCTACAGCTTTAAAGTCATATGAAAGAAGCATTGATAACAATTTCTGGTGATGTATCACTGGGCATAAGCAACACTTGAAAAGTGTGTTATAATGTGTTTAACAGTGCTGTGGTGCAATGCATTCAGTTAGTGGTTGGTTTGCCCAATGTGGATGTAGTCACACAACAGAGGCTACAATTATTTGGTAAATGATATGTAAGGAGTGACAAGTATTGCTGTCTTTAAGTTTGTAATGCTATTTGTGAAGGAACCTAGAAGGTTGTAGTAAATATTGTACCAGTTTCTAATGAAGTGGCTTTAATGGTGGATAGTGAGATGGGGCCTACAAGATTTGACAAAGATACTATGAAGATTGGGAGGGCATCTGAAGGCATTCCTTGGCTAGGCAGGGAGTATTATGAGAAGAATGTTGTTTATATGTATGTTAAATAATACTCCAGAGGAAAATGAAGTTGAGTTTTTGTAATCCAAGGAAGCAGGTTCTGACTGGTGATAGGTGGACTAGTTTTTAAATTGGTTTACAACATTGATTGCATATATATATCATCAATACCGGTCAGGCTAAAAAATCTTCCCAGGGTGAATAGCCAAACCACTATTACCAGTCCTTTAGCTGTCCATGCCCACAACCACAAAAACATTTCAACCAGGATAACAAACTTACCGTCCTCAAAACCCTACCCCATGATTCTTCAGAGGCTAAACTATACATGTGTGAACTCTTTTTCCAACATATCTTGCAGTTCAGACAAAGCCCTGGACTCATCATCATCTAGTAGTACAAAGACATATGGACCCATTGATGTGTTTATTAATATTTGAATGTATGCATGTTAATTTTGGGATGTATCTTTGCATGTAAGATAATATGTATGCATTCCTGCTCATTTATATGTTCAAATGTGCATAGGAGTGGCCTGGTGGAGTCTTTTGTTTACTAGTAACGACTAGCTACGTGGCAGTTTATACTGACCGGCAGTCAATCGGAACATGTCTCCTCATCTCCTGATATAAAATTGGAAACATTCTATCCTGCAATGATGACACCAGGCCTGAGCCATCCTCTTCAGGACCAGATATCTATTCATATGAAAGTCAGTTGCTCAGCAATTGAGCAACAGTTTGCATTGCCATGCTACATAGCAATGAACATGGATAGGAAACAGCAAGTTGATGGTTTACCTGAAGGCTGGTGTCAACTCACTGCCCTACATGAAACCTAATTTTCAGATATTAAGAGGTGCTGGCCACCTTCTTTATGATAGTTGACAGCACAGTTAACAATTTAAAAAATGAATCAGAACTATGTACCTGATTCAGTCCTTATGACAGCTTCTATTATTTCTTCTAAGTCATTAGAACGTGGCTCCTCTTTGGGTTCACTCAATTTTAGAAATGCATCCTTGAATGTAGAACCCTCATTAATGAAATTTTGAATTTTTTTGATGTTTTCATTGTATTTTTCATCTTGTTCTAAGACACTTTTCATCAGTTCCTTGTAACTGAAACAAAAATAAAATATATTTTTACAATTTTAATTCCATTTTTATGGTTGACAAAAAAAAAGTGTGTTAAAACTAAAAGGTGCCTTCAAACTGAGATCTGTAGAATATCAGACATTATAACAATTATAGACAAAATTACCAAATACATCACTATTCATTGACATGAAGTGAACAAGTAAAACTTTTGAGATTCAAGATTATTCTGCTATACAAATATAAAAAACTTTACATTATAAATTGGTAAATACATATATTTTAATTTCATGACAATTAAATATAGAAACAGATCCAAATATCAAAAACAACATATCAGTCACACAAAACCAAGACATCATTACTACTCATCTGTAAATGGTTAGATATCTTAAATTTTGTAATGTTACAGAATTTAGGATCCTGATTAGTATGGTATCATTAGAATGATGACTTCAAATAAGGTTTATATGTTCAGAAGCATTACAAATAGTATCATAAAAGCAAAATATACTATAATTTTTAAAATACTTAATATAGTCTAGAAACAAAAGCAAATATGATAATTTATGCTTCAGTAGTTCTTGGGCTTCCAGCCGGCTGGAAGCCCAAGAACTACTGAAGCAGCAGATACACCGGGAAAACCTTCGTTCTATGATAATTTATGTATCAAATTAAAGAATTTTTTAATCATTATTTTAATTAAAAATTATAAAAACACAACTCTTGTTCTAGATTACTAGATGTTGATCCCATATTCTTCCCATTATTAACAGTAAAATTTTAGATTGGAGCCCATACTGGTTCAGGAGGGTGTAACAATTTACACACACAAAACAAAAAGCTGAACTTAGCTAGTCTAATTGATAGTCAATTAAATGATTTAGCTTGTCTCAAAACATCAGGAACTCCAACAATCATGATTAATTAATAACATGAAACCCAGTGAACTAAGTATTATCAATAAATACACTGTTAATTGTAGCAGTAGTAGAATACTCTATGTAAATTCTGATGAGAGTGTATTTCAAAAGTTAAAAAATTTACTTTACTTGTAGAGCCAACTTATTTTAAAACGTTAATACAAGAGTATTTAATATTTTTCCTAAATCAATGGAATTTACCTGTTGTCCTCAGACATTGACAGCTTCAGAAACTTTAATTTATGTTCTCTGGAAAATAAATAAGAAGAAACCATGAAGTATTGTTACATACATTTAATAATTAGCAAAAGTACTGATTACATGGCAAATGATGCAATTATTTATATATTATATTTTATTTCTTTTGGTTGTATGGAGTTAAATCAATTTCATTATTATTTACAAGTGGATAGGTAAAACACATTAAATCAATTTGTTCCCCATAAATTTACAATGTAATCCCATATGGTAATATTTACCCTGTCTCATTATCCATCATAAACGTTTATAGGAAAATAATTATTGTGATGAACGTTCTTGATTAAAGTGCTATCCATTTATTTGACCACAAATTTTTCATGCACCCTACATAACCCCAAAACTAATTTGTTATTGAAAGTGAACATTAGAACGGTCTAAACCTGATCGTGGTCGCATTGAAAATAAACTCGTAGGATTATTATTTATATAACTTCAGCTTTTGGCATCGACAATAATTACAAACACATACTGACAAAAACTAAATACAATACCAATGACATTAAGAGGACTAGAAACGTTTTTTAGTAAGCGGTGGAAAACTTGCATAAAGATAACCTCATTTCAACATAATTATTTACATACACATTCAACACATCTTTTTTATAAGGTTTCAAAATCGCAGAAGACTTTTCCTATGACCATGTATAAGTATAATTGATAATTTAAATTTCTATATATTTAATTAAGTTGCGACAGTTGGACACTGAAATTGTAAAGGTTGTGCATTCTTCCAGTGGGAGTTTATCTAAATTATAACAAAAGGCATAACATTAATTTAAAATGCTTTGATATCAAATAATTATTCTAATGATATAATATTGTTGTAGGTTTCAGTCATTCGACTGGTCTGATGCAACCCTCCATGCCAGTATATTCTGTGCAAGCCTTTTCATTTCTACGTAACTACCACATGCTCCCTAATCTGCTAAACGTATTCCATCCTTCGCCTCCCTCTTCTGTTTTTTGCCCACACACTTCCCTCGAATGCTAATCTTACTAGAATCCCATGTCTCAAAACGTGGCCTATTAATCCATCCCTCCATGTTGTTCACTCTTCTCTGCTATGCTAAGAACTTCCTGGTTAGTAACTCTAGCCATGCATCTGATTTTCAGAATTCTTCTATAGTATGGCATTTCAAAGATTTCCTAATATTCATACTTCTATTAGCCATAAGTAAATTAGTCTTGTTTCGCGAAAACCTTTCTTACCTGTGCTATTCTACTCTTTATATCTACTAAACTCCTACCATCCCTAATCATTATGGTGCCCAAGTAGCAGAATTCCTTAACTTCCTTCAAATTATCCCTTCACAATCTAACGCCCTTTGTTATTCCACTATCCATTACATGGGTTTTCCCTCTATTAATCTACAGATTGAACTCTTTATCCAGGACCATGTTCATGCCATAATTTATTATGATTTCCAAGTCTTCTTCTGACTCTCCTAATACTACAATATTATCTGCAAACCTTAGATTGTTTATTTCTTCTCCTTGTAGTATGATTACTTTTTCATATTCATTTTAAAATTTCTTCATCGCCTGTTCTATATATAAGTTAAACAGAATGGGTGACAGACTACTTCTTCGACTAACTCCTTTCTTGATGTGCTTTCTTTTCCTGCTGACTGCCTTCTATAGAGGTTCTATAGAGGTTGCGGGTATTTGCTCTTTCAGTAACAACGAGTTAGACTTGCCATAAATTTGGACTTAAGAAATTTCGAGACAAGTGTTAACGGTTACACTGATTCAGGACTTGAAAATAATATGAGTGATTTCAGATATTCAATCACGCAACCGTATTAGTTGTCCGTGAAATTACGTTCATTCGTCGACATTGTACTCCGAATTTTTCAATATTACGACGCCCATAGTCAATATTGTTGTGTGCATTCATTTACTCCGTGAAGTGTGGACCGACGACTCGTGACTTATACTTGCCACGACAGCGACTTCTACAGGGTTATCCCTTGGTTCTGACCTGGCCGACTAATCTTCTGGGGGAATCGTGGTAGACATCGCGAGTCTTCCCTTGCCGCTGAGCGTCGCTTCTGCCATCGCTGACAGCGAGTTTTCGTTGCGGTCGACTTCTCGGACGCACAGGACAATAAGGTGAAGAAGTCGTACCTTTATTATTGTTTTCATTATCAAAACACCAAGATACTATGTAATCAGATTGTACAAAATGAGATTCTTAACGCGGAAAATTAAGTCATTGTTCTAATGAAACAAAATTTGACTTCAGCAAATACCTGGATTGAAAGTGTAAAGACGCTCTTGATAAACCAATATTCTCTTTGAGTGTGTGCGCCTATCTTTAGTGTGTTTAATGATTAACAAACTGTTACGAGATTATTTAATGGCAGCGGATAATTTAAATATATTGTCTTCGTACATATGTGTTCGAACAAAGTGATTAAGCGTACTTTATGTTCTACAAGTGGCATGTGCTAAGCTGGGCCGAGTGTGGAGACCCAATCCGTATATGTATTTTTATCCTTGGAGAATTTGTTGAAATTCGCGAACAGAAAAATTCTATTTTTGTACATTTATTCATTTATTGTTTAGTCTTTCGAAATTGTATATACTTCAAGATTGTAATATTTGTATTGGTATTAATTAGAGTAAACATTGTATAATTGATAACTACTTTTTACCTTATATTTCCCCTCCCGACAACAAAACTTTTTCTTTGCAATATTTACCCGTTTGAGCTCCGAAACCGGAAGTGTTCTACCTGAACTGAGCTCAGCCGACGATTGCAAATGAGAAGAAAAGAATTGAAGACGAATGACATCCGCTAAGGTCGAGGGTCTGAGTATGACAATATTTTTCAACGCTGGAAGAAAAGACGTAGAGTAAACTCACCCAGTCAGTTTCAAACTGGGTATCCAATTAAAACTGTAACATGGCTGCCAAACATTAAAGCTTCGTCTGGTTTTAATGTTTACTTGCTGTCCCATTCCAGAGTCAAAATGTAAGTAAACTTCACTGTTTATTAATTGCCGATAAAATATTATTACTTTCCTTGTAAATGCATTTATTTCGATTTTATTCTGTAATTAAAATTTTTAATATATTTCTTAGTTTAAAAAATCGTGTAAACCATTTTCATAAGCGAATCTCAATATATCCACTTTTAATTTAGGTCTTGAATGCAACGTGAAGCATTTAGAATGCAAAGTTTTGACTAGACTTGAAAGTGGTCTGCTGAAAGGGCCCGCGGCAATCTGGAGACAATGGCACTTGGGCACTTGAAGGGAACTCTTGTTAGCGCCCTAACAAGCTGCAGTGTCGCTGGCGGGAGCTCCGTCTGCTAATCAAATCCACGTCTGACCGTCTACAACAACTCACTGCAATCACTTCGATTGAAAATATCGAAATAGGTCTGATCAATTATGACAGACAGAAACTAAGAACACAAATGTGTATTGTGTATTGCCTGGTGATCCAAGAGTGAAATGTACCACTCTCTTGGCAGCAATACAAAATAATTTTATATTTGTATACAAGTGTTTAAGTCTGTGTTTTATGACACACGTGAACCTCAATTTGTTTCAAATATAATTTCTATTTAACACGTTTATTATCAATAAATAGTTATTACTCCACTTTTTTCATTATTTGAAATGAGATGTAAAAACGAGTAACAAGGAAGTGATTTAAGTGTAAGTTGTTGCAGAAATTTGATCAAGGTTTGAATCCAGCAGAAAAACTTGATTCATTTTTTGGCCTATTAAAATTCATTATTGAATCAAAAAAAATAAAACAGACTTTGTTAGTACGGTAACGTGATACAATTTAGATCATTTCGGACATATACTACTGTAACTGGAAATATATTGCGGAAGGAAAGAATTGCGATTATGGCACTTTTACTTTAATGAATACATAACAATTTCTGAATTTTAATCGCCGTAAAACACTATTACAAGAGTTAGTTTAAACACAAGAAAATGTTAAGACGAGTAAAATTAATCTAAAAATTACCACAGTAGCTGCAATTGTGATAACCTCTTTTTGGTAGTGATTCCAGACGCCCTTTGCCAATAATTCAAGATACAAAATTGTAAAGGGGGATTTAATTATTTAAATATTTCATTTGTATTTTGTAATTTTCGTTTATTCAATTATATTTGACACAAATTCCTACTTGGGTCCTGCTTTATCTAAATTACCAACAATGTGGGATTTAGAGGAAATTAAATATTGAATTAGCAACTGCTTGGCTCAGGGTTAATTGCTGTGGGGCAACAACGCCTCGCAGATATCTTGCTTATTAAGACGAACTTGTTTTTCGTTCTTCATTTGCATTTCTTCTCTGCCTACTTCCTCTTAACTTTCGAGCAACACTGCTCGTTTTCTCTTCTCCTGGCCTCCAGTTTCTTCTAACTTTCAGCTCCTTGTCACCACCCAGCAAATATCTCATTTCCCGCTCTCTATGGTAAAACACCCCACGTGACGTGATTCACCAATCGTCATTAATTTTGTCCATCCGTACGGAGGAAGGGTTAGGTCTTTAGAAACTTTCATGGGTCATCGTCCTTGGACAAACACCTTTAATCCCTGCACCTAGCTAACCGACACGGATCTTCGCGATAGGCTGGCGCCTCTCTAATACGGGACTTTCCGCATCTTCTCTGACTCTGACATTCAATTCGTCATAAAAAATACTAATTAAATCGGGGAGGTTTCTTCTACGTTATAAAATGCACAACTTTCCTCGTTATTTGGCCATTTGAAGCCTTTAATACTTATTTCATTATTACTAACTGACCTAGATTACTATTTCTTATTGCTTTTGTTTATTTCATTCCTTGTTCCCTGTTGAAAACAATTTCTCCATCTTGAAATTCAGGGCATTTACTTACTCCTTTGAAAATTTCCTATTGAGGTACACACACCTTTTTTCGCGTTTGTTAGTGATACAACTTTTCGCTTGCCTTTAGGACTTACTACTTGGGGAAGGGACGTGTCTTCTGTCGTCATATTATAAATACACTTTCGTTTATCAAACAAATCATATTACTTTAAGTTTTCTTCCAAATTATTTAAATAATTACTGACTTCCGCTTTATGTACGCCTTCAGTTCTGGTTCGCGAAAGACCCTCGGGTTTTCGCAGGCTAAGGTAATAAGCGTGTCTCTTAATAAATGCTCAAAACCAGCCGATTCCAGCGATGAATGGGCGCTGCGGGAGTTTTCTCGCAGGCGCTTCAGCCCAGAGTGACTGCGGGGCTCACCTGATCATGTAGGGAATGCCTCACACTCTCTCTGGGTATTTTTTTTTATCAAAGTTCTCATATGCCGAGACACCTTCACCTATTTTAGGAGGTATATGTACTGGGGTCAAAGACCTTGGGCATATGGCAAGAGTTGTCCGCTAATCCCATTGGATCAGTCGGCCAACTGCCTCCTAAAACTGGTAGAGACACGGAGAAGGGAATGCTGCGATCCCACAGCAGACTCGTCTCCCGTCATTCGGAAGGGCGTGAGAACAGTTCCCAATGCTCGACCTACCTGATGCAGGTTTTCTAGGGTTTTCCCTGCATCTCTTTAGGTGAAACACCGGGTAGGATCCTTAAATCATAGCCCGGGGCCCTAGTCAATCTTTGGCTACCTTCCGCATTCCCCCTTTTCAATTCCCTTCCTATGCTATTAAAGGGGAGTTGCCTGTTTCTGGATCACCCTCAAGTAGCCTCTTAACCAAAAAAAAGCCGATTCCAGCAACCTTAATTTCTAAATTCCATTGATGTTCCAAATTATTTTTCTCAGACGACCGAAATGAAGTTATTCTTAACCGAAGTGGCGAGACACCGCTGTTCTAGAAATAAAGCATTTCAAAATTGAGTACCGGTATATGTACAATTCTGTTTTCTATAGTTGGAGTTATTCCAACTTGGATTTACTTTTTAATTCATTCTTTACCACGCAGAGTGTTGAAAGGAATGTTATATAATTCTGATACAGCTAGAATGCTTAAGCATTCCTAGCTAATGCAGTTGGACCATTTACTGTCGTTTTCTGGATACATAAGAGGAAAAACTTTTCGTTTGCTTTAAAAAATCGCGAGAAAAAATATGTTTAAATATACCGAACTTTAGAGAGTCAAAATTACTACCGCGACCTTATTATGTCTATGTTAACCATTTGTGACGGACTAAATTAAATAACTGAATTGATCGAAATTGTACTAGGGTATCGAATTTGTACCTTTTCTCTGATCGAAAATATACTATTGGCAAGAGATGACAGCACATGTCACAAGTCTAATCTAACCACATTTGTAAGAAAATGAAAACTAGTCAATTTATAAAAGTGCATAAAAATTACGTAACTTCACTTACCTCTATAGCACAAACCGGCGTATTCATGGAAAGGAGAGCATGAGTTGCCCTTCCGAATGACGGGAGACGAGTTTGCTGTGGGGTCGCTTCATTCCTTTCTCCGTGTCTCCGCCAGTTTTAGGAGGCAGTTAGCCGACTGATCCAATGGGATTAGCGGACAACCCTTACCTTATGCCAAAGTCTTCGACCCCAGTACATATACCTCCTAAAATAGGTGAAGGTGTCTCGGCATGTGAGAACTTTGAAAAAAAAGCAGAGAGTAGGAGACACGAGACGCCAAAAATTCTAAAGCCGGCAGAAATTCCGCACTATCACACATTCTGGTTCATCTCCACTCTTTCACCATCAATCCTCCGTCACGTACGTAAAATAGTCGGAGCTGTAAACGTTCAAGCCGTGCTCCCATCTTGGCCACAAGCTTTGTACTCCAAAAAAACTTTCTCTTAAGCCAATGTCCAGCTTTGTTCTCCTCCCCGCACAGGGCCATCTGCCCCTTTTTTGGCGAACCGTTACCCTAAGATTTCCCGCGCTTTCTCTATTTTGCTTATGGCATTCAGCCTCCCAAGCAAATAATATTTACTTAACTATTTTCGTTGAAAACTAAATACTCGCGCTACAGGATTTGATAAATAATTGTAATATAAATCGAATCATTATTTGGAATATCAATTTACTACGAAAAATATTCATTTTTATTTGAATTACGTATTCAGTAAGTTTACAAATTTCATTATGTCTTCAAGGAATTTTTTTACTAATTATTGCTTTTAAGACTGATAGTTAAATTAATAATGGTGATAGTTTTATCGATAATTTAAGAAATTTTTATTGAAGTTGTCTTCTATGTGGATGAGTTTAGTAAGTAAATGTAGCGGTATGATTCCATGAAATTTACAAAGTTTTAGGTAATAAATTTTAATTTCTGAGTTAATTGATTTTAAAATTAAATTCATGAAGGTATGTACTAACAATTTCAGGTCAATTTGATTTGCATACAATTTTTCACAATCCTCAGTAAACTTATTCCTTATATTATTAAAAGTTTTCACTTTATTATTTTAAATTGTAATGTAGTCAAGCTATGAGAAACAGTGTTTTTTATTCGTTTGGGCAGGTCGTTTAACCAGGGTCAGACCTCTCAACTTGAGATAATTTCTTCAAGGAATTTGTTTTAATACTGATAGCTAAATTAATAATTATGATAATTTTTCCCTTGTTTTTATCAGTCACGTAATAAAAACTATTTCATTTTTGATTTACAAATTTTATTGGCGGAGACTAAAGATAGTTATATTTATTTATCTGATAGGGAATTAATTATGTTCGGTGTTCCTCAAGGTTCAATTCTTGGGACTTGATCTTCAAGGATTCGTGCAACCACTATAATCTAATACTGCAATATCGTCGGCAGAGCGTAAGGTTATTATTTTTTCTCCTTGCAGTAATATTCCTTTTTTATATTTCGGTTTCAACATTCTTCATCGCCTGTTCTATATATAAGATAACAGCATGGGCGACAGACTGCATCCTTGTCTTACTCCTTTCTTGATTACGGCTTAATTTTCTTGATCTTCTATTCTAATTACTGCTGCCTGTCTTCTTTTTTTAGGGGGGAGGGAGGTTTAACTGGCTACATGAGGGTGATCCTGAAAGAGGCAACTCCCCTTTAATAGCATAGGAAGGGAATTGAAAAGGGGGGATGCGGAAGGTAGCCAAAGATTGACTAGGGCCCCGGGCTATGGTTTAAGGATCCTACCCGGTGTTTCACCTAAAGAGATGCAGGGAAAACCCTAGAAAACCTACATCAGGTAGGTCGGGCATTGGGTACTATTTTGACACCCTTCCGAATGACGGGACACGCGGTTGCTGTGGGGTCGCAGCATTCCCTTCTCTGTCTCCACGAGTTTTAGGAGGCAGTTGGCCGACTGATCCAATGGGATCAGCAGACAACTCTTGCCTTATGCCCAAGGTCTTCTACCTCCAAAAATAGGTGAAGGTGTCTCCGCATGTGAGAACTTTGAGAAAACCCAGAGAGAGTACGAGGCATTTCCGCCATAATCCGGTGAGCCCCGCAGTCACTCTGGGACGTTCCATCCTCCTATATACTATTTTAGTTAATATTTTGCATGCAAGAGATACCAAACTAGTTGCCCTGTGCTGTTCGTATCTATCAGGCTCAGTCGTCTTCGGTATGAGTATAATTATGTTTTTACTAAAATCTTCTGGTATTCTTCCTGTTTCGTAGATTTCGCAAACTATCCAGGTCGACGTATATTTATGTAACTAAACACCTGGATTATGTGCCACAGATTCAGCCACAAAAGCCAAAAACTCCCACTCAGATCTTGTTTAAACGAGTTCTAGTTTATTTTATACACTATTTGTTGTTTTTGATTTTTAAAGTTTTATTCAAAACAAAACTATTTTGCTATAGTAAGTTCAATTTACGCTCCCCAACAGTGAAATTAAATAGATTATTAAAATAACGAAAGTAAAAGAGTAACATTATATGATGATACTGTATTTGTGGCAATATTAGGCACGCAAATTTGTGTCTCGAGTTTTAGTTATGTACAGTTAAACTTATAATGGTTATTAATTGTAGCATGTAAGAATTAAGTATAGAGTTTTGGGGTTTCAATTGATTCACCGGGAAAATTTACATTTTCTAGTATGTAAGAATTATTTTGTAATTTATTGTGTAATGACTTATCCTATTTCCTCATTTAAGGACTAATTGAATAAATCAAATCGAATATATGTTAAATGAAGGTGCTAAAATTCATTATAGAAGCAGACTACTACAGCTCCATAAAGTTCCTCGGGTTATATCTGCTGCTATTGGCAATATTATTTCAGTAAGTAATGTGAACTTTGTCGGTCTAGATGTAGAAACAGTGGCATGTACGTTAATTAGGTTAGAAGCCCAAGAACTGTTTATGCAATATTACATCATAGATGTCAAAAATTATAAATTTGTTTTGGGATTAGAGCCTAACTGCATATTTCAGTAATTTCGCGTTCTGTGCTATTTTACGCATATTTAAGCGCCTGTAAAGTTGTAATGTGTAGTTTTCTAAAGGCTTTCCACATTTTCACAACAATATTTTCAACATATTCACCGCCCAGATTTCATTCTGTAATAAGCTTCTAGCTAAGATAAAGAGAAAGCAATAACTTGCACAATGATCAAAAATCTTAAGATTAGAATATCGAAATCACAAAAATATTGTAATACTAAACTCGAAAACGAATACATGCTATATAATTAAAACTAATAGTTGATTATGATCCTATAAAATTACTTCAGCGTAGAAGATGGCAATGATAGCCGCCGAAACGTCGGCGTACATGAAGTTCAACCGGGTGCGTACTATAGTAGCCCTAGAAATAGTTTTCGAAATCGCTGAGATTCAAATATCAAGAGTTCTATTCCCGATATTCAAACTGAAACGATGGTTTATAGTAAAATGTAAGGCGATTTTACGTAGTGGAAAGAAAAACACATATTCTAACATTATAGCTATAGATAATATGTTAAGGACAAATGATATTGGACTTTAATAATCTTCATGTTTCTCCCATGCATAAATTTAAACATCTCCATAACGAATAGCGTGCACTTCATAAAATATAAACTTACGTCATTAATCTTATGCTATCGACGTTATTTAATAGTGCTCTGAAATGTGTTACTTGTGTGAACCCACGAAATGTAGATTAAACGGACACCCAAATGATTCATCGCTTTGAATATTTCTGACGAGAGCCTACAATCGCTTTTGACGGTTCATTAGTTTTGACGTTATCTTGTTTCCATGCAAATAGCTAGTCTGTCTTATATAGTGTGCCATTAATCGGTACATACGAGTATATTGGACCTGTGATTGCTTTTGCTAAATTGATATCTGAATTAAACTGCAGAATTTCAGCCATAAAATGAAACATAAAGGTATCAGATAAACCAATTAATTCTTTTGTTAATTCTGTTGTGAAAGTGAATTACGTTAAATAAATTTTATGTCCATGAAAAAGCTAACGAGAAATTTAAAAAATTGTAATAATGAGAAAATATATTCCTTATAATGGAGTTTTTGTTAATTTGATTACATTTCAATAATTTATTAAACAAAAGATGAAATTTATAATTACTTTAATAGGCTATGAGTATACATATTTTAATAAACGAAAATTATTGATGGTATTGTCTCAATATTACAAAAAAGGGGCCGGAAATTGTTGACCTATGCGGGAAATTATCCCGCGAGAAGGTACTTCAACTGGAAACCACGAGCCGAGAAGACGTACGAGCAAACAGGCAAGAAAAGAGAGTTGGGAAGTATCTGATGTTGAGACAGGGGCGGGCGGATCAGAGGTACGTTTGTGAAGGGTTTTCCATAATGACGGGTAAATGTTGAAGTGGAATCAAACAAACTGTGTGTGAGGTATTAACGAAATTCTTTTCCTATTTGAAAGGCCCATGTATGCCATTAAGTATAGAATGTAACATCGGTCAAATGTCCGTCAACACTTCTCATGTTGGCACGAATTCAATGTTCCAATTTTCAATGACTGTTACATAGATCCGGCTGAATTTGAATGTCTTTAAGGACATCGGTCGATTGCCGATTTATTGGCATAGACCTTCGCCTTCGGGAAACCCCATAAGAAAAAGTCTGGCGCGGTCAATTCGCACGATCTTGGAAGCCAATTCACGTCACCTCTGCGAGAGATAATAATACCCTCCAATCGTTCATGCAGAACCATCGTGGCGTCCGTTGTGTGACACGTAGCGCCGCCCTGCTTGAACCACATGTCTACGTGCATATCGTTCAATCTAGGTTATCATGATTCTGTAGCGTTCGACGTTGCTCCCCAACATCGTTTTCATAAAAATACGGACCAACGTCGCCAATGACAGTTGGTCGTTTGATTACAGAAAATACCGAAAAGGATACCAGCACCTGACCCCCGTGTGTGCCATTAGGATTTACGGGGTGAATGCGCATTTATGGCGTACAGAGCCCCGGAGGACTCCTCGCCTAAGTTGCTCACTTATCTGTTGAAAACCGGCCGAGTGGAGTTAACCAGTGATTGCTCCGAGGCACTTCACCCGATCGGCTCGCGAGGTGCGGATTATGTTGCTTAAGTTGCGTACGGCTCCCACACCAGAGTTTTTGACTTGTCGGAAATACACTCCACCCGCAACGGTGAAAGTGCCCTCGGGGCCGCTGCCTTATCCAAGGGCTGGTGGCTTCAATTGCCAGGCCTGGTCCGCCCACTACTCTTAGGTTACACATACTCAGACTTTGACTTGCTAGCACCGCCACCGCGGGTTTTTGAGCGCATGTCACTGCCCAACAGAGTCCAACCCAATTGTTAGCCGACCTGTAGAGAGACAGCTGGGCTAAAGCTCACCCTGTCGACCTGCATTTTCACTTACTTTTTGTGAATACAATTGTGCATGTTAACAAAGCCGTTCATCCAAAAATGCGCCTCCTCGCTAACGATAATTTTTCGGCCAAAATTGGGGTTCTCTTGCAAACGCTCCTAAGTCTAATCAGCGAACAAACGGCGTTGACTGTGGTCATTAACTTTGAGCTCCTGGGTTAGTTGGATCTGGTACGAGTGTAGGTCCAAGTCCCAACGCAAAATTCTAAAATGTCTAAATAGGGAATTGATATTGAAGTTTTAAATAAAAAATAATTTGGCCTAATTATTCCAGGAATTGTAACATTTGATATTAAATTTTTTTATTTTTAATTAATATTTTATCTTTTATTTGAAGAATGCAGATTAAAATATTACCTGTAACTTTATTTTTGTTTAGTGATTTCAGTGATGTTCTAAATTACAGATAGTAAACATTCACTCCTGCATCCACTTTATGAGCCAAATCAATTATGATATTTTATCATGAATATAATATACATACATCTTGTTAGTTTTCTGTGATCCAATGCTTGATTTAACAATAATGGTATAATGTGATACTTCAATTAATGAAATATTAATTTTTATTTACTTATAATACATCTTTATTAATTCACATGAGTTATTTATGCAGTGAGATACAGTATGAATTTAATCTCTGCTATAATAGGTAATTATAAATTGTAAGTATGATAGTTTCAGCAGAACAACATGATGACTCAGAAAATATTACAGCGGAACCCAAGTCCAAGGATATGAAAACATTTGAAGCAATAGAAGCAAATACTGATAAATCAAATGACATTCAAACGGAACTTAAAGGTAAGTATGTTTATACATGTTCCCAATTTTACTATGAATAAAAAATGTACAATTTTGAGATGTTCAAATTCCATTTTCATACAGGCAATGAATGTTCAATGAAACATTTGTTTTCACCTGACCCAATTGTGCACAGTGAGGAAACAGAAACACTCACATGTACTCATGGCGTGGATGAAGGTTTGGAATTGGAAATCATTGACTGGTTATCATCAGTATGCCGTGATTCTTCGAGTTACGATGATCCAATATATTTTAAGAGTTCAGGTGAGTTAATCAAAGACAAGTTGAAGTCCGTGAAAGGGGTGCACTGCTTCGTGTTATCCTGCATAATTTCACGGGCCGCGGCGATGTTCTTGGTCGATCTGGGGTTCCTTTGACGTACTGGTGTTGGCTGGATAGTTTACCGAACCGGTCGACTCGAATTTGGCCACAAAACGTTGGAGAGTCAAATTTGAAGGGCCACCGAGGTCTGCCGAATAATGGGCGCAACGTTTGCACTAAAGAATACTCATTTTTTACTTCTGTCACATGCTCACATGCGTAGCAGGCCAATTAATATATTTATATCTATCCATTTTCAATGATTTGGGAGGTGGGCGGTGTAACAGTCTACATGAGGGTGATATAGAAACTTCCCTTTCATGTAGCATAAGAAGGAAATTAGAAAGGAAGGATCCAGAAGCGAGAGGAAGGGGCAGCCTACAGTTTACTAGGGCCCCCAGGCTATAGTTTAAGAATCCCAGTATTCACCTGAAAGAGATTCAGGGAAAACCCTAGAAAACCTGGATCAGGAAAGTTAAACATAAACAGTTATAATAAATAACTGGGTGTTCATGTTTAATATGAAAGAAAAACAAGGTAAGTGAAGTTGTATAAAGCATTAGGATGGAAAAATCTTGACGAGGAATTAAAGCAGGTTCTTAGCATTAGTAGAGATTTTTACATCTCAATTGTTTAGTTAAGTTTCATAGCTTTCAGTTCTCAGCTTCAATTGCATCCCTTCTGTTCTTGCGGAACATATTAAATTTTTGACATTAATTGATATTAACCAATTGACATCTCTCTTTTTATGTACATATGAAAATTAATCATATTTCATTACTTCTATTTCTGATCATAATTTACAAAAATACATTTTAGAATCAAGTTACTAAATAGAAGAATTTATTCTAATATTATATATATATTAAAAGAAGAATTTATTCAATTCTAACATTTCTCTTGGAAGTAGAAACATTTCTGGCTGAAAGTAAAATAAAATAAATAAGTTGTTTAGTAATGTTCTGTTGTATAGTAATGATATGACCAATGTAAACACTTACTATGTAGAGAAGTATTTTTTCAGCTGCTGATTTTCTTACAATATTAAGATAGATTTCACAGCCAAACTCAAAAGCAGCACGATTTATTGGAGTAAGTTTTCTGTATAAATGTAAAAGAAATATGCCATTTTTAACAGCTGCTTGTTGTTGAAGCAAATGCAGTGGCCTTTTTGTCCAATTTACTAAATCAGCCTGTCAAAAATAAATAACAAAACCCTTGAATTACATCAACTTTCAGTATAAAAGTAACTCTCAATATAATTGTCACTTGATAAGATGTTCAGAAACTCTCAGGACTATATAGAAACCTTTATTGTTGCAAAATAAACATGTTGCAAATATGTAATTTACAATAAAATAACTTCACTTTGGAAGTAATAAAATAAAACATAGTGAGATGATATCAAAAACAGTTTTAAGCACTAACATTTTATACTGCCCATGTAATATTTTTAAGCTAGTCATAATGATGATGTAGATCAATTTACCTCAAGAAAGCCATCCCTTGCTCTCAATCTATGTACCATTGATTCTGGCAAGTTAAGATATATTGCCAAACAATCAGGCAGGCTACGAGTGACAATGGGCAGTCTACCATAATATTGGAGCACTGAGCACAAATCAGCAACCTGAAGTATAAATATTTAACAATATTTCTATTGTGCACTAATAATATTAGTTTAGTATGAACATTGAACATTCATTTGTTGGTCATTTACTCTTTTAAATAATGGATAACTATATACAAAGATAAAATTAACAATTTGCAGTACTTTATAACAAGAGAATAAAATTACCCATTATTTAATTAATGAGTTAAAATTATTATAAGTTTCTTTAAGTATTATTTTAAGTTAGTCTCTCATCCAAGCAAATTATTAACAAAAATAAAATATGAGGATGGAACCTCAAATAGAATGCAAGTTGGGATTTAAGGTGATCGGAGCAATTAGCAAAAAGTTATTTTTCGAAATTTAAAGCTAATTTCTTTTGAAGATAATGAATAAATTATTCGAGAAATTAAAAATACATTTATTTTAAGTTTGCATTGTTGGATGAGATTCTAGGTTCATAGAAAATGATGCACCAAAAGTGAAGGAAGCTGATACAGATGGAAAAATGGTAGTTGAATAATATTTTCTTATAGATAAATTAAACTGAAATATTTTTCCCTTCTTTCATGTCCCTTTTCCTCATTGTTCCAATACTGAAATGAATCTCTTATTTTAATTTCGACTTGTGGATGTAGTTTTCTTCTTAAAAATTTTATGTATATATTAATTATTCAATATTACAGTCATTTAAATAAAAAAGTTGGATTCCCGTACAACACAAAAAAGTAAACTGAATATTAAATACGTTAACAAGGCCCTATTAAATTTGTCTTTCACGCACAAATTCTCCTAAAAACTCTCCGCGACAACAAAATCACGAAAACTCCTACGAAATATTCCTAATCGCGCGCATGTTCCTTCACTACATACAACGATATCCAACAATGAACTGTGATTCATTTGTTATGTAATTACAATATTGATAAGATGTGATACTTAAATCAGAGATACAGAACAAAAAAAAAACATTAACGCATCTCATTTTCAAATAAAAGTATAATTTATGTGTATGTATATATAAATAAACATTTTTAGAAATCTTAAATCAAAGTATGGAATGTTACTTAATAACATTTGTTTCCATGACGAAGTCTTTAAATTCATTACAAAGGTCAATAAATTCAAGGAAAATACTTTACTAAATTTCAATTTTTTGAAGTCTGTATAAAAGGAAGGGAAAACGTATTTAATTACAAATGTTTCAATTATATAGTCTGTAAGTTGAATATAATCAAAGTTGTATAAAATGAAGAGAAAACGGTTAAATGCAAATGTCTTTAAGTTAATTAAAAACTAAATAACATGATGGAAAATGTTTTACTAAATTTCAATTTATTCAAATCATTATGAAATGAAGGGAAAACTGTTACAAATATTTCAATGATGATTTTGTTGTGGCATTAATAAATTGTTTAAATTCATAAAAAACTCAATAACACAAAGGAAAATCTTTAACCAAGAATCAATTTTTTAATCTGTACCAAATGAAGGGAAAACTGTCACTAACAAACATGTCAATCATGATGGCTATAAATTAATTATAAAGCTCTGTGAAGGGAGGAGAAAACTGCTCCTTAATTGCAAAATTTAAATTGATTTGGTTCTAAAACCTATATAAAAAGAAGGGAAAACTTTCACTAAATTACAAAAGTGTGAATGATAAAGGCTTCAAATGAATTACAAAGCTATGTTAAAGGAAGGGAAAACTGCTACTTAAAAACAAAATTTAAATTGATTTGGTTCTAAAAATCTATATGAAAAAATTACAAAAGTGTCAATGATAAAGTTTATAATCAAAGCTCTGTGAAAGGAATGGAAAACTGTGACTTAATTACAAAATTTAAATTCATTTGGTTCTAAAAATCTATATAAAAGGGAAAACTTTCAGTAAATTACAAAATTGTTTCAATTTATTCATATCTATATGTAATGAAGAAACTATTACTTAATTAACGACTTTTAAATGTGAAACTTGTAGCGACGACATGACGTTGTACAAAAGAAATAATTTAAAAGATGGTTTCATCTGGAGGTGTACCAAGAGAACTACCAGGAAGAAGTGTGACACAACTAAATCTATTCGGCATGGTTATCGGTCAATGGATCACATTTAACTATATCTCAAATTATAAAAATGACTTACGAAATAGTTCGGCGAACTTCACGAGACAACATTTCTTACGAATTGACAATACGACTATAACTAACTGGACACAATTTGTACAAGAAACAATGCTTCACTATTTGGACAAAAAATTCCGAAAGCCTTGGTGATCCGAAGTCGTTGTCCAAATAGATGAAAACGTTTTCGGAGACGTAAATACAACCCCGGTCAATCCGTCATAAGCCAGTGGGTTCTGGGAGGGGTGGGGGGGAGTGTGGAAAGAAAAAACATTAAAATGATTTTGGTTGCAGTACCAGACAGGACAGCTGACACACTGACCACTCTTATTAAAGAGTGGGTGCTTCCAGGCACGACGATCCACACAGACTGCTGGAAAGCATACGACTGACTCGGGGATTTAGGATACAATCATATAAAAGTAAATCATTCTATTAATTTTGTGGATCAGACTATGGGCACTTGTACCAACGCCATTGAAAGTTTCTGGCGCACTTTAAAAATTCTCTGCCCGTGTATAATAGAAAGAAGGGGTTGTTTCCCAATTTTTTGGGTCACTACCTCTTTTTAAGACTGGCTTGGATGGAAGACGGTGCACCGTTTTTGCGTTTCCTCCACTTCGTACAGAATATTGACTGGTCGACAATGACAACATCCAAAATTGCATCAAAAAGAAAGGCAGGCAGCGACGGTGACTTCGACGAAGACTGACCGCTACGACATTATATTACATTGCATTTCTTCACCTCACTTAGAATGTCTACTATTCCTCAAAACATGTAAGTAAAATTCATTCCTTCGTCAATTTTCTGTGCACTGTATATCTAAAATTCAATAGATATATCTGTACTATCGAACTGTGACATCAGTAGTTGTACCATACCATTCAGGGGATGAGGGTTTTCAGTCCACCAGTTCCCCAATAGACGATGATGTCACTAGTTGTACACAAATCAAGTGTTAGGATCATGTTTCATGGTTATGATGTAGATTGGTAGGTATTTAAACTGTTATTAGTTATATTTAAAATTTGATCTTCCTAATAAGGTCAAACTATGAGTACATATTAATAACATAGTATGCTATACATACCTGAGTGTCAAATATATTTGTCAGAACTATGTCGTATTCATGAAATAGTATTGCTGAAATAAGCCTGCAATTGTGTATTACTTTAATAACTTCCTTTGATTCCAAAATATTTTTTAGCCATTCAAAGAATTCTGCATCACCCACTGCTGTCAAATCAATTAAAAATGTCTTATTCCATGTAGCAATATTAATTAAGCCAATCTTCTGCCACCATCCAAATACTGAACCTTCAAATTCCAATGCAATAATATGTTCATTTTCCAAATATGTTTTCTGAAATAAACAGATAATTAAATATTTAGAAATTAATTAAATATAGCCATTTCCACTGCAACT
Organism: Eucriotettix oculatus; assembly: GCA_034510155.1. NCBI lineage: Eukaryota > Metazoa > Arthropoda > Insecta > Orthoptera > Tetrigidae > Eucriotettix > Eucriotettix oculatus. The sequence goes on along the minus strand of CM067376.1, from coordinate 130,504,931 downwards.
AACAAATCCATTTTATTACAATTATGTTTTCTTCTAACTTAATATATCCTAGAAGAAATCAAACCATAAGCTTAAGTATTTCAATTGAAAACTGATGACTACACAAATTATTACAGCCAATAAAAACATAACTTTGACTAATTTAAAATGAAAATGGTTTAAAATAATATTTAAATGTATCACAGTGCTGTGATAGCTCTATCATTGGTAACCTTAAGATAATAGCCTAAACAAGATGACATATCGGCCTCACTTTACTGTACTGGTTTTCAGTAGTAGTTTTCTTGAAGGTCACAATATGCTTTCTTGTCTGAAGCACCAATATTATTTTATTAGCTTTTTAATAATCCAAAATACATGGAAATGTATGAAAAATAAATAAATTATTAAAACTGTACACATTAGTAGTAATATTTTCAATCAATTGTAGCTGTATTTTATCTTATTATTTCAATGTGATTACAAACTCAAAATAATATGTGTTTATTGTCCGAATACTGTTTGACAACACATATAAGACATATCAATGTAAAATGCAATTTTAGCAGATGATGTGAGTAAATAACAAATATTAATATCAATGTAACAACTTATACACATCAATTCTACCAGCCTAACTCATCAATGGACTCATTTTATGTGTGAAAAGTTCATAAGCTGAGACAAAGGCTGAGAATAGAGCAAGAGATTTTCTTCACCATTTAATCTTTCATTCAGACACATCTAGCAACTAGGAATGGAAACTGTCTTCTCAAAGAATTTTCCTTAAATAATTTTCTTGATTATACAAATAATATGTTTATTCATTCTATATTCATCAGGAGTCTGAAGCTTTTCATTGTTAAAATAATTTTTTTTCTAAATTGTCAAAAGCTAAAATTAAAGCTGGTATTTTTGTCATGCCACAAATAGAGAAAATAATGGGCAGTGAAAATTTTCCACAATTACTCAACACCCACAAAAAACAAACATGGTACAACCTTAAGGCAGTGATCATGGTTTTCTTGGAAATAAAAATGTTGATATTTACTAAGTGGTTGTTTCCACCATGCTTGATAGCTCATGGGTTGCAGGATGTTCACGTTACATGGTCACTTCGACCAATTTAAAGATAACTTGGGGGCATATTTAGATGAACATGGGAACTTTTCACCAAGGTGTGATGGACTTTCAGAAATGTTATCACGGGCAATATAATGAGAACATGATAGGTGAAAGTTCATCCTTGCACAGAAGAAGTATCAAAAAGGATAATTTTTGAAGCTTGATAGTATCCTATTTTGTATTTTTATATTAATTTTTACTTTGTTTTGTAAATAAAAGTGATGTAAATACATTAATTAAAGTTTTTATATATTATATACAACAGAATTTATAAAAAATAGATTTTCCTTAAAATTTGAAACTTAACTATGTAAAAATATTTTTTCTTTAATTTGTTAGGCAGAAGAAATCAAAGTCAGACATACAGAACCCAGACTCTTTATTATTTGATATAGTAATTTTACAAACAAACTTACTCACTGTTTTATGAATAGCAGTTAAATATTTAATACTGACCAATATTCCAAGGCTATCCATATCTTCAACAAGTATGTATTTGTGAGAGATAGCGTAGGATCTATTTATGGTTCGTTCAAGTTGTTTTACACTCCGACCTTGTCATGTAGAAAAAGAAAAAAGTATGAATATTTTATTCTGCATCAAGAATATGACTTACAAAAAATATATATTTAACCTTGTCAAAAGCCCCAGAATGTCTTATGCTGGGAAAAATAATTTATTTGAATACCTGCCATACCTTCATGGACTTATAGTTCCTTGTCTTTCCCACATTAAATTATAAGATATCTTCCTCTTTTCCTTACAAACTAATTACAAAGCTTTTAAATCTTACACATTTTGTCAATATAGTTACTTTAATTCACAATTAACTATACTAGGCAATAAATTAGGTAAACTAATTCCCTGTGTCCAGTGACCATTGCAGAAAAAACATGTTTTTTAGCCATGACCTTCTTAATATGCAGTAAGGAAGCAAAATTTTCATATTGTTTATGTATTTTTATCCATTAAAATTTAACTTGTTGAAAATTAATTACTTTGTTCCTGAAGATATTAAAAAAATTGGATAAAATGTAGAGAACTTTAATAGTTAAAAAATCTGACATATTGGCTTATTTGTAAAATGATAACTGATTTGTCTGACATATTAATTTCAATAACTACCCCAGACTTTAACAGATGTGATAACCATAAAAAATGTAATTTCTGCCCCTTTCTTCTCAATAAAAACACTAAAAATAAACGGAGAAGAAAAATTTAATTGGCACACCACTGGTTCCTCAACAAAATGTATATTATTATATGAACTAATAGGCAATTACATTAAAAAACTATTGCCTATGTGAAGCTTTAAAATGGGCAGCAAATGATTAAGCAGTAAGTGCACACCAATTTCAGTGTTTTATGGAAGAAATAAATCTACAAGCAACCAACTCTATGTTTATATACCAGGATAGTGCTTTCAAAATAAAGTTTTCTTTATTAAATTTTAAATGAATTGCCAACTTTTGTTTGCAGAAATCTTGACAATAATAAAAGAAAATATCTTATTTATTACCAAAAGCCAAATTATGTTCCTCATTTACTGTACATTTTTGGATAACTATATACAAAGATAAAATTAACAATTTGCAGTACTAAATAAATAATGAAAAATTGATAAAGGCAACTTTAAATACCTTCCAGGAACAGTGTTCCACCTTAATAAAAACACTTACGGGGGTTAGGAAATCCAGTTAAGTGATATGGGTTGTAGTTATGTACAACATCAAAGTCACTTACAGTTACATTTCTAAATCTGCAATGTGTATCAGAAATAGTTCTCATAAACTTGTGGTTATATGTTGTTTCTGTTCCTTTTACATATCTAGCACTATTATCTGGTTGCAACACCTTAACTGAATAAAAGAATTATACATTAAAATTTTGTAAATATCTTAACATATACTTAACATGTATCTGCTAAATATATTTTGATTTAAAATCTAATATTCTTTTCTATTTAAAAAAAACTGTCAGGATTTCAGAATATAAAATATCAGACAAAGAGCATACTTTCAGTTTTCTTTGTCAAGTTTTTAGAAGAGAAAAAAGAACACTACAGGGTTACAATAATTAACACTTTTCAAAATAAAAGTAAAATATTTGAAGCTTTTTACACTTCTTTTATAACATTACCATTGCTTACAAAAAGTTAACAAAAACCAATGAAAAAGGTATTTTGATAATAATATCTTTCTCTAAAATAATGCTTTAGACATACTACTGATTATATCTGATTTGTGCAGATGAAGTAATCCATCTGTTGTAACTGCTGTGCCTCGTGAAAATTTCATGGCTTTTTTTAAGGTGAGAACTGTACAATCGTCATTCATTGAATGAAAGCTCCCTCTTATGTCACCTTCAACAGTCTTCAACAATAATAGTTGCCCATCTCTAAAGTCTCCTTCCATCTGTAATGTTGAAAATACAAATTAAGCTCATAAACTATTGTAATTTTGTTATTTACAAATTTCTTTTTGTAAATTAACCATCAACATTTAAGGTTTTGGTGATTTTTTTTCTCAAATGAAGTATGAACTAAGAGTTAAGGAAAATAACATTAATATTGTGAACCAGACATTGTTGGCGCCCTTGGTTAAGGAAAGCAAAATGGAAGTGGGAAGACTTGACTTCTGCCAGCAGCAGAAGAAATTAGAAAATCCAACACTCTAATTTTTATAGGCTCTGTTGTTGACATAGAATCAGATCATAATTTGCTGATATCACTGATAGCAGATATTAACTACAAGAATAATGAAGACAGGTTTAAAGGACCTAACATAGTACAAATAGTACTACATAGTACAAACAGTTAAAGTAGAAATAATGTGGAGAGAGAAAAAGCCACTGTAAATAATAACATACCAGTCAATTTTATGAAGGAGTTCAGTGTCCAAGAATTAAAGAAGCTAACCCAACTGGTAAACTGAATTTATGAAAGCTTTCCCAGTGTATATTGTCAACAAAGTATTCTTGAGAATTCCAACCAGGTATAAACATTGTTCCATGACATTTCAATGTCAGTCATTGCCACTATTTTCAAATGAAGTCAAGAGAAGAATTTTTGAAACTGGAAAGTGGTTAAAAGGTTTTCTCAATGTTAATAAAATACAGCTGATACAGAAAGAGACCAAACATTAGTATCACCTTCATCTCATAAATGGAGCAATTTTTTACATGTTCTCAGCAGAATACTAGAAAATAAGATAGAAGAAATAATTGGAGAAGATCAGTTTGTTTCAAGAAAATACGATAGAAAAAGCATAGGAATGCTAAGGATTATTACATAATAATAAATTTTATTGATTTGCAAAAGTCATTTGCCCAGGTAAATTAGAAAAAGCTGCTGGAAATATTCAAGGATATTGGAAGAATGGAAGAACAGAGGATCATGGAAGGGCCAATAACACACAGACATGTAGATGAGCATGGCAAAGCAGTTGTATATCATCAATACCATTCAACCTCTATGGTGTCGGAGATTTTAGTTTAGGAAGAAGACCCATGAACACAATAAAATATTCATCTGACCTTATTGGTTAATAAGTAATAAACAATGCAAGGCACTTTGACAGGCAAGTAGTAATAGGAGGGGAGTATGAAATGGTGATAAATGTATGTTAAATATAAAAAAGTCCAAAGAGAAATAAAAACAGAGCTCTTACACATTGGTGTGGTATTCAGTCCTAAGACTGGTCTGATGCAACCTTCCATGCTAACCTATCTTGTGTAAGCATTTACATTTCCACATAACTAGCACACCCTACATCCTCCCAAACTGCTTAGTGTATTCCATTCTCGGCATTCCTTTCTCTCTAATGCTAACTTTACAAGACCCTCATGTCTTAAAACGGGACCTATTAATCTATCCCTTCTCCTGGTCAACATCCTCCATATAGTTCACTCTTTCCCTATTCTGCTTATAACATCATGGTTAGTGATTCCACCCACCCAAATGATTTTCAGCATTCTTCTATAGCACTACATTTTAAAGGCTTTTATTGTGTTCCTTTCTGCAACTCCTACCATCCATGTTTTGCACCCATATAAAGTTACACTACATATGAACATTTTTAGCAATGATTTCCTAATATACACACTTTTATTACCGTAAGTAAATTCATCTTTTTTGCAAAAGCCTTCCATGCCTGTGCTACCACACTCTTTATGTCTACTATACTTCTACCATCCCCAGTTATTATGTCTAAAACCCTTTGTTATTCCACTATTTCCCACACTACACTCCATCACCTTAGTTTTCCCTCTGTTTAATCCTCATGTACTCTTCCTCCAGGACCACATTCATGCCAAACTGTATGCAGGATGATTCCTTTTCCATATTCCGTTTTAACTTTCTTCATCGCCTGTTCTATGTAAAAGTTAAAGAGCATGGGCTGTATCCTTGTCTTACTCCTTTCTTGATATCTGCTTTCTATTCTTGATTTTAAATTCTTATTGCCGCTGACTGCCTTCAGTAGAGGTTATGGATAAACCTTCTTTCTCAATATTTAATTCCTGTCGTCATCAAAATCCTTAATATTGTGTTACAGTTCACAGTAACAAAAACACATGTCATGAACATAGACCTGTTTTTTCTTATCCTATCTTCTAAAATTAGATGCAAAGTCAATATTGCTTCTCTTGTCTCTATATTGTTTCTCACCCTATATACTATTTTCATCTTTACTTTGCATAAAGCATCTAGGTATGAATAATTGAACTGTAAATGAGAAGAGATCCATGTAAACTTCTGTTTTTTAAAGAAAAAGGCAAAATGGATAGGACATGTCTGAAGAGCATATATAGTTTGAGTTCCAGATAAAAAAAAAGCAGAGCACAGCTGCTATGTAACTTGAAGGGAGAAAGAAGACATTTGAAGATGAAGGAAAATAGAAGGACATCAGAAGGTGGAGAAAAACATTTTTAAACTAAATGCTCAGTAGGCAGAATGCTTAATAATAATTGACATAAATATCATATATATATTATATATAAGCTCTTGAATATAATAAATATAGGATACTAAAGTAATGAATTTTAAAAATAATGTTAATTTTTTAGGTGAACTAATAATTGCAAAAACATGCAGTGTGCAAAACCTAATAAATTTACAAATGACTACAGCTACAATATACAAAAATGAATTCAAAATGCAATTTATTCCAACATTAACATGTATTAATGTATGCATACATTTAAAAAACTTTTATCACATATATCTTTGTAATTACAAGTAGGAATTGGAAAATTCATTCTTTACATTTTTAGAACTATTATCATTAGCTGGAAATGCTAACACATAATTTATTTATCCTACAATTTGTACATTAGATTTCCCCAAATAAATTGTATATTTAGAAGATCACAAATGGCATACAACAAAAACAAAAAACACAATATGTTGTGTGCCACAGATGTAAATATATAGTAATAACTAAATATTTTATATTTATAATAGCAACTACATATATTTTTTTAATAGAGGAGCAGAAAATGACTTCAAAATGTATTTATCTCACAGTTGAAAAATTCAGAATGTACCGAATAAAGAAAATAATGAATTTGAGAGCTATTAAAAATGAAGTAGAAATAGTAAACGTGAAATAAATTAAAGTAAACTGCAAATATATTTGGAATAACAAGACAACTAAATGAAACACGCAAATTTAGCAGACTGAAAGACAGATAAAGAAACCAAATTTTTTTTAAGACGTTAGGGCAGGAATTGTCGCTAAGGTTGTAGTTTTTCCCATCAATTAAATAAAAAACTAATTTTAATATTACAGAAGGTGAATAAAATTGTATTACCTTCAGTCACAACTGTGGCAGCTACGGGTAATAAGACACTACAGAGCAAACAAAATGCAGACAGTTTCTAAATTGTCGAGTAGCTTGCTAATCTAACAATTCCATTAGGTAATGTAGCTATATTCAGTAATATTTTCTTAAGTGACGTAATGGAAAAGTCAGATTATTTGATAAATTTATGAGATCTCTAGTTACCTCTCAAATACATTCAGTAAATACTTCGGAAAACTATTAACAGTTCATAGATTCTAACAATAAGTCTGTTCGTCGTAATAATGGCAACCTTGACATACTTAGATGCACACCCAAAATCTCGTTGTGCAAACAAGATGGTTCATTGTTGCTCTCATTTTTCAAATTTAAGCTACAATTTCTTGGATCTGAACAATGAAAGCATTTACAAGTTTTGCGTATTTTAAATCATTAATCACTATCCATACGAAGACAGAGTCTTCACAACAATTAAACATAATACGTATAAAATAGGGCACATTTATTGCCAATCAAATAAATAATTCGGCATGCTGTGAACCAAAGACTAAATGTGCCACCAACATTACTTCTCCCCAAAAGTGTGTGATCAAGGGTTTTTAATTTTGCCAACGCCGATCAAACATAAAAATGCAGTAGCTTAGAAAACATTTATCATCGACTAGAAAATAGTTGTTGAACATAAAACGGGAGGGAAACGTATTGATAGAGGGATATTTGTATTTCTGTCATCGTTAGTTGAAAAGAAAGATATAAAGACTAACATTTTTAATATACAATTTTTTAAATAATTGTTTTGCTACTACTAATCGATTTATAAACAAGTTAATGAGAAGTGTATTTTTTTAAAAAAATACTGTTTTGTCACCAGACGATTTTGAAATATTGACTTTCTAGTCCGCCAAAGAATTTGTAGAGAGAATAATAGTCGGGAAAGACTAATATTAACGCTTTCCTTTCTGGCTACAGTCTACTGTATCTTTATAGTTTCCGAGATATTAATTTCAAAATAGATCCCTGAAGTATGTGCAACTATCATAGAAGACTTTGAAGAATTAGTAAAAGTAATAACATTGTTTTGAATTATCTAACGCTTTGTTTTAATTGTCATAAATAATTAATATGCTTCATGTGCAATTAAATAATTTTAATGGGACAATTACAGTGATGACCAAATTGAGTAATAATCCGATGCTGCTGTTGAGAGTTGATTTACTGTATTAACTGCGGCGTTTTATGTCGTCAATAACTCATACAATGTATAGGTTGTTTGTATCGTATCGATTTTTTTTTTGCGTTTAGATTTTTGGGGGAGACCAGCCTGATGTTGGCTACTACGTTACATCTGTTGAGGAAAGTTAAATTCAAAAGAGAAATTGAACTTCCCTTAGTATTTTGTTAATTGTGCATGAGAGGTAAAGTTCAAGATTTAATTCCGTGCTGGAATAAAATGCACTATAAGTAGGCTTCCCAGACGTCCCGTTTCGGCCGGAACAATCTCGGTCGGTTTGTCATTTGTCCCGGTTATTTGATGAAAATTGCCGAATATGCACGTATTACAAATAGATAACCCGTAAAATAAAAATATCACGCGCGACACGGTCCGATTTCATTACCAATAATTGAGAGCACGGTGTACTTATACCATGGTTGTGAGCGATAGTATAGTGACCTAAAGGGCTTGTAAACGAGCAACTTTTCACGGCAATATGTGGTCGGCAATCATGGCCAAGCAATTGTAATAAAGAAAAGGCTTTGCTCTTTATTAATTAAACAAGGAATGAATATGTAATTAAAATGGAAGGATGATTTCATAAACAACTCCATTTACAAGCTAAAAAGATTCAAGTTTATTAATACGAATTACAAAAAAAAAGGTTAAAATGCGTACAGAGCTAAGTTTATATTTTTGGGTCTAAATACACTCTCCTTTTGCCAGGGGATTTTGGGCCAAGTAGCAGAGAAGTTTTAAAAACAAATCAACTGTGTCCGACAATGCATATGATAGTGGGCGGGTCTCACCAGCGTCCAATTATTTACGGCTCGGTCGTCCTTATTCAGGCCGTCAGCATACCAGCAGCAAGGGTGAAGGGGGCGATGTCGATGAAGGCGTGATGCTCCAACTCTACAGCTCATGGATCATCAGGTTCACCGAAAACTGCTCAGGCTGTTCAGAGAAGCAAGCATATTATTGCAGGCTTGCGCACTCTAGCTCGGGTTTCAAACTCGGCACGTAGCGAGTCCATCCTTCGCCGTAACTGCCGCAAGACTCCTGAAGTTACCAATCTTCCATTTCGTGTTCACATTCCTCCTAGCCACGCTCCTTAACTTGTCTTTATGGAGGTTTCCCCCACCCCCTATTCGTCACAGCTGTCCGACCCTCTTCTGACCATCGCGTCGCCATTGTTCGTAAAGCAGCAAAAAACGCCCACGTCCAAATTTTGCCATCGTGATAAAATTTATTAAATACTGGATTTTCGAAATGTACACCGCACAATATTGCCCAAAATCCAGCAACATTTCCGGCAATATATCAGGATTGCCGAGCAATGTTGCCCGCACTGCAACCACTTGCCGGGGTATTGCCGGTGACTTCGGTCCGGTATCGAAAATATGCAATATTGCCCAGCAATACTAGTCCCCAGCACTCACCTAGAGGTCTCTGTGGCCAATCACCTGAGTTAATAATTAATATTTCATGTGGTTAGTGTCGTGTTTCGTATAAATATTATTAATTATTCCAGGCATGGATTCGCCAAACGAAAAATATTATTGCATTTATCGATGCAGTTCACACAAATTCATCATTTTGAGACGTGGGTCATTAGAGAATTGTGAATTGTTTATTTAAAAAAGATCTAAACCAGGTTCTCATTTTCTTTACTTTATCACCACTAACGATGCGTTAAAAAAAACTTCATTTTCGGCCATTATTGCTGTATTACGTGTAGGCGGGAAATGTGGCTACATTGTGGCGGCAATATTACAGGGATATACATTGCAACGCATTGCCTGGCCATAGTTTTGGCTACACATTGTCGACAATATTGCCGGGTCATTGTTTTCAGAAATATTGCCGGCAATGAGAAATTTTTGTTGCTCGTTTACAAGCCCCTTTAGAAAATTATTACGTATTGTAGAGAGAAGTCGAGTTCTAACGTGAATTTTTTTGAAATTACATTGTAAATTATAAGTAAATAATTGGTAACTAAATTTAATTATAATTTAAAATAATAATATCAACCTCCTAAAATAGCAAAAAAATTGTATGTTTACAGACGAATTAATAAAAAGGTTATCCGTTTTTGAAAAACGTTTATGGACATTGACAAAGTAAAAAGTGAATAGTGCTCAGAAATGCGATAAACTATTTAGTCATTTTAAAGAAAAGAACATTTCATTGCCTAATCGTTCTCAAATTATAGAATATTTTTTCTGCCTAGCAGTAGGGATGGGATCGAAATAACGTAACAGTTATAAATAACCATTTATCATAATATAACTGTTACCGAAATAACCTTTTACTGAAAATACTGTTATTTTAGTAACTCCCAGCTTATGCTCGTAACGCCGTTGTTTACTTTATGACTGGCAGACAGCAAACTTAAGGATCGCCATGTTGGAAGAGTGGAGCGCTGTGTGCCCCTAGCGGGCCAGTGTGGAACTAAATATAACAGGATGAGCGAAACCTGTTACTTATAACAGGTTATATGTAACAGAACGATTTAGCGGACCCTCTTACTGGGTACAGGTTACGACGTAACAGCGTTATATAACAGGTTTATCGGACGCTGTTACTGGGTAACAGGTTACGACGTAACAGTGTTATATTGTTCTGTTGAGTCTGTCTGCAAGGCGTGTTTTACTCTTTTCTGTGCAGAATGATGATATATTTTATATCATTCCAAAAAATAAATTAGATAATTCAATCCAAAATTTCAATAATTTTCAATAAAATTTAAATTTTACCAATTAAATAGAGCTTAAGCACCCTATTCATTTTAAATATGTTAAGATGACGGTTTCAATTGAAATTATTACCAATAAGTATAAAAAAATTAACATATGCTGGACTAGTTCTTAATTACAGGTCTAATATGCCAATTTTCAAAGAAAGGCTATCAAGTTGTCACATCACAAATACCATATTCAAAATTTTAATAAAGTTATTAATATTCTTTTTCTAAATTCTTGCCCCATTAATTTCGTCAATGCACATGTCAAATTTTGAACGAATAAAATGAGATTCTCTTACAACAATTTAAAAGTTAAAAAAGATTAAAAATTAATAATAATTCAATTATTATCAATAATAATATATTTTGTAAAAAACGATACCGACAATTTATATAATTAACTTCATCTTAATAAAGTTTGCGATATTAAGTATTCGTAACTGTATAAATTAATAGATTTGTATTATATCGGATTTTTTTAAATTAAATATTATTTAAATGTTTGTGTGTTTCTGGCTGTCCATTTCAGCAACTTAATATAATTTGTTAACTATTTTTCCGTTTACGTTACTTATTGGAGAATTTTCTTTCATTTCAACCTATATTTACAAGAAGTACTTTAGCGAAAGCTGTTTACATAAGGGGGTGAGGAAAAAAGAGTTAAAATAAAATCATACCTTGACGATAAAGCGGGAAAAGGAAAAATAAACTAAGAAGGATAAAAATAATTATTGATACGTCACTGACATATATATATATATAACATAGTATATATTGATTTTTTACGAACAATGTCTGCGTAAGTAATGATTTTCTTGAATGAGGTATTTTCTGTTATCATTAATATTACTTATTTGTTATAAAAGCTTCAAACTTTAAGTGTCAGTGACGTATCAATAATTATTGTTATGCTTCTTAGTTTATTTTTCATACTTTCTTTCAATAAATCAATTATCTGACATTATCATCAATTATAAATTAATGTAGTTTTACTTGATTTATTTACTTTTACTGTTATTTAATTAGTACTAAAAGCTTCAAACGTCATTTTTTAATTTTGTATCAACGATTATTTTTATCCTTGTTAGTTTCCTTTTCCCTCCTTATCGTGAATACATGATATTATATTGTGACGATTTAACAATTTTCAGAGTATATTCCTTGTAAAAATAAAAGTAATTATCTAGGTACGTGCGACACACAAGGGCGATTATAATGGGCGCAGTTAATGTACTGAAATCTATGTTTATTAAAATAACCTGTTTCTGGAACCAGTATTTACTCGTAACTGTTACGGAGTAACATGTTACTGGGAAATAACTATTTAGCGTATCACTACCTACCAGGCACCTAAAAGCTTTATTACGCTGTCAAGTCAATAATGTAGTAAACTGTAGTGAATTTATCGACGCGATTAAAACAAAGGACTTTTTAAAACAAGTTTACAGTAGTGATAAATATTATCAATAAAAAGTTTTGTTGAATCAACCCTCAGCTGAAAATGTGGGCTGACATGATAAAAAAATGTTTTCAGTGCTTTTTAATTTATTCCGTTTCCACATAATATGACGCAAATGCATAATCATGATTTGGATTATGTAATTAATATCCGTTTGTTAAACACACTATTATATATTAGTATATTGCAGGTTTTTTATTTTTTCATATTTGCTATTATATCGAAATATGAAACATAATTTTATTCGAAAACTAATAATTTCCTGATATATATTGGAGCAAAAACATCCTCCTCCCCAACTTCCTTCATTTTTAACGCTTCCTTCCCAGAAAACAATCGTACAGACGCCCGTGTTATGAGTTTTTAACAAATTTTCAAATTTGTCCCGTTTTGAAGAAAAATAATTATGGTAAGTCTAACTATAAGCAACAAAGAGAAGGCCTCGGCGTCTGCAGAATGCCCAAGAAATATCTTCAGGCCACAAAACATATATAAAGATGAACACATTTGTGATACAATTTATAAACACACCATATCAGATAAATATCCCAAAAATAAGTATACACCTATTTGAAATTAAAGATTTCTTACGATACACTTAACCCAGGTTAGATTCGATCACAGGTAAATAGTCGAAGAGCAGTTAGCTAGTGTAGAATTTATTACAATAGCAATAGATGGCTAATCTTGATCAATCACAAATCAAACTTGATACGAGCGGTTTTTTTTTTGGACAGGGCAAAGTCACGATTATCCGCCACGGACCTGGACGCTGGTCGGAAATGATCATTTCGGCGGTAACCGTCGCTGGAGATGGTCCGCGACACTAAATTCTTCACTTGTAAATACTTGACTACATTTAATAATCTTTTCAGCTGAGGGAGTCAAGAAGTAAATGACATGAATTGCAAAATTTTATGCCTGAGAAAATCTCAAAAGGGGGACGAAACGTCATATTTAATTACATAGTAATAAATTTATATGCTGACTTATTGACAGTCTTTTTGTTTATTGTAAAACATGACCATCGCCTACCGAAATATTGAATGCCTGGTGACGTTGCAAGCACGTGACATGACAAGGAAAGTATATTAGCGGAGCAGAGATGAATGAGGAGTAATTTAGCGATGATACGTCCAAAAATGGGGAAATCTATTGGCAAGAGACTCACTAAGGTGCCTGTTTTATGCAAAAGTCTTTTGGTACACCTAAGAACATAGCAGCGCAAGCCATAGAAACGTGTTTAGATTCTACACTGACCCGTGTGCAAACCCGAGAACTATTTATGCATAATCTCAACCGGGAAAGCCCTCATTCTCCATTAACATCTCCTGGCACCTTCCATAACTGTCCATGTCACAAGGTTAGAATCGTGATATTGAGATTTGAAGAGCATGATGGTACACTCATGTTAATGCTTGGGCCTCTGCATTCACCTGAGCTCAACCCAATAGTACCTCTATTCTGTGTGCAATAATATTACTTCGTTGAACAACTGGTACAGATCTTATTCTAGCCCATTCAGGGTCACGGCGGACTGCGGACTGTCATCTTTCATGATACATTCCGAATTTAGCGTGGTACATGGTCAGCATATCAATTCTCCGACCGTCTTAATCCCAGTCTTCATGATCATAATGTCACAAACATCCAAGCCCATGCCAGGATTGAAACTCTGATTTGTGAGGCAGCAGCACTAGCCACTAGACCACAGGAGGTTGGTTACGGGTACAGATGAAACTTGCATGTTTCACAAATTTTTTCATTGGTGAACAAGACAGAATTTTTTTCCTAAAATAATTTAATAACAATTCTGTACAAAAAATTACAGACAAAGAATAATTGTAAATGAAGTAATTAATCCTATAATAATTCATTACAAAGCAATTTTTCACTTCATTTTACATTTCATTAATTACAAATGTGAGTAATAAACATTTGTTATGAACATGTTAAGCAAAAAATGCTGGAATCGAAAATGTCAATAATATTAACAATCATAAAAACACATTTATTAAAATAAAATAAAACTTAATGTATGAATTTAACATACAAATCTTCTAAAACAACATAAAGGTCCATGAAAGTAAATAAAACTTGGCAAGGAGCAGTGAGACCACATTTCAACTGTTTATATTCTATTAATATATTTATCATGACCTATTACTCAATTAAGTGCTTAACATGATAATGTAAACTCTATAATTAAAAATGCAACTTGCCTACAAATAATTACAATGCTATAGTATTATAATTTTTCAATCACAGTATATACTTCAAATAGACTAACAATTTAATTAACAATTATTGCAGACAGTGTATTGTTTATATATTGTGAACTGTACAAAATGAAATGATTTAAAAATGTACAACATTTTATACAATTTTACTTTTAACATTATTTGATTGAAAATGCTCATAACAAAACATTTCTTAAAATAAAATCTTAATTATTCAACACTGTATATTAAATAAGTAAGTACTAACACCTTGTATGATTTTATATCACTTAAAAAACTCTAATGAGCTTTGCAAAAACTAAAGCCCTGTACATATTAAAACTTTATTGATAAATGTTTGCCATAAAAATATGGTGTTCCAATGTATTCTATCTAGATAACGGTCGTATGAAAAGGTTGGGCAATAGTCATGGCAGTAATTGCTAGTACGTAATACTTAAAACAACTGTAAACAACCTGAAAAATCTAAGTTAATATTTATTATTATACACATTATCTCTAATAAGTCACATTCAGATAGTCTAGGTTCTCCTTAAAGCAATGTGAGTTTCTGCATGTTCAAAGCTCTTTCAATGTAGTTAAGTCCTTCACTCTCTAAGCTTCTACATAAAAAGCTTTTCTTTAATTTTCAAAATTAAAATCTACTTAATGTTGTGGCACTCCTGTGTAAATATTATTGCCAAGTCAGCATCACAGTGTTCATTAAGTTGGTGATTCAGGATGAAAGTATTTCAGGCCATTAATCTGTAACCAATAAATATCATTAACATTTATAACTTAATGGCATTATATACATAATAAAACATACAACCACTTACAGACATATCATATTCCGTTATATAAGCTGGAATTTCAAGTTGGTCTGGAGACATAGCACTGTACAAGTATTCAACACCTGGAAGGTTGTGTACCTTTTGCTTTATTGCTGGGGCCATAAATGTTGTGAACCACCAAGATGTCATCTGCAATAAAATATTATATTCATGAAGTAAGAGAGTCAACATTCAATATTTTCCAAAAATTATATTGGTGATTGTAACTAAATGTCTGACATAATTTACCATAGACGATTTTCCACAACAGCAAAAAAATAATTAAGAGGTAAGGGATGTAGCTTTTACAGCAGCTGTACATATTTGAATGATTTATTTAGATAAGGATGATTGAAATTACATTTACTCAATTCTCATCTACCTTTAAAATATGTGGTAATGAAATATTGCCCTCAATTTGTACCACATGGAAAAGTAAATGTTGCAAATGCCTTGATAAGCCAACCTCCTGTGACCTAGCGGCTCACAAGACAGACGTCCCAGGTTTGTGACATCATAGCCAAGGAGACTTTGATTAAGACTGTTGGATTATCCATACAAATTCTAAATATTTTAAAATTTCACTATCATTAGAAATGTTTGCTTTGGGGCTAGTTAATTTATTAGAATCCAAATAAACCTCCAATAACTTTACTTATATATAAAAAATACATATATTCTATCGATTTATTCAATGAGGCTACTTTTTTCTCTCATTAATATATGATTGTATTACTCAATGAAATCCTAAATATGGTAAAATACATTGTGTGTCCTATTTTGTATTCATAGTTTCATTGTAAATGGAATTATTGAACTTAACAGTACACTAAAATCTATTTTTTGACCTATTTAGTGGTTAATATATTTTTAGTTCCTCATTTCTGTTCTAAATAATGTGGAACAAGTAAACTTACCTTTGTCCAAAATGTAGGATGAACGATATAGAAAGCTTTTAGGTTCTTCTTGTATCTAAAAAGAAATAATAAATATGTTTACAAAGTCTTGAAATCAAATAAAAATGTTTTATCCCACAAGCCATATTAATAAATCAATAAAATTGCCCTGCAAAACTGATTGAGGACTCATCTCTATTTCAGTTGGGCTACTAAATTCAGCAAAGTTTCCAAACCTTTTTCATAAATTCCTAATTTCAACCAACTACAAAACAATAACAAATGTAAAGTTTCCTGGTTTTCTTTCAGGTTTCAAACTGGGTTACTGAGTGAAAGACGATTTCCGAATTTACTGATGGCATCTTGATTTGTCTGATGCTTGTATGGCATATATATTATAAGCTCAATTGAGCAGGCATAAGGCACCTCTGTTCACATTCAAAAAACATTCTTAAACTTTAAACAAACTTGAATGTGAATGGGAAGTTAGAAGAGCAACAATGCAGCTTAACAATTCACCCGAATAATGATTCTTATTAAATTCAGTAGTATGTTAAAGGAGCCAAGGACTATAAAATGTTACAAAATAGTAGGTTAATTAAGAATAAAAATTATTCATAATAAACATGAATTTTGTATTAAGAATGAAAGAAATGTAAAATAGTAGCTTTTTCCATGAAATATGTTAAGACAACTTTATTGTCTTGAAAGAAAGCCACAAAATAATATATCAATTTTTTTCTCTTCTGACCTTCTTCTTCTTGATCGGCATTACAGCATGGGACTTTCTTTTCACCCACTTCCTTTTGGCTGGGTGAAGGTTAGCCATTTAAGTCTACATATTTTCAATGTATGGATTATAATAAGATTTTTGTATAGGTTGTGTAGCTCATGATTGTATTATATTCTCCATATTCCATTAACACAGTTTGGGTAATAGATTATTCTCAGGGTTGTCCTTTCAAATATTTTTAATTTTTCTTTGTCATTTTTTTGGGAGTGTCCATGTCTTACATCCATATAATAAGTGTGTATACATTTTTATTATTGTCTGTCTTTTTATCCTTTTTGACATCATTAACTTTTTAGGCTGTAGTAACTTTTAATTTCTTTTGCTTATTGTGTGGTTAATTTCTATGGAGTTGTTGTTGTCATCACAAGTGAGTATTGCTCCTAAGTACTTGGATTTATTAACTTTTTCTATGTTAATATCATTCATGACAATATTTCTATTATTGGAGGTTTCCATGTAATTTGTTTTATTGTAGTTAATTTTTAACTCTAATCTAGATGCTTTACATATGCATTCCTTATTGATGCCTCCTGTCTTCCTATTAGCACTACATATCAGTGAATGCTAGCTAGCGTTTGTATTGATTTATGTAGTATAGTTCCTCTAATCTCCAGTTCTGCATGTATATTGAAAAGTAAACATGATAGGTCTTTCCGTATATTGATTCAGATGTTCCATTAAGGGCTTTACTCTGCATTTTATATTTTTTATACTCTTTGTCTGGCTCTTCACTCAAGACCTGTTCAGCAAGGGATGCCCTATCAGTAGGCATGCTACCACTGGCATAGTTTTTGAGATCAGAGTGTTCAAATCCCATTGCCAAAGAGGGGTCTCTTCTGACCAGTGGAAGAAAATATCTTGAGTTTTAGACATAATCAATCGAGGGCAGTAAAGCAAATGTTGCATATGGAGCATTTCTGTGCAGTTTCAAGTTTGATAAGTATAAAACTAAAAAAGATGAAAAAATTACAGAAGTAGAGGAAATTACATTATTAGTAAAAGATGAACAGTACGAATTAAAAGGGAGTATAAAAATTAATAGCAGAGTTACTAATTTGCTTAACATATTTGTAATTTTAAATTTATAGTGTACTAATTAATAGTATGATTTTGCAGGAGTATTTCAATAGATCTCCTGTGCCAATCTGAAAAAATTCTCTCCTGTTAAATAATTGCTTCCAGTCTGGTACTTCTCCTTCATCTTGCGGAAAGCATCGTAATATAGTTTTTCACGAATTAAGGAGCTAAACCAGCCGAAATTCGGCACCGAGTGCGTGCACTGTTCGGAGATGATGCACTTTCTTGGTCACGAGTGAAAGCCTGGTGTGACAGGTTCAAAGAAGGGCGTGAAAAAGTGGAAAATGTGAGTCACCGAAGACGCCCCCGCTCCAGCATTGCGCCTGGCAATGTTGCAATCGCTTCACTGTAGCAGAAACGGGAATGAGTGTTCGTGGCTACTATTGTGACCTTCGTGACCATGCACGATCTGTATATCGGTTAAAAAAGCGCCGCCAGCCCATTTTGCTGATGACATAGCTATCCTCCACCGCACCCCATCCTTCACCTCGGGTTTTCACACTGTCCAAATAGCACTAAACGAACTGGAAATCTAGGCAAAAAAGTGGAGGGTCAGTATAAACCCCTCCAAATCTACAATAGTTCCATTTACCCTCAAAACCCAGCATCCTCTCAATTAATTATTCGGCCTTTTTGGCTAGCAAATCCCAATAAAAAACTCCATAGGATAAAAGTTATCTTCAATAAATTTAAAAAGAAAGCCCATCCGAGACATCATACTCCTGTAAGACAATGCAAGACCGCACACTGCAGCTCTAACAACCCAAAAATTGCCGAAATGCAATACTACAATATCAACGGAAAACTGTAGGGTTTTTACTTTTCTCCTTGCAGTATGATTCCTATTCCATATTCCTTTTTTAACTGTCTGCATTGCCTGTTCTATATGTAAGTTAAACAGAATGGGCGACAGGCTGCATCATTGTCTTACTCCTTTCCTGATAACGACTTTTTTTTCTTTATCTTCTATTCTAATTACTGCTGCCTGTCTTTTGTATAGGTTATGTATAAGCCTCCTTTCTTGATATTTAATTCCTGTGCTCTCAAACCATAATAGTGTTTTCCAGTTCATATTATCAAACGCTTTTTTTAAATCTACAAATTCCATGAACGTAGGCCGGTTTTTTTATAATCCTTTCGTTTTATGGGCTATTTACTACCGCAAAACGAAAGGCCGAAAAAACTTTGGCGATGAAGTTTTATTTTGAATTAAAATTCTTCAATTTATGACTTTTGACCATAATAATATTAATTGAGATTAGACTCATTATTTTATTTATAACTTAATATTTTTTTAAAATTTACTATATTGTAAGATACAGATAAGACAAACCATGACTAAATCATATAGGCCATGTATTCCTTAAAAATTACACATTTATTTAGGTTTATAACCTTTCGAGCCAATAATCTAATATGCTTTCTAAGATTAAGATTAAATAAAAACTTACTTGTAAGGCAGTATATTATATACTTCTCTAAGCCACGTTAGAGATGGGTGGTTTGCATTTGAAGTCAGTGTATGGAAGTAGGCAATTACATAGTCTCCTTTCACCAGTGGATCCAGAAGATAAATCAGATAAAGTAAAGCCTACAGACAAATAAAATTTATATTCATTTATTTATATTTTTAAATTTATAATGCAATATAACTTACATTAGAAAGCAGAAATAAGAATGTAACATTATAAATATGATTAACTTTTCATATATTCAACTGCAACCCAGTTATGAAGTGTTGGAGGCGTTATTTGCATTTATATATGGACTGAAGCCGGGATAATCAACCTATTTTTAAGAACGGGAGCATATAAGAAACAGTAAAGTAATAATAGTAACATATGACACATAAATTATCCATTTAATGATAAAATGAATAAATGGACAACTCTAGAAAGGAAAAGAAATAAATATGAATTACTATACAAAAATAATTATTATGAAGATGGCGGCCGTGACAGTTGCCAAAACGTCGTGGGGTTTTAACCGTACCACCCGGGTGATTTCCCCGGAATATTTAATACAGCAACTACTGAAAAACCTTCCATCATCGCGGACTGCGTAATCATATTCGCAATTTAAAAATTTCTTTTGGCTTTATCAAGCCTCATTTTCATGTTCTCTCAATAATTTATTGTACCGTTTTTGTAAATACGATCCTTCTCGTAATTAAGGACATGATCCAAATTCTACTCCGATATAAGGAAATGAAGTTAATTAGTGATATTAATAAAAGCGTTGTGTAAAGTGAAACATTCTTGAGAGATTAAAGTGAAAAAAATAGGACAACATCTAGCGAAAATACGTGTGCTAATAGATTAAAGGATGGATTTATATGACTATATTCTGGACAGATCATAAAAAATCATATTAAAGTTAGGTTACAATATTTTGGGCATTTGGCACTTAATTTTGCCAAAAGAATGGCCCCACGATAAAGTATCCAGAAAGAAAAAGATTCTGATTCATGAGTGAGTGTTTCAGAGCAGGTAGTAGTGGGATCCCGGTCCGCGTGCTCTCATTCATGAGTGATTCAGAGCAAGCGGAATGAATCAAAAGACCTACCGCTCTTTTCTTTCTAAAAATGACCACTCACTCTGCAGAGGGATGTAGCTGTTTGAATCAGATCTCGATCAGATCGCCCTTCTGTATACTGTATACATACGTTCAATCGCCCGGATCAACATTTTTCCTGGTATTTATACAAAAACTAAATACATAGAATTAAAACGTTATGTTTGTGCCTGCTTTTAAAATATAATTTCATTCATTAGGTCATGCCTCAATAGCAAATTTATTTTTAAGAATATTGCTCTTTGATACAAACTAACTAAATTGCCTGCTTTTTATTCTTTAACTTCTGTTTTGACCTGTGTGTAGGTTTTTGTCAAACACTGTTTTTTTTTGTGAATCAGTTTTTGGCAAAGACCTACAGACAATGCAACACAACTAAGTGTCAAACAATAATCAATGTAATTTTGTCTGTAATCAGTGTCAATGTTATTAACGCAACATCAGGTCTCTTCTTTCCAACCGTATGTGCTGTGAGATGACTCAAAATTGTATTAAGAACATGGAAACAGAAATAAATCTATAATTTTTAAACATGACTCTCATCTTAAATACAAAACAAAAATTCACGAGTACATCAATTTACAAAAACGGAGATTATATTGTCTCACAATAATTGATTGTAACTTGTGTAAGAAAAACTTATAATGATTTTGGATTTCAATTTTAAAGAAATATGTTCCTTAAAGACAGTAATTAATAATTTTATTGCCAGTTAATCTTTGAAACATAATGTTAGCATGCATTATATTTAAATTTTATGTGTGGAAGTGGAAGTGAATACCTTATCTAAATTTATTTCTCTGAAGCGAAACCATTTCCCAACGAAGACAATAACAGGTCTTCCAAAGCGATCAACTCCACTCTGGTACAGGCAGCCAATTCCTGATACCTCCGACAGGTCTTCAGTTTTGGCTCTCCTCAAAAGCCTTTCATACCTGAAACAGAAAAATTTAAGTTACGCATTTTCAATTTTAATTTAGTGAAAGAATGCAATTTGCCATCCGTACGATATGAGGGGAGTATGCTTGGGTATGATTTCATGACCAAGACATACTTTCATCCTCTGGAGTTTAAATAAATTCTCTTAATAGGAATTATACTGTCCAAAGATTCTATGAAAAAACCATATACAGTGCATTGATTCTCTTAAGATGTAGCTAATATTAACAATAAAACGATGAAATTAGCTATATTTCTCAAGCTTGAACGGACAAAAATAACCATTTGCAAACTTTATACTCATTGAATTTGTATTTTTATTACTTTTACAAAAACAACAAACCTATCCACCAGGGTGTTCTGCAACGTTCCCAGTCCGATAATGAAAATAATTTGTTTTCGAAACCATTCCACTTTTCGTCTATAATATTGAAATATCATATCTAGTGGTATTTCAGTGTCTGCTGTGTCGGCTGTGCCGACGAAAGGCGGTGAACAGCGAGGAATATTTTCAATTTTCAGGCCGGTTTTGAAGTCTGAGGGAGCAAAACCTAGGGAATAGGGAAATGCTTCTGCATTTCATGGTACAGGTCCACCGATTTGGTGAGAAGCCAAATCCATCACTAACGGTAACGTCGAAAATATTAATAGCGTCATTTGCTCCGATCATTTTATGATCATAATGTTTAATTATTAAAACATTTGTAATTCAGTAATTTAAAGGTATTATCAGTCCAACAATTATCATTTGGTAAAAAATTTTCCTCCATTCTATACAGCTTTTTAATTAATTTAAAGACTATCATTCAACTATTTCAATTTTAGCAGAAGATTTTCCTTCATTTCAAATGACACTAATCTTTAAGATTTTTTCATTCAAATATTTGTAAAAAATTGTCTTGACTCTTTGAAAAGGGATATTATAATGTAATCTGAGAACAAATGAATTTTATTTGATTGTTTGTATTTGTGTTGCATAACTGTCGTTTTCTATAATTTCACTAGACTAAACAAGCAGCCGTGGGGAGTGTCACAGCACATGCTAGAGATCCATAAAACATTAAATTTGACAAAAATATAGGTAATTTTTGATAGTATATATTAACTTTCGTCGACTTTTACCTTGGTCTCTACTAGCTGCAATTAGACTTCAAGGCGACTGTCACTCGCCTAAACCTACTTATTTCATACCAATGACTGTAGTTTTCACATACCTTTCATATGTCATACCTTCCGTTCTAAATTTTTGGGGCCGTAGAGGCGTTTTACCCACAATGTTTACAAATCATAAAATCACCAAATTTTCTTGAAATTGCTCAATCATGAGTTTAAGAGTTCTAGAGCCCGTTCCATGTATATTAAAAGTTACAAAAATATGCATAAAATGTCCATTTAGATTCGAAATACAATACACGTAGCAGAAAGTAGACATATTCGTTAACAAGTTCTCAAATTTATGACGTCACTAACTGCAATCTCTGACACTAAAGATATGTTTTACTATTAACTTTTGGGATTCGTAAATTTGAGTTTCAGGTTCCACACAAGGTTACTTTATTGGAATATTAAATTACATTACATACACTTGCTTATATAATTCCACGAGTGATACGGTGAACATTATTCCCTATAACATAAATTTACGAACGCATTTTAATGTAATTATTATCTGTGAGGTAGTTGTCTGCTAGTGACGTATCCTTGGAAACCGTGGAGATGTTTTAGGTATTGTTTTAGTTGGTATATAAGAGCCCCAGTTCAGGGCTCAGCGCCCATTCCATCGGGGGAGATGAGACCGAGGTCTTGGGCTTCAGGCTCAAGGGGAACGAAGGCTCACTCGGGAACCTGGAGCGGTAACCAAGCCCTTGCGGAGGAAAGCATGACGTCGGGGATAACCCGACAGACAGTCTGTGCAGTGGAGCAGAGGCGGTGGTAGATCAGGTTGACCAGCGGGGCTGTGCGAGCCTCGTCCCCACGCACGTCTTTGAGACGCGCCACAGTGATAAATACAATGAAAATCACTTGAGTTTCTAATTAAAATGTACTTTGTCAAAATAACTGAAATCGAAGTCCGGTGACGCTATACTGCCAGGGAAAGTTATTAAAATTTTCGGAGGTTCTATTTATCACCAGCCTTGACCCTATTAGGACGGATATTTAGGTTACATGTAACAATCTATTATAAAATCATTAATTTTATCTGATTAGTGATTACAAATTTGCGTGCATCTGAAACTAAAAGCGAACACTTACAGTCCTGTATCTAAAATAACAATGCTATGACCTCCAATCCTGCTGTAACAATAAATGGAGTGAGAATGATCTCTGCCATGCTGTCAAAATTACGCTTATGATATCCCAGTAAAGTCGACTCTGTGCCCTTTTCAATATTGCACCTTCCCCCCACTCCGTAAAGCTGTCACGGAATCGGCATAAAATAAAATGATCACCATATTTACATTATCCCGCTACATTATTTAATTCGACAGTAGGCTCTTTGTCAACACGTGATTAAACCACCAGCGAAAGAGTCACATTCTTAAAAATCCACCTTTTCACGCCTGCTGAATTTCATCTTAAGCACCGTGATTGCTCAGTATCATAATCGACTTAAGAAACGTGCTGGTACCTTAAATAAACACCGTAATTTAAAAGAGCTAAACAAATGGATAGTATCGCGAAAAATATTTATTCGCACGCACATATCTGGCCTTTATTTACGTTTAAAAGTTCCGTACCTACCCCCACAGTCCTTGCTTGCTTCTAATAAAACGTTACTCAAATTTAAGCGGAATTTCACGCTTTATAGCAATTGAATTATCTCGTTTGACAGGCTTTTTGCAAGTTCTATATGTATTTAGGGTAGGATCTTTTTTGGGCTGAAAGGGGGGAAGGAAGAAACATAAATTATCAAAGGACCGACAGAAAACTTCTCTCGGGTAATCAGAGCTACCACAAAAATTTGAGGGCAATCGGATGAATGGTATAGGAACGCCTAAGGGAAAACCTTATAACTCGCAGTTGGTTTCTGACCAGTCCAGTTTTCCCGTTACAATTCAATGAATTTACAAATAATTATATTAATATCTTCTGAACCGTGCAATATATTGAAATTAATCATACACGAAAATTAAGTCGATATTTCTAGTTTATTCCCTAAACTTTTCATTAAAATCCGTCGAGCCGCTTTGGAGCGTATTCCAGAAGAACTTTCAGACAGCCTACAGACACAGAAGCTTTGTAATAATGAACATTGACCTGAACCACAAAAAGGTAAGTTTACGTTAGGTTTTATGGCGTTGTTAATCTGATAACTATATCTGGCCTGTATGTGCACTTTGGTTTATCCATATTTTTGATTATCCGCGCCATCTCCCCTTCCATTAGCGCGGATAATCGAGTCTACTGTACTACATTTATTCGTGATAACAAAATGACTGCCTTTGTGTAATTGGTTGCAAAATTTTCACACAGGTATACTGGCAATTGACATGAGAGAAAAGAAAACATTCAAAGGACGAGGCCGAAAACTTGTTAATGAACCCTCGTATAATATGAGGGTCAGTCAAATATAAACGTTACCACGAATTCTGTCTAGGTCTCTCCGCTCTACTATCGCACCCACTGCCAATTTTGGTCTCATTCAGTCGATACTAGAGGAACGGATTATGATAACGAGAGAAGGAGTGAGATCTTCAGAGATTTTAACTCGCTTATGGGAACAATTCGCCCTCGAATTTCCATAATAGAAAACAACATCCGTGGTGTAAGGGAGCTTTTGGAGGAATACCGGCGCCTCGCCGTCGAAGAAATTGCTTCTTCTGTTGGTTTTAGTCACGGGAGTGCACATTCGATAATCAGAAAGGAACTTGTTTTCATAAAGATCTCAGTGAGATGGGTTTCTAGGCTTCTTTCCCCTGATGAGAAAACGCCAGTTTGTAGATTTGTCGCAGGCTTTTGCCTCATTATGCTGACGATGGCGAAGGCTTTCTCCGTCGTATCCTGTGATGAGTCGTGGGTTTATCACTATACACCTTATAGAGCGGTGACTAAGAGATGAGACTGCACCAATACAGGCCACAACTACAGGGAAAGTTATTGCCAACGTATTTTGGGATTTTAAAGGCATTCTTTTGATCGAGTTCCTCAACGATAGCCTAACAGTGAACTCCGAATATTACTGTCAACTGCTGGACAAAAAAAAGACGGCAGTTCCCAATCAGAGGTGTCACTCTGCTTCACAACAATGCAAGGTCTCACGGGACGTGCATAACTCAGACCAAATTGGAGGAAATTAACTGGGATCAGTTAGAACATCCACCATACAGCCCAGATTTGTCACTGTGTGACTGCCATCAGTTTGGGCCGTTGAAGAAGGCTCTAGGAGGTCAAAGGTTCAATAGCAACGAAGAGATTCAACTCTTTGTGCTCAATTGGTTAAAGACTCAACCTTCAGTTTTTTATGATGACGAAATCAGGAACCTTCCGTAACGCTGGGAATAATGTGTTTCAGTTAAAGGAAACTCTATAAAAAATGGTTTGAAATTCTATTGTTCTCAGAAACATTATTTAAAAAAATCACGTTTATATTTGACTGACCCAGGTATTTACTATATAATATGAGATATAAGTGAGCTGAGGCTTTCCCGGTGTAGTTGATGCAGAAATAGTTCTCGGGTTTCCACTCGGGTGGAGGTGCGACGAAAACGCGACGTTTCGACGACCAAGTGCTCTGTCGTCATCTTCAGGCAGAGCACTTGGTCGTCGAAACGTCGCGTTTTCATCGCACCTGCACCCGAGTGGAAACCCGAGAACTATTTCTGCAATATGAAATATAATTACTTTCTTTTTACATAATTTTTTTTTCACGCTCAGTTACAAGATATATATTTTTTAAAATTCCATCTATTTTTTCAATATGTGATTTTCAGTTTATTATTCATTAAAATATTTCTCTAGATAGGTTGAATTCGTGTTCATTTTTCTACAAGACGTAAACCATATAAATGCCCGTGAGTTAAATAAGGAACGCATCTCCAGGAAAATGATATATTTTTAGAGATGCTTGCAGTGTCTAAGAAATATTACGAACAAACAATTGTTGATAGCTTACTTTAGTCTTATTTATTTACGTCGTGAAAGTACTTGCTGATCCTTCTATACGGGAATCTGAGACGCACTCGCCAGTAAGTGGGACAATGTTCCAGTATCTGAACACAGAAGCTGTTTACTTGGTGTAGTAGCACAGCATTGTCCTGGCTGGCGCTCTCTCACTGTGGCCTATGGTAAAATTATCACCGAGACTTCAGTGAAATCTGTTCCTCCGTGAAATAAATACCTGTAATACTCAAAAGAAAAGTTGTGGCTGTTCTTAAGTGCTGTGTATGCTTAAAATGAAGAGCGGCGGGAATCTGTGCCATGTGCATGGACTATTTTAGTTTCCAGGCCGTTACCATTATTAAAGTTCCTAATATGGTTTTGTTATTTGTTAATAAAAGTAAGAAGTGAGACAGTATAGTGGTCCAGGTCTGCCCGTTCCATTCCACACCGCGAAGAATGTATATTCAGTATTCGTGAAGACTTAAATCGATTTGCATCGACCTTCATTCATGGGTGGGCCAGCTCATCTGATACATGCGCGTCGAGTTTAACTGCCTTCTTGTTAACAATGGAACATTATCTTACGCAACTGAGGACCTAAGACTGGTTGTAAGCATTTCCTAACAGTTAATGCAACGCTATAGTATTACCAACTAGGTTGCGCTGTCGCAGACGCAGTTCCAAGTATCCACCTTATCTAGGGGATCAGGAAAGGCCTTCTTCACACGCGTCATTACTTACATAGTAAACTTACACCAAACCTTAAAATATTTTAATATATGTCCATTCCATGCTACGTTACACGAAAACTGATACGAAACAATCTACAAATTACTGAATTGTAGCGCAATATATCAACTAAGTTTAGTTCTAGATTACCGGAATTATTAATTATAGAAACATAAAAATTTAAGTACTCTATACTTTACTTCTAATGTTACTTACATGAAAGTAAATTATAAATTTGTAATGTGCTTAAGTGGAATTACAGAATTTTTAATGTTTTCTTTTCTATTCTTACTTGTATATATTTTTTATGTACTTAGGGTAAGAAAAATCGTCTGCTTCGAACTAAGAGCAAAATTGAGAATATTCCGATTTTAATAAATGTTAGGCCAAATATTTTTAGTTTTAGCCAAGCGAGAAATCGTAAATGGACGTACTGCTTCCAAAGTGGAAGACCGGAATCTGTCAGGGTCCACGAGCGATAAATTTGGGAAAGGGCTATTGAGTTAAGGGACAAACACGTGTTGAACAGACCATCTTCTTTAGAACCAGATTTGCCAACCAAAGAATAAGAAACGGACGAGACATTTATGACGCAACGATTTTAGAAATAAAAAGATGGCGCCTGCAAGATCAGGCATTCTAGTCCTGGAACCGCGGTCGGAGAGTCATCTCCGCAGCAGAATGGGCAACTATCTTGGAACCGCGAAACGGAGAAAAGAAGTTAATCTCTGCGACGCAATTAACTGAAAATATCCTTTTCGTCGCTGTGGACCATCACGAACTACAATCGTGCCAAATATGTACTCCTGCTTCCTCTCTGTGGACCACCACATTACGACACCTAGCGAATTGCTGTGACTCGACCTGACCGGGCCAAGAAAACCGCAGATGACAGTCATGACATCGTCTGATCTAAAGACGGGCTGGGTAAAGTACTCAAGTTTCCGTTTCTCCCCCTGGCTATAGACCGAGTGCTTTTCTTTCGGTGTTCCCCCATTTCGACCATTTTCCACATTAGCCCTGATGATCTAGAACTCAATTTGCTGCTAGCCGGAGCTTAACTCTATATTTCTTTCTTTTCCTTTAATCATCCCAACGATTAAATAATAATTTGATAATCAAATAATATAAACAGTGAAAAATAAATATAATTTTAAATTAAACTTCCTTTCCTTAAATATCAAAGTCAAGAACACCACCACAGAGTGAATTATAATCTATATCTTAAGAAATGTGGGCAAAGAACTGTACCATTTTTAAGAAATTACGTGCAAAGACGAGTTCGAGATTTGACCTATTTAAAGTTCAATTGGAGAAGTAGCCTGTGCAGAGTTGGAACAGTGCCTGCGGGAGTTTTCTCGCAGACGCTTCATCCCAGAAAGACTGTGGGGCTCACCTGATTATGTCGGGAATGCCTCGTACTCTCTCTGGGGTTCTCACATGCTGAGACACCTTCACCTTATTTAGGAGGTATATATACTGGGGTCGAAGACCTTGGGCTTAAGGCAAGAGTTGTCTTCCGATCCCATTGGATCAGTCGGCTGACTGCCTCCTAAAACTGGTAGACACATGGAGAAGGGAATGCTGCGACCCCACAGCAAACTCGACTCCCGTCACTCGGAAGGGCGTGAGAATAGTACCCAATGTCCGACCTACCGGAGGCAGGTTTTCCCTGCATCCCTTTAGGTGAAACCGGGTAGGATCCTTAAACCATATCCCGGGGGCCCTAGTCAACCCTTGGCTACCTTGTTCTATCTTCCGCATCCACCATTTTCAATTCCGTTCCTATGCTATTAGAGGGGAGTTTCCTGTTTCAGGATCACCCTCATGTAGCCTGTTAACCCAGAAAAAAGAGTGCAGAATGATATTTATGTATAACATATGTTACAAATACATTAAATTTAAAAAAATTAAATTTACGTCCTTACTGAATGTTAAATACGTAAATGTTCTGGTCAAAGAGTTGAGCTGAGTAGAGATATCGCTGAAGTATTACAAATACTTTTAACTAAATGCTATTAAACGTTGTATGAACACTGCATTTTTGTGCTTTATATATGAGTAAAAATACAGCTTGTTGGTAGTTTCAAAAGTGAGTACATTCAGATATTCGCACTTCCATTATGTCTCGACATTAGCATGTGTACGCATAATAGTAGGTCAAATGTAAATTTAAATAGTGTATAAAATGATTAATTTATTTTCAGAAATTTATTTAAATGCAAACTGAATGTCATTTCAAGAATTTTTAATCGTTTTGATTGTGGATTGATGATATATCAATAACGTTCAAACTTAAAAATTTAGAAGAAAGACAAGAATGAAAAAATGTTGACTGGACACAGGATCTACGGGCGAGCACTCTACCACTAAACTAGTCCGAGTCGATGTCCCGAGGACCTACTTATTATCCCTCCAGCCCTGTAAATCAAACCTAGGCTCATCTACAATTTACTAATTACATTCTTCACAACTTAATTTCTAGGAATTCATTGGAGAATTGATCAAATGTGCTCGGAATTCAAGTCAAGGGGATTGAAATACTTCAATTGAAGCTCCGTTTGACTAAACAATTTAATGAATTACCGATCGTGTTTCTACGAACCACTTGAATATGTTACTCGTTAAATTACATTAGAAATACAGTAAGCTTGTTTTGATTTGTGTTTTACGATACAATGAGCATTTTATTACATTATATAATGTTTGGTATCATTTTTCTTCTAATGTGTAGAATTAATATAGAATAAATATTTTAAAATCAAAAGAACGAAGTTTGATCGACAGCAGTCCGCTTGGTGGGTAATCCTCTGGGTAAGGCGGATACTAAGTTAACACTCCGTACGTGATAATACTATCACATTACTTTAAATAATTAGGAAAAATAAACTGTAATACCTGGTTTAATAAAATTAAGGTAGAGGTGCATTGGAGCTCACATAATCGTTAAGAACTAAACTTCGCATAATCACTGATAGGAAACACCAAATAAAATATCAAGTGATGTGCTCACTCAACAGCAGTATATTTTCTAGCGATGATCTATTAAGATTTACGAGATCACGTGTCTCCTCTCTATTTTTGCGAGCCATAAATTACTTAATATTATAGCAATGAAACTGTACAGCGCAGCTCTCTGAATAAATACAAATGGGAAGGAATTATCCCATAAAAGCGGAGCTGAAATAACTCTGCCCGTACATATAACACATTGCTGCACTTGGGCCACCATATAAATTTTCCGCTTTTAATGATGTTTGTGAACCGTGTATCGACCTTTCACTACATCAGCTGACAACTATAAATGCTATCATTTAACAGCTTTAATTTATTTTCAAATCCTTTCAAACACCTCGTGGAGAAGTGTAATTGTTACTTTTTATTAAAAAAATTACTTATAAAGGAATGAAGGGATCCGAAAAATTAAGAGACGGAAACCACAGAATTAGATAATCATAATTAAGATAACTACTTCCTATATTAAAAGAACACGACCATTGTGAGAAAACAAATTAAAGATTTATTGAGAACTTATAACCAAATTAGTCCAGAAAATAAAACTTTTTAAAATTTGAAATAAATTTTAAAAAACTAGACGGCGTATAATGACATAAGTTGTCAACTATCAAACTTGATTCAATAATTTAAACTGATTTAAAATTATCATAGTTACTACATTGTATTGAAAAATCGGAAGTAATTTATTTTCATATACTTTATAGTATAAATACAATATACAAATTATAAAGCACGCATTTTTTAAAATTTTCCATAGTATTTGTTTACCTCCAAATTTGATTATGAGCGTTTTTTTCAACTGCAGGAAGAAGAATGAAGAAATTCTAGGGTTTTCGAATTCTATAACGAAGCGTTTCTGACAAAAATGCCAAGAGGGAAAATATTTGTATTATTACCCTTCATTTTTGTACACCACTTCTGCCTCACCTAATATACATAATATGGACTATTCATTTGTTTTAATGGATCAAACATTAAAACGAAATCTGAACACAAGGAAATAATAGTCAATTAATAATAATAGGATGTTGTTGTAGTAGTGTCCTGAGACTGGTCTGATGAAATTCTCATTGCAACCTATCTTGCGCAAGCCTTTTCATTTCCGCATAACTACCACATCCCACACCTTCCATAATCGGCTTAGTGTATTCCATCATTAGCCTCCCCTTCTGTTGTTATCCCACACACTTCCCTCTAATGCTAATTTAACAAGACCATCACGTCTCAAAATGTGACCTATTAATCTATCCCTCTTCTTGGTCAACGTCCTCCATATTGTTCGCTCTGCCCCTATTCTGCTTAAAACTTCCTCAGTGATTCTATCCATCCATCTGATTTTCAGCATCCTCCTATAACACCACATTTCAAAGGCTTCTATTCTTTTCCTGTCTACAACAAGTAAATTCCTCTTTTTTGCGAAACATTCTTTGCCTGTGTTATCCTACTCTTTATGTCTAATATACTTCTACCATCCTCAGTTATTATGCTGCCCAAGTAGCAGAATTCCTTAACTTCCATCAAAATATCCCTTCCCAATTAACGTCTTTTGTTATTCCACATTTTCCATACCAAACTCCATTACCTGATCTCATCCATAATAATAATAATTATATCGGAGATTCACTTAAATTAAGTGGTGTTTGTGTGATAGTACCTGTACACTGTGAAGCGTGTCAAAGGTATTTAGCATATTTTGATACAGAGATTTTGTTTTCCAATGTTCATGGTTCTTAATTTTACTGTTAGAGCGTGTCTTTTTTTCTTGAAGTATTGTGTCAAGATTGAAAACAACCAGGCCCAATGTAGTAAAGAAAGTATACCAGACGACTATCATTTATATTCTGCCTAGAATGGTCCAGATGACAATTCCCCTAGCTAGTTTTGTGGACACGGACGGAACAACGGTTTTAGACTGCAGTTACAATTTTAAAGAATTCTCTTTCAGTTTGGGATATCATTTTAAATGGCGAGCGATTACTGACTCGCGTTACACGCGCAAATGTTAATTTTTTTTACTGTCTCCATAGTTTTACGTGTGACATGTTTGAGATAGTTTACGCATCTATTATTCAACGAGGCAGATGAGGAAAATGTTAAGTGAAAACACTGTAAAACGCCGAGAGGCATCACTGTTTTAAGTCAAAATGCGATCAAAATCACGTAGTGTAGAGCGTACTGTGACATGCTGCCACAACGCGTGCAAGGACCATTAATAGATACGGGTAATCATTTGCAGGTGCTAAGAAGTATTCAGGTCAACATGATTCCTCCTCATGTAACAATTGAAACCAGTCTCTCGCATTTAAGTCCAGATGTCAAGGCACTTACGTTCATTAAAGCATTGTATTGTATTTATTATTACCGGTGGCAGTTTGTTGAAAGAATTAAAATGCAAATATATATATTGTTGATAAAGTAAAAGAAAAAAGATAAATTATAGAAAAAACACAATTTAAAAATATTTCACATTCTTTTTACAATATACGCAGCTAACTTATCAGAGTTTCTAACTTATTTTTGAAATCATTTGCATTCTTAAGGAAAACCTCAAGTACCCCCGCAGACAAAGCACTACAGTCCCTTAATGCCCTGTTTACGAAGGAATGTTTACTCACATCTGTTCTTTGGTCCCTTTATTTTATTTTATAATTATGGTCGTTTATAAAGAAATTTCTAATAACTCTGTAAATATGCAATCTTCATCCAAGTTGTAATACGCTTTTTTTCTTCCCTCAGCATAATGAATCCATTCCTGAAAAATTTCCCTTCAGTTTTCTTACATCCTGTATACATTA
Source organism: Eucriotettix oculatus (assembly GCA_034510155.1). NCBI lineage: Eukaryota > Metazoa > Arthropoda > Insecta > Orthoptera > Tetrigidae > Eucriotettix > Eucriotettix oculatus. The sequence goes on along the minus strand of CM067376.1, from coordinate 130,471,637 downwards.
TAAAAATTTATTAATATATTATAATATATTGAGTGGGACAAAAAGAAAGCATACCTGTGGACGCTGTAATTCCTTTATTTTGACAAATAAAATTAACAGTTAAGTTATAGTTATCGAAGTTTCTGTAGATGTTCTATGTGTAGTCTCCGGTGTCACGACAAATATCTATGGGGCATTCCAGTTCCTACCACACACTTAGCTAATGTTTGGAACACCTCAGTTATCCGCTATTTATTAATTTACTCCGCAGACTATTTGCTTCCCCTAGTACAATCTCAACATCTCTAAATTAAACCTTTGTCAATATCGACAATGCGTATATTATATTTAATTCCTGCCCGGGCTGTATGGAATATTAACTACTGTCCTACATGGCTCTTTTGCAATATTTTAATTCCGAATATTTGCACGCAGTCTTCTTTTGAAACAGGTTTAGGAAGCAACATGCAAGCATTTTTCAGTAGCCTATTAATGAGTGCAATACCCAAGTAAGAGGCTTTTCCTGGGCGTTACAAATATTCTGTTTTTTTTTTCTATTCATCAGCCCCACTTAGATGGGTGCTCAGCGTTGCTCGGATTTTTATTTATAATAGCCTGGTTCATAACCGTGACATAGTCAGGAATCTTGAATGATTTACTGCCGTCAACCTCTTCCTCTTCCGACACTGAGAGACTGAGGTACAGATTAATTTACAATGACTTCCATAACAATGAAATAGACGCCTGCATCGTTTGATTTCATGATATTGACTTGCATACTCTTCAGCCTACCTCTCACTATGGGAAGAATTTACAAGACGGAATTTGGCTTGCACCTCTCCATCTCTCAGGGGATGAATTGCAAGTTAACCGGCGTCTTGAACGCCAGAATCAGAATCAGCGACTTAACTAATACCGGTTTCGACACCAAACTCGATAGTTTCCTTGTTGTTTTCAAATGACACCTGTCCATCCCAACTACTATGAATTCTCCACTCCAATCGGTTCTCCATTATAAAACCATATGGGGAACAACAGCCAAAACCCATTCAACCAAAATTCAAACCAAACAAAACACAATACTACGCACCATCACAAACTCTCCCTGGTACCTAAGAAATTCCGTCATCCACCATAACATCAAAATTCCCAATGTAAACTCAGTAATCTCCAAATCCATAACAAACCTAATCAAAAGCGCACTCAACCACCCAAACCCCACGATCCAGCAATTTCACAACAATCCTCCTCCACCTCCACGCTCCCCTAGCCTCAAAAGAAAACTTCCGATTGACCTCATCCTTCCCCCTGATGATTCAGGCACACCCTAACCCACTCTACCATCATGTCCGCAGACCACATCCTCATTAATCCTCCAAAAATCAGTTCTCTACCTGTCAATCCTCACCCACCTAAGTCATATGCCCCTCAGGTACTCGCAAAAATAAATAAACATAACTAATTCTCCTAAAGTAGGTTAATTAAATGAATTAACCTATCTTCACGTTATCATGTTAATTATATACCTTTTTAATATTGTATATACTGTATCGTTATCGTCCTAACTGATAATCTGTACGATAAAAGTTTTTAAAATAATAATAATAATAATAATAAACTCCAATCGGTTGAGATTATACACAAATAGTGTGGGGAGAAACACTGACACAGTAATCGACTCCGAGAAGTATTTATTCGACCAATTTTGCATATTTAAAATTCCCTAGGGGAGTAGCCGTGTCTTTCCCGACAATGTTGATTTTAAGTTGCAAAGAACACGTGTACAAAATTTGGACGAAATTGCTCCATGCGTTTAGATTTGTGCCTTTTTTTACACATAAACAATGAAATTCATTTATAAAAGTATAAGACAGTTGATCCATCTCTTAATTGTTGAGCGCGAGATTATTTGTAAATTTAATTAACTTATTATCTAAGTACTTAAAAAAATTATAAATATATTTATCTCTCGAGTGCGACACAAACTTTGTGCCATATAAATATTACTGTTGGGCAGCTTACAGTAAATTTGATTTTTAAGAGTACTAAATTTTCTATTAACAATGTAGTTCTCTTTGTTGAGTTTATTTCAATGTTTTCAACTCGGCTCCTTTCGTCTCAGTTTTAAATTCTCAGGATGTTTGCCGACATCTGATCTTAGTTGGTGAGGATATTTGTCAAAGGAGTGGGCAGTGCTTGACGCACGTCCTCGGTATTCGCCCGCACAAGCCGTCTTACAGTGCAAATAAAATACTGATACTGCAGAAGTACTTTATTTTTTATCTAGCTAAAAAGGCTGTTAACGACGTCGTTAGAGTCGCTACACATTGCTGTCGATGTCACTACGCACAAGCGCACCTGGGCCCCACCCACCCACCTTTTCCTCCGTTTAATACCAGGGAGAATAAAATTGCAAGCCATGACTCAACACGCTTCGACCACACGATTTTGTCAGGCATTCTGAGCAGGAATGCTTAAAATAGTCTGCCCTTAAGCGAGGGCGGAGTGACGTAATGTAAAACGCATCCGGCTCCGATTTTAGATTTCCGCGAGCAACATCATGAAGATCTGTAAAAGCCGAAAGGGATTACTTTGTGATGACTATGGAAGCTGTCCCTCCACTGTCATATTTGTTATCATTCATATAATACGGATAATTGAACTTTATTCAAGGACTCAAGAACTGCCTCCATCTATGAACAAAGGCTTCTTTAAATAGAAGAAAAATAACGAAGACAGAGAAGCCTTTATTCGAAAGAATTGTAATGAATATCGATGAGTGGGATTTTATGACTTATTAACACAGAATAATTATACAAAAGTTGTTTACAAAATAAGACATACCATTTAAATTCATAAATTTAAAGAACCTTTACATTGAGTGTAAAAGGTTTTGATCTTAAAGCCCTTACGGTTTTTACACCTGACGGAATAACATTGTAGGATATGTACTTTATCAAAACTATTACACTTAACGTTTGTTTTCCAAATTATTGTTTAAAAAAATTATAAACGACAAATTGACAGACACACCAAATTTTTATTCAATTCCTAAAATTTTCAACCTCTCTTAAAAACTTGGCGTGTCTATGAATCGGTCGTTTAAGGTTTTTATTTATTATATATTTTATCACTTGTATTTTCGTATGTTTATTGGCTCCTTTATTATCTATTTGTTAATTTTCACTAAATACAGGCGTTTTTATATTCCTAATGTTTATGTTTGCAATACCTATTAAACTGTCTAGACGTGCGAGAATTTCGTGTTCTTTTCTATATTTTCGGCAGGTGAGAAGATTTCTTACTCTTACTGTTTAAAGGCTTGTGTCCAATGTTTTAGCACTTGCAAATTATAATTCACTTTCCAACTATCACCACGAACTATCTCTTCTAATATTTCCAACTAAACATCTTCCAGACACTTAACTGCTGCATCTCAGCGAGATATTCCGAATATTTTTTATCAACTAAATTCCCTCCACCGAAAATTGCCAGAAAAAAATTAAAACGGGAATGTCTGATTTTGCACTATACACTTAAAGGTTTCTTCATCCACTTTAGACGATGCAAAGACGATTTTTAGTTTGTCATTCATTGTTAAGTAAGCTTAATGTGTCTGCGCCACACTATTCAAGGCTTGGTCCCCTTTAACATACAGTAGTAGGATGCGTGCTGCATGATACTAATGCAGTTTAACCTCAATCTTCAGTTGTTCTGTGCTCGGTTCAGCGTCTAATTCCATGGGTGACGGAATCTTACGTCAGCTAACCAACCGAGAGGAAAGGTTGTAAGTCATTTGAAGTAGCTCTTTTTCTTGTGTCGACATTGCGGTAAATTTCTACCTTTATGTCAGAGTAACTAAAAGTAATTTCCCAGTTGTATATACTCCTACCGTCATTCGTTTCACTTTAAGGCCCATTGATTGAATTCAGGATGTGACAAGGTAATTAGTAGCATGCCAACTTTATTAGATGTTACGAGCTTTTTACATTCATTTCAGTCGTATCCTATTCGCCCAAGGGTGAGGAAATAATATTCCAATCTCCGTTAGACGTTTTTTATGTATATTAAGTATTTATAAATCTGATGTAAAACAAAATATAAAACGTCGGAGTTAGAAGAAACTAATTACACTAGCTAACGGGCCGAACAAACCTTGCACAAGGACCGGATGTGACCGTTGATCTATTCTATCTACATGTTCTACTCCCTGATCTTTTAAATACGATTAATCGTTAAACCTAAATTTATGCATTTTTTGTGATTTATTAGATTTTTATAGCTTTTTACTCTTCTCTAATTATCGATTAAAATTCAAGGTATGTGAACTTCAACAATTTTCAACTAGTAATCATGTAGCTACTCGGAAAGACACTCTGACAGACGTGTTTCTCGAAACATAGTTATGACAGTAAGATATCAAACCAATAAATGTATTATATATGCATGTAACATTGGGGTGTGTATGGGGAGAGACTTATGCCGCGATTAGTCCGGAGTTGGAAATAACATCAATGATGATAACTTTTAGAAAAACATTTACAGCATTTCTTGACAACAATATTTTTATGGTTGTCAACATTTCACGCAAGTTGAGAAAAATGTTGACTTCACGAAAAATGTTGGTTTTGTTGCCAACATTTAAGGGTAATAAAATATGTTGACAACGTTAGGTGTAAACCCGCCTTAGAAACTTTGACTTTCTTGAGCAGCTACAATAGACTTCACATGGGAGGGAATTCATTAAAATTTTCAGATAAATATCTTCAGAATAAAGAAGATGTACTCCACTAAACTTTTTCTATGTTTGAATATTATATTATTAATATCCCGCATGTGCCAGGCTAACTTTATAGGATTCAATTTTCGTGGCTTTAAAAATGTTTTCATTGACTTGTAAGCAGTGCATAGGTTGTTAGTATTTGAGCGGAGTGGTAATTGTACGCTAGAGTACATTGGCACTCTGGCCAGACAAGAAAAAACCTCTTCAATTGCTGGTTTCCCTAAGAGAGAATATAATGACACTTCTTATCCTCGTTACACACACGAGCCGCCAGCACACAGCGCCCAGTGCTTCAGCGGAGAGTATGAAGCCTTTGGGTAAGTGTGGGACTTCCACCTGTCTTAGTCCCTTAGTGCAGTGATGGGCAAACTATGGCCCACTGAAATGTTCTATCCGGCCCGCATAGGATTTTTGTGAAAGGAAATAGTTCTCAGCAAGCAGCTAGCTACACGTGCAAGTTATGTATGTTGTGGCATACAATATTGCTAAAAGTAGCAAAGCTCTGTCTGATGGAGTTTGTTAAACACTGCATGCTCCAAGTTTGCGATATTTTATATCCTGACAAATGGAAATATTTTGAAACAATAAGCTTATCTCGGAAAACAGTAATAGATAAAAAATATTATCACAGTTGGAATCAATGATTGACCAATTTAAATTCTGCTCAACTAGTAACGATGAAATTTATAATATAAATGGTGCTGCACGGTTGCTACTATTTATAAGAGGTGATGATGAAAACTTCTTAAAGAAGAACTAGCATGCATATACAAAATTGTTGGCCCGCCTACAGTTTTTTTTCCTTTCCTCTGGCCCCCTCTTTAAAAAGTTTGCCCATCACTGCCTTAGTGGGCTCTGTTTCTCCTTTCCTTTAATTTTTCGTAGTCTTGGCTGTCATTTAGAGCTTGTCAAATTTGTTTTGTCTTGTCGGTGTTTAGAGATGTGTTTACATTTAATGATCCGAAGTCTTTCAAAAGATGGGAGGCAGAAAATAACATGAAACGATGCCTCCCTGTTGTTGCATACTTCGCAGTGTGGATTTTGGATCTTACCGAAACGATGTAAATAATGATTGTATTGCCATTGGTTCGTTAATGGTCTGGCGCGTTCTTTACCTGGTTTGCCTTTCCAAAGATCGTTGGTTTTATTTTCTGTCCATCTCTTGGTCCATTTTCCCTTGACCTATCCTTCTATGCTCCCTTTGCTTAATAATTGTTCCTTTATTCTCTGCCCTGTTAATGCTCCATTAATGTTTTCTTTGGTCGCTCTTCTTCATCTTTCGAGGCACAACGGAGGTTTCATGCATATGAGGTGAAGAGCGTCTGTTAGTGTTGTGGAATATGCCTTAGTTAACATTCGAAAGATTTTAATACGGTACTTTTGGCATTCCGTTTGCAGTTGTATCCTATCCGATCTTTCGTCGCAAGCCTCGGATCAATCAGAAGCGATCGCAAGGAAACCTGAATTGTAATACGTCCATTTTACCTTGAGCGTAACTTCGTATTTCCTCGCTTAGGTAAGAACTTTTTTGGGTCGCAACCTCTTCTTTCTGAAGGACTTATCCTAACTGGGATAGAAAGCGAAGTCTGATGACCACGATTATACCTCGGTATTTCGCTTCTCTTCCCACTGGGACTTATTTACCCGCAGAGAAGACTATCGGCTTTCGTTGGATATTTCTACCCAAAACAATGATTTGGCATTTACCTGTTTATATACGCAGGACAGGTGAATGCTCCCATTTATCCATCCCACTAACAAATATTTCGCATTTTCTTTCCAATCCACTTCATTAACTCGATATAGTAGTTATTAAGTTTAAAAATTTTCGTCTACTAGTAATTAATCTCTATCACTTTTGTAAGCCAAATTATCTCCGTGGAAGAATAAAGTCAAATACCAAATCATTCCTGTGCAATTAGCAGTATGATTCTTAAAGATCGAAGGCTTTCCCGGTGAAGCTGTTGCAGAAACAGTTCTCGGATTTCCACACGGGTCAGACTCGTGTAGAAACCCGAGAACTGTTTCTGCAGTATGATTCTTTTCTCCTCTGGGACAACATCAAGCGCCGGTTGTATCCTACATGATTTATACGCCATAATCTTCCGTATTATTCCTAATCTCCACTGAAACTTCCATATCTTTGTTTGCATGCAGAATATGATCCTCCAAATTTTTTCTAAAAATACTCCTTTCCAAGCAAATAATTTCAAAAATTCTTCACGCAACATTTTTGGACGTACTGAAAATAACAACGTAATTACAAAGCACTCTTGAAGTCATATCTTTGCGCGGTTTCCGTGTGTTTGGGTCTAACATTCATATATAAAAAGCATTTCCAACATGACTAAATCACACCATATAATGGCCAAGAAGAAAGTTAGGAATTAATTAATTGTAAAGAAAAATTACTGATGTACTACGTTACTTCCACAATCCGTGCACCTCATTAGGTGATATAAATAAGATATCTTACGTGAAATGAATTAATTTTTAGCTAACTTCTTGGCCATTATATGTTGTGAATTTCAATGTCAGCTACACCTATGTAAATCATTTCTTTATTCCCAATAATTGACAAGATCGTATGGACCTGATAATTTGAGTGTCAATCATCATTGGATTGGCACCTCTGCATTACGAAGCCTTTGTTTTTATTTATCTATTGCTTTTCTCTTGTTTGGAGTTTGATTGTTAGGAACAGGAGGTTGTATTTTGTTAACAGCTCATTTTGGCCACTTTCAAGGTTAATCAGTATGGAGTGCCCAGTAGAGAAAAATAAATAATTTCGAGACATTTTACTCTTTGAGTTTAATCGAGGATCTGGTGCGAGCAGAATTTGAAATGTTTACGAGAGGGAAGGAAGCATTTTCTGAGAGGACGGAACGGAGAACTTCGCGTTTCCGAGAAAGAAATTCGACTTGTGTGATGAACCACGTCACGGACGATATTTTCTTTTTTATGAAAACCGCCAAATTAGTTGGTTTACAATAATCCTCGACAAACAATGCGGGAATTAGCACAAAATATAGAATGCGATCACACAACCATTTGCAATTATTGAGTGCATGGATTTCACATGTTTTAAACGACACGAAAAAAGATCAGGGTACGAACCATACGTTCATCTATGCTCACCCGTTACTTTTGTCGTTCCATTACCTGTAAACATTTTTACAGGTGACGAGAATTGGTGCCTCATGTTAACTTAAAGAATAGGAAAGAATGGTTCAGCCCAGCCTACAAAGGGAAACCCGTGCAAAAGACGGTAACGCCCTCACTAAATCATGATTCGAGTTTGTTGGAACCAAACTGGCACACTTCTCCATCAATTTTTATCAAGGAATGAATAGATAGCTGATGCGTGTACTGAACAGCTGAGACGCCTCTGATGTTATTGAAAACAAAACACCTGGTAAACCTGTGTTCCATGCCCGTATTCGGCCAGAATCACCACAGATGCGATTGCGAAACTTGGTTCGTTTACTCAACCTCCTTATTTACAATACTTAGCCCCTTCAGACTTTCATCTTTTTTGGCCTCTCCAACAATATTCAAGACAAGTGCTTCATGATGAAGCATGTCTTAACAACTAGCATATAGATTTCATCAACCCGAAACCACATCAGTTCTAATTATACAAGGGTCAGACAAATATAAACAGGAATTTTCTTTTAAATATTTTTTTCTGAGAACGATAGAATTTCAAAAAATATATATTTTTGTATTTATCTACATAGTTTTCTTTTACTGAAACATATTTTCTCAGCGTTTTGGAGGCTTCCTGATTCCGTCACCATAAAAAGCTGAAGGTTGAGTCTTTATCCAATTGAGCACAAAGAGTTGAACCTCTTCATCGCTACTGAACCTCTGACCTCCTACAGCTTTCTTAAACGGTCCAAACAGATGGTAGTCACACGGTAGGTAAATGTTCTACCTGATCCCAGCGAATTCCCTCCTATTTGGTCTGAGTTATGCACGCCGTACGAGGTATTGCATAGTAGTGAGTGATGGAGGATGACGCTTCTGATTAAGAAACTCCTCTTTTGCTTAACCAAGTTCCTTTCTGATGATCGAATGTTCACTACCGTGACTTAGACCAACTGAAGAAGCAATTTATTCAACGGCGAGGCGCAGGTCTTCCTCCAAAAGCTCCCTTTCTGCACGGATGTTGTTTTCTGTGATGGAAGTTTGAGGACGCCGATCGTGACTTTGATTTTCCACAATTTCCCGGCCTTCAAAAAAATTGTTGTGCCAATCGTACACGCGGGTTTTGGAGAAAGTGTCATCATCGAATAGTGCCTTTAATGAAGTTAAAATTTCCGAAAGTCTCTCGTCAAAAACTTTATAATAATCAGTTGCGGAATGGAAGTAGGAACCTCTTGCTCACTCATTGCTCTAGTATCAACTGAATGAGACTAACATTGGTAGTGGAGTGGAGAGACCCACACGGAATTCGCGGTAAAGTGGCTCGGCCCTCCGACTCTCCTAAAAGGCTTGATAAAAGAAATCCTGTTTATATTTGACTGGCCCTCGTATCATCTGAAGATAATTTTCGACGTATTAATTGCGAGTTTGCTTTCCAGCTCTAATGTGCTTGAAATTATTTCCTACGCTCGTTGTTTATACTCACAATTCCTACATTTTCATACGAAACTGGTCATATGGCACTAGAAACTGTCTCATCAATTCCATTAACTTTTTACGATAATTTTAAAATAATGTTTATAATAATAAAAATAAAGAAATATATACTAATTAAATTTTCAAAATAAAAACGAAACTGTCAAATTGAAACGTCGCACAACGCACCGTGTCCATCAAAAAGTAAACGAAACTAGTTGGATAAGCTGTGGAGATATTAGTGGGACGTCTATGCGGATAAATGAGGAGAACTCGGTACTTTTTACATTGTGCAACGTCAAACACAGGACAAGGGCGCGATGCAGACGTGTGTTACGGCCTTTTTAAGTCACGTTCCAGGCCAGTACGACGTCATCTCCGTATGATAAGAATAGTAAAAGGGTATTTTAATTCGTCTGAAGTAGCGTATCCTAAAGCTTGAGGAAAGCCAAGTAGCGAAGTGGTGGCAGAGTGACTGACGGATCCGATACACATTCCGTTCTGAAACCACTAGAAAGCGTCTGAACGACGGTTTGAAGGCTGGGTCTTGTCAATCAAAACCGCATACCACAATCAAAAGTAGAGTACTATAAAGAGTTGTGGGAATAAAAAATGGCATCGCAAAAGATGAAGCGTTAACATGAAACTACAAATCCTGGCAGATAACAATGAACTTAATCCTCGTAAACTCACTAAACACGATTAAATTACACTTTGAATACCTTCCGATATCAACACATCTTAATTGTGGTAATATTTAGAACTTCAAGATTCAGCCTTAATTTTGGTTAGCCATGGCTTAAATTATACTAATATTTCTCAAAAAAGTCATTAGATGGTTCCCCATATTTTTTTTACACCAAATGCCAAATATTTAAAAGAGAAAACCAATGTTCTTCTTCACTTCTCGTATCAAGTCATTTGGATCGGGTTGAGGATTAATGTCTTCCGCATTAATCTACTTCTTAACGAATCTTTCATTTATACAGCATTTCTTATAATTTACCTCCCCGCATCTCTATATTTCCACCACTGTACCCATTCCTTTTTCTACGTATTTTCCTGCTACTTTTTCAGAAAAAAAAACTCATTTGACACTCATCTCATTTAATTCTAATCATATTAAATTTATATTCCCAGAACTATTTCATTTTCATTTCTATCGTGAGCAGTGCATGTGTTTTTAAATTTCAAGAATAATTAATTTTCATAAATGATAAAAGAAAATTATGATTACATAAATTAAGAGTTTTAATGTAATGAATTAGACCACTATGGCAAATTTCCAGGAAACATTATCGTCAATTTCATTTGTTGCTAAGACACTTTAAAATAAACAATTTTTTATTCTATTTTTTGCAGTACTTATTTTTTTAATTTTATTTAACCGTGAGCTTAAATGTTAAGAATTACAGAAGATCAGGGTGTAAAAAACGTGACGGGGACTCGAATCCAGGACATCTCACTTACAGGGCGAGTACTCTACTACCTGAGACAATCCGAATAGACTCCAGGAAGTCTGCAAACTACCTCCTTCCCTTGTATAGACCTGGAGTTCAATCTCACGTACAGATTACTTAATCACATTCCTCGCAGCCTAATTTTCAAGACATCAATGAAGAATGGACATTACGTGTAAAATTGATAAAAGGGTGCAATTATTTTAATTCGAAGACAATAATTTCTTCTTATTGAAGGTCAATAATGAAGGCCATGAAACTGAATTTAAAATATTAGACTGGAAAATTCTTGACCGCACGTGCCGCTTACCGGACGGGAGCTCTACCATCAGAGCGAATCCGAGTCGACTCCCCAACAATGTTAAGAAATGCATTTTTTTAGCCTATAAGTTAATGAAAGTTTGAACAAAGGAAATTTGAAGACGGAAATATGACTGTGTGAAAGACGGCGAGAGGAAACAAGCAGGAAAAAGAGATTGAATATGAAACGTGTCGTAGGGTATGATAACAGAAGCACCGCGCTCTATTACGGTAAGAATAAAGAAAGAATTAGGACGACTGATTACGGTGAACAGACGCACGCCTGCCTCTGTGAGTCAGTAGATTGGGTAGTATTGATGTAAAACTTCTTTTAAAAAAATGAAACGGATGTAATTCCTGAAGGTTAGTTTTTTATTTTGAAGTTCCTAGGCTGGCACGTAATTTTAGCAATTCACTCGCTACAACGAGAACGTCTCTGTACAATTGTGGAGCAAGCACTCTTAAGTTGACACATGCAATCAGTTTTGTCTGGCACTTGTGCAAGTGTTTGCGTGAGTAGAAATAATTCCTATTTTCTTGCAAATTTTTGGGAAGCATCCTGGAAGACCCGTTGAAGAATGCTTAAAGCACCAAACGCAAATTTAAATTGCCTCCTCTCCTTACAATTATTTGGTACTTCTGTAAACATTTTATTTCAAAATATAGAACTGGCCAGTTAGTCATATATTCGTCGAAATATAGTCTGGCTGTGCTGCAATTAATTGCAACTGTAAAGCCAACCTTTACTGCGATTGAGAGTCCGCTTGAAAATTCACAAAATGCTAACTTATAAAGTAGTGCGATCGCGTATTCGCTAGACGTTTATCTTGCAACGTCACAACAACGAATTTCGTAATGCATTTACCAGTTTACTCACCAAGTTTCGAGATCGTGTAATTAAGTTTCACTTCAAAATTCATATCTTAAGGTGAAAATATAAAGATGACGGAATAGTAACACCATGTTGTAAAACGTGATAGTTGGGCAGTCGTTACGGCTGCTCATAATGTTCCATTGATTGTATTCAGCGCGGAGAATATTTTTTTTCCCCACAGTGACATTGAGATGAAAAAAAGAACACACTGAAGTTTGAAACTTGTTTAACAAAGAATTATAAAGCTCCCGTATCTTTCAGTAGTTCCTGTTGCCTTCATATCATGAGATTAAGAAATGATTACGACATAATTTAGAGTCAGCTACCCAGTTTTCTGAAAGCAGGTTTTCTTTATACAAGGAAATCAACGAGACCGCACGTGTATTTTTCCGAACCGTTGCGCATGTGCTTTGATATGTAAACACACACAATACTCCTACTACGAATACAACTGACGCAGTAGAAATGTGACCATAAATCGTTTTGAAGGAGCGATACTATTGCGTTGCATGCAGTAAGTTATTGCAAAACCTGAAAAACCGGACCCGAAGCTTGTCTATCCAATGTTACGTGGTCTGTAGTCTGAAAATTATCTCTTAACTACTGGTAACGTGATACTCTATTTGTCAGAATTTGCAACAGTCTTTGAGCGTGACCAACTGGATGACATATTGTAAAATAAACATTTCTGTCTCATCGGCATGCGATACCTTTAAGGAAAATATTGATACTAATAGGAGGTTTAAGTATGGACGAGTTCAGTCAAGCACAATCCTGTACGAGTGAGATAGAGATTGCCATAGCCTACAATTATGCACTTAATATTTTATTTAACTTGGCAATTACCCGCTTTGACCAAACAATAAGCCATTCTTATACACCTTCGTTTGTGGAATTTAATTCAATAGCACATAATTGCAGTGTCAGGATCATCTAGTGCAGCGCTTGTCAACAGGAGGTCCGCAGGGTAATTTTAGTGGCCCATTCAATCCCAATTATTTAAAATTTTGTGCGATAACATGGCTAGTGAACACAAAACACTTTTATTACATACTGAAGTGGGATGGCTATACGGAGGAAAATCACTATTATGATTTTTTGAACTTCGAAATGAGTTGTTGATCTTCTTGAAGGAACAAAATAATTCAGGACTACATTTTCTTGAAGCATTACAAAATCCTTCATGGTTGATTAAACTCGCATATCTGGCAGACATTTTTACGAAGTGCAATGAAATTATCATTATAAGGAGAAATTATTATAAATTTTACTACAGTAGATAAAATTAGATCTTTTGATAAAAAAATACAATATTGGATTTCACAAGTTGAATCTAACGATTGTAATTGGTTTCCTGCCATTCATGAATGTTTGAATGAATTAAATTTTAAAGTGATGAAGAAGTTTCCAAAATGGTATTAGAACATCTATATAACTGGCAACGGTCTGCCAAGATCTGTCGGACGGGGTTGACAAGGGAGAGAGGATAGACGCTATAATTATTGATTTTTCTAAAGCCTTCGACGTCGTGCCGCACGATCCATTAATAAGTAAGTTAAAAAATACTGGTATCGATTTTCGGGTACTGAAGTGAATTCGGGAATTTTTAAAAGATCGTTCACTCAGAGTTCGCGTGAATGAAAAATTGCCCGGCTTTGTGAAAATCACGTCAGGGTCCCGCAAGGTAGTGTCATCATGTTCCTTGCATTCATAAATGATTTAACAATCGGTATAAAATCACAGATCATACTTTTTCCGATGATTGTATGGTTTATAGGGAAATAGTAAACGCTGAGGATGCACAGATTCTGCAGTCTGATTTGGACAAAATTTACCAATGGTCGGTTAGAAATAAAATGCAAATAAATACAACGAAGAGTAAGGCAGTCGTTTTTACAAAAAAGAGAAATGTCCCTCCCACTAGATATAAAATGGGGAACGAAGTTGTAACGGAATCAAATAACAGTAAATATCACGATTAGTAAAGATTTAAATTGGGGTAATGAGGTGAGCGAGGTCCCTGGCAGGTAAAGGGCGGAGGGCGCTGCTACTGCTTCACTTTCTAAACAGAGTCTTGAGTAAAAGCACAAGAAAAACCAATATTTCTGTTTACAAAACGATGGTCAGGCCAATTTTAGAATATGGGGTAACGTGCTGGGATACATATCGAAATGAACACACTCTAGTGTTGGAAAAAATACAAAATGGCTGAAAAATGTTTGTGGGTTGATTGGTGAACAATCCTCACGAGAATTTAGAAGATCTCAGTAATAGAAGGAAACATGTGAGGTTGTGCGCAATATATAAAGCTTATAAGGGTGAACCACAGGGCCTGAAAAGAAATAACAAACCATCTTTCGGCGCCGAATTATATTTATAAAAATGACCACTCGTTCAAAATTAAAGAGAAAGGGCAACGTACAGACGTAGGAAAATTTTCATTTGTAAATAGGTCAATAGGCGATTGGAATTTCTTGCCTGCAGAAATACTGACTTTTCCGGGTAGCGTAAATCAGTTTAGGAATAGGCTAAAAAAATTAAGTGAGTAGTAGTTTTTTTTAGAATCAGTGAAGTGATAAAAGTGAAGTGCAGTGAAGTGATTTTTGTGTGGCACCTTTCTTTTCTTTTTCAGATAAAAAACTACACTTCAAATTTCTTCCTTAGAGTAAACTTTTTGTAATTGTATTTGTGTTTTATTTTTATTTTGTGTTTTCTTTGTATATAGCTGCCACCGGGCAAATGTCCAATAGCAGCTAAGTAAGTTATAATAATAACTTGAAATCAACTCTTTTGCAATGTTTTACGAATACTAGTTAGGACGTTTCCTGGCTTCGGAATCCTTTTTCTGAGACAGTTAAACCTGTAGGCTTAGGCGCAAGTGACTATGAAAATATAATTGAGTTAATCAGTGAAAAAAAATACAATGATCAGTCTTATGTGATTACTGGGCGAGTTCAAAAGAGTATCCCAATATTCCAAAACATGCTATTATTGTTTTACTTCCGTAACCTACAACCTATTTAGGCGAAGCTGGATTTTCTTATTATGCTGCAATGAAGTCAAAGTGCAGAAACACGCCCGACGGACGCCACACCAGATAGTAGA
Organism: Eucriotettix oculatus; assembly: GCA_034510155.1. NCBI lineage: Eukaryota > Metazoa > Arthropoda > Insecta > Orthoptera > Tetrigidae > Eucriotettix > Eucriotettix oculatus. The sequence goes on along the minus strand of CM067376.1, from coordinate 130,456,513 downwards.
ATTCAATTTACAAATATTGTGCCTGATATCAATAAGATATGCAATTCAAGGACCCAAAATCATCAAAGTCATTAAGTACTTTATTTATTTACATATTTATATTATGTTACAGGTCTATATTTAAAAATAATTACTAAATTAAATCTTGTTTTACTTTTTACGACTAGGAATTACCCATCCTAAAAATAAGCCAAGTGTTCCGTTGAAGAAAACGTTTGGGAATCCCTGCAATAGACAATAAGATTACGGTGAGGGCAGTGTATCAATTTGAACAATTTATGGGTGAATTCAATTTCCATAAGAATGGCGTTTCTTACTATTTCCTGGCTCTGTACCCCTCCGTGATAGGATGCAGTACGCTAGCCACTACACTACAGAAGGGCGGCAAGTCAGTTACTTCTTCCACCATTTATTTATTTTACATTATTCACAGGCGACTCATGTCTTTAATTTTTTTTAAAGTCCCTAGGAGCACTTGCAAAGCTAAATTTATACCTAAATTTCCTCAAATAAAATCCAAATAACGTTTCCAAACTTAATAAAAACTTAACAATAAGATAGTATAATTGAAGAAAAACGTGAAAAGTGCTAATAAATTAATTTAGGAAAAAAAGTTTTTTTTCGTTATTTTAGGAATCTTTGTATTTTAATAGTGCGAAAACTTCAAGCGAGATATGAACAACCTTTCTTGAGAACGGTCAACTACAGGGTTCAAAATTTTACGCGGGCTGCATAATAGGAACATTAAAATAGTAACAGTAATAGAATTAATTATTCCTTTATAAGAAAATTAATAAATCAACAACTCTATAAAGAAAAACAAATAAATATGGAAATTATATATAAAAATCATCAAACGGTATTTACTATGGATGGGAAAACATCCTAAACGAATTCTAATGAGAAGTTTGGCACCGCGTCTTTGCAATCATTTGGTCTATATTTGCAGATTTAGACGGTGCTGTAACTGGCACGCAGCTGTCATAATAGTCTCGATGTCATTCGGAAAATAATTGTTTCTCGAAGATAAGTACTTACAAAAATATGCATGATTTGAATAATTGCATGCGTAAATAATAGCGGAAATTTTTCAAAAGTCATTTAATTTTGTTCGTCCATATCCTAAAATTTGTCCGTTGGCTCGTTGCAGTTGTAATATTTTCCTGTTTTATTTGAGTTTATTTATATTGGTTATGTTAAACGATTCAAATTGTTTAGTAGTTTATTTAACATGTAATCATGAAAACAAATTCAATTTACATTTCTAAATTAAAGTGGCATGAAATCTTTTTCTAGTCTAATATTTCATAGGGAGATATAGGCAAAATTAATATTCTGGAACAATGTGCATTACATATTACAGTAATAATTTTATAAAGAAAATATATTTTTATCTCATTATCCGGGATAGATTTCCTCCTCCTCGCGAACTTTATCTTCACAAGGCCACTTCACTTTCCTGAAAGAAAATCCCTGTACTTGCTTTATAGAATGACTTCACATTGTTTCTTCCAAAAGATGACTAGAGAAATATTTCTTCAACAATCGTCTCGGTCGCTGTCCGCTCAACTACTGTCTGGAAACTTTTCCATTCACGGACACTCGACAGAAGGTCCGGCAAAAAACAAGTCAAACTTCTCTGCCCCCGGACACCCCTCTTTACTGAGTCTGGCCACGCAAGAAGTGCCAAAATACTGCAGTCTGTCCAGTCTCTAAATTCCAAACAAATATTATGGGCCTCCTCAATTTTGCCTCATTACACAGTGCAGCGTCATATCTCTCTTTCTCGCTTGTTATTTGTATTATATATTTTCTACAATCATAATGTCTATTTATTTTATAATTTCATGTCAAATCATATAAGGAAACATCTAGAACTTATATTTAAAAAGACGAAAGTAAAGACTAGGTGGACCACACACATTGTGCTGGGCCGCAGGTTGCTCATTCCTGATTTAAACTATTCCGGTCGCACAATCTCCTTTGATGTAAATCTAGCAATAATCTATGGTGATGTAACAATTTCTGCTTTTATTTCAAAGACTTTAAACCGGCCACTTTGCAGTGCAGTCGCTTCCGCTTAAAAAGTATGGGCAGTATTCTGTTTAACCCTCACCCTCCGACCCTGTAATACCCGTAAAGCTCCATAAAGTGCTTCATTTCGGTGCTCTGGATCATTGAACACATACGATCATTTCCGTGACATACGACGACTCGCAGGCTCGGCTGTTATCAGTCGACATAAGCAGAACAATTAAAATACAATTTGAACCATTCAATGATAAAAAAATCTTACTTTAATGAAGTCTATAATTTTAAAATAACATAGTAATCGTACGCTTTGCGTTTGTTTTTAGAAAAATATACACGGTGTTTATTGTTAAAAAGAAGACTTGCAACATACTGCATATGTATGTACTACAACACATAAATTTATTTAGGAAGAATTTTTTTTCATAGTAAGTGTGAATTTTACATTCGATTTCGAAGACTTTAAAGGTCAACGAACTGACTCCTTTCCAAACTCACTGCAGTTTAACAGTGCTGTGACACAGACAGGCGGCATCACAATTCCAAATAAATTTTAAACATTCAAAAATGAAAAGTATTTGTTTAAAGTAGTTTATATTTTCAAAATAAAAATTGTATTTTTCTTAAAACATCTCAATCTAATGTTGTTTTAAAGTAAAAATAATCTAAGGGGCACCATTTCGAGGACATTCATTACCCTGACATCCACCACATAAAACTGCAATCGTGAGTTGCTTGTTCACGTAAATTCACTTTATTTAAAATGTGTACGCAGGAAATATAGTTTTGTGTTAACTTGGAACTTTTAAAAAGTAAACATTACAGAAACGATGTAAACGGAGTTAGAAATGTAGCATATTACGGGTCGGAATATTGGTAACGGTACAGTTGACAAAATATTATCAATATTGCTGAGTTTTATTGTAAAAATTGTAGCGTGTGGTGGTGATGCAGCACAACTTACAAAAGCCACTGGTGAAACTTTCAAATTCTTTTCTATAATTTTCAGAAAGTATTTTAAACTTTTGATGATTATTTCTTACGATGTTGTTTATAACGCTCACAATTATTATTCGAACTGATAATTCCCATCAAAAGTTGAAGATAGGAGTGGGTAGAATTTAAGTAACGAGGAACCGTACGAGAAGCATCTCTGAAAAGATTATCTGCGCTTACATAGAAGTGGTTTCGTAACTGATAGTCGTTATTGCTTCTTCCTCGTGCTTGACACATACGCACACACAAAAATCTTACGCATTCGCTGTGCTTTTTCGTCTTGATGTTTCTTAACATGAAACAGAGTACAAGTGAACACTTTTCCAACACTGCAGTCTCGTCTAACTCATATGAATACCGGGTAATCGCCCATAACTTTCTATCTCTGTTGTATTCTCTAACGTGGCTCTTCTGAACGAATAAATAGACTTGGATCCCTCTTACATGAATTTTTGGAGCTACTTACTGTTAAATGAATTAAAGTTCCGTTGTAGAATATGATTAATTTCTTAATTTTGATCGAGGATTTCTTTCATTTTAATTCAGAGCTTAATTTGGTCGATTCAGCCGATGTTTTAAGTTTTCTCGATCGTTTGCAATATTTGCAGAACTTGATTGTCACGCTTCATATTTTGTGTCTTTGTACAAATCACTACAATTTTTGAAGAGTCAGCCATTAAGAGCCAAAATTTAAAATTGCGACATAATGAAAATAATACGTAATAATATGTATTTATTATATCTTAAAAAAGCAAACCTTGACATTCGTGTTTAGAAAATGACATAATTCAAATGGTTTGTTCGACTTGTGGGCTTAATTGTAATTGTTGCGCGTGATTTTCTATTGAATGTCACGAAGCTAATTCACGTAAAAGTAATAAACCCACAGGAAGAATTATTAAAGAATCACATCGCACGACCCGGAAGACCAGTAAGTTTTCCATGCAATAGTACAATTTTTTTTGAAAACTGTAAAGTAACTATTTTTCGGGTATTCCATTGTCTACATAAGGAAGCGGAAAGTCAGGAGAAATAAAATGAGAAAAATTGAAGATGCGAAGAACAGGAAAGGAGCAGAATACAAAAAACAAGCTTGGATAATTGTGATAATGGTCAAGAACACATATGGCCAAATGTGGCGCTTTGGACGATTAAAACTGGCGCATTGCATCTTTGAGTATGTTTGTTTTTCGGACGAAAGTCCTCTTACATTGATAAAAAGCATTGTACAGATACATTACGACTGTAGTTCAGAGTTATCTTCACCAAACGAGGCGCTGCCAGCTATAGCAGCTCTCGTAGAAGAACGTCATTCTTGACTTTTGTAGATTGGTGCTTCATTAAACAGGTCTAAATTAATTAACTGCGTCAAAGTTATTCCTTTTCGGCCCCTAAGCGAAGCACATTCTATCCTCACATCTATTTACCAACCCCTACCCATGACTGTAAGACGGTATAAAATGTGCTCGAGTCATGTGGCGCATCTGAACTCGTCTGTCAAAAAATTGGCGCTTGGTCTAGTTGATTATCCAATGTTTCGAACAGTGATGAAACTCCTTTCGTCATCTGTTTCGTTTCCTTGTATCCTGCTTGCTTCCATTTCTTTGCATCTTTAATTTTTGATTTTACTCCTCTGTCTTTCCGCTTTCTTACTCAGGCAATGAAATCCGACAGACACGTTAGAGTTTTATTCATACTAAAATTTGCCACCAAGACGTTTCTTCCAAGAACAATGACGCAGATTTTTTGTCCAAGAATCAAGATAATAAAGTACGACGATGTCGCGCGCTGTGTGACCTGTGGCACCATCCCGCTGGAAGATGCTAGTGTTCACCTCAAAAACTGCTAACAAAAGCCACAAAGAACTTAATTTGTCATGCTCAAAGCGCATTTTGATATTACTATATGATTTCCACCTGTTGCTAAATCGCGTTTCTTTGCATAATTATTTTCCAAGCCCTAATGAACACGGCGGAGCGGCAACATTTGAATATATGTCCCAAACATTTTATAATTAGGACCTTCCGTAATAATGCGAAGAAATATTTCACGTTTGCGATCTATTGGCCACGCCCATACTTTGCATACGTACAAGAGAGCAGGAGGGATGATAATCGCAAGAGTCTGGGAGGTTATGTAAAGGAGAGCACTGCGATGCCCAGGAACACTAGTTTCTGGCTGTCGTAAAGTGAGATTTGAAGGTTAAAACTGTATTTGGCCAAAATATTTTAACGACGCTATTTCGTGACTGAACTCTAGGATCGTATCGCACAATAAATACAGTTGCTTGTTCCTTACAAGAATTTAGAAAAATTCGCCAATTGAAGGCTGCATTATAATATTTTTAATTTTGCGTATTTTTGAGGAAATTTTGAAAAGCAAGGCATATAGCCTAAATAAGAGCAATTATGTGGGTTCCTTCCTGTATTATGAGCTGCACTTACAACATAGCAATGGAAAATGATACGAGTAAATTCCAGTTTCAGATACGAGTAGTTCTATGGAAATTGGTAGTTAAACGTAATTTTTCAGTAAACATGTTTCAGAAAGAAATCCTGAATGCCTTAGGTTGCTTTTTGATGAGCAGGTCAATGAATCTAATTGGTTGAAATCTTCGATTTCTAAGGCGAATTTTAGACTACGCTCGGAATTGCCATAGCAATAGCAAGATGTTGATGTAGCCTCTTGCAACTCGGGCACTGCCTCGAGCGTTTTAAATTCCTTTACGCCCTCTTAATTATACTATACCGAGTACATCGTCAGCCTTGCCCTCATGGTTTGACTGTTTGATTTTTGGAAACCTCTGCGTCACTATTATTGGCAGCTAACGTGCCTGTCGGATAAGCACAACAATGTTTGAACAAATTTCAATGACTCATGCTCTCCCAAGGCAAAAAAAATTGAGTTATTTTCAATTTTATATCATTCTAGCTGACTGCCTGACGCAGACCGGCTATAAATTTCCATTAGCACCGAAAATGAATTATTTCGACAAAAAAACAGGTATTAAGTTAACAAGTATAAAGTTGGATAAGAGCTAGCTGAACATGAGCAAGTCACCATATTGTGCGATTTTAAAAATGGCGGAATAAGTAGTCATCATATTGGTAGAATTTTAAATTGTTTATAGTTACCAAGATAGCTATCGTTACATCTATTTGTTTACAACTTGAAGGTTAAAGTATGAATCATGTTTCACTAAAAAAAAACCAAATGCACATTCTATGTATATGGAATATATATGGAAGCTTCCCTCTCGACCATCTTTTATAGTTCAAAAGTTACAAGGCCATGTTCAATGGGCTGACATCTGGTTAACACGCACGCGCTTCAGAAACGGCCAACTTTGATCTCACGTCAAATCAGTTGTTGCGGCCGGATAAGCCTGATGCTTGGATTATCAGGAAAACTTTTAGTCAAGATTACAGTGTTGTGATCAAAAAAGTCGCACAGTTGGCCGGCCATTCAGGTCACCACAACATTTTGTCGCGGCTAATTTACTCAGCACAAAAAGATCCACATTCCACGATATTTTATAACTGTGTACAACCAGCACAATATTAATCAGTAGTGAAGAAAAAACCTCTATTGTACTCATCTGTCCAGAGAAAATTTCGCCCAAATAATTACACAGAAAATCAGTAAATTTTTAGGAATATATATCTCCATTATAAAGTGCAGCCATTACTGTACGATAACGAAGAACTTTTTTGTCGGGATAAATTTCAAAGATACGTTAAAATCGAGAATGCAGGCAACGAACCTGCAGACACGCTATTTATTGAAGCAGCACGTGATCACTCCAGTTCTTCGGAAATTTTAAACTTTATTTATGAAGATTGAACGGGAAATACGACGTAAAGTAGTGGACAGACAACACATAGAATGGACAAGAGGTGGCGTAAGAACGTTCATTTCCAGATGTACGCAAACAACATAATTTAAAATAGACCATAAAACGGCACGATGGTTCCAACGCCTACCTGGAGCGTTTCAATCTCGGTGTAAATGAAAAATCGACCCTGGAATGGATACTAAAGAAGATATTCATTTCAGCGCGCCTCGGCGTGGGCACATCGGGAAATCATCAGAAAGTTTGCCGAGACATGACCCCGGCGTCAAACCTACATAAATTTGTCCACTTCTGTAATAAATTGGCTTTAAAAAATAAAGACAATTAAATATTTCGCTATATGTGTCATCGTCAATTTTATTGCCTTGTTAATATCAATCTACATATGCGGGGTGCAACAGAAGTGCACAAATTTAAAGGATGGATGAAAGCGGTCAATAGAAAAATATTTTCCCCCTTGGCATTTTTGTCAGAGACGCTTGGTTACTGCGCAATTTCAGAAAAGAAAAATGAGAAAGAGAATTAGAAAAGCGCGCCTCCGCCTCACCGCTGCTATCAGACAAATACATGCATGACAAGAATAATGAACCAACTAAAACATCTCCGACGATACCAGACTATACATCACCAGAAAATGTATCTTGGGAGTTGGGCACGCGAATTTGTATCAAGCGAAAATGTAACTTCGTCAGGAAACAAAATCAAGGTTCTTAATTTGGGATTGTTCGGCTGCTGCTGGAAAGACCAATGGCAGTATTGTGTCCAATGAGGATCAACAGAGGACATTCCGCTATATAAAATGAAGAAAAGCGTGATGTCTAATCGTCTTGGTTTACCCCGCAAAGACTCCAGATTGGTAATTACTTCAAATAGATTAATATTATCTTCTATTCCTTTATAAAAATGTTTAACCGTGCAATCAGATGTGCCCGTTGATTCATTGACACCTAGAGAAAAGAAAGAACAAGGGTAGGAACGATTATTTAATGGTTGGAATGCATCCTGAGAGAGTTTCTCGATACGTCACCACAATTGTGTCTCAATATAGCAATTTCGTCTGCTTTCCTTTATTATCAAGTTTGGTTGAAAATATGTGGAGACAATGCTTCACAGTCTCCTTCCGCCATAAAAGGGTTTCTTTTTTTTTCGCCAATGCTAAAGCAAATTCATATGACGCTTTTGTCTTTACAACTTACTTTAGCAAATATATTTCGTTTTATTATGATATATTCCTTTCTTTAAGGCACACAATCTTTCCGCAACTAAAACCCCCAAGAACAAATTTATTTTTTCTTCTATGTAAGTCCGATGTCTTTTACAGAGTCTATTAAGATCCTGTCTTTCTATCATATGGAAAAGTACTTTCTAAAACTATGCAAAACGCTTTTCTGGATAAATAATAAACAAAATTAATTACATTCACGCCTACTAACACTATCTGCTTTTCGTTTGGTCATTTTATTTCGCAGTGTCATAGATAAAAGTAATTGAAAAAAAACAGAAAAGTGCAACTCTAAAATTATCGATAAGAAACAAATAGATTACAGTTGCGTGAATCGTATCACACATAATAAAAAAAGCTCAAACACGAAAACGCTGACGCAAAAACTCAGCACCCTGATGGCTCACTCAGAAGTGACTGACCCACGAAATAGTAAATAAAGTTATGCACATGACAGGTAGTCTCTGTACTTCATTCATATCTTAGGTCCGTAGACAGACCAAAAGAGTGCAGATTCGAGTCTATGGCGGAAACCCTAAACATAGAAAACGTCTGTTTTTTGGTGCCTTGCTTGTAATTTAACCAAGTGATCACCTTCTTTCATTCTATCTCCGATTCCCTGCCAAGGTTTTTGACCTGCAAAGGCTCTGTAGAAAATGTGTAGCCTAGCTCTTTCTCTTCTTGTCTGAAGCGTATCCCACCATATCCGCTTTACCTTTTCGTTCCCATGCCCAGGTCCTATTTGTACGAATTTTGCGGCTCTAATGAGACAATTATAAAAGATCTAAAAAATGTTAGAAATAAAAATAGTACAATTTACCACATAAAACGAGAAGCCCTTACCAATATATTCGTAAATACAGAATGCAATAAGTGATCTGAGGACTTGCCACTGAGGAGACCTCATCACATCAAAAAACTATAGCTCTTAGACCAGCTCATTACAATTATATTGCTAATGTACTAATTTTAACGCTTCATACCGTGCAACCTTCTGTCTTCACTGAAAGTGAATTTGTTGTAACCTAAGTTATTTTAATTCATTTAAATAATTAACTCATTTAAATAAATAAAGTAAAAGAATGAAGGTTTTCCCGGCTTATATTCTGAATAAACAATTCTTGGGTTTCCACCCGGGTTAAATGGAGTTTAAGCCACGACGTTTCGATGGTGTACTCTGCCATCGTTCTCACTTGAATTGTTTTGTCGTGATTATCTGTATTGCGTGTTTGGAAGATATATCAGTCTTCCACTAATTCAATTCAAGAATTGTTTATTCAAATAAAGTAAACATTACAATAGACTACTGACGAAGGCTATTGTGATGATTTCAGTATAATTTATTTAGAAATAAACACTAAATCCATCCCACTCCTCGTATAATTTACAATGAAATTTCATGCAATTAATATTGTTATCAAACCTTATCTTCTTTCTATTATCAGTGTGCGTAATCTTGGTGTTTTTTCCTGGAGACCTTGAGGTTTGAATGTTGCACTGCTGTTGCAGTTTCCGGTGATGGCAGGAATTGCTTGCGTAACTTTTCTCCTTGGCAAACACAAACTCCCATTGTTAACACATCTGCACTTCCTTCTTGGCGTAACAATAGCATCACTAAACTAGATGTTCAGGGGGAATGCCCACAGATTTCATCTTAAGTTCGATTACATTCCGTACATTGGATAACTTTACAACAAAAATTGTTGCATCACGACAAAAATATAATGCGGCAATACAGTTACGTTTTAAGGGCTTTTGACCTTACAAGCATTGACCGGGACGAATGAAGAGAAACAACATTGAAATTTGTTTTCCGAATAGTTATATTTCACTTCCTCGACAATTGTAATACCATACAGATATCACGATTATCTGTATTTAATAGCATCCGTGTTTGGAAGATATATCAGTCTTCCACTAAATCAGTGTAAAATCTTCGTTACGACAGATAATTACAACGGCTTTCATCTGTTGAGATGCCCAAAAGAAACACGATAAATTTGACGAATCTGTTATATGCTTCCACGGTAAACGTGTCATATTACTCTTAATAGCCCTTCCGAAAGAGCTATAAGCATGAAAAATTACCATAAATTTAGGACAGGTTTATCCCAAATAAAATTTCCTTTCTACAGACTCGTCCAACACAACGTGAACGATTTTTCAAACCACTCTAGAATCAAGAAATTTAATTTTCATAATATTACTGATTGGTATGCGTTTATAACTTATTATACACAATACAATTTTATCGGTTCACGCCTCTTTATAATTAAAAAGGTTCAGTCTGGAATTGCCCAGCCACGTAACATAGGAAGTTGTCCGGGCTGATGTATTATTCATATTTCCGTCCGGCCGCAGCCGTTCCAAGGTAATTCCTGAGAATAGAGAATTTTGCTCCTTAAACAGGGCTCAATCTATACTCAAAAATAATTAATTCAAATTGTAATAAAAAACACACCTTAATACGGATTTAAAGGTACAAAGTCAAAGGGAGTCTGCTTGAAAGAGATTGATGGAGTTATAGACAGAGTAATAAATCCTAGGCAGTTTGGCGCCGGTCCAGGATTTCTAAAAGAGTGTTAAATCTTTGCTGTTGACCAGGCTTGGTGTTTTCACCAAATATCGGTAGTAGGTGGTAAATACTTTCGATTGGGTATGATTTTGTCCCCGCCACCGACGGAAATCAAATACTGGAATGGGGACGATTTGATTATAAATAAATATATATATATATAAAGTTCGTATGGAGCGTGGCGTTGTATGGGTGCGAAACGTGTAAGGTAGGAGTTGCAAAAAGGAAATAATAGAAGCCTTTGAATTGTGGTGCTATAGGAGAATGCTGAAAATCAGATGGGTGGATAGGATCACTAACGAGGAAGTCAGAATAGGGGAAGAGCGAACAATACGGAGGATGCTGACCAAGAGAAAGGATAGATTAATATGCCAGGTTTTGAGACCTGAGTTAGGATTACAGAGAAAAGTGTGGGGTAAGAACAGAAGAGGGTGGCCAAGGATTGAATGCGCTAAGCAGATTAGTGAGGATATGGTAGTAATTCAGAAATGATAAAGCTTGCGCATGATAGGCTTATATGGAGGGTTGAATCAGACAAGTTGTGGAATTGAATACTACAACTGTTAATAACGAAAAATTCAATGATTACGAATTTAATGAATTCGTAAATGCGACGTACTTGTACTACTCGAAGGGGCACAGGTTTAAAAGAGTCCTACACGCGAATGAAATTATGGGAATAGTAAGTTAGGCCAGGAAATCTATGGTTATTATGTGGACCTTTTCAAGAGCGTGAATAAAATATTTGGGTTTGCCTCTTTATATCTCTCTCACTCTGAAGCTGCGTGGTGGCTGGCGGCAGACCATGAAGAATTACGAAACAGGTCTTTTGATTTTCGATCCGTGACTTTACCATGGAGGGGGTTTTGGCCTTTGTACTGTCAAAACTCGTCGGCTGAAGTTATATTAATCTCAGACCTGAAGTCAGCGTCTGTATGTAGTGCTGATGAACGGCAAGATCGAGGAATCTGCGTACGCCCCCACTATGTGTTGTTTACACGGGATCATGTTTCTGTCGGTACAATTGCACGCAACGGTGCACTTAACACGCATCGCAGTTGGGACACGCTCTTTACAATAGACCTGTAAACAGTCTCGAATAGAAGGTGACAGGACAAGGACAGGATCATTCCTCATCTTTCTCATCGGGAAAATACAATACAAAAATTAATTTATTGAACCCTGCCTTCTACGAAATTCATCCTATTCCTCGTGCATTCCATAATTAAAATTTCTAAATTCGTAATAAACAACAATGTTGGGAGTAAAATCTGATTCATCAACTAAGTTTGACACTATTACGAGCTAACTCTATCACGACAGGAGAAGGTCAATAAATAAAAGTTGTTAATTGGATTTTCATTTCTGTGATGAAGGCGAGACTTCACCAGGCAGATGGTAACAAAATTTACTAATTCATGGTCTTCACTCCGTGATTATTTCGGCTGGTGAAGTCATCGAGTGAAGACCATGAAGTTTGTTAGATTGAAATAAATATACTGACATTGTTTTAATTCATAAAATACATTTTTTTAAATTAAAGTATTTTTAAAAATTTGTAAATGAGAGTTTAATGCCTGTAAATTTTAAGGCAGATTTTTGGTGCAATTAATTAAAAACTTCAGATGAAAATATTATAAGGTGCTACTGCATTATATTCATCAACTATTAAGATTTTGAATGAAAGAGAAGATGCATTAATTCTTATTATACTATTTGGACTATAAAATGATAAACAAAGACATAGTTTGTGAGGCTTTTCCAATCTTATATTATTAAGCATAAAAGTACGATCGTATTATTAATTTTAACAGACGTCGATTTATAAATTATATTAGACTTTAAAGGACTGTGCAACTATAAAAAGGACGCGAGTCTTACTCCTGTGTATAAGAAAAGGTTTCAAAATAATATTATAGATAATAGTATAGACAATACTAAAGATGGCAAGGGATAGCTGACATATGAGAGTAACCGAAAGAAATTCAGCAATTAGATCAGACAAAAAACAATCCTACCGTCTCGTACTTTCTACGTCCCTGACCTCCCTAGAGCATTGATTTCATGGCTGTCTTCAGCTGCATGCATCTGTCAGACGCTTTCGCACTTTACCGTTAGTACTTTACCCTACTTCATTGTAAGAAAAGTAGGACCACACACTGAAACTTCCCTCGAAAGATTCTGTTTTTCAACATAATGATCATTGATTAATTCGTGGAGATACCAGAATAGTCTACATAATAATATTCTCTTTCGTAATGTCAGAATATAATTACATATTTACTGTTTCATTAATTAAAAATGAAACAAAATGTTTTTTCCGCAATTTGAAAAACTATAAGTATACTATTTAAATTACATTAAACACAATAAGCTTATACATAACCTCTAAAGAAGACAGGGAGCAGTAATTAGAATAGAAGATCAAGAAAAGAAAACCGTAATTAAGAAAGGAGTGAGCAAGGATGCAGTCTGTCACCCATGCTGTTTAACTTATATACTGAACAGGCGATTAAGAAAGTTAAAATAGAATATGGAAAAGGAATCATACGGCAAGAGAAGAAAAATAAAAACCTTACGCTTTGCCGACGATATTGTAGTATTGGGGGAATCAGAAGAACACTTGGAATCAGTAATAAATGGCATGAACGTGGTCCTAGAGAAAGAGTTCAATATGAGGATTAAGAAGAGGGAAAACCAAGGTAATGGAGTTTAGTTTGGGAAACAGTGAATAACAAAGGATGTTAGATTGGGAAGGGATATTTTGACGGAAGTTAAAGAATTCTGCTACTTGGGAAGCGTAATAAGTAGGGATGGTAGAAGTATAGTAGAGATAAAGAGTAGGATAGAACAGACAAGGAATGATTTCGCGAAAAAGAGGAATTTACTTACGGGTAATATAAGTGTGAATATTAGGAAATCGTTGTTAACAATGTTCGTATGGAGTGTGGCGTTAAATGGATGCGAAACGTCGATGATAGGAGTTGGGGAAAGGAGAATAATAGAAGCCTTTAAAACGTTGAAATGTGGTGCTACAGGCGAGTGCTGAAAATCAGATGGGCGGATAGAATCACTAACAAGGAAGTTGTAAACAGAATAGGGGAAAAGCGAACAATATGGAGGATGTTGACCAAGAGAAGGGATAGATTAATAGGCCACGTTTTAAGACACGAGGGTCTTGTAAAATTATTAGTAGAGGAAAGTTAACAGAAGAGGGAGGTGAATGATATAATATGCTAAGTAGATCAGTGAGGATGTGTGTTGTGATAGTTATAAGGAAATGAATAGGCTTGCGCAAGATATGTTAGCATGGAGACCAGTCTTAGGGGTGAATACCACAACAAGTTTAAATTTCAAATCAAAGATACTCTTCTTGTATATTTTGCAAGTCGGGTGGGTGTTCTACTTAAATATGGAGAAACTTTTGTCACTAGTGGCGTTTAGCAGAGTTAAGAGTCGATGCAGCAGTGTTCGAAAGTTGAGTGCATTATGTCGAATGTCAATTGAGCGAGTGCTAGTGATTTCTTGATAGTGTGTAGCTTGTGTGAGGATATCTAGTAATATGTGCTGGAGCTGTCCATTGGTGGCAGAATAAAGCGTTTGGAGATAAGTTTATACCCGATGCGAGTCGATGCTGAGCGTATCGGATCATAAACCACGTTGTCTCTGGTCCTGACTGGACGCTTGACTTGCTGATTCGGACATTTCTGTCTGAATCCACGTGGACCATAAGTAAGATATTGTAAAATATACGTTTTTTGCATTTGTCATAGTTCCAACATTTTTCTGTAGCATCAAATAGAATTTAGTGAGCAATAGTAACTCTTTGTTTTCTTGTTTCTGAATAAAGTTCTGTTAACTTGTGGCCCACAGAGACTTGAGAACGAATCTTATAGTTCAGATAGACAGATATAAATTCTACTGTACTTGTTGACTGTTAAGATATTTTTAAAATATTGAACGAATAAAGGCAAACGCAAAATATTAATTACAGAGCCCCACATTTTTAACTGTCACACAAAGAAACATCAATTGCCAACTATTGAGAAATTCCGGAGATTGGGAATTCTAGGAACATTAAAAGTATTTAATCTTTACCATAGTCCAAAACACTGCGGAAATAATTTATGACGACTCGGATAAAATCTTCACGATTCATTAATTTATGGCGAAGTTTTATGAACTTTACAATTTATTTTTAGAATTTGAAACCGATAATGGCAAACTCCGGAAACCTCTCTACATTGAAATGAATTTTCGATGAATTTTACCCTGGTATTTTATATGACACTGGTAAAATAAGAAAATTACTCTGAATATCAATCTCAGAAAATTCACTAAGAATTGGAGATTTTAGCAAATTAAAAACCGTAATAACATCATGAATATCAGAATCTCTGTATGTCACAATGCGTTGTTAATTGGGATTAAGATATTAAAAACATCTAATTAATATATCACACCCATACGAATAAAAATATTTTAATAATAATAACTTGAAAGTTGTTTTATTGAAATACATATGCAATATGTTGTCTCCTGCATCTTCAGTATTCACTGTTCTGTGGGAAGTGAAAACAATTTTCATTTAATACTCGTCTTTGAGCATTGTTTTCCGGGCCGTTTTACTGCTCTAATTGTCTTGACGGAACAACAGCTCGTAGTATAGAGACAAAGGTATTGCAAAACAGTGTCAACCTTAGATAAAGCCGACAAACTCTATGTACTTCACGAAAAGCACGACTAAGCGTGCGAGCAGTGGAAGTTGTTTATAGAATGTGTTACGAAACAATTAGAATGTATTCTCAAAAATATCCCTAACAAGGGGGAAAACAACAATTCCGAGCATGGCGAATCTCCGCGAATTCCCGCCATACTCCTTAACCACAGCATTCATATTATTCCAGAAAATGAGACCTATGCCATTTATTCTCTGGTAGGTCCTTGGCATCCGTCCCAGAAACGTGACTAACAACATTGAGAACTTAGTAGCGACAAGGAAAATAAAATGTCAATATCCTATAAAAGTTAATAAATACAGAATTTCTATAACTCTTTCATTAAAGTTCATTAATACAATTCACTATTGTACATGCACACACACATATAATATATATATATATATATATATATATATATATATATATAAACTTCCACTTTCGATCAATAGGATGATGTTCGTCTGTCAACTCACGTTGTCCTTTGGCTTATTTGTCAATTGCCAAATGAGACAACAGACGGGTATTGACTGCCCTGACAACTAATAGATTGCTCAACGGTTGCGAAAGCATTCAGCTACTTGCACAAAGTATTTACAATTAAACTTTAGCCTGAAAAATGAATTGTCCTAAGAACACACGCAGGTAATTGAGTCACTAGCCACGTGGATGTAAGACATACTTCCCAAATTTTGAATTCAACAGCGGTGATTTTATTCAGCAAAACAATCTTGATCTACTCCTATTGCAGTACTTCGGTTCTTCCGTGAAGAAGCTGTCACCTCAACTCACTTTCGTCGCGTTTCTCATCCTAATTTCTCCGTAGCTGGTTTTTTGTACATAACGCCTTTGCCTTTGTACAGACTCAACAAGAAAGTTCCCCCAATGCAGTGTATGTATTTTAATTTACAACGATTCTGCATTAAATTTAGGTCCTTTGTTCAATATATTTCTTAGGAAAGGTGGCCATTTTGCAGACACCGATAAAAGGTAAACATAATGTACGACGTTTCTTCATAAATCGGTGGATCTTCTCAGATACGATAAAAAATTATTGCTCTTGAGAAGGTCCACTTATTGAAGGAAGAAACGTTGTATAGTAAAGTTTGCCTTTTCATCATTGTCTGTAAATTACAAAAATATTAAAATAGTTCCACATGTCGTGGTCCTCGGGGTACAACTAGCGTCGCGTCTTCATAACCACATAATGGACGACGAATTCAGTATAGACCACGGACGCATTTAAAAAGCTACGAAAAGATAAAAATACCCAATAGAAGTCTAGTGATTTTGGTTCATACATATTTGGTGGAAACAGATCCACACGTTTGTTTGCGAAACATACATCGCCATCATTTGTTATTTACTAGAAGACGAAACAGGCCAAAAAAAGTCTCAAAGCAGATCTCAGAAGGCTGAATACAGACGTAGAAATGAGAACATATGATTGTTTCATGCAACTGTTTTTGTCACGCATAAGGTGTCTATCGCCGTGCCTCGGAACTCGTTACACTAATTAGGCACTGGTAGAACAGAATGCGCGTGAGAAATTCCTTGAAGTGTTTAATTCCAGAAATAGAAAAATGGTTGAGCGTTAGGAACAATTGAAAATCTATTCAGACATTTTAATTAATATTGGTAAAAATTATTATTTAGATAAATAACTGAGTAATATCAAAATGTAAACTACCTTCAAGATATTTAAAATTATTATTAAATTAATAGATTGCGGTCGGTTTTCCTTTAACTGAGAATTTTTTCTGTGAATATCAAAACAACACTTCAAATCGTACAGTAACTTTTCAAGGAACAAATACATAAACGAATAAAATATTTTTTTAGTTGTTCATTACACAAATGCCCATCTTGCTACTCAGTGATTGAGAAATACTTCACACGGAATGTTTTGATTAGGTTTATAGGAAAGAAAGTGAACCATTTCAAGTCTGACAGGACCTTTAGCTTTCCCCTACCAGGTTATATGATGTCAACACAAACTAGTTCGGTTGGCCTTGATCCGTATGACGAAAAAGGTTGACGCTGTGATTCACTTAACTCTACCGACTCGCTCCGCCGCAGATAAATCTTTCCGAAGTGACATTAAACCCGACTAAAACGACGGTTATCCTCAAAACTATCTCAAATTCGACAAATAACAAAGGAACTGTGATAACTAAATCATGTTCAACTTGTAAATTTAAATACGTGTACACGAAAATTGAAGTTTCTGATAATGTCCTAAACACTCAACGTGCGAAGGAACAAGATATGAATTCTTATCTTTTCTGACTGTCTCAGACGAACAAATGGGCAAAAGGAGCTTACCGAAGGGTCAATCCAAGCCAAGTGGTCCAAGAAAAAAGAAATTGGTTGCCGCACCATCTCAGAAAAAATTAATATTGAGCTTGTGCATTCCGTAATGTTTTGGCAATTCAAACTTTTTTTTCATTTATATTGTGTCCGGTTCAAAAATGGCCGCCGTTTTTGTTGTAGCGCGCACTCCGTTTTTAGCGTGTGCACGTATCTACGAATTTCTAAATTATCCACGACCGTATCGGCGTATACTTGTCAAATAAACGGCATCGTGTTCAGTACATTCAGACCTACAAATTAAATCCACATTTACTAACCTAATATTATTTTTCCATGTGCTCTGTGTACCACGAAGTTGTCGATTCGAAATGAAGAAAATTCAATTTTCGTAGGCTAATTTCTCCAAGAAGAAACAGTTTGCGAACCTCAATAATTCCCATGCTTTTACACACAATAGTTTGTTATTCTATATACATTATCAATGTTGACTGACGTTCCCTTTGTACATCACACCCCTTAAAAATGGGATTTTTCAATTTATTTCAATTTTTCAGACGCTATATGCCTGTTGAGCATGTAGATAAAAATCTGAAACTTTTCACATAATTGGTCTCTATAGTAGAAAACTACGATATGAATTTGAACATTGAGATTTAACTCAAAGATAGTATAAAAAATTGCTAAACATAACAAGAAATGCTCGATTTCCACATGAAGGATATCAATATCAATATCATACATAAAATATTTATACATGTTAAACTAAGAAAACTATTTTGATAACATATAATATTATATAAAATTTGTGATACATATTCTTCCACTATTGTGGTTATATGAAGGGGATGAAAATAGCCGTTTGATGTTCGGGAAAAAAATATTGTGTGTCATTGAAAGAAAACAGTACTAAGATACAAAATCGGTTAGTGCTTTGTAATTTAACTGAACTATTTTCTGAGTTTAAAAATAAGCTAGTAATATATATAGTATTAATTTTAGGCCTATTTGAATGTGATTAATATATTTAATTTTTCTGTTTTGGTGAATGTGTTCAGTACAGATTACTCCTGGGTTTTTGTATATATATATAAATAACCTGAACCTTTATAATGATTCATGCATAACGGTCTTTCATAAAATAAAATATCCACTTCCTTTCATTTTATTTACTTTCGTACAAACTTATAATGGTCATTAGCGACTGTCTACAAATAGTGGAATTTACTTCTATGTAGGGGCATCACAGAATGGGAACTCAAAACAACACGACGTGAAGGCCTGGCCAGGATTCGAACCCAGGACCTCTGTGGCACGATATTTACACCACAGGAAGTCGGCTAGAATATCTTGTTTTTACTTCAATTCTGCGTTTAATTTAAATACTTAACACCTCCAAATTAAATCTAATACATCCACGTGAATTATATACGAAATGAAATATTAGCTAGTTTTTTTCAGGCCATTCTTTTGTAAATTAATATATATGTTCATCGTTTTCCATGATACTTTACGTAATCTAAATAAAACAATATCTTAAATTCCGCAAAATAGGCGTTACTCTTACTTCTACTTGAAACTTATCTTCGTCCATTTATTCAAATTCTAAATTCGACGACTATGATGCACATGGAAACAATTCGAAGTGATGTACTGCAAAAACTGAATACTTTTAGCTATCAACTAAACAAAACGCATGCCTAAGTTTAGGGACCTATTCAGTTGTACTTAATTAATAATATTAGGGAAACGTTTAGTTTAAATGTTATTTAAATTTTTAATTCCGTCTTTTGGCCTGTACACTATAATTAATTTAATATTAGTCAGATCAATCTTTCTCTTTATTTATTTTAGCTATTGAAAAAATAACTTATTATTATAAAATGTTGGCGTGTTTTGTATTTAAATTGTTTTGTTTAATTCCATCGTCAGCATAATATCCGTCTATGACTGTTTTGCAATTTTCCTGATAGCGTATGCGCACTTCAAAACACAGTGACCATGAATTACTCCTGGAACAGTTTTCGTCTTCCTCCGAGCACTTCCACTTGACGATAAAGTTCCAAACGTGTCTTGTTCCACATTCCTTTGCGTTATATTTATTTTTGTGTACGATCTTTCAATTTATCGTCAAGTGGAAGTGCTCGGAGTAAGACGAAAACTGTTCCAGGAGTAATTCATGGTCACTGTGTTTTGAAGTGTGCGTAGGTCATCAGGAAAATAGTAAAAAAATCATCGGCGCATATAATGCTGACGATGGAGTAAAATTAAAGAAAGTCATTCAAACAAAAAAAGCGCCCAGGTTAGTTAACAATAAAAGTTATTTTGCAATAGGTAAAATAAATAAACAGAAAGCGACGAGTTCCGCGATGCTGGAGACTAAATAAAAAATAACAAAACTTAGATGCAAAAAAAGCCTGTGTTATCCCAACACCCCTTTAAAACCGATAACATATGCGTATAATGACCATAAAAAAGCTCCTATGTCCATAAAAAGTAGCCTGAAGTGAGTCAAAATTGTAATACGGTTCGATTCGTCAAACAATATCTTATTTGCCATTTCTGACAAAGAGATTAAAATCAATCCCCATATGATTAAAACAAATGGGATTCACTTTATTTTGTACGAAATTTGTATTTATTAACAGTTGATGAAATAATAAATTATTAAACTGAAAGTCCATATACACCAAAAGGTCTTTGTGTAATTTGAAATTTCAAGTTAAGAAGGCGTATGTGGAATTAACTTTATAGCCCTCTGGAAAAAGTGTTTTTATGGTATTTCTGTAACAAAGGTTTTGGTGGAACAAATGTCTTTGCGAGAAATTATTCTTCTCCAACAACCTTCTTCTGAACGTAGCCGGTTTCAGTCGTGGGAAAACTGACAGAATTGTTCAGCGAGGAAAAACGTTGACGTCCTTGCAGATATAGTACACAACATCATTAACTGTGTGAATAACCGAAATTAAAGAAACCTTTCAGGTTAGCTTTGCGCGTCTGACAGAATACTAAGCACGTATCATTAATATTGAGGTGTTTATTAAGGAAAATACGTGAACTGGATGCATTAAGAGCGAGTCACAGGCTGCACTCTGTACAGGGGTTTTCAATAAAAAATGGAATAAAACAAATGGTTAGTGAGGCATTTACGAAATTCATGTTTTATTTGAAAGGCCCATGTATGCTCTTTGAAATAAAAAAATAATTTCGTTAATACCTTACACAGCTTGTTTTATTCCATGTCAACATATCAACATCGACCCACCATGATTGAAAACCCCTACACAATTCAATTCTTCGTACAAAAGACATTGAGTATAATATTAATGTTTTTATACGCATTTGTATCCTAACGTACATGAATCATTTTCGTGTAAATTGTTACAATTTAAAGAATTTTTGTATAAAATTTGTGACGGTCTCCAGAATGTTTAAATCCTTAAAACGGCTTTATTTTCCAGCGAAACCGAAATAAAAATATAATCTCTTTCGATTTTTTTTAGTATTTAAATCGAGAGAATGTGAGGTTCATTTTTGATTAAATGGCATTGTACCTACGAGTTGGTAAGTCGTTTACGTCAGTCTAGTAAATATCGTTGTCAATTCTCAGTATTGCTATAAAATAAATATTGAAGAGATAAAAAACCTTTGATGGTAACGCTTGTTATTTAAAAATTAATTTTTACAATGGCAGCTTTCGGCAGATTAACTGCTATATTCATCCTAAATACCAAAACAATATTACTCAAATCAATTACCTATCTGATACAATTCTATACTTAATTTTCTTGAAAAAATATTATTTCAAAATTATTTAAACAATATAAGTAAACACTTGACGTACCGATTATATTTAAAACAATTCTACTTTAACAACATTATCTTTTTTAATTTTACAAAGTACGCTGCATGGAATCATATTGCAAGGAGAATAAATATAAACTCTATGCTTTGCCGATGATATTGTAGTATTTAGGGGAGTCAGAAGAAGACTTGGAAAACATAATAAATGACATTAAGTGAATCTGTAGGAAGAGTCTACATAAGGATTAATAGAGGGAAAACCAAGGTAATGGAGCGCAGTATAGGAAACAGTGGAATAACAAAGGGCGTTAGATTGGGAAGGGATATTTCAACGGAAGTTAAGGAATTCTGCTACTTGGGAAGCATAACAACTAGGCATCGTTAGTGGACAAAGAGTAGGATAGCACAGGCAAGGAAAACTTTCGAAAAAAGAAATTTAGACAATGAAGTTTTTATCAGAATAGGGGAAGAGCGAACAATATGGAGGACGTTGATCAAGAGAAGAGATAGAGTATTAAGCCACGTTTTGTAAAATTAGTATTAGAGGGAAGTGTGTGGTAATAACAGAAGAGGGAGGTGAAGTATGGAATAAGCTAAGCAGATTAGGAAGGCTGTGGGATGTGGTAATTATGCGGAAATGAAAAAGACTTGCGCAAGATAGGTTAGCATGGATGGTTGCATCAGACCAGTCTTAGGACAGAATACTACAACAATGGCAGTATAATCTACCGAAAGCTACCGTTGTAATAAATTAATTTTTATTAAATAACTGTTTTTTATTAGCTCTCGAATATCAACATTAAACGGTCAAACAACCCAATGCGTTCTAAATAAACTAAAACATAAAGCTTCAGTTTTAAAAGGCTGGTCCAAGACGTTCTCCTGATAGAGAAAATGACAATTTATTATTTGAAATCAGTTTTACTTTCCAACATAGTCACATTTAGTATTAATACATTTCATCTCTGTAGTTACCTGAAAAGCACCCGACTACAGCTGCAATCATTTTTGAATGGACGAAGAACGTTGACCTGAAATAAAAATTTTGAGTTTGCGAACGAATGGACACAGTTTGAGAGAGCCAAATATAGGAGATATGAGGTGTAATTATACTCTTCATACTAAAAATCCTTCAATTTCCCTTTCCCCATGATTCTTTTGTTTATGCCTTGATCTGATAAAAACTATTTTTGTTTTTACAAAACGGACCTGTTTTCAGTTATTTTTGCGTTCAGTTTATCGAGATTATTCATCAGTGACCTTCTTTAAGATAGATAATAGCATAACTCTGATCATATCCTAAAAAACTGACGCCTTAAACTTTACAACTGCTTGTAGCGTCTTCACTTTCTCCGGAGCTGGAGACCAGTTACTTATCCACTGCATATACTGGTGGGTAATTATTTCACCACGTTTCAACAATTGCCCCATACGCCCGCGGAAAATCGCACATGTTTTTCGCAAAACACGTTAAGCACTGTTGGGAAAGTAGCGTCTTTGCTCTGCAGTTAGCAAGAGCGGCACCTATCTTGTGCAAAGATAATTTTTATGTGCAAATCCTAGTGAAAAGTATAATAGACGGGGTATTTTGATTTCCCTAAGTCATTAGCATTTTTTCACGCACCGTACTGCAACGAACTTCCAAAATCGTGTTTTAGACGACCTCAAGTATGGATGTACGTTTTTCGATATAACTTCGTGTGGTTCATCTTTGACGGTTTCACGACCATGTTGAATCTCGGTCGCACATGAGTCAACATACACGATCCTGTAATAAGTTTCGGCCGGCTTCAAACCTTCTTTTAAGAAGTATTTTATCACATTACGATAATAAGACATGTACCGCAACTAATTTAAACGACTTCCCACAAATCACTGCCAGGTAAAATCTCTTACAATGTCACTCGGCGCATTCACGAAATTTGTTCTAAATTTAGAGAGCAAAAAAATCAATCGAGTAAGGGCGAGGTCGAGAAGTTTTCAGTGCACTCTCGGACATGGAGCATAAAAGTTGATGACTAAACATGCATTCTCTTTGTGTTTTCTCGCAAAATCAATGTTGGGGATGCCCGTGGAAGTTTTTTCTCGCAATTCACTGCGGGCCTCGCAAAACTATGTTGGGAATGCCTCGTACACTCTGTTTTTTTCAAAGTTCTCACATGTCGAGGCATCTACACCTATTTAGGAAACGTATGTACTGGGGTCGAAGACCTCGGGCATGCGACAAAAGTTTTTCGCTAATCCCATTTGATCTGTCGGCTAACTGCCGCCTAAAACTAGTGGAGACACGCAGAAGGGAATGCTGCGAACCCACAGCAAACTCATCTCCCGTCTTTCGGAAGGTCATAAGAATACCTACCTCGGGTTTTCCCTGCATCTCTTTAGGTGAAACACCGGGCAGGATCGTTAAACTATATTCCGGGAGCCCTAGTCAACCCTTGGCTGCCTTGCTATACCTTCTACATCCTCCCTTTGTTATGTTATTAAAGCGGAGTTGCCTGTTTCACCCCCATGAAGTCTCTTACCATTCCCCATCCCAAAAGACATATTAGTATCGAAAAAACATTTTAACTTAATCATGACTTGAGCGCTGGAAGGCACACAGGGAAATTTGTGGATTGTAAAGCCATTCGCCAAATATGGGAATAACAATTGACTGATTCGTAACAGGAAATTAATATGCGGCTCTGCATTAAAATTACAATTCAATTCTAAAGATATAGCTCAAAAGGTAATGGTAGCGAAATGAATATGTGTATTGCTACTATTTTCAACAACTCTCTGCAATGACGCATATAAAAAACCAGCAAAGTAATAACTTGAAAATTAGTCCAGCTTTACGCCTTGCTGCAACAAATATTGCTCCTAAAATTTAAAAATTATGTAATGAAAAAATCAGCAGCAAACGCATTCATTTCTTTATTTGTGTAATTTTTTCATGTGGTTTAAAAATGAACGAGTTTTTATTATTGCAACAAATAAACAGAATTTTTATGTAGTTTAGCTATTACTTTTTAGCTGTATTTCATTATTAAAAAGCTTTTCGGTCTTTTTGATTTATGCACATTTTTATGCAAATAATTTATATTTATTGTTCATATTTTGTAACTTTCTACAAATAAAATAAATCTATTTATAAGCCCATTGAGTATGGTTGGCATGAAAAAAAAGACTGCACTATAAGTGTTAGTAAAATCAAAACTTTCGTAATTGAAACAGTGCCATTTATTGCAGAACACTTTCCTCGAATACGAAGTCTTGGAAAAGAAAAATCGATTATACAGAAAAAAAATCGCTACAATTAACTATCCTGCTTGCATTGGCAGCCTCGACCTTTTTGTATGGCGTACCGAGAATAATTAGTTAAGGATTAAAACATTTCAGTCCAGTAGTTTACGAATCACAGTAGCATAGATATTAAGTTTCGGGCTATACAAGAACAATTTTGAAATATCTTAAATTGTTTAGAACCGGATTTCCCAAATAGGTGTTCCGCATAAATTTGAAGTGATTCTATCTACACTATAGAAACCTGAAAAATAAACCGAGAGTTCCGTCGCAGAAAGAGTTTCTGAAACCCTGCTTTGAAATGTAAATAAATATAAATGAAAGAAAATCATCAAAAACATTAGCTTGTAGTATAAATTAATAACTTCTGCAAATAAAACCACCATCATAATGCCTTAGACATGGTAATATTTATAATAATCTTGATAATAATTATTAAAATAGAGGGAAAATATTGGTACAGCTTTTTAAAATGTATCTCTTATGATATTAATAAACGAAAATGAATAATTACTTCTTACAAATATGGTATAATATCCTGAGGTTTTAAAGATGGACTATGTGATAAGTCATTTAAAGGTTCAAATAAAAAATATGGTGTTTCCGACATTTGTTATCACCTTATACTTGATGAATAATTTATATGGCACAACGTAAATAATTTAAACAATTGTTATTATTGTGGCTCAGTAGCCCTTACGGGCTTTGGCCTACCGACTGCGGACTGCTTCTTCTATGGCACATTCCAAATTCGAAGTTATAAGTGGTCAATGTATAGATTTTTCCCTCAGTCTCAACCTCACATTCCCTTGACCATGACGAACACATACATCTATGCCCCCACCAGGAACACGAACCCGGGACCTCTGTGATGCGAGGCTACCTACTATGACATATTTTATCCTGTTACATCGTTTTATGTATCGATCTCCACGGGAAATTTAAATTAACTGTACGCAAGTAGTATATAATATTTCTGGTTTCATGTTGATTAAATAATTAAGATTCGTGTTAAATATACTAATGCGCGAAAGTAGATTTACTTTTACAACTTTTTAAAACAATTCGTGATCCTAAATGTGATTTATGGTGTAGTGGCTAGCGTTGCTGCCTCACAACCCAGAGGTCCCGAGTTCGAATCCTGGCATGGACTTGGATGTTTGTGTCGTCATGGTCGCGAATACCGGGGTTAAGACTGTTGGAGGATCGATACGCTGACCAATGTCACTCCAAATTCGTAATGTGTCATGCAAGATGACAGTCCGCAGTCGACTCGGTAGGCCAAGGCCCTCAATGGGCTTTAGAGCCGAGGAGGAAAGGAAAATGTGATTTTTCATTGAGTCAATCCATATCAAATAGTACTCATAGCTAGACCATCTCAGAAAAAAAATTACATTTCGTTACTTGCCTTATGATTTGGTAGTTCAAAACTATTTTTTAAAAATTTTCATTGTGCCCGGACAAGAAAATGGTCATTTTTGTTGCAAGTATCTATGACTTTCTTAATCACTCAGCGCTGGGTTGTCCTATCATTTTCAAACAAACTGCCTTGCGTTAAGTATATTCTGGTGTACATATCTCATCTCTATTTACTTATTCTGTATTACTTTATGTACTCTGTGTAATACAAAGTTATCGATTGAAAGGAAGAAAATTCAATTTTCGTGTGATTATTCCTCCAAGACGGAACACATTTCGAGCCTCAATTGTATCTTTTGCTTTTACAAGAAAAAGCATATAGTTACATTATGCGCGCTATCGGTGGTAATCATAATACCATTTAAAAGTTACTGCCATGTCAAAATTGAGTTTTTAATTCAATGAGAAGAATTGCTTCAATTGAAGTTTTAGAAATTTTTCTAAAGTTTGGGTTCCTATATCTCCGTTAGTGGATCAGATTAAAATCTAAAAATTGCACACATGAAAAATCTCTACAGCATCAAACTTCAGCATAAATTTAAACTTTGAGGTTGTACTCTAAGTTGGTGTAATACCCACTTCAGTATTGAAATTTTTGAATTTTTATTGAACAGATTGATATCTGTGTTTGGGGACCGGATAACATTATAACACATGATAACAAAGTTCTGTCTAAAAGTAAACTTTGAGTTTAAACTGAAAGTTGGTATAAGATACTTGTGAAATAGAGCTAAAAACTAGGGATTTCCGCATGCGCGATAAGTGCGCGGGTCTATCAGTTTACTAATTCGAATGCGGAAATCACGCAATTTTTACTCTATTTACAAGTTTTCTTTTGAACCAACTTTAAGTTATATCTCAAAGTAGAAACATACTGACGTTTGATATTATGGAGACGTTACATGTGTGCAATTTTTAGATGTTTATCCAGTCCCCTAACAGAAATATTGGAACTCTACTTCTAAAAAAATAAAAAACTTAATTTTTAAATGGCTGTAACTTTCAAAAGGTATACTAGAAACCGTTAATAGTTTATATAATATAACTACAATCTTATACGTAAAGGCACAAAAAAGGCACAACAAAGTGTTCCTTCTTGGAGGAATTAGTATTCCAAAATTGAATTTTCATCATTTGTAATCGATAATTTTGTGTTATTCAGAATAAATGAAAAATAATATTAGGTAATTATATCTGTAGGTCGGAATTTAGCACAATGTCGTTTATTTTAAAATGATGAATAATTAAGAAACGCAAAAACAAACAAACAGGATGTGTTCAGCGATAAAAATAGTCGCCATTTTTCTACAGGGCCCATCGAAAATTAAAAAAGAGTTTTGAACTACCATAAAGAGAATGCATAAACTTAAAATATGAACATTTTCTCAGATAGTGAAGCAACAAATTTTTTTCTGTACCACTTGGCATGGATTGACCCCTTAGAAGTTATTTGTTTAATATTTTCATAAAACCTTATACATATAAACATTCTAAATATATATGTATATTATATGAGTTATGACATATTAAATAAATACATCCCAAGGATAAAACATATTTAAATTCACGAATTGATTTATAAGATTTAAATTATAAAATATACTTTCGGGAGTTGTGCACTTGTCATGAATCTTAATTATTTAATCAACATGAACTCAGAAACATTATATAGGCCTAATACCTGCGTACATTCTATTTAAATGTCTCGCGGAGATCGATGCGCATTTTAAAGAAAAGAAATCGTTTTGGAACAGATGAAATAGATTTGAAACTATACCAGACGTTTGTTTATACAATTTATGTTAGGTTCAGTGAATTTTTTTTAAAAGTTATGCTTAATTAAAGTATCCGCTCACTTTACTCGGTTAAATATTGGCCAAAATGCGTGAATCTTATAAGTAAAATAAAAAATAGACATTACAACTTGAGTAAATTCTTTTAAGTTTTAAATCTTATTATAACATGAAAAGTTCACAGGACCTGTCATGTATAGAACACAAAATTTGATGAAGGAATACTTGAATTTATTTTTCTTATTTACAGCGTAAGTCGTAAATAAACAACAGTATCCTAAAATATAAGACACATGGTTTGAAACATAAACTCGAATTTAAGAGGGAATATGCAAAAAATTCGTACTCTGCTTAAAGAAGAAAATTATTACAGTAATATATCTCAAACAACAGCAATCATATAAGTCGGTTAATTTTAATGGATATTAACGAAATCAAAGATACTGTCACTTTTTTTCGGGGTTTAAAGTAGTAACACACAACTGAGAAATTAACTTGATTAAGAGATTCCAAAAAGAGAAAGCACTTGAATAAAACAATAGAAACATTACTCACTCTTCTTCTTCACTATACACCATCATGCAGAGAGAGTAGAAAGACTGGCATACATACAGCCCTCCCAACAGCTGGAGAGGCACTGAGCTTGTTTCAAGGGCACACCCATATATAAGAGCAGGCAGCACTTAGTGTGTTTACTTTCAACCCAGTGATAAAGCAGCATAGCATAAATTGACTTACTATATTTGCATAGCCAGCAACTAAACAATGATAGCAGCAGCACAGCCACTACTACTATTACTACTAGTAGCCCTATATATATTGGAATCAATTAGGTCATTTTCTGCATGTCTGTTCCATCTTTAATGTTCATAATTTCATTATAGATCTACTTCTCATATTAATGAATATTTAATTATTTATGGGTATTACATGGGTACATGTAACAGTTAATTCTGCTGACTATGGTTCATATCAATAATTGATGCCCCCTTACTGTGACTGAATCAATACTACTTAATTGAATTGAAACTAATTGGTTTCTACATTTCAGAATAGTATTATGTATTTATTAATAAGTTTTGTTTACAAAAATATGCTAAATATTAATATAATGCGTACAAATGAACAAGAATTCAGGAATCTATATTGATAGTCTCTTAGTGTTTGTAATCTGCATATATGACATGCCTACATGTGACAGAGGTTTATTTGTGCCACAAGCAAACAATTCATTTATTATATTCTGGCATGGACAAAAGAAATAGGTCTTCCAATTAACAGAAAATACAGAAAATGCACCTTATACAGTGCAGTTGGTTGCGGTGATAATCTATGTACAAATTCACAACAATTTCATTAGATTTAAGAGTCATACTACTAACTGAAACCTAATTAAAGCATATACATCGAAAGATAAAGTTTGGGAAAGTACAGACTGAAAATACACACGTAAATATTTTGCAATAAAGTAAGGGATTTCTTATGTTAAAATGAATTATGAGCGTTCACTAATCTGCCTATAAAGTCAATTAGATCTTTAATTGAATATAAAATAATAATGCAGACTTGCAATCAAAGTATTTATGTGAATAAAATACTTAGTGTCTTCAAATTTGAACTTAAACAATATTGATAAGAACAACAAAAAGTTTAGGCAAAAAATGTTTGCCATGTAACACAATAAAGAGTAATAATTACTTTTGAGATAATATAAATTCTCCCCTTCCAAATATACTGTGTTCCAAAATACATTATACTGTTTTAATAGAAAAATAATGCCTATATAAATTGAGATTGAGCATAACATTTTTTGTAAAGTGAAAAAAAAGAATAAAAATAAAATATTGTAAATAATTAGAGAGTTATCATTCACAAATATATATCACTTGTTTGGAATTTAAATTATTAATATTAGCTCTCCTTTTGACTCATAATATATTGGTTCTACACATATATAATTATTATTTAATTGATAATGAGATGGACATTCTAAATATTCTGTTTACATACTGGTCATAAAATAAAAATATTTTCCAAAACAATTATTTCTAATAAAGTATAGTCTACTCTTAGGATTTACTCAAATTTTAGAACAAGCAACAATGTTACAAACTTACAAAGATTTTGAAGCTGTTTCTTCCACATTATTCTGAATGGAAAGATTGTGAAATGTAATTGTGTAAATCATATGTTGAAGAACCTGAAGAGACTAGAAGCACCCACTGTATTGATCCTTCATCTACTAACTGATATTCCAGCTAAGTAATCAATACTGACTACCAAGATAGCTTCACACATACTATTACATTCCATTTCTTTTGAAAAATGTGATAATTATACTTATTACAATTATTTGTTATAATACTATATTAAGTTTTCCAATATCTAGTTGTAAAAACCAACTCAGCTTTTACTTTATTTCAGTTGCTGTACTATGTTCAATAATTTATATTATTGTATAAAGTTATTCTACCTAATCATAATTTCAGAAACACTGTTATTGTAAGCATTATATTCACAATTTAGTTACAGTATAGTAAAACATAAAAAGTTGAGCATTTGTTTAAATGTTTATTAAATTTATAAATGACTTATTTTTTTAGACTGAATGAGGAAATTAAAATATTCTGGCATAAAAGCTTCACAACTGATATCAGTATTAATGTTCCTATTAAGACTTTTTATGACTAATATGAAAACCTTTCTGATACAAGTCAATAAAATATATCAATTTACTTGCAAATTAAGCCAAGAGAACTGAAAATAAATTTATTACTTCTATTCAAATATATTTATTTTAAAATGATTGGATTTTAGGAAATAGCATATAAAATGTAACAAGTGTTCCACAGACCCTAAGTGTTGGGGCCACCCAAGACCACAGACTATTAAATTCCTTTCCATAATTTCTTTCTAGAATCACTTCTTGAACTTATTCGGACAAAAAATAACTTCATATTTTAAATAAGCAAGTTTAACTATGAATTAATAGTATGGCCATGATACTTCTCTATGCTAATCTGCTCATGGAATAACTAAGATAGGACCTGCACACTGCACCTCCCTAAAACCAATAACCTGGATTGGTTTCATATATGATATTTTAATCATAAGCAAGAATAATTGTTATTTTTCATCAATCATGTGAGGTGTTTATGTTTGTTACTCTTATAACTTCCTTCCTAAGCTAAGAAGGGGGCAATCCTCACATTTAACCAACACAAACATAGTTGCCACCTTCTTCCAGGAAAACATTTTTTATTCAAGCATTTAAAATATTTTCCCCAACAAACCCAGAAATAAAAAGAATATTATGTGCCACTCTTCATACACCATGTGGACAATGTAAAAATTGAATAACATTTTATATATTTTTATTAATATATATTTTGAACTACCACAGTATGGTTAAAAGAAACAAAATGCAGTTCCCCAACTGTGATTTTATGTGTGTATGCATGTAAATACTCAATGTGTGTTATGCTGATTAATTGCTTCCTACACATTTTCCCTTTTTCAGACTGTTTCCTTTGATTAATTATGTGATGTCTGCTGCATAAAAATTCAGTCCTGTAGTGACCTGCAGAAATCATAGTTGTTTTCAGAGTAGTAGAATGACAATTCAACTCCACTTCCCTAAAACAGGAGTTATGGACTCATAAAAATTGAGAACCATTCTCTCAAAGTGGGCATTTACTCTGCCATGCACCCTGTCTCTCTTTTTCATATATTGCCTATTCATTTACATAGTATATACCTAACCATAACCTACTTTCATGAACGGCACAAGCTCAATTATATTCTGGCAGAAATCCAATGCAAGTACAAAAATTATTCCTCACTAGTCAAAGGGTTGCCATAAGACCTCCAAACCTCTTCAACATACTTCCCACCATTGTATATCACACCATCACATTCCTCCACCAAAGCCAGGTTACTAGTATTACAATAGAAACAGGAGATAAGCCTGCCCTATCCTTTAATATACTGAAATCATCCAGAATTCTTCACAAGACACTAGTGTAGTTACAAGATTTAAATGTTAAATGTACACTCTGTCCTGCATCCTAAAACAACCAAACTTCAAATGCCTGAATATGCTATCTAGCACAGTTTTATAACACTGACAAAAACACTATTTCAAGGCCAGAGCTGAAACACAAACCTCCCCTCAATTCATTAGATTTTGATGTCCATTTTTGGGATCTATCCTTCCAACACATCCTACAGTCCAGGAAAAGTAATACACTAAACATTCTTCAACAACTGGCTTTTCTCTAACCACATATTCCCTCACTCCATAGCTCATTCTTTACTTCTTTGTCAATAGTCACAAGCATGTGTGTATATGTCCATACATTTAACTCATACTTCTATCCAAATGAAGAGAGAGAGAGGAAATTAATGGAATGTCTCAGACTGAGGGCTGGTGTCACCATGACAAACAAGAAGAAACATTTCAAAATTTTGGAGGCGCAACATCTTTATTGTGTCTCTTGAATACTAGTAAGCAAATATATCAATTTAAAATGAATAGTGATTCTAAATGCAAACTAATGTCACTTAAAAATAATTTTCTTACCTTTCTTTGTTTTGCATTTCTTTGACAATAAGATCTCCAAGAGGATCGGTCTTTGGGCGTTCTCCTAGTAGTCTTTGCTGGTCCAAGTCACCCTGCATTTGACTAAAAGCATGCTCTCCTACACTAATTGAAGAATCTAAGTGAGGTGACAGGTCAATAGAGTCTTCAGCTGCAACAAGACAGTATAGCAAAACATAAATATATATATATATATGAGATAGGAAATGACATTGTCATGTTTAAAACAATTAATGGGGAAAGGACAGAGAGATAGAAAGAAGATGACTTACCTGAGGTTCATAGATGGTAGACACCTTGTGAGGTTTAGAGAATTTGAATTTTCGGAGGCACCGCCCCCTTCCCCATTAATTATATATATATAATATATATATATATATATATATATAATATATATAATATATACAATAAGGAAAGGAAAGAGAGATAGAAAGTAGGTGATTTACCTGAGGTTCATAGATGGTAGACACCTTGTGAGATTTGGAATTCTTGAATTTTCGGAGGCACCACCCCCTTTGTCAGAAAGTTAGGAAGATATTTCCAGTGATCGCCTAGCCAGCGACTGAGCAGCCAAAATTTGCTGCGCTGCTAGCTTAGGTCATAAACAATTGACCCCACAAGGTCACCAACATTCTCTCTCAATGAGGGTCTGGGAAGTGGCAAGGGCTTGATGGGGGTTGGGGAGATGCATATTAACACCCCCATCTTGACACACACTCATTAAAACACATCTATTTTCAAAGGTGTCAATATTTAAATACTAACACATACATACAACCACCCCTCAAACACATATCAAGGTATACACAACTTACACACACACACACTCAGTATGCACACATCAGGCTTTATTATACATACAAATTCAATGAGCTCATGCTGTTATAGGTGCTGTGGGAGAGGGGAGGGGGAAGTTGAAGGTAAAGAGCTATAGGATATTGTGTCCAGGGCTTTGTCTGGACTGTAGGATATGCTGAAATGAAAGTTCACATAGAAGGAGTTCAGCTTCTGAAGAATCAGGAGGTAGGGCTTTGAGGGGGGTCACTGTGAAGCACTAGTTGAAGTTGTTGGTGTTGTGGCTATGGGGAATTGTGTTTTGTGGAGTTTTGCTGTACTGTGGTGGTTGGCAATCCTTTCGGGGAAGGGTCTCTTTGTCTGGCCAATGTAAAAGGCTGGGCAGAGTGTGCAGTTTATTTTGTAGATGGTGTGTGAGGACAGACAGGTTATGTTTTCCCTAATTTAGTATGTAGTGCTGTTGGTGGGATTCTGGAAGGCCGTGGTAGGAGGGAGTATTGGGCAGACTAATAATAATTTAAGATGTAGTATATAAAATAGTAGTATATAAAATAAATTGCAATGATTGCCTGCTAAAGACATCCATGCAAAAGCAGAACCATATTTAGAAGACAAGAGTGGAAAAATGTCAAGCAGACCCAGGATCTTCTGCTTTGCATTTTTGTCTTCAATTGAAGCATTTCTTCTCCTTTTGACTCAAATTTATGCACTTCAATTAATTTAGACAATGTCCATTCTTCACTGAATTCTTAGAAATTAGGTTGTGAAGAATGTGATTAGCTTAGGTTTAAGGAGTGGAGGAGTTTGAATTGGCCTTCAGGACGTTGACTCAGACTAGCTTAGTAGTAGAGTAACCAGGTAGGAAATCAGGCCCAGTCTACATTTTTTATCCTTGTCTTCTACATTTAGCTTTACACACTTTATCTGAGCTTCAATTGAAGCATTTTTTTCATATTAGCATAATGGTCATTTCATATAGTAATTACAAATTTTTAAATGTTAATCAAGACAATTATCAATAAAATGTATGTAAATTATAGCATATCTAAAATGTGTCAAATCACTTTTTTGACAATATATTTATACAAATTGATATGAGAGATTCTGAATTATATTTCTACTTGATTTAGTTTATAAAAATATATCTTAATGATGATAATGTCTAATTAGGCCAAATGGCTAAATAAAAATATTCAATATAGTGTGATTGTATAAGTGGTTATTTTTGTATGTATGTTATGAATAAGTTTAAACTTTTTACATGTTATCAAAGAACGAAAGTTTTCCCGGTGTATCTGCTGCTTCAGTAGTTCTTGGGCTTCCAGCCGGGTGAACGTAGGCATTGGCCACGACGTTTCGACGGCGGTCACTGCCATCGTTTTCAAGTGTTTACTGCTTTTTACATGTTATCTACACACTTTATTTCGTACAAATAATATATATTTAAATAATTCACTATTTATGTGGAACTCCACATCTGTTATGCTATCTGTGCTTAAGTTTTGGAGTAAAAACAACAATTAAATATGTTTTTTTAAATTAATGCAATAAATTTGCAAATAAACAGAATAATTTCCTTGAGATAACTGAAACATAGCTAAAGATTTTTTATAAATTATGTATTTACTTTTGATAATAGCTTAAAGGATTCCAACTTTATTGGTTATGTTTTGAAAAAATCAAACACTTGTAATATCTCAACATGGAACATATTTGTATTGTTTGAAAGAGCTAGCAACTTTTGCAGCAACAGTGATTTTGACATTCCTATTATATTAAACTAGTATAAGAGGTTGATATATTCCAAATCACCACATTTTTTCATTTTGAAGCCATATCTTGTGGCTACAGCGAGGGCTTTGTAACAATCCGGGTTCAAGTCCCAGTGAATGCCAAATATTTTCAGTCTTTCATTCTCTTCTATTCCTCTCTATACTGACCACACAGCTTTCTCTGAGCACATTTATATGCAGAGCTTGTGACTTAAAAGCAAATTTCTCAACTTTCTCCTACATTTTCTATTCTTACTTCCTATCCAAATATACAATGTGTTGACGTCATGTTTCAATCATTAGTTTATATATATATATATATATATATATATATATATATTATAGTGTGCATTATCCTATTTATAAAATTATCTTTTTAAATGTTTGGCAAGACAGAGTATGCTGGGGGACGCATCCCTTTGTTTTCGTCAAGGGCTAGCGGCCAGATGTGATAGGCGGGGGTGGCAACAGCAGCCTGGTCAGGCAGCCAAATAGTTGCACAAAAGAAAGGGGGGGGGGTGACTAAATAAATACACAAGGATGTAAAGGTTTAGAGCAGATTCATGGGATATGGATGGGAGAATATCCTGTAGGAAATGAGTGAGAGCCAGGTGGAGTTCAGGTAAGTCCGTTGGGGCTGACTTCCTCCTTCCTGGCTTTCCTCTTTCCCCCCCTTGGTCCATGGTCAAGGTAATTAATTTATGACTCCTGCAGGCTAAGACGACCTTGGACAGTTTGAGAGGTGTATGTACGGGGATCGGAGACCTTCAGCATACGGTAAGAATTGTTCCCATTGCACCAGTCAGCCAACAGCCTCTCAGTACTGATCAAGGCACAGAGGCGGGTTTGTCACTTTCCCACAACAATCCAGTCTCCCGTCATCAGAAGGGCGCAGGAGTAGTACCCACTAGCCCGAGCTACCAGATGCATGTTTTCTAGGTTTTTCTCTGCATCACCTTTAGGTGAAACACTGGGTAGGATCCTTACCACTGTAGCCTGGGGGCTCTAGTCAACCCTTGGCTACCTTGCTCTCTCTTCCACATCCCCCCTTTTCAAGTCCCTTCCTATGCTATTAAAGGGGAGTTGCCTGCTTCAGGATCACCCTCATGTAACCCTCTGTTAACAAAAACAAAAGTTCTTGGAGAGAGATGGTGGCGACATGCTGATTTGGAGAACGTCACAAAAGGTGACAAATTGAAATTATTTTGATATTCCTATGAGTGTCAAGATTCCTGCCATCATCACCACTGGCACATGACCGAAGTTGATGCCTCTCATTGCTGGCCACACGGAATCTTTGAGTGAAATTAAAAATTGGGACACTGGTGAGATCCACCTATTGTTAAAATAATTTTCCCATGAATTGTCGGGCCCAATGTTTAATTAAGTGTTCTCTGCTACTTGGCCTAAAATCCCCTAAGAAAAGGAGTTCATTTGTAATCGGAAAGTGAAATTGTCTGAAATGTGTTATTAAATTTTAATGTTTTTTTTTATCTGGAAATTGGATTTATTTATTTAATTAATTAATCCCCCCATTATAATTAAAAATTAAATTAAAATTGATATTTTAAAAGACTTTTATTACTATATAAAATACATGATTGCACACCAACTGCTTGATGAATCAAATTATATTTGTAAATTTTGTAACCCAAGTCAAGTAACACATTTCATTATTCAGTCTTCATAAATTAAATAATAACTTTCTTTTTAATCTCACACATAGCAAATGTTATTGCAAAACTTACATTCTAATGTATGTTGAGGATTGTCAATTATACGAATCTGTCTGTCAGGATAAACAGGCTCTCCATCTGAGCCACCACAATTAGATGGAAGCTGCCACAGTGCAGTCTGTTCTTCTTGACGAGACCTGGGAAAGTACAATGGAAGGAGTATTTCATATATTCCCAAGTCTAAGTTGTCTACTACAAAGACAACAGTTTCTAGAGAGCTTGGATATTGTTCTAAGAATCGACGCACTGTGCCTGCAACATAAATAAAAGAATCCTTATGTGAATTAAATTATATTTTGAAATATATTATACAAATAAAATCCTTAGAATAGGAGGAATACAGTTTCGGTAATCAATAAATAATTTAAACAGAAGTCCTCCAAAACAGTCATTAGTGATTTTTCAGATAAATTAATTTGAGTTATATACTCGGAATAGCGGCCAAATTATTATAACCACCCCCTCAACGCAATTATGGGCAATCTTGTTCTCTTAATACTGGTAGAATTTTTCTGGGCATGGATTATAAGAGATGTTGGTAAGAGGAACTTGAAACTATATCTGATGAACTGCACTTTCCAATTCCTTAAGATTTGATGGTACAGCTGCATCATGGCCCATTCAAGCTCATCCCACAAATTCTCAACTGAATTGAGATCTGGTGATTGTGCAGGTCAACAAAGCAAGATGAAGTCTCGTTATGCCCTTAAAACCATCTGAGGACAACGCCAGCCTTATAACATGCAGCATTGTTCTGCCAGAAGCATCCATCTCGGGAAGAGTACACCATTAACATAAGATGTACTTGATCTGTGATAACACTTTAATACACTTGGGCATTCAGACCTTGTTTCACGGGAATCAAAGGATCCATACTATGCCAAGAAAAGACCCTCCAAACCACGATATTGCCTCCATCAGCTTGAAGTGTAGTGGCAATGCAGTTGGGGTACATGATTTCATGGAGTTTTCTCCATCTTCAAACCCTGTCATATGTACAGTTCAAGGCAGACAATAGAGGCTTTTGAACAGGTTGTCAGATTTTTTTTATTATTTATAAATATATTAAATATTAGTTATGTTTAGATGGGTGGGCGCCAATAAATATCTACTTTGAAATTTTAACAGTTTTTATTCTTAATAAAACTAAAAAACAAAATTACAATATTTAAATTTAATGAATTTAATTTTCCTAGCTCAGCCTTAATTATAAATTATATTGCAAGAGACTTAGTAAATACAATTTACTTTCCCTCAGGGCTGTATCACGTGTTTATATACATAGCAGAGCGAGATTATTGCCTTGGTTTCTTACTATACATTCCAAGTTTCTTTGTTGACCGGCAGTCCTGGGTTGTACACAAAGGCAGCTTCCGGGTCAGCATACAGGCAGTCAGCAAGCCTCGAATTTTGGTGTAGTTTCCTTGTCCTTACAGGCAGGCCGCTTCTCCTCTTAGCTCTGAATCGAAGCCAGTCAGTCGTGCCGTCCTCTCACCTCCGACTCTACTTTTTGAATCCCCTGCGAGGTCATTTCTACCTCAAAAACTAACCTCTCCTCAAACGTGGTTCGTCTCCCTGCTCTTTCTACTTTTCCCAGGTCCTCCAATGGGGTTGGCATTCCTACCCTTCCTCTCCAACAATTCAAATTTTGGGAGGGGCCACCCTAGCAATCCTGGGGGAACTGGGTTTTTTCGGTGAGACGCAAATACCTTTGAGACAAAGACTGCACCTGTCAGGCTACAAGTTATTGTTTTGCTTGTCTTGTATGGTTTTTCCACGGAATGGTGCCTGCCTTGCGAATACCTCAGGACTGTTCTCTACAGAATTTTACACAAAATGTTAACTTAATTTATCTGAAATTTTATACACGTTACATAGTGTAATTTGTGGTGAATAGAGTGTTCAGAGATGTTCACAGCTAGTTCTTGATAAAATTCTCCTATTTGATGCACTCTGCTCCTCTGTTGCACTAGACAACTAAGTTTCCTTTCATCTTGAGCACTGTGACTGCAACTACCACAAGTTGGACGTTGAGACCCAGTTTTTTTAGCTTTGTAGTCTACTCTCTGTAAACATTAATAACTGCTGGTCTCAAAAACTTTGAGTGAAGCCATTTTTGTGATACTGGTTCCGACACTTTGAGTGCCTATGATCATCCCGCATTCAAACTCAGATAAATAATGTATTTTGCTTATATCTTCACATACAACACAGAACATCTCATGATTACTTAACCTACATTCCCATTTTATATCTATCTCACCTTCTAACAGCAACATTGTGATGCTGTCAGGTGGTCATAATAATTTAGCCAGGTAAAATGCCTAGTTGCTATTCATCCAAATTATTTTTATAAAATGAGAATTCCAGTTTAAAACTATTATTTTCAATATGATTAGAATATAAGTTATCCTTTAATATTGTTATAATTGATTGAAACGTATTTCACAACAGATTTTAAGGTTTATCTCCTTAGTCTATTTTGAAAGTTAATTTATATAATAGGATAGTATGAAAAATTTTATCGATATATATCAGTAATAAATAT
Organism: Eucriotettix oculatus; assembly: GCA_034510155.1. NCBI lineage: Eukaryota > Metazoa > Arthropoda > Insecta > Orthoptera > Tetrigidae > Eucriotettix > Eucriotettix oculatus. The sequence continues at coordinate 130,417,053 of CM067376.1, read as the reverse complement.
AAAACAAAGGCTTTCCTTATATATGTGATTAACAAAGAGTTCTCTGGCTAACATTCGAGTGAAAACGTTATTGTTCCATTCTGTTTCTACTGCAGTCATTTCCATCATCTTCAAGTGAAGTGCCATTACCTCATTGGGTCCTTTCTTATATACTCTTCTGCCAATGTAATATCAGCATCAGTACTTAACTTGAAGATGATGGTAGTGACCACCATAGAAACATGGAACAACATTCATACCAAGTTGGAATCCTGAAAACTCTTTGATAATAAAAATTCATATACTCACAAAAAGTCTTTTTACATGATAGAAAGGGGAAAAAATATTATTGTTTATTGAATAGACTGTAACAGTATAATTTTTCCATTTCAGTATGACATGAATGGGTTATTATGGTCAATAAAAACTAAAAAAGAATGGATTAACATTAAATACAGAAAGTGATTACTCCTTACTACTTAAAATAACACAGAAATGAACTAGAAATGGGCAGTTATAAGTTTAAATATTTAATAGACAAATAATAGTAAAAACATAATTATACCCATATCGAAGAAGGCTGGGGCTGGTAGATGCGAACAGCACAGAACAATTACTTAAGTATCACATACAAAATATTAACGAAAATAGTATATAGGAGAATGGAACATGAAATAGAATGCGAGTTAGGATAAGATCAGTTTGGTTTTACGACGAATATAGTGCAAGAGAAGCTATATTGACTTTGCGATTAATACAAAAAAACTGGCATGTTCATGGCATTTTTAGATTTAGAAAAAACTTGATAATGTAAACTGGAACATGCCATTAAAAATTTTGAACGCATTTACATTTCTATTTTGAACCACAGTGGTATTAAAACAAGTACTTACGTATTGCTATATGTGCTCCTTCATCTGGTGGATAATTCCTCCTAACTGAGTTTATAACACACAGAGCTACAGACGATAACTTCATTTCATACGCTTTTTGAAGAATGTTCCTGAAACAAAAGAAACACAGATGTTAGACTTATAACTGACATAAATAACATAAAATTGAAATGTGTTATGTAACAAGTCAAAAACAATGATTTCTTAACTGCATCATTCATTTTGTTTTCAGAACTTTACTTTTTGAGCAGCTATGAGTGGAAGAAAACAGTTTCCCTCATCTGAGATGGTTTCTGCCCCTATTCAAAGTAATATGTTAAAGTTACCTCATGTTTCTTACTGTATGCATAAGCAGATATAAGTGGAAGAATTTTTTTCCTCTATTAAAATTAATACTTTTCATACTCTTACTGTATGCATACACCGATAAAAGTACATTTCAAGCTAATAAATATATACTACAGGATACTATTGAAGTAATCATGACAATACCACCTTATGAATATTTGCACAATATTTTGAGTGAAACACACTATGATGTTTAATTTTAAATAACATTGAGAATGAGCAAGGAAGAGTCTTGATAATATCTCCTTCAAATAAGATATATTGAAAGCTGATATGCTCAATAATGGAATATGATTCATCGTTGTTATTGTGAACTCAAAAGTAGCTATTAAAAATTTAATCTTATTGGCTCCATGTGCAGCACTTCATCTAACATTTAAAATGTTTATTAATTTGTATTGTACACTAACCTGTAACAATTATGTAATGTATTCTCAGCAGCAGTTTGATATTTAATGTTATATTTTGGCCCCACTGTATGGATTATAAATCGAGCTGGAAGGTTGTAACCAGACGTCACTCGAACTTCTCCTGTTCGACATTCTATAAAGTACATACATAAAATAACTGACTAGGAATTGTAATTACAGATACATAATTTAACATATTAGACTAACTGAAAATACAGTAAAACTGTATGCATTTATCAAACCAATAAGCATACCGACCAAATTAAACCTCTCTTGTACAGCTCACATTTGCTCCATTTAGAGTAGTGCAGCCAACAAAACCAATTGAATTCTCAATGTCTTTAACGACAGGAAATACCCTGTAGACCTCTTCCAAAACATGTATCACATGATCTATCCATTGTCCAACTTTTGACCAAAATAAAAGTACTCTACCTACCCTCACCAAAGCCTACTTGCCTGGACAACTCAGCTACATTATTTGTCTTATTTACACTGTACTGTAATCCAACCCAGATATAAAAATCCTCATCTCCACAAAATTGCCAGCTGTCCACCTTCTGAATGTCTGCAGCATACTTGTAAACCCCATCCTCACAAAGGACTGTCCTTTGCAATTTCAAGAGTCCCATTAAAGAAAGTGACCTAAAATTTCAATGAAAATATATGTGCTTCTCCTCCCACATAATTTATCAAAACAAATTGCAAGCTTTACCCTGTATAATTCTTCCTAACAGCTGGTACCATCGGAGATTCAAATCAATGAGCAGTTTGCTAGCATGAGGTGTTCATATATCTTCTGATGGAAGAGGATGAAACCTCTAAAAAATTTACTAGCATGGGGTGCACATGTCTTCTGATGGAGGAGGATGAAACATCTGAAAATTTAACAACTATTTCTTGTTTGACATGGAGACTTTGCTCTCAATTGGTAACTCACTATCTTTCCTACCCAGATCAATTATGTATACATAATACCATATATTTGCTTAAGAAATGAGATAAAAGTTTCTCTGTGATAAATGCATTGTACTATGCCTAACAGATAGTGAAAAAATCACAGCTGAAGCATCAGTAAACCTCATAACACTATTACATCTCTGAACCACCAATGTGAACTCCGTATTAATTGTAGTAATAATAAAATGATGATATACATCTGGAAATTGTGGATGGTGCCACTAATTGAGATAATGACTGTTTAACAAAAGTGAGACAAATACTATTTGCAATTCATGCATATAATCTATTGTATAAAGATGATTTTAATAAATTTTAGAAAAGAAAATATTTGACCTCTTGTATACCTTTGATATTCAGTCTAACATCCTGGACCAGTTCAGCCCCAGCCCGTCCAAAAATTCTGTCAGTAACTACATTTCTCTCATTCATTGATTCATTTGTTGAATGAACTATGGCATCTACGTGTAGTGTAGAGATGTCTCCAAGCCTATTAAGAAACAAAAACGGATCAGCACGCAAAAGCCAAAAGTGCACAGTAAGCAAGAAATTAAATGTAGGCGATTACATTCTATTGCAAAAATTTAAAAAGTTTGATAATTTGTAATATTAATTAAGTTTGGCATCACATGGGAGTGAAACTTGGACATTTGGTAGTGAAAAGCAGAAAATAATACAAGTCTTTGAAATGTCTTGCTACAGGTGACTGCTGAAAGGCAGAACATGTAGTATTTTAAGAAATAACAATAAATCCTTGTGCTTATAAAACGTAAAAAGAACTAATTTTCGAAAATTTATTTACTGTAATTAAAACCTCGAATCTAAAAATGTCCAAAGTGCATGATTATATTGGATAAATATCTTTGATTTATAAATATTATGTATATATTACATATTTAATGAACTATCTTAAAAAGTATGTCTTAAACATTTTATGATCTGAGGCTTGCCAATTTCCATGATCAATAAGAGATCCATTTACATCATGGTTTTACATTATGAATATTGCATTAAGGAACATTTACCATTCTCATAAATTGTATTGCTGTTATTAGTAGTGTAAAAATATACATATGTGCATTAATAAACAGATTCAATAGGGAATATTTTGTATCTCCAAATTTTTCAAATATTGTCATCTGGATGCTAACATTTAAGTGAGCAACAGAAAAATAAGTTAAAAATTTATTGTATGGTGCATACATGGGTCCATTTAACATGGGACACACATGAAAATATTATGTAGCATGTAGAGAGGAGAGATATTGAGGAATGAAATAAGAAACCTGTTGTGGTAAAGAAGAGTGATGAGATAAAAGGATGAAAATATAGTCAGACAACAATGTCTCTTGGTTCTTGGTACAGAAAGTGTAAGTCTACTTAATTCACTAAGCATATACACAAATGATGTACACAGATGAATAACTGTGACAAAGAAGTTTCTAATATCCATTATTTTTATAGAATATTCCACATCAACCAAAAACAACAAAATTAACAATTTATTATATGAACTCCTATCTAAGGGAGGCTCATGCCCATGCTGCTTAGCTGCAAGATAATGCCTTAAAACTCATCTATGCAGGCAATATCTACTCAAATCAACAAAAAAACATTTATTTGTATGACATACAAATATGCGGATCATGTCAACAGATGGTTCAGTACGATTATTTTGTGTGTTATGAACAGTTTGCATGCTGTTTGAGAAGAGAAGGAAGATCAATAACAATTGTTGCTAAGGATGTTCACAAGATAAACAGATGGCAAATATTTGAATAATTTCACCAAAATTGTATCACTAGAAGTTTATAAGATAGAAAAACACTGTATAAAGTTTTTATAAACAACGCTTTTAAATATTGCAAGATCGAAAAAATTGTATCACTTGAAGTTTATAAGGAAGAAAGACACTGTACAAAGTTTTTATAAACAACGCTTTTAAATATTGCAAGATAGAGCTTATTCCCTCTTTGATTCTAAATTAACATAAGTGGAATCAATAACCAATGATAGGACATTAAAAAAAACAATAAAAGAGGTATAATTGTGGAGGTGTTGCCAACAAAAATTGAGACTTAGCTTAAAGATATCAGGAAATCAAATGTTGAATAATGTTTCTGGAGGACAAAATAAGAAGGAGGGCATTGAAGATGCTAGAATGTAAAGCAAAATGTGTCTGGATGTTGAGGAGAACAGGGAGCTCATCAAAAATATAAAACAATTAATAGAGAAAAGGGTTGACTAGTTCTGAAATAGGCTAGCAATATTGTTGTTTATGCTTTGAGTAATTATGTTCAAGAGGTTTAAGGTAATTAAGATGCATCATACTACTGTCATTTTACCAGATGTAATTTTTCTTTATGTTTCTTAAAGTGATGCATATGACTTTTTAAAGTTGTAAGCTCCTGAAAGATTTTTATATTATTAAACTTTGAAACAGTGATTGGGTGTCTTTTTCTTCTTATGTTAATTAATATTTTGATTGTTAAATTGGATGTATATGTCACATACAGAAAATCTTTAAGTATTTGTTAATTGTACGTGTGTAGCTCAGTAGTAGACAATATATTTCACATGACGGTAAACTAGTACCTATATTTCATAAGCTCATAAATCATTACCTGAATACAATTTACAATGGTTGACGAGGTGTATTCAATTATGTAAAAATGTCATAAATAAGGAAAACAAACCATTTTCATTAATACAGAAGAGAATGTCAACCCTGGAATTTTATTCTTAAGACAGACATTCTATTTGAGTATTTCATGATATGTTCATACTAATTTCAATTCTGGGAGTCTTATTGGACCCTTCTTATTTCGAAAATTCAATTAACTTTTTACAGAGAAAAATAAAAATTGACTGTAAAGAAAGAACTAAAATAACTATGGAATACAAGGGACTACTAGCTGACAGCATGGTTCTAAGTGAATTCTAAGTTTTATTATATTTTACATTTGGTATCTTAACACTAAACCCAATAAAACATTACAGCATTAGGTGGTGTTGTATTATTCAGTCCTTACAATGGTCTGATGCAACCCACCATGTGAAAGCCTTACAGCATTAGGTAACACTTTCTAATTCAAGACTTGGTATTTTGAATTCTATGGGTTTAAGTAATAAATTAGAGGTTGGGGCATAAATATCTATGTATAATAATTTGACATGAATTTCGGGTTACATCTGAGGTTCATTTGGGCTTGGTTAATTACTTAAACTCATAGTAAATTACAATACTACAATAAATATTAAAATAACAATACAATAAACAAAAAAAATAAAAGGTAATTTATTATAAGAAGTCAGCAACAGTGAGGCAGTTTATCATTCTTCTTAGAGTTCTGTAATCAGAATGGTACATAATACATTTAATTAGATAGTGTAATAAGGCATAATTTGAAATGCTCGGTTTTTATAAAATTATGCATAACCTATGATTAGCTCACAGAATTACTGTGAACAGTTTTAACAAATTTTGATCGAAGGTCTCCACTAAACATTATATTTTATATTAAAGCATTATTATTGACTTTATTTTATGATTAAGAAGTGAAATAATTATTTTTCATTTTCTTTCTCCTAATTATACTTTCTTAGATACATAGTACAAAAGACTTATAGGAACATGTAACTATAAAAATTTAATTAATTTATGTATTTATTACTATGTAACTATGGGATGGTTGTTTAGAATATATGCAAAACCAGAATGCAGCTCTCACTGCACTACTGTATGCTCATTCCTGGTCTTTGAATTGCATGTCTTGTTAAAATCATATATACATACACATTAGGGTAAATTATACTAACATGTATGGTCATGTAGCTACACACTTATAGGCTTTATAAGAATTTACTTGTCCTCATTACTTTATTGCTAAAATTAAAGAAATTAGTAAGTACATACCACAGAACAATTTTGTGGTTGATAGCCTGGTTGTAGGGGAATGGGCTCGTGGCATGCCTCTGTGTCTCTCCAAGGGCACTGTAGTCAAGTAGGTTATGTGAGGGTTGCAGGGAACCCCACCTGGGAAGAGGCCCAAGTCTTACTACCTCACCCGCCAGGTCCAAGGGGTCCATTGTAAGCCTCATTAAACTGCAAACAAAGGAATTTTAAGTGATAATGAGGAAACCATAATCAATAGTGTATTAAATTAGATGACAACATAACAGCCTTTAAGATCAATACCAATTTACTTACATATCCAGCTCATTTTACCAAAATTTTGAACACAGAAACTGGGGTGGGCACACTACACAAAAGCCAATTGTAGTAATTGCTGTGAGTCCTACATTCTCTGCAATTTCTTCTTTCTTTGTTGTCTCTCAAATTAGACATCACAAGTAGACACATTTCATGTATATGGCATTATTGTTTTGTAAGAAACATATAATCATATTAAGTACCATTGTTAATTGATTGTTGGTCCAATAGTCTCTCTAACAATACACTCAAATATTAAGACCCGATGAGACAACTTAATTGTATACTTTTTTGTTTCCACTATAGTATTTTCAAATGATTCTACTAAATTTTGGTGTTTGTCATTTAGCTTTATTTATGAATTGCTTAATTTTGAAAGTTTTCATTACAATAAGGTATTTTTAGACAATTTTTGGCTGGCTTCTGAATAGGCTGATGAGCAAAATGACACACAATCCACTGCAAACATACTACATTAAATGATAAAAAATATATGAAAAAAATTTATGATACGCTATTCTTATAATGATTTAATTTTATGTAGCATATCATTACTTATTTCAATTTTCAAACACTTGCATTGTGAAGTTTAATGGTGTACAATATAAAAGTTACTCTGTATTCTCAAAGCTTATCTGAGTAATAACTTATAGCAGTCATTGCACACAGTACAGGATGCAAAATATTCGCTTTTGGTCAGCTATTTTTTATAAATATAACAGACAGCTTGATCTGACTAATTTAAATAAATAAATTGGCTAAAAGTAAGAAAGAGAAATTTAATACAAGATAAAATAATTTTTCATACAATTATTTAATTTTGTATTAAATTTTTTTATTTCTGATATTTGGTCATGTTATTGTAATTTATTTATCCATATTTTAATTAAAATATACATATCTTCACTAATTTAAGAAATGGAAGTACGCAATTTTTGTTCAGCTCAACTAAATAAATTAAAAACTAAATAGTTTATATTTATATATGACGAAATTATTGTCAGATTAAATTTCTAATTTTGTGTAAAAAAAATTGTCTGTAGTTAACACCAGATATAATTAGATTATGCATCCTTTTACCTGAAAAAATCCAAATTTCTGAACAAACATTGAAAAGAATCTAATGTTTTGAATAATATGAAAATTCTAAATTATTGGCGGTTTTGATGTTTAATTGTTAATTTTATAAATACTTGGGAACAGATTACACCCCCCCCCTTCCACATACACACACACACACTTACGCCATTAATTACCAGGCAGGAATCTCGACAGTAATAAGTATTTCATCAAATATACCTAATGTGTTGAATAATTATAGTGTTTTTCTTAAATCAATAGAAAATAATCAAAAATAGATATTGTTTTACTCAATTCTTCTTGCTAAATACACGAGTAGAAATAAATCTTTCACTGTGATGCGTTTGTCGGCCGAAACCACCTGGTACACTAAGCACATTGACAGTGTGAGATCTGCCGGTACGAAGAGTATCCCACGTAATCTGCTTGCCCACCGACTAACTGTACTGCGAGTGTCACCAGCATCATAATACGCTTCTTTTAACCTATTGTGGATGTTTCCCACTTTCTCGTTCTCGCAGCACAAGAATTCTATAACAGCACGTTGCTTTCGACCAGTGCCAAGTGTAGCAGCCATCTTGCTATTATAGCGTAACTCACAAGAATGGGCTGAAATAAATATGAACAAGGGTGAACGATGTATCTATAATCTCCATAAATTGCAAAACTTTAGAACGAAAAATACATTTAAATAAAAACAGAATGCAATAATTTTGGAGTGACCTTCGTATTATTGAAATAAAGTACAAAAGTACAGACGTTCCGTCATCTGTATTTATATAGTATTAGTTCTACACAATTTAACTCCTCCAAAGAAACTTCTGACTGACGGTGGCGTGTAAATAACAGAACTGTCTTCCTGATATACTTTTATAATACCGTGAGTAATTATTCTTTGAGGGATATCGAGTACAATATTATAAAACAAAATAATCTCAATCTTGGTCGAAGTGAATTAACACTGATATAGTATATCACAAGCGACCGCAATTAAGAATTCAGATGTGCCATTTGATTATAAAAACGCTACTGTAGTACAAGTACATAAATAAGACGATAAAATCGAATTGTAGCATGACGAGTCTCACTTGTGCGTCATGTAAGCTCTTACAAACGATTAAAAGATCTTGTTTACATGTAAGATAATATATTATTTTTACGCATTCATGTTCAAACTCGGGTAACCAACTGTGTAAAGTGACTATAGAACTGTTGATTCTACTTGTTGTACACGTTTTAATTAGAATGAGAATTAAGGCCGAAATTTACTTTAAATTACGAAACAATTAAATAATAACACTGATAAGGCTGGGAGACTTAGTGTTTAACATTTTATAAATAAGTTTATAATAATTTACACAACCAATTTTTTATTCCTTGTTTTTTCCACGGTACTATAATATAACTTCTCACCAATTAAAGTATTCAGTCAACGGAAAGTAGTTTTTTTTTCTTCAGTTAAACGACTCAAGCAAAAGAATCATTAGTACCATATCCCGTTCCTTCCACTCAGTTCTATTTCCCATTTTCAACATTTGGTTGAACGATTTGGGGAAGCAGGTTCGCCAGAATATGAATTACGACACCTATAATATACTTCGTCGCAATATTATCTATGCACTATAATGATTACGATTTACAAGGTTTATAAACCAAGTTAAACATTTGTGAGGTAAGTGTAATTTTTGTACGGAGGCTAAATAGAGGCTGGAGCTAAGATATTAATGGCAAAATAGAAGAATCAAGCTAAATATGTGCTTAAAACTTTAATGCCAGCAGGAAATAAATAGTCGTGCCAAAATACGACGCGCACTGCCCAGTAACTTTAACACTAGACTTTATTACGGCAACTTGGAAGTGTAAAAACTATTTTTAAAACTTTGACGCATGGAACCATTTTATATTCAGTTCAAGATATGCGGAACCTAAAAAATTCATCAATAAAAGTAATGGGTTAATTAGTTACATGGTATGACAAAAGATTTGCACTGACCGTATACCCCGGTCGAAAGTTATATAATGAATGAATTCTATGCGTTAATAAGAACCATGTAAAGTCTCACTATAAAATATTTATTTTAAATTGCAGGAGTTTCCGCTAATCCCGTCATTCTCAACCGCTCAAAATACGTTACTTTATGTTGACGATATTTGTTGTCTACGCGCGTCACATGTTAAAATTGCATCGTGCGTTATTACGTCTTAGACGTGTTGTAAAATAGTACTGCTTGTAATGAACGTTGTTATTTATTTTTGGGTGCTGAGTATGGGAAAATATGCTAAAAGAATTCCACCACGTAGGATTAATTATAACTTGTTTTGTCTTGCTTAAACTGGCAATCGTCGTTTCATGGAATGATGAAGCAGTTTATCAAGGAACTGTCAAAAGGTGGTTGATACTTTACGGTATCATACCAGCAAGATTCCTGGGCTGTCCTAAGCTTAGTTGAAGGAGCGTGTTTTGATCCGTATTGACATTCGAAGGCTTATGAAGGGCGAAAACTTTGAAACCGTAAAACAAGTCGTCGAGAAAACAGCATGGAATTCCTTCAAATGAGTTGTGACAAAGTTTTGGAAAATAGCAAAGATTTTAACTGTGAAATAATCATAGAGAACATGATGTGAAGTTTCAAAGACCTGGTATGCTCCGTGAGTTTGAAACTGCACTTCTTGAACTCACTTCTCGACTATTTTCCAGAAAATCTTGGTCAATTAATTGAATAGCAAGGAGAGAGGTTTCACTAGGACATAAAGGAAATGGAGAGGAGATACCAAGGACGGTGGATATCTATAAAATTGAAGTGTCTATTTGTCTGTCTTTCCGTATGTCTATATCGAAAAGGCTACGAAACGGATCAACGGATTTCATTGAAAATTTGAGGGTTTAAAATAAGGAGATTTAATTTAAATATTCGTGCATACATTGCAGAAGATATTAATATAATATGAATTTAAATAATTATACGGGAAGATTTCTTGGAATTGCCGCGGAGTGTAAACCAACTGCGAGTTATAAGTCCCATTACGCGTTCTTATATCATTCATACCACTTACCAGGCTGAGAAAAAATTAACTTCTTTGGATCGTCGATACGATTCATGCATAAATTGCTAAATTGGTTTTATTTTTCGCGTCGGGTAAATTTTAAAATTTAGTGATTGCTAATATGTGTCAAAACCGGTGTAATGCGAGTCGCTGTGTTACATTTTGACCTTTAATATGTGATTTAAGTAAAAAATTTAGCCATTAAGCGGGGGAAAATTTTTATTCTGTTAGAATACTGAAAATATATTATTCCTGCTATTGTACCTGGGGTATTTTGCACTCTCTCTCTCGAGATACTGGGAGTATATTTGAGGTTCATATTGTGACGTTTTCGATGTCGGTTTAGTTGTGTGTTGACCAAAAACTAAATAATGTACCGGGATAATATAAATAAATACCCGGGCAATGCCGGGTACCCAGCTACTTTTAAATAAGATGGCCAACCACTCGAAACGAAGCTTGGGGGGGATGTAGATATTATAAAGATTTTTATAACTTTATATATTTTATTTTTTATAACATTGAAATAAATGGGAAATTATGACGTGATATATATTTTTATTAAAAAATATACTATTTTCCTAAATGCATAGCTTGTTTTAATTTCTACTTTGGGAGAATACATTCCGTAATGGGGGAAAAGCATGGCAGTTTTTAATTCAGAACATCAAAAAATTATGGGTAACACCCAAAATGACAAAAAAGTAAACAAGTTTCAATTTGCAGGCCTCTATTGAAAACAAACATACTCATTACGAAATAACTAGTTGCTAGTTTTCTTTTAATAATATTAAATGACCCATAAAATGCTTTAAGTAAAAAAAGACATTTTGGGATACACAACTGCATAACGATGAGATACCTTTTCAAAGTTTACAAATTCAATTAGGGCGTTTACAGGGAAAAAGTAACGTCTTCAAGTAACGAAATCCTGATGATGGTAAATTAAATCACGAGTGTTCCATTACGTATAAATACTACCCATGTCTGTATTGACTGTGTTTAAAACGTACGCTAGGTTAATGAATGGCTCCCCTCGTCGATATTTATCATTTTCTTATACGCAATTAATTTTATGAAACAAAATCAATTTGTCTCGTATGCATATTTATTATCCATAACGGCGCTTATCTGGCACTATTGAGGAGCATTCCTCTGCATAGCACAGATTGTTGGAGAACGGGAGTGGCTTAAATGGAATTACAAGCACTGCAGTAAATAATAGCAGGTCTGCATTGGAATTGATCGTAAATTTAAACCAAAGGGTTATTCGAATTCCGAAATGTTTCCACACACGGAAATATCGAATTACAATTAATTGAAGCTTTGCCGAATTACTAAAACTGAATTAATACTGATTTTAAATGGGCTCTTGTAGTACTTTTAAATATTTTATACAAGGTCTATTTGCCTTTCTTATATCATGGGACAATTTTTGTGAGGAAATTAAAATTTTACATTTCTAATTGTTTAAAATATACTTCGATACGTAATTTAAGCTGACTTAATCCATATGTAACTAATGTATATCATGTTTCGCTAATAAGCTTAATTTAATAACGTGCTACAATGTAAAGTTTCTAATAATATATTACAGAGGGTGCATATGTAAGCTATAAAGCTATAAAGCCAAACATTCGTCTAATAAATTATAACAGCGAAGGTGAAAGTTAATCTGTCTTGGAATTAATAAATGTACATTTATAGTCACACATATGTTCCCATAATATACTCGCCTCGTATACTGGTTAGAAGTTTTGATATAGTACATGTATGAATTCGTGACAAGAATAAAATATGCACCGACACGGGAAATAACTAAATAACAATTAACATGAAGTCCTTCTGTTTATTTTGCTGCTTCTGTCACATTAAATGCTTTATTTCTATGATAAGTTATACAGAAATGAAGAACTCAGTGACATCACAGGAAGGAAATACGAACGAAAAGCTAATATTTTCTGCATCATGTAAATTTCCAATAAAACAGTTATTTCTGGATAGTTGCTGAAGTAGCACATTATTCCTTCTTTTATCGATCGAAAGAAGTCATACTTAAGCTCATTAATTTATATCTCTATCGCATCCAAAATATTTGAATGTGACAGTCATACAGTTTCCCTTTACGTTAAGTGTACAACACCGACATTCATAACTAATTAACAAATAAAGTGATTTATAGAATAAACCAAATATGCTGTTTTGTAATTTCCTTGAACATTACAACGTACAATAAATTTATTCTGAATTGAATCGAATAAATGTTTTAACTTTTAAAAAATTGAACAAAAAATTGAAATAACTTACTTTCACAACATTTCAGGAAAGGATGCGTCTCTTATAAAACAATATTCTGTTGTGCAGACGCGAATCTTATCCTTTATCGTCTGTCTGCTATAAACATAGATAAAGAAATCCAGATAAAATAGTGACGAGCCATAGCCTTCAATGGAAATATATTGTACGCACATTTCCTTATTATTTACAGGAGACCAGATTGAAATTATCATCTAACATTCATTTTTTGTAGTTGGTAAACTACTTTAAAATTATATAAATCACCATAAAGTATTCATTAAATAACCATAATTATTATACATAAAACTTAAAGTTTGATAAGTAATGAAGATAGTACCAATTTAATATGCAGACAATTAAAAAAACCAATAGAAACAATTACATGTTTTTACGCAGCAAAATAAAATACATAAAGCTGCGTCGAAACGTTCATCATTTTGAAATTCATTGTAACTGTCAAACACATCTGCTCGGACTTTGGCGGTGCGGAGTCAAAAGAAATGAGACAGTATTTGAACCAGCGGTAATTTAACTTAGACATCATGGCGCACCTGGAGTGTTTCCCAACTATGGCGAGAATTGGCGGCATCGGGTTGACGCAAAAATCTCGGAAGAGAGGGGCAAACTGTTACTCCCGGGGAAGAGTAACCATAAATGTGATTGGTTAATATCCACCCCTGCAGTGAAAGAATTACGGGCTTAAAGTTTAAAAATGAGAAAATTGTAATATTGATGTAAATTTTTTTAGGACGAAGTAAATATTTTTCTTTTTTATTAGTTCATTCTTAAAATATTAACATTGCACTAAAATAACTAATATCTCCCTATTCTTTTAATACTTTAGATGTAATTGTCTCTAGTATGTCTGAATTTTTTGCATGTAAAGGTCGTAATATTTTTAGTATTCACCATAATTAGTCTTCAATTCACGCATATAATAAAATTGAAATAGATAACTTAGAAGCCAAATTATTTAACATAGCCTTTAGCGTAATCTTTAACAGAAATTAAATCAGAAATTATACACCCAATTTTAATTTTCATTGTAACCCAACAGAATTATTTGGACATGTTAAATAATTTATTGAAAACGTAAAACATTATTTATTTTACGAAATCAATTGATATAGAGTTGGCATACAGCCCAAAATTAGCACATGAAATTTAAAATTTATTTTGTGTTAATGTTTATTAATTATGCATCATTATTTATATTGTAGCGAATTCATACTGAATATATTGATTTTGTACACTATTACTTTGTTTGACACTTTTCCTAATTGAGTCAAGAAATCACTGTAGAAAAATTTCAAACGGTCCGGGAACCGAGCTCGGAACCTACAATTTAATGCAACGTAAAAGCTTTGTTGATAGCATTTTTTCTGTTTTTAAATTTAACTCCTTAAATCTTTAATCAATCAACACATAATATCCATTCTTCATTGTGTTCCTAAATTTAGGCGTGTATGTGATGTAAAAAATTGAAGGTGAACCTGTATTCGGGTCTCTACAGTGGATGGAGAAATGTCGCACCTGACGGAAGGTCGACTCGGAAAGCGCAATTGATAAACGACCAATCAGCAGAAAGGAGAGGTTCTCGGTTTATTCCCAGCCCAGTCAAGCATTTTCCATCCTAATCCTGAAATTAAATTTCATAATCTCTTGGACTAAACTCTGTTGAACTAATGTAATCTGTTCTTGAATTCTTTTATTAATTAATTTCTATTATACATGGTCTTATTCGCAACCTACTCACTCTCTCACTCACTGTCTTGTGGGATGTGTCTACGCCCGAGCCTTACCACAGCTTCTCGCCGCAGCATCAATTCACGCCTCGCCTTCTCCGACCACAACAATTCTCTAAGCCAGGATTTCCCAAACTTTTTCTACAATGGAACACTTTGCAAAATGGGATACATTAACGGAGGATTTGGTTTATTTTTTAGGTTCGGTAATTCCTACGCGTAAAAATTTATAATTTATATTTAGCAAATTATTAAAACTGTGATATAATATAAACATAAAAATATGAATAAATTAAGCACTTAATGACTTTGATGTTTTAGGTCCTTGAATTGCATATCTTGTTGAATTCAAATATCTGGTGTGACGTCGAGCCTGTTCCTGCACATTGACTTCATTGCATTATAACAAAATCCCCCTTCCCATAAATAGGTTGTAGAAAACGGAAGTAAAACAATAATAGCTTGTTTTGAAATATAGGGGAACTCTTCTGAAAAGCTCACCAAAAAAACTCCCAAAGGCTTATATTTATAGTTTTGTTTCAAATTATAATCACTGATTGAATCAATAAGATTTTCATAGTCACTTGCACTTAAACCTGTCACGGAAAATGGATTCTCAACCCAGGAATCGTCCTAACTAGTTTCCGGAAAATATTGAAAAGAGTTTATTTTATAATGTATAATGAATGTGTTCTAAAAATATTTTTAAACTTTATCTACTTTAAAATCTAGAAAATATGAAATACGTTAGCAACGTATATCTCGAGGACCTGACCAAATATACACAGGCTATATACAAAAGTGGAAATATAGTACATAAAGTAATGTCTAATAAAGGGAATTGAAAAGTATGGTGTGCCACAGGGATCTGTGCTTGAACCACGACGGCTTGTTATCTACATTAATGACATTATAGCAATTAAATATTACTTGTACATTGCACTACTTTGATATTCTGAGAAAAAAAAGATTATTGCTCAATAAATTTATAGCCAAAGCAATAAATAGTGCAATTTATTACTATGAATCTAATTATTTTGTTATTGTGGTATTCAGTCCTAAGACTAGTCTGATGAAATCCTCCATGCTAACCTATCATGCGTAAGCCTTTTCATTTCTACATAACTACCACACCCTCCCTAATCTGCTTAGTGCATTCCATTCTTTGGCCTTCCTCTTCTGTTTTTACCACACACACTTCCCACTAATGCTAATTTTACAGACCCTCATGTCTCAAAATGTGGCCTATTAATCTATCCCTTCTATTGGTCAAAAGCCTTACAAATTGTTTTCCCTTCCCCTATTCTGCTCAGAACTTCATTTCTCTATCCACCCATCTGATTTTCAGCATTCTTCGAAACCGTCTATTCTTTTCCATTATGCAACTCCTATTTAAGGGGAGTTGCTTGCTTCAGGATCACACTCATGTAACCTGTAACCCCAAGAAGAAATACAAATAAACTTAATTTATGTTAATTTTAAGGAACTCTGTTAGAAAATAAATTTAAAAATAGTTTATTAGGGAGTAACGCAGAGGTGACCATACCGTGGCGCATGCACTAAACGTGGCGCTTTGGACGATTAAAAGTGGCGCATTGTATCCTTGAGCCTGATTGTATTTCGGACGAGAGGTCCCTTTATATTATGTAGAAAGCATTGTACAGTTAGACATGTATTATAAATAAATACAATGAATGCCCAAAAGTCAGAAATAGAAGAATTTAAAAACAGTTCTTCTGGCAAACAGAGAGAACAGACAATTCTAAGTCGATCTCGCTCTCAGTGCCAACAACTGTATTCTAGATTTATCTTCACCAAGCGAGCATCATGAATCTATCACACTTTCGTACAGGAACTTCATTCTTGAGTTTTGTAAAGTGGTGCTTCACTAAACTGGCGTAGATTAATTTATTTAACTGCGTCCAAGCTATTCATTTTCGTCTAATAAGCGAAGCATTTTTTATTATCATACTGATTCACCAACCACTAACCATGGACGTATGACGCTATAAAATGTGTTGAGAGTCATCTGGCACATCTGAACGCGTCTGTCAAAAATTTGGCGCTTGGTATGCAAAAGGTTGGCTACCCCTGACGTAATATATCCTCATATATAATGCTATTGAAATTAGGTAGTTCGCAAGCCTCAAAATACTTAAAAAGAACTGAATTAAAATTAAAAATTAAAAGAGAAAAGTTGTCAAACAGTAAAAATAGAAAGTAAAAAATATTGACTGTGGTTTCTCTATACATATATAAGGTGATACTACAAGGTGCCGTATCCATGACCATAAGACAAGGACAAAACAGGCTATTTTAGGAACAATTGTGTAAGAAAATTTTGCGATACGAACCCTTTTCTGATAGGATTCCAGTTACATAAACTTCAAAGTGAATTAAAATTGTGCCCTATAAATAAACTTATAATTATGTTGAAAGCATATCTTTCTAATAAAGTACGGGACAGGATATCTGAATTATCACTTTATCAGTTATATTAGGAAATAAGTAAAATTTATATTTTAATATTCTAGATACATGAACACGCTAATGATTTATCTAGTCGATTCAGGGGAGCCCAGCATTATATAAAACGTACGCTCCATGAAACCGATTCTGTTTTTGCTGGATTTTAAAATCTGCCTGGCGAAGTCCCATAACTACATTTTATTTTATTTTTGTGCAGATTTTAAAGTTGAGAAAATGTAAAAAGATAATTGTATAATAGTGAAATTTCTTAACAATTTTTCACGCTATATCAGCATATTTCACGTAAACACCGATAACTACAAACAAATGGTCTACGTGTTATATGACCAGGTTTATTTTCATATCCTACGTCCACAAGGAAAACAACTAATTGTTTTATTATTTATAAAGGTCGCATCATCTGTCTGGTCATTAGTAACCCCAGTGACAATTATTTTCATATTATTTATAATTATGAATTTACAAAATAAGTTACTGATAATGTCCATTTTTCTGTTCGTTAACCACTAATTAATTATGTCTTCATTACATTTGATTTTTAAATTTAAAAACGCAAAATACAATACATTTAAATTAAATCAAAAATCTTACTGTCCTTACAAAACTTACCAATGTGTTTTCGATATTCATGCGAGTCCAAGATGGATTTGTAATTTTTGTAGGTATTTTAGTAACTCATAATTGTTTATAACTATGTAAAAGCGAGTTACGACATGAGAGAGTAATACAGTCGATTAAATATGACAAATTAAAAAAAATAAACATTTTTCCATTCTTAAACTTGGAAATTGTTTAATTATTAGAAATTTTTTTTGGTGGATTGTAAGCTTATGAGCTAATTTAAGTGGCAGTTAGAATTATAATCGCTTTTCAATTAAATGGGAATCATATAATCTATATTTCATGTTATGTGGTTTTCAAAGTAGTAGGTCCATTATTCATTCATCATTGACCCAAAATTTGTGTAAAGGAACTATAACTCAGATTCGTCATCAGATTTGACAACAGAGGAAATAAATTTTACTAGAATTGTTCTCGAGGTTCCAACCGGTTGAAGTTACTAAACACATCTAGGTTTAAGTTCACCTAGAAGATGTTGGCGGTGCAACTAGCCAACAAAACGTCGTTTTAAGCAAACAATTCCAGTAGCTTATTAACCGCGGACAGCTACGGAAATTGAAACGAAAAATTATTAAACAAATGCTACCAACCTGGAAGACGTATAGATCGCAAGAAATAGCGTGTGAGGTGCACAGTACAAAAAGAGGAAAAGGCGGAGGAGAGTATTGTCAAAGAAAAACAGAAGTTGGAGAGAAACTACTACTATTTTAGAAATATGCATTGTATTCTTAGTAACGGGCTATACACAGAGCACAAGGTCTTTTTACCACACCCTGTACTTATCAGCACGTAGGTTTTGCGGATAAGGTTTTTAGGCGTTCAACATATCCTGAAGTGAGTACGATATGTTTACTTGTACCAATGTCTTCACAATCGCTTTTACACTTGCAAGTTGCAGTAAGATAGTTTCGTGTTAAAGTAAGCACCGGCCTACACCCACTATAAATACGGGTCAATTGGCTAATGCGCATCGTATTTCTCTCCTGCTATACCTCGGAGAAGAAACCACAGCTTAAATGAACATATTCCACTAACAACAGATTCACACGGTAATATTTCCCAAAAAAAATATGACATAACACTTTAAAGTTAACAATAAATATTTAATTTTCGCATTTATTTATTGTTCTTAAGATTGATAATTTATACAAATTAAAGGGGAGATGCCTGTTTCAGGATCACCCTCATGTAGCCTTCAAACCTCAACAAAAAAAGGGGGGGTCCCAGTGACAATGGGGCTTACCTTAGGGGATACGTCTCTCTGTTTAATTTCAAGGTTCCCATATTCCAAGCCACCTTAGTCTATTCTGGGAGGTGTATGTACTGGGGTCGAAGACCTTGGGCATACGGTAACAGTTGATCGCTGATGCTATTGGATCAGACTTCCAACTGCATCCTAAAATTGGAAAAGACAAGGAGTCATTCGGAAGGGCGTGAGAATAGTACCCAAAAACCCGACCTACCTGATGTAGGTTTTCTAGGGTTTTCCCTGCATCTCTTTTAGGAGAATCACCGGGTACGATCCTTAAACTATAGCCCGGGGACCTTATTCAACCTTGTCAACCTTGCTCTACCTTATACATCCCCACTTTTCAATTTCCTTCCTGTGCTAATGAAGTAGAATTGCCTGTTTCAGGATCACCCTCATGTAGCCAGTCCCCCCCCCAAAAAAAAATCAAATCATCCGCATCTCCTCCTTTCAATTTCTTTCCTATGCTATTAAAGGGGAGTTGCGAGTTTCTGGATCATCCTCATGTAGGCCCTTACTACCCCACACCCACATAAAACGAGTGAGATTAGAACCTAATCGGAAGAAATTTAATTTAAAACATCTTCCAGTCATACCTTCACTAATTTGCGCTGATAAAGTACTTAAATGGTAACAAACCTTTTGTTACTCTAATGAAGGTAATCTTCTTACCTGAAGGAAGACTGGCTGCAGGCCTCAGGAGCTCACTGCTACGTGGCCGCCACCTGAAAAAAATCTATGCATTAAAAAACAGTACTTAAAATTTTTCTAACAAAATGGATAGTAATATTTTGCTAAACAATAAAAAAACTATAAATTATAGACATAACTATAGCGGTTACAGAAAACTAGCAGTGGTTTTATTTTATGTTTTAGTGTTTCATAAATCATATTCGTAAGGCAAAATATAAGTTTCCTTTCAATACTTTTTCCTCAAACAAAATACAAAGTTAGTTCCTGGCTGATTTGAATACTCTGTTGGAAACTACATTCTCAAAGATTTTAGGAAGTACTGGCAGAAGTACTTGTTCTTCCTTTCTGGAATTGGAAGTGTCATAGTCTACTTTAATAAGTTTCCTGCAGTGTCCGGGAAGTTGGACGCTTTGCTGCCACGTAGCAAATCATGGTAGGCTATACTATTCCCAAGGTCACGCCCCACGCGAAACTCATTTTCGGTAACTATGTTTGGACTACTTATTATTTCAAACGTTGTGACTGGTCATACTAACTAACAACATCAATCTTGTTATTTAAAACAAACAACAGAATATTTTTTTCTTGTAAATATTTATACACGAAATTAAAGTGTTCACTTGATTAATTCTGAAATTGGTTTTAACAAAATATGACATCCCATCATTTTCATGGAATTAATAATTTTCTGTATTGCGGATGGAGTTGTATACATTTCCTGGGCAGTACGTCTAATTATTTTGCAAGTAAACAGACAAATATTAGCTATTAACATAATAAAAATTACAGTGAAATTTGGTTATTACAAATAAATAATTTGGTTACATCTATTAGATAAGCGTTTAAAAATCTTACAACAATTTTCATTTTTTAACCTTCAATTTCCCGTTTTGGTTTAATCATTTATATCATTTTCTGTTATTTAAACCCATAAATTAAGCCAAACTTGGATAATTCAACGGGCAGGTTTTTATTAAACATTTAAAAACTTTTATTTGCATTAGACAGACAATATCTGAATTTATAAACTAACAAGCCAGAAATCCTTCGTAAATAAATGATTTATTTTCTGAAAACTCGTTTTCAGAAATATTGGGTAACATTAATGAGTGAACATCTTAATATTATAGACCTTAAGTAAGAATTTTTAATCAAAGTAATGAAAGACACCAGTAAATATAGCTCTGTTATTTCGAAAGAAAAATTCATGTTTAATTGAAATTAAATAATAAATGTTTAGTTCCATTTTTGAGTGAGAAGGGAATGAACTAATGGTACAATTTTATTTCAAAAGATGTCACATTTACCGACGAATGATCTGCATTTGTTGTAATTTTTTAAGTAAGGATTTCAGACTAGTACACAGATTTAATGTATATATATGACCCATATTTATCTCTAACCATCAATCGCTTAGGTCAACAGTTAAACTCGAATTAATGGTTAAGTAATGTTTGCAGACCCAATCGGTGTGCGATGAAAAGAGGTTCAGAAAAAATATTCTAAATTGATTTATAATGCTGTAGAATCCAATTATTTCGCTGGGATGAACAAATCGATCAAGTTGAAATTCAGTCTCCACCTCCATATTGACAAGGAGAGGTTAGGTTGAGTAAAAATTGACATATCCAAACATGTTTCAGAAGAATAATGTGTCAAATTATTGTTCGTCGCTGGAAATAAACAGTAACCGTTCTAATGTCGGTTAATCGCTATGAGGCTGTGAGAGAAAATATTAATCATCCAATTATGAAATATCGAAAATGATCGAGAGATTAGTGTTGAATTGTTTAGTGGGTTTCTGATCTGCTATATATTTCATCCCCAATTGAGCGAGAAATGTTTAATAATAAAAAGTAAAATCAACAGATTAGTGCCAAATCGCTACGATGACGTCATATTCCGCACTAGCTCAAATATACATCTGTAGGGACATTCATAATACTTCAGTGTAAATGTGTGTAAATAAAATACAAGGATATGTATACTTTGACATAAATGGGAGAAAGTGAATGAATTTTTATGCCACATTGTAGCACACAAGAACACTCCCCAATTAAACTTGTCTGTTAGAACTCATTATTCATATACAGGCAGAGCAGATGCGAAATTTCCAGGATTAGTGAAGCACCATTTAGTCGTATAGATTCTGCGTACACGAAAGGTCTTAATATTAAGAACGGTGAGCCACCAGGGGACGATGAACTATGAAAATTTCCCAAAGGTTAACCCCTTACTTGAAAATCGCGGATCCTGCGATCTTTGAAAATTAAATACCATTTGTGAAGACATATCAGGTGGAGTAGTGGGGTGAAAGGAGAGGTTGGCTCGGAGGTGGCAAGGAGGCGAGAAGAGTCAGTGCTCGTTGGTAGTTAGAAGGAGGAAGAGAAACATGAATACATGAGTAAATTCAGATATGAAGCTGGAAGATAATTTTATGAAAAAAAGACGTTGGTTCGGATAGTTATGCCGCAAAGCACGAATCAGATTAAAGGATGACGCTTACAATATTTACGAAAACAAACTACAAGTCAAACAAGAAATAGTCACATCTCAGATAAATCTTCTGCCGAGATCTTAACAACATCGCCGATACTGAAGAACAGTCAAAATTAAAACAGCACCTAGAAACTCTACATTCGGAATACGTTGAAAAGTTTAGTGAATTTATTCAAAGAAAATTGGACGAGACAAATATTCAGAAGCAAAAGATAAAAAAAATATTTTCGAATACCCCAAATGCATTATTGGCTTCATACCATGCCTCTTAATCGCAAAATGTAAGAAAGCGCATACAATATGAGAAACCCAACTTTTACCACAAGCTGCTGATATGGTTCGAATGATGTTCGGTGAATCTTATGCAAAACAATTGCAAAAAATTCTTCTTGCTGATAATACAGTCGGAAGAAGAATCAATGATATATATGAAGACATTTTTGATCAATGAAATTCTCGTTTGCGTACTTCGAAATTTACCATAGAAGTAGATGAGTGAAGATGCCCATTTAATTAAATATTAGATACGTTGCGGAAAATAATGTATTAGAAGATATATTATTTTGCAAACTCGGAAACACTAAATCCATTAAGATTTGTGATATAAAAGATAGGTTTTTTTTTTTGCAGAAAATGACATAACGTGGAATAACTGAGCTGGGCTGTGTACCGACAAAGCTCAGTCAGCGTGTGGACACAAAGCAGGTCTTCGAGCATTAATAAAAAAGAAAGCACCATATGCTATTTGGACGCACTACAGATAAGCTCTTGTATCAAAAATATGAGCGCAGAACTAATTATGATTTTTAAGAAAGTTATCAAAGTTATAAACTATATTAAGAAAAGTCCTTTGAGAGCTATGTGCTGATATGGAAGCTAATTATACCTTACTTCTATATTATTGTGAAGTTCGCTGACTATCTCGTGCAAATGATTCAAAGGGTATTTGAACTAAAGGTAGAAATAGCAACCTTTTGCGAAGAAAACAAACATGAAAAAACACATCTTTTGAAGAAAAATATATCTATTGTCAAACTGGCATATTTGGTTGAAATTTTTGAAAAACTGAGCAGTTTAAATAAGTGTCAGTGTCAAACATGCATCCATTTGTTCAAAAAGAAAAGTTACAGCTTTCATAAAAATCATGAAAATCAAATTTGGAAAAGAATCATTTGGATATGTTTTCACTTTCAAATTATTTCTGGGCCACAGTCAATATTGTGGCAAGTAAAAATTTATTTATCGAATGCTTGGAAGGTTTGATGCTTTATTTTTCCAATTATTTTCAAGATCTTGATTTCTCAAAGTTTATGTGGGTACAGAATCCATTCAACTACAATGAATAAAACGAATTTGAACTGAAAACTTCCGGAAAAGAAAAACTGATCGAATTATCGTGTGATAGCTCACTAAAACAAAAGTTTCAAAATGAAACTGTGATTCGGTTTTGGATGAACCTTAGTGGAGAGTACGAATCATTCTATTGCAAAGCAAAGCAATGCAAGTGCGTCTACAATTTTTAACGTCGTATTTATGTCGAAAAAGAGCTACAAGAGGCACTCTCCGCACTGCCTCCAAGATTTCAAAAACTTTGTGCCAATAAACAGCAACATTCATTGCATTAAATATGGATGCGTTAGATTTATTTGAGATATTTTATTATAAAAATTTATCTTCATATGTATGTACATGTTCCTATTTGGTTGTTTTGCTGAAACCTTGTTATTGATCTGTTAATAATATATAATTATAACAATTTATTTAAAACAAGTCATTATTATTAAAACGTGTTGTCTACATGAGTATATCTATTAAAAATAAAAAGTAAGGAGGGAGTCGCGAAAAAAAAAGTTTTGTAGAATTATTGTTGTTTTCATTAGTCCTCGATTGAGGAAATAGGATACGTCATATACTACAAATAATTTTAGAACAAAATAAGGCAAGTAATTAATTATAATTAATATTAAAATAAATAAAATAAAAAGTATATAGACTAAAGTCATTAAAACACTACAGGCACACAAGGGAGCACAAACACACACTGAGAAAAACAAACACACGCAATGGACTTTTCACTACTTGGAGCTGCGCGACCAGGAACCTGTCCTTCCGTAGTAGCTCCAGGCAATAAATGAAACAAACAAACAAAAAAGCAGAAAAAACTGTACAGAAAGTTTAAATGTGTCATTTTACAAGGCAACACATTCAACACTTTTGCAGGAACCTTAATTTTAAATACGAGGGCGACGTTTGAGAAACTCCTGTACATAGTAAAATGCGCCATTTAATAGAATAGTTACGAAACTTTTGTAGTTATTGTTGGTAACTTCTCAAGGAAGACTGTTGTATAAATTTATCCCGGTATTAAGAATACTTTTATAGTGGAGAGTAAGGCGATGCTTGTCCGACCTTAGAGCTGAACGATTTCTTTTCGCGTATTCATAAAATTCGTCATTCGTTTGAAACAAATTTATGTTCCGCTTTACAAACTAAGATTTCATGAATATATACGCTTGTTAAAGTAAGTATTTGCAAACTTTTGAAGAAAGGTTTGAAACTTGATCTATAATTCATACTAGAAAGTATTCTAATGGTACGCTTTTGCAGCCTAAATATTTCATTGCTCCTGGAGGTTTCCCCAACTAGAGATGCCATAGCACTGAATGAAAATGCGCGAAGTAAACCATTTTGACGTATTTTTTGTCAACGTGTTGCATTAGTGTTCTGAGAGGGAGGCGTGGAAGCATAAAGTTTGGAAAGTGTTGCCTTAAGGCAATGAGTGAATGCGTGTGTAATAGTTGTAATTTGAGCGTGTGAGTGAATCTTGTGTAAGTAAGATAATGTATAGTTTGCCTCTTCGATGAGACGTGTGAACGGAGGCTAGTAATGTAGAAACGTTTCTCGGGTTTCCAACCGGGTAGTCTCAGTAAACAGCGACGTTTCGACAGATAGCAACTCCGTCATCTTCCAGGCTGTAATAGTAATAGTTAGAAATAGTTATAATATAGTTTTATTGTTATTTAATAATTATTATACCTGTGTGCGCCCATTGGCAATCCACCCCTCGTGAAGTAATGCCTAACGGCGGTTCCGCGAGGAGGTACTTTGTAAAAAAGGGAGGTGGTTTTTAGTGGGTAAAAATCCCACACACCGTGTAACTCGGGTTTAACGGCGTCTTTGGAAGATTTTCCCCTACCCTCGATAAAAAAAAACACTCTATACATAATGGCATGCATATGTCTTTCAAATCAAAAAAGAATTTTCTTAATACCCCACACGCAGCTTGTTTTATTCCATTTCAACAACATCGACCCGCTCTTATTGAAAACCCATTTACAATTGAAATTGCAACTCCAGATTATTTCAGTATCTATTGAAGAAAACTATTACTGGTGCAGGCTGTTGTGACAAAATGAATGTTCCTGTAAGGGTTGGTCAAGCTCAGAGCGCTCGGTTACGTACACATTGGCCAAGCCATAACAGTTATATTATATATTCTGATCTACAATAGATATCTAGCACACTTTTCATCAATCACTTGTAAGTCCTGAAAAAAAATTCATCCACTACTAATAAAACTAGGTTGGACTAACAATTTTGTCAATTCAGTGGATACTGAAAAATATGGTTACTAATATAAATCCGTTTACTGAGACTAAAAGAGGGAATCATGTTAATACTCCAATCGCTCAAGTGATGAAAAATGTATATACATTAAATATGTAGAAAGCGAGAAATTTGATAGGAAACTAGAGGTCTGCGGTTTACAGGAGAAATTCCAGTGACTCCGCGAATACGGACCTGTATTTTGTTAAATATTTTGAATGTTTTTTTACTTGCGTTTACTGTCTGTATTATTGATATTATCATAGAAGGAAAGTAACCATAATTAATATGATTAATTAGATATCAATACAAATTAAAATTGTATACCAGTAATGGGCAAACTACGGCCCGCAAGGCAGGCGCGGGCCCCCTTGAAATGTTTATCGCGCGAAACTATTCCTACTCTAATAAAAAAAAGAATGCTGGCTATAATAAAAACAAACATTTACTTATTTATTTCTCTCTTTCGTTTTAGAAATGCAGTCACAGTTTCATTCATCTTTCAGACATGAATAGGGTTTAGTATCTCAAAAAATACAAGAATTTTGTAAAATGTATTAATATTTTTAAAAAATTATTTTGAACCACCTTAAGTTATTTTTCCTTTTCTTTGGCCCCCTATTTAAAAAGTTTGCTCATCACTGGTGTATACAAATCAGTTAGATGTTTCGGCACCCTAGCAACCGAACAAGAAATCTTTATAGCCAGACTGAGGAAGCGCATATAACATTAAGACAAACTTTTCAGTCTGAATAGGGTATAAATAAGTTCCAAAACGTATCGCTGTTAGCTATTTTTTAATTAATTTTTCTTTTTGAATAGTAACGACTGATAATCGGTCGTTTAATATATATTATTTAATTAAAAAGTTTTTAAAAAAAGATTATTTAGACAGATAAATTGGATAATCGAGTCGCTTTCTTTGAAAGTGGTTAAGTTCTTTTTTGACAAATAGTTAATTAATGAGAATAATGAACGATATCTGGTATGATATTTTTATCTATAAAGAGTTTACGAGAAAAAATTTCAAAATTTTCTGCATTTGCCAATACAAATTTACGTAGTTAATGAAATTACAAATATAATTATTTTGAAAGTGGTGTAGGTCCACTTTCAGCCAAATTCAGTTATAAAATTATACCACATAATTTCTCTACTTTATCCATGAGTAAATAATGCTATATATCCCTACAGAATATTATACCATAATACAACAATGCTGAAAATATAAAATTTATTTTACAAGAAATGAAACGAGATGACTTCGTTTCAACGAAACCACTAGAAAATGCAAATCTAAGAAGACAAAAAAGAAGAGGTAAATTGGCTATATGTTGCATAAGGGGTTTAAAAGAAACAAACTATAGGCAATGCTGTACAAAACTTTATTTGACGAAAATGATGAGTTTTAAAAACAATATTTATTCCCCGTACACGGACGACCACGAAAATATTATCACGAAGCCCTATTAAAGCCGAAAAATTAACGATTTTACCTTATATTCCTCGAAAACATCATACCTAATTTTGCACAATGGTAAATATTGAAAACGGCACATTGTAATAAAAGTAATGTAAATGGCATTGCCTGAATAAATATTGAAATAAGGTATTTTAATTTGGTTTCTTTGACATACTTGTTAAAAAAACAGTATGATGCAATTGAAATTCCATATTTAATATTTTATAAATATATATTCACGTTTTGTCGACTATGAAAGTCGTGTAAATCGATTTGAAGTCATTAAAATCAAAATTTTCTTTTAACCAATACTTTAAAGATTATCATATTATAAACACAGATCAATTAAATATTTAAAACTGATTATATATATATATATATGTATATACGAATATTTTCAAAACATTCACATGCAAACCGTTAAATACCTCCATGTAATATAAAGTGGATTTAAACTACTTTCAAAGAAAACGGCTGAATTAATGACTTCTGTTGTGGCAGCTGGTTTCATATAAATAGACACACAAAAACCAAACCATAATGATAAGTAAAGTGAATTTAATCATCGGAAGTACATTCTGTAAACATCCATAAATGGCTGAATTTATTAGTATATCAGTTCAGAAAAGGCGTTTGTTGACAAAGCTGTGCATCACTCTTGGCAAACGTAGTCTTTTGCTGTCTTCTATTCACTCACCTGTCCCGCTAACTCGAATGATATTGTAATGTAAAATGACATAATAATTTTTAAGTATATAAGAACATTTCTATACCTTCACGCTGCATACCCAGATGGTGCCGCTATCAGCATCTTGGGTCGTGCGTCAGTGAAGATTGTTTACAGATTCTATCTTATCTATTTGCAGCACCCTTCCATCAATTTAAAGCTCTGTGGTCGTTATGAGATAACATTCGTTTACGGATGTAACTTTTCCTTATTTTTATGTAGTGGATACAAGATATTTAAGTATTATCTTCATTTCAATAATCAAATCTATAAAAAGACAATTACATTACTGCCGTAATTACACGTATCTTCAAATTCGGTGATTGATACAAGGAAATTTATTGTTTATTATAGAAGTCATGTTTGTAATATTTAAAATTTCTCACACAGATATATTGTAACATGTAAAGTTACAGCCCCAGCCGATTGTTGATATGGGCGGCATTACAGACGACACACTATTGTTGTGTGCGTGACGTCAAGTAATGCGGGAAAGCTAGGCTTTACATTCAGTGTCCACGTGATCTGGCCTTGCAAATGGCAGACGCAGCTCAGGAACTCGCATACCTGTGATTGGTGGATGAGGGCATGTAACCGTGCTTCTGTAGATTGGCGAGTAGTAGTTATTGATGATTGATTTAAAGACGAGTGATAGGGAAGTTTATTGGAGTGACGACGCCATGTTTAGATGACCTAACTCATGTTCTAATTTAAATTAAACTGATTTATTTGAACATTTGGTGTTTTTCTGTGGAGAAAATACCTGGTGCCCTATATTATTCCTTGTCAGAGGAGTAAATCCTGTATCGACATAGAGTTGAGCGGCGAGAAGAAACGAGGGAACTTTACAATATATATATATATATATAATTGATACGCAGACCACGTATCACTTCAAATTCGTAATGTGTCATGTTGATGACAGTCTGCAGTGGACCCGGCCAAGGGTTTGAATAGACTGCAGAGCCTATATATATTGAAGTGATGCCCGGCTCCAGCCAACCCTTGGCTACCTTGCTATACCTTCCAAATCCTCCTTTTTCAATTTCCTTCCTGTGTTATTAACGGGGGATTGACTGTTTCAGGATCACCCTCATGTAATCTGTCCTCTCCTTACATTTAATCGTTTACGGGATTTGAAACCTATCTCAACCACATTCCTGCCTTCCTGTCACGCCAACTTCGTTAGCTTTTCAGAAGAAAATGGCAGATAAATGTAGATAAAACGTTTTTAGTTCTTATATATAGAGCTGTAATAATGCCTTTGGAGGTATCAATCAGCCGTACTTCATTTGGAGACATAATGGCTGTCGTTCCAAACCTGGATTTCACTGTTTGGGCAGGACCTTGGTCCGTTAGACATATTGCTGAATGCTGAAAAACTTTTTAGCTACCCACGAAATGAAAAACTTAAATCTACAATTCAGTCTACTCAATTTAATCCTCTTTTTATTAAGTACACTGTAAGTAAAAAAGAAAATATACGGTGTCGAGAGAAGGCGCCTCTTATAACAGAGCTAACAAATAAGCAAATTCATTAAATAAAAGAACTTGGTACAAAAACAAATGTGGTGTTAGTAACGTGTTAAAGAATAAATAGATTCAATCTCTAGTCTATTAATAATAGTAACATGTCAATTGTAAACTGATATTTTTGCATAAAAAAACTCTAACAAAAGAACCCTGCAGAATGTTTTCATTCTTGAATTCAGGATGAGAAATGAAAGCGGAATTCTTATTAAGTTTTGTTATACTTATATAATAGGTTAAGATTTAAAATGAAATTTTTGAACATGTCGAAGTTAGTCTGTGATTAAAACCAACGACATTGAAAAGGAAATAAAATTTAAACATACGACTCAAATTGTATGGTAATATATTGTAGCTAATTTTGTTTAAGGGGAGACATACAGCTTAGAGTAGGAAAATTTTGACTAATTTAACTTGTTTTCCTTATAAAGTTTTATTCTTATGTCAATGAAAGTTGTTAGGTTACAAAAACTGACTTTAATATACATTAAACAGTTTTTTCAAACTTTTGAATGACTTCTTTTCACAATGCAGGTATAAACAGTTTCCCTGATAACTCAGTTATTTTAAAAGATTTTTGTGTTCTCTTTTTTTGCTTACAACATCATGATTTTTGAGTTAAATTCCTTAACAGATAATATTTTTACTGTTGCTTTAAATGGAAATCATTGATTTTTTTTATCTGAAAAATATTAAAGTGACAAGAGTGATTTTGTATTATATTTTAGATAAAGCATGACCAAACACAGACAAAACTTTTCACGATCATATCTTTGACAGCTTTTGAGTTGTCAAGGAAACTGTTCTTAAAAATGTAACTTGTGGAAAATTAGCGTTAAACCTTTATTTACGTATCTTGCATACTTTCAGAAGCAGTTTCCTTTTTTCTACAGTCTTTATACGAGTATTATCCTCCGTGTTTAGTGCATGTTCACAATACTTCCCAGGCTCCATTCCTAATTCTGAAATAACTTTCAATGTACCTAGTGGACCTTGACTGAAAGTAATTACAGCAACGTTGGTTACAATTTTGATTATTCTCGTTCCACAAAATCCACTTTTTGGACCGTTTTCCAAATTTTTCTTACACACATTTTTAGAAGCACTATGACAACTAATTTTTTTGAAGACTGATTTTATTGAATTCATTACAGATTCTGGCAAAGTATTTTTGTTTATGGCTGACCACCGTTCTTGCAATTATTGCTATCTGGGATAGTTCCAATAATTGGCACATTTTGGGCATAAATATTGCATTGGTTTTGTATCTGATGACATTTATGATAACCAAATGACCCATAAAGCCATTCTTATCTCACTTACTGAATTAGAATTTTCTCTAAAAGCATTTCCAAAGTATTGAGTAAGTGTATTTAATGAACTATTTGTCAGGCGCCCTTTCCCACCGTTCTGACTTTTAAATCATAACTCGGAAAACAACTGAAGATATCGCGATATTTTTTTTCAGGGAAATAATCACTCCATAAAATAAAAAATAAATTAAAACTTCGATTTTTGAAGGTCTTAAGCTGTATGAGCCTGCCTAAAAAACGGTAGTGAACAATAACGGAAAAATAAATGTATACCGCCACTGTTCAGGTAACTCAAGTGACAGTAGTAGTGAGGACCACAGCTGTGGGCACAATGGAGCTGTCAGCGTACGGAAATTATGTGTATAATGAAGCTGTGATAACACTTATCATAACTCTCAACGGGACGAAATCTCTTCAATGTATTGCGACGTTACCATAGCACAAATCAGCACTTTGTCCGTGTTGCAATGTGTCACATTACAACGCGTCTCTCTTATGGCCTCTGAACAGAGATACAAGTCAATGACAACTGGTGCCCATTTATGTCTGTACGGATTCAACAACGGAATAAGCAGATTTAGAATGATAGCAAATGTTCATAATTATATTTTTGATGTTAGTTGGTAATACCAAGGACTCCGTGTATTGCTTTTTAAATTATGCAGTTTCATCCATAGTTATAAATTTAAAAAAAGCTTCACCTTCAAATACATATATATTTAAAATTGTTAACTGTCGAGGAATTTAGCGTAGGGTTCAGAGATTTTTCTGCTGTCATTAAATCCTCAGGAACATAAATGAAAAACATCAGCACTTTGGCATACTATATGAATGGTGCATAATTTACTACGGAGAACACTATGACTGAACTCGAAGAGTCTAGAAGTGAGATTATATGAAAGATGATCAACTTTCTGGTTTGCCAAATGTTCGTTCTCCAAATATAATTCAAAGTTAACACAAATATTAATGACTAAAATTAAGAACAAAAAGATAAATAAAATTGTAAAACTTCGAACGTTTCGATTACATACGTAATCGCCGTTTGCAAACCCGCGTCGAAACGTCAGTCATTTTTTAGTTTTCTTTGCAATATTGTGTTTCTTACTTTCCGTTTTTGTAAAATCATTCCAGATCTGTTCTACGAAGGACCGACGTTTCTTGAATTCACCAATTTGTGGTCCTATTTGGTCTACAATTCTACTTTGTATATATTTTGACAAAATTTGGTGTTGCTGGTAGAAGTGAGATTCCTCTCTAATTGTTAACATCTGGTTTCTCGCCCTTTTTATGTAGGTAGTGTATCAGTGCACTTTGCGTTAATTTGGAATGTGTTCCGTTCTCACAGATTTATTTAATAATTTTGTAAATCTATTGTGTAAGATTTGGTTTGTTCAATTTCCATAATACAGCGATCTTCCCCTGTTATGCGCCTAGTTGTTATTTAGTGCTTTGATAATTATTTCAATTTCTTGTACCTTTTTAATTTAAAGTTCTGGCGTTTTATCTTCATCATTTTTTCTCAGGTGTTCACAAAATTGCATTTTTAGTATTTAACACATATTGTGTATATGGACTAATAAAAAGCATGTGAAATGACTTGTTTCTTGTGTAATTAGGAAGAAACTGTGATGGTATATGATTAATAATAACTTAATGATTTAATTTGAAATTAGTTTATTTTACGCAATACGGTGTCTTATTGCAGCTTTTGACATCGCTCATCCAACAAAAGGAACACTTTCCTCCTGGGCACATTTGCTTGGGTTAATGCCGATTCGGAAACATTCAGGAGTCGATGCAGAGCCCAGTAGTTAAAAATTTTCCTTCTTGTAACAAAGAAGGGACGACACGACAGGAGAATTGTTTAATTTAATGACGCCATTTTTGACTAAATTCCTTGTGAAATGAGACCTTTAACAGTGGATCTACATATGAGGACCGATTCGTGTGAGTAGGCATAAGATAATTTAGGCTGACTGACAACGATTGGAATCAAATTATAACAATCTGTTTCGCTGCTGAGTCAATGCAAGGAGACTGCGACAAGAGACGCATCGAAGAGGACTCTCAATCTTCGACGACTGAAACGTGCAGATGGGTTCATTGGCAGTTTATTTAAATTTGGTAAATTTTGACTTAGAAAAATCTTGAAATAGAGGTTGTAGGTTTGCAATAGAAAGTTTGCCTGCTTCTAACTAAGGGCACCGCATTGTTTGTCCAGCAAAGGACTGCCGGAGTCCATTTGTAGCCACTTATGTTCGAATTTTAGAGTTGACTTCAAATTTTCATTTTGATCTTTTCCTGACGAAAGGAAGTTCACGCACAAACTTTATTTTATGCATAACGGGATTAGAATGATATTTTTATTACACGCATTATACGAAAACAGAATTTAATGATCATAGATTTGAATTTTGCAATTAATTTCCTTTTCATAAATTTTTAATTCAATATTGTTATTTACATTTGTTTGAAAGTAAACTTTTTATCATTTCTCTTTTTTGTGAAGTTTGCACTGCTTTACAATCAAGTGTTTGGTTTACGTGTAGCTCACGTAAATAATTTAAAACACGGTCTCACTAAGTCTCCCACATTACAATAAATATTGAACTGGAGGTGAAGGAAAGAATCTTTCGGTCGTTTTCAGTCTTTAGGAAAGCCAAATTCTAATCGACGTTATAAGAGTAATATAGTAAAAACAGTGGCCACAGAGAGACAGCATTATTTATCCATATTTCTAGGAGTCCGGTTGATGGAAGGCAGGTGGTAAAGGATGGGCAAGTTTTTATCGACGTTATAAAAGTTAAGTAGTTACCTGGTTGCGACACATGGAAACTACGAGATTTATTTGGTGTTGCAATAATGGGACGGCATCAGAAGAAGCCGCAAACAGAAGTCAGCATCATAGGATAATCAACGAACAACATAGAAACCTCTAAATACAACACATATATAATTTAAATCTATAACGAGAATTTTTAACGCCGCACTCAATCAAAGACACCAAAATTACAGTCATTAGTTTATTTAGTATAAAATACTGATCTCACAGCATTTAGCCATTTTAAAAAACAAAATTACAAACATATACTGTACCCTACAGAAAATTTTTCGAGAGTAATAATGTTAGCTAATTTACGTAAATTAAATAACAGATCATTATGGCCGAAAAAAAGGCGAATGATGTTTTTTTCTCCAAAAAATAAGCTTACTGTAAATTACAATACATTTGACTCTTTATTTTTTAACGTTATATAGAAAATAAATTAATAATAAATAAATCTCAATATCTGACAATCTAACGTGAATGCTCACAAGGAAAACGGAAATTTAAGTATACGGCCGGTCGATTTTGCGCATTCTGTTTCCAATAAAGATTAGGTTACCGTTGAGTTAATCCATGTTCCTTAAATTAGTGCTTTATAAATGACACATGGAAAGATTTAGCCCCACCTTAAACCTATTTATCCTCATATTAAACTCTTTCTCCAGGACCAAGTTCATGCCATTTATTATGGAGGTCTTCTTCAGACTATCCTAATACTACAAAGTGTAGGGTTTTTATATAGGTCTTCTCCTTGCAATATGATTCATTTTCCATATTCCGTTTTAACTTTCTTCATCGCCGACTTGACTCAACCTCACAATTATTAGACAACTATGCAAACCATAGCTGATTTATGAAAATAATAATAATTTCACCTGAAAGTTAGTAGGTAAGATCGACAACGTAATAACGTAGGATAGTAAAATTAGAGTTTTAAGACACCGATTTATACTGTTTCTGGAAATCTTAGTAGATAAAATAATTCTTTCTCGTTTCATCCAAACCTACAGAAATGGCATGCGAAATAAGCTCACATTTTACGCAACGGGCAATTAACAAAGTATCACGTCGTTGGAAAGCTCATATTACTGTATTCTGTTGCTTTAACTAACTTAACTCGGTTTTTACGGAACGCTCAATTCGTTTATCCCTTCTCCAAGGG
The DNA here is from genome assembly GCA_034510155.1 of Eucriotettix oculatus. Lineage (NCBI taxonomy): Eukaryota > Metazoa > Arthropoda > Insecta > Orthoptera > Tetrigidae > Eucriotettix > Eucriotettix oculatus. Next base: position 130,381,900 of record CM067376.1, on the reverse strand, counting down.
AAGAGCCATCCCACGTGATGTTTGCTCCGCCAATCCTCGTGAGTTCTTCGTCCAGCGTGGAATATTCTCCATGACACAGGAAACAATGTCCTTCGGAAATTATGAAGAGCGAATGTTCCTTCAGTAAAAATAAGCCTAACATTAAAAATAGGAACACAGGTATGTCTCCCAACCGCCAGCCTGGCGCCGGGGAAAACCCCTTTTACCTACCTGTCGCCAGTCGGCATGTTCTTGTCGAACTATTATATTCTTTAAAATAAAAAATTCGAATAAAACTGGGGAGGGGTCCTACTTCGCTACAACTTTAATATAATTAGCTACAAGATATTTGTTAAGAAATGTAAAATTATGCTCCTTATTCTCTTGACACTTATAATGTAATGGCTATTTTGATAAATTTCACTAATAGTAATAATAATAGAGGATTGCTCTTATATGTCTTTATTTCGTACACATCGTTGACATTTGACGAAACCTCCAGTCGCCTATTTCACTCCGCCGACGCCTGAAGTCACGGTAAAAATATCCAAATGCTTTATAAAGCTTATATCGAAATCTTGTTGAAAAAAAGCATTCATTATTCGGGAATAAAGTTATTCAATTCCATTCCTATTAGCATTAACAATTACAATGTATTTATGAGGAAATGCAAAATTTTTCTAATTAAAGGCGCGTATTACTCTGTCAATGAATTAATAAATCGGCCTTAACCTAACGCTCTTTAGTTCCCTAGAAAATACTAGTTCTATGGACTGCAATATAAAACCGTATTGTATATTTATGCCACTAATACTTCAAAATTGTTTATTTCATGTGGACCGCAAGAGGTGTCCAGTCACTGCCCTCAACTACGACATGTGTTCTTCAGGAGAAGAAGGGTATTGTGATGTGATGTGCAGTATTACAAGTGAAATTAATAACACTTATTTAATTATTTTCGTCTAGATTCTAAGTTTTCTTGTTTCATGAAATATTTTGTAGTTAAGTTAATTATCGTATATCATTAATGTTTATGACTGTTAGTATTTACTATATTTATGTATATCTCATGTTTTTTATATCAATTTGACTTGTCCTATTTCCTCATCTGGGGACTAACGGAACTAATAAATCTATCTATCTATCTTAAAATCTCAATATTTTTCATTGATGTGCATGACTAATCTTTAAATGCTTGCGAAACTTAAATATATTATATTTACCAGCAGGGAATGTTATGGGCACGATAACAGCAAACAGGGAACTAAGTCAAGATATTTTAACTCCCGCGACTCTGCAGTGATGGATAGCAGTTAGATACGGCGAACAATGTTGTCACACCTCTTCAAAACAACGGGGAAAAAGGTTTCTACTTAATCCGACTGTTCCTTGAAAGCAGTTAACAGAAGATATTAACAGCTGCATAAAATAACGATTTGAAATGTATTCCAAAACCATTTCCTACGAACAACATTTTTACTTTTCCTTTTCCAACCTGACAATTTGAAAAAAAAAACACCTGACAACATTTATTGGGATAAAATTGGGGGAAACTGTTAGAATGCTAAAAATGAACGAATATTTCATTATTGGAAGTTGCTATGCTTCAGTAAATTTATTAAACTTCTTTAGTTGGGAGAAAAGTTTCATGTCTATATAGAACATGTTAATTTTGGATGCCACACTAGGTTTTTCAATCGCTGCCACTTGAAACACGTGCTCCCATACTCCTATAGAGTAATTTCCGTAATATGTGCAAACGCGGGGTGAAATAAATATTTCAAGCAAGTGAACATGCGATACGGGTGAGTGGTAGTACCTTCAATGTGTGTTATTATTTCAACCTTAATCAACGCATTATTTTACAGTTTTGGTTCTCACAAGGCGAAAAGCCATGATTGTTTCGACGAAGACACCAGTGTTATTTCTCATTGAACGTATTATACCGAGTTCTTTAAACACGTCGCCTTTACATAAAGTTTAACTCCTATTGAATCTACTCGTAATTCAATTAGTTTAATTGATTACTCTCTGATGAAACAAATTCTTTTTTTATTTTTTTTGGCCGGCAGTAACCAATCTTGAAAACTGGCATGCGTGTAAGGCTATTCTAGTGTGATGTAAGGTGTTCACAAGGAGACGAACAAATTGTATAAACGTACTCGGGAATTAGGATCGTAAGGGAATAATAAATGTTGTAGATATGGACACTGTAACAAGCTATGAAGATGGACGTAAAATATTTAATATATCTAGAATTTGAAGTCCTATATTACGCCGCAAAATTAATATGCACTCAAATCACAACGGTTAATAGTCTGTACTCCATGACGCCAAAAACATATCCTACGAGAACTTGCTCATATTAAATATTCATGTAAAATGATGTAAATGAGATATTCTCGTATTTCCGATACACAATCGTATTTAACACTTGTCGTTAGTCACTGCGGAGGCGTATAATTTCTGAACGAACCTAACCTATTTAAAATGGAAGTTGAACCGCTTTTTAATACAGCTGTCCTTTAAAGTTAAAAACTATGGTTATTTTTCATGCAACTCATACACCCGTCTACTTACATTGGTAAAACGTAAAAACAATTGAAGAAACATCTTTGAAGATACTTTCTTAATTAACATTCACCGAACGTCCATCGAACACAAGCAAAACTGACAGACTTTCAATAAATAGGTTCTCATTGCACAGGGTTAATATTCCTTTAACTTCAATGATGTTAAATTGATATTAAAATAAAATAAAAATATGTTCGATTTTCACTTTATTTATAAATCTGCAAATGATTTGACGAACATATGTTCATAAGTTTCTGTTAAAATGTATTCCTTGCACCCACACCACCAATTTTAATGTAAATTATCCGTCTGTCACACGATCCATTAAAATGTTATTTTTGTAAAGAATTATTTGACTTTATGTGTATAAATGGCGAGACAGCATTGGACTTCAATGTTTTGTGATAGAAGCAGTGTTTTGCATTATTTGCCGCGGCATCGGTACAAACATAAAGCAAGGAAGTGAGTATTGTTGATGATGGAGGTTTTTGTGGGGAGTCGCTATTGCCGAGTGAAGTGGTCGGGGGTTTGAAGAAGTGAGAGAGAAGGTATAATGTTCTATAAACAGTTAAGAACAACGTGGCATTGATATCTTGAGAAATGTGATTACTTAATGTGGCGTTGCTCCCGCGAAAAATACATGCTTTTAAGACTTGGCATTGAGACTACGGAAACTTGCACCAGAGACGACGAGGGAGAAGGAGACTGAAACAAACTTTGCAGTGAGACGGTGCAGGAGAACAGCAAAGTGAAAATATCTTTTCAGTAATAATTAATCGAGTGTCATACTGTGACTATAGTTTCGTTGCAGGCCGTACGATTAGTAGTCTATTTCCTTAGACAAGTAAGGGAGAAACTATCGTCTCAACTGCATAATTAAGAGGCTAACTGGCCAGTGAGAAAAAGTCGGAATCGTATAAAACAAGTTTTTCTGAATGTGATAACTAGACGATCTTTAACTGCTTTTGATTTATTTCATAATACAGCACCAATTAAACAATTTAAAGTGCTAATGATCATATGGAAAATAAAATAAAATGTTCATGTACTTTCTTATATGTTTTTATTTTCTAATCTTGTGTCTAACAACTTTTAGTCTGACCATCTGTGTACACTTGATCGGAACATGGTTGGTAAAGTAAGGTTGCAGAGAACCTGTAAATGAAATTGTATTTTACATTTTCCTTGCTGATATGATGACAAATGGTCAGAGTTTTCTCCTTCGTAAAACTCTGCCTACTGAAAAAATAATGTTTTCGTCACTTGATCCTAAATTTCCCTAACCTAAATGAAAGGCTTCGATGGTTGCCTCAAATAAATTTAGAAAATAATTAAATATTTTCTTTGCTTTAAATAAATTTAGTTTTGCAATTTAAAATAATTTTTTTAAATAAGTTGCGATAAACAATAACTATATTAGAATGCAATTATTACTAAATTTCAATTCTGCCCTAAATATTTCTATGAAAAAACTTAAGAAGAACAAATAATTGAACCCTGATTTTAAGTTTCTCAAGCTCAAAAGATTAATTTTTGTGTAGTTGAAGTTTAATTTGATTTTATTGTAATATACTCAGTTAAAGTTTTATATAAATTTTTAAATGTGAAATAGTTGTTGTGGTATCAATACTAAGACAGGTCTGTGATTACTAACCAATCTTGCACAAGCCTTTTCAAATCCGCATAACTAGAACATATCTCACATCTTCCCTACTCTGCTTAGCGTATAGCCTCCCTCTTCTGTTCTTACCCCATATACTACTCTCTAATGCTAATTTTACAATACCCTCATGTTTTACATGTGACCTATTAATCTATCCCTTCTCTCGGAAAACGTCCTCCAAATTGTTCGCTCTTCCCCTATTCTCTTTAGAACTTCTTCGTTAGTGATTCTATCAACCCATCTGAATTGAAACATTCTCCTATAGCACCACGTTTCAAAGGTTTCAACTCTTTTCCTTTCCGCAACTCCTATCGTCCACGTTTCGCACCCATATAACGCCACGCTCCATACGAACATTTCTAGCAACGATATCCTAATATTTACACTCATATTACCCGTAAGTAAATTCCTCTTTTCCGCGGAAGCCTTCCTTGCCTGTGCTATCCTACTCTTTATGTCTACTACAATTCTACCATCCCTAGATATTACGCTTCCCAAGTAGCAGAATTCCTCAGCTTCCGTCAAAATATCCCTTCCCAATCTAACACCCTTTGTTATTCCACCGTTTCCCATACTACACTCCATTACCTAGGTTTTCCCTCTATTAATTCTCACGTTGAACTTTCTCCTGGAACACGTTTCCAAGTCTTCTTCTGACTCCCCTAATAGTACAATATCATCGACAAAGCGTAGGGTTTTCATACCTTCTGCTTGCAGTATGATTCCTTTTCCATATCTGTTTTAACTTTCTTAATCGTCTGTTTTATATACAAGTTAAACAGCTTGGGCGACAGACTGCATCCTTATATTACTCTTTTCTTGATTTCTGCATTATTTTCTTGATCTTGAATTCTAATTAATGCTGGCTGTCTTCTGTAGAGGTTATGATTAAGCTTTTCAAATAGTGTGTTCCAATTCATCGCCACGAACGTAGTAGGCCTGTCTTCTAGAATTAGACGCAAAGACAATATTGCTTCTCTTCCTAAAGCCAAACTGATTTTCTCATAACTCGCATTGTATTAGACTTTCTATCCTCCTATATACTAATTTCGTTAATATAGCCCGGGAGCCTTAGTCAACCCTTTGCTACCTTGCTCTACATTCCGCATCCCCCATTTTCAATTCCCTTCCTATTCTGTACAAGGAGAGTTGCCTATTTCAGGAAGACCCTCATGTAGCCTGTTAACCAAAAAAAACATTACAATTATACCAAACAGTAATTTTAATTATTTATTCGGCGAATAAATTCTATATGTCATGTAAAAACAACTGTGCTATCTTCGGATATAAGTTATCCTCCAAAGATGAAGTATTGTATAGTTTCATTTGATATAAGGTGTAAATAGTGACTTTTGCTCGTTATCATTTGAAGTGTTAATGAGACTTTATCATTAAAATGCAATTAGCAGGTGAACGGTGAACATATCCCATTCTGAAAATTTCTTCTGTAAATCTTAAAGTTTTGTAATTTTTTGGAAATTGTGAGCGTAACAAGGGATATACGAGGCTATCCTACAGGAAGCCAGACCTCTATCGGTAATTTACAAATTTTTGTATTTGTATAAAGTTTGCGTATTAAAAAAAGACTGATCATTTTAAAGAGTTTGGGCATAAATTTAATCCAATGTTTTATCTTTATTTTTTTAGAATCTGTTGCATTGTATTCTCTCGTGAGCGCACATGTCCCCGAGTTCTTAAAAACCATGTATGTAAAGATATTGTAAGAAAATGTTATACAATTTGAAAGCTTTTTAAAGATTGTAATATATTCAATTTAACTTGATATTAATATCAATACTCCCCATTCATTGAAAATTACATTTTGGCGCCCAACTGTGTTGGCAATTTTTATATTTAACATCTCGTCTTAATAAAATATTACTATATATATATATATATATATATATATATATATATATATTTGAAAGGCCCATATTTGCACTTTCAAATAAAAATAATTTCGTTAAAACCACACACAGAGCTCGTTTTATTCCATTTCAACATCGACCCGCCCTTGTTGAAAACCCCCTATGTATAAAATTAAAATGTTATTAATTTCAGCGTACTACATTTAAGGAAAAGACTGCAAACATCTTTGTTTTTTTTAATTAGACGGATAAGAAGTGACGTAAAATACGTTCCCTCTTTAAAGTCGCGTAAGCGTACTTTCAAGTAAAGTATTGAATGACTGGATACATTGCAGGGATATTAGAGCTGTTAAATATTCATATGCAATGTGAACTTTGAAAGTTGTAATTTCGGCGAAGTAAGGCAACGCTTGATTTATTTATGAGAAAGAATCCTTTTCAAAAACACTATTCTTCACAGACCATTCACTGAAGGGAGGCGGCTGCATGCAACAATCTTCGCGAAGATTAAAGTTCAGTTGCATAATGCATCCTAGAACTAAAGCACCTGCGACGAGAAATTCGGAAATTTAAATGTTCTTCCAGTTAAAAACATAATGTAAAAATTTGACATTGAGCGTAGAATGAATTTATAATTGCATCTAAGTGAATACTTTTTATACCAGGCAATTTTTTAAAAACTTATCAAGTAGATTTCAAGAACACCGAGTGCTCCTAAAATTTCCCTTAATCTTATAAACAATATTAATTCAAATATATATTCACAATATTTTAAGAACAATTTAGATAGACGGAAGAAGCAAAATGTAATGTAATAATCTAATGACTGACAAAACCTTAAAAATCAAGTAAAGGAATATATTTGGATAAAATTTTCAATAAAAACTGAATCTCATGTCAAAACACTATTATATTTTCTTGTTGATTTCAAGTTGGTGTACTAATGAATAGAAAATTTTGGATCGGACGGTGAATCAAACCCTTAATACGGGCTGCACTTTAACCACTGAGCTATTCAAATCGACTCAGATCTGGATCCGACTCGGATAGATCAACAACGTGTACTAAGGTGAAGCAATCAGATCTACTGTAGTCTCATACTGTTCTCTCTTCTTCTATTCTGCTTAAAACTTCTGGGTTCGTTACTATATCCACCCATCTGATTTCAGCTTTCTTCTCCACATTTCAGAGCTTTAATGAAAGCATTTCCTCTGTTCTTGGAATGTATTAAAATTAAATTTAAAACTGAACACTTGGATGAGTAGTAAGTTCCTCGGTTATACGCAATGTTAGTACTCTAGTCTTTGATTTTGTGAGATCAAAATTCTAATTTTATTAGACAGGAAAAGTTATTAAATCGACGCTAATCTCTCTATGTATTTTGGATGTTTTAAATTTAAATTTAACACTTAGCAAGTGATTTAACCGGGAGTATCAATGTCCATGTTAAAGACTAAAAAGTATGAATTGTACACTAATAAGGACAATTTTTAACAAATGTTTTACCATTAATGTTTAATGTTTTTATTATTTCATTGTCCCCACCCCTCGCCTACGATCCGTTCGGGACTTAAATGGAGTTCCGTTAAATAACATCGTAGCTATCACATTTTAGTTAAACGACTCACAAAACAACAGAGTCGACAATGACTCGTCATTTTGATATTTTTATAATCAATTAGTCCTTACACCCATCCTACCTGGAACGGACTGATCTTAGCCTTACCCGGCGTCGTATCACTGTTCACCTCAGCGGAATCCGAAAACAATAGATTAAACCCTAATTTAGCGTATTTTATTTTCTTCACTTAAAACCTCCAATTCTGATAGAAATTGAACTTTGGCTTAACTGGCACGGAAAGAGCCACAGTTCATCTCAGAGATCTCCCAAAACTAGGAATTGAACCAAAATCTCAGGAATCTCCCCATCCAGTTTTGATATGGGTTCAAACTGGATTTGAACTACTGCTTACCGAACACCTACAGCTAAAATAGAGATAGAGCGGGGAGGAAAGGGTGGAATGAGAGAGGAAGGGAGGGGGAAGCAATATTTATCCGAATTTTTTTAAGGCTAAAAAAGTTTAGACCGAAATTTGATTCGATTTTCTGTCAATAAAATTTTGTCCAAATTTGGGCCTTAACATCAGGAACACTAAGTTTTTGATAAATGACGATTTCCGAAGAATAAAATATTCGCTCTGAAAGTCATATGAATAGATGAGAATTACTTATTTATTTATTTTTAGGATCTTAGGAGGAGTAGAAAGGCCCTATCTTGTCAGCGTTAAAATAGGTGCCTGTTTCTCGGAAAATTATTGTTTAAAGCACTGAACTTTTCACATCTTATTTTTAACCTGCTTTTTCAGTAAATATTAGTTCACTGTTACACGTATTACACATACAACTCAATTTTTTAAAACGTTTGTATTAGATATTCCATTTCTGGTTAGAGAACAAATTTGTGACTGTAAAACACACGATACGTAATAAGGTTTAAGAAGAATTGTACACGCGAGAAAGCAAGAAATAGAGAAAGTTGACGTTTAGAAAAAGTGAGATTAAATAATAATGGACCGTTCACCTTCAGAAACAGGTCAACAGACTAGAGCATCAGCTAACATGAACTTACTTAATTCAACCAAGTCTACCACAGAATGAAAAGTCCACTTTCGATACCTGAAAATTGACTCCAAGAATACTAAATTAAGAAGATTACGACATCTCTTTCTCAATATTGTTGAAAGTTATTTATTTATTATTATTTTCTTGCCGTTGTGGACCTTGAGGGTATAACTATGGGGTTAATTATTTCATTTTAATTGAATGTTAAAAGAGGTTTATTGAAAAGATAAATTAATTCATTAACTATTTAATTTAATACATGATCTAGGGCAATTTACTTTACGCACACAAACACAAAACAATTGCTAAAACAGGGCAATTTAAAATATTGCCATTATTTAGGGCAAATTAATATGCGCATTAGGCTCTGAATAGTTTACATATTGCTCAACGATATATACAGTGTAGCAGAATTCGGTTATATGCAAAGCATTCTTACACCCTTTTACCTCTCTTGTTCTGCGGCTGGGTTTCGGTCAGGTTGGCAAGCTCTTCCTACTGTAGACCGCTTTAAAGGAGGCTCATCTGGCTAGCTTCAGGACGTATTCTAATAATCGGTGTCCTAGTAAATAAACCAATGTTAATTCGTCGGTTTTGCTCGAATAGATAAGTTTGGTAAAGTATTAATTAGTGGGCAGGCTAGACATCGATCATGGAGAAATTACCTTTTCTACTTCTTTCACAATCGTCGGGAAGGAAACTACTTATTCCAGACTTACTTTCTATATCTGACCAAGACTACTTCCTATCCTGATTCCCAATTCTCCTAGCTGTACCTCAGTACTGACAACTCTCTCCCTTAGACTTTTTCTTCGTCAGGCTCTAAAAAATACCTGTTATATACACATCATCTTCCTCTACTAAACTAGACTTCTGCTTCGAGCTTTCAACAAGAACTATTATATATAATCATCTTCCTTCTCCTTTTTCCTAGTTTTCCTTCTTCTTCCCCTGGGTGATTAGAGCTTCGTATTTCGTAGCTCGTCCTCCTTAGAGCTCGACAAATCTTCACCCCACCACCAGGGTAGAATCTTAGTCACATGTACAGTCTCCGCCGATCTTCGCTAATCTCTCTTTTCCGCGTGACTCCTTCTTGCACGGGAGAGGACTTAGCCTCCAGGTCCTTACCAGTGTTGTTGACTCGCGGTCCGAAAATTTACCTTAACTTCTCTTAGCTGTCTCTATTGTTCGCACTTACGTTTGGGCGCGCCAAACCCCGAAAATTGGGTGCCAGGAGTTTACCGTTGGTTCATCTTCAGGATGCTTTGATTTTATTATTTAGTAAAATATTTGAATAAACCGATTGGTGCTTTGTGTACTTTCCAAGAGTTTTGGCCTAGCAAGAGACGACTGCGGACTGTCATCATCAATGACCATGACTAACGCAAACATCCGTGCCCCCGTTTGGATTCAAATCCGGAACCTGTGTGACGCTGACTGGTACACCACAACAGGTCGGTTAATGAAAGTTATATTATACCTTTTTATATTATTTATATTATAGGTATACAGAAAATAAATAACTAATGAAATGCACGTCAGCCACGAGATTTGGTTCGCTCATAGATACATAATACAGTCATATCCGCAGACCTCATATTTTGAGTGTTTTGTACTCCGAGCAAGATATGACATGTATTTTCCAGACATAAATAAACGAATATAAATGGCCTACTTAGACGTCGGCAGCATTAAAAAGGATCACCTCGACAAATTTTAAGACGAACGAAAAATTAGAACATGAGTACCATCTAAATTAGTAAGAGACACAGATATAAAATAGAAATTATTTAAATATATCTTGACTGACCACAACGACTCTTATCTTTTGATATAATTTTAATATCATTTTTATACACAGAAAAAATTTAAGATGGTGAACTTTACCGAGTAAAATTACACGGAGCCCTTAATAAACCCGAGAATACAAAAAGGTCTGGTCTCTACTTAAAATTCTATGGACACGGTTTATAGAAAGCTCAAGGGCTTTTAGATCAATGAAAAAGTTGTAATCATAAAAGAAATCACCGCGGCATTAAAAATGTTGACGTGTGCAAAATATTTGGATTGTCATCTACAACAGACTGGACTTAGTAAGGAATAAACGGATCTACATTTAATCTTTCAAAAAAAATAACAAGTGCGACCCATATGTTTTCTATTGAGCGATTTAGAAAGTGCGACGTAGTTCCGTCCTAAATTTGACGGTCCTATTTTCAAAGTGCAAGCAGAACTATTTTTCTAGATTTTTATCTATGAACGTTTTACATTTCAATAGTATTTACTTATCCATAATAATTTTGATTTTTTATGCTAACAATAATAATAATAGTAAAAGAGTGAGTTTTGTTTTCTGTAGTCTTCTAAAATAAAATCAAAACTCCGATATAACGAACCCCGTTTATTACAAAAAAAAATCGGACGGCGTGTATATAACCGAGTTGACTATATTTGATAACTCCTATTGTGATATACAAAAGGATAGAATTTTTTAGAGAAACAAGCCCTCAAATGAAAATAAAATTACAACCAAGTGCCCTCAAAACGTCTGTAAATTAACTTGGTATCTTGTACTTACTTGCAATTAAGATATTCATGAACTACAACATACCAAGTTTATTTATGTATTTATATTCAACTATGTATATGCAATTATGTATGATATATATAAGGAAATGTAAAATAACAAAGACTGAGCGGCTGGTTGCCACGCCGATTAGTTACTGTAGGGAGTTAAGGCTCTCGAAATTTCACATAATCGACATATATATATATATATATATATATATATATATATATAGGGTTATTTCGGTAACTGTTTAAAACTCTAATTAGTGACGTGGAAGACACTTCGACAAATAATTGGATGTAGGACACTTAGAGTAAAACGGACAGGAAATGCCCAAAAATTGCACCACACGTTTCCATGACGTCACATCAGCTCCACACAACTTGTCCCTGGTTTACGTTACGGTCGTGGATCGTAGTCTTCGAGAAACAAACAATAATTTTCGATGATCAAATATTCAAATTAATAATTCTTCTTATTTAGTTTTCTACCTGTTGGAATTGGCCGGTGAGTTTCCTTCTCCACCTTGTCCTGTCCTCAGTTTCTTCATTCATCACGCTATATCTTCACCCATTAGAATAACTTATCGCTGCAGCATTTTTCAAATTTATCTAAGAAAAAACTAAAATCTTTAATGAACAATAATTCTTTCAGATAGTAGAATCGCGAGCAAAAATCGCATGAAATACTTTTATTCTCATATATAACATACATGAGAGATTTTAAGTCTTGTGCAAAAATATTGTCATAATTTAAGAATTGCGTACGTTAAACTCAGTGGATTGAAAGTAATATCATGAAAAGTAGATTATATACATTCCCTACATAATGTTTGTAATATTTTATCTACCAGCTCGATCCTTTCCCTGCCAGCTGAAAGAAACGATTAAGTTTTTTACTGGCAATTGTTAGAACACTGCGCAGAAAAATAATAAAGAGCTTGTAAACGTAATGGAATTAACTGCTTCTAAAACTGCGATGTGAGAAGGTAACAATGTAGCACAGGGAAAATAATAATATACTGAATGCCTCATTTAAATATATGTTAACATATTCAAGCACACGTTCAACGGAGCCATAGTAAATACTAGTCTAACAACAGCAAGGCTGAAAACTGCGTCAGAAGTCAGTAAACAATGTCGGCAACGCAGCGTGTCCCTTAAACATACACGAAAAGTATTTCTAAGTCATATTGAACTTCCCGCAAAACACATACAATGGCTTGGCATTCCATTATTATACCAAAAATCCCATCTACGTTCTAGGCTCAGATAACTATTCAACTGACAATAACATTTTTGGCCTATGGTCGATGATTATGTTACAGGACCTTTTGTTCCTTCTAAGACACTACAACCTTTGTCCTGTTCTATAGCGTACACTTGGTCGTTGGTCTTCCTCTTTTTTTTCGTTTAATGTCTGCTCATTGTAAACTTATTGTTCTTACCCCATATCTTTACTTAGTACAAGATAAATAGAATCAATAAATTCAAAATATAAATCATTTAAGTTGCAGTGGGAAGTCACTTGAATATTTTTGGATTCCAAGTCCTCCTATTAAGACTTTTATATGATCATTGGATTCAATAAGACTTCCCTATTTATTAATATTTCTTCAAACGCCTGGGTCGCCACATATTCATTTCATCACTGATTTGTATGTATGTATTTATTTAATCGACATTGGTCAGTTTTCCCGGTGGCAGATGAAATTAGAATGAATTAACAAATACAGAAACTACGTCAATTAAATAGTTATTTAAAATTGTTGAATAAATATAACATAACATATTAAGGTCTGTAAGAATAATAATGATAAATAACAGAAAAACATAGCAAAGTAAACATTATTGAAATAATTTAAACAGAACGAACGTCCTTCTCCAACATAAAGACTGTAATTTTGAATATGGGAAGATTAGAAACGAAACAGTAAAGAAACAAATAACTTAAAATAAGACATCGTAAACTACGATTTTCAGTGCCATGTTTAACATTCACAGTAGTATGCTGATTTTTAATATGTAACATTTCATATTTTTAAAAATGTAGTTGTAAAAATCGAAACAACGATTTAGATACAAACAACACTTGCTGATTGGATTAAGTTTACAAGTGGACAGTTTAAAATTAGAAATACGGATTTTAATTCTTATATATAGAGTTCTGGCCGTTTGGCCAACATGACATAAATTAACTAATAATCAATATAAAATAGAACAATTAATATTATACATAATTTAAGTGGTAAATAACTTATTAGAAGGATGTTTATGACCTTTAATGAAACCATAAACAGAAGAGTTTAATTTAAAAGTTACTGAAATATTAAGCTTTTAAAATAAATAGGAAAGTTCATTAGTTAAGATACCACACAAAGGTAAAACAATTAATTTACCATTTCCATTATTCCTTATGACATTGTTTAGGTTGTGGCGGGAATTAATTGTATAGAATCTAATGTTAATATACTTAGAGATAAAATCAATAGAGCAGAGGTTGGCCAGTAAAATATTTGCAACATTATTAATGTAATCAGAATAATGAGCAGAATTGGGTAAGAGAACAGCTTTGTCAACCAAATTGTAAACAATCTGATCTTCCGATATGCAAATTATTTCAGTGATTGTCTCTTAATAGTCACATTTATCAGTACTAAATATGTAATTGGGTTAAATAAACTCGAAAACAATTTGCAGTTATAAAAACACTATAAAAAACTTCATCGAAGAGTAACTTGGAAAAAGACAATACATATAAATACAACAAGAATTACTTTTTTCTGAAATTATTACATCTGAAAGTTGTTGGTAATATTACTTTGACATTAAACTTCAGTTCAGTCACTTTACAAAGAAATAATTTTCTACTAAACTATAAAACTTCCAAAAGTTTTTATTCCAAGATATAATTGGGAAAAGTCTGTTCTAAATCAAACGGAAAGATACAAACTTATTTATTTAAAAAAAATTCGCATTGCTTCTCATTCTTGCATGAGTTCGTATTTTCGAGGATATAATTCATCAAATGTGAGAGTAGAACTTCTGTCAATCAATAGATGCCATATTGAGCGAAATTGAAATGGCGGATTATACCGATTCAATGTATGGTGTCGTCAAGCACTTTCGCGGCTGACACATTTGCATATTTCTTTAACTATAACGCCTTCAACGTTTGTGCTACGGATTTCTTTTCTCCTTCCCAGTGATTTCGGTTGCGTTTTTAAAAATTAAGTGTCGGAAATTTATTTGCAATCTGTCCACTCGTTTACATCGGTATAAAAAGTATACAAACACATATACGCTTTTATTATGTAGATGGTTAAACTACTTGACAATAAGACGAACTATTTATACGACCTGAAAACTGTATTGGTGTAGCACGTATTTTGTCACACAACAGGACAGATTTTCGAAAACCACGAATGCCCATGCAAACAGTACATAGACTACAGAAACGAATATAATCAATTAACTTTCTTCAGTAAGGTCAGATTAGAGAAGTAGGTCACTTGGTCAGAAAGGCTTCTGAATGTCTAATGTTGCATGTGCTACCCACGACAGTCAGCATCAAGAATCGATACCCTTCGGCTGCTGCCTGCACGCACCTGATACAACTATAAGAAATCACCGTTCCCCATCTCATAGTTGGTATTAATAAAAACTAACAATCTTACCTACAAGTTTTATAAATTAAAAACCATAGTATTCTTAATGCATTCTTATCAAAAATATGTGAAGATGTAAAGAATTTGATATATTTTAATAAATACACCAAAGCTTTTAAAGCTCTTCTGCTAAAATATCATTCGGTTATGTTATTTATCAATCGATCTATACCGAAACACAATTCATTTTTTGCTAGAATGCTGGAATAATGTTGTATTGGTAGGCTGTTCTGTTGGAAACCAAACACGGGCGACATCCCCTAATTAGACAGTGTCAACATAAAAAGTATGTGGAACGGCATGGATGGGGGAGATGCGAACTGTCACGTAAACTGTTATTGTTGTGTTGGTACTCACTCCTTAAACTGGTCTGATGCAACCCTCCATGCTAACCCATCTTGCGCAAGAATTTTCATTTCCGCATAACCAGCACATCCCACGCCCTCCCTAACCTGCTTGGCGTATTCCGTCCTTGGCCTCCCTCTTCTGTTCCTACCCCACACACTTCACTCTAATGCTAATTTTACAATACCCTCATGTCTTAAAAGGTGGCCTATTAATCTATTCCTTCTCTTGGACCACGTCCTCAATATTGTTCGCTCTTCCCCTATTCTGTTTAGAAATTCCTCGTTTCTGATTCTATCCACCCATCTGATTTCAGCATACGCCGATAGCACCACTTTTCAAAGGCTTCTATTCATCCTTTCTGCAGCTTCTATCGTCCACCCATATAGCGCCACACTCGAAACGAACATTTTTAGCAATTATTTCCTAATATTCACACTTTTGTTACCCACTTACGCTCCCCAAGTAGCAGAATTCCTTAACTTCCTTCAAAATATTCCTTCCAAATCTAACACCTTTGTTATTCCACTGTTTCCAACACTACACTCCATTCCCCTCTATTAATCCTTATATTTAGCTCTTTTTCTAAGAAAACGAAAACGAAAATGATATTGATTTTACTAATTCACAGCTGTCGCCGAGCGCATACGTGTTCGGTTTTCAGCCGAACTCCCAGTTTTCTTATCACCTTGCAAATTGCCCTTAAAGTAAGGACCGTTTTAATATTTTGCCTCTGCAGTCTGAAGGTCCTATTTTGATCATGCGCGATTCATCATAAGGAAGGCAGACGCAACAGTGAAGCATCAACATTTTGAGGTGTCCTTTTGAAGAGCGTTTCGTAATGATTAAAACAATTGAACGGCCGGCCGACAGTGAAGTCAGATCAGTGATTCGTTTGTTGAATGTCAGCAGTGCTAAGCCAGCAAGCATTCATCAGCAATTCTGTGAGGTGTATGGGGAAGCAGTAACCCACGAAGTGGAGGCAAACACAACAACCACGTGATGAAGAAATATTTTAATGTTTGTTTTGACATGAACGCTTTTGTTAAAATTTTTTAATATTTGCAAACTTTCTTTGACGGCCCTTAATAATGGCAGTATATTCGAATATAAACCTATGAATTAGTGTGTAAACCACTTAAACCTTTAAAGAGTTTATCTGACTAATAATATACAATCAGCCTCTTTGCCAGTTTCTTTAAATTTAAAACGTTGTAATGTTTAATATTTAAATTTAAAAATCAAAGACGCTGATTTAATTCATTGTTGTATATTTAATTGTCAGATAAGCTTTTTAATATTTGATCTGCTGTTAAATTCATCCTGTGGTAAATTTTGGTAATGATTAGAGAAATTGGAGCTCGCAACTACCGGTATAAACTTTTTGTTTGTTTTTGGTACTTTGTTAATTGTATTTACTTAGTATTAACGCGTGTGAATAAAATTTTCAGTTGTAGATGGTCGAGTCTCAATAGATTTGGAAACTGAACTGAAAATAACTTAATAATTATTAACGTCGCTGCGTACCCCGGCATAGCCCTTGACATACCCCCACCGGTTGAGAACGCTGATGTAGGACCATTGGAGCTTCACTATCATAACATCAATTTATTTCTTATTGAACTTGAAGACCCTCAGATAGGAAAGGTTTTCTTTCTCACAATTGCACAAAGTGCTACATCAGCGCTGAGAGACGAAATGAATTGAAGAATTATAAGTGGAACTTGTTTATTTGTTAAAAATGAAGAAACTCCGTTTGTTTGGACTGCAAGTTCAAAAGAGTTAAGATCGAAAGAATCAGCATGTCAAGACGTTATCGATATTTCATTTTTGTGTTCTACAACATGCGGTTTTGCCGCTGTAGACAGTCGCTTACCGTCCCTACCCACTACGGCCGGCTCTGGCGCCATTAATATGCTATGCACTGGCCGCCAGGACCACTAACTAACATTGCTGCATTTTCTACGCCAAACCGCATTTTAAGAAACAGTTCTTCTCCAGCTATGCAAAACATTTCGTTTCCGTTATCGTAAATAATTCGGTAATAATTATTTTTTAGCCATATTTATTCGGATAAGATCAATTTTGCTTGGTACTAAGGGAATCAGTATGGTAGGTATTGGAAATAATATGTTGGCTTCATGATTTCTGCTGCGTGAATTGAAATAGTTAACGCATTTTCCGCTCATAAATTCTCGATTCACCGTTTTAAGACTTTTCCCTTATGGATTATGGCATGAGAACAGCGAAATCAATGTTGGCCTGTGGACTGCGGTGGTTCAGAGATGGTATGTATAGAATGTGCGCCGCAATAGGAGGAGGCTGGGCAGCTTCTCCGTGCCGCTTCAGCGAGTATCGACCTGGGGATTCCGGAATACATTATCCTCGCTGGATCCACATCCGCCAGCAGATACGCCATGCGAATCAACAGACTAAAGTAAAAAGTAAACTATCCTTATCAGGCGGTAATTTCACGCTGACTTGTTGTTGGTAGCATTCCCAGCTTTATGTTATGAATCTACTCAAAAAGGTTAGCAACCGCTGTATTAGTAAAAGATCTAATAATAACAACAGGATTGTTAGTTCTTAAGAAAGGAAAAAGAGATATTAAAAGCATGAATCAGAATGTTACCACAATCTATACCAATAAATAAAACTGAAGTGTCTGACAGTAATTTCAAAATAAATACCAAAATTTAAGTGAAAAATGGAAAATGTCCATTGGCTATGACGTTTGGTGCGAGGAAGATAGCTTTCATGTCCCCTTTTACTAAATCCTCCTCAGAAGGGTGTGAGGTGCATTGTCCAATAGCAGTAGAGCTCGAACAGGGAAATTTCTTTTTTTCAAGTCCTTCTCAACACATGGCACTAACTCGTCCAAAAACCAAGATTTTAAAAGATTGTAGTCCATCCAAGCAGGTTGAGGTAATAAACCAGCAAGGATGATAAGTTTTAAAAAATCCTTCGCTTCTTAGATTTGCTTATAAGGAACAGGGGAAGCTTGTGTGTACCATCAGCATTGCTGCAAGGAGCAACAGTTACCCTAGCTTTTATGAGTTTCGTTCTCGCTACGGTTTCAATTGACACAGCCAAAGTTTTGTTTGGAAGCATTTTCTAGTTTAGGCCTGTCTCGTCTATGTTATAGACTTGGCTAGGTAACAGTTCATTTTCTTCTACAATTTCTTGAAACTTCACAGAAAACTCCTTAGCTTCCTCGGCATCAGCAGATAATTTTTCACCAAAAATTGAAATAAACCGGAAACCATGATGGGTTTTCCAGCGATCAATCCAGCCTTCACTTGCTGTAAACTCACTTCGGTCGTCTAGTTTTTTGTGCAAAATTCTTGACTTTTCTTTTATGATTGGCTGAACTACGTCCACAATGCACTATCAAGCAGTTCAAGTTTATGCTTTTTCAGTGTTTTTAGATTCTTAAGAGGATTTTATCTTTGTATCGTCATTGTATTTGATTCAATTGCTTCCCGATTTCTTCTCCAATCTTTAATTGGTGTAACGCCTAAATTCAGTTCCTTGGCAATTTTTTGGAGTGATTCACCTTTGTCCAGTTTTTATAGCACTGCTAGTTTTTCACTTAACGAAAGAGTAACGTGTTTACGTTTCGCTTCTGACATGTTGAAAACATACACACACACTACTGGAAACAAATACTGTACAGTCCTGTACTAACGAACACGAAGAAGACATACGTTCACTGTCACAGAATAGTAAAGCTAGATTTACAACGGGCAGTGATGTTCGTCGAAGTTGGGTTGGCTGTGCACTGCCTACCGTTTACATATTGGGCAGATAACTGCCCACTTCTTCACTGACAATTCTGTGCAAGTGCTGTTCTCACTACAGAACGGGCAGAGAACTCTGATGCATGTAAATACTTCTCTGCTATTTCTTGGCAACTACGACCGGTTGGAATGTTGATGTTGCATAGTGTCGATATATTGTTTATATCAAGTTTAATATTTTTCTCCTTTGTGTTTTCGCGCACGCATAATGTCCATAAACAGGAACTAATCACTTTGTATTTGTGATAGAATAGACGTAACGAGGAAGGGTTCGTCAAATTCTCACGAAAAAGTAAAACTCAGTGTTACGCTACTGTACTATAGATACATAAAAATGAAAACAGTTGTTTAGTAATATTACTTTATATTATTACTACAGAAATCAAGCAGTAATAAATACAGCACGTGTACTTTGAAGCTGGTTTTCAGTGTTTAATTGGGTCGGTTTCTATTTCTTGTTGTTTTATTCCCCTTAGAAGTGTCAATTACTGAACAAGAGAAATGAATTATTTTTCATTACGTGTGATAGTAGTATGTTTATAGTTATACATAATTCTTTCGCGTAGTTTTATTTTCCAATTAAAGTTTGTGCCGTTGGACGAATGAAAAATAATTCATTATGGAAAGTTAACCTAAACATTTATAGCCTCATAAGTGCAACATACGAACTCTATCCTAAATTCTTTCTGAACCAAACTTCTAGCCGCTGTTCACAACAAAGATTCACTTACTCCAATCACACGCGTATTGAAAATGCAAAATACAAACTGTTTACTATTGTGCAATCGATAGTCATCCCTGCCACACTGTTAACAATCGATAATTAACAACCGTAACTGCCACTAATTGGCCTTCTATGTGGGCAGCGTCTAGGTCGGTGGAGGGGGAATGCCAGTCATGACTGGCATACTGTTGACACGCTCCAAGAAAAGTGAGGCAGTGCTCTCGTGTCAGAGATGGATTGGCAGTTGTCAGTGCAGCACTGACGTATATTGACACGCCACTGCCCCTCGTTTTCTGGCAGTCATCACTGCCCGTGTAAACCTCGCCTAACAAATGAATGATATGCGCTACGACAATGCAGTATAACATCACATCACAACAGAAGCAGAGGGTCATAAATATTGTTGAGTTTAACAATTGCAGTGTCGCGCGGCGCCAGAAGGAAGTGAAGTGAATCTTGGGACAACTTTTCGAGCTCGACATGGTTGGATTAACCGGAGCGTCGGACCATCCGAGGACGGACGAGAGGAGTTCCACTGTATTATGGTTTCCAGTTTCAGTTTTACCTTTCTTCATAGCCTGTTCTATATATAAGTTAAACAGCATGGGCGACTTTTCTTGATCTTCAATTCTTATTACTGCTGACTACCTACTGTAGAGGTTATAGATAAGTATCCTTTCTCGATATTTTATTCCTGAGCTCTTCAAAATCCTTAATAGTGTGTTCCAGTTCGCATGATCAAAGGACTTTTCTAAATCTACAAATGCCTTGAACGTCTTTGAAAATTAGACTCAAAGTCGATATTGCTTCTCTTGTCCCTCCCTACATTCTTCCTAAAAACAAACAGATTTTCTCCTAACTCGCATTCCATTTCTCGTTCCATTTTCCTATAAACTATTTTCATTAATATTTTGTATGCATGAGGTACTAAGAGAATATTAACCGTATAAACACGGAGTTGATGAAAGTTGATGACAATCTAGAGTTTATAAAGGAAGTGTTTTTTATGGACTTGGTTCTAGGACACCGCTACATTTCTACAGGTTTTATAAAAAGGGCACAAACGAAATTCTCCCAGAAAGCCACTTTCACTATTCTGGTGTTTGACGGTGTCTTTGACCTACTCCTCCTCCTACGTCGCTGACTTCCGCTTGAGCCAGCAGCATCGCAATCCTTGCGTGGAGTTCGAAAAACAGGAAACTCTTCTTCGGCTTAGACGATGATTTGCTCAAGTTCTTTGATTATCAATCAACTAAAAAGTCTATCCAAACCTCTTATCAACCAACACTAAATTTATTTTTACCGTTTTAATGTATTACAAAAAATTATATCTATCACTATTTTTTGCATTTATTTCCTAAATTTACATTTATTAATATGTGTTATAACAATTATATAATGATGATAAGTATATAATGATAATGATACTGACAATCAGTATCACTGAGGCGTATCAGTTTCATGATTCTTGACATTATTAGAAATATCTGTTCCAAAATTTTAGCTCCCAAACGCATCTGAACTAAACATATTCAACTTATTTCTCTGTTAGGTTAAAATAGGATTAACAAGACTGAAAATAAACAGCTTCAACCTTATTCAAACTTGGTAATACCATAAAAAATATTATTTTAATATTGGCAAAAAGGAGCTCAAATTAATTGTTAACTTTCTATAATGTAAGTTAATTGAAATGATAATAGTACTTATCTTCCGGAATACGGAAAGTTTAAAAATCGTCCTTGTATCCTAACGGCGAAAACGAACTTCAATTTCAGGTACTTTTCCAACTCTCTCACTTTCCTTTCCATGCATTTATTTTAAACTAGTCCGGGTATTTATTTATATTATCTCGGTACATTGTTTAACTCTTAGCCAACACATAACTAAACAGACATCGAAAACGTCATAATATGAACCTTAAATAGACTCCCAGTATCTCGAGTGTCCAAAATACCCCGGGTCCAATAGCAGGAATACAAAAATATATTTTCAGTATTCTAACAGAATAAAAATTTTATCCCACTTAAGGATTAAATTTTCACTTAAATCGCTTATTAAAGGTCATACTGTGACAGCGATTCGCATTACACCGGATTCAACAGAAAACTCGACAGTTTTCATATTAGCAATTACTTAATTTTAACATTTACCTGTCGCGAGAAATAAAACCTATTTATCAAATTATGTACAGATCGTATCGATGATCCAAAGAAGTTTATTTTATCTCAGCCTGCTGCAACAATGGATAGGAAGTGGGATGAATGATATAGGAACAAGTAATAGGAAATATAACCCGCCGTTTATTTACACACCGGCTTTCGCGCGGCGATTCCAAGAAATCTACCCGTAGAATTAATATTTTTATTTATATTCATATTATAATAATACCTTCTGCAATATATAGAAATTAAATATGCACGAATATTTAAATTAAATCTTTTTTTCAAACCCTCACATTTTCATTGAAATCCGTTTGGCGTTTCGGAGCCTATTCGAGACAAACACACAGACAGATGGACAGACAGACACTTTAATTTTATTTATTACTATAGATACACATAAATACATAATATATCTTTTAACGGGATTATCATATTTTAATGATTTTAATTAAATAATTAATTTAATGAATTATCCTTGGGAACCAGTGAAGAAATAAAAGTTAAATTTTTTATTCATTAGAAAATAAATTAATATATTTGGATTGATATAAAATGAATTGACTTCCGAAGATGAACTTTCAATTAATATTTAATTAATGTTTTGCGTTGAACAAGAGGAAATACAATCTCCCGTCTTAGGAACGCCCACTCATTTTTTGGAGTAGAAGAGAGAATGACATACTTCCTTGTAGTTGCCGGGAAAAACGCCAATTTCTGCGTTGCAGTTAACCAGACTTGCTCTCGGCGTATAGGTTTCAGCAAGATTTCGTGCTGTTGTTTTGGCAGTTGACCTTAGCCCAGTTCCTAATTCATTTCTTCCTTCCTCTCTGCGTGGTGTTCGCAACATGCTTGCGACCGGAGTATGTCCATGACTTCCAAAATAATACCAAGTCTATCTTCTCTTGGAACATGGACTTCAAAGACCTATCATTGTTCGTCGTTGCTGGATCAGAACTTCCTGCTCCAAGCGCCAGGCCATTGGTATCTTTAACACTGTCTCCTCGAAGGCTAAAACATGATCTTGTGACGTAGGTTGGATGACACTGATCATGTTTGCCTTTCCCCTCGTTTCTGAAAAAGTTGTACTCTAGGATGAGTCACAGGCAACGTTATTTTGGGTCCTTCCCGGAGTGTACTGGGTATGGAATTTCTTCCCGGTGGCTCTTAATGCCCAGACAATGCGGCTATTGCCAACTTCATGGTGCCTGATTTTATTGATTGGCCTTTGGTTTGTCTCTTACTGCTCTTGAAATTCAATTTAAAGAATTTCCCGATTTTTTTACCCAATTCCCGTGAATTTATATAAGCTATATACTTAATGTATTAGGCGTCATAAATTAATCGAATAAAATTTCATGTATATATATATAAATTAGAATAAATATCACAAATATAATTATAGACCCATATATACATTACATTATTATATTTGTGATTTTTATTCTAATTTTCCATCAATTAAGTAATCATTTCACCCATAACAAACATTTCTACATAATTTCTGAAAATATAGTTAGATTAGTTTTTTGTCAGGATAAGCCATTTTACATGAAATTATTGGAAACATGTCATGTTATCCTAGAATATAACATAGAAAATTTACTCTATACAATATAACAAAGAATATAGTACAATAAATTTATAATTTCTAGGAAAAACCAGTGCGAACAACGAAATTTTTTAGCTGAATCCAAGTCGACTTTTTCAATTCCGTATACTGATTATTAATGTCGGTTTCCATTATAAATTAATGCACGGAGTTTAATTTAATGCATCTCCGGACATTATATGTTTCTAAATTATTTATTTGTAAACTACTACTTGTAAAGATGAATTTATTTCAATAAACTGATACCGTCCATACATTTTATATGCCACCGATCGTTAATTTTACTCCATTCCGGTAACTCGTGTTGTGTTCGTACCCCATTTGACAGTCATTTTCTTATTTCCGAAACAAGCGATTGCATAATCTACTACCGCGCTATCAGCTATGAATAGACGGGAAGTCAGCATCATGCGTAGAATGCAGCGATTTTCAAAATACGTATTTATCAATATCGAAGAAAATTGACACAATGGCTTCGAGTCGACATAAATTAATATTTAGAATTTTACTGAGACAAATTAATGAAAATAAGTATTCAAACTCAATCGGGTTTTACATCCAAAGCAATGAGTTCTATACCTTCAAATATGTCGTTAAGGATGACTTAATTAAAAATAATAATTTTTGGAATCATCAATCATATGCTTATCGTATCACTGGAAAAATGAATTAAGTCTACAACATAAAGTTATATCTTACGGCCAAGAAAATAACTACGTTTTGCAGTGAGTCGTGATGGCCAACTCATTTCATCCTTTAAATTTCTTAGAGGCGAACGTGCCTGATATCATATATTTAATTTCTTTTAACAATAAACCATTCAAAGAGAGGATGTACAAAACGTTTGTGAACTCTACATTGACCATTTATTGTTTTATATCTTTCTTATTTCCTCATTTGAAAACAAATGTTCCTAACAGAACCAAATCTATTAATTGAAGAATATTTATGAATAATAATATTCTAATATTTTTAGTGATGAAAATTTTTTATCTGTTAAAATTGTTAATTTATTCTGTTATCTTAATTTGTGTTTAATTTTCCTTCAAGCAGAATTTTTGAGCCGAATATTAAAGTCAACAAATTCTCGTCAGAATAGCCTTGCACGTGTATTCCCAGAGCTTCTTCCAGGAGAAAATGACTGAAAAACATGACTAAAACCTCCAATTTTTACTTATTTTAACTATGAAAATTTGGCATGCATACGTATGTTGTAAGTTCGGAATAGTACTGCAAAGCAATTGTTCCTAAATAGCAACACGACTAAATGAGAATCCTAGCCCAGAAAAATTTGTCTAATATATTGTTTCTATTATGACATTGTGTCTACGTATTTTAGGTAGTTTTGGACTGGGTGAGACAATTATGATATCCTAGATGAGGAAATGACTACAATACATGATATTAGAAAAGGTATACAAGTCGCTGGTAAGAAAATGCATTATTATTTTCTCTCTGTCTTTTAAACAGTACAGTAAATTCCATACTTAAACAGCTTATAAATAGAAATTGGTGATTCAGTTATTTCGCTAGGAGAATAAACAGACGCACAATTTGAACTTTCAGTTTTGTTACTCCACAGACACTCGGTTCAATTGGTAATTTGGTATTAATTTTTAGGACGAATAATTCTTTGTATATTACAATCGTATATATAGTAGAAAATTAACCTATGCTATTAAAGGGGAGTTGCCTGTTTCAGGATCACCCTCGTGTAGCCTGTTACCCCCTCCCCTCAAAAAAGTATTATATGCGAAACACTTGAAAAGCAAATACGTAATACATAGAACATTTAGTGCAGAAGCGATTGCCAATATTATACATTATAACGAAATAAAAAATTAAAATTACATTACTTTTTTTAATTTGGTATATTAAAAAGTAAATTGGATGATATCTCCCAGTTTTTATTGTTAATCATAATTGTTTAAATCAATACTCACTTAATGATATTTATTTTCATATTAGTCTTATATAAGAGGTCCTGTTCCTAAGTTGGAAACTCGAGGTGTTAAGGTTGATACAGTGCAGTCGTCTCTATTTACAATTGGAATATTGTGATTTTCATTTCAAAATTGTTTCGCAGAGATTAGAACCATTTTAACGCCACCAAGCATTTCTGTTCCAAGTTTCTTGCACGTGTTTTCCCAGAACTGAGGAAGCGGGCTCGGCTTTCTTGAAGTACGACCACAAAGGTCAAAGCGCAGGCGGTGAAGAGCCAATCCCACACGCGTTGGATTTGCCACTCCTTTTTTTTCCACAGATTATTCACACATGGCCGGTTTATGGCGTTGCCAATATTATCTCTAATTATAAATTTCCCGACCAACGTTGTACCACAGTTCTGTTCTACGATCAATATGAGGAATCCATTCTTGAAAATTAGCTATCGACTTATGTTACACAGTGTTTTTGTAAAGACTGTAAAATATCTCAGGTTGTCCAACCCTCAGGAAGATGTTCGCAATTCAAACTCGTGCTTGGGATAAATAGTTTTACTAAGTGTTTATACTATATATATTATATGTATCCAAGTTTATGAAGTGTTCATAACATATCATTTCTTACTATTATAATGTTCGCAATGTTTGTAAACGTGCATTCTTATTGGTCATATCACTCATCCGAAGACTCATCTGGACCAGGTTTCTCAAAAAAGACATTTTGCAAAATTATCCAAAGGTTTTCACTAATGGAGCGCCGCGCACGAAAATCCACATAAATTCGTTAATAACCGATTAACAGAAAGTTTTTCTTTTGTTCCCACTGCCTGGAAGTGCTCTTCAGAAATAAATGGAAAGCAGAACCTTATTTCCAAATTCTACACAAAGCTACTCCATTCTATCCTAGCCTAATTGTTCTGTTTATAAATATTAATATTAACTACGTTTATTTAGAAAAAACATTTTTTGGAATCATGAAATTTTATTGCTACTGCCCGAATTCAGATAATTAATAAATAAATTACATATTTTCAGTTCGTAACGCCTAAAAAGTTAATAAGTAATAATGGGAGGAATGCATAAATCATTGGTATTTCCAATCTGGCCTGATGTCGGCGGCGTGGTGCTGAGTAAGAAATTAACATTTGCCAATACAGGACTAATCCTGTAACAATAGTCTGATCCTGAGACGCGGACGAGACTATAAATATAACAGGGAAGTCAAGCCATAGAATGCAGAAATGCTTCAATTGAAGCTCAATCAGGAACGTATAGCTAATTTAGAAGAGAGACAAGAATGGAAAAATGTCAACCGGACCAGGAACTCGAACCCTGGACCTCCCGTTTTATGGACCACTGAGCTAATCCGAGTCGTCGTCCGATTCAAAATCCCTCTTTTCCCGAAAACCTAAGCCAGGCTCACCTAAAATTCGCTAATCACATTTTTCACACCCTAATTCTAGGAAACCCGTAAAGAATGGACATTGCGTAAATTGATACAAAGGAAGTAGAAATGCTTCAATTGAAGCTCAAGTATATAAGAGGGAAGGTAAATGTTGATTGGCGAAGGAAAGAAGAGAAAGGTCATGGAAGGAGAATGCCCGAGGTGATGAAAGGAGAAACGAAGGGCAGAGATGATTATTCTGGAAGAGAATATTCAGGCCCCATCTTTTAAGTGGTGGTTATTCAGGGCAGCTAAATCCAAGTCATCTACCGACTTGAGGTAGAGTAGTCTTCTGGGTCAATAACAATGACAATTATTCTTTCAACAAGCCCACGAACTCGTCGAGAAATAGAATGTCATTCTATTAATGGAATGGAGGTCATAATGTAAGTCACTTTGTGAAACTTGTAGTGACCAGTTATTAATTTTTTGTCTTAATATATTGAAAAAACATCTAAAAAAATTAAAAGTTAGCTTCCCGACGGGACCTCACACGTTTATTTTCCCTGGTGTCTACTAAATAACTGACCCATGTTGACAGCAAATAAAAAACATGTGTTGAGAAAAAAATGCACCGTTTTCTGCATTGTTATAAGAAATGTAATAGAATTTAAAAATAAATACATTGTGTTCATATAGTTCCAAATTTAGCATACAATTAATTGACTTATAGGAACGGGATTTTAAATTAAATTGTTTTTATTGACATTACACTGTCATTTTTTATGAAACTCACGATCTATCAGGAAAAGAACAAGTTATTATTTTACTTCGGTATTATGGCATTGCTACAAAACTCTCTTTAGTATAAAATTTCGCTCCATTTGCTGAAATCTTATGAAGAAAATTGTCGCTATCTAAAGTTTTTGAAACTTTATTGCCTTTCTGATAACAACGCAACAAAGACAGAATTTTTTTCTCAAATCGTGTTTTTACGTTCCAATTTGGTCAGTTATTTAGTGGACATCCGGTACATAAACAGGGAAACCCTTACAAGCTAAGCTATATTTACTGCATCCCTCCAAAACTTAATTCTTACAATATTATTCAGTTTTTTATCAATTCGTAGTTCGATATATGCGGCGATGGTAGCTATTATGTATACATACGCACCGAATGTACCTTAACAACGTTGGATGACAGTAACAGGAACATCTTACCTGAAAAAGAGGAGAACTTGCATTAATATTAGCCTGCAAAATTTCACTACTTACACATAAAATTGGAAATCGAAAAAAGAAATAATTTGCAATGGCCAAGTATACAACTTATTCCTTATAAGTGAAGTTATTCATTCAAGTAAACTGTACAAGTCTTTTACTACATATATACACAACTCTAAAATAATTTAAGAATTATAAAAGCTTGGATAGTAATGATAATCGTTTTACAGAGAATGCCAGAAACTCGGATTGTTAAAAAGCGTTTTATTAAATATTAATTGGAAAAGGACAACAGAAAAACCTAGAAAAAGGTGGCATGAAGATGTGGAGGAGGTCATGAAAACAAATAGGAATATGGAATTAAAAAGGAAAGCTATGGACAGAAATGAATGGAGGCGGGTGGTAAAGGAGACCAGGGTTCTACTAGGACTGTAGCGCCAACCAAGAAGGAGAAGAAAAGAAAATTGTTCTTGAGTTATTCAGAACAAGATCGTCAGAGGCAATTTTCTTGGGCGATACCGAACTATTAAGTTCATGTTTGAAAGAATTCTCATAATATACCCAAGAAACACGCTATACAATATTATAATAGTAAAAATATATCATTAAAAAATTCAAAAAACTTATTTTCTGTTTCGTAGTACAGTTATTTAAAATATATAAAAATGTTTGTACTAGCAAAAAAATAACCGTTGACGCAAAACCGACATAAAGCAAAATAAAAATTATAGTAGTGTGTTAAAAATGCTCAGAATGCACGTTAAAATTAACCTTTGAGTTGTCCAAGTTATTTACCAACCTCATCGACTTGCTTATGGCAGTAGATTAAGGTATTAAGTGCAGTGTGAGCGTCATGTTAGAACTCCATCAATTAATATAACAGTTAAGTTTCATATTTCATTGGGACTATGTTATGCGAACCATTAAACATAACGCTCGGCTGCTTAGTTAATACCAAACTCAGGAGGAGGAAAAGTATTTGATGACCTCTATTTTAATCAGCTTTGAATTTCGGGAAGACATTGTACTGGTTTAGTGACTTATTAGGCCTGGAATGATAAGCGTTGACCTCCTGTAGATATCTCCAAAAGTGGAAGTCTAAACAGAAGTGAATTATATTTGCGAAGTGCGACAAGAAGCAACATAAAATATTTACCAAGGAACATTATTTTAATACAATTAAAACTTGAAATTATTAATCGAAATTTGATCATTTATAGAATCGACAGAATCTTTTCCTGACGCTGTAATAACTGCACTTGAAATTAAAACAAAAAACTTGTTTACCAAGCAGAATTCAATATTAAGGGAAACAGCAGTAATTTCAGTGAATTGGAACAGTTTTAATATTTTTCAATTATCAAATTAAAACTTCAAGAAGTGGGTGGCTAGCATACAGGCAAGTTACTGCAACGCTCCTCTGCTGTCAACCTCATTTTGTGTAATGATTGTTGTGACGTCTGATGCGGATAATGGCGGAAGAGAAGTCACATTGCTTTCCGTCAGACTTCAGAAGATGACCAAATAAATGTTCTCCCCTCCACCTCTCTTTCACTCTTTTACCTCGTAACTGACAGACATACTTTCCCTTACGTCTCCCTCTCTTTGACGGTTACATTGAAACTCAACCACCTCCATGCCTCAGATCAACATATCTAACTTTTTGTACAAAGCGCCTTTCATTTCGTTTTCACGCTTCAAAATACTTACGTAACCAGTCAGTCGCTTTGCAGGCCAACCGCGACAATCTATTTTTAAAGAAGCAAAGGGGCCAACAAAGACGTTGCAAGACCAAACTCACGCACCTATCAATCTGCAGTAGTGGAAGGAAGGAGAGTTCGATAATGTCTGTCGTTGAACGGTATTATTAATTTTTATTAATATAGTGGGCAATAGGGTAGTTCAGTTGTGTGGAAAAATATTCAAGTTTATGTGTAAGTAGCGAATTAATTCTGTTTCCATTATCATTCCGACTAGTCATTCAATTTTACGGAACAAATTTTTTATCATCATTGTGACAAGTCTAACAATGCTTTCGGCACTAGGATATCAGTGTGGTTGAAGTTACAGTACACTTCATTAATAAATCGAAACTGTAACAGTTTCTACTACAATGGGCTATGTACCAATTCAGATGTTTTTGAATGAAGAGCGTTGACCTGCACCATAAAAGCGTAAGTTTGAGTAGGGTTTCAAGCCGTAAAAAATTAACATTGTTGATTTTATACTAGTATATCTGCCTTGCACTTTGGATAATCCACTGTTTTTCTTTATCCATGCCATATCCCTCACCCATTACCACGGATAATCGAATCTTCTGTAATTTCAGGACCGGCGGATACATCCTCACATTTTATGTAATTTATTTACAACTACTTTGGGTAAGCCAATTTCATAGTTAATAAATGTAGATTTGAACAAAGCGAATTTTAAATATCAGCCATACAGTCTGACCAAATGTAATTCATTTATTACAAGTACTTTTCTTGTATTATCTTCTATTACAAAAAACAATTTGCACTAAAAGATGTCAGTCTGCCAGTCAAGCCGGTCGCTCAAGGCCCCACATAGGGCCAATAAAGAGAGAATTTAGATATATTTATAAACAAAATGTAACAGATAAAAATTTGGATTGATATAAGATTACGCACTAAATTAACAATTTACCTGTTAAATAGTCGAATAAGCAATTCAATTTCATAGTTCGACCTTTTTTTTGTGTTTACGCCACTGTGAACGACAGTTTGGTAGTTTTGTCAATATGAGAAAACTTGACACCGGGATGGGACTGAACAGCTCTAGAGAGCACTAGAATTATTTTGGAGGCCAATCGGGTCTGAACGGGATGTGTTATGGTTTGTTGGGTCTCTTTTGAGCTGCGTTCGGTTACTTAGGGCTATTCTGTCAACCTGTGAACTGTCTTTGATTTTCTTTAGTTAGTATCCGGATACTTGCAACTCGTGTGAGCTCTGCATTATCTTGGATTAGTGTTAAAGTATATTTGACTGTGGGAACCCGTGTTGGGCAATTCGCAGTTTCTTAGTCTTAGTTTGTAACGGTCAAACACATCTGCTCGGACTTTGGTGGTCTTGCAGAGATTTCTGACAGATTTTTCGAGAGCGGGAGATTTGGAGAGCGATTGATGAACAGATGATTGGAATTTTGGCAGATGATCGGCATTATCGGACAGGTAGTCCAAAGGTGAGGAGGATAAACGAAAATTCTTCCTGGACCAGGAAGAATAGCGGCGGCGGCTGTGATTTGGATCGAGTACAACTCAAATAGGAGGAAGACCCTGGAATGTCCATTATGACGACACGGTAATTACTACTGTAACTTTTTGTTGATTTCCTATACTGCCAGGTCCGAGTAGATTTTGTGTTGTAATATTCTGCAAGGCCCATAATATACGACCCTGAGTTTAGATATAGAGAATTGTTAGTTTTAAGGAATTTATGTATATCATATTTCATGTAAATACAATATATAGTATTAATTACGAAAGAATGGCCGGCTTGAAATTTGAAACTAGAAACATTGTAATATTGATGGAAATTTGCTTTGGATCAAGTAAATTGTTTTCTTGTTTTAATATAAAAGCTTATTATTATATTCATATAGAATTAAAATAATTAATATCCCCCCTATACATTTCAAGTTGAGTGGCTGCTGACCAGTGTTTAGCACCAATTGAATTTATAACAGTTACACTGCTTCAAGTTAATTAATTATTAGTTTGGGGTTTCGGTTTTACTATAAGCTTGAGATCAGGCTGTCGAAATCTGCTGCCATTTGTTTTTATTTTCTGAGTTGCCTTTTGTCTCTTTTCTTTAGAGATCGGAGACCGGCTCCTCGTTGGGCCTAAATAAGTTTTCTAACATTTTGAAAAGATGCAATACTAACTTACTGACTTCTTTCTATATGTTATTCGTGTTATTTTTAAATCTTCCAATAATTTAAACATAGTCTAAAATATTCATGCCAATATTAAAGTTTTAAACTTTTTTATACTGAAAAGCGTGTTACATAGGCCAAATAAAACACACTTTAAAAACTCGTATTAATGTACACAAAAATAAAATTTAATACGAGTGATTCTGTTTAGTTACACCACATTACTCGTGTTCCAATTTCTAGAGGACTGTGACGATGTATTTTTTTTGTATTTTGAGAATTGAGTACAATTTGAAACTAGATTTATCAATCACGCATGACCAACTCCTAGTTGGAAATATTTATTATAATAACTGCTAATAACTAAAAGAATCAGCGAGAAACGTAAGGATAAAGGCAGATCTCCGAAGAAATCTCCTAAAACTGCTGCAAATATATTTTTCTGGCAAAAGGTCTGCCAAACGTAACCTAGAAAACTTGCCCACCCATAAAAACTCTTCTGGACAAAGTGGACAGACTCCCACTACAACTTTATACATGTAGATCGTATCAATTTTTATATCGATGATGCATAGCTTGATCAATTTTAACGTTCCAGAATCTGTATGCTGCTCAGAAAAATGTAAGCCTTCAGTTGTATTCGTTTAATTTATTATCGGTATGGAAAATCAATAACACATTTAGCTTCCATTTATAAGCCAAGTCCCAAGCACGAATTGCTGCACTCGTGTCAGCCTAGAAGCTAACTAAAGAGATGAACGGCGCGTTGTTGGACTTTTTCCAGAAATTATAAGTAAACATACAAACTAAAGTACAACAACTTCACACAGTCCAACTGAAGAGTTTATTTAATTCGAAAAGTAACGCTGTTACTGATACAAAATCAAATAGTGTAGTGAAAATTGTGCTTCCCTAGAATTCAGCTGCCTCGGTAAGGATAATGAGATCTTTATTCAGCTCCTCTGTTTTCGCAAATCATCCACGAATATCTTTTTCTTTCTACAATTAAAGTTTTAGTTACTTCTCTACCGCTAGCAAACACGAGGCTTCTCGGTAGTTAATATATTGCAGTAACAAAAATAATAATTTCATATATATATATTATATATATAAATGAATCACTGTAATGTATGTACGCGCATAACTACCGAACGATGTACCAAATTAGATAATTCTTTTTTCGTTGTTCATTATTGTCATAATATGAAAAAATTCTATGGGAAGACTGCCTTACACCCGCGCGTTTGAATCTCCAACGCGAATACGGGTTGCCTATACTCTTGATCTGTTTATGCTCCGAAACGACTCAACGGATTTCAATGAAAATTTCAGGAATTGAAACAGGAATTTTAACTTAAAAGTTTCGTGTATGTTTAATTTCGATATCTTGCAGAGTTAAAAACCTATTAGTTATTTATAAAACTACTTAATAACCGCGCGAAAGATGGCGTAAAAATCAACTGCGAGTTAAAAGGTTTGCCGTGAAGCGATAATAAGCTCTCTTTCTCTCTCTTCTTTATAAACCACTGGACTGGACGGACGTGTTCAAACAGTATTGAGAGATTGACATTCATTCGTATTCAATTAGTTTCTTTCGCAACAGCAAAACATAGTATGTTTCGTGTGCTTTATACTTAATATTATTTAATCATGGCTTAATTTAATATAGGTCTCATTCTGAAAATTCAAAATAGATTTCAATCAGTGGCTACGAAACATTGCGGTTATAATTCTTAATTCAGTCGAATTTAGCATAGCAGTCACGTGAAATTCGAATCGTATTAAAAGTAAACTGATTATTTGATAGGAAATTGATGGATATAGTAATAAATTTGAAGTGAAATGTATATTTATTTTACTGAGTACACCAGAATTTATACATAACCGTCTAAACAACATTTATATTTCATAGTCCGAAAGTAAATAAATATTAAAAACCGTAGTAATCAACTACAAATTCATGAATTTGATCCCAGTAGTTATAGCCTGTGTGATAGATATGGTCCGTGAGATTTAATTTGAGGGGAGAGGGAAAGGGTGGTAGACATGATGGGGGTTAAGTTGATGCGTCAGCACCAAGCCTCTCCAGTCCTGCAGGTGGCGATAAGAAGCGCTGATATTGGATATTGTAAATTAGGTGATAGGCCTCCATCAATTGTTTAATATCACCCTAAGCTTTAGTGCAGGTCAGATAAGCCTACCAATAACCAATCGCAAAGAGCACACCACACAAGGAGAATACTATGAATTTTCGTTAGTCACTCAATTAATCATTACAGCATTTTTGGTCACATACGACTCTACAATAAACTTTAACAAGCTCATAAAAGTAAAAATATAAAAAGTATTAAAAATGATATTACAACAATTAGCAACTCTTTTCTAAATTATACTTACCGAAATGGTAAATTAGACTACCACATAGCTCAATAATGATTATATTTGTGACGGACCAGTGGTCACCACTGCGCCACATGTTCATTTTTTTAGCAATTTTTCCTTTCCTTTCTTGACTAAAGAATAGAATTTCTTCATCAAGAATCGAATTTCTAAACCTAGTTTTATTTTATATTTTCAATATTTAATTTCCGAATTCTTTTCTAAAGAAATATTTCTCTTACTTTTCATTGTACTTATTTTTTCTATACATACAATTGTCGCGATAAACACACGGCCAGAGTTACAGATAACTTGATCAATCGCATCTTTATATTTTTCACATTGTCGATTTCTCTATCTCAAGAATGATGTTAATTAGCTATCTACGCAGTTGGGAAAGATATGTGAGTCAATGCGTAGTGATCGACCCTTGGGGTAAACCGTATAAGATACTGGCAGGAAAAATATCCAATCCAGAGTCCCTATCCACATTAAGAGATGATAACAACCAAATGACCACTGACTGGAAGTCGTCCGTAGATTTACTAATGACTAAACTTCTGCCCGATGACAGCATTGTAAATGAAACACAAGAACAGCAAGAAATCAGAAAATTATGTGAGCAAGACTACAACAACGGAGGAATTGTGTCACCCTTTGATGAGAGAGAAGTTAAAAAAATAATAACCGAACTAAAATTAGGCAAAGCTCCCGGTCCTGATGGAATTCAAAACGAGATGCTGATGGCACTTTCTGACAAACTGGCCCCCTTCCTATGTGGATTGGTGAATATATGTCTAGCACAGGGAAGGTTCCCGAAACGCTGGAAGGTGTCCCGATTAGTAATTCTACTAAAAGATAAAGATAAGGATATTACAGA
Source organism: Eucriotettix oculatus (assembly GCA_034510155.1). NCBI lineage: Eukaryota > Metazoa > Arthropoda > Insecta > Orthoptera > Tetrigidae > Eucriotettix > Eucriotettix oculatus. The sequence goes on along the minus strand of CM067376.1, from coordinate 130,346,612 downwards.
CCCCAAATCTTACAGACCAATATGTTTAATCAACACGATCGGGAAAATAGTGGAAAAACTCATGTGTAAGAGACTTGAAGACTGCTGGATCCTGAGAGGGATTAATGACTGCCAATACGGCTTCCGCAAGGGAAGATCAACTGAAGACGCAATAAACAGAGTTCTACAGTACACAAAAAATTCGACCAAAAAATATATAATAGGAATTGCAGTCGATATAAGAGGTGCCTTCGACAACCTGTGGTGGCCTTCTCTGATGCAAAGATTACGAGACATAGACTGTCCGACGACACTATACGGCATGATTAAAGACTACTGTAAAGACAGAGAGGTAACGAACGCTACAATGTCCACACGACCTGATCAAGAAGACGACCACAAAGGGATGTCCACAGGGTTCCGTTTGCGGTCCAGTTTTTTGGAATTTATGTATGGAACCCCTTCTGGACCACATGACTCAGTCAACTTCTGTTGGGGATATTGTAGCATATGCCGATGACATTGTGATAGCAGTAGAAGGAACCTCCAGGTCAGAACTCAAGGCCAACGCGAAAACAGCCCTACAAGTGGTACATAAATGGTGCAACAAAAATAAAATGAGCATAGCTTACAATGATGAAAGGAAATTTATCCCGCAACCCAGTAGTCAAAATATGTGACAACACTATAAAAAGACAGAAAAGCTTAAGGTATCTTGGAATTTGGCTGGACGACAAAAATACATTTTCGGAGTATATAGATACAATAAAAACCAAAAGTATAAAAGTAATGAATAAAAATAACAAGAGTGGCAACAATTAATTTCCAAATACCTTTAAATATTTTCAAGTTATACGACAATTCAATATTGGCAGCAATCACAGGTTACGCAGCGAGCACATGGGCGCATAGATTGAGACTAGTTAAACCAATGTTAAAAATCCAACAAATTCAGCGGAAAACTTTGTTAAGAATATCAGATGCCTTCAGTACAACCCCTTCAGAAGCACTAACAGTTCTCCTAGCTGTTGTCCCGTTGGATCTAGAAATCAGGAAAAGGAGCGCGCAGTACTGGCTCAAAAAAGAGAACCAGTGCAAAGTCGAAGAAATTTTAGGCAAGGAAGCAAACACCAAAATAGAAATTAAAGAAGAAATATTAAACATTTGGCAAGAAATATGGAATTCATCGAATAAAGGGAGAAGGGTGTACGAAATTCTACCTATCATAAGAGAAAGATTACAGCTTAGACGCCTCAACCCAACCAAGGGTCTTATACATTTTCTTACTGATCATGGTCCATACGGACAATATCTGGGAAGAATAAATAGCAGAAAAGACAATCTATGTGCCTGTGGAGAGATAGGAACACCTGAACAAGCCATACTGGAATGCCCCAATTATGAGGTAGACAAGAGAATAAGAGAAACCTTAAGAAAAGAAAGACTATGGGAAATAATAAGAAACCCACCACTCACCGCGGCTCTAGAAAATTTGACAAACCAGATATCCGCTTTAGAACTGACAAAATACAAGACTAAAAATATAGACTCTTAAATATTACATCATAAGACTTAATATACTCATCATCGGACCGGACTCTCAAATCCGGGAACCGGATGAGTATAAAGACCAAAATATGGACATCATAGCAAAATAAAATATAAATTATAGTAATAGTAATATTAATCAAGTAATTATCTTAAACAAATTACATAACTCTGCTAATACAAATACAGTCATAAATAATTAGAGTATAAAATTAGTAAAAAAGTTTGAACTTACAACTACTCGATCAACGCGTCATGGAGATCCGGAAACGTGGGTCGTAACCGGAAAACCGAAGTTGTTCCACAAACAAAATGTATAAAGGTGGAAAGGATGAGGAGACAAAGAAATTAAGAATTCTCTCCTTCAGTCTCTACACGAAAATAATATAATAATAAAATTAGTGTAACAGATGATGATCTTACAGGTAGGAGAAGGGCGCTGCGGGAGTTTTCTCGCAGGCGCTTCAGCCCAGAGTGACTGTACGGCTCACCTGATCATGTCGGGAATGCCTCGCACTCTCTCTGGGTACTTTTTATCAAAGTTCTCATATGCCGAGACACCTTCACCTATTTTAGGAGGTATATGTACTGGGGTCAAAGACCTTGGGCATATGGCAAGAGTTGTCCGCTGATCCCATTGGATCAGTCGGCCAATTGCCTCCTGAAACTGGTGGAGACACGGAGAAGGGAATGCTGCGTCCCCACAGCAAACTCGTCTCCCGTCATTCGGAAGGGCGTGAGAATAGTACCCAATGCCCGACCTACCTGATGCAGGTTTTCTAGGGTTTTCCCTGCATCTCTTTAGGTGAAACACCGGGTAGGATCCTTAAACCATAGCCCGGGGCCCTAGTTAACCCTTGGCTACCTTGCTCTACCTTCCGCATCCCCCCTTTTCAATTCCCTTCCTATGCTATTAAAGGGGAGTTGCCTGTTTCAGGATCACCCTCATGTAGCCTGTTAACCCAAAAAAAAGATGATGATCTTACATGCTAAAACAAATTTAAATATACGCATATACTTTATTATTGTATTCATACATATTTATATCTATGTAAAAAAAATGTACCAACAAAAGAAAAATATTGTTAAACAGACCTGTTATTGAATCTAGAAAACAGGTCAAGTAAATTATTATCAATAAAAAAATCTACGCAGTTGATCTGTATTTATTGAGATATGCCCAGAATCTTCCAATATAGGCTCCGCCCAATCTCGATTGCAGCGCCCTCAATTTATTCTTTTCTTGGTGTCATTTTAATTATCTAACCATATTTTGAATACCTATCGACGTAGAAAACTATTTCATAATTTACTGTATAATTTACTTTCTTTGAATTCGTTCAATTCTGTTAGAATTTGCATTTTTAGAAGTTTAATCATCCCCTCTACTTTTTATCCCCCACTCTTTTTCATCCGACGAGATTACTTCTCTGATTGAGAAACAAAACTTCGTCTGGAAGCCCCATACGGGAGAGACGTTAGTCGCTTCGTTCAGAAATATATTCATATATTTAAATTGATTTATTATTTGTAGCTTTGAGATATTGTAATGGATAAATATTACATTCATTTTTACATACAGCACAGGGGATTTTGTCAACTTTGCACTGAAAAGGTATTTGAGAGCAAAATATTGGAAAATATTAGGTCTTTTGCCTGTCCACGCTTGTGTAAGTGTAAATTGACCAGATGGGACAGTTCACAAGTTTCGGTAAGATCATCCTATGAAAAAGCATGGAGAATCTGCAATTTTAAGGCGCGCGAGGACATTAGTGCTAGTTAGTCTGCAGAGGTTAGCCTGAAAAGGACATTAGTAAAAATCGTCTGAATCTGGGCAACACAGAGAACCTATGAGACATCATTCAGCTCGTTACACCTGCCAGACACCAGTGCCTGCCTCTTCCTTACCGCCAGGCCAGTAGACTACACATTTCTCAGGTGCTTAATCGAGCATTATAAATTATAATTGTATCACTAAATGTAAAATAAATTAACGAATAAATGTAAGTGTTTGAAAAACAATATGCATTAAAATACCTATTACCATATTTATATCCACTATTACGTTTATTCTATTTGAAAAGAGAAAAAATGTAGTTGTCGTTTGTTCAGATACGAGTAAAAGTAAGTACCGTTTTAATATTTTGCCACTGCAGCTCTGTAGTTGCGTTTATGAGCACGAGCGATATTAGAAAGTCTGACGCACTTGTGAAGCATCGAAATTTTCTTTTGTCGGATTGTTTCTAAATGCTCAAAGCAATTGAACGACACTGACTGTGAAGTGAAATTAGCTATTCATTGCTTTGATTCAAGAAGCAAACATTCATCGGCAATTGTATGAATGTATCGCGAGGCAATAATAACTGATGGAAAGTAGAAGAAGTGGATTCGGCAGTTAAACGAAAGTAATGAAAATGTGCACGATTAGCTGCGGTGCAGCCAACCGTCTGTGATTACGGATGATTTTATTATAGTTGTGGGGGAGCGGTTGTCCCATAGTTTTATAAATTTATTGTCAAATACTACAAACCCATTGTCGTGATCTGCAGAACAAAACCCGATTCACGACAATGTCCGGCCACACACCCTCAGACATGCTCAATGCCTGACTTAGTTGGGAACGATTCTACTACCAGTCCGGATATGGCGCCAATCGACTCTCATCTCCTTTTTGATCTGAATAAATTCCTTGGCGGAAAACATTTCAACTACGATGATGATGTGAAACAGGAAGCGAAGACTTGGCTATCATCACTGACAGCAAATTTCTTTCCCGATATTACAAGGCTGTAAATAGCGGCGGTGACTATGTTGAGAAGTAGTGTTAGGTGGAAGGCAATGATTGATAATAAACGAAAGCAGTTATTTCCTGTATTTTTGTACTGGTAATTCGTCTCCGGTCGGCGAGTACACGATTCACTGCCCTTTAAACCCAGAATTTTCTTTGTCTAATTTTGAATCATATGCGACGTCTGGAGATATTCACGTCTGTAATGATCTCCATATATAAATCGGTGTTTCACATTTTTGCGACCAGATAACGATATGCGGTTTACCATGTTCAGCTTCATAATTTTCATGCACATTACATTTATGAATTATCGCTATTTTTTCAAGTCAAAATAAATATTTTACGCTATTTAATCATGAATGATGTACCTTGACAGGCGACGTCAGGTTAAACACATTATTTCAAGCTAATCAGACTGAAGAAATTATACCTGTCAAGAATGATATAATACTTTAAATTAAACTAACATTTCATTTAACTAATGATACTTTTAATTAGGTAGTAAATATGCAAAATGTTTAAAAAGTCACAAAGCAGTTGATCGAAGTTCATATAAAGACCAGGGCCACAGACACTCCCTTTTATTTTTTGATCTACACACATTATTTCACGCTAATCAGATCGAAGAGATGGTATATCTTTCACATGGTTTAATCACCTGACAGATTACTGTCAAATTAAATACTGTAGAAGGCTAATGTAAATGAATTCCCGGCTATTGTCAGACACCCAACTAGCTTGAAATATATTTTATGACTGGAGGAATTTTATTTTTTGAGAAGTTTTAAGCGATAGCAAACTAAATTGAACTTCACGGGGCAATGATTATTAGTTCACAGTACGTCTGACTGAAGGTCGTCGATTCAAATTGATATCTATATAATATATATATATATATATATATATATATATATATACCTATCTATTTGAGTGACGAACATTTTACTTTAATTAATTGATGCCGAGTGACATTTTAAAAAATTTGCCGGGTGTTACGCCACAAAAAAGAATTCAACGTAATGAGATTTGCATTACCCTATATCCTTGCGTAACTACAGGAACGTCTTACTTCGTGAAGCGATACCAAGTAAGTGCTCCATGAAAGAAGAACCGATTAGGTCTTGCGGCGACTTCACTTGAGCACTCTATTCCAAGTCAATACCCACTCTAATCATGATAATATTTTGTGGTACTAGAAAAGGAAGTATGACTGGCATATAAAAAGGAGTCCTTAATACTTTAGACGTTATTGAACTATTTTGCTACTAACAAGGAAAAAGACGAAGTCAAATTGTTATATCCGATTTTTGTTGTTATTTAATATTCTTGTAATTTGCAAGTATACAATTATATTTGAAATAATCTGACTATGTAACACCTAGCCTATATAATGTCGGTTAACAATAACACTCCATTTGTTGATTCGATCTAAAATAATAATAAAAATAATAAATTAGCTCCGAGCTCAAGAATTGTTCACTCAATAGTATGAGTCGAAATGATTTTAATGTGAGAAAAATATAAACTAAAATATAATGTATAACACGTCATCTTAAACAATATATCTGATTAGTAAAATCTAATAATAAATATTAGTAATTAAACGACATGGGTAAAAGTAATTATACTATTGAATCGAGCTGTCTTTATTGTATACTGAATCAAATGTAACCCAATATCATTACTGGATTTCTATTGAGCAGCATTTACATTTACTATTTCTTTACGATGAATATGTATTTTAATACTTTGATGAACACATACTCATATGATGATTACTGTGTACTAGAATAAAGCAAATTTCGTTAATTTTAATAAAGTGTTAATAATAAATTTCTATAGAAAGAGAAAAACTGTTCATTTACATTAATACCATTCTCTTGTATTACTGTTCTAAATTTTGTATTCTCATTAGTGAATTAATGTATTTGATTTAAATGTATTAATAATAATTACAGGATGAATTAGCAGATCAGAATGGAGATACCTAGCAGATCCAATGCATTTTCCGTCGAACGAGGGCAAGTTCACAACAAGCAAATTAAGCTACGAGGAAGTTCCAGAATCGGCTAGTAGTTACATCAACGGATGGAATCGCATAGAAGATGAAACAGGTTCGCCACGAACGTAAACTCTGCTGCACGTTGTTACCTCAATAATTAACCCTGAGAAACCCCTTGAAATTTAAACAACCACCCCCCTTTAACGATTATATACAGTTCTAAATAGTGCGCAGGATCCATATATATATATATATATATATATATATATATTACATTAGCTTACATAGTGGTTTCTATCAATAGTTTGCAATTGAATGCGGATAGAACTAATTACGTTTCTTCGCATTACTAACGCCTTACATTGATTAAAAGTAAAACGCTAGAATAGACTGTTACGATTTATGGGAACTAAATGGATATCATCTGTTTACCTAGAAGAAGAAGAACATTTCTTAGCTTTTGCTTTACATGTAACATGGGAATGTTGATATGAATAGATAAGGCACGCAGGTGTTCGTAAATAAAAACGAGAGACTTGAAACGATAAACGGACATGAAGAAATTAGCCACAGAAAATAAATCACATTTTTTCTTCAGTATGGACAGTTAATAATACCAACAGTCTTGGACATGCTCGGTTCACTACAAACAGACAGGTATGAATCAGATTAATATAGTTGTCTTCTCGCAACTATTTTCTACAAAACTTGTTAACGAATTCATTTATCACCCCTGGCTAAATGACGATAACGATATATTTAATAAAAGAGTAGAGGTATACAATTCATGTTGTTGATTTCAAAAATATTATTTTATACTTTTAATTGAGCAAAAAGATTATTGATGAAACTAAATAAATGTGAAGAGAAATTTTATTCATATATGTCATATTTTATTAATTTATATTTATTATATAACAATTTTTTGTGAACAAATATATCTTAATGTAAAAAGAAATAGCAGAAATTAATTTAAGACCAAAATTAAAATGTATTTTACAGACGATGATGAGCTCACTGTCAAGATGTGGGACAGAATCAGAACTATTACTTTTCAATTTATGGGTATTGCTTAGACCTTGGCTACGCGAGGAGTTACTTGCATCGCTTACGGCTGGTTCCGCAATAACTAAGCTGCTGGCATGAGGAAGTCTCAGTCGAAATACTTCAAACTACGTCCACCGGTCGTCCGTCTCCCAGAGTGGCGGCTAAGTGGGAAATATTTTCCAATTGCCCGGCTAATATTTCTTACAGCCTCATTCTGCTCAGTCTACAACATTGCATAACTATACTCTCAGTTCGTCTGTAACCTCGAATGCCCAAGCATTCGTCTCCTCCAGTATTTCTACATTTCCTGGCTACGTGTTTATCACAGCAGAACGGGCTTTGGTGTCCTCTAAGACACAAAAAAATCTTTCTGTCCACGCGAACCCTTCTTCTATCCCTATCTAGAATGCATGACGGACAACCAGTAGCCTGGCCGATTTTACGGTCATAAATATGGTATATCGTCAAACAATACCTCGCTCTTTCACTACACTAGCCACCCGCATAAATTTTGAATTTCCTCTAGACTGTATAAACAATGCAATTCATACATGCATTTCATATATTGTGTGAAAAAGTAACGATAATTATCGTTGAGGTTGTTTTATTTAAAAAATGGCAAATAAACTAGAAAATTGCTAGATAACGTTTAAGATGCTGAAAGACGATTAGTGTAACAAAAGATTCGCCCAAAAATTAGAAATTTAATTTATTATCAGGGTTTTAATATTTTCACCTAAAAATGTTTCCATATTCTGAAAGTTGGTTTTATTTAATAATATATATGCGTATTATATTTCCTACGTACATTTATTACTACTCAAGAAAGGAGACATTTAAATATAATTAACAGTTGACCATGAAGAATAAATAAAAAAACTATTACGTAAAATGTTTCATATTCAGAATTATGTAACCCGAAATGCAAGGTTTTCGCTTTGTACACCATCAAGTATTCTAAATAAATTAAAAACTGTTTCCTAAAATAGTTTTGTCAAAAATTATAATACAAGCCGTATTCATGAAACGCACTAAGAGAACATTTACTTCACATAAATAACATAAACAGAACGTAAGATTGTATTATATAGATATAAAAATAAATACATAAATTTGTTGTTTTCGAAGCACAGTATCTTTTGTTTGTGCACTTCTATTTGTAATTAAATTATTCGATGCCGTCCGTTGAAATAAATTTATTATACGTCATGATGTACTACACTTTACAGTTGTTACTCGGAAATACGGTCCGTTTTTAACGAGTCATAATTAATTCTAATTGATAAAATAATTTACGTTACATTCTAGATAAGCTGATAAAAACTTATTTGTTTCCAGAATTTATAGGTAAATAAATAAAGCTTTCTCCGATAACCTGTTTCAATCAATACGCGAAAGTTTCCTCGCGAGAGGGCCGTGCGGTTGACGATTAATTTAATTAAAGAGGTAAAGCTTCTCCAGTGAAAGGGAAACAATGTCACACGTCACTTAAACGTTGATTACTTCAATTATAACGGTTGGGCAGCACTCCTCCAGAGTAGTATTGACAGAAACTTCATTGTCGATTTTCGTCAATAAATGTATATTAAAGATTAGGCATTTCTTTCGCGAAATCACGTAAGTTGGAATTGAAACTCATTGAAGTGCTTGAATAGCAAATTCGATGATGCAAATGAATCATAATGCAAAATAACACATACTGAATGTCAGTGATTTTAATGTACCGTTCTGGTTATTTATGCTTGTCAAAAATTACGTTTATTCTCTGGTGCCATTCTACTGCATCCTGAATTCAGATGTTATCAAGAGTTATTGCAACAGGCACGATTTCTCTGTGACAGTTATATTGTAAAACGGGATCATAGTCTATTTTATTACTTCAGTCAGCTGTAATTAGAATTGAAGATCAAGAAAAGAAGACATATCAAGGAACGAGTAAGACAAGGATGCAGTCTGTCACATATATAGAATAGGCGATGAAGAAAGTTAAAACTGAATATGGGAAAAGAATCATACTGCAAGGAGAAGAAATAAAACCCTACGCTTTCCGACGATATTGTAGTATTAGGGGAGTCAGAAGGACGCTTGAAAACAATCATAAATGGCATGAACGTGGTCAAGGACAAAGTGTTCAATATGAGGATTGATAGAGGGAAAACCAAGGTGATGCAGTGTAGTATGGGAAACAGTGGAATAACAAAGGCTGTTAGATTGGGAAGGGATATTTTGAAGTAAGTTAAGAAATTCTGCTACTTGGGAAGCGTAATAACTAGGGATTGTAGAAGTATAGTAGACATAAAGAGTAGGTTACCAACGACAAAGAAGGTTTTCGCGAAAAAGAGGAATAAGTGTGAATATTAGGAAATCGTTGCTAAAAATGTTCGTATGGAGCGTGGCGTTATATGGATGCGAAACGTGGACGATAGGAGTTGGGGAAAGGAAAAGAATAGAAGCATTTGAAATGTGGTGCTATAGGAGAATGCTGAAAATCAGATGGGTGAATGTAATCACTAACGAGGAAGTTCTAAACAGAATAGGGGGAGAGCGAACAATATGAAGAACGTTGGCCAAGTGAGGGATAGATTAAGGGTCTTGCAAAATTAGCATTAGAAGGAAGTGTGTGGGGTAAGAACAGAAGAGGTAGGCGATTAGGAAGGATCTAAAATGTGCTAGTTATGCGGAAATGAAAAGGCCTACGCAAGATTGTTTTGCACTGTTTCATCAGACCAGTCTTAGGAGCCAATACAACAGCAGTAAAAATAAAATAAGTGTTATGGACTTCCTTTCGACTGTGAATTCGCTGTTATTGACAGTAAGATAATTATTTCACGGTTTATGTATTAGGCTAGTCTACTGTGTGGCAACGTCCATTTCCATAAATTTGGGGGTAACTAAAAGATCACTTAACTGTTTTATTTTTGCTCGAATAATGAATATGGATTCACAAATCGGTCAAAATATATAACCAGTTGTCCTAATTTGTGATAATACAGATTTCTATATAACAATCGTAAAATTTCAATGTGTTTACTGCTTTAAAAATAATTGTATGTTTATTTAAACATCATTTTTCTGACTTTAAATTTAACAATAAATTCATATACGGCCAAATATGACAGCAAATAAATTTAATTAGTATTAAAGTAATATAAATACAACGTTTCATCTATCTTTTTGGACTCAAATATTAATTAAATTCATTTGATGACTTATTTGGCCCTATATTTATTTATTTATTATTAAAAATTTTATTTAGTTTAGAAATATACATAAAATTTATTGAATAAACCTACACTAGAATTTTTAAGCTCACTGGGGATTATTAATAATTTTATATTTTCGGTTTATTAAATTCCATTCACCGGGAAATCCGTTCATGACCATCCATTTCCGAAATAATTTGAATAATTAAATTTACTGCAGAAAATGGAAACTTTCACAGTTATGAGACTGTATCACATAGGATTTGTACCGTACATCAAAGGTAGTAGTTAAAGTTCTTCTGGAATTGTCTTGAAGAAAATATTTGGGGTATGACAATTGATGTATGATTTCGATTGAGATCCAGTCAAAGGGAGAAGAAATGCTTCAAATGAAGATCAAACCAAGAGCTTACAGCTAAATTAAGAAAACAAGAATGGAAAAATATCGACCGGACCCAGGAATTGAACCCACGACCTCCCGTTTACGTGGCCATTGATTGTTCATGTGGGGTAGTGGTGACAGGTGGAAATATTCTGGATCACAGGTTTGGGGGGCGGTGTGTAATCTTCGCTCCAGAAGAGATCCTCAGCTGGCGTGACGTCTCGATTCCATTCCTTCTGCTAACACTTTACGACAACTTTCGACTTAAAACTACACTTTCACTGAATCTTCTCAAGATCTCCAGATAAACTGTTAACTTCACATAGGCCGCCTGCCCTCGCTGAACTCTTCACAAATAAGGCAACTCCGCATATACTGTTCTCCTAAATCTCTCCACACTGGCCAACTCTCTACTTCCATCTCTAATGACTTACTATGAACTCTCCTCACAAATATTCCTCCCTCACAAACCGGACCTTATTTCGCTACAAAATATACTGAGCCCCTTCCAAAGGGGGTTGCCGTTCAAAATGTCCTTTCCAGTCTGTAACACAAATGTTTGTCCTATAAAAAATGGCGCTTTAGAGGATTCTAGACGATGTATCCCACTCTCGCAAGTCCTTGTGCCGGTTCAATGGCGTCCTTGTTTTGGTAACGCACAACTTCGCAGTTCATTCAGTTGCGGACTGAAATAGCCTTTCAAGCGCGTTCCCGCTTCCGACGGAGAAAGAAGCCTTGCCTTAATACTTCCAAGCACCTGCTTCCTGCTTAGTCGTACAGATGACCACTGTGTAGTCCCCAATAACTATACCAATTTTACCAAGGCATCATTTAAAACAGCAAATTAAATAGATCAAATGAGCATATAATAACAAGTTACTCGGACAGTAATTTGGTAACCATAATTGATAAGCCTCGTTATGTCGAAATTTATACATTGTATTTTAACAATATAGTTCAAGAATTAAATTTTATTTTTCAATTTAATACAATCATATTTGCTTCAGAGATTACATTCAGGAAGTCAATGTGAATATCAGTTACATTAAAACTCAAAAGAATTTAAATAGAGTAATTAATTTAATCTGAATTTATATTGTAAATTAAATACATGGAATGGCCAAAAGTCATAATAATTAAATTTGAAATACTTTCGTGCTCTAACTGTAGTGATCTACTAAGTTCTTTTACAAAATTTCATGTTTCCATTTCTGACTTTCTTTGTATCTTATTTATGAAAATAATTTAAATAAAGCTGAAAGCTATTCATCTACACCACTACATGAATTGCGAAGTAAATAAAAAGGAAGAATTAATAAAATTTCTAATACTTCTTGGAAATTTTTTGCATTAATTTCACAGTATCCACGTTGGAACAATAATATTATAACGTTCACTAGCAGGTCACTGGATGAAGAGTTCTCAGTATTCCAGTCGGGTGATGTCGTTTGTAGTCGACAACGTTTCCATGGCTGCTTTAGAATCAAAAATTGGTGGTTTAAATAGTCCCGATTGAATTATCGGATCGATATGAATATAATTCTGTTGTACTGAGAGGTAAAAATATAAGACGGAAATAAAAGTATCGAATGCAAAACATATATACATAAGGAAAGAATAATAGGACCACTTATTTTGGTAACACTTCAATGCCGTTTAGTGGCATAGATTACAACATTTAGATAATAACTGTGTACTAATGGCAAGCAAATAGACTGTTACGTTTAACGTCTCGCACGTAACCTAAAAAAGCATATTTATTAGTTATTTATGCTAACAAAGACACGGAAAAGTTGTATGCTTCGCATAATATTTTTAACAAACTACAATATATGATGTCTTAGAGTTTATTTAACGATATTACATATATACAAAATTACAACGTTTATCACTTTGTTGGGCAACTGAGTTTTAATAAGGTTATCAACATTTAAGGACAGAAAATTGGCATTGACACTTCGCAAGGTAGTAAAAGTTGTCGAAATCGCCAACAGCCATCTTATACAGAAGGGCATTGTTGTTCTTGTACACGTCACTGACGTCGAAAAATTAGTTAATATTTTCTGTGTGTTGTGGTTTTCAGTCCTGAGACTGGGCTGATTCAATCCTCCACGAGCAAGTCTTTTACTTTCCGCATAACTCCCACTTCCTCTTTAATCTCCTTAGCCGGTTCCATTCCTGGCCTCCCTCTTCTGTACGTATCCCACGCTAATTTTACAAGACCCTCATGTGTCAAAACGTTGCCTATTAATCTATCCGTTCTCTTAGTCAACGTTCTTCACATTTTTCGCTCTTCCCTTATTAGTGATTCTATCCACCCATCTGATTTTCAGCATTCTCCTACAGTACCACATATCAAAGGCTTTTATTCTTTTCCTTTCTGCAACTCTTACTGTCCATGTTTCGCACGCATATAACGCCACACTCCATACGAACATTTTTAGCAATGATATCCTAATATTCACACTTATATTACTCGTAAGTAAATTCCTCTTTTTCGCGAAAGCCGTCCTTGCCTGTGTTATCCTATTCTTCATGCCTACTATACTTCTACCATCCCTAGTTCTGCCGCCCAAGAAGCAAGTAGCAGTATTCCTTAACTTCCTTCAAAATATCCCTTTCCAATTACATGCCCTTTGTTATTCCACTGTTTCCTATATTACAAACCATTACCTTGGTTTTCCCTCTCTCCAGGACCACGTGCATGGCATTTATTATGTTTTCCAAGTCTTCTTCTGGCCCTCATAATACTACAATATCATTGGTAAGGGTAAGGGGTTTACTTCTTCTCCTTGCAGTATGTTTCCTTTTCCATATTCCGTTTTAACTTTCTTCATCGCCCGTTCTATCATGTGCGACAGACTGTATCCTTGTCTTACTCCTTTCTTGATTTCTGTTTTTTTTCTTGATATTCAATTCTAATTACTGCTGACTGCCTTCTGTTGAGATTATGTATAAGTCTTCTTTCTCAATATTTTATTCGTGTCTACTTCAAAATCCTTAATAGTGTGTTCCAGTTCACATTATCAAAGGCTTTTTCTAAATCTACAAACGCCATGAAAATAGCCTTAATTTTTCTTATCCTGGCTGCTAAAAGTAGACGCAAAGTCAATATTGGTTATAGCATGCTTTTAATTAGTCAGTTTAGTTTTTATGAATATCAGAATTGAACTAATTCATCCTTCTAGCAATCACCTCCTGTTATGAATACTACGATCCGTTACAGTAAGAAAATAATTACTTGACAAGCTGAATAATAACTTTTACTGATGACTCAGTTAATTTGTTTAATTGGCCACAAGTGGTCCGTTACAGTATTCCTATTAAAGCCACAAGATCAGACGCGTCGGTTAATTTTCAAGGGTACTATTTCCATTCGTGGGGAGTTAATTGGAAGTTGTAGATTCCCACAATGTCTGGGAAGGCGATACGTCACAGTGAATTAGCGCCGTTTGGCGACGGGAATCGATTCGCAGTTGCTGACTGATTGGCGCTATTTAATTGGATCCACAGATCTAGGCCATGCCCTTTCAACTCCAATGTCTTGTAAACTAGAATAGACCACGACTCTATCAAGACATACGTTCGTGAAATAGGAAGGATTATTTTACTATCACAACTGTAGTTCTTGTGATCATTTAACTGAGCTTACTTCTGAAGGCATTCTATCCTACTTTAAATTCCAAAACTGAATGCTTTTAATTTCATGAACAATGAAATAAGTCAATATAAAATTAACGTTGTGGAAAGTTAGGTCCCGTATTATTAAAGTTATTAATAGATAATAATCCAGTCACCGATATCTAAACCGGACCGAGGGACCGACATTGAATTAGGTCGGTGTGTGTATTTAAAGAATTAGCTACAGAAATTGTCAACTGTTTTGCACTCATGTAACAAACTGGTCAGTTATGTAGTGTTCTCGGCACCGACAGTCGTACTGAAAACGTAAATGCAGGAAACCGGTTATCTGAACAGAAATGTACGACGATTGTGACTGATTATGGCATATCTTCAATACTAATAGAGTTCGGTGAATTTAACAAGACGACAAAAACAAGAAAAGTAAATCTGTATTAATTATGAAATTTAAAATTCAAACGTTAAGTTCTAGAATTTTTTTTCGAAGAAAGAAATCAATATTTGGGGCACGGGAGGGGAGAGTGAACAGTGAAACGTACAGATCTGATTACGAAATAAATACAAACTGTCAAATCGTACGAGATAAAACATGAATTTGTAGGAGACTACAAAATTTTATCTAAGTCGAAGCCCAGTAAATTAATTATTGGCAAATTCTAATTTCCAAATAGGTACGAAACTTGTATTATGAAAACAAAATTTAATCTTTTTTCAAACTTATGACAATTAATAAAGCAATTTATTACATTTTACAGACACTTTATTTAGTTTAGAGAGTAACAATGGTTCGATACATATTCGTACCTTCTTCAGATGTCCCTCCTGTAGAGGATATTTTACAGACAATTGAATTCGAAGATGAGTTGTGTAAAGTAAAAAAGAAAGTATAACAAAAAATACCATTTAAAAACACTTGACATATTTAATAAATTAATCATTTGATTTTCTTTGCTTAAATAATTAATAACAAACGTAAAATAAATTTTTTACAACTAATGCAAATTATCTGTTCAAATTAGCACATAAACATGTTTCATTGACGTAATAAAATATATTTCCATAAGTATTTTATTGGTTATAATTCACAATTTAAATACCCCTTCCGGACTGATCGATTTTTTTTAATATGGTGCAAAAAATTACTATAGAAATTTTGTGGGGCACATGTCGCCTCATCAATCCTTAGTTAACTCGATGGGGGAATACACAACGGAGTGAAACAATAGCAGGAAAATCCAGAGATAACACTACAAACAAACATTTCTCAACCGCTGGTCCGCAGGAAAATTTTAATGATCCGCGAAATAAAAATAATATAACATTCTGGCTAACAAAAATATAACTAAAGACTAAATAGTTAATTTAAGAAGACTCAATCAGTAATAAGGTTGAAGAAAGTAAACCACATATATGGTCATAAAAATATCTTTATTTATTTACGTATTTCGGAAGCAGTCGACATATTGTCATAATCATTAATTTTTAATTTCTTTAAAATATGTTGTGAAGACGCATTTAATTGTCTCGTTAGAACAGTGCACAAAAGAGCAAAACACAGGATGAGGGGTGAAATGTAACTTTCAGATGAAGTAGAGTTTTCATTTTATCTCATGCTGTGGGGCCTAGATTACTACTACGCATATTTAGCACCAGAAGATAAAATTATTAAATCCTGGCAAAATAATTGTCACTCAGTGTTGTTGCCGCAATTTTACGCGATCAAGCAAGCCATTTGCACGATCAAGATTGTGGAGACCAAACTCACCTGTGCAAGGGAAGCGAAAGAAGTGAAAGCAAGTGTAAGGTTTCAGAAACCAGATCTGGGTCTTGTCTAGGTCTCGGGGAAGCGGTACATTTCTAATCGCATTATCAACTGTTTTACGCGGGGACCAGGCACAGTCTCATTTCTGCCCACAAAATTATTTTGAAAGAAAGCGTTAATGGTTCGAACGTATGAACTTTACAATTCATTTCTCATACATTCACTGTGAAAAGGTTTTCACACACATAGTTTTCCAGTGTGGGAATATTGAAAAAAGTCTGTATCGGGTTTTCAGATACGTAATGCAGAAAAATGGCAGAATAGAACAAAGATTCAATACAAATTCTAATTTGATAAAAAATAAAAATAACTCACGACGAGAACTTATAGGAATAAACAATCATATCACTCCTACCTGTAAAACATTGGAAGAATATATGAAAGTGACTTTAAAAGTATAGCAAACACTTTTTATTTAAATTTATTTTTCATTCCACATTCTTGCAATTTATGGATTTCACAAATACATACTTCCCGCTTGCGTTCAAAATTTATTTCAATCCTTTCTAGTGGCCGGTCATAACATATCTTCAAGATGGCTGCTGCACTTGACATTAGCCAAAAGCAACGTGCTGTTATATAATTCCTTTTCTGTTGGAACGATTTAGTGGATAACATCATCAAAGAAGTTCAAGAACGTGTATGTGTATGCGACTGTCGATCACAGTACAGTTACAGGGTAGGCTAGCAGATTACGTGATGAAAAAGGGCACGTCAATATTCGGGATATTCCTCGCAGCGGCAGACCCCACACTGCACTAACTCCTGGCAATGTGCAGAGAGTTAACGACATGGTTTCGGTCGAAAAACTTATCACAGTGAGAGAATTGCCATTTCAAGTTGGAATAGGAGAATCAAGATGCACAAAAGTGAAAGAGTTGCAGTTGAAGTAGGTTTGTGCTCGGAGGGTTGGCAGAGAATCACAAAGAAACACGTAAAACACTGCAGCGAACTTTTGAACAGAACGGGAATGGTGGAGTAGGTTTTCTTGCAATAATTGTGATTGAAACACTCGCCTTATTGTCCTGACCTAGCTTAGTTAAATTTTGCTAAACTCAAGGAATCGCTTTGTGGAACGAGGTTTGAAAATAATAACTCCTTAGTGAACGTTGCCAAACAGTCAAACGTGATGGTCCAGATTTTTACCATGCAGGTGTACAGGCCCTAGTTCCAAGGTGGCGTAAGAAAATTAATAGATGTATCTACACAGTGTGAAAAAGGAAATATGTAAGATGAAAAATAAATTTAAATAACATAGTTTTACTTGGTCAACGCTGAATTCCAAAGTATCACCAAGTCTTTTTACCAACTACATCATTCCAATTAACTTGATTATAGCAACATAATTAATATTATGGAGACACATTCCTCGCGAAACTTGCTTATAAGGATTCTTCTTCTTTGGCTCTATAGCATGACACATTTCGAATACTTATAAAAATTAAAAACGTAAAATTTATCATCTACAGAACAGCGTACTCAAGGCCGTATACGGAATTAGTCATTTTCGAAGCCTGCCTTCGCTAATTATGGTGGTATAAATTTCCTGGGACTTTTGTTGAAAACTCCGGATACGAGGATCGGAATGAAAAAATTACCAGTCAGCAGTCGGGCAGAAGCCTTCGTTTGAAAGAGGTGGCTATATGAAACCACCTAACTAGTAAGTTCACCAAAAAAATATATTTAAGAAAGTACATTAAGCATTTATTAAAATCCAACCAAAGGGATTGTTTGGTGCAATGTAAATCGACTTTGGCGACCAGTGAGTGACTAGTGAGATGAAATGTTGTTCCTGACTAAAACTCGAGAAAAACAAAATAAGAGGATTTTCAAATTTAAGTTATTATTTACGGACAGAAGTCGAAAAGAAGGTGGACTCAGGGTAGATGATAGAAAAATTCGATACATAAGGTTCTGTTACCAAGCCGTCCAAACCTGAACCGAATCAGAGATACTAAAATGCTTTTGAATATAAAGTTTAATAAGTAAAAAAATGGAAGACTGAACTGTACAGATCCCGCGAACCTGTTGCTAGAAGTAAAGCAGGACAATGACTAATGTCTTTTTCGCTATGAAAGGCGTCGGAAGCTCCTCCCCCCTCACCTTTTTGTTCTGTCACTACAATAAAGTGGGAGAACTGAACACGATTTGCGATTTGGTCACGGGGTTTACCATAGGGGTCCCTCCCGTACTGGTTTCTACTAGACTCTTCCTGGCTTAACACCAGAGTTTTCTTGTGGACGTCTCTTGGTTACTCGACACTTCTCGAACATTCCAAAGCAAAGTTTCTCACCAGCGACGTCCGGTGATTATATTACACAGTGAGTGGTAGCCAGACCACAACGAATTTATTTTAAGGTTAAAAAAAATTCCGATTATATATGACAGACATGCTGAAACCAGTCGAGAAACTTCCAACGAAAACCAGTGTATCTCGAGAAGTTGTATCAACGAAATTATCTCCGGCAGTCACCGAACAACTCATGTAAATGGCGTGCTTCAAATAAGTATGTAAACGAACATTATTTTCGTCTAACCATGTAGGCACTCGATTTTGATTTTCCAAACACCTTAAGACGCTGCTCGCGTTACCTAGAGACTATATTGAGGTTATTTTGTTTTCTTGAGTGAGGTCATTATTAATTATTTTAGTTAAAAATAATTTAGCCAAAAATTTAATTAAAAGCAATCTGTACACAGTGTGTTTAATAATTCGTATTACACACTTCTAGGGATAGACACACTTAATAAGGAACACATCCGGTAATGTACTTATTTTTATTTATTGCGATAACTTATACCCGAAGATAGTTCAATTCTTTTTACATGGAGATATAGAATTCATTCGCCGAATAAATAATTAAAATGACTGTTTGGTATAATTGTAATGTTTTTTTTAGGGGGGGGGGGTTAACAGGCTACATGAGGGTGATCCTGAAACAGGCAACTCGCCTTTAATAGCATAGGAAGGGAATAGAAAGGGGGGATGTGGAAGGTTGAAGTGTTGACTAGGGCCCCCGGTTTCAACTAAAGAGATGCAGGGAAGACCCTAGAAAATCTGCATCAGGTTGGTCAGGTATTGGGTACCATTCTCACACCCTTCCGAATGACGAGTTTGCTGTGGGGTCGCAGCATTCCCTTCTCCGTGTCTTCACCACTTTTAGGAGGCAACTGGCCGACTGATCCAATGGGATCAGCGGACAACTCTTGCCTTAGTCCAATGTCTTCAACCCCAGTACCTCCTAAAATAGGTAAAGGTGTCTCGGCATGTGAGAACTTTGAAAAAACCCACAGAGAATACGAGGCATTCCCGATATAATCAGGTGAGCCCCGTAGTAACACTGGAAAGAAGCTCCTGCGAGAGAATACTCCCACAGCCACCTCTCTTAATTCCATTCGTCTGTCTCTATTGTAATGTCCAGTGGTAAACAATTTAAGAGCAAAAGAAAGAACTGAGCTGTGTTCATAATCTTGTTAATACAGTTATTAATTTTTGTTTAACTCAGGTGAATATTATCAGAATTTAGGTGATATCAGATAAAAGAGAAAGAAATGGAGAGTTATTTGAGAGGCGGAGGATGAAGTGCCAGCAAACTATGGGAGAAATTAATGTTAAGTTATACCGGAATGAGAGTGGAAGGATGTAAATTTGGATATCATTGTTCATTACTGAGTTTCGAAGGTACCCTGGGGAGTTGGAGATGATTCTAAGTATTCTGTTTTATTTGAATTGGAGTTGGCTGTTGATCCGCAAATGGAGCAGGTGTGGGACCATATGGGGCGGATTAAGGAGAGATAAATGAGTCTTTAGTGGAGGTGGAAATTGGTGCGTTTCTATTGAGGAGTGGATAGAGTGGATAGAGTAGTTTTATTTTGGTGTTAATTTTGGATGAATGAAGGGGTTCCCAGGAAAGTTTAGAGTCTAGAATAATTCCAAGGATGGAGTTATTATTGGGATTTGTCAGCCAAAAAGATATAATGAATGGGTAAGGGGATGTTAGGTTTTAAGTCCGAATGGAACAATCGTAGATTTGGAGGGGTTTATACTAACCTTCAAGGTTTTTGCCCAGATTTCCAAGTCTATTATTGCTATTTAGACGGTGCGAGAACCCGAGATGAAGGAAGGAGTGGATGGATGATGGGGGGATGTCATGGAAGTAAATGCTAAACAGGAAGGGGGCTAACATGCTACCTCGTGGGACGCCAGAACAGATGGGGAAGGTTTTTGAAAAATGACTGTTAATTTTAACCGAGTACGAACGGTTAGTAAGATAATTTGAAAAGATTCAGAAGTGTGTGTCATTAAGTGAATTTTTTAATTAGGATAAGAGGGGATGATAGAAATTTTTCAAAGGCTTTCTCTGCGCCAATAAATATACCAATGCAGGAATTTCGATTTTCGAGTGTTTTATTGATAAATGTGGATGAATGCCTGAAGTAATATTGAACAGATGGGATGAGTGCTGATAATTGATTGGAGCGAAGGTTAGGAATAGTTTTTCGAAGGGTTTCGAAAGGCTAATGCGAAATACGTTAAGCCGAGAATGTGGCGCGTCCAGGGAGCATCAGTCAGCCCTCCTGGCTTCGAAGGTACCTGTTTATCGCAGTCTTTAAGATTATACTGAGATATTGATAATTTACGGCGAAGAAAAAGTAAGACAACATATGTATATCGAACGTTACACATTTCGTTAGCGAACCGTGAAGCTGAAGATCAGAAATTGATTCGATCTTCAAACTTATTCTGCTTCTAAATGGTACATTTATGGCCACGGGTTTCTATCAAAACTTTAGGTACTGACACACAGAAGTCTGTAATAGGAATTTGAAATCAACCTATATAAAAACTTGTGTGTCAGCATTTAAGTAATCTTTAAATAATAATTAAATAAAAATGTCAATAAAATAGTATAATTTATTCACAAACCTGAAAAATAAAAAAAATTTTCCAGGCAGGTAAAAACATCATAATATTAATACTTATTTTAATAAAATAAATCATCAAGAAATGAGAGATCGCAAATTATTATTGAAGGAGGTATGGTAAGTAAACAAATATAAAATTATCATTAAACTGATAGCACTGACGTGTAGTGTGCATTTCACATGACTTGTACTGCTGTCGAAGTAGAAAGAAAGAAACAGTTGTTGAAAATGGATAGATGAAATATTCTACAAGTTCGGGTAAAAAGAAAGAGAAAATGACGCTGTGTATATAATTTTCTGCGAATGTCTTGGATTCTGGTGACAGTTTGAGAACAGATAAAGAATACATTTTTGTTCAAAAACGGAGAAATTTGTTCTGAAATTTATACACGCTTATAAATTTTCCACTCCAGTATAAGAAACGTCCATCCGTTTCTAATTCAATATTTATTTCTCCTTAAATCTCACGTTTTCTAATAATATATATAGTGCAACCCAACTAGGAATTTTTGTTCCAATATATAATTAAATAAATAGTTTAAAAAACCAATTTAAATTTGTTAACACTAAATAATTAAATTCCTTTTTTTATTGTACAACAATAGTAACAAAATTGATGTAACGAGACTCCATAAGATTAGTTCCCAGCTATTCAGTAAACATAATTAGTAAATTAATATGAACGCTGTCAATGAAACAAACATTAAGACAACGAAATCCAGGAAATGTATCCTGACGAGACTCTTGATTACAGACTTCTTACTGCAGATAGACGTGTTCAGTTAGGATACTTCTTTCAGTGTAATAACTATAGGCTAAAAACCAAAAATCAGTAAAGTTGAAGCATCTGAAAATTGTGAGGTGTTAACGGTGGCTGTAAACGAGCCTGATAATGTTATTACCTAATGCTATTCAAGATTTGAATGGCTGCCGTTGAAGAGGCGGAGAACTGATCTGTTCCATATTTAGAAGGCGATGTGACTTCGGCTTTGGCAAATGGCCAAGGTCAGGTACAGGTACAGGTACCACCCGGCGGCAACCGACGCGACGGCGACACGCACAAGGGATCCTCATTTAAACACGCCAATATCCTTACATCTGATAAGTTAAAACAATTCCTCTGGCCTACTTCACTGGACGATCTAGATTTCATCAGTCGATGAACGTTTATTTTTGTAGCATTTTCATTAATTTTGGAAGCTGGACTTAAAATATGAAGCACTTTGACTTATACAGAAAACAAATGCACTTTCAGATAAAAGGAAAGAAAGAAATTTGAGATGACCATTCAAGCAATTCTCGCCAGTGAAATAAGGAAAAAATTTAAAAATAACTACTTTTCTTCCGCTGTTGTGATAATCAGTCCTAAGACTGGTCTCATGCAAACCTCCATGCAAACTTATCCTTCGCAAGCCCTTTCATTTCTACATAGCTACTACATCGCACAGCCTACCTCTAGTGCTCATTTTACAAGACCCTCTTGTCTCAAAACGTGGCCTATTAATCTGTCTCTTCCGTTGATCAAAAATATCTAAATTGTTCCCTCTTCGATGTTCTCTTTGCGATGACCCATGAGCCGATTTTCGCCTCTAAAATAAAGGAAAAATTCGAAGAACATTTTTTCCTTTTTTTTATCCGTCAATATCTTTGAAATTAAATCTTGTTGCTGGTTCATAATAAGCATGCTTATTAGCATCAATGCAAAGTACGAATGAGCAAATTTATATTTAAAATGGATTATGCTGTTAATGCTCGCATGCATGTGTCCAGACTTTTGTAGTATTTTTCATTAAGTATGAAGACTGGGAGAAAAATGAGAAGATCTTGGCTGAAGAGAAAACAATGAACTTTCAGATAAAGGGAAAAAAATGAAACGTTAAGGTGGCCCATGAACTGATTTTCACCTGCGAAATAAGGGAAAAATAAGCAAAATCATTTAGCCCTATTTTCTCCGGCGATATCTTCGAAATTAAAGCTTATCGGCGATTCATAATAAGCACACTAATAAATACAAAAGCATACTACTCATCATCAAATTTATACATACGTTGGACAATGATAAGTTAGTGTTGGTGACTACAATTTCAGGGTTCAAATGTTTTGGCCTTGATCTTTTTTCATTAAGTATGGGCACTTTCTAAGTTTATTTGATATAAAACAAATAATGGTATTTAAAAAAAATAATAAAAAATTAAAAATAATAGATGCAACGGCAAAAAATTTTGAAAAGTTAAAAAAAGAAGTGGAACTAGAGGCATTAAACGTGTATTGAGGTGCAAGTCCCAAAATCTCAAAGACATAAGGATACACTTTCTATGTTGGGTTCCCAGTGCTAGCGGGTAATAAAGTTGAAGAGAGTAGACGTTTAACGAAAGAACTGTATAACCTCCCTGGGGTTTATTTATCCTGTCAGGTTGGAGTTTCCGTTAAAGAAAATTATGAAAGATTTCGCGCGTTTCCGTAGACAGCGACGTTTCGATGGAAGTGCTGACCATGGAAACCCACCTGGAAATCCGAGAAACATTCTTAACTGAACCATTAAACCTACAATTACAAAAAAAATAGGAAATAAAGGAAATGATAATTAATTATTAGAGGAACATTGTCCCTGTACAGCCGGTATGATAAAATAAGGGATTAAGAAGCCTTTACAGAAAGAAAGAGTAGGTAGTTCATCTGACATTTAAATAAATAATTGTATGAATTATAAAAACCTCTTTGTCAGTTTTTATTTTATTTGAAAGATGAAATATACTACTTCGGTCTCTCATTTGAGACTTCTTCACGTATAGTAAAATAAAAATTACAATGGATTAGGTAATATGTTACAACTCTTTTTAAATATAATACTTTTTTTGATAATACTGAAACAGGCCACTCCCCTTTAATAACCTAGGAAGGGAATTGAAAATGGGGGATGAGGAGGGTGGGGCAAATGCTTTCTCTCAATTTAACATTTCCTCCTCCATCCTGCCTTTGAGTTTAAAGTTGCAATAACATCCCTATTATAGATGTTCCCTTACTTTTTTCTTATTTTTGCACTCCGAAAACTTTTTTCTTTTCCGTTTAGTTTTTATGCACTTATCTCAACTATTTTCTTTTATTTGACAGAGTGAATATTTCTGAAATAGCGTATGGGAAATAAACGTACGATTGTCGATAAACTAGAAAAACAGTAATGACATCAGCACAATTCTTGAAAGTGCAACTAGGATACACGAGAATTGAGAACCAAATAGAATGATAATAATCAGAGTGAACCAAGTTTTCACGTCGTGTGCTAACTCGACAGTTTCTAATCTCCGGTGAATAACGTGCTCTTCGAATGAGCATCGGTCCAAGCAGCATCCTGATCGGATTCCTTGAATCTTACACTTGCACTGTTTAACCAGCATGGAACGGAGTAGAAATGTCTCCGGAGACCATGGGCGCCCAAATTAGCGGCGGAGACGCAGCCCTCGTTAGTTGGAGATGCTCATTAGCGAACAGGTGGCGGGTCCGTGCTCATTACTGTGGCGTTGGTCACATCTGCGCCAAAACGACATCCAATCAAAACTCTACCAGTCCGTTCCAGTGTAGTACTGCAAACAGGACAAGAATGAGATAAATTTGATTGATAGTAACACTTTTATCGCTGCTATAAGGTATTTATTCAGCTATACCACGAATTTGGTGCTAAGTCCGCGTTACCTGTTTGTCTAAACCTGAGCCGATTATATTTTAATCTACGTATTAATAAGTGTTCAGCCTCTCGTAGTGAATTCAGTTGAAGGAACAGTCACAACAATGGAGTGAAAGGAGAGTATCGACTGCAAAGAAGACGAAGTTAGTTCTATTTACTGGCGAAGCCTTGGCTGCTCGTTTTGGGATGCGTGTAGAATAATAGATATCTGCCAAAAGGAAAAACAATCACCCACGAGTATTATTCGTACTTATTGCAGCGATTTATTGATGAAATCAAGCAAAACGGCAGCATTTTGAGAGAAAGGAAGTGGTTCATCAATTTACACATCTATTATCCCGATGAGCAAAAGTTAAATGCTTCCTCATAAACCCCATTTACCAGATTTAGCCCCCTCCGTTTATTTTCCCTTTCCAAATTTCATATATGTCTCGGCGATAAAAGATTTGCCAACAATGAAGAATTGGAGTCTTCTGTTGATGGCTATTTTGCGGAGCTTGATGATTCTTACTTTAAACGGAGCATCCAATCTATTAAGTATCACTGGTAAAAGTTTATCAAGCAGAAAGAAAACTACGTTGTGAAATAAATATGTTTTTTTGTCCAAAATTTTAAAGTTTCCTTTGTTATGTGTGATATTTCTGGGACTACCCTTGTTAATGATGTAATTATTCATTAGCCGGAGCGGAGTAACTTAAAAATTGTTTACGTGTGGGTTACACCATCCTATATTAAATCGTTAAAAGTTGAAGGACTAAAATTATTAAAATAAACTTAAACGTCTGCCCTTATTTTAACCAGCTCTAAAACTGTGTCAAATATACATATGCCCATAACGGTATTAATTCCAGGAGTAATATATGTACTTTATTTTATGTTAATTTTTAAGTATGGATAACGTGAGTGATTAAAAATTCATATTATTGAACTGTGAAGGATTATTTGTGATCATTGGTCTCCCATGGTTTTCTCAGAGCATTGCAAATAATATCAGGATTTGGTGGGTAAGTTGTCAATCTCAGTCGGTTTGATCTGTTTCAAATGTGCTGTAGAGCAATGGAATCTGCGTTTGTATCTAAACCCCTATGGTAAGCTCCCATTATCCGCAATGCGGGTTTAAACTGCAAGCTGGCCTATTTTCAGAAATTGCCAACGTTGGATTATTGCGCACAGGCGCCGGGTGTGTAATGATACAGTATCTCAACATCGCAAAAAATGTTTTGGAAGAAGTAATTCCAAATTATAAACATACTTGTATTTACGGCATTTTCCTATACTCTATCTGGCAGAATGTGATAATGTTTCGTTGAAGATTAGATTTGCATTGCTATCCTCTTTGAATATTATGATTTTAACAACGGGCGTCAAACTTCGTGTTTTTGAACTGTATCGATATTAACGGTGTTTCAGACAGCAGTAATGAGTAAAGGATTGGAGAATCTTCAATTTAATATAGATTTTTATTCATCCGAGTATTAACTTTCATATGATGTTTTTGTCGGAAATTTATTAACTCTTTCTTCCTGAAGAGTAACACAATTCCTCTGAAAAGTCATTACTACACTAAAAATTTTAATTTATACCAAATTAAAATTATGTCACTAATTTTCATACACAATACTCAATATTTAACTAGGACTGTTGTAATAACTAAAAAAATGATTATGCTTGAATATCAAAATTAGTAATTTTGGATCAGGTGAATAAAGCCTAATGAGTTGACTCGTTTTGGCATAGGCTAATTATAAAGTCCATGAAACATTAAAAAAATTAATAAAGGCGAATGGTTAATATATAATGAACAAATAATACGTATGTGAAAGACAAACTCTCCAAGTAGTTTTTAACGTGGTGACGAAAGCTATTTTAGAAAACCGCAGACAACGGCGCGTAAATGCTTAAACTTCTGTAATCATGCAACAACCTGTAACTCATAGTACGGAATTTATCTTTCAAGAACCTGGCATCACTCCACCTTTCCACAATTGTGTACATGATTACGCCCTAGATGTAAACCAAAAAGAAAAACATTTTGTCCCGTAAGCGTGGTGGCTAGTAGAGTAGCGCCAGGTCAGCGACCAGAGGCTGCAACACGGTCCATCACGCGATATGGCAAAGGTAATATAGTACGCAGATGTGGAAATTTCATATTGTTGAAAGATGGAAACCTACTATCGGTTTCAAGTTGTTGTACGAACCACAATTGCAGACATTTCAGCAACTATACTCGGTGGCGCACCTGTCAATGGTTTACCAATAAAACTTGCCGACATCACGTTCAAAAAAAATTGAACTGCTTGTTTTTTACGTACAGAGCCATTTCTTGCGTTACGTTTAGCCATTTATCAATGATGATTTGTTTAATATTGTCACAGACAATTACCTTGTATTAGCTTTACCACAGGTCCTGAAGGCGTAAGGTAATAGATTAAATATAATTAGATAGATAATTGTTAAGATGTACATAAAATATGATGCATAAAGAAACATACTCATACTGAAAAATAATAAATATTTGTATTAACATATAACGTTGCCTTTTTGTCGAGATTGGCACAATAAGCTATCAGAAAAAAAATCAACAGGAAAGAGAGTAAGCACCATTCCAGAATAATTGCATATTTAAATGTATAATAAAACAACAATATGTGTAAGCTATTACTCTTTGAACTGTTTGTTGTTTGTTTTTCAATACGAATTTTTACTACGCCTGACGCAGACAAAACATAAAACATTATATTAAAATTTTTCGTGCATTAGAAGTTGTTTCATTTATTGAAATTATATTCTCAAGAGAAGAAATCAGAGTATATATATATATATATATATTTTAACAATGTATATGACTATATGGAATCCGTAAAAATTAATAGAAACTTATGCAATTTATATCCCATTTTATTTATCTTATTTGTTTTTGTATGTCACTGGCCTTTAATATTTGCTATGAACACTTTTGTGTTTCATTTACAGACACAATTCTACCGGTAAATACATTCATTTCAAAGTGAAAAAGGGCATCCCGTCTAATTCCTAATGAAGTACTGTTTTTACACTTCTACCTAATCCTTTTTCATAACTAAAGATAACTTTATTCTTTTATTTATATTACACTTGGTGTCTTTATGTCTTCAATACCTCATAAAAATGATAGTGATAATATTAATAGACAGAAGTTTATGAGGACGAACATATAAGACATCTAAGAAGTTGTTAATAAGATTCATTGATCTTTTATTGGATGTCACCAAATAAAAACTGGGAGACGTAGCTCTTTTTGATGATATATATTCGGCTCACTTACCGCATTCGATTCACCGAAGTTAATCTTATCTTCTTTCAATGCGTTTCCACCTGATCTTCTATTGAACAATTGAGTTTATAATTTTTAACAAAAATTATGTATTTTTATTAATAAAGAATGAAATAGTTATAAAAATAAAACAAATTACTTTAGGAAATGTTAAAAGTTTCTATTTCGTGTTTCAATAAACATACTGGTATTTATTAGGCAACCTTTTCATAACGTTATTTTTGTTATTCACTGTCTTGCTCTCCCTCCCGAACTCTTATGCTATTATTAATCGAAAAATTATGCTGGTTTTACTCATACTGATAATATTTCGATCGTGTTAATTAAATAATTTCAGAAAAATGTCATTAATTGATTTAAATTCTCATTTAAATAAATAAACCATTTAGAAAATATGTTAAAAGAAGCAAAAGATAGAATTAACACGAACTTGGTTTATAATATTTCCTGTTCATACTATACCAAAATCTTTATAGGATATACAATTACATTTATAAAAACTCAAATAACCACAAATTGAAATTAAAGCCACAAGCTGTAAAACAGTACCGTGTTATCAGCACACGTGAAATATATGAAACATGAAATTGATTTTGATAATACTGTATAAGCACCAGTTCACATTGAGGTCATTTACATTAATCTACATAGGAATAAACAAATAAGTAACAGAAAAGAAGGCACTGAAACCCACTATGTGAAAACTATGTTATTACCCATTCAAATAAAAACTTATTTATTCTAATGAGGTTTGTGGATAATTTACAATCTGATGGATAGGGGTTGGACAAAATAATATGATCACCATGCAATAGGGTACGGCTTGTTGCCGGTTGGCACCACTGTGTACGTGCAAATTTTGCGACGCGGCTGCAGTGCCCAGTTGATGTTCCACGTTTTAAGGTTATCTTGCAGTATGCTTTGTTTTGCGACGATTAGTACCAGTGATCGGTGAAATGCGTGATCTATTCGACTCCGAAAGAGGGCAAATCGTTAGTGCACGGTTACCGGCAGCATCTGTGACTAAACCGGATCAACTATTTAACGTTTCACGAGGGACAGAATCCACAGTAATGACAGCATTCACAAAACATGGTAAAACATCATCAGCGAAGAGGAATAGTGGCTGTAAGCCGAAGTTAACTGACAGAGACGAACAAACATAAAAAAGGCAAAAGTGTTAAGTAACACTCACTTGAGCAATACGGCGGGACTTCACATTCATGAATTAACATTCATGGAAGGGTTGTAATTTCGAAACCCTTCATAACGGAAGCCAACGCAAAGAAGTAGTGCCACGATCATAAAACCTGGACACTGGAAAAATGTGGTATGGTCCGATGAATCATCGTTTACATTGTTTCCTACAAACGGCCGTGTTTATGTATGGAGAACACCAAAAGAAACCTACGATCCGACCTGCCTGCTTTCTACAGCTCAGCACGGGGGAAGTTCCGTTATGATGTAGGCAGCTATATTGTAGTATTCAGCTGGCCGGATTACTGCGAATAAATTATTATTATTACTTACTTAGCTGCTATTGGGCATTTGCCCGGTGGCTGCTATACAATTACAAAAAGAAAATACAAGTCACACTAAGGAACAATTTTGAAATGTAGGTTTTGATCTGAAAAAGAAAAGAGAAGTCAGGAGTCACACAGAAATCACTTCACTATAAGCACTTCACTGATTCTATAAAAAAAAATTAAAACTGCTCCCTTAAGGTCTCTTAGCCTATTCCTAAACTGATTTACGCTACCCGGAAAAGTCGTCAGTATTTCTGCAGGCAAGGAATTCCAATCACGTATAGATCTATTAACAAATGAAAATTTTCCTACGTCTGTACGTTGCCCTTTTTCTTTAATTTTGAACGTATGATCATTTTTTAATTATAATTCGGCGCCGTAAGATGGTATGTTATTTTTTTCCAGGTCGGTTCTCCCTTATAAGCTTTATATATTGCGCAAAACCTCACACGTTTCCTTCTATTACTGAGAACCTGTGAGGATTGTTCGCGAATCGACCCCCAAACATCTTTTCAGCCCGTTTTTTTTCCAACGCTAGAGTGTGTTAATTTCGATATGGATCCCAGCACATACCCCATATTCTAAAATTGGCCTGACCAGCGTTTTGTAAGCAGAAATATTGGTTTTCTCGTGCTTTTCCTCAAGACTATGTTTACAAAGTGAAGCAGCAGAGCCCTCCATCATTTACCTGCCAGGGACCTCGCTCACCTCATTACCCCAATTTAAATCTTTACTTATCGTGATCCCAAGATATTTACAGTTGTTTGACTCCGTTACAACTTCGTTTCCCATTTTATATCGAGTGGGAGGGACATTTCTCTTTTTTGTAAAAACGACAGCCTTACTCTTCGCTGCATTTTATTTCTAACTAGCCATTGGTCTAACTGAATATATCTAAATCCTCAACAATGAAGTGCTTACTATGACTAGCATATTACTGCCCGACACTGTCATATTCCAAGATGATAATGCGCCCATAAACGTGGTCAAAAAGGTAGAGCATCAGAATGTCATCAAACATTTTCCCTGGCCAACACAATCTCTTGGCCTCAACATCATTGAACTGTTATGGGGATTTTAGAGCAGAGAGTAAGGAGCAGATTTTCACTTCAAACATCATTGCGGCAATTGGTGGATGTGTTGCTACAAGAGCAAAGCAAATGGTGGTCATACTCTTTATTATTCAATAAATATTGTGAAAAGGTAGGTGTACATATTATTTTTCCCAACCTCTGTGGCTGACGAATGCTGCAGTATCGGTAATACAAGCATTAGTAATAGACGTTGTGGCCCCATAACCATATTAACAAGCTAATATTGACATTCCACAAGATACAATGTAATAAGAAACAATTGGAAATTGAGTTGTGGTGTTATTCAGAAATATAATAAAAGTATTTTAGATAGGATGAGTATGACAAGTCGACAGCGCTGGACCCGGCACATGTAAGTGATTGAATTGCAAATTGTGAGCTATCATTTCAAGTTTAGTACATAAGTCTGCAAACTTCATCGTAAAATATTCCTAACTCTTATCTTTATAGAATTCTGGTACCACGTTGGTTCTATCCAGGTCGTTATGTGTATACGTTTCTACTAATGGAGAGTAATAAGCTACATTCAAACATGGTGTAAACAGTAGGTCTTACAAATAATACTTTATAATAGGACAGTAGGAGAAAAAAAGACAATAATTTACATGAAAACAAAGATATAGTTTAATGCTGAAATAGTTTAATTGAGAAGACGCGAAAGACCATTGCCAAAAACTTTGGAAGTAATTTATGGTGTGTGAACAATCTGAATTTTTTAAAAACACGTTTGCCTAAAAATGAATGTTTTTATAACTGAAAATAAAATATTTTTGTCCTAAAACCATTAATTTCGAAGGTATACGCACTTACAATTTCCGAAAATTGCCCCACCAGAGGCCGAGTGTGACGTCATACCTGAACACTGCAACCAATCTCATCATGCCCCCCCCCCCCCACGATGGGTTGCCATCTTCAGCATTTCCCCCACGCAGTACAATTAAACACGTAAAATATTGGTAACTGATGACGTCACTTACTCAAACAGTTTTCTGCGTTTGGAAAGTGCTACGCTGAAGAAATCGTCGAAGAGCGTGACGAGTAATCCCAAGCCGAATAAGACGAGGTATTTTCTACATATTTATTATTTGAAACTATTAATTCAACACACACAAAAGCAAAATTTACGTATTGAATATAAAATTACTTAAGCACAAGACAAATCTTGTAATCTTTCTAAAGAACATAAATAAATTGATCTGTATGTGGAATTTTTATCCTATGAACCTATAAAATTTCTGGACAAATTTAACTTAGTTCGAAGCACGTCGGGAAGAAACTGAGAAAATGGACTAGTGTTATACCTATGAGGGTGATACTGAAACAGACAACTCCCCTTTAAGTACATAGGAACGGAAATGATAATGGGGGATTATGCGTATTTAAATAATTAATTTAGTAAGGAGACCAATCTACAGCAGTGGGAAAATTTATATTTGATACTACGAGTCATCTAATCTCTAAATTAACTCACATATTTAGGAAAATATACCGAATATTGTCATTGAGGGTAGACGTGATATTTTATTGCGCTATAGTGCGTCGATAATGCAATACTTACATTGAATGTAAATTAAAACTAAGATGATTGATTAATTGCAAAAAAATTGCTAACAAAAGTTGTATTAATTACATTGGCATGCTTTACAAAAAACAATTTAAAAAAACGAGAATAGACGCTTATTGCCAGACACTTCCACGTGTTCAATATTCGCAGAATTATTAGATGCTACATGGTGTCTTGCACATTGCTGTTAAAATCATGATTACGAATGCTGCATAATAAGGTAAGTCCCAAAAGTCGTAACAAAAATCTTTAATGTGTAGCCGACATGCACATCATATTCCCATGGCCTTTGCTCTCAACTAGCGAGATTCATGTGCGAAACAGGAAGCGACTCAACTCAGGTAATACCTGAGGAACATTAATAACAGTGCTTATTCGAACCAATGTGTTGAAGTATGATGTGCAAGATTAGGCCACCATCGAAAACTTGATTTAAAAACATCGTATATTTATTAAAAGTCAATATGTGATATTTAAAGAACCTTCCAGTATTATCGATTGCCACAATTACCCCGCGTAACAATTGAAAAATAAAACTAATCAAGAAAGGAGAAAAATGCCCATAGTTTTTAACTTATATATAGAGCAAATGAAGAAAGTTAAAAATGAATATGGAAAGGGAACAAAAGTGCAAGGAGATGAAATGAAAACCCAAACGTTTGCTGATGATATTGTATTAGGGGAGTGAGAATGGGTGGATAGATTCACTAACGAGGAAGTTCTAAGCAGAACAGGGGAAGAGAACAATTTTGACTAAGAGAAGGGATAGATTAATAGGCCACGTTTGGAGACATGAGGATCTTGTAAAATAAGCATTAGTGTGGGGTGAGAACAGAAGAGGGAGGCTAAGGATGGAATACGATAAGCAGTCTAGGTAGGATGTTGTAGATATGTAAAACATATATGTGAAACAAGATAGGTTAGCATTGAGGGTTTAAGCCGACCTGCTGGAGCAATAGGCAAAATTGGTAAATACCTTTTTTGTATGTTTTATTTATTTATTTTATTTGAATAAATGTTGAGTTTTAAAATTTAATTTAAATTGTCTTGAAATTCGTGGTAGTTCTGCCACGTGCCGCAAATAAATTCACTTACAGTAAATAATTTTCTATCCTACACGTCCATTAAGGGAATCATGCTATAAGAACGCGTTACTTATTTTAACCCGATTTGCGATCCTAGCGAGATAGTTCCGTACTCCGGAAGTTGTAGAAGTGAGCGGATGCTAGTGCAGTGATAATGGAAGGGGGTTTCACTGCTTTACACGAACTAATACTGTCCTTTCTCACTACCGCTGACATCTACGTAGAAAACTAGCCGCCCTCAAAACTGGAAATCTCGATCATTGTCTTCTGTACCATGAGGTCAACAGCCGCGGACACCGCGAAAATATTCTCTGTTATTTTCAGTAATAAACAATAGCTCTTCGTGTTAAACCTCGACATTAACCATTTATCAAAATGCTGGCGAGTCTCCTGTCGTACGTAATCGTAAAACAATAGTTACTCAGTTTTTAGCTATGTTTCCGACTTGCAAAATCTGGTCGATTCCAATTGAAATTAAAGAACTCAACTTCCTTCAATGAAGTAGTATTAGACCGTCAAAAACAATAGAGAACCAAAAACAATCATTAATTATGTCAGTTTTAATCAAAAAAATAAGTAACCAAATAACATACAAAATAACTGATTGACAACGCAAGGTTTCCTTTTAAGTTCGTCTCTTGTGTCGTTCTTGTGATATTGAGAGGAAAACAGCGGGGATTTCAGAAACGTTGTGTGTGATTTACCTTATCACTTTTTTTGTCTGTAATTTGGCTTCTTCTTTTTGTAATTAGTATATTTTTAACACAAACGTTTATGAAAACAAGAATATAAATTTTTAATTCTTAGCCATTCTTTCTTTTCAATAAGTGTATGTTTATTAATATATTGTAATGAATAATTACTTCATACATATTCTTCTGACTCCTTTATTACTATAATACCATCTGCAAACCGTAGTGTTTTTATTTCTTCACCGTACAGTGTGATTCCTTTTCCATATTCTGTTTTAACTTTCTTCATCAAGTTAAACAGAATGGGTGAAAGACTCATTCCTTGTCTTACTCCTTTCTTAATTTCTGCTTTCTTTTCTTGATCTTCGATTATAATTACTGCTGACTACCTTCTGTAGAGGTTATGGATAAGCCTTCTTTCTCCATATTTTATTCCTACCTTCTTCAAAATCCAAAATCTAGTTCACATTATCAAAGACTTTTTCTAAATCTACAAATGCCATGAACGAAGACCTGTGTTTTCTTATTCTGCTTTTAAAATTAGACGCAAATTCAATATTGCTTCTCTTGTCCCAACATACTTTCTGAAACCAAACTGATCTTCTCCTCACTCGCATTCTATTGGTTGTTCCATCGTCCTATATACCATTCTCGTTAATATTTTGCATGCATGAGATACTAAACTAATTGCCCTGTGCTGTTCGCATCTATCAGCCCCAGTCTTCTTCGGTATGGATGTAATTATGATTTTACTAAAATCTTCTGGTATTCTTCCTGTTTCGTAGATTTTGCAAACTATTGTGAACAGCCATGATATAGCTTCTTCGCCCGATGATCTTTATCAACTCCGCTGGGATGTTATCAATTCCTGGACCTTTACAATTACTCAGATCTGTCAGCGCCCTATCAAACTCCGACCTTCAAATTTTATCCCCCAACATATTCATCATCCACTTCCTCTTCTCGTTCTTATATTACTGACTGATGTTGATATCCACCATGACACTGATCTTCTAGATCCATCGCTCTGCCTTTTCTTATTTATACAGAATTGGCTTCCCATCCACGCACCTGATGTTCTTTTGATTTGCCTATAAGCTGCGTTTATTTTCCCTTTCACCATGAAATGTTCTGTACTGCGGTTTACTATTTACATCTCTTGCGTCTTGATATTTACGCCTTTTAAAAATCATATTTATTATTTCTCGTGTTATCCATGCTTTCCTATTTGTTTCAGGTATTCTTTTTATTGTTTCGTCGGCTGCTCTAGTCATATATTATTGCCAAACTTACGTATAAATTTGATGATGAGTAGTACGCTTTGGTTTTTATTATTGTGCTTATTATGAACGAGCAACAAGATTTAATTTTGAAGATATTCTTCAGTCGCCTGTACTGCTCTTTACCATTTTCATCTATCGCGTTAATTTTTTTTACGCCTTACGAGGCATATATATATATATATGTATATATATATGTATAATAACATGAAGATACGGTTCCGTGTTTAAAGCTGCAAAGCCGCCCCAGAGGCCACATTGTCGTATGCCGCGTGACGCGCGTAAAGCTTCACAATCAAGAGAAAACAGGAATTTACCACGAGGCAAGGTCCGGAAAGGATGTTAGTGATTCGCGACGGGACGCGGCAAGAGTAGGAGGTATCCGGTCTCAAACAAGCTACCGTGATCATGCAAGTGAGACACCACAACCGTTATGTGATTAGGATTTAGCAGTTCCCGATGAGACGCGGGCGTATAAGGTAGAATTCGCGGCGAGTGGGCGGAAATTGAATGGAAAATAAGTCGTCAGATGTTTCTAAACACTCTTTTGGTAATTTTCTTTTGTAAAATTACCTGACTTTGAGGCGCATTTCGGAAAAGTACCTCCGCACCCGTGGCCAGATATAGTGGCTACCTTATCACCTTACCTGACTAATAAGAAATTGATCCAAAAGGATATTTGTGTAATGCTAAATTTGGCTGCTTCGAGGAGGGCCAAGCAAAAAAATCAAAACCTCAGGGGACAAAGTATTAGTGAGAACACCCCAACAGTCATCAATTAAAAAGAAATTATTTGCAAAATTTTTTCATTGTTATTCTGGACCATACACAGTCCATAATGTGCCTTGTCAAAATGTGGTAACTGTAATTGACCCTAAAGGCAATAAATTTGGAAATTATAATTTTTATAATCTTCGTCCGTATCTAACTCAAGACATTTGAGGGTTTTGTGATTAATCCCAGTGTAACCATTTAAGTTTAGGTATAAATTTCAGTTCACTGTGACTTTGTAAATACACGAAAAGTGGATTAGATCACTTATAGGTAAATTGATTAGATAAACAAATTAATTTCCCTATGGCGGGGGGCTCTTGTAACGGCCTCGGCCTTTACAAGTATTTACAATGCCAGGAAGAATTCATAATGCATTGTATTATGAAGTTATGATTTAATTAAAGTATTTTATTTTATTGTGACGGGTCAAAGATGTCAATTGACCGATGTTGGCAACCGTGACTTCGTCGACCTTATCGACAGAGCTTTGGGTATCGAGAAGGAAGTTTTCTTTTGCAGATAGATGGGGAGTAGACAGGGTTGAAGGCCGACGAAAGGTGGATCGTATGGGGAGAGGAGCGAGCGGCATCGAACGCCGAGCTCGGGAGCTGACTAGGGAAAGCCTTGTCGGATTGGCTTTATTTTACTTTAGAAGTGGTTTCTTATTTTGAAGTTTTTAAAGGTAGTTTGTGGTGGCCAGCGAGGAGCATTCGTGAAGGTTTGGTTCCAGGCTACGAGGCCGTCATTTAACCCAGCGTCGACTGCTTCTTCCCATACCTGCCGAGGCGACTCAATATTGCTCGTTTCACCTTGGTGTCCGCCATTCAACAAGGAGGCGACCACGTGTGTGGTGGCTTCACTAGTTATACGTGGGAATTACCGAACGGTAAAAGATCGGTTCAATCATAATAAACGTCGGATGAACGTGCACTAGATTGTGAGGTACTGTTTCAGTGTCACGGACGCCGAAAGACGCAAAGTTGAAGAGACGTTGATTGGAGTGTAGTACGTGTATAAGATAGTTTTTTGATAGTTTGTGCAAGTGGACACGTAGCCAAAGTTGTCTAACATTCTAATATTAAATTAATGTAGGATTTATTGTAAAAGTTAATGTAAACGTAATATTATCTTCGGTTTAACCGAAAGTGAGAAACTTTATTGGTTGTATGCAGGGAGCAATTATTTATTTTGTGTTTTTATTTTCAGTTATGTTTTTGTAACTTATGAAAATAATAATGTTTATTTATTTATTGTACATCGGTATTGAATATTTCCTGTGTTCACTCAGTTTGTCCATCCTGTTGTTACCCCCCGATACTTAAAGCTCTGTGCCTGTACCTTGACGGGCAAGCGAGAACCGTTACAATATATATATAGCAGCATTTAGTTCGAGGTTGGAAGAGACAAAAACGCTTCAATGAAGTTTATAATTCATCTTTCTTCTTACCAACACAGTTTCCAAATCATTTCCTCTAGTTTTCCTATGAACAGCCGACTTGAAATCGATTAATCTTGTCGTATTCCTTCAACAATTATCTGTCTATAATGTCCACGTGTGACTCTTTGATACATTTACGCTTTTAGAGCGGCAATTTTGTTAGAGTCTTAAAGCTATTGAACGCTTTGTATAGTCTATTCATGCAATTTCTGGTAACATTCTCTACACAACTCGTTACTTCTCTGGCTTCTACTTGGTTGCTAAACTATAGGGATCGGTTAGTATTGTATTTTTCAATAACAGTTCGATGTTCTGCTGATATTTTCTCCTGTGACTTTCAAGTGAGAACTGTGGTGACTGTCCCTAGCAGGCTTCCTGAAGCTTCCTTGGCCAATCGATGCTCTGCACACAGAAAAGAACCCAAAGCATCCAGACACTATCGATTATTGACGACTGACCGACATACAGCCTACATCCGTCGTGTCCCAAGACACGCGAAATCACCCGCCAAAAATTCGTCATTCCTTTGTGACAACAGCTTTTGTTTTAACAATTACGTCATCAAAATAGCTTTCTGAGTGACAAGTATACTGCAATGTCTTTTGTTGTTCTTTTGCTAATTTTGAAAAATTCATCAGTTTTCATCGATGAAGAAGAACATAATTATTAAATAAATCTTCTTTTTCCAAAAATTAAGAATATGGTTAAGTGAAGTAAAAAAGCATTTTCTTTAAAAATGAAGTGGAGCAAATATATGCTTGCGTACAACTAAATACGAGGATTCACACTAAAAGAAGCATATTAGTGGTATCTAGTTGACATACCACTCATAAGCTGTTTAGACATAAATGTTCCATACGCCATTTGAAAGGGTATGAGACAATTCTCCAATAGCCCGACCTACCTAATGCAGGTTTTATAGGGTTTGCTCTGCATCTATTTCCGGTGAATCCCGGGTAGGATCCTAAAACAACAGCCAGGGAACCCTAAACTCCCTTGGTTGCCTTCTCCCTTCCTCATCCTACTTCAATTCCCTTCCTATGCTATTAAAGAGGATCACCCTCATGTAGCCTGTTACCCTCTCTCCCCAAAAAAGCACCTCGTTTTTATATCTTATATAAATTATTACAGTAAAACTAATCATAATTTTAAAATAGGTCTGAACAATTTTGAAACTGATGTCGGAAAAGACTCAGTTTTAAACGAGACTATAAAGGATTAGAAGAACTGAGATGCAGAAGCTTTTTAAACAATTCCTCGCAACTGTAAAGTTTTCCAGGAAACAATAAAGAACTGCAGGTGTTGATGAAGTCAAAGTATTGTGACACCACAAACTAACTAAAAAATAGATATTTTATTTTAACATTCGAAAACTCTAACTATGTTTTTGTGTAGGGTTTGTTTAATTTTAATTCAATTTTTTATTTTGTGCTCTTTGTTTATAGCTGCCACCTAATGTAACTCAACTGCAGAACCAATAAATTCTTTCGTTTGTTTAATTTCACGCATTAATTTTACGCGTTTTAGCTTACCTTCAATTTTTTCAGAAAAAATTTATAAGTAGATTTCCATGGCACAGGGCAAGATAGAATTTGTCATTTTTACCCAAAGTAATAAAACTTAAAAAAGTCAACCTCTTTATCCAATTCATTTCCCATTAATTAATTCGTCTTGACTAAGGTAATAACCCCAGCAGCGAAATGAAAAGAAACAATATTACGAGCTACGAGTACGAATCAGTCGATGTGCTGAACCTTTTTGTGCTCGTTCCATGAATGGGGCTATGGCACGCAGAGCGAGACTATTTAGGAAATTGTTGGCGTTCTGAATGGGGCTTTCACTTTTATATGTGAGCACAGAACTGGGAGCGTAGAATTATTGAGAGGGGGATGGGGTGGAGGTTGTTGCACATCTGCAACGAGCTGGAAATGAATCAATCAACCGGCAATCACCACGACACGCTAAGCATCGCTTATGTTGGCACTTACCTCTGCTGCAATCTGGTGTAGGCTACGTCCTCACCTGAAATACCAAACATAAATCAGTTTTAATCCTGTTCCGGAATCATCTCCATCATAGAACAAATGTAATCTACATACATTAGATTCAAAGGGCATACGCTTAAAATATATCAGGTATATGATGTTTTATCAGGTTAAGTACTAGAATATCGTAATATAAGTTAAACCCGTATCGAACTTTTTTTACATAGCAAAATATAATAAGCGTATGCACTCCAGAATGTTAGCTATATGAACCTTTATAAAAATGATAGTAAAATGAAAAAGAAACTGTATGAAAAGATGAAATATACTGGTGTGTATAAATCGCACCTGAAATTTGGAATATATATATATATTTCTGAATCCCATTGTGGACTTCGTTCCGCGTTCACTCCACAATTGACAAGATTCAATTAAACATTTCAGCATTTGTTATCTATAGCAATAAATAAAATTGAAGTGCCTGTCTGCCTGTCTGGACGTTTATCCCGAATAGACTCCGAAACGGCTTAACGGATTTAAATGATAATTTGAGGGATAGAAACAAGAATTTTACCTTAAATTTTCGTGTATGTTTCATTTGGCTCATCGGACTTATTGTTTTA
Organism: Eucriotettix oculatus; assembly: GCA_034510155.1. Lineage (NCBI taxonomy): Eukaryota > Metazoa > Arthropoda > Insecta > Orthoptera > Tetrigidae > Eucriotettix > Eucriotettix oculatus. Next base: position 130,306,214 of record CM067376.1, on the reverse strand, counting down.
TTATAAGCGCGATTTTGGCAACATAAGAGAGAGAGAGGGAGGGTGAATATTCTCGCTTCATCTATTGTTGCAGCAGGATTCGCGCCGTAATAAACGTATTGTTGGCAGCGAGATAACTGCCTGAGAAATAATAAATTTATTTGGATCGTCGATACGATGTAATTGGTTTTATTTGTCGTGTCAGGTAAATTGAAGTTTTTGTCCGTCTGGAAGTTTGTATCGAATTTCCCCCGAAACATGTAAAAGCGAGACCTGTTCAAAACCAACTACGGGTTATAAGGTACGCCCTGAAGCGATCATAAATACGTAGTACCGTAATTTTTTTATATTCAATGAATTCAACTTTAACAAAATTCTGTAGCTGTTGTTTCGTTTTTAGGACAAAGTAAAAAGAGCTATTTCTGCTGGAAGTCGCGAGCATAGCTAGTCAATACTTTTTCTGCTGTTCTGCGAGTCATCTGACAAATTATAATGTTCGAATGCAATACGTTGTAAAGTATGTAGAAATGAATGCTTTATACTATAATTAAGAGTTCTAAACTAAATGGTGTGTAACGAACAGATATAGCTGCTCAGGCTTTGGCGGCGGAATCAAAACAAAGGAGACAGCGGTTGACACTTGTGCCATAAAACCTAGACTGGGCGTCTAGGCTCGGGAGTTTCCCAAAATTGTGTGAGAATCGGCGACCGGGCAGCATGTTTTTCCCAAGTGTAACCATGGATATTATTGGTGAAGATCCATCCCTGCCACCGTGGTGATAGATGTCGCAGAAGTGGGGACGAGGTTTTAAAGAGGCAGACGGAGACTTTTTGGTATGAGATTGGTGGCATGAGGTTGATGAGATTGGTGGTAGAGAATGGAATGAACAGATTGTTGGAGAGTTGTTGAGATTGTGGTGATTGATTAGTGGAGAGAGACAGATTGGCAGAAAATGAATTGGTGAAAGATTGGTGGTCGAGAGCGTTTGAGGTGAGAATTGGCCAGATGGTGCGAGAGCGGTGATCGGCAGCTTTGATCTGGAGGGAGGATGAACCCGGAAGAATAGGAAAGCCGATTAGGTTTGCTGCCATGTCTGAGTGGATTAGTTCTGTTCTATGAGAAGGCCCATAAAGTGCGACCCTGAGATGAGTTTTAAAATCGTTAGTGTTTGAGTTTTTAATATAAATAAATTTTATAAATATATATTAATAGTTTTTATTGAAAGTAAGTGCCGGCGCAAATATTGAAGCATTAAAAATTTGTAATTATTATTGTAAATATGATCTGTTTTGTTAAAGTAAATTGTTCTATAGTCTTTATTATAAAATATTACCCTTTATTTAATTATTAAATTAGTATTTCCCCATATATTCATAATAGGTGTTTAAAAATTCCGATTACAAGCCGTATTTCATCGTCGCTTACACATTTTTAGCCTGTGCACGCCTAAGTACGGTATTGCAAATTGAGTACTTTAATTCTTATCCTCCAGTCAAAGGAAGTAGAAATGTCTCAATTGAAGCTCAGGTAAAGAGACTAGGTAATTTAGAAGAAAGACAAGAATTGAAAAATGTTGTCCGGATCCCAGGACTGGAATCCAGGATCGCCCGCTTTCTTTTCTTATCCTCCTTAAATTACAATTACTGTTCACTGGCTCAACGAACACGATGACCTCCAAGAACTCTCCGATTTTACGAGGAAAGATTCCTGGCTCCACTAATCGACACAAGATTATTAACGAGACTCGTTAGTCAATCTCTGCTAGAGTTTCCTGTGTGTCCAGATTGACCTAAGTATGTTCCTATCTATAATGGTCATGTATGTTCTTTCGTCTTATCAGGGATGGCCCTGGCGTTTTTGCCGTCGTAGGCAAACCCGAAAAAAGTCTTTGACAAACTGAAACTTGTACCTACAATTGTCAGCGTGAATTAAAATATAAAATTAATCCAATAAACAAAACTAGTTAAATAATATACAAAGTCTAAATATAAATTAAAACACTCTTTCAACGTTTATTTTCAGCAAATTCGCAAATAAGATCTTTCAGATTAATTCATTAATCAATTCTTGGTGAATGGTCAACACGGCTAATCCATTAAGTTGATTTTGAGTAGACGTAAAAAAGCAAACTTTATTTCTTCGCATCATCTATAAAACGGAGCTTCCGGACACCTGTTAATATCATCTAACAGAAATATTATAAAACAGGACAACATATTCGAAGACTATGGTCCACGTGGCTTTGAAATTTCTGGACTTTATATAGGTTTTCTTAATAAATGTAACTGATATACGAATTTTTAAAAAGTTCTTGTGTTTTCAGTGTTATAATTACAATTTTTTAGTTAAAAATGCTCAAATTTTGGGACATTTTAAGGGAATTATGCACGTCAACTTTTCGTCAACCAGTTAATATCGGAGTAACCGTAACAATGAGTACTTACGGCAGTTAAATTTTAACAATGGAGAAGAATATTAAAAAGTTCAACAACTACTATATCAAAAGAGTCTCGTAAATTTTATAATAGAAATTATTGTTACTATATCATTTCGGTCGTAACGGTCGCCTGAGATGTTCCACGACCACTAAATTCTTCACATGTCATCCATGTAATTCTTCACATATACATTCAACAATTGTTTCGGCTGACGGTGTCAGGAAGTACACATGATGAATTGCTAGATTTGTAAGTTGTGAAGCATGTTTTTTTATGTAAATTAAAAAATTGTAACATGGAACCCATATTTATTTCTTGTAATATTATGTTTTTAGAACGCCCTAGGAAGTCTCAAAAAGGAGACGAAACGTCGTTTTTGAATAAATAGTAAAAAGTTTATATGCTGACGTATTGGCCGTCTTTTTATTTATTGTAGCATTGAAGCTTGTTTCATATACAGGATCTACGGAATGTTAAAGAGCGGAACTCATTGGGATATGTTGACACGTTTCCGTATCAGGGAGAAGAAAACTTTTGTTGGAAATAAATTTCTATAAATGAATAAAAAGTAAATTTACATAATATAAGTCCAAATTCAAATGGAAAAGGAGCATGCGGATAAGTAATAATTTTCAATTTTAATGAAAAACACTGTAGCTGGATTCTTAATTAAAATTCGTCATGTAAATGACGTCAGACATGAAATATAATAAAAGTATGTAAATGATATTTTTCCTTAGTTTCTAGTCATTTTTTACGCATTAAACATGAATCTTTCCTTAAGAGGCTTGTGAATTTCCGTTATCTGACTTGCATTCAAATTGATTACCGTAAAAGGTGAATTATAGCCTGCTACCAAGACCTGACCGCGGCATTTAATGTATTTTACATTAAATATAGATCCCTAGAAACTCTTGTATTCGATGCAACTGTCCGTTTTCTTTCTGAAGGAAAGCAGAACTACTTGGTGTAACAACCTTAATAACGACTATAATAGTATTTCTTCTGCGACACTTTGCTCCATTGATTTCCATTTAGATGTCCTTATGTTCTTACGAAACTAACAGCAATCAATCATGGCATTAATGGGTAGTAAGCTAATGTCTTTTTTTTATCTTGTACGGTGTATTCTTTCTTATTCACATGCCAATTATTTTCAGTTCACGAGTTTCGTTTACTGGGTATCATTCTTCTAATCTAAATGTTCACCTTCTGGCATTTCTTTTCTTCCACAACCAAATATAACTGTTTTCTTTTCTTTTGCTATAGATATTGTATTTATTGATTAAAGCCTTGCATATTAATTGAGAACATTCAACACAATCTCACTCGTCTTATGTGGCATCGCAGCGTAAATATTTGGGTAAAATTCTAGCGGTTTTATTAATCATCTATATTTTAGGTCAATAAAAAGTATTTCATGAAAACAATAATCCTTTATCAAAAAGTATTTCAATCTGTTTAAATGCGATCAATGTGAAAACATGATGTTATTTAGAGTGCAATGATGACCGAAGCGATTACTTTTCAAAAAGAGAATAGTTTTAGTATGTAAAACTGTAATTTTAATTTTTGAAGTACAGGATTAGATACGAATCCTAGGCTTTGTAAACCTTTAAAATATGGTTCATACACTTTTAAAAATACCTTATATTTGGCGCTAATAACAATAATTTTTTAATAATTTTGACAAGAAGAGTAAATACTGTGATGGAAATTAAGGCTGTGCACACTGGGCAGGTACGTGTTTGATGAAACGAGAGGGAACTGTTTCAAGAAACAGAACTCATTTTAGACCTGTGTTTAATGATACGAATGTTTATCGTAGGTTCAGGTCATGATTTTATACAAAGGCAACGACTTTCCAGACTTGACCTGAAAATACATCTTCAAACATAATTTATAGTTTTTTAATTCCTTCACAATCATTTTGAAATTTAGGCATCAAGATAGAAATATAGGGAAATATTCCATAATTTATTACTATTACAGTATTACGGCACGAGGGTATGCATTGTGTGTGTTGTTTCATGTAACGCGTTTCATTAGTGTGCATGTCCAAATGTGAAACATGTTTCTCCTGTGTGCTCCAGGCATAAAGCTGTGCCGATGTAAAACTAAGTTATTATATGTTGTAAGTACTGTTTGTAACAAACAATATGGAGAGCTTATTAGACCAATTTTTCTGGTAATTCTCCAGATTGCGTCAAAGATTTTATATTACTCAGTTAAATTTCCTTAGACGTAAAACATCCTAAAAGACTTCGTGTTCCTGAAGTAATTCTTTCTTTTTTACTCACCTCAAACAGGGGAAATAAAAGGTTACTTCGTTTAAGCGAACATCAATAATATCCGCCTTTGTCTACCTATTACATCAATAATTCTTAATTAATATCTACATGGCCAGTATTTACAATCTTATAATTTAAAAAAAATTGTGGATGACAGTTCCATTAATGGGATTAAAGTATTTATTATTTACAACATTTATTCTGCGCCAGTAATTTCACTAACGAGTTGTATTTACCGTACTGCACTAACATTAAGTAGTTTTTTTGACATCTAGACGAAGACTTCGAAACGAAAAATAAATTACCGTGCTTTTAAAGAATTTTTATTCCTCTATACAACAAAAATAAGCTTTTAGTTAAAGTTTATGAAAAATATTCTATATGACATCTTATGTAACTGTATTAGGTCAAAGGAATTAGAAATGATTTAACTGAAGCTCATGTTATGAGCTTATAGCTACATTTAGAAGAAAGACAAGAATGGAAAAATGTTGACAGGACCCAGGACTCAAACCTATGACCTCACGCTTTCCGGGTTGTGAAGAATGTGATTAGTCAATTGTAGGTGAGTCTAGCTTAGGTTAAGAGACTTGGAGGGATGTTGAATCCGTCCACGGGACCTCGACTTAGACTAGCTCAGTAGTAGAGTAACCACCCGGAAAGCGGGAGGTCCTGCGTAACTGTATTATAATAACAATAACTGTGTTCTACATATTACTTCCAGTTTCCAATTATGTCATGCGCAGAGCACACTGGAAAAACGTGTTTCATCTGAACATGCACACAGATGTAACTTTTTTCATGAAATAACACTCACGCACTCTCACAGTTTCTTGATGTCCTCCGTCGAGTATGAACTTGTTTTGTGGTGGTGGCTGCGACCCGCCAAAGAGATGCCTGTGGGCGTTTTGTCTCGCAGGAATTTCTCTCAAGATTGACTGCGGGGCTCACCTTTGGGAATGCCTCGTAAACTTTCTGTGTCTTTCAAGGTTCTCACATACCGTGGCACCTTATCTTTTTAGGAGGTGTATATACTAGAGTCGAGAACCTTGGGCATACGGCAAGAGGTGTCCACTAATCCCATTAGAGCAGTTGGCCAGTTGCTTCCTAAACCTTGTGGCGACACGGATAATGGAATGCAGCGACTCCACAGAAAATTCATCTCCCGTAATTATGAAGGGCGTAAGAATAATATCCAATAACCCGACCTACCTGATGCAGGTTTTGTAGGTTTTTTCCTGCATCTCCTTTAGGTGAAACACCGGGTAGGATCCTTAAAACATAGCCCGGAGGCCGTTTCAATCACATCCTAAGCTATTAAAGGAGAGTTGCCTGTTTCACGATCATCCTCATGTAGCCTCTTAAAAAATAGGTGTCTGCCACCTACCGAAGTGATTCCTGTGGGAGTTTTCTCTCGTAGGTATTTCTTCCCAGATTGACTGCGGAATTACATTTGGGCATGGCGTGGCACCTTCATCTATTTTAGGTGTATGCACAAGGGGCGAAGACTTTGGACATGCGGTAAGAGTTGTCCGCTAATCCCATTGGATCAGTCAGCCAGCTTCGACCCCACATCTAACTCATCTCCCTCATTCGGAAGGGCGTGAGAATAGTATCCAATTACCCGCCCTATGAGATGTACGTTTTCCCTGCATCTCCCGGCCCGGGGGCTTCAGTCAACCCTTGGCTACCTTCCACATCCTCCTTTTTCAATTCCGTACCAATGATTTTTTCAGGATCATCCTTATGTAGCCTGTTAACCAAAAATTGGTTATCCGCGAATTAAAAGTAAACATTCATGCTATAATAATAGCAATTTAATATTTCTCTATACTTCTATTACGCTGTAAATGGTTATTGAGAAAATGAAATCTGAATTTTTAACCATTTTTACAACAGTCTACTTTATACAATAAGTGGATGACAAAAATTTAAAAACAGAAAATACGTTTGAATACGGATTCTCAGGTCAAGTATGGAAAACGCCGTCTTTGTTTAAAAATTATACCCTGAACGCATGAACTCAGACAAATTATTAAATACCGGTTTAAAATTAAATCTGTTTCTTGAAACACGTTCCCTCTTTTTTCTACCCAGTGTGCAAATCGCTATGTTATCTTATGTATCGGTTTCATAAAAAAGCGTTTCATGTTTCATGAAAATTATCAATAAGTACAGACACTACAGGTCGGATAGGTTAAGGACAATAACGGATCTCTTTATCTTGATTTATTGATATACGGTATGCACACGTGACGAACGACAATACATATTTTAAAATAAATATATTAGCTACATTCATTTTATATATTATATATTTACTCGGAACTGTAAGGTTTTACAGAGAAGAATAAGTAAGTGTAAGTGTAGTGATAGTGTACTGAGATAACAATAGTAATTTACTGTTTCTGTGTATTATTGTTTTCCTTATTCATACACGTTTTTTGATAATTTTGTGTAGCTGCCAACGAGGGAAACTAAATTTCAGGATTAATAAATTCATTCATACATCTCCTCTAAAATAAAAATATAAACCAACCATGGGCAATCTCAAGGAAAACTCTCAAATCTGGCCAATCCCACAAACTATTCACCAATGCATAAAACAACAAGTCCTATGCGGCATCTGTAGAAGACTGCAAACTGTTTTATCAACAGATTTAATTCATTTACGTTTCCTTAAACTTCTCCCCTCCCTCCTCTCCAATCACCGCCACCAATATGAATGTAGTGAAACACAAATATCAATCCCGCATATAGGCCTATTAACTGAATGTAAGTTACCAGGGACATGGGATTGATGTAGAGAAGTCCTACTTTTTTAACATTATGAGACGAATGCACACACTTTGAATCCTTATGTTACAGCATTAAGTCTTTCGGGACCAACTTGCACTTGTTTTACTGTATTTGTGATTGTTACTCATAACAGAATGAACTATGCCAACACTTACTGCAACTTTTTTTGTTATATCTTCAACAGTAATATGTCGGTCTTCACGAATAATAATGCCACTTCAACTGCCCGGTCAGAACGTTGCGTGTCAGTCAGTGAGCTTCAAACGTTCATGAACTGTTCCGCTGTTCATACAACTTTTAGCATACTGTAAAATCATTCTAAATGCATCACTCGAGATAAGATTTTACACAGTTATTCATCTTTAGAAAATCTGTTCACAGCACATTGTTTAGCTAATGTTCAAACTTCATGCCTTCACGCCATTGTTAAATGTACCCTTAAGTTTCACTTAAGTAGGTAGTTGCTAATTACCTATACAATAGATGCGACTTTTAAAATAATAAATAATAATAATCTCTTCTCATTTGAGTTGATTCATTTATTTATATTTTTCATCAATGATAATTATGTGGTAGTCTTATCGCCTTGTTCCTCGACCGCTATTTTAACTCATCTAGAAAAGTGACGAGACTTATTTCTTGTTCAACCTAGTGACTCCATTGCACGGTGCATTAGGCTTGACATGCTATAAGTCTTTTTTAATTTTAAGCAGATATTCTCAAGGTTTTTCAAAGTAACCGACGGTACACGTGGATGAGTATAATTTTTATGTGAAGTGGTAATTTCACGATAGACATAATTTCAAGGATACGCAGAGATTACGTCAGTTGAAAGCAGGAAGCCCTATTGAAGGCCACGTAGGAGTTCAAACCATGAATAGTTGGCATAAATACACTCAATAACTCAATAAAGGCAAAATATTGAGTTATCGTTATTAAAGTTCTTAAACCAACTCACATTTCATTAAGCATATCGTACAAAGGAAAACAGGGGGACCTGAGCAGGAATTCAATAGTATGTAGTAGTTGACAGTAGTCCAATCAATTGAAGAAGCAGCAATAAATACCTGCTAAAGATATCTTAGAGTCATTATTGTTCAAGAAAGTTCTCCGATTTTGATCGTGGAACTGCGAGATAGATACGTGAAGTACTCGCTGCCATCACTTGTTTCAAATTGTCCCGTCTCAAATGTGGCTGATGGTATACATTAAAATACCAATCGTCGCAAATATGATGTACAAAATTAGTTATATGTACAATTAAAAAGTTAAATGGTTAGTTGAATTAAATTTGATAAATTGCAATGATAGTATACCTCCCATATTTGAAAGACCCAGAAAAAAAACAACAGTAAAAATGATAGTGTAACGATAAAACAAAACTACTTGTAGAATTTGGCGGTACGGAATCAAAGGCAAGCGGTATGAGGAAATGTACAGATTACAAACGAGGGTTGTAATACTCAGACATCACGGCGCGGATGGGGTTTTTCCCAAGTATGGTGAGATTTGACTGCAATGGGTGAAGGTCTTCCCCAAAAACGTTGGTGGAGAGGGGCAAACGGCTCATCCCAGAGAGAATTTATTATTAGACCACCGTCGGAATAAGAAAAAAAAATTGGGGACAAATTATTAAAAATCTATGAAAATTGATTTTAGAGATTAATGAGGACGTGTAATTTGACATTATTAAGGCGGCGGTGCTTCGGATTGAACATTTAAGCAGATTATGATTGGAGGTTGAGATGGAACTTTAAGTGTAGCTGAAGGTTGAGTTTAAAGAGGGAGCAATAAGAAATTGGAGATTGTCCTGGCCGAGGACATTTAAATAACGGTAGGAAGGCATGATCCAGTCAGGAGTTCTTAAGTGCTCTTCATTGCTCAACGCAGAAGTCCAGGCGAAAAAAATGAAATATTTAGAAAAAGGAAAACATATCGAAATCAATAACGGTATCGTAAATAGCATTTAAATTTTTGTTGGGGGACGAAATGTTTTCAAATAAAATTATTTCATTTATGACTTTTGACCATTCTTTGTGTTTTTTCATGAACATAATTGAAATAAAATAAAATAATGCTAATATTTACAGTTGAAAGAAGTCGCTATTTATGTTAAAAATTATTTCCCAATATTTAAATTCTATTTACTATACCGTTTTTGATTTCGATATGTTTTCTTTTCTCTAAATATTTCATTTTTCTTGCGCCTGTTTGAAATTATTTTCAATAATCTAAATGTAATTTATTTAATATCGAATGTGATTTTTATTAATTAACTCTTTTGAGTAATTTTTATGACTTAATTGACCATAAATAATTAACATGCAGACGATGTTTGATATCAATTTAATACTGCATCTACACAAAATCTATGATTCTATGAATCTAAGATGGAAAGAAGGAAAACTTTTGCTTTTCTAATGTTTAACAAGTGGCTTGATTTAGGAATTTTTAATTTATTTGTAATTACAAAATAAAATCTAGTATCGGGATGCCTTTACGATATTTACATTTTTTTCGTTTGAACCCGGCTAACTAAGACCAGCCAACTAGTATTGAACAGGTTTATACTAAAGAAAAAAAATTAATGTTATGTTTCAGTAACTCTGTACCATAGTCTGATGAATATAAAATAAATTGCAAATTTGAGAACGTACTGGGTACAGATACAACAAAGAAATTGTAGGGTTCCATATTTAATTACTTCAGTTTTGCAGAGCAACTAGTACAGCAGATTTCGAGCTTGAAAACTACTTGTTTCAGAACGAATACTATAAGCATGATAGCTTATATTTTCTAAATTCTGTTATATTTACAACAATTTACCGATCCTTTCGCTAACCTCGCTGAGAAAGAAAACAACGAAAAACGAAGGTGTAAACGACGCGTAGTTTTTTTATTTGTAATTTTATAGAAACATAATTATTCCGTCAATAATAACGGGAAATCATAAATATGACCATATTCACAAAGCCCCTGCACAATACAGTAGCCATTGGCAACGTGGATATTACCGGCATTATAATTCATGATAGGCATGCATATAATTTGCTAAACATTATTATAATTTATGACGTTTTCACGAGGAAAGGAAATACACTTTATCGATTTCGTTAATATTATCACATACGTCTTGAAAATACATTATAATATAAAAAGGTGCGATTACGAAATTAAGAAAGTACAATTTAATACTTATGCCCAATAAAAGAAGGTAATCAAATCCTCAACTACTATTCGTAATAGAATAGTTATTAATGTCTGTAAGTTTAAATACGGCCAAAAACGGGCAAAAAATTAGTAAAACAGAACAAACTATAATTTAAAAACTACATGTTTCGGTCCTGATCTGGACCCTCTTCAGGTTGAACTCTGTTTTTGGCCTTATTTAAACTTAACTATTCTTACTCTATAGTCTTAGAAATTGAATGGAAAGATACGAACGAGGAGCATTACTTTTCGAGTGTTTTGTTCACGTGTAAGGAATAAGTATTAACTATATAGTCCTTCTCTTTTTCACTGTCGAAATATACTGAGAGAGTGTTAGTGTTGAAGTTCCTGGAAAACTGGCGGATTTTTAACATTAAATCGGCTCTCTAAAAGAATCACACTTACGACATTAAAGTTATTAAATATTTTCAAATGATTTTGAAATATATAGTACGTAGGGCTAATTATGGATTTACTATAGTTTTTCGTCGGGGATATGATTACCTTTTCCAGTTTTAAGGCCGCAAAAATAAATAAAGCTTAATAATCAAGAATCCAGCACTTAATGCCTAATGATTTTCTTTGTTTCTTGGATTAGAAGCAATTATTTATATTTTTGCTAAATATAGCAACAGCTAAATTGAAATCCCAAAAGCGTTAAATTCATACATTACTCATACACATAAATATGCTTTCAGTAATCGAAAAGATGTGATAAAATATCAAATTACGAAAGAGAAAGTGAAAATTCAACGTGGGACGTGCTTATTAATTATTTTATTTTAATAATATTATTTTTCCTTCATTAACCTTTTAACGCAACTAAAATTAAATTTTTCATAAGTTATCTTGTCATCGCAGAGCAGTGATTGCTTATAGCTATTGATAATAAGGCTATCCATATGTGTTTTGGTTAATCAGTTTTTGGGCTATTTTATTTAATCAGTTGTTATCTAAAAATTTAATGACAGAAAAGGTTCAGGAAAAATCGAAAATATTATATCCAGCTAAACCGAGGAGAAAAGAAAACTGGAATAATATGCCGAAACACTCTTTCTATTTCCTAAATTTCTTTTATAAAATTATTACAAATGTGTCTAACCCTTGGAATGTTTGGTTTCTAATGAAATGCCACGTATAATGCCATGGTGACCTTTGATAAAAAACCTCCTTTGGTTAATTTTGAAATCCACCCGCCTCTTGTGCTAGTGTATTCCACAATAAGTAAACACCTATACAAAAATTGATTTCTCGAATCAGTTTTCATATCAGCAACGATTTTACATGATTGTGGGATTTAAAGCGAAATTGAAAGACATTAAATTACTTACTTGTAATTGTATATTTTCATAAATTAAAGGTTTTATATTATGAGTAACAATATATAGTAAGATAATTTCTCAGTGGTTAGATAACTGACATTAAATGGCATCTATATTTACAAATTAATGTACATTTTACTGTCTCTTATCTGATACTCAGTGATTCTGTTTGTGAGCTGCTTCATCTGCTAATGCTGTCCCACAGTGATTAATCAAATTATTCTCGTTGTCAGATCTTAAATTCTTCCCCGTCGCAACCATATAACTTAATTACTTTTATTGTACGGGCGTGTACTCTTTCTCAAAAAATAAAACTAATTTAAATAAATAGTGCTCGTTCTCATTATATGAGAGTATATTACACATTTATTTTCAAATCCTTCACTCCACTTTCATTTCCTTACCCCGATTGTGTAAGTTGCACACCCTAATGATAAAGGCAGCAGCCGACAGACTATCAACATTTCGTGTCGCAGACAATATTCCTTCCTTGGACGTCTCAGACCGATAAACATCCCTGATGGATGAGCGTCCTTTTTCTAATCCGTCATTTTATAAGAATTCAAGCATTTCAAAGCAGGCTTCATTACGCAATATACATTCACACAGTTAGTAAACGACTTCAAAAATATTTAATGGCCCAATCTAGTGGCAAAACTTATACTTATTTTTCGGTATTTGTACAATACTCATAGCGTATGAAACACACTGGTTTTAAGAAGACGTGCACAGTATTCTGATTAATTTCAGTAATATGAGAATTGGAAAGGAACAAGATCTGGCCTTGTGCATTATGACTCCACTATATTTTCTGAACTATTTGGAGACACTAAATATAAAAACTAAATTGTCATGAGCAGATTAAGTGCAACACTAATCACCTTCACACAACTAATCCAATACTTACAAAAATTATCACGGTTATTTTTTGGGTCATACCATGCGGATTTTGAGTTGTAATAGTACAAATTATTTTCAGACCATGCACTATGCGTGCTTTCCTAAAGTTCATCAGAATTTTCGTTCCCGTTTGAATTACAAAAAGCGGCTACTGTAATAGTAAATTTGCAAAAACAAAATTGTAATAATATAATAGTTATTAATGTCTGAAAGTTTAAATTAAAGTTCAAATAAGGCCAAAACATACAAAAAAATAGTGAAACATAAACTATAATTTAAAATCAACTACATGTTTCGGTCCTTATTTACATCAACCTGAAGAGAGTCCGTATCAGGACCGAAACATGTAGTTGATTTTAAATTAGTTTTTATGTTCCACTAATTTTTATCTATTTTTCGACTTATTCAAACTTTAAAATTTTAATAAGTTATTTGAATATTCAACGACGTACATGAAGATTGGGATCTATCTTGTGACAGTTAGGAACGGTTTTAATGATTTGTAAATACCATTGTATATAAAAATTGTATATTTTCAGATGATAAGGAATATTGTGCTGAAAGTTGGAGACTTTAGGGTTTATATTTGTATGGATTATTTCAGTCTTTACAGTTATTTTCAATTAACATTCATATATATAACTCATTATCACTAAAATTCATTCAAGGTCTTCCGATTCCGTACTCGCTTAGAACCATAAACAGCAAAGAGAAAAAATAATTTGAATTTAGCTTTTGTTCAACTATGTCCTTTTAGATAAACATTTAATAAACCTTGAAATGTGTAATGTCAGTTAAAAATTTTGTAAAAAAATAAAATCAATTTAAACATTGTATTGAAGTGCCTCAATTTAACTTACTACTACTAAATAATTATTTCAATATATCCAACTAACATATCAGTTAAAAAACTTGCATTTAATTTATTACGATACAATATTAAAAGAATATATTAATGTTCTTTGTTAAACTACACAGAAATATGTGTTTCGGAAAATATGAATTTCGCTCTAAGTCGGAAACATAAATTAAACAACGAATTAAAGTACAAGAAATTCAAATCATTCTGTATAACTTTTTTATATTAATAAATACATAAAACAACAAGGAAAGAAATTTCTGCACTGTCAATTAAAAAACTCTACTTTGGAAACGCCGGTTAACTTCAAGGTGGCAATTAAACTCAGTTGTTAAGACAAGGGACGTGTATTATATCTTAAGACACGAAGGTTAAGTGTAGTAGATATACCAGTGACAAATTTATTACATAAAGTATGTATACTAAGGATATAGTGATATTTGATACCGAAAAATATTATTTGGTAATCCTCAAATACTATTGTTGGCATTGGATGTTGGCCTAAATGATGGCGTGATGTATAATTACTTTTGGAAAGAAGGACGAAATCGGGATCCTGTATATAGTAGAGATGGACGATCTGATCAAGATCTGATTGCGGAGTGAGCGATTATTGATTCGTAATTCTACGTTCCTCCATCTCCACTAGAAAGGGCGCTCAGAAATAGATCTGATTCAAAGAACTAGCTCCCTCTGAGGAAACAGTGATCAATGAATCGGTAAAAAAAGAGCGATTCACTCCGCTTCTGTGATTCACGAGCTACCTGCTGTTTGAATCATTGAGTCATGAATAAAAAAATTTTCTATATAAATTATCGTGGGGCATTGTTTTGGCAAAATTAAATGAAATATTTACAAACTACTGTATCCCAACGTTCATATAATTTTCTCTTATCTGGTTGTACAGAATATAATCCCTTCTGTAATGTATTGGTCCACGTTCTTGTTAAATGTTGTCCTATACTTTTCACTTAACGTCTGAAAATCGCTTCGCTCTATACCACAATTTTTTAAACTTTACTAATTCACTTAATTTCTTTATATCAGAGTAGAATTTGGATCATGACCTTAATTACGGGAATTAATCAATTTTAACATAAATGACGTATTATGTACAAGTTCAGTAGAAAAAATTATACTGCTAAATGTAGCAAATAAAATATCTTAAATTGCGTAGCTTTGAGAATGATAACGCAGTCCATGATATTGCTGAGTATATTTTACAATTTCAATACCTTCTCTCGTTTATAAACGATCACAGTAACTATCGTGCTTTTCAAATGGGACCCGTTCGGGAGCTCATCGAATGAGAGCAGAGAAATAGGTAATCGTTTTAACATCGTCTTACTTACACCTCAAAAAGCCCTTACTGGCAAAAATAACAAATCCATCTTGGACTCCCATGAATACCAAACATCATTATTAAGTTTTGTAAGGAGAGTAAGATATTTGATTTAATTTAAATGTATTCTATTTTGTTTTTAAATTTAAAAATCAAATGTAATGAAGAAAAATAATTAATTAGTTGTTAACGAACAGAAAAATGGACATTACCAGTATATTGTTTTTAAATTCATAATTGTAAAATAATGTAAATAATAATTGTATAATAATATGTAAATAATTGTCCTATCGTCTCTAATGACCTGGCAGTCGATGCGACCATTAAAAGAAAAAGAAAAAAACCTTAACTTTTACAGCAACTGCGTGGACAGTAAAAAGTGAAAACGTCGCAAGATTTTCATATAATGGCATAAGGAGGAACTTCAAGGCTTCAATTTGAAAAGCGATGCAGTTTTAGCGTGTTTTTTTCTTCATTGCGAAAACTTTTAACCGAAGATAGTACAGTTATTATTACAAGGTATACAGATGTTTATTCGCTGAATAAATAATTTACATGATTACTTGAATAAATTTTAAAGTCCATTGACAATCAATTTAAAAACGAGAGAAACGCCAGAGCTGTGAACATAATTATGTTACTACAGTTAATAATATTTGATTGACTTAGTGTTGGCGGTGAACATTAATAGAGTTTAGGGTAGTAGGGGTAATCAGATGAAGAGAAATAAAGGAATAGTTACTTGAAAAGTGGAGAATAAGGTGCAAACTAACTGACAGAGAAATTATTGTTAGGTTATACCGGAGTGAGAGAGTGTAACGGCAGATTTCGTTTGAGTCTGCGGTTGTGTGGAGGAGGAGGTGGATTACTGTGGAAGAGGGCTATGGTCTCATTGGAGTGATTGATGGAGCTTTTGATTACGGAGGATATGAATGATTTTATTGTGGTGTTGATGAGTGGAATTTGGATGTCGTTGTGGATTACCGAGTTTCGAAGGTACCAGGGGGAGTTGGAAATGATTCTAAAGATTCTATTTGCTTGGTTTAAATTTTATTTGAATTGGAGTTGGCAGTTGATCCCCAAATGGAGCATGCGTATGACCATATGGGGCGGATTAGAGAGAGGTAAAGGAGTCTTTTGGTGGAGATGGAAATTAGTGCGTGGATAGAGTAGTTTTATTTTGGTGTTAATTTTGGATGAAAGGCGGGGTTTTCAGGAAAGTTTAGAGTCTAGAATAATTCCAAGGATGGAGTTTTTTTATTGGGATTTGGGAGCCAAAAGTATAGAATGAATGTGTAAGGGGATGTTTGATTTTGAGGGTGAATGGAATTATTGCAGATTTGGAAGGGTTTTATGGTGATCCTCCATATTTTTGCCCAGATTTCCAGGTCGTTTAGAGCTATTTGGACGGTGCGAACATCCGAGGTAGAGGAAGAGGTTTGGTGGAGGATAGCATATGTCATCGGCAAAAAATATTCTTTTAGTGGATGGATTACGGAGAATATCATGAGAGTAAAGTTAACGAGGAAGGGGGCTGATACGCTACCTTTTAGAGTGACGCTGCTAAGTAACGAGGAAGTACTAAATATGTTACTATCGTTGTGTGACTGCCATAACCGAATTGGTTACATAATCCAAGTTATTGCAGGTATTGTTTCAATCACTCTTTCTTGCAACTGAATACGCCCGGCTGTAACTTGGCGTTAAAATGGATATTACGAAATTTGGAGAGAAGATAGGATCCCAACGGGATACCTTCCGATAACTAACGGCGTATTTCCGTGACCGACATTTTCAATACCAAAGGGCAAAATTAACGGAGCAAACTTCGAGTCGTCATTATTACATAAACACAAGCAGGTTCATTGATTACTTTAATATGCTTGCCAATTTTTGTTCACCAAAAATCAGTTGATAAGATTGCAAATTTACATATTTCTAGCTTTTACATTCACAGCAAAAGCAATCAAAATATTTTTATCTCTAGCCGAATTTGGTCAGTTGGTCACAAAAAAGAGACTACGATATAGTGGTGAAGGTTAATTGGGGAAATAGAAGAGCAAATTTGTTTTATTTTTTAAGTAGAAAAGTTGTCGTTTTACACTTCAAAAACTTATAATCGTACTATTATTTAATTAGCTAGAAAGTAAATAAAAATAACAATTTAGATGTCATAAACTACTTCAAAATCGTTACCAATGGTTCAAAATATTAAGTCAGCTGCATCAGGAAATAGATATTCATCTAACAGAAAGACGTGTATTGTGGCAATCTTTCGGACAGTACACTATACACCATGAATTTTTTATCGTGTTACATACTTAATGCAGCTGTCTGTATTCAGACAAAATGATGTCACTTTAAACATATCACTTGATATGTGAACAGAGCGATCCAACTAGTAATTTATAAAAATCTATCAGGTACGAATAAGTAACAGACATGACGAGTATTCAGATCAACATAAATTTTATTTGTAACATGTTTCCTCGTATAACAGTTTTAACCAGTCTCCTGTTTTATGTCGTCGCACACTAACATTAATAATAAAAGTATAACATTTTTTCTTCTCTGAATGTGACGATTTTTCTGTATATTACAAACGTTACAATTTTAGAGTAATTATCCATTTGGCTGTACTAAAAATGGCAACGTACAGACGTAGGAAAATTTTCATTTGTAAATAGGTCAATACGCGATTGGAATTCCTTGCCTGCAGAAATACAACTTTTCCGGGTAGCGTAAATCAGTTTAGGAATTGACTAAGAAAAATTAAGTGAAGTGATAAAAGTGAAGTGCAGTGAAGTGATTTTTGTGTGGCACCTTTCTTTTCTTTTTCAGCTAAAAAACTACACTTCAAAATTCTTCCTTAGTGTAAACTTTTTGTAATTGTATTTGTGTTTTCTTTGTATATAGCTGCCACCGCGCAAATGCCCAATAGCAGCTAAGTAAGTAATAATAATAATAAGAAAAACAATTATTTTCTGCCAACCTTAATGTATCTTCCCAGGTTTTTGGCCAAAATAATCTTTGAAAGGATCCCTAAGATGAAAATTTTTCCTTCGTTTTTCTTAATTTTCTCAATATGACAATCATTTCCGTGACAAGGACACCGCTTAATAAATTTTGTAACCCCCCTCGTCCAATATCTCCATATGTTTAATAATGAACGCACGAGTGATGTATATGCCAAATTGCTTTATTACAGCTTTCTCCATTTATAATTGTAAACCCAATTAGAGGTGGGCAAAAGAACCGAGAATCGATCCAGAGATTCGATTCTTATAACAGAAGCGTTCTGTAAAACGACTCAGTGGATGGAGTTACGTCTCACAATTCGATTCGTGGAGTCGTCAGCGAGTTACTTGAGTCGTCGGGTTGAATTAAGGTTCACCTCAGGTTCTGAATCGAAAAAGTTATGAGCAGCACTCTCCAACAATTAATAAATTCTAACACTCTTAATAAAGTGATGGGTTAGTTCCTTCAACAGTCAATATGATAAATTCTTAATTAGTGTTAAAATAATCAAGACAGAAACTTCATTTTTAATTTTTATTCTTACGACCTGTCTACAAACATAGTTAATTTTCCCAGTGTCTTTTTATCCTTTCGATATACATTTTTGTTCAACGTCTTGAATAATATTATAATGTCCTCAAATGACCAACCCGCTCCAATAAAAACATTAACACTTTCATTTACAAGATTATGTACAACGAATATTGTCACGTTTCTGAGGGATCGTGAGATTCAATAATGGAAGAGATGAAATATTACAGAAGCAGAACATTCTCGAAACAGAAAATACTAGAAATTAAAGCTAAAAAAAGTAAATAAATAGAAATGGTTGCGTCGGGTATGACTCAAACCCGAATCTACATTTCCGCAGTCCAGCTTGATACCGCTCTGCTATCACTGCAGGTCCTTAAATGTGGCAGTATGAATAATAAATTTTGTCTAGATATATAGGTTGCAGTGTAGATAACATTGCAAATTATTCCACGAATTACAAGAGTAGATTGTTTCGTTTCCAATTTATGCAGGAAGGTCGGCTAGGACGAGGTCAATACACTAAACCCAGGGAATACCAAGGTCTGAGAAATCGTATCGATGCTACTCTATATTTAGAATGAACTGTTGGTTTTCCCGAACGTACAATTGGAGAATTTACTTAGAGAGGGATCAAAATATAGAGAAGAAACATTGAGTTCTCCACTCGATAAGACAACTTGACATCTTGAAAGAAGTTAAATTCTCCAGACTTCGCCTTCACCAATTCATAGTGGTACAGGAAGTGGAATTTCGATTTAGAATCAACCGTTCAGCTTGTCAGGTACGTATTTTTAAAAATTATTTTCTAATTGAAGAGCGAAATTTGTGAAAGGTTCCAATACGTTTGGAAATCAATATTTTATCGTTTTGCTTTAAATATATTAAAGGAGAGTATTTTAATTTAATTTTAGTTTTTTACCATCCCATATTTGGTTTATATATACTACGTACAATTTTTAACACAAATTATTCGTTGTTTTTTTGTCACAACTATTCCTCAACATTTTTCAATCTATAAAAGAAAATCAAATTATTCTTATGAATAAATTTACTGTATAATCATTACATATTTTGTTTCCTATGTTTGTGTGTATTCGTCCCTGACTCACCCCTTACTTACCCAAGTTATCAGTGCTAACGTTGAGAATAGAATCGGATGGGATTCGGAGATCCGTAGAGTCGTTTAAAAGAATCGACTCATAACAATGACTGGTCCGACTCTTAACGACTGAGCAAAACGAATCGATCAGCCCATTGCTAATAACTTCCAAGTTTGCAGGTAACAAATTCGACTTGATATTGCCAACCCGTAAATCTGCTCAGAATCATGCCCAATTATATGGCTACTCTTTAACATCGAGTTTATAATTTAAATATACCTACAAAAACTAATTGCCTTGCTTTGGATACATTATTTTCATTTTATTAAGACACGACCAATAACTTATACTATAACTATCATTTTCATCGTACTTAAAATTTTTCTAATTACTAAGCAATCGTCAGCCCCAACTTGAAATTTACTAAGTCATTTACCAGGAACAATTAGAGACACTCGATTTTATATACGTAACAGAGGACAATTAGTTTTCTAGTTTAACTATATGTTATCAGTCTCGGAAAAACTACGAAATCCGTAAAACCACTCGCTTATCAGTTCCAGTTCTGCTTATTTTACACAATAAGTTGTCATGTGGTTCAAGTTCGGTAGTCTTTGTGAAATCCTTGGCAATGACATTTCCTCTCCCTCCTTCGTCAAGTTCATCAGCAATGTCTGATGCAAGGACTATCGCATGAGTAACATTTTAATCCACGTTACCATTTACAAAAACAGCTGATTGATCAATTCCATTACGGAATGTGTTCTGCGATAAGGTAATCCATAAATTTAGCATGAAATGCCAAAATTTCTGAGACATGTCACAATGTTCATTCTTAAAACCTTGTAGTTAAATTCAGTGATTCCATTTTCTTTTACGTCACAGTTATAATATACATTTAGATAGGAAAATCGTAAGCGATGCGGTAAAATGTTGAAAATTTTCACCTATAGTGTTTATTCATATTATTGTTTTCTCTTTGGTTTGCTCGCCGGATTAGTTTATTTTCTCTTATAACATCGCCTTACAGCATAGCATAGATGATCCATGGAATTCTTGATAGGTTTCTGGCATTATCTTATTTATAAGCTCTGGAGGAAATGAAGCTCCTCAATTTTTAAAGAGCATTTCTTTAACAGTCTCCTTTTAAATTATAATACTTTATCCATCACTGCTGTGGTGTATTTATGTCTCTTGATTAGTCTAAGTCTACAAAATATGAATTCATTTGGGCCAATACATTCTTCGAAAATAGATACGAGTGTTCTCCGATATTGTTAGCGTATAATTTCAATCCCATTCATAATCGATGGGAAGTATTATTAGGGGTGTGTGTGGAGGGGCTCATAAAAATGACCCGAACACAATCGACATTAGGATCTAAACCGGTGTAATGTGAGCCACTGAGTGTAATTCGGAAATGAAAAATGTAATTTAAGTTATAGTTCATTCCCTGACAGGGTATACTTTCGTATACTATTTTTAACGGATGAAACAATTTCAACGGCTAAAAACCATCTGGAAGGGGTGGAGGGGGCAGAAATTTGTAAATAATCATAAAACCCGTTATTTAAATATATATTTTTATGGGTACATAAATTTGATATCGTTTTCGCTTAATTTGTTTTCCTATAATTTCAACCACCTTCGACGTCGAAGTGAAGTATTCATTAAGTTATAGTTGGGGTGTATGGACGTCATATGGACGTCATATGAAAATAAAAATAAAACAGTCAAAATCGGTACTATGTGAGTCTTTGAGTAGGGGAGAGGACTGAAACACATTTCTTCGGGGGCATTAAATTTTGTTACAATTGAAACTATTTCAATCTAACTTAGTTTATATATTGCTTAGGTCCAGTTTGAACACTTGAGGAGTAAAATAACCCCTAGCTCCTTCAAGGGCGTTGCTCGGGCGCATCTCTTACTCTCTTATGGTATCGAAAACTTAAAATACCAGACGTAATTTTACCTTTCTTAATAAACAGTGCGTTTCTTACTCTATTCGGTTACCGGAAATACTTTTGACATTCTTAAATTACTCGTAGCAATTTTTAGGTATTATTTTTGTGCTCTTTTGAAGTCTTAGTTAAAATTTTAGTCAGTTACCCCTGCTATGTACTGAGACTATTTTTTACTGTCTGTATACTTGGGGTTCATATTGTGATGCTTTCGATGCCCGTTTAATCATGCGCTGACCAAGAATTTAAGAATTGTCCGAGTAAAGCCGGGTCCCCAGATAGTTAAAAATAAAGCTGGAGAAATAATAAAGTATTATATTAAAATTTATATATTAATATAATTGGTAAAATTAAGCAGCATTTTTTTAAGTTAACTGTTCCAAAATGAAAGTCTTGTAATTTCATTGTAATAGCCGTAGAACTTGTTATTTTTTCGGTTTGTTTAAGGGGAGTCGGAAGGCCCTGTCCTGCCAATGTTAAAATAGTGAATTATAGTTAGAGCACTGAATGTTCACAGTTTATTTTTAATCTTGTGGTATGTGTGCAGGAGCAAAATTAAAAGAAAGTGGTATGGATTCCAATGAATCTCTGAAGGAATCGGAAGTATTTTCGCCTCTCTTAACTTATCGGAGAATTAAATGTACCAGTTTCTAGAGTCATTTTAAATTAGTGTGCTTATTTACGATACCTGATTTATTTACTCGAATAGTGTACTGTATGAGTCATCATGCAGGTTATGATGATATTCGCATTCCATGAGCTTAGATGGGGCAAGGTGAGTGAAAAGGAAAAGGATAAAAAATGTCAATCCCTGAAGTATAATTATCTGTTGACAAATTAATACTGAATTGAACATTACCGGTATAATATAAAGAAGTACTTGGGCAACGATGGACTTGTTAATAATATTTTAGAATTAATTAGAAAAGTGATAATGATTATCTATAAATGGCATTATATCAGTAATTGTTAAAGTGAGACAATTTCAATTACTAAGAAAGTGATTTCAAACAACCTTACAGATGTCTATCGATTATATTAAAACTAATTTATTGTGGATTTTGGTAACCTAATTGAGTTGTGTGTACAATTCAGAAATTATGTTATAAAAGTTTACATAGTTAATGAAAGGAGTAACATTTTGGAAAATTCGGTTGAAAGGATTTTTAAGACATAAAAAGTGTGAGCAAATGTAGCATATACAATGCATTTCAGACGTAATAAACGGTAATTACACAAGCTATCTCAAACTCAATACTTGTTACTTAAATGAAACAATCAATAACAAATATATAATTATTTAAAATAATTCATTTCGTTCTTTCAGGCATAAGAAAGAGAAATTACGTGTAATAGTTAAAAGGCTGTCCTATAATTTGGAATTGGATTGTAAGCAGCGTATGTATTATTTTTACTAGAAAGTAATTAACAACTCATAAACAGAAACAAACCATCGAAAAAGTGGTACATATAATACAATGTTTTACGCTTTCTTAGTGAAAATATCCCAAAACTCATCGTGTTTCCCTCCACACAACAACATATAAAAACTTTAAAAAAATTTATCTTTATTGATAACGATTGTGATCGTAATTTCGACGTCTGAAAGTGATTTACTGAGATACCTATGGTATTCGTAATCTAGAACTTTCTGTAAAAATTATAGCGATAACTAATCTACTACTTCAAGAGTTTTCAGACGCCAGTTTGATGTCTGCTAAGCTATTAAATGAATGTAAATTGAGTTTGCAGAAACGTGTCGATACTTGTTAAGCAATACAGCTTGTAGTAATGACTAAAAAATGCTTTCATTTGCAAAATTAACTCCTAATGGTGGTGACAGACAGACATGACAAGGTCACGCCTAAACAATCCTAACTGAAACAGCTAACATGGGAGTACACTACTTTATTTACAACTATCTGATGGCCCGCCGTTACCCGGGTATTCATATTAGCACGGAAATGAATTTGATTTTAATCTCTAGGTCAACCCGTGATTTAACTGACATCTAGACTAGCACTTTTTAAAACATTAATCCATTAATGGACACACACCAACCTATGCCGAATGGAGGTTAGCTTCAAATTAAACTGTAGCTTAACCGAGTCTGATACATTAAATAAGTACATTACTTCATGAGAGTCTAAAAAATCCCGGTGGATAAACAGAGTGGCAAATACTCCTGGGACTTAAATGGAGTTAAAAATTCGCCCAGTTTCCAAAATACAAACGGTACATTAAAGAATTAAAAAGTTTTCCTCGTAATTTTAGGGAGTTAAATTAAAAATAATCCCGATACCTTAAGAGAGTCTAAATTACCCCCAGTCGTTTAAATTTAAAAATTCTACCCAGACCTAAAGGAAATAATGAACACTCCTGGTACAATAGGGTAATCATGGATATTTCTTTCACCTGAAGGAGATGAAAATATTCTTGCTTGTTCATGTTAAATTATGGATATAAAGTGTACTATTTTTTCTGAACGTTTATAATTCGTACAATAGAATTAAATAGATATTTCAACACAGAATTAGTTGAATATTTACATTTTGTTAGAAATTTAAACTTCTTCCCAGATTTGGAATCCAAATGAGGTGATTAATTATCAACCGCAGTCAACTTAATTTGTATTAGACTGAGTTGGTCGAAACTCAAATTTTGTTTTAAAACAGAGGGTAATACAATATTAAAAGGGTCTGTTACTAAATTTGGAATCTAAAATAGGTGATTAACTTTACTTTCTTTAAAGTTATTGTGATATAAACTGCAACACTTTAGAATTATACTGCGTGTGTCAGCGAGGCAATTCATTCATTTGTGCATGCTATTGTTATTCCAACTATTAGAAAATAGTCTTAAAATACTTTTAATTAACTGCATTAGTAGTAACAGTGTATTTTGTTATATACTAAATTGCCGACCTCCTGTGGTCTTCTGGCTAGCGTCGCTGCCTCAAACCCAAGGGTCCCAGGTTCGAATCCTAGCATGGGCTTGGATGTTTGTGTCGTCATTGCCGCGTTTTACCGTTGCATACATTTTCCTCGAGTTTTTAAGAGTATGTGTATCAAATTTTGTTACAAATCTGTCAACCCGTTTAAATATTCATAAAGAATTATAAAATAACTATACAACCATATATATATATATATATATATATATCTTTTTTATTATAAAGACAATTCGTTTCAGTAATTGTCTGTTGAATGCTTATATAAATACTAAAGTGGAAGTAGCTGCATTTTTTCGAGTTATGTCATCCTTCTATATTCTGATTTGAAAGTCGAGGGTAGCGAATGGTAATTTCTCAAAATTAATTGCTTGGAATGATTTGCAACAATCACGTACGTATGGATTAGTATTACCGGTGCTTAGTCCAAACTCTTCTGTATTTTCGTTTCTATTACTACCTAAGCAAATATTGCTGCAAGCAGTTTCAAGGTCACGTTTATCTTTCATAGCTCCATGTCCCAAGACATTAGCTGTTTTTTCCCTTACCTTTACGAACGTATAACTTATTCTGTTAATAGATCTTTGATCTTTCAAGTTCGTAATCCTGAACTTTTTCCAGCTACTTGCATCATTAATAAACTAATATTTGACGATATAATTAATACCTTCGAGCCGCTCATCTGCCACTGCCTTTCAACCTCTTCCGTTCTTTATTAAAACCTCTACTGTAACATTATTTTTACTTATTGTGCTCTCTTCATCGTCTTCTTTTGGTTTTGTAGGTGGCTACGCAATATTCTTGACTCGTATACTCTGAGAATTCGTTTTACTGATCCTATATTCTCCAAGAAGTGTCTTAAGATAAATTTAAAATGAGCTCACTCTTTTATGAGTCTCATACTTCAATGGTTTTACTTTATAGAGTTCCCTTTAACTTTTTCTCTGAGGATATTTTATAAACCAATTTCTTTTATACATAGCTTCTCTTTTTAAGCAGTGTAAATTTCTCTAAGATATCAATGTGCCTATGTATGAGTAGTTTTTGGCACTGTCTCTTATTCGAGATAATTGCTAATCATCACACATCCTCTGTAAGTAAAATTTCTGGAGAATACAGACTGAATCAAAACACAGAATCATAGTTAACTTTAACAAGTGTAACACGATATTTTTCTATATACCGATAAAATTTAATCGAAGCATTAAGCTAAATAAAGTTGTCTTACTATAAATAATTACAGTTTTTTGAATTGTAAGGTTATTGTATGCGTTGAAATCGTCGTTAGTTGCAGTAAAAGGGCGTCGCTTGAAATGAAAGCCGATGGCCTTGTGGATGGACTTCCGGTGTAAGTTTAACCTTCTATCCACTATTTCAAATTATTTAACTTTGAAAATATTCAATCCGTAGTGCAATAATTTTCTCGTTTGAATACTTTAATTCTTACTTTTGATTATGAAGGATAAATAAGCTATGATACACGAATAATTGAAAAACTAACTGGAAACGAGTGTCTTATAAAGATAGAAACATTGAAATATTACGTTAATTACAAATTTGGCATAGAGGTTTGTAAGAGCTCATTTTGTAAGAGTTCATTTGCAAGCTGCAAGGAGTTTGCTCTGAATAGACTTACTTGTTGCGCTAAATTCAAAGTTTTATTTCATGGCCTTTGTGAGACTGTAGCATTTAGCTCGAACGTGGTATTTACTTTTAAACCATAATTACATCGCTGTTTTTGAAACGTTCGTCCGCTGTAAATTCATCACATTTCTACAGATATTTAAGCACATTTACAGGAAATGTAGAGAAAATTATTTTTGTTAGCTAATAAGACGTTTTGAAACCTGTGAAAAAAATTAGTGAGGGGAAATTGTCTCAACAAGCACAGTTAATTTCTATTTCATTAATTGTCACAAAGAAATAATAGTTGAAATTTTTGAGTTGGCGCTTGAATGAATTCACGTGGGAAACCCTGTTTTCCTCTGACGATCAAGTTCTTGGAGGCAGTTACATGCATCAGGGCAAAGAAGAGTTTTTATCCTATTGTTGACATAAAACATTATTATATTGGAATATTCAAAATGATTTAGGAA
The DNA here is from genome assembly GCA_034510155.1 of Eucriotettix oculatus. Lineage (NCBI taxonomy): Eukaryota > Metazoa > Arthropoda > Insecta > Orthoptera > Tetrigidae > Eucriotettix > Eucriotettix oculatus. The sequence continues at coordinate 130,279,414 of CM067376.1, read as the reverse complement.
ACTATAAATATTGTCTGTTAATATAAAATAGAACACAATTATCACAGACATTACACAACATTATTGATAACACAGTATAATAAAAAAGGATGTAAGTTTGTTCGTATTACTTTATTCATATTCTATATATAAATTTAAACGGATTAACAAACTGAACAATAGTTGGTACACATATTTTTAAAAATCCAGAAAATAAGAGTGAACACTGGAACAAGGGGAAAGGGGGTGCAAAAAGTTAACCCGAACGAAGAAGGAATTAGTTCCAAAAAAAAGAGAATGTGTCAGAACGCGTAACTTTATGACGTCAATGATAGAATTCGTGGAAATCAGCAATACCTAATTGCACAAAATATGGCGTAGTTGTCCGCGACTCTCACATTTAAACAATTATATCCTGCAACACGAACACCAGGAACAAATGAAAGGATAATAAAAAAAACAGTATGAACTATTTTTTGTTAATACGTAATCCGTCTTATTTATAACCGCCTTATAATATATTTCACAGAACCACGATAATGGTTCCAAAATCGACTTTTATCCAATCGTATTCTACAATACAAACTTTAGGAAATATGAAGGGTGATAAATAGCCATTGGTAAGATTTTTTTATCATTATAATTTAACATACTTGTAGCCAATTTCCAAGGCTTACGAAATAATTTCAGGTAACAATTCTTGAGAAACTTTGATTATGCACGTTTTTTAATTTTGTGTTTTAAAAAGGAGAATTGTATCCAATTGTTATAATTTAATAGATTTGATGGGCGATGCATGAGGAATGAAGAAATAATTTCAAGTGAAATTTTCAAAGAATTAGGGTTCTTAATAATTAATTAATATAAATAAATCACTAATAATGGCAAAAAGTCAGAATTGGAAACGAAACGTTTTCAAATAAATTATTCCATTTCTGAATTTTGGCCATTCTTCGTGTTTTATTTATAATAATAAGTCAGATTAATTTAATTATAATTAGGAGAGTCAGGGGAAGACTTGGAAACCATAATAAATGGCATGAACGTGGTCCTGGAGGAAGAGCACATGAGGATTAATAGAAGGAAAACCGAGGTAATGGAGTGTAGTATGGGTGTTAGATTGGGAAGGAAGTTAAGGACTTCTGCTACTTGGGCAGCATAATAACTAGGGGTGGTAGAAGTAAAGTAGACATAAGGAGGACGATAGCACAGGCAGTACGTTGACCAAGAGAAGGCCACGTTTTAAAACATGAGGGTGGAAGGATGGAATACGCTAAGAAGATTAGAAACGATGTGGGGTGTGGTAGTTATGCGGAAATGAAAAAGCTTTCAGAAGATAGGTTAGCATGGTGGGTTGCATCAGACCAGTCTTAGGATTGAATACCACAACAACAACAATTAATTAATATGTATTCTATTGAAGTGTTGACAGATTTCGTTATTTTCTTACATTTGTTTTATATAGTCGACTATGATTCATACTTTAGGCTTCGAATCTTCTACGTACGCTATGCTATGTCTTCGCGCGATCACCGATTTCAAAGTTCATGTTATGCAATGCATTTTTAATAATGGACGCGGCGCTAAATTTTTCGTGATCTTCGGTAACAGCTTTTAAATAGTACTTGAAACGAGACACGATTAGACGATATGTGATTGTCGTGGCAAGATTGGCAGCATAGGTATCGTGAGTATATATGACACCATTTGGTAACCGGGAGAGTACAATGAGTGTTTTTCACAGCGTGAATCCTTGACTCCCTTTTATATACAGAGAGAATTTTTAACTCCAATAAAGTACCGGGTATGTTTTCAATCTCTCAGAAAAACGTGATGTTATGCACACTTTTAAGGTACCGTGCTTATTGTATGTACCGGGCGATTTCTTGACTAAATTAAATTACTGTGAATCACCATGATGGTTATGATGACATAATCATACCGTCGGAATATGTAGGCATGACAAGGCAATCGTTCAAAAAAGTGATGCGCTCGATTCCGGACCAAGAGATTATAATCGAATTAAATACTGTACTAGGCTAATACGAATAAGTTGCCAGGTATCGCCGAACACCCAGACCGTTAGAAGTAATATTAATCCGTTTGTATCGATAAAAAGTCATGCAGTATAAGACTTCAGTTTGAAATGTAATATTTTTATCGTTTAACAAATCAATTGACGTCTGACATTGACAATAATTAAATCGAATAATTTGCGACCAATTTCCATACATAAAGTTTTATTTAAATAAACCGACGTTTCGTCACACTTCGCATAAAATGTAAAACTTGAAATCAGCTTCCACATTTATGAGGTTGACTCATTTCTTATAATCTTAAATTGCACTTAATTGTCTTGAATTATGAACCATTTCACTATCAGGAGATACATTTCTGGAAGGCCGTACACAAATGTGTAATAATTTTCGTGATGTATGTGTTTCGATAACAACGAGAACCTTTTCCTCGAATGATAGTCTTCCACATTTTTAGCACTGAGATACTAGAACAAGCTTGATTAGCTATGTCACGGCTGCATCTTTCATTAGTTGCAGATTATTTCATTTTATAGAGATTTTTTATGGGAATAAAAAATAAATCCAAAAACTATCAAAGGCGAAAATACTTCACAAGCGAATATTTCGGCTCCTTCCGAAATCCCTACAGATTTTCCTCTCCAAAAAGTTATAAGATGTAAAAAACCGTTGCAAAATAATATATTTCTAAATTTACATTTGAAGGTTTATCTCTTTGGATTACTTCTTTGGTTAGGATCTTAAATGTCTAATTAATAGTACGGCGTTATAATTGTAAAATAAGAAAATTTCCGTAGTTTCATTTGTAGCGTATACTGATATATGTCGACGTTCCATGTCTCTCCCCGGAGTTATGACTGTGACTACCTTCGGGTATGCCCCTCATTCTCTCACATGTTTTTTTAAGTTTCTCACATGCAGAGGTATTTCTGCCTGTTCTGAAAGATGTACGCTCCGAGATCGCAGACCTGTGGCATACGGTAATAAATGTCCGCTGATCCTATTGGATCAGTCGGCCAGCTGCCTCCTAAAGTGGTTCAGGCACAGATACAGGAATGCTACGATCGTAAAACACACGCCACTCCTGTTATTAGGAAGAACAAAAGACAAGTACCCAATAGTCCGACCTACTTGGTGGAGGTTTTCTATGGTTTTCCCTGCATTTCTTTCAGGTAGGATCCTTAAAACTATAACCTGGGCGTTGCCTTCCACTCCCTTCCGCAACCCCCGTTATAAGTTCCGTTCCTATGGTATTACCCTAAAAATCGAATTAATCGATAGATGTAAATTTGCATCGGATGCACAACAGTACGTTTCAATTACCGAAGAGAGAAGCATGTGAAAACATTCATTTATAATTTCCCCGTTTTCTCCGTTTTAAAAATTAAATACTCTAAGAATAAGCTATTGTATTTCTTGTGTATATTCAATAATTAACGGGTAAAATAACTGAAAGGCTATATTAATAACTTTGGCAATGGTGCATCATACATAGTTGCTTATATTATATATTGTTACAGCCTGGATCGAATTTAGTTCTAAGTTATTACAGGATTTAACTATGCAATAAACCGAAGCGTGTGAAAATTTTCATTATTTTGAATCGCCCAGTGTCGTGAATAGTTATATGGATCCTCTATTGCGGAGGGGTATTAATATTACATGCTGACTGCACAGGCGTCAGTTGACGCAGTTGGGCATTAAATTTTGCAGCGGTAACCGTTATCGTGCCTATTTATGGGACAGCCGAGAGACGTCAGCCTGAATCTGTGAAAAGGCGACCACCACAGATCGCTTGTATCGATTTTGGCCGAGTCGCCCTTCCCTATGATTTAGTTATGAGCCCTTGGCTTCGGAGCCGATCACAAAGTTTTTTTGACAATCCTTCTAAACTTCCGCATACTTCTTCACTATAAGTTTATCCAGAATACAGCCACTGATTCTTACATGCTCTATTTTAATAGAGAAACCAATTTCATTATAATTTTACCGTCATTTCATTCTCCCTCCTACGTCCAGCTTCAAGCACCACTAGCAGCCAAGTTGTTTGCCAGACTGAGCTTATTTATAAAAACCAGGACGTGATGACGCACGTCACTTTGCACTGAATTTCTTCATTTTTGGCATATTATAGGGTCGTTTGAAGATGAAACTTCCCATTGTTCGTACCTATTATACTTCGTGCCTGCATGAGGGCAGATGACTATTAGGAAGTGAATTTTAACAGCAATGTCCACCATTACAGCGATGACAACTAGCTGACTGTCTTCATAAACTGGCGAATTCTGTTAATTCATTATTCTATCCAGGGTCTTTGACAGTGTTACATTTTGTGGACTCCTGTCCTAGCTCTCAATGAACGTCATCGATTAAATTTACACTAGATTTCTTTGTACATCTTCCAGTTAATCTCGCAATGTAACCAACCCAGTCCATATTTGTAGTAAATTCCACTACGTATTAATTTCTACCTCTCATAAACTTCCAGTTTTAGGTTGCCGTTGGACGAAGATAATTGGGAACAGGAACCTAGACGTTGTAAGTAACCAAGTTATGGTACTGAATGAAACATCAATAGCCATTTTCAAGTGGGAGTCGATTAACGCTGCTCATTTTACAATCCAAGCAAATTATTGCGCCATTGTCACATATTATAGGCCACGCAGCTCAAGTACAGTTCGCGAGATTCTACATGGTGTGTTTACATGCGAAAAACTTTTGTGTGGGCGGCTTGACAAATTTGGAGGCGCCTCTCGTTAACTGCGTCAGGATGATCTCGTTGCATGGATGACGCTTTGGGCCGAAATAGTGAAAACCTGCTAAAATTTCACATCTCTTCAGGACTCAAGAGCTCAGCTCTGCTCTCGCAAGCGGCCCGGTATTTAATGAATCTCTTAGTACCAAACTTTAGTCCATTTCGTCTCGTATGGCCCCGAATTTTCCGCCTCACTTTTCCAATAGCCAATCGGCCTCAATTTCAAATAGCGCTCATTGGTTGGTATTTACACAATTGCAGCCAATAGGAAAATTTTTAGTCGTAGGATGTAAACGAGCGTTTTAACACATGTTTTGCATTAGTTCACGGCGGTTTTCAATTATCTACGCGTGGCTTTCGATTTGACGGAAGAAAATTTTTCTTGAATTCGAAACGGATGAAATTTATTTAAGAGATTCACACCCATTGTCAGTAAAAGCCCTCTTCTGTTTTGTGTGAAGGAAGGTCGGTCTCGGTCTCATTGACCGTCACAAAGTATTCCACGCACCCAAAAAGTACTTCGCTGGCCTTCAAACTTTTACTCGGACAACTTAGTATCCATTACAAGTTGTTTTAAGGAATATTTATATAATAGTTCGTTCGTTGTATTCAAAGAGTTCTATGGAGTAGTTCAACTGAAATGATAGGTTCAGTTGTCTTGTAATTGTCTGTTATACAGGTCGTCAATTCATATGTTATTTAAGTTGTATTCATGCTTTGTGCAGCTCGAACTGGACGCTAACCTTGTTTTGTCCTTGTTTCGCTCCGTGTAGGTGGTTAAAATAGGGCTCCTGTCGTTAAGACTTTCCTTAACACCAACTTCGTTTCATGTTTACGCTGTGGAATTTAAAAAATTTAAAAATCTCCATCAACTGATTCCATAACTCAACCATAACCAAAAAACTTCAAACTTTGATATTGAACTTCATCTACTGCATCTTAAACCAATTTTAGTATGACGTCGGCCAATAGTTACATCCTTTTTAGCTTTTACGGACTTTAATTTAAAGCAAAACATCTTCTGAAATAGATAATCTTTTCCATTTACGTTTCCATCTTTATTGAAAACAGGGAAAATTATATATATATATATATATGTGTGTGTGTGTGTGTGTGAATTAATACAATTCCGCTACAATATTAATTCCTATTAATTTTAAATTACTAACCCGTAAGAATCAGTCTATGAGTAAAGAAATAATTAATAAACAGAGCTTTTAGAAATTTTCCTGATATTATCCAGTTCCAAATTATACATGTGCAACGTAAAATTCGTAATAGCAATTCTAAAACAAAGGAATCTGAATATTCTAAATTTTTTGAACTATAGATGAACAATAAACTAAATGGTAAAAATCATATTTCTGCCCGTATAAAGAATCTACGAAACAATTTTTAGGGAGACGGGAGAGGGGGGTAACAGTCTACAGGAGGGTGATCCAGGAACTGGAAACGTCCCTTAAGTAGTATAGGAAAGGAATTTGAAAACGCGGATGCGGAAGGCAGGCAAGGGTTAACCATAAGAATGTTTGTACTACTTTGAATTCTTTCACTTATTTAAGTCGATTTGGTGACATATTTCATGCAAATAAAGTAGTTCTTATTCAGCACAAGGACGATTACTGCAACTGTTTCAGAAAATACGGATGTGGACAACTTCAATTAAATAAATAAAACCGAGACATAATACAAAGAAATTATTGCAAAATATTTGGTACTTTAACAAAACTCCTTCATTAGTATTAAGTTATATAGTTAAATTATATTCTACCAGCAAATGAAGGAATTATTCTGTTCAATAGCACTAAAACATAATTAGAGTAAGTATATTGAAATTAATTTCAATCAATATATTTAGCAAAGGGTTTTTCAAAATAAAACAACAACTTCTAATTGTCCTTTGTATCTCGTGAATCGAGAATAGCCAATGGGACCAAAAATCTGTAACAAGAGGTCACAAGTTCGAATCCCGTCAATGGGCAAGGATGTTTATGTGTGCGGTTCCATTCTGAATACACCATCACACTATTTGCTATTTCTTACTTCTTTCTCCGTGGCGCTATAGCCTTGTCCTACCGAGACGACTGGCATATACTGTAATCTTGTATTACTCAACCCTTATTTTTAGAAGTGGTTCGTGGTCTTCGTGTCGATTCACTCTTATTCACATTCTTCCTGACCATGAGGAGCAAAAACATCCATGCCCTTACCGGGATTCGAGCCCGGGACGTCTGTGATACGAGGCGATAACTCTGACAGCTACACCACAACAAGTAGGGTACTAATTAGTTCTCCAAAAAGTCATTAATGACTTAAGCAGTTGATGCGAATATAAATAAAACAAATTTAGGGAGAAAAAAATGACTGTGACTGGAGGTGGGATGCAGTTTCGCCGCCATCAGACGAATCTCTTTGGAATAACTGTGAGGAATGCAAGCAATGCGAATAGTCTTATTTGCCATTATCGCACTGTTTCCAATCGTAGTCCATCGCGAATCCTGAAATGTATTAATGAATTGTGACTCTTGTATAATGAGGCAAAATTTAGAAGGGCAAACTATAAACTTAAAATTTCAAGATTTGACAGAGTAGATATTTTGTCTTTACGCAGGCTGCCTGAAGGGAGGGCGGTTAGTGACCATCGGTGACGAGGGTTAAGAATTTATTTCCGCGCTTCTGTCCAGAGGACAGTGGAAGATGTTGCTAGTTGCCATATGGTAACGCGACTTTTATTTTTAAGACTTTGGTTCGTCGGGGCGAAAGAATGTGAAGGAGCGTCCGCCGATGGTGGGAAAATAATTTTAGTGTTGTACAGAGTCTGACGTGATTTGTGGATACTGGAAAATTAGGACCTTCATTTGGGGGGTCCGAGAGGTGAAGAACTAGTTTATAATACAAATAAATTTGGAAGGTTCCAAGGGATGCAGCAGTGAGTAAGTGAAGTGGATAAGTTTAAAAGTAGTGCAAAGTGTTTATATATGTTTTGTGTAAAAGTGTTATTTCAAAGACGAACTGAAAGAGAAAAATTAACAAATTTTGGACAATCCAGATATGTACATTATAAAACTTTATTCCACTTAATTTGTTCGAACTCGCCACGAAATTTTACGCTGTTAGAAACATATCACTTCCCGTTTATTTGCAAATAACTCGGTGTCCGGCGATACACGCCTATTGATTTATTTTATCCAGCTCCAGTATATAGTCTACAGTAATCTCTTTATCAACACGTGATTAAAACACCAGGGATAGATTCACGTTTTTAAAAATTTACCTTTTCACGTTCCCTATTGTATGAGAGCTGAATATCATCATAGCCAACGGGATGACTCATTACCTTAAGCAAGTAAAAAATCTACTGTTACCTTAAATAAGCACATAGAAAAATTACACAGAAACAGTCAGATATATTTATAACAAGATACTAGAACCATCTCTTCTGTCTGATTAGTGTGAAGTAATATAGATTTGAAAAATAAAATTGAGGACCTTTTTGTTATAGGAAGACAGGGTACGTGAGAGATGGTGGCTCTCCCCTATAAAAGCATAGGAAGGGATGGAAAAGGGGGGATGTAGAAGGCAGAACAAGGTAGTCAAGGCAGTTTAATAAACCCTACCCGGCGATTCACCTAAAAGAGATGCAGGGAAAACTTAAGAGAAAACTGCATTAGGTACGTACGCCCATCTGATGACGAGACACATGTGTTGTGGGTTATGCAAAAAGCACAATTCCATGCATCGAAATACTTTGTGGAGGGGGGGGACAGCTCGCCAACTGGTGAGGGCGAATATCTCTTACCGTAGGCCCAAGTTCTTTTCCCCGTAAGTATAGTGAATTTTAAATCTTCGGCCTGTGGCCAAGAGAGAGAGAGCGGGGTATAGGAAAACCTTTTCTGAACCTCTCAGGGTTTATAGCTGGATAAATGGATAATTTTTTGTTGTTTTTCTTGGTTAACAGGTTACATGAGGGTGATCCTGAAGCACGCAACTGCCCTTTAATAGAATAGGAAGGAAATTGAAAAGGGAGCATTTGGAAGGTAGAGCAAGGTGTCCAAGGGTTGACTAGGGCCCCCGGGCGGTAGTGTAAGAATCCTGTCCGGTGTTTTATCTAAAGATGATGCAGGGAAATCCCTAGAAAACCTACATCAGGTAGGTCGGGCTTTTGGTACTACTCCCACGCCCTTATGATGACAGGAGACTAGATTGTTGTGGGAAACGTAACCAACCCGCCTCTATCCGTGATCAAATCTGAGGCAGCTGGAAGGTCTGTGATCCCCAGCAAACACCCCTCAAACCGCTCAAGGTTGTCTCAGCTTTTGGGAGACTTAATTTATAAACCTTGGCCTACGGCCAGGGAGTGGGAGAAGGAAAACTCAGGAGGAAGTCTGCCCTGGCGGATTTCCCACAACTCCTCTGGATTCCCTTATCCCCGCAGCAGATCATTTGGACCACGTTGGAAAATTGAGTGCTGCAATTGTATTTATATAACGTGCCTCAATTCGCAATGCGACTTATAAATAATTTTACACATTGTATAAATTCCTCTCGGGTTTCCAACCGGGTCAAAGAGATTATCAGTGACGTTTCAATGGCTTGCTCTGCCATCATCGGAATTTATACATGCCATTCACCGGGAAAGACCTCGTATTTTAATAACATTTTACATATTAACTAATTAAAAATTATTGCCGTTTAAATAAAATGTTAGTTAAATTTACGCATTATTTCGCGCTGAACAGCAATTTAATCAATACGTTTGACCGATTAAGTGAAGTTATAATCAATTCTGCTCCAAGTTCTATACGTATTTAGAGTAGGACCTTTCTTGCCGAAAGATTGACAGATACCTCCTCCGGGTTGAACACTACAATATTTCATGGCAATCAGATGAATAATATAAGAACTCATAAGGGACATGCACATGATTTACGTGGACCTATTTTTGGCTTGAAAGGAGGAAGGAAGTAATCTAAATCTTTAAAAGATCAACAGAAAACCTCTCTGCGGTATAACTGCTAAACACCAAAATTTCACGATAGTCGGATAAATGGTATATGAACACATATGGACAAACATTATTAGTCTCAGTGTATTAGAAGACAGTATAAGAAGCCGTGAGCGCACAGAATACATTGCCTTTTATTTATATAGATTAGTGCAGTAAAATTTGAATTTTGCAACTAATTACTAATTGTCAGATAAAAAATTCAGAATATAATTAATATATTATCTTTCAGTTATAATAAATAATATTTTAAAAAATGTATAAACACTAAACATTTGTAATATGAATTAACTGAGCACTATTTATTTTATTTTAGTTGTTCAAGTTATTGGCGTATTTCTCAGTGTTTTAATCTCTATAACTAAATTATTTTTCCTGTACTGCTTTCTTTACACCTTTTATAAATAGATATTGTCCTATGGTCCTTGCTATAAGAAACTTAAGCAGACGAGATTCTCTCATGATTGTTCCTGAAAAACGTCAGTCAACCTGCGGCGTTATTGTAGAACACCATAGCAACGTATTAAGAGCTTGATGGTGAGATCGCAGTCTTGGGTAGATGCTGCGCTGTATCGATTGCTCGAGCGAGTGTTTGGTATCGCACCGGACAGGCGGGAGCCGTTCACTGCCTATCGATTCGCTTCAGCTGTCGCCAGGTGCTCGCTCACCGATAAAATTCCCACTATCACGACCGACTAACACCAACTTCATCAACTCACTACACACTACACACTTTATAGTCGAGCCGAGCCTACTTTATCGTTTTCATCAAATATGGCTATGACCCAATTGAGAACTCATCCTCTAGAGTAATTAATCCTCCTCGTAGTTACGTTTAAAACTTTAATAACGGATACAAAACAACACATAATTGAATCAAGATGAAAGGGGACAGATGATAATGCTTTTTTTTTGGTTAACAGACTACATGGCTGTCATCCTAAAACAAGTAACTCCCCTTTAATAGCAAAGGAAGGGAATCGAAAAGGGGGATATGGAAGGTAGACAAGGTAGTTTATGATCCTACCCGGCGTCCCACCAATAAGAGATGCAGGGAAAACCATGGAAACCTGCATCAGGTAGGTCGGACTATTGGGTACAATTTTCACGTCCTTCGGAATGACGGGAGAAGAGTTTGCTGTGGGGTCGCAGCATTCCCTTCTCCGTGTCTTCACCAGTTTTCCAACAGATGTTTATATTCAGACGCTACGGCAATGTACCCTTGGGCGTTTAAATAAAATATTTATGTTGTACAAAGTTCTGGATTACCAGACTGCTTAACCAAAGGAAGATCACTAATAGCGAGCGATTAAAAGCCATCGGTTCCAAAATGGATATGGAACAATATTTTCGCGAAATTTCACTTCAGGATGGTTCGGGGTACAAGAGAGGTTGTCGGGAGAGGTTTTGAAGAAATAAAGAACACAGCTTAAGTAAAACTATTTATGAAAATGATTATTTAAGACATTACAGAGAAATCATTCCGATTACGCTTGAATAAGAAATAATCGACCACTTGTGATCATCAATGTTGGAAGATAATATTAATTCATCACTGATTGGGCTTAGTGAATCTTTAAAAATAGAAGCCCACACGTTTTAAGTAAAGCTGATAATTATATGCACATTATATGCCTTAAATAATAATATATGTTAGTAGTATAAACGCCGCGCTCGATAGTCGCTGTAACATATGACACTCTGAGCTCAAAATTTAAATGTCTGAATATTTTAAACAACTTACTGACAGTTGACTGATAGCTACAGACCACCGATTATCGAGGAGAAAAAGCTACATTCAATGGCGAATTATCAGATATATACAGTGCAAGAAATATAGATTTCTTTCCAGATTATTTTACATAAAATGAAACTCAGTGCATTTAATTCGCAAACAATATGTAATGGTGACGCTGAGTAATGACAGAATCGTGTCTTTTCAGGAAGCAGCATTCAACAGGTGGTCACAAATGCAAGGGTTCAATTTCCTCATTTTCGTTCCAATATATAATGGCTTTCATGAATCAATGATAATTGGTTACCGAAGTTAGAACTATCATAGCGACAGTACGAGCTTTAACAATTTCTTTGGGGAATTTCTCGAATGTTTGATTCATGAATCGAGCAGCTACCGAGAGCAACAGGAGATAAACAGCTTCATAGAATCCATAATTATGCAGACGCCATTAGATATTTTGTTGCATATTGTAGCACAGAGGAATACTCTCCATTTAATTCGTATTTTATTATCCATATTTCTACAATTAAAGCAAAATATATTCTGGTACAGCAAAATCTAGGCAGCGGGGCTTTGAAATATTCCATCCGGTTCAGGCGCCGTAGTGACGCGTTTCCAATCCCACATTCGTGATAACAGAAAAATCTTGGGGTTTAAGGCTGGTCAATCACCATGGGACGATAACCTGTGGAAATTTCCCCAGGGTCAGCCCCTCGCTTCGAATTGCGGATCCCGCGATCTTGGAAAATTCAATATGATCTGTGCAGACCAGCACGTTGAGTAGTTTCACCCTGTATTGCGGTGAGAGAGAGAGAGATGAGTTGGGAAGTCGCTAAGAGACGAGAAAGACAGTTTGTGTCACGACTCGGAAGGTCAGCGAAGAGAGTAGAAGGAAAATGTCGAAATAGAGCTGTTTGGATCAAGACTTAGAAAAAGAAATAGATCTCGGAGAAGAGAAGGAAAGAGAAAGAAGATAGTAGAGTGAAATTCATATTCTGGAAGAAAAGGAGATCCGCAAAGAAAGGACGTTTTCAGGACTTTATCGAAAGCAAAACACAAGATCACCAGAAATTCTACCATCATAGTCAAAATTCTGGGCTGAGTTATAACAATCTTCTCTGAGAAGGAAAACAGGTTTTATTCAATACCAGAAAGTGTAAATCCACTGTCTTCCGCCGGCTAAGATCACACCCGCCAGTGAACCCTTACCTGCCGTATGCTTATCAGAAATCACCTAGTACCTGATCAAGACGCCGAGCTCAGAAGAAATCAATATTTAAATAGCCCTTTATTTTCTATATACATTTTTACTAAAGGAGCTAGTGTTTTAAGTTGTAACCAGATTATTTCAAATATACATTAATTCTTTATTGAATTAAAATGTTTGTTCTTTAAATTCCCCCCCCTCTCTCTCTCTCTCTCTCTCTCTCTGTTTACAATATTTTCTTGCTTACAGTATGGAGGAATAGGTACTACGATGACTTCTTTCTTACTTACCTCGCCATAATTTGTGAGTTTAATTTTTTCTAGTTTGCTTCTTTATTTGAACGAAGCACATAACCATAGCGTCGGCTTTAATTGATTTAATAATAGTAATAATTATTGGGCCGTACTGCTGTGGCTAGCGTAGCTCACAACACAGAGGTGCCGGGTTCGAATCCTGGCATGGGCTTGAATGGCATGGTCACGGAAACTGGGATTAAGACTGCTGGAAATTCAATAAGCTGACCACGTAATCACTCCAAATTCGGATGTCACGTAAGATGACAGTCCGCAGTCGACTCTGTACTCGAATGGGCTACAGAGCCAAGGAAGAAGAAGAAGAATTATTGGCCCTTTCTTTTGGTGTTCTGTTTGGTATATTCCATTATTGAAGACACATACATGAAGTGTGACTTGTATATTTTAGAAAAGTACTGTGTACGGTCAAACCATTTTGTCTCCTCTACTAGAGACGATACTGGACTAATCGCTTTCAAAACGGCAATTAACTTAATCCAACTCAATTTAATAAATCCTATATTATTATAAACAACAAGCGTAGTAGAAATTTGCAATAAATCCTACGAAACTTTCTAATCGTGGGTTCAAGATTCGACATTTTGTGCCCTCTACGTACTGGCAGTATATTTTCACAGACAGGCGCAGGACAATGGAGTACTGATTGAAGAACAGATTATTTGCTGTCGAGGAAAAGGAGGTTTCTCTGGAGGGAATCCATTATCCCCACGGGGAAAATCGAAACACCCGCTTGCAAGTAGAGCAGTTGTCAACAATAATTTCATTGCACTGTATTTTTACCTCCTAGGCAATATGTTTCTTCCAAATATAGTCACAGGTTCATGTAAACGAGAAAGTTAGGAGACCTAAATCCGATGAATATACTGCATCTATATATGCGTTGAGACATGTAGCCAAGATTCCTTCTTTTATCAGCGTACGAAAAGTTGGGTCTAATCTTATTTCTTTTCATTGATACTTTCTGTACCCACATGCGATTACCAATAAAGTATTTACTAACTGTAAAGTGACATTGAGTGATATGAATAAAACAAGAGTTTATATTCATGCATGAGTGTAAAGTGTAAGTTTCTGCTCAATGGCGAAGAAATAAAGCCTCTGAGTGTCGGGAAACTTAATTCTCCTGTTAAACTAAGTGCATACTCGTGTAGACAAAAATGTAAAAAACCAGAATAATATTTCAGTCACACTTTCAAATTTGTAGTTGCACTTTATTTAACAATGAGAAATATGCTTGTGTAGTCAAAACGCCTCTTAATAATAACACGCGTTCTCTATTAAACATTTGCTCCAAGTTGGTTTAGGGGATTCGGAAAGGCACCATTAACTATGGATAAATTGAATATTTTCCATTCCCTAGACACAAAGCTTCATTTCTTGCAGATTCTCGACTCACGGACTAATCAGGCCCTGAAGTATTCGTCAGCATCGCAAATGGCTTGCACTTGAATATTGGGACATCTCTACAGGTGACGTATTCTTCGACTTTCTAATTCTAACATGAGTGTAGTCAATTACTCCAAATTCAGAAGGAAAATTGTATCGACTGTGCCATTTTTCCTTGGTCTATAAAAGTTTGGCAGAACTTTCAAGAAGTTTTATCCAATTTTCGCCCTTCTCAACCTCAGAAACCTCTCACAACTTTTGTAACCGACGTTTGATTTTCCCCAATATATTCTCCTACTCCCGCTTGAAAACCGAGGCCTCCAATATACCTCAATAAAAAAACTATTTTGACCACTTTACATACGTCAGGTACCATCTCTCCTTATATCCGCCCATAACCTTCTTTAAGATGAATTCAACGCTTTCTGTGGAAATCGCGAGAAATAGTTTTCCTCAGGAGTTTAACGTTTCCAAACACGTAGATTATTAATAAATTCCACTATTTTTATTATTGCAGGTGTTCTAACAGACTGAAACCAGTATCTGGTCACTAGTAGACTCCAATTATTCTAAGTATATACTTCACCAACGTAGTATATCTTTTCATACCAAACTTGAGTAATTTCAAGTAGTTACCGAAGTAACTATTTCTCCGTTTTTATTCTTACAAAACGAAGTACCTATGCTAACCAACCATGCGCAAGCCTTTTCATTTATGTATAGCTGCCACATCCCACATCCTCCCTAATCTTCTTAGCGTGGAAATCCTTGGACTTCGGGTCAATCCAAGTCAAGTGGTCCATCACTTGTTGCCACACCATCTCACACCATCCTCATGATTTGGCAGGTCAAAACTAATTTTGTTTCATTTATACTGTGTTCGGCTCAAAAATGGCGTTGATCGATTTACGAATAGTAGTAATTATAAGCCATTTCTTTTGGTCTGTTGTTTGGTATATTCCATTATCGAAGACATATACAGGAAGTGTGACTTACATATTTTAAAAATCAGATGATGTGTTACATATTTTGAATTATAATTATCAATACTGATATTTAATGTAATACAAGCTTTTGAAAGAATGTTCGTGCAAGATGCTTGAGATCCTTTAAAACAGTTCAATGCATTAAGGTACATAATTTACCTAACTTTTTATATGATTTATCTAAGCATCAGTATAAGCTACCTCCTTTTATTCACCGGTCGTCATTCATTAAGTTCTTGTCGTTCCATTAACGCCTGTTTTCCAGAGTAATTAATCAAGTAAGTTTATAATTAGATGTTTATTCGATTCCACCTTTATTTTTGCATCAAAATTTAAAAAATGTAAGTTTTAATATTATTATTAATGTTATATACTTTATTGTATTATTTTCTAATTTTTTGTTCAAATTTTTGTACCATCATTTAAAGAAGGCCCCGAATATGGTGACGAAAAATTTGTTTAATTGAATAAAAATTTCGATTAATTGTTATTATTATTATTATTGACATTCAACTTACGTTCTTGACAATAAAGAAGCAAGGTCTTGAATATATTGCACTTGTAGAAAACTATAAGAATGTATTATGTAATGCATTTAAAAATAAATTCCTTAGATCCTTACGAGCAGCTTTTAATGTAAGCAGACTACAAACAAGAATATAATTTAAGTTAAAAAGTCCTGCATACTACATGTCAGCCTATTATAAAGCACGTATTACATCACTTCGATTGAGATGTAGAAAGTTATTCAATTACAAAAATGTTTTTCCATCCGTTTACTAGGAAATATGTTAAATTGAGTTAATTTCTAGTAACCATGGAAATAGAATAACACTAGTCTGTCTGATAATCGGCTCACAGGAAATATGCTGCTATTTTCTCAAGACCTGATGGAATTCTCGAGATCCTTTGCGTGACGTAACATCAAGATTTATAATAACCGTGACTCGAAGCTGTGTTCAAGGCCGCCTGTTTGGGCTCTCTCCTTCTACATCAAGCTTCCATATGATAGATAATAAGCTTACAACTTACACGTGTTTCAGTTTAACATACACACTTAGCTCTCAATATTATATATTATTAAATTTTAATATGACATGCAACGTCTTGCTCTAGTTTTTAGTGTTTACTTCTCATATATTTCCTGATGAAATCCCAAAAACTGGAGACGAAACGTTGTAGGTCGTATTAAATTTAATAGTTTCTGGCATATTAAGGCCGCAACATTTATTTAATGTTACAAAAATTATCTCAAAATATAATAAGTCATTTGAATATTCCTTTCTGGCACTTACATCATTTGGTAAACGCTTAGTGATATTAATGCACGTTTCTGGATTACAGAGTCTGTGCACGCAGCTGCTTAAGTACCGAGCTATTAATTTTCTAAAAATATTTATTTATTACAGATTCATAATATCTTATCACGAATGATATTTTCTATTTTTCGCGGAGAAATATTTGGATTTCATCCAGCTAACAGGAATTAACTTAAGACTTTAAATGTTTCTTCTTACGAAAACGATCATGGTTAAGCGTATATTTTTGGTTGACGTATAGACAGCATGCATAGAACGGAAAACCAATTATGTAAGTAATGTATATAAATTATGTCTCATTTGTACATTATTATTTAGTGGGCTGGGTGGTGTGAATGAGTAGCGCAACGGTATTATTGGCAATCTGATGATCTGGAATTCTTAGATTCTTCAGTGTAGGACAAGAAACCTACTTCGATAATTAGGCTTATAACTGAAGCAAAAGAACTACCTACAGAAGAACATCGGTAACTGCAAAACATTTTTTAAGGGCCAAAACTTCGACGAACGACAAAGTAAGAGATAATCTGCACCATAACGACGATCTACCCTTATCGTATTACACAGTCAACCAAAATGCTTCCAATAACTTCTTAAAAAACTTTCAACCCCCTTCCTGATTTTAACTATCCTTCTTCCCTGGAGATACACGGAAATCCCGACCGACACATACCTCAACAGTTGCATCAACAATCAAAAGCACAACGTCGATTGGAATTCTTAAATTTATAATCTTATAGAACATCACCCAAAAGTCATATTCACTGACGCGTGAAAATCGCCGAATAGAGTGGGATGTGCTATGTTCGCCAATTGATCACCAAAAACTCGAGCAATCCACAAAGACGCTTCATCTCTTACGGCTGAGATTTACGCACTATTTATGTCAACTAATCACACCTTAGAAAATCCTGCTCCAAATACATTAATATTATGCAACTCATTAAATGCGATAAAAAGCAAACTTATACCTTAATAATATCAACAATGTCAGAGACAATATTTGGATTTATAATAATAAACACCATATCACCCACGGTAAAATTTTAGGAAATGAGGTAGCTGATCGTCGAGCTAAACTCACTACAAACTCAAGCCACAATTGTATATCCGACCATACACGCAACGTAGATGAGATATGGAAGATGTATAACACTAAATTCCTGGACCACTCGAACATTAACAGAAGATCTTGTAACAACGGACCTTCCCACCGACACCTAAATAATTATCAAGATTTACTCATTCCCAAGCATCTAACAAGAAAGGAGCAAATAGTACTTTCCATGGTAAGGAACAACCACACCAATTTTTCTCTTTTCTTTCTTTTTTCTAGAAAACCTCCACCCCAATGTAGGTCGTGCACGATGAACATAGCCATGGACATCATCTTCCACTGTCCCAAGTATTACAAACAGAGGAGAGATATTATCGGATCATATAGACCTAAAAAATGTTCGGAAGAAGAAATTAAAAAAACTTTAGAATCTTTAAAAGTTATCAATTCTTATAAAAAAATTAGTTTAACTAAATTGTTAACCTTATGTACCTGGTAATACTACATTCTGTTTTAATGCAATTTCTGTTGGTCGCCAATGACTTCATAGCTAACGCACCTAAAATAAATTAAAAGAAAAAAAAGAAACTGTTAATTGAAAACTGTATGGGGCTAAATACCGAAAACATGAATTCTCAATCTTATGGCAATCTTTGTGTCTGACTACTGCCCGCTTTTACAATCTCTTCTATATCTTATGAAAATAGATCTCATTATAAATAGCATCCACAGCTACTAGCTACTAGTAATTTTTGAGACATTAAAAACTATTTTTTCGAAAGGAGCTCTTTATCATGTGAAAACAAACAATCTTACTTTGTTGAATCGAAGTTGGATTGTTGTGTAACGGAACTTACTATGAGTATGAATGTACTAGTAGTGGCCATAAAAAAAGGCTTCCGCAGAAATTGATTTCCCGTGCACGTAGTCATGCGCAGCTAACCGTTCACACTTGTTGCTAACGGGAAATCACCCTTGATGCTCTAAGAATAAATTTATCACGAGGGCATAGCCAACGATCGCGTTAAATGATTGTTGGAAATAGAAACAGAATCCGCGTGTATTTCAAATCAAGATCAACGTACCATATGAAAAACGTAAAAAGCAGTGCTCATAGAAAGACCTTGAGAAACGACGGGTAGAAGTAATAAGTTCAATTCTACAAATTTGTTGTACTGAAGTAGATGTCATACAAGTTTTAATTAAAGCACAATTATTTGACTTTTGGAGGCAAACCTTTTCAGTAATCGAACTGGCGACGTTTAATTTTATTTAAAAGCTACGATTGATGAAAATGAATGAATATTGATAAGATTCCATATTTTAATAATTCTAGTATAATAAAACCTATAACGAAATAAAAACGATGATGTTCACGACACAACTCTTAGTTGCTGAAGTAATTAAAAAACTTACGTGGTACATAACTCACAAACAGTGAAGAAAGGTGTTAACAAGGAAGTCAGGGGAATCCATAAAGCTGGTCTTCGTTATGACTGATTGGAAAACGATTTACGACAAACTTCAAAAATAAAATGATGTGACGGGACGACGCAGTTATTGATTCTTTGGAGAAGGAGGGAGAGGATTGGCTCAGTATAAGGCACGTCTACCGACAACTGTAGTATCTGTACAAATTCGCTATCAAAATTTACATATATCGCCGTCTATTTCTGAAGGACTCTCTTCGGTACTGATGACGTCATTCAACAGGTGGGATGTGTGGTTTTCAGCGCAATCACGGCTATAAAAAGGCGAGAAATATGAGTCTACTGTGAAAAAACCTTGGAACAGTTTAATAATAAGACAAAATAAATTCTCGTGGCAACAGTGAAAACATATCTACCAAACATCGCATCCAAATATTCTAATCATGTGGTGACACTAGCCTGGCAAATTATAAGTTCTTTATCCGTAATTATTTTAAATTAGCACGACTGATTTTTATATCTTTTTCCCATATTTTCACATCTATCGCCAATTTTTTTAAAATAAAAATATGTGAATTTTTGCTTTTTGAAAAATTGACGACTGATATAAAATAAATTGGGGGAAGATATAAAATTACATGTCAAGTCTTAATCCCTCCTCTATGATCATCATTCAGTTGTAGGAAACGAGAGAGCTGTCGTGATTGCGTTAAACTGTTTCCGTAACGGAACCGGACTCTTATGCAACGATTTGAAGTTCTGAACAGAAAAAGTGTTTGTAATACTGTTCTAAACGTCTATTACACGCTGCTCCCTAGCCTTGTCCAGTCTCCCACTAGTTTAAGTTCGCTAGCTTATTCTGCGGATTAGACAATGGAACATCCGAAATTATTTTCTGAATACACATACACACTTATAGAAAAAGTTTATCACGAGGGTACGTCTCGGGGAAACCATCACGTTGCGCGATTGAATCATCGGATTAGAATGTAGCCATCATTCCTAACGTGGTTTGTGTATGGTCCTTAAAATTGCCATCTCCTATACCAATTTCTTAAAATCACGATACTAGTCACGTATCACATGCTTAATCATCCACTATGATCTCTGTTTTTTCCAAAGATTTGAGTACAGACCCTCACTGCCATGACTCATTTTCTTCATCGAGAGTTTCAATGTCCTTTCCTCGTCAAGACAGCTTAGTTACCTTCCCGTTTAAAACTAGGTATTTTTAAACGCCAACTTATCGCTCTACGGGAATCGCGCGAATTGTCCACATTTCTCTCTGTCTACAAAAGCTAACATGTCCCGAGCGGTAACGTAGCCTACGCACCTGACTCTTCACCGGAAATACAGCAACTTTCCTGATTACACACTCCAGCACTTATGTAAATTACATGTCACAATTAGTAACTTTAAAAACAACAAAACGTAAACAAATTAAATGATACTGTACATACTGTAGAATTCCAGTACAAATCCTGTTTTAGTTTCTGAATTGCTTCATATTAAAAGCAACACAAAAACACTGATTGTAAAAACGGACAAGGATTTGCTCAGTAGTATGCATAATGTCTTAATTTATAAGATATAATATTTCCAAATATACATATTTTCCATGTTTAATTAAATTTTAAAGTTCTTTGTTTACTTAATTATTGTATTCTTTGGTGGTACTTTGTGTATTGTTAACTTTAATTTAACCTGAAGAGGAACGAAACATGTAGTTGTAATAAACTAATTTTATTTTGTTTTACTAATTATCTATTCTTGGCCTCATTCAAACATTCCAGGTCTTTTTAAGCAAATTTTCTATTGACCCCTATATTTTTAGCTGAATCTATCTTAAAAATGGTTTAAGTGTGAAGCTATCTGAAAATTTAAAATAAAATAAGGTATGGCACCCCATCGCTTTCAAATGATCAAATGAAAGAGCGGGTTCTTAATTTTATACATATTTGAAGGAAAGTATTTTAATACAAATACAGCCAGTATTTATCATGAATAACTGATTTAATCTACAGAACTGAAGGTGACTAATATTTAGAGATTTTATAAATGTCAGTGCATTCAAAACGTTTGACCTTCAACTAGCTTTAAACAATTTGTCTATTGTATGCGTCATATTGAGGTAAGAGTATTGCGGTATAATTAATTAAATGAAACATTTTCATTGCGAAAATTCTGCTATTAACGGCTTTAACTTGTCAATGTCAGCTGTGTATACAAAATTCAGAAATGGACATATCATACAAAGAACAAAACGAAACGAGTTAAGTTGAAAATTAAACAGGGTTATCGCAAAAACTTAAATAGCAATTTTAAAACATAAAATCTAGTTAAATTACAGAAGAACTCTAGTATTATAATTGTAGTCGATGAACAATAAATACATGATGAATGTCAAAAATATTAGAAGTAAGGCCTATAATTACTGTGACATGTACCGAAAAGAGAACTGCGTTACTTACAAATCAAATCGTATAATGTCGTGGATCATACAAGAACATTTCACAAAAAAAAACCACTCTCGCACACGACAGCATACACTCTCACGCACAGCTCACACACAACTGGCGGGTGCCACAGGCGCGCGCCAGGCGGCAGCACTGACGTCCCCTGGCTGACAAGTGAGCAAAGAACATTCTCTGTCGCATCACTGCTCATCGTGCAACATGCAACGACGTACGGATTTTACAGCTCTCCTACTTGTCGTAACTACACGGATGCATAAGCAAACAGACACACTATTAGGTCATCTATCTATTGCAATATATATTTAATGTTGACTCGTAAAGGGATCTGAGAAAGAGACTACACAAAGTGATTCACAGGATTTTACACTTCGTTTTATTTCATTTCATAATTGGAAAGTTTAACTTACCGCGCATAACAAAAATGTCAGACGTAGTGTTTTAAATATGAAACGAATGATACAAAGGTTACAAATAAGAACTGCAATACAATTCTCGGTTTCAGTCTACCTGACGACGATGGCGGAGCTTGCCGCCGAAACGTCGTGTAAACAAACTTTTACCCGGGTTGAAGCTCGAGAATTGTATTACAATCAAATTCACTGGGTAAGCCTTCGCTCTTTAACAAATAAGAACTTGAATTCTCTGCAATGCCATTTGCTGCTCTTCCCAGTCCAATCCAGGTGCTTTTTAATATATTCGTTATGCCTTCAATTCACCTTTTCCGCCAATTATTGGCAAAGAACATATAAAACTGTCTCCGTACACGCGAATACTTTTCAATATTGGGCCACCCTTAATAAATAAAAAGACGTGCAGCGGAGGTATTACAGAATGAACGAAATACAGCGCGACATAGAATGTTGGACATACTAAACGGTTGAAGTCAAAAATTATATACTTCCAAATTGTGGTTCCACATTTGAAACTTGTTTCAAAAAAGGAAACGTGCCAAATACACACAAAAGAAATTATAGTCCAACTCGCTTATAAGGGGCGCTACGGTACATTCCGATTTTGCTTGTAATAACCCAGTCTGTCGTCCATGCTTTTTAACTTATATATAGAACAGGCGACGAAGAAAGTTAAAACGGAATATGGAAAAGGAATCATACTGCAAGGAGAATAAATTAAAAAGCTTACGCTTTGCCGACGGTATTGTAGTATAGGGGAGTCACAAGAAGACTTGCAAACCATAATTAATGGCATGAACAGAGTCCTAGCGAATGAGCTCACTATGAGGATTAATGGAGGGAAAACCATATTAATGGAGTGTAGTTTGGGAAACAGTAGAATAACAAAGGGTATTAGATTGGGAAGGAATATTTTTACGGAAGTTATGGAATTCTGCTATTTGGGAAGCGTAATAACTAGGGATTGTAGAAGTATAGTAACCAAAAAGAGTACAATAGCACAGGCAAGGAAGCTTTCGCGAAAAAGAGAAATTTACGTACGGATAATATAAGTGTGAAGTAGGAAATCGTTGCTAAAAATGTTCGTATGGAGTGTGGCGTTATATGCATTCGAAACCTAGACGATAGGAGTTGGGGAAAGGAAAATCATAGAAGCATTTGAAACGTGGTGCTATAGGCGAATGCTGAAAATCAGATGGATGGATAGAATCACTAACGAGGAAGTTCTAAACAGAATAGGGGGAAAGAGAACAATATGGAGAACGTTGACGAAGAGAAGGGATAGATAAATAAGCCACATTTTAAGACACAAGGGTTTGCAATATTTGGGATTTAAAAATAATTTTTTTAAATTTGTTGATATAAACTTCTTATCTAACCGGCGATGTTTAATTTAAAATCAATATTTTAAAACAGCTGCTTTGAAAATAAATAGTAATTTTTGCTTTTTTATATAGATTTTACGGGATACAAACAGCTCTTTTTTTATATTGCCGCTTATGGAACGCCCAACCACTTGGCTCTGCTATTGCCAATCTATTTCATTATTTTGTTTGGTTTTTACCACTAGAGGCCACATTTAAATTAGGCAGTAATAAAGGAGGACGCGTAAGTTGATATACAAAAGGAACTATTGTAAAATTATTACAGTTTTTATTTATTTTTATCAATTTATTATATTGTATAGATATAACTCAGAAATATGAGTATGAAAAGTTTGAATGTAAAAAACCTGAAACATTGATCTATAATTATTAGTATTATTAACAATTACATATTCAATAACACTTAAAATAAAAATAAAACCTTTTTAAATAAATTATTTACATTATAAAGAAATAAAATAGAAAAATAATAAAGCGTAATATATGTATTCATATTGGAAAAAGTATTTTAAAATAAATGTATTACATTACAAATAAGTTCATTGTAAAAATAATTTTCACTGACACAATAATTACACGAAAAATACTTATAATTTAAAAATATCCTTCTATTAAAGAATCCAACACTCCTACGTATTCATCGAATATATTGAATGTGCTTTTTTCGACAACCTTGGACCTTTAGCCACGTTTTAAATTAGGCAACTCGACCTGGCATTACATTTCTATATTCAGTAACATAAATATTGTAATGTATTAAAATACGCAAGTTGAAACTTTAAGTAAGTGCATCTGTTTCCTAGTTGCGTGTGGGCCTCGCATTCCTTGGGACAAAAGATTGACTGAACTTGTGAAAGAGAATGCCCATTCACGAAAAGGGATCGCCGTGAATGATTAGGGGACTGCTACTGGCAAAAACGGAAGTTCCATGAAAAATTTGGAATGTCACGGAAAGATGCAAAACACATTAAGTATTTAGGCCCATCAGGGGAAGGGTGGGGGGTGAAAATTTTCCTATTGGCTGCAATTGTCAAAGAGCGAGCCAATAGAAGCATTAGAGGATAACACCTGATCGGTGATTTAAAATTATGTAGCCTCGTGAGAAGTTGATGAAGAGGAGCCAGACATGATGTTGGGAAACGGAGGATTGTGGATGGGGAGAAAGTGTTTGGAGACCGGAGAGAGATGATGTTGGGATAGTGGATGAACAGAAAGTGTGGGGAGACGCGAGAGAGAATTTGTTGGGAGATGGAAGACATTTGATATAGAGAGGCCGGCTAATGCTGTCCTTAAACTAAACCGGAAGGAGATAAGGGAGTCTCCACTAGATTGGTCCACGAGATCCAGTCATAGACGGTGATGAACAGAGGCCAACCCCTGATGCACCCACCAGCCACCATCATTAATCGACGCAGACTGGAATGCAGATGTAGATGCTTCGCGGGTATCGTTGTTTTTTAATTATAAAGAGTTCGAATTTGCCAGGCCTATTGCCATTAGAAATCCAAATAACTTCTTAATTCATCCCACTGAGAACCCTGATTTAAAAACTCTTGCAAATTAACTGTTTTAATAATTTTGTTTTGTAATTTGTAAATACCATTTATGCTCTTACAAAAACATTTTATTTATATTAAACTCAGAATTTTAAAGCTAAATTAGCATTTTCTTTTTTAATAATAACCCCCATAATATTATATTATTATAATTAAATATCATAAATTAAAATCTCCCCACCCAGTAATAACGTAACTATTACAATATTAATGCCCCTTTTTTCTATTGTGGTCCGCACTAACTCCAATAAAGAGTCGAAACTTTCTTGGTTTATTCTAATAAAGTTTCTATAGTTTCTGGTTCCGTTTCGCGCAGGACGTTGAACAAATCACTATGAGTGAAGCGATTTTTCCACTCCTTTGACCACTGTCATTAACTTTTCCTGGCCTGTTATTCTGCTTCAGGGCAGCTAAAGTAAAGGCAAGGACGAAATCTGAATTTGGAAGAATTGTTTCAATGATTCGTATGTACGCAAAAATAGCTACACAAAATAACACAATTTCAGTATTAATTCACTAAAGTATCGTAAAACACAGAATATTACCTTCCATTATGCAAACGAATGAGTTTTGAGCTCAAGATTGAAGGGTTTGTTGTAGCGCGCAGTAAAAGATTGATTCAATCTTTTGATCATAATTATTGATCGTTTAGGGCCTATTTAGAAACACTATGATACAGAGAAGAACCAAATTAATATACATGATAACTGAACATAATGGGGATTCCGTTTTCCAAACAACCTTTCACAACCTACAAGAAACATCCTGGCGACCTCTGTTCTATTCTGTACTAAAAAAAATATATCAGTTGATCATTTCAAGCATATATATCACATTTTGGTGATTTTGATGTAAAGGCCACGTAAATGCCATCCATTAAACTTCAAAGATGTTTGTTAACCGAAACTTCCCATAATCAAATCTATACCAATAAATAAAATTGAAGTGTCTGTCTATCTGAACTCTTGAAGAGTTCAGAAGATATTTATATAAATTATTTATAAATCCATTGAATTACTGCCCGCATTTTTTTGTTAATAGGTTACATGAGGGTGATCATGAAACAGACAACTCCCATTTAATAGCATAGGAAGGGAATTGAAAAGTGGGGACGTGGAAGGTAGAGCAAGGTAGCCAAGAATTGACTAGGGCCCCCGGGCTATAGTTTAAGTATATTACCCGGTGTACAGGGAAAACCGTAGAAAACCAGCATCAGGTAGGTCGGGTGTTGGGTACTATTCTCACGCCTTCCGAATGACGGGAGACGAATTTTCTGTGGGGTCGCAGCATTCCCTTCTCCGTGTCTCCACAAGTTTTAGGAGGCAGTTGGCAGACTGATCCAATGGGATCAACAGACAACTCTTGTCTTATGCCCAAGGTCTTCGATCCCAGTACATAAACCTCTCAAAATAGGTGAAGGTGTCTCGGCATGTGAGAACTTTAAAAAAAACAGAGAGAATACGAGGCATTCCTGACATAATTAGGTGAGCCCTACAGTGATTTTATTGGCTCCGAAACGTATGATAGCAGGACCTGTTATAAACCAACTGCGAGTTATAAGGGTTGCCCTGAAGTGATCATAAGTAGATGATACCGTACTTTTTATATATTCAACTTTATGGAAATTCTGTACCTGTTGTTTCTTTTTTAAGGCAAAATAAAAACACTATATCAGCGTGAAGGAAGTCGTAGCAATGTTTTGTATTATATCATTTTATACAATTATATATAGTTTGACTCAGCAATTCATGGACTATTAAATATCTTTTTACAGATATACATCGTGTATTTCACAACAAATATTAATTAGTAATAAAACAAAGATATTAGTAGTGTTTATTAATGTTGGACGGGAAGAAAGTTGATATAATGTATGTGTGGGACATGCTTTATAGGTTTGACTCCAGTATTACGTCAGTAGATGCCGTGCAACTATAAAATGTGTTTAATTGCCCCTATTACACCTATAAAGGCAACACATGACGCGTAATAAATTAAACTCAAATACTTTCGGAGATTATCGCTGCATATTTAGTGTGTTTGCAACACATAAATTATGAGAGCAAACAAGAAATGTGCAGATAAATGCCCAGCACCAGCAGGACTTCTGCTGGTAAAGATATATTTATCACTTTCCGATGTTCAGGGAATGGCGTATCAGCATGTCAGTCCGTCGTCCCAAGAAACAGTAACTAGAGCGTACCATCCACATACACTGAAACATCTTCAAGGCCATGTTAATCGTATACGGCCATATTTCAAAGCGAAAGTCTAGATTCCACCATGATTAAGCGGGATCGCACAATACGAAAGTTGTTGTTGTGGTATTCAGTCCTGAGACTGGTCTGATGCAACCCTCCATGCTAACTTATCTTGCAAGCCTTGTCATTTCCGCATAACTAGAACATCCCACATCCTCCATAATCTCTTAGCGTATTCCATCATTGGGCTCCTCTTCTGTTTTTATCCCACACAGTTCCCTCTATTGCTAATATTACAAGATCCTCGTGTCTTAAGACATGGTCTATTAATCTTCTCTTGGCCAACGACCTCCATATTGTTCGCTCTTGCCCTATTCTGTTTAAAACTTCCTGGTTAGTGATTCTATCCAACCATCTGATTTTCAGCATTCTCCTAAAGCGTCACATTTCAAAGGATTTTTTTTCCTTTCCGCAACTCCTATCGTCCACGTTTCGCATCCATATAACACCGCGCTCCATGCTAACATTTTTAGCAATTATTTCCTATTATATATTTTTAACATTTTGAGACATATACTGATATAACTTCGCATCCAATTTGGAATACCGATTTCGAAACATGCTCAATATTTTTAATATTCCCATTTGAATTGATTCTTTTGTCTTGTGTATTTGGAAATACTAATATATGGTGTAAATAAAAATGAACTTAAATTGATCTTTTACTGCTCTAAGAAGGATTTTAGCGGACTTAAAAAGCGCTGTTTTTACATGGGTTCTTATGGGCCTACAAGCGAGTTACACCTCCAGGGGGGGGGGGGGGATGGCCGGCACGCTGCCAGCGCCTCTATTGCCTCTCTATCTATTTAAGATACCCTTTGAGGTAACCTGCCTAGTGCTGCCGTCGATGCTGAAGTTGCACATAAACAGGTGTGTGAATATTTTTCACGAAGGCCCATATGCCTGAAACTTCCTGCTCTATATGCCCACAGACTAGGGACTTTTGATATAATTCTTAATTCATTTAGACTCTCATGTTCAACAAACTTCCGGAGCTAAAATAAGCCGTCATAAATAAGAAAATATTAATGTGCCACAACTCAATAACTGTATTGTAAAAAGTCATGTTCATTTAATAAATTATATTGTATTGTAATTTAAAATAATTTTTTATCATTTATTAATAAATTAAAACAAATTACAGTGATACAAATTCTGGGGGAATTACTTTACTTTTAATATCATTTCATAGTCTGTCTGGCTGGTAGAGGTTGGGGATAACCAAGAAACCTGCTTAACAAATGATGCCTTCTGAGTGGTCCAAAATTTCCCGAATTCCAGGGTTCACTCAGTCGACACTGATATGGAATTGCCTATTGTGGATCTGTAATTATTTATGTACACCTCGAAATGGATGGACTCTCACACGCGCCCATGGAATTTAAATTTGATTGTGAAACTTTTCGGAAGGGGGGAGTAAAAAACGTAATTTTGAGAGGGACATGAGCAGACTTTTGGCGTCAGTCATGAAACAAAGGAGTCGTCAGTCATAATACAGCCACACATGTGTGTTAGTCGTGGTGGGTGAAGGAAAAATCTTCATCGTTGCCAGCAACGAATATAGAATTTAACACGACTACATGATATAATTGAAGGTCCAGTGATAAGCAATTTCAAAGCGAGAGAAATGACTGAGCTGTGAATTTAATTGTGTTATTGCTGTAATTAATATTTGTTTAGCTGACGTATTGACGTTGAATATCAGGATTTATCAGAATTTAGGGTAGTAAGGGTACTAGATAACAGAGAATTAAAGGAAGAGGTTTTTTTGAGAGTCGGAGAATGAGGTGCCAGCTAAATAGGGGAGAGATTAATGTTAGGTTATATCTGAATGAGAGAGAGGAAGGATGTAGCCGATTGTTAGTTTTCGTTTGAGTCTGCGGTTGTGTGAAGGAGGAGGTGGATTGCTGTGGAAGAGGGCCATGTGTCATTGGAGTGATTGATAGAGCTTTTGATTAAGGAGGATATGAATGATTTTATTGTGGTGGAGATAAGTGGAATTTGGATGTCGTTGTGGATACCGAGTTTCTAAGGTTCCAGGGGGAGTTGGAAATGATTCTAAGGATTCTATTTGCTTGGTTTGGATTTTATTTGAATTGGAGTTGGCAGTTGATCCCCAAATGGAGCATGCCTACGATCATATGGGACGGATTAGGGAGAAGTAAAGGAGTCTTTTGGTGGAGATGGAAATTGGTACGTTTCTGTTGAGGAGTGGATAGAGTAGTTTTATTTTAGTGTTAATTTTGGATGAAATGTGGGGTTTCCAGGAAAGTTTAGAGTCTAGAATAAGTCCAAGGATGGAGTTTTTTTTATTGGGATTTGGGAACCAAAAGGATAGAATGAATGAGTAAGGGGATGTTTGGTTTTGAGGGTGAATAGAACTATTGCAGATTTGGAAGGGTTTATGCTGACCCACCAGTTTTTTGCTCAGATTTCCAGGTCTTTTAGAGCTATCTGGACGGTGCGAGCAGCCGAGGTGAAGAAAGAGGTTTGGTGGAGGATAGCTATGTCGTCGGCAAAAAATAATGATTTTAGTGGATGGATGACGGGGAATGTCGTGAGTGTAAATTTTTAACAGGAAAGGGGCTAATACGCTACCTTGTGGGACGCCAGAGGAGAAGGGGAAGGTTTTGGAGAAATGATTGTTAATTTTGACGGAGTACGAGCGGTTAGTAAGATAGTTTGAAAGGATTCATAAGGGTGTGACGTTCAGTTAATTTTTTATTTTGGTTAAGAGGGTTGGAATTTGTCGAAGGCTTTCTCTGGGTCAATAAATACACCAATGCAGGAATTTCGATTATCGAAAGCATTACTGCTGAAGGTGGTAGCGAATATAGTTGGTGAATGCACGAATGTTTAGGCGTCAAGCCATATTGAGCAGATGGTAAGTGATGATAATTGATTAAAGAGGAGGGGAAGGAAGTGTTTCGAATAGTTTCGAAAGTGTTGGTAGGAGGCTGATGGGTCATAATAATATTAACATAGTCTGCCGTTTGACTCCGGGTCCTAGCCTCGGGGTGAAATAGGCGCCGACGGACAATTGACGCGTACCAGCCAGCGGAAATATATATAAGCAGGTCGGAGGAAATTTGTATAATTAACACCTGGATCGTGTGCCACAACTTCAGACACTAAAGCCAAAATACCCCCCACCCGTACCCTGTTTTTAAAGATGTCTCGTTTTATTTTATTCTCTGTTTGTTGTTTTATTATTGTAAATGCAATCTAAAATAATTAAACATTCATAACAGTAACATAAATAGACTAATAACTGTATTAAAATAATAAAAACAGAAAGTAACCCTTACAATATAAATAGTTACAATACGCCAGCCTTTCTCCAAAGACAACAAAATACAACGCCTCCATATATCATAAACACCTCTTCATTCTTACCCACGCCATCGCCCGTTACAAGGTGAAGGTTGTGGAGATACTAAAAAAAATAACATATCAAAAAATGGCTTCCAGAATTTCTTTTAAGGTTGCAAAAACCAGAAAGCAAATTATGTGCAAGCAATACATATCGCAATCTAAAATTCATGATTTTAGGTATTTTTTATATACTAAAGGTATTTTTATATACATTCTTTGAGTCTCTTTGCCGCAGTGACGTCTTACTAGAGGTTCAGCGTCCTGTACTTCTGTTTGGAGTTCCTTTCTCGCCGGAATATTCTCCGCGATGATATGGAAAGTAAACCTGAAACATACTAACGTTTGCGATATACTAAATATAGCAAATTTGAAGTAATAATTTTGCATGACTATTATTATTATTATTATAAATGGCAAGAACGTGTTCGTGGAGAAAGAGTTAAATATCAGGATGAACAGAGGGGAAAACCAAGGTAATGGAGTGTATTATGGGAAACAGTGGAATAACAAAGGGTGTTAGATTGAGAATGGATATTTTAAAGGAAGTTAAAGAATTCTACTACTTGGGCAGCATAATAACCAAGTATGTTAGAAGTATAATAAACATAAAGAGTAGGATAGCACAGGTAAGGAAGACTTTCGTAAAAAAGAGGAACTTACTTACGGGTAATATAAGTTTGAACATGAGGAAATCATGTTCGTATGGAGTGTGGCGTTATATGGGTGCGAAACTTGTACGGTAGGAGTTGCAGAAAGGAAAACAATAGAAGCCTTTGCTATAGGAGATGCTGAAAATCAAATGGGAGGATAGAATCACTAACTTAGAAAAGCTAAGCAGAATAGGGGGAGATCGAACAAAATGAAGAACGTTGACCAAGAGAAGGAGTAGATTAATACGCCACGTTTTAAGACACGGGTGTCTTGCAAAATTAACATTAGAGGAAAGTGTCAGGTAAGAACAGAAGAGGGAGTCAAAGGATGGAATACGCTAAACAGATTAGGGAGAATGTGGTATGTGAGTTATGCGGAAATGAAAAGGCTTGTCAATCTAATGTCTTCCACTGTTTCCCATACTACACATTCCATTACATTGGTTTTCAATCAATTAATCGCCATATCGACCTCTTGGTCTAGGACCTCGTTCATGCCATTTATTATGGTTTCCAAGTCTTCTTCTGACGCATATATTCTAAGAACTATAAACTACGATACCAATTATTTTAAGAAAGAGTGGCCTAGAAAAACAAAATAGGTACTAGAAAAAAACACTTAGAATCTTTGGTGGACCCCAAAATAGGAATCTTATCAGCAAGTTTCCTGGGCTGTCTGAACTTTTTCAACTATAATATACTTTACATTTCAGAAACTTTATAATAAAGAACATTGACCTACATAGGTGTAGATAAGCTTCAGTAGTGTTTTATGACGTAAAAAATAACGTTGACAGTTTTATAGCAATATATCTGTCTTTTATATTTTTACTTTGGTTCATCTGCTGTTTTTGATTTTTCGCGCCAATTGTCAGCAACTTTTCCATGTATAATCGATACGTTACTGTATAGACCCATATGTGCGTTTGCTCTACATACAGTGTGAATAAAAATTCTGTTTTCAAATAGTTTACTCTCAGCACCGTTAATCAGTTCGTGGTATTCTTTCTCACATTTCTAATATGTTTAATCTTTCTGATAGTGAGATATTACTGTCTCCACGATCACGCAGTTACATTAACTATGGGCAATTATAACCACTAGATTCCATTTGTTCTCTTATTTCATCAGAAATTTAGCGGTTTATCGTCAACAATAAAAGAATTTAATCCTTTATTTCAATTTCCCTTTTGGCGTAAAATGTTCGGATGATAAAACGAAACTTTTTACATGACGACAGATCCTCAGCAAAAATATAAAGTATTATAACAGGTGACGGGATTCACCTTTACTCGCCTCGGCTTCGCTCTATCTTCGATCTCTTATTCCTTACACGATTAAGGCGCCAGGTATTTTTTTCAAATGAAAGCTACCAAAAGAGTTGTAATTTAAACAACAGTTCATTTATTCGAGCAATGAATATATAATATATCCACAGGCGTGGCCGACAATACAACATTTCATCATCCGTTCACCACGGCAACCTCGCCGTGAACTTAATTAGAAATAAAATCACAAACCAATACATGTTGACATCTCACTACTTGATTCCACAGACTGTTCGAGACCCTTCACTTATGGTCGCGAGTTTTCTCGAAGCCAACGTCTTTACTCCATGATAGTTCGTCGACGAATCTTTAATATTTTCGCGCGCTCACTCAGTTCCACGTTCGGGCGAACCTTCATCTGTCGGCGAAACTCAATCGAAACCGACAACAAAGAAGTCTCGACCAATATGGCTGATTTCAGGGACGGAGATGTAAATACATGTCACAGTATATTTTTTTCTTTACTTTATATCGGTTCATCAATGTACTGGAACTGAATTATAACCTACGGAATAGCATAATGATTCTTTTTAATTTTTATATAATATTTATTAAATAAAATACATGTGAAAAAGTGACTAATACATAGTAAAAACATCGAAACCGCTTTGACGGATGATTGCTCTGGTTTAACGCTTTCGAACTATATCTAGTTTCATCCCTTTAACGAAGAAAGGAAATTCAGTTTTCGTTCTTAAATTCATAACTTCCGTTAAAATTGGCCCTAAACGATACATTTCTTTAATAATTTTGCTAAAATTACCCATAACTGCTGCTAGGGATGAAAAAACCTTTCTTAAATTAAAAAATATTATTATTTACGAACCATATCTACTCAAAATTGTCTCAGTGAGATAGCCCTGTTGAACATTGAATATGAATTGAGTGATAAATTAAATTGGAGTTTGTAATTAGTAGAGAGGGGCAAATATTTTATTAAATATTATCTAAGTTGTTATATATAATTAATGGGCAAATTATAATTTGACGGAAAATATAAATAATAATGGTATAAATGAATTTATAATCAAAGTAGAAATTTATTTTAACGATAATATAACTTGGTCCCATGTAAAACCCCAAAAGCAACAGAATTTACATGAAAACGGTAGAGCATAAATAATTTCTATCCTGAAACTCTTTGATATCTGAACACCTGTGTGGTGAACCAAAATGAAACAAATTTTCTTTGGGGCCAATAGGTCATCGAATGTTAACTTTAGAGATTTTATGTCAAAAATATCGACCGAAGACTGCAGCTGTTTTCTCTGGGGTGACTGCTTCGGGTTGATTTGGAGGCACTTCTCGTTAACTGCGCCGGGATGACCTGGCTGCATGGATGACGGCTTGGGACAAGATAATAGAAAATTCTTCTAAAATTTCACATCTTCTCAGAACTCAAGAGCTCCATTTTGATCACGTCAGCGGCCCACAATGTAATGATTTTTCTGCAGAAAAGTTCTGTCCATTTCGCCTCTTATGGCCCCGAATTTTCCTCCTCACTTTTTCAATAGCCAATCAGCTGCAATTTCAAATAGTACCCATTGTTTGGTATTTACAATATTGCAGCCAATAGGAATACGAAAGGATACCACGCACACACAAAAAATAATTCGCCTTTCAGATTTACCTCACGCATGTTTTAATGTATCACAAGTTATTTGTAAGAAAATAATGTTTGAAAGAGATTGGTTTCATTTATATTATTTATCTACATTTGTTGATTTATTTAAATTTTCTCTAAAAAGTAGACTTTTTAGTTTTAATTTGTACGTTCATTGTCGTTAGCTCATTAAAATGGTAAAATTTTCATTTATAATAATGCAGTTTTCCGTAAATCAGTATTTATATCATGTTGTTAATGAAGTTGCCGCTGATAGGTTAACATGTTTATTTCATAATATATATTTTTTAAAAAAGATTAAAGTTTATTATATTGTAGGCGAAATTTTCGGGTTTGCTCTGCACGATCGCACTTTTATTTGCGACATTGTTACCTGGTATCCTCGCACAATCAACGAGAGAGGTTACTAAAGTCAATGAGATACGTTATCTTTACCATACATAGCAGTCTATTTTACCATGTATCAACTTTTATTTTATACACTGCATGTTACGGTACATAATTTTGGATATTTAACTAATCCAATTCATTTATATGGTCGTGAAGACCGGGATTAAGACTGATGGAGAATCCATACGCTGACAACGTATTACACCATTCGGAATGTGTCGTGCAAGATGACAGTCCGTAGTCGACGCGGTAGGCCCAGACCCTCAATGGGCTGTAGAACCAAAGACTAAGGAGGAAGGAATTTATTTATTTATTTATTTTATTGCCCTTGAATAAAGTACTGAGGCCTTGGGGACTACCATACAGAGCAGGGCTGGAGAGAACATAAGCTGCGTCGTAGTTTTTGGCTCGGGAAGCTGTTGCCCAGACCAAGGTAAAGATACAGTAAATATGAGTGACTACACTGCTCTGTCCCGGGATACAGTATTTATGATCTATTATCTGGCACCGTGTCGTGGCGTCTGCTAACTTGGTGGCGAGGAAGAAGCAGGTTCTGGGGCAGAAATAGATCAGCTGGATGACATATTCTGCTTCTCGTTATTCCTTCAGGCTATTTTTTCTACTTCGCTTGATTGACCTTTTTCGGACTACCTTTTACAGACTATCACAACGAATCGTTTAGCTCGTATATAAACCCTACCACCTATTCTGGCTAAATCTTATCCTACACTTTTCACTTGAGCATCTCAATATCGTTTCATTCCATACTATGCTTTTATTAACATTATTATTAAATCACTTCATTTCTTATAATATCGAAGTAGAATTTGGATAAGTCCTTAATTACCTTAAATTCATCATAATTTATATATATATATATATATATATATATAATGTAAAACGAGTGGTTCCGACCAGGTCGCTAAAAAGAACGCTTTTGCCCATCTCTACCTCGGACCAGCAGATAATGGGGCTGAGATAATTACCAATAATCAAGTAACTATTATGTTTTTAAGTTAACTTTCAACCAAGTAAATTAAGTAAAAGGATTGCTAATTATTCTAAATTATACTGTGAAGCTTTTGTTCCTATTCCTATTTTTTCACTTATAGTGCAAAGTAATCTTTTATCTAATTTTCATTTTATATTAAACAAAATTCTAGAAGGTGTCTTAATGGACGCTGAATCAATTATTAATTTCTAAATTCTAAATAATTTCTAAATAAAAACTTAATTGAATGATGAGCATTTAGTCAAATTCACATAGAACAGAGTAAAAAATAAACACAGTTTCCTTTGACTTTTTAGAATCCCTCGTGTGAACTAACCCCAATCAACCCTCTAAAAAGTTAAAAATAGTCAAATATGCCATAAAGACAAAATAGTATCAAAGCGTGAGTATCACTCTGAATATTTCCATTTTCAGGTAAACCCAGGGCTGATTTTGAATCTACACTGGCATTGTGGCAGACTATCGAATTAACTGTCTGAACGCTTGGAATGTGGACAGAGTTGTTATTGGTGACTTTGGAACTATCAGATGCAAACGGAGTGATAGTCCAACCGCTTTCTGTACTGAACAATGCGACACGAGCATTCCGATTAATATAACATCCCTGCTCCAAGTAATTAACGTTGAGCAGTGGAATGACTATTTTACTAAAAACAGAATTATACCCATGCCGAAGAAGATTGGGACTGATAGATGCGAACAGCACACGCCAATTAGTTTAGTACTCATGCGTGCAAATTATTTTTTTGGGGGGTGGGGGTTAACAGGCTACATGAGGGTGATCCTGAAACAGGAACTCCTTTAACAGCATAGGAAGGGAATTGAAAAGGGGGAATGCGGAAGGTAGAGCAAGGTAGCCAAAGGTTGTCTAGGGTCCCAGGGCTATAGTTTAAGGATCCTACCCGGTGTTTCACCTAAAGAGATGCAGGGAAAACCCTAGAAAAACAGCATCAAGGAAGGTCGGGCATTGGGTACTGGAAATATTCTTCATTTATATTAGGATGGAACGGCAAATAGAATGCGATGGGAGAAGATCAGTTTGGTTTTAGGAACAAGGGGAACAAGGGACAAGAGAAGCAATGTTGACTATGAGTCTATTTTAAAAGACAGGATAAGAAAAAACTGGCCTACGTTCATGGCATTTGTAGATTTAGAACAAGCGTTTGATAATGTGAAAGTAATTTTGAAGAGCACAGGAATAAAATATCGAGAAAGGAGGCTTAAACATAACCTCTACAGAAGACAGTCAGCAGTAATTAGAATTCAAGATCAATTAAAGAATGCAGAAATCAAGAAAGGAGTAAGACAAGGATCCAGTCTGTCGCCCATGCTGTTTAACTTATATATATATATATATATATATATATATATATATATAAGTTAAACAGCATGGGCCACTCTTTCTTAATCTTAGTTTATAGTTCTTAGAATACATGCGTCAGAAGAAGACTTGGAAACCATAATAATTGGCATGAACGAGGTCCTACACCGAGAGGTCGATATATATATATATATATATATATATATATATATAGCCTTCATGTATATTCCACTATTTCACATAATACACTCCATTACCGTTGTTTTCAATCTATTAATCATCATATCGACCTCTCGGTGTAGGACCTCGTTCATGCCAATTATTATGGTTTCCAAGTCTTCTTCTGACGCATGTATTCTAAGAACTATAAACTAAGATTAAGAAAGAGTGGCAAAATAAAAATAAAAAACAATAGAGGTACTAGAAAAAAACACACGGCGCCGATTCCTTAGAAGACTTTCTACGACACTTAAATGGGAGACACACTAATATATAGTTCACAATGGAAGTGGAAAAAGAGGGCAAGCTTCCCTTTTTATATGTTTTGGTCAGACGGAAACCCGATGGAACACTTGTCACAGTGTGTACACGAAACCTTCACACTCCGATCTATATTTTAATGCTTGCAGTTTCCACCTCCCCGCACAGAAGTTGACCGTCATCAAAACATTAGTGGACAGAGCCTGGATCATATCAGACTCGGAGAGTTTGCTAACCGAAATAGACCGTCTGAAGAAACGTAGAAACGGGTATCCCAATTAACAGATATGCCTCGCCCTAAGAACGGATAAGGTACATGTTCCAGATAAGGGAGATCCAACTGAGAGGATTACCTATCTTCCCTTCTCAGAGCAAAACACTGACCAGATTAGGCACAACATTAAAACAATATTCCGACCACAGACCAAGATTAGGAATTTACTACGCCCGATTAAGGACGACATTGGCCTCAGGAAACCCGGAGTTTATCAAATCCCGTGTTCCTGTGGCCAGAAATACATTGGACAAACTACGGAGCGTGGATGAGAGGAAAACGGAACACGAGCGCATCATACGGCTTAAACATCCGAATAAATTGACAGTAACAGAACATGCTATTCTGGAGGGTCACAGTATTAAGACTAGGATACTTAACCCAGTTAAGTCCAGATAGTATCCTCATGGAAACTGTGGCTATTAGGACTTCCCACTTTGATTTGATAAATATAGACAACGTTTTCCAACCTTTCGAGGGCAGAAGCACCGGGATCCTTGATAATCAGACAAACGACGGGACCGATACGAAGAGTGAGCGGGTTGGGGGGGGGGATACCAGTAAAAACCCACCCCTGCCACCTACGGACCAGAAATCACCTCAAGAAGATGACGGTGCCAGTCATCAAAACGTTGTGGGAAACAAACGTTGAAGACTACATCCATCTACTTCACCGGGAAAAACTACGTTCATTATTAAATTAATTTTTTGCATAATATTTATCTTGCTGAAATAATTGTTGTAGTAGTAGTAGTAATCAGTCCTTAAACTGGTCAGGTGTAACCTTCTACGCTAACCTATTCTGCACAAGCCTTTTCAATTCACATAACTACCACATCCCACATCCCTCTTCTGTTCTACCCCATACACTTCCCTCTAATGCCAATTTTACAAGACCCTCTATTAATCTATTCCTTCTCTTGATTTAAGTCCTCTTCCCTTATTCTGCAACTCCTACCATCAACGTTTCGCACCCATATAACGCCACATCCCATACGAACATTGTTCATAATGGCTCCTAATAGCCGTAGGTAAATTCCTCTCTTTTACGAAAGTCTTTCTTGCCTGTGCTATCTTCTCTTTATGTCTACTAAACTTACACCATCCATTAATTGTTATGCTGCCCAAATAACAGAATTCCTTAACTTCCTTCAAAATATCCTGTCCCAATCTAACACACTTTGTTATTCATTGTTCCCCGTACTACCTCCTTCACTTTCGTTTTCCCTCTATTAAACCTCATGTTGTACTCTTTCTCCAAGACCTCATGCTATTTATTATGTTTTCCAAGTGTTTTTCTGACGCCCCTAATACTACAATATCATCGTTGAACCTTAAGGATTTTATAACTAATTTTTTAACTTAATTACATTTCATATAAAACCATTGAACTTTTATAAATTTGTAACTTTTTAGAATATGTAAAATAAAATAATTACATATTATTCAGCTAAATATGTGTATACTATATTGGTTTCAAATTATTTTACTGAATAAATTATTGTTTTATACTTCAATAAAAATTATATTACATAACGATGTCTTATTAGGGATATAATTTCTGGTATTTTTACTTATAAGTTTAGTATTTATATTCCTGACGTTGCCGTCTAATGAAATTAGCCAATTTTATTTCAAATTTGCATTCTTTGGGAAATAAAAATATTTTGTTTTTCGTCTCATGTCTACGACCGCTTTAATTGTTGCAATTATTGACGCAACATGACGGCATATTTGTCTGTAAACACAACAATTGTTTAATTATTAATAAACTCT
The DNA here is from genome assembly GCA_034510155.1 of Eucriotettix oculatus. Classification (NCBI taxonomy): domain Eukaryota; kingdom Metazoa; phylum Arthropoda; class Insecta; order Orthoptera; family Tetrigidae; genus Eucriotettix; species Eucriotettix oculatus. The sequence goes on along the minus strand of CM067376.1, from coordinate 130,239,883 downwards.
TTACTCATTGATACTACATCATTTCGGCCGTAACCGTCGCTGAAGATGGTCCATGCGCGGCACCATATTCGTTACATGTAAATTCAATAATATTTTCGGCTGAGGGTGAGTGTAGGAGAATTTGTAAGTTTTTAATCATGTTTTTAATATATAAATTTATAAATTGTAACATAGAACTCATATTTAATTAATTGTAATATTATGTTTGTAGTAAGGCTGAGGAAGACTCAAAATGGAGATGAAACGTTGCTTTTGTGGATAAATAGTGATATATTTAATGCTGACTTTTTGGTCGGCCTTTTTATTTATTCTAATAAACTCTTTACTCAAGATTGTCACAACACAGATAACTGACAAGGCTTTAAAACAGGTTATTTGAAAGGCCCGTGTAATGCCCTTTCAAATGAATAAAGGATTACGTTAATACCTTACATACAACTTGTTTTATTTCATTTCAACCTATTGAAAACCCCTATATAAGTGAAATTAAGTAACCGTAGCGAGTACTATTTTGCGGTTTCCAGTCAAAATATTTCAAGCACGAATGCAAAGAAAACACACTTCAGTCGACACTATCGACAATGTGAATTCTGAATTAACAATACCCATAATGAGCTCCATTACCCTGCCATTTCAGTCTCAGAAAGTGCCAAGACAATGCACTTATCACAGTTAAATAGAATAAATATCGAGTTCGCCACCTCCTACTGTTTAATTAGTAAGCAACCAAAATTTACATACAAAATAATATATAAAATATGTCTGCATAATATTTTAATTTTAGTCATTATTTAATTGTTTAATAATTTCAACATTCAATGTGATGTCGTTTTTTTAACGTTTTTAGGTCATTTTTTGGTCCATATGTAAATCCAAATGCTTTGCTTCGTTCTTTATTTGAATTTGAATGTTATTTAAATAGACCGGAGGATACACTATACGTCTTGTGGGGAATGTAACTTGTATTGATTTGGACTCGTTTATCTTGATTTTCCATTTCTTGGTCCAGTTAAGTAATAGGTCCAAGTGGTTTTTCAGGTTTTGTGTTGCAACTACCGGGTCAGCATTTACAGATAATCATCCGCAAATGTTGCAATAGAAGTATTGTCCGTAGTTGGTAGATCCGAAGTATAGACCATGTAGAGCAAAGGGCTCAACACACTACCCTGAGGCACCCCTGATTGTACGGGTTGGTAATTGTTGTATTTTACTTGGAAGAATCGTTGAGTCAAATACAATCTCAGCAGATGGTAGTATAAATTAGGGAAGACTTTTTTGATCTTGTATAGGAGTCCTTTGTGCCAGACCTTATCAAAAGCCTGGACGACATCTAGGAAGACGGCAGTGCATACTTTCTTTTCTTTTCCTTTGTTGATGCTATTTATATTAGTGTAATTTATTGACGCCCTTGTGCAGCAGAGATTATATATTATATAATTTTATTAGTCAGCTTCAGTCATAATCTTGAAGGTGAGTGATGTGTATAGCGCTTGCCGTAGTAATCGTCTAGCACAGTATGTACTATTGTTTTATTATAGCACTACATTCCTCGAGTAAATTGTCGTTCATATTACTCCAAACTTTCAAGCGTGAGTCTATAGAAAGTATAACACGTAACGAAAAGCGTAATTGGGTTGTCAACAATTTATCCTTACATCAAAGAATATATATAAAGTAGTTAATTTTTCGGCCCCGACGTTGCAGCAGCAAAATTTAATTTAATAATATTTTTATTAATAATTTAAGGAGATTCCGAAAGTTTGGGGACTATACATTTCAAATTAAATTCTTCTATTTCTGAATTTTAGCCTTTTTTAATAAATTTATTTTAAGTCAACATCGAAGGTCATTAGCAACTACTCTGCCATTTTAGGCGTATTATGTTCATTGTAAGGGTTACTTGATTTGGGAACACAAAGACGCACACAAACACCAAAATAGTTCACCTACTATGGAAGCTCCGGGTCATGATTTCATTGTAATCACTCCTTAAACACTTAACAAGAAAAGGCCTGGTTTCAGAAGATATTAATATAAATATTTATAAATCAATTGAGTTATAAGTCTTATTACGCGAGAGAGAGAGAAAAAAAGGGGAAGGGGCGAGAATTCTCACTCCATCTATTGTTGCATCAGGAATTTTGTTGGAGGTCACGGGATTGTTGTTGAGACAGAATTGTTATTTCAGATACAGGACTGTCAACATGTGTTCGCTTTTAGTTTCAGTTCCACGCAAATTTGTAAATTACTAATCAGATAAAATTAATGGTTTTATAACAGATGACTAAACGTAGCCTAAATATCCGTCCTAATAGGGTGAGGGATGGTTTCCGAGGACAAAGCAGAGAATTTGCCTTCAGCCGGATATAGGTGTTAAAAAAGGGGACGTCCTGAAAACGGTGGCAGATGGTCACTGTAATTTAATTGCAATCCCGGACGTCCAAATTCAACGCGACGAAGTCGCGGGCATAGCTAGTTGTTTAATAATATTGTTAACTCATAAATGCAGTTTTAATTTTTTTTGCGACCTACCGAAACAAGAAACTTTATGATTCCTTATTATTATGAAAGCTTTTATCATTCAACGTAATAATTTTTTTTATTGCGCATCCTCTGGAAGAATTTAATTTTTGAACCCCAACAATACACTTAACAGCATACGCGTATTTCGGCAGCCGAGTTGATCACGTTAAAAAATTTAACAGTTTATATCTCTTGCATTTATAAGTAATGTTCCATAAGATTTCATATTATTGCATTATATACGTCATATTTTTAATTTATAGTTTTTTTGTATTTTTAGTTTCATAGAATCTGTACCAGAAGAATAACGATGTGATGTACTAATAATTTTATTTTATTTCTGAGTAAGTAGGTTGTTTACTCGTTTATAATTTCTTGCACAGAATGAATCATACTGATGCAACAGACAGTTACTGATGGAAAACGCTTTCTAGTTTAACGACTTAGAAAAAATACACATTCACTCAATCATTTGAGATTTGATTCCTACATTCAATATGTATTTAGAATGTTGAGTTAAAGCTAATCCGAATAATGTGTTGGGACTTGAAATAGAATAATTATAAAGACTCATTAACGCAACTTCATTTTACTAAGAATAAAGAAAAATATTATTTGTAGATGAGTCGCCATTACGATTAATGGCAAAATCAATAGTTACAATAAAACAATAGAAAATGCAAAGAATCACAGATTCTATATGCACTTTTAAATTGTGTAGCTTAGGTTAGTTTTGATACTCGGAAACTAAAACAAATGATAAGTAAAGAAATATATAATAAAACATTTAAAAGAAATCAATAATTCGGTTCTGAATATGTTTTTTTTTACATGTCGTGACGCGTAGTGTCCTGACATTGTTAGTCTCGGAAGAACTTGCAGCGACGGAAAGATTATTAACGTCGGAAAATTCTGATTTGAGCCAGTAGTATTCTTTTCATGTGTGTCAACAACAAATTTAGCATCAGGAAGACAACAAACAACGCAAAATGTTCGTATATTCGAATGCATGCAGTTTACGAGTATCATCTCCTTTATCTATAACAGTTATAATCATATGAATTACAATATGCGAATTTTTTTATGTTCTTATGAAGAGCAATCGAACTAGATCGTAGTACACGTATATGTAAGCGAAAGTTTCCCAGTAAAAAGTATCGATCAGGTTCTATCCCTTATTCACCTGACAATCGCAAAGTCTTACAGTAAACGAATTCAGCAGGACAGCACAGTATGTTTTCCATCAACGCTGAACAAAGTCACAGTGGATAAAACGGTCGCCAGTTTCGTGGACGACGACGCATCACAGCGGTTTTTAATGACTTATGCAATCGTTGTGTCGTCATATTAGTTGCTGGTTGATACGCGCCGTTCTCTGACAACCAACGACATGCGCAAAAGCACGAAAGATCATATTGAAATTAAGATTTCATTTTTTTTTGGGGGGGGGGGGATAACAGGCTACATGAGGGTGATCCCGAAACAGACAGACAACTCCTCTTCAATAGTATAGGAAGGGAATTGAAAAGGGGCGTTGTGCCATGGTTGACTGACTTCCGTCCAAAGTACAAAGGCAGTAAGTAAAAATGTTCAACTTTTGAAAATATTTCATGGATAAATGTATTATAATTAATTTATAAAGACATATTCATATTTATTGGTAAGGATAAAACCATTTTCAAAGAGATAAGGGATTTATGTAAAAAGCTTTATCCATTGATTTCTCAAAAGCATTTTTTTAGACTTACTGCATTTCTCCTTTATACGGCAGTATAGTTTAGGACCCTACCCGGCGATTCACCTAAAGGAGATGCAGGGAAACCCCTACTAAACCTGCATTAGGTAGGTCGGGTTTTTGGGTACTATTCTCACGCCCTTACGAATGACGGGAGATGAGGTTGCTGTGTGGTCGCAGCATTCCCTTCTCTGTGTCTCCACAAGTTTTAGGAGGCAGTTGGCCGAATGATCCGACGGGATCATTGGAGACGCTTACCGTATACCCAAGGTATTCGGCCCCAGTACGTGCACCTAAAAAAGATGAAGGTGCCTCGGCATGTGAGAACTATGAAATTAGAGAGAGAGAGAGAGAACGAGGCATCCCCTAAGGTAAGCCCCATTATCATTCTGTGGAGAAATACCTGCGAGAGAAAGCTCCCACAGGTACCCAACTCCTTGTCTGTAGTATCTTATGGCGCATGCTTCTCCTTATTAGGTTTTAATATGCTGCAGCAATAATTGCAGGAAAAATAAATTCAATGAAAAATTGACTTATTTAAAACTGAGAAACACAAAGAAAGAGAATTAGATTAGACTAATCAAGAAAATCAACAGACCACGTCAATATGGCCTCTCATAAATCCCAGGTTGGGTTACGACCATCCCCAGACACGCCTTCGAAGTCAAGGGACCATAGCAGCTTGCCGCAGCGACACGCAGTGTGCTCCTCTCATTTCGCCCAACTGGGTTGATTCCCAGCTCCCAGATCACTGGCTCGAAACGGATTAACTGTTTCGCCCAGATTCAAAAACTTGGGCATCTTACTCATTGGTGGGTTAACCCGCGTGATCAAGCATCATAACTGCCCAATTACGACGTCGGTTTGTCACGGGCTTTCTCAATTTGCCCATCTACTCATAATACTCCGACGCTGCTAATTTGTTATACCTCCGATGGCGAAATATCCGTAATTCCTCAGACCAAGCAGAATGCCGACGCATTCTAGGAATGCACCTGCCGCGCCTCCCTCCGTCAGCATTGTGATTCCACTCGTTCATCCTATTTCCAAAAATTATTTCAGTTCATAAGGGCAAATATCCCATCACGCTAAAAACTATAACTGATGTTCCAAGTCTATTGGCACATCCGGTATAAAGTGAATTTTTCAACTAATGGAAAAATGCCTCTGGCCATTAACTACATCTATTAATAAATGGAAAGATGTAACTGTATCCTTGTAATTAATTATGCAAAGGACCAACTATGTCAACATGATTCCATCTCGTGTCTGGTTCTGGGAAATGTTCACATGAATTTTTCAGCTTTTGACAAAATAGTCATGTTTTTGCCAAGATGTTGATATTTTTATACATACCTGCCAGAAAGGTTTCTGTAGAATGAGATGTCTCATAATGTATTTCCTATGCCATCAAATATTCAAGATGAAAGATATAATCATTGAAAAATTATCAGTAATAAACTACCCAATTGTAGTACATACTATGAAGAATAAATTTAAAACTGGCTATAACGTTTTTTAAAGATAGCTACGAAAATCAGAAAGGTTGTCCAGAAGCATCTGAAGATCTGGCAGTGCAAGTTTTGTGCCCACTAAAAATCAGATACTCTATGTAATACTAATGGAACTACAATAGTATTACTTCAGTGTGGCTTTTAAATACATGGTGTTTGGTACAGATTCAGCACCCACAGATGAAACCCGTCTGAATAAGTAAACTTTGTTTCGTAAAAAACGAAATTGAAAGTGTGATCTAAATATATTTTTTAATTTAAGTTTATTTACCCTGAATACATTAATTGTTTTACAGAATGTTGTTTTAATTACTTCTTATGGCTTTGTCTACAAAAATTTCAGCTTCTAATAACCCTTATAGTTCATTTTGTGAGTACCACCAAATTAACTTGTTTCTCTTCATTTTGTCAACAACATTCAGCATTTGACTTATCTTAATCTTGTATTATTATTACTCTAATAACCCATTTAGAAAAAATGGCGAGTTATCATCATACTTTCTCTGCAGCAGACATTATCTAATTTGGTGGCATTATGTAGCTCTTGTGTGGAGTGGTCATGCCAAGTTTTGAATAATAAATTTGCCTGGCCATGCATTATGCTCAGCAACACTTTTAATTTGCAAGATGAATGTATGTAACAAATACAACAATATATTTGGTCAAAGTAGTATTAGAATCATTGTAGCAACTAATAAATTAACTCATTATATATATTCACATGTGGTTGAGTCAGTTGGAGTTTAAAGCAAAGTCAGTGTGCAGTTTATATTATTCTAACTCATGAATTAGTAGGATGCAGTCATTCATAGATTAGCGTTACAGTATAAGAATATTGTAGAACAATTCAAACATAGATTTCTAAGCTATAAAACTTGCAAAGTAATAATATTTGAGATTAGGCAAATTCCAATGAATGTCTGGATGATAAATCATGATATCCAGGCTGTAGTTTACTGAGGGACCCAATTACAAAACACCAATGCTCTGAAACTTCATGGTTATTTACCTGATTATTTTGTGATTTCTTAGTTGTCTATTGGTATATATTATTCAAGTTTTTTTTATTGTAAAGCTTTTAAGCATGAGAGTCTTTATGTCACATCCCCTAATACTTATTATTTCTACATTCAATAATAACAACAATTAGAACCCATCTCCTAGACTTTATAAAAGTGGACTACCATTTATATCTGACAACAGCGGTTAAGTTCATTTACAGGTAATATCTCTGAATTAAACTGTCAAAGGTTCACTTTGCAACAAATCATATGTCTTAAATAATTTAACATATCAATATTCTGTACTTAGTATGATATGGCTAATTTAAACCAGGCCCCATGCAAAATGAATTGGGGAACATAATTTTAAGTTCATATTAGTGAAAAGGAATCTTGTAAAGACCTTTCACAAAGTTTTAATAAATCATTACTAAGAAAGTGTAACTTCACATACAGGTTTAATAGTCAGACTAACTGCTTGAACCAACAAGAAATGTAGGTTTTTTAATCTATCCTCCAGTATTGACCTTCAAGATCAGCTATTAAAATTCATCTTGATTTTTTCTAAATTACCATCACATCACCTGGTATTTAATGAGTTAAATCAAAATTTTAATATTGTTTGTGTAGTTAACATAACTTTCTGATGAAAGGGGTGGCGCCTATTCAAGATTCTGAAACCCTACGAGATGCCTGCCATCTATGAACTTCAGGTGAGTCACCAATTTTCTGTCTCTCTTTCAAAACATGGCATTTTAATTATTTGTTATCAACATATTCAACAACATAATTTACAATCAATTAATTCCAAATCATTGTAAAAACATAAAATAAATTAATAAATTTCAATTGTAAACCTATAATTGTTAATGAATTACCCATTTCTATGAGGATATTATTTTTGGACCTTCATACTTAATTTACTCATGATAGCTCATGTCAAGTTTTGGTACATAGGTAATTTAGGTAATGGCATCACACACTTATCAAAACCTCATATTTTGTTAAGTTAATCATTTATTGGAATGCACAATATTATAGAGTCACACTTGTAATCATGAATGAGTGTAATGGAAAACAATAAGTTATTCAATTATTTGAACAATTTTGCACAATTAATAAATACTTTAAATTGTTTAGGAAATGATATTTTTAAAATAATTTTTAGTGACAACAAATTTAATAGGAAAATATGAAGGTTTACAGTCCTCTTAAATATGCATATAGGTAAAAGACATTAGCATACATTCATGTTTGAAATGGTACAAGATGATGACTAGAAATAACAACTTCCTTACAGTACATATAACTATTGTCTACCACACTTGGTCCAGTAGGAGGAAATGTGGGTTCTATAAATATGTCCCAAAAACCCTACTACAATTAACTGCCACTTACAATTTCAAAAATGTGTTTATCATGACATACTCCATATCTCAATACAATTTTACCATTTAAAATTGTGAATAAATTCAGAATCTAATACAACCCTCAGAAGATTATGAGGAATGGTGTTAAGCATGTCATATATATGTTTGTAAGCTTTTTTCTAATTTATTGACATGATGAACATTATTTCATGAAAGATCACAATGAAACAGCTGTTCCCACCCATATAATAAATCAATTGTGTCACCTGTTTTGACATGTACTTTGGATTATGGGCTAGTCAGTCATGACAGTCTCTGAATTTATGAAGGAGGACAATTTTCAGAACCTGCAAATATCACTACAGTAGGTTGCATAAAAGAGGTGTCCAGTTACAGCAATTTCAAAATGTGGAAGAAACCTTTTAATGACCACAATACACTATTTTTCCCAATCTATATCATTATTATTATTATTATTATTTTTTTTTGGTATGAGAAAATGCTTCTTTCCTTCAAGCCACTAAGGAGTCCTGAGAATATAAGTTCATAGTGCCTTCACTAGAGTAATTTATATTATAAATCTTGTCTTCTTTCATGAAATATAAAAGCAGAACACTAATTTTACAAATCAGAACCTTCTAAAGCTGTGTAAATATTGTATATATTTTACAACCACATGAGATTGAAGTGAACATAAAATTTGAGTTGTTAAAACTGTTCTTCAAAGTAAATTGATTATCACAGCCATTTTACTTATAAAACAATATAATGAATGTGAGCATATTATAGCATGTTTAAATGGTCCTGTTTTCAAGTACTTGTATTAAGAAGTATATCTTTTGGAAACCATCAAAATACAATACAATTCAATATAATTATACTTCATGATGTTTTTAATACAAAAATGTTGATCCAAAATTTGTATTAATATTTTGTGTTTGCATTATTTAACACAAACATTTAAATGTAATAATTGTTTTGTAAATAAATTCAAATAAATCATGTCCCAAAATAATTTACAAAATATAATAAGTATGCATAATTATAACTAACAATTTAAACAAAATCTCAGTAGTATGTTATGTACACTATATACATTTATATGTGAATCCAACAAAACAATTTATGAATTGATTTCTATAAATGAAAAAATACAGCATCTTGTTTTGTGTTCTTAACTTAGTTGTATCAATGTAAATACAAAAAAAATAATTAATTACAAAATCTTATGTATTTGTGCTCTGAATATCACTTGTCCATATATTTTCACCCTGACACACACTCAAATTGGCAGCGATTAAATATGTGCAAGTTGCCTTTGTAAATAAAGGAACACTCAGTGAATCACTTATTTTCAAACAGAAAATATAAATAATCCATTTATCACTTTGTTAACAGTTGTAAATGATTTGTGTGACTCAAAACATGTAAGATAAATGATGACTTCAATTACTAGTAGAATAATTCCATGTATTAAAGTCATTGAAAAATGTCCATTTTACACTTCTGGACACCCCTTTCTTAATAATTTTTAATAATTAACACTGTCTGTTTCATACATTCACTCCGTAAAGTCCTTCCTCACTAAACATATTTAGTTCACGCTTGTTTCACATGGGGTTTGAAACATGATAAAAGCCATGCAGTGTAGATGAAAAATGTAACAGTAATAGCTATAACAGCATACATGAACAAATTGAGTTCTGGTTGCCGGAAACGGTTCTTACGTAGCCATTCTAGTACTTCTTCTTCAACTTTAAGATCACCTGCAAATAGTAAATAAAATTACGAATTACAGAACCTACTTTCTATAAAACCAAAATGTAAAGTGTAAATAACAATTAAAAATTATAGTTTTTTCACGAGGTCAAAATAATTTGGCAAATATTAATCCTTAGTATAAGTAATTGATTCATTGAAGTAGGTTTAAATCCAATATTCTCAAAGATCATATTCACTGGTAATAATTTATTGTACTAAGATGATTTCAGTGTTTGAAATGTATTATCTACACTTAAATTTGTTATATTCAAAAACAATATAAAAAATAAAAATTAAACTAATGTGTTTATAGCTTATAAATTCTAACAAAATCAGTATAGATATGAGTGTGAAGAAATCTGTTAAAAATATGTTAAAAGTAAATAAAATTCAAAGCACAGAAAAATAGAGAATTATGACAAAATGGGAAACAATCTTAAAATTGATTTTGCGATTCAATTGGTGTCATATCTGTGGTAAATATTTTTAGAAAATTGTTTAAGAAAGTTCATTTTCTTTCAAACAGAATTTCATTATATTTGTATCACTAAATTGTTCCATTCATCACGATTTGAAGAATTTAACTTTATATTGAAACCTTTATGAAATTGATTTACATTAAATAATTTTTGTTTAAATATATCAAAACACTTGAATTTAATAGCAATATATTTCCACCTTAAAAATCTTAGCACAACAATAAAGTTAATCAAATATTCCAAATACTGTGTCATTATACAGTCAAACACACTAGGAAAGTAATCTGAAAATAAGTGTTTTTCTCTGATATCATTTCATTATATGTTATTTCAGATACTTATCAATGAGACTGCTTGTAGAATCCAATAAAATGTAAGGTACCTCCAATTAATAAAAAACAACTTTTATTATAAGTTACACGAACTTAATTTATAATAATTAAATAATCCAAACTGTCATGTTTGATAATTAATGATCTAAAGTAAAGTAATTATAAATACATCTACCTCTGTATATACTTGGAAATCTTTTCCTAAAGTAGACGATTGCTGGCAGTTTTGTGACTCCCCACTTACGAGCATAGCGAGGATCTGCCATTTTAACAAATGTGATATCTAAATTATCTGTCTCACCATCAATCTTTTCTAATTCTTGCAATACTATATCTGATTCTTCTGTATCCCTTTCATCTGAAATTATTAAAGGAAATAAACATTTCCATAACTTACATATTATTGTTGTCATAATTACTACTATACTTTTATCTAATATTTGTCTAATTATGCATTATTGTTAACTACACAGAATCCAAGAACTGAATATTTTATTTTATTTTGACACTAATTTGGTTTGTGTAACACAGGAAAGCTGTAGTAATTAGTTTTCATTCTTAAACAAATGGAAAAATATATGTAGTAAAATATTTTGTTATAAATATTTTTTTAAATATTAATATTTATCATCAATTATCAATTATCACTGGTTGAGAAGGGGATTATTGACATTTCTGCTGCACTGTCTATTAGAAATAGCTTCCAGGTTTTTCTCTCTGTAACAAACAAACAAAACTGGCATCTATCTATCAAACAACTCTACTGCTAGTTGGAGTTTACCACCTTGCATTGACAAGGTTCTTTTAACTTATTTAATTTTAATTATTATTTAAAATGCTAATAACATAATTTTAACCTCATATTAAGACTTTTGTACCTGCAATCTCTACTTGAGCTTGTATGTCCATTTATATTCTAATAAATTAGTGGCTCTATGTGTCTGTGTAATTAATAGTAAGAAAAATGGTCACAATTCCAATGGCCTCCAAGATAGCATTCAATAAGAAAAGAGCTGAACAAGTATATAGAATCTAAAACTGTGGAAGAACATGCTAAAGTGCTACATCTGGAGCAGGGCATGAACATATCAAAAATATGAATGTTAATTTTGATAAAAAATGAAGTGATATGAATAAGAGTATATGAGAAGTGACAATATCATTGAATGATGGGTGGATGAAGTTCCAAGTTTTGGAAGACAATGAGTGCAGTAGAACAATTAACAATGATATTAATTAGAAGCAAAAATCTGCAGACCATGCATAACAATATAACTAGTTACAATATCTGACTATTTGGAAAAAAAATAGCAGAACAGTATATGTGGTTTGTACAAATCATTGAAATATTTCTTCGGCATCTTTGCTTTTGCAACATGTATGTCTCAATTTTTGTCCTCTTTAATTTACTGATAACCATTTAAATCACACCAGATGAGGTTCCAAAATTAGGAATGATATGTCATATGCAAACCACTGTTTAAAATAGGTGCATATTTTAAAAATTCTGTTCTTCTTGCCAACTACAGGACCAGCTGCACATCCACAAAATTAAAAATGTAAGTGTTACTAATTTATTTTATAATTTAAAACATAACAATTTCACAGGCTACAGTCTTCACAAAAACTATTCTGGGAAGAAACAATTTGTAAAAAATATTTCTTCTCAACTTTCATGTCTTAACTTTTACAGAAACCAGTAAACTATTTCAGAATTTCATTAAAAAATAGCGAATGCATGTATATGGCTGACTCAGATGTAAAATTTTGTATAATGAATCAAAGTATTCAGAGTCTTAGAAGTAAAAAACTTAAGTTAGAAACATTTTTATCGTTGAAAAATATCCCAGTAGACGTATTATTGCTAACTGAAAATTAGCAATCTAGTCCTGAAGCTGAAATTTTTCCAATCACAGGTTATAAAAGACTAGCGAACTTTAATAGAAATACACTTAAAAATTGAGCTTCATGAATTTATGTAAAAATGAGCATTCCTCCAACTGTAAATTGAGATTTGATCTTCAGTCTTATAATACAGAGCAGGTTTACGAATGTAACTCAGTTGAAATTGCAGCTGGTAAAGGCATAAAAAATTTAGCAGTCTTATGTATTTATCAAAATCCCAATAGTAATGTAGACATGTCCCTTGAAATTTGATTATTTTAAACATTCATAAAGAAGGGAAAGATATAATTATCTGTGGTGATTTCAATATTGACTTTTTAACAGTCACAAGGAAGAAGCATGACCTTGAACAACTTATTTCCTGTTACAGACTTCCTGTTACTAATAGTAGCCCAACTAGGGTGGTAGGTAATTCTTCAATTTGTAGCTTATGTAGCTTAGACCTCTGGATTGGAATACCTTTGTTTTGTAATTTTGGAATTCTAACTTTGCCTTGAATGTATATTCTAGAAAGTTTAAAGTTTGTATGGGGCAACATCAATCTATATGCAAGTCATAGACAATACTAGCAATCGCTCTCAACATTTATTGAAAAACATCATCTAAGCCTTTTTGAAAGAAGCATTCATTATTCGGGTATAAATCTATACAGTACTCTTCCAGAGGAAATTAAAACTTTAAAGGAACAAAATTTATTTATAAAGAGTTGTAAACCATTGTTAATGAATGGAGCGTAAGTTCACTGAAAGAGTTCGTAGATAGGTAGGACAGATTAGATCCTCTTATTAAAACAGTTTGCTGGTGTCCTATCAAATTCTGCCATTATTTAAAATTATAAATTACTAGAAGTTAACTTCTGACTTATTTTATTTTTCATGTTCGACGGGAATCTATTTGCTGTTGCCAACACCGTCAACTTAATATTATTATCGTTTCTCTGTTTGTCCTGAAACTTTTTAATTGTAAAATTGTTTCTTGTAATATTATATTTGACGTATCCTATTTCCTCAACCAAGGACTAATGAATTGAATAATAAATCTATGTAAATAATATTTAAATTAACTTACAAAAGTATACTGCTAAAAATTCATTTTCATCTAGAAGCTTGTCCAGCATCTTTTTATTAACTTCCTCTATTTCATTTTTGATTTCAAAAACATCTTGTGATGTAAGCCAACTGAGTACTTTTTCTTCATCCATGAGGTCACCTGTGAATATAAAAATTAGTTTAGTTTTACACCAATGTAATAAATTCATCAATAAAGTTTCTAACTAACCATCATAAAGCAGTGGTGTTCTCTTTCGGAAGTAAACAAGTGATGGTGAATTAATTATATTATGTTGTGCTGCAGCCTCTGGATCATTTATTTTTACCATATCAATTCCTGTAACAAAGGTATTATGCATAGTTAAATTTATGTATTATCACAACAATAAAAATAATTATTTTATAAAAATTATAAATTTATTATTATAAATTCTTCTTCTTTGGCTCTGTAGCCCATTCAACGTCTTGGCCTACTGGGTCGACTGCAGACTGTCATCTTACATGACACATTCCAAATTTGGAGTGATATGTGGGCAGCATATTGGTTCTCCAGCACTCTTAATCCCAGTCCCATGTGACTATGACCGCACAAACATCCAAGCTCACAGCAGAATTCGAACCCAGGACTTGTGAAGCAGTGACACTAGCCATTAGACTACAAGAGGTTGGTATTATTATAAATTAGTTCTTTATATTTATAACTTTTACAAATATTTGGTTTGGTTATTAACAATATTGACAACTTAATTAAGTATATTATATCATTTGCAAAATATTTGTGTTGTATAATATCTTTTTAAAAAATCAAATAATCTATTAGCAACTTTTCTACAAGATGTGCACACTTAACATTGATGTGAAAGTTGTTATTAACTGAAAACAAATATTCATTTGAATCAGTATGCAGAAGGATGATCTTATATAATTGTTCCATTATAGATAACTAAAATTCCATGATTACCAAACTGATCAGCGTCCCCATCAATCTGTTCCAAAGACTCCATAATATCTTCACATTCTGGGCAGTCATCATCATCTGAATAAATATAAATTTTGTTACTGATGCAAATACTGTGATCATTTTAGCAATTTTATACTTCTAGATAAAAATTATTAGTTAAATATAGCAAGTAATACTCATTTGATTCCATTTACTTTAGCTTAATTGATTTATTGATATACAAATTTAATTATGTGAAAACTGAATTTCTGATGCTACAATGTCAAAGGTATTAAACAAGAGTACTAACAGAAAAAAACTGCAAGAAATGGTGATTCGTCTAACAATCGTTCAAGCATGCGTGAATTTACAGCTTCTATTTCATCTGCCAGCTCCCTATTATCATCATCTATCAACCATTCCAAAACAGAATCTTCATTTTGTAAATCACCTGTAATTAAAGATATTAATTTCTGTATTTCATAATTATATTTTAATATTTTAATAGAAAACAATTACCTACCTTCAAATAATAAAGGATTTCCATTTCTAAAATACACTAGAGCAGGGAATGTCTTAATAGAATACCGTTTTGCTAACTGAGGGTCTTGGATTTTTACTAGATGAATTCCAAATACATCACATTCATCGTCAATATGTTCTAAACCTTCAATAATTTCATCACAAATGTGACAATTCATTTTATCTAGAATAAACAACATACAATTACATAATATATACTGCAATAATATGAATGCATTGTAAATAATTATTCACTTACAGAAGTAAACAGCAAGGTATTGTGTTTCTTCAACCATACTTTCTAGCATAACTCTTGTTATAAGTTCTATTCGATCTTCAGTTTTTTGTGTAATGAGCCATTGGAGTACCTCTTCTTCTTCTAATAAATCACCTTTAAAGATTATTTGAGATTAAAATAATTTCATCTTTGAGGGAAAAATTTTATTCTTTGATATGTACTTAAATAAAACTATATATATATATATATATATATATAAGTGACGAAGCCAGCCACACATTTGATAATTGGATAGAAAGAAAGATAGAAATATTTGGGAGAAAGGCAGGAAATTTGCTCTTTGAATCATATGTACGGCATGGAATCTATCTTTCTTTCTATCCAATTATTATTATTATTATTATATATATATATATATGTATATATATAAAATTAATAAGGACAGGAAAGACAAATAGAGATAGCTTCACATATGGCAGCCACCTTAGAGGGCTTGGAGTTCTTTAATTTTTTGAAGACACCACCCCTTTCAACATTTCCACCCTACAGGGTGCCTGACATATGAGTAAGCCACCATTGGATATGAAATATGTTTTACAAAATCAAACAAGCCTCATGATTAAAAAAATGATGACAATATATATTTTTCTTTACACTGTTTTAGCTTAATAATTAATGTTCAACATTAATCTATTTGATTATGGAATGCTAGATATTAAAAATGATATTGTCATATGCTATGAACATACCATGGTCACCCAACTATAACAAATACATCCATAAAACTGAAGGAATATTTAATAGAGAACTATAAAGAGCTATAAAATCTTTCACTGTCTACTGCAATGTGCAACTTCATATTATTAGGGCCAAAAAATAGCCTCAACTAAAAACTCATAACATAAAAGCAAATTCTGATCAGAAACTGCCAAATCTCCTATCTAATTTAATCTAGTACTCTTCAAATTTGAAATGAACCTTTAATTATTTCATGGTAACAATACTGCCTTATTTAAAAGTTGAGTGATGATTCTCTTATAAAGGCTGAAATATGTGTATCTTTTAATGGCTGAACCATGGTCATAATAATATTGTATAATTAAAGAGAAATCTAATAATAATTATTTATCACTAAATAATTGATCATTCACAATATTATGTAATGGTTGGAACCCCAATTAGAATTAAGGCTTAATCATCTAAAAAGATGCATGAAAATATGACTGGCATAATTTGATATGATAAAAGTAATGTGAAATGACATTTTACCCTCAAAAACATTTGGTACTTCATCTTCAAAATAAACAAGACTAGGAAAGTCTGATACTCCAAATTCTTCTGCTACCTTGAAATCCTGAATTCAAAAGAAATATTATTACAATGAATTCTGATGCATGTAACAGTCACATTTTAAAATAATATTATTTTCTAAGTGAAATATAAAAGTATTATATGAATAATAATTATATTAATTACTTTGTCTAAACTTTCTGCTGGAATTGCCTTAAATTAAACATATTAAGAAAGATATACTGTATGGCTTGTATGAATAAAGTTACTAGATTCTTTAATGATATCATCAATTATTCTCAATTTTAACTCTTTAAGAGTGTTGTTGGGATGGTGTTGGGGGGATATTTTATTGCTTCTGTCACAGGTTTTCACCATTTTTTAAATGCTATCCAAATGTGGAATCACAAATATTGTAAGAACTGATTTTACAGAAAATAAATTGAAAGATACTTACAAAAAGTAAAAAAAAAATTAAAATTAAATGACACTAAATAAATCAAAATATTATTAATTAAGACTAGTAGTTTTTTTGGTCAAGTTCACATAAAACATTTACTTGTTTATTCCATTCACTAGTGTGTTTGTTTGATTAGTTACTGATATTTTTAATGTGTATTATTTAATTTACTGTTACCTGAGTTTTTACAAATGTAATACCATGGCGGTCACAATCATCATCAATATTTTCCAACTCTTCTAAAATTATTTTGCATTGATCACACTCATCTAAATTATCTGTAAATGATGAGAACAGTTGTAAAGTAAAAATAACACTGAATTTTGAGCTCAAAGTATAGAAAAAATTAGTACATTACTTTTTACAGATAGAAAATGTACAAAAATAATTACACCTCACTACAATTGTTAAATATCAAAAACAAATAAGTCAATGTGTTTTAAAATATAATTAATCATCAGATTAGGATATGGTTTGAAGCTCTAACTTACAATTTTAACTACATATCACTATAAACAAGGAAAAGGTTTTAAGTTATGGGCCTTGTCCTATATTTTAAGCATTCCACTACCACATACATAAATTGCTAAAAACCATCGGTCAGCCACTCTCAACCAGTATAATATGGCCTACCAATGTTTTGAAGTACAAAGCACAAAGGATAATAAAGAAAATTGAATCTTGCTTTTAACGTCAACAAATGAAAAAACATGAAGTCATGTGACACCTAATATATGGTATGTCATCGTATGCTTAATGCGGTTTCAAAATATATGTTCCAGTCAAGAAAGGTATGAGTGTGGCTGTCTTTTTTTAACCATTTTCATTATAAGCTAAATTTAATCTTTATCTATAATTGCAAACTTTTGATTTAGTTTATACATGGTTTCCAAAATTTTAAGTCAAACACCATGAAAAAAATAAATACTGCAATTATCTTTTCTTGTAAAACAACACTGCATAAAAGATGACAGTCTGCTGGGATTTTCAACTGGATGGTATTTACTAAACATGATATTTCATCGAGTAATAGCACTATCAATATATTTTATAAGATGCAATGGTGCTAGTACTTGACGAAACATTGGGCTTAGTGAATGCCACCTGGTTGGAAACCTGAGAAAAATTCCAGCAGCTTATTCACCAGGAAAACCTATGGAAATTAATCAGAAAAAGAGTCAATAATATTTTCATGCATGTAACTGAAAAAAATTATATTATATACAGTAAATTTTATCATATATAAGTGAGCAAAACTAACTTTTCAATATTATTTCAATGAGATGGATAAAATATATCATTACTGAACACTTTAATGTTTCTGAGGGGAGCTACTTTTGTGATAACCAGAGACTGAAATGCTTTATGACAAAAAAGAGCATTTTCATTCATTTTTTTCCCTGATTGATATTAAAAGACACTTAATTTCTTTTTCTTGCTGTCCATTCTTCCTTTTGCCATATAGTGGCTCTAGTTTCTTGTTAACACAATTGTTTGCATCTTAGATGACAAACATAAGTTATCATAAATCCATACTGGAATGTAATTACTTGAAAATTTCTGAATACACTGCTTATATTGAATACATTCAAGAAAAATATGTACAAACAAATACTTGTTTTTATTAAAATTACCTCTACAGATATGATGTAACACACAAATTGGAGCTACTGTGTATGCTTGATCACATGCTTTTTCTACTTTAAAGAGCAGGGAATACACAAATCAACCAGAACATGTCACACAGGGCTATCACTAAATATGCCCATGCTCGGTTCCAGATTAAGACAGTTTCTTTTATGTAAATTGATAACTTTTGTACATTATGATGAAAGAGTGTAGTTTTGTAATTTTTAATTTAATTTACTTATTAAATACCTCAACAAATAGCTTGAACAGATAAGTTTCATGCAAAAGCTAATAAATAAGGGTATCAAAATTAATTTATTAAAATAGACTTTGTATTTCATCATTTTATATTTTTCAAGACTCTTTAACTAATTCACTTTTATTTTAAAATGTATTACTTTGTAGTAAAGTATTGTATTTCAACCCATACAACCTCTCTCCATAAAATTTGGTGAATGATATCATGCTACTTTTGATCGTAAGAGCATGCCACTGCCAAATCAGACATGTATGAACAAGTACCTTGATAACATCACAGTGAGTGTGCTTCTTATATATACTCAGCACATTGTAGAGTAAAGGTGGGGTTTGCATGGCCAAAGACCACAGTGGATCAGGGGAAAAAAATACTGTTCTATTTCAAACTTGGAAAAACAGTAAAAGAGACTCAAGAAATGCTGACATCAGTTAACTAAAAAAATTCTTTCAAATTCAAATGTGTTTATTGAGAGGAGAGGAACACTGTAGAAGATGCCCTACAAATTTGCAATTGCAATGGCAAAAGCACAGGAGATTAAGTTGAAAACAATTCTACTGACACTACATTGCTTACATTTGGGCACATGTAACTTTTTGATGCAACTGTAAAACTCCATGTACTGATGTTTCTAAAAAATGATCTAATCATTAATAGTATTTCATTTTTGCTTATAATTAAAATCTATACAAAATATAACATTTCTGAAATTTCAGAAATTATTGTTTTACACTTAAAGAAACATGATTTCAAGTTAAAAGCAAAGTTATTACAACACTACCATTTCATCACATTACAAAAAGTTATCAGTTTACATGAAGATTGTTGTATGTATGACAATCTGATGGGAGTGGAGGACACAAAATACCCTCTGAGGTGGTGTCAGCCCCTGCATGATGGGCTTCCTCCCCTTCTGTACCCCCATGTTGATCAGCATGTTGATTGCTTTCTTTCTTTTGTCGTTTGCGATATTGCTTGGTATTGCAAAGTTCACACAATGTCTGGTTCCCTATGACAATTTTAAAGCTCTGAACAAATACCCTTTGAATGAATTTGAATTTATTTTCATTTCTATCATCATCAGAAAGTGAATTCAATGTAATTTAGCAATGTTAAATAATAATAAAATATTTCACACACACACACCCAGATATATATATAATAGTTTCAATGTAATAAAATTCATTTTTTGTAGATAAAATACTGCTTGGTGTAACTGAAACATGCCACACATATTTTTAAGATAATTTAAATAAAAGACATAATAATTAGAAGAATAAGCAGTATGTTAAATGTTTCATCTTGGTTTATTATTATTTCATTTATTATAAAAATGAATGAGCAATTTGAAAAGCAATAATCATTATAATAATACTCAGTTTGTATGTAAAATGCCACATTTTACTTGGTATATAGCTGTTTTTTTTTGTATATTTTGGAAAATTATTTTTAAAATCCATTCAATCAACTTGTACCTATCTTAGGTAAAATGAAAGACAAATGGTTGATTTGAGAAAATATTAATCATATTTATATGATTGTAGATGCTTTTTGAAAAGAGTAATTCTTCTTCCCTTCATGTGATTATATATATATATATATATATATATATATATATATATATATATATATATAAATATGAGATAGGAAATGACATTGTCATGTTTAAAACAATTAATGGGGAAAGGACAGAGAGATAGAAAGAAGATGACTTACCTGAGGTTCATAGATGGTAGGCACCTTGTGAGTTTTGGAGAACTTGAATTTTCGGAGGCACCGCCCCCTTCATCAGAAGGTTAGGAAGACATTTCCAGTGATCGGCTAGCCGATCACTGGAAATGTCTTCCTAACCTTCTGATGAAGGGGGCGGTGCCTCCGAAAATTCAAGTTCTCCAAAACTCACAAGGTGCCTACCATCTATGAACCTCAGGTAAGTCATCTTCTTTCTATCTCTCTGTCCTTTCCCCATTAATTATATATATATATATATATATATTACAGTTTTTCACCATGTTTACAAATTCAACCATGTAACATATATAAGACAAAGAAGAGAGCAAGTGTGAAGCGGAAAAAATAATAGATTGGCAAAGATTATTATAATAATACATTTTGTATGCTATTCAATAATTCAACTGGATATACAGTAAAATGAGAGATAGTATACATGAGTTCACCATGCCAAAAACTTATCTAATGCTTCAATTTTTAGGTTTACATGTGCATCTTATGTAGAGTGATACATACCAAAAATCTTCATTCCAGGGCAAATTGAAAGTAGTAGTCAAGTGAACATATAATCTTAAACACTAGTCCATGTACATTCTGTATATTCATTAATTTAAAGAAAGAAAGAAATGAGTATGTATAAATAAGAAAATTGAATAGGAAAATGTGGCACAAAAAAGTCATTGACATATGTTAAGTTGGTGATGGGCAGACAAGTATGTATGTATATATTACTCATGGAGATAAGAACTTCTTCAGTTGAAGCCCAGCCAAAGGTTATGAAACTAAAATTAACAGATCAGAATGGAAAAACACTGGTATGTGGGAGGTTCTGGGTTTGATTGCTGGGTCCAATTATTATTTTTCCATTCTGATGTTATATATTACTCATTTGGATAGGAAAGAAGGATAGTGAGCAGTTGACTTACCTTAAATCAATAGTAGGTGTCAACAGATTGGGAAGCAGTAATGTCTAATTTTCATAGATTTTCAAGGAATTTTCAGGATGGTACATAAGTCATTGAATGGTCACCTGTTAGGCCATTCAGACATAATGTCCACAAGAATAGGGCTAAGGCCATAAGAAATGAGAGATGTAACTGATTCCCAGTCTGGCAAAACAAACCACGATATAATACTCTGTATCTCTTCTTCCTATCCAAATTATTTAATTATTTTGATAATGTCACACTATCTAAACTTACTTCATTCTTCTGAGTTATGTGTGCATATATAGAATAGCTGGATAATGAGGAATGATATAAATATAGGAGAAAGATGAGAATTCAATCTAAGAAAGCATATGGGTGTGCTGACCTCCTGTAGTCTAGTGGCTAGCATTGCTCACAACACAACACAGAGGTCCTGGGTTTGAATCCTGTCATTGGCTTGGATGTTTGTGCCATCATGGCCACGCAAACTGGGATTAAGACTGCTGGAGAACCAATACACTAACCATGTATCACTCCAAATTCATAATGTGTCATGTAAGATGAAAGTCTGTAGTTTACCTGGTGTAGGCCAAGGCCCTCAGTGGGCTGAAGAGCAAAGGAAGAAGAAAATTGTGGGTGTAGATGAATGGATTGGGTAGAGCACAGGTAATGAAGATTTGGAGCATCCATTAGGTAATAATTACAATTATTAGGATTTATTAAGGGCACCTTTCTTTTATTTCAATTTTTCCTCACTAACCAATCCAACTTAATCATATAATAATCCTCATTATTGCACACACAATAATAATAATAATAAACCAGGAAGGAAAGAGAGAGTAAAAGCAGTCAAAGACTTATCTTAAAGTAATAGTAGGTGTCAACTGGCAGGGAAGTACAAAAATGTGAATTTTTGAGTCAAATTCCCTTCTTCAGAAACACTTTATTTTCATAATTCCTTGTCACTTGATACTTACTATCAATTTATGATAAGTCAATGATTGATTTCTGTCTCTCTTCATTATTTGACTTTCTCATCTTTTTCTATGTGTTTTTTTTTGCTATTTCTTAAGAAAATTTAGGCTCTAATGAGATAATTTTGTTTTTCACCTAATTGTATCATTTAACATTGTAAGTAATGCATTACATCATTGATTGGGGTTTGCTAGTATAACAAATAATATGTGGTTGTATGTGTGCATTTCCCCAAGCCCCCATCAATTAATTTCCTCTACCCTGACCTTCATTGGTGGCCTAATGGGGTCTATTATTTAACAGCAAACGATAGTCACACAATAATTTTGACTACTCAGCTGATGGCTGGCTATCACTCTGAATGCTATTCCTAATCTTCTGACAAAGGGAGTGTTTGCCGGTAAAAATAACCTGCACTTATCTTGGTTATTGCCAGATTTACACGTCAAGTAAGCTATCTACTTTCTATCTCACTTTACAGTCATTATTAATTGTTTTAATTATTTTGGATATGGCATTTCCTTACTTGTATCTATATTGTAACTTGAAGTTATGGCTCCATGTTTAAAGGGAGTCAAGCCATCGCAGACAGGATTGTTCACATTTTGTGGTGGCATAAATTTGTGTAGTGGGTTTGTGATAGGTTGCAACTGTAGGACGAAGTGTCGGGTCTCGAACAAGCTACCAGATTTCATAGTAGTGAGATGCCACGCTGTTTTTATTTTATATTTGGGAGTTTGAGGTGAAGCACAGCTGATGGAAGACAACAGATGTATTTAATTGGTGACCAAGCCCTAAGGGATTTTTTAATCTTATTGCTTGAAATAAATGGAGAGATATTTTAAAATAATACTTTTTTTGTGATTTTTCTTTGTAAAATTACCTGTCCTCCATATATTATTATTGAAATTAAACAAAACACTGAGCAGGTGAACGAAATATAATATTTTGAAACATTAGATCCACAAACATTGGGCATTGTGTTACATTTTGACGCTGAAACTGGGACCTATGTTATGATATATATTATATATTAAGCAAGGAACAAAACAATAAGGTAACAAAGTCAAAATAATTCATTCATTTGGATAGGAAAGAGAGACAGAGGACAGCAGTTTACTTATCTTAAATTGATAATAAGCATCAACTGGCAAGGATACTGGAAAATTTAACTTTTCGACTGAGTCTGACTGAGTGGCTGTCTGTGTTTTAAAAAATACTGATTGATGATGAGATCTCTGTACTTGACTTAAGGTAAGATGGCCATTGTCTAGTCTTCTTCTCTATCCATATTGATTATTCTAACAATATCACATCAAGTTACTTTCTTATTATAAATACATATATTTACAAGTTGTGAGTCTACTTACAGAAATATACAGCTAAAGAATTTGCCTCTCTGATAAGATTCAAAAGTTCTTCCCCTTCAAGATCTTCTATTACTTCACCTGAAGGATCTTTTTGTGTAAGTAGCCAATTAAGTAGTTGTTCTTCATTATATAAGTCACCTAATAGAAAACATAAACCAAATTAGAAAAAAAACAAAGGTAATAAACATAAGATATATCTATAAGTTTCCTTTTCTTTCTATATTGCTCCCCTCCCTTAACTTGCCAACATCACTCACTTCACAGTGTCTCTCTTCCTCTTTTAATAAAATTTGGACTCTAATGAGAGAATTTTGATTTTACCTAATTGCAATAATTAATAGTGTAAATAATGCCTTCCATCATTGAGTTAATCAACTTCAATCTTGGCTCATATTTTTGTTAGTGTCTTCTTTCTTTATAAATAGGCCTAGTTCCTAATATTATCTTAATCCATACTTCAGCTTTTTTGAGTTTTACTTCACATTTTCATCATAGTTACACATACAATTCTAATGGTAAATATATATTTCAAATTACATATTATAACAGAGTATATAATTTTAATAGAACTACAAACAGTTTCATTGGAAAACTAGCTTACATAACTCTGAAATCATAAAATAAATTTATACAGCTGAAGAATTTGCCTCTCTGATAAGATTCAAAAGTTCTTCCCCTTTATTCTATTACTTCACCTGAAGGATCTTTTTGTGTATATACAATGGGAATGAACATAATTTACTTTGTGAAACATTACCTGCATAAATCACTGGATCTTTTGAGGACATTTTAAAGAATACAACTCCTGGTAATGCAAATACTCCATATTCTTTTGCCATTTGTTTATCATCAATCTTCACAAAATTTATACCAGCTCCATCAGCTTCATCATCAATATGTTCTATCTCAGCCAATACTCGATCACACTGTTTACAGTCATTACTGTCTGCAATTCATGAATGTGTTTATTTATTAATATATTATAATATATATATATATATTTATATAAGAAAGTAAGGATAGGCCATTGTAAAATTTGTAAGGAAACAGAGAAAGGTGGAGCTTTGAGTTTCACAAATTTTCAGAGGTATAAGCCTACTTCAGGTCTTCAGTCTGTGTCAGCACCCACATGAAAAACAGACAATGCTGCTCCCTCCATTACTACTTTTCCTGAGTAGGCTTAAAACATTTGTAGTCAAAGAATTTATTCTATGTACTATGTTTGTAATATAGAAATTTAAAAATTCAATGTTTTAAAACTTACTTTACTAATTATTTACAAATGAATTGGTATATTCTAATCAATATTATATACCTAAATATATTATTTCTACTATCTACTATTTTGCTTAAAGAAAGGAAATTTCCAACAGTGTATGTTTACTTATTTATAAAAATAAAACTTAGATATACTTGGAAACCATAATAAATGGGATGAACGGAGTAATATGAGAATTAATAGAGGGAAAACCAATGTAATGAAGTGTAGTTTGTGAAACAGTGGAATAGCTAAGGGTCTTAGATTTGGAAGGGATATTTTGATGGATGTTAAGGAATTCTACTACTTGGGTGAATAGAGTAAGTAATGAGGAAGCTCTAAACAGAATAGTGGTAAAGCGAACAACATGGAAGAAGGGATAGATTAATAAGCCATGTTTTAAGAGCTGAGGGTCTTGAAAATTAGCATTAGAGAGAAGTGTGTGGGGTAAGAACAAAAGAGGAGGCCAAGGATAGAATACGCTATGCAGATTAGGGAAGATGTGGGTTGTGTTAGTTATAAGGAAATGAAAAGCTTGCACAAGATACGTTAGCATGGAGGGTTGCATCACACCAGTCTTAGAACTGAATACCACAACAACAACAACATTCCTACAAAATATCGAACTTTTCTTGCTGTTATATTTACAAAATCTGCTAATGTCTGATCCAAACTATTTCACATTCTATTGAAATAGTTGATAAATTATGCAGTCTTTGTTGATAGATAGTTGACCCTAAAGAATATTTCATAATTTTTAACTTGTAAAAAAACATTCTCCATGTGCAACTGTAACTGGTTGTTGTTGTGGTGGTATTCAGTCCTAAGACTGTTCTGATGCAACACTCCATGCTAACCTATCTTGCACAAGACTTTCCAGTTACACATTACTAACACATCCTCCCTAATCTGCTTAGCACATTCTGTCCTTGGCCCCCCTCTTCTGTTCTTATCCCACACACTTCCCCTCTAATGCTAATTTTACAAGACTCTCATGTCTTAAAATGTGGCATAGTAATCTATCCCTTCTCTTGGTCAACATCCTCCATATTGTTCACTCTTCCCCTATTCTGCTTAAAACTTTTTAGTTACCCTGTCCACCCATCTGATTTTCAGCATTCTTATAGCGCCACATTTCAAAGGCTGCTATTCTTTTCCTATCGCCACACTCCATAAAACCTTTTTTAGTAACTATTTCCTAATATTCACACTTATATTACCCATAAGTAAATCCTCTTTTTCATAAAAACCTTCCTTGTCTGTGCTAACCTACACTTTTTGTCTACTACACTTCAACAATCCCTAGTTATTACACTTCCCAAATATCATAAGTCCTTAACTTCCATCAAATTATCCCTGCCCAATCTAACGCCCTTTGTTATTCCACTGTTTCCCATACTACACTCCATTATCTTGGATTTTCCTCTATTAATCCCAGCGGCGGCTCGTGAGTATTTAAAGTTTTGTGGTACATCAGCCTAGGACAAATTTTTGGAGGATAAAGATATTAAGAATATTACTGCATCTACATGTTTGTTAATACTCCACAACCTGTAATATGCAACATTTGCAATTTCGTCTCCATCATGTGCAATAGAAATGAAATTTTTCAAATGTGAAAATATTATACCATATTAGTGAAAATTCCTAACATGACAGTATTTTTATCTATTTCATATTTATATAAAGTAAGTTAATTTTAGGAAATAGTCACATATTATGGGAATATTGTATGCAGGATATATATATATATAGATGAAATGGAATACATATTTACTTACAGAAAAATACTGCCACATAATCTGATGTTTGACGAATTTTCTGAAACATTTTTCGGTTAACTCTTTCAATGTGATCAGTCAATTCCATATTTCCTGGGTTGGTCAACCAGTCAAGTACTTCCTCATCATCATCAATATCACCTGTAATTACAAAGCTATGCTTGATTCATAATTTAATTTAAACTAAAGTGTATGAGTTATTTGAAAGGTAATGTCTTGAAATGCAATTTAACTTTTTTTAAGATAATTTAAAATTCACTTGTTTCCTCTAGAAAAATTTAATTTGACTTTGCTTTCAGCTTCTATTATTGGCATCACAATTATAAAAATGGTAAATACCTTTCACACCTACACCATAAAATTAGGGACACCCCTCACCATTTCATGTATTCATCAACTACAGAAAACTTAATTCCTTTCTTTACTCACCACACACTGTATTACAAATTGAAGACAGGAATAAAATAACATCATCAACTAGATGACAGTCACTTTCAGATTCTAACCTATCCTCTGAAACATTCTCATTCGACTTCTGCCAATGATAAGTGCCATTTACATTAAACTTTAAATTTGCTGTGAAGGTTTAAAGTGTTTAATCCTTGGAACTATTATGCAGTAACCAGCTTCATACAATAAAACTCTATCTGTCTTAAATTGATATGTTTTGACTAAGGCAAAATGGAGGAGGAAATAATGTCAAAGACCTATCTCCAAAAAATGCATTCTGACAAAGGTAAAAAGAAGTATCTGTCTGAACGTGGTTATGAATGATGTAAGAGATATAGGGCAGAAATATTATTTAAAGTTATTAGTGAGATTTATAAAAATAATCTATGATGAAAGTTTATAATTAGTATAATTCCATGTAAATGCCATGCTACAATTCTTATTTCATTATAGTTGATCACAATCATTTTGAGTAGACATACCCATGTAACAATTAGATTTATTGTTAAGAATATTTTTCACAATTTTAGTTCATAGTAAATGTTTTAGGATTTGTTTAGCACCATTAGTACAAAAATTGTGATAAATCTTTGGCTGTATAATTCAATTTAGTGCTTATTGTAATGGTGACAGTATTAATTATGTATAGTTATAACATAAATTGGCATCTATGGATTTTGTGGTACATTTTGACTTAAATATTATTATTGTTTTTTAATAAAAAAGTCATGCCATTTGTATTTTTACATACCATCATAATTTATGTATTTCCCTTTCCTGAAATAAGTAATGCCTGGAGGATTCCTGAAACCAAACTTCTTTGCCATTAATCGGTCATTACATTTTACAATTTTGATTCCATACTCCGATGCTTCATCATCAATAAGTTCCATGTGGCGAAGTACTCTTGGAGAAATCGGATTCTCCTCAGTGTCTGGAAACATTCAATTAATTCCTAAAGTATACTGAAACATAATATATTATGAAAGCATTAACTATATATAAATTTTTCATTTTTATAGTTATGTATAAAATAATATTTAGTATAGTTAAACTAATGCTACATTTGAAAATAACAACACAAAAATTTTAGACAATATTTCAAGATAAAAGCTTAAAACCCTTACAATAAATGTGGAGAAACAATTGTTGCTTCTCAGTGTAGAGACTTAACAAAACTTTCTTGGTTCTCCAATTAGGTGAGATATTACAAAGCAAGTTGTTGTGACTACAACTTATGTGAACTGAGGTACATACACTTTTTTTCTCATTACTAGACAGCTTGTGGCGCTTAGACATTCTGCTGGCTCCTACTCAACTTGGCTGATGAGCTTTGAGAGAACAGGTATCAATGACTTGTAAATGCTTGAATCCTAGACTGTTCAAAGTTGAAACTCAATCACCAATGATGTGGTTACTATTCATTTTATTTTGATAGAGATATGAGAATTATCCATCCAACTGGCTGTGCCAATAGGCAGTGGCTCATCCTTGCACATTTATTTTTAGATAATAATTATAATAATCTGAGTTATTTCAATTTTAAATAAATAGATGATCACAAGTCAGGAAAAATAAGTAAGTTTAAAAAATGCAATTAAATTTTGTCATTAATTAAGGTCTTATTCAGAGGTTTAATGGATTTGGAGTATTATTCCTTGCTAAACTCTCATTTATTTACTATATCCTTACAACTACAGCTAGGTAGAAATGTAATAACTAATTCTAAAATTGAAAACTGACTTAATGAGTACTAAATTTAAGCTATCTTAATGTAATTACAATTCACCTTCTCACAACATTTCAATCTGATTAAAGTACTTACATGTTTATTATACTGTCTAAAAGAATTATGGAATTCATTAACAGAATAAAAGCAATGTTGTGATAGCAGTTGTTAAGCTTTTTCCAGAATACATCATTTTTGTTTAAAGTTTTATTTGTTGTGGCAGTTTTTTTATACATTCAAGTTCCCCAATAAGTTTTCCTTCTTTGAATTATTTTTAACCTTTGTGCCATCATGTGCAAATCACTTGAGGACTTTGTGTAATGTGAGTGACTAAATAACTGTAAATTTTTGTTAACAAAATATACTGTTTATGAAATATAAATTCATGGAACTGGTAGTATATTCAGTTCATTAAATATTGGTTTTGTTGTCATTATTGATAGTTTCTTCATTATTTTCAGTATTTTTATGCATAATTAATACCAAAATGGTATTCCATACATAATTAATGAGTTGACGATAGAGAAATACACCCCTCTTAATACAGTTATATCACAATCATTTCTAAAATGTCCAAAGGCATAACACATTTGACTTAGCTTATTAAGTACATATTATGAATCTCATAAGCCAAGTTTTCTGCATCTGTTTTGGTACATTCTTCATAAAATAATAGTCTTCAAAACTGTTGTCTTCTGTGTTGATGGAAAAACTCTTTGAATTTATGAATTAAGTTCATATATGAAAGTTTCCAACACACAATGAAACCGAGTTTCACTTCAAGCATCTTGTAGTAAAGAGTGCCTAAAAATCAACTGTACCTAACTCCATCATGAATTGAATGTACAATATTCAGATGTATATAATTCATTCAGTTATAATTCAACATAGGCAATTTATATACCCATTTTGTTCTTTATTGACTTGGCAGAATATCAACATAGGTATATTTAAAAAAATTGGTTGCTGTACATCTTAATGAATTCCGTACTTTTCTTTTAACTAACTTCAATGAACTTCATAATTGTTAATATCTTTCTGATTTTCCTCATTTATTAAGCAGTGAATGCATTTGGGTCTGTTTTTAATAACTATTTAGAATATTACTGACTTACTGGCATTCTTTCTATTTATTGTAAACTAAAGTTGGAAACCTATGTCTGAATAACTATTTAGTTTTCTTCTTTTTTCTACTATTTCTTTTAGTTTTACCTATTTTGTTTTATTTAAATCATTGTTTAAAGCTGTTATTCTCCTTTTATTTTTAGTTGTATTTTTCTTTGCCTACATTTCATCTAACATAAAGTAATTGGATGTCTTATACAAATTAAATGTATCTGAATACTAATGTAAGTTTGGCCTTTTATGATCACTCTTAATGCATATAATATTGATAGCACCCTTTTATAATTAAATTATGTAGCTATGTTTCTAAATGCAGAGTTATTATTTACAAGTATTTGTTATATCTTACTGTTCAATACTTACAAAATACTACAGCAAGAAATTCCTTTGTTTCTATGTATTTAAACAATTTATCACGATCAACATCTTCTATAGTTTCATCATTTTTCTGATCTATCATCCACTCAAGAACATCAGTTTCATCTAGTAAATTACCTAAGGAAGGATTTATTCATGTATAATACTAATTTTATTATATAATATTAGAATTCTTAATATTTCATTTATGTCATGAAAATTTGGAAGAAGAAATACTTGAATATTAGTTGGCATCATAAAATTCAAGTGTAATATGTTTTACTCCATTATGAGCAAAAATGTAATTAATTTATTTCTTAATTGTGGAGCATACATCCAAAATTCATTACACTAAATGAAAAAATATAAATTAGTCCATTCTGCTTCATAATCATGTCAATTCATTAACTTAACCATTATTATAATAGTGTGAAGAATGACTTGTGGAAGTCTTTTTTAACTTAGTTAATACAAGAAGTAAGTGAAAATGATGTTTGTGTTACCTATTTTTTAAATCCATGAATAACTAAGAGTAATTATGGTACTGTTTCAGTCTTTACAATTCAGTCTTAATTTTGGTTCACTAAATCTTTACAATTTTGTAAAGAATTATATAATATGTGTGAGTAATGAATTTTCTGAGAAGTATACATTTATGAGTATGTAAAATTGAAAATCTTTTTGCACCTAATATAGCTGTTACAGTATTGAAACAAACCATAACACAATAAATATCATTGATGTAATCTCAATAATTAACTTAAAAGCAGCCAAAAATGTGGTAACTTACTGACAATACAATGATTAGATGTGTGTAAGGATTTATTCCATCAACTTATTACTAGGAATGTTAGCAAAATTATCATTTCCATAAAGAATGAAGCACCTTTGGTTTTGTGTTGTATCTCCAAAAGGAATAAACAAGCACATGAATATGATTGCTGAAACATTTTGTGAAGGCCTTAAAAATCTGTATGATTGATTTCAAGTAGAACATTTTGATATGACAAGATAATGATGAATTCATTTGCATCCCAACTTTTAATATGAATTGTAGGGATTTAATAATCAGATTCCCCTGTGGTCATAACAGTGTGAAAATAATAAATGTTTGAAATGAGTACAAGAAAGTTACTTCCTTGTCACAGCAGTAAAAGTAATTATAAGTTGACTATAAAGTCGACGCACAACAGGACAGCACTTTCACTTTAGAATGATGGCAGAGTACGCCATCGAAACATCGTGGCTTGAACTCCATTAAACCTGGGTGGAAACCCAAGAATTGTTTATTCAGAATATACACCGGGAAAACCTTCGATCTTTAATAATTATAAGTTGCAAATGGTGCTTCTAAAATATATGTTTTAAAGGATGTGTTATTGAGAATAAGCTAATTATTTAATTTATTGCAATAGTTATTTAATAATAGCAGGGATGACTAGAGAATTAATAAACATTCATGCTTAATATGAATGTATATGAAGCATTTGTATGTATGATAATATTTTTTTGGAGCAGAGAAATAGATAAGGACAAAAAATAACATATTTCAAGAAGAAATGATTTAAACCAAACCTCAGCTCTAAATGCTATGAAAATGAATTAACAGGTTAGGATATAAAAATCTTAAATGGACCTACAACCTACAATTTACTGAATCACATTTCACATGGCCTAATTTTAGGAATTCAACAAAGAATTGGAATTGAATGCAATATTTGTTTTTGGCATATAATGCAGAAGATATTATCTTTATGTCATGGATTGAACTCAGCCCATGCGAGTATGGTTCAGAATATCAGTTTTAAAAAATTTAACTTTGAAGATTAGTAGTTAATTCTATTTGAAATAACATATATATATATATTTCTTTGCTTTAGTTGTTGTATGTTTCCTCACTCACACATTGCTCACTGACCATCCATGACACCATTTTTTTGTCTAATTTTTAATTATGGTTATAATATGATATCATGATCATAATATTTGAAGTAAAATGTCTTTCACAAGAGAAGAAAGGACTTGGGGAAAATTCATCCTGCTGTTGTGTATGACATATGAAAGAAATTTATGTAAAAAGATTTTGCTTGTGTTGTATATTGATTTTTCAAAGGGTTGATCTAATTTATTCCTCTTAAATAAATGTTACATTGCAGACAATGTGACAGCTTTATTGAATGAGTGCAAGATGGTAGATTCTACTGGTATGAGCTTGATATCAAATGGAGGAAACTAATTTGATAAGAAGAGAATTCATTATATTATAAACAGCATAATTATGACCCACAAAAATAAACACCTTATCAAAATGGGTGTGCAGGAG
The DNA here is from genome assembly GCA_034510155.1 of Eucriotettix oculatus. NCBI lineage: Eukaryota > Metazoa > Arthropoda > Insecta > Orthoptera > Tetrigidae > Eucriotettix > Eucriotettix oculatus. The sequence goes on along the minus strand of CM067376.1, from coordinate 130,206,851 downwards.
TGATTCATCTATGATCCATTCAAAATGCTTACCCATGAAACCTTGGATAGAAGATCTGAACACTGCAACATTTGGGTTAAGTAAGACTGGACCCACTTCAGTGAAATGTAAGTCACCATTTGAGCTGTGGACAGGACAAAAGTTTCAGGCTCTTGAACATTTAATTGATTGGGACTGAATGTTATACTCATGCTCTAAAAGAACGTAGGAAGAAATAGAATCATTAGAAAGAGCGTAGTTACTCATGTAATGTAGGCAGCTGTGATGAGCAGGTGGATATTGGTAATAATTTGTTGAAGGCTGACATAATACCAAGCTCTTGTGAAAACAAAAGAAATAAAGCTACTGTTGATGTAGTATGAAACAAAGTAAGGTTTGTGAAAAGTTTATTTCTGTTATTATATATATTACATTAAAAATGTCAAATATCAGGTTGGCAGTCTTGTAACAGATTAATCAACATAGAATGTTTTTTCAGACAACTGAGAGGATTAAAACTTAATGTGTTACACAAAAAATGATGGAGTTCTCAATGACGTCTCATGAGAGAAACGAGGCAGAACTAAAATGCTATATTCCAAAATATTTCAATTATGTTTATATTATAGTGGAACTTATAAAGCCTCTTTAACTATTTTAAAATAGCTTAATACCATTATGGAGAATTTAGATAAATTTTTAAATAGCTATTTTGATTTTATTAATTTGGAAAAACTATGAGTGAATGAATGTTATGTAACAGCAATATCATAATGTATATAATATGTTTAAACATTTTGATTGATTTCAAAACACCTAATATAAAATACCATGAATGTATACTTCATATGTGAGATAAGCTTATTAGGAAATATGTAAACGTGTCCTATAATTAAGTTTTACCATTGAAAGTTTGATTATGTAAGGAGAAAGGAAATTAATTTAAAAGAATCCCAATAGTAAATTAAGTATTAATTAAATATTACCAAGTAACAGTAAAACTTTTAAAAACTACTTTTCATTATGCATAATATATAATTAATCTCACATTCAATTTGAAAATTTTACTTATATGTTAAAAGTATAACCTATTATTAAGAAGTAATGAAAATAAATATAGAATTTGAATGAGAAAAAAATGTACTTATTCAAAGGATATCTAAAATTATCATTTTATTCAAATTTATTGGAAGTATGAAAATGTTTATTTTTTGTATAATATTTTACAAGTTACTGACAGATAATGTATGATAATATAATGATCATAAATGTATGAGAAACAAGATTACTTAGTATTTTCATAAAGACATCTCTATAGACAATAAATATTTCCTTCATTCATGTAAACACATATTCAAAAACACAAACCACCAAAGCAAGCATTGAATGCCCTGGATTTCATCACGAAACATTAAATCATTCAAAATTTTTGAGGAAATAGTTTATTAAAATTATACAGTATAAAACAAAGTCCATACACTTGCTGACAGAATTATATTTAATATTATTTGGCTATGGACTATACTGTCAGTTGAATGTTTTTGCCTTACAGTATACTGACTGCTAACAGCACATTTCCATGACATCAATTTATACTTACATTTCTCATATGCATAGATGCTATAGAAAACATCCTCTTCAGAACTTAAGAAAAATCCACTCACCACTGTGACAGCTGTCACACACAGAATTGAGTACTACAGAAGCTATAATTTAATAAATTAATTAATTGCATTAAAAAATTCAATAAGATATTTTAATATAATATACATTGTGATACATATTACTTAATGACTTCTAGTAGGATATGCAAGTAATTATTTCATTTCAATTAATTGTTTATAAGATATTGCAGACAGTTCATAAGCATTGTAAGTCATAAGTTATACAAAACAGTTTATTGGTTAAATCTCATAGTGTACATTCAATGTTTAAACACTGGTATTAGTATAATTGTAATTTTATATGACTAATAGGAAGGATGCATTAGATATGAATACAGGTTAAATGTAACATATCAAACTGTACTCAAGGTCTATAACCAAAAGCTAAACATACAAGGAATGAATTATAAATATATATGTTTTTATTTCATCTGCATTGAAGGGTTACAAAGTTACCAATCACAGTAATATCATTTTAATAAAGGTTTTTGTTCCAACTAAATATACCTTCTTCATTGCATACTCTATTTCCATAATTTGAAGCAATGTGAATGAATGATTTATTTTGAACTTATTTTAAGTTAAATTTGAAACGAATATGTAAAATTACTGTTACATTCATGGAAGATTAGCATTTGATTTCATTTGCTTCTTTTTCAAAGATTCCTAAATTCCTAGTAGAAGTTACAGAAAAATTCCTAAAAATAGTTTGCATTATACTTAAACTATAAAAACCTTACGCTTTGCTGATGATATTGTAGTATTAGGGAAGTCAGAAGAAGATTGGAAACCATAATCAATGGCATGAATGTAGTCCTGGAGAAAGAGTTCAATATGAGGATTAATAGAGGGAAAACCAAGGTAATGGACTGTAGTATGGGAAACAGTGGAATAACAAAGGGTGTTAGATTGGGAAGGGATATTTTGACACAAGTTAATGACTTCTGCTACTTGGAAAGCATAATAACTAGGTATGGTGGAAGTCTGCCTTTTTTTTCTGTACTCCGCTTACCAAATCTGTCCATTAGGTATTATAAACCATGAGAAATAATATCCTAAATAACTCCGGTACTACTACTGTAGATAACTAGTTCTTTGTTTTCCACACAGTCAAAGAAATCTTAAGTCACAACTTTTAAATGGTGGACTCTGCCATCCATCTCACTTCTAATTTTATGGCATATGATTTCTTCACTTGGATGGGAAATCCACTAATTACTTATCAAGCATGTACCCCAGGAAAATCTTTGATCTTTTATAACTTACATGTGGTCAATCAAATAATTAATAAATGAAAAATGATTGCATATACTTCTTATTTATAAACAACACAATGTTCTTAGTTACTGTAAAATTAACAGAATTATTTATATTGTTTACAGTAAAATACTGTAAATGGAAACAGCTTACTTATAACTTTTTATTTTTTCAATTTTCAGACTACATAATGCCTTTTGTGGCATATTTTTCTATAATGTTAATTAATTTTATGTGATGAAATCTTTTGAATTTTTTTATACAAATCGTTGGAGCAAAATCTTGTTGTTGTTTTGACATTTAGTCCTAAGACTGGTCTGATGCAATCCTCCATGCTAACCTATCTTGATCAAGCCTTTTCATTTCTACATAACTACCACATCCTCCCTAATCTGCTTAGCGCATTCCATCCTTCGCCTCCCTCTTCTGTTCTTACCCCACACACATCCCTATAATGCAAATTTTACAAGACCCTCAGGTCTTAAAATGTGGCCTATTAATCTATCCCTTCTCTTAGTCAACGCCCTCCATATTATTCACTCTTCCCCTATTCTGCTTAGAACTTATGGTTAGTTATCCTATCCGCCCATCTGATTTTCAGCATTCTCCTATAGCACCAGATTTCAAAGGCTTCTATTCTTTTCCTTTTTTCAACTCCTACCAACCATGTTTCACACCCATTTAACACCTCACTCCATACAAGCAGTTTTAGGAATGATTTTCTAATAATAACCCATAAGTAAATTTCTCTTTTTTGTGAAAGCTTTCCTTGCCTGTTCTATCCTACTATACTTCTATCATCCCTAGTTATTATGTTGCCCAAGTAACAGAAATCCTCAATATCATTAGAAAACCACAGGGTTGTTTTTTCTTCTCCTTGCAATATGATTCCTTTTTCATATTTTGTTTTAACTTTCTTCATCACCTTCTTTAAGTTAAACACCACGAGACTGTATCCTTGTCTTATTCCTTTCTTGATTTCTGCTTTCTTTCCTTATCCTTCAACTCTAATTACTGCTGACTGCCTTCTGTAAAGGTTATAGATAAACTTTCTTTCTTGACATTCCTGTCATCTTGAAAATACTTAATAGTGTGTTCCAGTTCACATGATTAAAGACTTTTCATAATTTACAAATGCCATGAATGTAGGCTTCTTTTTTATTATCCTGTCTGCCAAATTTAAACTCAAATATCAATATCGATTCTCTTGTCTCTACAATCTTCCTAAAACCAAACTGATCTTCTCCTAACTCACATTCTATTTGCCATTACTATTTTCATTAATCTTTTGCATGCAATAAATACTAAACTAGTTATCCTGTGCTGTTCACATATATCAGCCCCATTGTTCTTCGGTGTGGGTATAATTATGTTTTACTAAAATCTTCTGGTATTCTTCCTGTTTCCTAGATTTCACAAACAGCCATGATTTTTCTTCTTTGCCTGATGATCTTATCAATTCAGTTGGAATCTTATCAGTTCCTGACACTTTACAATTGCTCAGATCATCAAAATCTTATATAGATAATATTGATTAATATATCTGTTTTTTCAGAATTGTAATCATAACAGGGTGAAACAATTAATGACCTTAAATATTAATATTCTAATATAAAATTTAACAAACTTAAAGAAACCTATTTCCTGGTTCATATTACTTTATTTAATTTTCCATCAGGAGCTTTCAGCGCTGGCCATATTAATCTGTTCTGTAACCTTTAACAATTTAAAAACTATCAGTGTTTATGCATGATAAAAGTTTGCAAAGATTGAGCTTTTTATGGAGAGGAAACAGTTTTCAGTAGTGAAATGATAAAATTATACATGCAAGTCTACATTTTGTTACAATTTATTTAAATGCTAGAATAGAACTATTAATTTATCATCTCTTTTATTTAAGCTAAGAAAGGTCATAATGCAGTTTGTGTTTTTTAATGTTTCAACTGATATTTGTGACATGTTGAGGGTTAGTGTGAATAAAATGCTAATGCTGAACTCATGTTGTTAAAGTGGTCGGTGTACAGACTGGTCTTATGCAGCTATTCGTGCTAAATTATCATGTGCTTATCTTTTCATTTCCACATAACTATTGCAGCCCACATCCAACCTGTATAGCCTAACACATTCTAGCCTTTGTATTCCTCTACTATTCCTACCATCCATTCTTCCTCTAATATGTAATAGTTACAAATGGTTTTCTATCCATGATAATAAACAGTTCCTAGCTGTTTGTAGTATTTATTTTTTTGTTGATGACACTATAGGCAAGTGAGTGAATTTCTGATGGCAGTTTTGTAGAGTGGTACATTATTTAATGGAAACAAAATTGATACATGGTCCAAAGGTAAAAATGTCAAAAATGTATGTAATGAAAAAATTTTTGGAAACACAATTTTCACTCTTGGACCACTATTTTGTAACAAAGAGTGAAGTATTTTGTGGTGTACTTGTGCTTGGGCTTTCAACCAGGTGAAAATAGGCTTAGACTACAACATTTTGTTGGTGGTCACTGCAATCATTATCAAGTGATAATGATGGCAGTGACAATCATCTAATCATCATGGTCTAAAACTATTTTCACCTGGTTGGAAGCCCAAGTCCAGCTTTACTTTTTAAGTAAAATAGATGTATTTGTATGCGTCGAAGAAATTTAACACCAGAAGAAATTTGACCATCTATCCTTTTATCTTAGGATCTCAAAAAGTGGACAAAATGTTTATTTATTAAAAATAGTGTTGCTGTATGATTTATAAAATCCTACCATTTATAGATGGTTACAGAGGTCAAAAATCCTTCTTTGGTTTTAGACTCTGTTCGGTTTTTTTCTGAATTGTTTGCCTTATAAACCTTCAATGTGCTGTATTTATCTTAACATTGATGAAATTATAACAGCACTATTAAATCAAAATTTGCTGAAGATTTTTTGATCACTCGGACAATTATCAGAACTATTTAATAACTGAAACAGTTTATGGATATATTCAGTGAAAGCTTCATACACATACCCTGAAAACTCACTACTAGGAAGGTTAATCCATGAGTAACAACACAATTAAATAGGTTTCACATTTTCTTCACACTCCAAATTTTCTTATACGTCATTTATTACTGAGGTCTTCCTTATAATAAAACTTGTTTCTACAATATTAGTTAGAGTGCATTCATAAATAAACTGGCACTTGATGAAAATGATGGTGTGGATCATAATCCAAACGAGTGATAATGCTTGTGAGTTTTAAAGAAAAGAGTAAAGTGCTACATCAAACCAAGCAACATTTTTTTACTATATATGTAAACTATTGATAGTACTACAACAATAACAGTGTTACCAATATTCTTCAGTAAATGTACTGTCCGTCTACATTACATGTAATTATTAGAAGTGGAAAAAATTATAAACCAAGTTGACACAAAAGTATTTTTCCTTTCTACATATTGTATAAGAGAAAGTTAGTTTTAAGACCTTCATATGATGGCAGATTTCTTTCCTTTTTTTTAAAAAAAAAACATTTGATTTATTTAAATAAACCACAGGTCATTTAATATTAATCTTTTTATTGATTCATCAAATACCTTTAAAACAGTAGCCTGATGTGGCCACCTCTCTGGGCCAGAGCACAGAATGTGCTCCGTCATCTATAGCATTAGAAAGAGGGTGTTTGTTGAGCTTTATGGGTGTAACAGGGGAATACTGTGCATTTCTTATTCCAGACAGAAATCATGTGCTACAGCATTAGATAGCTGCTTGCATTAGCAACATATAATAGATTAGTCTACTTGATAGCATATAATTGTTGACTTTTTAAATTACAAATGAAGCACAACTGAGTTAAAATCCCTCAAAATATATTAAAAGTATATAAAACATTACTATTTGGATTTAATTTATTTGTCCAACTGTAGTTTTATGTAACAAAAACAGAAATTGTGGTTTACATGAGCATGAATTTTTGAATTTGGGGTCTCGTCTCCCTTCTTCAGCAGGCCAGCTTCTCTTCTAACTTGACTAGGTAATGTTGATCAAAACTTCAGGTAAACAATGACAGTTATTTTTAAACCCATACTCAACAAATCCTGTGACTTCTCTCTGGCAAATGTTACAGTAAGTAGTAAATGTAGCACAAATTTCAACCAATGTAAATATATATAAAAGGGAAAGGAAGTAAGAAATTGAAAGAAAAGAATAATCAGAGAACAAAGAGCAAGAAAGACTAAACGATATTGAAATTGAACCACAAGATTTGCCTTGACAGTAAGATACACTGTACAAATTAAGATCAAAACCAGAAGAGTAAAGTGGTAGGCCTTTTTAAATGATTACTGTTTAGCATTGGCCAAAGCTGTTAAACTGAGGGAAAGTACAGCAGCTGTAAAATGTGACTTAAATAATTTAACTGAGGGAAGTCATAAGTTCATGAAAAAGGTTTTATATTTTACCTACATAACATGCTGAGTCTTCGTGAAAATTTAGTACACATAATTTACTGTGGAAATTTCTATAATGAGTTTGTAGTATGGGACAGATAAATCAACTTAAGCTCTTTTTGGAAATGTGAATCTTCATTTGTAAGCCAAAGTCTTACAAGTGTGGTTCTACTAACTTTTCAAGAATGGGACAAGAAATGTGGAAGTTTATATGAAACACCTTTTCAAAGCCATTTTTAACACATAAAAAAACAATTATTTTTTCTCTCTTTCCTATCATAACGTATGATTTACATATCACAATCTATCCAGTAAAAGAAAAAATAATTTAAGTAAAAAATTAAATTTCCAAATTTTATTTTCACAATTATAGTTCTTTATTTAATGCATAAATGATATAAATTTTTACTGATTTTAAGTAAACTGTTAACTAATTATTTCTCATTTCTATCCCTATCAATTCTTTTGATCAGGTCACCTCATCTCTACTAATTTATTAACATAAGGCTGAGGGGCTGACCACTTTGCCATTCAGACATTGTCTTCAAGAAGGGGATTGATGCCTTTGAAAATTTGACTGCTTGCCATCCGGGTTATCACTATTACTAACTTAAGTTAAGTAAATGGCTTTTTATCCTTCTTTCTCATGCAAATTAGTTGTGGCTTACCTGAAATTGAAGCTTGACATTGCCATTGGGGACAAGATAAAATTATGTTCAAATTTTTGGAGTCAATAACCTCCTTCATCATGGGAAGAGAAGTCACATTCAAAGTACCACCTGGCACCTCCAAAATTGGACAAAAATTTTGTCTGGTCCTTAATGGCGATGTATACTATTGAGCTATTCCGAGGATATGTGATAATGTTATGCATAGTCTTGTAAGTTGAAAGTTTATAAAATTAACATATTTAGTTGAATGAAAGCACCATCCCTCAAGTTAAGTGATGTGTCTTCTAGTAAATTCCAAATCATACATGCCCAGTACTCTGCTATATTCAAGTAATCTGTTAATTTAAAAATGCATGGCATCAATAAAATCTGCAAATTTATCCACTGATATCTCTAATATCATTCACAATTATTGTTGTATGTAAGGGTTTTTACCAATTTCTATCTGTGCTCTGTATTAGTTCTACTTACAGATTTTCTAATGAATATGTTTAGTAAAAAGTAATTTTTAAAGGTATACAAGATAAGCAATTTAAAATTATTCTTTGAATCCTAATAAAAATAATAAATATAATCATATCTGAGTATTATAGTGAGCAAAGCAGAACCTAAAACATATCCTACAATACTGGAAATGATTTCTTGAAGAACTTAAAAGACTGATTCTTTTCTGTTATATATATACTGAATGTTTCAAAGTATGCTCTGGCATTTCTGTGTGCAATTATGGGAAGTAATGATTTAATTACTCACTATTTCATAAGTATCATATATTAAGAGTTGGGGCAATTAGCTTGTACTGTTATGATGAATATGAATCTATATTACCTTTTATACCATTAAAATGTGTTCCTGATTCACTGGTTTGACATATTCTCTCCTTATTACATTATATTTTTGTGTAAAAGAAGAGTGACAAAATGATTGTCTGCAATTGGATAAATTAAAGTAAATTATATTCATATAATTCTTTATTATAATTGTAAATACAAATAAAATGCTTATGTGCTGTCTTTTCTGATGCAGAGCAGTAGATTACAACAAAATTTGATTGCAGATACAAAAAATATGTAAACTACAATTATGAAATTTTCATAAACAGGGCTCAAGTGTATTGGGATTGCCTTCAAAATCCTTTCTATTTTGATATAGCATTAATGAGAATTTTTAATGCTATATAAAGTAATTTTATATGAAAAATATTAATGGAATGTTTGTTTTCTAAATTCTCGTGTGAAGTACTTGCTAACATGTCATTCTAATATAAATAAAATGCAGCCTCATGAAATAGGTTAAAAAATTATATTAAAAAATATATAAATATTATTTAGATGAACTAAGCAGTTGAACACTTAAATTTTCCAGTGTATGAAATAAATGCAAAATCATTACTCAGTCTTTGTTTTGAAAAATAGTTCTATAGAGGTTGTCATTAATCTATAGAACTGTTAGGTATGAGGAAAATAATTAACTACATGTAAATTATATTTCTATTCGATAACAGGGAAATCTACATGTTGAAAAAATAATTTATTTTTATTGTGTTATGAGAGTAGTTACTCTTTTAAAGTTGTTTGGTTAAGCAGATGTAGCTTTATTTTTCAATACTTTACCTATGTAATGTAAAAGCAGATTTAGTACTATAGGATTTTCAAGTAGTTGACCTTTTAAAATTAATAATATAAGGTTTGAAATGTCTCAAATATCTACACCATTTCCTATTAAACATTTAAAAGTTATTAGGATAAAAATTTGATTTATTTTAATTAAAAAGTGAAAGATAATGGGTGGAAATAAATAGAAAGATTAGGAAAAATACATTGTATTGAGCATCTTTGTAAATCACAGTTCTGTGCTCTGTTACACATGCTGCTAGTGTTACAGCTACTTTTTCTTTCTAAACTTGGCAGTACAGAGATATTTTACCAGAACTTCTTGAATCCCTTTAAGTAAATAAGGCAATAATTTCTCATGTAATGCTTCATTAAATTTTTGATGTTATCTCATTATTTTTGTTTTCATCATTACATGTTTCATGATGTTTAACTAAGGTATATTCATTACAAAAATTATTTCAATACTAGTAAACACACATATACACATTGATTTAAACATTATTAAGGGATCAAGAATTCTTTTTTATAATTCTGTATGAAAATAAATTCAAATGTTTAAAATTAATTATGAAGCCAACAAATACAGAATGCAACAATATTATAGCTGATATGATGAAACCACATACCACTTATTCATACATAGTAAACAAAGACTAAGGCACATATACACTGGACGTACGCACATAGACACATATATGTTCAAGAGTTTTTTTCATTTGAGAAAATAAATAAGCATGTTCACTTTAAAAAAAATAGTACTGAGATGCAGCAAACACAAATGAATAAGCCAATGTTTGACAAGGATAACAAATAATGCACCTAATGTTGTTTATATAAGAATTAGGTAAGAAATATACATTTCAAGTTAAAATCCCTAAACAGGTTGTATGAACTTTTAGTTGATGATGATGATTTTTTAGGAACAATTCAATTTGAAATACACATTACTTCCTTAACACTTCATTATTAAGGTATAGAGATCAGCCAATGCAAATTTGTTTCACAACATACATTGGAAAGTTCATTCAACTGAACCAAACTTGTACATTCCTGTTGATACTGTATGTTCAAATATTTTATGTAGCAACACTTTACACTTTCATGTAAAAATAATTATACTGTAACTTTATTGTATTACTCTGAATTATCACAAACAATTGAATTCTGTGAATCTGAATGTGTTATTCACATAAGTGTTGATAACAATTTCTTCACTGGCCATTTTATTTTACTTTCTTTACGAAAGTTACCACCACCATACATAATTACCACTTTCATCTAGTCCCTTTCTGCCTTTCTTTGGCTTTTCAGGCTTTGTTCCCGTAGAGCCTTTTCCAGAGAGTTTGCTACTAGGATTCACTGTTTTTTCCTTAAATGAATAGCTACTTCTATCTTTGTTGGTTGTTGGGTTCAATGGCTTGTTGGTTGGATTTGTCAGCTTGCTAGGAGTGTGCGTTTTGGTAGCTGTTGAAGGTGTTGCCTTGGCTATCCTCGTGCCTTGCTTGACCTTAGTTGGGCAGCACTGATAGGGCTCATAGGAAGGATTGGGAACCACACTTTTTCCTCCAAGTCCAATGTAGAAACAGCCATCGCCTGCAGCAAATTAAGTAAACATTGTGTCAGTGTTTAATTTCTCAAGATCTATATTTTTTTTTTAGAAATATTTCAATTCACTTTTGCAGTCAATAAATAGAATTAAAGTATATTTTTTAAAATATGTTATAGCAAATTATACCTTAGCAATGCTTATTGATTTTGGAATTTATCTATAGGTTAGTAAAAGACTCAGTATATTTATTTTCTTACTTGGAAGAGTATATAGATTCACTTAACATTTAGAAAGTGAAATAAGAAATTTACTTTTGACTGCAAAGATAGGACAATTAGAGCATAATTTAAAAAGTTAATTTGCATTGTTTGTTGTGTTTCGTTTAACCTGCTGCAGACGTGAACTGTTAGAATTCATTCACATACATGCATTTGAACAAATGTATAATATAGGTGCATGCGGGAAGAACAGTCATTTAATTACATTTCTAAAACATTAAAAACAAAAGTAACTTTAATACAATACATTTTTAAATGTTTAATTATATTTGTGAAAATAGTTTATTTTAGAACAAACTTTTTATTAGTTGAAATTGAATCATTTCTGCATAGAATTGTGTTTATTATGGTTTTACTGATAGTCATTCAACCTAGAGTGAGTACATGATATGAAAGCTTTTTACATAACACTTGCCATTAAATATTAATACAAAACTGAATAAATAAACCAGAATTAATAAAAAATTAAATCTCAAAATGTCTCATGAAGAATTGGAACAACTTTAAATCTTCAATAAAAACAATCATGTTATAACCCAACTTTTAAATACTAATCGCTTTCTGATCAGATATGTTGTGAGAAATATGAAATCATTACTTATATCATAAACTTATTAAAGATTATGGAATGAAATCCAATTTATCTAATTGGAAATATTAAGGAATATACTAATTATTTTAATAATTTACCTCCTTGATTTCAGTAATTAAATTAATTTGCTTTCCTTATTAATGCATGTATTCATGAAACAACATACTGACTTTCTAGTTTTAATTACTTGTTGGGCTGTATTATTTAATTTACCTTCAAAATTATTCCCAATATTATCAAAGTTGGAAGAAGCAAATAAGAGAACAATAAATTTGAAGATTTACTTTATAAAAGTAGTTTTATAAATTATATGGCTATATTTTCCATTTTCAAGATAAGCTTTTGACTGAGCAGATAAATGAATATGACACATTATACAACAGTCGAGGGGAAAAGTGCCTATTTTCAGATCTAAATGAAAATTGAATTTCATGAACACAAAAATATTGGTCATATATATTTTAATAAAAAACAAACTTGGCTTTATAATAATGGAAAAGAAATTTAGTGCAGTAGAAACAACCAATTTTCTTATGGTACAAATTAATCTCACAGAATTTCAAATTGGTGAAACTGAGATCAAATTGAAACATGCCTTAATTGATCTGAAGATCTTATTGAGTGTAAAAAAAAGTTATAATATTGTGATTTAACAAAGGTTTCATAAGTATAATTTTCAGTGGTGCATGACCTTCTAAAAAAACTATTATACCTTTGACTGTTCTGTAAGACAGTTATTAACTAAAAATTACTGAAGAAGGGGAATAATAATATGATCAACTATTTTGAATTTATAAATAATGAAAGTAAAGATAGTGTGACATTGCCAAACTAATTAACTCATTTGGATAGGAAAGAAGGGTATAAAGCAGATGACTAACCTCAAATAGACAGTTGACATTACAGGGCTGGGAAGTAATAACATGTCAAATTTTCGATTGCCTAAGCTTCCTTCCTCAGGACAGTAGGACCTCATGCTGGAATATGGGCTAAAGAAATTTTGACCTGAATGGCAATACTTAACTACAATTTCAGGTAAGCCACCACTTTTCTCTCTTTAATTTCCATGCGAATAATTTTTTCATTTTGACAATGTCACATTCTTACTCCCATAAATATATAGTTTTGATTCCTACCAATATGAAGGGCATGCTATAACCTGAAAAAGGCAGCTGATGAGTTGGCACCCTTTTTCCTATCTGACATTGGCACATGGACTAACCATGAAAGATAAGTGAGAAAATCTCTCTTTCCTATCCATATTAATTATTTTGACTCAGACATAATATGCTATTCCTTATCTTCTGACAATGGACCCAGTAGGCTCCAAAAGTTCAAGAAAACCAAGCACTCATCATGGTATTTGCCAGATTCAGGTAAGCCACCACTTATCTATCCCTCTTTCCTGTCATTACTAATTATTTATATATATATATATATATATATATATATATATATATATATATATATATATATATATAAATTATATATTGGATAAAAGACATTGTCATGTTAAAACAATTAATAAGGAAAGGAAAGAGAGACAGAAAGTAGGTGACCTCCCTGAGGTTCATAGATGGTAGGCACCTTGTGAGGTTTGGAGTTCTTAAACTTTGGAAGGCACTGCCCCCTCATCAGAGAGTTAGGAAGACATTTCCAGTCATTGGCTAGCCAATCACTGGAAATGTCTTCCTAACTTTCTGATGAAGGGGGCGGTGCCTTCAAAAATTTAAGAACTCCGAACCTCACAAGGTGCCTACCACCTATGAACCTCAGGTAAGTCACCTACTTTCTAGCTCTCTTTCCTTTCCTTATTAATTGTTTTAACATGACAATGCCATTCCTAATGGATATATATATATATATATATATATATATATATATATATATGTTGATGGCTGGTCATCTATATATTTATATATATGGCAATCACTTGGAATGCTCCTCCTTATCTTCTGACAAAAATCAAGACAACTCCACACTCATCACATAATTTACCACTTTAGGTAAGCCACCACATTTCTATCTTTCTTTCTTGTCTTTCTTAATTGTTTCAATTATTTTGAGAATGTCATTTCCTGACTTGTATATACATAATGACCTTCAATTTTGCAGACAGAATTGTTGCAAGCCACATTCAATGTGAATCACATGATTTCTTGTTTTGGGTGAACCAGCTGCAAGAGTTAAGGGTTTGTCAACTCGCAGGCAGTGGGACATGATTGGCTCTTGAAGTCAGGTGACCTAGATTTCACAGTATGATGAAGGATTGATATATTGGAGTTGGAGAGTCACCAGGCAGATGTGATGGAGTGAGGATGTATTACTGGATTCATGAGCATTTCACGACTGCATGGAAGGTCTGGAACATGCCACAGAAATAGGTGGTGAGGCACGGACAAGGATTTAGATTGTAATAGAGTTGGTTTTGAGTATTTTTTTATGACAAATTTTATTGAGTTCAAGGTGAGGTGTCATAATAAACATATGTGTAAATTTTTATGTTAGAGGCCACACTCTGGGAACAACTTCTATCTCTTGGCTCAATTAAATGTTTTTTCTTGTGAAATAATTTTTGGTATCTAAAGATGAGAGTGTGAAGCTGAAGCAAAGCTGAGGTAGAGTAATGGTAACACGGAACTTATGTTACAATATACATGTACTGAGTGGCTTTTCTGTCTCGCCATTCAGACACTGTCTAGCCCTCTTCTCTATTCATCTCAACTCAATTAACCTAACTACTACCACAAGACGGAGGATATTTGCCATCAGCATCCGTAGACTAAACGATTAAAGTCATTCTGCAGCTACAGCATGACAATCTGGGTTCGAGCTGGCAGTACTAAATATTTTCAGTCTTTCTTTCTTCTTCCATTCCTCTCTACACTTAACATATGCCTTTCTCTGAGCCTACTTCTATGCCAAGCATACATTTCACCCTAATTTATAACATTACCTACTGTCCAAATATCCAATGTGTGTGACCCTGTCACCTCAAAATTAATAGTAGACTTCTACTGGCAGGGTATTGCAAAAATGTGTATTTCCCAGAACCTAAGCATCCCTAACTATTTCTCATAAATGGCACTTATGGTTTATATACAGGGGAACACTAAGAACATAGTTGACAGTATTAACATTCCTACTCAAACTTGACAATATTTAGACTTATAGAAGGGTCATAAGAACATTTGCAATTAATTATTAATACATAATCTAATTGTAGCAGGTCTGTAATCACCAGTTAGTGGTAAAGTTTCTCTCCTACTACACACTCAAAATAGTAACTATATTTAAATTGTGTTCCATATTATACAAGATTACCTGGCATTAAACATGGGGTTCATTGTGAGGCCTTTTTTTTATCACGGCACAGATTCCAAACTTTCTTTTGAGACTGTATACTATCTGTTGCAGTATCTATATCTCATTTAAATTATTTTAACAAATAATTAGTTGTTGACCTGTTTATATTTTTTCAGTTGAAGATAGTTTGTGAAACAATTTGCATCAGCAGACTCTTAGTGACTATTAACGGACTGATCTCTAACACAATAAACTATCACTGACACATAAGGAAACAGTCATGTGTTAAGGGTGGTAAATGACCTCATCTTTAAAAGCTATTTACCTTTAACAACCACACGCTTATCATCATCATCCAAATCCTCATCACTATCCTCATCATCATCATCATCATCATCACTTCCTTCATGATCATCATCATCACCTGCATAAAATTAGTTTTGTACTAAAAGCATGCATTTGCAAAATTATATTGAACAAGTTCTTATTATTTTAAACTTTTTGTTATGAGCCATGCACTTTGTAATTGGTAGAATAAATGGCATCACTCTAAAATTGAAAGTAACAAAGAAATTCAACTCTATCACTTTAGCAGCAAAGCAACTTATTAACTAACATTTAACATTTAAGTACAAGTTGGTACAGGTGGTAAATAATTACATTATTAATGAAATTAATACTACAGAAGAGGTGGATATTGATAATTTAACATATTTATAAATAGATAAATAAAAACACAATGTGTATCTTAATAGATTCAAATGTTTCCAAAAATCATAAAATTCTTCTTCAGAGCTGTAAATGTTTCAGTTTAAAATGTCATTTTTGTTAATAATTAGTTGTGGGAATTTACTTTTGTAGGTAAAAGTTACTGGTAATCTTAAAATTTCCCAGTAAAGGTAGAGTATTTAAAGTTTTCTTAAATTTTTCACATACTTTATATCTCAAGAATATAATAAAACTCGTTGAAATCTCAACTTGGTATACAAAAACTTATGTTTTGAAATTATCAATAAAATAATAATTCAGTTTATTTTTTTGCATATTGATCAGTCTGAAACCATGACTGTTAGTCTTTAATGTTGGTTATTATATGTTAGTTTTGAATATAAAATGAAGTGGAAATGAATGAGACCTATTATATAATGTATACTATTAAATGTTTCCTAAAAAAAGATGATGACTTTTCTTAATCTCTGTAATGAATATTCAATGCTACATAGTGGTCAGACTTCATGTTAACATATAATTTCTCTACCCCACCCTGTATGAATGTGTACTGAAATCAGATTGAATAGCAAATAAATGTAGAAAATAATGTTTCCATATCATTAAAAAAGTGTTTATACAATTAACTTAAGTCTGTTGGAATTAATACACCTTGAGTTCCTTATTCATCAATGTGAATTTAGAGCAAGTATTATATATTAATAATTTATTTTTGTGTATATCCAAAATATAATTCATGGCTAATTTATCAGGTTTGGTGATTTTGTAAAGCACAAAACTAGCAGTATTTTAAGCACAGCACCTAGGGGCAAAGGATCATGCATATATTACATATGTATTAGTACAGAAAACCTGAGAATGTTTGAAAGTTGTTCAACTGAAAATGTTTTTACAATATGTAATGGGAAAATATCTTTTGTACTGTCAGAATGTAGAGCCCCAGTAATTATGTGGAGCTAGTTGTGAAATATTTGCATTTTAATAAGAAATCTTAAAGCACAAAGTAAAACAATATTGCTGTTATAAGTTTCAATTAATGGGCTAGTTGTTGAGTTTTCAGATTTTTAAAGCGGTAACACTTAACTCTATCTATGGAGATTCCAACTTCTTCAACTGTCATTAGACATGACTGAAAACATTGAAGAAAAGGGAAATATTATAAGAGAACCTATTCATGAGTGTGAAATTATCTACAATAATTAAGGAATAATTGATGCAATTTTTGGATAAAAAAATTAAACCTAACACCTTAGACTCAGTATTTATGAAATCAATGTAAAATATTTGTAAATATTGGATGAGTTTAATATAGCCAATTAAATAGTCTAATATTTATTTAAACTATATAATTACAAATAAATGAGTTAGTATTTAGTCCTTACTTTTCTGCTCAATGAGCCATGCCAGCACTTTTTCTTCATTCTTAAGATTGCCTAAAATTTGAAGAAAATATTTTAGTTCAGTATAATATAGATTAATATGTTGGCCAAGACCTTCTGCTTTTTAAGAGAAAATCCATGAGTATAAAATAATAAAAATTAATAAGAAATTCCTACAATTATCATTTTCATACTTCCAATGTGTTATAAAGGTCTATTTTAAAATATATTGTAATATTCATAAAGGCTTATTCAGAATTTCAATTTTTTTTAAATATACTATACCTTTGAAATTAAAATATATTTCACAAACTTACCATTATACATAATTGGTACTCCTGTTTCATAGTAAACCAATGCTGGAAAACTGAAAATACCAATTTCAGAAGCTAGTTTTGCATCTTTGGACTTGACAAATTGTATTCCATGGTCATCTGTATCATCATCAATTGTTTCAAGCTCTGCTAATATTTCTTCACAATTTTCACATTTGTCATCATCTGAAAGAAATATAAATATATATATCATAAATCTTAACATACAATTACTGTTACTTCATACTGTCAGCCCTCACCCTTTATTGCCATCCAAACGATTTATATATTGAAATACTAATTCAAAATGTTTGAAGAAAATATTTAAATACACTGAGACTGGGAGATATTACACATTAATGAGAATTAATAAAAATCTAATCTTTGTACATTTTTAAATGAATTTTCATCATTGCTTAGCAAAAAATTTCAGGTATGAAATAAGTAGATAAAACAACCACACAATTGTGGAAATTTATTTTTTAATTTGTCTCTATGTGGTTTATTCTAATAATATATTTTATTTAATATTACTTGTTTCTTCACCATATTAATGGAACACAAATTGTGTAATTTATAATTGCAACATCTCTCTCTTCGTTGTTGTACATGTGAGAAAAAAAAAGATTCAATATAAAGGTAACTGCAAACAGCTATTTAATTTCAAATTCATATGTATAAGAACAATACAAATAAGTATTGTGGAAGAATGCTTCAGTTTCATCAAATTATTATATGAAGAATGGAATTGAATGTGAATTTGTGAATGATGTCAAAATTATTGGAAGAAATCCAATTACCTCAAAACATTGTTCTTGTTAAAAACTAATTTTGGGTGTTGTATCACATTTATAAAGTAAATGTCAAAAATTGAAGTGTTAATAATTGAATCCAAGAAATGAAATCATGTTAATTGAGACAACTATAGTTATTGAGAAAAATATTGATCCATAATAGCTACAAGTAACTGTAAGTGAATAATGGATGTGTGACCATATACTGTGACATAAAAATGATATAGACATTCTCCAATAACAAATTGAAGTGGAATTGGACAACCAATATATAGTGAATTTGTGATAGAAAAGAAAATGTTTCATAAATATGTTAGGAATAAAATTGTCACCCATTGAGGACACTGTCACAAAAAGGAAGTAGTTATGCTGATTAAATATTGTCAATGAAGTCATTGACTATAAAAGCCCATATTACTTACTTAATGGGCTTCAGTCAATAAAATTCAGTTTGTTTTGACATGTTACTTTAAAATATTTAATATGAGAGTAAGTCAATAAGTATCTAAAATTTTGCTCTTATTGTCTTTAGGTTTGCCCTGAGGCTTTGTTTTTCACCACTCATTAGATGGCACCTTTGTATTTGCTTGTGTTATCACATCAGTCTGCAATTCATGTAAAGATGGGTACACTACCTTCTGTTTGCACTGAAGAACACTGTACCATAGCCCATTTTTTTGTGATCTGAAGATGTACAATGAGCAAGAAAACTTTCAGCATAATACATGTGTTTGCCTGAGGATTGAACAGTTCAAAAGTGGCCAAACAAGTGTGAATTTACAGGAACAGTTGGGTGTCCAGACATAGCCACAAATGATGCCAATATTCTGAATAACAGACTAATTTATTTATTTATTCAAATTAACTAAAAGCTAATTACATATTCTCTATTTTTTTCTACATAATACAAAACTTATTCTAAGTCCAAATTCTCTCTTTACATTTAATGAGTCTTTTTAAACTCTAACATTAATCTAATTTTAAATTAATTTATACTTTTTATGTCCTTAACAGATACTGGTAACTCATTGTATAATACTAAACTTTTATTAAAGTGGCCCATATAAACATTTTCCCTTCCCCTGATGTAACTATGTACCTCTGAATTTCTTTTTATAAAAATATTGAAATAATATGGTTACTGTCCTTTATCTATTTTATGTATAAAAGCTAAAACATCACATAGAATTTGGTTGTAAACACTTAACAATTCTGATTTATTTAGCATATACTTAGTCCTACAATACTTGCTCTCATTTAAAATAGCCCTCATCCTCTATTCCACATCACTTATAATTTTTCAATAGTACTTCCACTTACACAAAAACAGCAAAGAATTACAAAAATGACTGTTGATGAAGTGGCAAACCTTATACATGTCATGATTCTGCATATGAAATTATGCATAACAGGCTCAACCTTCAGAAAGTCAGTGCAAATTGGGTTCCAAAACAACTCTATGAAAAGCACAAGCATAACATAATTTGTCATCACATTTTAGTTCAGTATAATATAGATTAATATGATGACCAAGACCTTCTGTACTCTAATGAAGGTGAAATAGTTCTGAAACAAATCATCAATGGATTTGAAGTGTGGGTTCATCACATGAAACCTGAGAGCAAAGGCCAGAGCATGGAATGGAAGCACACTGAATCTTGAGTCAAAAATAAATTTAATCCTTTGCAGGAAAAAGAATGCTCACCATTTTTTGGACTTACAAGGGCCAATACTGGAAAATTACCTCAAAGGAGTGAAACACTGTTAAACAAATTCATGCATGCAATTCACAACAAACACACAGGTCAATTGTCAGAAGACATTCACTTTTTGCATGACAATGTGCCTCTTCATTCTACTGCCCACACTACTTAAACTCTTCAGACTCTGCATTTTCAGGTGTTGGAAAATCCTGCATACAGTTCTGTTCTTGCCCTGTTAGATTACCACCTGTCTGGTTCACTTAAAGACACTTCAAGAGATGGTTGATTCAGCTCTTATTAACAGGTGAAAGAAAAGGTGGCTTACTTGGCAGCCAAACACCTTTTTTTTTCAGAGGGCACTGGAAAACTAGTGTAATGGTGGACCAAGAGCATTGAAAAGCATAGTGTCTTGTCCAAAATTGATATCAATAAAATTTGTGCACTCCTGTTGTAGTAAATTATAAAATTAATTACTGATACTTACTGACTTACCCTCGTATAATTGCCAACCCATACACTAAATCTCTCTCCGCACAAATTTGATATGATCATTCTTATCCAAAGTTGTGACATTCACTAGCAATAGAGACATGGAAATAATGGGTTAGTATTAAAGGAATATAAGCAAGATAGAGAATCTGGTAGTGTAATGTGTATGTGAATGAATATATGTCTTAATGTGAAGAATGTTTCTAAGTTCAGGATGCTATGTTGGCAACATCATGAACAGTCATGAAAATTATTACTTCAAATTTGTGACATTTAGTAATGACAGACATTAGTATGTTTCAGGAAAATCATTAATATCAATGTGGAGCAGATTCCAATGAGGAAGGAACTCCGATCAGAAGTACAGGAGGTTTGACCTCCAGTTAGACATCGCTTCTGCTGGTAGTGGTATAGTTCTAGGTCAGTGTTATTGAAATGCTACCAGAGTTTTGTTTGAGTATCAAGTATGGAATTCTGTTATTAAACTAGTACTGCCCATCCCCAAACTAAAGCCATTTAATTCTCTCCCTTTATCTTTCACAAGGATATGCTTGAGTTAATGAATTCATATTGTGGAAGTAGTGGAAAAACTAACATGCCTAAAAGAGTGTATGATAATCTTATCCATTTTTTTATGATAAAACTAATAAAATATAATATTAGAAAGCAGAGGTTTTTATAGCTTCAGTATGTACATTTTTCATGACATATAACTGCAATTATTATTTTTGAAAGTCAAATTTGTAATATCTAAAAATTATTTTTCTCTACATGATGTGAGCACTACATAATAAAACAGAGCAATTTAAGAATGATATATTAATATATTACTCACAAAAGAAAACAGCCAGATGTTCTACATCATTGATGAGTACCTGTAGAGTTTTCCGATCTACGCTTTCTATAACATCTGGAGTTGAGTCATGTAAATCCAAAACCCATTCAAGGATTGCTTCTTCATGCATCAGATCTCCTAAAATTACAATAAAATATTATAAAACGTATTCTATTGTCCTAAATATACTTTTCTTAGGGAAACTAATAAATACAAATATATATATATATATGTCAACACATCACTGAAGAATAATGTGTTTAATTAGACAGCTCCCATTCACACAGATAGAACAAACAAAAAATAACAAGAGATGAATTAATAATTGCTTCATAAACTATATATTTAAATAAATAAAATTAATGAGATAAATTTTAAAATACAGTATTATTATAAATCTTTAATCAAATATATTATTTTAACGACAAATTATATAATATACATTACCTGTATATATCTGCCTAAACCTATTTCTATAAAATGCAAGACTTGGAAGATTTGGCAAGTCATACTCTTTTTGAATTCCTTCATCTGATGTCTTAACAAACGATATATCTTTCTCTTCACATTCATCATCAATATTTTCTAGTTCACTGATTATTTTCTGGCTCTTTTTGTCACCTTCCTGATCTAAACAAGATGGTTATTTTTTATTTTAACTCAGACAAAAATACTCATTTATTTGAAAGTAATATATAATAGTAAGAGCATGAGAATCAAAATGTAACAATCATAAGCAGAACCCAAACTTACTTATATTTCCATTCAAATTAAAAATATATGATTTCTTAAAATAAATAAATGCTTTCTTTGTATGTCTGCATTGATTACACTGATATCCATATTCACCAAAGAAAACCCTACCTCAATACTTCACAACTCAATGTCCTGAACAAATACTTCACTTAACATATGAAAAATCCATAATTAGAATAGTAAAAATTCTTTTCATATTCCCCTTGCCATATTATAATTAAAAATAAGCTGCATTATACATTTATCAGATCATTCCTTTAATAATTTCCAGTTTCAAATAACTGCACAAGCCAAAACCAGCTACTTTGAACAATACTTCATCCTAGCATAATTAAATTATTTTCTGACATCAAAGAAATTAATTAATAATGGTATTTGAGAGTGTGATGAAAACATAATATGCAAAAAGATATATTATATTTAGTTAAATTACCCATTTCTAAGTCATAATTTTACATCAAGTTAATACTTCAATTAACAAAGTAATTGAGTATTTATGTATCACAAAAATGTTTATCAACTTACAGAAAAACACTACTACATTGTTGTTATCTTGCAATATTTTCTCAAGCATGCGAGTATTTACTTCTTCAATTTTCCCAGGAATTTCTAAAGTGTCTTCATCTGTCAACCATGCTAAAACTTCATCTTCATCCTCTATGTCACCTTAAAATAAATCATTTCATTATTCACATGTATAATGTTATCAATTTAATAAAAGTTATTTGATAGTATGACCCCAAATTTACTTAACAAAATATTTATAATTTGATGCTAAACTTAAATAAATATTAGTTGTGTGAAAATAGTTTTTTCCTCCTTTACTCCCTTTAATTTTACAGTTTTAATTATTTTGACTTTTTCAAACATATTGTTTATAAAGTTTATGCTGTAAAAACTATTTGCCAGAAGCAGAAATTCACTGTTAATTGTGTTCTGTAATATAGGCATAACATTTTAACTGAAGTTGTTAATCAACAACATATTTATTTACCAGTGAGGAAAGGAGTGACTGAGCTGTTGTAGTCAGAAAAGAAGTAATCCCAAAAGTTCATGATATATAGAGAGATTATGAATTATTAAGTTGATTGTTAAAAATTTAAATGAATGTATGAAGACTTGTCTATAAGGGACTTATATGAACATCAATCAAATTGCTTAGTTTCGGCTCCCAACAATTCTCATGTACTTGAAGAAATGACAGGTCTCAGAGTCTTTGTGACTGCAAGATACTGCAACAGTCTCATTATGATACTTCAAGCCAATATTTTATAATGGTTACATCTATATTAATAAAATAATAATTTTGTCTGTATATTGCTTAAAATTGACTGGTTTTTGTATGTCTTAACATTTCATGCACCTGAATCTGTGCTTGACCATTACACTGTCTTTGTTTTGTTTTTTTGCAAGAAAATGTTTATAGACTGATTTTGATGAAACTTTTTGATTATTTGATGAGATTGTGAGAATTTTTTTTAGCAATAACAAATTGCCATCCAACACATTATCTCAACTTGGCTGATGTTCACAAAACCTAGTTTTAATAGTAAATTACTTTCAGGCTATCATGGATACACCATAAAATTATATTTGCTCATGTTAATTTTTAAGGCTGATTTATCTGTAGATTAACAAAATTTTTGATGCCAAAAGTAAGTAAATATGAGTTATACATTATGTGTTAAGATATAAGAAGACTCTTGCTTTATTCTATCAGTGGTAGTTACATAGCAAATAAATGATTGAGGTATAGGCAACTATAAAATTAAGAACCATGCACCATTTTTCCATATGAAGAACCATAACCAGATAATGTAATTAACAAATGTGTTAAATTTGTAGCTTTAAGCTGTGTATGGTAAAATGTTGGTACATATGGCTGATTTCATTTGTAATCAGTTACAATATCTGACTGGTTGGAAATCAATAAATAGTAAGCAGCCTATAAATCAGGAAAAAATTAATATGAAATTTATTAACAATGGTTTTAACATGACATTTCATTCCTGATTTGGAACCTCATTTTGTGTAATGGAAACAAGAAATTACATATGAAAATTAGATGTTCATATCACACAAGCAAAAATGTCTTTTTGCTTGTGCTACATGCTCTTATAAATTTTCACCCCTAATTTCTTGTTTATCTTACACCTGAGGAGGCTCCCAATTCAGGGACAAAACATAGAAAAAAAGGAACTTTTTTATTAATAGTACAATAGTTATAACACTGGCTTATAGGCTGTTTCACTTTTTATTTTTTTCATTTGTATTGAAAACAGCTTACTTTCTGGAAAGTCCTTCAATTAGGTATATTCCATGCAAATCTTTATAAACTTTTCATTAATTGGTTATATAGAAGCAGCAATATAATTAAATTTAATCTGAACAAAAAGCTATTTTTCTAAACTTTATGACTTAAAGTAAGAGATACCTCAAAAAGATTATTTGATTCGCCATGGAATTATATTTGAGATATTAATATACAAGAAAAAATTATTAATAAATTATTTTTATATACCTTTATAAATGAGAGGATCTTTATTGCGGAAGAAGACTAATGTTGGGAATGTTTTGATTCCAACTTTCTTGGCATAGCTAAGGTCTTCAGTAGTAACAAATATGATTCCAGCTTCATCCAATTCATCATCAATGTTTTCTAGTTCATCTAATATATTATCACATTCTTCACCTTCCTCACATTTTCCACCTATCATGAAAACAAGATAGTAATAATTAGGATTATTCACTTCTCTTGGTATAGACAGAAGTTAATGGCATTATGTCTGATTTATTTTATTAAAAAGGGCAATTTAAAATTTTTTAATTAGTGTAGCTAGAAAGCTATAATTTCAGATTTAATTAATAATAAAATTACATGATTAAATGCTATTAATCTGTAATGAGGCAAACTATTTACTAACATGGAATATTTGAAATAATAATTGATTTACCAATCACATCACTTACTAAAATAGACTACCACATACTCATGTTCTTCAATTAGATCACTTAGGATTTCATCAGTCACTTCCTCAATAGTAGCAGTATTCTTCTGTTCAATTAGCCAAGATAAAACTTCATCTTCATTCAAAAGGTCACCTGTAAATATTTTGGTAATGAATAAGAAGAATAAATATGTTGTTATAAACCATTTCACAAATTCAAATTTACCTACTGCATTAATAATATAAATCAGTGTAAATTTATAAATAAGCAACTTTCTCTGGTTTAATTGATAAATAGATCACACAATAAACTTGAAAAAATGTCAATTAGTTTAATAAAATCATTAACTGAAGTAAATTAGTGTAATTACTACTGTTAATAATAATTGTTACTGGTTATGCTGGTGATATTTGTGGAATAATAATACTGATCACAATAATTGCCAAATCTTTATAAATGAGAGGATCTTTATTGCAGAAGTGATTAATGTGTGACTACAAAGAAGCTATAAAATTGTACTATATTATGTAATACAATTGTAGTTCTACCATCTATTAATTGCCATGATTAGAGGGCAAGAATTACACATTACCTTAAAGTGTGAAACCTTCTGGTTGAACATTAAATATTACATAGTTATCTGTCATAAAATAAACTACTACTAATAATAGTAATTAAGGATTTGGCATTGTGTTAGTGAGTGTATTTTTATTATATCATGTACACAGCCATACACAATATACATATCATACCTTCATATATAGCAGGGATTTTATCCTCAAAATATACAAGAGTTGGTAAGTGGTCAATGCCATATTCTTTTGCCTCAGCATCATTATCAATGCGAACCATTACAATACCTTCCCTTTCCAAATCATCATCAATATTTTCAAGTTCATTCAAAATTCTCATATCCTGTTTGTCATCTTTATCATCTGAAATTAACAGAATTTTCACAATAGAGTCAAACTGTATCTTTTTGTGTCAGAAATATATGAAAATCAATTTGAAAAATAATGTTCATGAAAGCTTACAGAATAGTACAGCAAGATAATCCTTTCTATCAATTAGAAGTTCCAACATTTCATCAGTAATTTCTGGTATCTCACTGTGTCTCTTCTGATGTAATAACCAACCAAGAAGTTCTTCTTCCTTGGTTAAGTCACCTACAGCATTTAAGAATAAGTATTTTAATTATTTGAAACAACTTAAATAGAATATTAATTAGTAAAAATGTATAAGTGTGCTAACTGTAATTAAAAATGTTGCAATCAGACTACATTAATAACCGTGTGTTGGACATTTGATAAAGCAAACTCATTGTTATAAAAGTTAAAATGAAATAAAGAATTTATGAACTTAAGTTTTAAAATTCATATTAATTTAATTAAATAAGTGAGCTGAGGCTTTCCCGGTGTAGTTGATGCAGAAATAGTTCTTGGGTTTGCACTCGGGTGCAGGTGCGATGAAAAGGTGACGTTTCGATGACCAAGTGCTCTGTTGTCATCTTCATATTAATTAAAGATCGAAGCCTTTCCCAGTGTTGATGTTGAATTAAGAG
This sequence comes from Eucriotettix oculatus, assembly GCA_034510155.1. Lineage (NCBI taxonomy): Eukaryota > Metazoa > Arthropoda > Insecta > Orthoptera > Tetrigidae > Eucriotettix > Eucriotettix oculatus. The sequence goes on along the minus strand of CM067376.1, from coordinate 130,180,005 downwards.
TTCTAAGGTTTTTATAAATGTTTTGATGACTGTAGGCTGTTTGAGACAAGGGAACTATTGTTATGAGGTGTCAAGCCTGTGTAAACATTGCAATTGGGGAGATTAAGTTAGTTCCCAATGAGACACAACTGAAGGAGCTGTTCAGGTCTCAAACAAAATTACTGTCAAAATAGCAATGAGACACAGAACAGTGATGTTCATTAAATTGGCAGTTTTTGTCTAGACACAGTTGGAGAAGATTGAAGGATGAAGAAATAGTTACTAAAATCAATTGCTACCACAATGGCAATGAGTAAGTAGAACAGTAATTTAATAGAATTATGAAGTGTACAATGTGCAAGATATGGTGATGAGAAAGTAATATTGAAATAGTGACTGTAGAACACAACCATACCCTGAGTAAACCTGATTATCAGTACTATTTAATAAAGTTCTTTGTTTACTTTTTGGGCTCAATAAATAACAATTAACAAATCAATCAACAGCAGAGTTAAGTTGAGGCAAGATGGAGTACATCGTAATTCATTGCAGAATCTCCTGGTATTTATCGACACAACTAGACGATATTTTACAATATATTGTGATGGCCTGACTCATTTGACAATGTCTCCACCTTCATTTGCCAATTTCTTTTTGTTAGTTTTAATTTAGTTGTGGATTATTTTAAAACGGAAAAGAGATTATTTAAGGTAGACCTATCCTTGGTGAAATAGATCTCTAGCGGAAATGGATTAGTCCATGCAGACAATGGTGGGAAGGAAATAATAAATACACGGTGAACATGAGGGAGGTGAGTAGGAAGATGAGTGATACCTGTGGGAGTTTTCTCATGAAGAATTTGTCCCCAGATTGACTGCAGGGCTCCTCTGACTTTATTGGGAATGCCTTATACTCTCTCTGGTGTTTTTCATAGTTCTCACATGCCGAGGTACCTTTGTCTATTTTGGGAGATGTATGTACTGGGGTCGAAGACCTTGGCCATGCAATAAGAGTTGTCTGTCCACTGTGATCCCATTGGATCAGTTGGCCAACTGCCTCCTAGTGGAGACACGGAGAAGGGAATGCTGCGACTCTACAGCAAACTTGTTAAACCCACCCCTCCCCTCACAAAAAAAGAAACAGGAACTGACCCTTTTCAATCTTTCTGTAAAGTATTAAAGTGTTTGTTTAATATTATATTATTTCAGTCATAGTAAACTTACAAGTCATTTTAACAGTTTGTATGTAAATATTCATATTTGTATATACAATTATTCAGTTTTACCTTTTTATCCCCCTCTCATAACCCCTTAACCCACAGGTTTTAGCAGAAGGGAGCCAGAAAGTTGTTAACATAAAAGAAGGCAAATAAGAGGAAGCAACAGTATTTTTTTAATGAATGTATGAATGTGTGTGTGAGTGAGTGTGTATAATTTACTCATAATGTCACAACTGCTGAGGGAGTCAGTGTATTATGGCATAGAGAAGGGCATAAGATGATTTTGTTGATATTGTGTGGCGTAGAGACCACCAGGGTGGATGTGGGGGTGGGGGGCACCAGCCTAAATCAACACAGCAGAGAGTTGAAAAGATAAATAAACTTCCACCCCAGTACCAAGAAGCTAGTGCGGTGTGGAAGCCATAAAAACATTACCAGGCATTGTGTTTGATCAAAGAATCAATAAAATGTGGCAATTCCTGCCAATTTAGGCGCAAAAATAAATGTGGGTTTAAATTGCAGACATTATCAAGGGATATTCTCGATTACTACCTTTTTGTTGTTAAATAAGAAGACATTATAACAGACAGGACTTAATTCAAATATAATAGTGGTATTGTCAGTATTATGACTGATAAAGGCTCCAAGATCATAGCCATGTACACTGGTAAATATATTTAAATTTAGTTTATAATGTGTTCAAAATAGAAACAAAGTAAGTATACAGAAATACATCTGGTAAATATAGAAAATTTAAAAAAACAACATTAAATGCAAACTAAAGTTAAATTTTTGAGTGGGAACTAACATAAAACAAAATAAGTTCTATATGTGAGAATAGAACAATAAAATTAAGTGCAAATATTAACTTAATCTAGACTCACCTTCATATACATGAGGAATTCCCTTTTCAAAATATACTAGAGTTGGCAGCACATCAATTCCGTATTCCTTGGCTTCTGCATCATTATCAATCTTAACAAATGCAATGCTATTTTGATCACATTCATCATCTATGTTTTCAAGTTCTGCTAAAACCTTCTGGCTCTTCTTTTGGTCTTTATCATCTGAAATATTACACAAGAAGTTATGAATATAAATAGAGTGCTAACACAAAAAATTATCAGTTCCACAATAAATTATTTTTTACTAGTAACACAATCATGGTTAAATTATTTTGAGGGTTGCTTTTTAAATTTTAGTTAATTTATTAGTAATTTATTTGATTTAATGAATTAATTTGAAGTATTTTTATTTAAATTTTCTTTTTCTCTATATCTTTAAAAAAATTATGAAACAAAGACTTAGTCACATCATAGCTATTGAAACATAGCAATAAATTTTATCTTGTATCACAATCTTCCAGAGTAAATTATAATGAGTAGTTTCTCATTTGACCAAAATGATATTGAAAAAATGATTATGAATGAACCAAAATTTAAAGAATATAACTATGTTTATTCTAAACAAAAACTAATTCAGTATTAATTAATTTTAAATTCAATTTTAATGTAATTTATTCTCACAGAAATATACCAGCCAATTCTTCAAATATGAAAAACAGAGAAATACACATGAAGCATGAAAAGTAATGGAAGCACGATAAAAAAAAGGTAACTTACATATCCAAATAGATAATGAAATAGCTAATAAAAGGACAAAACTTATTTTGCTTTATTGAGGAGTTTACAAAAATAAGATTAACCTTCTATCAAAAGCTGAAGAAAGCCACAAGGTTTGTGTGATATTTATTTTATCCCCTAATTTTTAAGTTTTTACCAATTATTAATTTGCTAATTTTAAACTTGGACAGTCATTTTTTTTTAAATTTCCTGTGTGTTGGTAATTCATCACCAACGTAATATAGTTACATTTTTTTTATATTATGCATATAATAAGTAAATACTTACAGAACAATACTGCAACATTTGGCATTTTGCTCAGAAGCATATCTAACATTTCATCAGTAACATCTTCTATTTCATCACTCTTCGTCTGATGCTCCAACCATGCCAATACTTTTTCCTCTTCTTCTAGATTTCCTGAAATTAATATAATAAGCATGTATTTGTGTGTATGCACTACTATCTCTTGAAAATTAAAGCACTACTGACGCTGAGAATCACAGTTAATAAAAACTATTATTGCAGTTTCCTGTCATATATATATATATATATATATATATATATATATATATATATATATATATATATATATATATAGTAGACACCTTGTGAGTTTTGGAGAACTTGAATTTTCGGAGGCACCGCCCCCTTCATCAGAAGGTTAGGAAGACATTTCCAGTGATCGGCTAGCCGACGACTGTCAGTCGTCGGCTAGCCGATCACTGGAAATGTCTTCCTAACCTTCTGATGAAGGGGGCGGTGCCTCCGAAAATTCAAGTTCTCCAAAACTCACAAGGTGTCTACCATCTATGAACCTCAGGTAAGTCATCTTCTTTCTATCTCTCTGTCCTTTCCCCATTAATTGTTTTAAACATGACAATGTCATTTCCTATCTCATATTTATATATATATATATATATATATATATATATATATTATATATATATATATATAAATTAATGAAACGTTTATAATGTGATGAAGTCACAGGTTTTGGATATTAGGATATATATATATATCATTGACATTGTCGAAGTAATTGCTATGTAAAGTAAAGAGAGAAAGTGTTTTCTTATCTGAAAATAGAAGCTTAGTGTCACCATATTGGAAAAGGTGCACTTCTTCAAATTTTCAAAGGCAACAGCCTTCTTATTCAACAGAGGTGACTAGGTCCACTACTTCTAAAGAATCAGGCTGTTTTTTTTAAAAAAAAAAATCGGTTTATAGTCACACCAAACCAATGAGGGCATTACCGACTTGCTCTTTAGGTAACTAATTTTCATTTTCTCTGTCAGGTAAACTCAGTAAGGGTACTGGAAAACACACACAAACACCCAGGTCCTAGCCAGGAATCAAGCTCAGGACCTCTGTAATGTGAGTCTGTGATGTGGCCACTATACCACAAAGGTGGCCAATCAGGCTGTTGCCTCCATAAATTTGAAGAACTATACCTTGTCCTCAATGGTGATGCTGGGCTTCAATTTCATATAAGCCATCATCTTTCACTTTACATATTAATTGCTTTAATTAATTATAGTAAGTAAGGATAGAAATGATTGAGAAAGGTAGGAAATTCACTCTAAGTCATATGCTCATCTTAGAATTATGCACAGAGAAAGGCATATGTTAAGTGTAGAGAAGAATGGAAGAAGAAAGACAGGCTGAAAATATTCAGCTTCCTAAGAATTCAAATTTGAGCATTGCTTCAAATATTTTGCTAGGGCTGAGAGTACCTTCTATAAATTAAAATTAATAAGAAATTATTTACGAAGCATATCAACTCAAAATCATTGTGATTGGTCTTTTAAAGTTCTTATGCTGTATAATTATGATGAAAATACAATTGTCATGGTGTTAGGTTATATTTGTGTGTAGACTTTCTTTAAACTTGGGAATGACATTTTCAGGTTTGTCTACAATGACAAATCTGAAAGCATACATTGCAAAGTTGAAGCATGTTAGAACTTATAGCTAATCATTTTATAAATAGCTTGTAGTGTTTGAGGATGGCATTTCAAAAGAAGAAAATAATACTTGCATTGTTAATAAAATTGCATGTTAAACTTCAATAAATTAATGATTGTATAATATTATAGAGAAATAAAATTTGTACTTAATTTTTTAGATGAAATTAAAATAAAATTTCTATTTGTATAGTACTTTAATTTTAATTACCTGTATATTTTGTTGGTATACCTCCTTCAAAATAAATAAGTCCTGGTACTTTGTCAAGACCATATTCTTTAGCTTCATCTTCATTATCAATTTTGACAAATACTATTCCAAGTTGATCACATTCATCATCAATATTTTCAAGCTCACCAAGCACTTTCTGTGATTTTCTGTCATTGTTATCATCTATAAAATATGAAAAATGAAAAAATATTTCACTTACAAGTGAAAATATTTTTATTGTGAATTATCCAACGTCAGGACATATATTCATTGCAATCTTAAATCAGACATAAATACTTCAAACTTGATTAAAAGCAATAATATCAATTCATCTCAAAAGAGATAGAATAAATAAAATCTCATGTGAACCCACCCTTGAGCAAAAAGACAAAGTTATCAATGGAAGAAATATGATGGACTTTCACAATTCAAAAGACTATTTTGTGGCTGTGACTCATAATGCAAATGTCTAAAGGGATAAAAAGCACCTGTATTTTCCTGTTAAGATAGCAGCTTGAGTTACATTTTCTTGCATAGATTTGCACAAAGCCAAAGTAGTCCCGATCATCTTAGGTGCCATTAAAAATAAACATGATATTTTTGAATATTTAATTTTCAACACCTTTTGCCCTGTGGGTACTCAACTTAGATTTAAAGTATTGTTTGAAGTGTTACTAATATGTGTAGCAACTTATTAAACTGTGGAATATCCACCAATTATGGTAATTTTTGTCATTTTTTTATTTATCATCTGCTCACCATACCAATGGGAGTTGATCTTAAATTTAACTGGTATGAAGAGTATTACTGTTTAAATCAACAGCCATGTTGTTGTTCTTGTGATATTCAGTCCTAAGACAGGTCTGATGCAACCCTCCATGCTAACCTATCTTTGCAAGCCTTTTCATTTCCTTATAACTAGCACAACCAACATACTCACAATCTGCTTAACGTATTCCATTCTTGGCCTCCCTCTTCTGTTCTTACTCCACACACTTCCCTCTAATGCTAATTTTACAAGACCCTCATGTCTTAAAATGTGCCCTATTAATCTATCCCTTCTTTTCCTTTCCCCAACTCCTATCGTACATGTTTCACATCCATATAACGCCACGTTCCATATGAATATTTTTAGTAATGATTTCCTAAATTCACTTATATTACCCGTAAGTAAATCCCTCTTTTTCGAGAAAGCCTTGCCTGTGTTATCCAACTCTTTATGTCTACTATACTTCTACCATCCCTAGTTATTATGCTTCCCAAGTAGCAGAATTCCTTAACTTCTGTCAAAATATGGGCGACAGACTGCATCTTTGTTTTATTCCTTTCTTGATTACGGTTTTATTTTCTTGGTCTCTTATTATAATTACTGCTGCCTGTCTTCTGTAGAGGTTATGTATTAGCCTCCTTTCTCGATATTTTATTCCAGTGCTCTTCAAAATCCTTAATAGTGTGTTCCAGTTCACATTATCAAAAGCTTTTTCTAAATCTACAAATGTGTTTTTTTTTATATTCTGTCTTCTAAAATTAATTGCAAAGTCAATATTGTTTCTCTTGTCCCTATATTCTTCCTAAAACCAAACTGATGTTCTCCTAACTCGAATTCAATTTGACGTTCCATTCTCTTATATACTATTTTTGTTAATGGGATAATAAACTAATTGTTCTGTGCTGTTTGCATCTATGAGCCCCAGATATATAACTTATGATTCCAGATTGTAAATAATATGTTCATATTGTGCAATTCAAAAGAACAAGCCTCATTTCATTCAAAAATTATTGTTTTTATTAATAGATAAGTAATTTCCTAATATTCAGTCACAGACACAAATCCTGTTACCATTGAGTAGTGTTCATTATCTAGTAACTCATCTCTTTGTCTACTCTGAACATCACATGTATAACAAATTGTGCCAAATATATTTATTTCTATTGGAAATAAGAACATAGTGACTAAATTTAATTAGTAATGCAGATCAAATGAATTAAATTCAAACAGTGTTAACTTACTATTTACCAAAATATTTCAAAAGAAAGTTTTGTATTATTGCAAATTAATTTAATTATGCAGTGATATAAAAAAATATTACATATTTTATTAAGGGTATTAAATGTTTTCTTACAGAAAAGAACAGCAATTGTTTTTCCATCTTTAATTAACCTATCCAACATTTCATCAGTCACATCTTCAATTTCATCTTTCTCAAGCTGGTCTACAAGCCATTCAAGAATTTCGTCTTCATTTTCTATGTTTCCTGTAAAAATAAATGTGATTATAAAAGTCCATTGCTACATACTTAGCACATTAAAATAAAATTCCCATACCATCATACACATTTGGTATTCCTTTCTCAAAGTAAACAATAGCAGGCACATCATCAATACCAAATTCTTTTGCTGCTGCAGCGTCATCAATCTTGACAAACTGAATTCCATGTTTGTCACAATCATCATCTATTGTTTCCAGTTCTGCAAGAACCTGCATCGAATCCTCATCATCATTATCATCTGAAATATTCAAAACATTGTTTGTTGTATTAAGATTAATATGAAATTAAAATAACTCATTCATGCTGTTTGGCATTACAAACAACAAATAATAATCTGTAATATGTAAATAATAAAATTTGACTATCAGTAAAATATGATTAAACATACATAGAACAGTAAAATTAGGAATAATAAATAAATCAGCCATTTTATAAACTTAAATGCATCATTTTGTACTTAAAAGATCTTGTTATAAGTGATGTGTTCACTTGGTTGAATGGCATTAATCAAATAAATAAAACAAACAAATTTTTTGGATCTTAGCTGTTATGCTAAATAAAAATTTAGATAATGTGTTTTTCATCAAACATAAAGGGATATGTTTAAATTAACAAATTTATTAAAAGAAGTTGAATAAAGTTAATCTATTAATTTTAAGTCTGAGATAAAACTGCATGATATATCTTGGATTTATTAAATTATTTTCCTGGCTCTGTAGCCCTAGAGTCCTTTAGTCCACTGAGATTACTGTGACCTGTCATTTTCTGTGACACATTCCAAATATGGAGTTCTATGTAGTCAGTGTATTGATTCTCCTTCAGTCTTAACATCAGTTTCTCATGACCATGATGAACATAGAATTCGAACCTGGGACTTCTTTGAAGCAAGGCAGTGATCTAACCACTGTACCACAGGAGGTTGACAGAGTTGTTGGAATTGGTTTAATTAATTTATGTGCCTCAACAATTGGTTTGTTCACATGGATAAGGCAGTGCAATGCAGAAGTTAAAGTGATAAAAGCATTCTATAAAAAATCTAAACATATTTTGAGGACTAAGATAGCAAATACAAAATGGTTTTAAGTTGGAACAGGACTCCAGAATGGCAGCATATTGTTCACAATACTTTTCATATCAGTAATTGATGAAATACAGAAAGGGGTAAAGCAAAAAAGTGGGAATCAAAGAGGTAAGGGCATTAGATAATTGTGTGAGGAGAGGATGAACAACAAATTAATACATGGAATAAGGAGATATAAGAATGTGGAGTGCAAAACTGTACATCATTACAGTTATGCAAAGCTGTAGTTGAGTATAATTTATTTACTGTGAATAAGAAGATAAAGTTTTAGGTAGATAGTGGAGTTTTTGAGAAGAAACAATATAAATTTTCTGTAAATAAATTTATATTATTTATAGAATAGAGGAAATACTCATGAAGCAAAAGAAAAGGGTCCATGAATCTGTATTAGAAGATTAATGATGGAAATTTTTTTAATCAAACCATATTTTATTTCCAGTCTACTCAATATCTTTCCATCCTTAATTTCTAATTATTTCAATTACCATCATTAGTAAATTTACATGACAACTGATTATATATTTAAACCTATACTCACAGAAGAGGACGACCAAGTTGTCAATCGAACTAATTAGTGTCTCCAAGGTCTTTGCCGTTACATCTTCTATAACATCTTCCTCATCTCCCGTAGACTTGTTTTGTACCAACCATTCCAAAACATCTTCTTCTCTTGTTAATTCACCTATATATAAAAACAAATATGATATCAATTAAAATGAATTATATTATGCATATTTAGAAGATCTTCCAATTGTTACGTGTTTTAAAATAAGAATATTAAGAAACTGGCTTTTCATTTAAAAAATCCAAGAATAACCTGTAAAGGGAGAGAGAATTTAAAAAAATTCCAAAAATTAGAGACCTGATCCTCTTATTTAAACGCATTTTAAAAAGAAAATTACTGGGATTAGCTCAGGGTTTAGACCACCCGCCCAGAAATCGGGAGTTCCGTGTTTCGAGTCCCTGGTCCGATCGACATCTTTCTATTCTTGTCTTTCTTCTAAAAGAAAATTACTTTATTGTTCATTCGACTACTAGATTTATAGTTTTGGTAGTATAATTAGATTAATATTTATTCTCCATGCATGTGTACTTTCTTAGTCTATTGTTGAATGTAGTGTTCCATCAGTATTAAAGATAGCAGCACTAGTAGTGTGGTATTCCAACATGGACGATGTGTGTTTATTTAGTGCCTCGGTCATAATTTATACTTCACTATGATAACCAAAACAACTGATTTATCATATATTTAAAATCCGTGTTAGCCCCTTTTCCGTAAATTTTTTAATTAGATTTGTATGAAATGAATCAGTACTGTGTGGTGTTGTTTTATTCAGCAATTGATGTCTCTTGGCTTAATAAATAATATTTTGTATTCAAGTTTTTTTTCAGATGTATTGTATTGTATTGTTCATTGTGTTTATATATCTACCTCAAATATTGAAAAATCATTTAAAAAAATTCTTTTTACACTAGTAATCTACCGCTTCTCTCCGTCTTACCTTCGTAGATGATGGGAATTTGGTTGCGGTAGTAGACTAGTGCTGGAAGACTACCGAGATTATATTCTTCCGCCAGGCTCTCGTCAGCGATCTTGACGAACCCGATGCCCAGTTGGTCAGCCTCATCATCGATGTTTTCCAGCTCCATTAGAGCTTTAGCACATTTCTTGCACTCTGGCTTGTCTGTAGAACACGAAACGATATTAAGTAAGTCTTATCACTCATAAATATACAGTAAAAACGTAACACTAAATAGTAGAATATTTACTGGTCACCCTCTGTTATGTTATTGGGGTTTATGATCCCAGTCGATGCCAACCTATTCGGTTCATATCGATGCTATAGATTTACCTTTATTACCCCACCATATACGTACAATATGAGTTCAAATGATCATGAATAAACTTCTCTGCAACATAGTATACCTATTTCCCAAAAGTAACGTGCTATTATTAAATAATAATAATTGTTCAGCCATATCGTTGCTGGCCTTGAAACGCACTTTCATTATTTACATTTGATTTGACTACATTGTTGTTCGTTGTTGTGTAAACATGTCACAAATAATTACATTAAATCACTACGTCCGTCAATTTCACCGAATTGCTTTTTTTAACCTCAAAAACGTACATTCTTGGTTCATGTTTCCACCAGGCGCTATCTCAGTTTTCTGAGAATTTTTTCACCGTAACTTCAACCTCAATAATTTTCGAATTAGTAGACCCGGACTAGTAAAGCTTGATTATTTCAATGGAGTCGACACCTCTCTCTGAATTTTCATTTAAGGGAAGAGTTTGTTTCACCAGGAAGTCAGTCCCAACCAATGTGATAATAATGATCAGACCCGTCGCCGCGGTGCGCAACAAGTCGTCTTTTTCCTGACGTCAGTTTAACACAAAACTTTTGAATCGTCTGTCATAGATCTTCTAGGATAAATTCATGAACTTTCGTAATTGTAGATTTAGGTGTGAATATGGTAGCGTATATAATACCCCAAGACAAATTTATCCTTCTGAAAATATTATTCATCTGACATTGCCTAGATATAAATAAGATGGTCGATGTAACCACAAAAAAAACTGTTTTTAATACAATTAAATGAAAGAAGTAAATCTCATGATATTAAAAAATACAGTTTACTAAATGCCTTTTCCCCTAAATAATAAATAATTCTTAATGATTTTGACGTTGAATTTGGATTCGAAGAATAATAAATTATAAAATGCATGAAATGCAAGTTGAGTCCGTACGAACTTTTCTCTGCATATTAATTTGGGTGAAAAATGTTTTGTTTGATGACGTCCAAAACTTGGGACGAAGCATTGTATTTCTTCCCCCTTTTTTTGGTAATTTCATAAGATGTAAGTCTAGAATTTAATTGTATTAAATAACTAAGTATTTGACTAAGTCATTTATTTTATACTTATGAAAGTCAAGTACAGTCCCCTTATGCAAACTAATATTTATCATGAAATTTTATTATTTATCTCATATCAGAATATTTAAGCACAAATCAGTAAAATAAACTTTACAGCTTTATTAAAGCTCATTTAAAACTCTAAAGCGAAAAAAAACTGCGCTTAATGTCTTACAATGAACAATTGAGCTTTTCCTATAAAGCTTATCTGGTTTTTATAATATTTAATAAAGGAAGCAATGCAGTTTAAAGCAAGAAAAATCTAAGATATTATATTATTTTGAACCCAAATTTTAAAAATAAATGGTAATATTTATGTGTTTTGTGGCCAGCGATTCGGGCAACCAAAACCAAAGATTTCTAATTTGAAATTATTATTATTATATGCAGCTCAGCGTTTTGACATCATACTTCATTAATTTAAAATCCAAGAAAATTCTATCCTTATGCCTTTTAATTTCCAAATTATTTGTTACTTTTAATCTGCCATTAGTTTTATTTATTGACTTCAAAATAAAACTAGGACGTAGCTTACTTACACTTCTCGTCTCACTAACAATATATTCTAGAAAATAATATAAACTGAAAGAAATAAAAACACATATTTTGATTAAATTAAACTGAACTTATTTTATTCAAATAGAAGAAAATAAAAATTAAACCATACTTAATAGAAAATAACATGAATGTTCATGTGTAAAAATAAAGTTGCTTCAAGGATTAGCTGAAAGTTGGAGTTATGTAAGACAAAAAGAGTACCGAGTTTCTTTTGTTCAAGGATGAAGGATGTTATAGAAAAGAAACATGAAAACATAGAAAATAAAGCAGAATAAAGGTAAAAAATTGATTCACGTAATGTAGAACAATTTATTTCCGAAACGATTAAGAAGAAGGTGTGTGGATAAATTAGCACATAACTGTTACAAAGCATTGAAATTGCTTTATTATGTTTCTTAACGAATGCTATAAAATAATTACGCGTCAGTAATGGAGAAACAAATGTATAATTAGAAGTTCTACGGTTCCGGCTGTTTCCGCAAAAAACAATTGTTCTACATCAGTTAGTAAATGGTAGTTGCTGTTAGAACGAAACTGCAACAAAGATGTACTTACTGGAACCACTGGCAGGACATGTCTTCGCATCTGGACCTAATAATAACAAACATTGTAACGTGAGACAAATTTGGAGGAATTTTAAGGAGCATCGGTGAATATTAGAGCATCAGCAGACAAATGAAGTATCTCAGTACTTAAGGGATTCGTAGACTGTAAAAAAAACATGCGCCACGTGATTAATAAATACGTTTCATTATCAAAATTAATCCTTTCGTGGTTTGCATAATTCTTGCAGAACGATAGCGATCACAGCGAAACTGTCAAGTATATATTTTGAAAAGTGTCTTAAATTAAAACAGAAAACATAGCTGAATGATTAATTATGCTTTAGTTCAGCTCTGACAGGTGTATACAGTTGAGCAAGGAGGAGAGTACGAAAATTATATGAAGGGAGTAAGTTACATTTAAAAGAAAATTAGCTTTATGTTGAGAAACATGCGCGTGTTTCCGTCCTGGTTCAGTCAGTTATACCCTTAGGTCTTCTTAACAATTCAATGATTACCTGAAGAAACAAAAAGAGTTTGGCCAAAAGGTGGTTCAAGCTAGAGACGGGCGTCTGATCGAGATCTGATTCTATTAGCCCACGTATTCTTGCTAAATTTTAACCTATATTTTTCAATTTAACCTCTCAAAATAACTTCACGATAATACAAAGGACGTATGTACAAGATGTACAAGCTACATGAGGGTAAGCCAAGTGATGGTAACTCCCCTTTAATAATATAGAAAGGGATTAGAAACGGCGGATGCGTGAGATAGAGCATTACAATAAAACTGTATGAGTGAATATTACCAGTAATTTTGTTCTTCTTTAAAAGAAAATCCGAACCCATTCGAGACTATCCAAATACCTCAATAATAAAAACAAAGTACCTAGAGTTATTTATTTATTTTCATTAATAAATACGAAAAATGTATATCGCGTGCCCTTCCGAATGACGGGAGATGAGTTGTCCGCCGGACTGTAGTTTAAGGATCCTATCCAGCGTGTCGCCTAAACGAGAAGCAGGTTAAACCCTAGAAAACCTGCATTAGGTAGGTCGGGATATTGGGCTGTGGGGTTGCAGCATTCCCTTCTCCATATTCCACCAAGAGAAAACCCCAAAGGCATCCCTTATTTCCCGTGTAACATTTTTTTGAGGGTAACACGCTAAGTGAGGGTAACTCTCCTTTAATAGCATAGGAAGGGGGGATGTGGAAGGTAGAGCAAGGTAGCCAAGGGTTGACTAGGGTCCCCGGGCTATAGTTTAAGGATCGTACGCGGTGTTTCACCAAAAGAGATGCAGAAAACCTGCATCAGGTGGTCGGGCATTAGGTTCTATTCTCACGTCCTTCCGAATGACAAGAGACGAGTTTGCTGTGGGGTCTCAGCAGTCTTTTCTCCACGTTTTCACCACTTTAAGGGGGCAGTTGGCCAACTGATCCAGTGGGATCAGCGGAAAACTCTTACCGTATGCCCAAGGTCTTCGACCTCAGTACATATACCTCCCAAAATAGGTGAAGGTGTCTCGGCATGTGAGAACTTTGAAAAAGCCAGAGAGAGTACGAGGCATTCCCGACATATTCAGGTGAACCCCGCAGTCACTCTGGGAAGAAATGTCTGCGAGAGAAAACGTAAATAGCATTATAGTTCACCTTCTGGATTCTACCTGGTAATTCAACTGAAAGAGATGCAGGGAAAACACAAGAAAACCCGAATTAAAGAGGTCGGTCTATTGGCTACTATTCTAACACCATTCCGACTGACGGGAGAGGGAGTTTGCTGTGGGGTCATAGCATTTCCTACTTTGTATCTCCAAGAGGCAGCTGGCCGACTGATCCAATGGGATCAGTGGACAACTCTTACCATCTTCCCAAGGTATGTTATCCCAGTACATACACCTCCCAAAAGAGATCCACGTGCCTCAATTATGAAAATCAGCGAGAGAAAGTTCCTACAGGCATCTCTGGCGCTCGAAAAATAGAAATATATTATTACTAAAATTTAAACGAATTCTTCGTTATGAGCGAGGGGTTTATTTACAGAGGTTACAGGATTTTTCCACAAGTATGAAATATATACACCAAGTGGTGCTATTTGTAGACTTTCATATGATTTCTGGAGTTGTTGCCTCGAGTGCGTAATCAGAAACTACGGGAATTTCGAAGAGTTTGAAACAAAGCTAATTATAACCTACCGTGACCATCAAACGTGTAGGTCACGTTTGCAAAGACGACTTGCATTTTAATTACATGCCGTTTCGCAAAGCAGTCAGAGTTAGGTATATCAGTAACCTCTTTAACCAATCTATAACCAATTTCACTAAACAGTAATGTTGACAAGTGGACGGATGTGGTAAAGAATGAAGTTCTGAATGAATAAATTCATTGTGATGACAGTTTTTAAGAGAAAGGTAAACTGGATCGAAGGCATCCTATGGATAAATTCTTTACTGCAAGTCACAATTGAAGGACACTTGCATGGAGTTCCAGGTTGTGGAAGAAGAAGAATGCAGCTAGCTTCTGGACGACTAGAAGGGAGACGGAAAAGTATATTGGGTGATAAAGGGATAAGCTAAAAACAGGGAAAGGTGGAGAAGAAAATTTACAGACCTGCCAGGAGACAGCACACTTTATAATAATATTATCAACAACTTTTATAAATAAATAAGGCGTTGTGGCAACCGCTTGGTTCACTACGGTTCTGCAGTTCTTGAAAAGCAAACGTTAATTAAACACAGCTATATGCAACATCGTAAGTATTTTACAAAGTATCTCAAACAAGGGATTTTTTAAATTTATTTAAATTTTTGTTTCGTAAAGCGAATTATTGCTCCAGAATAAATGGTAAATTCATAAATGAATTTTGATGATGCTCTGAATCGGATAATAAGTTGTAAAATTGAGTTATTTGTCTGCTGCAGCTTTCCTAATTTTATTCGTTTAGATTTCACATGAAAACAGGAGACACATATTACACATTATGCTTATTACCACATAGAGAAACATTAGTAAAAGGCTCCAGTCATAAAATAATGTAACATATATTAAATATAGGAAGTTTATTTGGAAATTGTTGCAGAATACTGGAATTTTCCCGTTAAATGGATGGATGCATCTGTCACAGGACACCGAAGTCTTGATGTTTGGAGACCCATGGAGGAGAAAGAGGAGTAAAATATCTCCTTGAGTATATTAATTAATATTTCACTCACGTCAGATGTTTTAAATGGCCATGTATACAGAAAAAACAATTTATATTCAATTACGACGTTTCGTCCTCAAATTTGAGATCTAATCAGGTTTTTACATTTTGAAGCACGTAAATAAACATTAATCTTGAAGAAAAATTGAGGTCAAAATGTAACATTTTTCGTCATTGACTGTTCCATGCCCATTGACAACCGAAATCTATTGATTAAATCGTCGGTTTATTTGAAAACTTATTTGCGCAAAATTATATTTCAGACTATATGGTGAAAACTATTCATCATATGGTTTTAATACTTTCAAGAAAGTAATTTATAAATTACTGCTTTTATGAATTAAAATTTTGAAAACAGTAAAGGCGGTAACTCGTTCAAAACGGCCTACGAACGTGAAATATATCTCACATTATGTTACTCAACTTTCGTTGCCAATAAAATAAAGTGTTAAATACAATTTAATTTCAAGGATTCATAAATTTTTCGCCATTTCAGTATTCTGCAACTGTACAAACTTAACGCATTACAACATCAGTTAAGGGATTGAAATTAGATTTGCGAAGAGAAAATCCCCTCAAAAAGGTAATACACATTAGACAAAGACGATTTATGTACAAAATATTTTTAAGCATTATACACAGTAAAAATAAACACTAGATACTATTTACAATATTCGAGGGAAATGGGGGAAGAAAGTAGAACACGCTAAATTTGCTTAGTGGCAAAGATCGTGTTCGTACTTTCTTTATGGATCCCAACATTACTATTTATTAGTAGGCCTAGTCAAAACTTTACATAGGAGAAAACGTGACGAGGTATTTGACTGAACACCTAACTTTACTTCGTCTAAAAACAACAAAAAAAATACAGGCCACACAATATTTTTATTTTAGATTATTAATGACAATAACGGAGATGAGTCAGTGAAGTAAATAATTTCATTACAGTTATTAGATCACGGCACATAATTTTTGGATACACGTTCGTAAGGGCAAAACGTATATATCGCATTATTTATATTTACAGGGAGGGATTTATTACACATAACCAAGTTACGAATACACAGTGCGGGGGAAGGACATCAAACAAACTCACAATGGGTTTCGTGGTCTTACATAGGCCGTTTATTAGACGAAAGATCAACTTTCAATTAATTGTTAATATTCACGCAGGATTTTCCTTAAAACAATTTCGTATTTAGATTAACTACGGTAAGGCCGGTTACGAGTAGGCCTGTGTGCATTTGCGTGAGAAATCAGCTCTCCAACTAATTATTTATTTATAAAGTTACGGAGTTGAACGGATGTAGGTGGTCCATCCCCTTGAAGGAATCCTTAACTCACCCATCCGAGCGGCATCTAATGTTTTGGTACTTACAGAAAAGAACTGCCACGTATTCCGTATCCTCCACGATCTTGCCGAGGATGCGTGAATTAACCTCTTCGATTCTATCCGGAAGATCCATTGCCTCAAGGCTGGTCAAGAAATCCAAAACATTTTCTTCATCCATGAGGTCACCTGAAAGCGTAAAGCTTGTATTAATTTACCCGAACTAATTAAATGTCGCTTTATTGCAGTTAATTATTCGTATTTAACTATGCATATTATGATACATAATTTAATATTCAGTTTTAATTAACTTGATTATTGATATTCGACAGTATATTTATCTGCGCGCAGTAATAACAAATTGTTTGATTATCAATGTTGACATACTACCGAGATAGTTTTCGCTCCCACTGTATGGAAGAGACGGTATTAGTGGTCAAGGTTATCCGAATCCCGGATAAATGAAATACTTGATGGAAGTATGAGCTCAGAGCGGAAAGTCTTGAAAATTGTTTTAAAAAATTTCTAAGCTTCCAATTTAAAATATAAAGGTTTTTTTTGGTTAACAGGCTACATGAGGGTGATCCTGAAGCAGGCAACTCCCCTTTAATAGCATAGGAAGGGAAATGAAAAAGGGGGGATGCGGAAGGTAGAGCAAGGTAGCCAAGGGTTAACTAGGGCCCCCGGGCTATGGTTTAAGGATCCTACCCGGTGTTTCACCTAAAGAGATGCAGGGAAAACCCTAGAAAACCTGCATCAGGTAGGTCGGGCATTGGGGGGACGCAGCATTCCCTTCTCCGTGTCTCCACCAGTTTCAGGAGGCAGTTGGCCGACTGATCCAATGGGATCAGCGGACAGCTCTTGCCATATGCCCAAGGTCTTTGACCCCAGTACATATACCTCCTAAAGTAGGTGAAGGTGTCTCGGCATATGAGAACTTTGATAAAAAGTACCCAGAGAGAGTGCGAGGCATTCCCGACATGATCAGGTAAGCCCCGCAGTCACTCTGGGCTGAAGCGTGTGTCAGATATTATGAACTTATTGTTTAACTTTACAGAAACAACGCCGAGAATCGCTTGCAACAACTGGACATCAATCCAATCATCGGACCCGGCCCTGTAACTCGCAGCGGGAGGTGGACCAGTGAACACGCCAACCACTGCGCGGAGAAACCATTTTCTTTTGTCAATCTAAGTTTCATTTGGAATTCATCTATAATTCTTAATATCTACGCAGCGAATTTTATTTTGCTTCTGATCTTGATTGTTTTATAAATAAAACCGGGCACCCCATTTATGTTTTACATAGGAAAAATTTTACGGAAATTTTCTACATTTCTATTATTTTAATTGTATAATAAAAAGAAGTAGAAGTTCCAGTAAGTTTTTGTTTGTAAAATAATTGGTTACGGTAAATCTGATTGGCCTTTACAACCCAATTCTTACTTTGATTTACATATTGATTTTGAATCTTGTAACGTTCTTCTAATTTATAATAACTTAATAAATTGAAAATTTTTCTGTTTCATTCCTGTTAATAATTATTAAACTTCCATAATTTCCTTAATTACTTTTTCCTGTGTCAATAAGCAGATCATGGAAATTGTGTAATTAGACGTTAATACAACGAACTTTAAGCATATATGATGTCGAAGAAATAAAAAATTACATAATATTGGTTATCAAACTTTATGATAAAAACTGTTTTCAACTGTGATGTAATAAACTATTTTAATCCATTAATCTACACATAAAATGGCCCCTCATCTGAGAGGCCATTACGTTAATTACCCAATATTGTAATAAAAATAATCATTACAATAAGAAGCTGGTTTTGGGAACATTATTTCTAAAGTTTTAATTGACTCTGTAGAGATTAATGTACAACATATACTTAAACAACATGGGCTACAGAAAATAAGTTAATTTAGGAAGAATTATTTCTTTCGTAATTTTAAGAACCTTTACACGTGTCTTGTATTATCACGGGCTGCAGTGTACGGTTCCTGTGTGGAATGAGAAATGGACAAACGCTGTATCACACCCTCCACCTTCTTGCACCACCCGTCAAGCTCCACGAGCAAACACTTCCACGGTTTCTTCAGGCTACAGTTTTAAATGCTTTTTGACGAATTAATAAAAAGGTTTATTCATAGGTTATGTAAAATAAAACATTTAAGCCCCTTAAATGCTTTTCTTTTAGAATACTTTTATTATGCCGATAAAACTAATCCACGATCGTGAATCCATTTAAACCATACTTTAAATTAAATGAGAAAAAATATTACATGCATATTAATTTATGCACTGAATATATACCTTCAATGTTCAGAATTAATGATTCAAATATAATAAAAATGAAGTAATAAAATAAATATAAAACATAGCCACACATCATACAAAAAGTCACAAACTCCAAAGATATACTAAAACGAATTCAAAAGTAAATATATTTCTGGAAAACAAAGAAGCTCGCCTAACAATAAGAGATAATAGGTATTGTTGAGTTTTATAGTAACAGTTTTTGCGTTAATTGCAGTAATGCTTTACTCAATACAAAGTATTTCAGATATAAATATGGAATAGTATCTAAAATCTTAGCTTTTTCCCAGTCAAATAAATGTTTGGAATGAGGTGGGCTCCTTATAGTGTATACCAAGAGGGAAAATGTAATAGTAGATTTGAAAGTAATGGATTTTTATATTTTTAAATAAATAATAGAATCAGTCTATTAGTCAGAAAAAAATTAATAATAAACTATCAATACACAGAAGTAACACTTTTGGTTCCTCATCAAGTGTGACTTTAGATGCAACAAAGAGATTAAAATGGACTAAAATTTAGGCGCTGTAACGTGCAAGCAAAGCGGTCGAAATGCCTTTAAAATCATACCCGTTGAAGTTCCAAAATTATTGTATTGAAAGTTTATAATTATTTTTTTCTGACTAATGGTCTGGTAACCTTATTTATTTATTTGGAAACAGTCAGATATTGTAACTATTAACATTCCTTAAGGATATCGACGGATATGTGAAGTAAAAATTTGTTCTAGGGTAGAACGCGAAGCATTATGTATTAAGGTAATTGGGGGCTAGAACCAAGTGGGTATTGGATTTTGTTCAATATAATATTTATGTGTTTTAGAAAAATTCTAGTCCGTTCATTACAAATTAAAATATTGTGGAAAATATTTATGAATTGTGGATTATGCCAAAAAGTAAACTTTTCTTTTCAATTTCACAGAACGTATAGAAGAATTGGCTAAGAAGTTTATATACAAGTTGTAACAGAATTAAATGCACAAAGTTTAGGGCCAATAGAAAAGAGTTTTCCCTCTTGGCATTTTTATCAAAAACGCATCGTTACTGTACGATTTTGGAAAAGAAAAATGACAAATATAATTTGAAATACACGTATTTTTGGATTTATTAGAGCAAGTGATCAAAATAACCTGCCTTTAACACTACACAAAGTTCAAAACGACTGATCATTGGAATACTCCGGCGAATATTCGTCACACACCACGAATGCTTGCGCTGCAACCACAATTCTGTGCGTCTTAATTTTCAGGCCTTGCATAAAGAAGCGTATTTTTTATTTTAACTTATAAACGACATTCATGTATTTGTCTGATGGCAGCGGTGAGGCGTCATGTATACACATGTTGCCGGGAATATACTTCGTGGCGTTCTTAAAGCTCTTTCCATTATTTAAAACTGATGAAAGAGACATATTGCTACACTGACCACGTATCACCCCAAATTCGGAATGTGTCACGACAGATGACAGTCCGCAGCCGCCTCGGTAGGCCTAGGCCCTCAAGAGGGCTGTTGAGCCATTGAGAAGAAAACAAAGAAAGAGACATAATTTGAAGAAACGTTCTGTGGTATTTATTTTCCATTTATTAGGCGCTTCATTATCTGTTTGTTAATTTTCATCGAATACAGATGTTTTATACACAGACACATACAGTACACTTACAGTACCTAGTTTTTTGTATAGTATGATACAAACGATACTGTGTAACTCTATACAATACAATATAACCAGATAGAACGAATTTGCAGCAGTTAATATTTAATAAGATTGGAAATATTATTTTGTTCTCCTCGCTCTTATGACTATGAGGAAATCGTAAGGTCATATAAGACACAACAGTACGTTTTAAATTGGAAGTCACCTTGCGTGTCCACGTGTAGGGAGGCTTAGAAATACTGCACCTAATGGTCACTCCCCTCGCGATACAAAATTTCTGCAAAGTTGCCTTATATTTCAAGCGTTGTGATTGGTTAATTCATTGTTGACTCACCTCGCGGCCTAACCACCATATATCTTCTTATCTAACATTAAATTACATTTATTTTCAAATTTCCGATAGTACTATTTTTAATTATTAAAAACATTAACAGAGTAATTCATTTTTACCGAAAGCTTAAAAAATTACAATTTGTTATTCTAAATACCTAGCTCTTGGCTTATTTCTAATTGTACAGCAGTGGATTTATAGCATTGTTTAATTACTTATAAACACTGTTACATAAATGGTCTATCCGGAGTTTACACTGAAGCCTTAAAAGTAGTGGTCTAGCCTTTCATAAATTAAAACCTTCTAAGGTACGTCCGGGGCTGCTAATTGAATAACCGATAAAACCCATTAAGTTTCCTCTATCCCGCCGGAAGTGTATGCATTTCGCCCATTTTAATTGTAAAATCATGTAATGGATTTAATTTTAACGGATGGAATCTTTTCCGCTGCTATTGATTACACTGAGGAGCAAAAATATTTTTTGACTCAGAAATTAGAATATGTGATTCTGATAGTCCGATTTTATTCTCAATGAAATCGGATTTCCCCTTATCACTAACACAACAATAACTAGAAAAAGGTAAAGGAAATGTTTCAGTGATACGAGTTAATTTGACGAATTTTTGAAGAATAAGTAGGGTAGAATCTGAATCTGCACAGACGCGAGGCTGAGACGACGTAAATGTATTTCTCTGGTCGTTGCGGCAACAGAATAGTTTATTCTAGTTTCCTTTATATTCAACTCTGGTGTACAAGTTTTTATGTACCTCAAGTACAAATAAAGTAATTAATCTACAAATATCTTTACGACTCCAAAATTTTGAATAAAAACTTATTTGAAAATTTTATTTATCTAATTTTTCTTAAATTCAATCAATTCTTCTTGTAGAAAAAAACAAAATTGGTTTTGTTACTTTCAAAAATAGGCGATCAGAAGAGATTTGAATAGCACTGACAGTAATAATATATTTTTCATCAGCAGAAAGATGAATCATATATTCTATCGAAAGTCGTTTCCCCTAAAAGTCTAGACAAAGAAATTGTTTTGGAACGAAACTCAAAAGTAACTGTTCTTGATGATGATATTCACGTTTCTTCGTAGTAATCTTTTTTTGGATATCATTAAATAAATACATAACTGCTAAATAATTTTTGATATAATGGTAACATAACTTTTAAAGTAAACAAAAACAGAATACAAGATGACCGGCTATCAATAGGCCCTGGAATACTTAAAATGTTTTTTAAACTTCCATCCACCCCAAGTGGGTCAGTTTGGGAATCACTGAGAATCCCCTTTTCAGTAATATTTCTTATTTTCTTACAATATCATAAACAGAGAACACATCTAGGAATTACTTTTCACATCCCTGCCTGATATAATTAATGTAAATTACTTAACAGGATGGGGAGGGGGGAGTGTATTTTAGGTATAACACGAGGTATAATAGAAAGTAATACCTCCTGTGTCTTACGAAAGTAATATTGAACATATAACAACGGCATTAGTGAACATCATAGCCTGAAGTGTCCTCTATACAAAACTACTGTTCAACTTAGTCACCATGAATTTGTACTCAATTTGGTCATCGTTGGATCCAGTAATCAAAATCAATATAGAATAATTCAGAGGTTTGCTTCTTGATCCACGTTTTCTTTTGTGATTTCCAAAGTCTGCCACTGTTCTTTGGGCAGCGGTATAAAGTCGTACGTCGTTATTTCCTTCCAAAAATTAATCAATAAATTATGATTTTAACGAACTATATCAACACTTCCTTCACGTATTAATTTGTTAATATTCTCGAAGCAGGGATTGCTCAATACTAATGTAATATTTTTATATAAATAAGTCAACTAATTTTCTTCCTTTCCTTTTTTAACATTTAATAAACAAATTAAATGATTTTTTACTAATGGAAATTAGATTGACCTCGTTCTGTTTTTTTGTGCATTCATTGGGGCTCGAGAGATTTTTATAGACCCTGCCGCTCAGCAGGGGCAAAAAATTAATGTCCGGGGGAAGCGGTGAGCGGCAAGCTGAGCGGTGGGAGTTGTACCTCTCTACCGCTCACCCTTACCGTAGCCAGCGGAACCGCGGACCCATTGAATTACATTGGAACATTAAAGTGAGTTGTGCCGCTCTAACTATCTGCTCCTTACCGCTCGCCGCTTTTATAGTGCCCGAGGCCATCGTGAAATATAACGCGTCCGTCTTCTCGAATCACTTTATCAGCACGTTCTCCATTGGCATGTCAGACACCCCCTGTGTGGTTTATCTGCAATGTACGTTCATCGTTACCAAACTTCTTCTCATGCCCATGAAATAACTGCTGATTTAAGATTAAAAAAATCATGGCCGAAAAAGCGGTGAAGTTGGTTTTGGTGCCTGGGTTCAACAATGACGCAAAATGTGTACAAATGATTAGTGAGTATATTGAACTGTAGTACTGTGAAGACTACAGTTCAGTAAATCATCTGTACTAATTCCATTGTTGTACGTTCGTTTTTAATTTTTATTACACAGAAGAGACTATTTTTTATCGACAATCTAAAAGCCGAATTAAGGATTTTCCCCGGACACGAGTTCATATTCGGTGACAGAAGATGCAAATTTTAGCATCACCAAAAGCAACCTTCTTCTTCTTTGACTCTACAGTCCATTGAGGGATCGACTGCGGACTGTCACCTTGCATGAATTTGGAGTGATATGTGGCCAGCGTATCGATTCTCCAGCAGTCTTCGCGACCATGGCGACAGAAACAACCAAACCCATGCCAGGATTCGAACCCGGGATCCATGGGTCCTACGGCAGAATATTTCGACTTCTTCGTGAAATTTCCAAACTGGAAGATATTTATTCAGATCCAAAGTGTTTTCAGGATAGGTACGATGAAAACATGCGTCAAAAGCTGACAGAAAATCAACACAATGACTACGATTCTTTCCTCTACACTGCGTTATTATTATTATTATTATTATTACGTTTTCACGTTTTATATCAGTAGTTTATTATTCAGTTGTGCTTGCTCTTTGATAGTTTTCACATCCTGTACATACAGGAACAAACGTTGGTCAACAGAAAACCACTTCGTACACTAACGTTGACATAAAACTGTGTACCTTGCAAGTCAACATTACTTGGTACGCAAACATATTTGTACAATGGCGTTACAATGATATAAGTTGTGTGATTCGTTTCGTTAACATTGTTTTCCCTCATTTCGGCCGTGAATGTTGTGGTGGCTACACTTCTGCTAACGTTTTAATTGTAGTACCCATATCATAGAATGTTCATTTATTTGCTCCAATAATATTTTTTAAGCGATTTAGGATTTGTTTTCGATTTTCCTTTCATTATCAATTATTGTTCAGTACTGCCACCTCCATGGCAATATACAGGGTGTGCAGTTTATCTGAAGACATTGAAATATCTCGAGAACCACACATCGGATCAAAAAAAGTGTGAATGAAAAGTGTTCGCCAAAGGGGGATATCTAGTGATACGAAACTTGATCCTCCATTCCCACCCCCCTGGGCGTGGGGGAGGGAAGAGTTACAAAACGTAAACGGAGCAACATTTATCATTGCAGATTAGGATTTTTCAGAAAAATTTACACCAATATGACCTACGATTCGAGTCATTTCGGTCACAGGTTGCGTTGTAATCGACAAAAATTAAAATGGTTAAAAATCGTTGAAAAATGGGGATGTCTCAAAAAATATGCACCAGATCATCAAAATAAAAATTATGTAAGTTATTGAACAATGTAACACAAGGGAACGCACATAAAACCAGTAACATAAATTGCGAGAGGCAAGGGGACTCTCATAAAACAAGCACCCCAAGGGAAAACTACTACGTTCAAGTCGTTCATGGGTAACGCCAACCGTAGTTACTACTTATCAGTAAACAAATAACGTTTCCGTATTCTTTCGATGGCAGCGCAATCTGCAAAATAATTTCCATGAATAATGAATTCAAATCAATGGTATTTGACATTAGAAAACCAAGGTTTCCTATAAAAAAATTGGTTTCCCATTGAAAATTTTGACATAATTCGCTTCCCCGTCTCTAGGGAGTGGGGGTCGGTTGACATTTATGGAGTCATTAAGTAGCATTTGTAAGAATATCAAACACATTTAATTTTCTTTTGATGATCTGGTGCCTTTTTCTTTGTTTCGATTCCTGAGTGTTTGTGTATATTCAAAAAGTAAATATGTTACGTAATCGGCTAATGAGCTCCATGTTGGTGCGACTATAAACAGAATTTTTAACTCACATGAACCACAAAGAAAGGACGAGCAAGGCTGATTACACTCAGAAACAGAGGTTAATAAATGAGATGAACTGGTAAGGGAAGTAGCTCGATAGGGCTAATTTCCTCCTTGGCCCCCGTTCAAGTATTTAAAATTAATGTCCCCATAAACCGAGACACCTAGGCTGGATTTACATGTTCCGAGTTTGCAGATGTTCGGTGTACGGTAGGTGTTGTCCGCTGATCTCACTGCTACCCCTCCCGTGGAGTCGGGTAGGTTGCGTCCCCACAACAATCCTGGAAGGGCGTGGGGCGAGTACCAAACGGCCGATCTACCTGATGTAGCTTTCCGTACAGTTTTATTTACATCACCATTAAGGGAATTGCCGGGTATGATCCTTAAACTACAGTCCGGGCGCCCTGGCAACCTTGCTCTACCTTTCCGCAACTCCCCGTTTGCATCCCATGCTTTGCTGTTAATGGGTAGAGCCACCAATGCGGATAACCCTCATATAGACAGTCTTCCTGAAAAAATGCTTACGCTCAATATTATTTCTTAGACAGGAATTATCTATTTACTCTCGTCATTTTAATCTTATGCGTTATGTCATTAATAGATATTTATAAATATTATCATTTCATCCAGACTATGATGAACCATGAGACCATAATTGCCCAGATCACGCCTCGGAACATGAGCTTGACATGATTAAGTCATGGTGCCGGTTATCCGACTATCAGAAACTATAAACAGGGTTTTGGATGCGTCTCAAGAACCACCACGAGGGATCATAATTGAGCGGACAAGAAGATTTCACGCTGCTACACCTTCATTCAAGCGCTGCTGAAATATATAAATAGGAACGTGGTGAGGAATAAGCCTCACACGAGAGACTCAAACATTATTTTTGGACGGCAGCTCTTGTATTTACTCCGAGAGCGATCTGGCGGATCACCAAACTCGGGGCTCTTCTTACGCAAGGAATAGTTTAAGTAATCATCATGGTCGGCGTTTCCCTATCAGTGATTCTTTGAGTTTGCCACACACATTGCCATCGATCTTAAATAAACAACAATTTTTATTATAATAGTAGGGCTGCTCTGATTTATAAATAGTACAATAACCTATATCTAAAAAAATAATATAAGCCTAACAGTAATTTGAACATAGCGTTTCGCTGCAAGCTTTATAACCTCGTCTGGTATGATTTTGATTCTAAAAGTAATAAAGAAATTTATAATATGATATATATATATATATATATATATATAATACAGTCAGGGTTGAAAGTAAGCCGGACAATACCAGAACAACGTTCCGGTAAAAGATTTGGAGACGGAACGCTGTTCCGGTTTAAAATCATCAGCAAGAATGAAAAATAAGAATTAGTTTTCGTAAACATTGAAACAAACATCATTACATAATGATTACTCACTGAAATCTTATGTCCGTCCAACAATGGATAGCGGGCGGCGGGAGTTAGTAGTAATATCAATTTGTTGAAACTATTACAATTATAAGATGGTCAAATGATTTTGTATGATTAGTATGTGATTTTCTGTTATTTTTATATTTTTGTGATTATTTACAATAGAAAATGAAATTATTATTATGAATCTTATTTTGCTCTCAAAATGCGTTCGGAGCATTCACATCTCAGGGTTGATCAATGTGTCTCGGAAAAAGAAATCTTACTTCGCAAATAGAGAGAAATGAAAGTATCCCAGTACCAGTAGGTATTCCAAAAGTAGCCTTCCCTTAGTCTTCTTTATTTATTTATTTATTATTTTTTTGGGCTACATGAGGGTGATCCTGAAACAGGCAACTCCCCTTTAATAGCATAGGAAGGGAATTGAAAAAGGGGGAATGCGGAAGGTAGAGCAAGGTAGCCAAGGGTTAACTAGGGCCCCCGGGCTGTGGTTTAAGGATCCTACCCGGTGTTTCACCTAAAGAGATGCAGGGAAAACCCTAAAAAACCTGCATCAGGTAGGTCGGGCATTGGGTACTATTCTCACACCCTTCCGAATGACGGGAGACGAGTTTGCTGTGGGGTCGCAGCATTCCCTTCTCCGTGTCTCCACAGTTTCAGGAGGCAGTTGGCCGACTGATCCAATGGGATTAGCGGACAACTCTTGCCATATGCCCAAGATCTTTGACCCCAGTACATATACCTCCTAAAATAGGTGAAGGTGACTCGGCATATGAGAACTTTGATAAAAAATACCCAGAGAGAGTGCGAGGCATCCCCGACATGATCAGGTGAGCCCCGCAGTCACTCTGGGCTGAAGCGTCTGCGAGAAAACTCCCGCTGGATACTAATAGTCTTCTTTAATCTCTGAAAGGGCTTATGTAATCTTTATTAAAATTTCTCAGTTACGAGAGAGATTAGAAAAACTGTATTTTGGTATAATCCTGACACCTTTAGAAAGTGAATAATACGGTACAATAAGGGAGTCATGGATATTCTCTATATCTGAAGAATAATGTAATGAATGTTACTTTTTCCTAAAGTTTATGAAACAAAGATTTGGAATTTCTATGGGTTATGTATTAGAATATTGTAGGCACTTTAACTCAGAGGTTTACGAATATTTTCATTTCTGAGAAATATTAAAATCTATTCCCCTAAGTATATTATATTGATTCTGTTATTCTAACTTCAAAATTTGGGTAAAAACTGGGAAAATGATGTTATATTAGCTAAAAGTCTGTTAGAAAATTTAAGTCTCCTCCGAAATTTCATTCACAGAAAACTAAATTTGTAATTTATTATATTAGCAAAGCTCGAAATGCTGTTAATTAAATATATGGCTGTATAGGTAATAGCAGAACAATCGCACGAACCAATGCAGAAACAGTTGGAAGAGTGGAGTCAAATTTTCGTAAACGCCTTCAAATGTTTGTTCATGAAGACGGTCATCATCAAAAATGATGTTTTTCCACAAATAAAAATATCAAAATGGCATAATTTGAACGTTATTTCTACGTTCTTAGATATTTTTTAACCGATAATCAATGGAGTAATGATTTATTTAGTAAGTACATTTCCCGTAGTCCACCTTGCCATATTCATTACTAACTATTTCCATATATTGTTAGTGAAATATCCAATTATAATTTCTTCTCAATTTCAGGAAGTGTGATTTAATGCCCAAGCATTTAATTCATATTAACTTAAATATTTTATAGTTAAATTTTTACAATAATAAAATTTGTAAACAAATGTAATTGGCTGTAATAAATAGTTTTATGACTCAAGGCGATTTGTTTATTTATATTATTGTTATAAATGTCATCTATTTTCGTTGATTTGTATAGTTTGGGAAACGTTAACTAGAAGAGATCGCGTATACTCGTGCGTTTAATTTTACTGCACAATAATAAACACTAAAACGTATGCACTAGAATAACTTTGGAATCTTACGACTTAAAATTCTAAATGAAAGAAACTGGCGAAGGGAAAATACGATAGAAGGCAATACACTTCACCCTGAAACCACACAAACAGTATTAGGGATATAAAGTAAGAAAATGTCTTATGTAATAAGAAAATATATGATTTAGTCGACATCACACACTGAGAACAATTTTTCTTATGATTTACGCATTAATTAGTATTTATACAACAGCATTACGACTCAATAACAGACTGTAACAACTGAAGTGGGTACGATTCGCGGATTCGTCTTATTATAATTTTTTTTTTGGGTAACAGGCTACATGAGGGTGATCCTGAAACAGGCAACTCCCTTTTAATAGCATATGAAGGGAATTGAAAAGGGGGGATGCGGAAGGTAGAGCAAGGATTGACTAGGGCCCCCGGGCTATGGTTTAAGGATCCTACCCGGTGTTTCACCTAAAGAGATGCAGGGAAAACCCTAGAAAACCTGCATCAGGTAGGTCGGGCATTGGGTACTATTCTCACGCCCTTCCGAATGACGGGAGATGAGTTTGCTGTGGGGACGCAGCATTCCCTTCTCCGTGTCTCCACCAATTTCAGGAGGCAATTGGCCGACTGATCCAATGGTATCAGCGGACAACTCTTGCCATATGCCCAAGGTCTTTGACCCCAGTACATATACCTCCTAAAATAGGTGAAGGTGTCTCGGCATATGAGAACTTTGATAAAAAATACCCAGAGAGAGTGCGAGGCATCCCCGACATGATCAGGTAAGCCCCGCAGTCACTCTGGGCTGAAGCGTCTACGAAAAACTCCCGCAGCGCCTCCCTCTTTCTCCGTCTTATTAAATCATTTTTCTTACTTCATCTTTTTTTATTTCCGTTTATTTTGTAAGAATGTAGTGTTTAAGTATCTTTTTACGATTAAACTGCGTGTTTTAGAAAAGTAAGGGGGCCGGGACATAATATAATTGGTAATTTTTTTTGCAGCATTAAACGAGTTCAGTTTTTGAAATGGCTGCAGGACTTTATCAAATATATAAATATTCTAATATCAGATAAAGTCCTGCAGTCATTATTAAAAAATGCTCTGGATTTTTCATAAAAAATTATGAATCAACTAAAAACTCTGCAAATTATTATAAATGTACATGAACAGTTCTTAAGTAATGAATATTATACTTTTGAAATTGTTTGATTTGACTATTCTTATCATTATTTTGACACCAATTTCAATGTCTTCCATCTTTTTGGGTCCTAAAATTGGAGGTTAATAAACTTTCTTCTCTGAAGACCTCTTTTATTCTGGTACTCCACTGTCTATTTTTAAAATAAGTAAAGTGGAGAGATGAAATGAAAGTGGAAGGAAAGTAAGAATATTTTAAAAAGATTAAAGATCAGAGTTGGGGCAAGCAAACGAAACGCAGAAAATAACGTTCTCCTTTCTTCCCTCTTGCATTTTAATTTCATCTCTCTACTTTAACATTTTCTAGTAAAGACTCGAATAATGTGTACCGATTGTACCACTCATTCGTCCAAAAATTTCAAATGGAGTTTAATTTTCTTACTTTTAAAATCAGTTTGATTCTTCCACCGCTTTTTTTATTATTTTGCTCTTAAAAATTTCCCGTTATATGCTGTAGCTTCTATATTTTTACTTCACATACACAAACACCACGTGAATGATACTTCATTTACCAAAAAAATATTTGTTTTCATCTACATTCAATACATCCCTTCATTATTGTATTTAGTTTTTCACCATAGGGTTTTCCCTCCATTCCTCGAAAAAACGTCTTAATACAATAAAAGTAAAAAGATTATGATGTCAGTGGTGTATCCAAACTAGTCCAGTTCCAACCAAAGATTGGATTCTTCCCAATCAGTCTTCTATCTCCTATAGTTCAATATCTATTGATTCCGTGATTAAGTGTATCATTTTTAGGTCCTTAACTGCTGCTGCAACCTCTATTGTCTTCTCCGTTTGAGATCGCACATACGGCGTAAGTGAAATTGGTCGGACACTTTTCTTGACGTCACGAAGCTCATGCTCAGAGTGACATTTGCAACCACGACTAACTGGATGCAGGAACGTGTAATGCTGGGGAGTTAGCAGTGCACTGTCAGGTTCATTTCCTCTGAGCTTGCGAGATAAGAGAGCGTGTCACTGTCAGACCGTATCTTCCAACAGCTGGGCTTAATGCAAACCTCTAATATGCGAGTAGACTCCTAAACATTACACACACTACTGTACATCCTACGAATGTAAGACTGCGGAACGATTCCTATAATTTAAATGTTTTTAGAAGAACAAAATGGAAAATTTTCGACCGGGTCCGGGAACTGAGCCCGGTCCGGTCGAGATTTTTCCATCCTCTAAATTTAGTTTATTAGCCTTCTGCTGAGCTTCAGCTGGAATTAATTATTCTCTATTATATTAAATGTTTTTTATTCTCCAAATAAATGAGTTACAGTAGACTAATGCTTGTTATAAGAACTAAATATAGACGATAGTTGCTATCAACGTCAATAGGCTACAAACCCCAGGTTGATCAGGAGGACTAAATAAATTAATCAAATTGAACAAGAATATTCGGAGAAAGGCAGAGCAGACACGGAAAATCCAGGATTAGAGAGGAGGCACCAGCCAGACGCGTAGATTCGAGCCTGCAAGCTATGTCCATGAGATTAAAAATGTTACGGAAGGTTTTCATTTAGTTAGAAGCATCACTTATCAAATCAGATATGTTTCAGCATAATTGCTAGTGACTAAATGTTTTACTTTCTTTTAAATCGAAATAGTCAGGTCAATTCACGAAAATGTTGAATTAGTATTTGTTATTGTATACAAACATAAAATTTCTGAATGTGCCGCAGTATACGAAAACGAAACGTTTATTTTCTCCGATGGTCAAACAAGAAATCCCTTTTTAATAAAAAACATTCAAACTATATTCTCTGTCCACAATTTGAATAGATCAGGAAATCACAACACCAGTTAAGTAAGGGTAGTTAATAATAACGGTTTTTCAAAAATATTAAAATTTCTATTTTTAGCGCGTGCTTTATTTGAAACATTTTTGTAAAGCTCTTTAAAATTATGATTTAAAATTCTTGAAATTGCTACAGATGTATCTAATTATATAGGATGCAGAGTGTTATATTACTCCAATATTTGTACAAAGAGGACTTAACAAATGTTTTTGAACTTCAAGTTATTAATATTGGTTATATTCTTCGATGAATTTAATACATAATTTTTAGCTAAAGCTAATCCTTCCTCAGAGACTTCATCTTTCTTACGAAGGTAATCTCATGTAGTAAATAAACGAGGACTGTGTAACGCAGAAGAACCCTCCCCGATTTAATTTCTCTTTTAGAACTAATTCATCAAATTGAACAAGAATATTCGGAGACAGGCAGAGCAAACACGGAAAATCCAGGATTAGAAAAGCACCAGCTAGACGCGAAGATTCGTGCCTGCAAGCTATGTCCAGGAGATTAAAAATGTTAAGCCATTAGGGGACGATGACCCATTAATTTTTCCTAAGGCCCACCCACTCCTCCAAAAGAGAGAATCCCGCGGTTACGTGGGGTGGCGTTTTTCCATAGAGAAGGGGAAATGACAAATTGGCTTATGGTGACAAGGAGGTGAAAAAGTCGGTGTTGCTCGGAAGTTGAATGGAAGAGCGGTGAGAAGAACTCAGTGTGTATCATAACTTGGAAGGAGGTGGAAGTCGGGAGAGGAGAGAAGTAGACAGTGAACGTTGGAAGTTTAAAGGAAGAGGAATAGGGAGGTGAAATGCAGTCAGTGTACGTTTGAGGAGCATGATATTCATGTATAGACATCTGGAGCCAGGCACTGAAAACCTACGGAGGACTCCAATAGGCTGCTGTTTTGACATACAGAAGTGAGTTAGCCACGTTATTTTAATGACCATGAAACAGTAATGGTTTGGTCAAATGAATTAAATCAAACATTTTTGTTAATTATTCATTAATAATATTATTAAACCTTTAACCCTCCCCAAAATCAACAATACTAGGAAATCAGTGTCAAAATTATATTGGGTTTTTCAATAAGGGTGGGTCGATGTTAAAATGGAATGAAATAAACTGTGTGTGAGGTATTAACGAAATTCTTTTTCTATTTGAAAGGGCATATACGGGCCTTTCAAATAAAAATAGAATATCATTAATACCTCACACACAGCTTGTTTTATTCCATTTCAAGAATTTAAACATCGACCTACTTTTATTGAAAAATTATATATATATATATATATACATATATATATATATATATAGTGATAAAAACGCGGATTTTGTGATATTGTGGCGTTATGAGGCGCAGTACGGCCAACAACAATGTCTAGTCGGCTGAAAGCGGGTGAAACCCCGAAGGGGGTACCCCGCGGAAAACTCCCACCATGTGTGTGTAAAAAAAGATGGGGATCCCCGCGGGAGACTCCCGCCGAGCGTGTGTAAAAAAATGAGGGCGGGGAACCCCGAAATTTTGTGAAATGAACTGGCGGGGAACCCCGGAATTTTGTAAGGAAGGCGGGGAGCCCCGGAGTTTTATGAAGTGGATTTATGGCGGGGAATTCCCGTAGGAGAATTTAAAAGGGGAGCCGATGGGTGGCTCATCATCAGAAGTCAGACGAGTTGAGGAGAGGACGTACGAGATCAGATGCTGTGAGAGGTGGGCAGAGAGCAGTCGTGTTCAGACGTGATCAGATGTGGTGAGACGTGAGCAGGCGTGGTCAGAGGTTTGCAAACGTCAGATGATCACGCCCTGCAGATATAATTTTTTCTCATGCTCTGATTGGAATTAAAACTATTAAAATCTATTTTCATACATTAGGAGCAGAAATTCGTGTAAAACGTACTCCAATGCTAAATTCACAGTAGTCTCCCAGGCTTGCTACAATGCAAAGTGCTTTACGCAACAGTCTGATTTCAGGATGTATACAGATGTATACAGGATCAGCAGTGACGAGTACATTGAACAGAATATATGGGAAGATACTAAAGAAGAGCATAGAAAACATAGTGCATAGGAATGGAAAAGCAGGCTTCTCTTAGAGCAAGTAGGTCTGCAGTGGATAATCTGTAAACTATATATAAAGGAAATTGCAAGTTAATCAAACTTACACAAATAATGAAGACAGAAAATAAAAAAGACAAGAAAAGTTAACTATTTGAAAACGCGTTTAAACAGTTTTCTACAAAACTCTACGTAAATGAAGAAAGAAAAGTTCATGAAATCGTAGAAGCGGTGTTTCAAATAGACTTACTCTCTGAAGCCTTTTCAATGCTAGAAATAGAACGATCTATGTTAGACATCATTTAGAAAAGCAAACACCAGAATGGGGCATCATAACTGCCAATGTGTTCCACCAAAATGCTTTAAAGCTATAATAATTATTTTAGATTATATTAACAGCCAGGCGAAATGGCACAAATTATTATGCTGCCAAAACAGGACAAAAATAAATTATTAGAATCTTCCAGATCAATACGTTTATTTTCCGTGTTATCTAAACTGTTCGAAAAACTACTGTTCCAAAGGCTCAAAGTAGTACTAGAGAAAATTACCCTGGTACAGTTTCGATTTAATGTTGAAATTATAGACGAAGTCTCCAGTCATCAAGAGTATAAAAATATACTACAGTTCTAGACGTCGGGTATGTGTTTGGCATGAAGGTTTTCGTTAAGAAAATAAACCAATTCTTTCATATCACTTTTATGAAATATTTGTATCCTATCTGCACTGTGAAGTACTGAGAAGAGTTATTATCTAGGGATACCCCAGGGTATATATATACTCTATACATCTGACATACCTACAACTATTTTAAAACGGGACACTGATGCTAACATAGCATCACTGAAATTATAGAATAATCTATGTATGATAGACAATTGACTGAGAAAATAGAGAATATAGAAAATACTTCAAAATATTAACACGTTACTTCCAGTATAAGAAAAGTTACGTACCCAGAGATAATTAAATATTACTATATGTTTACCTGATAACGTGAAATACCAACGCCTACAATTTGACAATATATAATAAATATGGACAATGTATGCTTGTTTTTTATAGAGATTTAAACGCGTGGACAAAATGCAACAAAACGTGGTACGCACATTCTCAAAATCCGAGGAAGAGAGACAGAGAGAGGTGGGGGGGGGGGAGGAGGAATCCTAACACAAACGTGAAAGAATTATATTTAATTAAATAAAAATGCGCATGTGTCAGCACGCGAATATCTGTGTCGTAACCAACCATTGATACAGGGAAATCAGACATATTTAATTGCAGGTAATATGGCGTTTATTCACTTAAATTGTCATACTTTCACATTTGATCAATTGTATACGTTAAAAATTCGAAAAATATTGGTAGGTTGGTAATAAATAATACGTATTTTTTAACACGTACGTTTGTAGACTTCCGTTTTATTAAGTACTAGCATTTCATCAGACATATATTTACGGAACCACGGCCAATTTCAATATCGATTTTTACCCAATTATATTCTTCAATTTAAGTCTGAGGAAATACCAAAGTACGATAAAAACCATAGTTAATATATTTAATTATAACAATTTAATATATTGTTGCATTTGGAAGGACTATGTGTGTATTTTTAATTTTTCTGTATTTATAATTTTAAAGTCTGACGAAATAATTTAAACGGGAAATTTCAAAGAATTTACGACGTTTCTCATATTTTATATTTTTTCTATTGGAGAGTTCGCAGATATCGCTATTTTTTCACCTTTTTTCTACTTTTAACCATATTCCAAAATTTTAACTTCAAATTTACGCAAGAAAGAGTTTTACATTTCGCGCTACGCAACGCGTTGTAAATAAACTCATGCGATGCTAAATTTAATGTTCTTCAGGAACGATTTGAGTTTGTCGTGGAAAGGTAGAAGGAATTAAAAAGATGACGGCATAAGTACCACACGCTCATTTTGTTATATTGGTCAGACCAAGTGAACATTGTTAAATATAATTAATTAAAATGAAGAAATGTAAAATTTCTTTCTTATAAGCGTTCACATGTTACTAAGCATTATTTGGAACTTAATTATGCTTTTAATTTTGACAGTACTGTAGATAAAGAAGTTAATTTTACGACAGGTTGGTCTCAGAAATGCTGCATGTTAAATGCAATAATTTTTTAAAATGAAAAATAAGGCACTGCATGTTTTAATGCTGTTTGTGATGGCTTATTAAATAATATCTGTTTATTCATATCTATGTGCTTATTTTATTTGTGATGTAATATTATTTCAGTGTGGCTCTAGTATTGACAAAAACCATTACCGTTGATGGGACCGTCCGCACACTTAAAACTAGTTTTAAGAATTGCTTTTAGTAATGTCTGTCGTACGAGTCGTTAAATATTTGCGTCACTTCAGTTTTCGCAGACGCTGCACGAGTTTTTAAAGGTATGGAATACATCTGTGCTGTACAGCCAGCGCCTTCAACTATGAAATACTAGAAAAATTATGGATCAAAATATTTAAAAACAATGCCAATATGCCGTTGTATATAATTAATAAAAAAACTTCAAAGCGATCCGAACATAGCGTCAGTGCATGATGAAATTATTATTATTTTTTGCCTTAAATAGAAATATCGACTTTCAATGCATAGCATAACTCCAGCCATACAGTTGATGGAAAACGGAAACGCTTCAAACCTTCAGGCGCTGCAACATGCGTATAACCGTAATTCAACAAACAGTCTCAACAGTTTTTACGTCTAACTTCCAATGGGCTTTTAGCTTAGTTTAGAAATTGAAAGCCA
Source organism: Eucriotettix oculatus (assembly GCA_034510155.1). Classification (NCBI taxonomy): domain Eukaryota; kingdom Metazoa; phylum Arthropoda; class Insecta; order Orthoptera; family Tetrigidae; genus Eucriotettix; species Eucriotettix oculatus. The sequence continues at coordinate 130,143,315 of CM067376.1, read as the reverse complement.
CGAATAACAACTTATGACGGACAGGTCATAAGCTATTTGTAAAAGTGGAATTGTTGTTATTATGGTATTCAGTCCTAAGATTCATCTGATGCAAACCTCCATGCTAATCTATCTTGCGAAAGCCTTTTCATTTCATTATAACTATCTCAACCCACATCCTCAATATTCTGCTTAGCGTATTCCAACCTTGGCCTCCCTGTTCTGTTCTTACACACACATTTCCCTCTAATGCTAATTTTACAAGACCCTCGTATCTTAAAACGTGGCCTATTAATTTATCCCTTCTCTTAGTCAACGCTTTTCCCCTATTCTGTTTAGAACTTCCTCGTTTGCGATTCTATCCACCCATCTGTTTTTCACATTCGCCTACAGCACCACATTTCAAAGGCTTCTATTCCTTTCCTTTCCAGAGCTCCTATCGTCCACGTTTCGCACCCATATAACGCCACACTCCATACGAACATTTCTTTAGCAACGATTTTTTACTTACATTACCCATAAGTAAATTCCTCTTTTTCGCGGAAGACTTCCTTGCCTGTGCTTTCCTGCTCTTAATGTCTACTATACATCCACCATGCCTAGTTATTACGCTTCCCAAGTAGCAGAATTCCTTAACTTCAGTCAAAATATCCCTTCCCATTCTAAAACCCTTTGTTATTCCACTGTTTCCCATACTACACTCCATTACCTTCGTTTTGTCTCTATTAATCCTCATAATTAACTCTTTCTCCAGGACTACGTTCATGCCATTTATTATGGTTTCCAAGTATTCTTCTGACTCCCCTAATACTACAATATCGTCGGAAAAGCGTAAGGTTTTTATTTCTTCTTCTTGCAGTATGACTTCTTTTCCATTTTCCGTTTTAACTTTCTTCATCGCCTGCTCTACATATAAGTTAAACAGCATGGGCGACAGACTGCATCTTTGTTTTATTCCTTTCTTGATTACGGTTTTCTTTTCTTGGTCTTCTATTCTAATTACTGCTGCCTGTCTTCTGTAGAGATTATGTATTAGCCTCTTTTATCGATATTTTATTCCAGTTCTCTTCAAAATCCTTAATAGGGTGTTCCAGTTCACATTATCAAACGATTTTTCTAAATCTACAAATGTCATGAACGTAGGCCGGTTTTTTCGTATCCTGTCTTCTAAAATTAATCGCAAAGTTAATATTGCTTCTCTTGTCCCTATATTCTTCCTAAAACCAAACTGATCTTCTCCTAACTCGCATTAAATTTGACGTTACATTTTCTTATATACTATTTTCGTTAATATTTTGCATGCATGGGATACTAAACTAATCTTCCTGTGCTGTTCGCATCTATCAGCCCCAGCCTTCTTCGGTATGGGTATAATTATGTTTTTACAAAAAAAATTGTATTCTTCCTGTCTCGTATATTTCGCAAACTATCCCGAACAGCCATGATATTTCTTCTTCGCCCGATGCTCTTATCAACTCTGCTGGAATGTTATCAATTCCTGGCGCTTTACAATAACTCGGGTCATTCAGCGCCCTATCAAACTCTGACCTTAACATGTTGTCCCCAACTCTTCATCATCCACCGCCTCTTCTTCTTCTATTACAGACTGACCTATATTTCCACAATTATACATCTCTTCTAGATATTCCTTCCACCTTTCTGCTTTTGCTTCTTTATCCATAATTGGCTTCCCGTCCGCTCTCCTGATGTTCTTGCTAATATTTTTCCTCTCGATAAATGATTCTTTGATTTTCCTTTAAGCTGCGTCTATTTTCCCTTTCACCATGAAATGGAATTATTAAACATTATTACTAGTGTTTTTGTGAGACTCACCTTCGTAGATGATGGGCTCCTTCTCCCGGAAGTAGGTGAGTGCGGGGAAGTTCTTGATGCCATACTGCTTTGCGAGTCGCTTGTCGTTGATCTTGACGAAGTCTACGCCGAAGGTGTCGGTGTCGTCATCTATCTTCTCGAGTTCCTCGAGAACTTTGTCGCACGTGATGCAGCTCCTAGCATCTGCAAAGGAAGGCAGGTAATTAGTTCAAGCCAACGTGTAGCTCGAGAATAATGAACTATGATCGTACGATCGATAGAATACGATCTCTTCATGTGATAAAATTATAAAATACCGCTGAGAAAACAAAACCTGTCAGGGTTCTTGAAACACTTAAATTATTGTAATTTTAGAGCACAATTTCGTAACTGAAAGATATAACATGCAACTTTTATTTCCCTGATGTAATTAATTTTTGTTTTTTAAAAAAATACTTAACCAGCTGAAGTGCCCAGCGTTCCTCGGGCTCACGTAGATAATAAAGCAAGAATGTAATTAAAGATGTTGCAACATAGTTTTCTAACTTTAAAATTTACAATAAATAAAAAGACGGCCAATAGGTCAGCATATAGATTTATTACCATTTATTAAAAACGACGTTTCGTCTCCTTTTTGAGACTTCCTCAGGCGTACTGATGTCAAATTATTGCAAAATGAGATCTGATATTCACCCATGATCTGATCATAGGAGTATTACATGAAACGTGGATTCATTAAATGACTTTAAGTCATCGAAGAACGATGTTATGTAGTCGTGGCCAAAGTATAATAGACGAAATAAACCAGTAACATAGAATCTGGAGTAAATTTGTGAAAACTGGTTAATATGACGATATAATTTTTATAGACATATTTTTTCATTAGATTGGACAAAACAAGGTACAAAAGTTATGTACGACTAGAAAGAGTAAAACATAATTCAGAGGAGAAGTAAAACATATATAATTACATTAACTCTATCAAAACTGTATATATTAAAACTAATAACTATTAATGGGCTCCTATACCAACCCTATTATTTTTCTATTAAACCCTATGATAAATAGCCAATCTATTTATGAATTGTTTTATACTTTGCGGTAGCCCTGTTGACTTTTCCAAACACCGAATTGTACTACTTAGAAACTAAAATATCCTATATCAGTATTAGGTCTAATCTAGCACGAATGTTATTTATTAGAAAATTAGAGGAAAACTGTACACGTTTGTCCACACCAGTTCGTCTATCTCGTTTCCTTCTATTTCAGGAAGATAATTTTAATTCATTTTTTAATTTCTGTTCAGTGCCTGATTGTGTTACCCACCATAGTGCCCCATACTCCAGATTACGTATAAGGAAAATTGAGACGAGTGATAAATAAAATATTGTACTAATGAAATTTATTTGGTTCAAACAAAACTAAGTGGATACATTTACTTTGTATTATAGTTATTTCTTGTTATGACACGAAAACTCTTTGTTATTTCCATTTTTGGTTTGCACAGAAAATTTCTATTTGCATTAATGGGAATTAACCCCACGGATATATGTATCGATTTCAGTAACACAAACAATGTTTATTAGCATATAGATTCAAATAATTATTATTTTAACTAAATCAATATTAACATTTGTGGCTGCATAAATACCACTTCATTGGTAAACAAGCGCTTCCAATAATCACTGTATGGGAGAGGGTCCGCTTATTTTTTTGTTGATATTTTAATTCCATAAATTTTACCGAGTACAAAAGTCTGTTCAATCTGTAAATAACTGAGGCTTTATAACTAAATTATTTGAAATGCCATAATGGTTTATCTCCCAACACTTCCAGTTAGTGTGTAAAGTTTTGAAGGAAATGTGAAGGCCTGAGAATCGTGTCGGGTCAACGTCTTTGAAGGACGCTCAAGGTGATGGTGTTGCATTCCTGCAAACTGACAAGTACTTGGCTCTGTTCCCACTGTCGTCGTCGTCATCAGCTTATTACATAAAGATCACTCAACGATCTACATATTTATGAATAATATATTTCGGGGCGTTTTATTGCCTCTTGGGGCTAAAAATGCGGACGGTAGTTTCTCTGGCGCGGGACTGAATCGTGTTAACTATATCAGGACACGCATGACTTTCTACTCTTGAAGAAGAATTTATTTTACTGTTAGAAGCGTCGCTTATATCACGCTTTCCTACCTCGTAACTACAACTTTGCCTATTATTAAATTTTGCACTTTGAATGCCGTCAGTAATAATACTGAGCACTAAGTTAATAAAAAATATTTTTAGGAAGGGCATATATATTTTCCTATCTATGATAAATACCTATATATGCAAATTAAATTATGTATTATGCTTTTATTTTTAGAATCAGTCTGATCGACGGTCATTCGCGTTCTGTGGCGTCCCCTTTATTAGTATGAACTTGAATGGATCATGGATAATAACACAATGTAGAATTAAGTAAGACCCGACAGAGCAAAAACCGAGACATGAATAAACTCAGGAGACAGAAAATAGGCTGAAGGAAGAGTAACTGCAGATTGATGGTGAATATCAGAAGGAACGATGCTATTAAGAGAATAATTTGCAATTATTTTAATAGTAAGAATCAATTTATCTATAGAGCGAATATGTTCAGAACACTAGTAACTCTTGTCTGTAAATCAGTAACATGAGGTTGTTGCTAATTACAGTGCTTAGGTATTCCACAAATTATGAATGGCTGTAGGGAAAGCTCTGGATAATACAGAAGGCATATATCTTGAGTATTAATTTATAATAAATCGAGCCTGGGATCAACGGTTATAACTAGATTACTCTAGCCATTGCGTTAACATCCTTGACTCTAGATCCTTTCTCGGTGGTTAGAGAAAGCTGGGTTCGATTCCCATTACTGACGAGATTTTCCTATCGTAATATGTTAATTCATTTGCGTAAATTTTACAGAAGGGTTAGAATGGAAGAGAATTATTTCTTTACCTATAAAATGGGATACAATTAATGGTAAAACAGTAAGAAACCACGTGATAGAACCAAAATACATACTAGAACTGAGAAAGATAACTGACACACAGCATTCAAATACTGGATTAACGTTCACTTTAAGGTGTAACATTTACAGATGGCAGTCAGCAGTAATTGTCAACCTCCTGCGGTGTAGTGGCTAGTTGTTACCTCACAACTCAGGGGTCCCGGGTTCGAATCTTGGCATGGGCTTGGATGTTTGTGCCGTCATGGTCACGAAGACTGGGATTAAGGTTTCTGGAGCATTGATACACTAACTACGTATCACTCCAAATTCGGATTGTGTCACGCCAGATGACAGTCCGCAGCCGCCCCGGTAGGCCCAAGCCCACAATGGGCTGTAGAGCCAGAAGAAGTCAGCAGTAATTGAAAGGGCAACAAAGGAAAGCAGAAATCAATATACATATATAGATATGAAAAAAGTTCTAAAGGAATTTGGAAATGGACTCATACTACAAGGGGAAGATATCGGTTTACCGATGGTAGTGTAGTATTAAGGGGGTCAGAAGAAGACTTGGAAACCATAATAAATGGCATGATCGTGGTCCTGGAGGAAAAGTGCAATAAGAGGATTAATATAGGCAAAACCAATGTGATCGAGTGTAGTATGGGAAAGGGTGGAAAAACAAAGGGTGTTAGACTGGGAAGGGATATTTTTATGGAAGTTAAGGAATTCTACTACTTGGGTAGCATAATAACTAGGGATGGTATAAGTATAGTAGACATAAAGAGTAGGATAGCACAGGCAAAGGAAGGCTTTCACGAAAAATAGGAACTTACTTACGGATAATATAAGTATGAATATTATGAAATCATTACTAAAAATGTTCGTATGGAGATTGGCATTATATAGGTGCGAAACTTGGACGATATGAGTTGCAGAAAGGAAACGAAATGTGGTATTACAAAAGAATGCTGAAAATCAGATGGGTGGATAGAGTAACTAAACAGAACGTTCTAAGTATAATTGGGGAAGGGAGAACAATTTGGACGACTTTGACGAAGAGAAGGGATAGATTAATAAGCCACGTTTTGAGACACGGAAGTCTTGTAAAATTAGCAGTAGAGGGTAGTCTGTGGAATAAGAAAAGAATAGGGAGGCCGAGGATGGATTAAGGAGTTTGTGGGATGTGTTAGCTATTTAGAAATGAAAAGGCATTGAGGGTTGCGTCAGACCTGTCTTAGGTTTGTATACCACAACAACATCACATTTTTGAGTTCAACATTTGATATGTCAATAATCACATAACCTTTAAACGAAATTTAAATAACTTCATTCGAAGGCTGCTGTGGCTTACGTACATTTTACGCTACATTAACAGAAGATAAGGATACATACTACTGTGCTGTTATCTGTGCCGTATTTATAGAGAAGTGAGACGTCAACGGCATAGTGACGTTGGGTGATGTCATCTCATACTAATAGACTGGCACTTACACAATTCTTCTAACTATATTAACCGTTCATTGACTAATGAAACTTGTATAAATTTAAAGACTGATGTTGATATAACACGGAGGGAAGTTTCGTAAATTAGGGAAAATTCAAAGTATAATAAATTATTTTGATGTAAGCAAATCTTATAATATTCAGAAAATTGGAAAGAAAAGGAATACATGTCTTGACGTTAATGAAAGGTAACCAGGATATTATTTTGTGAAATGGAGACCATTAAATAATATAAACGTTTATACTCAGTTCAGAAAGAACACTATTTTAAATTTCTTAAGAAACGTCATGGGGTAAAAATTCCGCTTCGAAACACAGGGATAAAACTGAGAATTTCAAGTGTTTTCCTATTCAGATATTAAAGAAGCACAGGGAAAAATGCTGAAATAGGAAGGAGTATTCTTGGCAACTTGAATTGTTATATCCATCTGTAATTATGTATTTCTGATAGTAATTATTTTCTTGAATTATTCATTTAAAAGAATATTTAATAACAAATAATTTTAAATTGTTAATCTAACTTTATTAAAAATAAATGAGTTACAGAGCTTAATTAGTAATAAAGAAGTTTAGTACTTAGGAATGGTAATAGAACGACGTGCCGTTCGTTTCGTTGGAAACTCTTCAGGTGCAGCAAAGATTGTGCATTGAGCGCATTCCAAACTTTATCCGTTTATATCTCATGAAATAAATTATTTATAATAATTTATTATCGCACCTGGAGGCATGCCAATGAAAGGAATGACTCGTCGTTCTATTGTCGTTACAGGGTAACAAATTTTCCCCCTCATATTTTTGACTAATTAGGCTGTTGAACTCATTTAATTTCAAATTTTGTTGTTTCTTTTGCGCTGTTGTAATCACAGTTAGAAATTTTGATTATAGATTGAGGTATTTGCATCAGCCAGGACACGGGCCCGGTTGATTCACTTCCCACGGTCGGCGTCGACGCCACAGACAACTGAAAAGTTGGCCAAGAGTTAATGTTGCGACGTGCGCCATGTTGTAATCTAGCCCCGGCAGCCATTTTAGGAGTTGGAAGCTTGAGCCCAGCCGGGCTGCGCGCGCACCGCCGGCTCACATTGTTCAGGTCTTGATAACACAAAACAGCAACAAGTTATCAGCTTATCACACCACGAAAATGCTGATGCTGACCCACATCTTCAAGACATTTGACGCTGTGGTCTATTCTCAGCTCTCCCGACGGCGAATTTCAAGTATGAGTTCTCGAGATTCGCGAAGCGCAACTTCGGCTTAAGACCGCTGCAGAGCCGCCTCCGAAACGTCCCGCACGTTCTTCTCCACTGTACTTCTGTGTTCCCTGGGAAACCTTGCTTGTCCATATTTCACATTGGCCAGAAATTTTTAAGATGTGTAATATTAATTTCTTTAGGACAATAGTTAGAAGTCAATGTCCTCCTTCACCAAATTCTCTATACTCAAGAATACGCAATTTTTTAGTTTTATGACTCTAAATTATACTCTGGTTTTAATTTTTTCGTTTTCGGTGGATACTTTGGTAATATATGTCGACCTCCTGTGGTGTGGTTGCTAGCATTGCTGTCTCACAACCCAGGGGTCCCGGGTTCGAATCCTGGCATGGGCTTGGATGTTTGTGTCGTCACGGTCGCGGAGACCGGGATTAAGACTGTTGGAGAATCGATATGCTAACCACGTATCACTCCAAATTCGGAATGTGTCCAGAGTCGACCCGGCAGACCCAGGCCCACAATGGGCTGTAGAGTCAAGAATAAGTAGAAACATTTTAGTAATATGTAAAGAATATAAAAAATTAAATATATAAATATGTGATGAAATAAGCCAAACCGTCTAATAGTAACTTGAGGAAGTAATCAGAGATGGTATAGCTTCTTTTTCGGAGTTATCAAACAAATGACTGGCTTTATGTCCCACTCTGCATTGCTCACTTCTTCAGGTCATGTGATACATTTCTGAATATATTAACCCTATACTTTGCTTGCCGCCTTCTCTAGTATTCTTTTTCTTCACTACACTGTCACTGAATAATTTAAACCTAATTACCTCAGAATTTCCCCCTCAAACTTGACTTGGCTTTTTGTTAGGCGGTTACAAAGAAGTATTCCTTCATCTACAGATTTGAACATACTGATTAATTTATGCAAGAGAGTTATAATGCTTCTGCCCGAATGAGGAAGCGTAGAAGTATTAGTGAGATTTCGAATAGAAAGGGAATGGTCATTGTGTAGGTGCGAATTAGGGAGTTTGGTTAACTTGAAATTTTATTAACTATTATTGGGTATTTTAATTATAGATTTATATGAGGTTACAATCCCATACATTACTATTAGATTCCAAGAATCAAAGATTCCACAATTTCAAACTTACCTAATACATATAGAAGTAAGTTCATTTTTGTGTTTCATTTCCGATGTATTATACCTAAAGATTAAATTTAAGACTCTACCTTCATCCATAAATCCACAAAACATAACTACCTTATTGTTTCCACTATTTATAGTGGATAATAAGTATCCTTTTATCCTTTACCGCGCTTGCAATAACCTCCTTGGAAAACAAGTAAAAGTCTCCATAAAATTGGAATATCTAATGACACGAAACTGTGCGAAGACACTGACTGAAATAAGAACTATTAATTTAAGACTTGATTGAGCTTCTAAGACCTAGTGCTTCTGTCTCTTTTCTGTCTTTCTCGAGAAATAGGCTCTCCCCTTTAATAACATAAGAAGCGACCTAAATGGACTGCGAAAGGTGAAGCAAGGTAGCCAAGAGTTGACTGATGCCTCCTGCTTCTAGTCCTTTGATTGTAGTTTAACCTTCAAACATCCAGAAGCGAGAATACTCGATTCCAATGGTAACTTTTCAGAACACCGGTACCGAGTATACCTGGCTTCCTCATATTCGTAGAAACCCGGAACCGCCTATTTTCGTCAATAATGTCTATTTAATCTAATACCAACTGTTGCAAACGTGGTTGATTATCTGGCGCCATCAAGCGAATAATTTAGCAACAACTGCGTTGGGAATCCAGGAGTCAGCAGTCGCATCAGCCGGGCAATACCACACGCTCAGAGAATTGTGTACGGGAGCTCATTTGGTGAGCTATAGCAACCGTAGAGTTTAGAACTTTTATTTCATAAAATTGAGTGTTTCTGACACGATCCTTTGCTATCATTTATTTAATTTTCAAGAATACATTTTATAATCAACATCTTTTAGATTTAAAACGATAATAGTTTGACTGAATTCACTTATTTACATGCAATAAAAAATTTTGAAGTATTTCCTTTATAATTACCTTGTGTTACAGTTATTTGGCAGTGTAAAAAAAGGCTCTGGTGCAGTACTTGCCATTGATACTCAATGCACAAAATAATGTTTCTGGAATGAATTTTACGTTTTGTAAATTAAAAATTAGGTTTCCTTTAAAAGTTCATAAAAGGAATTTGGTGTTCCAAGTATGCGGCGATTTAAGGGTTAAGTATTCTACCCTACATATGGTGTAGAGAAACGAACATCAGGTGCGTCGGGGGACGAAAAGGGTTTCGAACGGTTCATAGAATAAGTTTCATATTTTTATTACTTCCCGCGCGCTCTTACAATGCCTTCTATTACAGATTAAGCAACAAAACTTAATTTATTTTCCAAATATTATTTAAATTTAAGCGTGAGATATTTGTCAAATGGTTGCTTCCTATGTTAACATTTGTAACTTAAACGAAGCAGAACTATGCTAAAATTTTTCCGCAAGGCATAAGTCTAGCAAAGGAACAAAATGGAGTAAGATTAGAAATGGTCGTTGAATTGCATGTTGAGAAAAAGCAGTGTTATTGATGTGGTGGGATTTAGAATAAATATGCACCTTTAAAGGACAAGAAAATACAAGAAGGGAAGGAGTTGGTGGAAATGGAGAGAAATGGAACTACCGCCATAACACGAGACTTCCATTTTTCAAGTGGGGTATTACTTAAAAATACGGAAAGGGAAACTTAAATGAGTGAAAAAGTAGAGAATAAGATGAAGTATTGCTTGAATTACTGTAAATTGCTTTGCATTTGACTTATTCTCTGTGCATTGGCATGATGATCGGCGGGTAACATAACAGAGAAGTTTATTTTTTCAAAAAGCACGATTTAGTTAGTAATGACTTGGTCGAATGTTAAAACATAAGTTTTTCATTCCGGAAAATCTTCCATTAAATTATCCATGGCGTTATTACATACGCGGAAAGTCAGTAATTAATTTGAGCCCGCAAAAAACTTTAATCGCTAAAGGCACTAAACTTTTTAATCTATTTTTTCTGTTTTACGCTTGCAACAATATATAGCAATGGTACATTCAATTAACAAAAATATTCACTACTTTTAAGCCGTTCGCACTTTGTTATTAATAATTCATTTTACGGAAAATGGTGTCTTATTAATAGAGCATTTATACTTGAATCTTATGTGACAAACTCTTGAATTTGAAGTACCACGAATTTTACTTAATTTTTTTGGTGTTACACGCTACATGAGGGTGATCCTGAAACAGGAAACTCCCCTTTAATAGAATAGGGAGGGAATTGAAAAGGGGGGATGCGGGAGGTAGAGCGAGGTAGCCAGGGGTTGACTAGGGTCCCGGGGCTATATTTTAACCGGTGTTTCACCTAAAGAGATGCAGGAAAAACCCTAGAAAAACTGCATCAGGTAGGTCGGCACTATTCTCACGCCCTTCCGAATGATGGAAAACGAGTTTCCTGTAGGGTCGCAGCATTCCCTTCCCCGTGTCTTCACAAGTTTTAGGAGGCAGTTGGCCGACTGATCCAATGGGATCAGCGGACAACTCTTGCCTTATGCCCAAGGTCTTCGACCCCAGTACATAAACCTCCCAAATTAGGTGAAGGTGTCTCAGCATGCGAGAACTTTTGAAAAAACCTCCAGAGAGAGTACGAGGCATTCCCGACATAGATCAAGTGAATCCCGCAGTCACTCTGGGGGAAATGTCTGCGAGAGAAAACTCCCACAGGCATTTCTCCTCAATTTTTTAAAAAAGTTACCTGTCACATTATATAATCTAAGGTGTGTGCATCTTAACTGGGAGTTTGAAATATCTTATTGCTAAAATATCTAATCCAAGAATTCCTTACTATTTTTACGGGCACGGAAAAGTACAGTTCTTTTTACAAACAAAAAAATATTGATTCAGTAGAATTGGGATGTTAACGATATATTTAGACCAAATGAAAACATATTTGCACAAGCTCTAGAATTATTTAGTTCCTGTAATATATAACTAAAAATTGATGAATACGCTTGTATATATAAAATTTTTCCGAATACCTGTATCGAGACTATTGCCATTTGACATATAAATATTACAGTCTTTTAATATATCTGATAAGTGTTTAATTTAAAAAATTGGAATTTTAAAGAACTATTATGACTACGTTGAAAATGTTATAATGAAGAAATAAATAATACTGGAGATTATGCAAAATATTTTTATTAATAGTAAATACATTATAAAATGCAGTAATTAAAAACTGAACTGTGGGTAACTAATACGTTTAGTTAGTTACCATAAACCAAAACACCCCAATCTGCTTTGAGATGTGTTTGCTACGCGGCCGCAGAACTTGGGCGTGAAGGTAATAGCTGTCAGCCATTCCTATTGGAACAGTCCGCCAGCTGCGTCCTAAACTCGCAAAAGCGAATGCTGCGCCCCTACAGAAAACCCCACTCCTCAGTTAACTGAAGGGCGCGGGACTAGTACTACAGATCTACCAGATGCAGGTTTTGTACAATTTGCCCCGCATTACTTTTAAGCTAATATCTGGTAGGGTCATTGGAATATATCCCAGTAATTATAATAAACCATCGGCAGATTTTCTCTGCCTTCCGAATCCTTCCTCTAAAATTCCTTCCTATGCTGTAAAAGCGTCCAAAATTCCGAAATGTTTCTGCAGAAATCGTATAGCATCTAGTAACACTCATTAATTGCTGATAATGAACAAAAGATCTTATAAGAATTAAATTTTGAAATTATTTATTATTGTAGACAGTCTTATCCAAGTTAAGACACTCACATCTTATTGCATACCACTTGTCCTGCATCCTTTCGTTGATTGTGGACTGGAGTTTGCCGTGATGACGCAGCATTCACAGTTGCATACATCGATGAGTTTAGGAGGCAGCTGGCTGACTGTTCCTATAGGAAGAGCTGACGACTCTTGCCACATTCCAAAGTTCTGCGACCGCGGTTCATATACATTTCAAAACAGACTGATGTGTCTCGGTTTATGGGAACCTTAGTTGAAAGCTAGAAAGGTCCCATATGCGACAGCGGAGCCTAGCTCCAACAGCCTTGGTGATAAAAAATATCTATTTTTGGAGAAGGCTACGACTGTGGTGGTATGGCATTCAGTCGTAATACTGATCTGATGCAACCCTCCATGCTAACCTATCTTGCGCAAGCCTTATCATTTCCTTATAACTATCACATCTTACATCATCCCTAATATGCTTATCTTATTCCATCATTGTCCTCACACTTCTGTTATTACCACTTGTCTTAAAACGTGGCCTATTAATATATCCCTTCATAGCACATTTCAAAGGCTTCTATTCTTTTCTTTTCCACAACTCCTATCGTCCACGTTTCGCACCCATATAACGCCACGCTCCATACGAATATTTTTAGCGACGATTTCGTAATAATTGCACCTATATTACCCGTAAGTAAATTCCTCTTTTCCTCGAAAGCCTTCCTTGCCTGTGCTATCCTACTCTTTATATGTACTATACTTTTACCATCCCTAGTTATTATGCTTCCCAAGTAACAGAATTCCATAACTTCCGTCAAAATGTCCCTTTATAACAATAGAACTCAGTTCTACCCTAGAATCTTGGAATTCATCTGTGTTTCATTAGTATGATAATGACATAAAGATCCGTGTTTGTCCCAAATTGGGGAAATTGCATGAATGCACGGTTGACGGTGGAATTGCGAATATATATAATCCTATAAGTGAGCATCAGTAAGTAAACCGTAGACACACAAACAAAAATGTTTGCATGTGAAATAATTACCTACAAACATTATGTATTACTTATTACCCTCTAGAGCAGATTGTAAACTGATTGAGTTTAAAGTACGGAATGATATGATTTGTAGTACTACATAGATTACAATATATTAAGTTAAAATTTTTAGTAAGATAACTAAACTTAATAAACATCTGAAAAATAAATGTGTACTTCATTTGCGTTATGCTATAACTGTGAAAAAACTTTCACGATTAATTTTAAATGAATTATATTTTAGACATTAAGAAAATTTGATTTTTAGTATAAGAATATATGTATTAGTTCAAATGAATATAGTGAATAAAGGGGATATAATCCGGTTATTATGAGCGCTGAGAGCGCACGTATCTTGAAATTTTGGGGCTGCGTTGCGAATTCAGAATGGCTCGTCAGGAATTTCAATAAGACTGTGAGCCATTAGAAGGCGATTCTGTGGTGGTTTAGTTCCCTGGTCATGTACTGGACTGCAGCCTGTCAATAATCTCAGACAGACAGGATCCCTTGTTTGGAACATATTGATCACCTAAATTATGAATCAATGACACACGAATCACTTATGTTTAGTTTTCATTACTGCATACTTAATTTTTATGAACTGCATTAATTCACGGGACAAGCTTCTAAATTATATTAGGCGTTCGTTATATAAATAAAATCTGAACAACGGCTGACATTTTCTTCTACTATTTTTCAGAAACAACCGCATTAAATATTCCGAATTGAGAAGAGGTTTGAGCAATAATGAGTTAATTTTGAACGAAAATCACGGGAACTCCGAGTGTGAATTAACTAACCAGCCTTCAAAGGAAAACTTCCGTTCTGAAGTAAAATCATATATTTCGTGCTTTCTGTACCGTGGAATGGAAGAGAAAAAAATAAGTGGAAATACGAAATAAGCTTATAAAGTCGCTGAAACATTACCATATTAATATCATAGAGGTTTAGAAATAGAACATTTTGTAAAATTATTCCGTATACCAAAACTCTTTTATGGACACTAAATAAAAAAATACCTAAGAAGGTTAAAAAATTAAGTCACTATAAATCTCACAGAAAAAGATTATTTTCTGAGCCTAAATCGATTGTTGTAAGATTCAGATGCAACGATTAACATCGAAACGACAAAGTTATACATTCCATTACTACAACCCGCTACTATTTGATCTTAGCGTAAAAAATGTTTCTAAACGTTGTATTTACTATTGTAAAAAATTGGGGTGGAACACTTCCTGTAATATAAAACTAAAAATTGATGAATACGCTTGTATATATAAAAATTTCCCGAATACCTGTATCGAGACTATTGCCATTTGACATATAAATATTACAGTCTTTTAATATATCTGATAAGTGTTTAATTTAAAAAATTGGAATTTTAAAGAACTATTATGACTATGTTGAAAATGTTATAATGAATAAATAAATAATACTGGTGACTATGCAATTTACAATCATTGTAAATTAGGGCTACTGTTTCAAAATTCTTATTTATAAATAAAGTTTGAGAGGAAAATGTTTGTGTGTGTTTCGAACGTATTTGTCGTAAGTTAATTCCGTGTTCCGTATTTTTAATGTCGATGAAATATAACAGAACGCTACGCCATTTTGATGGAAGGTATTCGTTCACATTTCAACTCGTTTTAGGTAGTATTCAAGAATATTTTTATAAAATGCCGAGTGCCCTCTGTCTTACACCGTAATAATTCTTAGCGTCTCTATTGAGCGGCAGACTCAGTTTCCCATTTCCTACACTGCTCAAGACCCTCCTAATATATTCTCTTCCCTTTTGTGAGGGTATAGAGAGGAAGTGCAACAAGCTGCCGCAAATAATACATCAAGTTAGCGGCTTCCATTTCCTACTTATTGCCTCTGAAACGTGGTTATGCTCCAGTTAATCTTTAGTATTATCGGGTCTTACACTCCTCGCACTGCCTTAAATCATTTATTTTCATAGCAGCGTTGCGAGGATATTTATTTATATACGACCAAAAAATTAATTAATTTAACACCAATTTCTTTGGTAAATAGAATATTCTAACAAATTTTTGGTACACATATAACCCATAAAAGTCCTCAAAATTACAAGAAATACGTCTGTTTTTCACAACAATCGTTAATAATCGAATAACTTTTTGACCAAATTACAAGATATAAAGTTTTTATCCAATTATTAATACGTTCCGTCCCCATTTTTGGGACTTAGTCAGGCAATTTCTTTAAACGTTAAATTTTGATAAACAACTAGTGATCCAGAAGTATAAAAATCCAAACTGTATACGACCTGCAAGGATAAATTCAATCAAAAATTTCTTTTATTCCTGCACGTCAAATAAGTTACACATAAAATAATACATAAATAACAATTATGTAATTATATTTATTTGATAAATTTAAATTTTAAGAAAAACAAATTAATTTACGATCAGGTAATAATTTTCCTCCATGACGGTAACCTATACTATTTCAAAAACCGTTACCATTTTTACAAATTTCAAATTTCTTTCAAATATCGTGCAATCTAGTCAGTATATCAACTTTACTTTGTCTAAATTCTTACAGACAAAAATTTTCTCTTTTAAAACTCTTAAAATTATTATTATTTGGTGTATATATTTTTATTTCTTTCAAATTTGCAGTTTTCATATTTGTTTTCAGATGGGGGCTGTACTGGAATATTTTAAAATTAACGCTATTTGAACACGTGACTTATCACCCTCATGCCCAATGGGGGCTAAATGTCGACGCCAGTCTCGGTCATTTTAGATATTTTATAATTACCCTCTTCTTAATCACACGCCGAAGATTACTTCTCTATCGGGAGTATCGTTTCTAATCTTTAAAAAAAACGGAAAATAATGGAATCTAGACTAATATGGAGCGCAAGGGCCATTTTATCATTCTCCAACAGTCTATTTCATCAGGAGAACTGCATTTCAACTTAATCGGAATCGTTAATTCCAGTAATGAACTCAGCGACTGAATTTCAGTGCCTACAGTCTACACCCCTAGGGCTACCGTGGTGTTTTACCACCTCAGTGGATGTTTCAATTTTGCAAATTGAATGTGAAACAAGCTTGGTTGAAATTTGTCCGTTCGTTTACGATTATATGCGGAACATTCACGTACACACACACACACACACACACACACACACATATATATATATATTTAATATTTCAAAAACACTTAGGTGATATCATGGAAAAGTATAATGGTCTCTAAATCTTTAACTTGGATCCGGATAAATTCTTCGCTGACTGCTCGTTGTTTGGGAAAATGGTAAATATTATTTTTTAAATACAGTAGAAGAGTAATGAAATGTTAACGGAGATCTTATTATGAGTATGAAATCGTGTCTACAGTCTAAGTATTATTTTATAATGTAGTAGAATGAACTTTGAATGTGTAATGTCTTTACTGTAACAGTTGGGCATTCGAAGCGTGAATCCAGAAGTTATCTTTGGATGCAATTAAACAAAGAAAGCTAATGCCAGCATTGTTTCGAAAGTAATTCGTTTATAAAGCATCACATCAAATTTGGCAAGTGTCTTACTTTCGATGACATGGACGTTATTAGCCGCAATAAAAGCTCGCACGGCACTTAAAGACCTCGCTATTTCTGGTTCATGTCGCAAAGTTTCCTAGCGGCTAAGTCTATTAGCGACCTCCCTGTGTACGTTTAAGAAGTTGTGGGCCTCAAGTGTAGGCGGCGAGGTACAATCTCTGCCAAAAGCAATACGCTTGGACTAATTACCCTCTTGTCTGAGTACAGCCAAACTTTACCTTCGCAGTGTTGCTCAGCACCAACTTGCAGACTTGCTTTCACAAAGAACATCACAAACTTTTTTTGCGCCGCTCTATTGTTGAAATCACACTCTCACCCTAATTTATAATTCTACAAAAGTCCAGCGCCTCTCGAAATTTCCTACCTCAAAGAAACCAAATTTTTGGTCTGCTGCTATTAACACCAATGGTACATTTGTATTATTAATAATAATATTATTTATATATTTTTAATAAATAGCCATTGAATTATTGTCTCACGTTTCGTGTATTGTCGTTTTATTTTAAAAAATATGTATAGTGGGTTAGGAAAGTCACTGTGCACTGGACCACTGATGTGTGGTACAATTGCGTTGGAAGTTCAAAACAAAGTGTGTAAAATATAAGTTATTTGCTAACGTTAGAAACGGATGACAATCATATCTGATGGAAATGTTTTTCAATAAAATTAAGTTTGTATAGCATCCCGTGGACGTAATTTCTAACATACACTGAGTAGCTAAATTACTATGACCACCTCCTCAATATAATGTTGGGTCACCTTTTGTTCTTAATACAGCTTGAATTTTTTTGGGCATATATTCTATGAAATGTTGGCAGGTGGTTAGAGGAATATGATACCAAATCTGATGAATTTCCAAATCCTTAAGATTTGGCGGTACTGGCGCCAGCTGTCTGATGGTCCCTTCGATCTCATCCCAAAAATTCTGAATTGGATTGAGATTTGGTGATTGTAAAGCTCAACGAAGCAAGGTAAAGTTTCCGTCAAGCTCTTCCAATTTCCAATTCCTTACGATTTGGCGGTACTGACTCCAGCTGTCTTATTTTTTATGTTTTTCATTTTTATTATTGCAAACTTTTATCCGAAGATGTTACAGTTTTTCTGACATGCTACATACATATTTATTAGATAATAAATAATTGACATGAATGCTTGTATAAATTGAAAATCCATTGACTATCAGCGCTGTCTGATGGCGTTCGATCTCATCCCAAAAATTCTCAATTGGATTGAGATTAGGTGATTGTAAAGCCCAACGAAGCAAGGTAAAGCTCTTCGAATCATCTGAGGACAATGCCAGCTTTATGACAAGGAGTCTTGTGCTGCTAGAACTATCTAACTCTTGGAGAGTACACCATTAACATAAAAAGATGTACTTGTTCTACGAGAATACTTAAATACCCTTGTTCATTCAGGCGTTGTTTTACAGAAACATCCAAGAAAACGTCACCAAATCATAAAATGGTCACTACCAGCTTGAAGTGTTGCGGAAATGTAGTTTGAGTATATTTCCATATTCAAACCCTGCCATCTGCATGGTGCACTTTAAATCACGATTATTTTGACCACATCTACTGTCCAATCCTTATCCTCCTAAGTGAAATAAAAACGTCTGATCTTGTTTAAGGCAGACATTAGAGGCTGTTATAGCCCATACGGTGTAATGTGCGGCGAACAGTTCGTCCAGAGGCCTTCACAGTTAGTCCTTGATGAAGATTCTCCACTATTTATGTTGCACTGGAAAAATCTAGCTAGTCTCTTTTCAGCTCGAGCATTCAGTAGTAGCCTGTGACGATCACAGGCCTGACGTTGAGACTAGGCTTTTTGATTGGTAGTCCAATCTCAGTGTAAACATTATTAACTGCTGCTCTGGATCACTTCACAAGTGCTGATACTGTTTCCGACGCTTCGAGCGCCTGCTGCGATCGTCCCGAGTTCAAACTCAGCTAAATCACGTGTTTTGTCCATATCTTCGCCAACAACATGGTATAACTGATGATTCACTTCTCCTGAAATCCCATTTAATAGCTATCTCGCCCTGTAGCAGCAACACTGTGACGCTGCCAGGTGGTCATAATAATTTGGCCACTCAGTGTATGATGTAACTGAACGGCAACTTTCTGAAATCCGTATATTATTTGACTACGTTGCTGTTATTATCTGTGAAAAACATTAGCTAAAAACAGCTTGAGTATCAAACACATTTTTTTTGTTAGTGTGGTATACTGATGTTTCTAGTTGTTCTTCATGCGCCACATACATGTGGCAAAACGTTTACAAGGGCATCTACTCGACTAATAAGTTTTAAACTCATTACTGACTGCGTTTATCCGCGTAACTTGGAAATTTTTCAGCAGTTTAATCTGCATAGACCTTGGATACGGGCCAGATTTAATTAACTTCTAACCTTTATGCAAAGTTTTAGAGATCTCCTCGTAAAATTTAATTCTATTGTTGAAACCAACAAATATTTAACAATATTATTATTATATGGTATAATTTATCAGAAATTTTAACAATGTTTCAGTAAATTAGTATTAATCCTTTGTACCATGCTTGTATACTAACGACATAATTCTATATTAATATTTGCACTGATTTAATTATTATTCTCCCTTAAGTGACATCCTATTTTAATATGTATACATTTCCGTTCAGAAACCCTTTTCATTTATTTTATTTTCGCTTCATTGCTATTCCACTTACTTGTATGCTCTCGAACATTCCAGGTCTGGTCACCCTTTCAAAAAAGCCACTCATCACTATCCTTTCTTGATACGGTTAATTCCTTTCTCCACCTCACTTCTTGTACAACCGACCTGTTTATCTCCCACCTTTCTAACACATCAATGTATGAAGAGAGAAAGCACTCGATTTGAATATAATTGAAATCAAAATTTTCTTCCATTTGAGCTTAAAATTTTATATTTTGGAACTAGAACCGTTTTAAGTTTACACGTGTCCGGTGTAAAGGTTTGGAATTTTTATTTTCATTATTATTATTATTCCATACGTTAGCCTTGACTACTGCAGTTTGATGTTTAGTATATAAATGAAGTTTTCTAAATTCTGGGCTGAGAGAGAGAGAGAGAGAGGGAGGGAGAAGGGGAGAAAGAAAGTGAGGGGAGACGGCGGCTGAAAAATATTCAAACTCGTTATGAAATTCCGGAAGTTGAGAGAAATTTGAAATTACTAAAACACGTCATGCGTTTCAGCAACACTTTTATCGCTTAACTATCAATTCCACAAAACTATATATAGACTTGACAATATGGAAAATATTCGAAACAATTATGAATGCGGATTTGAAAACTACACATATCGATCAGATTATGAGCCACGAAGTAATGCAAGCTTTCCATCTGTAATATGTTAACACATTGTTCAGTCAACGGATACTTATCTGACATCCCAAAATACAAATAATTTATTAAGAATATACAAAAGTTAGAAATAAAAGCATTTAATTTGAATACGATTCGTCCCCAACTTTTTGTATCTTCTCAGTCCATTCTACAAAACAATTTATATGATTTACATACTTCAGTATAAATAAATAAACTTGGTATGTTGTAGGTAATTAAAATATCTTAAAATATTCTTGCTGCTGCAACGTCCGGGGCCGAAATGAGGGTAAACAGTAACATTAAAACAGATAGCAAAGTTCAATATATATATTTATTATTCTTGTAATACAATTAAAAAATTGTTTTTAACGAGGCTGAGAATTAAACAGACTAAACTGAATTTACCATTTCAACAAGTTTTAAGACTGTCATAAATTGAGCAGGTGTTACTGAAAAAACGAATACCCAGCATATTAATAGACAAGAACATCACTTTTGTCGTGCAATAAGCTCCGTGTTTTAGTGATCCGTAAAACACGGTGTTATTTATGACACAGGCTGTAAAACTTGTATTATATCAACAGGTCGATTGGGAATTATAGGGACAGCAGCGCGGAAACAACGCCAAGTTCCCTGCAACAGATGTAAATCAAAGCTCTTTTGTTCGTCTAAGACCGCTTCAGACAGACGGAGTTCATAAACATTCACTTCAAAACCACTTCTTAGGCACGTTTCTATGTTGAAAGGCGTTCTCTATGGGTTCTGCTCACCTGGTGCTGCAACAACGTTGTTGATGGTTGAAATTTGACTGGGCCATATGCTCGTGGAACGTTTCAATATATGTTAAATCTAATAAAATTTTCAGTTATTTTTCTACATCTATTATTTGCTCAGTATTTAATTTATAATCAGGTATAAAAGTACATTACATTAATATTCATTCGTGACTCGTGTATGATAATGGGATTGTCGACGCGATGAAACTGTATTATCAAGTCCTGTTATCATTCAATTTACATATGCAACACATATATACAAAGAAACCTTGTCCCGATAGTTATTAGACTTTTCTGGAATTTCCTATTACAACAAAATTATCTGATAACGGCACAATGGGCACACATTGCTATAGAACTTAGTACAAATTCTGACTGGTTGCATTTTGAAGTAATTCATAAATTCCAGTACGTATGAAGTCAAGTAAACGTTCGTTCACACGTTTATTCTGTATTGGAATTATACTCAGTTTTCAATTATTTACTTGATAAATTAACACTGACCATTACAATAAATACCCGGAATATTCAACAAGTTCCTTATTGTTTTTAAGGAATTTAACAAATCTACAAAATTTTGTTACGTTTTTGTAACCAACAGCGGGTCAAAGCAATTAATTTCGTTTATGCATAGAAGAAAGATAGGCCCAAATAGACCGATTTAATGTATGCATATGAATTAGTAGTATATTACGAAGAGTATTTGCCCAGTACGACAAGGACTACAATACATTCGTCAACGCATTTATTCCACAAAATGTCATTATTAAGGGTATTGTTTCGTGGGACGATTTTATAAATCTATGAGTTGGGAATACAAAATTTATTACATATTTTCCAATAAGTAAAATAAGCAAAAATCAGTTTAATTTTTTTTACATACTGTTGCACAGTATTTTCAGGAAAAATTTAATTGCTTCAAATATTCAACGCACATTCATTACAAAGAAGTATTTTATTATTATTTATCTTGCAACACGGTGTTTTGTGAACAATTTTACTTGAAAAAATATATCAGCGTTAACTTATAATTGATACAGTTCGACCTTTCAGTTTCGCTTATAATATTTATGTACAAAATGTTTAGACAATTTCAAAATAATATATTTTATATATTATTGTTTGTAGCATTCGTACTGTTTGTATAGATCTATAATTCTCAGTGATTGAATTAACGAAATTAATAATGGAATTTTGTCTGTATACACTGATCCACGTGAAATTATGTTATTGAGCAATTTCCGAGAAAGAAGCAGTGCACTAAAAGAAGTCGAGCCTCAAGCAGATGTTCATGTTTGTAAAGGGAGCGAGAGAACCTTTTTTCATTTCACTTCAGTTCATTAGTAGTCTATTCTTAAATTTGACTTACGAGAAGACACGAAAGACTTTTGGTTTTTGTTCCTTTCCGTCTGCATAATAACTGATGGTATGCTGACCGTAGTAATATTGGTGTCAATAGATAGACTGGTTTATAATTAAAATTTGCTTAAAGCAACGCTATTTAAAAACTGATAAAATATATACGAGTGTTTTGCTATATAATGGTATTATATGCAATATAACATTAGACTATTGTTGCAGGGACCTTAATCAGACCAGTGGTAAAAAGAAAATAACAGACTAATGTAATGCAATACAATGTCTTAGTTATCTTACATTTGGTATCTTTATCACTCACGTAAACCTTAGGGTTTAATTGTGCGTGTGGCGTTGTGGTGTTTCGTCTTGTAGTAGTATTTGGCCTGATGTGGTGAACTCTTTCGATGCTATCGGTCTAGTATCTTTGGTCTAGTATCATACCCTCCCTGCCTTACATTGTATATATTGGTGTCTACTAGATAACTGGTCGCTGACTCTCTGATATTAGTGACTTTACTCTCACGTACCTCCTTTCATCAACTCCAAATTATACATATTTTGGTTTAAAGAAATTTATTTTTCAAAGATAATAGCCATTAGAATATAAATGGATATTCCCTTGGTTACTTTTAGCGACTAACCGACAAGAAACTTTCCTTCGTTGGTTTCTCATGACATGGAATGATAATCAGCTGCACTTACCATTCCATTTGTCGAGCTCTGGCAGCTGATCCTCAAACACACATAAGGAGACTCCGTTTGTTTCTTTTCCACGAAATTACTAAATATTAATTTGCATATACTTAGACGATGATTTAGTGCCCGCGTAAATCACTACTGGTTACATCACATATGAACAAAGTCTATATTCGTTTGCGTGAAAATATTTTTGTTACTTTCGTTAAAACATAAGAGCGAACTCGTTTCGATTCTCTGAACCCTTTTATCTGGCTGATGAGTAGTACATTCTGTTGTTGCAATCAGTTCTTAGACTGGTCTGATGCAACCGTCCTTGCGAACATATTCTGCGCAAGCCTTTTCATTTGTACATAACTTCTACATCCCAAATTATCCCTAATGGGCTTGGCGTTATCCATATTTGGCCTCTTCGCTTCTTGTCCTACAGTAATGCAACTTTTTATAAGACTTACAAAAGAGTAAATGAAGTCTGGGAACTAAAATGCGCTAAACTCATAGAGGAGAATAGAAAAATGAAGCCACTAATTTTTATATAGAAACGAGTAAATGTATTCATTGGTGCACCTGGGAACTGAAGTGTGGAAAACACATAGAGAAGAATTGCAAAATGAAGTCACTTGATTGCGATATTCCTAAAACTTTACTGCAAATAAACAGAAGTAAGCTGTAATTTTGCCACAAATTTCTTAATATTAAAAATATGTTTGTCTTTTTCTCCAAGGTATACCATTAACCAAAAGTAAACTGTTCAAAGAAAATAAATCGTTATTTTTCTCGAACAATGTATAATTGAAGTCCGAAGTTGAAATTGGTTATCATGAAACAATTATCTTTCTTTTCCGTAGAAATAGCCATTTATAGTTAGTGGGTCGATGAATGAGGAAGAAAGTTACTCTCCTTTTATATTTTCAATTGACGATTGATCATGAAACGATTTGGGAGCTTTAGATCTAAGGATGCAACAGGCTTCAAAAAGAGTTCCCCCAGTGACTCTTACATAATGATGAAAAAACAACATAAAAAAGACCGCAAATTAGTAAACAGTGGACAAAGACGTTGGCATTGACCAAGTGTAGTTCTATTCTTTCACTTTCGGAAGATATTGAAACTAAATCGCGAATAGCCGGGAATTTCCATACAAATTAAATTTTTAATTAATTACAATTAATTATATTTTGATGATATCTTATGTTAGTTGAGTATAAGGGTTATTGATAGACACGTGTAATAGTTCTTGGCTCGAAGTTTTGGATCTCTCCTTAATTTACATTGTTCTCGTCTTCATTCAGGAATGCAGCCCACTATTTAAAGTATGTAATTTGTAGACAAAAAGTCGTCACTTGTGCTTGAAGTCAGTAACCAGAAACTGTATTCTCTTCTCGCCCTAGTTTCCAAACGAACATCATTGTTATTGTTATGGCTTGCATTAAAATTCCTATCGTGCAATCATCTTCCGAATTCTCCGTGCTTTATTTGTGTCTCTCCAAATCGTAAATGAAGAAGAAGTTGCGCGAGAGATATGGCACGCTATCCGTAATGAGCGAGTATGAATTGACATAACTATATTCGTTAAACTTTCAGTTATTGTAGCAGATTTATAAGCACAATAATTATGTTGCAATAACATTAACAATGACTATGTCATACTCCAATTCTGCTGTATTTGTAAGAGCGTTTCAGAAATAATTTTTTTAAGGTTCGTGCAAACAGTAATTTTGGCCAAGCAACATTAAACTAAGCACTTAAATTTTATTAATATGTTCAAAGGTGGCTAGTACTTAAATAGGCTATTTTATTTATGGAAGTAAAAACAATATTTTCAGCGAAAATGGATTTAATTTCTATTAAAGGTCGATTGTAAGGATAGGTTTCATCACGGTATAATCAAAATAAAAATATTTTTTAATGATGCATATTTCATTTATTTTTCATACTAAACGTTTGCGTCACGGTAGGCAAAGGAAGTCTGATCTCGTGTTGCAGTTTAATAAAAGGTGAACTATATTTTTCAACTAAAAAACTTTTTTTTACATTCGTCTTATATTTTTAATTGGGTCAAAACATTTCCCTCTACATTGAATCAAGGTATTTACTATTTAGGAAAGTAACAGTATAAAAATAAAACAAATATTACATTTGTACTTTTTTGACGGAGGGCAATATTGAACTATGCTATGATTATGCTGATGGCTTATCTTATCTTTGTACGTTAATCTCACAACATATTTAATAATATATAGGATGAAAATTGATCTAAAAGAGTCCCAAGTAAATATATTTTTAAACACAGATACAAATATTCACTTTATTCTAAATGAGCATATTGCAGAACATTTTCATCATGCCTTTGCTTCAAACGCTGAAAAATATAATAGCTCTATTTATGTTTTATTAATGTGAAATAATTTTCAAAATTTTCTGCTGTAACCGTCTAGCGCGGCTCCAAATTATTCACG
Source organism: Eucriotettix oculatus (assembly GCA_034510155.1). Lineage (NCBI taxonomy): Eukaryota > Metazoa > Arthropoda > Insecta > Orthoptera > Tetrigidae > Eucriotettix > Eucriotettix oculatus. The sequence continues at coordinate 130,117,782 of CM067376.1, read as the reverse complement.
TGTAAATTCAATAATCTTATCCGCTGACGGAGTCGCTTTTCATTCTTAAATAGTTATATATTTAATGCTGACTTTTTTGGTCGTTTTTATTTATTGTAAATTTTCAAAATTATCACACAAGGAAAAACTGTTTTTAAGATTTTAAACAATTCTTACTACCTCAAGATGAAAATGGAGAGCAATTGTAGTAAAATGTTTAATGGACGGAGTTTATAATTTAATAGATTTAATTTAATAGATTTATGTGTTTCCAGGTTTCAAAAAGTAAGTTAAACTACATTTTTCAACTAAAAACTTTTTCTTACATTCTTCGTAAGCCCAATTCATGAAAAGGATTTACTCTTTATTAATAGCGCAATTCAGATTATATTGGACAGGCATTAAACAAGCTATTTATGTGTATTATATAATTATATATTATACAATATCCATTTCACGTAAGCTTTTCTGATTCACCAGCAAATTATATGAAGAAAATAATGTTGTGAAAGGGAAATTTTATTTATCAGATTTCATAACGCTACATTCAAAATAACAATTACGATGAAAGTTCGAGAGTTCAACGGTTTTGTTGATGTACGAAGAGTTTTCTGGTACTAAATCACAGTTTATTCAATTTAACAAATCATAGTAGAATTTTTGTATACATTATTTAATATCCAAAATGTTTCAGTTTTGAAATTTTTACATTACAGATGATAAAAATGTTAAAACCGTTGATTTATATTTTCAACTCATTTTAAGGTTACTTATTAGTAGGACATACTTTTCTACTTTATTATTGAATACTGAAGACATATTCCATACTATTTTACGGGATGCGATACTGGATGCAGAAAATGTAAGGAAAACTTTCTTGAATTTACAAGTTAGTCAAAGATATCGCCTGCATTAAATTAGACGATCCGTTTCGGAGAAATGCAGACATTCTAAGAAAATCGGGATTGAATGGAAATTTTTAAAAAATATACATGATGATTTTATTTTAAAAACTGTAATTGCATTGTTGATAAAATTAAATAGTCACTTTTTAAATTTAAATATTAAATATTCAACGTTTCGTCTCTCATTTGAGACTTCTTCAGGTAAAAATTTAGCACCTTCAGTCGAAACCATTATGAAAACATAATGAGTCATGAAGTGAGGTACCGTGTACAGCCAAATTTTTACCTGAAGAGGTTTCAAATGAAAGACCAAACGTTCTAATATTTAAATTTAAGAAAATAGACAGGATGATTTAACTCATTTATAAAAATGTGTAGTATTTAAGGTACCTCTGCTGTAAGTGAAGTGATACAAGTACATGATAAGAATAGGTGCTTTATTATTAATCACTGAGGGGGGAAAATGTACAGTTTACACTGTCAGAGGTTATGCCAGACTAATAATACGATTTTTGGTTTATTAGTTGACATATCTCATTGTTCCAGTATCAACCTATTTGATTTAATACTATTTGTTACTTATTGACTTTATCTTCCCGGTTTCAACAAATATTTTGCCTCTCTCAAAGACATATGAATTAAACAATCTAATTTGAATTTTGTAGAATGGTGGATGAAAGTGGTGCATGATAATTTAAGAAATATTGACAGAAAAATGGTTCAGCCGTTTTCTGTAAAGCGAACAGAAACCCACCCAAACAGTTAAAATCATGTTGGAAAAGTTGTAGGTTTCCCGCCATTTTGTCCCACGATGGAATTGAGCGCTGAACGCATTCACGCTGCATTCAATAATTTATAAATAACGTTTAATTGAAATCCGTCTCTTTTATTGTGAGAAACGAACAAACATACATAAAATCGTATCGGTTATCTTACTACCTGAAACGTAAAGTTTTTAAATCACTTTATTATATTCGCGTTGTACTGTATATATTATATATATGTAGACTGGTGTATGAAAGTGGTATATATATATATATTAAAATTTTTGCGTTCAAAGATTTATTATGAAACAAAAAGCCAATCCTTTTCTTATAGTTTTATATAAAAATATACTAAATATTATAATTTTATGAGCTCCAAAGATATGTTTTGCATATTCTATCCACATTGATCTGTTGAAATTCCCAATTTCAAGGATTTTTCGCTCCGCATACACAACACCTGGGGATTATGTGCGAGGGAAGATGTAATGGGTAATCTCTTTGTAAACAGAGTCCCTCTTAGCCAATTACGTGGAGGGTATTACGGCTTATGATAGCAAACAGGCAAACAAGATACCAAGTACTCAGCTCAATCAAATACGTTGCACTTATATCTCTTTATGTGTAAATGAATTTTGTCACTCGTTGTAATTTTTATGATTCCACTATAACATTTATTCCTATATGATAGAAACATATCATTCTTTAACTTTTCGTTTCAATCTTAGCTTGTTTAGTCACGTGTAGCAGGAAAAACTTAAGTCAAATTGATAAATAAAATAATACAGCCAATTTGTCAGCAAACTATATTTATGTTTCACTATATAATACAATATAATATATGTATTTATGGACGAAACGTCGTAAATATATTAAATAAATGTAAATATTGTTTCCTGACAAATTGGCTGTATTGTTTATTTATTTATACTTAAGTGTCAGATTATTGATTTATTGAATGTAGTCGATTTGAGTTTCAGTAATTGATTTTTACTTTTTTTTCCCAAGCTTATTACACATAAATGGGCCGAATTAGCATTGTACTTGTTTCGTCTAAATGACGAACTCCACTTACTGATGTACTTGATCTTATATGAAAGGTCTGGAATAGTTTGCAACAAATTTTTCATTGTATGCGGCGAGGAATGAAAAGAACGACACTTTAGAAGTGACTTTGTTCATCTCGCATATGCACCGAGATTGTAAACTTTCTTGATTAAATTGTTTTTTATTATTATTTTCATCAACAGAGATTCATTACTTTATTGTTTAATTTATCTTAAATTTAATATTACAAATTTCATGGAAAGATTATTAAAATTATAATTGACACTCCTTAGCAATATGTCTTTATTTTATTGTGATTTCGCGGGGGAGTTAATATATATATAGGTAAAAAGTCATCGATCCTTGAGTCTTATTAACTCACATATCTGTTGGTCAGGTCCCTGCTGGAAACGTGTCCTCTTTTTAATATTAAACTTTAATAAAACTTTCTCATGCCATTAACCTCGATACGCCGTGTCAACAGCTAATAACCAGACTCATAGAGTTCCTTGTTCTTCTTCTCCGCGAGTTCGTTATATATCAACTTTGCTGAAAGAAATGAAACTAAAGAAAACCTCTGCGATTACATTACATATCTATTTTCAAATACCTCTCTTCATAACCTGTTAAGTCAGACTTGGCGCCTGTCCAGTTCCAACAATGCTGACCCTATAATAATTTAAGCTAACTCGCCCTAACAATCCAATCCGCAGACGACAGTTAACATTTTGCGTCGCAGATCCTGTTAATGACCCCTGCCCGTCTAAAAGTGTTACACATCCTTGCTAGATGTGGGCGGCAGTCTTGTTAATTGGTCTGGTTCCTACCACTTATTTAATGACAACCCAAGCATTTACAATTATGGTCCATTTCCATGTGAAGCAAGGCTAGAAAAACCTAAATCTGTTTTTATAGTAATCACTCAGAGCCTAATCAATGCGTATCGGTATACCAAGAATGGAAATTTGGAATATAATGTATAAAGTTGAACACATCTCAGATACACTTACGGTTTCAATAAGGCTATAATAGGATTGCATTATTCTTTCCCAGGTGGGAGGTTAAAATGTCTGCGTTGTTTAAGATCAGAATGTTGCTAAAAATCCTAATTCATTCCACTACTACCTGGGAGCCCGGCGTTGCCGGTAATCATTTATTCGACAGTGATCTATTTGTCAACTCGTGATTGAAGCATCAGATAGATCGTCAAATGTTTGGAAATTTACACCTTCACCCCCCCCCCCCGGTATCATAGAAATCGCACAAATATTCTCTGAAAATAAAAGGTTATTTAGGTGCCTATATAAAATTCCCCCAAAGTAGACATTTCACATTTGCACAAAATATTATTTCAAATACACTAAATTTGTTCAATGTCGAATTAATCGATAAATATTTCACTCAGTATGCACGCAATTACAATACACGGAATATATCATAACTCGGCAATCCAAAATCGTAATGTCAAAATAATGGAAAGCTACGACGCAATGCACTTCCTGATGTATTGATGAGTAAGTTAAATGCCACAGATTATTCAAACGGTCAGGCTGAAAATTTCGGATTATATAGACAACAGCGTCACTTATCGGGTCCAATTATACCTAAGAGCCATCCACTTGATAGCCATAAATGCAAACAAAAGAATTACGAACATATGCACACCGGAATTTTATATATAAAAATATATTCTCTTAATTACTTCTTCCTTCTTAACCTGACAGTAAGTATTAATATTATTTCCAGTACGTCGAACTTCTGATTTACAAAAGAAGTATACAATTATAACGACTAAGTAAAAAAATAGTTTATATTTGAGATGATAGTCTTTGACGGCAGGAAGCACAAGTCCTAAGCATAAGGATGATATTAGCAAATCCTTACATACATGGACCATGCAAGTCTTCAGGGAAAGTATACAACGACATTTGTAGCAGTATTAAGGAAGCCTAGATTCCTGAAAAAAATATGGAACTTATTCGAATAACTTCAATATATGTAAATAACTGAATAAACAACTGCTAAATATTATAAAATTAAAACTCAAGCAAACAAATCATTGTTGTTGTGTTGTGGTATTCAGTCCTAAGACTGGTTTGATGCAACCCTCCATCCTAACCTATCTTCACAAGCCTTTTCATGGCCTTATAGATAGCACACCTAAACTCCTCCCTCCTTGGCCTCCCTCTTGTGTTCTTATTCTACACACTTCCCTCAAATGCTAATTTTACAAGACCCTCGTGTCTTAAAACATGGCCTATTAATCTATCCCTTCTCTTAGTCAACGTCCTCCATATTGTTCGCTTTTCCCCTATTCTGTTTAGAACTTCCTCTTTTGTGATTCTATCCACCCATCTGATTTTCAGCATTCGACTATAGCACCACATTTCAAAGGCTTCTATTCTTTTCTTTTCCCCAACTTCTATCGTCCACGATTCGCACCCATATAACGCCACGCTCCATACAAACATTTTTAGCAACGATTTCCTAATATTCACTCTTTTATTACCCGTAAATAAATTCCTCTTTATCGCGAAAACCTTCCTTGCCTGTGCTATCCTACTCTTTATGTTTACTGTACTTCTCCGTCAAAATATCCTTTCCCAGTCTAACACCCTTCGTTATTCCGCTGTTTTCCATACCTCACTCCATTACCTCAATTTCCCTCTATTAATCCTCATATTGAACTCTTTCTCCAGGACTACGTTCATGCCATTTATTATGGTTTCCAAGTCTTCTTCTGATTTCCTAATACTACAATATCGTCGGTAAAGCGTAAGGTTTTTATTTCTTCTCCTTGCAGTACGATTCCTTTTCCAAAACAAATCATAGGATCTCATTATTTTATGAAGACAGTGTTTTTACTTTCACAAGAACCCGCTAGTAGACGATTACGACACAAGATAATGACATATATAATTGTAGTATCATACCAAAAGGTGCGAAATCACATACACACAATTTTAAAAATTATTATGTAAATGGGACAGCTTTATTCACAACTATTCGGAATATTTGCCTCATACTCTTACAGCACTACAGGATTGAACGGATGTTCAAATACCGGGGTAAGTTTATCATCGATGACCTCAGCAGTGAATTATGGAACGCATTCATGGCCCGCTTAACGAATAGCTGACCAGAGAACAATTGTACGGAATGCTCTTGGAAGCACGCGACAAATGGTTTCCTCATTAATCTGACTGTCAGACAGGCAACCTTTGGCAAGCAAACGCGATCCCTCGTCTCGTCTAGTCTCGCACTCTCACCGGGTGTCCCCAATACAGACTTTCCAGTACAAATACTTTACATCTCCCTTATTATTCCACAGGGAAAAGTAATTTAAAGATTTAGACTTATTTTTTTACTATTAAAAAACAATTTCACAATTTCGAGAGTTTTCAAAACTGGTTAAACGGAAAGAAAAAGTTATTGACGAAAATTAAAAGAATATCAGCGTCAGAAAAAAATAGATCAACAAGCTATTCTAGAAACAAATTCTAAATACATGCCCAATATAGTATTTTTCGAAAAGTATTATTCAAAATATTGTTATGAATATTTAGAGAATGTATTGGAGGGATAGTTTTGGGTGAGACACAAATTACAACTTTGCAATAAGAGTAGCGGGAGAGAGAAATGCGGTAAAATATTTATTTAATTTAATATTATATTTCAACTGCTTTGGACAACCTTGGTGCCACTGTTAAAATAGCATCTCATACCAAATATTAAAAAGATATATATTTTTTCTCTCTACATATGAATTAATTTATTATTTGGTTATTTAAACTTTCAACAGATTTAATTTTGTATTGAGGAAGGATGTCTATGGGAGTTTTCTCTCTCAGGTATTTCTCTCCAGACTGACCACGGGACTCACCTTTGGGAATGCCTAGTACTCTTTCTGTCTTTTTTTAAGGTTCTTACATGCCAAGACACATTCATCTATTTTAGAAGTGTATGCACCTTGAGCATACGATAAGAGTAGTCCTCTGATCCCATTGGATCAGTCGGCCAACTGCCTCCTAAAACTGGTGGATACACGGAGAAGGGAATGCTGCGATCCCACGGAAAACTTCTCTCTCGTCATTTGGAAGAGCGTGAGAATAGTACCCCATAATATCCAATAGGGTCTCCCTGCATCTCTTTTATGTGAATCACCAGGTAGGATCCTTCAACTCCAACCCGGGAACTGTAGTCAGCTCTTGGCTCTACCTTCTACATCGCCCTTCCTATGCTATTAAAGGGGAGTTTCCTGTTTCAGGATGACCCTTATGTAGCCTGTTACTCAAAATAAAATAGAGTATTCCGGCAGTGAAGCAGAAAATTGATCCAGATTTCTATAATTCTATTATCGAAAGATAATTTTCCTATCTCTGGCCTTTGATTCTTACTGAAAATTTATGTAGTGGTCATTTCACTGTATGTCGGACCCAGTTATCTAATATAGTATTTATTTTCTTTCGAACTGGATTCACCCTGAAAGTTTTGAAAATAGCTCATAATCCTGAATTTTCTCATTGGCCTAATATGGTTACGACTACTCGTACACAAAAATTTTACTGTAAGCAGTTGAATTCGTTTGTTTAGAGTGACAGGCTACATGAGGGTAGTCCACGTGGTGAAGAGATTTGAAAAGCAGATCAAGGTTGCCAAGGGCTATCGGAGTCCCGGCGTATAACTGGAGTTCTTTAATATTCCCACTACAAAATGTTATGTATTCTACGATTTTAGAACAACATTGTTTTCTTGTTCAGTGTAGATGTTCGTTTATGTTTATTCCGAGATATCTGAATTTTTTTTCGAGAGATAATACGATCTCACTGACTGTGTAATCCAAGTTTCTTTCTACCATGCACGTGAAACTACTTATTTACATTTACCCGAATTTAGACTCTAAACGTTGTTGTTATTAATATTAATACACGGCTGCTATTTCCCGTTGGCAGCTGTATACAATGCAAGAACATATGATATAATTACAAAAAATTAATACAATTAACACCTGGGAACAATTTTGTACTGTCTTATGAGGTTTTCACCTGAAAAAGAACGGAAGAGAAGTCAGTAGTCACACAGAAATCACTTCACTGCACGTCACTATTTTAATGCTTTGTTTAGGAAATAATTTAGCACTTCACTCCCGTCCAAATGGAAAATTTTTGACTTTTAAAAATATTTCACGAATAAATGTATTATAATTAAATTATAAAGACAAATTCATGTTTCTCAAATGAATTTTATTAGACTTACTGCCTTTCTTCTTTTGACGGCACTTCACTGATTCTAATAACTTCTCACTTTAGTTTCCTTAGCCTATTCCTAAACTGATTTACGCTACCCGGAAAAGTCGTCAGTGTTTCTGCAAGCAAGGAATTCCAATCGCGTATTCATCTATTTACAAATGAAAATTTTACTACGTCTGTGCGTTGCTCTTTTTCTTTAATTTTGAACGTGTGATCATTTTAGAGATATAAATTGGCGCCGTAAGATGATTTGTCAATTATTTCCAGGCTCGTTCATTCTTATAAGCTTTATATATTGCACACAACCTCGCATGTTTCCTTCTATTACTAAGAACTTCTAAATTCTCAAGAGGATTGTTCGCGAATCGACCCCAAAACAACTTTTCAGCCCGTTTTATTTTTATTTTTTACAACGCCATAGTGTGTTTATTTCTATAATGGGTCCCAGCATGTTTCCCCATATTCTAAAATTGGCCTGACCAGCGTTTTGGAAGCAGAAATATTGGTTTTAAGTTCATATACAATACTTTGTCTGACTGTTTATTATTCTCTGACTTAAACTGAAAGTTATATAACATTTTAAATATATATAACAAAAGTGTTGATGGCCAAATAAGTCTTATAAAGTTTGATAGAGAATCACTACGTTTCGTCCTTACATTCGGACTTATTCATGTATTAATTACTTGGGAGAATTTTAAGATTTAGGAGAAGTTCTATATTAGTAGTATAACTGTTTCAATATTAATTTGTTCTTATTCAGGTTGAAGTAGTAATTGCAGGTAATTCCTTCAGATATACTAATTTGTGATTTATTAAAATTTTAAGTCTGTCTTATTTGGTCATTAACATTTATATTATTGTTGTTTTTATTTGTATGGGTAGAATTTGCAAATTTACTTTTCGTGGGTAATTGTGTAACTATCGAAAACACTAACGGCATTTCTTAAACATTACCAAAGACAACGAGAAACTATTATTATTTAAGTATGAGAACTGTTCTATTCTGGGCTCTATTTTTTTATGTTTTGGCAATGACGAGAGGGTCAAGGGTTTACTTTCGTACGATCTTACACAGCATATTGTACACGACATTGGAGTGATTAGGTATTACTGTTGACATTGAAACCTTGAAAAGTTAATATTATACAACACAAACCAGATTTTAGTCTCAGAGAAGAAATAACTAAATATAATCGAGAGAATATTAACCGGAGACGATGAAGACTAAAATTGAAAACAACGTGATAATAAAGTAGCGATTAGGTATTCATTATATTTTCATCGAATAGCGTTAATAACATGCAGTGAAAATCGTATTCATAGTCAAAGTTATTTTATGAGGAAGGAGTTTTGGGCTGCATAATATTAAGCATACTCACAGAGTTCCCTAATGAATTACTTTTCTAAATATTATAGTTTGTATAATACCGGCCGTACAGACACAGGTTACAGTTCAATTACAGGGAAATAAACAGGAATGCTTTCCTTGTCAGGATTGCGGCTTCTTTTCTTTTAGAACAGAACAGACGAAACATCTTCGTTAGCCAAACAAAAATAACGTCTGTTCTATGCTACAAAAATACACTAAGTTGTTGACTTCAAGAAATTTATGAGTCAAACAAATTAATGTCGCCCTTTGTCCGATCTGTTTGCACTCCGATTCGTGCATGAAAATAGTTTCTGGAGGTGTTGAAATGAACGTGTTTAATAACCACGCTTTCCTCGTGATCACGCGTCGTGCTATTGCGAGAATTACCCATAATTTCCTGCAGCTAGAGATGAGATTTGTAGCGTTTCTGTTCGAAACGCGCAGCGAAAGTCTTATGACAGTTTTTATAACGAAGCTGAAGTCGTTATGTAATCGAAATAGGGAAGCTGGTGTCAGATTTCGAGCTTTACGTAAGTAGAGCAAAGTGACGTCAGAGCCTGGACGACCTAGGCTTGCTTACTATAAATATTTACGAATTGTTGTTTCTTGGCGGTGAGCCACTTAAAGAGGCAAAGCATTATTGCAGGTTGGTGAGGCGAGACTGAAAAAAATGCCACAACTTTTCTTTTACATTTTTCCATATATTTGATTACCGCTCCGAGGTTCAAATTGGACGGCTGTGCAATTAATTTCTCTCCGTAGCAGAAACAATGCACGGTACACAAATTGCTTCAAAGGTAACAACTGGCGATCAGGTAATTTCGGATAATTAAATGATAATATTTAATTCTATTCATTCGTAGCGTGGAACGCAGAACAGTTTCAAGATAGCTCCTATTTCAATCCGGTATTTGCGGCAATTAATATTAATATTTACAATGATAATAATATGTATTGAAATGCCATATTATTAAAATTGCTTTACGAATTGTGAGCTTCTAGAGGGTTCAAAAAACTGATTTATAAATAGGAAAATGTACGAAGACACTAGGGCGAAATTGTTACAACGAGATAATAATCACGAATTACTTAGTGCAAAAGAAAAATTGATCTCCAAAAGGAAGGATAAACCGAGAGTCATTGACATAAATTCGTGCAGTAGTATCAAGTGATATCAAAAGAAGGGACTGTAAGACTCTGTGTCCTGCTAAGAGCTTAATGCTTCCTTATTTTTCCTCCAGTTTTATTTCAATTCTTTCTCCGCCTCTGAATATGTGCCTATCTCTTCTGTTGCCGTATTCTTGTAATCTTTTCGTTGGTTTTCCTGTTGCTTCTATCCCGCATCATTATTTCCCATCTCCCCACTCTCTTCCGCCACACACGAGAATCCTCCTCAAAGCTTCGCTAGTGGGTAGCTATTGAATCAGTTTCGCTTGCTATTCCGTAAATATTTAAAATGCAAACGGAGAACCGTAAAAGGGGGCTCAGCATCTATATTTATACTCCAATTTTTGTTAGGGAAAAGCTACTATGGCAAATATTGTCGCATTCTCTAAAAGAAACCGTTTCAACGGATATACTAAACATTTCCTTTCGTGTTGATATTAAAACTAGTACCATCGACTTTTTCTTACACTATAATCATTATGCACTCTACTGGAGGATGTAAGAAAATAACTTTATGACTGTTAAAAAAACTATTCTTCTTAATTTACTTCAGACTTTTTTTAACTACCCAGCAAGTAAAAAGTTATGTACGCGTCATAATAAGTTCTCTGTCGATATTATACAATAATAATAATAATACTTTATTAGTTCATTCAACATGCATATTGTAATTAAAAAACAAAATGAAAATTTTGTGTGTGTATACTATAGGCCTAGAATAAAAATATTTTATGCTATGTTGGCTGATGAAATTTGGCATTTATGAATTCCACTTTGTATTAAAAGAAATATTTCTATATTACTACTTTTCATTTGTCCTAAAGACTGTTGGCTTCCTTTTTATTTCTGGGGAAATTTACTGTAAAGAATAATTTTGTAGTTTTTGACATGTCAGGTGGAGTTAATACTCTGTAACTGTAACTCTGTAACTGAATACTCTTACTTTTATTACAGATTAATCCACAGGTCGTGAGCCACATAGAAACAGTTCAAATTTACATTGGTTTATTGAATACTCTAATAGATTTTAAATAAATCTATATTCATATTTACAAAGCAGATAAGCTCATGGATCTGGTAAAAATGATTAATTCTAAGAATATTGGTTTCGTTGATGACATCATGAGTGTTTTTTTTCTATATGATGAAAATTATATTGAAATAGAAACTCCAGTATGGTAAACAAAAAGATATGATAGAGTTAACTTATGAAAAATATGTACTTCTTAGTGTGTTTATATCGACAAACCTTGCTGAGATCTATAAGCGCATAACAGATCTTACTGAGCTTGTTTAATACATGTATAGTCTCTATGCTTACTCGTCTTAAATCTCATAGATCCAGTAATATATTAGAACTGCGCGAGGAAAATATGAAGGTCTGCGAAGTATTTTTTATGTGCATAGTATATTTTGTGACGGTCAGCCCTGCACCCATATTTTGAGCAAAGGATCAGATCCTTCTTGGGACAATAGACAAGGGACTGTTTACTGACAATGAATAGCAGATCCATTACTAATTCAAGAACAATTTGCTTCTGTCAAGTTGGAGGCTATGCTTAGATAATTAGAAACAGTAACTGCGTAACTAACACAAAATATACGTGAGACATACGGCAATTCAAATTTTTGATAGGATGAAATTTTGTAAATTCCAACCAATGAATGCTATTTGAAATTGCAGCTGATTGGCTATTGGAAAAGGGAGGAGGAGAATTTTGGGTCATACGAGACTAAGTGGACAGAAGTTTGGTGCAAAGAGATTCATTAAATTGCTGTCCTCTGGCGGGAGTAAAGTTGAGCTCTTGAGCTTCGAATTATTTTCAGCCCAAAGTGTGTTACATGCAACCTGATTATCCCTACACAGACAAGAAAAAGCGGAAAGTCTCAGCAGCCGCCTCTAAAGATTAACAACCTGAAATAGACCTTCACAGCCGGAACGATAAGGAACAGCTGTCGGTATACTTGATACAAAAAATTAATAAAAGCTCACATTTGCCAAAGAAACTTTGCTTCTTTTGGTTCACTCCGCAGGTGACCTGATATTATGGAGTTTCAATGAAAAATATTAATGCTTTACCGTTTTCATGTTAATTCCTCTTGTTTTCTTCTGGGTATACGAATTTCATTAATTTAAATTTATTCTTGTTAAAATAAATAACTACTTTGATTTTAAATTTATATCTGTCATTATTATATACGTTTTACTTCAAATTATAATTTCCCCTACAATTAAATATAATATCCTAAAATAATAATTAATAATGAATTAACCTTTTTATTTATAGCAATCCAGATACAGAGAAATTAGGTTGCTTTGATTGTGTTATTTTGCCTAGTGTTATTTCTTCGTGCTGATTATATTGTAAAATTGATATAGTAAACTCCATGACAAAATTTATTCCTTCACCACTATTTCAGTAAGTTGCGGCAAGTTTAATTAATTTAGTTTTGTAATGTTTTGATGGAGTTAGCAGCGAATAAAGGATTTGTTTCATCTACAAGGAGATCTGTTAATGGTGAGGGAAGATATTTTGGCAGTTGAATTAAAGGAGAGACCTGAGATTGCTGCCTTGAGGCATTCCCCACTTTGCTAGGTTTTTTGTAGGGCATGGCAACAGATCTTTGTGTATTTGTACTATCTCTCTTTTGTAGTTTACGCTGTACATTTTTTCCCCCAAAATATTATATAAGAATTAGTTACATTATCGGACTGTTTGGAATCGACAAATAGTGAAAAAGTCTATAAGTCACAATATAAATAAAATTTATTTATATCAGTTCATTACACTACACGACGTTTCGTTCCTTAATTTGGAATCTTATTTTTAGACAGCTTTGATTTTAATGGAGTTTTACACAGTTAAAGAGTTCCTCTAAAGATCAATAAAATACTTAATATAATAATAGTAGTCTGGAATTTCGTAATAGATAAGTATTTTATTGAATTAGATAGCCGTTCTGTTTTTTGTTGTTATGTGTATTACGTTAATAGACGTAATAACATCTGTTTTAACTAATGTATGAAAGATGGAACTAACATTCCTATTTTAAGCGTTTTGTTTACAAGTAATTTGAGTTTAGTGAATAATCTGTGCTTTTTAGGATGAACTGTTAATTTTTATACAGGTACATGGCATTTTACACTATTTTTCTTCTTTGATGGACTAATGGAAAAACAAATATTTTATATCTGCTGCCTTTATGTGTAGCTTGTACAGTGTAATGGACAATTTATTCAGGTTAATTTGTTTAGCGTTTATTTTATGTCTGGACTCCTCTTGATACCTACGTGCCTATTAATTGCTCTTGAAATGTATTCTAAGCATTTCGTGTTTTTGTTTCGATACAGCACAGGTAATATATCTATAAATGCTTCTGCTTTGATTCGAGATATTAATATGATATAAAGATATTTATTCGATGACGCTTTTGACTTCATAAAATTATTCCATTCGATTAAGACTGGATGTAACTGATGCAACGAACAGTATTCTGCGTGGATATTTTGAAGTGATAAAATTCCTCCATGCCTCTTGCCCTTACTGCCTGCACCTCATTATAGGAAGTGGAGAAGTTTTCCTGTCGACGTTGGATATCTGAGTTTTTAATTGAGGTATACTCCCTTCGTGCGGATCGGAAGCGCACGAAATACGGATAAAATATCTTACGCTTAAAATTGAATATTAATCTACTCCTTCTAATTTTATATTATACCATGTTGCATTTATTGAATTTTACTATACACTGAGCTTTATAAACTTGCACAGCTTTCCGAGCTCTAAAAGTCTTTGATTGTATCATAATATTAAGTTACTATTTCCTAACAAACTTATTCAATTTTGAGTATGTGAATTGGAAACTTATACAAAGGGTTAAGATAGTTCTTATAAACATATTCTAATTAGTAAATAAATTAATTTCCATTTTTAAGGACAAATCGAATAAATTTTCGACAAAGGTTTTATTTTGTTGATTCGAAGTTTTATTACCATATTTGAGACTACAGGTACCTAAATTTTGACGAAAAAAGTGAAGACAAGTGAATAAGAATAACTTGACAGTTTCAACCTAAAATTTCGATTTTTATACATTTGACTCTCTTTTATTCACCAATATTAAACAGTACATACAAATATGGTGACGAATCGTGGTTAAAATAAATAAAAACTTTGTGTATTTGGTCGTAAAATAATTCGATATACTTCAATTTACTTATCGAAAAATATTTTTTAAATGAATTTTGAAGATCGACTTAAAAATGAGATGTTTATCATATATTATAATTTTCTTGGGATAAACTCACATAAATGTTTTTGAGTAAATATTAATTTTGTTCTACAATTGGAAGATTTAAAACCTCTCTGAAATATATTGTGATTCAAAGTCGAGAAATATAGCTGTCCTTAGTAAAACTACTGTGGTTATTTTGTTTTTCTAAACCTTCAATATAACGGTTTTCCTCAATATTAATTTCAGTAGTAACATATGAATCATTTACTGTCAATATTTGTTATTAATTTTTATGGTTAATTGATCCTAAACTCTTTATTTTTGTTATTGCAGAAATGTTTTTAGAAATATCCTCTAATCTTTTGTGAGTCAAGTAGTTTCCTTTCGTCTAAATGCGTTCAGTTTAATAGTGTTATTACTTTGATACAATATGTGAATAATATTACATACGGTTATGTTGCAAGAAATTTTCCTTTCTCACCAGTTTAACTAATAAGATTTTCATAGATGTCAAATTTTTTAAAAGCATTTAATTTGAAAATATTACCACTTTACGAAAGCGGCGCAGAACATACAAAAAATTATTTGAAGGTAATGATTACTTTTCTTCCTGTTATTAAGTTCATCGTGACTGAATCCAGAAGTGATGTGTTCACTTTCAAGTAGTATCATTATTGTTGGTTACATAACAGAATTTTAAGAAAAAGTGTCATTATCCCTATCCATTTTATTTGGTTTTGGCATAAATTGATTTGTATTAGGATTATTTAATGTAAAATTACTGATCAGGGGTGTTTTAAATGTGAATTTGCAATACTGGCCCCAATAATTGTTATAAGGAGGAAATACATTTCTGTATGCTTACGTTTGTAAATTTTAAACAGTACTATTACCTTAAAGTTGTTTTCTCTAACAACAATAACGTGTTCCATAGATATTTGTTTCGTTGCTACGGTAAGTACATTAAATTAGAGCTGCTTCATTAGATCCGGAATACTGAACAGTGACCCACTAAGCTTAAGAAACTTTTTCTAATAACAATACATCGTAAACATAACACGCGTTTATTAATAGTGCTGACCTAGATGTCAGCACTGTATCCGAAACCGACGGGTTGGAACAGTAGACGCATTCGTGTGCAAATATGCTATCGGGTAGTTAATGGGAATTGAAGATACCTGCCAGTCCATGAGAGAAGTGAAAGGCAATTCTTTTGTATTGACTAAACGGACCTCTTCACAGCGATAAGTAATGTCGTTAAATAGCAATAAAGAAAATGCTAATCCTACTTAAAATCCCCAATGTAAAATAGAATAAAAGTTTTTCTCCAGCATGGATTCCATCCAATGAGCTTCTAATCCGTATTTGCATACATTAGCCGTAGAGCTAAGATGATTACCAAACTTTTGAATTTACTTTCATAATATTACCTCAACAACTTTCAAGTTGGAGACTGTGAAAGACTTTTCGAAAGTAAATGTTAAGCTTCTTTCTGCCACTGCTAAATATAAAAATGTTTCAGTTTAATGTCATAGTTTTGGATTTGAAAATGAATTTGCTGTTCATCTCAAGTCATCTAGAATATTGTATATAAGTAGAACTGAGGACATTTAAAAGTGTAATAACGGATGAATAGTTTTCTTGTTTTTCATAATGAAACCCTATTACAGGAACAGTATTATTTATTAGAATCAATTAAATTAGTTATAGATATACATTCACGATTTTTTTCTGAAATTAATTTAAATAATAAATAAAAATAAGTCAGAAAATAAATTTAATGGGACGAAACGTTGTATTTATTCGAATTATATTTATATGCTGACTTATTAGGCCGTATATTTTAATTATTAATTGCTTATTTCTATTTAAATAAATACTAATGTATCTGTCAGTTTGACTTGTAGTACAACCCGGTTATGATATTACTTAATTAGAAACTATAAAAATATTTCTCTTTAGCACTTATTAATGTTACGACGCATGTGACTTTTAAAGATTATAATGACTTTGACCGTCTTTCAGTTGCCTTAAACCTTGTAGCTATAGAAGCAACCTTTTGTTAACATTTTAATTGTTAGTATTTATGGTATATATAGCTTATAAAATCATGTTTTCTAATACGCAATTCTTAAGTTTTTTTGATTTATTATGCGTTCCTCTAAAATATTAACTATACGAAAATGGCCTAAAATTTTTGTGACGGTGAGTGTTCCTGAATTTCATACTGCGTAATGATAATATTTTAATTGTATGACATTAATTGTCCGTGTTGATATGTAAATATTTAATAAATGGTACAAAATTAAATAATCATAAAAATAAAAATAACGAACAATGTGGAAAAGGGATTGGCTAATAAGCCACGTTTTGAGGCATGAGGATCTTGTAAAATTAGGACTTGAGGGAAATGTGTAGGATAAGAACAGAAGAGGGAGGTCCTAATAGCAGATTAGGAAGGATGTAAGATGTGCTAGTTATGCGGAAATGAAAAGGTTTGTGGAAGTAGGTTTAAATGGAGGGTTGCATCAGACCAGTCTTAGGACAGAATACCACAACAACCAAAGTCTGCATAACCACCTTTCTCAATACAAACCGAGACTAATTATTTATTCAATTCTCCAGAAGAGACTACGTAATTTGATTTTTGTTTTCCGTTTCCATGTGACTCCTACTATCGTCTATATCATACAAAATTTTGTTCCTATGAAAAGTAAGAATGTGGTTTTCCTACTCAGTCAAATACTGAATTATGTTCGAGTACAAATGCCTTTCTGTATCCGTTGAAAACTTAACTTTATCAGTTACTCAAATATTTCATCTTCATAATGTATGTTTGTATATTTCTGAGAATTTTCTTTATAAAGATTTAAACGTGTGGACAGGTTACAAGAAAATTTGTTAAAAGTATTCTTAATAACCCGAGGAAAAATACATAGAAAGATGAGAAATCCCTAGCAAAACCGTGGTATAAAATTAGTAGTAAAAATGGCTAATAAGAGATCCCACAAAAGTCTTTGAAGTCACCATGCATATAAGCACAGAGATAATTAACAAAAATCAATCACATTTAATTCCACCCAATACAGCGTCAACCTATTTGCAGTGTGCTAATCTCAAATTTATGAATGATATCTTTAAAAATACAAAAACATGGAACGATAAAGAATATGAAAGATTTTATTAAATACGTTAATCTAGAATAGTATTCTTGAGACAACAGACTAAATAAAATTAAATCCATTCACATATTACTTCATTGATAATTTATATATATTTTGCTTAGTACAAAGCAACTACATCACGGCGCTAATATTCCCTATTATGTATTATATTTAAATATGATGCAATAAACACTTGACCCGGTTGTTTAACAAAGAACCATTTGTTGAAAGCAAAAACGTTATAATTGAGGTTTACACCGGGTTTATTCCATTATAATACTAATAATATTTTTGAAAATCTAAGACAGTACGTCAAATATTTAAAAAATATTTAATTAAAATAAACTTTATCCAGAAGTAACTCATTTTTTACATAATCATAACTTTTATTCGATGAATGAATGAATTAAATTTATTATTAATTAAAAATATTATTAATTAATTCTTTATCATATCATTGTACATAATCAGGAAATATTAATTGTCAGCTTTTAATTAAAATGGATTATTGCGTTTGTGTACAATTTCTGACTAACTCCAGACCTTTGAAGCGCAACTTCTCTATAGGACCTTACGCAATTTAACTTCATATTAGGCTACGTCAAAGCGTGTCGTGAAACTGGTAAGTACGCCTATATAGGGCACAAGCTAATGTGAAGTCAATAAAGCTGAGACTAAATTGAAACTGTGTAGAAGAATATCAGAAACTAGAGGGTATTTGATAGTAAGATAATTATGATTGTATAAGACGTGGTAAAGATTTAATGGAATAATACGAATTGACAATGTTGTAGTTGTTTTGAATTTAGTAATATATTATATGTAAGTCGTAAATCAAGTAAGTTTTACGTGATTTTAAAATTAATTGTGTTCTTGTCTCCTGTAAGAAAGTTGGCAGGTGCGCATTTATGCATATTTTATTAACGCATTAGTATTTTGTCTTATAACTAGTTTTCCACTCATATTATGAAAGTCCCTATTTCTGATTTCTTTTTCTCAAATGCATTAACTATACACCAGCGTTTGAGTTTTATAATATTCTATTCTACTTGCAATTTCAAGATGGTGGACCTAAATTCTTATCAGTTTCGAGCAGATATTAACCGGTTGGGCTCTGCTATTTGAAGGCTGAATTTCGTTTTCAGCACGAGCTGACAGCGCCTCCGTTATCAAATTACACTTCAATTACCCCAAGAAAAGCGACAATTTACGGAGTTAAAGGTAGTTGAAGCAACACTCTGCCACCCTGTACAATGGCAATTAGAAAGTCGGCAGCTACCGTGAAACAGAGCACACCTTAAATAGCAAAGTATATCACGTAATAAATTAAGCAGGAAACGTTCTTTTTAGTGCAGTAATCTGCGTATCCGAGATTTGGAAATTGAGTGACGATTCTCTAAAGAGCTAAAAAAAACGAATTGAAATTTTCAACGGCAGGGCGTGCAAATAAAATTTAGTTCATTATAAACTGTAGAGACTAGTTTCAATTATAATAAATTTCTGCTGTATAGGAAAGCTGATACATTTCAAGTATAATTTATAATAGCCTTTTTTTACACATGAGCAACGGTCAATACCGGTACATTTAGATTTTTTGGTTACACACGTAACTGTATATATTTTTCTACTCAATTGTTGCGGAAACGTACAGAAAGGTCCTGAATTCTAACTCAGTTTTATTCTGGACTAATTAAAAAAACTGATGGAAACATAGTTACAGTATCTGTCGAGAACTCGAATTTAAATCAACGTAACTATATAAATATATAATCTCCTTATGTCTGATAGACGGATATCTATCAAAGATTTCTTTCCGTGTACCATATTTTCTTTGGTATTTGTCACGTGCTTTACTACACAAAAAAATAAACGAGTGGTCTGAATGCTCAGATAAAAAGCTCAACAAGCTATAGGTTGAAGGCAATGTATATTAATTATATACTAGTGGCCTTCAAACTGTGTTTCGCAGAAATTAGAAAACACAGTAGTTAACTAGTGTTTAACAATTATACACTTTTTGTGATAAAAATAATACCGAATTGCATTGAAGAACGTTTTAAATCATGTGAAAATGAATAAGTTTGTAAAAGTCAGATAATTAAATACGAGTTTATTTTTTTGAGTATGCAGAAATTATCAATCTACCATGGAACCCTGCTTTTATATTTAGAAATCAAATGTTTATCGCAAAGAAATATCTTGAACCCATTTTTATTAAGTCAGAATGTTTTCAAACTATCTACATCATGAATTGTGTAATTAAATATGGCTGCAATGTTTCTCCCATTTAGTAGATATGTTTCCTATTGTAACTGGAGTACATATGCCTTTGAAGAGTGAATGCACATATTACCAAAATTAAAGAAAAAATTATTTCAAAGGTTTTAAAACTTAACGTATGGGTATGGTCATTTTATTTCAAAGAGAAGAATGACTTGCCACGCTTAGCAAAAGTAAACAATTTTCTAATGGAAAATGAATTGAATTTTGGACGACAGATTAGATAGAACACCTTTTTCAATTAAAGTAAAATATAAGAGAATATTCCCTGAATAAGAAATCCGTTCCAGTACTGTGATAGATCAGAAGGCTTGCCAATGAACTAACGACATATCAACAGATTCGGCGTTAAAATCTAAATTTAGGTCGGAGGAGCTCCTAAACCTTTGGTTGCAGACTCATGCAGAACACAGCTATAAATACGTTTTATGTTAATTGTTTAAATACAAAATATAATACTTTCCTTTAATTTTCCTTACGTAAAGTATCTACAACAAATTGATTTAGTCTGACTATTATTTTAGGATATATTTTTCTAAGAAAGTTCCCGAAAAAGAACCTTATAATTCCAAGTGTTCCGTAAATCGTCAAAGAATGAAGACCACTAAATTTCTTTGAAGCTATAAAATATAATATGATTATACATAAAAAGCATTTTACAAATATTAATTATTACTTGATACATATATAGCTTTTAAAATAACTTTGGTATGATTTTATGAACAACAGTAGAAACATATCTGTTTTATAGAATAAAAGAAACGTTCAATTCACAAACAACCCTAGTTTTTAAAATTTTGTCCACACGACGTTACGTCCACAAATTTTGTGGCCTCTTCAGGTACAGTCAAACGTAATAAAGTCCTTATGAATTTAACAACAAACAAAAGTCCTTTTACAAACAATTATAAATTTAAACGGGCCTGTTTTTTAAAAACTTTTTTCAGTTTTGAATGAAATTATTAAATGTAAATAATAAATTCAAAAGGTAAGTCTGTATCATTTATATTTTAATAATTTAATTCAAAACTGAACATTTTGTGTTTTAGTAGAACATTCTATTTAAATTTATAATTACGTGTAGTTAACTTCGGACGAAACGTCATATGAATAAAATAAAAATCTTACTTTGTCTGTGAATTGGTCGTTAATTTAATTCTATTGAAAAGCAAACTTTAAGTGATTAATTATTTATATCAATTTTATAATAATTTTTAATTTCATAAGCAGTGGTCATGTAATTAAGGTTTCTAAATCAGAGGTCCTGCTCCGATGTGAAATTAATTCATGACACGCATTTAAGTAATTAGACAGTAATAAATCCAGGGGAAAAAACGAATAGACAATAAATAGGAGTGATGAGTTTTATGAAGTATACTATAAATCAGAAATACTATGAGTAATTTGTTTATATTTTTTATATGACGATACAAAAATCGACAAAAATGGACAGAATTGCAGCTGAATATAAAAATGTATGGTGTTTTATTACGTTGTCGTTGCAGATTTGAGAAACAGAAGATGTAAATAATATTATGTTGGAGAGTTACAGTTTTCGTTTGTTCTTCGCAGTGATTTTTGTGTACATCTCTAGTTTTATAAAGCACGTTGGAATGGCAGCCGCGCTTAATTGTTCAGAGAAACACATCCCGTTTATCTGAGATAACTCGTAACTCATAAGCTCGTAAATGTTGCAGTAGTAACACCTGGTTCTCAGACAGCATCACCAGCATATGAGTTATCTACGTACCTCACCTACATTTCTTGCCTATACTCATAATATTGTTTAAGTACACTCTAACCACATTTATTGATTTTTTTATTCCCTTGAAATAAATATAAACTTAATTGTTTCTTATGATCACGAGAAATCTGAAAATTGGTTAAGGATGTTTTTATTACGAGAGTTACTATCCTCTAAAATTTAGGTATTCTTAAAATGAAGACATAAAATTTATATATTGCGTTTAAAATTATTTAACTGGAGAGAGTAAACTTGACGGTACTAGGGATAGGAAATTTCTTAAAATTAAATGTATCTGGAATTCGATCAACTATTACGCAAAGCGTTATAATATGTATCACATGCATTTACATAACCATAAAATACAAATAAAAAATAGTCGAAAAAGATATATTACCAAATTTAATGAGTGAAATGTGAAATGTCGCATATGAATTCTGCTATGAAAGTAAAAAAAGACACAAATAATTTAAATAGAATTTGATACTTGATTATTGCAAATTAGCAATTAATTAGGAATAAATTTGTGGTTTTGATTTTTATATCAACTACTTTGTTGTTGATTTACTTTCATAAAGTTAAAATTTTTGCCCTGTTTAATGCCATATAAACGTTCAAAAATACTTATGAATATAAAACTCATTGTTAGTTTCTTTCGGATTACAACGGGTATTTCAGATAGATAACGATTTGCTAATTATGCACACAATTTATTTTGATAGCATCGATGTTTGGCTGAGACTAATTTGGCAATGTATATAAATTGTAAATTGAATTCATTCTGTATAACACAGACTAAAAATTTAGTTGTTTTTTTAAAAAATTATATGGATTTTTAGACTTATAATATTCCATAGCATGTCTGGTTGAGTTATAAATTGAAGGCGTAGCGACGTGTTAATTTTTTTAATGAAATTATTTCTGAGAGATTATCAGGGCCAGACTTAGACTTGATGAGACTTTAAGCCTTTTGAAATACGGGGTCATTTTAAGTCCTGGTGTTTCTAGTGACGGAAATGATTTTTGGATATCTAAAGGGTAAAGTTGAAATACAATTTAGTAGTATATTGATAATGAAATAATAAATCTTTAAATAAAAAAGGGGGGATGGGGCAGTGGATGTCATGAAGGTGGCGCTGATACTTAAATCCAGTCCTGTTGTTTATATTGAAGTCAGATCAATACAACTATTAAACGGACGTTTAATTTGGCAAACATATATTTTATTCTAATAATTTACTTTCAATGTTGGATAAAACTAAGTTCGAGTGGACCCGACTGACCTTGTAATACACAGAACTACTTTCCTAGGGACTAAACAAACTCGACGTCAAAATTTTAGGGATGTATTTATAATGCTGAGAGAGAAATCAGGTACATTACAACGAAGGCCCTGAAGTATTATGAATGTTAGTGCACAACGATGTGCTTTATCTGGACGAATATGCAAGACTGGAAATGAATTTTAAAGATTATTTCAGGCTGATTCTTAGCCTGTCAACATAATGTCGGGAATTTGTACGAGATTTAGAGTATTAACCTGACTTTTCACTGTAGGAGTTGTCAGGAAAGAGGGAAAAAACTGTTTGTCAGAGCACATGTTCTTTAAAGGCCTAACAGTGAAGAAATTTGAATTTTAAAGATAGAATTTTGGACTCCGTTTGGACACGTACAGAAAGTTGCTACCGATTTCCCATTGACCTGGACAATTTTATTTATTTTAATTAAGTAATTAATTAATTGTTCATACAGTTAGCTCACACGCGGTGGCAATTACAAACAAAAAGCACGATTAATAGATATGAATTCAAACCCAAAAACGAACACAACATACATGTCCACAAGTTACACTGAACAACAAGCCACTACCACGAAGCAGAGAAATTAAAATACTTCATATATTGAATACGAGGAAACTACTAATTATAAATTTTTATTGGCTCATTTGGAGACATTCTAACTTGTCACTGGAAAACAAATTGCTACCGTATAAGGTAACTATGAAACTATTAATTAGCACTTCAATACACCTTCACACAACAAGACTGCTTTCACAAATATAACAACTAAAGTCATTTGCAAACAATTAAGCAGTCCAACTTGTATTCAAAAAAATTTAACTTTATTTCTTCGTCGTTTCTGCATTTCAAACATTATATGTCCAATTCATCTGTCAAATTGTTGACATTGAAAAGCAATTATAATTTCAGGTTATAACATGGGTTAATACAATCAAAAATACATATTAAATATTTTATTTTTAACTATGAAAACTATATGGACGTTTGGGGACCAACTTTGGGGTACTGCAAGTGCAATCAATATTGAAATGCTGCAAAGGTTTCAATCAAAAGTTCTCGGAATGATCACCAAAGCACCATGGTACGTCCTTAATTCCGTCATCTGAAGCGACTGCAACGTTGACTCTGTTGAAGAAATAGTCATCTGCTCCACTAAATACCTCAATTACTGATGGCTAGAGAAAATTTTTCTCTATATATTTATATAGACTGCGAAGAATAAACACACCGCGAAACAATCCAAACTAATGCAATATAACAGTGAGAACCCGTGATTCTTAAAAATATCTTATTTATTTATTTTAAGCCACATGAATCTTGCGGTCATTAGCGACTGTTACATTTTTACGTCACATATTTTCATAGGTAACATTTAATTGGTTATAATATTTTTTTACAGGGATTTAGATCATTAATGAATTTTATTAATAAATAAAAAGATGGACAATAAGTCAGCATATAAATTTATTACTATTTAATTAACATAAATACGACGTTTCGTCTCCCTTTTGAGACTTCCTCAGCTATATAACTTAACAATTCATGTCATTTAATTATTAACACCCTTAACCGAAAAGATTATTAAATGTATTGAAGTATTTACGTGTGAAGAATTTGGTGTCGCGGACCAACTCCTGTGACGGTAACGGCAATATGTTTGAATGAATTTTATTGTATGATGTACTGTGTTTGTATTGTTGAATGATACATTTTAGGGTACTGCTGACTATATTTTTATTTCTGCGGACTTGTGTTGCATTCGAATATATGATTGTTATGCGCTATATATTGAATTGGTGTAGGTCAATTACCAATACATGTGAAGAAAGGTCATGGTAATTACTTAATGTTTTAACAACAACAGATTGTGATGTTATTTATATAGAATAAAAACTATACAAAAACCCATTAAATGAACTCCAAAAAATAAAAAAAAATTATCCATTGCTTATTTAGTTTGATGTCCCACTTTACTTTGACTTCTATAAAAAGTTCACTTCTTTATTGTTCCGTCAATAATTTAAAATTTGTGGCGAAATGTTTCAAAAACTTCCGCAGGTTTTTTCAATCCTTTACAGTCAAATTTAGGAACGAATGTTTTCCGACTTCAGTTTTAAAATCGCTCCGCCCTATTTTAAAATTATGATCCGCTCCACTGCAATAATTTGCGTCATGATGCGAACTTTCCAGAATTGTTGGTCTTCGTATGTTTTAAGAAGAGCCCCGAGGCTTAAATTATGGCCGTCTCATTTTCATATGACAACGCTTAACATTATTTACCGCTATCCTTCGTACAGTTTACAGTATCTCGATGTGCTGGAGTTACAAAAAGAAGAACACGCTACAGAGAAATGCACTAACAGGGATGCGGAAAATCACGACAGAGGAGGTTAGGACAAAATATTATAGGCAGTAGAAAGTGGTATGGGAGAGACGTAGACAGGGTGTGTTAGAGAGTTAAAGAGACATAAATTGTAGTTGGACGCAGGAATACATGCCGGTAACTTTACACCCGGAATGGATGCGGGTTGTGCGGCGTATTTTGTTTTACAAAATTCCGTGGTTTATTTTCAGAGCAGCTGGTTATGTATCGGTCGGGTGTGTGCTGTATCTTGTCAATGCGTTCAAAATAGCCTCTCGCCTCGCTGATAACCAGATATTGAGAGCTCCTTTGTTTTGTAGGTTCCTTTTTTGTGTTGATGTATGACTTAGTTTTGCTCTAATTTTGTTAGGATTATTCCCTGTAGTAAATCAATTTGTGGACATAAAATAAATAAAAAACAGCTCAAGTAGAAATACATGCTATTACGTCTTTTGTGGAGTTTTGTTGTATTCTTCAGTATGTTATCGCAATCCTCACCGGTTCATTCCAACACGAATCACTCAGCCTTTGTTCTACGAATACTTCGCTTACTCAGCGCGTATTTATGAGCACACCAGCCTGACGTACTGTACGAGTATTGTATGTGTGGAAAGTGAGAGTTTCCCGCAGCAGTGGGTCGCGACTTGCTGCAATTAGCACGCCTCATTACCACGAGGGCGAGCCAAGAAGCCAGGCCAAGTATGCGCCTCCCTGTCACGACGCGGCGCTGCTCGGACGGAACTTTTATTTACAGGTTCTACACTTTGCTGTTGCGAATACACGCGTAAAATGAAAAACCAACGTATCTTTAGCTACTCTTGGTTAGGCATTATAACAATTTCATCAAAGAGCGCTTCAAATGAAGCTACGTGCACACTGGTGTGAAGAAAAATGACTTCATAAAAGTATGAAACATTAGTTTATTCTATTGCTTACTTACTATAATATCAATATAACTTAAAAACAACAAATTTAGATTTTTTATGAATTTTTAAATGAAACTTAGAAATTTCCCGTTCTGCTCCACCCCCGCGGGACAGTACGGGATAGGATGTTTTGTATTCCCAATTACTGCAATAAAATTTAATTTAATTTATGAATAAACTTAACAACTTTGGTGTTTTCTTTCCTATACTTATTTTGCGTAGGGTAGATCGCTTTATCAATTTTTCTTTTCGCAAAGAGATATTTTTGCAACTGCACAGTCTTTTCTAAAATTTTCCCCTTTTTTCCGTTCCTTTTCTTTCTTAATCTATTCCTATAACTCATTCTTATAAGGTGAGTCTGCCAGTGTTTCCTTATTTTCTTGAGAAACATTTTGCCTTATACAATAGTATTCCGTTCCGCCCCGCACGCTAGTCTTAGCTTAAGGTTTTTTACCGAGCCATAATACACGTAAATTTAAACCTTATAAGGAACTTATATGAGAAGAAACCTAGTTTACGAATATATACCAGTAAAGAGTTAAATGCGATGAGTTTTGTAGACTACCTTCTGTCGAAATGCTGTAAAAATTATCAAGTCACGGATTTAAGACGCCTAAACAAGAGTTCATTCGCAAAGTGCAGTCAAAACTTGATCAAGTCGGCTGCCAGGAGTTCTTCCTCGACCAGCTACAATGTTCCACCCCTATTTACTAAACTCCAGGATTATCCAGTAAAAAATAACCCGCCCCGACTTCCCCTATTTGTTGGGTAACAATGGAACCAAATAAGAGAAGATGAAAATTATATTTGAACAGAAATGACTTAACATTGCCGTTAATAAGATATTAAACTAGTCAAAATAAGACAATAAATTATGGATAACAAAACGTTTCTGCTAGACTTGCAGCTTTCGTGAGAGTTGCGAGAACGATACGCAACACCAAAAAATGACGAAATCAAATCCTAATCGTTAATGAACACCCCTAAATTTGATTATTAACCAAATTCAGTACCCTTATTACAAATTTTTACATCACAATTATTTAAAGAATACCAATCATTTATAGGTTCACACGTACACTTTCTCCAGTGATAAAAATTTACAAAGATGCATTCGATACGTACATAGTATAGTTTGCACAAATCTCGTGTACGTTTGCAATGCTCATGTCAAAGAGCACGTCTCCAATATTTAACTGTCCAATGACAAACAATCCGCAGTCTCCCAATATATCATCAAAACTTTTGACTGGAAAAATATTAAGATTTCAATAATGAGTCTTTTGACTTTTCCAACGTCTTCATTGAACAACGATTTTTCTATTCACCTGAAGTTCTACGATAAATTATTCTTTCGATCTTACAACATTCATATTCTTCACATGGAAGACCAGAGCTGGTTCAGGACTGCGTTCTGGTGCACATTATTTAATACTACTACTGCTGTAAAACTTTATGATATGTATAATATTGTCTTTCAAAATATTTTCTGTTTTTCAGGTAGTTAGTGCTGTTGGAAGGGCGACACAGACGTTCGCTATTCCTGGAGCGTTGTTGCCCAATCCACAGACCTGACTCACGGTGCCAGACGCGACATCTGGGTCAGCACTGTATCACCTACTCGACCATTGCCTCACCAAGTTAGAACATCGTATAACATCATTCAATGTTTGCTAATAGAAACTGACATTGGTCCATCTGACTCGCGTTCATGACAATTTGTGCTCGCTAGTAAATCTCATATCATTTTGAGCCTTCTCAAGGCATTCTTCAGCATCTTGTATTCTTTAAGCTCTTACAGCTTGTATCCATGATCAACAATCTTTCATACCTCACCAAATCATTTTGTGTCGTATTAATAGTTGCCATATACCATCAAATGGTCATTCCTCTGGGTCACTCGTGAGATCATTTACTTAGCATTATAGTTCGGTTTCCTTATATTATATATTGGCTGATGGTGAAGTCGCCTAACTTCGTACCTATAGGAATGCTTAGTGTGATTTAAAAAACACATTAGTATACGATATAAGGCAAATACGAGACCAAGAGAGTGTTTTACAAACAGCCCCACTTGAGTAAAAAAATTCAGAAATTTTATTCAATGTAAATTAATATTTTTTCAAGTGACATATGCGAAAATAAGACGACTAAAAAATATAACCATGAAATCGAAAATAATTATTTTGAAATTTCAGTAATTAACTATGTGTAATAATAACATAATAATAAAACATAAATGATAATATTAACAAAAGTATAACGTCTAACGACAATATTTGGTAAAACTTAAAAAAATATTGGTGTAAAATTAGTTAAAGATTCCCGTAGAAATTCTGTATGATTAGTCTACTATGAACAATGTTTTGACTTCACGAACTTCATTGTGGAGTACAAAGATTTACAGAGTTATGTTGCATCGAGGATCGAAAATAGACGCCAAGAAGTTTTATTTAAGTTTTGATATTTTGATTCAGACACGTTTCTGGAGAAGGTAAACCTAAAATTTTAATGGGAGCCGCAGTTAGCTCATTTGCCCAACATTGGGATATTACACTAATAATTCTTCTTTCCGCAAAATATCATTTGTATAGAGCCAGCAATACATCTTTCTCAGTATTTAATACCTCCCTGATTCATAGTAAATGCTAATTCGATATCAGAACCACTCTATATCTTCCAAATGCTCTTAATCGGTGATGTGTTCGTCAGATGGCAGTTTGTATTACACATCATGCAGTCGTGTGTCTGGTTGCTGTCCTAATTATTCTTTAATGCTATACAAGAAACTAATATGTTGATTTTTGGCTTGCCAAGCTATTTTCATATCCATTCCGTTGGAGGTTAAGTGAGTCACTGAACTCGTAAAGTTGTTCTGATCATCTTCCGGTCGTCCTGATTTTGTATTTAGCTGCTTCCCACAAATTACTCAGGAAAATTTCAGAGACGTCTCATTCCAAGCATCCTCCAGAACACGCGAACGGACCAGAGAAATGAGGAAATCAACACAAAAATTTTTCCAAGTCTCAGAAGGCTCCGATTGAGTGAAGTAAGTTATCAATAAAGTTTATGAGTTATGTGTTAGAAAACGTGAAGTGTGTGGTTATAACTCTAAAAAAATTGGTACGATTTGCATCGTTCTTTAAAATATATAATTGCAACCAATTCTCTTATTTTTTTATTCTCTCTATTAATTGATTTCAGCTACACAGGAGTGCAAAACTAATCTTCTGAATACATGTGAAAGTAGAATTATTTTGTAATTGGCTGTACTAACATTTTAATTGATAACAAAAGTAACTTTGGAGCAGACGCGAAAACTGAAAATAATAACGAATTATTAAACGTTATTTTTCTGAAATATTATCTAGTAACTCTGACGATCTGTCACTGGTATATTCTAAAAAAGGGAAAAATTGTATGTTACTCTACAGGTGAAATGCTCACCTGACAGGCCTTTTTAAAATTACATTAGCACAATTATATACTTTTTCTTGAATTATTAATATTATACCTTCTGATTCATTTTGTATGGTTCCATATCTGTGTATTCTGAAGTACATCATTTTAGTAATTTATATAATTCTCGATTTGTGCCTCATAATTACTCACTGCTAATTTCTATTAAATAACCTTTCCTGTTCACGTATCTGTTGAAGCTTGTGATGAGTTCTATTCATTTTTGTCAACTGTTGTAATATTAAACATTCATTCAAAGTGAGAGAAAAGCGTCATACGGGTTTTGTTACTCTTCATGTAACTAATTCCGTTGAGGTCTCTCGTATTACTTACTAACTCACGTTTATCTAATGAGATGTTTATCAGTATTCACTTAAACAATTTAGACCATTATTAGAATGAAATACAGATATTAATTTATGTCATTTTTTAAATAAAAATACGACCTTTATGGAGACAATCTAATCGCTAAGCTTGTATCGAAAATACAACGCGTCTAAATTTTTACTGTATTGTTTTCAATTCTTTTAATAATTGAAAAATTGTGTTTTGATGAAAGTCGAATAGTTTGTGGAATTTCAATTTCTACTTTCTTTTTTGTTAAATAGTTTAAGATACCCCATCCTTGTCCTTAGTCTTATATTTCTATCCCATTCAGTTCCCTGTAATACTAATTTTACGCGTCTTTCGTGCCTCAAAATGTGGCATTTTAGTATATTACTACTTTTAGTCAGTGTTCTCCGTAATGTTCTGTCATCATCAATTCCATTACAGACCTCCTGAATTTTTACTAGATCTACCAATCTGACTTTTAGCATTATTCTGTAACAGAACATTTTCAATGCTTCTATTATTTTTTGTTTTGCTTTGCCGGTTGTCCAAGTTTCGCTCCTAGTTATTGGCACACTTCAGACAAACATAGGAATGTTTCCTAGTCTCCAAGCTTATATTAGGTGTGGACAAAATTTTATTTTCTGCCATAGATTTAATTTCTCGTGCAATAAGACTTTTTATCTCTACTTTTATTCTACTGTCAATTGCCCAAATAGCAAAATTCATCTACTTCCGTCAACGTATCATTTCCTAATATGATTCCTTTGCCTCACCACTTTCCATTTGACTAAACTGGATTACTCTAGTTCATTGCTATTCATATTTATATTTTACTCGGTTTTCAAGAAGCATTTCATGCTAATTAAACCATTTTCAACGCAATTTGCTAAAAACTAAAATAAAATACTTGACGTCGTTTGAGTATACACTTTATATAATCTTATCTGAGACATTATAATCCAAATTCTAAAGTGGGAGAAACATTAAATAAGTAGACGACAATGTATTCCATTAATGTGTTGATTTAGATTAATTGTAGTAAAATAAATTCCAAACTAACTTTATGAGACATAGTTACTTATTCCAAGGTACGATTGAGACTAGTGACGAAAACCGACAGAAATTAATAAAGAAAGAAAATCAAGTAAAATAGATGACTGAACCAGAAAAATATTCCGGCGAAAATGCACTTTCTTTCTTTCTCCATGGCTCTACAGCCCATTGTGGGCCTGGGCCTACCGAGTCGGCTGCGGACTGTCATCTTGCATGACACATTCCGAATTTGGAGTGACACGAGGTCAGCGTATCGATCCTCCAACAGTCTTAATCCCGGTCTTCTCGACGATGACGACACAAACATCCAACCCACGCCTGGAGCCGAAAATGCACTAGGCAACATAAGAACATATAAGTAATAATGCAACGAAATTAAATTTTATGTAGGTATGTGAATCAAGTCGGTTAGCTTCACTCTAATTCTTTGCTGCAAATACAAATTTTGATTCTCTTTCATCCGAAAATGATATTAGAGTTGTAATTATTCCTGCTGGTGGAACTTTTTTCTGGATGGAATTTCAAAGAGGTTAACGCATCTTTCTGAAGTACCATGCAATGGCCCCTTCATTAATATTCCGTTTGTTAACATGGATTCTGAAAGCACTGCCTAAAAACAACCAGACGGTGACCACTCAGGTCGACTAATTTATTTATTTACTTTCCGGGTTTAAATTTAAAACTCGTCAAATTCTGTCGACTAATTTCGTTTTATGTTGGCTGTTATTCATTGACAAACGAAATATATTAACCTGTCCAATTATTCCATTTCATGCATGGGGAAACGCACACGGTACTGATTTACGGCTGACTTTAAGTCCTGTTCTCCTGATTTAATATCCAATACGTTCTATATCTGGGAGACTTAAAAACTAAAAATAGTTTCTTCTTCCTGACAAATTATCTCAAAGTTGAAGGGGAACATGCCAAAGAACTGCAAGGTGAACAAGCAACCATAATGATATTATAATAACTTGCAAAATTTTGTTGTAATATAGTTGTTAGCTCCGTTGTTTGTGTGTTTCTTGGATCAACGCTAGCAATAAAATGTTTTCTTTTCAGTATGCCTGGAGACAAACTCACCATCGTTTGTTCTATAATGATACAAGAAAATATTCTTAGGAGAATAAGTTATAACGAGCGAAGAGTAAAACTTCAACGTCAATTTTATAAAGTTATTCGATATTCTTATATATTACATAAATCAATTAGCCATATCCCATTTTTAACAATTTATGAAAAAAATACTTTGACGTATAGCAGATGTCTCTTTAGTTGAAGGTAAAGTTGGTATGCAAATATAAGTAATTACTTGACGATACTGACAATATAACACTTGCATTTGGTCAAAAATTTCTGACTGACTTAAATTCGTTATCTCCTATTTTAGCGTCAACAAATTACAATTATATTGTATTTATCATTTGAATCCTTTGTTGTCATTCTTCTTCTAAAGTTTTAATTCGGTTTGATGAAAGAGTCGTTCATATCTACACGACTTGTTAATTCGTTCCCTATTTCCGATAATGTCTCTCTCCCACCGATAAAATGGCTCTATATGACATTGTGCTTTCTATTTCTTTGCCTATCGGAATTATGTCTTCCCTAGGAGTCGTAATTTCAAATTTTCATTTCTTTCGCCTCAAGACCTCGCCATACTTCTTAAACGAGGTCTTCCGGATTTTCCAATTAGACTCAGTATATACTTTTAAACTATTTGAATATTGTTTTCTGATAAATTAACTATCAACTTACTTGATTTTTTTTGGTTTTCGAAACATGTAAAGGGTCTATCTTATCATAGCCTTACTGGTTTTTTCATGTGAAATTGGGAAGGAATCGACACATGTCTTGTAATAGGACTTAATATTATAATATTTTTAAGCATTTTGGAGAACCCAAGGAACACAAAAAATGTTTGGACGATCAAATGGTACAATTATGTGACCAACAGTGAATTTATTTGCGTTTTTTTTCTGTTGAACTCTCAAATATGAGAATAGTTGTCTTATCACTAATGCAGACTCATCAATCGTTTCTATTGATTTAATTGTTATTTGCATAACCCTCTTCGATCTATTTGTACGAGTTGGCGTTTCAATTAATCAATGCCCTTGTGAATATATATTATTTTGGTTTCCCTAGTTTATACAAAATAATAAGAAAGATAACAATATTAATATCCCAAGAATAGACCAATAAGTCAATGATAATAATAGTGACGCAGTACATGTACCCAAAACCAAAATAGTGTCAAGTAAGTAGTCCTAATCTGTGTAGAATATATGTGATACACGTTGAAATATCGGCACGAAGTGGAATACTAAATCCTGAAGGCAACGCGACACCGCTTTTGGAAATACGAAGTTAGAAGAGATATGGTGCTGAATTTCAGATAAATCACCTATGCACTTTCTCCCTCCCTACTGTACCTATCAATTATCTTGACGTTGCCACATCATTCTTATTGACTCATATATTTATTTTCAAATATATTATAATAATATTTTCATAATTTATTTGGTGTTAAATGAATTTATTCTCAAATTAGTTATTTTTATAATTTTTCAAAAGATTTTCCATGAATATTATCCCAAATAAAACAGTACGTTGTCGAGTGTATTCGGGTTGGTGGTCAGGTAAGCTGGGTTAATTACGCAAGACATGATCAGCGTCACTATTGAATTTTTCATTTTAAGAAATAACTGTTTTCCAGACTTGTACATTGGGGCATCACTAATATTTGCAATGTTATGAATCAGGTAATACAGTCTGAAGCACTTATTTCATATGTATTTGTGTTATCTACAAATGGGTAGTTTGCTCGGTGGCAGACGATCTGCCAAAGATAACGTCGTACTAATACTCATGTTTGACTTTGGACTTTCACAGACTAAATTACCGTTAGGAAGTAGAAGCTTTCAGATATAAATAGGTTTTAGTTTGTTTCAGTTAATTGTAATTATTTAACGCTGTTATATTTCACTTGTAAAGAAAATAAGAAATATTTACTGAACTTACCCAGTGGGATTATCATTATTGGTCTTTTTTCGGTTAATTTATTATTTCATTGTTAACTCTTAGAGACATTAATATATATTTTTAATAAAATAATATTGTCCATGGGGCCGACAAAGCGAGACTTTGATACAGATACTCGGTGTGCCGGGTGACTTTTGCTCACGATAGTAAGCCGTTACTTGCGGATTAAGATAAAATTTCCTTGTATCGTTCATGACGAAGTGGAAAAGATGATTCCGCTGGTGCGTATAGATTTTGTTTTGTTGGCAACGTTACATGGGCGATTGCAAATACCGTTTGTGCTAAATCGGTCTGCTACTCTTTGCTTGACGTTCCCTTCAACAAATAAGTATGAATTTTAATAAATGGTCGGAAGAGAGATTGGTGCATGAACGTAATATACCTCGGAGAATAAAAAGATGAGTATCATATTAGTCTATATAACGATTAAATTTTAACGTATTGCCCTTTCTATTGTCCAGATACATATTGAACTGACGGATTATTTTATTTTAAATTTTAACTGAATATTTACTTCATAATACAATTATAGTAAGGAAAATTGATACTCTAACTCACACACAACACTTCATTTCTGAGTGAAGTTTGTAGCGGATGATTGCACGAAGAAAACAAATCTCTTCAAAAATACATCATGGAAAAATACTGAGTTCATCAAATATTTCGTGGAATGAAACCGCTGTCCAGCGAGCATGAGCGATTGAACGAGTGGTATATAATTTTAAAAAGTTGTTGTTTTTTGGTAGTGCTGCATTGAATGAACTACAAAGGGCGGTTGTGCTGAAATTTAAAAATATTTTTGTTAAATACGTAGCTTTGTGTAAAATTAATTAAAACGTTCGGTAATTTTAGTATTTCCACAACAAATAATTTTAATTCGTTTCATTTAAAGAAAGTACGTATTTCTTTTAAAAGTTTTGGGTTTGAGCAACGTTTGCAACCGAGTGTGTAGCTGCAGTCAGTTGAAATTTTATTTTTGCTTGAAAGGCCCATACGCTGTCGTTAAAGTTCGCGTGATTGATTAGAGAGTTTTGAATGAGGACAGGA
Source organism: Eucriotettix oculatus (assembly GCA_034510155.1). Taxonomy (NCBI): domain Eukaryota; kingdom Metazoa; phylum Arthropoda; class Insecta; order Orthoptera; family Tetrigidae; genus Eucriotettix; species Eucriotettix oculatus. The sequence continues at coordinate 130,082,355 of CM067376.1, read as the reverse complement.
CAGGGCAGGACAGTACTGTGAGCACAGGTATGCATGTGAAGGGACTACAATGGTGGCCCCTCTGCCCGTGGACTCGTCCGTCTCGTATTAGCCTTGGCTACATTAAGAGGTCGAATTGCCGTCTGCGGTCTCCACAGAAATAGCGAGTGCCAATACTCGCGGGAACAGGTTTCAAATGCTAAACTTACTCACCACATGTATTCTTCAAGTACCCTGCGGCAATATCAAACGAAATGTAAGAAGTGCACGAGTTCAAAATACCGTGATGCAATATAGAGACAGTATTAGCGACACTCTTCAACTCAGCCAGTGTTTCGCCTTGAGAGCTTTAAATCGGGTTTCCAAGTGCGGAAACGAGGGAGATGCATTAATACACAAACCCCTTCAACGCCTTAATCGGAGACTCGCTACTCCTGTTTTAGAAAAGTAGAAAGACCCACATTTTATATGCAGTGTTATGACATAAGGCAAAAAAAACGCTATGTAACTACGTAACAACAGAAGGAATTTGGCAGACACACAATCATTTGAGAAATGTGAAGGCTTCATTACGCGCCATAGAACGCCTATTCAGGTAAATTATGAAATATGGAAGTATGTAGAAATCCATTTACGGTTTCGTACGTATTTATCAAAAACCAAAATAATACTAATCTAAAAAGAAAAAGGAAGTGGTATAACTCGAACTTAAATTCAAAGTAAGACACGTTTGTCTTTAATTGAAAGATGGCTATTTTCCATTGTTGCATACTTTTTTAGTTTGATAAAGATGCATATATACGAGTCGAGGATTGATACAAATGACCAAAATGGGGGAGGATAAAATAATACGCTGAGAGCGTAAGAATTAAAATCGACTGCATCTCGAAATTTATTTCAACACCTGAGTGAGTCCTAGGCAGCAGAGTTATGCTCAGAAGTTTTCTTTTTGCCGTTAGAAACGTTCGACACTTCAGTCTTCCTTCTCCCTCAAAGTTTCGCGATCTCATATAAATAATATTTTCAATAAATGAAACGACAGTCAAAAAGTCAGCATATAAATTTATCACTATTTATTGAAATGCGGCGTTTCGTCTACATTTTTAGGCTTCCTCAGGATAAAAATTTAGCAACAGATCATATTTACTCCTTGACTCCGTCAGCCGAAAATATTATTGAATTTACATTTGAAGAATTTAATATCGCGCATGGACCATCTCCAGCGACGGTTGCGGCCGAATAAATTGTGATAAATTTATATCCTGGCTTTTATCCGTCTTTTTATTTATTATAAAATTTAATGTCAGAAGACTATGTTGTAAATAATATTTTCCCTGCTTTTTATCTTTCCATCCCTCATTATTGGCCTACTTTCGATAATCGCTGATAGATTTAAAAATTTTGTATCTAATTTCAGCCAGCCATTTGATAAAAATGTTCAAATATAAATGATTAATATCGATGTCATTTATATCATTTTTGATGCACGGGTGTGTGTCTTGCGATTTAGCAGACAGTTTGTGATTTGTCACAGTCTGTAATGTATTTCTCGTAGTTCCCGTTTTTTTTATGAGTTCTGAATTTAGATATTTTCCTTCCCTCTGTTGAATATTTTCAAAATTATTGACTACGACTCGTGCCCAGCGTATGGTTTAAAGTAGACCAAATATTGTTGCCTTAGTCAATAAGGAGGAAATATACAATTAAATATTAGAAATATTACAATTAATTAGAAAATTAAATTCCTGAAAATTATGCTGGGAATACCTTACGCATAATTTTGGCATTATCATAACCAAAAGATAATGTTAGTGTAGTGATATTTACTGGTTCATTTTACACTGTGTTACCTAAGAGTGGAGTTTTAAAATAAACTGATTGATTTATTCACTTACTTTATTATTGCGGTGAATATTATTTCCATATGGCAGTTGGTCTAATCCATGAAAAGGGTGCAGCATATGAAGAAAACCATTTGAAATGATCGTAAGAGTTACGAAATTTAACTCTTCATAAGTGCAACTTTTATCAAGTAAACCATACGCGGAAAGTGAACAAATTTATAGATTGTATTATGCAATTATTATTGGCCAAAAGTAATAAAATTAAAAATTACAATTTCATCATGTAAATCTAAAGGAATGTTACTAAAGTTTGGCCAATATTTTGTGTAATGATTTTATAAAACTGTTATCTTCGAGTTGTGATATTATTCAGCCCTTAGACTATAAGCTAACATATCCTGCTGAAACCTTTCCATTTCTACATAACTACCACATTTTCCCTAATCTGTTTAGTGGATTCCATCCTTTGCCTCACTATTCTGTTCTTACCCCACACACTTCCCTTCAGTGCTAATTTTACAAGCCCCACATGTCTTAAAACGTGGCTATTAATCTACCCCTTCTGTAGGTCAAAGTCTTCCATACTGCTCTCTATGCCATAAAAATTTATAAAATGGTGCCCTTTTCGTTTAGTTGATATTACATATGACATAACAGACATGACGTACTGTTAGCCAACACAGTTAGTAATTTAGACAAGGTAATATGTCAGCAGTATAGAAAAGAAATACAACAATACAACGTGTAAGACCGACGCGTATTTTCAGCAATGATTGGTAGCTTTGGACAATAATTACAGAAGGACGATGAGTATGTCTAGAGTTACAGGTAGGTTGGAATGTTTAAGAGATTTCAAATACGGCGAAGAGAAGATAATTGAAATGAATTTGTAAATGTCAACTTGGTGGTAAGGAGAGGTTAATAGAAAGGGCATTTCAGAGCCGGAATGGAGAACGCAAGGAGAGTAGTGGAATTATATATCTGGAAGAGATTCGGATAGCTCAGATAGCTAGAGCCATCATAGTATTCAGTGCTGAGCATCAATTCTTCTTAAATTTTTGTACGTGAGAGTAGCACATTATTGATTTGAAAATGAGACCCAACCTTCAAGATGTATGGAAGAATATCAGCTGAGATGGTCGCAAATGGTGTTGAACTATTTGAACCAATGACAAAAAGCGAGTTATCAATTGCGAGTACACATTTATTTTTCTAGTCTGACTCTCTGTTGTACTTTTGTCGAATGGCTTTCCTTTTCAGGAGTACTTATCAGGGATCCATTGCGGAAATAAGTGATTTGGTTAAATATTTTAATGATTCGTGTCCAAATATTCTCCAGTACGAATTTATCTCGTTATCATTGGGATCATTCGTCGCCAATATAATACAATAATATCGTTTGCTACAGCTCACTGATGCAACAAATAATAATGACTGAAAAACGTAATAAGTAAAGATTAGACGAGGAGATAAGTCTCAATTTCTACAAATATGTCATACACAAAACTATTATAATTAGCGAAGTTAATATAAGATAAAAAAATAGTCTAAAACTAATCGTGCTTGCGTATCGTTCGTGTGTCACTTGCGTTTATGAATCACCTGACGAAATCAACAATTGCAGAAACGTTGTCAGCTAATTTGCTACTTATTTATCTAATAATCTACGGCTAACACAGAAGTTTTATATTTCATTATAATATACTAACTTTATAGGAAGGTACTGGTAGTATCAAAATCAGTTAGAGAATAAACAATTCCATTTTAAAAGAATGACTAATTATACTATTTTTTTCCTGAAGATAAATAATTCACAACAACGTTTTGCCCATGCTTCGGACCTAATCATGAATGAAAATTTTAATCTACAATTTATTATTCGACCCTTTGTGAAAATAATAATTTAGACAGGGATTACTGTAGTAATACGACGCTTTACATCGCTACGGTTGAAATATTATTCAACCCTTTGTGAATATAATAATTTAAACAGGGATTACTGTAGTAATACGACGCTTTACAGCGCTACAGTTGATATGTTGAGCACACGCGATCATTCATTATGAAGCCAGACGCAGCTGTGCAGGATCGTCACTTAGAGATTTCCTTTGTTAGATCGCTTCGAAATGTTCAAAGCAACTGAATGACTCGGTGACTGCGAAATTAGATCAGAGAATCGTTTCTTGAATTCAAGGACTATTACGGCAGCAAAAATTCGCCCGCCCCTTTGTGAGAAGTATGAGAAAGTGGATTAGTCATGAAATGGTGCACGATGAGCCGCAATGGAAGGTTTGGTGCAATTTGTGGCCTGGACAGACGTTTATTGTGAGACGCTACGAAAGCTCCGCGTGGGATCATTTTGGTTAATGACAACTCCCGACCACACACCGGCTGACAAACTTAAGATCTGATCGCATCATTTGGTTGGTGGCAATTTGACCAGACTCGCTAAAGTCCGAATTTGGCGCATCTCTTTTTTCACCTCTTCAGGTGGAAACATTTCATTTCAACTAAGATGATGATGTGAAAGAGAAAGTGCAGACTTGGCTTCTTCACTAGTGGCATCGCTTTTTGACTAAGATATACAAAAACTGGTTTCCTTTTATCACAAGTCCCCAAATAACGACGGTTAGTTTGTGAATAAGTAGAGTGAGATGCAAGGCAATGATTGATAATAAAATATCTGGAAATTATTTTATGTTATTTTTAAAATAAATATCGGTACTTCCTTTAAAAAGAGCCTTGTAAAATTTACAACATTACAGAATTGTTAGTATATAAAGATAACAAAACAATAATTTTTGTCCACATTTCAGTGTTTCTTCAGATTTGTGTTACGGTTAGAACAGGTCTCTAAATTTTACCCTTATCAAAATTATGCAGAGAATCAGTATTGCGTTCAAAATAGTAAATATAAAACAATTGCATTTGTGTGCAATTATACAAATTGTTTGCTTTATAAATTGAGGATTAATATTTTTATTTAAAAGGCGATGTAACGTTGTTATGAATTGGTTATGTTTTTGTAATGAACATTGCATAATAATTTTCGGATTCAAGGTCAGGTATTTATTTATTCATATTATTACTGCCATTTTTTATTAAAAGAATGGCGTCTAATGAAATCAAGACCGAATGGGGTAAAGATCATTGAAAATAAAACCACAGATTTTTTAATCTTATGTAATTCGTTAAATGAGTTCGTATATTTCCAAGTCATCAGTGTCGTTTGTGACGTTCACTGGAGGTGGCCAGGCTAGAATTATTGACAAAATCCACCACGTGGAGTTGAGTATTCCACGATTCAAACTGCACGAATTTTTTTAAGACTCCGATTACATGACGTAGGTCATTGATTTCAAATTTATGTTAAAAAACTTTACAATAAAAATTTTTCACGTTCTCTCAAGCGTAGAATTAACGCAATGGTGTGGTGGTGAAACATGTATGTCCTGCACTCCAGGGACAAAACAAGGCAGACGAGTCTAATCCGGGAAAGGAAATGAGGACGTCATGGGCAGGAAAAAGGTGATAACCGGGTGGAAACATCCGCATCGGATATTTAGGAAAATGGAGAATGGTATGCAATATAGCTCGCAGGAAAAAAATTCAGACTGTTCATGATCATTCCTGATACAAAACTTATTTAGAGATCTTCCGCAAACGTAAATTTCGAGAACCACCGTGATACTTGAATAGATTTGAAAGGAGGTTATGTTGAAAGGAAAAAATGAATCCACTGAATTTTAATATCAAATTTCAAAGGTATACACTTTAATTAATTTTTGATATAGCTGGCTAATTTTACAGAATTTAGTATACGACGTATCCTCCACCAAAAAATAACGGTGTGTGTGTGTTGTGTATGCTGAACACGTATCACTCCAAACTCGGAATGTGTCATGCAAGATGACAGTCCGCAGCCAACCCAGTAGGCCCAAGCCCTGGGGCCGCAGAGACAAAGAAGAAGAGCAAGAAGATATGTAATACAGACAATTTTTTAGAGACGTAAGAGTATAATTGTTGTAAATTCTAATGTTAACGATTTCGGAGATTAATCTGGCATAACAATTAGTTCAATGTTAAGGTTATTGTGTTTATATTGGACAAACTAAGCAAACACTTAAAACTGGGATCAAAGCACACAGAATTAATTTCAGATTACCCTTAGGAAATCGTTCATTCATTTATTACCAAGCATATTTTTTCTATCAAATCATGCATTTAACTGAACCGATATTCATATCCTTGTCATTGAGCTTAATTATTATGCTAGATTCATCTCCGAAATGATTAACATCACAATTAACGACAATTATACTCTTAATGCACAAAATTGACATCGATTGTTTAAATATAATATGCGCTGTATTTATTTGCACCTGATATATATATATATATGCATATTTTGACGTTATTTATACGGTCCATCAATTGGTAGAAGAACCTTCGTACGCTACTCTTATATTAATCATATTATCTGTGTTTGTTAATTTACCAATTCTATCAAGAATTATTGTGAAAACAGACGTAAATATAATAAATACCAACTAAATTAAATCAATTCATAAATACGTCAATGGTTTCAATTAATTGAGTTATACATTTTTAACTTCCCATTTATAATTATATAATTAATATTAATTCTTGATTAAATATTGCAACACATTATATAAATTATGATAAATAGTACAATAGCATAGGCGTCTAAGGAAATTTAATATAAGCTTATATTTAACTGTAGTTAATACAAGACGTTTCGTTCCAAAATTGAAACCTGATATGATGTGATTTAAACTGGAATCAATAAATTAACAAGGACGAAAATTTATGCATACATGTCGCACAAGTGAAGAGGCATCATTTTTGTAATTATAAACGTATTGACTTTTAAAAAAATTATGGTATCCGGGTTATTTTTAAATCTTGTAATAATTTAAAATCGAAAAAATAATAAAGATAAAATTAAAAATTTCGATAAAACATAATGTTTTATACGAAATTAACTGTTTAGCAATTTATGTTACATTGGTGAAACCAAACGCTCTTTAAAAACCTGTATTGACATAAAAATAATTTAAAATTTAATGTACAAAATTGTTGTCGAAACACATATATTTAAAAAACACCATAAAATTAATTGACTAAATATTAAAATTTTAGATGCTAATGTAATCTCATTCTGTGGTGAGATGCTTCACATCAAATACAACAATTCAGCTATTAACGTTAAAAACTACATAAATAATTCAAAAAAATTTATTCTCTACTATTATAAACTTTCCTTTTTAGTCGTTGTTATTTTTTTTCTCCATTGGTATTTTGAACGCTAATAATAGGTTTATGAGCTACTGGCTTCCATTTTCGGCCCCTTCGCTTATGTGACATGTTCGTAGAAAATTTAATCTTATTTAGTTCATTGATTCGAGTTTAAATCACGCCACTTGAAGTTTCAAATTTAGAAACGAAACGTCGTGTACTACCGTTAACTATAAGTTTATTTTCATCTTTTCTAACTTATAGGTCGATGTACTGTACATTTATTTCCGGACAGTCAGATATTTTAAATAATTGTAAATTGTGATCCTGAATATGAGTTTGGTATAGATTCTTATAAATTTTAACATTGGTTGTGATCCCAAATAGATTTTTATTTACAATTAATATTCATGACCTAATCTAAAATTCACAAACTTTAATTATTTGGTAGGCTTACAACAATTTCATGATATTATAAACATAATGTAATGAGTACCAATTAATTCCATTACATCATACAAATTGCTCCTTTTTCTGTCGAATATCTTGTGTGCTATAACGTTTAAATTTTAAAACGTTAATGTAACGTATCCTGGCAAGTTCTCTGGGCGGCATTTCAAAAACAATGAAAGTGAAGTTTTAATCTGTTTCTTTTGTAAGTTTACTTTGATCGTGACTTAGTTGTTTCAATTTAAAACAGAAGGATGTAAAATTCAAAGTCTCCTCTCTGATCCGAATTGCTCCCAGAATGGAGTGTTTACACGCTTCATCGTCCTTGTCCCCGCCATCTGCGGCCCTCTGTTGTTATTTATTTTGAATTACAGCAGCTCGGGGAACAATAGCGACCACAGGTGTTACCTAGACTTAATTAAAACATTCTGATAGCGCTTGCAATCCCGCTCAACTGCAAATCACGGTTACTAATACAAACTAGCCCACAAAGGAAGTTCCGCGCTGGCACTTTGCATATTCTAAACCATTTCTATGACAATTTTGGCCCACATATGCCATCAGAATCCATTGACCATGTATTCTATTATTTTTATAATTCGGAGCAAATATTTAAGTAACCTTTATTTCGTTTAGAAATATGTTTCATGTATAATTTCTTTAGCAGTTTGAAGGTTAATTTTTAATTAGAATACAATCCTTACTAATTATAATATTACTACATTTTAAGTCACAAAAGTATTTCATACGAAGGACCGAAGTTACCTTTTTCCTGTGTATCAGAATATGATTTGACCTTTCTGTAACGCATCTATCTCTTTAAAATAGCAATCAGATATCGCCTTATGTTAATTTAATGGAATTAAATTTTTTATAATACGATGATTTAATATTACATTTCAGTGCCACGATTAAAATCTTATTTTGCAACCTCCATTTGTCCGTTTTGTGTGATTTTTTTTAAGTATCTGGCGTTATCAAGTTCAACAATTTTATTGTCTCTACAAATTAGCTATTAATATTCATGAAGTGCGGAATAAGCCAACACTTTGTTACTACTTCTACCTATAAATGACAAAATCATGTAATATTTATATCGATTTTTTCTTGTTATGTCAATTTATTTTTATGTAGAAGTAAACGTTTTCTATAATAAGTGGTTATTTAATTTTAGAAGGAAAGAAAAAGTGCTACGTAATGATTATAAAATTTATAATTCACATATTATAACCGCACAGGTTTACAATCAGTCCGAAAAATAGTTTAATACCCTCATTACTACAAAAATTTTCATTTTAAAACCAAGGAGCTTCTCCTCCAACAATTAAGGTATATTCGTCTACTAAACAAAAATAATAATAATTCAAAAATTACTCCAATTTACATAATTATATATATATTTATTGTCAAAATTAATGTTTTAACAAAATTACCTATTTTCTATAATAGATTTATAAATCGTCATTTATTGACTCCGGAATTTGTTGTCTTTCTGTCCCTTTAATTAGTTCAAACTGTAAACTTTTCTATTGTACGGACAATCCTGTAATAATAATTGGCTAAGCACCTATGATCTAGATACATATCTGTTCTATATATTTTGTTTTGTAGATGAACGTGGCTTAATTATCGACCGAAAGCTCGTTGGTTTCAAATTTAAAAATAATAGTAGTGGAGTTTTAAATGCCTCTTGAGACTGCGTAAAGACTTGCGTGTTTATAGTACGTGAACTACAGAATTTGAAAATCAGCCATATTGAAACATAAATTTAATTTTACTAAATTTTGCCGATTAGTAACTGTATATAAAAGTTACATAAAATAATTAAAATTGGAAGTATTAGTTACTTAAACTAAGCGACTGTTTCTGTTGCTAATTTCATTTAGTTTAGTTAAATTATTCAAGCCCGCTAAAACATTTTGCATAGTAAAATCCTCCCTGTGTAATAACTGATAATTTGTTATAATAGAGTGGCATTATTATCTCAAACTTCCAACAAATAAATATTCATAATACGCAATACATTGTCTGCAACTGATCCTGTAAGTGGTCTATTAATCTGGCTATCTTCGAATTGTCAGGCACTATTACATCCTTATATTTAATTTAGAATTAACCCTAAAGCAAAAGAAAATATAAATAACTAGCATAATAATGGTCAACAATGATCACTTGTAACTTTCAGAAAAAAAAACACTTTTGCGAAGCTCTGAACTCTGCAATACTACAGACGTCATGTGGCCAGCACACATTTCAATGGCTTCTAGATTGTTTTCGGTAATCCAAATGGTAGTCGTTTAAAATAATAATGAAACGTACTACTTATAGACACATTTTGAAATGCATAATAATTACTCGAGAGATATATTTACCGTAACGAGGAATTTGAGCGCTCCAAATTAATTCATACTGAATTATAAGTTATAGTAATAATTCACGTCTGTGAATAAATACATATGAAGAATTAACTACCCTTATAACGGACTTATACAATGAATTTTGAACGTAAAGTAGACGTTTCGACCATCCACTGTGGTTCTTGTCAGGGTTTATTAACAAGGAACCACAATGGATTGTCGAAACGTCTACTTTATGTTAATTTTTTTTCAAAATTATTGTATAAGTATGATATACGGGTCGTTAATTCTTCACATGAATTATTAGTCTTGAAAAAAAAACCTTTGGTACAGACATCAATAAATGGTAAGTTCAAAACGACAAATGTAATGCCGTAAATAAATAAAGTACTTACGTTTTATAAAAAAAATACTTGCAAGAAAGCTGTTTGCCATTAAATTGAATCACGCAAATAACTGTTCCATGAGCAACTGTTGTTGAATATCAAATACAGAGGTACATGATACTAAGGAACGTTTGCCTAATAGCATCCTTGAGGGTCCGTCCGTTAGATTGGCAAACAGGATCACGATAACAACGGACAATAGTTACACGTACCAGAAATATTAAGAGAAACCGTCAAATTTATTCGTAAGAGTAATTAGGAGTCAGCGGATAAAAACAATGAATTCTATACGATATAGCCAACGAGTTAACTTTCTCAACCCTCACAATCAAGTGAAAGTTTGTAATAATTTTTTTAATATTACTTAAGGATGTCCGTTTAACCTTTACTCCTTAGAAAGTGAATGATATTCTGAGGAAATTAATGTAATTTTTTTCTAGTGTCTGAGAATTATACGTATGCATGTATAATTCTCCGTGTCTGTCGAATTATTTAACTGGACTAATTAATAGCCATCTGTGTGTAGCTGCAGTGTTCCCTGTGAATTAATAATATTTCTTGTTTGGATACAGTTAAATATCTTAGCATTTGTCATAGCAGTATGTAAACATTATTTGGGGACGACTCGACGTCGAGTGTGGTGGGCTGCTGGCATTATTTTAGACCAGCACGTCTTGCCGAACTGACCGGGAGACCGGCAGCCAAAATAAGCCCTGGGCGGGTCTAAAAGCGTCCCGTCCCGACTCGTCCAGGGGCCTAATCCCAACATCCACCCCCGCCACCCGCCACCTGCCACCTGCCACCCCTGCGTGCGATTCGTCACATCAATTCTAAACACCGTTACCGGATACCGTGTAAAATGTAGAAAGAAATAAGAAAGGAGTAGACCTAAGAAAAGGAGGAGAAACAGCAAGCGAAACATACTTTCACGAAGCTATTCCAGAAGGCATAGCCAGATCAGCGTTTCCATTGAATCGTACTCTAGAAACTTTCAAGTTTTACCCATCTTAAAATTCTTTTTGCTCATGGGATAAATAAGTCGCTCTAGATTTTTCGCGTATTTTTGGATTGAAAGTGAAACCTCCGAGGAAATGCTTAATGGATTCTAAATTACTTTACATGGCTATCAATTCAACGTCAAACCAAGTTTTCATTTTATTCGAACAACGTTTCGTCGTCACATTTGGAACATCATCAGGTGAATTCCTTCAGGACGTTACTACAAAAATAGTAGGTTACAAAAAATTAAGAAAATATGATGAAACAATATTTCATTCATAAATTGTCTAACAATATTTTTTAAATAGCATATTCTGGTATGGCATATTACCAACGTATGAATATTCGAAACTGATTTATACGACTTTATGAAGGGAAATTAATATTTTATAAAATAAGTATGATATTTAACATGTTTTCATCATATTAAATTAACCTCCGAGATAAAATTAGTGACAAATGTGCGTATCGTTTGTATTTCAGTTAATTCCTCATAATTATTAATAAAAGACCTTCATTATTAACACACTACAAGAATTCATTTACTGAAACTGTATAACAATTCAGAATTGAAACATTGGTGCTGCTGTCAGAATTTATTTTGCTACTGCGATTTCTCACGATTAATGCTGTTCTTTCTGTTACGAAATAAATAGTCACCTTTATATCAATACAAAAACACGCAAGTAATGCACAGTAATTTGTTGATAAATGAAAAAAAAACGTATTGAAAGGCGGTTACTGCTCTGCGATTTTCTTCGGAACATTTACGTTATAGCATTGGTAACTTAATTAGATAATTGGATGGTCTAGGGTAAATAGTGCAAATAAATTTTCGATTTGAGTATAATTTTATTAATTTTACCACTGCCTGTTTTTTCTCGTGTTTCTGCACACAAAAGGAACGATGCGACTCGAGTTATACCCTAAAAAAATAGTTCTGATTGAAATGTATTATTTTCTAAGAAAATAATATTTTCAATTCATTTTGGAGTTAAAGTACATTTTTCTGAATTATTAATATACACATTTCCTCTTTATAAAGTATTATTATTATTGATTTAAGTAGTAACTTTAATTTAGCATAAAATTTTTCCACGTTCCCATTACATTAACTGACACTTAAGAAATTCTCCCTTTAATTAATTCATTACGTTTTCTGATTTTGTATTCAAGTTTGTTTATTTTATATTCATATTTCTTATGTACTTAACTTTTCATAAATACGTTTTATTTAAATAATAAATCTATTATTCAGGCAATTGCGTTTAAATTAAATTTTATTAGTGTAAGTTGATTGCGTGTAATTATTGTATAGATTAACTCTAAATGAAACGCTCAGAATGTCTATTACTTGACGTCAAGTGGATTTACTTAAAGAACTTAGGATATTAATCGACAATCATTAGAATTACAGGCAAGTAAATCCCTCTGATCTCCTCTCAAGACGATAGTTAGTTGTATTTAATATAATTTCAACAAAAAAATTAAAATTTTCTCAGTTTTTGCATGTTAAATTTATTTAAATAATTTTTACAATCATTTAAAAATGCTAATTTTAAACAGCGCACCTATCCATGAGTGTTCTACTGTATTAAACAACGTTATTTAAATAATAGATTGACTGTTAATCCCTATATATATTTATAATAAATATATTTTAAACAACAGTTGTCTGGTACAGCTACTCAAATACATTTTTTTTGGATTTGGCATTGATTTATATTACCTTATGAAGGAATGTTTTAAAAAGCAGCATAAAACTAACTTCTGCTAGTAATAAAGTTGTTTATAAACAGCCGAATGTTGAAAGTAATAAATTTAATTTAATTATTGTGAAAACATTGCGTTATTTTTCAGTTCGCACGAAATATTTGTCTTGTAAAATATACTTTGTTTTTATGTCTTTACATACATATATAAATAAGTAGAAAAGCAAACCTGTCTATTTCTCGGCCTATTTGAGCCTTCTGAACTCAAGAAACGGCTGACAATATTTTGCCAAGTTTTTAATATTTGTATTTCTAATTCCTCAAGGACCAACTTGGGCTGAATAGTTTGCCTAATTTCAAGTTGTAAGTGGAGGATCACAGCCGAGTCAAAACAAATTTGTTTGTTGGCCGTGAATAACTGCATTGTTTTTAGGAATATCATTGGTTCATAGTGGACGTATGATTGCCTGGCGAAGTGATTAAGTAAATGATTCTCCGATTATCAAGCGAGTCAAAACTGAGCATAACGTTTCCGAAAGTATCACCATAGTCTTCGTCAATCTACTTAATTTTTGCGGAAGCATTTGTTCTAACAAAAATGATGACTAAAATCACTGGTACTTCATCATGGAGTTCCATGAGGTTAATTGTCCGTCACCGACGTTCACGGACTAAAAGCAAATTAGATGAAAAATGATGGATTTTAATGTCATGATTTTAGAGAATTTAATACAAAAATTGAATACCATATATATTTATAATATATACCGATACATATGTTAAGCTATGCAGGATATAATTTTGTCGATAAAAGTTTATCACCTGATGAAGAGATGAGTTCACATTTTCGTGGAATTCAACAGGAGTTATTTGGCATTTCACTAATAGTTTCATGGATCATAAACGTAAACTAAGAATTACGCGAGTGTACAGAACATAAATTCTGATCTATGATAAAGGTTGTTAGATGTCTCTATGGATATAAAAACGGAAACGAAAAATATTTGCTTCCCCATGTCGCAATGGTGATACTTAGTGTAGAATAAAAGTGTTGATTGATATTCCAATAGACGATTTTTCACTTCAATATTGATTTTTATTGGAGTGAGACTCCTAAGTCACGCAATATGCAAAATATTACCACTACATTATAAGGCGGCCTATACAATAAACCAACTTTGATAAAATATGAAACTTCATAGAATTCACAAAGACTGGAAGTGTTGTTAGGGCTGCATAGAATTTTCCTAGGGTCGTGGAATTTAACAAAAAAAACACTAAACATCTAGTTTATTGTATTTTAGCCTATATAAGACATATAAAGTAATTTACGAAACAAGTATAAACCTTTAAAATTTATGTCATCAATTATTTATGTCATAAAAATAATAAAACACTATCTTTCGTTCCCAGGACCATAATGAACCGTGTGAAATGGACACTATACATGGATGATTACCTTCCTAGAAACGAAATCTACTTGTTTATTATTTTGACACCTGAATAACTTTTTCACACAATAAATAATTGATGACGTAAAGATTTTTCAAAATTTTTTCATAAAAGGTTGATTTTAAAATTTAATAAGAACCATTTTATGATTACGGTAAAAATGAAGAAAGGAGAATAAAGCAAAAAGTTTCCGTGTCGAGAATATTGATTGCTTAAGCACGTAACATTTTTCTTTTCATCACAGTTCTTCGTAAATAAAAGCGCACTAAATCGTCGTCCTTTACTTCCATGAAAGTTGAACCCATTAATATCCTTTCTAGCGAGATTGTTCATGTAAATTAGACGATAGATCCCTTATACTAGGCCAGGGCCGTTTCCTTCCCACCATCCTAAAATAGTCCAGGGTACACTGCAGTCTGTTTGGAGATATCGTGCCACTACACACAGATTATGCAAGCATTCATTGTTTCCTTGCTGAAGTACAAGATCACAAAGGGTTTACAACATTTCTACGCAGCATACATTAAACTGCTATAAATTAAATATTATTACGAACTAAATAATAATAAAACTATCTTGAAAGATGAAGTTAAAGCCCTTTCAAGTTTAAAATAATCTGATAACTGATGATTGCAGTACTGTGACAACTCTATATTCTGGCCTTGAGATGTCATCTAGCGCTGATTTTTCATGAACGGCATCCGCAGGGATTTCAGATTTCACAGTCCCTTTAAGAGATGATTGATTATGTATAATATTCAAGCTGCAATTTTCATATGATTCACAGGTTAATTATTTAAATAATTTTTTCAGTCAATTAAAAATTAATAAAATAATGTCAACTATTAAAAATAACTATCCATTTGATTAAGCAGGTAATATTTTTGTTTTATCACAGTTCCTCCTAAATTCAAGCACACTAAATCCTTGTCCTTTACTTCTAATATATGCAAAGTAAAATCCAATGAAGCTAATGAATACTAACCAAAATAAATTCAACGTAACGCGGATTAATTTTTTTTTCGTGCAAAAGGCTTTCATCAAAGAAACAAATTATGACTACGTTTCTCCCGATGTCTCCAACTAGTATATTTTCGTTAACAGCTTTGTCTGACAGCATAAACTATGTTCATTACGAGAATAAGTATAGTAGGATTAATGACCAATTTTGGTAAAAAAAATTGTATATGGAAGTAGCCAAGGTCGTCGCCCTTTTTAAAAGTGGGACCCCCGACATTAATAACGCGGCAAGGACAAACTGAATTAGAAACAACTCCCTATACACAATATCAGCTATAGAAGAATGCTGAAAATCAGATGAGTGGATAGAGTGACTGACCGGGAAGTTCTAAACAGAATAATAGAAGAGAGAACTATATGGAGGCCACGTTTTGAGACATGAGGGCCTTGTAAACCTAGCATTAGAAGAGTGTGTGCGGTGAGAACAGAAGAGGGAGGCAAAGGATAGAATACGCTAAGCAGGGAGGATGTGTCAGTTATGTAGAAATGCATCAGACCAGTCTAATAACTGAGTACTACAACAACAGAACAAGAGATAAAAATAAGTTCAAAGTTCATAAATATAGTAAAAGTGTAAATTGTGAAGCCGAGAAATATTTTTTGTAATAATATAAAATTATATATATATATATCCTTCTTTTTAGCATGTCCCCAAGTCTTAGTTATTCTGAACGAGCTCTTGGCTAGAAGGACTCGTACTACTATTAACGGCAAAACTTTTATTTTAAAAGCCAAGTTTTTTCCGGTGTTAATATTGACGAAACTATTATTGAAAAGTTCGGTGAGATATCAAAACGCTTCAATTTATTTACTAAAATAATATTACTTTCCAGCTGATTGCTGTCAGATTTACTCTTAATAAGGCACGTTTCATATGCAGACGACAAACTACCGACCCTGACTCGTACGTTTGACCCACTCCTTTATTGATAAATAATCGTTCCTTGTGTTTTTATTGTTGACTCTCCGTTCCCTGATTTATTTTTTCGCTAGCATTTTCGTTCGAACTCCCGTCTAATACAGGAAACAGACTTTGTTTCCCACCTTAGTGATCTGTTAGTATGATTAAAGACTCTACGCGTTCCTTCTCTTATTTCTTGCCTAGTAATTATAAGTCGAATTGTCGCTCTGCAAACTGACCTTTGCTCGGTTAGAAATATCTAGATAGTTACAGCAATACTTAAGGGTACGTTTCTTTCAATTTGATCACTCCAGCAAGACGTTAACAGTGAATTATCGTCTTCAGGTGCATTATTTTTAGTATCAACAAAAACTGTTGCAATGTCACCAATATTCTTATAAGTTTTGTAATGTTATTCGACACGATTAGACGATTCAAGATTTTCGATTCTATTAGGAATATTTTCAAACTTGAAGAAAAACATGACATACTTTTCCGTACATTTAATATTCGTGCATTTAAATACTTATTTTCAGGGAAAATTTTTTATGGGAGGATCAACTACATTTTAATGAAGTTCCGATGTGAATTAATTTTCACTGAAACCAAAAATTCCATCCCGAGTTTTAATAACTGCTGTTAATAAATTTTTAATTTAAACTTTTAAACCTGCCTCCAAAAAATGTTTCAAAAGTAAACATTTGTTAATAAAACAAATTGATTTTTTATTTTTTAAGTATAAATATACTATAAATTTTGCAGATTTAGCTCTTGGTAGCAAAATTTTGGCCATTGGGCTATTTAAGTTTTTATAAATCAAGAAATATCAAAATTCAGAATTAGTCATGATATTTAGTAGTTCAGAGATGTATAGATTGACCTCATGAAAGGCGGTAGTGAATAATTCGTATTTTCATATAATATACGCTTCGATCTCCGTTAATAGCATCTATTAACTTCAAATAATCAGCTACGTAAACAATTATAAGTGTTCGGGTTTTTAATTCTCTTTTAAATCAGAATTATGAATATGTTAGCATAGATATAATAAATAATTGAATCGATTTCAGGATGAGATAGAAAATGTAATAGTGTAGGCACAAAGTCATCCAAAAGGAATTTTATTTGCTCAGTACATATGATATTACATATTGAATTTTAAAATATTTGATAATATATCACAATTATCTTTTGAACACTTATTGCCAGATATTTAAACGATTTGATTCTTCAGACTTTCTGTTTTTTAAATGAGTGCTTGGAAGTGTAATGTAATATTGAATTTCTTTTTAAATTTAACAAATTAATCATTCTTAGTTACCATATTTTTTATATTCAAGTCTTCGTTTCGTGTAATTTACGGCCCAATATTTTATCCCGAATGTACGAATCTCCTGTGAGTGTTAGAATATTATGTATCTAGACATGGCCATTGCATTAATGACTCAGGAGTTAGGTGAATAAGCTACTTGTACCCTGCGGGACACTCCATGATGAGTTTATAATTAGAACGGCTTAATACCATTACAAGGCCGCTTCGGTCCCAAAAGGTACATCATATGAATATATCGTGGGGAAGACAGGCGATCGATAATGTTGTTGGTGGTTGTTACGTGTTTGCTTTAAAATATGCGTTGGATGTGGAGAAAAGTTTTCCCGCGATTAAAGTATGTGATTCAGAAAATTCGAGCTGAGTGAAGTGGAATTTGGATGTATATTAACAGAAACAAAAAGCAGTCATATCAACCAACAACGAGGAGCTATAGCTCGACTTTCAGTAAAATTGATGTTCAGTAGAAGAGTTCATTGAAGATCATTCATTTTTGTCTAAACCTAACGTGAGGTTTTGGCCTATAACGCTTCGATACATTTAAAAAAGTAGAATAATAACCACAAACGCCTCGTAAAACACGGAATCATTAACGACAGTAGTCAACATAGTTGCGGAACAAATATTTAAGCCTGGTTAAAATGTTACGGTAATGTTTCACGGCTAACTCTGAGCCATTGAAGTACGATCGAATTTGTAGTTTATGACTAGGACAGAAACAGTAAAAAATTATGTAAGAAAATAGTATTAAATTTGAGGGAAAATGTCAGCCATTTTGCCTTCAGATTGGAAAATTATTACAGAAGATGGACTTTATGTCATTGTTAGTCAGTACACGGGCTGTGTTAGCTGGAAAGGTTTGATTAAAACTATTGTTGTTACCCACATCTAATGCCCTAATATTTTCATCTACGCATAATTTGCAGCCCACATTCAATCCTGATTTACCTAACACATTCCCGTCATTATCTTCTTCATCTATTCATGTATTACATGTCTAAAACTAATTTAACCAGTCCTTCGTGCCTTAAAATGTGACCTAATTAACCTAACGAATCTATCCCATCTTTTGGTCAGTGTTCTCCGTATTCTTCTCTCTTCAACAATTACATTCAAGACTTCCTGATTTATGAAATAACCTGCGCATCTAAAAGTAGTTTATTAGAAAGCTGGTGTAATTAATTATAATATATACGTTAATATCGAGCTGATGAAGGGAATAGTTCAACAGTTTAAAATCTTACGCAAATGAAGTTCATCAGCCAACCTGATGTAAAACTGATTTATACTTATTTGGCACATTAAATAATATTGTCTGGTTAATAAGGTGTTTCGGAATCGTTAAAAAATACCAAATGAGCATAAATACTGTTTTTATTTAATGTCAATCAGTTTCTGAACTCAGGCAAATGATATGTATTTGGTATATAAAACTAAAGCGTGAATTATAGAACGCGAATAAGTACACATTAAAATTCATCTAGACTTATCGTAATACTATTGTATTTATTAATAAAATACTATATTCTTCGTTTCGCGAGTACCTTCTAATTATTGAGAGCGTTCGGTAGTACTTAAATATTCTTTTACCCAATGTCTTTGTACCTGTAAGATAGCCTATTAAATATAGTGCTGAATGAAAGTGTATTCTTTTTACATTTGAAAGTGAGGTAACGATGCCCACTTACCTGCAGGACGACGTCGCCAAGTGGACGGGAACATCTTAATTCAATGTTAAAGTTCAAGGCGTTATGCAATGTTATCGACAATTTTAACTTTCAATGTAACGCCTGTTTCCAGCTCATTTAGATTAAGGCACAATGATTGAGATTGAACAAATGTTGCAAATACCGTCAAGTTTTACAGGACGTAATTATTACATCGTTGAAATCTTATTATGCGCTACTACTTTATAATAGATTTCATTATTTAAAACTGTACCACGAAATATTAGCGCTCTGCTTGAAAGGAACTTGCTGAAACGTTTTCTTAATTGTTGGTTTATATAACTTATATTCTTTCCCCTTTAACATCAGAATTCATTTAAACGTTCAACGATAATATTATTCTGAAAAAAGTAACTTGCTTTCATTGAATTCTGTGATGTAGCAAAGGAAGAGAGAAACAAGTTGAATGTTCATATTTTTGCAAGGCGAATACATCTCATATCATCGTCCAGACATAAACATATTTACACACACGCATTTTAATTTGTAAAAAGCTTATTAATTACAATAAAAATTTCAAAGGGATGAGGAAGCTTGGCAAGCAATATTACAGGATTTATAATTAGTTACATTAAGGTGTTTAATTCTTTATTCAGTTCTTGCAATAAATTAGTACAACAAATTACATGCAACTAATTGTAAGGTACTAACAAGAAACAAAACTTGTAGAGGTAGAAGAAACGATCACATAGTTTACTATACATTACAAATGCACAGATTCGCCTTGAAAGTCTGTAAGTAGTCAGAATAAATAGTGATAGCTGCCAAGGACCACATGTAATATTCTCATCCATAAATACTGTATGTTTAAAATTTTAGCAAGAGAAACTACTTGAAGACTCAAAATAACTCGACGGACCGAAGGACTGGGATATCACATTCCTCGAATCTGTTTGTGTACAGGTAAACATCTATTTTATTATAGCTGTATTTATAGGATAACCCTGGCAACGGAAAGACTGTTCCAAGCAAGAAGAAAGGGGGAGGTCAGCAAGAAAGTACATTCTAGGAGTACAATATCACACTACTAGATTGTTCAGGCAAAAGGTAAGGGTATTTAGTAATTTTTTTCCAAAAGCTTTCAACGTGCGAAGGTTGAAATTAACTTTCAAGTTTCAAACTTAAAAATTATTTCACGTCGCGATTAACTGTTTTATTTTTTTTCTCATTATTTTGACTTTGTAACGACGATGACGCCTGACTCGCGAGTACTGCGTTTCTCCGTGGCTACGTGGCAAATGACATATTTGCTTAAATTAAACTAGGATCTTGAAGCAGCAGAAGCCCGCTGCTAAATTTAACAGCGTAAGTCGACACTGGCGTAGGGCGCGCCGCTGTCCAGACGCTATCGCGTCGAGAGCTCTGCAATTTCCGATGGACGGACAAAATTGCGAATCTACCGCCGGGAACTATTTCTGTGAAATTCCATTCGCGCTTCACTCGAGTGCAGTTGCGTTGCGTCCATGTTTTATTATTAGACCTGGGGGTTGCTGCCCTACATGCTCACCGACATTTCAACTTCAAGAGCGGAGGGGGGAAAAATCTACTGGCTGTCCTGGAATGGAGAAAAATTATAAACCCCTCATGTAACTATGCATGAGCAAAGCGAAATAATATACAATTCCGTTTTATCGTCAAACTCAAATACGAACCTATATAATAAATGATTCTCTGTTCATAAAATCGGTCAAGTTGTTGTCAGAACACAAGGTTTTGACGACTATTATCATCGCCATCGTCAGTCTACCTGACGATGGCGACGATGATAATCACGGTAACATTATGTTCAGAGAAAAATTTGACGTGGATGGAAAATCGTTTATTAAATCGATTCGCTGGGGACTCAGTTATACGCATTTTAATAGACGTAGAGAATTGAGACTGTGATCGCAACAACCTGGACCTTTACTTTACGGGAAGATAAAGGATTTAAAATTTTAAGATTGAGGCAGCTGGGATCTCGAAGGAGCTTAATCCAATATATTTTGAGAGAATCTTCTCCAGCTTTTCTAAGCATAACTGGCTGGAAGATTCTAACTTAATTTATGTGAACACGCGAACAATCCCCAATCAATTAGGCTGTGATAATGTTATACCGCCCATATAAAAGGCGTTTATTACGTGCATTCAAAACTCTACCAGCACGCTTACCATGATCAATGACATATTTTTTTTAAGGCCAAGGTAGCAATAATCGTCAAAGGTAACAGAAAATTTTGGGTTTCTTTAGGCTTCACCTTCAAACTTTTCCTTAAGGTACCTAGCTTTGAGTTATAAAAAATTGTGTTTCGAATCGGATCCCCTTTTACTATCCCACTTACTCCCTCCGCACGGTGAGGCGGGTACGCCCGACCCAGCTTCTGGGTTCTTAAAGGTCCAGGTTGGGTGTCCTTCTCAAGGGCACACGAGTCTTGAGATCTATTCTAATTGTCGTTCGTGTTACTAAGTGAGGGGGGGGGGGTTAGGAACAGTTGTTTGCGGTAACGAAGTGTACTAGAATCAAGAATTTAATTTCTGAGTTATTAATAACGCGATCACGACGATAAGCGTTCTGTCCGAAGTGTTAAAAATATCTCCACAATTTAGTCCGGAGTGAAAGTGCTCCGTCCGTTCTTAAAAATATTAATAAAAGACGAAACACTATTAGCTTTTGGAACTGGCCGAGTTCTTTTCGGAAGTGGCGGATGAGACAGAGAGGAAGTCGTGCTTTAGCGTCCGAGCAGGTAATGCACTTACACCAGAACACTGCCACAAAGTCCTTCTCGTTGAGCAGCCGCTCCAGCTGCTTGGCTGTGACCTCCTCTATGACGGCGGCCTCGGCCTCCTTGGGCGCGGGCTTCTTGGAGGCGCCGACGCCGAAGCCGGCCACTGCTAACAGGCCTAGCAGCAGGAGCCGCACGCTCGCCCCGGCCATGGCACTCACTCGCACTGCCCATGCACATCAGGCCCGGCCAGCCCTTGCCCCTACCCCTGTCCCTGCCCCTACCCCTACCCCCGCCCCTGCCCTGCCGTGGCAGCGTTGACCCGCGCATGCGCGCTCGACAAGACGCAGACGCCAAGTGTCGCCACACGTGCGAAGTCACGACCGTAGTCTGCCTGATTTATATTCTATCAACTCATCTTATTACCCTACCACCAATATCGACCACGTCAGATCTGCCCAAAAATTACCAAGAATTTGAATTTGCCGCGCTTAACATAAGTAGTACAAGCAAGCGACGTTAGATGTGTCTAGGTGAGTAAATGAGTATACATCAACTCACGCATTTTAGCCGTTAAGTTCTTCTAGTAGAGTATACATAAAGAGTAGGATTCCGCGTTCCTCCGTATTCGAGGATTTCTTAATTCCTTTAGGGCGCCAGGTATTTTTCATAAATATGAAATAGATTTTAATAGCTTTAATTCCAATCAGAGCATGAGAAAAAATTATATCTGCAGGGCGTGGTCATTCTCTAGTCGTCCCGCCGACACAACCTGCTCCTTCCACTACCCCATGACGACTCCTGCCCCTCGCCAGACTACATTGTTGGCCCAGGTTGCGTCAGTTCCTCAACAATTGCAACTCGCAAGCTGGCCTGCATTGTTAAGTGTAACTTTTCATGTTACAATATATATATATATTGTAATATACTTTTTAGGGTATAAAACATTAATTAATCAATAGAATAAATTATAATCAATTTTAAAATTTTTCATTTATTAATTTAAAGTGATTACATGGGCTTAATCTCAGGGGATTTTGGGTCTCTCGAGAGATGGTGTATGTAGTAACTGAAAATAGAAAAAACAATCATTAAATATTATTTAACCAGAGCAATGAGCAAGTTTCACAGCTTTTTTAATAACTTACCCACAATTACTGGGCCTACAAACATCCACCTCACGAATGTTTCCGCGTTTCTCTGCGTTTTGCAGGAATTTTTATCGATGAAGGTAGTACGAACCAGATCCGCAACTCGTCTGACTTCTGATCTCTGCTCGGACCACGTCTTTCCTCTCCTCCACTCATCTGACTTCTCATCACGAGCCACCCATCGGCTCCCCTTTTAAATTCTCCGACGGGAATTCCCCGCCATAGGTCCACTTCATAAAACTCCGGGGCTCCCCACCTCAGGTCCCTTACAAAATTCCGGGGTTCCCCGCCAGTTCATTTCACAAAATTTCGGGGTTCCCCGCCCTCATTTTTAACACACGCTCGGCGGGAGTCTCCCGCGGGGATCCCTATCGTTTTTTACACACGCCCCGAGGGGGTTTTCCGCGGGGCAAAATCAGAAATCAAGAAAGAAGTAAGACAAGGATGCGGCCTGTCATCCATGCTGTTTAACTTATATATAGAACATGCGATGAAGAAAGTTAAAGCGGAATATGGAAAAGGCATAATACTGCAAGGAGAAGATATGAAAAACCGTATACTTTGCCGATGATATTGTAGTATACTACTTGGATGGCATGAACGTGGTGTTCGAGAAAGAATAAAATATGACGATTAATAGAGGGAAAACGAAGGTAATGGAGTGTAGGATGGGAAACAGTGGGATAACAAAGTGTGTTAGATTGGGAAGGGTTATTTTTGATGAAGTTAAGGGATTCTGCTACTTGGGGAGCGTAATAACTAGGGTTGGTAGAAGTATAGTAGGCATAAAGGGTAGTATAGCACAGGTAAGGAAATCTTTCGTGAGAAAGAGGAATCTACTTAGGGGTGATATAACTCTGAATATTAGGAAATCGTTGTTAAAAATGTTCGTATGTAGCGTGGCGTTATATGGGTGCGAAACGTGGACGATAAGAGTTGAAAGAAAAAAATAGAAGCCTTTGAAATGTGGTACTATTAAGATAATGCTGAAAATAAGATGGGTGGATATAATCACTAACAAGAAAGTTCTTAACAAGAATAGGGGAAGAGCGAAGGATATGGAGGACGTTGACCAAGAAAAGGGATAGAATAATTGGCCACGTTTTGAGACACGAGGCACTTATAAAATTAGCATTAGAGGAAAATGTGTGGGATGAGAATAGAAGAGGGAGGCAAAGGATGGAATAAGCTAAGCATATTAGTGAGGATGTGGGATGTCCTAGTTATTCTGAAATTTAAAGGCTTGCGCAAATTAGGTTAGCATGGATGGTTGCATCAGACCAGTCTTAGGACTCAATACCACAAAAACAAATCGTTTTAGAATGTAAAAATGAGGAAAATAGGTTACAGGAAGTTACATCCGATAAATGAAGTCGGATCGGTATCATCGGTAGCCCTTATATTGCTTCTTTGCAACCAACTGATCTGTATAGATGGCACAGCAACTCATGCGCAGCTTTCAAAGAGCACCTAATTTAGCTTCGATCCGCTGAGGCTTTTAATTATTTTTATCGCAGAAAACAATTACTCGCAAAAGTTAGCACTTTAAGAAAGTGACATTATTTAAATTGCAAGCGTGACTAATCGTGTAAATTTTTCGAAAGTCATGAAATTTTGTTCGTCTACAATTAAATTTTTTTTTCTATTTTCATAGTCTCACAAACACCGAGATCATTAGTGTTTTTCCAGTTAGGTACGTAATTTTCTTTTCCTCTGTCGGGTATACTGAATTAGGGTTCTCGAAAACACTCACAAGCACCCAGGCTCTTGCCAGGAATCGAACCCGGGAAGTGTTTGGTGCGAGATTGTGACGCTAGCCACTGGACCACAGAGGCGGCCTTCGTAATTATCTTTCGTTTTATAACTGCCCATTGGCTAGTTGCAACGCAGAGACCTTTTCTAGTTTGTTATTTGTTTAAAATAAATATTTTACAACCGAAACGTATAATGTTTATTTTGTAATTTAAACATTTCAATTCAAACCAGATAGGGAAACGAGTTGATTTTTTAAAAAAGTCAAACTTAAAATTTCGGCGGGCCGCATTAAACAACTGGGCAACCGCGAGTTCTCGTCTCTGGGTTAGACATAGAGACACGATCTACATGGGCAAAGCGAAATAAGTTGAAATTGACAACGAGAAAATTAAAGTGATTTCTTTAATTAAATTACGCCTCGAAATTGAGAGGGAATTGGTCGAGGAGGCAAACCAAAAATATATAGGCATTTATGTTAACAGTTGATAGGGAATTGGTCGAGGAGACAAACCAAAAATATATAGCCATTTATGTTAACAGTGCGCAGGGGGAGCAGGTTAATTGTGCAACAAGAAAGGCATGAAATAGGTCGCACTATCCAAAAAGGGAAATGAAAACACCAAAGCAATGGTATACATATCATTAATACGAAAGGGTGCAGAAAAGAGCCATTAAATTCGTATTCATAGGACCTGCTAGGGTGTAATACATAACAGACAAAAAGGGAAAGATCAAGGCTGCAATTCAAAAACCTTGTCAGCGAGTTGGAGACAGGATGGAACAGGCAAATCAGTACGGGACAAAGAGTTCATGAAAATGAACTAAAGGATCATGAAGTAAAAAATTTCTACCGTAATGGGAAACGAACCCGAGACCTACACTTGTTAAGTCACGTCAAAATCCGTTCAGGGATTTCATTCTTGTTGAGAATTTTGCACGCAAATATAAAATTGTTTAATTAAGTAATTTCAATGATGAAAATGTTGCAATAGTATCCTTACCATGAAATCAAATTATATTTGATTGGAAAATGTATAAATAAATAAATTACGTAACGTCTACACTACTGCTTATTCAAGTTCATTCCAAAATGTAATACAAAATTGATTTGGCAAAAGTCTGTAATTTAAACTATGAAATGTTTGTGTTTATTGGATACTAATTGGTTTGTGATGGATTTTTATTAACAAATGAATTTGATTACCATGAGAATTTAATAATCTTTTTAATTCATATTAAATTCGGGCTTCTGGTGATAGAATCAGCATGAACACACGGCCAGTGTTTCAACGATAGAATATTTATAATTACTACGGATTTCAGAAGTTAATTGATTGGTTACTTTAAAAATTGTCATTCAGTATGAAAAGCGCGTCACATGACAAACAAGTAGACCATTAAAAAACAAAATTAAGCGATAAAATAAATACCGCACAACGTATCCTCAGATTAAGATTTTGAATCACCTGATGAAGCAAGCGGAATTGAAGGAACCTAGTGTGCTATTCACTTTATCTCTAAATTAATTAATTAATTTAATTAATTAGAAAATCAGTTATGTAGGAGAATTTTTAAGGTTTTGTGGTGTGCGTTTGCACCCCCCCCCCACATATATATATTTATTTGAAAAACAATTTCCCCATAACTTTTTTAATTTTTGTATATATATATATATATATATGTATATAAATGATAGTAATTAGGAAGCGGGCTAGGCTGCTTGCTAGCCCAACGGTAAGCAAGTAATTATCGCGTTTGCTAAATATTAAATTAATATCCAATCGATAATATCGATAGCCAGAAAGAGAAACACAAATCAGTACCACTTGAGGAATGACAGGTCAGTCCTTGAGACTAAGGCCTGAGTTTGGGACTTGCAAATATCCCGTTTCAATAAACGTGTGTTGCAACAGTAAAGAAGGGACGGACTGCATCTCAGGTCATTCCCGGAAGGAAGAAAGGAACACTTGCCATCAAAAACAACGTCAAGCCTCGGAGAAAGCGAAATACACCCTGCCAGGCCAACTAAAGCGGGATATAAAACAATATAAAGGGAAGATCAAACCTTGAACATTATTAGACGCAACAGAATAACATCAATTACATCAGTAATGCCACTACAGAGCATTCCAATATTATTACTAGTGGAGAAAATTCAGCATCAATAGCTGATTGCACGAGACGGCGAGTAACAGCGAGACCACAGGCTAACCGAAGGAGACACGTATCATCACCAGCTCCTGATTTACAAGCGGTCATGTACCCGATTTATGTTTCTCGCCCCTGGATGATTTGAGTAATAGTAAATTTTCGATGCCAAGCTTTGTTTATACCCACCTATCCCCGTTATAGATACTCTTGCTCTCTGGTGAGTTAGTAAGCAGCCGGCCCAAAATTTTAAATGATCTTTGTAAATTAATGTTTTTATATCTTATCCTAATTGATCAAATTTAATTTAATAAAAATTGTTTCTTTCTCTTTATAACATTGAAATTTTTATTATTAATAATTATTGCACCCAGTCACCACAGCTTAACCAAATCAAAATACTACGTGAATGTGACCGAAATTAAAAATGAACTTATCAGGTTGCAATAATGTATAATATATTCACTTTAAGTATTTATATTAATATCAGTAGTATAAGACGTGGTATGTAACGTTTCTCTTATATGCCTTTGAATTCTTTTATTTCTTCACTTAAAATTTTTACATACAATTAGCACCACGTATGTATTGGGTTACTTTATAAATTAAAAGTAATCTAGAATACAAAGGATTGCTACTCTGACCAATTCTCTAATAATATCGGCTGTTTCACGCTGACGTCAAAACAATAAGTGCCACGGCGCGTCACGTGACTCACATCAGATGACTGCCAACGGATTCTGATAGGCTTGCATAATGGATACGCTATTATTACATATCAATAGCAAGGCAAATTAACAAAAAAACGTTTATTACATAAGTCGGTCAGGATTTCTTTATTACTTTAATTTAAAGGATCTAACAGGTTAGACGCTAGTGGCTCAGTTACATAGTTGAAATTAGTAAATCAATTAACAATATGTTTTGCACAGTAATTAAATTTAATATTTTACGACCAAATTACAGACACAGTTTTCATTCAATGAAACCAACCATTCGTCACCATGTTTGGGACTCCCTCGGATAATTACTTCAAATATTAATACAAAAAAATTTCCAACGAATTTATAAAATCATACATTAAAATAATTCAATTTTAGAATTTACAAACGTTAGTAAAAAGTACTTATTGTAAGTTTTAATCAACTATTAGATGCTTAATGTACAAAAATCTAAATTGCAGTGCAACTTACGAAATGTGTTCAAAGAAACAGAAGATTGTAGTTTGTGTTTGAATCCTCATATATAAGAGAGACAATTATCCCCATTATAACTGTTTATTTAGTTTTTTATACTTTTGTATATATGCTTACCAAAACGACGGCAGGGCAATAATGAACGCGATTGGTTAATTCTAGCTGAGATGATAAATATAGCCAGACGAGAGACGGGAATCCAGTACCATTACTGCCAATGGTTGAAATATTTTGTAAAGGAAGACCTAAAAAATTACACTTGTAAATCAAGAACAACTGGCACATGCACAATAGACAGGAAGGGACAGTAACAGAACAAGGAAACGGCCCGAAGATTCTGGGACACTTTCGGAGCCTGCACCTCCGAACCCAAGGGATTGACAGACAATGTCATCACGAATCATCAAAGAAGGACACGTCTTTTTCAACCTCTCCATACAGAGGAAAGGGGGAAGAAAAATGAATAAAAGACGGAACTAAGGAGATTTTCGGCCACTTATTATTTTAAGTTTTTTTTGGAGATTTTAGATACGTTTAGAGTATCGAATCTCTAGCATTTCTGAGTATTATCTGCAGGATTCTCTTCATCCACATCGCTGATCAAGGACGAGCTAAACCAACGACCTGAACATTATGATCAGCAAGCTGAGTGGCGATATACAAATTGACGTTTCTCACCCCTGGATATTTTTAGTGCATGTATTATGTTATTGTAACTGATTATACTACTTTTTATTTAATTTTATTTTAGCCAACCAATGTTAAATTTTGTTATTAATATCAATTTTTACCAAACCCACACCACAAGATAATACAGGAAGGTGCACACTGGGTAGAAACACGTTTCATGAAACAAGACAGAAATTATTTTAGACCACAATTAGTGGTTTGTCTGTATTTCGTAGCTTTCAAGCTTTTAAACAAAGGCAGTAACTTTACTTGACCTAAGATTCCATTATCAACAACAAATTTCATTTTTAATTTTTTTATCCATTTATTATATAAAGTAGTAATAAAAGTAAAAAATTAGTAAAAATTTATATTTTATTATTCTTAGCGATATCTGAGCATTAAGAATGAAATAAAGGTCCAAATTATGCACCAGAAGGAAATGCATGGCAGGCTATTCCGCAAGACTAAATTCGTTACCTTTACGGTCGTCTCCATAGAAGAATTGCAGCTTGCATTGCTACATATGACTGTCGGTGAGAACATTTGTGGTATATGTCCTCAAAGGTGTGTCAATAATATTTTCTTCTGCCGAGTCGACGAATTCATTATGTTCTTTTTACATTTTTCAGTAGTGTACTCCACTTAATGACGCAAGATGCAAGGTGTATGCCGTGGCGGCTCATTAGTTATGCCCACTTAATTTTTACGAGGATAAACAGTGACAGTGTTAGCAATACTCTGCGGCTTGTAATAGGCTAAATTTATAATTCCACCTACATGTAATAATGCCTAATTTTTAAAAGCAACTTATTTAGCCATTTACTTATTTAGTCTTCTGCAAACTGAGTCTAAATAAGATTTAATTGCTGCCTCGGACCTCACTTTGGTATAAAGAAAATGGCATTTATAACATTTTTATGTATTTTAATAATTGGATTTAACAATAATTTGATTGTAAGGAGGTAAAGTTGAAGAAGGTGCGAATATGCGCCGAAACGTTGTTAGGATAGAAAATAAAAAATGTCTGGAAAACACGGTCGGAAATTATTTTATTTTTTATTTTTAATATCAGACGTTAATCGGCTTAATATTTGTTTTATTTTCTTAAGTAGTTTCCTATCTTTGTGTGTATTATTGTTATTGTTATTCATATTTATATTTGGCGATTATTATATGAAACTGCCATTGAGAGTAACTGAATTGCAGGATTAATCAATTCATTCATTCAACTTCATTCGGTTTGTGTAGTCTGACGAGGTATTTGCGACAGTAGGGAATAGCCTTTGTGCATAATCAGCTCGGACATGAATGAACGCACCAGAGAGCGTGCGTGACACCTGTTGTATTATTTGTGTTGCATCCCTTGTATTTAACCCGGAAAGATGCATTGAACACACATCAGTAACCCTTTGCTATTGATGTGCCAAACACCAAATAACAAAATTATTTCCTGTCTCGCCCTAATTCTACCTAGTCTTATAATTACCGCACGCTTTTGAACCTCCATATAACCTAATGTTATTTCATTTCCCATTTAGTTATCGTGTGGAACAGCTTTTTATTCGGATGATGTAATGTATTTAAGAAATTACAAGTTAATTTAATCTCATCTATGCTTGTAAAACGACGCCCTTGAAGGTTTTCTTTAATTTTGTCACACGAGGAACCATTTGAACGTCGTTTTTGTTCTGAGACAAAAACTGTTCAATAAAATAAATGTTTTGAAAAAATATAACTTTTTTCTCGAATATGCGGCCACGTCGTACACTTAACCTTCTTGCTTTCTTACTTCACCACAAAGTTAACATCTTACAGAAAATTATGACATTGTTTTTCAGTCGATTAAAAACATGCGTACGCTCTAACTTTTATACAAATAATTTTTAAGTAACATAAATTATAAAAAAGGGTGTTTCATATGAAATGGGTCAAAAAGAATAGCATAGTATAAATTCTTTAATTGATTTATTTAAGTAGAAATAAATTAATTCTGAAACTAAAATTATATAAGTTTGTCTGACAACAGATAAAATCTTTCGGTTAGTACCTAAACGATAATCAATACCTGAACGATAGTTTACCCCGTCTTTTGATTGGCCGTGCTGGGTCATGGCTTCGTTGGCCACTGAGATCCCCGGATCTGACACCTCTAGATATTTTTCCTATGGAGGTTTGTTAAAGACAAAGTGTCCGTGCCTCCACTTCCTCAGGACTGAGGCAGAGGATAACTAGAATGCTCGATACATAAACAAGGGATATTTTTTCACGAGTGTGGCGGAAACTGCACAGATATTTGCTGTGTCACCGGATGAGAAGACAAACGTTTTCTTTTACAAAAATATAAAAATGATTAATTTTCGAAGCCTTTTGCAATACAATAATTTAAATAAGTCGAGGTTGTGTTGTTAAATAATGAAATATTTGAATTAAAACATTAAATTTAAATAAGTTAATATTAAATATATATTTATGATTAGTTTAGATTAGAAACATCTTCCTTGTATGGTTGTGGTGTGTAGTGTGTGCTACTGTCACCTTAAGTCATCCTGTACACGAGGTGTGTTAAAAAGCAACAGGAATTTTCCTTTTTTGAAAGTAATTTTATTTATTCGTCTACACTAATGCTATCCCCTTTAAAATAGTCCCCATTTAATATTATAAATGCATACCAGCGCTTCTTCCAATCCCCGAAACACTTATCGAACTTAGTCTTTGGAATAACGTTTTGCCTTTTCAGAGATGCGCTTCATTTCATCTGTCCTTGTTAAACGACGACACTTTAATCTCCTCTTCAATTTTGGGAACAGATAAAAGTCACACGGGACCATGTGTGGAGAAAATGAAGCCTGGGGCATCATTAGAGCGTTAATTTTTGTTCGAAAGGTATGAAAAATTAATTAACTGAGATGAGATGAATCACCGTGGTGTTGAATTGATTCGCCACAAATCCTGGAGCTTTTTTCCGGGTCGCTTAAATGGCATTGAACTTGTAGGTAGTATTCCTTATTGATTTTTTTGACCTTTTGACGGGAACTCACGATGTACTATTCCGTTAAAGTCGAAGAACACAGTGAACATAACCTCAATTTGTCCAGCTTACTTCGGTTTTGGCTATTGAAAATGCCGTTAAAGGGATGACTGAGCCTTAGTTTCCACGCCATGTCCGTAAATCCATGTTTCAGAACCTTTCAGTAGTTTTGCATCGTTGTTGACTATATTTATCGACTCCTGAGCAACCTCTGTTTTTCTTTGAAATTCGACAAATTTGGAACAAATTATGCTTTCACATGTTTCAAAAGAAACGAAAAAAATTATTGACGTCAAGGTACGCTACATCTTCACAGATTTCTCATAAACGCTTGTTCCACCCGTAAAATCATTTTCTTACTAATAGTTGACTCACTAAAGGCAATATATAAAATTTATAAAAAAATACAAGACTTCATTCCACTCTTATAGGATACAAATTCTCTGATCCATTTTGAAACAAACAAACGATGCTATCTAAACATATGTAGCTTTTTTCATAGCTCACAACAGACTGAGCATTTGATATGTCTAAAAATATCATATACGTATCAGACGTGATTACCAACACAACAACATGAAATTACGCCAATCGGACTTATACAACCCACTAAATTACAAAATTTTAATTATAAAGAAAGCATTAAATTAATCTTACTTAATATTAGACGTAATATACAAAGAATAGTCAATAACCAGAAATAAAATAATTTTATTTGAATCCGTTTCATTCCCAACTTTCGGGACCTCCTCAGTTCATTAATTAAAATATCATAAATTTTCCGGTTTCATCCGCAACTTGTGATCCCCAGACGTGCTCATAATTCATAAACGGCGTATTTTGGAATATATGTTCCTT
Source organism: Eucriotettix oculatus (assembly GCA_034510155.1). Classification (NCBI taxonomy): domain Eukaryota; kingdom Metazoa; phylum Arthropoda; class Insecta; order Orthoptera; family Tetrigidae; genus Eucriotettix; species Eucriotettix oculatus. The sequence continues at coordinate 130,049,429 of CM067376.1, read as the reverse complement.
CACAAAAAATTATCCTCACTATCAGTTTGTTGGTGAGGTCTTGTAACACCCTATATGTGCCATCTAATGTAAATATCTGTTGAATTTGGTTTTAATTTTACGCCTAGACCATGTTAACTGTAACTCGTGGTTATTAATAGACATTTTCTTATGTTTTAAAACAATACCTTCGCGTTGTGTAGGCTCGGCACTGACTAGTCGAATTGTTGATCAAAAGTTCTGTATAGAACTTAAGAAAATCTTATTATAAGTTAAAAGTAATCAATAGTTACAGTATATTCTAATATTAATAAAGCAACCTATGTAAAATCTCTGACTCGTTCCACATCCTTGAAGCTTGTGCTTCTCTATAGGATTTATGGAATATGATTTTATACTTATACACGCCAACACGATCTGTCATCCGATTCTTCAAATAGTCCATGGCACCTTAGAAAATACTTTTCGTTTCAACTTGTGTTCCGTAAAATTATTAGTTACTTTCACATGATACCTACGGGTGACTGCCTTTCCATACAATTCTTGGATGCATAAAACAAACAAAGTGTTAAAATAAGTGATGCTAGTTCATTACCGTCATCAGGATTGCGTATAAAATGTACGAAATTAATAAATGTAAGCGATATTCAGTCACGCTGAGAATGGTAAGGATTGTGATAATTTTCTTGGCGCTTTTCGTCTTGTGTTATACTAGGTTACGACTACGTTGAACTACTGGTTGTACGGGCCTCGAAAACTGGAGCCGACTCTGCTGAGAAAATAACCAAGCCCCTTCCTTGAACTCTGTCGCGGCTTCCTTTTATCTTTTCTGCATACCTTAATTGCGTAAACTCCAAGTTAACAGTTGCTACCGTGTAGACACTTCTAAATTTACCCACCCTAATTGCCGTCAGTTGTGCACGTTGGAAAATCCTACATCGCCCTACTGGATCATTGACGCTCATTGGTAGCTGCACGTCATGTGACTCGACCGTCAGTTAGAATTGTTGCACCCATGATTTAAACTTTCCCGCGAAAGTCGGAATTTCCCATTGTTCAACCATTAGCTAGTTAGCCCAAAATATAGATGGTTTCATATCGGAAATATAGTAGTGTGAAGCTAAGTTCACCCCGTTGATTGGCCATTACTAGAAAACCACAAAAATCTTCCTTACACCTCAAAATGACGATATTTACAACAGTCGTTACTTCTGCTGCTAATAATTGGAACAAATTCAACTTATTTATTTTGTTTGTTATTAAAATGGGCTTAACTATTGGTTCATTATATCAATAGATATAACTTAAAAGATATTTTCAAAATTTAAGTAATATGGGGAAAGGTAGTTTTTACACTTTGAAACTTTTTTTGTGTTTCACATTTTTTTAAAAGTATTTATTTATAGTCGCATAAACAAAAAAGTCATTAGCGACTTATAGGAAATTACAATATCCGTTACATTTTTGGACTTCAAATTAACAATTTTGTATATTTTTACTTAACATTTATATTTTCAGTGATAACTTTAAATGCACCTAAAAGAATATATACTAAAAGTTATTTATGGTATAAATCGTTTTTTAAAGAATTTTATTAAGTTTTCCTGTGGCTTTTTTCTTTTCGTAAGCTGGTTAAGATCATTTTCTTTTAAAATTTCTTTCGTCTCTTCTTCAAATTTTGGACAGTACTTCAACAGGTGTTCAACTGTGATCTGTATATTGCACTGATCACAAATCGGTGGGGAACTTTTGTTATGATGTAGAGATGTGTAAACTTTGTGTGTACGGTTCTTACTCTCGATAGGACAATTTGATCTCTTCTTTGGACTTTTTTGTTGTGTTTATTTCGTAGAAGTCTTTTGTTTCATGATGGATTTTGCTGATTTTATATGACTTCTGTATTTATTAAATCTACAAATGGGCAGATGCCCGGTGGCAGATACATAGAAATGAAACAATAATTAATAAACTGGTCGTAAGGACCACATTTAACCTATAGTTGAATGTATAATTATATTCAATATAAATAAATAAGTGTGGAATCATATTATTAGAAATGAATTATTAAAAAAAAAAAAGAATAGTATTGTTTTCCCTGAAAAAAAAACTGGAAATATAATTCACTGCAGTTCATTTTTAGAGATTTCGCAGCACTGATCACTTCACTAATTGCACTACACTACACTAAACTTAGATTGAGTCGAAATTTTCTTTCTGTTAGAGGAAGTTCACCAAATACTCCTGCAGACAGATTGTTCCAGTCATTAATGGTCCTATTTAGGAATGAGTATTTTCCAACGTCTGTTTTTTGGTTCCTTCCTAGTAATTTAAACAGGTCATCACTCCTCCCCTTCGGTTCCGAGTCGATTCTTTCATTCTATCTCGGATTCCCTGCCAAGGTTTTTGACCTGCAAAAGCTCTGTAGAAAATGTGTAGCCTAGCTCTTTCTCTTCTTGTCTGTAGCGTGTCCCACCCTAGTCGCTTTACCTTTTCGTTCCCATGCCCAGGTCCTATTTGTACGAATTTTGCGGCCCTTCTTTGCACCCTTTCTAAGGATTCTATTTGACCTATCCTGTACGGATCCCAGCATGCTGCACCATATTCCATAAGTGGACGTACTAATGACAAATATGCCAACTCTTTAGATTTCGCATTCCCCTTCTTGAGTGTTCTCATGACAAAGTGCAAGGTGTTCCATGCTTTCCTTGTAGCATAGTTTACCTGCCTCCAGCTTACTGTTAAAATAAATGCCTAGGTATCACTCTTTCCCCATCTATTTTATATATCAAGGCATATTGAACGCGCATTTTAGTAAAACTAATCGCCTTACTTTTACTATTGTTGATTTTGATTTTATTCCGCTTAGCCCATGTACTTAAGAGTATCTAAGTCAGTTTGGAGAGCAGCTGCGTCTTCTTCCCCATTTATTTCCCTGTAAATTACACAGTCATCTGCAAAAAGCCGGACCTTAGAGTTTATATTATTAGGCAAATCATTAATAAAAATGAGAAACAATAATGGGGCAAAACTGATCCCTGGGGGACTCCCGATGTTACAGATCCGAGTTCTGAAGTTTCTTTCCCAACTTTGACTTTTTGTAGCCTATGTTATATTCCACATTTCGTTAGGTTTTTTGCTTTTGTCCATAATTCGTTAAATGCATTTGTGGTATCTGTGGTGTGGTTTTTTGGGAACGTTTTCCACGGAGGGTCTTTACAGTTTTTTATTGGTTTAATCTCTGGCAGAGCATATTCTATTTGATCGCAAATTTTCCTGAGGCTTGTACAAAAAGGGATGTATCTAGATGAATACATGTTGCAGGATTGATGCCTGGGGAGGATTACATTTCGAATTATTGGGTTGGGAGAGAGTAATGCTTTCAATGAGTATTTAACACGCAGGATGTGACCAAGGGAGGGTTCTTGAGCTTCCATGAGGATGCTACCTGTTGGGCTCGTATGGAAGCAACCTGTTGCTATTTTTAGTACTGTATTACGTACTGTGTCAAGTTTGCATAAAAGTTCTTTATTTGCTGTTGCATAACCCAGTTTTGACCAAATCAGATTTCTATAGGTGAGAAGTCATATGAATCTATCTGCTTCCACAATTTTTATCAGCAATTACTTTTAAGATGTTTAGACGGGTTTTACATTATTTGATGATTGAGGTTATATGATTTCCGTAGGTGAGTTTCATATCAAAATTGATTCCCAATATTTTTATGTTTTGGGCAGTGTTTATCGTCTCGTTTCCGAGTTTTAGATCGAGGGGTGCTGGGTTAAGTTTCTTGGATAATACCATTGAATTGCACTTTTGTTTGGAAAACTTAAGTCCCGTTTTTCTGAGACCAGGAGTGCAGCAGATTTAGTGCGTTTTTGATGTGTTTCATATTAAGTGGCACAAACAGGAAGCATAGCTGTGAACGCCGTAATTTGTTTATTTTGAAAAATCAAATTTACATTGAAGTTTCTTCATATGTTCTGTCTTCTCATCCGGTGACACAGCAAATATCTGTGCAGTATTTCAGTTCCCGCCACACTCGTGAAAAAATATCCCTTGTTAATGTATCGAGCATTCCAGTTATCCTCTGCCTCAGTCCTGAGGAAGTGGAGGCACGGACACTTTGTCTTTAACAAACCTCCGTAGGAAAAAATCTAGAAGTGTCAGATCCGGGGATCTCAGTGGCCAACGAAGCAATGGCATGTCGTTTGACCCAGCACGGCCAATCAAAAGATGGGGTAGACCATCGTTCAGGTATTGATTACCGTTTAGGTACTAACCGAAAGATTTTAGCTGTTGTCAGACAAACTTATATAATTTTAGTTTTAGAATTAATTTCTTTCTACTTAAATAAATCAATTAAAGAATTTATACTATGGTATTCTTTTTGACCCATTTCATATGAAACACCCTTTTTTTATAATTTATGTTACTTAAAAATTATTTGTATAAAAGTTAGAGCCTACGCGTGTTTTTAATCGACTGAAAAACAATGTCATAATTTTCTGTAAGATGTTAACTTTGTGGTGAAGTAAGAAAGCAAGAAGGTTAAGTGTACGACGTGGCCGCATATTAGAGATAAAGTTATATTTTTTCAAAACATTTATTTTATTGAACAGTTTTTGTTAATGCCATCTCTAACTTCATGTTCAAAACAAAATTTTAAAATTCCTTAAAGTAAGTTTTATTTGCTGCAAACATTTTTTGTATGGATTTAAATATACTTGACATCATAATCGTATTAATATATATATACTACAGACATCCTGCGGAGTTACCTTAAATATTATTGGAACAAAGTCTTACGTTATTATACTTTTTTTAAAAGCAAAATCCAATTAGAAGTGGACTATCATGCTTTAGTAGACAATACGTGGGGCATTTGAAATAATAATAAGATTGTAAATATCATTTTTAATAAATTAATAGCATTAGTTGGAATCTATATATTATCGAGTGATACTCCAAAATTTTGGATGTCGGTTTCAAACGTTCATACAAAATGAGAAGAAGGGATGTATTTCAACCTAATTAAAAATATTCTACAACAATAAGTGCTTGGCGGCTTGAAATAATCTTCCTCGAAGGCCATCATTCGCTCGCAGGATACATCAAATTCTCAACATCCTCTTCACCGACATCCTGCTCTCTTGGCTCAAACTGCGCTCATTATATTCACACAAGAAATTCTTCTGTGTTTTGATGAGCTTTATCCATATTATGGAGCGATTTAAAAGCATAATTTTATAAGAGCGTGGCATTTCTAAAACAATTTGTTTATATTTGTAGTTTTGTAAACTTTACATGTGCTAATAACACGCTTTAAGTTTCTTTATTTGTTTTTTTAACATGTCACTAGCATTCAGAGAAAATAAAAACAAGCGCGATAATGTTTCCATTTCAGTAACAATGCCTTGCGGTTGTTATGTCTAAATTATAATGCAATTTAAATTGATGGGAACGGGAATTAATCTCATTATTTCTTCCAATTACTCTCAGCAAAATTTACAATCAATAATATGTTTCAATCAAATTAATTCTTTAATTATTTCGTTTAGTACCAAACCGTTCAGTGTTAAAACGGTGAGCGGTGTATATGAATTCTACGGAAATAAAAGGAGAGTAAATAAACACGTAACAACATATAATACGATACTTGGAGCGTATACTAATATATATTGAAATGCGGTGATGTAAGAGAATGATGAAAATCAGATAGAATCACTAACCAGGAAGTTCTAAGCAGATTAGGAGAACAAAGAACAATATGGAGGACATTGAACTGAATACCACAACACATTGACATCTTGATGATAATAATCTCACATTTTAAGCGTTACAACACGCCAGATAAAATGGAACTTTTGACTTTCATTAAAGTATGACTCAGAGATGAATTTATTTATAATCATAGATTTGGACTTAGTATTGTTGAAACTGTAATTTCTAACTCTATTTAAATGAAAACCGGGAAAACGTTCATCCACGGTCCTTCTATCAAACTGAAAACGCCTTCTCGTCTTTATATTTGGTTTACACTGTAACACTCCAGTAATAGACGCCACTGTTTCTTTCCTGGACTGTGATCCGACTTCGTTCAATTGTTTACTTTTATTAATTGGCTACCAGGTCATTTTAACAAGAAAACTCACCAAAATAGTTTTACTTTAAACCAACTGTCCATTTATTCGAGCAATAAGATTCAGGTCCTGGTTATACATATATATATATAATTGCAACATGCGTTCTCCGCCGCGCTCGCCATGGTCGATCAAATTACAAATAACTAATTCGGAGTGTCGTCTCACTCCCTTTATTCGGATAGCGTGTTTGAGAACCCGATGCATAAACTTAGAGTCGCGATTTTTTGCACACCCCCTGCGTCTTTACTCCATCATGTTTCATCGACGACTCTACATGATTTCCGTACACAAGCACTGTTCGGCTCTCGTGGCGTGCCCTCTCAACAATACCTCCCTCTGTCGGTTTCTTTCAAACAAGCCGCCAACAAAACAGTCTCGAGCGTCTAGAACGTTTCCAAGGACGGACAGTACCTTCGTTTCCATTCTCGCCATATTTCCACCATAGTGTCCTTCAGTAACGCTTTCTTAATTTACTCCTGTTTCTCCAAAACAAGACGAATCAAAATATATTCTCAAATTTAGCACCTTATTCATGACTTAAATATTATTATGTATATTTACCGTTCGGGTGAGTATTGCGGCTGTAATTCACGGCAGGTGGTTAGTCCAGGTCCCATACACAATCAAAACAGTAGTGCAACGAATATGTTTGGGTAAGGTCTCTGCTTGCGCAAACATTGGTACATAACCTTCCAAAATATTGTGCAAATATCATTTCATTCTGTGTCTGTGTGAAGTACAACGAACATTAATTTTGGTGGCGCACGGCAGCCTTATCTGCTTTTGATGCACTTTCCTATTTTTTTTCATCGAATTCTCTTATGCCACATCTTTCTTATTTCTGTTTTTGTACTCATCACTTTTCACCTTCCACATTAAATCACGATACACTATTGTAAAATAAAGCAGACATTCATTTTTATCAAAACCTTTGTAGTCAACATATGAAACATTAATAAGACTTAAGCGATGGAGGACGAAATTGAATTTCAATTAAACACAGCGAAATATTCACTCCATTAAAGACTGTCGAACACAGCCATACACGTTAAAACCACTCGTAAAAGACTGGAAGTGTTGCGCTACGTACTTTGAGTCCGACCAATTTGCTTCAAAATGTTTGAATAAGAACTCAATCCATTCCGTACAGAATCAGACCTTTTTTACAGAATTTTTATCGAGTACAGTACAGTACTATTTAACTCAAATTTTAAAACGACACCTCACCCAGTCCTCAATATATATAGCTTATTTTAAGTCACTAAGGCCATTAGCGACTACTTTACCATTTTGGGATCTTATCTTCATTTTAAAGGTTACTCGATTGGGGAACACAAACGACGCACACAAACACCCAAGCCCTTGGCAGGAATCTAACCCTGAACCTCTGTGGTACGAGGCAGTGACCCTAGCAGACCCTGTGAGATAAAATTTTTGACCGGCCTGTGGTCTAGTAAACCACAGGCCGGTCAAAAATTTTATCTCACAAATAGTCACAGTTTGAAAACATAGAAGAAGCTTTCGGCTGTTCGATTTACTTGTTGAAGATCGTCTGATTCGTGTTGGTGGCTTTCTCACTTTTAAAACCACGAAGTAATTCGCACGTAACTAGGAAGTAGGTCTGATAAACACTAGACTGCCGATTTAGATTTATTGTTATCTCCATTATTCATTGTTGGTGATATAGGATTCGTCAAACATTACATCAAGTAACAAATAAATTATGAGACCAAACTAAAATAACATATAATTAACTACCAAAAGTCCTTAAATAAGTAACTTGAGTAAACAAGATGCAGTATTAAAAAACGGAAAACACGACACGTACACTAAAAAGCACAGACACACACTCAGAATAACAAACCACGCTTAAACAATGTCAGTTCTCGTATCAACATGGCAGGTTAAATGCTTAAAGTGGACGAATGAATTAAATTAACTACACGGTAATCGTTGGTTGGAATCTCGCGTTAGCGTTTTCGCATTTCATTTTAATAAATGTAATATAATAGAGTATGCTATTAAAGGGGAGTTGCCTGTTTCAGGATCACCCTCATGTAGCCTGTTAGCCAAAGAAAAAGAAGTATGTAAGTTAAGGGCGCTGCGGGAGTTTTCTCGCAGGCGCTTCATCCCAGAGTGACTGCGGGGCTCACCTGATCATGTCGGGAATGCCTCGCACTCTCTCTGGGTATTTTTTATCAAAGTTCTCATATGCCGAGACACCTTCACCTATTTTAGGAGGTATATGTACTGGGGTCAAAGACCTTGGGCATATGGCAAGAGTTGTCCGCTGATCCCATTGGATCAGTCGGCCAATTGCCTCCTGAAATTGGTGGAGACACGGAGAAGGGAATGCTGCGTCCCCACAGCAAACTCGTCTCCCGTCATTCGGAAGGGCGTGAGAATAGTACCCAATGCCCGACCTACCTGATGCAGGTTTTCTAGGGTTTTCCCTGCATCTCTTTACGTGAAACACCGGGTAGGATCCTTAAACCATAGCCCGGGGCCCTAGTTAACCCTTGGCTACCTTGCTCTACCTTCCACATCCCCCCTTTTCAATTCCCTTCCTATGCTATTAAAGGGGAGTTGCCTGTTTCAGGATCACCCTCATGTAGCCTGTTAACCAAAAAAGAAAAAGTATGTAAGTTAGATGCTTTGTTCGTTGAGAGTTAAATTGTAGTGTGATCATAAATTGTCCATTTAGAGATTATAAATCGTTTATTTAGGAAGCTAAATTAAGGGAAGAGAGTGAATATTAGAATTTAAATATTATATATATATATATATATATATATATATATATATATACTGATGGGAGTTCCATGAATGAAGGACGTTTCACTCCGTCTTAAAGATCTTTATAAGTCTAAAAGAAGTCTATATTTAAAAAAAGAAGTATTATTCCTTAGGTTAATTGTATTAGGAGAATCTTCCTTTTTTCATATTTTTAATATTTAATATTTGAAAATTTAATTCTTCAAGTTTTAGGTTTTAGGAAGAATGTAGGTAAAAGAGAAGGAATATTGACTTTGCGGATAATTTTAGAAGACATGATAAGAACAACCGTCTTACATTCATGGCATTTGTAGATTTAGAAAGAGCGTTTGATAATGTGAACTAGAACATACTATTTAGGATTTGAAGAACAGAGGAATAAAATATAAAGAAAGAAGGTTTATCTAAGTCAGTCAACAATAATTAGAATTGATGATCAAGGAAAGAAAGCAGAAATCAAGAAAGGAGTAAGACGAAGATGCAGTTTGTCACTCTTGCTGTTTAACTTATATATAGAACAGGTGATGAAGTAAGTTAAAACGGAATATGGAAAATAATCCTACTGCAAGGAGAAGAAATAAAACCCATACGCTTTCCCGAAGATATTGTAGTATTAGGGGAGTCAGAAGAAGATTTGGAAAGAAATATAAAGAGCCTCAACGTGGTCCTGGAGGAAAAGTTCAATATGAGGATTAATAGAGGGAAAACCAAGGTAATGGAGTGTAGTATGCGAAACAGTGGAGTAACAAAGGGTGTTAGATTGGAAAGGGATATTATGAAGGAAGTTAAGGAATTCTGCTACTTGGACAGCATAATAACTAGGGATGATAGAAGTATAGTAGACATAAAACACAGGCAAGGAAGGCTTTTGTAAAAAAAGAGGATAATATAAGTGTGAATATTAGGGAATCGTTAAAAATGTTCGTATGGAGCGTGGCGTCATATGGGTACGAAACGTGGACGATAGGAGTTGCGGAAAAGAAAGTAATAGAAGCCTTTGAAATGTGGTGCTATAAGCAAATGCTGAAAATCAGATGGGTGAATAGAATCACTATCCAGGAAGCTCTAAACAGATTGGAGGAAAAGAGAACGATGTGGAAGACGTTGACCAAGAGAAGGGATAGATTAATCGGTCATGTTTTAAGACACGAGGGCGTTGTAAAATTAGTATTAGAGGGAAGTGAATAGGGTGAGAACAGAAGAGGGGGGCGAAGGATGGAATACGTGGTCTTCGCTTTTTTCGGTTCACTTTCACCAGCTTTTGTCCATTTTTATTATTGATTTTTGGTCTCTAGAGTGTAGTGATGGATTTAAATCTCATCGACGGTTGCGAATCTGCGCAAAAAGGCTTGTAGGTTACGGCTAGTCTTTGTAGATTCTGTTCCAAATATGTTTCTGGTCCAATTTATCGTTACTTATATTGTAAACGTTTTTAATCGCAGGCATATCTGTGCCAATGGTAACGTCATTTCCGAACTGCTGTGCGGATAAATCCCTACAAATACGTAACTCCTCCCCACATTCATTGTCCTTCATTAATTAAGATTAAAAAAATTAATATACTGTTCTAAACGTAGCGCCAAGATATAGAAAGTGTTTATTGGCAATATACAATTGCTTTCAATTCATTACATAAATATTTATATTACATCTTAGTATCAAAATATTCCAAATGTTCCAGATTATAGTGAGTTTCATAGCTTACGAAATCGCGAAAATAATTGGTCACATGACGATGCGAGTTATGTCCAGAGGTGGTAGATTTTTTTACAATTTTCTAGAGGGCTGTGTGTTTTAGTAAACCACATGTAGTGGATATTAGATATTAAGTAGTTACTAAGATAGATATGTACTAGACGATAAAATATTAGTTATTAAAATAGATCCTGCTGACCGCATGGAATACACGTTTGTTCCATGTTTGGGGGCGGGGGGGTTAGAAATTATTTATTTTCTTTGTATTCAATTTAGCGGTGCGATATGGTTTCTCTATTTAAGATTCGAAACGTAATTTGGTGTAATTCTCCCAACAACCACGGTCAACCTTAAGTCCATTCACGTAGTCGGAGCAAGTACAAAATGAGGATAGTAATTTTTTGCAAATAGGTCATATTTATTTTATTTAGTAAAACAATGATTATAAATTATGTTAATATATTGTAAATAGTTTTTTGTATAAACGTGGAATAAATTTTGTTTAATAATGTACCAGATTTTAATATTATCAATATTATTAAATGTTGAATAAGCAACCAACAGTTATATAAACCCCCCACCATAAAGTGAATAATACGAAGGTAATGTAATTTGAAGCGTTCATATAAACATAAATATGAGAGGAAGGAATGATTTTAAATCTATAACACTCATTACAAATTACTCAAATTGAAGAGAATGCAAGTTACTTGATATTTTACTTATGGATAACGGATATTAAGTAATTGGAGCAGTTGACAAAAATTTTTGGGGTAAAATTAAGCCTTAAATTTTCTCATTTCAACAAAGACTTCACGTTTATTCAATTGTGGGTTTCAGCCAATTGTTTATTTATTACGGTTTGTATTCAATGTTGTGTTTGTTAATTAAATAGTAATTTTCCTAATATAATATTGGGATACACAAATACCCGAGCTCAGCCGTGCAAATAGGTAGTATTTATGTAGCTTGAGAGTCTGATATTCAATAATTTAGGAATTAAGTGAATTCATTTAATAGTGAAAATTTACTTGGTACGAAATTTATAGCAGGGGAGATTAAAGAAAAAATATAAATGTCCATTTAACCCTTAATCTAAGTAATAAAATTGATGTGTCTGTCTGTCTGTAAGTTTGTCTCAAATTGGCTCCGAAACAGCTCAACAGATTACAATGACAATTTAAGGGCTTAAAAATAGGAGAATTAACTTAATTTTTCGCGTATTATTCAGACATATATATATATATATCTTTCAGATTTCATAAGATATTGATATAAATATTAATAAATCCATTGAAAGCCATCGTGAAAACCAACTGCGAGTTATTAGTACTATTAGGCGTTCCTATACTATCCATCTGACTTACTGTGTTATAAGGGAAATTTTGGCAGCATGAGAGAGAGAGAAAGGGCGGGTATTCTCACTCCATTTATTGTTACAGCAGCAGGATTCGCGCCGTAATTAGCAGATCGATGGCAAAGGTAACGCCCTCTAAAATAATAAATTTATTTGTATCGTCGATATTTGTGATTATTTATATTTAGTGATCGCTCATTTTTATAAGCAAAGAAAATAAATACAAATTATCTTAATAAATATAATTGAAGTTCCTGTATGTAAGTTTGTATCGAATCGGCTCCGAAACGTGTGAAAGTGGGACCTGTTCAAAACCAACTGCAAGTTGATAGGCTGAGAATAGAAGGAAATGATGGCTCTGTAAGTCTTTGAAGGAAACTCTCTGTCCTCTCATATGCAGTTAGAGCCAGCAACAAATCCAACATGGATCAAGTGATCACCCCGACCATTTTACCCCATCGGACCCAATTCCTTTTTAATTCCCTTCTCAAATCTCAGCTCCTGAAGGAAAAAACTTGACCTATCAACCACTGACCTAAGCACGTCAACGCACATTCCTCCCTGGAATTTATCACTTCATCCAATTTATACATTCCTAAACAATCCTGATTTTAAGGGCAAGGGCGAATCCTTCTGGGATGAGAATATTGAGTATTTTTTTCAGAAATATTATCATCCCGGAGTCTTATTCACAGATGGGTAAAAGTATAATGATGCTTGGTTATCTGTGCTGAATTCAATGATTCAATGACAATTAACGAGTAGCTTCACCCACAACGACTGAAACATATGCGATACTGAAGGATTTACATTATTGCAATGACCACCCATCCGATTTCACGTCGATTTTAACAGACCGTCATGGCGATCAACTCACTGTCCAATCAACGGCGAAGAAGAGGTGGCATCAATGAAATCAGGAACCTTCTTAGGAATAAAAAAGAAGTAACCAACAAATTACCATCTGTTGGATCCCGGCTCATGCGGGCATCGTGGGAAACGAGCTTGCTGATAAAGCCGCTAAGCAGGACGCCTCCTTTCAAATAAACCGCTTGGACTTTCCTACTTGTCCAAGGAAAGACTTAATGGTCGGGTGCATCAACCTCCTGAGAGAAAGTTGGAATAATGACAGAAGAAAAAACGTAGGAATCGTCTATAATGAAATGCATTCCTTCAAGGAAGTAACCTTGATATCTCCGGAAGACAGCAGGTCGTTGTTGCAAGACTCAGATCCACCTTACATATTCATTTTTCTTTTCTAGGTCTCCTCATCCTTTATGCTAGGATTGTAACACCGCCCTAACTTTTTGACTGCAGCCGCTATGATACCAGCAGAAAATCCACGATGGCTAACTATTACAGGCGGGAACTGTATGCCTCTCCAGTGGTTGTTCACAGACTTCTTAATTTTATTGTAGAAATTTTTGAGTTTCGGATGAAATGTAAGCAGTTTATATGTGCCACTGTGATTTTTTTCTCTTTTCTAAGTGTTTTTTGCTCACACCTTGCGTTGTATTATTAACAATTTCAATGTAATTTATTATTTTTTTGAAAAAAGTTTAAGTCGCCAAGAATGTCCATTGTAGACTGAACTATAATTTCAATAAAGAAATTCTGTATCCGTTGTTTCGGTTTTAGGGCTAAATAAAAAGAGCTATTCCCGCTTGAACGAAGTCGCGGGCATAGCTAATAACAGAAATAATTCTGTTATTGAAACTACTTAAGTATTAATTGGTCTTATCTTAGTAATACGTCTAAAGCTAACCTTGAACCTAGATTCCATTCACTTTACACGTGTCTAAGTTTGATATAATTTGGTTGTTCCAGTTGTCTCAATCCAGCGTCAAGAAAGTTGTTGAAAAGCCGCAACTGTCTGGTGCTGTTCCACCGAAGCTACTTAATTTTTCTATGCTTTTAGCAGCAGATATTTTTCACGTCATATTTTTAGCCAATATCTGGAGCACGAACTTTCCCATTATTCGAAGAAATCTCATAGTTGAAATTTAGATGTCAATAAGGTTAGCTATGCAACACTTCCAAATTTTGACCACTGCAATTGTTTCCCCTGGAATTACCCGGTTATGAATCCCCTGGGTTTGTGACTGTATTTGTCAAACATGACCAAATATTAGTCATAAAAATTCGTGGCATCACCGAATACTCACTATAAGGGCCCCCCAATCTTCAAACACTGGCTAATACTTAAATGAAAATATGTTGTAGCGCAGCAGGACCCCAACCTAATTATGTTCAAACTTTTAGAATTTTAAGGGATCTAAAAATTCAGCTAGAACAATCTAAGTGGCGACAGGCAGATAGAAGTGGAATTTCCCGACGCCAGGCTGCCGGTGGGAGACATACCTGCGTCTGGATTTATAATATCAAGCTTGTTTTGCTAAATGAACATTCACCCTTCAAAATTTCCGAAGGACACTGTTCCCTGTGTCATGAAAATTTCCCCCGCTGGATGAAGGACTCATGAGGATTGGTGGAACAAACCACGTAGGATAGCGTTTTCCCTTGGAGAAGGGATATACAAGTTTAGCTGGGAGTCGAGAAGCCCAAAAATATTAAGAGTTGTCAAGGACGTTGAGAAGGCGAGGTGAAAGGGAGAAGAGTTGATCAGGACTTGGAAGGGAGGAGACAGCTGGAGAGTACAACAAGAATTGAAAGTGAGGTGTGTATTGTTGCTCTTTAGTGAGAACATGGAAGGCCAGAGAGAAGAAGGACGAAAAATGTTTTCCTCAATCACCGGCAGTACCAGGTTCATCCCACTTTCCACCGGTGGAGGGATAATCTACAATTCAACCCGAAAGAAGAAGTAAGTCCCGGTAACCTGCATCAAGAGACGAAGGAAAATAAAACGTTCGTCAAGTGAACGAAATCTCTGCTGCACGTGGTTTCCGCAATAAGTAATTAACCCTAATATTTAAAAATACTCTTGTAATTAATGTATTTATTTGTAATAGCGCGCAGGACCCCTTTAAAGCGATTGTTTTTTATAAATAAAATTAATATATTATATACTAAATCGCAAGTAATTTCATTAAATAAATTAAAATAAAACCCCCTATCATTTACAATGTATGTAGCAAATCTTTAAGACTTTTAAGCCCGTAACGACACAATATGTATTTTATTCACCGTGGGTATTTAAATGTCATTCCTTCTTTACCAGGCATCGTGTTAACGTTACATTGAACTTGTCCAATAAGCGTTACGTTATACCTATAATCACTTTATTTAGGATAAAATCTTCACGGTTAACCAACCAGATCCGGTTTTTAAAAGAACACAACGTTCCTGCGACCATTTTCTGTCGCCGTATATATATATATTACTGACCCGGTTGATTAACCGTGAAGATTTCATCCGAATTATTCACCGGGAAAGTCTACGTTCATTAATTATATGCATAGTGTAAAAAACTCGATGGCAAAAATAACAGTAAAATTATAATAAGAGAAGAAAAATTTATTTACCTCGTGGGTCCGGAAAAGAATAATTTCTGAGTTATTTGAACCTCTGTTTCTCATCGGCTTGTATATGTCCAAGTGACTAGTAGGAGCGCTCTGTTAACGAATCAGTTGAAACGTTCAAAGTGACCTCATTTTGACTGAATACAGCCAGCTGCTATTATTTCCATTGATTTCCGAATACGATCAAAAATGCCCGTTTTAGTGCGTTTTGTCTGACAGGGAAGCTACAGTCCGTGCACACGGAGAGTTAGTACATGGCAGGTAAATATTTATGGTTGCTAAGCGGTATTGGGTGTATTTCAAGAGTTTCGATTTTATTTGCAACATTTTTCCTCTTGTTAAAATAGTATCGCACTATCAAGGCATGACGTCATGTGATAACATTCGTAAAAGTTACGGAAAGTCTGTAATTCAAGTATTGTTATACGATTTTTCTTCTCTCAAATATGAGAATCCATACCTAGAATTTTGTCGTAGTTTTTTTTATAACAGTGTATGTATGATTTTAATTTAATCTATTTTTTATTTTTAAATAAATATAATGAATAATTAGAAGAATTTGCATTTATAAGAGTCTATTGAAGTGTTTCTTTTATATATTTATTTATTATTCCACTTTCATAACAGTTAAACTAGTACAAGATATGACTCTTTATTAAATACATTATAATTAAATATGAATAGAACACAGGTAAGGAACGTGCGGCCTTCATGAAAGCTCGGCTTTCGTACATAATCCGTGGGTTAATCCGATGGGTACACTAACTGGAAGAATTGAGGGAGTTGACATTTTCGATTTCAGAGAAATCTTATTGATTATAATTAAAAGCCAGCAATTTAGTCGGTGTCAGCACTGATTGCTTTCCTTCTAAATGAGATAAAAAAAGTAGGATTCTGCGAAACTACAAATGTGGTTGAGCTATCGGGAGATAATATCTCAAGTCCCTTTTTAACTATAAAAAGACATGCCTACGAGAAAATACACGTCGTTTACATTCCTACTTAGGGAATATAAACTGCTGTGTGTCAACATTTTTTTATCATGACATAAATAAAAACCAGTTTCAGAACCAAAATTTTATGTACTAATTTAGAGGATCAAAAACAAATGTAAATATCCCACTAACTAAATATCCATCTGATTTACAATTGTTTTACGCATATTATTCATTTTATATTGAAGGCATTAAAATAGTTACAAATTTATTTAGTTCTACTAATATAATTACTACTGTTGGAGAATCGATACGCTGACAACGTATCACGCAAAATTCCTAATGTGTCATGAAAGATGACAGTCCGCAGTCGACCCGGTAGGTCCAGGTCCTTAATGGGCTGTAGCGCCAAGTAAGAAGAATATAATTACTACTTCTACTAATATGATTATCACTTCTATATAATATTATTATTATTTCTTATTATATTTCTTTATTAGGTAATAAATTTATTTAAAAATGCTTTTACTATATTTTTATTTGAAGTTTTATTTTAATATGGAGTTTTTATTAAATATTAATGCTATTACCCTTATTTGAATACCAAAATGTTTTGTAATGGAACTTTTTTGTGAAATAAAAAATATACCACTTAATGTTTATGTAATTTATTTTTAAATTTATAAAAGTATAATAAATAGTCAGTGCCTATTTTAAACGTGGCCTCTGTTGATTAAAAAGTTTCTTACCTCTGGCCTAAAACAGTCAGAACTAATTGATTAACATATTTACATTGATCATTTTCCTTTCGGGCACGGAACTTGGTAAAAGTCTAAATTACAAATCTTACGAATATTAAATACCTTTTGGTCTCAATAAGGGGATGAAATGTGTTATGATTTATATATTACAAACTGAAATTATTTAAGCGGACCAACTGTACTGCAAGCGTCAGCGTCTGCATCACAGAGATCCCGGGTTCGAGTTACGGTATGTGCATGAATATTTGTGTTCCTCATGGTTACGGGAAACTAGTGTTAAGAATGAAGGAGGCTCGATAGGTTGCCACTCCAAATCTCGCAATCAGCCATGGAAGATGAAATCCCGAGGCTGTAGCGCCAATGAGAAAGTAAGAAAAGAAGCTAATGTAATTATTACTTCATAAATTGAATAAACTTATTATATGATACCCATATTTTATTATTGTATGTGATAGAATTTTTTTAATATCTGTGTAAATAATTACCTCCTACGATTTACCCTAGGGGTCGACATTTTTTTATACTTGTGAATATTTCTGAAACACAGTAGTTCGTCAGAAAGACAATTTTTAAATATGAAAATAAGACATATAGTAACAAAATTAAAATTTGATTTGTATGGAAATATTGCACATAATTAAAATTTAAAAAGAAGTTTGACATTTGATCGGTACTTCGATTTTATTTTGTCCCCCATCTTCTACCTCCCCTTCTTCAATTACTGACTTTTGTTGATATTCCTTCCATCTTTCTGCCTTTTCTTCTTTATTCAGAACTGACTTCCCATCGACCCTCCTGATGTTTTGCAAGTAATTTTCCTCTCTCCGAATATTTCTTTGACTATACTATAAGCTGCGTCTATTTTACCTTTTACCATGAAGTCTTCAACCGCTTTGAATTTATCTTGGGGCTAAGCCTCTTTAGCTGCTTTGCATTTCCTATTTATCTCAATATTCAGGTGTGTGTACTGCTCTTTACTATCTCCCGCGTTTTCAAATTTATGCCTTTCATCAATTATTTTTATTATTTCTTGCGTTATCCACGCTTTTCTATTAGTCTGAGCTATTATTCCTATTTTTACATGTCTCACCATTGTATAGTCTAGTTAGTACCTTCTCGTGTCCCCCAGCTTCTTCCACGTGTAGTGTCTTCTTTCATGTTTCCTAAACCATGTATTAGTCACTACTAATTTTTGCTCAATGCAACATTCTACTTGAACGTTTTATATGAAAAGTGATATTGAGTTTAAAGTCACATCAATGCGAAAAAATTTTTTGAAATTTGATTAGCAAATTTCCATTGCTGAGAAATTGTCCTCTAAATTTGAGCTCTCTTTGCGCACCGACGTGAAATTTTTGTTTTCTAACATGAAGTACATAAAATTGAAGTACCGATCAACCCCCAGCGATGTTTATTTTCACCAATGTCTAAGAACTGTGAATTCGATATTACGTTTTAACTTTCTTCATCGCCTGTTCTATATACACGTTAAACAGCACGGGCGACAGACTAACATTGTCTTACTTCTTTCTTGATTACGGCTTTCTTTTCTTGATCTTCTATTCTAATTACTGCTGTCTGTCTTCTGTAGAAGTTATATATAAGCCTCCTTTCTAGTGCTCTTCAAGATCCTTAACAGTATGTTCTAGTTGCAAGGAGAAGAAATAAAAATACTGCGGTTTGCCGTAATATTATAGTATCAGGGGTGTAAGAAGAAGACTTGGAAACCATAATAAATGGCATTAACGTGGTATTGGTCGAAGAGTTCTAGATGATTAATAGAGGAAAAACAAGATGATGGAGTGTAGTATGGAAAACATAGGCATAACAAAGGCAGTTTCGCAAGAAAAATGAATTTACTTTCGGGTAATATAAGTGTGAATATAAGGAAATCATTGCTAAAAACGATCGTATGGAGTGTGGCTTTATATGAGTGAGAAACGTGGACGGTAGGAGTTGCAGAAAGGAAAAGAATAGACGCTTTCGAAATGTGTGCTACAGAAGAATGTTGAAATTCTGATGGAGTTACTAACCAGGAAGTTCTAAACAGAATAGGGGAAAAGCGAAGAATATGGAGGATGTTGACTAAGAGAAGGGATAGATTAATAGGTCACGTTTTTAAGACACGAGGGTCTTGGTAAAAAATTAGCATTAGAGCGAAGTGTATTGGGTAAGAACACAAGAGGGAGGCAAAAGATGGAATACGCTAAGCAGATTAGGAAGTATGTGGGCTGTGGTAGTTGTGCGTAAATGAAAAGGCTTACGCAAGATAGGTTAGCATGGAAGGTTTCATAATACCGGTCTAGGGACTAACAACTACAACAATTCCACTGTTTTTAATTTTCATAATTAAACAATAAATCAGCCAATATGCCAGAGAAACACTGTATTTTTAGCAATATCGACAGTTCCTTTACAAGCATGCTTTTTCTGATGTTCAATTTTGAATGGATATAAATTTGTTAATTAAACAGAGGTCTAAAAAGAAAAAAATTCTTTTTGGACAGCGTCCAGTGACGGTTACAACCCATTTGTTGATAAGTTTTCAACTTTTATCGTCCGTACTTATTTATGTTTGTTAATGCCACTTAGAGGTCTAATATTCTGTTATGCCATTTCAGTTAATTCCCCAATTCTAATGATCCTGCAAATCAGGGATTTATTTGTTGTTACCTTCTTGAATTCCGTATAAATAAATAAAAAATTATTCTTCGATATTGTGAATCGTCATGATAGGTCATTTTCGGTAATAGGATTAAATGACATTGAGGCTTTAGTCGCATCTTTATGAAATAAATTTCCTATTCTTTGTTCTGGTTGTGTTACAGGAGCTTTGCGTTACGTAAAACAACTGGTTTACTAAGTTCGTAAGTTGTCAATCCTGCTCTGAA
This sequence comes from Eucriotettix oculatus, assembly GCA_034510155.1. Lineage (NCBI taxonomy): Eukaryota > Metazoa > Arthropoda > Insecta > Orthoptera > Tetrigidae > Eucriotettix > Eucriotettix oculatus. The sequence goes on along the minus strand of CM067376.1, from coordinate 130,029,414 downwards.
GTGGCAGCAAGAATCGAATGTCTGGATAATTGTACAGCTCTTGCTCAGTACAGATCGCATTACAAAATATCTTTAATAAATGGAGCACTCTACCTACTTGATAATTTGTAAACACAGATGCGTACAATATATTTGTTAAATATTAAAAAAAATTGAACACAGCCAATAAAAGTCGTACGTAACTAAATTACAATATGAATGAAGTAGTTAACTGAAAGTAGCTTTTAATGCTTAAATTGATTTAAGTGAACACGAGCATTTAATTAAATTCATGAAATTAATCAAATATGATGTGCTGTATGATGCAATTATTTCTAGAGTCATTACTCTGTTAGAGGAAAACCTGTCACATTATTCAGACCGGTTTGTTAATTTATTCAGAGGATAAAACGGTCTGCGTGAGCTGCGTTGAAACACGCCGATTCTCAAATCCGTCAATGTCTATCAGTATCACTGACTACATGTACATGTAGTTTTGTGGAAAAGGGTAATTATTCAATGAAAAGTAATAGTTTTATGACACGGTAAAATGGACTACGTATTAAAATGTTTAATCACTAACACATAGCTGAGTCTATTTTAGGTTAAAATGCCATGCCCTGTTAAATTCATTCACCGTTACAATTTTGACGACGTTTATGTAGAACAGTAATATTATAAGTATTTCAGAGCATGTGTGGTGCTGTGAAGAGCGAATAAACTAAGAAATTCGCAAGGGTTTCTCGTTGAAGTGTCGCTTCAATTGAGACCGCTTCTTTTCAGCGACGCTCTTCTTATTTCACTTCGCAGACGATAGTTTAATATCGGATACTGCAAGCGGTATTTGTTTAAAATTTCATTTCTCATTAATCAGTTTCTGGTTCCACTGTTTATGGTGACTTTCCTTCTTACCACTCTCCGTTGTCTCTTTCGTTTATATCTTTGTTCATTTTTCTTTTTTGCCTTCAGGTGAACATTTTTTGCTGCGGTGTTGACGTGACACTAGCAACTTTATCGTCACTTACGTTTTCATCGGCTTCAGATAAATCTGACATCTTTAAATAGAAAAAAGTGGTAGCAAAAAATAAGTGGTTAAAGTGAATTTCTTGTATTTTTGACGTAGACAGTAAATTTATTTTAGTGGCAGATGTCTGAGGGTCACATTATTGAAAACTGTAAAAAAGAAATGCGAACAGAGAAGAGATGTCGTTGGAGAAAAAAATTAAACTAAATTATATAATGGCCAATGTATCAAACGAATAAAATTATTATACACAATCAAATAGAAATAATGTAACTGAGAATAATATAACCATATAGATAGATTGAGATAGAAATAGGCGGGTGCGGAACGGAGAACAAAGTAACAACTGGGTTATTAAGACCCCGTGATTAAAGTTTAAGAATACATCCGTCATTTCCTTAAATGTGGTGCAGATTAAAACCCTAAAGCATAAGTGTTCAGCCTTGTAATATCAGTGATCGACCGCTAAAAATGAATACGGCAAGCGATCGACAAAATATAAGTACTAGAGTCGTGGGAGGGGCGGGGGGTGTGTATGTGTCGGGGAGGGGGGGGGAGATAGAACATGCAGTTCCGACAACCTGAACTTCTCCCTGTTATGCCACATGTGACGCTTTTTTGGTTACTTGTCAATCAAAATATGAATTCTACTAATAGGGCAGTGATGGCGAACGTTTTAAATTTTAAGTGTTAAAATTTTGAAAAACCCAGCTTCACTACAGTGGCGTGTCACTTACAGACATAATCATAAATTTTCAGGTTTGCAACCATATAAAATAAAAGATTAACATTTTCGAGATTTATTTTATATACTTAAATGCGATTTAACACTGAATTATTATTATAAAACGCACAAGAATAGAAAAACAAATAGCCAATAAGAACAATGATAATCAAATAGTACCAAAACTAGTAATTAATGGCGTTTTTTTGCTGAAGTGTGTCACTTCAAGAACAAGAAAGTTTCTCTGACGTCATCTGTTAATTTTTAATTTAATGTTCAGAACAACTACTCAAAAAAAATATGTTTATGTAAAAATTGCTTGGAAAGCTACCTCTACGTTATTACGTCACTAAAACCGTCAGGTAATCTGTTGCTAGCACTCAAAAAATTTCTATATTTTAGCTGGACTCTCTTAAGACGACAGAAACGTGCGACCTAATGCTGTACTGAATAACTGCTATTTGTATCTATAAATCATTAATTTGCAAGCATTGGAATACGTGTCGCTTAAAATGAGACTGTCACCTGTGACAGAAGTTCGTCACCAATCTACTAGGAAAGAATAAAATTCAACAAAAACTATGTTTGAATACAACGTGTTGAATATTGAAAGAGTAAAAATTAAACAATACACGTCAAAATGAATATGAAGGGTTGTAATATTTAAAATAAAGAATTATATATAAATGAAAAATCCATTACTTAATTTAGAATATACTGTAATAGGTTTCTGAGTTACAAAGCTGTCTTTGGGACGAGCCATTTACCCCACTCCACCGATGTTTTTGCCAATCAGTTCAGGAAACTCCGGGTGGCACACCTCATCTAGGTTTTACTACCCTTGTCTGTAACCTTCTTCAACTCTCTCACTCCACCTGGCCGTGATTTAGTACCATCAAATTCCGCATTTCGTTGTGTCTTGTTGCTTATCATTACACTGTGATCGCTGTAGTTACTTTAGTTATGAACAATAAAATTTTCTGTGAAACTATAGCTATCAAAGTTTATATATATGTTCTATGAATGCCCGTTCAGTGACACGACAAATTTCTAAGCCGTATTACAGCTCCTGCCACACTCGTGACGGAACATTGTTCATGTTGCGAGCTCTACAGCTTTCCGCTGCTTCAGGTGCTGTAAGTGACGGGGAAAAGGATGCACGAACGCTTTTTCTTTAAACAAAACCCCATAGGAAAAAATCATTAGGCGTTAGATCTGGGAATCTCGGTGACGAACAAAGCAATAGCATGCCGTTTGACCCAGCACGGCCAACTCAGCGATGGGGTAGACTATTTTTAACAGTGTCTAAAGCGGCGGTTTTGTAACCGGATGATTGTCGCTGTTGTATAATTGCAGTATCAAAATTAATTTGGTTCACGAAAATAAGTCACTTGCAGAATTTGTATTATGCTATTCTTTTGTCCCGTCCAATATGAAACAACGTGTACATTTATTTTATGAATATACAATAACAATTCTGTATAGTTATGTGCATGTATAAATTTTGGGTACATTATACAATATAATAACATCACTTTAAAATTGGATTAAATGAGTCAATTTTTTATAATAAACTAGCTGGTGATCCGGCGTTGCCCCGGTATTTATTTATATTATCCCGGTAAATTAATTAATTTTGGTCAAGACATGATTAAACAAGCATCAAAAGCGTCATAATACGAACCTCAAATTTACTACCAGTGTCTAGAGAGAGTCAAAAATACTACCGGCACAATAACACGGCTAAAAATGTTTTCAACGCTATAATTGAATAAAAATTGCCTTAGCATTAAAAAACAAAAATTTGGACGAGTAATGATAGTCAAAAGTATTTCTGGTAACCGAATGGAGTAAGAAATACTGTTCCTTAATAAAGGCAAAATTACGACCGGTATTTTAAGATTTAGTGTGCCCGGCGTACGAGTGATCGCCGGAAAATGTCTAAATTTTAATTTCTTGGGTGAATGAGCACATATTTCCTCGATTGCCTTTAAATGCCCTCGTGATCGACTTTTGGAGCACTATGAGAATCATGTTGGTCGGGCTCTTGGTACTAGTCCCACGTCCTACCGATGACTAGAATGTTGGGTATGTGCGTAAGCAGCGTTCTCGACTGCATTGCCTTAACTAGTTTTCGAGGCATCTGTACGATTGGTGGAATGAACTCTTACCGTCTGCCACTTCAGAGCGTAGACGTCTAAAACTATAAGATCCTGGATTTCAAGCCAAGTAAAGGATAACACCTCAAGGAAATATAGCTTCCTTCTACCGTATATTTTATTACGTCCTCAACTGAATTTATATTTGTCATGAACATGGCATACTATCTGTTTACAAACTAAATGGTACCAGAATTCATAATATTGGTCGTTGCGAAATTGCGTAAAATGTATTTACAGTAATCTAATGATGTCGGAGTATTGAATCTCTGGTCCACAGGAACAGCCCAGAACATCGTTATGCTTATTTATCATACATGCATTTTCTACGTCTAATATGATTTTCCCTTAAGAGATCCGAATCTTACGGACGAAACAGCGTAATTTAGAAATGTTAATTTTTATAATTTAATTCTAATTTTATTTTTTCTTCTGACTTATTCAGCCAATAGCTATTATATTATTTTCTTAAAGTTATACAAACACTCTGTTCTGCCATTCCATTGCATATCAGGAAGTTTTATATAACAATATAACGTTTAACATTCCATCGCAGCGTTAAGTCTAGATTTTCAAAAATATCTCATATTTTATTTGGAATTCCACCATTCATCATGTACTCGGTAGATAAAAGAAGGAGCTGTTAAGAATTAGGATTTTTCTACCGTTGAACATGACAATTTATATAAGGATTCGTGCACCGCGAATACCAAGTATGCGGCTCTCAGGGTCAAATACCTACCTGGACGACGAAATTGTGGAGATGCTTTACGTAACGAGTCCTTTTTACATAACAGGCATTTGCCTACTCTCCTCATATATGCATGTATATCGCATTATCAAATGATCTGAGCTCAAATAAAACGTGGAAAAACGTATAAGCTCTGTGTATTGAACCTTAAGTTACTCTAAGCTCCTTTATAAATGCACAATGATGCACAATAGTTTTCATACAATAAATATATAATATTTTGCAGTCGGTGAGTAAAATGTCATAATTTTTTTCCATTAAATAGCAAAGCTTTCTTTATTCATATATCATACGCTTTATTGATTTCTTTAGTCCTCTAGTGAAGTAATACAACAAATCAGAAACATCGATCCGGCGGCATATGTTTCATAAAGTATAATATCACTACATTCAAAAATCAGAAAAAAATTATACGTACATTTAATAAAAATTAAACTTCTGTATATTTTATAATAATTTAATCCCTGTCGATCTACAATTGGCGTAGTTATAATTTAGAAACAATAAGTGGAAATCAAAAAGCATGTAAAAATAAGATATTTTACATTGCGGCTAAGTCTTATTACCATTCTATACAGAAAAATCCACTGGAACCCTGGGGAAAAAAGAAAATAGAGACTTTAAACATTTCATGTCGGACTGTTGGCTTCAGAAGTTCAGCAGCGAGATGAAGAACTATTTTTATAGTCCAAAAATCAGGTAATAATATGTTAGGGTTAAAAAGAAGCATAGTTACTGAAGGTGTAATTTTAGGAAACGCTTAAATAAATGCCAATTCAACTTTTCTTCCCTCCTAGCAGTACTAAAACATCGGAAGTTTGGACATTTCCTCGTTTTGTGTAGAAAACAATTATATTAATTAACTTAACATTTAGATTTATAATTATTTAAATAAGACAGATTTATTTATTTTTCTACCAGATGAGTGCCTGACGTTGTCCAGATATTTATTCGTATTACCCCGCAAAGGAAATTAATTCAACACGTGATTTTGCTGGCACTGATAAATAGAATAATTTGTTTGCAACTCGTAAACTTCAGCCGAACAATACTGACGACTTAAAACGTAAAATTTTTCCATCCCTTATTTTGGTTTCATCAGCGTTATTCGTAATATTCTTAGAAAACATTTCTACTGTTCCTTATAATTACAGGATAGCCATCGCTCCGTACATTTAATTACAATCGAAGCTTAAAGTATGAATCATGTTTCATTGTATAGATCAAATGTAAAGCGTAACAAAAGCCATCAGAAAAATTGTCAAATTGAGTGATATCGTAAATTCTCAATGATTATCTCTTCAAATTAATTAAAAATTTTCTGAATTTAATTCTTATTTAGCCGCCATGCTGTTGTTAGTGCCACTTCCTCACATCACAGAGAACCGGGGTTCGAATCCCGGCACGTGACAGATTTTTTTTGGCACGAAAACTGGGTTGAATGTCTGATTTGATTCGATGATCACGTGTCACTTTAATAAATCAGGAATGTTTCATTAAAGACAACAGTCGTTCCGAAAGGGCAAGGTGCTCAATGGGCTGCAGAGTAAGGATAATGAAGGAGTACTCTTATTCCAATGCACACGTGACCCCAGAATCTAAAGTAATCTCACTTCTAATTATTTCGTCAGTCTTTATTTATCGTCACAAATATGAATTAAATATATTTATCTAGCAAAAGTAATGTATGATCCTCACGAATTCTCACTATTTTGTACACTGAAAATCAAATATATCGAATTTTAATAATTATAAAATATGTTTAAAATGGTTTTTCATTATCATTAGATGTCCCTTGGAGTGCATATTGCAGGATATAATTGTTGTGAAATATGTCGTGTCACGAATATAAAAGGTGGTTATAAAGGAAACGAATCACGTGCTAACAAAACGAATATAACGCTCCCTCCCGTTTTTTTTAAATGGCTATCTGAGGGAAACAAAAATTAACCTCTCCAACTGATTCTCCCACATTTTTTAAAACCTTTCATATTCGAAGTCTTCTGGATTCTCTGGTGGATCTTAAAATGTTTCCTATTGATTCTTATTATCATTAGATACCTCCTGCAGTATTGTCGAACATAATATTAATTTTACTTCAATAGAAATGTTTCTGGTTTCATTTAGTATTTCCGTACATTCCGTAACACAATCTTTAAAACAAATCTGCTTAGACGATATTAGTTAAATATTAACACTTTTTTTAATTTTATGCTGGGAGACCGTCAGATTCACGGTGTTTTTATCCGGCTGTTTAATATTATAAGTAAAACCATGCATATTCTTTTATTATACATATTTTATTTAATTTCCGACGTTGTTCCTTCAAAACTATGACCAGGTTCACTACACATCATTCCATATGAACTTAGAATCAGTCAGATATCAGGAATTCTGGTATAAAACACTAATTTGGTCTTAGCTATTGAAGGAACAAAACTATTGGGACAAAAATAACCACGCGAATTTCAATCTTGAATTATATTTTTAAAAATGTAAATCGTAAGAATTAGTGTTCTATGTACTATTGATAACTACGACTCTATTTTGAGTATCTGAATTTGTGTTTCTGAACAGGATAATGATTATAAGCTCCCTAATTTTAATAAATACTTCTGGAAAAATGAGTAATTTGTGTTTAATTTTACTCGTAAAACATAGGTGAAAGAATGATAGTAAATTCAATTAATTCTGTAACCACTAATGAAACACGTTTTTTAAAAAATAAAACTATTCAACCATTCATCAGCCGGGCTGTCAAAGAGGTTTAAATGTCAGGTTTATCATACGATCTTTATTCTTTCAATAGCTAATTAAAGAAACATTAGGGAGAGACGATACAAATATAAAACAATCACCCGAATTTGGCAAAATTTCTTTGTGATATATTAACGATGCAATATTTCCGAAAATATGATAGAAAATAAATCGTACGCAAATTAATCACATTGTTACTACACTAGTGAAAAATATGTAGATTGATAAAATTTTATATGCCTTTCCATGAAATTTCCATTCTTTTAGTTTAATTTTTAACACATAATAGTGCATAAATTTAACAAAATATAGGAACGCATGGAAATATTTTTCATATACAAAACAAATATAAACTTCAATTAAAGCAAAAATAGGAACATCCTATTCGTTTAAAGGAAACAGAAAAACATCGTTCACATTTAGAAACATTTTTGGTAAGTTTTTAAATATTTGCCATAAAAATGTGGTGCTTCGAAACAGTAAACTGAAGTGGTTTAAACATACAGCACGCAGCGTTTGTTGTCAAGTATCTACTGTTATTTGGCAGAAATAGTACACAAAAGAGATGACCGTCGAGAGAATGAGAATTAAAACGATGCGGTCTAAATGGAAGAAGAAAAATGAGGGATGAAGGGAGTTGGGAGAGAGGCGCAGGTGTTTGCAATAGCGAGAGAGGAGGAGGGACAACTCACTCTCTCCCTTTATGCTGTTTCCACTCACACAAATTACTTCCAACAAATTTTCCAGCTACCTCAGATTTTACCATGACAATGGAAGAATATTCCCGAAGTAAGTTAGTCATTGTCATAAAGAATAAATTCCCAAATATGAAAATGACCTGTTGCTATAATAGAACAGTCAAAAAATATTTCAAAGAAGCCAGGGAATTTATAGATAGTTTTATTTTAATCAATTATTTATATAGTCTGTTCTCTTTTCTCTTGTATCACACCTACTAATCTCTTAGTTGACGAGTTTTCGTCCCTGCCAAAGCGGAGGCGGGCCCCTACTATATATTGTTTATAAAACAAAAATATGACGTTATCATCAATTAGAAATAAAAAATCAGCGAATTTATCTGCAAAGAATATTTATGTTTTTACGAGATGTATCTGCGGACTGCCTCTGGAAAATAGACAAAATTTTAAAAAATATATATAATTTTGTGAACAGAATATATTGTTAACATATAAAAAGTATTTGTAGGCCGTTTAATTTCAACAATGGCTAATGGCCGGAACGTTGTACGTGCCTTCAAAAAAAGTTAAAACATAGTTTAAAATCATTTCAGCCGTAACCGTTGTTGGAGATGGTCCGCGACACTAAATTCTTCACATCTAATTCATATAATTATTCACATGTACATTCAATAATCTATTCAGCTGAGAGATTCAAGGTGTAAGTATGATGAATTGCTATTTTTTCCGCCCGAGGAAGTCTCAAAAAGGGACCAAACGTCGTTTTTGAATAAATAGTGATAAAAATAATGCTGACTTCTTGGCCGTCTTTTTATTTATTCAATAAATATTAATATTGTTCGCTGACAAATTGGCTAAATATATTATTTATTTATGTTCTGATTCTCTTTGTTTTTTTAGTTTTAATGATGTTTTGTTTTACGGTTGACATATTTAATTTTTTTTTCTAAATATGCGGTGGTCATTTGGTATCAAAATTTTCCATTCTGTGCTGCAAAATACAGTATTTTCATAGGTGTTCTAAGTATTTGATTATTTTCTATTAGTGCACATTCTAACTCCATTAATTCAGGGATTTCATTTTGAGTCCACTCACATGGTATATTATCCAGTATTTTCATTTTATGCATGTAAGTTCGGAATTTTGACAATTAATGTTTAATTTAAGCCTAAAATAGACAAAAATTAATAAAACCGAACCAAAAAGAATTTAATTCAACTACATGTCTCGGTCCTGATCTGAGCCTTCTTCAGGTTGAACTAAAGTTAACAAGACAAAAAATTATTATATTACATAAATATAAAAGTAGAACCAAAAAATACAATAATTAAAGAACCAAATAGCATTAAAATTTAAAGAAGCAAAGACAATCAATATACATTTAAAAGATTACATTTCATTGATTAAGACAGTTATATAGACAGCTCTACCAATCAGCATCCGTTTTTACATTCAGTGTATTAGTGTTGCGTCTAATGTGTGAAAGAGATTTGTAATTGCAGTTTTTATCTAAAATTTGGAAATTATCCCAGTCACTAGTATGATTAGATTCTAAGATATGTGTTGAAATGACTGATAATTTGTCTTGTGGAAGCTTGATATTGGATCTGTGTCCCTTAATTCTGGTGCCGATGGCTCGTTTAGTTTGGCCTATGAATTCAAACGGAGTCTTTACAATTTAATTGATAAATTACAATGATAATTTTGTTTTTATCAACTAGGTCTCTTAAGTGTTGCATAATGGTTGATAAATTATTGAATGATTTAGTTATGATCTGGATGTTATAGGTATAGAAGACGTTCTTCAAAGAATTATATAAAGGCTAGCGAAATGGCATAGTAATGTAATTTGTTAAGGTTTTCATGGGACTGGTATCCGATATTTGGCCTTTGTGTCACGTAATCTTTTTTGTATACATTTATTTAAGAAGATTTGTGGATAATAATTATCTCTAAATATATTTTTGACTATTTGAATGTTAATATGGTGAAACTTATGATTTGAAAGCTTTATCGGTAAGGTAAATGTCGGACATTTTTCTTGGATAGTGTGTAGAATAAAAGTTTAAAAGTCTGTCATAATAGGCTGGTTTACGGTGTAAATTATTTCAGTAGTATAAGAAACAGACACTTATTTAAGAGTAAACTTTATTTATATTTCTATCAAGCTTCCTCACGACAAATTAGCCGTCATTTCAAAGCATATCTTAGAATCAATGTAAAAAATGGACACTAATTTTCTCAGTAGTATATATACAAATACGCGACACTAATACATTCAGTGTATTACTATTGCGTTTAATGTAAAGCATTTCAGAAACTAAACGGGGTTTGTAATTTTTGTCTTCGACTAAATGCCTTAATACATTGAATTTAATCTTTCAAATGTATGTATTTGTTTCTTTAAATTTTAATGCTCTTGGGTTCTTTAATTATTTTATCTTTTGATGTAGTTTTATATCTCTGTAACGTAATAATATTGTGCCTTGTCAACTTTAGTTTAACCTGAAGATGGTCCAGATCAGGACCGAAGCATATAGTTGTATTAATTTTTTTGTTTAATTAATTTTGGTCTGTTTTTGGCCTAAATTTAACCTTAATTTAAAGTTACAGGCTTTAATAACAATTATAAGTTTGACCATGTAAAATTTGTTGGTTTGTATTTGGATTCTAAGCTCGTGTTGAAGACACACGTTGACAGCATCCTAATCAAATTGTTCTAGAGCGACAAATATTATAAGGAAATTAAGAAGCTGTCTATCATTGTCAATCCTGAGAACTGTGCATTTTGCCTTATTTCATTACCACATAACATGTGGAATTCACTTATGGGGACACTCAGCTCGTGTACGGAATATATTAATAGCTAAGAAAAGGAAGTCATGAGAATAATGCTTTGAAGCAAATTCCTAGAGCCGTGTATATATTTATTTCTAGAATTAAAAATTATTAATGCAGTAAATCTCTGTTCTTCTGTATGCATAGAAAAATCTTGAATATTATTCAAGAAAGGTTCAATTACTTGATCATAATACAATGAGCCTAGGAAAGACGTTGAATAGCGTTCAACATAGTAGTGTTAGGGCCTTTAACAAACTTCCAGAACGTATAAGGTAACTCCTACTTGAGGCATTTAAAAACGATACACAAAAATAGCTTACTATATTTTAATGAATTTTTGGAGTGTGAATTAAAATCACTTAAATTATATAAATTGGTATCTTGACCCGTCCCTTGACGATGTACAATCCATGTTTATCAGGCCTTGAGCAAGTCAAGTATTATTATTATTGGCCGTGTCATGTTATAAAATATATATGTCAAGGGAATATATTGAATTGTGGGAATTCAACAACCGTATATGAAAAAAACTTAATAATTTTTCTTACCTGATATGTGAATACCGCAACATGTAAATGTACAGGTCATAAGTCACAAAGAAAATAATAACTGAAAAAAGAATTAATACAATAAAAATTATTTAAATCGACGTCACGTACCTTATCAGGCGTTCATTAATTGTCAAATATGCTATATTTTACGTTTTGAAAAAACATTCTGCAATGAAGTGAAGTGTTATTATAAATATAAAATTTAAATAAAATAAATTAAAAATGTGTTAAAATTTGTTCAAGAGAGAAAACAATTTGGAAAACTTTGACTAAGAGAAGGGATAGATTAATAATCAACGTTTTGCGGTATTGATCAAATTGTGTAGAGTAAGAACAGAAGAGTGAGGAAAGGGTGGAATACGCTACGTAGATTAGGAAGGATACTGGATGTGGTAGCAATATAGAAACACTTTCGAAGGATAGGACGGTTGCTTCAGAACAGTTTACCACAGCAAAAAAGTGATATAAAATAGATTTAACTGAGAAATTGTATACAGTGCCAAGATATTCCATTAATACCTTCCAAAAATTAATCTATGTTGTAGTTAAAAATTTTGAGTAAATTTCAAAGGTCTGGCGTCCCTGCCTGTTTAAACGAACTGAGGTAAGAGAATAAAGAACGAGGTAGTATAGTTAATGATTTCTATTAACAAAACAAAAATATTTGGTGCTTATGAAAATTCAATGATAATACGTAGGTTCATTTAAAATTATTTAATTTCCGTAACAATGAATCATATATTTATTTAAGTAGTTAGTGTCATTATTAAAGTTTGTTAAAAACTCATTCTTATTTTTTCACCTCATATCGGCCCAACGAGCAGTACATTGTAAATTTATTCAAGAATATTTACATTTTATGAAATTTGGAGGTTATTAATGGAAGACATTAGCAATGTTAGTTAAGTAAATTTTGTATAATTTCATGCGGCATTTTAAAATACGTACTTAAAAATGATAAAGGTACAAATGTGCCTCAAGTTCCTATATTTAAAATAAATGACAAATTTTAATGCAATGACATTAAAATTACCTTTAAAAAACTGATATATTATAAATATATAAGTGACAGGTTTTCAATGTAAATTCTACAAGTGAAATATATTTCCTCTGAATTTTATATTCATAATAGTTCACTTCATTGAAGAAATTTTCATCCTTAAATCAATAATGAAAGTCTCATTAACTCTTTTTTAATAATTAATATACTCCTGATAAAAATAATCTAAAAATACCTTGAACCTTAATGATGTGATTAATTTTATTGGGAAAGTGTTGAAATTTTACATTTTGAGAAAAACTTAACTAAACGAAATGTATAGGAAATGTTATTCACTAACACAGCTGTTAACACAATAAATTCTCAAAATGAAACAGATGTGAGTAATATTTTTAGTTCCGTATTTATTAACTTTTAATATTTTCATTATTATTTAAATTTTTTGTATAAATTTCATAATCTTCTTATTTTAAGGTTAATTATTTTATGATTGGTTACATTAATTATTACATTGACTTGTTGTGATTAGAAATATTGTAATTTTTGTTATATTTTCAATATGTTAATTTTTTTCATTTTGTTAACTTGTCACATTTACAAGGTGTAATATTTAACTGTCTATAATATGTTTTCATCCTGTGTTCTTGTTCACATTTCGGGTGATGCGGTGAAGTTTGTATGCTTACAGATTTAGCATATTTTTATCAATATTTCTATTATTTGTTATTACTAATGCTATTTTAATATTTTTTATTATTTATTATGTAAGTATTTAGTATAATTTTTGTAGTAACACCAGAGAATCCCCAAATGTGATGACAAAAGTCGTTGAATCTTTATTATCTTAATTAATTAAAAGTATCGTTACTTAAATTAATACCTATATAATTATACGTAATGTAGTTTTTCTCAGTCTAGATATAAAAATTGTTAATTTAAATTAAGACGTTTCGTCTCTAGCTTTCCGTATCTCTTCAGTTTATTAATTAAAATCTGATCATTCTCGTACCACAACGAAATTCCAATAAGTTTTTAATTAATGAACTTGAGGGTTCCCGAAAGTTGGGGGCGAACGTCTTAGTTAAATTAAATTTATTCTGCTTCTGACTTTTTGGCGATTCATTTTATTTTATACTTGAATAAATTTTTTCACAAGCCCCAGTGCAGTTTGATTTTATACAGACACTCAACTTTCTTTCGTAAGTATGCATATGTATCTATACACATTATTTTACGGTAATCAGGTCGAAGATATGGTTGAAATATCTTCTTCTTATAAATATAATGGACTGTTTCTGAGTATTGGAGTACTTTTTTTCCGCATACGAATCTAAACGTGTGGAGTAATTACATCCAAATTTTGTACTCGTGTTCCTTGCGACCAGGAAGCTATTGACCACACCTAGTACGGAGTGGAGATTACGGAAATTTAAAAAGTATAAAAACGGCATACGAGTCAATAGTTTTCGCCTTTGGTGTTATTGATAGTGTCAGTGTTGTTGGTATTGAATATTTATTCAGACATTTTTTTAAGGTACTGTATTTATTTAGGTACCAGGAGATTTCTTGATACGATTAAGATACTGAGTCTTCGAGGAGGTTGTGATGAAATTCAGCTCTCATAAAGAAGGGACCGTGTAAAGGTATATTTTCGGCTAATCTAATGTAAATGTGACCTTGCATTTGATGCGACTATAAAACAAAAAGTAAAAGTAAAAAAAAGGTAAATGAAGTTCCGGGTATCGCCGGGCACCCAGCCAGTGTAGTGAATATTAAACGGCTTGAGCAATTTCTGCTTGTTGCAGAGGAAGAGATAGTCGTAGGTCGATATGAATCGGCAAAGCGACCTCCTCAGGTGCAGGAGCGACAGTGAGCGCCGCCAGGCGGCAGAGCTGCGCCCAGAAGCGCAGACGTCTGTGAAGAGCCATACACGAAGCATGGGCATGGCGGGCGGCGGCGGCGGCGGCGTGGCCATCGTGGGCGGCGGACTCGTGAGTACAACTTTGTGTTTTATCCTTAAAATACCACATTAAAAATTATTCCCCTCCATTTAATGCCTAAATTTTTTTCTCCTGCATTACATTTGTAGAAATAACATCCAGTTCACTTGTGATTTATAACTGTCAATGTTAAATTCATATTTCACTCTACGTATATATGTATGTGAAACAAAAAAATTATTGACATTTTATTCTGTTCATCGAGTCGTAGGTTATCTTGGTCATTAATAATCTGAATATAACCAGTTAAACCGATTAATATGGTAGAGTACATATTAGATACAGATTTATTAACGGAAATTGACCTGAATTTCCATTATTTCAACTTCGGAAAAATGTAAATAAACGGGTTTTAACAGACAGTCGCTGAAGTGTCAGCGCTTACGCTCAGGGTTTTCAACGAATTCAGATCTCTAGAATCCCGCAGTAATCTCTTCATATGTGCCGCAGAGGCGTGATCCAATTTCGTACATTTGTGCGACATTTTCAAACAACAAAACCAATAGCATTATCTTAATTGTTGAATAGTACCACGACTATTGTAGTTTTTCGTGTCGAACATTTTCACCGGACGAGATCGCATTGCTGATGCCACTTGCAAGGTAAATTCTTCTTGAGTAGTATGTGACGTAATTTTATTTGTAAAGTTTAGTTACATATTTATTTCTTATGTACTTTGCTTTGAATAATTTATTATGATATTTTTGTATCATTATGTTTATTTTCTCATTAACTTTTTTATGTTCTTATGGTAATTATGACTCCTCCAATATACTCAGTACAGATTAACTGGAATAAATAAATAAATCTAAATATTTGATTGATGAAATAAAATTTTAGTTTGGAAGGTACAAATTAATCGCATGTAAATGTAAAAGGGATTCCAACAGTTTCGAATCAGAAAATAAGTGTGTCCCAATTCCTCTGATTTTAATTTAAAAAATAAAAGTGTTAGGTAGAAGAACTTGATAAATAAGGGAAACAGCAACGAGATGAGGGAGAAATAATATAAGCTTTGAGTATGTATAAGTACAAATTATGTGTCAGAAGAGAAGAAAACGAGCATTGATGATAAATTAGTTAAAAACATGACAGTTACAGTAGCCCAGTTTATTTAAAAGCACTAAAGGGTTCTCTACACTGAGCGGGTTTTAGCCAGCGAGTAAGATAGTGCGATAGAATAGAATTTTCGACTAGCTAGATAGGCAACTAGCTGGACACTTGAAACCAACTCTTATTTTCTTCTTCTTTAATTTGATCAATTCTACCTTGGCAATATATCATAAAAATATTTCCATATGCCAAAGGACCTTAGTCTTACAACTTTTAAGGAAACTGGTCAATGTACCATATTTCTCACGTCTTTCTATCTATGAGTTTACACACACTTTTCTATACCTCGATTTCTGCTTTCCTTTTCTTTTCTAACTCCTTTATCATACATACCATAAACTAAAAAGCGAATACCGCGCAAAATATTTCCATCTACATTTTGAAAGTAACACTGAGGTAGACACAGCTAATATGATGTCATATGGCTACTTTTATTATCTTTATTATCTAACAAACAAACCCCAGCTGGTAGCGAATAAACTTGTTTAACAATCTGCAACTTAGTAACTGAAAAAACTCCTCTTCCGACATTCAAAGACTGATTTCGGAGTTCAAACAATTTTATGTATTTTTCAAGGTTCTCACCTTAATGTATTTTAGAAAGTCTATGTACTGGGGTCAAAGACCTTGAGCATACGGTAAGAATTGTCCGCTGATACCATTGGATCTGTCGGACTTCTGCCTCTTAAAACTGGTGGTGACACTGAGAAGAGAATGCTGCGATCCCACAGAAAACTCGTCTCCCGTCATTCGGTGGGGCGTGAGAATAGTACCCAATAGCCTGATGCAGGTTTTCTAGGATTTTCCCTGCATCTCTTTTAGGTGAAACGCCGGGGTCCTAGTCAACCCTTGGCTACCTTGTTGCACATTACTTATCCCCTCTTTTCAATTCCCTTCTTATTCTTTTAAAGGGAAGTTGCCTGTTTCAGGGTCATCTTCATGTAACCTGTTACCAAAAAAAAACGTCATTCGGAAGGACGAGACAAGTACCCAAGAACCCGATCAACCTGATTCAGGTTTTCGTCTAAATAACGGATAGGATCCTTATTATATTTCACGAGCGGTTCGTCCCTTTGTCTTCCACTCCCTTCCACATCCCTAGTTTCTAATTCCCTTCCTTTCAATTACTGAATCACTCTCATTGTACAGTAGAATATCAGTCTGAACATATATTTAAAAAACGAAAACTGGGCGAATTTAGTAGCAGATAGTGAATTTGCCAGATAGTAGCTAGTGAACTCACTCAATTTAATCGACCCATTATGATTTTATGCAAAATTTGTAGTCGAAAATTAGTCGCGGCAAACACGATAGAACTTGTGTCTATTTTTGTATCTTTAACCCTTTAATTATAACTTATTGTTCCAGTATCAATATTTTGGATTCAATCCTTTTTCTTGTTTTGTTGACTTTTTCAATATGATTGTCTTTACTACGCAAGACATCAAAGTTTTTACTTGCTTGCAAATGGCATTCTCCGTTTGTAGAAAAGTAAAATATGTATAATGATATTTAAGTTTCACCTTACAATTTCTAGATGGCGATGTAATGTAGTCTAAGAGAAAATCCGTCGAGTCTTCTTTCTGTGAAACGAACTGAAATACTGAAATTCATGAAACGGAAAGATAAACCACAAAAATGATTTTGGGCTGTGTACAGACAGAATTATTATTATTTTATTAATAAAAACTCATTTTGATGTCAAGAAATTTTATGTAAGTTCCGTAATAAAGAAAGGTCATGTTTATTCTTATAGTGAAAAACATAGTCCAGTAATAATCATACCACCAGAGAGTCGTTATCAATGGTACTGTTAAGAAGGATGTTAAATAAACCTGTTGTTAATCACGTGGTAATAGTTGCAAAGATTTACGTGTCATCTTAACGGGGAGTATGTTACTCATACCCAAAGATATGGACTCACTTAACTAATACAGTGCCAGAGTAAATTCCTATTTATCAAGGATATTCGTTGAAAAGTTGTGTTCCAATGAGTATAATTGCCAGCCAGCCAGCTTACATAACGGTTTATAGATCCGGAGACACAGGGGACATTCGTAATATTTTCGTAAATTACGTTCTACTTTGTTCGTAAATTCTTATGGGAAATTAACATGATCGGTGAGTGATTTGAAGAGCATCACGTGGTTTGCGATGGAGTCACCTCTTTACGACATATTGGAGTATTCTTTATTTTATTAAATATTTAATAAATATCAGTTGTGGAATACAAGTTGGCGAATCGTGAGAGAAAACTAGCAGACATTTCACCGCCTTTTTAAAATGAATTGGTCTAGTGAGATAAATTCAGTGAGGATTTTTGTTTAAATTTCTTACCCTTAATGATATTGCCGCTCAGCTCTCCGAGTGTTTTAAGAATTCTATGAAATTGCACCCAGAGTTTCTCATTTTTAGATATGTCTATAGTTCTAATAGCCACTTTCTATTAAAAATTATAAATGAGGCTTTCCGTTAAAGCGCTCTTATGGCTAATATATTTTAGAACTGAGTATACTAGATTCATGTCTGCGGAAGATTAAGAGGTGTGAAATAAGTAATCATCTTCACTAAAGTCAAGGTTGCACTTGTATACAAATATATGTACTTCTGTTATAAATAATATGATATCGATTTTTTTGTAAGTAAATATAACAAAATTGCTTTAGTGATTCCGTCGGGAAATTGGTAAAGTTGATTATATTAGGTCATGTATGGAAGGCCCTCTGTTCACGATAAGCGTGTCCCATTAATCGCATGGGCGTATCTATCTCTAAACCCATTTATCTCAGCGATACAGTTAACCTATAAATTTTGGATCCAATAGAAAATAACTTCAGCCATAGCACAGGACAAGTGGTCTATTTTTCCTTGCCTATTTTGTAACATAAAATTATTTTTTAAATCTGTAACATATCATATGGGATTCGACGTATTTTAAAATAATTTGGTTTTTCTCACGTACAAAATTAGCTAATATTATGTATTATGCCGATGATACTGTAGTATTCGAGGAGTCAGAAGAAGACATGGAAACCATAATAAGTGGCATGAACTGGGTCCTGGAGAAAGAGTTCAATATGAGGATTAATAGAGGCAAAACCAAGGTAATGGAGTGTAGTATGGGAAACAGTGAAATACGAAGGGTGTTAGATTGGAAAGGGATACTTTGACGTAAGTTAAGGAACTCAGCTACTTGGGAAGCGTAATAACTAGGGATGGTAGAAGTATAGTAGGCATAAAGAGTAGGATAGCACAGGCAAGGAAGGCTTTCGCGAAAAAGAGGGATTTACTTACGGGTAATATAAGTGTGAATATTAGGACATCGTTGCTAAAAATGTTCGTATGGAGTGTGGCGTTACATGGGTACGAAACGTGGACGATAGGAGTTGCGGAAAGGAAAAGAATAGAAGCCTTTGAAATGTGGTGCTATAGGCCTGAAAATCACATTGGTGGATACAATCACTTACGAGGAAGTTCTAAACAGAATAGGGAAAAAGCGAACAATATGGAGGACGTTCACCAAGAGAACGGATAGATTAACAGGCCACGTTTTAAGACATAAGGGTCTTGTAAAATTAGCATTAGAGGGAAGTGCGTGGTGTAAGAATAGAAGAGGGAGGCAAAGGATCGAATATGCTAAGCAGTTTAGGGATTAATTGGGATGTGCTAGTTATGTTGAAATGAAATAGCTTGCGTAATATATTTTAGCATGGAGGGTTGCATCAGACCAGTCTTAGGACTAAATACCACAACAACATATAAATGCTCATACTTACCTCTTTTGGCACTTCAGTCTGTAGAAGACCATTGAAACGTCATTGATTATTTTTTCAACCCAGTTGGAAACATGAGAGCTATTTATTTACTCCCTATATAATATAATAAAAAAAATTTAATACCCCTTAACTTTAATTTTTGAATACAATATTTTTCTGTATTAAAATTTGATAACACACATTGGTTTAATTGATATAGTAATGCAATTGTTTTGTCAATATATCGTGATATATATTTCAAGATAAATTTTCGCAACTTTCTAATGAATCGGCGAAACATCGTTTTAAAGTTTATTCACAGACCGGAAAATAAGTGAAAGTGAGATCAGTATTGAACCAAATTGAATAGTAAAATCTTCTGGCGAAGATGACGACGAAGGACGTGACCGTCGAAACATCGCGTCTTCTTCACTCCTGTAACCCGAGAACAATTTCTGCAACGAAAATACAGTTATAAAGAGTGCACAAAATGACAATTGATATTGGTTACGTTTCAAATGTTAATCAGCAGACTCTGACGGAAAGCGACGGCCAAATAGTTTGCAATCCCTAATTTTGTTGTTTTACTGTGAAATATTTCTGTTTATTATTGTTGGTAGAGATAAAACAGCTGTTGTTAGAACTAAACGCTGAAGACGAAAGGGAGAGAAAATTACCAACACCAATTTTAATCGACTTCTTTCATTGAGGAACCTGTAATTTACATATGATGGTTCGTAAGATTAATTATAAAAATATGTTTGATAAATTTATTTATGTTTTAAATATATTAATTACGTTCAATGTACACATATTAAAGGTATGTTTCTATGATTAACTATTTAACTTCGCATTGATGCACGAAAACCTTTGGGGCTACGAAAATTAATGACTGTAGCAAAAAGTACCGATTAAATAGTAGTCATGTCAATATTACTACCATGACCATGTAAATTTGTTGACGGAGAAGCGGTGAAATCGTCCACATAACCAACTGTCTAAATGTCTCGGTAAGTAATAGACCTTTAGCTATCACCAATCAAGCCAAATACCTAGGTATACAATTGAGTTGCCTACTTTGCCGAAATGGAAAATTGAAAACTAAAACCTAAATACTCATAAATGCATTCTTAAACCCATATGGACTTATAGGATCCAACTATGGGGCTGCAACAAGCCTTAAAATTAAAAAATTATTTAATTTCCGCAGTAAAAAATCCTTCCTACCATCTTAAACAATACAAGACAAGCTCTTCAAAATCTTCCAGGACACAATAACGAAGAGGTCAGCCATCTAGTCAATGAACCTGCAGCACATCGCGACCAACATATCTGTGAATTTTCATTTTAACTTTATTTTACTATGTACTGCATTCTCATATCATTAATTTTAATTTGGAGTGTTGTCACTGTACTACTCCCATCAATGTAATTTCATAAATCTAATTTACTTAACGTTCAAAGAGGACATATTGTAAATTTCTTAAATAAAACAAATTGTTCTATACACAGAGATATTTTTATTATCAATGTACTTTGTCGGATAGATACCGAACACGTTACGTCATGTAATAAAGTGGATTGGAAATGTTGCAAAATTGTTATTGGCTGCATAGATATGTATACTAAAATTTTAATTTATAATATATTTTTTAACATTTTCTGTTTTCTTCTGTCCTTAACCACCTCTCTAAATTGTCTGCAGATATAAAGTTAAATGTGTTTGAAACTGATTTATTTTGTAAATACTATAAATAATCAAAGATATCTGTTACTAATCTTATCAAACCATTCAACTAACAATTCGAATCCTAAATGTAAAGGTTATGTGTCAGGTAATATATTATTAGTTGCCTGTTCTACGGTTGCTGGAACATGTTAATGCGGAGCATAGAGGTGAGCATTAAGAAGAGAGGACGAGAAAATGTTGGAAGGTTTTGAGATGTGGATGTGGAGGCGGCCGGAGAAGATAAGGTCGATGGAAAGGGGTACAAATGAAGAATTACTGAAAAATTATAAGAGAAATAAATAAGAACTGGATAGGATACCAACTGAGACGAGACTGAGTATTAACAGAAGCTATATAAGGAATACTTTGTAGGAAGAGATTGAGAGGAAGAAGGCAGTACAAAATAATAGGAATTCATATGGACTAAAGAGTATGGCAAAGGCCAGAAGAAAATTGAGAGTGACCATGCGGGTAGAAAACTAATGATGATGATGTTCATTCCTGTAAGAGGGGTTCTCTGCTACTATGAAATATACATAAATTTTATCATTGATCAGTGGCTATTGTAAATTAATATTAGCTCAAATTGATTCAAAATACATTTTATGTATACATTTTTACGTAAGCTTTTAAACAAATCGATCTTAGTTTCATCGTGTCAATATTTTCACTGTTAGTACTCTAAATTAT
This sequence comes from Eucriotettix oculatus, assembly GCA_034510155.1. NCBI lineage: Eukaryota > Metazoa > Arthropoda > Insecta > Orthoptera > Tetrigidae > Eucriotettix > Eucriotettix oculatus. Next base: position 130,007,642 of record CM067376.1, on the reverse strand, counting down.
ACTTATAAATATTTCTACAAGTACTAGTCACTGTATTTGTTAAAATTTTCGTTAAATTTTTTGAAAGCAATAACTTCTATATGAATTTCACTAACTGAAAAACATGATAGTCTCTACAAGCTACAACAGAATATAAATCTGAAATGATATCCCACCTAAAAAATATTTTTAAATGCTACTTTTTATGAGTTAATGAATGATTCAACCTGGATTATTCTATTTATAATTGCTAAGAATAATAATTTTACGCTGCGTTTTGAGATCCAAAGGTCTTTTATATAGTAGAAACAAAAAAGCGTATTATGTTAACTTTTTCAATACACTTTGTACGAAAGTCCCGCAAAGCCCCTCAAGTCGTCAATAAAGAGTAAGTACCGAAAGCGACCTTGAATATACGTCCGCTAGAATTCGAGGTCGTACAACTAGTTTCAGAGGACCGGGATTCAAGGCAAATATGATGATATATGTACTGAGGATAAAACCCAAGCTATTTTACATATCAATCAGGTAAAGTAAATTTTCTGTGTAGACAAAACTTTCCTTATGAGGCAAAGCTGCTCTGTACGCGTTACATTTCAACGTTTGCAATGCATCCGACGGGATTAGCGACTCTTCATGTTGTAAAGAGTTTGCGTGATGTACAAGGAATAGAATATACTTTATTATTTATTACACTAAAAGCACACACCAGTAAGAACCTTGTTATATGAAATTCTGTCAAAGGATAACAAAAAATAATTAACACAGTACCTATTTAAATTTATTTTATTTAAGTTTTATCAGAATTATAAGAAGGTCTCAACAACTATACGTAGGAATCATATATGAAAAATAAAAAAATACCATCATAACTTATATTTGTACTAGCTGTGTGTCTGGCGTTCCCGGCACGTGATTAAACTATCAGGTAGATTGTCACATAATTTAAAATTTAGTTGTTCAAACCCCTTACCATATAAATCGCATAAATGAACCCTGAAAATAATTTTTTTAGGGGTTTAGGCGGAATACTGTCGAAAGAACATGTGTATAATTCACATTTAAACTAAATATTATTTCAAATACACATAATTTGTTCAGTGTTGAATTAATAGATAAATAATACGCTCAGTATGCACGCAATTACAATATTCAGAATATATCAGAACTCAGAAATTGCGCATTCATTGATGCGTAAGTCAAATGCCACAGATTATTCATGCGGTCAAGCAGAATAAATTATGATCATATCTATAGATTTATATTTATATTAGAAATTTAAAAAGAATCTGGATTTGCACATCAGTGCCACCTACTGGGTCAAAATATACTAAGAACCATCCAGGTGAACCCATAAATATAGCAAATAAAATTTAATCAAAATGGATTCCACCGTTTCGGAAGAGAAGAATTACAAACACGCGCGCACAAAGAAATTTTATATTTAAAGATATATGTATCAATGTGCAATAAATCATAAAGACTTAAGGTCAGTAATGCGTACTTCTCGTCAGACAAAGATATATGTTATACTACATACACCTTCAGGTTTCATTATCGGAATTTAAATAGCTTTTGGCTTTATATAATTATACTACAGCTATAGAAGCCAATTAGCACAATTTACGATACATTATAATAATCTTTGAGGCATAATTAATTATTTATTGTGCACAAAACTAGTATCTATATGATGTAGCAACATTTCATATTAAAATACGAAAGCATTTATTTTTAAATGTAATCGAGACCCTCATGTATTCAAACGTGGTCTATTAATCTATCCCTTCTTTTGGCCAACGTCCTCCATATTGTTTTCTCTTCCCCTATTCTGTTTAGAACTTCCTCGTTAGTGATTCTATCCACCCATCTCGTTCCTCTATATCGCCACGTTTCAAAGGCTCTTTAGTTGAGGAAGACAAAGTTTTAAACAGTGACAGTTATTTAACGTTATTTTTAGTTAGAACTATTATGAAATAAATGTTGTTTGCCTACATTAAATAAAAAAATTAGTAAACGATAGTAAATAAAAATTTCACCGTGATTATAAACAAATAATCGTATGCAAATGATTTGGTAATTTAATTAATTTTCTCAATTCTCAATAGTTAATGACTTCAGAGTTAATAAAGTAAAAAACAAAAGTAATCAATTTCAGGACACTGGACAATTCAGATGAGCATGTCGAGTTTTTTTTATTAAAATTATATTTATTTACCATTTATCTTTCCACTTGAATACACCGAAGGCAACAAAGCATAATTACAGTGCTGTTTGGAATTATCTGGTCATAAATTTTACCAATGAAATTAATATAGGAAATCGTATGAGTACAATACTTCATCGCAATTATAACGTACGTAACGTAGTGCATGAAATGCGAAACCAAGCTGACGAATTATTTTCTACTTTTTGTTAAAGGATACTGATACGATTATTTAAACTTTTTAATATATATATATATATATATACGTGTGCTTCAATAACAAAGTCGTGAATAACTATCAGATTATAAAAAAGAGATTGCACGGCATAATGCGTTAGTTAAACAACACAGAATATCTGTATATATGTTCATTGTAACATATGTTTTTTATCAGTGCTTCATTAAATGGGGTTAATTTATTTTTCTATAATTTAAATGAATATTGAGGATCATAGTTTAATTATTTCAATAAGTAACTGAATGTACTTTATTAGTTTATTAGTAAATTAATCAAGCAGATTATGGTTTGTAATAAATAGTACCGATGGACGTGGACGCTATTATTTCAGAGAAAAACTATCATTTGTAAAAGCAATTGTGATTGGTGCACATCTACGTGCAGGGTTCCAATTAAGGTGACTATATTTTACACTCTATTGAAGAAACTGTAAAGTGATTTCACTTGAATTCAGCAGGCTATTAACTGCGAGCAACTGTAAACTAAGAAGCTTACATAACTAGATTATCAGTTAGTTCACCACTATTTTCGATGTGTCACTAACCGGATTATAGAGACGCTACACGCTACACGCATCGCTGGGTCAGCATCTGGCGTGACAACTTTGACCAAGGCTACGGTTTCAACCAGGTGCCATACTACTAGTTCAGATAGACAAGCTCTTATTACATAAGTTGAAAATGCAGATTAACACCTATGCTATTTACATAATGCGTCGCAGAAAAAAAAATTAGCAGGAAAATCACCGGTGCGGATTACATAACAAGGAATGTGACTCCCGTTACTAAGGTTTGCCAATGATCTTAATTATTAGTAAGAGAAGAAAGATAATTTAGAAAAAATGAAGATCAATTTACTCCAGGGCAATGTGGAAACTAGTATACAGATAAAAATCAGAGTAACACAGGTTTACGTAGCATTTATCGATGACAATAGGATTATTAGTATCTATCATTCAAATTTGGGTTGCTTCTAAAGGGAATGAACCTGAGTCAATACAATACTTCAATCCCAAAGAAATATAGAAACAAATATATTTACTGAATAACAAGAAAGCTGCAGGGGTAAACCAAATTACTAAAAAAATGCTGAAAAAGCTCCACAAAACAGGACTTCTACGGCTAATATATATATTTAACACAGTTATGCGACTTTGACACTGACCACGAAATCTTAAATTATCTGAAATTATTTTAACACCTAAACCTGGGAAAGGCTTAAGGAAAGTAACCTCGAATAGACCTGTTATCAACGGTGGCAAAATTATTAGAACGGTTACTACTCCATCGTATCACATCTCTTCAAGATACAATCCCAGACAATCAATTTGGCTTTCGACCTAAGAACCCTACTACCCAACAATGGCATCGTATAGCTAATGCTATGCAAGAATCTCTTGATGACAAATAGTACTGTTCAGCAGCATTCCTTGATGTGTCAGACATTTGACAGGGTCTGGCACACAGGTCTGCTATATAAAATCAAACAGTTACTACCGGAGTCTTACTGTAATCCACTAAAACCATACCTGGAGAATCGAAAATTCAGAACTAGAGTAAACGGCGAAACTTCCACCTTTCACCTAATCAAAGCAGGCGTTCCACAAGGAAGTGTCCTAGGACCCATCTTGTATTTAATATATACTTACGATATTCCCTCAACCACTAGTATAATTACAAGGACATTTGCTGACGACACGGTAATTATGGTTACCAATGAAGATTCAGTAAAAGTAAATGCACTTTTACAAGACCATCTTAATTTACTTCAGGAATGGACAGATAAATGGAAAGGTAAAATTAATGAGACAAAATCCTTACAGGTTACGTTCACTTTATGAAAACAACAATGCCCATTAGTAACTATAAACAACAAACATCTCGCTGTATCAACGTATGTAAAATATCTCGGAATCCATATAGACTCAAAATTAACCTGGAAAGTACATATAAAAAAGAAAACAAATGGACTTGCGTCTTCGAGAACAATACTGGCTACTCGGTAGGAGATTTAAACTCTCGTTAGAGAACAAAATAACTATGTAAAAAGCCATTATTAAGCCTACATCGACATTCGGAATGGAGCTGTGGGGATGTGCTAGTAAGTCCAACACTCCCCATAATACAGAATACGGAGGGCACAAACAAAAATTCTCATAGCCATGGTTGATGCTCCATGGTATGTGAGCACCAAAACTCGACATCAGGACCAAGGCATTACTTTCACCAGGATGTTGTACAAGAGAGAGCCAATAAACACCACAAGAAACTGGAAAACCATAGCAAACCTCTTATACAACCAATGCTGCAATACAGAAACCACAGAAGATTAAACCTATACTGGCCAATTGACCTCAAAGTTGATCTCTGGAGAGGAGTACCCCATCAGAACATTTCGGAGAAATAAAAATAAGCTTATAGAACCTGTTATTCTGATTGCTATTTCAATAAATAAGTTATAAAAAAATTGGATTGCAGAATAAGTTCTTCAGCCACGAATTTGGATGATACCATGTAAACCACGTAAAACGGGAACAGCTGGAAAGTTTGAAATCAGTACAGGCGAAGCTTTTAAACATTGTGTTATAAAATAATTTTGAAGATTAATTTGCCCATGTTGCAAGTACCAAGGAAAATTTAGAACAGTCAGGCGATGAAAGCTTCTGGAGTACATTAACAACAGGACAAGCCATCCACTGAGTTCAGAATAGTATAAAATATTTGCCTACAGTCACAAAAGTATTTTTCAATTCAAGTAACTTTTGAATGGTAGGTTTTCCATTAAGAAAAGCAGGCTGTGATGGATTTAAAAGATGATATTTTCTGAGAAATTAATTAATTTTATATGAACAAAATTTTCGAAAATTTTGGAAAAAATAGGAAGCAGAGGAATGGGTCTCCTATTTGATACTTTAGAAAGTTTATTGATGAAGTGGGAATACTTTCACGATTTTAAGAGCATGGGTTATTATTTCATGTGTAAAGCATTTGTTCAATATACGGTGAAGTGGAAATGCAATGGCCTCGACAGACTCTTTTTACTATTTGTCTTGTTATATCTAATAAAGTGTGTTACAAATGAGTCGAATATTTTAAGACGTGGAAGTAACCATCAAAACAAGAAGAAAGTCCAATAAACATGAGTCCGAAAACGCATTTCAGAAAAGTGTACACTTGATCATAGAAGAAGTTCAACCCGACATCCATTCATAACACTTGATATAATTTATAATCCATCAAAAATATTTTAAGAAGAAATGGATTACAATGATCCCCTGTTAGTATTTGTGGTAGGATGTATGGTTCTAGTAATTTATCACCAAGAACGCCAGCCCATACGTTGATGGAGAAATGGTGTTGCCTGCTTTTGTGCAACTGCATAGGAATTTACATCAGGCCACACATGCTGGTTAAGAGAGTTCATAACGCAATCTCCACTGCCTGTATCTTATATAAAATGTTAGAAGAAGTATACTTCTGCAGGTCCTAGTGACAGAACTGCAATCTGCCAGGTGGTCTTCTGGATTTAGTGCCAGGACACGCCGAAGATGCTATTGATTCATGTAGTAGCTCCCTGACCAGAAATTGTATAACGCCTTCTACCGATAACAATCGTCGCACACTGGTTCTAGGTCTTTCATCCAGTAAATGTAGCACATGCGTCTCTATCTGATGTATGTTGACTGACCGAGGCCTTTCACTGTTCACCTTGTGGGATACTAGAGAACCTGAAGACGCATTTAGAATCAAACGTCTTCAGTCACTAGGGACATGTGTACAGATCTCCAAAAGTATGCGTTTCCGGACCAACGCTTACTGGACCATTTATTTCTTGTTTTTATGGTAACTACCACCTCTTAAAATATTGGACACTTTTTGAACGCCTTGTATATCTGATGTTTGTGAAAACTTCGCATTTCTATTTACATATCTTGTTCTTCCTCGGGTCTACAGCGAATTGAGGACCTTGGCCTATCGGATTGACTGCGAACATCTTACATGAAACATTCCGAATTTTGTCAAGATTCGAAGTCTCTGTGATGTGATGCAGCGACGCTAGCCAATAGAACACTGGAGGGGGGGAGAGGTTGAAACAATTTAGTACAGAATTCTCAACTACTGGAACACAGCTCTTCAAGAAGTTTTTAGAGATCCTCATCTGTAAAGAAGATTATATTTTATTCATAAAAAAATTACTAGTAGAAATGAGATATCATGTAATGGATTCTACCTATATCTAATTAAGTAACGTTTTTACTACTTATTATATATGCCTGTAGCTATGGGCAATATTGTTATCTAGTCTATCGTTAAACAATAAATATGAAATATTCATGAAAAGCAAATTGTTCATTTCCTTATTGATCTGTTGAAACCTCCAACGGTTTGTTTTCCAGATTCTTTGATGTATAAATTAGTTCGTTTGTGGAGAAACATGAGTGTGTTTTCATTATAATCGTGTTTTCATGTCCAACTGACTAGCCAGCTACCTATAAATAATCACTAAAGCTTAGCTTTTATTCTCTTTGAAATCGTTCTATTCCGTAGTATTATAAATTCTAGTTTTTTCGTAAACTGTATCCAGAAATTAACTTGTACAATGAATATTGCATTAAATATTAATAAAAGTTTAACTGACAGATCTCTCGTATTAGTATTTCTTCATATAATTGTATATTACTGAACTGTTATAATGGAATATATTTGTAAGTATATTTGAAATTCATTGGGACCAGTTGTTGCAGTTATGACAAAGTGTTCTATGTGTTGTAATCTTCTCCTAAATTGGACGGGATTAATACTTTTTAATGACTGCAAGCCACAACGACGTTCTTAATTTTTTTTTAAGTATTGTTTATTATTGTCAATCAAAATTATAGGTTCTTTCGTCAACTGTGTTAAAAGCTTTCCATGTACTGAACTACATTTGAGTCATTTTTATTTATGCCCCCACATTCCAAAATTTCTGAAAAGTCGAAGACTCCTATAATTTTTACTGACAATATGAAATTATAAATTTGTCAAAAAATTGAAGACGTAGTTGTGGTTTTCAATCATTGTTCTGTGTGTTTCTTATTAAATGATTTTATATTTGTGTATTAGACATTGTATTTCAGTAAATTTATAATAAATAAATATTATGATTCACTTTATAGTATATGCATTACTTTCTCCGATTCGGTGAACAATTTATTATGTTAAAATTTTAATTATTAATGTTGTTAAACGTTTAGGAAACACATATGTGTTTTCGGATTCTGTGTGTGAGTAAAGCACACACTTTTAGAAATGTCCTATACCAAATTTTAAATATGTAATTATATTTAAAGAAATAATTTTATTCACACTTTTTATAACATGAAGAGGTACAAGATGCGACCTAAAATTTTTATTTTAGTAATATGTTTTAATTTGAGTAGTTATTCCCTTTTATTTCAATTAAGTCAGATTGATGTAACTATTAAGTGTTTGTTGAGGGTTTTAATGGATTTTAATCTATATATATATAATATATTGCCTATATATCTTGATATATTTATGATAAATGAATACCCTAAATGTATGTACGCGCATAACTTCCGAACGACTGCACCAAATTGGATAATTCTTTTTTGTTCTGTTCGTTATTGTATTTATTTTATCTACAAATGGACAGATGCCCGGTGGCAGATACATAGGACTTAAACAACAATTAATAATCTGGTCGTAAGGACCATATTTAACTTATACATTACATTACTTAAATATAAATCATATTTACACCTAATAAATAAATATACGAGTACATGGAATGATATTATTAGAAGATAAATTTGAAAAAGTATTAATATTGTTTTTGCCTGAAAAATAAAACACTGGAAATATATTTCACTTTAGTATATTGTTAGAGATTTTGGAGCATTCACTTCACTGTATTACGCTACACTACACTAAACTATAATCACTATAAAGAGTTTAGATTAAGTCTAAATTTTCTTTCCGTTAGAGGAAGTTCTCCAAACACTCCTGCAGGCAAATTGTTCGTCTTTAATTGTCCTATTCAGGAATGAGTATTTTGCAACATCTGTTTTTTTGCCTCGCTTTTAATTTAAACAAGTTATCACTCCTGCCGTACCGATTCGATTCTTTCATTACATCTCCGATTCACGGCCAAGGTTTTTGACCTGGAAAGGTTCGGTAGAAAATGTGTAGCCCAGCTCTCTCTTCTTGACTGTAGCGTATCCCACTCTATTTCATTTACCTTTTCGTTCTTACAGAGTGCAGAAGATATTAATGTAAATATTTATAAATCCATTGAATTGCCGCGCAAAAGGCGGCGTGGAAAACAACTGCGAGTTAAGAATCATCCCACTTACTGTGTTATTATAAACGTAATTTTGGCAATATGAGAGAGAGTTAAAGTGGGACCTGTTCAAAAGAACTGCGAGTTATAAGGTTTGCCGTGTAGCGATCATAAGCTCTCTTTGTCTCTCTTCTATGTCAACCACTGGACTGGACGGACGTGTTCATACAGTATTGTCAGACTGACATTCATTCGTATTCATTTACCGTTACTTAGTGTGTTTCCTGTATTTTGAAGTGTTCTTGAGTTCAATTGCTTTTAGAGTGTTTTCCAATTACTTTTATAGTGTTTTCTTCGAAAAATTGTGTATGATTTTAACCCTTTGCAGTATGTGGAAAAGAGTCATATGAAAATAACAAGGAAATTATCGACTCTAGTGTCGAAACGGGTGTAAAGGGGGTCGCTGGATTACATTATGACATTTAATATACGATTTAAATAAAAATTTAGCCCTTGAGTGGGGAATAAATTTTATTCTGTTAGATTACTGTAATGGCTTTAGTCCTGCTGTTGTACTGGGACTATTTTTGACCTACGAGATACTAGGAGTATATTTGAGGTACATATTGGGACGTTTTATTTGCCGGTTAAGTCATGTATTGACGAAGAATTAAATAATGTATCGGGATAATATAAATAAGTACGCGGGCAACGCCGGGTCCCCAGATAGTACACAATAATTACAATTTAGGAAGTGCTTTGTTTTAAGAATTGGATAACACATATTTTTGAGTTAGTTTCAATCATGCTATAGCGATTGAAACGAGTCGAAAGATCCAAGAATTAAAACAATGTTATCGTTAATTCGTCTATTCCGAATAGTGTATGGATACACGACTAATATTTTAAACTATTAAGTGTTTCCTGGTCGGCCTGAATCCCTGAGAAGGCAGGAAATGTGACACCAACGACCGAAACCCCTCGATGCTGGAAGTTCTTCCCACGATCAAAGGTGTATGGTTTCGGAACGACTCTACAAGGGTCCTATCAGTTTTGGGGGGCGTTTACTCCTTTGCGTCGTGAAAGGATAATATTAATCAGTTTTAAAGTTTATCAGTCAGAAATTTTTTTATAAGTCTCTTAGATACAACAATTTTACAAAATGAACCTGCACTAGAATGTTAAATATTGAAATAAGCTTTTCTCATGTCCTCCATTGGTCCCGGATGACATATTCTTCTTAAGCGTATACATATACGAATAATAAATAAAAAGTCAAATAATTCAGAAAAAGTTTCAATTGAAGTATTTACATCAATGGTTACATTGCCATTGAAATTAGTGGAAATAAGAAACCGAAAAAAACTATTTTTCGTCGCTAATTTTAATCTTCATCAGGCGAATATAATAATGCTTAATATTATAATTAGTTTTGTGATTAATATTTATTCAATAAAGATGAGTATGGTTTGATTCACCTGAAGAAGATGGCAGAGCAAGCCATGGAAACGTTGTGTTCAAACTTTATACTTACCCGGTTGAAAACCCGAGAATTGTTCATAAGTACCAATATCTTCAAATAATAGGTGCCAAAAATATTTATTGGATAAAAGGAATGATGAATAAAATTAAAAATCAATTGTTCGAATTACATTCAAATTATAATCGGAAATTTGTCTCCAGGACAGTAATCCGAGTTACTAACCACAACAATGAATGGCTCGAAATGCTTGTAATGAGTTCAGACCAACAATATATTTATAATGGTTTCTCTATTTCTAATTTTATTTTCTGTTCCATTGTTGATGGTGCTTAATTATAAATCTCAGAAAGTGGTGATTATATTTCACTCGTAAGACTATATGAGACTATAAAGCTGTTCTAAAATTGATAAGTTCTCTGGATGGGAGAATGCATTGCGTTCGCCGAATGTTAGTTCTTCATCTGCAATTGAATTTCAAAATCAATCTGTCGTGTATACGTTATATTAACTTAAGGAACAAGGGGACTGAAATTTTAAATTCCTGTAAATGAATTGCTACTGAGATGTAATTTTAACCGTGTATTAACAACACACATGTGTAACAATGTACAAAATTTAGCTTTTGTAAACTTTTCTGTTGAGATTTAATGAAAAATATTTTTAAAATTTGGTAGTATTGAAAATGTTCCTTGCGTCACGTACTTGAATATATTTTAGCTTTTTTAGATGAACATATAGGGCTGACTACTTTTATCAATTGTCGGTATTCTTTTTGAAATTGATTAAAGTTGTGGCGAGCAAATAAATTTTTTACTGAGAGCTTCATACGGTTACTCAAAATTTGGCACTTTTCCGCACTTTGAAAATTTTTTCACCTAAACTACTCAGATAATTAGAAAACTAACACTTGTATTTGAAGGTATTAGCATGTAGATTGTGTACGAAAATAATGAAAACAATATCTTAATATTTGTGACGCTTAGAAGGTTTTTCGTACCAGAAATCATAAAGCTGAGAAAAACATATTTTTATGAAAAAATTAATAATTTATTAATTTATAATAAATTATATTAATTCAATTTTCTTACAGCATATGCTACACCTTCCTTCGGTTCTTTGGAATTCTTTTTTCAGTTTACTGAATTTATAGGCATATTAATATGAAAAAATCAGATATCATATCACTTTTTGCCAAAATTTCAGTCCCCGTGTCCCTTAAGGGTATTTCAGAGGTAAAGGAATTATTAAACCATTGTACAATAAGAAGAGGTACTGTAAACTAAAGCTGAGAAAGTTGCAAGGAAAACAATTCAATTACTGTTGGGGAATTTCCAGTTTTCTTTACAAGGAACGCAACGCTAGTATTTTGCAATCTTGATAGAGTACGTTATGAGTACGGAGAACGTTGTCGTCAGGAAATACGCAATATGAAAACAAACAAAGCAAGACAAATAATTTTCCAGGATGTTTTCTGACTGTAATGAACTTTGAAACTAATTGTAATTTAAAATCTTTAAAAACTTTTATTATTTATCAGAACACTGTGTTGTTGTCATTTTCTGATGCAACCCTCCATGCCTGTCCATTCCCGCAAAACTAGTGCATACCACACCCTCCCTAATCTGCTTAGCGATTCCGTCCTTGGCCTCCCTCTTCTGATCTTACCCCACAAACTTCCCTTTAATCCTAATTTTTTAAGACGCTCATGTCTCAAACGGTGATCTATTAATCTATTCCTTCTCTTGGTCAACTTCCTCCATATTGTTCGCTTTTCCCCTATTCTGTTTAGAACTTCCTTGTTAGTTATTCTATACATTCATTTGATTGTAAGAATTCTCCTATTGCACATCAATTCAAAGATTTCTATTCTTTTCCTCTCTGCAACTTTTACCATCCACGTTTCGCACCCATATAGTACCACACTCCATACGAACATTTTTAGCAATGATTTCCTAATATTCACACTTATATTACCCGTAAATAAATTCCTCTCTTTTTGCAAAAGCCTTCCTTGCCTGTCTATCCTACTCTTTTTGTCCACTACACGTCTACCATTCGTGGTTAATATGCTGCCCCAACTAGCAGAATTACTTAACTTCCGCCCAAATATCCCTTCCCAACCCAATACCCTTTGTTACTCCACTGTTTCCCATACTACACTCCATTACCTTGATTTTCTCTCTTGAATTCTCTTCTTAAGGACCACGTTCATGCCATTTATTATGGTTTCCAAGTCTTCTTCTAACTCACATAATACTAGAATTTCATCGGCAAACCGTAGTGTTTTAAATTCATCTTTTTGCAGTATGATTCCTTTTCCATTTTACGTTTTAACTTTCTTCGTCACCTTTTCTATATATACGTTAAACAGTATTGGCGACAGATTACATCCCTGTCTATCTCCTTTCTTATTTTCAGCTTTCGTTTCTTGATCTTCTATTCTAATTACTGCTGACTGTCTTCTGTAGAAGTTATTTATAAGCCTTATTTCCCGATATTTTCTTCCTGTCTTCTTCAAAATCCTTGAGTGTGTTCCAGTTCACATTATCCAAAAATTTTCCTTGTCTACAAATGCCTTGAACGTAGGCCCGTTTTCTTATTCTGTCTCCTAAAAGAAGACAAAAAGTTAATATTGCTTTTCTTCTCCCTACAGTCTTCCTAAAACCAAACCAATCTTCTAACTCGCATTCTATTTGTCGTTCCATTCTCCTATAAACTATTTTGTTAATATTATGCATACGAAAGTTGCCTGCAGTTGTTTTCTCTTGTGGGCAATTCTTCTCCAAATTGACTGTGGGGCTTACCTGACTCCATCGGGAATGCCTCTTCCTACCATTTGATAAGAGAACAACTGCAACCTGAAATTTGTGGAGACTCGGAAAAGGGAATGCTGCGAACCTACAGCAGACTCGTCTCCCGTCATTCGGGAGGGCGTGAGAATAGAAACCCAATGCCCGACCTACCTGATGCAACTTTTCTAGGGTTTTCCCTGCATCTCGTTAGGTAAAACACCGGATAGGATCCTTAAACTATAGCCTGAAGGTCCTAGTCTACCCTCGGCTTTCTTGCTCTACCTTCCTCATCCTCTCGTAACAATCCCCTTCCTATATTATTAAAGGGGAGTTGCCTGTTTCAGGATCACCCTCATGTAGCCTGTTAACAAAAAAATAGTTTGCATGTATGAGATTCTAAACTAATTGTTCTGTGCTGTTTTCTCTTATTAGTTCCAGTCTTCTTCGGTATAGGGTTAATTATGTTGTTTCTAATTCTAGTTTTGTATTCAAACTTAGTCGAAAGGACGAGGATTGACCTCCTGAGATGTAGTGTGGGGTTCGAATCCTGGCGGAGCTATGACTATCACTCGTGACGTCTGTGTCTATTTAACTTTCATCAACGTCACCTTCAGAAAGACTATAGTGTAGAGAAAATAAGTTACCTGCAGTAGATAACCGAAGTTTTAATATTTCTGTTATTTTTGGATTATGGAAATTATAAACAATTCTTGACAGAGTTTGACGAGACAAAATTTTATTGTTACTTATTAAGATTTTACATTAGTAAACAAGCAACATCGCAATATTATAGGAAAATAAGTAAATTATTTTTATTCGCATTTTAAAAGGAAAAAAGTCATGTATGTTTATGAGGAACGCAGAAGAATGAGGAATGGAGGAATTGTGTGTTTCTTTAAGGAGGCTCGGAAGTAAAGAGGCTCGTCAGGCTCGAGGACTTAGGTCTTCCATGAGCGTACTGCAATTAGACAACCTCACAGTCTCTGCAAACATTTCCATTCTTCCGCTAACAAGTCTCAAGGTACTCCGAAACGAGACTTGTCTGAGTCCAGTTACTATGGGTTAATAAATATTTATATAAATATTTTTGATTGTACATATGTTTTTTAATTGGTCAATCTAAAAATGAAAACTGACTGTAAGCATCCCTTTCGTCTTTAGATGGAGCCTCGTATGAGGACAATATGTGTTATAAGAATTTTGGCATATCGATTAATAATTTTATTATTAATTCTCAAAACTGTCGTTAAATTTACAAATTATTTCGTGCTAAACAGAGAGAGAGGTATAAACTCTCTTTTTCTTATAAATAAAACTAACTGGTTATATATATATGTATATATAAACTAAAATTTCGTAATTATGTGCGAATGTTCGATCCTTGCGACTCGGAAACAAGAACTGCTAGGGGTTAAACACGACTACCTTCCCTATGGGCAGGGATGTAAGTGGCGGAAATTTTAAAATACGTATATTACAGGCGAATAAATATTTTTCAGAGTCACTGAGATTGCTAATGTTTCTCCCGATGTGTTTTTTGGGCATAATTTTGGCATCTTTATGTATATGTACGTATAACAATAAAACAATGGAAATTTCTGTCCAAATCGATGTTATTATATTATCTTTGTTCAATTTTGACATTCAATATGTCGGTTAAGATGTATTTCTGTTTCTAAGGTGGGGTGGGGGTGAAAAGTTGTAAAACGAAGTTCCGCGTACACTCATAAACAGATTGACCAAATTTTTATATACGTGTCCCCTGCGACACGTAAACAGTTGCTGTAGGTGCAAGACACGACCTCAACCCTTAGAGCGGATGCAAAGGAGTTTCCAGATTCATTACTTTGATAGTGTTTCTCACGATGTTGATTGCGTATAGTTTGAGCCCCGTTAGGCATAGAAGGGGTGCGGGAATGGGGTATTTAGTGGAGCAAGTTTTCATAAAAATAACACGAAAATAATTGAGATTGGTATCTTTTTCTGGGTTATGTGCCGCACTTAGTTCAATTCTGACATCCAATACGCAGTTTAAATTGTACATCAGCCCCAGGTTCAGGAATTGCGCTAATATAGTAAAATACCCGTGAAACGCCGAGCACCCAGCTCGTATAAAATAAATTGAAGTTAACGACCGGTTACGGAAACTTTATTTAAACATTAAAGAGACAATTTTTAGTTACCATCAAGTTGTGGTTTGATTTGAAAATTTATGAAACACTAAGTGACATTCATATTTGTTCACACAGAATAATTCAAAGTACAATCAAACTATTAAAATGCTTACGCTTTGATTTTTAGGTTGGCTCACTGAGTGCTTGCTTCTTTGCTCAAAAAGGATATCAGGTGGATTTGTACGAATACAGAGAAGGTGAGTCATAATTGTACATTGTATTTTCGATAATTACTATACTAAAGTAAATTTCCTCTGTTAGCAAAATACTTAAATTTCCCAATGAAACCTTCAAAGAATACATTAATTTAATTCAAACTATCTGTTTCAGAATTAGACGAAAAACCAGAACAGTCTCATAAATGTATTTATTGTATTTAGAGCATTTAATGTAGATTTCGACTTTTTGTCATATTAATCTAGCTATAAGCATCATACAATAGTAGTTGACTTATATACAAACATATATTCTCATATATTCATATATATGCATATATACATATATATATTAGTAAATTGGTATAGTGTACCTTAATTTCATTAGTCAGCAACCCAGGCTTCGTCTTTAACAATTTGTATTCACATAGTCAGACCCATGGTCAAAGAAGATAGGTGACGCATTGCGCATGTAAAGGAAAGCCAATCACAGCATTGGCCATACTAGAAAGCGGCTATTCAAACGTTCCTTGCTGAATGGTTTCATACACAGCTGGAAGCGTGATTTTGGTTACTTAAATGCATCAAGATGAGAGTACTAGTCTTTTTGTATATTTCCTTAAATTTAATTGAATGATTAAAAACAAATAAATTATTAAAATCAACCTCCTAATATATGAATTAATTTTCGGTTCATAATGAGTATCCAAAATATTCTTTTTAAACATGTATTAAATTGTAAATAAATTAAACAAAGAATGGTACAAAGTAACACAAGAAATAATTTTATAAATGTTACAAATAAAACACAAGGAGTGGCAAAAAGTCAGAAAAGAAGAAGAAAAAGAAAAAATAATCCTTTTCGTCACCGCACCTTAGGGTCCTCCCCAGTTTTTTATATAAAATACAAACATTTCTTGTTACTTCTACAACGTCCGGTAGTATTTTAATTAAAGAACTGAGGAGTACCCTAAAGTTCGAGGACGAAAAGTTTTCTTTTCAATTCTGACTTTTTACCACTCCTTGTCTTTTATTTATAACACAAAGTCAGATTATAAAATTACTTCATTTATAAAATTATTTCACGTGTAACCTTTTACCATTCTTTGTGTTTTATATATTTATAATTAAATACAAAATAAATGTATCTTTTAGATACTTGTATAAACAAAAAAATAATTGACATATTAGGAGGGTAATTTTAATAATTTTTTTGCTCTTAATCATTTAATGAAATGTAAGAAGATTTACAGCAAGGCTTACGCTGTCAGTTTATACTTTGCTACCAACCAAAAGCACGCCTTCAGCTGTATAGGAAACCATAGAGCAAGGAACATTTGAATTGCCGCTTTTCAGTATGGCTAAAGCTGTGATTGGCTTGCACTGCGCAACAGGTTTAATGCGTCACCTATCTTCTTCCACCATGGTCAGACCTTCATACATTCGGACAGTATCTTGACTACAGGGTTGTTTGCCGCCAGACAGCATTGCCAACCTTCGCGATACTACGATATCGATATGTACCACATATTTATATCTATAATTTATATTTAAGTAAGTTAATGACTTTCGCATAGTGCGTTTCTATTTCCGAGCCTTCATTTCTGTTGTTTACTACGTTATTTCTATTAAGATTAATATAAATTGCTTCAGCAATTCTGAGTTGAATTTTTTTATTATTATTGTGCATAATGCTAATGTCATCAAATCTAAACATATGGTAGTCGTTTTCATATGGTCCAACAAGCCTGTATTTGTCTTAGATTTAGGCTTGGTGGTGATACACTCTGGTCTTGCAGGTTAGTTGTTGTGAAGCCTATGTAACACGGAATCTTATAAACTACGATAGGTTGTTGTGAAATGTCAATAATGTCTGTCAGTTGTGTCAAAAATTTATTGATGCGATTTATCGGTTTCATGGTGAGGCGGAAGTCATTAATTTCGTACTTTTGGAAAACCTTCAAAGTTTTACATGTCAAATATTTAATGTATGTTAAACTAATAAATTTTGGTTTATATGTGTTATTAAGAAGCTTTGTGGTTATATTCTCAGTTGTTTCTTTCCTAATGCTATTCGCATTTGTTTTATTTTCCTTGCAGATAGGTGGAAAATATTCCATTATACTGGTTTGTAAGTTTACAATAAATACATTTATGAGAAGGCTCTGGTTGTTCGTCTGATTCTACTTCATCATACAGTTTGTTTGATCAACATGACTATCTGTTTCATTGCACATTGTTTTCGACAATTTACGTCCACTAAAATACAATTTACGCTTTCCTTAATTACATCAAATCAAAAAAGCGACCATCGGCAGACAAACCATTTTTTATTCAATTCCTACTACCGTTAATCATCGTATATCGGACTTCATCAAGAATATTTATTCAATATATTACTACAAAAACGTTATAAAATATAATGTACCAATATTTCGTTAAAAATATATCATTCAAATCTACAGTTCTTAATTAATTTCTTTGAAATAAATAATTAATTATACATCATTGATGTATGTAGTTAAATATCAATTTAGACAGACAATAGTAGCAACATCCTGGAGTGATTATTCTGATGAAGTCCTAAATGTGGAGGACGGAACGTTGTAGGAATATGTTTATCTATGAAAACATATGTAACTGATATATTACTTATTATCAAATTGTTCTTCTTCCATGTAATACGATTATTATTATTGTCGGTAAACTACCTTGAAATTCCAGGAGTCGTAGGGAACGAGCTGCACTAAAGAATCGTGATTAGGAAATTAATGGTTTGCGACAGAAGAAACGTTCCCATTTCCTTCATTACAATAATTTGCTCAGAAAATCGATTCGTGCAAAGGATTAACTTAACGACGTAATCGTGTATATCTCTATGAATCTCAACAGCTGTTTGATTCTCAGAAATTTTTATGTTTAATGAATTCCTCTCCATATTGGCTAATTGAATAAAATATCGAGAAAGAAGGTTTATTCAAAACCTGCACAGAAGGCTGCCAACAGTAATTAGAATTTAGGCTCAAGATAAGAAAGCAGAAATAAAGTGAAGAGTTAGTCAAGGATGCAGTCTGTCGCCCATGCTGTTTAACTTATATATAGAACAGGCGATGAAGAAAATTAAAACGGAATATGGAAAAGGAACCATACTGCAAGGAGAATAAATAAAAAACCCATAAGGTTAGCGGATGAGAATTCAATATAAGTATTAATAGAGGGAAAACCAATGTGATGGAGTGTAGTATGGAAAATTGTGGAATAATAAAGGGTGTTAGATTGGGAAGGGATATTTTGAAAGAAGTTAAGGTATTCTGCAATGTGATGGATTGTAGTATGTGGAACTTGTGGAATATCAAAGAGTGTTAGATTGGGAAGGGATATTTTGATGGACGTAAAGGTATTCTGCATAATAACTAGACATGGTTGAAATCTAGTAGAAGGGATAGATTAATAGGGCAAGTTTTAAGACCTGAGTGTGTTGTAAAATTAGCATTATAGTGAAATGTGTGGGGTAAGAACAGAAGAGGGGGGACAAGGATGCAATACGTTAAACATATTAGGATTGATGTGATAGTTGTGAGGAAGTGAAAAGGCTTGCGCAAGATAACTTAGCATGGAGAGTTGCTTCAAACCTGTATTAGGACTTAATACCACAACAACAACATGAATTATTGAGACGATCAGCTTATACAGGAAACATGTTCCAGTAGTTTCTTCCGTCACTCGTGTACAATTCCAGGACGATATAACGCGACACGTGTATTTGATGGAGTTCACAGAAGAAAACTTCCAGCACTGTTCGAATAAAGGAATATTCGCATGTAACGTAGCATTGTAGGGATAGAGGAAAGGTGAATATTGAAGGTGATAATAACGAAAGTGTATGAATTAAAAATAAAATGTTTTCCAGCAATAGTCTTGTTGTTTAATAGCGCACCTCATACTTGTCAATAATAAATAATAAATGATTTATATGAGTTTATGAAAATTGTCCCTTCTTCCATAAGGCACCAAAAGGATCTTATTTATTAGAAGTATAGTATTTCAATCACTGACAACAACGGTTAAGTGGGTGGATTTCCTATTAAGTAACCTGAGACCATAGGCGTGTTATTGATGGTAGTTTAAAATGAGGGCTCTCCTTGATTTTATTCTTCTTATATAAGCTGCTTGTTGCTAAAACCGTAATTCAATGTTTCCTCCTATGTTGAATAGCCCCTGGAATTGATAGTTATATATTGTAATAAAACGTGAGGATTGAGTGACAGGCTGTTTGGTTGTATATGTTTAGTAAATTTATTTATAAATCACTGATATCGTTTAAGAACGTACTTATAAAACCGTATTATATACATTATTCTACTGAGACAAATAATAACAAAATGCACATAATTATAAAGTATATTATAAAAATGAAATTCAACCAACTCTGTATAATTTAGTCAATTTCAACCACTCACAAATTGTGAATGCACAAGTTATTTCGTATTATTAGAATATGAATTCTAACTTTTTTTGGTCTTCATTACCACTTATGTTGCTAATGACGTTTGTATCGTTTGGTGTTTTATTAGCCTCAAAAAGTTATAGTATTTAAAAAATTCGGTATTGAAAAGCATTTGAATACGAAATATACAAAATACTCACGCAAGTGAACATCAGACCTAATTCAAATTTATAAAAACAGAACCATATATTTAATCAAAATTCTCCACGATTATGATTATAGATGCAATGAAGTATCACCTGGTTTTGTATATGGCTGACAACTAACCATTGACTTGGCAATGGCTTCCTCGGGATTGGAAAAAGTTAAATGATTGGATGCCATCTGTACGAGTTACATGGAACTCTCTTAGCTCCACTGTTCTTAATATTCTAGTTTGAATGAGCAATAATCAATCTAAAGAAAATTATAGTACAACTTATGGTGGCTTTTCATATAATAATAGACTACTACTGCTATTTTGTTTTGGTTCGCGCTAGTCGTGGCAGGCGCTAGTATAGTCGCCTAGTGTTTTCTGTACGTCGAACACACAATTTTTAATCAGTTCTCTAATATTTCAGCTTCACTTATCTTGTGCTCGCGACGTAACAGTAGTGGATTCTAGTTGGAAATATATTTCCGCCATGTATTCTTCTGAGTCGGTGAGGTACATTTCTGCGTGATTAGTCGCCTACAATACTTCGTACCTTGTATGTTCATTAGTTGTCAAGCTTAACCTTGATCTTTTAGTTTGACGTTGTGTGTTAATGTATTTTAAAACAAGTAGCAAGTTGTGAATGATTCTTCGTACTTATGACTCGGAGAGCTGTTTTTCCAAAGTTTGCGGATTTCTGCCTCATGTACTTTTCTATAAACAATTTGTCAGATCATATTTTCAAAGGTTGATCACGCTGTATCGGGAAACCAATACTATCATTCGGTGTTTGTTCAATTGTCTTCGTTTGACGTGGCAAAGAACATGCTGAGCGCAATTTTGACCTCCCCAATTTGTGGGCTCTCCATCTCCTGTCCGATATTTATTTTCAGTGGAATGTTTGAGGGTTCCATTTCCTTTTATAAATATTTGACGTCACTTGAATGCCTTGAGTGTCGTTGGTGTTGTCAACGCCGATGGTGGCGGCTACTTCACGTGGTAAGTTGAGCAGTTCTTTAGTTCACTTTTATTTTCCAATGTTTTTCTCTCAACCTATATGGTGACACATAATAATGCTGTAAAACATAATACCTGGGTGTCCGGCGCAGTCAGAGATTTTATTTTAATTAGCCCTGTACAGTATTTAATTCGACAATAATCTTTTGGTCAACACGGGATTAAACCGGCGTGGAGACGTAACATGCTTTAAACCCAACATTTTCACGTTCTCTACCATACCTATGCCAACGGAATGTTAATTTCATAATACTTAATACAGGCAATAAATTAACTGGTTTCTTAAATAACTTTTAAGTGGTCTAAACCGGTATACTTTTCTCCGGTACCTTAAGAGAGGCGAAAATAGTCTCGATATCCACAGAGAAATATAGTCACGGTACCTTGAGAGAGTAAAAAATACAACCCGTAGATTTAGATTTATTATTATTCAATCCATTAGTCCTCGGTTGAGGAAATAGGATACGTCAAATATAATATTACAAGAAATATACAAAATTTTACAATTAAAAATTGAAGGACAATCTACAATTTTCAGTCGACGTAGGACGCAGCGTAGGTTCCCGTCGAACATGAATAAGAAAATAAGTCAGCAGTTAAATTCTAGTAGAGTATAGTTCTAAAATAATAGGAGAATTTGATAGGACACCAGCAAACTGTTTTAGTCCTTCCTAAGAACAACGTACAGTAATAGAGCCGAACAAATTGCTGAAACCGTGAGTCAAAAATATTGCCGGTATCCTAATAGAATAGCATACTACCCATAATACAGTAAACAACAGCCCTCGTACCCTGTGATAGTGTCAAACATAATAGGTGCATGCAGTGTTTGTCCTGGATCTTTAAGTAACACGCGTAAAAATTTTGTAGAAAGTACTCTTAATTTACTTGGAAATTTGATCCACCCTCATTCCTAGGCCTGAACTACAACTTATCAGGTATGTTGATTGCCAGAATAAAACTAAACAACATCGAAAACCCTGGATTCGACGCCATTATTAATTGTTAAAATTATTTATGTGGCTCTCACTCCATTCCTCTCTTACACCACATACGGGTTGCCCTACAACTTAAACCGGGTTGTGATTGGCCGAATCAAACTCAGCGCCTTCCATGACCAGGGAATAGACACCAATCTAGTTCAGTTTTGTATTTATTGTTTCTAAAACTCTTCCACCTCAATCCCTGTAGGAGTTCCTTTTCATTAACATTAGGTCACTGACAGCTTCAAAAATGAAGCGAAAAGTTTCATTCTTTGATAATAACTGCCGTTTTAGAATGCCTTCAACCCTCTCCCGTATAAGTTCTAGGAGTATTTTTCCCAAACAGTACTTGTTTCTGAGTCGTAAGTCACATGTGCTCAAAGTTTTGGTAGGAATTTATCTACTGGTCTAATACTTAGCCGCCTTTTTATATTTTTAAAAATTAATTATTTAGAACATAATTAGCCTGTTTTCTAGGACTGCTATAACAGGCCTTACCTTCACAAACTTACAAAATTGTGTTACAAAAATTCTTCAATTTTTAATATTTTTACAGTGATTCTAAATAATTAACTAAAAACTAGAGATAGGATTAGAGTGATATATTTTTAATGGGGGAGGGGTATCAGGATGAAGGGAAAATCCTATTAGATCACAGCTGGATGAATCTAGAAGGTAAGAAATAACTGGCACTCTAATATGAAGGGAGAGGAAAACTATGGCAAGTAGTAGCTGCTTCCTTCCTTTTTACGCATTCAATAGGATTTATAAACTAAGAAGTTACATGTATGTATTTTCGTTCTGCTATTTTTATTTATTTATTTTTAACATCAAATTTGTAAGCACTTGCCTGCATGGAGTCTGTAGAGCAGACTGTGTATTATACAGAACGCTCTCCATGCTTAAGTTCTACTTAACCGGCTTGTTGAATGTCATAATATAGCTCAGCTACGTCTATTACCAGGGAATTCTCAGTTCATTTCACGAAATTTTTTATAAGGCCGCTTCACAGATACTCCTAAGGATGTACCGAATGGGGTATAAGTTATGTACAAACAAAATCGGGAGACACACTATAAATCTTTTTGACTTCTAAAATCAAATATTAGACGATAGTATTTGCCTGTTGTATAATAAAATATTTCCATCCTAAGTGCAGCAATCGTCTCGTACCTCTATAGTGTTCGTTTTCGGGTTGGAACGAATGTACTTACAAGATGTGGTCGTAATTGTTCCACGCGCCTTATCGATTAGGAATAGAATTTTAGATTGGATTATGTTTCATTCGATTATACATGTTATGAATTTATGCATAATGAAGGAAACATTCTTGGTTTTCCACCTGGGTCAAAATGCAATAATAGCGTGACGTTCGACGACGTAAGGCACTGTCGTAATTATCCATCTTTGCTGGAAGATGACGAATGTGCCTTATGTCGTCGAAACGTTGCGATAATATTGCGGAATATGTCAACAGTGGCTTACGACGTCGAAACGTCGCGCTATTATTGCAGTTTGACCCAGGTGGAAACCCGAGAATGTTTCCTTCAACAATTACACCGGGAAAACCTTACTTAGAAAATATCAATTTTTGTACTAATAAGCCATGTCGATATTTTGGCAGATATCCGCGTGTCCCAGCACGTGCGAGGGCGCTCCATCAACCTGGCGCTGTCCTCGCGGGGCCGCGCCGCCCTGAGGGCCGTGGGTCTGGAGCAGACCCTCGTGAGAGAGCATGGCATCCCCATGCGGGCTCGCATGATACACTCTCTGCAAGGAAACACTCACGCCATTCCCTACGACCCGCAAACCAACCAGGTAAGCACTCAGACGACCGAACATATTTCGATGCTGACGTGACATTGTCCACGTATACGCTGTACCATTCAGTTATGGAATTTCGACAGAGAATTGTTGTGTTACGAAGCTTCGGCGTGTGTCAGTACCATAGACTTCAGATCAAGTGCAGAAAACAAAAACTTATAAGGTATTTGCATATCGTGAAAATTAAGTTACTAATAAAGGCATAGCATAGCATTTTCTTAATTTATCATCCACAAAAATATCATTTTTGTTAACGGCATATAATGCAGATCTCATGGGATAAATATTTCCTCGCAAATAATTAATATACAAAATAAATAATAAAAAGTCCCAATTTTACACACGTCTTACACCACAGTCACTTTTGTCTTTGAATTTCAGTAGAAATAATTACGTTTTTGATTAAAAGGGCAGAAACACCTTAAGACTTTCAAAAAATCAATTGTTTAATTTATTTTTTATTTTATCGAGAAATTATTTTAGATTATTTTTCTGAAAAAATTATCGCGACTTCTTAAGTAGTTTTCGAGTTATGATTTTAATATAGAATGCTGCAACATAATTTAAAAGTCAGAACGGTGGAAAATGGCGCGTGACAGCTAGAGCAGTAAATACACATACTCAATACTATGGAAATGCTATTAGAGAAAGTTCTAATTCAGTAAGTGAGACTATATAGGCCATTTAAATTCTGATTATATGCAAACCCATTGCATTATTTATGCCCTAAAGACGCCAAATCTTGGTGACCGTATCAGAGAACAATAATTGCAGGAATGGAGGCCAGCTATAAACACAAAAATACTTTTGCCAGAATCCGTAATGAATGCAATAAAAACAGTCTTCAAAAAATTATTTGCATCAGAGCTTCTTAAATGGTGTGTAGGAACATACACACAAAATTTCAATAGGTCGTTGAACTCAAAAATTTGGAAAACATGTCCTAAACTGGATTTGGTGGATAGTCAAAATTGCAACCAATGATGTTATAATTACTTTCAATCAATGTACACAAGCAAGATTGAAAGTGATTTCAGAATAAGGAATGAAACCTGAGAAGTATTGTAGGATGAGACACATATAAGGGCTACAGAAAAATACAAACTGAAAACGACAGAAGATACCAGGAAATGCAGAAAGAATATAAGATTACAGGAAACAAATCAGAATTTAGTTTTAGAAGGCGAAACTTGTTCTGAGGGGAGTTTTCTTAAACTATGCAAGATACATAAAGAAAAGTTTAGCGCTTATTTTCCACAAATTTCATTTTTAAGAATCTTTTCCCTGATAACTCAAAAACTATCAAAGATATTAGTGTAAAACAAATTGTGCGTGTTTGCGCATGCTTTATCTACAATATGAAGCAAAATCACTAGTGCCACTGTTATAGTTTTTCAGATAAAAAAATAATCTATTTTCAAAAATTGATCAAAAATCAATTTTTTCCAATTTGCACAACATTAAAAATATTATCTATTAAATAATTTAACTCCAAAAACTTGATGTTTTAAGAAAGATTATCAGCTACATCACAATAGAAGAGAACACAAAAATATTTTTAAATAATTTAGTTATCAGAGAAATGGTTCATACCTGCATTGTAAAAAGAAGTCATTCAAAACTTTGTAATAGTTTGTAAATAAATATTTTTTCTAGCATTAAAAACTGTTTAATGTATATAAAAGTCAGTTTTTATAAACTACTAACTTTCATTGACATAGAAATGAAATTTAACAAGAACCAAAAAAGGTAAATTAGTCAAAATTTTCTTAATCTAAGCTGTATGTGCCCCCTTAGTATGAATCTATTAGGTTCCATAACTCTTATTTATTTAATTTATCGTAGGTAAAATATGTACGTAATCATAAAATACTTTACGACCAAAACGGTGAATACTATTTTACAAAATAACAAAAATCAGGTAGTGTAATTTGGTGTGAAATCTTAAATATAAACTAACGTCAGGGTATGTAAAAGTGGGTTTCTACGTGTGTTCATCAAGTTTTGAATCAGAATAATTTTACTATTCAACAGAATTTATAAAAGTTTTAGTCATCTACACTTTATAAGCACGATTAGTACCCTCATTCTTTTTCGTCCTATAATTCATTTTGAATTCTCATGTAATTCCATTTTGGTAAGATGACTAACATTCGGTAGAAAACTATCCATTCTGAATGAATGACATTTGATTGGACGGAGTTTTAAAGTTTACCTTCACGTGAATATTTTAATTATATAAAACGAAAAATGCCTGAAAAATATTTACTTTTAAATGTGTTATTGTACATAGTGAACGTGTGAATTTCGTCTCGAAATTATGTTTAAACTTTGCTCCTGTTTCAGGGAAAGGCTCATTCAGAAAATTTACTAATGACATTATTTGAACAATAACTTGATGTATGTACATCTGCTATGAAACAAGAAATTGATTTACGTTCATCGCTATTTTCTGGTGTATTGGCGTCCACTTAATATTAATATAATCGCAGATAATACATCCTAAAGGAGTTAAATAACACGATCGTGGCGGCCACTTACGTTTACATCACCCATAATAACAGGACTGGAAAACGTTTCCAGCAATTAAGCCATTCCTTCCTTATAATATATGTGTATTATAAGTAGCTACAACCTGCTGGAACCACGTGTTACCAAAGCTGAAAGTATAACATTAATACCAAAAAACATTTATAACTCAAGTCAATAATATAAGGGGCTGGGTCATGGCCATCTTAAAAGAAAACTTCGTAGTCTTCATTTGCTTAGTATGTCAACCATATACAGCGAATTTTGTATATGCACTGATGAATTATGATTATAATGATTATCATCAGATGCTAACAAACTGATTATAGTCACCAGACATTTTATTGAATGCAAACACTTTTTTGACAAATTTTGTTGTAGAGACCGCCTTAAATTATAATTAAATGAATTATAGCAGCCTCTTTGTCAGTTTATTTCCTTTAAAGATGAAATATTCTATGTTTAGTCTCTTACTTGAGATTTCTTCGGGTATTTAGTATTTCATGGAACTCACTCCTTAAATTATAATTGTTGGGAATGGCTATCAGTTAAAAACAATTGGATCATTATAGTCGCTATTTCTTCCAGCATCAATTTTCCCTTAAAACTGATTGTCTGATAACGAATTTCGGTTTATTTGCATTTTTTCGTTCCACGTTAACCGAAATTCCTCATTAAGTTCTTTAGTAAATTGGTTTGAATTGACTATAAAACAACAGGAAATTTACGGTGTGAACTCAAAGGCTATCATAATTTTATTAATCTCTACTCTTTCAGCAGTCGAGAAGTTACTGCACAATCTCTTTGATATGATCTCTTAACTAATTGGGTACTCGGCCATGCCAGTGTACGTATTTGTATAGTAATTGATTCGACACTAATGTAATTGCCAGGCCTCCCTATCCCCTGGTTCCGAGAACGATTTTGTAAGGTCTTATAAACAGGGGGAGATGAATGTAATGTAACTACGTGAATCTATTCTTATTTGCCATTCGTAGATACTCATCATGATCCAATACCAATTTTTTTTAAAAATTACTATTCGTAATTACGGAGATAGTTCTCTGTGACGTCACCACTAAATCCGATCAATCTCAAACCATTTGCATGATACGCACTCAAACCGAAAGATAACCTCTAACCTCAATATTGTTTTTTGGACAACTTCGAAATATTATTATTGTTATGTCAAAAGCATACAATTAAAAAAATAAAATTTAGAATAACAAAAATAACCAAAATCACCAAAAATTATATTAAATTATAATAATTAAAAAATCTTAATTTTGTTTTATAACGTTTAAATCTGCTGTGGTTAGTTGAAATGTGGGAAAAATTTAACGATTTAAGAAAATATTTCGTTATTATTATCATCTGCCTTCCATGTGTTCGTGTTTTTCTTTGAAATATTAAGTTTCAGTTCATAAAGTAGGTTAAATTATAGGAGTATATAATTAATAAAAGTAGAAGTAACTACTTCGAATTCAAGTGTATTCTCTGTACCGTCGTTTCTTTAACGAAGCTAAAGCCCAGCGTACCCGACGTGTACCGAGAGTTTCTCGAAGAGCCTTACTGAGGGCTTTTATATATATTATATGGATTAATACTTGAAAAGAGATGGAATTTTAGAATTTAAGTTCCACCAGCGCTAGTATATATTTTTAACTTTTCGTCGAATTTCATTATGCAGAATTAACGTTAGCATTATGGTGGGCGGAAAGACTCTTGGTTTTCCAATATATTTGTCCGGTAACCTTTATGTCTTCACCATATAAATTTTGAGTTAAGGTTCAACTTAATGAAAATATCAAATTTGATTCGTTTGATCATAAATATATTCTCCATTATTTATGCAATCTGTTTACAACAATTCTGTTTCTACAGAAAATAATAATAAAAGAACACTATATACAAAATTACAATAATCATATTAAACTTGCTCCTACCAGCTGCATGAACTGACAGGTTGTCCGAGGTGGTTGGGAAAATGATACTAATGATATTAAAATAAATAAAAAACGTACCGCGTCGTTAAATTTGAACCCATAAAAGAATGCAAAGAAAATATTATATCTACCCTGAATTTTAAAAGAATCTAACTATTTGATGACTTGTTGGCTGCTCTATCTCGGATGGTCGCGCGTTGGTGACGGTTGGTGGCGACTCCAGGACTCCGGTGCAGTCGGTCCCTGATGGCCTCTGCGCTCCCTACACGCTAGAATCGGCTACTAATTTCCCATGGGCTAGCTCCACGATAGTAGTACAGCTAGATAGCTGGCTTCCATCTCGAATCTCCCGATAGCAAAGTTCTCTACACTAACTGCTTGAAGACTATGGACGCAAACGCTCCACTCTCCAGTAAGATCTCCTCGCTTTTCTACTACGACTTTTTCCTCTTCCGTCTCCATTACCACACCATTTTTGATCCCATCTGGACCACCAATCATAATTTGTAATTTTGGAAGGAACACGCCCAACATGCCTTCGAGTTTCGTGAATCCTCGCCATTTTTTTCATTCCTGGGGAGAAATAATTTATGCGGGGGCACGTCCTTCTAGGTCTACGAAAACTTTTACACCACTTTGTCATCGCAGATTTTGCACTTACGGTGCTAAAAGCCCAACTCTCCCTCAGGTCAGATTTTATTCCCCAGTTCGCACGTTTGTATCCTCCCAGCATCTATGGAACAGCCGGATACTAAAAAGAATCTAACTATCTACATTAATAACTGCGTAATATGTAATGTCTACTACATGTGGTTTACTACAATATTAAAAAGTTAGCTCCTGTATCGGTTAAAATAATGTTTCGACTTCGCGGTTCGCATAGTAAACCTTTATTATTTTGAAAACACCTGCATCTGTGTGTGTTGCACTAGTGTGACTCGGTCCCAATTGCCGAACACTGTCTATAAAATAAAGGTATCTTCTTCAATGGACTAGATAAACAAGAAAAGTTATTATAATCTGAAATATATGTTAAACTTTCTTCGATTTGAGAAACAAATCCGGGCCGCGAAAAACATGCCATCTCATTTTTGCACATATGAACAGTAAACAATTAAAATAAATAATAATGTTAACAATTATGTAAATAAAAGTACAATTTCAAAAATCATTCATATTCAACTAAAAAAATCATATAAACAGCTATAGAACCAGATATATTTTTCATTCGTCGAGACTTTATACTAAATATTGAAATACAAATATTACGAGGACAAATCAAAATCTACGAATTCACGCATTTTCGGTTTACCATATAATATAAATTCGTTTCTCATGTAATTTCAACAATTATCTTCTATCACGTATTTATAAAAATTTTGTCTTCGAGTGTTGAGAATAGAAAGCAAATCGGTGAAATTACCAACGTAAACTTTTGTAGACGATTAATATAATGTGAATTTATTTTTCTCAGAGAACCTTAGTATTTCTGTTTAAAAACTGCACAGGGTAATGTGTGAAATAGATTGTGACTAAAAGTTTAACTTTTGTGAAGTGGTATGAATGTATATGAGATTTGAATTTATTATCAGTAATTCCTATGAAGTAGTTAGTGATTGGGGTGTTAAAATTAAAATTTCTTTCGCCATATATTCCAAACCACGCTGCCGCATTATATTGTTAAACAAAAATTAATTACATCAAAGGTGCAATCAAACAATATTGCTAACGTTGCTGTCCTGTTTTTTACAACATCGCCAACATATGTAAATTGAAATAAAAAGCAGCTTCTCACAATCCAAAAAAAAATTCTAAAAAAATAGGATGCAGAATTACAGGCAGCATTGTATTACAGCACTGTGCTCGTTAATTTAAACAAGAAGAGACTCGTGAAACAGGGAGATCAGCGACGGTAAAGGTAACGTAATATAATACTTTTTCTCGTATTACTAATGCCTTACTCTTGAATTTTTTAAAAATATATATGTAGCGTAATTACATTAATTAAAACTTCTCAAAATAAGACAAATTTTTCACCCTGTTATTAATAAACATTAAAGTAATAAAATTCTGTATGTTACACAACTTACAGATATGCCGTAATTTTGTTACACTAAGCAACGGTGTTAGAAAGTTTCTTATTGGAACACTTAATCAGTGCTCTATACAAATTGATAAAAGTAATATTTATTTTATAATGTTTTCTTCTTTACAGTGCATTTATTCGGTCGGAAGAAGATATCTAAATGAAGTTTTACTCTCAGGTAAGTGGTAATCACAGAGTGCTTAAATGAAATAAATAGATTTAATAGTACCCAATGCCCGACCTACCTGCTGCAGGTTTTCTGCATCTCTTTAGGTGAAACACCGGGTAGGATCCTTAAACCATAGTCCGGGGGCCCTAGTTAACCCTTGGCTACCTTGCTCTACCTTCCGCATCCCCCCTTTTCAATTCCCTTCCTATGCTATTAAAGGGGAGTTGCCTGTTTCAGGATCACCCTCATGTAGCCTGTTAACCAAAAAAAATGAGTCGGCATATAAATTTATCACTATTTTTCAAAAGCGACGTTTCATCTCCTTTTCGAGACTTTCTCAGGCGTAAAATTTAGCAATTCATCATATTTACTCCTTGGCTACCTGAGCTGGAAATATTATTGAATGTAAATGTGAATAATTTAGTGTCGCGGACCATCTCCAACCCCTGATGGTTACGGCCGAAATGCATTCAATAATCTTTGCGGCTGAGGAAGTCAAGGAGTAAATATGATGAATCGCTAAATTTTACGCTTGAAGAAGTCTCAAAAAGGAGACGAAACGTCGATTATGAATAAATAGTGATAAATTTATATGCTACTTATTGGCCGTCTTTTTATTTATGGAAATTTTTAAATTCAGAAAACTATGTTGAAATAAATAGACTTCAATCAAATAGTTGTGTCTAGTCTCCAATGAGAATAAGCGGGTTTACATTTAATGAGCAATGTATCTCAAATTAAATAGCAACTGGCCTGTCTTGTTCTCAGTTTACAAACATGCGTAATAAAGACCAGCAAAGATGTCAGTTTGACAAGGGTAGTCAAGCTTTTGTCTACCTCCATTTTTTATCTGTGTTAGTAGCAAAAATTTCCTAATTTTCCATCGCTCACACAGTAATGGAGATTTTTAATATCTGTCATAGACATCATTGCCTACTATTTTAACTGGTCTCGTTATTTGTTTTAAAAAATTATATATATGCAATAGAATGAACCAAAGATATACCCTTTGACAGACACCAAGCTTAAGTGTACAATGTGTAAATTATATATTATGGATTTTTATTTAAATTATTTAATAAAATTACTTGCGCTTTATAATATGATATAATAATTTTATTTACAAAAAAGCTTAAGTGTACAATGCGTAAATTATATATTATGGATTTTTATTTAAATTATTTAATAAAATTACTTGCGCTTAATAATATGATATAATAATTTTATTTACAAAAAAGCTTAAGTGTACAATGCGTAAATTATATATTATGGATTTTTATTTAAATTATTTAATAAAATTACTTGCGCTTTATAGTATGATATAATAATTTTATTTATAAAGAAATCACTTTAAAAGGGGTCTTGCGTTCTATCACAAATAAATAAATTAATTCTAGGGGGCGATTTTTAAATATCAGGGCTAATTACTCATTGGGCTAACCACTTGCAGCAGAGATTCTGTTCTTTTGACGAACCTGTTTTATCCTCATTTATCTCTGGACGCAGTTACTAGACGACCGGAACTTCTTTCTTCCTTTGGATTGAATTGTAGATTTTTTCCCTACCGGCGGATGAACCTGGTACTTGTGATACTTCCTGTTTTTCCTCTTTCTTCCCTTTGGCTTCCTTGTTCCCAATATCTTCTCACTAAAGGGCAACAGTTCACACCTCCTCTGCCTCGTCGCCTTCTTAACGTAATGAACAACTCTCCACCTATTCGTCCTGGCCTTCTCAACGTCTTTCATAATCCTCTATCTCTACCTCCTTGCCCTTTCAACGTCTATAACCATTCTGAATATTTTTCGGCTTCTCGCCCCCAGCTAAACTCGTAAAACGTTTTAAAATTTTCAGGTATATCCTAAAGCATAACTGGTGGGATACATTATTTTAGTTTCCACTTATGTTAGGGTGAACTAAATTCATATGGCGGCGATATGAATAATGTATATTCAGAAATTTAAATTTTAAGGGTGAGTTGTATGAAAACCTAATGATTATTTAAATAAATTTTTAACAAGTTAAATTAATAAGACGAAAGTATGAAGTATTGACAAAAGCTCTATCACCTACTATGAAAGCTGAAGTATCCATTAGTAGGCAAGAAGCTACTTGTTACATTTTCTTTATTTCCAACAAACAGGTGGTACTGTTAGCAGGGTGATTATTACTAACACATGATGAATAAATCAGTTCACGTTGACTGATTTAGATTTCGTTGACCTTCTGTACAAATTCGGAAGAAATTCTGAGGCAATGTAAAAAATAATTGAAATGTACATTTATTCCTCTTCCATTACAAGATCTAAAGACAAATTCATGTTATCATTGCTTCGACATGAATATTTTTAATTAATAAATTTCTTTTACAGCGACAGAAAAGTATTCCAATGTCCGACTACACTTCTGTCACAAACTTGTGAATGCCGACTTGAACAAGGGAAAACTGGTGTTCCAAACGTAAGTTTCTGTTATTAGTGTTACAAATTTATTTTAATCTTTATTTAAATATTTTTAGTAAATTAAAATATAAAAATTTAGCAAAATTTATAATTAATTTATTTTCACTATTTTTTTCAAAGTTCAGTTTGAGATTATATTGTAGATAATTTATTTCTAATTTAATGACAACTTTCCTAAATACACGTTTCCTCTTTCAAACTCCCAATATTTGAAAGTAATTACTAAAACTGTTTACGTAAGAACAATTGGACTATATCAGAAGTATGTTTTAAAACCTGTAAATTCCATACATAATGTATGAGGAAAATAAAACATTTTTCTTTTTGTGGAAACGTCTCCCAATGGTGCAGCGTATCAGCTCTAAATGCAACAGTTTGTCAACTGTCACGAGAATCATCTGCAACATGACGGAGCTTGTTAGCCAGTGAATTATCCCGAGTTCCTAAATAATAAATTTCCCCCATCACTTAATCGTTGTGTAAGAACCTGTTTCTGAACGGATTCAAACGTTTTGCTAATGGTTTTTAAATATCTTTAGATGTTCTCACAATGTATGTAGTTTAAATATTCATATCGGCTGGAGTTCTTTTCCAAAGCTTTGAAATGTTTGTGGTTTGAAAGGGGTTCCATTTTTTTTTCTTATTCCTATTACAGGCTTGTGTTTTAGCAATCAGACGTTTAACTAACAAAAACGTAACCTTATAACTCACTTAAATGATGACTGTGGCGTCAACTTCATATACGGTCTGTGGTTTCCTCTAAATTTAATCTACTTCATCTTGTCAGATCAACCCTGACTCGGCGTTAGATTATTTGCTTATCTTGCTGACTAGGACGGTCTCCCTTTCTGGCTATCTACAAAATATAAATTATCTCTGAGCATTGCCATTTCTCTTATTAACAGACTTAATATACTATCGAGTTGTCCTCTGATATCACAGTCCCTTCTATAGTAACCTCCAAATGGGAACCGATTTCATCTTGAAGCTCTTCCTTGTGCCGTCGAATCCAATTCATACGACGTTGTTACATATTATTGTCTGCTGCAGTAAGAGATTGTTGTTATCCTTCATCAAGTTGTCATTTCTGGCAACGTTAGTTCATTTCTTTCTCGTCATAGAAATGAGGCGAAGAAATACATTTATCATGCGTGGATATTTGATTAAATCAAAATATTTTACCGTATTCTGATTCAATTCCTAGAATCATAAAAACCAACAGTAATTAAGCCATGTACAGATCCATAAAGAAGCCATTGGCACATTATATAATTAAAGTCTTGATCATAATAACAGCCAGTATCATGACAATGGCCGAACTACTACTCCTTTCGTTCTAGAAAACCTTAGTGCACCATTCTTTCTCACTTCGTTCAGAATTTCAATTTCACCTGTTTTCCCCTTGAGCGGGCTAAGGATGATGTCCTCGCAACAGTCAGTTCTGCCATAATATAAAATTCAATCTTCCTTAACGTCGTGCGAAATGCTTTCAAGTCTATGGAAACTGTGGAAGTCCAAGGAATGATTTGATTGCTTGATCTCCAACTTTGATATTGAATGACGAAAATAGATATCTGCTGATCGTTTATTGTTATAATAAACCGATACAATAAACTCACAAGAAACGTTTGTTGCAGCAAGTTCTTTGTTGCATAATTTTAATGTCATTAAAAATTATTTGATTTCAAAAGTAATTACAACATATACTGGTTTATTTCAAAAATATTTTATAATTCACATTAAATTAACACCAAAAAGTATATTCTCCAAAGAGCCCAATATTTCATTTAGGTTTGAAGATACATTTAATTAGAAAAAGTAAGATGGTTTACCTGGACAATGGTCTCCTATTCAAGCCTTCATATATTATCTATGGAATAATAATTGAACTGAAGACGTCAAAATCTCTCCTGTATTTGTGTTTCATGAATGACGTTCCCTTCAATACTCAAATGTTAACGATGTCTAGTTTAAACAGTTTTACTGGACCCCCGGGCTATAGTTTAAGGATCCTACCCGGTATTCGCCTGAAAAGGATGCAGGGAAAACCCTATAAAACCTGCATCAGGTACGTCAGGCTCTTGGGTACGGGAGAGGAGTTTGGTGTGGGGTTGCAGCATTCTCGTCTCATTGCCTGTTCAAGTTTAGGAAGCAGCTGATCAAATACGATTGTTTTTAATTGCTGTAAAATTAATTGGAAACTTAAATTGACTTATATTAATTAAAGTATAATGATCAAAATCATTTACATTACACAAAAATGTTTCATCCTTATTCTCACACTCTCTTCAGTAGTATCTAGAAATAAACAATTAAACATAGTGGAAAGGACAATAATTGACTTCCAAACAAATAAATGTAGTATAACTTGGTTAATTACATAGTTTAAAAATGTGATAAGAATTTAAATAAAACCTTTCAACAGAAATAAATTAGAGTTCTTCCAGAACTTCAAGGGACGAAATGAGATGAAGCTTTGTCAGTCAAACAGGCCCCAAAAGCTATACGGTTGTAACTGATTTATTGAACACAGGAGTTAATAGTTTTGTCAGTTAACTTCAAGTTATTTAAGTAAGGTACAATGTCAACAATAAAACGTTGGAATATCTAAATTTGTAAAATACCTATCTCATTTTGTAAGGATTTTGTGTTAATAATACATTTCACTTTATTTCATCTATCATTGCAGCAGTCAAATTAATTAAAGTTACTTACAAAAAGAACATCAATAATTATCGTTTTTGGTAAAAACATATCCCAATCTACAGAAGTACGATACTGGG
Source organism: Eucriotettix oculatus (assembly GCA_034510155.1). Lineage (NCBI taxonomy): Eukaryota > Metazoa > Arthropoda > Insecta > Orthoptera > Tetrigidae > Eucriotettix > Eucriotettix oculatus. The sequence goes on along the minus strand of CM067376.1, from coordinate 129,971,897 downwards.
TCTGGTACTCGACTCAAAATTAACATTGGCTCCACAAATCTCAGCAGTTGTTCAAGAAGACATGGGGTGAAAAACACCTAAAATTTATTTTATCAGGCAACTCAAGTTAAAAAGTTGTGTGTACATGGTAATAATAATATCGTTCAAGGTTATGGCCTATGGGGCTCAGCGGCTTCATCCGAAATTATCTTAACAGCTCAAAATCGTTTACTAAGAATTATTGTCCAAAGGCCGTTTAACGGTGTGAAGTTTCAGTTCACAAATAGTCTATTAAATGTATAAGCAGTATTTTTTTTTCATTTTAGGGTATATTTGTACAATTATCTGCTACGTTTAAACGACGTCATAAGCTAATTGCATTTCCCACCTCTGATGTGAATGTATTCACCTGAAGACAACTGTATTGTAACTGACATCCGAAGGAGAAAGGCAATAAGTCTAAAAAAATATTTTTGGGAAATCAAGCGATAAAGTTTTTTTGAGCTTCGACATTCTTTGAAAATGGTTTTATCCGTACCAAGAAATGCGAATTTGTCTTCATAAATTAATTATAATACATTTACCCGTGAAATATTTTCAAAAGTCGAAAATTTTTACTTACTGCCTTTCTACTTTGGACGGCAGTAAACGTACGGATAAAGTTAACTGAAGTTTTTTCGTTTAATAAACCAAAAACGGATACTTGAAAAAAATATAAATTATGTTCAATTTCCCTTTAACAAAATAGGAAGGGAAGACATGGTTGCCAATGGTTAATTATTGCTCCTTGTCAATAGTTTAATTGTACTTTATGTGATTCAAGGAAAACCGTAGACAACTGAACGTCAGATATGCTGGAATAACGTACTTGTCTCGTGTCATTCTGATGACTGTAGGCTTGCTTTGCTGTAGGAACGCAATGTTCCAGACTCCATGCTCCAACCAAATTGTGAGATAGCTCTTCACGCGCTCCAAAGGAAAAATTCGAACCAAATTCCAAACGTCTCCGACCATGACCCTGCAAACCTTAGTTATGACGGCTTATGAAAACCTTATATTCAATTCTCCGGCTTAGAACCAGAGTCATATACAGTATTCTTCTTCATATGATTCGATGACACACTAAAAAACTGATCCAAGGATCACCTTGAGCACGGACATACAGTTATAGTTTTGACAAGCTCTGTGTTGGAGGAGAGAGTTTACGTAACATAACAGTTAAACTAGTTTTTAAACATAATTGTAATCTCTGGTAATTTACCGTAGTTATTAGTCTCACTTCCTGGCTGTATGTAATTTTTATAGTTCGGACGGCAAGAACGTTGAGTGCACGGCGTCGCTGGTGGTTGGAGCGGACGGCGCCTTCTCCACGGTGCGGCGCCACATGCTCAAGCAACCCTTATTCGACTTCAGTCAAAAATACATAGAGCACGGATACCTCGAGCTCTGCATCCCGCCGACCCCTGAAGGAAAGGTAATGCCTTTAGTGCACGCTATACAAGGGTACGCTGTAGAGATATTTTTTCGCTTTCAAATATTCTCGTGTCTATAATATTTATCGCCGAGCTCAAGAAAGCTCAGGGCAGAATTTAGACTTGATGAGGCCATCGGATATTTGAAATATGAGGCCCTTTATAAGTCCAGATATTGTATCTCGGCAAAAAGTAAGATGTATAAATGGTTAACCTGAAGTATATTGAAAAGGCATACAATAAATACTTAACTCAAAATCATGCTTATTCAAAACCGATTAATACAAAAGTATATTTGAATGAAATAATTCTAGTTATGAAACGTGTTATATTATATTAAACTTTTTAGTTTTTTGGATAACCATTAATTTTAATTTTAATTAAATAAAAATGAATTAACAGAAATTCCGTCTATTTTTAAATAAAAAACAACTTTTTAAGAGAATCAGATCTTAAAGTGGGTTTTATTCCATTTCTTCCTTTAATTTCCATTTTTGGGTAATTGTGAAAAGTTTTCATGGCTTTGGAATTCACGCCTGATTTAGAATTCACAAATTCGTATTTTTGACATTATGTTTCATGAATATAGTTGAAATTTATCAAATTAATGTATACCCCATGTTCAATTGTACGAATTACTGAGTTTAAAACTATTTGCTGACATATTATTTGAACTTTTATTTGGATTTATTTCTGCAAAGCCCTTGTATTATTTGATTTCAGTTTGGATGATGCATATACTATGTGTAAGATTACTCCAGGATTCTCCTCGAAGACCCTTGCATTTATATTTCAACATCGTTTCATCGACTTGAACTATAAAACCTAGCCCTCCCAATTTATTTATGTTTATTTATGATATTAACTCATGTGAAACCCTTTCGATGGTTTTATATGAAATCTCGAGGTATTTTTTATTTTATAAAGCGGCTGACACTATATTTTCTCATAATATCTTTAATTTCGGCAATAAATATATAAAAAATGATCCGCTTCTTATATTATTATAATTTTTACATTTAAAAAATATTTTTAACATACAACGCCAACCAAATCCGTATTTAATTTTAAGCATAACAAACTATATATCGTCTTCCTGACATTTTGACGTGGGAAAAATATTTAATAAAATAATTAAACCTAAACATATATGTAAGAGTTTTATAATGCATGAAACATTTAAGGATTCAATTTTTTAATAGTTATCGATAAACAAACTCACATACACAAACTATTTATACAACAATTAATATGTAGATGAAAAATAGTAAAATAAATATAAAGCTAAAGAAATCGGTTGCAGTATATGGGAATTCCTATGGTAGTTGAATAAATAATGCTGTAGTACTCAGGTGACCAAACGTGGCGCTTTGGACGGTTAAAACAGGAGCTTTGCATGAGCTCGTTTGTATTTCGGACGAGAATCCCTTTACATTGTTAGAAAGCATCGCACAGTAAGACATTAATTATAAATAAATACAATGAATGGCCAAAAGTCAGAAACAGAAGGATTTAATAACAGTCTTATGGTAAACAGAGAGAACAGATAATTTCAAGTTCCATGCCGTTCTCGCTCTCAGTGCCAACGACTTTAGCCCACAGTTATCTTAACCAAACGAGTACCGTACAGTAACATCATTCTTGAATTTTGTAAATTCGTGCTTCATTAAACAGGCGTAAATTATTAATTTTACTGAGTCAAAGTTATTCCTTTCCGTCCCCTAAGATTCTATACTCATATCTATTTACAATCCCTTAACCATGAACGAAAACCCAAAGAGCTGGGGAGCCCTAACCTATGTGTAGCTATTTATTATTTGCAAACAGATATGTAAATAATTAATTATAATCTCATTAATAGTGGATTTAGATGTTATACTCTAGACATTCGGACGATAGTTTTGGAACACAATATTAGCTCTTTGATTGAATATATTCTTTCCTTTTTCACTCCGTTTCTTAAAAGTAAAGCATATTCTATAATTTATGTATATATATAAATATATTTTAATGTTTTTCTCGCTACCGAAGAATGCGAATGCTTAAGTTTTCTGGGTTGAAAACATACAAAACCCAACGCATTCACAGTACTCGTGGGTACACACTTTGTGTTCGATTGCCCGATAGACGGGTTTTAAAGGTTGGGGTTAGTATTCTATGTTTGTACACGTATTCCCAGCAAAGTATGTATGGATGTAATGAGTCGTGACACAAATGCGGGCAGAATTGTGCATGATAAATGTGTGCGCCAGCGGCTTCTTTGAGGAGGGACATTTCAGCTCAACTATTACTAGCTGTTCAGCCAAATCAATATGCCCTTGGATGTCTGAAAGTCATTCCCTACCTCATAATTTTTCTGCCACAGTTAATAAGATTCTATACCAGGCAATATCACGGAAGGATGTTGTTTACATTTATGAGGATTCCTGCGTCCATTTCCGACTACTTTATGGCTAATTGGAGAAATTTAATGATTTAAAGTTTTGTCAAAATTAAATTTAGAAATCAAATGTAATATATGAATACTGGTGTGACATATTGTGGTGAATTTCTGCACTTATGACGACGGGTGAAATATAAAAAATGTCTTACCAGAACGCATTTTGTTGAGAGTATTCATAAACATAATGTCCCTTTATATTGTAAATAATCACAAATATATAAAACTAACGGAAAGTCACATACTTAATCATACAAAATAATAGTTACAATACTTTCCACAAATTCAAGTAGTAATTATCACAGTTCTTTTCGCGCTGTTGCATTCCCTTCAAAGAATTGGCGTACCATCTTCCTTTTCCTAGCCAGGTTTTGGAGCAAATTCGTTTATAGGGAGACATATAAGAATATTTCAGTCAGATATCATTATGTATTGATATTTATCTCAATGGTAACGAAAGAATAATTGTTATTTTTCATTCTTGCTGATTGTTTAAATCCCGAACAGCGTTCCGTCTCCAAATCTTTTACCAGAACGTCGTTCCGGTGCGTTTCAGCTTTCTTTCACCTCTGCTTATGACTAAAACTATTCTAAGAAAACCAGAACTATGTCAAATAATTTCAAACATGGACTTAACTGAATTTTAATATTGTATGGCATGGCTCTCACCTGTTCAATTATTAAAAAATACATATATTGGAGCAACAGAGCCCTTCAGGTTTCTGTTGCTTCCCCTGCTCCTTGCTCCTGCTCAAAGTCCATTTCAAAATCCTATTAGCAACTGAATCACAAACAACAAAGAATTGACACAAATGGAGACTGTTTAGTCTAAATGTGTGAGGAAGTAAGAAGCTCATCCTCTGTCCCCACTTTTGAATCTGTTCCAGATTATCACAATTTCCTGTCAGTTAAATCACATTAGTTGAAAAACGTAATGATGAAATGTGTTTTATTTGCTATCATTTAATTGTGTTTATTTGTACTTGAGGAGTAGTAATAATAGATTGAAGTCTATTTCAGTTTGCTATGCCGGAGAACTACCTGCACATCTGGCCTCGCGGCACGTTCATGATGATCGCCCTGCCGAACCAAGACCGATCGTGGACCGTGACGCTGTTCATGCCTTTCGCACAGTTCGGAGCCCTGGACTCTGCTGAGGCTCTTCTGGACTTCTTCGGGCAGCACTTTCCAGACGCAATTCCTCTGCTCGGCCGCGAGAAGCTCGTCAGGGATTACCTGGCCAACAGCCCCTCTCCACTCGTTTCGGTCAAGGCAAGTGCTGCAAACAGATCATTTCTTATCATGGATATGATTATTATTTATCAATGAATTCAAGTATCAAATGCTAATTATTCCTACGGTACTCACAGTTTGTATGCGCAGAATTTGAGTAACGTATCTTTCGAAAATCTAGCAGAGGTCTTGACCAGGGTCGACTTGGCTTTCACCATCGAGGTTACTCACCATAATAGCAAATGAAATACGTCTTCCTCTACAAGTCAAAGCCACGAATTTCTGCACAGGATGGAGAAAAATTATATTTTTCTACCCACTTATTTGAATATTATCAATCAGATTTCATTCGCCTGACCATAACCATAACTTTTAGTGCTGCAAAGCGAATGAAAACTGAGAATTGAATTAGCGACATAACTATTTGTATTGGCTCCATACAGTCCACGGAATTCTATTAGATGCTGAAACAAATTACAAACAGAATGTCAACTATGCCGCAAATACAGTGAAGGAGTGTTAACTACGAGCAACCTGTACTAAATATAATGTCCAAGTTAAGTTTTTGAATCTACAGATTACAAATATGAGAAGGGTACTAAGCAACTGTAGAGACACTCAGGCTCTCATTGAATATAATCGTTACTGGGCGTGGAAAGCGTGTATCCGAACTCGGCTAATAGAACTGCATTCAATTTTTTGTATTATCAAAGGTAATACCAGACTCCTCTGCCGATGCTAGACCAACTTTTATAATAAATGATAAAAAAAAATATGACCTATAAAAATTGTTTAGTATTTCTTGTTTATTTAATTTTATACACGCGATAATCGTCTTTTGCTGCAAGTAAACCTAGTTGCCGTTAGAATTTTCTCCCATACATTTATATTATTATGATTACTAAATAGAAGGGTTCTTTCTAAACTAAGCATCGATATTTATTTAAAAAATAATAGAACAGTATTTCCTAAATATTTTATTATCAATCATTACTTCTCATCATGGTCACCGCAGTAATTCAGATAATTTTTGATAACGAGAGTCCAGATTTTGCTTGCCTTCTTCGAAGAAAGATACCCCCTGTGATAAAAATCAAGTCATCGTCGTCATTGAAATGTTCTCCACCAATAAATTTCTTTACATAAATAAAAACATGGAAATCGCCTGGCGCCAAATCAGGACTGTGATCAAATCTTGAGTTTGCCTGATGGAGTATGGACGGTCATTGTCAGGAACCAATATGATTCCACTCGAAAGCATTACACACATTTTATTCTGTATTTTACGACGGAACTGTGGTTGTGTCCCACAAAAACCCGATTTGTTAATTATTACAATCCTGAGCAATAAATAAGCCAACAAAGAACCTTGTCATCCCCGGATATCCGTGGACATCTTCTTCAAATTTGATAACGTCTGTTTGAATTTCTACAAATGTAATATATTAAAAAGGCTCTTCCTTTAAAACAGACCTCGTAAATTATCTTTAAAAATTATTCTGGCGATCAGATGGTAGAATAGTATCGACAGAATAAATAAAAATAAGTCAATTAATAAATTCATAAACTTGTCAATTGTCAGTAACGGGATCATTGATAATGCACTACTATGGTTCAATAAATTTCTCAATGGGCATTATACTACGATTTCTCATACTTACCTTTTTGCACCGCGTTGTCTTTCTGTGCTGCAAACTCGCGTTTATTTTCACAAATAATTATTCTGTATTTACTCGAGTCACATAACTGTATCCAGATTTCTCAATACGTAGCTCTCTCAAACAGACCTTAGCTTATATATTTTTTTTCAGGCTTTTTGTTCTATCCCTTCGTTTCCTGCTCATTTATAATTATTCCAAACATATTATGAGCCGTATTGCATTGTTTGCGTGAACACATCCGCTTTCAGATTTACATACCATTACCCGCTAATTACCATCTAGGACTAACTGATTGTGGAATTTGTCATGATCGTCGGGACTCATAGCTCATTAGTTCCAAAAGGTAACGTATTTGGCATATCAAAAATATTTCCGTTTCAAAAGTAAAATGTATTTTAAACCTATCTTCTTGAGAACGTGTCATAGATTACAGGTATTCTAATATATTAAGTCTGTTGACGCACTAGACCATTATCGTACCGTCTCTCCTAATACTATACAGTTTGGATCCTATTTAACATCTATGAAATATATTTTATTTGTCTCACTTTCAGTGCTCTCCTTACCACGTTGGCAGCACTGCAGTTATCCTGGGAGATGCAGCTCATGCGATGGTGCCTTTCTACGGACAAGGAATGAACGCTGTAAGTTGCTGTAGCACACAAGACTAATAATTTGAATTTGATACCTGACCAAGAAAGAAAGCTCAGGTGTCTTTATTTTTATAATTGATGAAGTCGTCGTGCCATCATTCAAACTTTGTATGTCACTCTATCCAATTATTTTCTTTTTCAGTCATTTTACTATATTCTTATTGTTATTTTAGATTAAAGTATTGATTTTTTTTGTATAGTTACAAGATTATGTCCACAAATTACGACGAAACGTCGTAATTATATGAAATAATTATTAGCTAAAATTTTTTCTGACAAAATGGTATATTTTTTAAGTATTATAAAAAATACTCCGTTATTCCCCATTATAGAACACAATAAAATCTAAAAATGTTTCATTTAAACTGCACTTGAAAATTTCAAGTTTCCTACCAACAAGCATCGTTTAATGCACTTTAAAAAGTCGTATGACCACTACAACTACAACGATAAAATTACATACTCTTATATTCTAAGGAAGTGGAAATGCTTCAATTGAAGCTCAGTAAAGCATATTAGCTAATTTTAGAAGAAAGACAAGAATGGAAAAATGTTAACCGGACCAGGGACTCAAACCCAGGAACTGATGGAGAGATTATTATCAGAGTATTTACGTAGACATTGGGACGAAACGGGGTGGTTACACAGTGGGCAGCACGGTTTTAGGCCAGGATACTCTTGCGAGAGTCAGTTGGTGACAGTATGTCAAGATATATCTGATGTGATAGATGAGGGGGGAAGAATTGATGCTGTTGTAATTGACTTTTCAAAGGCTTTTAACCTTGTACCGCATCATTTCTTTTAATGAAATTGGAAAAATCGGGCATTGAGAAACGAGTTTTAAACTGGATTCGCGAGTTTCTGGACAACAGAAAGCTCAGTGTTCGAATAAATGGAGAAATATCTGAGCCAATTGAAGTCACGCCAGGGGTGCCCCAGGGAAGCGTAATCGGGCCACTAATGTTTTTAGCATTTATAAATGATTTGGCGATTGGTATCGAGTCTCAGATAAGATTATTTGCCGATGAGAGTATCATTTACAGAAAAATTGGAAACGTCAAAGATGCAAATATTCTTCATTTGATCTAAACAGAATGCATCGTTGGTCGGACGAAAATGGGATGAATGTAAACGCGGCAAAAAGTAAATCGATTGTATTTACTAAAATGGGAAACGTTTTTCAAGTTGAATATAAATTAGGGAATGAAAATATATTAAAAGTGGGCACTTGCAAATATCTGGGCGTAACTTAAGCAAAGACTTAAATTGGGGAGAAGACATAAATTCAGTGACTGGGGAAGGGTGGAGGGCGCGCTTCACTTTGTCAATAGAATACTGCGGAAAAGTACACGAAATACCAAAGAAATCGCTTATAGGTCTTTGGTTCGTAGTATGCGGCGGTATGTTGGGATCAGATACACGTGTTGGACAGGGTTCAAAACAGGGCAGGAAAAGCAAATATTTCTAGAGAGACAGGTAATTTGGAGGCGCTAGGATCTAGAAGAAAGAGGGCCAGGCTTTGTGCACTGTACAAAGCGTAAACAGACGAACCGGCCTGGAGTCATATCAAAACTCGTATTTATTTACCAATGAAGCGAGAAAATTAATCAGAGAAGACAACGAACGGACGTGGGTAAATATTCCTTCGTAAATAGGAGCGTAAAGGACTGGAATGATTTGCCTGCAAGTCTACTAGCGACTTTTCCGAAGAGTGTAAAATTATTTAGAGACAGAATTAGGGAAATGGTTTAACTTAATTTATTCAGACTTAGAATTAGTGTTAAAGTATTTGTATATTGAATGTTTATATTAGCATATATTCTTTTTCTTTAACTTATATGTATGTAGCCACCGAGCTCAGCCCATTGTAACGTAATATGTCTATCTATCTATTGATCTATCTCGGGAGGTTCTGGGTTTGAATCCCTGACCCGGTTGACATTTTTCCATTCTTGTCTTCCTTCTAAAATACTATTTTATTTATCTATTTTAGGGTACTACCAGCTAGTTATTGGGTAATTCATTTGATCCATAACAATAGCAGTAGCACAGTTAAAGTCGGTAGTGAACTGTAGAAGTTTATTTACTAAATTTATCCCATTATGATGATATATCTAATGTATGGCGGTCTGTGACTATGTAAACTAATTTTACAAAACAGAATTAATACTGAATTGCAATCTTACGTAAATGCATTTCTGATAATGGTTTATGTTGCCATATGGAAGTATATGATTGCCAGGTTGTTTTTGTGGTAGGGTTTCGAGGACTGCCTGCTGCTGGACGAGTTGCTGACGAACCATGACCTGTCCGTTGCTCTGCAAGAATTCTCACGCCTTCGTTGCCCCGACGCACACGCCATAGTCGACCTCGCCATGTACAACTACGTCGAGGTACTAACATTCCATTTCCAAAGATTATCAAAATATTCCTGATTTATGCTGAAGCACGAGTAACAATCTAAATGATACAAAACAGCTTGGAATGTATATTAACACAATGCAAAAAATAATTTTAAGTTTAAAGGCAAAGGAGTGAATAATATTTGGATATTCGATAGTTCGATGAGTCAGAACTTGTAGCATTCGCGGCTACAGTTAAAACGAGTTAAACAAAAATAAACAATTATATCAATTGCAGTTTCCAAAAATAGTACCATTTACTGTCTTCATTTTCAAATTTATCCTAATCTATACCAATAAATAAAATTGAAGTGTGTCTATCTGCCTCACTGTCTGTCTGTCCGTATGTTTGTCTCAAAATATATTGTGGTATGCCTCGTGGATATATCACGTGGTCAGAGCCGCCTGCGATGGTTCTTTGCGCAGGAATGAAGTAAAAAAATTAATCACGCAAATTAAAACGTGGGTTTATTATATATAGAAAACGGTAAAACAAATTACAATTGAAATATTGATTCTATTGGTCGGAATGAACCCAAATTTACCAATTGCGAGGGCTAAACAAATGAGAAATTTTTTTCTCAGGATAAACCATGGTAGCTTTGGTTACAAAACACGCGCACGGGATAATACAAGACCAACACTCATCAAAAAGCCGGAACGATCAGAAACTATGGGACTCTTGAGTCGTTCTGGGCCGCTGATATAATCATCTCATTCGCCGTCTTTTCCAGATGTCTGTCCCAGAAAAATCTCTGAGACGACGATATTTTCCATCCCTTCCTCTTTACTTTTTTAAAAAACTCATTGTTCAGTCAACGTGAACGTGGCTGGACCCATGGTGGAAGATCTGGACCCATCATCCCCTCCTTGCCCCGTTCTGAGTCCGGGCCGAAATAGTTGTTTTTCTGTACCCTTTCTGGATTTTCCAGCTTCATCCTTTGTCCTAAAGCTTCCAACTCTTGGCTTTGTTATTAAATAAAATATAATGCACCATAATATATTAATTCGACGTGAAGGATTTTTTCTATACGTGAATTAAAATCTACAAATGCATGCGGGTTGCATATACCCTTGATCTATTTATGCTTCGAAACGGCTTGACGGATTTCAATGATAATCTCAGGGATTTACACAGGAATTTGAACTTAAATTTTCGTGTATGTTTAAATTCGATATCCTGTAGAGTTCAGAAGATGTTTATATAAATATTTATAACTCCATTGAATTGCCGCCCGAATTGCTCATTTTTATTGGCTCAGAAACGTATGAGAGCGGGACCTGTTCTAAACCAACTGCGAGTTATAAGGTTTACCCTGAAGCTATCACAAATAGATGATATCGTTCTTTTTATATATTCAATGATTTCAACTTTATTAAAATTCTGTACCTGTTGTTTCCTTTTTAGGACAAAACAAATAACTATTTCAGCGTGAACGAAGTTGCGGGGGTTTGCGTTAATATATAAAATCAATTACAAACAAACAATAAACTCTATTGAATTTAATGGGGCCTTTATCGACCATATTTCGGAGTACTTCAATGTAAAATAGTTGGTAAGAAATTATATATTTCGTCTCCTTCTGACATGTAGCCATGCGATCGCTCATGAATCTGCATGTAGGACGAGACATCAGTAGTCAGAACGTCTGTATTTATTCTCAGCTAGCAGTTTGTGTGAGAAACTCGTACATTTATCACCCAGGTGTTGCGTTTCTCTGTTTTCCTCTGCACGTTCAAAACTTTTTCGTGTTTCTCATTAACTGCCTTCCGTTAATTCTTACCAATATCCCCTCAGATATTGATTTGCAGTCAAGTGTTCCCAATTTCTTGTTGTGTTGTGTTGGTTAGTCTGTTTCCAGCAGTATCGGCGATTATTTATTTGTTTAAAAAAATAGATCACATAACTTGCATTAAATTTCGATATAAGATTGCAATAAAGTGCGTAAATATTTCAAATTGCTTTTGGTGAGTTTCATATTAATAAAACAAAGGTTTACGAGTAGTAGAAATATTTCTAATAAAGCCACAAAGGCGTTGAAGATGACGAGCGCCTTGGGCGCCCCAGAACATCAACAACCGATAAAAACGTAGACAAAGTAAGAGAAACTAATATGAAAGATCACCGAAGAAGAATCAGTGAATTCCCTGATGATATTTTTATTGAAACTGGTTCATGCCATGAATTTTTTCTTTTGTTTTGGGTATGCAACGTGTGTAGCAAATTTGTTCCGAAATTGTTGAATTTCCCACAAAATCAGCGGCGAATGGAAGTTGCTCAATAACCGCTAAAATAAGTCAACAACGATGCAGATCTACTGAAACGTGTCATAACAGGTGATGAATCACACTTGTTTCATCCGATGTGTGGTTCTCAAGATATTTGAATGTCTTCAGATATACTGAAACACACTGCCCTATAATCGTAGAATAATTAAGAGCTATGAAAATAGAGGCTTATTCTTTACTTTTAGTATTTTAATGAAATAAAGTATTCCCGCTTTCGAAATTTCCATATTATAATGAGATGGACAGCATAAATATTTGTTTTCTATTTTACAGTTTATATGTATCAATAAATTTGCTGTAAAACTTAATCAACACAACTAATATTCATCATTTTATTCTATATTTGTTGTAAATGACACACAGTTATAAGGATAAAAGTGAAAGACTGTTAGTAGTTGTTTTCTAGATAGTAGAGGTTGCTGCATGGAAATATGAGCACGCTTAATCCAAACGTCGATCGCAGAATGCGGAGGATGACGAAGCGATCCATCGCGATGGTATTTTAGAACTGTGCGTACATAATGGATCAACTTCATGGCAGTGGCGATCAGCACCCCGTATGATTTATGACATAGATTACAGGTATATATCCTTAGATAAAAATGTTCTCACCAAGCTTTTCAACCTGCAAATGCTCAATAAATGCCTACTGACACGATTTGAATGTTAGTACAATTGCAATTTTCGCTCTGAATTTCTATATTAATTGTGTCGGAATACCAGACATTCTAATAATACCACTGTAGTTTCTACTTGATTATTTTGTTATATATTAAAACTCTAAGAGTCTAGCTTTATCGAGTGTTTCCCGTCCGTCTTTCCTGTCCCCTAAACAATGGGCAAAAGGTAGATAACTGGCATGCAACTTTTGTATTGTTACGCTACAAAGTTGTGACCCATACACTAGCAGAAAAACCGGCAGTCCTTGGTATGTCTACAAAACTAACAATACGTGGATAGGTCACACTCCTGGAACATCCATGTGAACTACAGATGGGCAAAATCGTTCTTTTTAGTGATCAGATCGGAACCACTCGCCAAGTAGAAAGGGCTCTATTTCTTTTTAATGATTCACCGCTCATTTTACACAGACACAAAAACACACACCTGATTTACCGAAATGATTCTTACCTTGTTTCCTTGAATTTCAAGAATATTTTCTAGTAAATAAATATTTGAGGTTATAATTTTTAACAAAAATAATGTATATATACTTTTCGCGAATTCAGTTTACGCGATTTCGCCGGTCCCACCTATCTCGTAACTTCTTGGTTATTATATTTATTATTTTATTTAATATTTCACGTGAAAAGAGCTGTCCCGGCAAATCTACAAACACTAGGAACAATGTTGACGTGGAATTGTCCTGGCGTTTCTCGCTAGTGTAAAATATGAGTCGCAGGTGAACGATAAAACGCTACGCCCATCGTAAAGCGTATTCTGTGTGTGCACGACAAAACGATTGGTTTGTGAGTGTCAAAGACTGTCGGGCCCCCGTGTTGCAGCAATACACTTTATGAAAGGCCACCTGTTGTCACTTACGCAATACATATAAATATTTACGAACCGATTTTGGGTAATAATATACATTCTCGCACACATACATTCTTGTATTTACAATCATTACTTGAAGTAAAATAACTGTCGTTAGAAAATATTGCAAGTCATGCTTCATTACTCCATAGAAAGTTCTTGTATTATATCTTAAACATGTCGTCGAAAATTTAAAGAAATAGTAACGGTACGAGGATGATTCAATACGAGTGTAGTTTGATAAAAAGATTTTTAAAAAAACTTATTTTATATCTCAACATAGTCCACTGCCTTGGCTAAACGTACACTTGACCAACCGAGTTTCCAATTTTCATTCAACTCAGCACAGAAATAGGTTTTGCCCAACTCTTCAAAATACTCCGTCACTGCTTCGATCACTACTTCACTTGACGAAAATTTCTTCCCACCAAGCCAAATTATTACGTTCGGGAACAAGAAGAAGACCCTTGATACTAGGTCTGGTGAATAGGGTGGATGAGAAACGTTACGAAATATATCTCCTACACTTTCGCCATTGAGACTACTGCTGTGTGCGCTGGTGCTTTGTCCTGGTGAAGCTCCACTCTCTTGGTCGTTTGTTAATCATCACCCGATTCAAACGATACAACAGTACCCAGTTATGGGCACTTTTCCAATAAATATATGAATATTATACCCCGAGAATCCCAAAAAATAGAATTTTCACTAGCCTTTGTTCATTATTTTCGTTGGCTTTTGATCTCTGGACTGTAGTGATGGATCCAAGTTTCAACGACCGTTAAGAATCCGCGCAAAAAGTCTTGTGAGTTACTCCAAAATATTTCTATATTCTGGTTTTGGTCCAATGTCAACAATCGCGGCAGCCATCTCGCACAAATCTTTTTCATGGGCATTTTGTCATCGAGAATGACATGCGCTGGTCCAGTTAAGAAACCCACGGCATCGGCTACTTCACGCGCATTTAGTCTGATATCTACCATTAAGATATTGGGAACGTTCTCTCTTTTCCTGAGAGGTGACCGAAATTGGGTGTCCGGAGCGAGTTTCATCTTCTGTGACTCTGCGACCTGATTTAAACGAAGTAAATGGTCTTCTATACTGGTGCTGAGTCCGCCTGAACTTCATCCCATTCAGTTTTGATTTATGCAGCTGTCTAAACCTCCAAATGAAAGTATTTAATGAAAGCGCGAAATAAGTTTTTCCAGTGTCTCAACCTGACTACACATCAGAAGGTTGCCAACAATAAACTTCGATTGGCGAATGTTTAAGACTTCTTTGGAGAAATCATGTTTACCATCATTGGCGCGAAAGAGAAAAATTTCCAACTCTTTATAAAAATTTACCAGACTTATCAAACAACCCTAGTACAATTGGTAAATGTAATAAAATGTGAAGTAAACTCGTATTATATATATTTATTTATTTATTTGTTATTCGTGTACTAAGGCTTCGATCCAATATTTCATTGGAAACTACAAAAATGTATTGTATTTTAAGGAAGTGTGTTTAAAGGTTCGGTAACCTTTGTTTCTTGGTTACAGTACAAAAGGAAATAATCCACGTGTATATGATTTGTCACAGCACATACCTAAAACATTTGTATTATTTACAGTGGATTTGCGTTCTAGTTTAATTATGTTAATTCAGACTTCCGATCCCGACTTTCCCGATGTTCTTACTTATGCATTGAATTTATTGAGTCACAAGTGAAATGTACGCAGAAAGTATGGATGACCTGTAATACAAAATCAATGTAATACTGATCGGTAAAGCAGGATGCTCACGACACTTCAGAGAACAAAGTCGCACCAACAGCAGGACTCAAATTTTTGTTGTTGTAGTATTCAGTCCAAGGACTGGTCTGATTTAACCCACCATGCTAACCTATCTTGTGCAAGACATTTCAATTCCGCATGACTACCAAATCCCACATTGTTAACACTATTAACTCGGCCACTTATAACTTGGCGAAATATCTAACAAAATGTCTAAATCCCCTAGTTGGGCATTGTGAACATCATGTGAAAAATTCCGCAGAGTTTGTGAAGATTTTGAAAGAGATCTCTATCGACCAACACGATTTACTTGTAAGTTTCGATGTGGTGTCACTTTTCACTGGAGTACCCATTGAAGAAGCCTTGGAAATATTAAAAGACAAGTTCACTCCAACGGAAATTGAACTTTTCAAACACGTACTAAAAACAACTTATTTCCAGTTTCAAGGAGACAGAGGGAGTAGCTATGGGATCTCCTCTGTCTCCGGCTATAGCAAACATTTTTATGGAAGCTTTCGAGGAAAAAGCATTAAACACATCGCCCTACAAACCGAAATGTTTCTATCGGTACGTAGACGATACGTTCGTGATTTGGCCGCATGGGATTCACACATTGGATATGTTCCTGAAACATCTAAACGGGATAAATTGCAATATTCAATTTACGATGGAGGTGGAGAAAGAAGGCTGTCTCCCGTTCTTGGATATCCTAATTACAAAGACACCGGATGGAAAACTAAGCCACTCTGTATACCGGAAACCGACGCATACAGACCTGTACCTCCATAATAATAGCGACCACCATCCAGCTCAAAAAAGAGCAGTTCTTAAAACTTTAATTCACCGCGCAAGAGCTGTTTCGGATGCCGGAAATCTTCAACGGGAACTTGCACACCTGAAAAATGTATTTTTGCAAAATGGATATTCCAACAAGGATATCTCTTGGGCCATGAGGAAGTCTATAAGGAAAACTGTGGAGAGTGACGTGGCGGTTGCAACAGCAACCCTTCCCTATATAGGAAGTGTCTCCAACATCCTTGGAAGAATCCTGGCCAAACATAATATAAAAACGGTGTTTCGGCCACAGTCTAAAATACGACAGCTATTACGCCCCGTCAAGGACGCTATCGGATTAAATGGACCAGGGGTTTACCAAGTCCATTGCCAATGTGGACTCACCTACATTGGACAAACAATCCGGAGCTTTGAAGAACGCTGCACGGAACATGAAAGATGCATCCGTCTGAAGCAGCTCAACAAGTCTGCTGTAGCCGAGCACGCACTTATGACGGGGCACACAATAAACTTTGAAGAAACCAAGATCCTCGACCGACCTAGAGGTTGGTTTAACAGCGTCCTCTCGGAGTCAGTGGAAATCAGGATCCACAACCCTATCCTGAACAAGGACACTGGTTTCCAACTAAGTAAAGCGTGGGACCCAGTCTTAAGTAGCTTGCGAGAACGGAATAAAGAATACTGGAGCCATAGTAGCCGGCGGGCCGGTAGTCAACACGTCGATCCCTCTCCCGCTCTGGAACCCACGTCCGAAGACGCAACGGAGATTCAGAATAGATACTGGTTACGCGGCCACGCTGACAGCCAATCAGCGCCCTCCGCAGCCGCAACCCTGACAGCGCTATAAAAACCCCTGCTAGTGACTCGGCACCGTCAGTTCACCTGAAGAAGATGGCAGAGCAAGCCATGGAAACGTTGTGTTCAAACTCTATACTTACCCGGTTGAAAACCCGAGAATTGTTCATGAATGTCTTCCATATTTTCGCTCTTCCCCTATTCTGTTTAGAACTTCCTCGTTAGTGATTTTATTCTTATTATCAGCATTCTCGTATAGCACTACATTTCAAAAGCTTCTATTCTTTTCCATGCCGCAACTCCTATCGTCCACGTTTCGCACCCATATAATACCACGCTCCATACGAACATTTTTAGCAACGAGTTCCTAATATTCACACTTATAATGCCCGTAAGTAAATTTCTCTTTTTCGCGAAAGCCTTCCTTTCCTATTCTGTCCTACTTTTTATGTCTACTATACTTCAACCATCCCTAGTTATTACGCTTCCCAAGTAGCAGAATTCCTTAACTTCATTCAAAATATCCCTTCCCAATCCAACACCCTTAGTTGTTCCACTATTTTCCATACTACATTCCATTACCTTGGTTTTCCCTCTGTTAATCCTCATATTGTACTTTTTATTCATGTCCACGTTCATGCCATTTTTTATGTTTTCCAAGTCGTCTTCTGAATCCTCTAATACTACAATGTCGTCGGCAAAGCATAGGGTTTTTATTTCTTCTCCTTGCAGTATTATGCCTTTTCCGTATTCCGTTTTAACTTTCTTCATCGCCTGTTCTATATATAAGTTAATCAGCATGTCGACAGAGTACATCCTTGTCTTACTCCTTTCTGGATTTCAGCTTTCCTTTCTTGATCTTCAATTCTAATTACAGCTGACTGACTTCTGTAGAGGTTATGTATAAGTCTTCTTTCTCGATATTTATTAGTGTGTTCTTCAAAATCTTTAATCGTGTGTTTAATTAAAATTCGTTAAATATTGATGTTTTTTACAGATGCGAGATCTTGTAAATCGCCGGACATTCCTCCTTCGGAAGAATCTGGACAGCTTCCTGTACAAGTTAATGCCTAAAATCTGGGTTCCTCTCTACACATCTGTGACTTTCAGCAACATGCGCTACCACAAGTGCATCGAAAACAAGAAGTGGCAGGACAAGGTTAGTCAAAAATTAGTAGTTTACAAGGATAAGGATTACGCTCTATATTAATACATTATATACTGCTTGCTTTATTGGTGTTTCTTTACTCTGTTTCATTACTTTGAATGCAGTTCCAGTATATTGTTTTTTACTTAGTTTTGTTCCATTGAGACTACTGTAAATGATGTAGGGGTTTTATATTTAATTTACTTAATGAAATTACGTGCGCTTTAGGATATGATATAATAATTTTATTTATAAAAAAACAATCACATAAATAAGAGGTCCTGCGCGCTATTACAAACAAATAAAATATCATTTTTAGATATCAGTGTAAATACTCATAGGAATAATCACATGCAGCACAGATTTCGTTTACTTGACAAACCTGTTTTATCTGCATTCGTGTCTTGATGCCGGTTCATGGGCGACCGGAACTTCCTTCGGGTTGAATTGTAGATTAACCCTCCGACGGCGGAAAGTGGGATGAGCCTGGTACTGCCGGTGATTGAGGAAACCCAGTTTGTCCTCCTTCTTCCTTCTGATCTTTCTTGTTATCAATACCTTCACACCGAAGAGCAACAATTCAAACCTCACTTTCAACTCTTGTTGCACTCTTCCCTAATTTCCTGCTCCCTTTCACGTCCTGATCAACTCTCTTACTCTGTCTCTTACTCTTCCCAACGTCTTGCACCACTCTCCTACTCCAGCCCTCTCAGTCTAGAACCATGCTAAATATTTTTACGGCTTCTCGCCTTTCAGATAAACAGTATATCCCTTCTACAAAGGAAAACCCATCCCACGTGGTTTGTTCTGTCAATCCTCATGAGACCTTCGTCCAGCGTGGGAATTTTCCCATGACACAGGGAACATTGCCCTTTGGAAATTTTGAAGGGTGAATGTTCCTTCAGCAAAACAAGCTTAGTATTATAAATCCGCAGACAGGCGCGTCGACCGGGTGCCTGGCGCCGGAAAATTCCACTTCTATCCGTCTGTCGCCAGTTATAATGTTCTTGCTGAATTTTTAGATTCTTTAAAATTATAAAAGATTGAACAAAATTTGGTAGGGGTCCTACTGCGCTACACTACTTTACTACTGTCATTCTTTCACCTCCTATTAATTCAGTCTCAGGCCCATCTTGTTTAGTCTAGATGATTCTAGTTTACTATATTACTTTTTCTCTATAACTCTGTTGCGATGCACTTAAATTTAATATAAATGATATTTTCTTCCCGTATTTTATTATAAATTTGTTATAGTTGTAGGATCCTCGTTTTGCCTCATTGCCTAAAATTATTTTTATTGTGGAATAGATAAATACTTCTGACTTTAAAACTCAGATTAATCCTAACTATTCCAGGTGGTGTAATCATGGACGATAGGGACGATGCTGAGTACAATTGGTTCATATTTTAAATCTTGTTACATCGGTCGAACAAACACTTCTCTAAATTCTAGCATCAATTGGAACAAAAATTATTTTAAGTTAAGCGTACGAAATTATTCAATCATATTTATTGAAATAACAAATTTAACTGTCAAGATATCTAAATCATACAAGAAAGTGATTATTATAGATTGAAGACTGTATTTAACACTTCAGGTCAAATAATTCGGTCCTTTATGTGAAGATCGCCTTCAATAATTTAATCAAAATGTATTATTTAATATTATTAATAACTTTTATCTGCCAATGTAATAATTTTTTCAATTTATTTTAATGTCAACAATACTCTTTACAGCTCAACAATGTTTCAACCGAATTGTTTGTGTGTTGTGTTTGTAAATAATGTTCTATAAAATTTTAGATAATTGTATTATATATGTCACGTTTATAAGTTCTGGTTTCCTTTGTATTTTTAAATTTGCAGTAATTTATTATTGGACCTGAAAAGTTTACAATGTAATTTACTACAATAACGTCGTAATGTACCAATTCGTCTTTTAAATTTTATTTTATTAATGACTTACTAGCTTGTTTACTCATTTATACTAAAAGATGTCAGCTCAATTTAACTCTTAATGTTAATTAATTGTAGCCTGTGTTCAGTATTGTAATGCAATCTATTTCATTATTTAAGCAACTAAATTTTAAGTATAACTGACCTCGTTAGTAAATTTAATGTTTAGTTGTAACGAATAGCTTCAAGTAACATAATTAGACCTATTTCTCTTACATATTTTGATAGTGTTCTTTTGTTCGCAGATCATTTTTCGAGCTGCATCATTTATCACAATCACTGCTGTTGCCGGAATATTAACAGCCATTTACCAAGGCTGGGGAGAATTTGAAATTCTGAAGCAGGAGCTCATCTCCACTCCGCTTTGGTTCCTTGCTTGAAGATTCTGTCGTTCACAATTCAACTCTTCGTGCATGGAACATTATGACTTAAAAAATAAGGACTGTCGCACTACATCAAGTTTTTAAACAAAGAATATTACTGCAACACAGTATATGGTATTTCAATAATATATTGTTACGAAATAAATTTTACTTCGGTAACTTTCTCCTTCCGCTCTTAATATCTATATCGTCACCAACAGCTCCAACAGATTTTTGTAAAAATGCATGATTTTTAGAGGAATTTTATCCACAACACAATATTTACTTCTGGCGCAAAAATTATGTTGGGCGCCTTTTATACTCAAATTTTGAATTTATTTAAAATATTGTTGCGGTACTTTTTCTGAAAATGTTGTTTTGGTTTCAAGTCTACTATAAAGAATCATACTTCTTCCTACTAAGATGCAAATATGTTTAAATGAATCTATTTTACATAAAATGAAATCTTGAGGTTTATGAAAAGTCCTTAACTTCAATTGTCTCCCTCCCCCCTCTCTCGCTCACTGCTCAGCATGGGTCTACGAAGGAATATTCTCTGAACTTACGACATTAAATTTAGACAATAATGTTTATATCACTGCTGAAAAGATATTAAAGTCGTCAAATTTTTTCTCGATAATTTATTAGTATATTTCATTCATCCCACACCTGTTTCAATGAACAGCCACAATCGATCTATTCAAAATTTCAGACTCTGTAAATAAATCGCCGTGCTTTGCAACTTAACAACAATATGAATTTCATTATCAATTATCATTTTCAAACGGCACCCAATAGAAGTTAAATATTTACTTTTTTTAATAAATAATCACAGTTAATTAGCTTATCTTTATGTAACTCAATATACATTTATTACTATACATTAAAAGTTTAATACGTGAAATAAATTATTTAACTAGAATTATGAATAAAAGTGAAATTATTGAAGACTAAATAAGAACTACGCAAGGCGTCGATTCATTTAAATTGGTCTTATTAACTTATTTACAATAACGCGAAGAAATATCTGTTAAAAAAGTAAAAATTAACTAAAATACCATTTTCATTAGTAGGACCCTACAAGAGCTAATTTCATAATGAGAATAAAGGAACGTGTGTAACATATTCAAATTAAATTATTGTAAAAATAAATAACGATTGCATTTATATTTTTTAACTAAATTTAATTTACTGTATACACAATATAATAAGATCGTGAGACACAAAAATACTGTACTTCAATTTATAGTCGCATCGACTCCTAAGATTATGAGAGATTAGAAGAGTTTCATCGCAAGGAAAATGACACCTACATCATCTATGCCCTTTCATGGGAACTCTATGATGCGAGGCAGCGACGCTGACCATTACTCCACGGGAGTCAGAATTACTTTCTTTTTGGGACTTTAGTATGCTGAAAACTTGTATAGGGTTTTTGAATAAGAGCGGGTCGCTGTAGAAATCGAATGAAGCATGCTGTTTCAGAGATATTAATGAAGGGCCCTTTCAAATAAAAAAAGAATTTCGTTCACATCTCATACACAGCTTGTGCCATTCAACGTCCATTTCATCATCTACCCGCCCTTATTGAAAACCCTCCTAATAGCCTTTTATATGAAATCCAAGACACTTGCGTTAAACAAATATTCCATTTATATGTCCGTAAATTCAAAACTCTGATATTTAGCTGGATTGCTTAGTTCCCTCAAGAAAATTTTCATTTAAAATTGTAACTTTTTAATCTGTATAGCTGTAATAATTTATTACTAAATAAATATAGTAATAATAATATAGACGATATTTTGTGGAATGTATGTTTCAGATAAAAATGAATAATTTTGTTTGGAACCTATATAATAGCAGTAACTTATTAATTTTGCCGTGCATTTCATATTCCGTACCTAAAACATACAAATTGTCACTCACAACACTGGTTGCATTTATGATGTTTCACTTTTAAATAAGCACCATTTTTTAATGTATAGTTTTTTGTATGCTTCATATTTTCTATAATAAAATAATATTTTTCGATTTAAATCTAATTTTTTTTAATCACCTAGACCATGGAAGGATACGACTCGCAGGCAAGACACTGCTTATAGCTGAGCTGAAAAAGAAACGATTAAAGTCAGATGACCATGAAATTTGATTAGAGCAGGGGGTCATGTGATTTGGTATGGACGAGAAGAGCTGACCACAGAAGAGACGTGAGTAGAGAAATCAGAAGGGAGTAGGGTTTTTCTCAGAAGAAGGGTGAGAGGAGACGAAGTGGAAATAAGTCGGAAATGGATATTTGAAGAAGGAGGGTGTCAAAAAGTATGGTAGTTGGATCGCGACAGCCGAAAAATTATAATCTAAGTTATTATGGCCGTAGCATAAGAGAAAGAGAGAGGCGAGAGTAGTTGGTCACCATTGAATCATACGTGAGAGAAGTTTGTCTTTAATCTCTTGAGATAAACTGAGAGAAGGAAAGGAGAGAAGGCAGCATCAGATGCCATCCTCGTCCACGTAATCATCGACAATGAAGGGGGCCGAATGTTAGGAAGGAAGACCACAGGTGCCTAGCTGTGCCGACAAAGGACAAAGCTCCTTAGGAACACAACTATATCAGGTGTGTCAGTGCGTGTTACAAATTACTTTTGCACAACAATGCCGACATATTCATGGCCCTGTAAATAGATTGACTCCCTTGATTAATTATAAATCTGAGCCAGCCGTGAAATTTGATGGACCATAAATTTGTATTAGTCGTAATTTGAAGCAATAAATTATATTTTTAGTGGTAACGTAAGAAATTTATCATAATTTTCATTTAAATAACACATTTGCCCCAGTTGTCCATTTAATACAATTTGTCTACTTGTGCTGTTACCATATTTTTGGATACCTGCGAATTGTCCAGGAGCAATGGCGGCTGGCGAGTTTCTTTTTAGTTGTTACATTACCCCAAGGAATTATTTACGAGGCTAAATACGTAATATATTAATAAAACTACTAAAAAGATCCAGTCTTGCTAATACTCCTCGACCAGTAATGTGTGCTGCATTTCCAATTCCTTCTACACGTGTAATAGGGACTAATAATTACAGCGAAAAATTAGAAAGCCAATTCGTCTCAAATTTATTTTACAGGGAGAGAATTTTAGAACAAGCCAAACACGATTGTAATAATATATTCTGGTGAGCGGTAATTTTTTCAGCATAGTAAAGTCTTCTAAATACCGCCTCTTAAATGTTTGTCCGTTCTAAGTAATCTTTGATTAATTCAAATAAACCACAACAAGTCCATTCATAAACGGCAATCATTTAATTAATTCGTCAAAACATTTAAAACTATAGCCTGATGAGGCTCTTAAAATAATTTTATCGTAAAGTTTCTCTAAGTTGCATAACGAAATTCTTTCTAAATTAATTTATATGTTCTATCACATGAGCATAATGCTGGTCGAGCTTTTACGAACTACTAATTTACTAGATACTTTTCCTTCCAAACTCTTTTAAGGTTAAAATCGACAATAAACCTCTCATTCATCCACAACCGCATCATTCATAAATCGTGATTAACGCTTTATGTTTGGCGCAGGCTGATTCACTGCACATGTGCTACTTTACCAGATGAAACAGTGACAATAATCCCGGAAAGCGTAGGAGCGTGTTCGAATATTTGCATAGCCGTTAATTCATGTGTTAAGTTCGAGTAAAATTGTGTAATGTGATCCAGAGATACGCGTGTGTGCACACGCACTGCGTTTCGTTGACGAGTAGCAATACAGTCAATATCATGAATTGCACACCACAATCTACTAGATACTGCACAAAATCATGTTTATTTCCAATAAAAAATCCACAAGGGTGTATTGAATTTGATAAAGTTTCAGTGGTAAGTAAACTTCTAAAAACGAATATATAAAAGTGTGTCGTCGTGGTTGGTATTTATTTTCAAAAAATATATGAGAAATTATGAAGCACCTTCACAATCACCTCGTGGTAGCCTCGCTTTTATATCTTCAAGGACGAACAATTCACCATAAATATTCAATTTCAACAATATTGAAATGAGTAACTTGTTCATAAAAATTGGCTTACTACCGGTTGGATTTATGTTCAGTATTATCAGATAATCCCCACCAATGTACGAATTGTAATAAACAGTAAGATGTATGAAATGCGCAGTAGAATGGAGAAGATGGCATTGTCTACAGAGGAAACTTCTGTTTGAAGGGAAGCTCGTTTAAGGCTACTCCTATTCTAATAAATATTCATTATATCATTACGAACGGTGTATACAGGCAGCGGCAAAGTCTCTTTAACCAAAACAAGTACTTATTAACGCTTAACTTGTACGGGTGAGTTTTTGAACAATATATCATAACTGAACACAACTTACATGGCGTTTCAAACAGGAACATTTTTTTAAATATATATATATTTCAAAATAAGGAACATGTAAAATTAATATTATTTTCGTAATAAAGGAAAGTACATAAGATCATCGGGTGAAGAAAAAAATATCATGGTAGTTCAGGATAGTTTGCGAAATCTAACAAACAGGAAGAATACCAGAAGATTTTAGTGTAAACTGTATAATACCCATACCAAAGAAGACTGGGGCAAAATATTAACGAAAATAGTACATAGGAGGATGGAACGTTAAATTGAAGCAATAATGACTTTGCTGCTAATTTTAGATGACAGAATAAGAAAAAACCAACACACTTCATGGTTTTTGTAGATTTCTAAAAATCGTATGATAATGTGAACTGGAACACACTATTAAGGATTTTGAAGAATAAAATATCGAGAAAGAAGTCTAATATATAACCCCTACAGATGACAGGCACGTAATTAGAATAGAAGCTCAAGAAAAGAAAGCAGAAATCAATAAAGGAGGAAAACAAGCATGCGGTCTGTCATCCATGCTATTTAATTTATATATTGAACAGGCGAAGAAGAAAGTTAAAACGGAAAAGGAATCATACTGCAAGGAGATGAAATAAAATCCCTACGTTTTGCCGATGATATTGTAGTATTAGGAGTCAGAAGAAGACTTGGAAACCATAATAAATGGCATTAACGTGGTCCTGGAGAAAGAGTTCAATATGAGGATTAATAGAGGGAAGACCAAGGTAATGGAGTGTAGAATAACAAAAGGTGTTAGATTGGGAAGGAATATTTTGACGGAAGTTAAGGAATTCTGCTACTTGGGAAGCGTAATAACTAGGAATGGTAGAAGTATAGTAGACATAAAGAGTAAGATTGCACAGGCAAGGAAGGCTTTCGCAAAAAAGAGTAATTTACTTACGGGTAATATAAGTGGGACATTAAGAAATCGTTGCCAAACATTTCGTATGGAATGTGGCTCTATATTGGTGGACGATAGGAGTTACAGAAGGAAAAGCATAGAAGCCTTTGAAATGTGATGCTATAGGGGAATGCTGAAAATCAGATGGGTGGATAGAATCAATAACGAGGAAGTTATTAACAGAATAGATGAAGAGCGAACAATATGAAGGACGTTGACGAAGAGAAGAGTTAAATTAATAGGCCACGTTTTAAGACATGAGGGCCTTTTTTAAAAGGGAAGGTTGTGGGTTAAGAACAGAAGAGGGAGGCCAATAATTGAATACGCTAAGCAGACTAGGGAGGATGTATGATGTCCTTGTTATGCGGAAATGGAAAGGCTTGCGCAAGATTGGTTAACATGCAGAGTTGAATCAGACCAGTCTTTGGACTGAAAACCACAACAACATAACTTTATTTACCAAACAATTCATATGGCGTCGATATGCCTACATCAAGATGCACGGCATCTATGTGGTATTTAAATTCGTCCCACATGGCTGTTGTTATGCTGTTCTGCAGTTCGACCGTTGTAAGGGGCCTGTAAACGAGCAAAGGCATACGGAAATATGTGGCTGAGTAATGTTGCCTTGAAGCCAGAAACAAAAGTTTGTTATAATAGAAATGACCTAAATTAATATAATATGCGGTGATTTGAAGCACTCAGCATAATTGAAATATATAGCCATTTTAAATATTTACTTTTAATTCACCATACTTCCTGGTAGATGTTCCCCAGACTTTCTACAAATATATTGCGTAAAAATGATTTTCGGAAATTCATACAAATAACTCGACAAATATTGTCAGTCAATGTTGCCAGTTTTTAACTACTGGACGACGTGTTGTCCGGCGTCGAAAATATGAATACATTGCTGGGCTATAATAGTTCTCAGACCTCACTCAGAGATCTCTGTAGCCATTTAATTGTGTTAAAATTAGTAATTGCACCTTGTTGGAGTAGATCTCTGCGTTTCGTTGATATTCTTTAGTAATATAATTATGAATTGGTTAAATGAAAACTCCATTGCATTTATCGAGTTTTGTAAAGCGATGATTACGTTCGAATGAACGAATATTTCATTAGAAAATTTTATTCCTGGCTTGTGAATTATTCATGAAATACGGGTTATTTGTTTGCTATGCTACACAAATAATTAGTGTACATCATTACGCAGTTTCTTAAAATTTCGTATACTTATTTGATACAAATTTACTAATGAAAATGGCATCAGCAATTAACCCTTCAACACGATCTTTAAACAATCATAGCCATGCCCTAGAGTCGATAATTTTTATGCCGAAGCAGCTATGTTATAGTACTGAAATTAAAAAAAAACATAATCAGCTAAGTATAAACCTATGCTGTTATAAAAACATGAAGTGATTTCCTAGTTAAAGTTGCGAAGAATGTGATTAGTAACTTGTACTTGAGCTAATTCAGGTTTACAAGAATATGGCATGGACTAGCTCAGTTGGTTGGGGCAACCACACGGTAAGCGGGAGGCTCTAGGTTCGATTCCCGGAGCCGGTCGACATTCTTACCTTCTAAAATAGTTTTTTTAATAAATATTCAAATCGTGAAGAAGCATATCCTGTATTTTAATAAATTCATTTAATCCTTCCAAGTTACGCCCGTAATCACCTGGTGATTGCCAATCTTTTCGTGATCGGAGTTTTTTCCTCATCATCGTAATTTCTTAACCATGTGTGTCAATGTTTCAAGGAAATATTCAAAGTCGCCCTTCGGTATTCTGGTTTTTGATTAAGTAATTGTTAATAATTAATTATTTGCTTAAATTGAGAAGGGTTTTCGGTTCTTCTAAGTAAGTCCCAATCCAGGTTCTCCTCCATTTTAATTTTTTGTAATTACTAATCACAATGAATGCTGTGCTATAAGCACTTTTCATTTTTGGCAATTACTACTGTACAACGTGTACATAAGAAATATTGACGGGATACACAAAAGTGTGTCTGGATACCGACTCCCTGGCCTTAACAACTGTCAACTCAGTTCCCAAAATGTTGCCGGGCCATATTTCCTATGATGTTACCAGAAAAGTGAAATTTTTGTTTCTCGTTTACGAGCCTTTTTATTCGAGGAATGTGAACTGCGTCTCTCATAAAACCCCACCAGAAAAAAAACCGACATTCTAGATAGAGCGTGAGACGAATTTGAATGTCGTACAAACTTACGCCGTGCATCTCAGGAGGCAGGGAGGAATTTTGATTCATTTTTATGTATAAATAACTCTATGTAATGCAAAATTAAATTCATTTCTTCATTATTTACCAAAGAAAATGCATGTCAAATGGGACGATTCTCTTTACGTGCTCGAATGTTTTTACGTTGTCAAGAAACACTGTGGTCTAGCGACTAGGGTCGCTGCCTCACAACACAGAGGTCCCGGCTTCGAATCCTGGCATAGGCTTGCATGTTTCTATCGTAACTGCCACGGAGTCTGGGGTTAATACTGCAGAAGAATGTGTACTCTGACCACGTGTCACTCCAAAAATAATTCGAGGAAAAACAAGAGAAGTGTGCAGTAGAGAATCAAATAAAAGAAATATTATGCAAACAATTGAATTTTAAACCGAGGGTTTTATAATGTAAACTCACTTGGTGTCCTTTCATTATGGGTCAATATAATGGTTTGTATTAAAATTTAAATGCCAGCTTCATTATGTGTTTTAAATATAACTACAAAGCCTCTATATAGTTGAGGAAAAGCGCTTCATCTGACGATCAGAGAAGCCCACACATGTTGAGGCCATCACCACGGTCGTACGATTTGGCTGTTGGCCGAACGAAATTTCGTACGTTCGTCTGAAGAGTAATTAAAGTCGGCTGGAACGATCCTACATACGCTCAGTTTCCAAGAAACCGGCCTCCAACTAGAAGTTCGCCGGTACGTGTGTGGCCTGCTAAGAATTTTTTCTTTTGTTATTATTAAAAACAAATAATATTAAATTAAAATTATTAAATCTATAGCTTCAAGAAGTAACCAAAAACAAAAATGAACTAAATATTAAGATTGCAGTGACTGTGATGAGAAGAGGCGATAGATGTACAGAGCAATGGCATCAGAGCTGCTTAATTGGGTTGGTTGACGACACGTCGAGATAACTTCTAAATCTCGAAGGTACAGAACTATCATGGGTACTACAGGAAATACTTGCACAGAATGGGAAAGTGCAGTTCCCAATTTTTAAATCCTACACGACATCGAGAAGTGAAACACACAGTCTTGGAATGTCAAAGTTGGGAGGAAGAACGGATACGTTCAAAAACATTTGTTGTGGAACTTACAATAGAAAACCAAATAACAATAAAATCCTAGGTACATGGAAAAAAACAGAGAAGAAAGAAGACTGAAGTAGACGCTCTATTGTAAGAGAAAGTAAAAATGTAATGAAGGATCACGCAGACTTCCGGATTGGTAATCCACGTCGATTGGAAAGGGGTTGAGTTTTAGCGGGTGCGTTAGGAATTTCCTAATTTCCCTAATAGTTATTGAATTGAATTTATTAATACTGCAATTGAGTAGCACTCGGTGGCAGTTGCAAAAAATAAAATATGTTACAAATAATAATTACACTAATATAATATAAATTAAATTAATCCTAACAGAAAAAAGATAAAAATTACCCATTATTCATATATTGTTTCGTCGTACTACACCTCACTTCACTACACTTCCTAATTCTTCCCTGAAACACGTTGCTATTGGCAGGGTTTGTTTCGAAAACTTCTGCAAGTAAGTTGTTCCAATCTCTTACAGTCCGATTTAAAACTGAAAATTTCCCAACGTCAGTTTTAAAGCTAAACTGCCCAATTTTACAATGATGGTCCCCTCTACTGAAATAATTTACTTCTAAAAACTTTGATGCAATATCTTCCCAGGATTTTTGGCCTGCGTACGCTTTAAATAGAGCCCCGAGACATAAATTTTGTCGTCGTTTTCCTAACATATCCCACCCTAATAGACGAATCTTCTCGTTTCCGTGACCAGGACACCGCTTAACAAATTTCCCGCCCCCCTCTGTACCCTTTCCAATAAAAATTATTAAACCCTAATGGCAACTATAAGTCACATCAGCAGGACGATATGAAATCAGAGCACTGTCCGTTATTGAAAGTCAAGCAGTAAACTACATAGAAAGAATTGACGGAAACGAAGGGTGCATGTAATGCTGGAGTACCATGTACATCCGAAGTAGGAAAACCAGGAGGAAGAAAACTCTGAAAGAAGAACGGTAAGCGAATTTGGGCGTTGAAGTGAAAGACGCCGTAAATCAGTCCCTGTGCAAAAAACCCACATTGAACACCGACGCCGATATTGCACTCTTCCTTTACCCATCGAAGTTTCAATTTTTTAAACCCATCGCTAAAATAAGTTTTATTACACTCAGCAAAATACTCCGTTACGGCCTCGCTCAATTCTTCATTTGATAAAAACTTCCCACCAAGAAAATTTTTAAACTTATGGAAATAGCGTTATCATAACGGTAGGAACCCAGTTATTATATTCTGAGTTATATATTGTCGCGTGATAATTATTAAATGATATTAAAATTATATCATAGATAAGGTTAATCGAAAGATATTTTAAAGGGAGACGGTTACATTTATGGCGACTCAACTGAGAGGCACGAAGTGATTTTCCTTTTAACGACCCAATCGAGTAGATGGATTGAAAGAAACTTATGACGACTCAACTAAATGGGTGAACTGAAGTAGAAATAATAGCTATATTCAAGAACTAAATACATCCCAATTAATATTAATTAATTTCTTTTTGTCAAAATGCAGCTTGGAAACAAGAGTATGGAGTTGAGACGGGAAGAAGAAGAAGATGTCAACAATACCGTGGAACGAAGAGTGGTAGGCAAGACCAGTGTGGGGGTGGAAGCATCTGAGGAGGAGATTATGAATGACAATAATAATGGATGGAAATTAGTATTACAATTAGTTGAAGAATTGCATAACAAATGGGAATCTTATGAAAGTAGATTGGATGAGAGAATGGCAAGAAGTGTCAAGTAGGTGGATAGAATCACAAACGAGGAAGTTCAAAGCAAAATAGGGGAAGAGCGAACAGTATGGAGGACGCCGACCAAGAGAAGGGATAGATTAACAGGACATGTTTTGAGACATGAGGGTCTTGTAAAGTTATCATCAGAGGGAAGTGTGTGAGGTAATAACAACAGGGTGGCCGAGGATGGAGTACGCTATAAAGATTAGGGAGGATGTGGGATATGGTAGTTGTACGGAAATGTTAAGGCTTGCGCAAGGTAGGTAACATCAGACCAGTCTTAGGACTGAATGCTATAACAACAGCAATAATTAGTAAATATATTTTTGTATTGTTTTATACTCTATATTCACATCCCTAGCATGTTTTCAGGTATACTATTCCATCCTGAATTGTTTTATTTAGAAATGAAAATTTCCTTTTATCACTTCGCTGTTGCCGCTGTCTAAACTTACACGAATGATCGTTTTTAAGTCAGTGAGTGGAAGGTAATTTTTGTTTACATTTCTCCAGACCGGTTCGTTATCGGTCACGGAGTCCGGGATTAAGACTGCTGGAGAATCGAAGCGCTGGCGACGTATAACTCAAAATTTGGAATGAGTCATATATGATGACAGCCCGCAGTCAACCCGGTATACCAAGGCCCTCAATGGGCTATAGGGCCAAGCAAGAAGACGAAGACCGGTTTGTTATTGTGAGCCCTGACTACTTCACAACCAGTCTCTAGCTCATTTCCCCAAATTCTACAAGATAATTTCCATGCCTTTTTCTGGATTTTGTGCAATTGATGAATGTGATCATTACTATGCAGATCCCAACATGCTGCTCCATACTGTAGAACACTCAAGTTCTACAAGCAACGGCCTTAATCCTTCTGGAGGTTTTCTTTAAAAACCCTACGCACGAAGTTTAGTGCTTCCATCTCTTATTGGCCACTGAACTTACGTTTTCCCCTTGATAGATCTTTAGGAAACATTTCACTCATATACAAGGCTACAAATTTCGAATTCTGTATTTATTGCAAAATCAATACTCGACAATATTTAAGATCAAGTGACTATTCTTCGCAGGAAAGAATACGCCCGTGAGAATATTGTCTCAAAAAAGGGCGGAAGGAAATTTAAACCTACAATAATTGGCTTCCAGCCGTAATAGTCTACTCCCTCGTGGTCATTAGGGTCTTTCTGCGGTACAGGTCATTAAATCAGCCGCCTGTTGGGATTAAGTAACGTGCTAGAAAGAATGATAGGACGACGTTCGAACAAAACAGTCATTACTCCAAAAATAAGATAATAGAAAGGAAACCATAATGCTTGGAGAATTTCAAATAATGTCTTTCATCCCCTTCTACTTAACAGTAATAAGGGAGTGGTAGGGGGGATATGTGAGAAGCTTGGAAAGAGCGCAGTGAGAGTGAGCGGACAGCAGCAGGCAGACATGGCGGCTCAACAGACAGTCGCCATCATAGGCGGAGGACTGGTAAGAAAAACATACTTTACTGCTCAATCAGAGAAATATTTATTAAATCATAATGAAAGTAATAAAATATTTATTTTTCATTTTACTTGCTAAATTATGAATATTCATCCAACTTGATTTTCACTTGCAAGTTTTCAACACACATGGCGCTCTAATATATCTCATGTACACAAAATTTCTTCGAAAAATAATAAAAATTTATTTTGTAGTTAAATTGGCACTTTTTCTCTTCTGTTTAATCGATGGCCAGCGTACTGAATCTGTTTTGCCATCTACCTGAGTTTAACAGTCAATTTCTGCTAATTAAGCTCACGTCCGTAAACAATTTTTAAATTCTTGTATGTTTAAGCTAGTTGATGTAACATAAAACCACCAAAATTATGGCATTCACAAATCAAAATAAAATAATCTAAAGACATATGACCCGACCATAAATAAAATGAGATGTTCTAACAACATTTTATTGTTCATGGGTTTCACGATATATCCTTATCATTGTAAATCACATGTAGTTTAAAAAATTAAATGATGTAATATTTTAAATTAAGAGAAGACATGTTTTATTAAATTGTATAAAAGAAAATGACGTAATTGAGAGTTAGAGAACCCCCACAGTTAATTCTAAGTAGCAAGCAGTTTCCTCAGACAATAATTATTTGGAGGAATATAACGCCGGCCGTCCTCATGGAGGGGAACGAACTTGGCTTAACTTTCTATGGCTTCTGTGGATCTGTGCTGGAGGCGAAACAATACAACGGCATTTTGACTCTTAATAAATATTTAACTCGATCCTCCAGCATAATGTCGAGATCTTCAATTCAGTATCACAGAAAATGACGCTTTGTTCAGCACTTCAATCACTGCACAGATGTTTTATATAGGTAACATTTGTACCTAAGAATAAAGACATAGCTTAATAGATATAACCTAACCTAATCAATAGTATAGATTATTCTATAAGTAACATACACACACACACACACACACATATATATATATATATATATATATATATATACCGTTGTTGTTTCAGTCCTTAGGCTAATCTGACGCAACTGGCCGTTATAACATATTCTGTGCAAGCCTTTCATTTCCACATAACTGCCACAGTCAACATCATCCCTAATCCGTTTATCGTATACCATCTTCGGTCTCCCTCTTGTGTTCCTACCCCACACACTTCCCACTAATGCTAATATTACGAGACACTCTTGTGTTCAAAACGTGGCTTATTAATCTATCCTTTGTCTTAATCAAAGTCCTCCATATTGTTCTCTCTTCTCTTATTCTGCTGAGAACTTCCTGGTTACTTACTCTATCCACCAATATGATTTTCATCATTCTTCTACCGCACCACATTTCAAAATCTTCTATTCTTTTCCTTCCTGAAACTCCTACTGCCCAGGTTTCACACCCATATAACGCCGCACTACATACAAACATTTTTAGTAATGATTTCTTATCTTCATTACAAAGGACTTTCTTTTCTGTACTGCATTACTCTTTATGTCTACTATACTTTTACAATCCCTAGTTATTACGCTTCCCAAGTATCAGAATTACTTCAAAATATTCCTTCCCAATCTAACACTTGTTAGTCCACTGTTTTCCATACTACATTCCATTACTTTGGTTTTTCCTTTTCATGTTGTACTTTTTGTCCAGGATCATGTTCATCCATTTATTATCCAAACCATCTTCTGACTCCCCTAATGATACAATATCATCGGTATCCCTTAAGGGTTTTATTTTTTCTCCTTTCAGTATGAATCCGTTTCCATTTTCCTTTTTAACTGTTTTCATCGTCTGTTCTGTATATAAGTTAAACAGCATGGGTGACAGACTGCATTCTTGTCTTACTCCTTTCTTTATTTCTGCTTTTTTACTTGCCAATCATTTTTTATTACTGCTGGCTGTCTTTTGTATAGCTTATGGATAATTTCTTCGTCTTAAATATCCTTAACAGTGTGTTCTAGTTCACATTTTCAAAGGATTTTTCTAATTCTGCAAATGCTATTAACGTAGGCCATTTTTTTCATATTCTGTCTTCTAAAATTAGGCGCAGAGTCAATATTCCTTCTCTCGTTTCTACATTCTTCCTACAATCAAACTGATCTTCTCATTCTATTTGACGTTCCATCCTCCTATACACTATTTTCGTTAACATTTTGCACGTATGAGATACTAATTGTTCTGTGCTGTTCGCTTATATCAGCTCAAGTCTCCTGCGGTATGTGTTTAATTATGTTTTTAATAATATTTTCTGGTGTTCCTCCTGTTTCGTAAACTTTATATAGATAATTTTAAAATTTTCTGGATACAATAGAAGTAGATTAAAATTTTTTATGGTTTTATCGCTTGTGAAACACTACTTTTATACGCGATCGTAGTCAGGTGACTGACGACATAGGCAGAGAAAGCTTTCGAAATATCAGAATTTAACCTTAGAAGTGCATTTTCCTTCTACAAGACACAAACCATATTGAAAAAATTGGTTGGTTGTTAACACATTATCCATTGTCTAGTTAGTTTTAGATATGCAAAAAGCCTTTCTTTCTAGTTATCGGATTGGAACCGCTCCTTCTGTCCAATCACCGTAATGAAATGAATTTTTACGTGTTATTCCAGCAAATATAGCTTTACAATTTTTTAATATATATCTACGTATTTTCTTATTATTTAAATAAACATAATAAAAAGAAAACAAATGACTATAGCGACTTTATTTTTATAATTTAGGATTTGAATGGTCTTCAATGAATTTGTTTTTTAAAAAGAAGAAAGTTTTTTCATAGTGCATATCTTCGTCTAAAATTTTGGAAATTATCCCAGTCAATAGTGTGGTTAGATTCTAAAATATGTTTTGAAATTAACGGATAATTTACCTTGCGAAAGCTTAATATTGGATCTGTGTTCCTTGATTCTCGTGTTGATGGCTCGTTTAGTTTGGCTTATGTATACCCAAGGGCAGTCATTACAATTGAATTTATAAACTACACTGTGAATTTTGTTTTTATCAACTCGGTCTTTCAAATGTTTTATAATAGTGGATACATTATTGGATGATTTAGTTATGAGCTGGATGTTGTAGGAGTGGAATAGGTTTTTCACTATGCCATTCCTTCAACCTTTACACAATTCTCTGTAATTAAAAATCCCGATTAGTTTCAAAATTGCATCACATTATTACTCTTAATGTAAAAACGTACACGTATTTGCTCAGTAGTATATATAATATCATAATTCATGAAATATAATGTATCAAATGTATAATTATTATGTTTGCTTTTTAAAATTTGGCGTTTGGTTCTTTAATTACTGTATTCTTAGGCTGTACTGTAATATCACTCAAATGTAATAATTTTTGTGCATTTTATTTAATTCAACCTGAAGAGGGTCCAGATCAGGACCGAAACATGTAGTTTATTTTAAATTATAGTTTGTTATGCATCAATTGTTTTTGTGTCTGTTTTTGGCCTTATTTTTACTTTAATTTAAACTTACTGAAATAACTAACTATTATAAATACATGTACCTCACACTTAGTTGACCTTTTCTTTTAGAGAAATTTTTATGTCGTTTTGAAATTGCCATATTCACACAAAATGAAGAACTACTCAAAAAGTTCTTTTGATTGACATTTCTCTTTCTCGTGGAGACGCTCAAACCGAATGTTATTGAAGCATCAACGACTACCGAATGTTATTAAAGCACAAACTAATATCGGGAATTTGTATAAAAATGGCTGACGTCCTAAAACTTGATTTTTTTTTCAAAAGAACACGGCCGAATCGATTTCATTACACGATATATCGTCTTTAGAAAGTAATGTAGCAAGGTTTTAAATAGTAATTAGTTGCAGTGATAAGTATCTCAGCAATACGAAACTGCCAATTTTCAAAGATTATAAATGCTTAATTTAACCGTACCGGCATTAATTTTGCTCATTTTAATGAAAAATTGATAAACGATTTTTCTCTAAAGTAGTGAAACAGTTTAAGGCCATTATTACTTTTTTTTAAAAATTTTACGTAATTCTGCGCCAAGAGTTCCTCTCTTTTCCCATTCTAAGAGCCGACCTATTGACTCCAAAACCTCGTCGAGCTATGGAGACGGGAATGCTGCTTCTCCATAGTGAACCCCACTACAGCCATCAAAAAAAGGCTTAGGGCAAGTACCTAGAACCCAACCTACGTGATACAGGTTCCTTGATGGTATTCCCCACATTACATTTTGGCGAATTACGAGATGACCCAGTTAACTATTGGCTATTTTAATATCCTTTCCGGATTCATCTTTTCGATCCCTTTCCATACTATTTCAGTGGGCCACAGCTTGGTTAACCCTCATTTTTTGTGGGGAAAGGAAAACAGGCTTCATGAGACTGGTCTTGAACCTGACACCTCCCCTATAATAGCTTAGAAAGGGAAATGAAAGAAAGAGGAATGAAACGTAGACTTTACAAGGACGTCCAGGCTAATTTTAAGCATCCTAACCGGTGTTTCACGTGAAAGAGGTGCAAGGCAAACCCTAGAAAACGTGCACCAGGTAGGTCGGTAGTTTCCCTATCGCAACTTTTAATTAAGAGTCGTAAATTGAATATATTTTTACATTTATAGAATGCACATTTGATCTGTTGTGAAACATTTGGCTCATCAATCGAGAATAATAATTTCATATAACTTTTTAACGCAATTCCAATCAATCCTGTGATTTTTTGAAAACTAGATGTTTTTCAACACATTGTTTATCTACGTTATATGTAATTATATTATTTTTCTGCAGAAAGAACTGAAGGTGTCTCGAAAATTAGGCTTGAAATGTATTTTATTTTCAATTTGAATTCTTCAATATTGTTATTACAAACTACGCGTCGATGTTGAAATGGAATCAAACAAGTCGTGTGCAATGTATTAATGAAATTATTTTTTGATTTTAAAATCCCATGTATGCTCTTCCTATTAAAAAGAGAATTTCGTTAATAAATCAAACACAATTTATTTTATTCCATTTCAATGTCGACTCGCCCTCATTGAAAAACTTTATATTTCTGACTTTTGGCCATTTATTGTATTTTTTATCGTAATGATGGTTCAATAGTTTTCCTTACACTGGTTATTTCACAGGTAATTTCACAATTACTAAAGCTCTATTCAACACAAAGTGGGAATTAACAATCCTTAAAGTACTTTATAATCCAATTATTTATTAGTTTAGAGTATTCCGCGACTATGTAACGCATGGGACGTTATGCTAGCTACATGCATGGTATAAATTAGTTTCAACGCACTCGTCCTTGGTACTCCTTAGACGATGAATTGAGCTTGAGAAGAACGGGTTGCAACTGACTCGAGTTACACAACCGTCTATGTGGTACCACAAAAATGTGAGCCAGCCATCTATACCGCACAACGATGCCACTGATACCTGCCTGCACAACACCAGTATTACGACACTCCTACACATGTCGTTCTCAACTTAGGAATACTTCCTCAACACCTTCGCTGAAATCGAGACGACTACTGTCAAGTGATGAGCGCAAACACATTAAAAAAACATTTTCAACGTAATATAAACTAAAATATTTTTTGAAAATATAAAATTTAAAACTTCCGTGTTAAATGCATCATAATTAGATAAAGAAAAATTCAATTAAAAGATAAAATTAAATGATTAACTAAATGCCACACAGAGTTTCTGGAATACTTGTTTGTTTGAGCCTAGTGATTCAAAATTGTAAGATTCACAAGAAAGTCAAATCACACAAGCCAGGTGGCAATCTCATAAGAAAAACTAAAATTAACTTATGGGACACGAGGACTGAAATTTCGGCCAAATTATGAAAAAGAAATCTATTTCCTAATTGTTTATATATATTTGCCTATAAATTCAGTAAACTGAAAAAAGAAGGTGCCAAACAAAAGCCGAATGGTGTAGAATTTCAATTAATATGTTTGATTAAAATTTAATAAAGTATTACTGTTTTTCAGAAAAATGTGTTTTTCTCAGCTTCATGATTTCTGGTACCAAAAACCTTCTATGCGTCACAAATATTAAGAGATTGTCTTCATTATTTTATACACAATTTACATGCTAAATGAAAGTATTACTTTTTTAATTTTTTAACTAGTTTCGATTAAAAAAATTACAAAGTGCTAACTTTTAAGCAACCCTATGAAGAACCTCTTAGTAAAAAAATATATTTTCTCCTCCCAGTTTCATTCAATTAAAAGATTAATACTGACAATTGATAAAAATGATCAGCCCTACATATAAATGTTAAAAAGCCAAAATATATTCAAGTACGTAACGCGACAAACATTTTCAGAACTGCTAAATTTTGAAAATAATTTTCAAAATATTTTAACAAAAAACAAGTTTACGAAAACAAAATGTTGTACATTTCTACACATGTGCGTTGTTAACACAATTTAACTTTCAGCTCAGTAGCTCATTTACAATAATTTCAAAATTCGGTCCCAGTGTCCCTTAAACGCAGAGATAATAAAAAAAGAAAGGAAGTTAACAGTTGTTGACATTCACAATATCAGTTTGTACCTTCAATTGTATTAATGATAGATTTGATATTAAGTATTTCCGATTTAATTATGGAAACGTTCCTGGTGTCAAAATCTATAATCTCGAGATGATTCTTGAGGAATCTCTTATCAGGAAGGAAAGTTTATCAGATAATCTGTAAATGATGGTAATTTGGTGTTAGTTAAAAATGTGAGTTAACTTGTGCTGTAAAACAAACTTAAATCATTTCATCCCCTGAGAGGGATTTGAATGATGTAAAACAGACTTCCGTATACTATCGTTAACGAATGGAACAATTTAGACCAAATTTTTAACAGGGGTTCTTGGTGAACAACCTCAATATAATAAACTTCCGTTATTTGCTTCTGATATATATTTTGCGCTTTCGATGAATTTCTTTACATATAAATTGAATCCCATTCATCGTCTAAGGGGTGTATTTGTAGGGGTGGGATGTAGGGGGGCGTCATATGAAAATAAAAATGAAACAGTTAATTTTTGTATCAAAATCGGTGCTATGGGTGCCTTTTATTTGGGGAAGGGGTATTAACAGGCTACATGCGGGTGATCCTGGAACAGACAAGTCCCCTTTAATAACATAGGAAGGGAATTGAAAAGGGGGATGTGGAAGGTAGAGCAAGGTAGTCAAGGGCTGACTAGGGCCCCCGCGCTGTAGTTTAACAATACTACCCGATTTTTCACCTAAATAGATGCAGGGAACACCCTACAAAACCTGCATCAAGTAGGTCGGGCATTGGGTACTGTTCTCACGCCCTTCCGAGTGACAGGAGACGAGTTTGACGTGTGGTCGCATCATTCCCTTCTCCGTGTCTTCACAAATTTTTGGAGATAGGTGGCCGACTGATCCAATGGGAATTTATGTATTGTTTTTTGAGTTAACAGGCTACATGAGGGTGATTCTAAAACAGGCAACTCCTCTTTAATAGCATAGGAAAGGAATTGAAAACAGGGGGTGCGTAAGGTAGATCAAGGTAGCCAAGGATTAACTAGGGCTCCCGGGCTATGATTTAAGTATCCTACACCGTGTTTCACCGAAAGAAATGCAGGGAAACCCTAAAAAAACTACAGAAGGTCGGTCAGGCATTGGGTACTGTTCTCACGCCCTTCCGAATGACGGGAGACGAGTTTGCTGTGAAGTCACAGCATTCTCTTCTCTGTGTCCACCAGTTTCAGGAGGCAGTTGGCCGACTGATTCAATGGGATCAGCGGAAATCTCTTAGCATACGCCCAAGGTCTTCGACCCTAGTATATATACCTCCTAAAATAGGTGAAGGTGTCTCGGCATGTGAGAAGTTTGATAAAAACCCCAGAGAGAGTACGAGGCATTTTGTTTCCATATTCCCCCGCGACCCAATACCAAAAACTTTGAAGATAAGACGCGGCTACCAGTCCTAGGGGGAAGGGGTGGAAATAACAGAATTTTATATGTAATAAAACTTCATATATGAGTCTAAAAAATTTCTTAAAGTAAATAACTTTAATAGTGTTGCCGCGACAATATTTTGTATGATTTCACCCCGTTGCACCTTGCGAGGGGTGGGTGTGGGAATGAGTCGTATGAAAATAACAACGAAACTATCCAGTACTGTGTTGAAACCGGTGTAATGCGAGTTGCTGTGTTACATTGTATGCGATTTAAGTAAAACTTCATCCTTTAAGTGTGGGGGAATTTTTATTCTGTTCCAGTATTGAAAATATTTTTATCCCTGCTATTGTACCGGGAGTATTTTTTTACTCTCTCGAGATTCAGGGAGTATATTTCAGGTTCATATTGTGACGTTTTCGATGGCTTTGTAATCATGTGTTGACCAAAACTTAAATAATGTACCGGGATAATGTAAATAAATTCCCGGGCATTCCGGGTCCTCAGTCAGTATATGTTGTAAGTGTGGATTTACGCGTCGGATGCATTTGGATTGTACTGGTGGTTTTTGAAGGTATCTGTAAATATAATTAATATAAGCAGTTAGAATTATAACTTGAAGGTAATATCATTAATGAAAACAATAAATTTATTGTTCGATATTTGGAATTTGAAAAGCGTAAAAAATTAAAATCACAGGTGCCAAAGAAAACAAATATTTCTTTGTGTTTTATTTAATTATAATATATTTACGTCATTAATTTATTGCTGGGTGATACCTCTTAATTAAATTCGGCATGTAACTTTCAAATATAAAGAATCTTAAAGTGCCTTTTTTTCTAAGTATATTGGTTATTTTATTTATTTTGTACAAAATATCTTCTTCAAACAGACATCAAAACTTATTCTGGATACATTAACTGCGTTACTTTTCAAGGAAATTCGACTATTCTAAACATAGAAATATCATTGTTTCCAAAAAGGTAATAGTAGTAGCTCATTTATGTTACTGAGAAAATGATACAAGAGCATTACAATTCCGTATTAGGTTTCTAGTTGTGTAACATCGAGTTTCTGAAGAGACAGTTATTCAAATTTGTGTGCGTGGGAGAGTCCAGCTGATGGGGTATAAGGAAATCTGGAGGTCCACGGAAATTCGAAACTTCCAGGTTAAAGTATCGAGTGTCCTCTACGTAACATCAGTGATCCCTGTCCCAAATCGCATATATCAGCGATAAGTAATGATAAAACTGAATAGTAAACCGCGTCTGTTAATTGAGTTAGTGTCAAAACAATAGCAAACAATCTCTGACAAAACAGTTCCCTTCCAACAAAGAAATATTAAATAATTAAATATAAAACTAATTAAAAATATTTGACAGGTCATAGCGGTGTTTCTTTTTTATTATTCTAATGCTGGTTAGTTATATTTAAGTTCCTATATGTCAGTTTTGAGAGGTGCACCCCCTTGGTTCGTAGACGTTGGGCATACTGTAAGAACTGCCCGAAATTACAGATTTTTCAAGTTCTGGAGTCGCAAACGTCCAAGTTTCCAGTGGGTTAAGTACCAAAAACCCGTTTTACCTATTGCAAATTTCAGAATGGTTTACTCTGAAATTTAAGTGGATACAGTAGGTTGTTTATATTATTTGGTGTTAGTTTACTCAAGACCACCAATTTTACTCACACACTTCCTCTCGTAGAATAGCGGACTACCCAAAACATGGATTACTATGGATTACTGGGCTCGTCTTCTCTTTAGATGTTCATGATGTTAATATCGTATACTCCTGAGCACTTCATTATTCGTGCCTTTTTCCAGCTGATTTTCATAATTCTCCTGTAGGAACAGGCTTCCTTGTCAAAATTCGCTACCTTATGATGTAGTACGTAGGTCTTCAAGACAGTCTTCCTCACTTCAAGACTTAAATCCCCTACACACGCTCCTAATTACCTTCATTCTTGCCTGCGTAGTTCAAGTCCGAAGGTAAGTCTCAATACTAATTTTGTAGCCAAATGCCCAGTGTTCAGTTATTACATTTGTTCTTTTGTGACGATCATGTTACTACATCCCAGGA
This sequence comes from Eucriotettix oculatus, assembly GCA_034510155.1. Lineage (NCBI taxonomy): Eukaryota > Metazoa > Arthropoda > Insecta > Orthoptera > Tetrigidae > Eucriotettix > Eucriotettix oculatus. Next base: position 129,929,549 of record CM067376.1, on the reverse strand, counting down.
CGACTTAATCAGTGCTGTTTGGTTAGTCCTGGCTTTAAAGAAACGTAAAAAGCGAAAATCATGGCTCTCAAAAAGAGGAGAATTTTCTCACATTAATTTAAGTGAATTAAGGTTGGACCCCGACAGATTGGAAAAATAACCTGAGGACGGAATAAGCCTCATATTTTGAACTTTTGCGTTTCATATCACTGGTTATTACAGGAAAATATACCCCAATTAAAAATGCAATAAACATCTAAGCCTGTCCATGAACTCTCAAATGGGTTTTTGGCGACTGGCAGGACGTACACAGATAGTTTCCTTTGACAATCTCAAGTTATGTATATTTTTATCCACTCTACTGATGACTAAAAATGGTTACAACGTTGCCTATAGTTATTATTCAGTTGAAGGAAAATGACCTCGAAATTTTTTATAGTATTTCCATAGTATTACACAGTCATTCGCGAAAAATATTAACTCAGAATTAATTTGTTACAATCGGAATAAAATATTCGTTTTAAGGGGAAAAGGATTCATCTGCGTTTAGTTGTAATTACAATGTAATTAATTACAATTCCTGTGGTAGTTAAGTAGAGACTCCCTCCTGTCGAGGGTTCCCGTAGCCTCTTGAACGCTCTCCGATTATGATTACCACAGGGACATATGACGCTTCTGTCTATTTACAGACAGCAAATGTAATGCTACGGAGAGGCTGATGATGTTTGCAGCTGCTTCACAAGCGTGTAAAGTCAAACTAAACGCCACTTTGTACTCAAACGTAGACTATATTCTTTATCTTTTGTCATTGTCCTCAATTGAAGAAAAATAATAAGTAATTTAACAAATATAAAGAAAATTATTATATTCGGTTTACGATACGACCAATAAGGGTTGGCCAAATAATTGTCAGATTATTAACATTGAAAGTAAATTTTCATCTGAATTAATTATTAAACGATGCCTCATTTCCTTTTTCATTGAAAAATGTGCAATGATATGTCCGTATTACACCGACAAACTCTAATAAAACAACAAAAAATATATTTCAGGAAGTATAGGTCTAACCACCAAATATTGTTCTGCTCATAAAAAAACCTTTTTTTCATTACGCCTGGAAAATTAATTTCAGTACGATCCTCAGAGAATCATTGATAATTTTACTATCAAAATTTTGCCGCAAATTATAAACTATTAACATTTATGAATTTCGATTTACATACAAACAATACAACGACCGCACTACGTCTCTAATGTCGTTTGCATTGTATTAAAAATAAATTTATCATATCTCCAGGATATTTGTTTATAATAAGAAGACATAAGAAGACTTGGAAACCATAATAAATGGCATGAACGTGGTCCTATAGAAAGAGTTCAATATGAGGATTAATAGATGGAAAACCAAGGTAATGGAGTATAGTTTAGGAAACAGTGGAATAACAAAGGCTGTTAGATTGGGAAGGGAAATTTGCGAGCTAAAGATTCTGTACTGAGAAGCTACTAGGATGTTAAGTATTAGACTAGGTAGATGCACAGCAAGGCATCCGCGAAAAAGAGGAATTTACGTATAGGTAATATAAGTGTGAATATTAGGAAATCGTTACTAAAAATGTTTGTGTGCAGCTTGGCGTTATATGGATGCGAAACGTGGACGATAGGAGTTGTGGAAAAGTAAAGAATAGAAGCCTTTCAAATGTGGTGCTATAGTATAATAATGAAAATCAGATCGGGGTATACAATCACTAACAAGGAAGTTCTAAAACAGAATAGGTGGAGAGCGAACAATATGGAGGACGTTGACCAAGAGAAGAGATATATTAATAGGCCACGTTATAAGCCATGAGGGTCTTGTAAAATTAGTATTAGAGGGAAGTGTGTGGGGTTAGAAAAGAAAAGGGAAGCTAAGGACGAAATACGCTAAGCAGATTAGGGAGTATGTGGGAAGTGTTTGTTATGCGGAAATGAAAAGGCTTGAACAAGATAGGTTAGCAAGGAGGGTTGCATTAGGCCAGTCCTAGGACTGAATACTGCAACAACAACAACAAACAAAGTCCTCTACTTGAAATTGGTCCCGCAACGCATCTTGTCATCAATTATACAATTATTAACGAGTACGTTGTTAATATGTCTATATATATATATATATATATATAGGATTGAACCATGTCAGAGTTTTATTTATTTATTTCACTCGATGATAAACAGAAACGTTTTTATATACTTTGAAATAGGTTAATACAATTGAAAATGTCGTATCTGATCTTTACTATAATATATTTGATTGTTTGTATGTATGTGTGTATATTTGTATGTTCCGCATGTAAATATAAACGCGTGGTGTAAGTTACACCAAACTTAGTATACGAGTTCTTGGCAACCCAAAAAACGGCACTTCCGGGTAAGACGTGACTACCACCCTAGGGGTGCCTAAAACTAGCAAAAGAGATTTTTTAATTAATCAGTTAAGGTGTAGCGATTCGCAATTTACTTATAAGATATATTAATGTGGAAGTTAAATTTATTTATTTAACGGTATTTATGAAGTATATAATTAAAATAAGAACAAGAGAAAAGTGAGGGTTGCAAAATTTTCTGAAAAATGTGTTTAATTCTCGTTAGACACATAGCAATGGAAGGAACTATTTTCTTTACGAGCGAATAATAGTGGAATACTGCCCCCGTAAATTGTTATGGATTGTTAATCTGTATAAAGACATTCCAACGTAGTAGAACGCAATACTTGTTTCTATGCGAGTAAATATACTTTAAACCGATTTGAATGATAAATTTGACTTTTATGCACTTTTTTTATTTTTTGCTGTAGTGGTTATTCTAGGGCAGGATTCCGTGTTTTGGTAGTGCATACCATTATTGACTACATATGTTATACAAGCATTTTTCTCGTCAATTGTAAAACTTACTATCATGAATGTTTTATTCTTAAAATAATCTATGGTTAATGAAAACCAGTCATCATTCTCTGTTCCAATTATCATCAATTTATTCAAAATTTTATTATTCTTTATTATTATTAATCGTATTTTACATATTAGTAAGTTATGTAAAGGCACTTTAGTCTTTATGGATTGTAAACTATTGTTTTCAGGTCGGAGCAATCAGCGCATGTTTCTTTGCTAAAAGAGGATTTGTTGTGGATCTGTACGAGTATAGAGAAGGTAGGTGTGAGTTATGCCTTAGATATCTGACGTTTTATCGCAATATTATCAAAGGATTACGGTAAAATAATGTGTTTCTGAGTAAGCGATGAACTATTTAGTGATTAACCTAGGATGTTCCCTATATAAATAGTTTGTCTATTAAATTAATAAAGAATTATTTCAATAAAAATATATTACTATTAATTATAGTCGTTGAATTGTATTCTATGTTTAGCGACAGTAATATCCATGTCACTCGTAACGCTTTGTACTGCACTCATATTGGAGTCTTTCATTATGGAATAATACCTCTAGAGGAATTTTGGTGCTCCTGTCAAGTCACCATCTCCAAAAACTGTTCTCTTCCAATGCTTCGGCCAAATTGTACGTTTGAAATATATCAGTTTCTACTTAATAATCCTTTAATAATGTACCTTTCTAAAATACTAGGATTAAAATTTGAAGGATGTTAATACTTTTTATATTAGTTAGGGTACGGAAAGGAACAGACTGAGTTAGAATTGCTCGTTGGAAAATCCAGAGCCGTCTTCTCTTCAGTGCCGAGACGAAGATTTTAAATATAGGAAATAGGAAAAATGATACCGTCGTATACTGTTGGTATCCATAGTACCATCCAGAGACTATAATAAAATAGAACAAGATAAAGAAGTGCAGTAAGCCGTAGTTAAATGAGATAACTTCCACATTAGGGTCTACAAAGATGGAGATTTCATTCGGTAATGAGCATAAAATTGGTCGCCAAATAACCTTTATAGGGCAATTAAAATTTTTTATTGAAAGTAATGTACTGGTATCAATTTGTAAAGTGAAATAATTAAACGGATTAATATCTTGAATTAATTTTTTTATTTTTTAAAAGACAACAACTAATAAGGAAAATAGGTCTGCATTTCTCTTCTTCCGTTCCACCCAGAAGACAGTAGAAAATAATATGTAGTTTCTCCTCATACCCTTGAACTTCATTTAGGAGCAGTATCTCACCTTTCTTTCTCTTGCGATTCTTTACATGTGATTTTGTTTGGGTTCAGTGCCTTAGTAATGGCAATTCTAAAAACACCAACCAAAACATTCACGCACGAAACCACATGTCGCTAGTATCTATCCTTACCCTAATATTCACTATTCATAAATACAGACATAAAAATAATATAATGAGTTGAAGTAACATGAGAGGAACTAAACTGAAATATTGAAAAGTGCTGGTTAAGTTCAAATTTGCTTAAATAATTACGGCGCCATGCGATGCGCAATCGCGTACGACAGAAGGTTAAAGTAAAGCTTTATAATAAAAGCAGAACATGGCTATAAGGAAGTTCAAGGCCCTTTACAATCTGGCGACTTGTAAAGACTAACTTCTGACTGCTGATAAGTCGAAAATCCCCCTTCAAACAGGTTTATACCGAGTCCGTACCAGGCTAGTGTTGCAACCTAATGAGGGCCGATAATTGTTGATCCGTCGACTGTCCCACATACATCCACATCAGGATGGTTTTCTTTCCACTACGTAGCCAAATTATTCAAAAATTAACTAATAATATATAATTAGAGGAATGTAAGTGTATGACTATCCTACAACAATCGGTGTTGCTTTTCCTGTTTATGTAATTATTATGGGATATTTCCAGCACGAACTATTCCTCAGTCCGTCTTTATTAAGATGCATGAACGTATATAGAGAATTATTTGGAGAGTGATACGCTTGTAATTGTTATAATTCTACTTGATTTAGACGGCTCCCCCTATTACTGCAGCATAAACTGTACCGACGAAGATAAAAAAAAACCACTCCGGTATTTTATTATTTTCATGCTGGTCGTCCTGATTACTGCCCTGCACTTTGCTTTTTTACATTCAAATTTTAGTCCCAGTTTACTTTTGCAGTCAGTACAAGTGAAGCTAATTTTGATTCATTATGAATTTTATTAAAGAAGTAAAAAATTTGTTGTGTACTTCACAAACGTTTATAAAGAACTGGAGGTATGGGTTTTAATTTCAATCAAAATAAATTATTGGGTTAGATTAAATAAAAATAAGTTAAATTCATTTACAGAGAACAAAAGAAAACATAAATAATTAATCATCATTTGGGCCCAATAAAAAAAATTTACCTCGGCTAGCTCAATTGCATTTAGTAAGGCTCTATCTACTTACAAGTCATTTTTATGGGCTTATCGTGCAGCAACAAAATAGTCATCACGCAGTTTTCGATATTGGCATTAACTCACCTGAGATTTATTGTGGGACGTAAACAGCTTCGTCCTTTGTCCACGTCGGTATGTTGGGTTCCGTCTTCCACGAATTCTGATCGCCTCTGAAGTTCGTTCCTGTGCTCTGGGAAATGACCTGGACAGTTCACCTCTTTGTAGGGACATAATTCATTTTATTACGCCAGCAAGATTCCTCGTTTTCTCTCCGCCTGATTACCTCAAACCTCGTTCTTGACTTATTTATATAGTGTGGTGGCTAAACTATCACGCACTCTCCTGACATTCTATTTGCTCAATTCTCCATACCAAACTGATCAAATTACTCCTCCACGACTGCCGTGGAGCAAACACCACGCACCCTTCAAACTTCTTCCTCTTTCAAATTTCCATGCCCGACTGCCGAAATTTCTCTCATCTATCCACGCAAGTCATCTTGTTCATTCACCCCACCATGAGATGCATGGCGGATCACCTGACCCTCAGACTCCAATTAAAATTCAGGTTTCCCTCCCTAATTTCAGACCTTCCGAAAATCCCGGTGCCAATAATCTGGAATTAGGAACTAGATTTTTAAGTCGCCAGACGATGTTTTTAGCACTTCTGAAACCCAATGTCTCGCCTCTCTGGCGCCTTGGTGCTGACCTGTACTGAGTGTCTCCAATATGAGGAATTCTTCACCCAGTGACGAAAGTGATTGCCATATCCACTCATTACACTTTGAATAAGCGTATATCTAGGAACTTCCAGTTGATATTGAGAAAATATAAATATGTTGTATAAAAATGAGGCCGTGAGAAGTATGATCATTCTTTATTGTAAAAATAATACATAAACGCTTTTGATAGCCAATAGGTTAACGTACTGAATGCGGAAAATAGTTATTTTACAGTAGAATTCAAGAGCGTTGTTATGAACGTTAGCATATTTCCAGTTATTAGGGGAAAAGATTAAACGTTTTACTGAGTTACAGAAGATTTCATTCATAATACTATAAATATTCTTCATCACGATTATAATTTAATTTTCTTCGGCACTTATTTTGTTTAGCCCTGATGTTTATAGTTTGAGTGTTTACGGGTGATGGGTACAGAGTGGCTCTCTCTAGCTTCCTGCGCTGAGAGCAATCTGCCGCGAGATCATTCAATTACCTCACACCCATAGCTGCTGTTTTTAGTAGAGGTCGGGAAAGATCATTCGTGGCTCGATACTGTCCCCATGGTGTGTAGCTAGGTTTTCTAGAGAAAGAAACATAAAACCACATATCATGCATACCGCGAAATTAATTAAAGCACTTGGAGGTTCATCGGTAATTATATTTTAAATTATATGTATACGTTCAGACCGCATTTACATTAGACAAACTGCAATTATCGGAAAATTGATTTGTTTTAGTTTTTAGTCCATACAGATTAAATATTAATAATTAGATTGGTTGTCCAGGTATAACTGCCGAATGTAAGGTCGCAGTCACGTGGCGAGGATGATCAACCTGCTTATTTGTCATGTAAAAAATTTAATCAAAATCAAAGAAATGTCCGTAATAGATAAATAGTCAATTGAATCATTCGGCTGGATACATATAAAAACCGATTCCGTTCAGTTCTCTGTTTTCAGCAACGACGGTAATTTTTTTCACAAATTTCTGTTCATGTTTTCGTAATGATCTAGTAATTGAACAAATATTTTGATAGCACACTGATAGAATTAATACGATTTACGGGTCATGAAATTCCGTGAGTCACTGCAACGCCACAGTGTGTCAGATAGTCTCTGGAGCGAAACGAGATACTTTTGAATTAGTAACAAAGCCTGCAGAAATGCACTGAAAATGAGCAACTAAAATAATTTTACCTATTATAAGAGAACGGGGATGGCTAAAAATATATTGTGAAATACCTTTGTTGATGTATGAAATATAATAGTAAATTGTAATGTACAATTCAACCTTATTTGGAAGTCAGCTTTAAAAACCTTACTTAAAAAATCAATCTAAAAGGCAAAGTATGAAGCTATCTGAGTGTCCGGCGTTGCCCGGTATAGGTTATATTTATATTAACCTGGAAAAGTAATGAATCTGATGCTTCTTCGTCAATTAATGAATATTGATTCCGGTACCTTTTTGGACCACATTGATGCGCTCATATCAACCTTTGCCGATTGGTGCGTTAGCTTAAAATTAACCAGTATGTTGACGAACGGTACCTTAGCAAAGTCAAAACTTCACCTGGAACATTAAATAAGCATAGTACCTAAAATATACGGGTACTTTAACACAATGACAAATATCTGTAGTCGTTTAATGGAATTCTTTATTTTAAGGTAGATAAAAATAATCCCGACACCTTAAACAAATTAATAATATTCCGGATACAATAAGACAGCGGATGCATATTGTAACTATTCCCTTAATTATATTTAAAGTTTTACGGGATTTATATTAAAATCTTTAAGATAGTTTAATACACAGGCTTCTATATCTTAGCATTTTCTTATAAATATTAAAATATTTTCTCTATAAATACATTTAAAAATCTGTTGGTACATTTAAGTCTATACTCAAATTATACATACAAACTATATGATTTATTATCGGTCACAGCCAACTTAATTTGTTAAAGAAACCTCAAAACTGTTGTTTCATATATTATTAAAAAATCTGTTACTAAATTTGGAAACGAATAGGATTATTTATCTTAACGTAAATGGAGATTTATGTAATAGCATGTATAATACTATTTACTTATATTACTTAATACCCAAATGGCATGATAATACTATTAGGTATTCACTTTGGCCCTTAACTACATTTTCGGTAAGTAAATAAATCAAGAGGATTATGTCCTCAATACAGTCAAGACGGGTTGATTCACTCCCAACAAGCAGAAAGTATCCACATTGGAAATAATAAGTCTCCTAAGAAACGACAGAAACTAAAATATTTTTTCCGCAATTTATTCTGAAATATTTTAATAACATCAAAATTTCGCCTTTCCTTGCACATTGAAAACAAAGCAAAGGACTTTCGTTATCGATATATTCAGGAAAAAAAGTTATATGATGATTGATACTAATGGGCGACTGTTTTATGATAATATTTAAAGGTTTACATTAAATATCGATATTGACTCAAATGTTTGTTTTTTAAATCTGTAGAGTCTGAAAACTTCAACCTCATTAATAGTAACCGAATCGTAGTGGGTTACAAGTTTTGGAAAGAAGACGGCTCAAAGTGCCACCAAAGCAAAAGCGCACCAATTCGGAATTCTCGGAAAGATCCATTACAAAGCTCTGCTATAATAAGTCGGCGTCTTCGTCCTGTTCTCTGAAAAATTCTTTGTGCAACTACTGACAGAAGTATTCTTCAGCACAAAACGACACCGTTAACATACTCTTTTTATCGATTAGGAAGTGTCCAGTATTCATTTTACGCCAATATACCAAACTGCATTTCATTTAAAATAGTTGATAACATTATTAGGTCAGTTATCAAAACTTCATTTTCAAAGGCTAATTCAAAACTTGTATTCAGAATTTTGCTTGTATTCAATAATCTTAATTTCAGTGTTTCTATCAATTAAAGAGTGTACATAAATTCTCTAAATAACTGGAAGGACAGAAGTCAATAATGAAATATGAATAAATATTAGTTTCATTTATTACATCTTTATACAACAACAATATAAAGTCTCATCCAAATAATCTTATATAGAGACTCCCCCGCAGTAACAGATATGCTCCTGAGTATTTTATTAAAGTTTCGTTTTATTTGTTCACTCAATTTCATAAAACTGAACCGCTTATTCCTGAATGTAACTATCAAAACATCATTTTTATGGAGTGTGTGTTCGCCAAATTTTGAATGCGAAAGAAAATACTCCATCCCATCACAGGGTTTCTAAAGGGGCTTGTAAACGAGAAACTTTTTATGGCAATATGTGATCGGAATCATGGCCAAGCAATACTGCCTAAAATCCAGCAACATTTCCGGCAATATAAACATATTGCCTGGCAATATATCAGTATTGCTGAGCAATATTGCCCGTATTGCAACCACTTGCCGGAGTGTTGCCGGTGAGTTCGATCAGGTATCGAAAATATGCAATATTGCCCAGCAATACTAGTACCCAGCCCTCACCTAGAGGTCTCTGTGGCCAATCAGCTGAGTTAATAATTAATATAAGATGTGGTTAGCGTCGTGTTTCGTATAAATATTATTCATTATTCCAATCATGGATTCGCCAAACGAAAAACTATTGCATTTATCGATGCAGCTCACACAAATACATAAATTTGAGACGTGGGCCATTAGAGAATACCAAGTAAAAAAATAGATGTTTGATTTTACAACTTGTGAAACGTATATATTGGTCATTTATTGAAAAGTAACAAAAAAATAATTACAAAGTAATTTATAATTTTTTTAAAATAATTTTTCAGCAAATAAAGAGGTCTAGCCTGTAATTAAATAAATTCAATTAATCAATCCTTCCTTTAAAACTACGCATAATTCAATCGAACACTGAATAAATACGTCAAAGATGTATAGGGCATTCCGTCAAAATAATTTTTGGATAATTGCCAATCTCGTATAGATCGGTGTTGTATTCCCTATCACCGTATCCTATTTCCCTACAATGACCTCTATTTTTGAAGAAAATATTCCGTGTCCCTTTGACATAGAAGGCGACGTTTTTGAATAGATAATCGAGAATCCGTTCGTTGCTTAGATTGTGAATTGTTCATTTAAAAAGGTCTAAACCAAGTTCTCATTTTTTTTAGTTTATCACCACTAACGATGCGCTTATAAGAACTTTATTTTCGGCCATATTGCTGTACTACGTGTAAGCGGAAAATGTTCCAGTTACAATGTGGCCGCAATATTGCAAGGATATGCATTGCAACACATTGCCCGTCCATAGCTAGGGCAACACATTGCCGACAATATTGCCGGGCCATAATTTTCAGAAATATTGCCGGCAATGTGAAATTTTTGTTGCTCGTTTACGAGCCCCTTAACAAGCAACTCTGCCTTATAAAATTGATTATATGAATATTCTCTCGTTCTTAATTTAAATTCATAACCATAACTTTACGAAAATTGCTAAATTGAACTCCAGAAATACCGAAGGCTGTGAGAAAACTACGATTTTCGAGTCATTAACTGAAAAATTTATGATGTTCTAACAATTATAGTCACAACTACTGGATTTTTTAGATGGCTAAATCGTTTAGACTTCTCGACGGAAGAAATATGTTCGGAGGCTGACAGCACCAAGTCATTTACTGAAAAATATAAAAGTAAAATCATTGTTTTATTTGAAAGACAAATATTAAATAAAATTGTATTGGTCAGTAATTCGGTATATGAAAACACAAAATAATTCCATTGCAACTAATATAAACAAGAGAGATTTTAATAATTATTATTATAAAAAATAAAAAAACTACATGAATTGTTCATTTAAATGTCGTGAAATGCGATAGTTTAATTTTTACGTACTATAATATGAGATTGGGCCACAAATTCTTTGAAATAAAGAAGTGTTCCGGAAAGAAGAGACCGATTATAAAGCACAACTTGTCAACCCTCTTTATAGAATATTAGCAGGACACACATGAACATGGTTTGTTTTCAGACTCTTTTTCCTTCCTCGTAGTGTGTAGAATTAAAGTTTTTTTGTGATCAGACTGACAATTCGAAGAAATGGAAGTAATCTGAAGATGTGAACAAACTGTGAGAATCCGGTACAGAAAGCGTTTCCATTAGTGTGCCTTGATTTAACAATAATTATCAGCCATATAACTTCCACAGAATCTTAAGAGATAAATCTTTGATAAATACATTTTAAACAAACTTGTTCATGACCAAAAAATAATGGTTACTAGTAAAACTTTATCATAAGGCAAGTTTGCTACTAGGTCGCTCGTTAGGTGAATCAATTACCAATACAAAAATAGTTATCGTAACATTTGCCCTAATTACAGATTTAAAACACGTTAGTAAATATTTGATACTTTTTCAGTCTGCACAAATTATCTCCTTAATACAATAATTATATTGGATAAACAGTTCTTGGGTTTGCACCAGGACTAAATTAAGCTTAAACAGCGACGTTTCGATGGCGTATTCTGCCATCTTTCTCAGTATGGTAGAGTACGCCATCGAAATGTTGACTATTAAGCTTCGCTTAACCGGGGCGTAGACCGAAAACTTGTTTATCCGGAATATACAGCGGGAAAATATTCGATTTTTTGTAATAATTATAATGCCTGCATCCATTAATTTTTCCCACAATTTAATAAAATATCCACCATCACAAATCCAGTGCTGAAGCAGGTCATGTAACGGCAAAGATCTCAGTAGCTTCTAGAACAATAAAAAGAAGAAATTAGATTAAGTGACGATTATCACAGGAGAATGTCATGTAATTGTAATGTGTCATGTTGCAGATATCCGTCTGACAAAGCATGTGCGCGGCCGCACCATCAACCTGACGCTGGCCGCGCGGGGGCAGATGGCGCTGCGGCAGCTGGGGCTGGAGGAGGCGGTGGTGCGGCGTCACGGGGTGGCTCTCCGGGGGCGGATGGTTCACGCCAACGGCACCCGGCGCGCCATCCTCTACGATCCCGTGTCACAGCAGGCCAGTAGTTCCACCCCCACTCGGCCACTTGCCAACACATTCCCACTCTAATGCCGTTGTCTTATTGCAGTGCACCTATTCCGTCAGCAGACGCTTCCTCAACGAGCTGCTGCTAACAGGTAAGATTTCAATCGATTGTTTACCACAAAGCCACGTTGGTTTCCCGCGAAAATCATCACACAAATGCTGGTGGCACCAAGTTGGTGTCGCGGACAAACCATCGAAGCTACTACCCTATAAAGCAGTCGAAAGAATGGCATTATACCTCAATCAAATCGTTCAGAGTATATGAACACTTTTTGCAAGATGGAAAAGTCTATTTAAAAGATGTAAAAAAAATCCGAGATCTCCGCTGACTGACAGAATGATCTGAACCACTCCTACAGGAGTCAAACAAAACCATCCCGACTGCACAGTGTTTGTAAAAGTATTGAAATATTGCGATTGGCCATAACTCAAAGTCACCGCTTACATATTTTACTCGAATAATTTCCTACTGGCCTATTCTTTATAATAACCTAAAGACAACTGAGATTGGTGTCTATTCCAGGATTTTGAAGTCGCTGAGTTTAATTCTGGCATTCAACGTGCCAGTTAAGTTGTATTTCAGCCACTAATAGTGATACGACACTGTGGGAAAAATAAGTTTCGCCGGCCGTATAAAACGTTTGGAGCAGCTTAGACCAAAATTTGTAGAACAGTTTCTTACGACTCGGAAATAAACGCTGTGGGAATAAGACCTCTAGAAGTTATAGTGGGTGGGTGAGGAAAATATGCGAAAAATGACATTATTTTCGTTTAATAAATACTTTTTTGGGGATCGATGAGAATGACAGAGTTTCTATGGATGTAGTTTATTTACAATTTTAACTTCTTTTGGCAAGGTTGGGGTTGGAGGGACAATAAATAAAAGTAACGCAAAACAATCGTGTTTGGTATAGAAACTGGGGCGTTATAGAAGTAACAGAATTTAATTATGACACTTAGTATGCCTGTTAAGTAGTAATTCAGCCCGTAGGGATGTGGTGAAAGGGGTAAATAAAGTTCCCTATAAAATCTTAAATAAGTGGAATAATTTCTACAAAACTTTGTGCGCATATTACTTACGACCAATAAAGAAATACTGAGTGGATAGAACACCCATAAGAATGGGGATGTATGTAAGAGGTGGAATTTTATAATCATTGTAAAATGGAAATTTTTAGCTTCTACTGAAAAGATTATTGGGGTCGCTGAGTTTGATAGTTGGTGTGAAAATATTCACCCAATATCTTTTACCCTTTAGGTAGCTTTCGGCACAAAGATTTGACGTCTAAATCAAATAGACTGTACGATGAATAAGAATAATAACAAACAGGACAGTCTCTGAAAACGCATTTATTGTATTTATAACATTTTAAGGAGCTTTCAACATTGTGTCATATTCATCTTATTTATTTAATTTCGTTTTTCAGACAGAAAGTGCCTCGTAATTAGTAACATAAAACAACATTGCATGGTTCTATAAAAATAATCTTATATTTACTTATTGCATTCACAATTGTATGGTTTCTTTAAATTATATAACTTAATAGCATTGATTCCCGTGAAAATAAAGTAACAAGAGAACACATTATTAAATGGAACATTTATAAACTCCACTCCTATTTAAGATCTGCAGGAATATCCCGTCTAACGTACGTCGAAACCCCTCCACTTGCATGAGCCCCTGACGTTCTGGCTTTGTGGTTGCTGTTGAAACCCCTGATTTCTGCCTCCTCCCCTATCTTAAAAGTTGTTTCCTGTGAATGCATAATTAACAATACTAACTAGGATGTTCCACTCCAGAATGAGCATCTTTCCTGAACAAACAGATTCAGCGCTGAAATGCCTGATTAGTTTCCCAAATCATAAATTTACAACCTTGAACTCTTAAAAGATTGTTTCCTGAATCGCTATAATATCCGGACTGTATTTTTCCATTATATTCATTAATTTGTTTTCTCGTCTAACTAAACCATTACCGTTCCATTGGCCTATCAACATAAATACAGAAATATTAAGACGAGGAATCCAAATCCGTTAAAGTTCCTTCGGTCTGCTTAATGGTTACCTTTTTATGCCTAATGAGCTTAGATTTTGTGCCCCTATCTTCAATGACTGGGTGAATTGTTGTAATAGTTCACAAAATACTTTCTGCAGATAGATTATAATACCTTAAAATAAACATAGGGTTTTCAGAACGAAAGGCACCTACAATCGCGCTGATTACAAAGTCAGAAGGGACCGAGAGATCCGACACCTTGTGTTAAAGCTATCACTAGCAAATTGAATGCCGTCTTCCGTATTTGAAGTATTTTGACTGTTCTGGAACTATTATTTTTTCAACGATTTCTTTTGAGTTGTTTATTCTAGGGTAGGAAAATCAGATGCTCCCTAGTTATCAGAAAGATGGTATAAGGCATTTGAGCAGGGTCTCTTCTTGCTGGCCGGAAGAGCTCTTCAGGCATCTTCAATTTGGAGTTTTCAGATTGAACGTTATCTTCTGATGTGGGAGTCAACAGTTGTTGTAGCAGATTCAGATTTGTGGGGCTCTTCAGGCATATTGCATATGGGTTTATCAGACTGACAGTAATCTTCGAAAGTGGGGGTATACATGATAGTTGTTGTAGTAGTTTTGAAATTGAGTACGCAATCCTTCGCAATGCGGGTTTTTATTTTGCTAAGGAAACAGTTGAAAATTTTGGAGGAGAAAAAGACTCTAAAAAGGGTGTTCTCAAAAGACGTGAATTTATTCAGGTAGGTTGAGAACCTGCTCAGGATCAATGAAGATCCTAAATGAGAGGATATGCGAGAATCTGCGGTCCGACATGGTAGTTCTTAGTCCAGAGATTTTGGAAGAAGGGGAGATTCCCAGTTTTGCTAACTTTTATAAACCGATTGTTCTGGAGGACTGGGCAACATTGGAAATAATATTTTTCACCATCTTAACCATAAGTGGTCTATTGTTAATATTGACACCATTGATAACAATAAATCTGTGATTAGAAATGAAAACTTCTACGTTATTGTTGCTGCTGTAATGAGTGGATATGGCAATCGCCATTTTATTTCGCCACTGGGTGAAGAATTCTTCAGCCCGGGTAAACATCAAGGCGCCAGAGAGTCGAGACGTTCGGGCTTCAGTACGTGCCAAAAACACCGTGTGAAGACTTATAATTCTGATACCTGAGAATTTTGGGAATTTTGGAAGGCCAGAAGTTATGGAGAGAAAACGCGGGCCAAGCAGAGTTTAGATTGGAGGCTGGTGGTCATATGGTCCGCCATACATCTCATGGTGGAGTGAAGGAATGAGATGACCTTCGAGGACGTGCAAAAAAAAACTTGATCAGTAGGGCATGGATTGTTGAAGGAGGAAGATTTCTGGAGGGTTGCGTGGCGCTTGATCCACGGCACGATCAGTCGGGCACGGAATTATGAAGAAGGAGGAATTATAGGTGGCACGGCTAGTTGCAAAGAAGAAGATGGTAGCGAGCAGAGGGTGCCCGTCAACTTAATTCGGCCCATAATTCTTATAAATAACTCCAGGTATCGCCCCCACAAATCTGCGCTGGAAGGAGGCGCCTGTCGAACGAGGAAACGGTCTGGGTTACGATAAAGGGAGGAGGAAGCCGCCATTTCACCTAGGAAAAATAGGTGCGTGTCTGTGCCTCTGTCTCAGGTGTGTTATGCCTGTATTAATGCTTCAAAGATAAGCCCATAAAAATTACCCTTAGTTAGAGTCTTACTAAATGCGATTGAGCTGTCCGAGGTATTTTCTTTCAGATGGACCCTAATGTTTAATAATTATTGTTGTTACCTTTTTGATTTTTGTAAATAAATTTAATTCGTTTTTAATTAACCAAATTCAATCATTCATTTTTAAGTAAATTAAAATAATCCCACCAATTCATTACACTGCTAAGAAACACGCACACTCTTTTGTTTGAAATTTTTTTCCAAATGAAGCTGAGAGGTTGTTGCGTTCGTTACAGCGTCTAGGACGATGGCCTGTGACCTGTCAGGGAGCAACTCAGGTGCGGTGTCTCAAGCGTAGGAAGGCCTCGGATTCTCACACTGGCTCATTGCTGCAGTTAGTGTACTCTCCATTGGGGTGATACCTGGATGAAATCTTCGCCTCACAAAGCTAACAAGCAAAAAATTTGGAATTATAATCCCACTGCTATTCCGTTTTATCTCAGGCGGCCCCTTGGACTGGCCCGATTAACGACGTAAACAAGACACGCACAGAAGATCTCTTCGACCAGAACGTCCGCAGAGCACAGTAGCTAGCGAGAAAGTCAAGGTCTTTATTTAAAAACGACTCAATATCCTCAAGACAACAATTGGGATGCGGGCAAACAACTATTACTGCTAACCTATAAAGCCATAGTACGCTCCAAAATAGATTACGAGTCAATAATAAACAGATCTGCAAATAAAAGCCATGGCAAAAAACTCGAAGTGGTGCATAACCAAGGTCTCAGAATTGCTACAGGATGCTTTCACACCAACCCCATAGACAGCATTCTTATCGAAACTAAAGAGCCCACATAACAACATCGCAGGGAGATCCAAATAATGAAATATGCTCTCAAAGCAGATACATCCCATAACCTAATCATTTACCACGATATTTACCCTAAATATACAGGTAATAAACAGAGCTACATGCTCATATATGCTAAAGTCAAGAGAATGCTCCAGGAGCTGAGTATCAAACATACCAAAGTAGAAAAAGGAAGAATCATCAAGCACCCACAGTAAACGATTCCGGATATTCAGACTGATTTATCATTAGCCACTCATCGGCACAAGAATTGTTCAAAAGAATATTGGGATCATAAATTTACTGACTTTATTAACAAATTTGACAACTCTCAACAAATATATATATCACTACAAAGAGGAATGATCAAGGAACGTGGTAACACGTGGTGTTTCAATAAAATGTCAACTTCACCGGTGTGTCAGTACGGTAACAGCGGAAATATGTGGAATAACGATAGCCATGTGAAGGTAACCAAGCAAGTAAATTTTAACAAATTTATCATATTCTCGAATTCCCGTACTGCAATACATAACATCTATAACAAGGAAATCAACTTGAAAATGATCAATGGCATACTTGAAATGCACCATGACTAAATGACGTAAGTAAAACTGTGGTATTGGCGTGGGTCCGAGTGTGGTGACTCATGGCCCCTACATTGAAGCGGTAAAGCAAAAATAATTTAGTTTTTGTTTATTTGAGTATAGCAGGACGAAAAAGCGAGGGTGGTTTGGTCAAGGCCGAGTAGGTGGGAAACGTCGCCGTTTACAACATTATTTATTGCCTGGAGTGCATTGTATTTGGACAGTTGGTCCCGGGAGCTGTCCTGAGAAAGACGGGGTGAGAGAGCAGTGGCTGAAGAAGCAACATGCGTAAAAGTTAAATTCTGCATGTTTCGAGAAAGAAGATTCATTTGATGGGAGTATGGAAAACAAAAAGATAACATTTGATGGGGATTTAATTTGAAGAAGAGGCGCTAGAGGATCTAGAAGACGTGATCCAGGAAAGGAACCTCTGGCAACGGCAAACCAAGAACGACGTCACCACGCAGAGCATCTGGTAACGGCATTAATACCCGGCTTTTCCATAAAAACCATTTTCGTTGATTCGCGACTGTTTTTATTTCAATTATATCGTTCGTCACCCGCGTTCCCGGGAGCAGCCGTTTAGAAGCTGCATAGATTCTTTTTGCTTTACCGACTGAGCCAATTTGATAATACATTTTATTCGTAAATTTATATTTTTACTAAAACTTAATTTGAGTTAATTTCTTTTGTAAATTTTATATTGTAATGCCACGATTTCGATTTCTATTATCATCATAATTAAATGCAATATATTCAAATTAAATATACTTTTTTATTATTTAACAATTCCTTGTTATAATAATATTTTTGCGGTGTAAACAAAGAGTAAAAACCACACGAGGAAGCATAAGCACGACTCAAAACCCCATAAACGCATATAGCACACAAAGGAATATGTTAGACGACTGCAACTCTGCGCTTATAAGATCTCATACCCTGAACAATATGTTGAAATATACCTATAACAAGATGTACTAGTTTCCTATTACCTATGAAGTGTCCGAATCAGTGCTAAAGCTTTTTGCAATCTTATTAGAATATTTTCTAACGCATAAATTTCGGTCATTAATGAGAATACTTAAAGTAATTAAATTGTTAGATGCGAGGAATTTTATCTAAAACACCCCGTATGCACCTCTGAGGCAAAGTTCGGGGGTATATTTAGACTATATTCATCTTTTTGACTTCACGAGGTATGTACGCACTTCTACTGCGTACTATGGAGCAAAAAGGGAAATGTTTTATCATAAATTAAGTCTCAAATAAAATAGGCACACTACCAAGAAAAAAATTTTAATCAATGTTTAATTAAGTGGCCACAAATAGATTCAAAATTAATTTGAAACTAGGATACATAACGTTTTCATACATAACTGCAGAGATCGTAAGGTTCCAACAATGCTCAAGTTTAAAATCTGTCAATTCGTCAATTTGATTATTAAATTTTACAAGTTTCGGCATTTACTACATTAATTTCAAATATGAGAAAAGGCGTCTATAACTATGTGATTCTGTTTGGGAAATCGAAAGAAGTAATAAAAATTAAGGTTCCTATTGAAAATATTAACTATTTATTTGGGGCAGTCTTTTCTTACGATGTATATATTTAATAAAATTAATATAAACACCCTTTCTTAGACAGAAAGAAAATTTTTCCCAAGTCTCCTCATGTTTTTAAAATCGAACAAAGTAGATTTTGACAGAAAGACCTGTATTTAGAATCCATCGATTTCAGACCCCTTAATGCTTGAAATATAACGATAATCAGGTCCATGGTGAGTTCAATTCATAAACATATTATTCGAGTGACGATAATAAACGGTGGAAACATAAAGATCGTAGGTTTCGAATTATTTATTAAATACATACTTACCGGTTGCAGTTGGCTTTCGGTTGTAAAGTGATTTTAAAAGTTTCCTTAAAGACGAAAGGAAACGTTAGTTTTTAGATTAAACTTTATTGAAAATTTGTCAAACAGTTGCCCTATAATATGAATATTTCTTATAGCTGGAGCGGGAATGGCTGAGGAATTTGATCCACGTCATTACTATGCACAGTGCAAAATACGTTCATTATCGATTGAATGACCACAGAAACCGTTGTTCAACTAGTTTGGTTCGGAGATGAGTGCGGTGAGGATGCAAACAAATCGCGCACCAATACCGACATTGACGTGGAAATCGCGAGGCGATTGATATTATGCCTCTTTCTTTCACAGTCAATGTGAACCAAGCTTAGCTTAAGTACAGTATTTATTGTTCAACATTTTGCAAATATAGGACTTTAATTATTTTTTATCCATAAAATTATGGTCAGTTTTAACTTTCCCAAAATTGTTTAAAATGAGTATTAATGATATTCTTACTATATTTACCTACTATTGTTTTGGAAATATATGCAAATATACTTAGTAGATGTACTAATCAGGGGTTCCATGTAGGTTAATTGGATATTAGAAATTGAGTGAACAAGAAGGAATAGAGAAAGAAAACAGGAGAAGAATTGGATGCTAACGATGTACATATGGAAGAACGAAGATACAATATTGGGATACAGGAAAATATATAACAGCCAGAAATGATGAAATTCCTACTTAATTCGCTTTCTCCACTTGCTAACGTAAATATTCAGTCTGAATAAACGTTTATAACATCAATACAAACCTTTCAGACCACTGCCTGAAGAGAATACACATGTGTTCAGAAAGATTATGCTGTCAAATGAAATAATTATGCATGAAAAAAGTTAATTGTCAATAAATACATTTTATAATAACTGTTTTCATATATTCTTAATGGGTTATTTGACCAAGGAGAAATACGATCATCCATATCTTCGTAATGATACAGACCATGGAGAAGTCATTTGAATTAACACTGGCCTTCACTACATTTTTATTGATAAATCTGATAAAAATATATATATTGATTTAAGTTAAGTTAAAAAAGATCTGTTGTGTTATATGCTGTTACTTGAAGTCCATCAAGCATTTAATAACTTTAAGAGAACAAAGACGCTAAATGCAAATACGATTAGAAATTCTATTGAAAATAATTAGGCTAGAGGAAATGACAACTAAAGTCTCTGGTGGGAGGGGGGATGTTAAGCTATTGAGGTGACGACAAAGTTTTTTTTTACAAACTAAGTTATGATGGTATCAACAAGCACAAAGAACCTGTTTTCTTATTCAAATATTACTTTATTTTCACTTCCGTCATCTGCTTTCAGTGTTGGTCATATTCTTCTGTTCTAAATATTTAAAAACTCTCCATAACTATTAAATTTGTCATAATTTAAATCATATTGTACCCATGTCGATTCCGTCATCCAATTAACTTATAATAATAGCATTACAAACTGACATATAGAGTAAAAATATAATTTAAATTTAATAGTTACGGATAGTTTTTTAAGTTTTAGAACCGATGAATATGGCCAATGCCGAAAGCTCCCGATAGGAATGTAAATAAAGTATTGTGTGAACAAGAAAACAGGTACTTTGAGTTTTTTAATTCTGTTTCTGCAGTAACATTTAATTTGGCCTTTCATGAAGCCGTTAAGAAGTTAAAAAAGGATGCACTATAGTTAATAAGTTTGACCAAAATTGCGCTTGTGCTGATGATATTGCAATGGTTTCACTGATCAGGGAAGGACTTCAGGAAATGTTGAAGATATTGGAAGGAAAGAATCAATCTATGAGAATTAAATTTAACGAAAGGAAATTAAGTTTATGAAAATTTCAGCATCCAAATAAAGAAGCTGGGTTAAATATATACGCTCATAACAAATTTGAAAATGTGAAGTGTTTTACTGAGAAACGTTGTGTCTTTTAAAAATATGAAGAAAATAATAACTACCATTAAAGTCTAATAGTAAGCTATTTAAATCAAAACTAATTCCTAGGGCCTTAAAACAGATATGCGGCTCGGAGAACGCTTTACCATTACTTGATTGCAAAGTTGTACGGAGAATCTATGACACATGCAAAATGAGAAATAATTATGAAGTATAAACCATACTCGAATACGAAGACTGTGTGATTCATGAAGTCCCGGTGGCTTAGCTAGGCTACGAAGAGAGAATGAACGAAGAATGTTTTCAAAGAAGCTGTTGCATGAGAAAAAGGAAGGAAGGAGGAGACGTGGAAGACCACGGAAGATATGGATACAGGATTTGGAAAAGGATTATGTGGGATGAAAGATTGTGCGAGAAAGCTGGAAAGAAAGGAATGTCTTCTTGAGGAAGGCAAAACCAACTCTGAGCTGTAGCTCCAAGAAACAAAAAGACATCCATTCCCCCATCCCCTTACAACCAACACCCTGCTTTCATATGCAAATTACGCAGTTACCTTTTGTTATTAGATTATTAGTTACCTTTTGTTATTAGATTCAAAGAAGAACTATAATCCAAATTAATTATATTATTCAGTATTATACACCGATAGAGCTACTGAATTAGTTAGCCAGTACCTTCAAAAATATCTTAATAATGAAGTTAGGATAAGTACATTTTAATAAAGAAGTGTACTTAAAATCAAATACTGTGTATTTCCCACTACCACGCAGTGAAGAGTTACTAACGCTGGGTTTATTAATACGATTTGCTAAGTTTTTATTCGATGTTGCGTAGGTATGCATGTTTGAAAAGTAGCTGGACATTTATATCCCTATCGGATGTTCAAGGTTTTCCAAGAAAGCCGTGAAGTTATTGAAGATGACGAGTGCCCTGACCTCCTGAGAAGATCAACAATAAATGTAGTGAGAGAAATGATTATGAACGATCGCCGAAGTCGCTGATGATGATGGCATATCAAATGACTCATTCCATTAAATTTTTCAATTTGTTTTTTATATGAAACGTGCGCTTGCAAACTTTGTTCCGAAATTGCTGAATTTCGAACAAAAACAGCGGTGAATGGAAATTGTTCTGAAGTCACTAAATGAAGAAAACATTTCTGAAAAACTAGTGAAACGTGTCGTAACCGGTGATGAAACATGGCTCATTCGTCACTGTATAGGTGTTCAGGATCACCAATACCGAAAAAAATTCGACATGTGTGGTCCTATGTGAAGGTTAGGCTTAGTTTGTTTTCTATATTAACGATATAGGACCTGAAACCTTACCACAATTTTCGATAAGGAGTACTGCCTACAAGTCAACCCCGAGAAAAAATCGCCCCGATTTATGACGAAATAATTAATGTATTTTGCACCATGATAATGCACCTTATATATAGAACAGGCGATGAAGAAATAGAATATGGAAAAGGAATCAAATTGCAAGAAGAAGAAAAAAATCTTACGCTTCGCCGATGATATTATAGTATTAAGGGAGTCAGAAGAAGACTTGGAAGTCAACTTAATGACATGAACGTGGTCCTGAAGAAAGAGTTTAATATGAGGATTTATAGAGGGAAATCAATGAAATGAAGTGTAGTATGGGAAATAGTGGAATAAGAAATGATATCAAATTGGTAAGGGATATTTTGAAGACAGTTAATGAATTCTGCTACTTGGACAGCAAAGGGTGGAAGAAGTATAGTAGACATAAAGAGTAGGATAGCACAGGCAAGGAAGGCATTAGCGAAAAAGAGGAATTTACTTACGATAATATAAATGTGAATATTACGAAATCGTTGCTAAAAATGATCGTATGTAGCGTGGCGTTATATGGGTGCGAAACGTGGACGATAGGAGTTGCGGAAAGGAAAATAATAGAAACCTTTGAAATGTGGTGCTATAAGCTAATTCTGAAAATCAGATGGGTGGATAACGAGGAAGTTGTAAACAGAACAGGGAAAGAGCGATCAAGATGGAGGATGTTGTACGACACGAGGTTCTTGTAAAATTAGCATTAGACGAAAGTGTGTGGAGTAAGAACAGAAGAGGGAGGCAAAGGATGGAATGTGCTAAGCAGATTATGGATGATGTGATATGTATTAGTTATGCGGAAGTGAAAAGGCTTGCGCAAGATAGGTTAGCAATGAGGGTTTCATCAGACCAGTCTAAGGACAATACCACAACAACAACACGTCACTGCCTGTTCGTAACTTTTTGGCCATAAACAAAACTGTAATGATCTCCCGACCTTCATATTCACCAGGCATAGACCCGTCTGGCATTTTTCTATCCTTAAAAATAAAGAGAACCCCAAAAAGCCGTCGTTTTACAAACATAGATGAGATGAAAAGCACATCGCTGAAAGAGCTAAACCCTATCTCAAAGATGAGTTCCGGAAGTGTGACGGGAATCGGTAGAAGCGCTGGGGATTATTATTAATGTAGACGAATAAATAAAATAATAAAAAAGAGAGAGATAATTCCAGGTACTTTTTGAGCACGTCTCCCGTGTAAACATTTATTAAGGAACAATTAGTGCATGCGGACACAACAAATTCACATCATTATGTAGACAAATATCACTCGTATATACAATGTTCTGTCGAGTAAGTTGATTGAATTTGCAGACATGTAGCTTCCACGCGCTTGAGTAGAATCAGTCAAAATAAACGCGTTTTAACAGAATATTGCATTTACATTCGCGTAATTCAACAGGCGTTGAAAAATAAAAGCTGTTGTACCCTTATCGGATAACTGGGAAATATTCGCTTGAGTTTTAAAATCTCGCGATTCTCATTCCAAACGATGAAGCTACAACGGTATGAATTCGCGGTGAGAGAAGAATACACAAAATGGACTTTTCAAGTATGTAAACATATTAATGGTTTGCATTATGTATTAATTGTGTGTAGCCGTTCAAAACATAAATATGGGAGACTATCTATACCCGCAACTTTGTTCGCGCGGAAATAGCTCTTTTTATGTTACCCTGAAAACGAAACAACAGGTTCAGAATTTTTATAGAGACGAATTCATTGAATATATAAAAAGTACGGTATCATTTATGTATGATCGCTTTTCGGCAAACTTTATAACTCGCAGTTGGTTTTGAACAAGTCCCGCTTTTTAACACGTTTTGTAGCTAGGATCCCCCCTTTTCAATTCCCTTCCTATGCTATTAAAGGGGAGTTGCCTGTTTCAGGATCACCCTCATGTAGCCTGTTACCCAAAAAAAAAATCTTTTCGATACAAACTTCCAGACAGACAGAAACTTGAATTATAAATTGATATTATTTGTTTTAAAAATGAGCAATTACTAAATAATAAAATTTACCTGACGTGACAAATAAAACCAATTTACGTAAACATCGTACCAACGATCCAAAGAAGTTCATTATTTCTCAAGGAGTTAGCTCCCTGCCAACAATAGGTTAATTACGGCGTGAATGCTGGTGCAACAATAGTTGGAGTGAGAATACTCGCCCTCCCTCCCTCTCTCTCTCTCTCATTCTGCCAAAAGTACCCTGTTACAGTAAATGGGATGAATAGTATAGGGACGACTAATAGGACTTATAACTCGCAGTTGGTTCACACGTCGTCTTTCGAGCGGCAATTCAATGAATTTAGAAGTGTATACATTAATATCTTCTGAACTGAGCAAGAAATGAAACATAGACGAAAATTTAAGTTCAAATTCTTGTTTCAATCCCTGAATTTTTCATTGAAAACCATTAAACCGTTTCGAAGCATAAACGGGTCAGAAGTATAGACAACTCGCATTCACTTTTAGGATAATTCGACGCTTGTATGCCAGGAAAACTTTCCGTAGAATTAATATTAAAATTTATATTTTCCGCAAAATATCTAAATAAAATATGCTAGAATATTAAATTTAAATCTCCTGTTATAAACCCTCAAAATTGCATTGAAATATGGTGAGCCGTTTCAGAGCCTATTCGAGACAAACCTACAGACAGACAATTTTATTTATTGGTATAGATGTTTGATCTGAGGCTGTATAGTTGCATTATATACGTCATGTTAGTAAAAATCTAGAACCTTTCTATTTTTAGTTTCTGAACTAGCTGAAAAGGCCAGCGTTGCTCGGGTTCACGTAAATAATGTTATCAAAGATAAGTTTCTTGCATAGGTCTACTCAAGAGGGGCATGTAAACACTCGTTTTATATATTTTATAAAAGCCTAAATCTATTTATGTTGTCAAATTCAATCTATTTTTAATTCTACGTTGTGTAAATGGCATAAAATCGTCAAAATGGTAGTTCTTTTACAGAGATGTGTTATTTTGAATCATTTTCGTGGCCTGAGAAGAAAATGTCATGACTAAAATTGTAGAGAATCGAATTTCCAAATCAAATGTGTGTCATCAAAATTTTTATATAATTCTCAGTTTTCGAACTTCAGGGTTTTTTTATTGTGTTATAGCTCGGGGTAGGGGGAGAAGGAGGCTTGGTTGACCTTGAAAATCAAAATATCTGCTTATATACCTCAGTGAGACAAATACGATAAACCTTTACACGTTTCTTCAAGTTGAGTACGAACTATTCTAGAGGCAGAAAACCACAAAAATTCATGCTCAACAATTGGAAAAACGGTGGCTTGTTGTCAATTTTACTTTTTTTCACGCGGCTACAATATTGTTTGCTATTAAAGTTTATTTAATTTAATATTTTTACTTGTGATGAATATCACAACAAATGTATAATGTTTTATTTGCTTTTACAAATGAGCAAATACCAAATATTAAAATTTACCTGACGCGAAAAATAAAACTAATTTACATATACATCCTATCGACGATCCAAAGAAGTTTATTATTTCTCAGGGAGTTAACTCTCTGCCTACGATAGGTTAATTACGACGCGAAATATTTATTGTTTAAAAAGTATTATTGATCAGGAATATAGACAGCCCGCATTCACTTTAGGTGATCTTGATGCGTGTATGGGACATGAAAACTTTTACGTAAAATGTTTTTCACTTTTCTCAAATATATAATTTCAGTATATTTATAAACTTTAATAATCGTGGACAGTTTCGGGCCCTGAGAAACAGATGTGCCAAGTTTTGTCAAATTCGGAACAGTAGTTTGGACGCCTATAGCTGTGGCATACATACTGAAACACTGACAGAAGTTTTTAAACATATAGATAATTTTTTAACGCACCTGAAGAGGTGCCGATGAAAGAAGTAACACGTCGCCAATTGCTATTTCTAGGTGATAAGTTTTTCTAATAAATTTAATTTTATTTCTGACTTCTTAGACTGTTGAACTAATTCATTTTCAAGAAGTCGTGTTCATAAGCTGAGTGGTTTGGTAAAAACTATTCCAATTACATTTCACAAGAGTTACAGATATTTTTCGAACTTCATATCACTTGGTAAAAGCTATATGCAATTGTAAGCGCAGCACTGGTTATTAATATGGACGATCGATGTGGAATGCTTTTTTTAATTGTGTGTGCTATTGGGCAGGACCGATATTGACTGGTACAGCTGGTATGCGGTGTAGCCACAGAATACGTATTCATGTCACTTACCCACCACAGGAATTCTCTAGCCCAACATATCGTGTAAAGCGTTTTGACATTAATAAAGTGAAATCATTATTAAGTGGTATTCATATTACGTTAAGAGAACCATGATTAAGAGGTATTTATATGACGTTGATTCAGAGAATCGTTAACAATCTGATCATTAGTTACAGGTTGAGCCTTCTGTTTCCCATAGTCCTCATTGCTACATCTTTCGTCCTTCTCTTCTGGTTCTCTATTCTTCATCTTTAAATGAATAAGGGATATATTATTTATTTTAATAATAATTAAACATCGTTAGCAATGTAAATTATATTAGTTTTTAACATTTATACATTATTAAAGAACACTGATTGCAAAGAGTTTTAATTTGAACAGCCAACCCTTCTTTATAATATATTTACAAATAATGATACGAATAATTAATTTTCTTTAAACTAACAATTCTCGATCTCTACATTCAGCGTCGTATGATATGGGCCTTCTCATAGAACAAAAATATATCACACAAAATCTACTCGTACCTGGTAGTATGAGAAATCAGCAAACGATTACAGGGGCATTTACTGTGTCAACTTTGCGAATCTTACAGCGCCATCCTCGTTGCAATTTCCTTTTATGGGCCATTCTCGATCATGTCTCGCAATTGCTTCTATTGTCCCCGGTTTAGAACAATTTCCCAGTCTTCCCCTCATCTCCTCAGACTATCAGTCCAATAATGTGATCATCTGCACTGAAATCTCACAAACTGTCACTAATATCATCTGATCAGCCGCCCTCGTCTCCTCAATCTCCGCTCCCTCCCCGTCTCCAAGGGTTTCTAATACCTTTTCCCCACTGCTTTAATTCATATCCAAAAGGTTGCAGGGATGGATATTGACCAATCAAATTTATAGTTACTCTTCTCTTGGAAGAATTGTTTGCCCTTCTCCCCCAAGGTTTTTGGGGAAATCCACGCTTATTCCCAGCCTCCGTCTCCACATTCCAGCGGTCGCGGTCGCTGGCGTCCGAATGTCTGGGGTTTATTACCCCTGTTTGCCAAATAATGTCTCTTTTCTTTTGACTCCTAAACCGCCGAAATACGAGTAGATGTGTTTGACCGTTACAATCTCATTCTTTAAAACCTATCTAGGCAATGGAAACTCTATTAAAGGTTCGCCGCATCCGCCTACACAACCATTCGAGATTTTTCTTCACGGTTGGACTACAATTGTTTCTCTCCAATGTACGATAACAAGAGTCTATTGCCAGTTTTCTCATTGATCGTTCTCTCTCAGTATTCGATGCTCTTTCTCAACGGAAGGCTTCAACAAAAACATCTAGCTGGGGGATCTCCAAGAAAATGGGAATACTTACTCTTACTTTCCAGTATATTCAATGTTATTTGTGATTAATAATAGTCACCTATTCACAACAAACTCATATGTGCATGGTTTTGATACCAGAATAATTTACACAGGGAAGGGAAGTCTCTAACTATAATACTAAAGGGTGTTCATTCATTATATTGCTATTAGCATATTTAATAAACTTCCAGCCTCCCTTAAACCATTAAAAATAAATACAACCAAGTTCAAACATGAACTAACTAACCTTTTACTATGTTGATGGAGTTGAGTGTTTCTTAGTATAGGCATGGTACATATAAGCAATATTTATCTATATTATATATAAGGTGCAAATTGAAGGTCTTGTCTCCTCTGTAGAACTTATTATAAGTTAAAAATAATCATATGAATGTGAATAGTAACATAGAGTTAATAGTAAATTAACAAGCATAACAATTTATGTAAATCAATCTCGACTCGTTCTGCATACATGAAGTTCTGCTTCTGTATAGGATTAATGGAATATGATTTAATACTAATCCCAAAGATTGATGGCCGAAATTACATAATTTAATCTTGGCGTTCCACATCACTTAATCAGGCAGGATATGTGCATCCAACATAATTCTTTGGGCAATAATTGTCCACGTACCTTTCCCAATTTCGCCTTTCACACGAGAGGTCGTTACCGTAAACTAATTTTCCAAGCCTTCATAGTGATATTTCTGTCGTATGAAAAATTGTTGCCCTTCCACCTTACGAAGGAAACCAAAAATTTAGGATAAATATCTTAGTCTCAACGTAGCCTCCTCTTATTAGCCCGATGAACGTTTCCAGCGATGTTCACTAACTTCGATACATTATTTATAGGTGTAACGGATCTACAGAAATATCTTGGCGGAGAAACAGTTTTGTAAAATTTATATTTGAGAAGTATAATAATTAATTAATTCAACTACAAATCATTACAGTCTATTTTATTTTATATCTATTCCTTCGAATTATATACTATAATAAATATTTATGGTTTATTAAACAATAATCAGCTTTGCGTAATTTGAATGTGCATCGTGTACACAATTCAAACAATATAACATTTGTTATCCAAAAATACATATTTTTTATTTTTCAGTGTGATTTCACATCTGCATGATTGATTAATTTTAGGGATTAAGAACCAAGAGGTTGTCCATACATAATATAATATTATGATTTCAATATTGTTCACATTACAATTAAGTTTGTATCTACATTCTTCAAAGAAGAAGAGAAACGATATTTATAAATTTATTGAAATACTTCTCTTAATACCTCATTTTACATTCCTGGCTGATAACGAAAAAACAAATTCATCACGAAATTACTTAAGCTGTAAGTTTTCTTTTAATAATAATAATATCAATTTTCCCACAAAATGTAATAATTTTTGAAAAATAACTTTTCTTTTCTTGTATGGGGAACATTCCCCTCCGCTCCTTCCCCTCTGGATCCGCCATTGATTTAAAGTGCGAACCATCCAGATAATAAAAAAATTCATAAACTTCTTCATTGTTGGCAATTCTTTTACAACCCAGCCATTTTTTCAAACTTGGAAAGAGATAATAATCGTAGGGAGCTAAATTTGGAAAGGAAGTACGAGAGGAAGCAATTCCAGCTTAACCATGGGAAATGCACAATCAAAAAGCTCCGAACTGGCGATCAATGCGAGGCCCAGGTTCGTCATTATAGTTAAAATCTAATGTTCCTATCGAATTGTAACACTATTTTTAAGCTAGAAGTATTTATTTCCATTTGATATCATCGTTTTTTCTTTAAGAAATACATCACTTTTAAATCGAAATTTGGTTAGTCTCGTTGGTTTTTCAAAAACTTCTATTCTTTTCCTTTCCGTAACTCCTATCGTCCACTTTTTACATCCACATGACGCCACGCTCCATACGAACATTTTAGCAACGATTTCTTAATATTCACACTTACATTACCCGTTAGTAAATTCCTCTATTTCGCGAAAGTTTTCCTTGCTGTGCTATCCTATCTTCATGTCTACTATACTTCTACCATCCCTAGTTATTACGCTCCCCAAGTAGCAGAATTCCTTAAAGTTTAAGGAAGAACATGAACTGTCATATTCATTTTCTCTTCTCACGGTTTTTCATCCGTAATTGCTATTTGTCGAGTTTTATCTGGTCTCATAATCCTAACATTTTCTTTGCTTTTCAAAAAACTACGTAAGAAATAGATATCACTTCTTACCACATTCACAAACACATCCTTATGAAACTTATTATTTCCATGAACGTATTAATCTATAAAGTCACTTAGTTGTTTTTCATGGTATTTTTATGATCTTTAGTAGACTTCAGGCCATTAATTTTTATGCCCTTCCGTAGTCTTCAAGCCAAAATACCTTTTCCGTGTCTGCTATAGGTTCCCATAATCATTTTTCTCAAATAAAACTAACCCTTGAGCTTCTTCCAACATAAATTTTACTGTCCATAATAGTCGAAAACAACGGGAAATGTAGATAATATAAAAAGGGTTTTATCATTTACGATTATCTTATAACTTTGACATTACAATTTCTTATATTGATTTAAAGTAGTTTTTATACGAAAAACTATAGTCTCAGTTCCGAGGTAATATGTAAATTAAATTTAAATCCTTATTTCAGCTACAGAAAAATACTCAAATGTGAGACTACACTTCAAGCACAAACTGGTTGGAGTAAACTTTGATGAAAATAAGATGACTTTCTTGGTGTAAGTACAAATAATAGAATATTTGAAAGACGTAGAAATAAGTATCTTAAGAAACGTAGTCGTGAATTATTTATTGATCCTATCCACTGATTCTTTTGAATCTATAGATTCACTTGATTATACAATCATATAATTGCTCGTTTAACATCCCAATGCGCCTAATTCTTTCGAAGTAATTTTTAAGACGTTTTCCACCTCTTCCTGTTTCAATTAATGCGACAATACTGGGTCTCCCTCTCCGTCATGTCGAGTTCAGCTTTCCATTCTGAACTTCGAAATAACAAAAGCTTTTTTAAAAAGATGCTTGCATAAAAGCATTATCTTCGGTTGAAAAACTAGAATAAATGCTAAATTTAGTAAATAGTGTAGCGTACAATTTAAATAATTTGGTTCACCCTGGCGTGGTTTGTTATTTTTGGTGAATCTGGAAAAACGGAATACGTGATACACATGTACCTTTCCCTTCGACGCTGGGGGATAGAAAGTCACCGAGAAATTGGTGATGCATTTGACAGAACGTAGAGAACCGGAGAACAAGGGGTCTAGATGGACACGATTCTAATTAGTTGAAGGAAGGAGAGCTAGGGGTTTAAGAGCAAGTATGCTGTTAGACATCTCGTGTGTGCCGCTGTGGAAGAAAACCAGAGGAGTTCAGGAAAGTCCGTAGAGCTTACTTCTTCCTACTGGGTTTCCCTCCCCGCCACACTCCCACCCAGGCCAAGGATTTTAAATTAAGTCTCCCAAAAGTTGAGACGTTCTTGAGCAGTGGTGCATGCGTCGGGCATATGGTAAGAGTTGTTATGTAATCCAATTGTGACCAGTCGGTGAGCTGCCCCAGAAATTTGAAATTGCGTCCCTACGACAATCCAAGTCTCTCGTCATCAAAAGGGCGTGACAGTAGAGCCAAATTCCCGACCTTCCTCATGCAGGTTTCTATAGTATTCCCTGTATCACATTTAGGTTATTCACCGGGTAGGATCCATAATCTACAACTAACGAGGAAATTCTAAACAGAATAGGGGAAAAGCGAACAATATGGAGAACGTTGACCAAGAGAAGGGATAGATTAATAAGCCACGTTTTAAGGCATGAGGGTCTTGTACAATTAGAATTAGAGGGAAGTGTGTGGGGTAAGAACAGAAGAGGGAGGTCAAGGGTGGAATACGCTAAGCAGATTATGCAAGTGCTATTTTGGGGACATGGAAAGGTTTTATAAAATCGTAACACTATAGAAATCTTGAAGAAATTTGAGATAATCATATAAAATCTAACACATTGACATGCTAATAACTAAGTAGTGAAATTTAAGTCAAATAGATTAGAAAATTTGGTAGTTAAAAAATATTGAATACGTAATGGGATAGTTTAATACACTTTTAGACTGTTCATATGTGAGTCAAATCCTACACATTCCAGTAGAGAGTAAGAAACTTAATAATATTACTGTGCTGTACAATTGTTTTATATTAAGAAAAATTACCAAAACCAACTTTTATTAAGACTTTAACTCAATAAGCAACCTCAAAAGGTAATTTTCTTACAAATAGCATGTTTTTTTGTCGTATTCAGTCTTAAGACTGATCTGATGCAACCCTCTATGCTAATTATTTTGCGCAAGCCTTTTTATTTCCGCATCACTACAACACCCCACATCCTCCCTAATGTGTTTAGCGTATTCCATCCTTAGCCTCTCTCTTCTGCATTACAATCTAATGCTAATTTTACAAGACCCTTGTGTCTCATAAAGTGGCATATTAATCTATCCCTTCTCTTGATCAAAGACCTCCAAATTGTCCTCTTTTCCGCTATTCTGCTTATAACTTCCTTGTTTGTGATTCTATCCACCCATCTTCTGCTCCTGCTCTTCCAATCCAAAGTGCTGTAATGATGTTATTTAAGTAACATCGGGCATGGTTTGAGAAGTGAGGCATGAAGAGGAAGTCACCATAATCATCTCCAAGTTGGAAAATAACCAATTTTGAAGCATGTCTAGAAACGTGAATCCTGTCACAGTTTTCTCCACGAATATAAAATGTCCATAAATTTTGTTCACAGAAATTGAACGACGTTTACCTTCGTTCTCTTTCAAGTTGAATAACTGTCGTAGGGATTTCACTTGCCCAAATTATAAAATTATGGCGATTAACTTTACCCGAAAGATGAAAATTAGAATCATAGGAAAAAATTAATCGTTCTAAAAAATGTCCTCTACCGTATATTCCTGCATGCTAATGAAAAATTCGTACCTTTTGTTGAGGATGATAGTTTGTCAGGATGCATTTCTTGCAATAACTGCACTTTGTGCGGCTGCATGTGCAGACGGTGTTTCAGAATGTTAATTTCCTTGCTTGCTCATGTTGTGGATTTCCTTGGCCTCTTTTCGAAAAGTGTACTAAAACGCTGGACATCTTCATTTGACGTGCATATCCGGCGAATTCACTTCAACAATGGACTCTAATTTTGCTAATTGCAACATACAAAATTAATTTTCCTGTGTTGTCGCCGCCATTTTATACTGACAAGCAACAGTGTTCAGGATCGTTGGAATTATATTAATATATTTTGTAGTTTTGAAGAAGTAAATGTTTTAAATATGCTCCTTCTTTTTTAATAACCCTGTATATTGAAAACTGTATTTTTAATTTTCAAAATAAACGCACTGATTTTGCACAAATATTTTTTTTCAACGTTATCGATTAAGCTAGTTCCATATTAACGAACAGAATTGAATTTAAAATTATTCTTTACATAAATAGTTTTAGATATTTTTCATTTGTGGCAGATTTACAACGCTTAAATCTTGCCAAGTCTTAGTGTACATTTAACTCTTCTTTTTTTATGTAAATGAAGCGAAGGTGGCTTTGTGGAGCGTACGGCTTCGCTGGTGGTTGGAGCGGACGGCGCTTTCTCCGCGGTGCGGCGCCACATGCTCAAGCAACCCTTATTCGACTTCAGCCAAAAATACATAGAGCACGGATACCTCGAGCTCTGCATCCCGCCAACCCCTGAGGGACAGGTAACATCTCTCACAATACTTAGAATTATATAAGCCACGCGAAGGAAATTACTTTCCGTCAAGTGATTGCTAGACGCTCTTCCCTAAATTACAATTTAGTAGAAATGAGCACACAACTTCCTCCACTATGATTAATTTGCAGGAAAAAAAGTCACGTATATTAAATAATCATTTCATTAACGTGATGAGATTTAAAGGGAAAAATTGAGAATAATACCTGAGATTGCCACGCAGGAAAATAGTCCCTACAGGTTGTACTTTGGAAATCAAATGTGTTTTTTTTTGTTAACATGCTACATGAGGGTGATCCTGAAACAAGTAAATCCCCTTTAATAGCATAGGAAGGGAATTGAAAAGGGGGATGCGGAAGGTAGAGCAAGGTAGCCAAGGGTTAACTAGGGCCCCCGGGCTATGGTTTAAGGATCCTACCCGGTATTTCACCTAAAGAGATGCAGGGAAAATCCTAGAAAACCTGCATCAGGTAGGTCGGACGATGCGTTCATTATTTAATATTTGTTTGACATCTATCAACAGTGAGCGCTCTCAGCCAATTTGTAACCACTGACAAAATTAGTCGTAGTTCTGTAATACAACACTTACAGTCCAACCAATATCAAAGTCGAACTTAAATCTACTCTGAACAACAACAAAAAATAAAATATTCTATGACAGATTTTAAAGGAGGCCGTACGAATTACCAACGTAAACATCTCAGTGGTTCGCCAAAGACCACGTCAACAACAGTGGAAAAAAATGGTATTGTGTGGCCGTCGACTGAAAGTGAGCGATACAGCAGCCTATGTAGGCATTTCAAAAGGTGCTTTACATATAATTTTGACTGAAAATATGGACATGAGGAAGTCGTGTGCAAGATGGGTGCCACGTTTGTTTGGAATGAAACAAGAACAGCATTCACAGGTGGTTTCACTTTAATGAGGTTCAACATTTCACAGCAATACACCCGAGTTTTTGCGTCTATATATAACCGTGGATGAACATACGTCTGTCACATCACGCCTGAGACGAAAGACTGTCAAAACAGTGGAAAATTGGCCTCAAAAAGTGGTCTTGCATCTGTATTGTGGGATGCGCGTGAAATAATTTTAATTGATTACCTTCAGAAAGGAAAACGATCAACGGTGAGTATTATGCAAACCTGTAGCAGAGTTTCAGTGATGATATCAAGGAAGAACGACCGAATTCGACGAAAAATAGAGTGTTTTTAGATTACGACGGTACACCTGTTCAGTTAAATCTCAAGAAGATTGCTCACGTACCCTAGTCGCCAGACTTGTAGTCCTGGGATTATTCTCTGTTTCCAAGTTTGTAAAAAGTCTGGGTGGTAAATGATTTGTCAATAATGAAGTTGTGGAGTCTGAGGAACTCGATGATTCGAACTTAAAACAAGGTATCGATGATATTTTACATTGAGCTAAAACGAGACTGCGTTCTGATTTAAAAATGTTTTTTCCTTATTTTTCTCCTGCACTTTTGGTACTATCCTCGTACTTGGCAGATTTAAAGATGAAGGATGAATATATTACAAAGCACTCTTGTTAATATTTTGAAGATGAAAGGAAAATGAAGTAGAATTATACTGAGAATGTTCGAGGTCTTACCGGGTCACATAACTAACGCTGGATATTACGATGCTCACCCCTCCTCCCCTTCGCAGCGTTGCTGCAGTGAGACGAAGTTATTTTCAGCCAGTGAAATGCTACAAACCCGTCTTACGACAGTTTTCATTTTCTGCCGAGCCAAGCGTTCCCACCCCCACCCCCCTAGATAAATGACATGCTCATATTAAAGCCGACCTAGATGTTCAACATTTCCCTTACGATGTTACAGCCTGTTTATGTCTATATATTAATGTAACAAAATTAAATATTAAAGCTTTCTATCAATGCTGGTCATATTTGTCAAGTTACCTATAAAAATGTACAATAGAGGTACACTATATACCTAATTGGTGTTAAGAAAATCAACATTAAAAACATATTAAACCGTATAAAATTATATTTTCAATTACACGTTATCATATACCAGTAAGCGTACCAGAAATTAACTAGCATCAATAATTAAGGACAAATGCTCTTGACGAGTAACTTTTTAAAACAAAAACTGTTAAGAGCACAAAGTAACTGGATGGCCATCACTGCATGCGTCACTACGATCTATTACACTATGCAACAGTTAACACCGTACTCTTTACGCATACGTATTTTATTTACAAGCCAATGACGTATCATTCAAAACTTTAAATTTTTACTACAATTGATATAACTTTAATGTATACAATCTATACCAATAAATAAAATCTAAGTGTCTGTCAGTCTATCTGTCTGACTGTCCGTATGTTTGTCTCGAATAGGCTCCAAAACGGCTCAAAGGATTTCAATGTAAATTTGAGGGTTTAAAAAAATGATATTTAATTTAAATATTCGTAAATATTTAATTTCGATATTACATAATATATTAATACAATATGAATATAAATAAAAATATTAATTCTACGGAAAGATTTCTTACAATTGCCTCGGCGGGTAAACCAGCTGCGAGTTATAAGTCCTATTACGCGTTCCTTTATCATTCTCCCTACTTACTATATATTGTTGCAGCATGCTGATAAGAGCTGAACTTCTTTGGATCATCGACACGAGGTATACATAAATTGTAAATTGATTATATTTCTCGCGTCAGGTAAATTATCTCGATCCTAAAGATTCATCTTGCGTGTTGGTGGCATTATGTAGTAAATTCGTACGTAACGGAAAATAATTTCAAGAGAGAGGTCCTTGGAAGACGCGATGGGAACCCTAAAGCGAAGACATTTGGTTGGACAGAGAAGTGGCTTCTGTACTCAAGAGATGTTAAAAATTTATAAGGAAGTACGGTGTAAGAAATAATCATGGAAAAGAAGACCACAGAGCTAAAAAGTGGGACATTGAATGTTAAATAGGTAAAGAGTAAGTTATGGATATTGTACTCGGCATCCAGGACCCAAACCTTTACGCTATAGACGACGAGCTGTGTGGCACCATAAGCAGTCATCTTGTTATGCCGCGGCAGGAAGTAACCGCACATTGTAATTCACATTTGGTGGGGTTTGTAATCATTAATATTAATAAAAATGGAATTGAAATTTTAATATAAAAGAAAAATAATTTATTTCAATTAAAATTTAAGCAATTTGGGTTAACAAAATTAAATAAAAATGTAAGACATTAAGTTACAAAAAAATTAATGCATTTAAATTTTGGGACCAGCTACTTGCTAAAGTCAACGTAGAACAATAGTTTTCTCCTGAGATCTTGTGGGGGTAATAAACAAAATTGGCAGCGAAATTTTTAATTACACTCAACAAAGGCAGGAGCGAGAAACGTGAATTTGTACACCATCGCTCAGCTTGCAGATCATGACACTTCGTCCATCGTCAGTTGCGATCCTTGGAACAGCTACTCGTCTCGACGTCAACAATCAGCCATGTGGCTGAAGATAATTCTCCAGATAATTTTGTCGGATACTCAGCAATGCTGCAGATTCGATACTCTCCAAATAATTAAAGAATGAATCATGTTTGATGACTAACGAAAAATAAATAATTTCTCGAAATATCCTCAGCTCCGTCTTTTATTAATTTTGCTCTGCCTTTATATGTCTGGCAAGGTAGGTCCTTCCATATTTCTCATGTTGGCTCTTGTTGACCTTGTCTGTCAATCCCTTGGGTTCGGAGGTGCAGGTCAAGTGCGAAAGTGTCCCGGAATCTTGGGCGTGAAAAATGGTGGCTATTATTTTCATTTCCTCCGACGATTGCACCCCGTTCCTTTCCACGTAGTGTCCTTTCATGCTTATTGGCGCAAGAGGTGTGCACGTGCCAGCTGGCCTTGATTTTCAACTTAAACATTTTTTTGGTATCCAAGGACTACAGATTCCCATCTATGTGTATCATCTGGCTATATGTAAAAATTAACTATCGCGTTCGTCATTACTCTGTTGTTGACTTGGTAAGCCGCCAACCCGCTTCTTAAGATGTGTACGCTAATTATACATATATACAAAATAAAATTGTCTTTCTATATATATTATATACATATGTCATTGCTTAAAATAGTAATCCAGGCTAAGAATAATCTGATATTAAGAAATGTATTGTTGTTTCTTGAGGTTTTAAAATTGCATCTGAGATTAATATTTAACCTAAGCGTTTTGATGTTAGTTCGCCATGGAGCCTGACTACCTACATTTGTGGCCCCGCGGGACGTTCATGATGATTGCCCTTCCGAACCAGGACTGTTCTTGGACCGTGACGTTGTTCATGCCCCTCACTCAATTCGCGACTCTGTCGTCCCCTGAAGTCGTGATACCGTTCTTCGAGGAGAACTTTCCCGACGCGGTGCAGCTCATCGGCCGAGAGAGATTGGTGCGAGACTTTCTGTCCGCCCAGCCGTCGACGTTAATTACAATAAAGGTAAGGGAAAGATTCGCACAGTTGAAATCAATGCTCATTTGGAAGTTTATTTACATACTAAATAATCCAAAACTAATTTGTCTTCAGTTTTAAGAGATACTGTTTTCTTAAAACTCAATAATGAAAACTATATTAGCTAACATACAACGAAAAGTAAATAAGTCTCTACAATTTTGCTATAAACGTCTTTAGGTTGGCTTTACTGCTGTTTTTACCAGCCGTATGGTATTCGCCTGTAGTAGGTTGCAGCGTTATCATATCAGTTCGCTTTGCACTGATCGGACGTAAATGTCACCTCTCTCTCTCACTCTCTGTGTGTTTGAACCAAAGAATATGGTGAAATGTTGTAATAGAACTACACGCAGTGCGTTAACTTTGGTGCAAAAGATGCATTGCGAATACGTCATGATGGTGGATTGTGTGTAGACTGTTATTGTAAGATTTCACCATATTCTTTGCTGCAAAGAGAACTGGTGCGGCCATCTTAACGTCGTAACAGCGTAAAGCGGACTGAGAAGATAACGCTGCAATCAATCATAAACGAATACAATGGTGTCAACACAAAAAGACGTAGAGTCAGCCTAAAGATACTTTTTTACTCAAGCTCGTAAATGTTCTGTTTCCCAGCTCCTTCCTCAAATGTTATCACCTATTTATAAATATTTCAATAATATATTAGAGAACTGTTATCGTAATCTCCTTATAAATAAAATAAGATGTGTATGTAAGTTCCGTATACAAATTTAAATTAATGGGGCGTTTTGACTAATTAACTTCCAACCAATATCTGGAGCACCCGGAGATAACGAAGAAGAAATTGACAAGTTTTTGGACGCCTCATTGCTATTGTCGCCGTTAATGAGAGCCTTTAAAGTGAACGAAGCAAACAATGAATAAAGAACCTACCTACAGAAAAGTCACTCCGGTTCGACTTAATAACAAGCCAAATACTTAAAGAATTTCCATCTAAGGGTACTAAACTGTTTACTTTTATATATAATGATATAAATTATGGGTCTCCCAGGCCAACGTACCTTGCATTGTCGGATTGTGGTATTACTGTTCTGTTGATGGAGTAGGTGGAGAAGTGCCACTTCTCTTTGCTCAAGGTGGCATGCACGCTATTAGTTTGATTAATTTTGATTCCTTATCGTAGGACCCAATCTTGAATGACATTTGGGGAAGGTGAACCAGCACAATGGAAAGTTGCTAAAAGAATTTTAATTCAAAAACATGGCAAAACACCCAACCTAGCTGAGTCACACAGACCGATAAGTTTATTATCCAGAAATTCAAAGCTATTCAAAAAACTGTTACTCAAGACTGATGCCAATTCTTGAAGAATAAAATCTCATACCAACTGTCAATTTGGTTTTAGAAAACAGCATTCTACAATTGAACATGTTCATAGAGTAGTAGAAATTATTAATGCCATATTTGAAGCTAAAGAATATAGCTTTTTTAAGTTTAAAAAAGTAGCTTCTAGATAGCATTTACCTCATATTACGATCATATTTATAGGACAGATTCTTCCAAATGAAGTATGAAGTAGAACTTGCCAATCGTATCGCAACAGGCTCTGGAGTAGCGCAAGTGATGATTTATGATATATATTGTACTTACTGTACACAGCAGACCTACCAACCTTCGCGGATGTCTCAATCACAACATTTGCTGAAAGTACTGATCTCGCTACAAACATAGACCCAGGAAGGACCTCCACAAAACTACAAACACATCTTGATGTCATCCAATGTCCCTAAAATGGGGAATCAATATAATAGCATTCATGTCACCTTCAAAAAAGAGAAGTGGCACTTGTCCACCTACCTCCATCAATGGTACAGTAATACCACAATCTGACAATGCAAGGTACATTGGCACCCATCTTGATAAACCTGGAAGACCCATATATGGACTAAACACAAGGAACTTCATCTCAAGTTCAGGATACACTACTGGCTGCTGGGCAACTTTACTTCCACAATAAACTTCTCATCCATAAAGTAATCTTCAAGCCAATTTCAATGTATGAATATAACTCTGGAAGACCTCGTCATCTACTTATACAAGCCATAATGGAAGGATTCCAAACAAAAAACCTTCTAACCCTTTTTAACGCCCCATACTACTTAAGCAACATAGATATCTAAAATGGCCTCTAACTCAATGTTCTCATTTACTGTTCTTAAAACCCCTTATTTTCATACAATTTTTGTCCCAATTATTGTTTCAATTTTCCGACAAGTCAATATCTAAAAACATTTTCAGGTACTACTTCCTCTTCATGTCCATGTTTCTGATCAATAGACAGCTTTGTTCCCAGTGTAGCTATTTACCATAATTCTAGATTAATCAAATAGGGTATAGTCTGTCCTGAACAAATATTGGTGAAATTAAATAATAACCAAAAAAATTGATTCTGTGGAATTACAAAAATGTCTGTTTAGTGATATGTAATATCTTACTTACTAGATTTTTTGGATCCATCTAAATTTATATCTTATTTATCTGACAAAAGCAAGGAGTGATGTTGAAGAACTTACATAAGGGATAGGGGGGGGGGTGATATTTAGTGCAGACAAAGAAGATTTAAAGATTTCAATTACACTGATAAATTAATGTTTGATATATGACTTGAGAGATAGAGAATAATTCAAATTGTTAAGCTACGTGCAACATAAAATACTTTCTGTACAAATTAATAAAGAAATTTGTTTCAGTGCAATCCATACAATGTTGGAAATAGTGCTGTTATAATTGGTGATGCAGCACATGCTATGGTTCCATTCTATGGCCAAGGAATGAATGCAGTAAGTTTGTATCCATTTTTTTTAATAAGTTGGTAATTGATTACATTAATTAAAAGTGCACAGTTCTTATACTACTTATTTGTTCTTTTGCTTGTTCAGGGTTTTGAAGATTGTCTTCTTCTTAATGATTTACTTGACCAATACAATAATGATTTATCCAAAGTGTTACCTTTGTTCTCTAAAATAAGAAATAAAGATGCTGAAGCTATCTGTGATTTGGCAATGTATAACTATTTTGAAGTAAGTTAAAAATTTCAAACTTGTATAATGTTTGTAAGGAATAGTTTCTGATTTAATTTTAAATCAACTCGATCACTCCAGATCATAATGACAAGCTGAACAAAACATAATACTATCTTAAATTTTAAAATGTTTAAAATTGGAACTTATCAACCTATGAAATATCTGTAGCCAGAAATTAACAACTTTGTGTTTCCTCAAAACCCTCTAAAGTTGCACTTATACTATTTATTTAAGATTATTCTATATTGCAACAACATTCCAAGATAAATGTGTTGTAACAGTTACAAGGCCCAATTAAAGTAAAATTATATAGGCTATTTTTATACCAACACCCCTTAAATCTGTTCAAAAGTGCAATCCACACAAAGTGAAGGAAGCATTTTCATAACATTCATGTGATAATATCCTACCAATGTAACACTAAATAATCAAAGGACTTGCCTCAATTTGAGGATTTAACTCCCTTCATACCATTCTGAAATGTTTCAAAATATTAATGTTTTATGAAGATTGCATACATTTGTGCTTCATATTTTGTGTGAAAAATAACAAATATTTTGTAACAATGAAAAACAATATATCTATTTTGATTAATAACATTTATTATTATGTCCTTAAAGAAATACCAATAAAAGTATTTATAATATTATTTTCATTGACTGCAGATGCGAGATTTAGTTAATCGGAGGTGGTTTCTTCTCCGAAAGAAATTAGATTACATTTTATACTGCTTAATGCCAAATTTGTGGATACCTCTTTATCATTCAGTCACTTTTACAAGCAAAGGTTATCGCTGGTGCTATGACAACAAGATCTGGCAAGACAAGGTATTGTAGAAGCACTAACTAAAATTTATAATTTGCTACATTTAATTTTTTTAAATGAACAAAAATTTACATATTAATCAATTTCAATATTTAAGTCCATGTATGTGATACCAGCAGCAAGAAATCTAAGAATATGGCAGGAAAGCTATGCACATGGCACTTTTACAAATTATGTTCAATGAAAATGTCTCTCTTTTCTTCAAACACTTAGCAATATTTCGCATTTAACAGAAATATACATCTGATTACATATTGTTATAAATATATAGTATTACACCACATACATCAGGCTATAAAAACAGCACTAGCAGAAGATTAAAAACAGGTTATTTGAACATGCATGCAATAGTCTAAACATTTATAAAATTTAAAAGTTAGAAAATTAAGAAAAGGGACAAAGTAATAACTAACTAATGACTATGTACAATCCATGACTATAGATGTAAATTTTATAGACATTTACTAATGCTGTGTTACTGGTATACTTGATAAATACTAATAATAGTAACACACATATTAACAATGTATATGGTCATTTCATTTATATACTTAGAACATTACTGCTGTCCAAATTATGTACATGATCAATTCATTATTTTTATAATACTTTCTTAAGACATAAAGTTCATTCTAGCATACTCAGAGAAGATGGCATTATTTTTTTAATCACATTTGCATGTTTATAAACACCTATATTGTATTTCACAAATGCATTTTACTGTTATATCAAATAAAAATAATTAGTTTCTGCTTTACTAATTTAACATTTTTGTGTGTATCCATTTATGCTTGAATGACATTTCAGGTGTTGAAGTTTTTGCTACATCTGTGTGTGCTGCTTATAACCATAGGTGTTGTTTTAATAGCATGGTTTATTTTGCCTGCCATTCGAATGTCAAATTGCATCTCTGCATCTGGATTTGACCTCTGAAGTATCAAATCCAACAATTTTCCACTGCCAGTGTAGTAAAGAGAAGAACAGAACATTGTTAATTTTGTATTTTCAATTAATATTAGCTAAGTTAAACATATGATCTAAGTACTTATTCAAAATGTAAACTACAAAATTTACTGCCATAGTATGAATACAACAGTTTTCATCACAGACACATGCATAAATGAGATTTTGTGTAAGTGAAACATTAATTTATATAAAATACAAAACATTATTCATATGTAGCTGTAAAATATATTTT
The DNA here is from genome assembly GCA_034510155.1 of Eucriotettix oculatus. Taxonomy (NCBI): domain Eukaryota; kingdom Metazoa; phylum Arthropoda; class Insecta; order Orthoptera; family Tetrigidae; genus Eucriotettix; species Eucriotettix oculatus. The sequence continues at coordinate 129,886,342 of CM067376.1, read as the reverse complement.
TGTTAATAAAAAAATTACAAAGACATAATCTTATTAAAATGTAACTATTTTGTTTATCATGTCTCTGAAGAATTCCCTCAATCACTGTACCAAACTTGAAGTGAATTTTGTATTTTAGAAAAAGACACTATGTTGTTAATATTTCATAGCACAATATTAGACAATATTGTTTCTGTACACTATTTACTTGGGAGTAAAGTTCATAAATGAATAAATTTCTTGTATTTTATAATAACAAAACAATTTATTTCCATTTTTTAATTGTTTTAATGATTACTCAAAATTTAATTAAAATGAACTGTAAATAAATCTCTTAATTCTTTGGATTATTGGTAGATGCCAAATCAGAACATATTCTATTAATAACAATTAGTACACCTGTGTTATGCAACAATATATTTTCTATAACTTATGAACACTTGAATCATGGTTGGTGTCTAATTGTATAATTTAATTGGGAGAGCTTTATTAAAAAATTAAGAACCTTGATAATCATGTTTGAATGGAGTGGAATTCAGCATTGATTTAGAAAGATATAAACTGGCTCTCTTTCTTACTATACCTGAGTATAGTACACAATGTGTGGAATGAGAAACACATATGTACAGTATTATTTCACTCTATGCCCTACCCCATAGATGTGTCAACAAACTGCTTCCCTCCAGGTCTCTCTGCAGTTTAGTTAATGTTGACAGAATATTAAATGTAACATATTCCTGGTAAGTTCCCCCCCCAAGAACATGTTCATAACACCTCTGTTATAGTATTTTACAGTATTTATCATCGTAAAAAACTTTGTCAATGTAGCACAAATCTGAAACCCCACCACTGATAGTGATCATTAAGCTGGTTTCTTGGAATGGGGTTGTGTGCTTCAAAGATCAGCAATATGTCCTGACCACAATGAACACTCAAACTTGGACATAAAAGTATTACTGAAGTCGAACTACTGATATTAGCTATGGACATCTATGCACTTGATTCTGTGAGTGATGTAATTTTTCAGAGATGTAACAACCACCTTTATAGAAACTGATCAGACATGCCAATTAAATTTTTATTTTGACAATTTTGCTTAAAATTACATGTTCCTTAAAATTTATCAATTCATCTTTTATATTTTTTCTTAATTAAGCCATTGACTATTTATCAAACTTTCACTGAGCATGTTCCTCCTTGGTTGGATCAAACATAAGTCAATTCTGCAATTATTAAGCCAAACAAATGTTTAGTATTTCCATGAAAGACCAGTATTTGACTAATAATCTAATTATAACCTAAACCTTTTGAGGATTCCACTCCAATACTAAATTTAAACATCCATATTTTATTTATATTCTGCATCTTTTCTGCTTCAATAAGTATCTCTCCATTTTTATTTTTTATGAAGGAAAAAAGTGGAATCCTCAGAAAGACGAAGAGGGGGGTCCGCACTCCTCAACAGTATGTGATTTTTACTCACTAAACCCTGTGTAGTTCCAGACATGTTCCATCCCGGGACTATATTTACATTACTTCAAGGTGGGTCAATCTTGGTTATTCTTCTTCTTCACAAGACCTTCAGGTTTCTCATCTATATATCTTATAAACATTTATATATATTTAACTATCTTCATTCCTGATGAAACTTTCCTTTTTGAGAAGTAGTTTAACTAAATTCTCATTTGTGATCCTCTCATTGAGGCTTTCTTTGAGTCATCTCTCATCAGCTCACACGTCAAAAGAAGATTCTACATTTGGCATTGTAGTCATTATTTTCACAGTCTCTCTAAAAGCATTTCTACAAATTTCAGACTCCTGTTTTGCATTCTAAGAGCTCTTATAAGATTTCCCTGGGCATAATAGTCTTTCTTAGGTCTGACACTAATAACAGGCAAACTCTCAAATAATGACATCAAAACGAAAAGAATAGCATAATTTTCCAGTTTGGACCTTCTTTACAATTTCTCCTAGAATTGATTGTATATATACAAGATGACAAAATCAAAATAATAAATTTGATAGGAAAGAAAGAACATTTACTTACTTTAAATTAATGGTAGGCATCAGCTGGCAGGGACAGTGAAAATATGAATTTTTAGATCCTAAGCTCCCTTTTTCAGACACTGATTGGTTATAATGAAACAAGCATTAGGATAGCTCTTGTATGGAAAGATAAATTTTAAAAATGTAATGCTTTTGCCGATTATTTAATATGTATTGTCAAAGTTATTATTATTTAATTAAATAGAGTAACAGTCTACTATAAATGAATTCCTGGGCAGCACTAGGTACCAATTTAGTTTCCAATAAAAATGCTTAAAAAATTTGATTATGCTAATGTTATATTGGACTACATTATGATCCTTATGAAAGACATAATAATGGAACAAAATGTTATTTGTATAACATTCACTTCAAGAATACGATGGAAGTATCAAGTTCTCAAAGTTCTAAATCTACTAGTTAATTTTCCAATGTTTTGCAGAACACCTAAGAAACACTTTTTTATTAAAGTTCTTTCAGAACATTATATTCTTGTAATGTAATTTTGATTATTTCCCAATTTAAACTTTATCTTCTATTAAAGCCAGAGAATATTTCAATTAATTTTACACCTGTATTCTATTACATTTATGCTACAGATAATGAATTACATTTTGGTTATAATTTTTCTATAACACGTTGAAAACTAATTTAGGGAAATATTTACGTAATTATTTGGTTTCAATCATATTTAATTTATAAAGTATTGAAAAACTGAATAAATATTTCACACTTATTTGTACAACTTTCGAATTGCAAACCAAAAATTTTCCCATAGGGTACCAGAAGTAAAGAATGTGTATGTAGCAAAGCTATGGTATCTCTACAAATCCTGATGCAAGCCACAAAAGACTTAAAAATTTTGTCATAAATAATAATAATAACATTTGTAGACAACCATAAAAACCTTACTAATATGATATTGACTATATACATCTACACTGACCAATCAAACAATATTGTAAATTGAGTATCACTAATAAATAATTACATAATCATAAAAAGAATATTTATTATGATATTCTTAGTCCCTGAAACATCATGTATATAACAAACATTTTTCATTTTCTAATTCAAATATTTCTATATAATTCTGTTATTTAAAATTATTATTACTATACAACACATGGAAAAAAATTCCAATCAAGAAATAAATTCTCTAAAGTTATTGTTAACAAAGAAAACACTAAATAAATGTTTATAAAAATACTGACATTCAGGTTGTCTTTTTCAGGCACTTTGTAAGGAACACTTTCTACAAATGAGTTATTAAATACATCTATTAGAACTCTAAGTTAGGGTTTTTACAAATTGTTTATTGGAACAATTGCAGGAGTAAAATCAGTCTTAATATTTATGTAACAATTGGCATGTAGAATTTTCCAATAAATGTTTTACTACTTTTAGTTATTAACCTATTCCAATCATTCTACAACCTCCATATGAATATTATCTGCATTTGGTATGTATTTATGTTTATTATTCTCAAAGAAGTCTATTAAATGGAATGTAAACTTTTTGTGCAGTTCTTCAATTTGTTCATTTGTAGGATCAGAAATCTTCTCAACTTCAATTGGAGCTCCAACTGTAACAGTTTAAATTGTTTTAAGAAAAATAATAATTTCATTTCTTGGAAAAAACAAACTTTCATGAAAAATGAGGTAATGTATAAAATTAAAAACTATGCCAATAAAGAAACTTAAAGTAAAAATATGCAATGTGGGTGTCACTTATTATTTTGCACCTCTAATATTTAATTTAATTAAGCACAGACAGATATATATTCTCTAAATCTGAACAGAGCTCTTAAGAGAATAAATTATGTTTATTGGAATGTACAATGCTCCCATTGCATGTTACTAACAGGGATAGTTGATGATGGTACTCAACAACTTCTGCTTACAACTTTACATCAAAACAAAACTGCTGCCCATCAAATGACACAACCACATGCCAAGTCATCAGTACTTGCTAGCCTGTCACTTGCCGCAGCACCCCATCATCAAACAATCATGACAAATTCGTAAAGATGTGTCAATCTTCAAATCAGACATCAACCAGCAAACAAGACAACTTGGCACCAACTGTGCACAGTAGAAAACAATACCTACACGACAGACAGTCGCACAGTAACAGACAGGATCTCAGGCTACAAACCGAATGTAGTGCTGGGTGGTTATCCAACTCCCATTGCTGCATCTGAACAATGGCTTCCCTGCAAGGACACATGCCCAGATTGTGGAAACTGATCACACAATGTTCAACATCTGATTAGCTGCCCAGTGAAATCCGACCAAACTGCAGCCAATGGACCTGTGGAAACAACCGGCTGCAGTCGCCTGCTTTTTGGGACTAGAAACGGATTGACTTTGTGTAGCTGCCAGCTATTACAACAACAACTATCACCTTATACTACTTGATATCTAACCAATATGAAAAGGCTGCAATTTGAAAACAGAGAAACAAAAATGTGTAGGAAATAAGGATGAAGTAGGTTTGGAACTAAAACAATATTATAAAAACTTTTCCACTCCATTACTTTTTTAATTATTTTACTTTTCAAAAGAAGGAGTAAGATTAATATAAAATAATGTTGTGGATGTTACATAAACTACCAAAATTAGTTTTAAAAGTTAAATATTATTCAAACCAAACTTGTGTCAAAAATTCCTTGTCACTAATGAGCCACAAAGTGTTATTTGTGGAATAATTTTATTCAAGCAGAAACTCACAGTATCTAAGAAATCAATTTTCATTTAGGTTAAAATAGTCCTTCAAAAAACTGCAATTATACACATAACTACAGAGTATGAGTCTATCTGATAAATGCAGGCAAATAGAGTCTGAACAGACAAAAATAAAGTGCAAATTTAATTAATTGGAAACCATCATATATAACTTTGTATACCTATGACAAAAAATGTACAAAAGGCTTCATTAATTAAATAATGTTTTATGTGTGTCTTATGTTCTATTGTGGAATGAGTATGCACCTCTCCATCAATAAACTATTCCTATTAATGTCTTCTAAATTTGATGATTAAAGATATTCAAAATAGCCAGGATTTTAATCATGCAAAAAATTATTCATATCTTAGTGCAACTTACAATTAATCTTGTATTTATTAATTTTGAAGAACTTGTGTGTCAACCATTATTCTATACATACCCACTGTTGTTACAGGATGACGCCTAGGAACTATACCAAATGAATACTGGAAAAGACCTCTGCCAAAGAATATTACAGGTGCAATACCAGTCACCTTTCTAATCTTCTGTTGTAACTGCAGTATCCATGAATTTTCAATCTGATCATAAAGGTCAGTCTCACCAAATGAAATAACTGGAACCAATGGTGTCCTAAAGGTACAAATAAAATGTTTGTAAACTTACAGGCCTAAATTTAAGTGGTTCTCACTATAATAAAGTTTATCACCAGCTATTTTGATACTTAAACTATTGGCAGACTTAAATATTGCCTAATTTCATTCATTTCTATACTGGTATGTTTTGAATGTGTGTAGTCACCATTATCTACATATCCCCAAGTTACCAAATGGCCAAAAACTTTGTAGCTCATCTCATTGCTTCCAATTGCGCTATCTTTTTTTCCTTTCCTATCAAAAAAGTTGCTCACCAACAGACACAGTCTAATTATTGTACAACTCAAATTTTATTTCTGAATCATTTTTAAACATATTTCTTGTTTGTTCAACATTTATTATGACCTCAATTGTGCATTACCCAAGTTTCTCATGTGAACATAATTACCGAAACAAAATTTGCATTATCATTCAAATTGTTCCAAATGTACTACGCACATTTAAAAAATATAAAGCAACATTAGAATGTTGCTGCTCTACCCATATATTATATCTTAAAAATAGTGAGACTTTTTCTACTGGAAACTACAATAATTGTTATATATAAAATATGGAAAACTACGATTTTCATGCATCTGTTTATACCCATTTTTTAAAGCCAATTTTATGAAGCCACGTCGCCGTCTCAGAACTATTCGGTAAGTACGTGGTTTACACTTCAAAGCTTCTGAGGCACCTCCAACTATTAAAACAGCTGCATTACCACCTCCAGGCTTAGTCATCAAGTGGGTGATGCTTTCAGATGATGATGAACAGCTCCCTGTAAAAGAAGATTACATGTTGGAGGATTGTCAAAATTGAAAAAATATTATAATTTTACACATTAGAAATTTAATACGTCATTTCACTCAAATAATGTCCATGAAATAGCTTGACTTAAGCTTATATATTTCAAATTATCTGAATGGAGCTATATATCCTTCACTCAAAATATAAATTCCAGTTAATTTCTAGAAAGAGTGAAAGTTGCACAGTTCCCATAATTTTTTAAAATATCATTTATTTCAGAAATTATTTTTCAAATTTTTGACGACTCATCCAAATAGCACCTTTGTTGTATCATCTATTCCATGGAGAAAAATTATTCTTCAGTTTTCTTACTTTGTGTTTTGCTTCTTTTTTGACATTTTTCTTCATGAGGTATCCATAATATCATATAACAAAAAGATCAACCAATATACACTGCTGAGAAATGGAGAAGTGACAGAAATATTCAACTATGCTAGAGTCGATGTAGATTATGTTTACACACTAGATCAAACTCTCTGATGCTAGATAATAGCAGAGCAATCTGTCTCTCTGGTACAACTCTTTTGAGAGTTTGTCCCTCTGTCTAGCAGCTCTGGGTGGCAGAGTTCTAGTAAAAAACTCTAGCCTGTATAGAACCCATAATAGAGCTTCAACACAAAGGAAGTGAAAAATAAAATGAAAGAGAAATGTTGTGAGTAGTCGTGGTACTGAAGATCTCAATAAGACAGACATAATACTGGTTCAATTTGTAGAGGATCATCAAATCTTAATAATTATCACATACTTTTGAAAAGATATGGCATGTGGAAGAAAAGTCAGACAAGGAATTATATTGACTACATTCTATTCAATAGGAAATAGACATGTTGAGGCAATATATGCTTTTATTGGTATTTTTGACACATATTGACCATATGTTTTGTTTATATTCATTACAACAATGATAGACTATTTTTATTTTAAAATATGTATAGTGTACATTCATTTTTATATGAAAACAAATAGCAGGAAGGTAAAAGAACTGAGTGTCTGCGTGTCATTATTTAGTAATTTTTTACAAAGACTTGTAGTTTAGTTTGCATATATTCTACCAGAAGTTACATCCCATGATATTGAACTCAATAAAATTATGTAAATAGTATAATATTTTGATTTATGGGGTAATTGTAGCTCACCACAGAACACAATCGCAGTTGAGTATAGCAAATATTGAATAAGAAGTTGTGTTTAAACTGTCCCTTGGTGTGAATGTACATTTGTAGTAAATGCATTTATGTAAGTTGCACAAGCATAGTGAGGATATTTAGCTCATATGAATAAATATATCAGATATATCTTAGAAAAACAACTTACCTAAGCTTAATGCAAGTTCCCTAAATATTGGCACCTTGAAATGCTGCTCAAGGGTTAGGGGGTAGACAGTTAGTCCAGGAAATAACTCGTCCCAGCCCAAATAATTTGTTGAAAAACTTGCAAATACACCAGATGAGAGAAGTCCATGGGGAAATGCACACATTAAGTAATTGCGATTTGGATCTAGAGGAACAGTGCGCTCTAGGCGAATGGGAAAAAAGTCTTTAAAGTAACGCCACCAAATCCAATTACGAGCCCATTGAAATCTGAAACAAATAAATTTAGATACATTAAACTTTTTAATATTTAAAAGATTAGGTGAGTGAAAAAGAAATTTCATAGAATGTATACTAACCTTCTATAAATCATTGATGATTTAAAAAAAAAAAAGTGTGTATCCTTACAGAAACACACAATACCTTACTAATAATAATGAAACAGGTTGAAATCGTGAAACAGTTCAAAAAGCTTCAATTGATAGAACATTGTTACAAACTGGAAGGCAGCCGCAAGAGTGATCGTAACTAATAGCTTTTGATTTGAACTTTAAGCTGTTCCTTGTGCCATCCAATCAATTTCTTGTGATGTCACATATTATTGCCCACCAGCTGAGGTAAGGCTATGAAGATGAAGTGAAATGATGTGGCAATGTATTTCTCTGTTCTATTTTACTGAATGCCTGATCGGCTCTCATTTGAAAGAGACTATAGTAGTGTATAATACAAATTTGTACGAGCTTTAAGAAATTATCCATTTAGCAAAGCACTTGTGAATAATAATATAATTGAAAACATACAGAATATACACTCCAAATTTTTGAAATCTTTTGAACGTCACTTACCAATTTTGTACACATAATTAACTTAAATAAATTACATAACGCAGACTTAGTTAACATGTAAAAGAATCTGCAACTGTTTAATGTGTTTCACATTTCCACATCCAGTTCTCGTGACGACGATGTTATAAAGAACATGTTCAGACTAAATGACTGTCAGTGATTTGACAACCAGATCTTTAGGTCCAGTGTTTAAACTCTGTTCGTGATAATGTTTCAGCCCCTTTGTTGACTGAATGTGAGGGCTAAAGAGGAAAGTTATCCCCCAAACTTAATACATCACGATTAAGCCCCTCCTGACTTTGTAATTAATTTATAGCCTTAATCAGTGACACTTTTGTAATATAATGAAAGTTTTCCCTTCTTTTTATAAAATTTCTAAAACCCATTAATTAAAATTTTGTAATGAAGTAGCAGTTTTCCATTCCTTTTGCAGCACCAATCAGAGGATGGGGGAAGCTTTCCACCACTTCCGAATGTGAGATGTATGAGCGGCGCCCTGTACCACAAACAAACCCGCAGCAATAATGCAACGATGTACAAACGACCAGACAAAAACCAGATATTCTTTCACGCCTTCTAAAAATTTAAACAAATATTTTATTGTAGGTAATGGTACCAGTAAGCGAGAATTGGGGTTGAAGATTTTACTGTCAAAAATGTGGCAGGTGAAATATATTGCATTTTTAGGAACAGTGAAGTAAATACTTCGGTAAAAACACTAAATCTATTATAAGAAGAGGAAGATAACTAACAATGTCTGCTAAAAATAAGCCGAGTTATAAAAAGTTGTATTGTCGCTTCGGTAGCACCATATTCTGATCTTTGTAAAGAAACGCTATAGCCTATGCGCTCAATAGTTTCTGCGAGGATTTAAGAGATTCATATTGGGAGATAACGGAAAACGACAAAATAGTAAGTTCCGTTTTGAAATTTCACTTTAGAACTTTTCGTTCTCATCTACAATTAAATTTTTAGTAGGCCTATAACCAATTTATACCGTTATAAATAATTTAAAGATGCCACATCTCCCCTTTTCAATACCCTTCCTATGCTATTAAAAGGGAGTTGTCTGTTTTAGGATGCTCATGTAGCCTGTTAAGCAAAATCAAAAAACGAAAATCAAGAGGGAAGAGGCGGATGCCTATGGGAGCTTTCTCTCTCAGGTATTTCTCTACAGATTGACTGCGGGGCTTACCCGACTGCGTTGGGAATTCCTCGTCCGCTGATCCCATTAGATCAGTCGGCTAACTGCTCCTAAAACTAAACTCCTAACACGAAGGGACTGCAGCGACCCCACAGTAAACTCGTCTCCCGTCATTCGGAAAGGCGTGAGAATAGTACCAAATAACCAGACTTAACTGATGCAGGTTTTCAAGGGTATTTCCTGAATCTCCTTTAGGTGAATCACCGGGTAGTATCCTTGAACTATAGCTCAGGGGCCCTAGTTTACCCTTGGATGCCTACATCTCCCTTCCGCATCCCTCCTTTTAAATTTCCTTCCTATTCTAATAACAAGGAGTTGCCAGTTACTGGATCACCCTCGTGTAACCCGTCTGCTTAAAAAAGTATTTGCAATAATACAGTGTTGACGTATTTCGTGGAGAGAAAAAGGAAGTGTAGCAATAGTAAATAAATTGATAAGTGATAGCGTGACGTACGAAAGCTAAAACACTGTGTACATATACATTGAAAGAAGCAGCTAATAGATAAGATATGAAGACTGAAAAATATTTGAACACTGAAAGATCAAATAAACGAATAAAAAATGTTTAAAGGAAAAAATGAGAAATCTTTTCAGCTAGGTTTAAGTCTACTCTGGTGATAAGTTATACTGTGAAAGTTACGATGGTAAACCAATCATAATAAATTGTGTAACAATAGTAAACCAAATGATGTACAAATTATTTTTCTTGCAAGATATTCAGCTCTCATTCGGAATGGCTCAAGTTTCTCTATCTTGATCCATTAATTAAAAATGAAAATGAACCCCCAAGAAATTTAGCCAGTCTAACAGACCATTGAGAAAAATGTAGTTCTCATTTTCTTATCATAAAGCGATATTTCTATATCCATGACCGTTGTTAATGAATAACCTTAGTTGTATTTCTTCAAACTGTTTTTCGGTTGACATTCTCACGCAAATCTGACGGATCAGGAATGAAATGTTTCGCCGTTAGTTAATTTAACGAAGAATAATTGCTGTTTTGGTACTTCTTTTACACGCATGGAAAGAAGCATATATCTTTTTTGGGGGGGAGGTGGAGGGTTAACAGGCTAAATGAGGGTGATCCTGAAACAGGCAATTCCCCTTTAATAGTGTAGCGCAATAGAACCCGGCTCATTTTTTTCCTATTTATGGAATTTTAAATTATGTAAATATTTCGGCATGAGCATGTCGCTGGCCAGGAAGAAGATATTTTTCAGAGCGCCATGCGGCGCGGAATCAATACAAAGAGACAGCGGTTGACACTTTGGCTATAAAGCTAAGACACCTCGTCGGCGGTTTCGGAATTTTCTAATCTGTCTGAGAATTTGATGACCGGGTGGCGTGTGTTCCCCAAATGTAACAAGGGATATTATTGGAGAATATCCACCCCTGCCACCTTGGTGATTGGTGTCGCAAAAGTGGGTATGAAGTTTTAAAAGAGGCGGCGGAAACAATTTGGGAGCAGATTGGTGGTGGAGAATGAATTTGAGAGATGTAGAGGGAGATATTGACACAGATTGGTGGCGAGAGATTGTGCAGTGAATGATTGACGAATGCCGTTGCAGTGCCGGTGACGGACTGAACAGTCGAGGAGGCAGCGGAGCGAGAAGGCGTTGACAACGAGGGAAGAAGGAGAGAAAACAGGAGTTTTCCTCAATTCCGGCCGCGCGACTTTGTGCTATTGTCTACCAGCCGCTTTAGAGTTCAACAACAAGGAAGTTCCAGTGGCATATGTATCAAGACGCATATGAAAACAACACAGGTTCGTCAACGATCCGAAAATCTGCTGCACGTGGTCGCCCAAACAATAATTACCCCTGAGAACTTTGGAATCATTTCCTTTTAATAACTTTATATTCTCGCAGGACCCCTTTCACATTATTATGTTTTCATTTAATAAATGTATATATTAAACATTAATTATGAAATTAATTAAATAATTAATACCCCCATCATTACTATCGCATAGGAAGGGAATTTAAAATGGGGGGAGGTTGAGCAAGGTACCCAAGGGTTGACTAGGGCCCCCGGGCTGTGGTTTAAGGATCCTACCCAGTGTTTCAATTAAAGGGATGCAGGGAAATGCTAGAAACCTGCATCAGTTAGGCCAGGCATTAGAAAATTTATCGTAATGAGACCTGTGAACAAATCGAGAGAACATGGACTGCATCTACAAGATAGTTTGAGACGACGACAGACAATAAGATACATAATGCTTTATAGTATAACGAAAGAAAACAAACCGTAACGTAAAAATAGCACACCTGAAAGAATAAGCAGTCTTCGGAAGAAGCCGAGAAGACACACCCGCAGATGACTACAATTCGAGGACAACATGCGAAGAAATTTCACAAGTTATATGATTCTGCTAATTTGTTGAATTGCTTTTAAAATAAATATATATGGTATTGTTTAAAAATCGTTATTTTATTTCTGTTACGACAAAAAAGATCGAGAACATCCAAAATATATAAAAATATAAATACTTCAAATTAAATGTACTGTAACAAAAGTGTTTACTTTTAATAAATCTTAATGTACTGAACTAAATTTTAGATGCGTTGTGGTATTCAGTCTGAAGACTGGTCTGATGCAACCCTCCATTGTTACTTATTAATATTTAGATTTTAATTTAAGATAAAGATATTTTATTTGAATTGATTCAGTTGGGATCAATGGAGGGGGGCTCGAGAGCTCATTCAAAGACGTCGCTCACGCTCTTTGACTCCGCTAATTCAGTTACGATCATTGGAGTAGCGTAATTGAAAAGTTCTACTGCTCTTTCCTTCCAAATCAGAGCTTGCTTAGTCCGCAGATGGAACCAGCTATTTTAAACAACTGTCAAGCGAATATCCGAAGTCGAAAGAATAAAATTACTGGGGGTTTGGTGCTTTGTGCAAATATGGACAAGAAACAGATGAGACAAGAAAAAGGGAACTTGATCTGCGAGTAGCCCTTATGAGAAGGGACACAGAAGGTTACTTGCAGCACAGACGCAGGAAAAAATGTAAAGCATGCGAATGTAAAAGAACAGAGATTGTCCATATTAGTGATTTGCAGAGTATGCAACAAGTCGCAATATCAAGAATAACGACACTGCACTGTATTCTTGCACATTATTTTCTGTTTCGCAGAACACCTCATGCAGTTTGTGAAACGAGAAGGCCCTCAAAATGCCCCTGATTTTAAATTGCCAGAGATTCAATCCCATAAGAAGTTCCAAGATAGCTGAATTCGCAAAGGGGAACTCCCGCACGTCACCGGATGCGACCAAGAGCCTGATCTTTTCAATTGTATTTAGGAAGTCAAATGGAAAATAAGAGAATGTGAATTATGTATACTGAGAGTCGCTAAAACCGCCAGGTTGATGATAAAAGAAACGCTTGATATTCTTAAGATTACCCACCTGCGACCGCCTCTACGGCAGATGTCCCAGTCGAAGTAGACCCAGACGACGTAGAAGAAGGCAACATATCGCAGGCTGGAGTAGAGGAAGACGTAGGCGAGCAGCGCGTACGAGATGGCGGTACCCAGCAGCAGCGTCACGATCCACAGCAGCGCCGCCAGCGTCTGCAGGCGACGCTCCAGGGGCGTGTTCAACGGTGCGAACTTTATGCCCAGCACCTCCATCCTGCATAGAAAATATGAAACATTAAGACCTGCCGACATCAACGAAAATCTAGGCTACAATTTACACCAACCAGACATACACGCAGATTATAACAGTAATCGGCGAACAGTGGCGAGTTGTCCTGTAGTAATAGTGTAGAAAACTTGTAATCAGGTATTATAAAGGAGCGGACGTGAGAAATCAGTAAAAAGATAAGTTTTGCGATATCTGACTGATTTAAGAAATCTTCAGCGAAATGTTTAAAGAGGTTTGTCCATTAGTATCGGGCCGCCGACGTGTATCTTACATATGAGATCTGTGCAGACGCTCGTATGGTCTACTACATCCGTCTTTCCCCCCTTCACCAGTCGATATCTGCCAGCTACTTCGATCTATGATTGAAGCGATCGGAAAACATTTTAGACTATTAATGGTTTCCATAGTTAGTGTGAGAGGTTATGATCAAGTGAACTACAACAAACGTGATTAGTAACGTTTGGGAAGACGTAAATAGACCTAAATACGAAAATAAAAAGGGAATTCTATTCACCGTGATGAGGAATGTTTTTAAGAGTTTATAATATTCAATTCCAGAAATCGAAACCACTCTTCAATTTTTTACAAGAACAAATTTCATAATTAAAGAACGAAGGCTTTCCCGGTGAAGAATATGTAGAAACGTTTCTCGGGTTTCCAACCGGGTAGTCTCAGTAAACAGCGACGTTTCGACAGATAGCAACTCCGTCATCTTCCAGGCTGAAGTGTTTATGTTCCCTACATAAACACTTCAGCCTGGAAGATGACGGAGTTGCTATCTGTCGAAACGTCGCTGTTTACTGAGACTACCCGGTTGGAAACCCGAGAAACGTTTCTACACAAATTTCATAGTTTCTTTCCCATCAAATGAACTGTACCAGCCATACAACACACAATCATTAATGCAATTAGTGATAATAGTCCCATATTCACATTTAATTAATATGTTCACAATTTTAAAACTAGAACCAAACACAATTTAATAAAACTATATGACAAATAATCAACTACACAAGTATTACTTAGTCACCTTAATATTTAATAACTTCCTAGATAATAATTAGAAATTAAAAGACAAACTAAAATTAGAAAACTAAGAAAACAGTTCCGTTTTTTGAAGAGTCTAATACAAGTCATTATTTACGTAAATATTTAAATTTGAAGTACTCCAAGAACAAATTGAGATATACGTTAAAAATACGTATTTTTAAAAGAAGTTTTTTAAATCAATTCAAAGATGCAAATTAATTACATAAGTTATGCTTCTAAAAGGAAGTTAACCTCTATGAAAACGCATTTGAAACCCCTCTGATATTGAAATCAAGCATATCTTTAGAAGTGAGGGGAGAAATTAAAACCGGGTCCACTTCTCACCGTGAAAATGAATGACGCATGGTGATAATGTAAAGCATAAGCAAAGAATATAAGCGAAGGAGAGACGATAGACGAAAATCTGGGAAATGCACAGACATAAGTGACTTTAACAAAGGCCAATTATGGTACGGCGCCGGAGAAAGAGAATGTCGGTAACAGTGAAATTGGTCGGTTGTTCGCGTGCTACTGTCGTATCTATCGAAAATTAACATAATACGGTGAAACCACGTGTAGAAAATCATGTTGTTAGACGGTCACGTTTCATCTCCTTCAGCTCTCTTTGTAAAGCAAGATAAGCTCAAATCTCACGCAGAGTACAATGCTGGCTCAGGAACAAGTCTTCCTCAGTACAGCCTTCAACATCTGTTCATCCCCGATGGCGAGGCATTTTCCACAGGTACAATTTTCCGCGCCACAAGGTCATAATCGTGCTACAGCGAAATAAGTTATAATAAATTTAAGCCATATCGTCGTATAAAAAACTACTTTAACGTGCATCACGGGAGGTTAGGACTTAACAAAAGATAAAATTATTCACAGATTAGAAAATTTATACTCTTGTATTTAGTAATATAATATTTAAAATCCATTCCGAAAACTTTTTATGGTGGCAGGCTACATGAGGGCGATCCACTAAATTGAAATTTACTGTTAATATAATGGGAGGGGAATTTGAAAGGGGGGTGCAGAATGGACAGGAAGACAGCCTAGGGTTAACTAGGGCCCAACCCGGTATTCACCTGAAAAAGATGCAGGTCGAACCTTTGGGAACGTAGTTAAATCAAAATGTTTTTATAGCAATCGCTTTCTCGAATTCCAGAGATTTTAAAAATACAGCCGATAGCATTTTCATTACCTGCAATTACAGCAAGGGATCACTAAAGACGTTTCATGAAAAAAGGTAACTAGCAAGACATACCTAAAATAATACGAACAGGCGAACAAAGAAAAACTAAACACTATAGTGACTGTACATACACCGACATTATCGGAAGAAGATTCCTAGGAAGTCCAGTGCTAAGTATAAAGCATAAGTTTAATAAAACATCTGAACTACCGGAAGTCGTTAATGTAGAGGTTCTGATATCTGTGGCCAGCGTCGTTGTCTCACAAGGTCCCGGGTACGAATCCTGGCATGGGCTTGGATGTTCGTGTCACCATGGTCGTGGATTAAGACTGCTGAAGATTCGATACGCTGGCCACGTTTCACTCCAAATTCAAAATGTGTCATGTAAGACGACAGTCCGCAGTCGGCCCGGTAGGCGAAGAAGGAAGAATATCGCTCTTAGGTGACGACAGCATAAGCAATGTGAAAAGGGGCAGATTCGTTAATAACGATAATTTGAACAACTGTTAGTGATTTGCATATTTTGAAAAATAGCCACAATGACAGAACATGAAGGCCTTTATGCTGTCTTTGCCGCTAATTCGTTGTCTGTCAGAAATTTGGCTTCCTATATCAGAGCAAATTACTCCGAGAAACAAGTCTCCAATCTTTGACGTAGCAGGTCTTTGCATCGAGTGAAACCTTTGTGGCGTTCTAATTCCATTTCATCGGATTTGTAGTCTTGTACTAAGTCCCACGCTTACGGAACTAAGCGGAATTCTTTGATCCGTAGTTTTTGTTGTTGCGGTATGCAGTCCTAAGACTGGCCTGATGCAACCCTCACCTGGACAAGCCAAAGGGATTTTGGGGTAAAGTGGATTTAATAACACAAGTCTAATTCTAAACATACAGCCAGTAAAAATTAACCAATCTCTATGCATTGTTATAAATTTAAATGATTTCTATTTTGATAATGCCACAAAATTAGACTGGGAACCTCATTTTTGTAAGCATAATAATTTCAGAAAGACTGATGCTGTCAATATTAACAATATTAACGCTGGTTTAAGACATCTTATTTACTTTGCAGCATATGTGTAAACGTTATTACAGAAAGTCCAGCTATATTTATAGTTTCTCGTATTATAATTTGTTTGATAGCTTAAGTGGTATAATTCATTATTTATTTGAAACAAGCTGGACAATCCGAAGACAACTGGATGTGGGGGAGATAATTTTATAGGAATTAAATGACGTACTCGTAGCACTTGTAGAAGGTATGGTGAGAGCAAGATACAGTATTTTAATGAAACAACTAGTGATATTAATTAAATAATATCAATGATAAAGAGTTTAAATCAAGGTATAGCAAGACGGGATACTGTAAAAATCAGTCGGCGCGTGTTGATTTAAGAAATGTATTTATAGCTCAAATAGATTACATTTTAAAGTAATTATACCACTTTATGTTAAAAATAATGTCAATTATATTGTGCTTAAACAGTTATGTGCGAGAATGAAACCAAAACTTACAATTGCACAATTTCAAACAATTGTACAAATAATTGAATTTTAATAGCACAAACTGAACGTCATTATTATAAAATGTATCGCCCGTATACTTACTCAAATAGTTATAAACAGAACTTCAAACGTCTTGTTGTCCCACAACATCAAGAGAATCTAGAGATAGTTAAGATTACTCTCAATGTTATTAGATAAAAGATAAATACAATTCAATGGCGCCGTTGATTAGCTAATAATGTGATATGGTCACAGATTGTATTTATCAACTAATTTTAAGACATCGTTTTTCAAAATAAACAGACAAAAAATAAACAGGTTTCGAAAATTCTTTCCCGTCTTTCGCCAATGAAATAATGTACTAGGTAGATATTTAATTGCGGACATGGTTAGACTATGAAAATAGTTTCTTTTAAATATATGAATGTAATATTATAAGAGCAGACAACATTTTCGACTTGTCCTTAGTACTTTTTTAAAATATATTTTGAGGAAAAAATCGAAAACTACAGAGTACAAATTTTATTAAATTGTATTTTATTGCATTTTTATTAGTCTGATAGTGAGCCACAGAGAATATTTCTATCATTGAGCAAATTCATTTTAATACTGAATCGTTTTTCAGTTAATGACTTTGGAAGTTACAGACAACAGTATCCATTCATTGTAATTATTTATTTCCACTATATACAATTCTTCTACTACGTTGTCTTATACTTCTACGAGACAATTCCCATATAGACACTTAAAAGAATTAAACGTATTGGAAACAGCACCAACTATATGTATTCAAATTGCACCATAGATGGCGAATACCAGACATAAATACAAAATTAGGAGAATGAGCATTTGCAATCGTAAATTTTCCGTTTGCGAATAATTATACTAATACATCAAATCCAGATATTTTGTAAGCTGAAAGGTTAGTTTTCTTCCATCTTTTCCAGTTTTAGAGGATACTTTCTGGCTGCCGTCGATGCCCTGGAATTCATTTATATTATACCGCTACATTATTTAATTCGACAGGAACCAATTTATCAATACGTGATTACACCATCAGCGAGTGTCACATTTTTGAAATGGGAATGCTGCGACCCCACAGCAAACTCTTCTCCCGTCATTCGGAAGGGCGTGAGAATAGTACCCAATGCCCGACTTACCGAATGCAGGTTTTCTAGGGTTTTCTCTGCATTTCTTTAGGTGAAACGCCGGGTATGATCCTTAAACTATAGCCCGGGGGCCCTAGTCAACCCTTGACTACCTTGCTCTACCTTCCACATCCCCCCTTTTCAATTCCCTTCCTATGTTATGAAAGGGGAGTTGCCGGTTTCAGGATCACCCTCGTGTAACATTTTAACCCTATATATATATATATATATATATATATATATATATATATAACATTTCCTATTTTTGAACAAAAACGTGTGACCTATATGTCATTAATGATTTTTTTCTTTTTATGACCTATGCTTGGATTTTGAAATTTAATGTAAATCGTATTTAGCGGTAGTCAGACAGGTCCCTACAGCCTATCAGCCTATTATGAGCTTTCCTTCTTTCATGGTGGGTGGAATTGGTTTGGTCCTATACTGAAACATGTTACTTTTTTAATACAAAGTAATTTAAAAATGTCAGCAGCATTTAAAAGCATATTGATTATGTTTTCGTAATATACCTAGTGACCATTTAAATTAAAATGTTGTAAATCAAACATTAAATACCTTCAATTAAGCCAGATAGAGAATTTTCATAGGAATCTCAATAATTTAATTAGTTGAATGTTCTTTCATTCCTAAAGCTACTTTCCTATTTTATAAATCACCGAAACTGTGGAACGATGGGTGGTTAAATTTTTTTACTACTAAAATAGTATAAAGTGGAAATAATAAGTCAGCGAAAAATACATAGTAATATTACAACGCGATGTGAAGTGTGGAAGGGGAAAAAACGACGTTTCAAACAATAGAGTTCCACCTTCTGAGAGCAAGAACAATTCCCCAGAGAACATTCACGCAATTCCAACAAACTTCGTGGAGAGAGAATTTCCGTTTTAGTGATAACTGCACTGCCCTTGGTTTGCATACTTGTTCAAGTAAGACTAACGACAAAATATAATTATTAAATTGTGTGTATATCATTTATTGGTTTGAATTGAGTGTCTAAGTTAGCAGGAAACTATAAACATTAAAAGAGGCAGAAATTAAACAACTCATTGATCAATTATGAACACAACAGAGAAAATACACATATATTGCATATCGGAAGGTGAATCAGTTATTCGGGATCTTCTCTTCATTCATTAGACTTTTGTCCGAGGGGAATACGTAGTAAATACAATAAACGCCTTCAACAACAGAATAAATGCTTTCAAACGAAGCTCAGTCTTGAAGGCCATGATTAAGGCCTTTAACTCAGTTTGAAGGCTGAGCTTCGTTTGAGAGCATTAAAACGATTATTAATTTTTTAAGAAATGGCCATTCTCTATTTATAAAAATGTACCACATGATTTCTCCATAGACAGAATTATACGTAAAGGTCAAACAAAGATCTCGTGGAAAATGTTTGGTTAGAATAGTATCGTTAAGAAAACTGAGAACATCAATGATAAAAGAAACTCGTAAAAATAAATTTATTGCAGGTAAACAGTAATGTGGGTGCATAGAAATGAAGCTATGCGTTAGATCAGGTTTTAGAACATTCGTCTGGCGGTCAACAGTCGTCACTAACTCGTCAACACTTGGAGCAGGTCCAAATGTAAAGTGCAGCTACAATGACAGTCATCTCGTCCAATCGCGTTTATTTACACGGTTTCCTTCAATTATTTTTGCCCAAATCTTTCCACGAGTAGCCAGTTAGAAGCTCTTGAGTAAATTCCTCTTGCTTTCCGAAGGATAAGAATGAGTGTTCACGTTGGAATTTTATTTTTTTAATTATCAGATTCCTTAATTTATTGTTTTCATTTTATGTTACAAATTATATCGACAAATTATTTATTAAAGATTTTTAGTAAGATACCTCGCTCCTTGAGGTTAACTTGCAAAAATATGTAAATTTCAAAATGCCTCTCTCTTTCTTGATTTACGTCGCCGACCGTAGTCTCATCTCTCGGCAGCTTCTTCTGGCTGCTTCAATTTTAGAACTTCTGGTTAAAATTACTTGTTCTGTTTGTTTGTACTGAACGCCTTTAAATGAACCGAATTTATTGACGATGTAATTGTGACCTAAGTCACTATTGTAGACGCACGAAAGACGTGAATCCGTAAGAATGTTCTACATCAAGCAGCTACGTGTTACAAAATATAAATAAGCACAAAATTTAGTGGTTTCAGTGTGTAACGGTGCACTTCAGATAGAGATAGAAAGAGAGTAAGCGATAAGTTGTACAAATTGGCAGATAGATTATAAACGTTATTATTCGAATCGACGTTTATAACACATGTGAGCCAATCTTGTGTTGATCTGTATTTAGCCCAAATCTGAGAAAAGTATAGATGCAGTCCAGGTGAGACTAACAAGTGATTAGCCTGAGAAATCAAATCTTTGGTGTGAGGTGATATCCTGTTCATGCGTAGCCCGCACACATGGTATCTGCTCATAGTTTGCGATTTTCTAGCCGTCATACTAGTGACTTCGTTAAATTTTTAATTATTGTGAAAATATTTAAACATTCTCCACTATTACTGCCAATTCTAGTTCTCTTTTTATGAAAACTTTGAAGTCCTGTTTATTGGTGGATCATAAGATACCCAGAAGGCTTTCATGTTCTATGCTAAGCAAATTATATTGTACGCATCAAATAAGCTTATTTCGAGCATATGTATTGTATCAAAATGCATGGCCCTTGTTAAACAGTCAACATTTTGCGCCTTGGACTAAGAGAAATAATATTTCCCCCTGATGGATGGGGTAGTCACTATTGTTAGCTGCGTCTTTATCTTGATTTGGTCCATAGACCGTAGATTTTAAATATTCGAAGCATTTAAAATTGTCCCAATAAGAGTAATGTCGAGGTGTATTTATATTTGCTAATAAAATTTTAATTCTAATTGAAAGCGTTAATATATATTAGTTGTTTATTTTGTTCAAATAGTCCGTTATGTTAAATATTATAAATGTCAATTTCAAAAATCAATCCATTATTATTAAGGTAGCAAAATATGAGAAGCACCTAAAATATACGTTAGACGGCGATTGGGGATAGTAAGCGACATTACTTTTTTGTAGAGATTATGTAATAAATTTCAACTCTCACGAGTATTTATAAGATAAAAAAATTTGAATTCGCAATGCATGTAAAGCATATAAAACGTCCCAATTTTTTAAAAACATTCACGAAAATAATAATAATACACTAGTATGAGGGAAAAAGAACCATCATGTGACTGACGGGAAAATCGCATCGTGCCCTGGCGCCGAAGTGACGGGACTTGGCACGTTAATAGTGCCTTCGGACAATACAGACCGTGGGTTCAACGTCCCTACAGTACATCCCATCTCCGATACACGACGAAGGAACATGAGTTTGATAAACTAGCAGAGATGTGATTGAAATTCTACGCCGGTAGAAGGGTGAAGATTCATTGAGATTGGTGGTGGCAGGTGGGAGAGCTACGATAGTGTTAGTTCTCATATGAAGTTAGAAGGTGGTAGACTCCTAGGGAGGAGAAGAAATATGAATATTTAAGTTATTTCTCGCTGATTTGGATAAGTAGACGTTTCTTGGCCAACCACTGTGAAGGAAGCAATGAAGAAAGTAATTTTCCCCATTATCGATGTCCCCCAGCCAATCAATCAGTACTTTCCCAAATTTATCAATTCGGTCAAAACGACGATGTAATGAACAGTGATTCATTTGCCTGGACACCAGTTGTTGCCAATAAGGGGTTACGGAGAAAACACCAGCGTATTCCTGGAAAATGAGATGGAGCTTACCTAAACCAGCCATAGAACCAAAAATACAAACGTGCAAATACTTTCCACTGCAACGCATAACCAAAATCATGTTGTAATAAATATCCACAGATAGGACCCTCTGTTATATTTCATCCAGAGGCTCATGTTAATATTAATTAGCCGTCCTAAATAAGATATTTTAAATTGCCACGCTTCAGTACTTCTTTATGTTGATATGTGTAGTCAATTAAATTGTTCATAAATTGAAGTATTATTTCAATAATTTTCTATCATTTAATATAAATTAAATCCAAATACATCAAAAATCAGTCATAAAACACTAACAAAGTTAACAAGAATAGAGTTGTTACTAAGGCTTATCTCCGAGGGCGTTGTATTAATTATTATAGTTTACAATTCCCGAAGTTATTTTAACGTATGTTCAACTATTTTAAATATTCATTGGAGATCCTGACCGACTTTGGAGAGTGATGTAAAGATCACATAGGATTATGAAAATTGGTCCTCTTTACGTCTTCATTTCACTCCTCATATCCAGCATATCGAATCAATGAATTCTTAATTGTAGCCAATAACAATAATCTTAAACGGAATATCTCCATTGTATAATCTGTTTAAGGACCTTGTCCGTGATGGCCATGTATTTACCACTAACACGATATGGTTATCCAGAGATGTGCGCATTGGGCGCCTGGTTGTTGGCAGGTCTGCTTGGTTCAGGGCCAATGAATAGTTCGCGCTCGTAACCTCTTGCCTTCCTCCGGCGACATACAACCCACTACGTACGCGTATGCTTGACACAAATTAGCGTCTAACACTGGTCAATGTTTTCTACATTAACACTCGTCTGCTGACGCCGTTTTCTGATGTTACTGATATGTTCATGATTTTCACCATCCGTTGTTACATTCTTCATAGAATATTATGTTGCCAATCACTTATATGGCATTTCTTATGTTTTAGAAGAGTTGGCGGTATGTCTTCACATTAGCGGCAAGAATAAATTGAGATATAATCCCTATTTAAGAGGATTGAAATCTTTGTAACGAATGCACAAAAACTTATTGCAAGTATACTGCTTTATTACAACTGCATATTGCGGAAAATTGATTTTTATAGGCTCTTGAAAGAATGAGAATAGTTTTCAACCATCCATAATTTATGGCACAAGAAAAAACATCACGATAACCTCCATGCCTGTGTTTTTTGTTTTTATTATTCATATAATCGAGATTTCCGTCCATTCCATAAGTTAAGCTAGTCGCCGAGTTCAATTTTGATTCTCAGCATGCAACTTAAGTGGGATGAAAAGGCAACCACACGAAGTATTTTCGCCTATTTTAATGAATTAAATATATCGGGTTTTGACGTCAGTCAAGTTACCGTTTTTATTTCAGCCATCCCATTGGTTATGATAGATCAACATTCAAGTAGTTTTGATTGATGGGGAGGTATGTAATGAGAGTTTAAAAAATTTAACGTTTCCGATGCCAGTTTAATCGTACGTTGACCAAAAAACTATTTCTGTGAAATTAAATGTTCGGCAATGCTCGGGAATGCGTACACATTAGAAGGCTACAGTATTTAATACCACAGTAGTCTTTTTAACACGTAATTAAATCAACAACGAGAGGGTCAATTTTTTTTCAAATTGGCTTTTCACGCCCCCGACTTTACGAGACCTGAATTATATTATAACCACCGAGATGATTCAGTATCTTAATCCAGTTGAGATATCTCCTGCTATCTTAAATAAGCACAGTAACTTTAAAAAGTCTTAAAAATGTGCAATACCAAGAGAGAAATTGCCAATCTCAGTAACTGTAATAAATATTTCTTCGCATGCAAATATTTGTCATTCTTGTAAGTTATAAATTTCCATACCCTTCACCCAGGGTAGTAATGTCTTATCCGAACAGTCTTTGCTTATTTTCAGTCGTAAGGAACAGGTGTACAAAATTTGGTCTAAAATGCCCCACTCGTTTATATTTGAATGCGGTCGACTTGTAAACCCCTTGTGAACGACCAGTCGATCGCAATCAACCGTTTGATTAACCCTGTCCTACAGCAACAAGAATTTAACGGTAAAGTTTTTGGGCAAGAGGTATGTGGGGAGGGTGAACAGTTCAACGCGGTAATCACGAACAGAGTCGAAACAGGTTTTCTGCCACATCAAGTTAGGCGGAAGACCACTTCTAAAGAACATATTAGTGCGGATGAAACCTTCACCGTTAACCATCCGGGTTAGGCTTTCAAAAACAAAACAACGTTCTGCGGCCATTTTCGAGCGTCGTTATCAGGCTGTGTGTGTTTTTGAAAGCCTTACCCTGTTGGTTAACCGTGAAGATTTCATCCGAATTATTCACCGGAAAAGTCTACGTTCGTTAACATATTAGTGTACATGTAAAAGGGTCAAATTGAAACAGGTTTTACAAATAAAATAATATTTAATTTGGAATGAGAAATGAAACCGGAACTCTGTATTTAAGATAGATGCTGTAAAATTGAAGCGAATCGTTTAAAAATCTAGTAAAAGATTTCGAATGAAATTTCGCTGAACAGCGAAGAATTTTCAAAAACTACTGAGAAATTGTATTTAATTCCTGTAAAAAGGTGCCTTTGTCTTGCATCTTATTTTAATTGTTTACAACCAGCAGATTTCCACAGAATTATTCATAATACTCATAACAAACAGTTTCCAACCTGTATGTAATATCTTGTTACGAGTCATTATTCTTATTCTCGTAACTATAGTGCCACGAACTAATAGTGCATGTTTTTTTTATGTATTATGAAACTTCTTGTTCCTTTGAAGCGTTATCCTTGCAAGGAAACAATATCGTCGGTCTTCCGAAAACCACAGTGTCGTATTGCAAAAATTCAGCTTTCCTGTTACGGGCATAACCTCAAACACCGCAGGAAAATATTCCTCAGCCTTTCGACTTGCTCACATCATTCTTTAATAAATTGTAAACAGTCTTAATTTTGTACTGGCGATTCTATGTTAGATGCAACGGCAAAATTAGTATGCAATCGCAATATTAGTACGAGATAAATAATGTGTATAGAGTATCTTGAAAGGAGAAGTTTGTTCATGAATCAATTGCCATTCACTCCGCAGTAGTGATAGAACGTGAATAATGAAGTACTTCAGAGGACAAAATATAAATAAATTCTGTTTCCAAAGTCTGTCGAGGTTGTAATTGTTATATTTATATTTTGACAAGGAAATATATTTATTTGATGGCACATATTTTGAAGATTTGTGCAATATTCATTCGGCGGAAGTCCGCGTTGAAATCTAGTCAACTCCATACCGACAGAAGCGACGGGACGACATGGTTATGTGACAACACTAGAAAACAAGTCGTTGAACTCGAGCGAAAGATCTGCGGGGTTTCACATACCGAGGAAAATTGTTTTGTTAGTGGAAGAGAGTGAGAAGAAAATTTTAGATTAACGACTGAGCTCGCGAGGTGGATGACCAGGTAGCCAGGAGCTACGGTAGAGTTGATGGGATGGTCATGTGTATGCAGGAGTTAACCATTGATGATGTATGCCAGACGGATCGTTAATAAAACTCGGGAATCCCGGTCAGCTTTCGGTTCAAGACTTTGCAGACACTCCGCGCGGAGTTCGACAATTGTAAAAGAAATTTAAAAGATGTCTATAAAAAAAGTAACCTGAAGTTTATCATTACTATATGGAGCTCTTTCTCGAATATTATTGTGCACAGCGCTATATACAGATTAGGATCAAACAAAAAATTATTTAAAAGATGCGCCCTAAATTAAAAAAAAATGAATCACACTAAATGTCAGCTCTGAGTATTAACAAATATTTTCACTCCCCATATACGTCTGCGTAACAAAAAGCGCAAAGGTAAATACAGGAAATAAATTGTAAATTCGATACTTATTAAACTTTTTCATCTACTTTCAATGCACTATACACTGTCTTTCCCCGCATTATTTACAATACTTCACTACGACTTTTAAAAAGTATCGAACTAGTTACATGTATTTGTATTTTCATTACTTTCACAAAAGTGCTCCATTATTCAGATATAAATAGGAATTAAAATCTTCAAGGAATTTGAAAGTTAAAATGACTGATTGTAACTTAATTTACAACATAATTAGATACCTTCAATTTGAAGATAGTCTTAATTTATTAATTATTAATTTAAATATTTATTAATACCTTTATATTTTTGTATTATAACATAGGGGAACTCGGGGCGAGGTAAACGGGATTTCTTTTTTTTTAATGGATAGTACTGAGTTTAGTAAATAGAGGTGGAACATTGTATCTGGCAGAGTTGACCAATTTCTGACTGAGCCTTGTGAATGAACTATGGTTTTGGCGTCTTACAGCTCTGAATTTAAAAATTTTGCAGCATTTTGGCATAAAGTAAGCTACAAATCTGCTCACTTTTAACTCTTTAATTCTACATATACGTTACGTATTGGGTTTTAATCAGCTTGTATTAAGCATCGGGGATAATGCTTAAACCAAAACTTGCGCGGGGAGCGTAACGGGATAATACTGTATAAGGCAAAATGTAATGTGTTCCTCCAGAAAAAAGGAAAAACTGACAGAATCGCCTAATAAGAATGAGTTACAAGAACCTGTACCCAAAAAGAATAGATAAAGAAAGAAAATGAACGGAAAAATAAAAAAAGTCCTAGCAAAGACTACAGTTTAAAAAAATCTATTTGGGTAAGTAAAAATTTATAAAGAGATGAACCGTATGCAAAATAAACATAAGGAAAAAGTACAAACGGTATTAAGAGTTTTCTTAATTTTAATTTAATTTTGTTCTAATAAGTATGATTACAAAAAAAATCCCTTCCAGTTCTACCCCGGCGTGTGAAAATTAAAAAAATTATAAAAATCTAAATTCGTTGTTTTATGTTATGTTGATAAATAACAGAATAAAGTAATGTTTTATACCTTTATGAAGCTTTTTCTTTTTTGCATATTTTTACAAAAATTGTTAAACAATAAGTGTACCGCTCCGCAAAATATTGAAACATTTTCAAAAATTAAAAATAATGTTAAGCATGAGATTTTACTGTAACTGCAATTTTTACTTAAAAACATAATATATATGAATAATATTTATAATATATCAAATATAAAGAGATTTATAAAAATTATTAATATTTAATAAATTGAAATATATTTGATACACGAACATACCAGATTATAGAGGAAATCATTTATTCTTAACCTCTGACCCAATCTGCCGAGTACTATATAATATTAGTGGGAATCCTTTATTTAAACTTTCTACTCTACTAAGGTGTGACCAATTTTCCTGTATGGTTCTATAGTATTCCTATCCTTAAAAGCTCTCTTCGAAACCTTTTCGCGTTAAATTAGTATTCTTCCCAACACAGCGTTCCTAGTTAGATGTTTAAAGTATCTATATAAGAATGGAATTCCGAGCTATCACAGTTTTTTCTACACTTTAGGAACACCTACAAAATCCATACATTTCCAATATTTTGTACCCTTCGGCATTCCATTTAGAAAAGTATAATACATAATTTCGAAATAACATTTTGTTAATATTTAAAATCTCTTAACATATTAATTTAAATTTATTACTTCATTGATTTCACTTACATATTCTCACACAATTCTAGAATTTGAGTAAAGTTCACACAAAGTTACGTTCCCGTTGAGAATAATCTGTAAAGAATAACGTGTGACTTTGTACCGTTCGTCACAATGGAGACATTGTGAAGTCCTTTATTATGAGTATACGCTGAAAGTGTCAAAGTACAAGGTACCTCCAGCGTTCGCAAGTCCCTCATCTCCAAGGACGGAAGCGTTAGCGTCTAGTATTACGAAATTTATGACGAGGCAAAGATGTCCGTTTTATCTACAACGTTGCGGAAGAGAATTTTCTTACGTAACATACTCCATACTCCAAAATTTGCCAAAGAAAAAGCTTGTAAAATCTATCAATTTGAAGGGCATGTGGTGATGCAGAAAAGGTGACTAGCATTTTTATTTTTAGTGCAAGGTCGTCGCTTTATTGTAAATATTCCTTGCAGTTCCACAATTGAATTTTTATACTTATCAACTTCCGCACCGTAGAAGTCAACACATTTCTTTGGTATTGAAATTGTAAGATTAGATTCAACATGGATGAAAGTTGAGGGATCTCGATAATCTATTCATACCCCATTCGCACCAGAAGTTTCTGTAAGAATTATATAAAACATTTGACTAAAAATGGAATGTCCAAGGAAAGAGAGACAGAAAGTTGGTGACTTACCTGAAGCTCACAGATGGCAGGCACCATGTATGGTTTGAGGTTCTTGAATTTTTGAAGGCACCGCCCCCTTCATCAGAAGGTTAGGAAAACATTTCAAGTTACTGTCAGCCGTTGACGACCTCAAACCCTACATGATGTCTGTCGTCTATAAACTTCAGGTAAGTCACCAAATTTCTGTCTCTTTCCTGTCATTAATTATATGCATATAAGATCTACTTCATTCAGTGTAATTCAGATGGATTATGCCTTAAACAGAGCATTTTTAGCCATCCAAAGAAAGATAAATCTGCATGAACCTACATCTACCCATTAATTGTGGTGATTTAAAACTATTTGATAGTAAAATTGGCCAGACATAAAATATAGGGAATGAATAAAAGAAAAAGCGTGAATATAAATTAAAAACCCTGCTTGTCCCATATCACGAGTCATATCATTGCTGATATTTACCTAATTAGTTTAGACTAGGCTGACAGACAGTATCTTGACTTTTGTTACGAAAATCTACGGGGGTGAGTGCGTAAATCTGAGTTCACATGTTCCTCGTTCAGACATATCAATGCCATACTTTCAAGGTTTTAAAACAAATTACTCGAGTCTGATGAACAAAAAATAACTCAATTTAAATATGTCACTTGGTAATAAGGTTTCAACGAATATTTTCATATTTCTTAATTTATGATTTTATTAAATACCAATACAGTACAATTATTATTTGAAGAAAAAGATTACTTTTCCCGTACTAAAATGCGAATCTACCTTGAATGAAAAGATTTCCTGTACAACCTGATTGCTCACATTTACACCAATTAAGCCAAAATCAGGCTACTTTCGTTCGGAGCCCCGAATTAGCTGGAGGAACTATTTACGGAATGATGTCTGAGGTTGTCCAGTCTTAAACGGCGTCCCATGTCCCCAACTAACGACGAAAAACGTCGTTGTATGAACAAAATTCACATTTTCTTCAATACACGAGTTCACTTTATTCGCTTTTTATAACTTGTTGGCTACCAACGTGTGTACAAGACCTAAATTGAAGTGGTCTCATTCCTTGACAGCTCATTTTAATTTCATTCCCTCATGATGGACGAAAGTTGGATTTCTAGATTATATGTGCTTGCCCTATTCATTTAAGACGTTTATGTAAAAGTTAGATAAAATTTTTCACTAAAAATTAAATTAAATAATTACCAGACATGTTTGTTTACAGCATTTGTAATTGATATATTTAGTGACTATCAACATTTGTTTCATTAAAGTAGTAACTGGCATAGAGCACTCCTAAATGTTCAACAATTATTCGGAACCTCGGAGAGTCATCGAAAACTATAAAGATTGGTAAGAAATTAGTTCACACCTAATCAAATTGTTCCGTACATTTGTTAACAATTACTTAAGTTTAACATGCGGCTGAAAGAAACAATTTGTTACTATTGATAAAGGGGGACATCAATACACGAATAGTCAGAGGATTAAGTCCATTGATTTTAAATTGACGGACCAAGTTATCGTGATGTACATTCGAAACGTTAATAAGAATATTGGATTGTTTACAGTGATAATTTTAGAGGTTTCTTCTAAGAGTCAGATTCTATAATTGTGTTAGGACCTTTCTGTTAAGGTTGATGAAGGAGGCATGGTAGCCAAGGTTAAAGATTTTTTCGAAGTCACTCCGTCTCGTAGCACTTAACTGAACTTGATAGCGAACGGTTTATGGATTAGGAAATTTATGCGAGAATGACAGCGGTCTATTAAGTGGAAAATTAATAGTCTACAGTTGTGCATGTAAAGACCAACACTTTCTCGTTGTTGGTCCCCTATTTAAGTAAATTTAAAACAATTACTTACAACGTGCTGTAATTTCTTGGTGCGACATTTCGCTGACAACCGAGTGGTGTATATGAAAATTAAAACTAACATAGAGGAATTTCTACTAAACGACTAGGATAACATAAGAACACAGACTTACTAAAATGAAATCAATTTGTAACAAGAGCAAGGTGAAACACGAAGATTGGGGTAATATCAGAACAGTTGAAGCAAATACGTTAGCAGGTAAGCGCGGAAGACATTGTTAAAAGTATTTTCAGAAACGAAAATCTCTAGAACATATTAATCTCTATTATAGTAAGCCCCTTTCCTGATATCCATATATCATAAGAACTAAACAATTAGATCGGGAAATTTTAGATTTCTCCTCAAATAGTATTAACGAAGAATATTAATGCTTATAGAAGGCAATTACGACAGTAGAGGAACGTAAAAGCAACAAAAAAACAGGACACAAACGTTAATAATTACATCGGAATAAAATTCTATACAAAATATTCTACGTAAGGTACAATTTTTCTTAAGGATGGTTGTTGAATAGAAAGTGAAAATTGTAGCGTCTTTCAAGCACATTAAAGCATTAATTGTCAAAAGTAGTAAATATTATTTGTATTGTACATTCAACATGCATTCCTTGCAAAACTTCTGGTTTTTTTTTCTTTTTAACAGCCACCGACATTATTTATAATAATAAAATATAACGCATTCATTATAAACAGGTCCTCACGAGTAGGAAGCCTTCAAGGATGATTCATTTTTCATTATTTATAGCGTATACTTAATACCTTCATTTATATAAGAATCCTGTATTAGATAATTAATTATTTAAGTATTATATTTGGTTCAAATGATTAAATTTAAACTTTTACGGTTTTAAATATTGAATTAATTTAAAAATTCAATTTTCTTCAAAAAATCTATACTGGAGTATGAGTAATTTACTAGAAATGTTTAACCTCAGTATTGCATGCAGCTTGAGTTCAATAATTTTAAGTTATCAGGTAGCTTGTTAAAAATAAATATTCCGGTATATATTACCACTTCTCAATCTACAAATATCCATATCAGTTTAGAAGGCAGTTGGCTGACTCGTCCAATAAGATCAGCTGGACAGCTGATCCAAGGTCTCCAGATCCCGACACACACCCACGACTCAAAAACTGACCGATGTAGTAAAGCGCGATTTACGTTACACATTTAATAATTCAAAAACTGAAAAGTATATTCAGCAAGTAATATAAATTCATAATCTTTCTTCGGAATACCCTGTATAGAATCTCTGTACCAGCCACCAACCCTCCGTCTCAACCTTGTCACTGATTGAATGTTTCCGCCGCCCACAATTAAGTTTCCCTCTCACACAAACAAGACAAGTAGAAGAGTTAATATTAGAGTAAATTCACAACAAATTCAATTGTAATAAGGCATATTAAGTATTGCTATATAAGAAACGTTGCTTATAAATTTGAAAACATTTACCATAAAGCAAAAGTAGTATGAATCTACTTGTTTGGTGAGGTAGAATAAAACGAGAGAGGATATGAAACACTTTACAAGTTACATATGTAACGCGTATGTAATTGAATTTCACTGCACAAGTACTTTCAAGAAGAGGACAGATAATCCATCAGATTTTTTTTAAATATATGGATCATTCGAAATCTCGAGGACGCATATAGAAGATTGAGCCACATCCTGATAGTGGTTTTTAAAATAAGAGCCGAAATTTATTTTCCAGATATTTAATTATCGTTACCTTGCCACTTTACCATCCTTGTATAGAAAACTTGATTTAGATGCCTTCCTCAAAGAAAGATGCGGCAGGTGATAAACGACGGCCGACCGCTCAGTAGCTCATCGTGCAAACTTTCTCGACATCCGTTAAACTGTAATCCACATCTCACCTTTCCATCACTCATTATTTCTTCCTCATACAACGATATTTCGCATAACGAACGCTACTGCAAACGACTACGTGCCTCGCAGAACAAACTAGCTTCAAAATAATGAACAGTACGTACGCCGCGAAAACATCGCATTTCCCATCAGTTGGGTCCGCGTGGCTCAGATGAAGGCAGGGCACGTTTGTCCCCAGTTTATTGTCCGTTTTTCCTTGCCTTGATGTATTTTTGCCATTGTTTACTGGATGGTGGTTAGTGAACGGAAGGTCTTATTCTCTTCGTCGCTGGTGACAGTAAAATAGTTTTCTTAAAAAGACCTTACCTCCTTGAGTTGGCTCCTTGTTTGGGCCATCCATATAGATAAGAATGATTAATAAAGAAAAAATAGTTAATTTTACTGACAATATTTCTGAGGAACAGGCCAGTTCTTCCTTCGATTATTCGCTGCGATGTTGAACGGATTGTACGATTTCCAGTAAAAGTCAATGGATGACCGCATTTCGCATAACGAACACCTACGCACTGCTGGAACGAATCGTTTTCGTTCTGCGAGGTACCACTGTACACCTCACAATATTATCTATGATTGTTTGCTGGCGTAACATTCCTCGCATTCAAGAAACTAATAACTGATGTGCCTTCACAGTCGAAACGCTCTAGGAAATGAAAAGCACAAATTGATGTGTTGACTTTGTGGAGTAGTGCGAGCGGTAAGGTAATCATTTATAATAAAATATCCGGAAAATAATCGGAGACAAATTAATGAAAACAAAGTTATTGGAAGGAATGTATATTTTTATCAATTTGAATGTAGCTATGAACGATAAACAGAAGGCGGGTTGCGCATCCAGGATGTACGCCAGTGTCCTGACAAAATTGAATAAATGATATTTAAATAATGTAATGGTATATTTTGAATATAAATAGTGTAAAAATTGTTAGTTGCGAAAACACTCACTGGGTGTGTTTTCAATAAAACCCAGGTCAGTGACGCCGTCCTGTTATATGAATGTAAACAAATAACGTATTTTAATAAGTGATTTTGCCCTTAAGGTGTGTTATAATTTTCACCACTGAGATAAGTGCACGGTCGGACGTTGCAGCAACCCACAGGTAAGGACCATTGTGTTTAGCAGGTCAGATGTTTTGATCGTGGACGGTCGTTGACCTGAGAGCGGTGTGAGGGCATATGGACAGTAAACTGGATTTGGAAACCCTCAGGCCTGGGACATATAAAATAGAGTGGACTGATGTGGAGGTTTTTTTATTATGATTGGTTTTGGCGGTGTGGAGGTGGAGATTGTTGCTGAGAACTGCGATGTAGACAGGTGTGTGTGTGTGTGGAGAATAGGAGTTCAGATTGAGGCAGCAAATGAGATGGAGATTGTGTTGCTGTGAATGGTGAGGAGGACAACGATTGTTGGAGAGTACAGTTTTGGAGAGCAGATACACCAGCCCGAAGAGCTGGGAATGAATGGACCCAGGCGGAACGTGGACATCTTGACTGCCGCAACGGGAACTGCAAACAGTAAGCCCTCCCCTTCCCCTTTTTTTACTGCGTGTGTGCAACGACCGGTAATATAACATTTCAGGCCTGACGGTGAACATTTCAGTATTGTTGTAAATATTTTGGTTTAGGGTTAGAGTAGATATTAAGTAAGAATGAAGGTGAGCGTAAGAATGTGAGCAACATCTAATGATTGTGGAGTCAGAGTGGGCTTTGGCCGGGTATTAAATATTAAATTAAATTGTTTGAATTGTTTTAGCCCCGTGTTTAAATACTGGCTAAATCATCCCTCCCTTAATTCATTCATTAAAGCCAACACCCTTGAGAGTCTCATGCTCGACTAGAAACTCGCGTGTCTTGGCTAGACGCTGGTCATCTCCCTCGGGATCTCGCGATTGTCGTTTATTTTTGAGAAATACATACATACATATATATATATATATATATATATATATATATTAATTCTGCATATGCAGTAGCGCCCGGGCAGGCATGGCGACGATAAAAGATCCGAGGGGGAGGGAAGCATTACAGTATACAATGGATAGCTTACGGTGACTAATTTAAATTACTGGTGCAAGAAAACAGGCAAATTATATCAATTTAAATGGAAAAACCAAAATTATATATGCTTACAATATAACTCGATTGTTAGACACCATTAGAATTACACACAGCATACAGGAATGTTTTGGAACACCCTAACGAGACGAGCAGGGAAACTCTTAAGTAAACAATTAAATATTCAACTTTGAATGGGGGGTGTATTTTAATTCACAACAGTAGTGAAGGCGTCCTTATCTAGAGGGTAAGTTCTGTTACTTTGGTGTAACACGACTTCGATTCAAAATATTTTTTCCCACAACATCTAAACACATTTAAACTATGACGGAAAATATAAGTAAATATTGTCATTGCTCTGTACAGGCCATCCAGATGCAGACGACGGCCTTATTGCCGACGTATTTGACATTCAGCAACAAGGTACGTTTTCTTTGCCTGTTTTACGTTCATTAGCTATCATCCAGGTGTTCCAGGCTATACACCAATAATTGTGCAATGTGGAGTGCGTCTCCCTCGAGATTTCGGTCGGCGTCTGAGGAACAGAGTGAATTAACTGAAATTTTGTCGGTTATTCGGTAACCTTTGAATGAAAACAAAAATAAAAGGAGGAAGATTCAGTAATACGATTGAAAATTCTGATCGTTCGAAGACCGTAAAATCTATCCATAAAAATCTCAAGCAATTAAATCTTCATTATTGTCTGAGTGCATACCAAAGAATTCTACACACACGACTTATAAAAAAAATTGGTCACTCTCCATTGATAAATCACACATTCAAAGAGTAATATTTAATGAAACACTCAATACTCTAAAAATGAAATAATTAATAAAACCATAAGAAACGTCAAATCAAATAATAGATCGATTCAGACATGTTAATAGATGTTCAATTATAAGCTAATATTGTTGTTAATATGTAACAGCATGGCGTTGGTACAGAGCGTAAGATAGAACTGCAACAGGTAGCAGTCGTAGCTGATAAATGTAGAGCATGTATACAAAGGAAGAGAGTTGTGCACGTTGCTCGACTCACCCCGTGGCATGGCGCTGTTCCCGCTTGGCTCAGGTAGGCCAGACTAGCAAGCAGCAGCCTGGGTAGACACTAGACACGCTTCCCGCGCAGACAACTCTGCTTCACTGCGCATGCGCCAACGACAGCACAGGCAACTAGCACGACTTTAGTGTTTAGGAAGTTGTTTATCAATTAACCATCACCTTGAACCGTATCACTCTGTAATAAACATACGGGTGCTTACCTCGCATACATGTGCAAACCGTTATGAGCAGTTTGTTTACATTGTCTACGAATAGCCTACCAGAAGGAGTAGTCATTATCATCCAGTAATGTTCTTTTTATTGACTCTAATTTATGTACAAGCTATCTATTATAACATTTTTTGTGATACTTAACTTAATGCTTACTTTTTTTAAAAAAAACTTGAAGAGCAATGCTCCAGTGAACATTCTCTAAAATACATTATGTT
Source organism: Eucriotettix oculatus (assembly GCA_034510155.1). Taxonomy (NCBI): domain Eukaryota; kingdom Metazoa; phylum Arthropoda; class Insecta; order Orthoptera; family Tetrigidae; genus Eucriotettix; species Eucriotettix oculatus. The sequence goes on along the minus strand of CM067376.1, from coordinate 129,850,916 downwards.
ATATCATTCCGTGATCTTAAAATATGAGAAATATATCTTAGGAAGGTCTGATGGCTTGAATATTGTTAATCTTTTTCGCTCTTCCTCATCCTCGTACAGAGTTCTTGTCAGTTGTTTTTGATGTCTTGTAACCATTAACCGTGTCTTTATATTATGGTTAAAGGAGGTTTTCTGCCCGGCAGTCAGTAAATTTGTCTAAATTTTTGGCCAAGTTGTTTCTTTTTGTTGATATTGTGTGGGCGCCAAGTTAATTTTCTATCCAGGTGTACTCCTAAATATTTAACGGTTTCTTTAGGTGGTATGGGATTCCCATTTAAAATTATTCCTGGACAGTTTCCACGTTTCAATGCAGATTTTGCCTCATTTTAATTCTCCAACGGAGTAGCCATTCTTCTTGCTGGCTTAGATATGTTTGAAGATTTCTGGAAGCTACTGGAGGACCTTCGTCTAATTATAATATTGTTGTATGACCAGCATAAGTAGCCGAGAATGCTTCCCCGTGGAAGGCCTGATGATATTGCGTACACATTTGAAATTGTTTCTTGATATTTAGCTCCAAAGGTTGTATTGTTTAAGTATGATTCCAGAAGAGACAATATCGAATGCTATTTTCTAACATCGGATGAAGTTCGACTTCTTAAAATAAAAAGGATCTTACTTTTCATAGTTATTTTGTCCATTAGGGCATACTTTTATCACTTAATGTTACATTATGAAACATACGTAGTGGCGTATGTTGTAATTAGTATATAGAGGCTACATAATGCATACAAGAACCAAATTAGTATGAAAAAAAATTCATAAAATAAAACAATTAGAATATAATAATGACAATAGCACTACCGTTAGGTGTCGAGCTTTTCTTTTGAACACCTGCAGGTTCAAACGTAAATAATTCATTACATAAAATGTTATTGTCGTAGTATTCAGTGCTAAGACTGGTCTGATGCAACCCTCCATGCTAACCTATCCCCTTAATTTCTACATAGCTACCACATTCCACATCATCCCCAATATGCTTATCATTTCCATCGTTGTTATTACCTCGCACACTTCCCTCAAATGCTAAGTTTACAAGACCCACATGTCTTAAAACGTGGCCTATTAATATATCCCTTCTCTTCGTTAACGTCCTCCAAATTGTTCTCTCTTCCTCTATTCTGCTTAGAACTTCCTGGTTAGTTACTCTATCCATCAAACCTTTTTTTACTTATAATATAAAAAATAATAATTTTAAAATTTTAAATTTGTTGATTGCTCACACATTACTGCCGAAAACTGGAAAAAGCATAACGGCAGCAATGTGTAAATATTTTCCTTTCCCAAATCGAAAAAAGTAGATGAGAGGACGAAAATTTGTTTGGAATAGAGAAACGCGAACTTATTTGAGTGTGAGAAACCGTTTTACACTGAAGGTATAAAGGATTTCGAAAATAGATTGACTACGATTATTTACTTTAAATGAGACTTTGTTGAAAAAAAACTGAATTAAATCTTTTTTTCTTCAAGCAGAAACGTTTTCTTTCCACAACTAAATCACATTTATTCTAACAAAATATTCCTATACATTAAACTGGCCTTAAATAACTCGAAATATTTATTCTTCCGCACAACGCAATGCTATTGAGCAAATAAACAATCATATTGACGAAATTTATGTCTATTCCAATGCTTTGTCTACTATTATGTAATCTATTTCAGAACTTTGGTGTTATTAAGAACGTTGCTAGTTACGTTCACAAACCCTGGTTTAATTTAGTTTGAGTGGTGGCATTGGCGAACATAATTTGGTGTTTACAACCGACTGTATTAGCTTGAATGTAGAGCGACCGGATGAAAACTGAAATATTATTCGTTGGCTGGTTATATACTCTAAATTTCAGTTTAATAATACCTCAGAATAAAACAAAATGCGGCAATACTTTAAACAAAAATTGTAGATTGGTAACTAAATATAAACAGTTCAGGAGAATTAGCTAGTTGTGTGTCGAGACGATGCGCAGTGGACAACTCCGCCCATACTGTACTCCGTTCTTTGTTGAGACAAGTTGGAAGTCTAAAAGCAATTAAAAAAATATTCGCATTCGGAAATACATTGCTGTCAGTTCAGGATATGTTGCACGCCAAGAGTCTCACCCTTAAAATATAACACATAATAAGTATAGCGTGTGTTAAAAAGATGTCGTTGCTGTCCCGTTCGTATGAAGTCAATTAATGTCCTTAACAATGGAAGTAGCGTTACGCCAGACCACTTGGAAGGGTAGTACAAAAGAGAATCTTAAATCTATTTAAGTACCTCCTCAAACGACAATACTCCCCTTCTTCTTTCCCTACTGCGCATGTAAACACGCCAAGTAGAATCTCAGGAACTGTATCTTATTCATATTTTTTACAGCACTGGTTAGCACTGTGTGTGTGTTTAAGTAATTAAACCATCAGATAAATCGTCACATTTTTGAAAATTTAGTTTCTCGCCCCCTCCCCCCATCCCCTTATTATTGAAATCACTCAAATGAACACTGAAAATAAAATGTTTTATTTTGGAGGTTAGATGGAAAGCCCCCGAATGAACGTGTATAAAATCGTAATTCAAACAATGCACCTTCCGCATTTGTACAAAAGATTATTTCAAATACATTTCAATTGTTCACTGTCAAATTAATCGATAAATAACACACTCAGTATGCATGCAATTACAATACACGGAATATATCAGAACTCGTCAATCCTAAATCGAAATGTCAAAACAATGCCAATCTACGACGCAATAAACCTGCGCAAGTAATAATGCGTAAGTCAAAAGGCACAGATTATTCAAACGGTCAGGTAGAAAATTTTGTATTATTTTCTTATTTGAGAAAACTAAAAAAATATATAATTTTTTAAAAGTTTGGTCGAAAAAATAATAAGAAATCTGGATTTTGACAACGGCGCCATCTATTGGGTCCAACTATTGCTAAGGTACATTAAGGTATCCCTATAAGTACAAGCAAAAAAAATTATCAGAAGAGGTCAAGCCGTTTAGGAGGAATAGAATTACGAACATACGCACGCCGAAAATTATATATAAAGATATGACAATGTTGTTTCTAGAAGAAGAAAGATCAACATGAAAATTTATATGAATTTCTATGATATATGGTATAGAAGGGTTTAGGAAAATTTCAAAAGGCCACAGGGTCCTTTTATACGTAATATTTACTTATAGCGCTCACCAAAAGCACCATATAGCCAGTTAACATATTTTAGGGGATGTTTACTTCGGACTGGAGTCCTCAGAGCTGTGTAGATGTCGCGAGCGTATTAATATTTAAGAATTCAGACCATTTGGAAACATTATATAAATTAATTTAACAAAGTAGACCAGGCATTAAAATCGGCACATGCATGTAACAGCGCTATATCTCGATCACAAAATATTTCCATGAGAGGGTAAATACGGTCTTCCATCAATCCATGAATCAGCTTTGATTTACATCGTATAATTTTTACCCATAGCGACCTATGTTGCACTGTGTTTAAATGTTCCTTTTAGCTGGACATTATATTTTAATGGCAAGTTCTTGAGATACGAAAACTTTGCATTTTATTGCGAAACTTTAAAGTTCCCATTTACCATTTTTGTTTACCCTAGTTTAGTGGCCTTTTACAGGCAAACCTAATAGTTACAACCTGTTGGCGCTTTTAGGTTTATCTAAATTTACTATCGATGAGTTGTACAAATGTTTAATTCTGAACTTGTTATATCTTTATTTAGAGTCGCGTCAACTACTATTGTTATTAGCGACTCGCTGTTTTTTTTGTTATCTGTAATAGTCTCACTGTGTGAAAACACCCACGCCCAGAACCTCTGTGATGCTAGGCAGCAACGCTGACCACTACACCAAAGATTATTTACTGCATTTGTATAAAATTTTATCTAATGATAGAATATAAACAAGAATAATTAGGGAAGGTTATTTGATTTAACAAATTCTTTGTTTCGTCCATTGTTAAGTAGCCGGTTGCTTCCCCCCCCCCCCCCCGCACCTCTTTTACAGAAAAAGATCTCTTCCTATTCTATTAAATGGGAGTTGCCATTACGTGGATCACACACTTGTGTTAAAAAAAGGGATAAACTTAGAGAATAGTAGAATGTTACCAGCGGGCTTTGGAGTTTTCTAGCTTCCATACTCCGAGGCAGATAGGTTAGTTTTAGAGGTGTGTGCTCCGTGGTCACTGACGTTGGGCAAACGCAAAGTGTTGTTCGCTGTTCTCACCGCAACAGTAGTCTAGCTGCCGGCTGAACTGGCCGAGACATGGCGACGGAAATGCTGCAGCTCCATAGCACCTACCCGGTGGAGATTTCTAGGGTTAACTATACACTACTTTTAGGATTCTATAACCATAGTTCATTAACTCTTGGCTACCTTGTTATTCCTGCCGCATCCACCCTTTCAAATCTCTTCCTATTCGCCAAAACTCACGTAGCCTGACACTCTCAAAAAGAAACGGAATGGAGTTAGCACAATAACAATACTTGTTTCCCGGTTGCTTCTCTAAATTTTGTTCTGTAAGACAATGAACCACTAGATAAACTACGTCACAAGTATAAACACGCCGTAGTCAATGAACTTCAAATAATAACACAAGGAAGTGACACTCCTATGCCACATAAAATATTACATGACCTGAACTTGTCATACATTCGTTAGTAATTGCTAATATTATTAATAATTTTATTTACCTTGTTTCCTTTAATCATACTTCAGCTTCCCTACACCCAATCATACTTTATCACAATAGAATATATCGTTTACTCTTTGAAATGACCACAATAGAATGGGAACATAAATGTTTTATACAGAGTTTATTATAAGAAAGTTTAAACATTTAATTAATTTTGCTTGGGTTTGTTTCCAGTTCGTAGTCTTGTCTTACGGGTTTTGACCTCAATTCACGGACCAATATCGATAAATTCGTACAAGACTCAGTAAGACTCAATACTCTTCTTCAGACGAATGCTACACGAATCGCTCCTGGATCGTGAAATAAAGTTACGAAAGAAACATTTACGCAGATACAAAGAAGTTCTTAAAGCCGAAAAATGGAACTTCGTACAGTGACAGTCGCTTAGAAAGCGAGCTATCATAAACTGACTAACCTGTTCGCAGAACGACGAGGATGTATCTCTTCGTGAGTCACCATCACGAAGAGTAACCAAGAGCGAAGTGTGAGAGAAACTATCAGCGTTTCAACAATGCAAAATAAAAACGCTTATCACAGCGCCCAACGACTCTGATCTCGCCTTCTAGTCCTCGCCCTGTTGCTCAACTTGATTGCTTCATCAAGTGACAAAACTGTATAGGCCTGTATGTTAGTGTACACGTTCCTCTCATTATCATTAAAATTTCACAAGGCTTATTTTGAAATGAATCAAACTCTGCGTGGTTTCAATACGTTCTATAGTGACATGACGATAACCTCGGTAATTAAACTGCTTGCTCGCCAAATTATTTTAATCCAAGTTGATTGTAGCTCGAAGACATACATGTCCCTGTTAATTCCTTTCCTGACTATAAATTTAGTGGTCATAATGGACTTTCCATGAAACTTAAGATGACATTTAGTTTGTCGTTTAAGATTACGATGTGTTCTGCCACACGCGATAAGATACTCTAACGAAGTTTTGTTCTTTATGTGCGACTTCCAGTAACCTGCATGTTTCACAAATGTAGACCATTTCATATTCATTTATTTATTTCACATACTCTGTCGGAAGTTTTCACTATCCGAAATTCCTTGCTTCTTCTATGAATAATACTTTTATTGACTTGATTGGAGACTAATATAAAATTTATAAATTTCTTACTTATCTACACGAAATTTGGGAATTTAAACAACCTCTTAATTACATTAAAACGACCCTCGTCTTTGTCTGAACAGAGAAACATAAATCATGATGGATGAAATGTTCTCGGGATTGTAAACAATAATAACAAGTATAAAATAAATAATAAATAAGGAACAATGTTTTTTTCAACCAAATAAGTGAAAATGATAATATATAAAGCGAACGTCTGTTCATTTTCCACAAATTATTTAACCTCCTTATTGTAAATAATTAAAGTCAGGAACTCTGCACTACTCCTAAAAAAACCATCTCTATTATTTGTATTCTTACTTATAGCATGTATATTTATTCTACTTCTAATGTTGTTTGCTGTTCACACTGGACTCACAATCAGTAGCTGGTATTTATTCTGTTATGACATTCCAATCCTTATTCAACATTTCTATAATTTTATATTCAATATAATGACTCCTTATCACAAAAAAGATTGACTTGTCTTCATATGCTTTATTTGTAGCACAAAAGTTGACCTACTGTTTTCTTTATAGCATTAGCTTTCTATCACTAGGATGTTCTTAACATAGTTACCACCTTTTTATATTCTTTCCAAATGTCCACAAGTATTTCATCCCAGGGGAAGCTTAATGCAGCTAATAAAATCACATTGGAAATGAATAGAGATATTTAGAGCAGGTGACTATTCTAAGAAGGAATACTTCTTGTCTCTTATCCATAATACTACTGTAGACAGTCCCACAACTTTCAATTAATATTTTGACCAGTCTGTGCATTGTGGTATTCATTACTCTTGCATTGAATTTCTGTATTTACAAAAAGTAACTGAATGGCATTGTAAATTACCTATAAAGGAATTTTTGCTTTGTGCCATTGCCAGTAATATTCGTTGAAGAAGAGAGAAATTTTGACCAGTGAAAACTTCTGACAATGAGAGTATGTCATTTATAATCACTGCAGTGTTCTGCTATCCATTTTACAATTACAAATAGATCATGACTACAGCTTGTCTTCTTGTAGTAGATTGCCTTGAATAATAATAATAATAAGTTTTATTGCCAAAGACAAGCAAGCGTCAATACAGTATTAGAAAATTACCAACTAATTAGGTTACATATTACACATAAATACACATAAAATATTCAAATCATCAGTCTATTGATTTCATGTTTCAAATTGAAAAACTCTTCCACACTATACATTGGATGATCATATAGGAATGTTTTTAATTTTCTTAGTATTATGTTGTTTGGTAGTTTTCTAATAGATGTAGGCAGAGAATTGTATACTTTAATACCAAGCCTCTCTGGTCCTTTGTTGGCTTTGGTAGTTCTTAGAGCCTTGAATGACAGGTGTGTTTTATTTCTAGTGTCATAGTAGTGGTATTCTTGCTGTTCACATCTTGTGCCCTTGGTTTCAAGAATCCATTCCAAACATGAGTACAAATGAAGTCCAGGCACTGTTAATTTGCGTAGGTTTTGGAAGTTTTGTCTGCATGAAGTTTCCCCACAGTCTCACGCCATTCAGTATGTGGCTGTGGAAAGAACAAAATATGCTGTGCATAAGTATTCTAGTGGTAGCACAGAAACTGAACCCAATATGTCAGTATCTTGATGTAAGGGAGAATTGCCACAATGTTCTTACATTACACTCAATGAAGACCTTGAAAGAAAAAGGCAACCAGAGAAGTTAGACAACATAGAAATTAAATAAATAACAGGTTATAGCAAACTTGAAATGTGAACTAATGTCCCAAATTTAAATATGGAATGTTTTAGGCATAACTACTTGTATTGCATTGAATGGGAAAATTATGTTCACTGTGTGTTGTTAGCTTTTTAAATTCATCATGCATACTATTATCATTCTTATTACTTGAACAGTTCTAAGACACATGGTGAAAAGTGGATACTCAACAACTTTAAAAGTAATAAGTACCTACTATATAACGATATAAAATTAAAAGAGGTAATCAAAATGCATAGCAGGCATGAGACATCATAATTGATTAGTACACTATATCCACACTGCTACATTAATAAATTAAACATTTCACTATATTTAGTTCTTGAAATAGTTTTAAAAAGTTTAATATTGTTCTAAAATATATTTTTGTCATGTTTTAATTTAAAATACAAATATAGTTCTGAATATTTTAAAAAGTAAGGTTTTCAAATGAATGGACATATCTTTATTCCCTTGAGCTTTTGTCTGTGGTTTTTTGATGGCAATACTCTCAAATGCTGTAAGTTAACATCAAGTCTATTCTTGTGGCAGATGTTAGAAGAAATTCTCATATACTGCTTGGAAGACAAAAATATGGAATCAATTTGTAAATAAATTGAAACAAATTGTAAAATTATAATTTAAGCATTTTTGAGAGAAAAATGGGAAAACAGCAGTGAAATCACTTACAGAAAAAAAAGGTGATCAATTAAAAATAGTTTTACTTAAAATGTGTGTGAAACCTGTCTAATGAGGAGTTAGATAAAAATTACAATTTAATTCTATGTCACGTTGTGATTACTTTTCACTTTCTCCTTCAGTACTCTTTCCAGAGAATGATGGCTTAGGTTTCTGTGTATTTGACATGCACCTCTCTATCTGTCTTTTCTGTCCATATTAATTATACTTATGTACTTTTGCCCATAACTCCTATCAGCTTTCTGATTGTCATTCCACATGCAATTTCGTCTAGTCTTTTATCCTCCCTTGTTCTACACATCATTTCAGAAACATTAGTAGTATTGTTTTTCTAGTTTTCAGAGTCCAAATATCTGATGAACAGTATACATTGCCCTCTTATGTTCAAATGGCATATTAGACTTGAACATATTTGGTTATAATGTATTTATATTATAGATGATTATCTAATAATAATATATAATTTGGTTTTATTTATATTTTATCTTGAAAATATTCCATTTCTTCAAATAGTAAAACTTGAGCTGATAGCCCTCTTTTATGCAAGAATCATCTGAATGGAATAAATATTACTCATCCATTTGATACCTACTGTCAATTTAAGCTAAGTCAACTGTTGCCCTTTGTCCATCATTCATCTTAAGTTTCTTGTCTTATTGCAGGTTATCATTTCTATAGAGGTGGGCATTTTGGTTTTCCTCAATACATGGCTAGACAGCTTGCTATTCAGACACTCTCTGAAGAAAATTCACTTTTTTTTGGATGTCCCTGCCAATTGACACCAATTTTAGATGAATTGATAACTTTTTTCTGTATCTCTCACCTATCCAATTTATCAGCTCGTCAGATCCTACAAACCCCACACCACAACCCACAATTGGCTGCAGACCGTATGGCAGAAATAGATGCCACGTCTTCATTTCAGTATGTCCTACAGTCCACACAAAGCCCTGGCCTCAACATCCTATAACTCTTTATCTTCAACCGTCCCTCCACCCCCTCCCACAGCACGAACTCATTGGAATTTGTATATGTAATAAACCTTCTGTGTGCTATTTGTTTGAATGGTGGTTGTATGTATGAGTGTGTGTGTGTGTCAATATTTAAATATTGACACATTTGAGGATGGATGTGTTTGAATGAGTGTGTTTCAAGATGGGGGTCTTAATATGCATCTCCCCAACCCCCATCAAGTCCTTGCTTCTTCGCAGACCCTCATTGAGACAGAAAGTTGGTGACCTGGTGGACGTCGGCTAGCCGATCACTGGAAATGTCTTCCTAACTTTCTGATGAAGGGGGCGGTGCCTCCGAAAATTCAAGTACTCTAAACCTCACAAGGTGTCTACCATCTATGAACCTCAGGTAAGTCACCTTCTTTCTATCTCTATGTCCTTTCCCCATTAATTATATATATATATATATATATATATATTAGGTTGTCAAGTTAGGATGGATAGAGAAGAGGGATGGAAGGATTAGGAGCATCCGTTAAGGATAAATTACAACCTAATATACAGACTGAAAATGTTCGGTTGGTTGTACTCGATGTGGTGGCGGAGTCGGTAAACGCACGCGACAGCTCAAGTGGCGATAGACTGCTGATTTCGTGTACCCAGGTTCAAGTGCTGGGCACATCCAGTTTTTTCAGTCTTTCTTCCTTCTTCCATCTCCTTCTACACTTAACATATGTATTTCCTTATGCATGATTCAATGCCATACATATGATTCAAAGAGCGAATTTCCTGCCTTTCTCCCAAATATTTCTATCTTTCTTTCTATGCAATTATCAAATGCGTGACTTCATCACTTATCCAATATAATATTATATATATATTGCATTACATTTATATCTGGCTGGTGGGCTGGTGTACTTTGCTCCTCCACAAATTTTATCAAACTAGTTTGCTTCATGAACCCCAGGTACCTTATGTTGTTCTTATTTCATGTGTCCAACTGTAAATTACACAACATATAGATCTTACAATCTGATGACATAAAACATGCAGAAATTTGACAATCTCTAAATATATTTTTTAAACCATAAACTGCTACTATTTAAAATATTTTTAGCTGCAAGTCAGGAACAGATCTACATTAAGAGGAGCCATGCCCCAATAATTTCCTTAACTATTAATGCTGATATTTTGGATATGACACAATTTTTTGGTGTATAACCAGTAGTGACTGTTTTCATGAGAAATTTTAGGCAAAGTTTTGTCAGTCTGATCCCACCTCTCAATGTAGTAATCTACCAATAGAATAATGGCTGCTGCCATGTGTCACGAGTTTGTGTTCATTATACACACATTGTTGTAATTTTGTTGTTCCCAATAGAAATTTATATTGACTACTGCAGTAGTTCTTAATACTTCAGTTAATAAGATGGTGTAATTGAATAAAAGTTGGATATTTAGGTGCCAAACTACCAAAGAATTTCCATTTTTCATCTTGATAGAAATAATGTACAGCTGTCAGTAAAATGTATAATTGAACAGTGTAGAGAAATAATGTATATTTAGATACTTGGTCACTGTTAATGAGTAACTTTGTAGATTGTAATACTATAAAATATTTAAATACAGATTTAAGTAAAATACAAGGAAGCAAAACTTATAAAATATGTTCATGAACACAAGTTTTTTGCAGTATGAGCATTTCTGAGTAGCCTGACTCTGCACATAAAATATCAGCCCAGATCCACAAATAATTGCAAAATATTGAAATATATTAAAGACATCTCCTTAGTATATATAAGTTATATTAAAGAATATTTTCAAAACAAGTATCAGTTAACTATAGCGATTAATCAGACTTCAAATACTTCCTCATTAATGTTGACACTGTAATAACTTATTCAGTATTATTATTTCTGCCAACTTTCATAAAAATAACTATATACTATGTGTATCTTTTGTTTGGATTGACATAAGATATAAACACTGTGACTTTTGATTCTGTGCAGGTTATAAATCAACAGATGAATATGCAGAAGCTAATTCTTCATTATTTTGTGTCAAACTAAGGATAATAAATATTCTAAAGATCCATTTCCTTTTTATATGACAGTCTATGGCCTTGAAGCAGTCCAAATAAATGGAGATATTTAATGTTAAAATAAAGAGTTATTGCTCAATCACAGAATAACACGCAAATTGTGACAGGTAACAATTGGAGATTTCAGATATTAATACAGAATTATTTGCCATATATCGTAATATATTCAGAAATATGTTCACCAGCAGAATCTGATGATAAAACATGCTTCTTGAAGAAACATAGTGTTGGACTTACATTTACAAATACTGCTGGATTTATATCTAAATAATGCCATTGACAACACAGCAGTCTGCAAGATCTTCAATAAAATAAATAATTTAGTCTCATGTTATAATTAATGTTTACTGAAACAAATTTCATTTATTATAATAATTTTGATGATTAAAAATGAAGATTGTAGGGATATTTAGTATGAAATTTTTCCTTTAAATCCAGACTTTTTGCTTTTTAAAATTTTTTCAAGGAGATTAAAACTTCTTAACATGTTATTGTTGTGATATTCAGTCCTAAGACTGGTCTGATTCAACCCTCCATGCTAACCTATCTTGCGCAAGCCTTCACATTTCCACATAACTACCACATCTCACATCCTCCCTATCTACTTAGTGTTTTCCATCCTTTGCCTCCCTCTTCTGCTCTTACCCCACACACTACCCTCAAAGGCAAATTTTACAAGACCCTCATGTCTCAAAACGAGGCCCGTTAAGATATGCCTTCTCTTGATCAATGTCCTCCATATTGTTCGCTATTCCCCTTCGAACTTTCCCAATAGTTTTTCTGTCTGTTTTTTAACATTCTACTATAGGATTCACTTCAGCATTGTCAGTAAACTTATGGAATGAAAAATATCATTTAAACTGATCACTCAAATCCAATACGTGGACTGTGGAGACGGGAGGAATCTGCCCCGCCTCCGATGAAAATCAAAGGGCTGGAGATGAGACAAAATGGTTAAAAGATGTATTTTTGTGAGGAGGACGCTCTGGTTCTGGAATATGACATTTTGGTACGAGCCTGCAAGATTGCTTTAAAACATATTTTACATTGGTCCAGTTCTTGGTGTCCAGACGAGGAGGATCCAGACTCTAATTCTCATGTCACTGAGTGAGTAGATTTGATAGAGAAAATTTACTTATGTCAACGTGGAAACTGGCTCGGGAAGCCACATTACCAACTTTCAGCAATTCTTTTGTAGCACCACGTTTCAATAGCTTCTATTCTGTTCTTTTCTGCACTACCGATTGCCCAAGTTTCGCTCCCGTACAAGGCCACGCTTCACACAAGAACTTTTAAAAACTGCTTCCCGGTCTGCAGGTATTGTAGTGTTTATATTTACTACATCTTGCCACAATGTCTTATTTCAAGCATTTCTGTAGTATAACATGAGTCAGGATAATTTTTAAAACCAAGTTTGCCATTATTCCTTTTTGTTTATCAAAGTTACATTTTATAACCAAATTTTCAAAAATCTCAATTTTATGATCATAGTTTTATCACGTCCCACGAGCAACCAGTAATTATCATCACATTGTAAAAGGATACAAATCAGTGCCAACTGTTTTGGACTATTTCTGTTTAATAGTTAGTTCTCATGTTTATAGCTTCTTGACGGTTATTATTGCGTACCACATTTCAGTAAAAGGGAGCCATTATGTCTGCAGTCTATTTATAAAGTTAATTTAAAATTTATATTGACTTCTACAAACTTTTAGAGGCATTTATATGTTAAGGTAACCAAAAATGGGCATAGCCATTTATTAACAAGATATGACAATTTATATATATAGGTCACCTTTGTATTACATAGTTGTTTAGCATTCCATTTTGATGAAACCAAACGGTTATGTTTGAGCTTCCGATAAGATAATGTTTATCGAAAAATGCGTTACAGATAAGTTTTGAGTATCAAATTGAGCACTTTAAATATTTTCAAAAAAAAGTTTAATATTTCCTAATGTAACATTTAAATATTCTATAGCAAATAATAACCCCAAATATTTTACTATTATAATATAGTACGATATGATTAACATCCTGAATGCTTTTTTAAGACCGCAAATTCTGACTCTGATCGCTTTTTTCTTCTTGATCGATGTTGTAAAGTTGAAATAGAATAATAATATATTCGTAGGTGATTCAATAGACTCTAGTTCCATTTGAACGTTTATCAGTAGCACTACTTACTCAAAATTAGTATTACTTCTTGTTACATTATGTGTCTTGACACAATATATACGTTGCCTCTTAACAATATCCATTATTTTTTATTGCGTTAATGTTTAACTTCACTTCGCCCAATATGCTCGGAAAATAACAAAAGATCAAGCTTCACAGGAAAACTTGACATAGGAAACTATTTTTGCCCAAGAACTATCTTCGATTATTACAGAAGATCTATACAAGCTCCATACAACAGGACAGAAGATTGTATTGGCCTAGATCCCGGCGCACCAGGGCATAAAAGGAAATATCTCAGTCGACCGGCTAGCAAATACCGCCACCCACATTCCCCCTCATCTCTTCCTAATTTGGTCAACACGTTCTCGGATGTATGGAAACACGTTCTTCCAAAACTACCCCTTCTCTGGAAGCAAAACTTGTCGCATCTAGAATATAGACCTACCCACAAATCAGTTAATTGTTTCTTCTCCATCCACCTTCCCGAAAATGCATCCATAAGACATCAAGTGGACCTCTCTTGAATAAGATCAGTATTAACACACAAATATACTCAATTTTTCATCTCTGCAACACGATCATCACCATGGAGCACCTGATTAACTCTTGCAATAAATTTCGACAAGATAGACGCCGTATTCTTAGAGAAGACAACCCAATTATGATTAACAACTCATCGGAATACCACGAAAAAATTTTCAAGCTTTTAAAAACAATCAACTGTAATGATATAATAACCAGTTTAATTTTCATATTTGTAACACTTAAACAATTTGGTAAATAAAATACAAAAGAAAATACCTAGTCCTGGAGAAAGAGTTCAATATGAGGATTAATAGAGGCAAAACCAAGGTAATGGAGTGTAGTATGGGAAACAGTGGAATAAAAAAGGGTGTTAAATTGGTAAGGAATATTTTGACGGAAGTTAAGGAATTCTGCTACTTGGGAAGCGTAATAACTAGGGATGGTAGAAGTATAGTAGACATAAAGAGTAGGATAGCACAGACAAGGAAGGTTTTCGCGAAAAAGAGGGATTTACGTCCGGGTAATATAAGTGTGAATATTAGGAAATCGTTGCTAAAAATGTTTGTATGGAGCGTGGCGTTATATGGGTGCGAAACGTGGACGATAGGAGTTGGGGAAAGGAAAAGAATAGAAGCCTTTGAAACGTGGTGCTATAGAAGAATGCTGAAAATCAGATGGGTGGATAGAGTAAGTAACGAGGAAGTTCTAAACAGAATAGGGGGAAATATGGAGGACGTTGACTAAGAGAAGGGATAAATTAATGGGCCACGTTTTAAGACACGAGGGTCTTGTAAAATTAGCATTAGAGGGGATTAAGAACAGAAGAGGGAGGCAAGGGTTTGAATACACTAAGCAGATTAGGGAGGATGTGGGTTGTTCTAGTTATCAGGAAATGAAAAGGCCTGCGCAAGATGTTAGCATGGAGGGTTGCATAAGACCAGTCTTAGAACTGAATACCACAACAACAATTAAACGTCAAATATCTGTAGACTTATAAGATTTTAGTCTCCGGCCCTTGCCGTCTCAAATGTACTGTATGCTCTAAATAATAGAAAATAATTCACGATGATCGCATTTTGCATAATTACTCTGTCCTTGTGTGACAAACATTATTGAAGTCTGCAATCCTTAAGCTGTTAAACATGCTCCTTTCTTGTCGGTTGGCACATCATGTTAACGATTTGAAAAGAACAAAAAGAATAGAAACTCTGTTTTGTAGAGCAAAAAATTCTTTGACGAATAATGTAAAGCGAATTGCCAAAACATTTCATTATTCGCCCAAAATTTTCATTTAAAAGAAACGCCAGGGCAATCTAATTTATATTATATAACTTAAAGAATTCCAGTTCTAAATGTAATTTAAAAATATAATAACTGTTATGAGAAGGAGTCAATCAGGAACATAAAAACAATGGTGACATAAGAATAAAATGATATAATTTGAAATTATATCCTTAAAATGAGGAAAACTTTAGAACTGGAAGATGTAAAGAATAAATGGCAGTTGGGTAAAGTTGTACAATAGAAGCCTTAGAGGTTATTTGACCTCCAAGAAAATTTTGTAGAACACAATAAAGAAAATACGTATTTACAAGAAATGGTGATAGCCACGAAGCAAGACATAGCCCACCAAAGACAATACTTTATAATTACAGTTTAATAATTCCAAACCGGTCGTATTTTAAGAAGTATATTCAACAAAAGCAAAATTCGAAGAGATTAATTTAGATTCTAAAAGAAAAGACAATTATATTGAAGTAATTAGAGAAGGGATAGGTAGAACCAAAGATTGTGGAATATAGTTATCAAGTTTTAAAAGTCTCGATGTGATTATTATATGAGTCATAAATGATGCGCTGAGAGCGGCGAAGTTAAAGAGCAATTAGTAAAGTACTCTGCAAAACTGCTCTAGTAAAATTACTCAGTAAGAGGCACAGTAGATGAAGGACAAATGGGGCATGTGACGTTAATACACTGTATTATGTAAATCAAGGGTTCTCAACCTCGTTCCCTCTGGCAGACCAATTTTTTTTCGCCTGCCACTATTCTTCCGTGACATCAGAAACACTGATTAAAAATATAAATTCAATTTCGGTACCAGGCGTCATTTACGCACGGGTTGTGTGTGTATTAGTGTATTGATGAGAAGCGGGAAACAAAGAACTAGAGGGATGTAAAATGAAACCATTTTTCGATGAAAACTCACTTTCAGTTTAATAAAAGCAAAATGCAGATCTCGACTGTCCACTGAGCCTTTTTATAATTGTTTGCAAACAGAGGTATTGGCATACTCTCCTAATTAAGATATCGTGTCCAATGAAATGCTATGTCAAAAATAGTAATGATTTGATATTATTTTTATAAAAACTTTACTTCCTATGTTGCTTTGTTTGTATGTGCTATAAAAATATTTTAACATTATTTAATTCAATGTATTAAATATCCATAAAAATACGTTGTTCGATGCCTTACCGAGGCGTAGAAAACGGTTGGGAGTCACTGTCCTAAATTATTCATAGTGACTCTCTAAAGTCGAAATAATACTTAAATTATATAAAAATTACATGTGATTCAAAGAAGATACAGCCCTATTCTGTGTAATTGGAAGAAAAAAAATTAAAACAAGAATTTATGACCACAAACAAACGAGTAAGCATAAGAATTAATTTAGAGAAAAACATGCGATTTTCAACGCACATGTATAGAAACCAGAAATATCTAAAAGAATGCATTGAATAACAATTATATCAACGTATGATAACGAATATATATTTGTATGTATGTGTGTGGATAATCATCGCCGACGACAAAGTTGTTTCTACTTGAACAAAAGAGAGCTGGCCATTGTCCACGTCCCCTCCGGGAACTCCATTCAGGTCAGGAATTTCTCCTCGAGTCTCTACAACTCGAAGGGTTCAGTTCTCACTCAAACTTCGACGCAAATTAATAAACAGATACATTACACCGTCTAAAGAAACTCAGCAGCAAACAAAGGTTAAGGATACTTATTCACGGCTCCCTTTTGTGAGAATCAGAGCGGCTTCTTGAGGTTATATGCTATATAAGTCCATTCACGAAAAGAATTATGTAATATAATATATATTAGTACATAATAAAATATATTACATAATATAATAACCACGACAGCGGCCAGTAATATTCTACATTTCTAATTCCACCTACATAACATGTAATAGTGTCCAGTTTTTGAAGAATGAAAAGTTGGCACAAATTTCTAACACAAAAGTATTTTTCATTTGTACATATTTGAAATAAAGAAAGTCAATTTTAGGAAATAGCTGCAATGTTAGAAATTTTGTTTTTAGGCTCGTGCGTAGTTTTCTTGGAGCAATGAAATCCTTCTAAATGCTGTGCCTTAATTTTTTGTCTTTAAAGTAACATTTGATTAATTCAAATAAACCACAAAAGTCCATACTTTACCGTAACATGGCTAAGTGCTGCTTCCTTTGTAGCTCAAGGAGGTGTCAATTTGTCGAGCTTTATGGATGGTGCAGAGAGGGGGAGATTGAACGGAATACTGTGATTGCGCATTGCTCATTCCGTAATGAGATCCCCTGCTAGACAGACTGAGCATGGATGGTCTAGCAACTGCTATTTCTTTTATTACTTGTTTATAGTCGCACCAACTACATTAAAACCTCTAGTCTACGGCGGTACTAAGGAATGAAGTAAACTGAAAATATATAACAATATGTTGGAAACATTGTTCACTGGCAGGCTAGCCTGTGAATGAATTGACCCTACAATGATACATGACTTATGATAAACCAGTTGACCGATTCCTCGTATTTACGCATGTTACAGTCTGTCATGCTATTGACCTACCATACCTCCAGTTTAAATTACTATTGATGCTAGGCAAATATTACCGACGTTTACTTTGGAGACCCCCAGGCCGGTATTTTCCGTCTCATGTCAATTTTGTCTCGTGCAATATTTTGAGCTTCCTCCCGATGATAAACTATCCATGGGTGGACTGTTTATCCAGTCAATCATTCCTAAAACGTGAATAAGCGTTACTTCCCGACGAACGTGAGATGAATCCACAAATGTTTCTTTCAGTGTAAGCTAGAAATATGTCCTCTAATATCTTATATTAATTGATGTTATAATGTCTGGTAAAATAATAGCAAAATATTTTTGCATAAACAAAATTAATTGCTCAAAATACGTACTTTACATTAGCATTGATATCTGTTATCCAAGGAGATTCCAATTTTTCATCAATAAATAGTTATTACGTCCTCATCGGGCACTCCATTACAGAACAGAAAAATTCTCGCTCGAAGGCTTTTCTAATAAAGTTCGCATTATAGTGAGCATTGTCTTGGTGTAGGGATAATTGTTTCTTCTTCCACTCACTGTGCAAAAGAGGAATATACTTCAGGGTTTTTCTTGGAATGAGGGGGAGGGAGTGGCATGCTAAAGGCTGAATCTTTAATCTCAGTATTCCCAGAATAGATTAATCGAGTGCCTGTCAGTTTACTTATTATCGGAGTAGTAGACCGATTTTCATAGAAACAGAAAAATATAATAGCGCACTTTAATCGTCTTCAACGAAATGTGTGACACTGATAATTAAATTTAGTATATATGCGCTACAATTGTATGTTGCATAAAATCTTGCTTATTTCAAGATCATTAGAAATTCTTTGAATCAAAAGTCAACTCTAAAGTATATTAAACTGAATTAACGGATTAGGATAAAAAATCTTTGACTTGTACTGTACTTAATATTTAAATTTAAAAAAAAGTTTTGACAGGACGAGAAATTGAATCAGGATCTTCCTGTAAGTACAAAGTAACCGTACCATATTATCCACGCATGTTCAAATGCAGGGATTCTTTATTCTCAAAATTCTAAAACTTTTCAATAAATGTATTTTCAAACGGATGTTAAGACATTGACGTTATTTCAATTTTTAGGCTTTAGAATATTCAATATTTCACGGTAAAGAGACCAATTAGTAACGTTACAAGATTTAGATGAATGAGTATACTCCAGTCGATCGTTTTCCAATAATTGAATTCAGTATGTACAATTCTTGTTCTAAGTATTTAACAAACCGTTAAACACCTCAATTTGTAACACGTAATTTAAAATGGCAATAAGTCAGCATATAAATGTAATACTATTTAATCAAATACGATCTTTCGTCTGCCTTCTGAGACTTCCTCGGGTGTAAAGTTTAGCAATTCATGTCATTTACTTCTTGACTGCCTCAGCAGAAAAGATTATTAAATGTATTCAAGTTTTTACATGCGAAGAATTTAGGGTCGCGGACCATCTACAGTGACGGTTACGGCCATTTATTTATTGTAAATTTAAAGTAAAAAAATAATACGCTTATTTGTCAAGGAAAGTCAGCAGTTAACGTTAGAGTAATTCTATTGTTTTACTACTTAGCGTATATATATTAAAATTAATAGTAATAAGAGTACCCTGTGCCCTAAGTTTCCTTGACAATTTTTGGGAGTAAATGGCGCCTGGCATGTGTTAATGATTTGGGAAAACTAGGAAAAACTTCAATCGTGTTGTCGGAAGTGGTTCCAACCTAACCTTTCCTATCGGGGAATGTCTAAATTACCCTAGAGGTTATATGAATCAGAGGACAAATGAGGCATATTCAAAACCAATGAAAAGAAGACAAAGTGTGGGTGAATGAAACATTACACAAATCACGTATTTCATTTATTTGTTACGCGAGAGTGATTCGTTTTCTCTAAAGAGAAGGAGCAGAATTAGTGAGAAAAGCTGAGGCAACTGTAACTCGGTGGTTTTCTATTTCTGTAGAAAGTTTTCTCAGCTAAGTGTGACAAAACCCATTAGGAACTGGCTATGCATCACCTACTCCCACTTTTCAAGGCATCCAGTGAAGACATTGGTAACTCGAGTTAACTTCAATTCTTTTTTTAAAAAAATCTCGGCCGCTTTTTAGTCGGTGTAGCACCGTAATTCTTAATTCGTTCTCTATTTTCAAATATTTTAACCGATAGTTAAATTAAAATAATATTGACTCTGCGTCTAATTTTAGAAGACAGAATAAGAAAAAACGGATGTACGTTCATGGTATTTGTATATATATTTAGAAAAGGCTTTGATAATGTAAACTGGAACACATTAAGTTACTAAGGTTTTGAAGACGACAGAAATAAAATACCGAGGAAGAATAGTTATCCACAACCTATACATAAGACAGTCAGCAGTATAGTTAGAATTGAAGGACAAAAAACGAAAGCCGAAATAAATAAAGAAGCAAGGCAAGGAGGCAGCCTGTCGCTCATGCTGTTTAACGTATATACAGAACAGGCGATGTAGAAAGACAAAAAGGAATATGGAAAATGAATCATACTGCAATGAGAGAATAAATAAATACTCTAAGGTTTGCTGCTGATATTATAGTATTAGAGGAGTCAGATGAAGACTTGGAAACCATAACAAATGGCATAAAAGTGGGTCTGGAGAATGAGTTAATTAGTAGGATTAATAGAGGGAAAACCAATGTAATGGAGAATAGTATGGGAAATAGTGGAATAACAAAGGGTGTTAGATTGGAAAGGAATATTTTGAAGGAAGTTAAGGAATTCTGGTACCTGAGCTGCATATTAACTAGGGATGGCACAAGTATAATAGACATAAAGAGTAGGATAGTACTTCTAAGAAACGATATCGCAAAAAAAAGAAACTTACCTACGGCTAATATAAGTATGAATATTAGGAAATCATCACAAAAACATTCATACGGAGTGTTGCGTTATATGGGCGCAAAAGGTGGATGCTAGGAGTTGCAAAAAGGAAAAATATATAAATTTTTAAAAGCAGAGATCTATAAGAATGCTGAAAATCAGATGGAAGGCTAGAGTAACTAAGAAGGAAGTTCTAAGGAGAAAAAGAGAAGAGAAAACAATATGGAGGACTTTGGCCAAGAGAAGGGATAGATTAATAGGCCACGTTTTGAGAGATGAGAGTCTTGTAAAATTAGTTTTAGAGAGAAGAGTGTGGGGTAAGAACAGAAGAGGGAGGATAGGATGGAATACACTAAGCATATTAGGTAGGATGTGGTATTTTAAGCTTGCACAGAATATGTTAGCAAGGAGGGCTGCATCAAATCAGTCTGAGGACTGATAATTACAACAACATATTTTACTTTTAATAACAACGGTTAAAATTCTGATAATAATGATACAATGTAGAAAAAGTGTGCCGATATGTCGAAAGAACTTTACGATACATTTTACATGATCGTGTGTACACAAGGGACGTACTACCTGGCTGGACATAAAAATGAACTCACGGCCACAGTCATCAGGTTCAAATTAACCGCTACTAATTCTACGCTTTGTCATGGTGATATTATAATTGAATTTCTTATCAAATAAAATTTCACCATTCCTATAGAAATTTCTTCGCTCTTGAGGAGATTTATTTAGATGTTCTGGCAAATTGGCAGAAAATATAAACAAGAACAGTGAAGAGTTCCCCATCTTTCTAAGTTCTCCTAGGAAGCACAAAATACACGCAACTATGTATTAAATTACTACAATGTTGCGACTGTCGACAAAGAAAGGAAACAAAAGACAGTTATTTCTGAAATAGTTATAGGATCAGCTTTCTGAGTCATGGGACATTCTCATTGTAATTTGAGGAAATGGCAAATCATACGTGTTGCATGCTGTATTCAGGTATTTCGTAGATTTCGTCCTTGATTTCGTTATTTAAGTCCTAATGTAAATAAATGTTCAGCATGACAGTGTTTCACCTCTTGCTCCTGGTTTCACCGCAGAGGAAATTTTTAAAGTGAGAAAAAATGCATAATGAAATTGGCATCCACATACCAGTGGCTGAAGTTATATTGTAATTTCATACTTAGCACATGGTTAATGAAATAAAATCAAAGGAAAAAATAAAATTTAGCATTACAATGTGTAATTCTAGTTTATTACAACTCGTGAAAATTAATGTTAAATTCAAATTCAATATTAATTTTAAAGAATTTATTACACAAATATATTTTACAGTCTGGTAATGTTGAATCCAACCGAAGCCATCGTAATGATTAAAATAAAATAAATTACATTGTGATTGTTCAAGTTTTTGTCTCTCTATATATATTTTAAGATTTGAGAGCTTTTAAATTTGAGCCAAAATAAATAGCTAGGAACCATGGTTTATTGCATAACGCAAATTGCAACGGTATGAGTCACATCAATTTAATTCTTCCTTTGCGATAAATAACAGATACTGTTATCAATTACTCTTATAAATCAAGCATCTTATCAAAATAAAATGGCAGAAGATAATACCGTCTCTGGGACATATCTAAATTCTTCAATTATATAATTGTTCAAGGCAAAAATAAATTCTTGTTCTCAATACACAAGGTGTAAGAAACGTTTCGTTAATTGATGGAGGAATATTCATTTTTACTGCTGTAAAATTAATATTGTTTGGAGCTTGGTTTTAAAATAAATAATAAGCTATCCTTAATTTTGGTGAACCTTCAAACGAGTGTAATACTAATGTTTAATTCTGATACATTATGGAATCTAAATAAAGACTAATTGGGTTTCATGACGGATGTTAATGTTTCTGGGATTAGTCTTCCGGTACTTAGAACATTTTTAATTCTTAGTTGGAAATATATTATTGGCGTATTTCGGTTGGTAGTGAGATACTTATTTTAATTGCTTTTGTAAGTTAAGGATTGCATATTGAAACATTAATTAACGTGTTTGATTGGATTTTATAAATGTAAAGACAAGAAAGAACTAAGAATCTAAATAAGCTTCAAGTACTGAAGAATTTATTGAACTCTCTAAAAGCTTGACTTAAGATTCACTGTCAAAGCTCTCAGTCGAAACATTTAACCAATGACTACTTGCGTTAAAACTTAAAAATCATTGGATCATTCGGCCAACTGCCTCCTAAAACTGGTGAAGACACGGAGAAGGAATGCTGTGACTTACAGTAGAATCGTCTCCCGTCATTCGGAAGGACGTAAGAATAGTACCCAATGCCCGACCTGATGCAGGTTTTCTAAGGGTTTTTCGTGCATCTCTTTAGGTGAAACACCGAGTAGGATTCTTAAACCATAGCCCGGGGGCCCTAGTCAACCCTTGGCTGCCTTGCTCTACCTTCCGCATCCCCCCTTTTCAATCTCATTCCTATGCTATTAAAGTGGAGTTACCTATTTCAGGATCACCCTCATGTAGCCTGTTAACCCCTCCCCCCCCCCAAAAAAAAACAAATATTTGTTCAACACTTCACATCTCTAATTATGAGCGCGCCCCGCTGTTTCCGATGCAAATTCACCAAAGCTGAATCGAAAACTTCCTTACTGAAATGAATTCGGCGTGAGAACAATTTTTTCAGTTCCACTAAATTATCCGTAGCATAAAAAGTTTATTCTTTTGAAGTAATTAAAGACCCATTAAAGGATCTTCATTGTTAAATTCATCTACAGATTCTTATTCCAAAAAACTAAGACATTTGAATTAATAATGATACTGAATACGATTAGTATATATTAATTCTAATGCAGAACCATATTTAATAATTTTACGTGCTCATTAATAAACTGTTTAGTTTCTGTTTATAAAAATGAGGCGTTGTGGATTCGAACGCCGGAATAGACATCATCGAAATATATTGCGATTTTTAAGATCACGGAACAGTGGATAATATGTTAGATAGGTTTTTTTATGTTTCGCCCTCCCTTCGGCTTGAAAATAATCCTGCAAACTGCGCTCCATTTTTCTAAGAGCGATACAGTTTAGGGGGAACACAACATCCACTCGCAAAATTTTTATTTCCCTGTTTCTGTATCGCTGAGAAATTGAATGATGTTCGAGATCTACTTCCGAATGTTCCGTTACCGTGGTCAACGTTCTGGATTACCATTCCGTAAATTCAAACTGGAACGAGTTTCACGCCAGACGAGGTTGGCGCTGAGAATGATTTTCAAGACGACCAAGTAAAATTACGAAAGATAAAGAAACTTAATTTTTGTTAAATTGTTATTTACATAGACTCAAATAACTAGTGGGGTTTGATTTTGTTATAAATATCTTTCTTCATAACTATTTCCCTATTTTTCTCGTAGAATCTATTAAAATTATTACTGGATACATTTACCCTTAAAAAGTAGCAGTTATATAGAAAAATAGTGAACCTAATTTCTCCAAGTTCTTTACTGGCTTTTTTACTCAATTAAAAACGAATTAAACAAACTTTCGAGGAGATCCGACTCGTGAGAATCTTAAAAACCGAACCAAAGAGGAGATCATTTTTAATATTTCATCACTCAAACCAGTCACATGAACTTCATAAAAACTGATCGGATACGACTAAGCAACTGAGACAAGACGGATAATCATTTGCATTTTCTAATCCATGTTGTACTGCACACCTCAATATGTGGAATCCATTCCTATAATTTAGCCGTTGAGTTTTGTTTCACCCTGTACACATATATACTGTGAAACGGTAAATTTGGGTAGTCAGGAAAGTAAAATACATTGTTAACATTGAAAAAGGTAACTTTTGAATTTTTTTACGAAATATGGAAGAGAGTAGGATTAAATTATTTTAATACATTGCCATAAATTAATTGTAACCGATACTAGAACACTTCGCTCCAATTTACACCTTTTTTTATAAACACTTCCATTAACTTTTGTCCTCACTGGCCTTCATTATACGCTACATTCTCGAATTTTTACAGTTGTGGAAAAATAATTCTAAATTTCCACTAATATTTAATTTTGTAATTATGAGAAACGTTTTTCTATCCTTTTCACCATACGTAAAATTTCACTTTTGACGTTTGGTTGATATAAATTTCCACTCAAACGTTCAAGTTTTTCCGTGTTAATGTCCGTATTAGAAAAATAGATGTTTTTTTCTTTATTTTGTCAAACGATTTCAACATATTCAGACGAGAAGCGTATTATATACTGAAGGCTTTACCCATAAGTACGTTGAATAAACATTTCTCGGGCTTCACCCGTGGTCACTGTTTATTCAGAAAAAAACAGTGGTTTGTAAGCTATTTAAGAATGTTTCATGTATATCCCTAGATTTAGACGTGCTTGAAAGATCTTTATGATTGAAATAAATCCTCCTGTGAACGTTGATGTCGCATACGGTTTCAGAGTGCTGACGGATACGGATAAGATAAGTGAACAAGGTCATCATTTAGATTTTGAGGTGGAATAAAGAAAGAGGAGAATTAACATCGACGTAATATCTTAGAGCCTTGAGCGTTGGCTTACAATGTGACTAAATCAAAGAGATAACGAATAATGGAGTGAAATAACCTATCGCAGGCATTAAGACTGAATAAAAAAGCATCCAAATCGGGTGAAAAATATATTCCAGTAACAAGTGTTTTGTTTCTTGTAGGTGGGGAGACATGCGGGGTCCAGTTCGATGTCATTTGATAGCCGCCTCCAAGGTCGGGCTGTTTTGGAGATTTCAGTTCATTGAGATATAGACTGTATTAAAGTTCTTGAAATATTCAAGTACCATGTGACGTTAGCAGAACGATAACCAAAACATATAACAAGAAAAATATGTCACGAGCTGGTATGACAAATTTCCTCTTCATTAAAAGTAAAAGAATACAAAAATTTTAACTGACAAAGATTAGGTTTCTACGGCTCAAAAACGTTTTATCCGCACAATTTATCAGGTGACTTCACGAACGACGTGTAGAAGTCTCCAAAAAATTGGGTCTTTTCACTTTTTCATGACAATTTATGTTATTCGTGAGTAGACGTATTATTAAATATTCTGATATTCATGGCTATAATACAAAAAAATGTAAATCATTGCACAGAAACCATTATTCGAGGGTCTCCATCTTTAACAGACTGTCACAAAACAATTTAACGCTTATCAAATAGCCAATATCTATTTAAACCTGAGTTATCTTCATTTGTCCTTGGCCACTCCTTCTACTCAGTAAAACAATTTAAAGAAGAATCTGAGATGTACAGTTAAGTTAAATTAATGTCAGCGTCATCGACGTTTGTTGCTGCATAAGATATTATTATTATATGAATGTGAACAGCTAACATGAGCTATTCAACTATGTTTTTAGTATATAGCATATTATTAGTCACAATCAATTGATTGCTAATAGTTTACACAAACTATTAATGTAGAAAATGTGTACAACCTGACTCATTCGCATCCTTGAATCTTGCATGTAGGATTTACGGCAATGGCAGCTGATGCATTTGCTATCATGTGAACTACAGCACATAAATTAATTTAGGATGAATTATTTGTGTCGTAATTTTTAAAACTATACAATTATAATATTTTAAGAGCGCGAATTACTGCTTCGATTTCGAAGACTTTAATCTGCCCGCCTGCCGACGCGTTCCTCCCACTCTACATGAAGGTGATCCTGAAACAGGCAACTCTTCTTTAATAGCATAGGGAGGGAAATGAAAAGGTGAGGGGGCGGGGGGTGCGGAAGGTAGGGCAAGGTAGCCAAGGGTTGACTAAGGCCCCCAGGCTGTAGATTAAGGATCCTACTCGGTGTTTCACCTAGAAGAGATGCAGGGAAACCCGTAAAAAGCATGCATTAGGTAGGTCTGACTATTGCGTGCTATTCGCACGCCCTTCCGAACGACGAGAGACGAGATTGATGTGGGGTCGCAGCATTCCCTTCTCAGTGTCTCCTAAAAAGTAGGCAGTTGGCCGACTGATCCAATAGGACGAGTGGACAATCCTTACCGTATGCCTAAGATCTTCGAACGCAGTACATTCACCTCCCAAAGTAGGTGAAGGTGCCTCGGCATGTGAGAAAAAACAAACAGAAAGAGTACGAGGCATTCCCAAAGGAGTCATGTAAGCCCCGCAGTCAATCTGGGGAGAAATGTCTGCGAGATAAATCTCCCACATGCATCCCTCCGATATCCCACTCGCTATAGCAGAATAGACTTCATGCTATCTTACGCTGTAGCCTCGATTCCCGTCTAAAATTCGCAGCACTTCGTTCCATCCCTTAGCCCGACCCGTAATACTCCACGAACTAACATATATGTTACACACAAAAAAAAGATGAAAATAGCACTAGGCCGTTCGTGCAGACACAGAGAGGACCTGATAAAGCTACTGTTCTAAATGTTTTTGACAAATTAATAAAAGATTATTGTATATGGATTACTTGAGGCTTATTTTAGCTATTCAAAAGAAAAAAATTAAGGTGCGGCATTTTGAAGACTTCCATGACTGCAAAATTACGGCCCGAATCTGCATACAATAATGTCATAATATATGGCTTGTTCATAAAATTAAATTTCTTTATTTAAAATATGTACAAAGTAAAAATACTTTCGTATTAGGAATTTGTGCCAACTTGATTTTATATTTTTACACTTTAAAAAATTCGTCCGTATTACACGGAAATTGGAAATGTGGAACAATACGGGTCGTGGAGTATTATCAGCATAGTAACTGTTGTAGTGCTATTAATATCTTACGTAATTATACTCGTAAAAATTGTTGCTTGGGGTGCACGTGCCGTCACTAATCTACAGTATATAATATCCATGAAATTCGATTTATCCGTTTCTATTAGTGCTTTTACACCGTTCGTTTAAGATACCTGACAATAAATAAGTGCACCTCGCAATCAAAATTGTCTGAATGGTTGAAGAAGTGATTACAATAATCACACTTACCTACAATCTTGCCACTTATCGATATTTCACGTCATTATTTAGAAGCTTAGTATAATGCCCAATCCATCTTCGGATATATGAGGGAAGACACTTTTACTGTAACACAGAAATATTATAAATTATGACCTAACCACAATTTGTGTGAGCACGTAACAATAAAGTTATTAATATTAAATAAAGGTTTCTTTTGCACTTTTAAGTTTGATGGATACAAGGAAGGTAGACTAAACTAAATATATAAAGTTACACATTTAATGTTTGGTTGAAAGTATTGTTAAAAGCTTTACGTGTTAATTTGCAATTATCCCATTTTTTAATTTTATTTTAAAGCAGATTTACTTACCTCATCCTATGAAACTGACAAGGTTACCTGATTTTATAGTTGTCGAAACATAATAAAAGTAGAAAGGGGAAGTCGGGGTGGAACAAGATAGCGGGGTATAACGGGATACCCTTTTTTATTATATAGTGCTGGAGGTTAGTAAATAAGGGTGGAACATTGTAACTGATCAAAGAAAACGTCCTGGCAGCCGACTTGACTAAGTTGTTTTCGCATCTTACATCAGTGACTATAATTTTTGCAGTATTTCACAAAAAGTAATCACTAAACTCCTCGATTTTAACTCTTTAACATTATATATTCAAAAAATACGTGTCTTAATATGCATATAAATTACGTATGTTTAAATCTACTTGTATTAAGGCTAAATGACTAGCGTGCGGGGCGTCAAGGAATACCACTGTATAAGGCAAAATGTTATGTGTTCCTCAAGTCAATTGAAAAAACTGGCAGACTAAACTTATAAGAATGCGTTACAGGATGTTTTGCCCAAAAGGTATAGATTCAGAAAGAAAAAGGAACGTAAAAAAGGTGAAAATATTAAAGCGATTAACGGTACGCTAAATGAGTATAAGAAATAAAACACAAAAGGTGTTAAGATTTATCTTAAATTAAAATTAATTTTATTGCACTAATTATGTATAGAAAATATCCCCTTCTGCCCCGGGAGGTGAGTCAAAGCGGAAAATTTGTAAATTTATTTTTAAAAATTCACAATAAATCTAATTTTGTTAATTTTTTATATTGATACTAGATTAAGTAATTAATAGAATAAACTACTGTTTATTTCTTTTTCCATAATTTTACAAAAATTGTTAAACTGCAAGTGTACCGTCCACCCCCACTTCCCCTACCGATCACAGAAATATTGGGTACCATTATTATTTAAAAATAATTATACGTTAGTTCTTTAATAACACCGGTTATCGTAAAGCACTTTAATAAAACGTACTGTGTAATTGTTCGCGAAAGAAGAAACAGTTGAAACTGAAAGTGTCAAATGAAAATCGATGGGCCCGCAATAAGCTGACAATTCAGGATTTGGGAAGAAGAACGCAACTTTTTCTGACATTTAATAGGTTTACCGAAGAGGTTTCTAAAACTGCATCCATTGAGAAAAGAATTAATTTAGCTTATTATATTAAGTGTCAATAGTGTCTGTTTCATTTAGTGAAGAACTGATAAGGATGGATAATTAAAGTGGAGTCATGTAAATGAGAAATAAAAAAAATGTAACTTGAGATGGAGAACTAGATGAATAGGTGAGAGTGGAGAGAGTAATTGACGCCTGAACAGTGAAAACTAGAGAGTTGAAATAGTCGAAATATATGTTTTTAATTCTAAAACCGTAGAACAGTAATTAATTTTCAATTGACAAATAAAATAAGGAAAGGGATAAATTTCTGGATTTCATACTATCGTAAGAGCAGTTATGGTGTTCGTAAAATAATGAGCGACGAAGAAGAGGCTGAAATGTGGTGATAACCAGGAGAAGTAGGATTAGGATAAGAACATTAGGGGATAGTAGTGCACTAATTTGATAATTATTAGCGTGGTAATAAGATAGTATTTTTATATGAGGATGTTGATGGATAACTGCGGTTATCAGTCAAAAGGTGACTTATGAAAAAACTATTTATATCCCACTGTAATTATATATAACTGGATATTCAAATTTTTCGCAAAATGCTCGTTTCACTGTGATCACTGTAACAGGATACATATCTCTAGCGTCTTAAGTCCTTCTTCACCTTCTTAGCAACCACTCCAATGTTTTTCACGTGTTATGAAGCTGTGGTTTAAAGTCATATAATTGATCTATTGCTTTGTCCTGTACACCTAAGTTTCGGCTTAAACCCTACGGTCAGTTTTGTCTCCCTTTGCCAGCGTGGGTCTTACTTGAACTTCTTCGGCTTCCCTTTATGCATGCACTACTCCTATTCGCTTTACTACGAGCAGAGAATACTCATTTTCAGTTTCCCCCTATACTATTAAATGGGAGTTGTCTGTTTCAGGATCGCACTCATGTAGCCTGTTACCAAAAAAAACCTAGACCTAGACATACTTGTGGAAGCTTTCTCTCGTACGTATTTATCCACAGGAGGACGGACTTACCTTTGGGGATACCTTGTTCTCTCTCTAGTTTTAAGGATCTCACATGCCGAGGTACCTACATCTCTTTCAGAAGGTGTATGTACTAGGGTCAGAAACCTTGAGCACATTGTAAGGGTTATCCACTACTCCCATTGCATCAGTCGACCAGCTGCCTTCTAAAGCTGGTGTAGGCACGGAGAACGGTACATTGCGACTCTCGATTCAGAAGGGCGTGAGAGAAGTACCTGCCTGCCTGATGCAGGTTTTCTAGGGGTTACCCTGCATCTCATTTAGGCTGGAGCCTAAACCCTTGGATACTTTGCTGTACCGTTCTCATCGCCCCCTTTTCAATCCCAGTTGCCAGTTTCAGTATTACCCTCGTCCCCTACGTACCCCAAAAAGGTAAATCGGTCAGCTTTGATAGGTGTATGTTCCGGTGTCACATACCGTAAGCACACTGCAATAGATGTCTGCTGATCCTTTTGAAACAGCTGCCTCCTAAGCTTGTCCAGGCACTGAGAAAGAAATGCTGCGACCCCACAGAAAGCCCGTCTCCCGTCACAAAATCCCGACATAGCTAATGAAGATTTACTAGAGCGTACCATGTATCTCTTTAGGGGAATATTGTGTAGGAGTCTTCGAGTACAGCCCGGAAACCCTAGTTGCCCATCAGCTGCCTTTTAAACTGTCTTCCTCTCTTATTAAATGAGAGTTGTCATTTACCGGATAACCCTCATGTATCCTATTCCCCAATGAAAATGGACAATTATAAAGTAATATTGTTAATAGTTGACAATATAATAAATATACTTAGATAAAGATGCAACCAATTAACAGGCCATATCAAGGAATAAAATGAATACCATACAAAATTTATGCAATTCTTGTTACTTTCGTCAGGCGCTCCAAAATTGCTCCAGCCGCAACGTCGTTTACCGCACGCAGCAGGTAATAATGTTGTAATGATGCGAAAGCGTCTAAAAAGTTCACAATATCGTCAGACTAAAAGTGCGTAAGGTAGCTGATGCCGTATGTTTCTCAACTCAACGAGTGCATTTCATCCTTCATGAAAAACTGTCCATGAAAAAGTTTTATGCACGATGGGTGCCGCGAGTGTTGAAATTGGACCAGAAACAAGTTTGGAAAAACATTTCAACACAGAATCTACAAAGCCGTAACCTACAAGACTTTTTGCGCAGATTCGCAACTGTCGATAAAATTTGGATCCATCACTACACGCCAGAGACCATAAATCAATCAAAAAATTGGACAAAAGCTGGTGAAAGTGAACCGAAAAAGGCGAAGACCGTTTTGTCAGCAGTAAAGGTGATGGCCACCGTCTTTTGGGGTTCTCAGAGTATATTCATAGATTTCTTGGAAAAGAGGCTAACCATATCTGGGCTCTATTATGCTGTTCTGTTGTATCGTTTGAAATAAGTGCTGATTGAGAAACACCCAGGATTGCCGCGCAAGAAAGTATTGTTACACCAGGACAAAGCACCATCGCACACAGCAGCAATCTGAATGGCGAAAGTCAACAAGTTGGGATTCGAATATATTTCTCGTCCACCTTATTCACCTGACCTAACACCAAGTGACTTTTTCTTGTTCCCGAACCTGAAAATTTGATTTGGTGGGAAGACATTTTCATCAAATGAGGCAGTGATCGAGGCCGTGACGGAATATTTTGCAGAGTTTGACAAAACCTATTTTTATGATGGGTTGAAAAAATGGGAAACTGGCTGGGCCAAGTGTACAGCCAAGGAAGGACAATATGTTGAGAAATAAAGTAGGTTTTGTACAAAAAATTCTTTTTGTTACAAGTTTACCAGACTTGTTAAACAACATTCGCTTATAGCACCATATTTCAAAGGCTTCATTTCCTTTCCCCAACTCCTATCGTCCACGTTTCGCACCCATACGAACATTTTTAGAAACGATTTCCTAATATTCACACTCATATTACCCGTATGTAAATTACTCTTTTTCTGAAAGCCTTCCTTGCCTGTGCTATCCTACTCTTTATGTCTACTATACTTCTACCATCCCTAGTTATTATCCCTGCCAAGTAGCAGAATTCCTTAACTCCCGTAAAAATTTCCTTCCCAATTTTACACTTTTCGTTATTCCACTGTTTACCATATTACACTCCATCACATTGGTTTTCCCTCTATTAATCCTCGTATAGAACTCTTTCTCCAGTACCCCGTTCATGTCATTTATTATGGTTTGCAAAATTTCTTCTTCTGACTCCCCTAATACTACCATTTCATCGACAAAGCCTAGATTTTGTTCCTTCTCCTTGCAGTCTGATTCCTTTTCCACATTTCGTTTTAACATTCTTCATCGCCTGTTCTATATATTAGCTCAACAGCATGGGTGACAGACTGCAGCCTAGCCTTACTCCTTTCTTGATTACAATTTTATTTTCTTGATCTTCTATTCTAATTACTGCTGTCTTTCTTCTGTAGAGGATATATATAAGCCTCCTTTCTTGATATTTTATTCCAGTGCTCTTCAAAATCCTTAATAATATGTTCCTGTTCACATTTTCAATTTGTAAATCTACAAATGTCATGAACATAGGCCGGTTTTTTCTTATCCTTTCTTCTAAAATTAGTCGCAAAGTCAGTATTGCTTCTTTTGTTCCTACATTCTTCCAAAAACGAAATTGATCTTCTCCTGACTCGCATTCAATTTGACATTCCATCCACCTATATACTATTTTCGTTAATATTTTTATGCATGGGATAGTAAACTAATTGTCCTGTGCTGTTCGCATCTATCAGCCCCAGTCCTCTTCGGTATGGGTATGATAATATTTTTAATAAAATCTTATGGTATTCTTCCTGTTTAGTAGATTTTTCACAAACTGTCCGGAACAGCCATGATATTGCTTCTTCGTCCGTTGATCTTATCAACTCAGCTGGAATGTCATCAATTCCTGGCGCTTTACAATTGCTCAGGTCTGTCAGCGCACTATCAAACTCTGACCATAAAATTTGGTCCCCAAAATCTTCATCATCCACCTCCTTTTCTTCTTCTATTACTGACTGATCTAGATTTCCACCGTTATACAGATCTTCTAAATATTCCTTCCATATTTCTGCTGTTCTTCTTTATCCAGAATTGTTTTTCCATCCGCTATCCTAATATTATTATTCTCGCCGAATGTTTCTTTGATTTTCCTATAAGCTACTTCTATTTTCCTTTTCACCATCAATTCTCCAGCCGCATTGCATTTTCTTGTAGCCAAGCCTCGTTGACTGATTTTCACTACCTATCTATTTCATTCTTCAAGCGTCTGTACTGCGCTTTACCATTTTCATTTCTCGAGTTTTTATATTTACGCCTTTCATCAATCATTTTTATTGTTTCTTGTGTTATTATTTATTTGAGAATAATTATGTTTATTTTTCTTGTAAACAGCGCTATATTGAGATTTAAGGAACGTATGACTAGACGTGGCTTAATCAGGGGAGAAGTGTAAACATAATTTCGGCATCTGGTGAACGTTCGAAACGGTGATCAAGTCGGAAAATAGATTAGACAAAATACGGCGTCATGCAGCTTACCAGTGAACAAAGTAGAATGGCAGGTGTTTTAGTGACGTGAGTTTTAACGGCGGTTACTCGTACAGAGTAAAAGAAGTGCAGTGAAGAGAAAAGGTGCAGCGCCGAGCCGAAGGTGAGTTGTCGAGCTCTCACCTGGGAACATGGCCACCCCTGGAGCCCTCTGGAACAAGTGACTCGCGCAGCGGCAGTCGGCGCCAGAGCTGCCAGCTGGACAGACGTGCGCGCAGGTGAGTCCCTGCTAGCTCTTCATTCAACTTACCATGCAATCACTTCGCCAGCGCGGTTCAGCTCGAAATTTTTATATATATTTATTTCTGTGGCAAGATTACATTAGTGATGTCATGTTAGAGCCATTCATAGCTGATGAGCTTATTGCGGCACACGCTATACGTGACTCGGCCGCGGTTCGTTTTCCAGCATTAGTAGGTTATATGAAAGAATAAATTCTGGAAATTGAAGAATTTAACGGATAGATGATTTTATGACAGTTATTTTGTCCGTGTCACAGTATGTTTCATAGAGCCAATTGCAAGTACGGTAAGGATTAGGAAATAATGGTAAAAATTGTCTGCGTACAGAGAAGGAAATATATTAGTGGAGAGCGTTTCAGAAAGTCAAGACAGCCATCTCTGAGCTATGTCCATCTATGTAAGGGCTAATGACGCTATCAACTGCTGCTGAAAACTATTATATATATTTTAATTGTATTTATTTTAAATATATATGTATATTACACAAACTTAGTCTGTTTTCCTAAACCCACAGTTCTTCTTTAGTTCAATGGGTGTGTACCTTACGCGAATTTGTTCTCTAAACAGACGTCGGACCTCAGGATTGACATCAAATCCAACATCCAAAAGACTCCTTCACATAACCACTATTTTCTACATTCAAGTAAAATAGTGGGTGTTACACTTTTTAATTTTCAGATGTAGGTGAAGAGAGAGTAAGAATTTAGATGGTGTGATATTCACGAGATGTGAATGAATGTCAGACCGAGAAAGTGATAATTGGTTGGTGTTATATCGCTGAGAGAAGAAAGTGAAAAAATGGTCCACCACTACAAACCTTTTACAGTTGTAACTGGTAATCTTTGTAACCGTAGTATGGTGCAATTACATTATGGTCCATCCGATAGCTGAAACTGTGAGATGATTCTTGTGTAATTAGATCCCCTTCGGGTTTTAATCGGTCTCAAGAATTTCACAACTTCATTAATAAATATTATTTCTTAATTTCATTGAAATATTTTTACAAAGAAACTTTCGGCCAAATTACGCCATAATTATCCATATATTCAATGTTGATAAAAGAATAGAGGATTGTTTAATTGAAAATGTTTGGACAACTTTTCTAAAAATAGATGGTTGTGACATAATATGGCCGAAAGCTCCTTTGTATTTTTTTACCGAAATTAATAATTATTAATGAAGTTGTAAACTTATTAAGACTGATTAAAAACCAAAGGGAACCTAATTACATAAGAATCAAATTTAAAAACTATTCATATTAATTCATATTCCTTGAAGAATAATTGCGGAGACGTCGGAATATGATGTAGAGGTAGGTTATGTCTGTAGAGGTAGGTTATTATGTCGTATTCGTCCTCTCGCATCTTTCATCTGGAATAAAGATCTTTGTACCTTAGTGTTCCTTTGGAAGATATTTTTAACTGTAAAATAATTGTACTAGGATAATAGTGAAACCACTGCCTTAACATAATAATTTCTAGTTAAAGAATTAGAACGTTTTCTTTTTTTAGAAACCTTAATTTTATTTTAACCCTTCTAAGAGAAGAAGTCGTTGGAGAGTGAAATATGGTTTGATGATATAAAGCTTCATCGTTGGGCATCAAGGTGGGAGTAACGCTTCAAAGGCATTTTCTGACATCACGGTCAGCTGTTATTTGCAGACCTAGCACCTGACGACTAACACAATTTGTTACGTGGGAACCTGTCGTGTGATTGCAGATTGATTGTGTCGTTTCACTGCTATTTGTTATTGAAATTGGTACTGATCCCAGCGCAGTAATTGAATTTTTTTAAATTCCTGTTTTCCGGTATGACGAAGGAATGATCCATTACCCCATATTGGCCACCTGCGACCATCTTTAATCACCGGTGGATATTTTGATCCAAGGAATGGTTGAGAATATAATTTTTCTTTCTAATGTGCCAAGATTTAATATTTAGGATGTATCATTAAATCATAAAGAAAGTGACAAACCAGATGTGATATCTTATTTTTCCAATCAGAAAAATCATTAATTTTTCGCTTATGAAGGGAGAAAAACATATATTTTTCAGATCAAGTGACCGTTTTCTAGTTTACCAGTGAATTCTGGTGGCTCAATTTTTATCGTTATTATCAGTTGTTGCAACATCAACCAGTCGAGTCTCTTTATTCAAGATAAGATACTGTTGTAAATGGCGATTTGGTCACTCCATGCATTACAAAAAAAAATTCAACTTTGTAAATCAGAATTTATAATACTGAAGAAATTTACAATTTAAGGTATTGAATGAAAACTTTGTAATTGATCGTTTTATTTAATTTTATATTATTATTTTTTAAAACATACGTTAAATGATATATTAATGCAAAATATAATTTATTTATTTATTATTCTGCACTGTTAAATAAATCTTCACTCAAATCTTGACTGCCTTTTCAATATCTCACATTCTATTAAATTTAGACCTTACTTTATTACTTTAATTTACATTCATGAGTCAATGTATAGTAGACCTAATATCAGAATGATTTATTCTGTATTAAAATTTATTTTACATCAGTTGGTAATTTTTTAAAACAAAGGGGACGGTAGATATCATAAAATGTTAATCAGAAACGATTATTCTCACCTATCACATAAATTAAAATTGGATATATATATATATATATATATATATGTGTGTGTGTGTGTTTCTTTTCATATGGAACTGAAACAAGATGTTTCAAATTCATTTGGATTGAAGAAGAGGCTTTTGAAATGATTGTGTGAACTACAAAAATAATTATATAGGAATGTAATCAGTGTGTAAAACCCGAGACAGAAGACTATGAAAGTTCACTGCAATAAAATAATCCTAAAAATTACGCAGATAATTAAAAAAAGAAAAAGAAAGATTCATAAAAATATTTCGATAGAAAGTCTTTGGGGAAGACTAGCATAAAAAGCCTGCACTGTCAGAAATATTCGGAAAACAGGATCAAAGTTTTTAAGTCAAAGTGAGGAGAAATGGTCTATTCTGGGCGGGAGGTCCTGGGTTCGAGTCATGGGTCTGGTCTACATTGTTCCATTCTTACGTTCTAAATTTAGACTCAAAGATAATAAACCAGAAAATTAAGAAATTTTGTTGTACTAACTAATTTTATATTGATGTAGAGCGGTGGAAATCAGTATTTACGTAATATTAGCCATACGAATATGATTCTCCGAACTCAGAAATTGTGGAGGGTAAATTAAGGATTGGTATGTTCAATTAAAGGACGACCCAGTCGTTGAAAAGATTGAATTTTACATGATAAATGCAATCGCTGTGCATTAAACGTCAAACTGAAGAAGTCAGTACTCATAACGTACAAAAGTCAAGAATAAAATTTTATTTGGATTTATTTCGTCATAATTTTGTGTAAAATGCCAACTGATATGGCATGATGTTGATTGAGAGTAAACGATTTGTGTATTTGTCGCCATTTCATGAGCACAATTTAATCAACTTTGTACCTACAGCTGTGGTAAGGTACGGAACTTTACGCACGAAGAAGCCACACATTTTAGATTGTATGGTCTCATAAGCAGAGTCAATAAATTAGCAATTATGTAAATTAACTTGTAGAAGCCACCTTTTGTTAATAGAGTGAGGCATAATGACGTGAATTGAACATAGAAAACTAGTCTAACTAGTCTATTTGACGGGCTAAAGAGAATGTGTTGGAAAACTGCAACAATTAAATTGATCCCCATAGAGTAATATAATTTTTTCTAAAAATATAAATTATTTTAAAAAACCTGCTGCCGAGCAGAGGGAGATATACAAATGGATTCGTTGAGCTTGCAGAAAGTGCAGTTTTCATCACAGAGAAAATTCGTAACAGAACATTGAAGATTCATAGTTAATGTACATTGTACTACAACGATCTACTATTCTCAAATTCTAAATTATTAATTATTATAGTTGGCATGCGTTGAGTATTAAATCGTGACTTCGGATATGTTCTCCATTTTTATATTCACGCATATTCAGTAGGTAAATATAGAATTGAGAGGTCTCAACCGGAAGGTTTTGATGGATTTGACCAGCATTTTGCTTCTTTTCCCTCGTTTGGCTTCATCTGCGTTTTAAGGTCTCATTATGCTCTTAAATATTTTGGGTGGCTGTATACTTTCTCTGTATAATGAAAAAATTATAATGCAATAAATATATAATATAAGTTGACAGAAGTTAGTTAATTGATAAAATGTTTGAGAAAGTCATTACAGCATGCTTGTTCGAATACAGATAAAAAAATATTTCATAAAAGGCGCTACGTGAATTCTTTTTAAAGGTCTCGTGTGGAGCATGTTTAGGCAACGAAGAGGTTTTGCTGAGCAAGAGTACCGTTGCAAGCGACAGCGCAGTGAATTAGCCTCGGCTCCTCCACAAGGACACGCTTCCACTGCGACACATCACCAGTCCCTTTTTGCAAGCAATTTATAAAATAAATACGGATAGTAGCAATAACAGAATTTGGGTTCAAAATATTCCACCAAATATAATGGAGGCATATTACGTAAATGACATTTAAGAAATCAAAATTTTAAATTTAAACGGCTGAACTCAGCTGTCCTATCCTGTTTCTTTCTTCTCTTTCGCACACGCACATTATTAGAAATGTGTGTTTATTTGATGGTAGGCTGGAATTATTACAGATTTTTAAGATTTCTATGGACGAGAGCGTGGTGCTAATTCAGCTCTGAATAACGAGAAACAAATTTAGACAGGAAGCTTACGCGCGTTGCTAGTAAATATTATCCACTAAATAAACTGCATCTGTTTCTGCTCAACAAGCCACATCACTCATTCATACGAAATCCTGTGACGGAAATTATGTTTTTTAAACAATATGGCTTACTATTTGTCTCCTAGCTGGGCGAACGAGTAGTCTCAGTTATATTACGTGTTCAGTAATTTTTCCGGAATCACTGGCTGGATTTGGAAATTACTCTAGAGTTTAGTAGTTCTTCTCTAATGAGTCGTAATAATAATAATATATTTGGAACCTTTGACAACGATAATTCCTTTTTTGCATTTTCTTATTTCACTGTTATCCTTCGCAGTAATGTTAGACAGCCTTGGTTTTGTGGAATCAGTGGTAAATACGTTTGCACATTTCACCACAGTCGTGTGTTACGTTTTCTATCGAAAAGGAATAGGAGTGTCATAGAATGTAATAGTTATAATGCAAGTTGGTCTAGGTAATGTCGACGGGTTATTGGGAACGTGGTCAGTTAAATAAATGATTCCGAGCATATCTGAGCCAGTGAGGTTTCGAACCCAAGAATTTTCGGTTCTGTTTGTGCATGTGTCAGGGAAACCGGAAGTGCGCCTTCCTGCCCTGCGCCTGCGCGGAGACACGCGAGATGTGGCTGCCTGACACAGACGAGCCGACTCAACCAAATCAAACCACAGTCGCCTGCTTTGCCAGGTTATTCAACACAAGCCCTATCGCAGTTTTTACAGTCCGTTTCTCAGGGGGTTGGGTGTTTTTCCCTATTTAAATAATCCCGGCTCTCATTTTCTTTTCACTGGTCTGATATTAATTACTCCGTTAGTCTCTGATAAAACTCTTCTTTATGTACCCTTACCTGAAGTAATACTAACCCGATCCCGGGGCGGTACGAAGTCGATTGAAAAGAGTCTCGTGGTCTTTCATAAAGTCTCACACCATCCCCTCTCGGGGTGTCCTTGATGGATTTCCACTTTTTTGAGGGGTTAACAAGTTACATGAGGATGATCCTGAAACAGGCAACTTCCCTTTAATAGCATAGGAAGGGAATTGAAGAGGGGGATGCGCAAGGTAGCCAAGGATTAACTAGGGCCCCCGGGCTGTGGTTTAAGGATCCTACCCGGTGTTTTACCTAAAGAGATGCAGGAAAAACCCTAGAAAACCTGCATCAGGTCGGTCGGGCATTGGGTAGTATTCTCACACCCTTCCGAATGACGGGAGACGAGTTTGCTGTGGAGTCGCAACATTCCCTTCTCCGTGTCTCTACCCACTTGTAGGAGGCAGTTGGCCGACCAATCCAATGGGATCAGCGGAAAACTCTTGCCATATGCCAAAGGTCTTCGACCCCATTACATATACCTCCCAAAATAGGTGAAGGTGTCTCGGCATGTGAGAACTTTGATTTAAAAAAACCAGAGAGTACCAGGCATTCCCGACATAATCAGGTGATCCCCACAGTCACTCTGGGGGGAAACGCCTGTGAGAGAAACTCCCACAGGCACCTCTTCATGGATTTCCACTGTATCCCTCTTCTTTTTATATGTGCGTACAGGGCCCTCACGAACGTCAGACCCCCTGTCTCAATCGCTACACAAATCTGACACAAATTTCATGACATTTCCCGCAGAGGAGACCTTACTAGTACTTGACCAGCGATGTCAATTTTGGAATTCATGCAATATGTTGATGTTCTCCAAAATTAAAACAATGTCACGTTTCTTAGCAAAGTCATAGACAAAATTAGACTCTTAGATTATTATATTTTAATGAAATTAATCTTGATTATTTAAGCACTATTTACTTTTATTAACAAGTTCGGCAACTCGCTAAGATACTTTTACTTAATTTCTCTGATAGGCGAAGTCTGGAGAGATTTAAATACTTGAAAATTTTTCCTATATTCTGTTAGTCACTGATAAAACTGTTCATTATGTACCCTTCTGTAAACTTCAGAATAATTTATTCTGCTCCCGCACACATACCATAAGAATTATAAAGAATCTATGAAAATTCCAGTGTTGTATCTATAACGGTTCCAAAGAAAAAAGGTGCCTAAAATCACAATTTAAACATAGTCGTGATGAGGCCTTCCGATTCCCCTTAACTTGTGTGGGATCTATGCGTCCCACTTCCTTCTGAGTCATTCTATATGTTATTCTTCCAAGTATTTCCAAACATGGCTGATTTCACAGTTCTTGAGAACAACTTGTGCTTCGCTACTCACCCCACGTTTCTGAACCGCAATATTGCTACTACGAACCTCAATTTCAAACTCTTCAAAAAATAAACTGTAATTTTTGAAGGTAGATATTTAACGTTTGATACCATAGTCAAAATAGCTTTGATCGCTTTGTCTGATACATATCATTATAGAGTATACCCAACCCAATTGTGTAACAAATATTTCGATACCAAGGGAACATATTAAATAGTTTTACCTGTTTTCCTCAGTTGGTCGACCCAAACATTTTTGGTTCCAATTTTACAGGTTATAAAAAGGAGGGGATGTGGGTGAATTCTGACAAACATAAAAATTAAGGGAAGTATACACAGTGATACGTCATCTGTCGACTAGAATTAAAAAAGAATTATAGTACAGAGAGGAGGCGATTATCAAACTTTGGAACCCATAAATCTGACATATTCCCACTAGGTTCAGCCCAGACCCAGAGAGACTGCTAAATCTTAGCTTTTGAACGAAGTCTGCTTGTATTTAATGTTAGAGAGTTTCTACAAATAATAGCGACGCTAAAGTAAAATACAATTATTTATTGATTTTATGAAATTATTTCCAATTTCAACGTCTTACGTGCGTAGTTACCTTATGAAGTAAGTCTGTGATCAATAATATATAGGTTTTGGAAACATTATCGGAAAGCAAAGGACATGTCCTACTTAAGCCCTGAAGTTTACTTTCGATAAAAACTGCAAATAGTAATGAGGGAAATAGTATTTCAGCTTGGATAGGACGTATCGCTCATATTATTGTTGGGTGCTTTTGAAGGGATTTAATTAAATCAAATTAGATAATTATTTATGTTTCAAATACGTAGAACAACTAACTTTAAATTATATTCAAGAATAGCTGGGTGCCCAGCGTGGCCGTATTAATGCTAGACCGTTTCAGAATGATTTGGATAGTAATTTCTTGATCAACACGCAGTTAAACCAGCATCGAGAGCGTCACATGTTTGAACCATTACTTTTTCATGCCTCGTTAAATTTAATTATAACACGTGTGATGATATTCAGGGCCTCAATCGAGTAAAGAAATCGACTGGTACCTTAAATAAGCACAGTAATTTAAGAAAAAATCTAAGTTATAGAAAAATTCTCCCGATACGCTAAGAGAAGTAAAATACTCCTATTAGCTTGAGAGAGCCAGAGATATTACAGGGAGTCCGAAATACACCCGCTAGTCTAATAGGGAAAGAAATGCTACCGGTACCTTAAGCAGACAAAATTACTTTCAATACCTTGAGAGAATCAAAAGTAGCCGGGGAGTAGAAAATACTATGTACTAGGAGTGATTTACCAATCTATTATTTTACGTGGATCCGAAGTAGGATGTGTATAATGTTGGTAGTCATTGCTGCAATTCTGAACGGCTCTTTAATTATCCTCCTTTCTCTTGCTAAACTATAGTTTAATCGTTCTGTTAAATG
Organism: Eucriotettix oculatus; assembly: GCA_034510155.1. Lineage (NCBI taxonomy): Eukaryota > Metazoa > Arthropoda > Insecta > Orthoptera > Tetrigidae > Eucriotettix > Eucriotettix oculatus. The sequence continues at coordinate 129,808,499 of CM067376.1, read as the reverse complement.
TCAGAAGCAACTACAACTTCCCCAACCCCGGATTCGTCATCAATCTCTGCTTTTTCGGCCCCATCCTTCCCACTCGTCTCCAATGCCGAATTGTATTCAAAATTATATAGAAAACCAACATCTGGAGAAACACTTTTATACTTGTGCTTATTCGGTCCATAGACTGGTCTGATACAAGTCTCTATACTAACCTATTCTGTACAAGCCTTTTAATTTCCGCATAAGTACATCCCACATCCTCCTATAATCTTCTCAGCGCATTCCATCCTTGACCTCCCTCTTCTGTTCTTATCACACACACTTCCCATCAATACAAATTTTACAGGACCCTCATGTCTTAAAACGTGGCCTATTAATCTATCCCTTCTCTTGGCCAAAGTTCTTCACTTTATTCTCTCTTCACTTATTCTCCTTAGAACTTCCTGCGTAGTAATTCTATCCACCCATCTGATTTGCAGCATTCTTCTATAGTACCACATCTCAATATATTCTTTTCCTACCGTCCATGTTTTGTACCCATATAACGCCACACTGCATACGAACATTATTAGTAATGATTTCATAATATTCATACTTTTATCAGCCGGAGGAAAATTCATTTTTTTTGCGAAAGCCTTTATTGCTTGTACTATCCTACTCTTTATGTCTACTATACTTCTACCACTCCTAGTTATTAAGCTGCCCATGTAGCAGAATTCAAACTTCCTTCAAATTTCCCTTCCCAACTAACACCATTTATTATTCCACTATTTCCCATATACTACACACCATTACATTGGTTTTCCTTCTATTAATCCTCATTTGTACTCTACAACTTTCATGCCGTTTTGTATGGTTACCGCATCTTTTTCTGACTCCACTAATACCACAATATCATCAGCAAACTTTAGGATTAGGATAATACAAATATAGGCCTTTATGTATGTCTTAAAATTTCTATCCCCGCCCCCAGTCTGTTTCCGGGTCGGAATAAATTATCACATTAATTTATATCCGGAACACACGTACAAATTGTTAAATTAATCTATTAGATTTAAACATGATCATGATTGTTGCATAACAAAAAATTCGTTAAAAATAGACTTCATATAACTTGTATTACTCACTAAAAGTTCAGGGTCGTCAGTAACTATTTAAATTATACGTGAACATACCTTTAATTTAAACGGCTGTTCCCAGCAAACTGGAATGGCAAGACAACCTTGGATAAGTGAGGGAATATATTATTTACTGAATACACACTGAGATCGACCTGTGGAGGTTCGTGTGCATTGCAGCGGGCCTCTTTGTCGGTGGTATATTGATATGTCCACCTAAACATATTTCTCGCTGTGCAATAGTGGTATATCTTTCCTACTATCTTCGCCAAAAACTTTCTACTCATCTCAGGACAACACTGACTGTCAATACTCAACTGCGAGCTGAAAACTAAAAAAAAATCGAATCCACCTAAATTCTGCTTGCTCCCATATTTATTTTATTCCGCGGCTACTGAAGGGGATTCCACGCTATTTTGAGGACTAAGCCGTCTGCTTTTGTAGGGATGCACTATAATTTGCTATCTCAAAAATCTCGATGGACCGTTAATAACCAAAATTTGTTGTTTCCCGTTTCAAAGCACATACCTCGCGCTCCTCAGCTTGGGTTCCCTCATTTTTTTTGTCCATATATATTTAACGATTAGACAGCCTTTTTTGCCTGATAACAAAAAATCCTTTCCCTTTCTGTTCAAAACGAGACAGGCGCGCTTTCTTTCTCCCATTTAAATGATCTCACTTGTTCCGATATTGTCGCTTCATGTTTAAGAACTTGCATGAATTGCTTTACACTCGAACACATACATTGCATCGAAAAGAATAACAAATATGTATAAAACGTGAGAAGCAGAATAAGGAAATACAGATATTTACGTATTACTGCGGCTCGCTTGGAAAATGCACGTTTGTTATACAGGAAGATGGGTGTATTTATTATGTAATAACATGTAGATATCTGACACGTAAAACTGATTCAGACATGCACGAGGATCCTTAGGGCTAGTTTTAAATACATATGCTTCTCGATGTAACACGAAAAATGGAAGTCGTTCTTCATATTGAAAGAAATACTTGTTTTTGGTGTATTTGGAGATTAATTTGTCTTTATTTTCATATTTATCAAATTGCATCAACTAAATGAGCACGATAGCTTCCAAAATTCTGTTAGAACTCCCGTCATCTTTATATTATTTACAATTGATATAGTGTCGTACTAAAGATCCTCTATTAGAAATTCTATTCGTTCATTTAATTATTATTATTACTTACTTAACTGCTGTATACAAAGAAATCACAAATACAATTACAAAAGGAAAATACAAATCACACTAAGGAACAATTTTGTAGTGTAGGTTTTGATCTAAAAAAGAGAAGTCAGGAGTCACACAGAAATCACTTTACTGCACTATAAGCACTTCACTGATTCTATAATTTTTTTAAAAAAAATTCTTACTTAAGGTTTCTTAGCCTATTCCTAAACTGGTTTACGCTACCCGTAAAAGTCGTCAGTACTTCTGCAGGTAAGGAATTCCAATCCCGTGTAGATCTATTAACAAATGAAAATCTATGAGTGTGTAGAAAATAGTTCTTCACGGTACTTTTTGCATCTCGTAGTATATCTCCCATATGTAGCACATTTGAGAAGAAATGCGATTCAACGAGAACACAGTAATATGAATTAGTTGACTTAATTCTTGCGATGTATTATCTGTTCTGTAATAGCTAAGAGTTACCTTTGCCTTCATTAATATTTTTATTATGGAAATAACAGTGTAATTGACCGAGATAGAAACAGAGCTTAATACAAATGGGACATTCATATGAAAAGTCTACCACAGTTTGAAATATATACACAGGGATTTAATTAGGAATATTATATATATATGAATAGATGAAAATAAATTTACATTTATTAATTGATATGATACAATAATTTGCTGTTCAAATTTTTTTACGAAGCCGGCTTTTTTCAGGATTAACAATATACTCTTTACAAAAATTAAATTTCTTGCAACGTAAGAGGAAATCTGAAGAAAGTTTACAAACAGAGCAGTTACCGTTTTCTGCTCTGTCTGGAACTCGCCGCTGGTACTCAGATCTTGCGCCGGTCCCAACAGGTTCCTCCCGGCTTCCATGCTGATCACCCTAGTGTTTTAATCATCCTACAGACCGACACGACCAAGAGTATTCCGCCCTGGATCGTCCAATTCAAGACCACTCAACAGATCTAAACAGTCTCTCAGTCTTGCATCTACTTGCACATTCTCTCTCCATCAAACGCACTCCAAGCCTCCCATCATCCATAATCTTAATGATTCCTCATGCCCAAAAATCAATCAGCGTCCTTTTTTAATAACTTATCCTCACTTTTTAAAATATTCTCCAGTCAAAAGTATTTACCTCGAGATTTCAGGGCCGATATTTGGGGAAAATAGCAATCCCGGTCAACAGTCAGGATTTAACGGAATATCACAGTTTTTGAAAACCCAGACCGACGCCAAAGTGTCAAGGTTTTATTAGCCGACTGCCTTTGACCTTGTACCGCCAAACTCCGTATTTTTATGTGTTTCACTATTACAAGTTGGTACAGTTGTTGAGCTATCGGGTTGTATATATTTTTCATTATAAAATCATACACTTTTCCAAAAAAAACGTGCCATACTCTGTCATATTAAAGGACAAAAATGTTCATAATACGCGAATTTTTAATGTTTATTATTTATTACAAGAATATTATAAAATTTCTGGTATATGAGTAACACAATAAAAATATGAGTAGTCGTGTGCCATTTAAAAATGATAATGTTAAATAGTGTTCTACAATTTTGACCATTACTTGATCTTTATCATATATTAAACTTCAAGTCGTTTCAGAAGTCGAAAACCTTTGCACTCCATACAATTATTATTTCTAGATACGTGATTATATTAATAATTTGGCAACCTTTGCACTCAAATCAATAGCAATTTTCCTGTCCTAGGCACAAAACGGTTTACTGACAAGAGATTGGATAATTCTAAATATGTCGTTGCTTGACCACTGAGGCGAACTCCCAGCCAGGTCCTCATTTCTACGGCTTCGTCTGTCTCTGCTCGTGCGATCTATATATTGCCTCCTTTGGAACGTCTCAACTTCACTGTATTCACAAACAAAATTCCCTTGAAACATGGCTAGAAACTGCAATTATTTGGACGAAGACATCTGAGACACAAAGGAATAATTCCAATTATTGGATTCTGGTAACTTCAGGGCAAAACCGTGTTGAGATAACACTTCAAGGAGTTCGCAGAATTAATTTATTGGGCTTACACTATTATGCAACAAAATATGATACATAAAGAAAAAAATTTATGGGTAGCTAAGATGTATGATATAATTAGATATGAATTTGAATTCGACGCTAATACTTGTATCATACGATATTAAATAATAAATAGTAATAAAAAAGTATCACATAATTTATAAAAAAAATAAAGATTCAAACAAGCAAAATAAGGTAATAATTTAAATACTTCACAACTTTTCTACACACCTTGTCACCTGATTGGTGCAGCATGAAATTGTAAGAACTCTACCTTGCATCTTCACCTGGCAAAAATATAAGATTGCCTAATAAACGTTGTCTAGTATTTATTGTATTACCTTATTTTGTCTGTTTATTTGGCCATTTCTTTAGATTTTTGTTAATTTTTTACTTATACAGTCGGTTTTACATTTTCATAAAACAGAATTTGTTCGCCGGTACATCAAAGTTCTGATTTTTAGACCTGGCTCTAGAAAATATTAGGCAAAACAAATGGAACGAAAGTCTAGGGAAAAATGGTTGTCAGTATAAGAGACATAAGACAAAGAGATACGGATCTATACAAATAATCAAATCATTCTTACAACTTACTAGAGTATTCCATTACTTCAAAGGCTTTTTTATTTCAGTATTAATTCTCTATTACAAAACTGGTCGAAAAATTAACATGTTATTTTACTCTTAATTATTTATCATGAGTTATTAGCCTAAAAAATTGTCATATTCGGCTTACAATATCCGCTACTATTCAAATAATTTTCTCTCCAACGAAACATAATCACGGATTTATTTGTACCGTAATATTTAAGACTTAACGGATATGGACGAAGGTGGCGCTGCGGGAGTTTTCTCGCAGGCGCTTCACCCCATAGTGACTGCGGGGCTCACCTGATCATGTCGGGAATGCCTCGCACTCTCTGTTTTTTTATCAAAGTTCTCACATGCCGAGACACCTTCTCCAATTTTAGGAGTTATATGTACTAGGGTCGAAGACCTTGGGCATATGGCAAGAGTTGTCCGCTGACCCCATTGGATCAGTCGGCCAACTGCCTCCTAAAACTGGTGGAGACACGGAGAAGGGAATGCTGCGACCCCACAGCAAACTCGTCTCCCGTTATTCGGAAGGGCGTGAGAATAGTACCCAATGCCCGACCTAGCTGATGCAGGTTTTCTAGGGTTTTCCCTGCATCTCTTTAGATGAAACACCGGGTAGGATCCTTAAACCACAATCCGCGGGCCCTAACCAACCCTTGGCTACCTTGCTCTATCTTACACATCCCGCCTTTTCATTTCTCTTCCTATGCTATTAAAGGGGAGTTGCCTATTTCAGGATCACCCTCATGTAGCAGTTAACCCCCCTCAAAAAAAGACTTACCTGATGCAGGTTTTCTAGAGTTTTTCCTGCGTCTCTTTTAGGTGGAACACCGGTAGGATGCTTAAACTATAGGCCGGGGGCCCTAGCCAACCCTTGGCTACCTTGCTCTGTCTTACACTCCTCTCAACTTTTCAATTTCCTTCCTATGCTATTAAAGGGGAGTTGCCTGTTTCAGGATCGCCCTCATGTACCCTCTTACCCCCAATAAAGTTAACGTGGGTAGATTTTTAAACGTAATGATCCAGAAATCGAAAACAACTGTTAATTCAAAATCTGTTTACCATTAAGGTCTCCAGCAGCAGTTCGCTTTGTCATCCCCTCCGCCACAAACGTGGCTTTTCAATATTTCAAAATGCTTCATTCATACTCTAATAGAGATTATTTTGTCTTTCTCTTTCAACATTGTTTGTTTGTCTTCTTAGAAACTTTAAGGTACACGTTTTCTTTTTTACAAGGCAATCCTCTGTTTGCACCACGAAATACATTTGCAAATTCAAGTGAATGATTTTGGCGACATCACGTTGTCTTCTTTGAGATAATCTACTCGATTCCTATGAAATAACATATTTTCGCTTATATTGAGTTTCCCGAATGTTAAATCTACGATCCCCCAAGTAAACAGTATCAAACATGTCAGTTTATAGAAACAATGTTTAATGTGCCATGAGATGCCTTATTAAGCATATTATTTTCTAATTGTTGGTATGAATAAAACTATGGATTGCTTACTCACTACTTTTAATCTGGAGCTATTAAATTATAGCGACAAACTGGTATATTTTAACGACATGTTTTTGTATCGAGGAATGTTACAACTGAGAAAATAGTTTTAAATAATGATTACTTGTTAAAGTATTGAAATTTTCTACGGTAACTTTTCTTCCTTAATCATTCATTATGATATGTATTGGTTTTCAATGATGATTTAGTTATGCAAGAGACGAATTTAATCTCTTTTACATACAACCTAGGACAGGTATGGATTCAAAGCGAGGAGTTTTACGGTTAATTTGCTTTTTTAATATAATGGATGGGTAGATGGACCAGGAATTATGGCTGAGCAAGGCGCAGGAAAAAGCTTGGTAACGTTAATTGTGATAAATATGTATTGAGAAATTGCATTGTTGTAGTTTGTGTGTGCAATGAGCCTTGAATGCAATTATTTTCATTCTAATACAAGACCTCGGAAAATTTTTGATATGAAATTAATATCTGAGCAATGTGTAGCTTTGATTTGGATGGCTTACCTTTTGTGAATTCTAAGTTTTCCCCATTATTCCATCTACGTAGAAATTTGTTATCCCGCGGCAACTGAGTTTGCAATGATTATTGTCTTACAATAACGTTCCCATATACTATTTTCGAGGAAGAATTAATTTTTAATTGTTTATACTTGCGGTGTCTTCAATATTGAAAGTAACTTTTTTAGCTAGAATTAGTTATGAAATAATTATTTCTCTCTGGTGACGAACGTTCCACAAATCTTTATTTATACAATATTCTTGCTATTTTTTCCTCCATACTGTAGATGATATCATCCGGATTGCAAAGTGATTTGCCACTATTCTTAGAAGTATGAGTGGCGTCGTCTCTGTCTGTGAAAGGGAAAGCAGTGTAAAGGCCAAGGTTGTCCGGTTCAATACACCCGACCTGTCTCAACACTTACGAAGTTGTTCTCCGCTCATAAAATAAGCAATTACATCTGTTAATAACCTAAATAACTAGTTTTACTTAAATAGACGCTAAGCTAATTGCGATCGAAAACAATAGTCTTCTTAAATTAACAATTTTCGTATACATTACTTTTGGTGAGTTAATTACGATTATTAAATTAATAATTGCATACTTAGCTTTGATTTTTTAAATACAGTTCACATAGTTTTGTTTTCGATAAACGTGATTTCGATCTGGAAAGATAACGAAAAATTACTTCTCCGCTTTATTACTGTTGCTTAATTCTGAAACATGTATGAATTCTAATTATAAAGAATGATTAATTTGTAGGTCATTGTAATAACAGATATTTTTCAGAGACATAATAGAAAATTTTTATACACATTCCCTTTATTTGTTGCCTTTTTCTCGCGTAAATTAGTTCGTCATAATAATAGTGATAACCTAAGTAATATTTATTTTTATTGGCCAGGAAAATTATTCAGATTGTAACACAATAGAAAAACGTTTTATTATGTTTTTAGATCTAAATTTGTTGATTTCTGCACACGAGTCCTCTACACTGCTACAATATTTTCCTTTCAGTCTGTTGTATATCGCAACGCAACGGAAACCATTCCGAAATGCACACCTCAACAAAGTTGTGACGAGTCTTGTGTGGATGCTTACCACTTTAATTAAACATTTGAACGTGTCTGACAAGCGAAACATTAACAAACATACAGTTGCGTAGGTAAATGAAATTGTTTGCTTTTAGACTAGAAGATAAAGTGCTTCCGAATCTGTCCTGAAAATACCAACTTTTTCAAATTATTATGGAGTAATGGTATGTATTAAAATGCATTAAATTGGGGTTTCGTTCTACTAATCGGATGTCTCTATTTAAATTTATACGGTAACAGCAATCATCACTAACGTGTATGAATTTTGAATCAAAGTAAGAAAACCGATATTTTATTTTTGTTCCAGTAACATGGATTTCATAAAATTTAAGTATGATGACAAACAGTCAGAAATTTATTAATAATTTTAATTCACATTTATATTTTAAGTAAATGACTTATGTTTGAACATTATACTTCAATTTTATCTAATATAAGACACAATAAGTTCTCTATTGAATTTACGACTTACATTCCAGTCACGAATAACAATGTTACGATAGAAATAAATTTTAGGATTTAACAGAAAATATTTGATATTGTTTTTTTAATTTAATTTATTTTAGGCCGCGTCAACAATAGAGTCATTAGCGACCAACATAAATGTCATTAGAACAGAAATTACATTAGGGCATATGAATAGAGCATCGAATTGTTACATAAGGTGAAAAGTTAAATTATATTTTTTCATAAATATTGATATCTTTTAAAAATTTTAAACTTCTATGTATTTCTTCTTCCGAAGATGCATCCATACAATCCGATGATATCAGTCCTCTGTTTGTGATACTTGGGGCAGTGGGAGATGATGTGGTCCATGGTTACGTTTATCCTGCACGAGCTGCATTGTGGTGGAACTTCTCTAAAAAAAAGAAAGCAATGAGAAAACTTGGTGTGATTGGCCTTAACTCGTCCATTGTTCTGTGTAACATGTTATTCACTTCTTCCTCAAAGAAAATCTGTAACGAATTACCTTCAGAGAAATAAATGCAAAAATTCTCAAATTTACGTGCCGTTTCTGACCATGGCGTGCTTCTGTTTTAAAAACTGAGTGAAACAAAATAGAATTCTAATCCTTGGAACAAGGCTAGAAATATGCCACATTTATAATAAGTGTGATAATAAATATAAGTGTATTTCTGTTTAGACTAAGGGGGCGGCGTAAAGTTCGTACTGGAGATGCTTAATTTCTTTAAACCTTGATGTGACATGACATTCCCTGAAAGTTCTCGTGTTGGTAATCTTTGAAACAGAATTACGTGTGTTGCGACGATTGCCTTAGCCAACATGGCAACATGGCTGGAAGCTGATAAGGCGCTAAATACCTGCCTGTGACGAGGCCATCTTGCGAAGCTTTAGATATATTTTTGGAAAAATAATTATGGGGTTCAAGTCAATTCCAGGAAATGATCTGTTGTTATTTTCTGCGTCGTAATAGAATGAGGGAAGGAAATGTTGAAAATTATTTATTTCGCACACTTTTTGGGAATAATTTAACAAACATAAGCCAGTTTCATTTAACGTGTTATCTGAATATGTGGAATGTGTGTATGAGAGAGAGCGGGAAGGAGAGTGGGAGAATTGTTTGCTCGACACGTCATAGAAGATACGAGAATTGAATATAACCACTAAACATCGGATCAGTTCATCAAAAAAGTACACTTATTTATAGTATAAGCGAGAAAGTATAAGAATATGGTTTGTGCATGTGTTCAAATCGTTGGAACAGAAACGATGTCGACGAGCAGAAAAGGGAAATTAAATTAATTTAAAGTTAACAGAATATATATATATATATAGGAAGAATTCAGGACATTTCAAATAATGGCAGAAGGCTGGTTCTATAACCGAGTACTAAATATTCAACATTGATCAGGATATTGCAAGGAATACAACCTAATGACTCGTACATATTCAACGTTCTTGAAGAAAAAATGTCTTAATGAAAGAGAATGTGATTAAAATAGCATTGGACCAGTTTATGTAAATTTCAATAAAAAGATAATGTAATTAGTAATCAGAAATGAATTTATCGGAATAATTATTCGAACGTCATGAAAATTATTTGTCCATCATCGCTTATACACGAAAGCTACTTATGCACGCGTAAATATGATATATTGTGAAGGTTTTCTTGTGTGATGGTTGTTTCTACCTTGCATTTTTTCGAAGCCTAAAGAGAGGCAACGGGAATACCTAGATACCAAATTCCCTGCGGAAAGGGTCCTGTACCCTTACCCTTGGTAAGGATGAGATTTAACGTGTGGACTCCAAATACATTTAACGTCGGACACTTATTTACGTTCTTGGAACACACTCAGGAGACGGGAGTGCCGTTACTCTATAATTTTATGATTATTTAAATGAAATTCCGCACATATTCGAAGTCTTGGATAACAAAGATGTATAAATAGAAACTTGAATTAAAACTAGGGAGCTCCATTACGTTAAGGCCACTATCCTTGAGGAGGATCGAGACGATTTAACCACTCAATTTCGGCATAACAAATTCAACCCTCTTTAACCTGGTGGGTTTTTACCAAAAAGTGTGGGGAGTAGTGATATGTACTTTGTGATTCACTAGTTCGAAAGAACTATTCCGAAGAAGAAACTGCAGATAGTTTACTGGTTATATGAAGGATCGTTGGTGAACTAGCTCCAGTTCAGGAACTAGGGAGTTTGTTAGGGTCCACCAATCACGATGAACGGTGTCCCGGTCGTTCTGTTTGTTACAAGCTTGATTTGTTCGTTATTGTTGTCCCGTTTTCCTTTATTTCGAGTTAATTTCTTTTATCGTCCCGGACACATATCTTGGATAGTAATCCCCTATTCCGTTTACCTTTTGTTTTTGTGAGTATTGCAATCGACCTTTGGAAGGAATTTGTAAAAATTGTTTCTGCTATTAAGTTTTCATTTTGTTTATGCTGAGTTCGTTCTCGCGGCTCTCACGTTTGTCATCACCTGACGAAAGCTGCAGAAACGTTGCGTGCTAAAAATTTAATCATTAATTTACAGTCTGTATTTGTAATTTGTACACATTTAACACAGACATGTATATTTTAAGAAATAGTTTCCTTTGCTGCCTGGCACGCAAACCAACGAAATTTATGACATTCTCGTAAAAAACATTTAATCAGTTCTGTTGAACTGCATCAAAATACTAGTTCATTACAATGAACGAAATATAATAAAACTATTCCTTGAAAAGGCTATCTTGCACATCACTAGTGGGGAGGATTTCAGACATTGCAAGGTGTCAATCGTTCATTTCGGCTTCTGTTCTACGTTGAACCATATTCACGACGAACCTATGTATGTATTTATTTATGTATTTATGTATGTATTTATTTATTAATAAAATAACAACCAGTTTTTCGTTAGCCCATACAAGTTTAATTGCAAAATTATATGTAATATGTCAATTATTACGCTTTCGCCTAGTTATAGGCATAGTTATATATAAATAGCGCGACGACCACTAAGCTGCTAATGAGTGTTTTGATGTTAACAGTTGTGAATGCTTTTGAGAAATGGTTCCTTGTACATATTGCATATGAGAATGTAACATATCCTATGTTTTTTTATATTTCAGATGACTATGCCTATAACTAGGCGAAATCTCCTGTTTTAGCATTATAATTGACATATAGCAAATAATTTTTCAATTAAACTTGTATGGACTAACGAAAAAACTGGTTGTTATTTTATTAATACATTATAATTGTCCATCCTAGGTTGGTGTGCTATTTATTTATTTAATCTACAAATGAGCAGATAACCAGTGGCAGATACATAGGACTTAAAATGATTTCACAATAATTAATAAGCTGGTTGTAAGGACCATATTTAACATATAAATAAGTTATAGAATTACTTCAACATCAATCATATATATACCAAATAAATAAATGTACATGAAATGATATTATTGGGAAATTAATTTTGAAAAAGGAATAATTTTGCTTTTGCCTGAAAAAAAAGACACTTGAAATATACTAGAAAACAGGAAAACTATTTTACGATTTCAGTCAAACGACAAATTCGAGAACAATTTTTTTCTCATAAAACATAGACCAGTCTATATCGTAGTACTTTATTCAAAATTTCTATTCAATTCGCCAGAATTACATCTATTATAGCCGACACATTCTAAAATGCTGGAAACAGCACAGAGGTAATTAGTGCTGTATCCCCTTCCGGAGCCAGAGGAAGGGCGTAACTTCCGGAGGGATTGCCAGGGTTCCCCTACAGCTGTAGTCATACATGCCTAACTCATTCCGCTCCCTAGTCATTCTCTTATAAATTAATATTCCGGTTTCTAGCAAATATGAAGTTTGAGTATTGACGCTCACAGTATTCCACGACTGAATGTATGGTTATATATTATACGGGAGCCGACCTCCTGTGGTTCGAATTCTGGCATGGGCTTGGTTGTTTGTGCCGTCATGGTCACGGAAACTGGGATTCAGACTGCTGGAGAATCGATCCACTGACCACGAAATGTGTTATGTAAGACGACAGTCCGCAGTCGACCTGGTAGACCAAGGCCCTCAATGGGCTATAGAGCCAAGGGAGAAGAATGTTTACCGGAGAAGTCTGAGTCACGTTGGAGCCAATTGAGAAATCCCGCAGGAAAATCTTTAGTCGCGTGAATAAATCTTCCTCAAGCCATACATGGGCCTGTAAAAACGAGCCGTCATTGCGCCATGGAAAAGCTCGGCCGTTATTTCATTTCGGTTTTGAAAGTGAGAATTACTTGAATCGTGTGGCACAGCCTTGACTAACAACACCGAGCCCGCCTAATTTCGTTTTTTTATTGTCTATGCTGCAAATTTACAACCTGTTCACTTGGAACAAGATATGATTTCGTGGCCTCGAATTCACCAAATCCATTTAGAAAATAATTGACGAAAACGTCGCTAAAGTACTGTAAAAGGAGACGGCCACCGAAGGACTGAAGTATCTCATAAGTAAAGATGCGTGCATAACCTCCAAATCTGCAAATTAATGCATTTCATTTAGTAAAGTAATTTTATTCAAGGATAAAAAGTCATACGTTTCAAAAATATGTATGACTGAACGTTCCTATGCTGAATTATAATACTTTTATATAGTGGTATACAGTCGATAGTAATTTCAGTGCAAAATTAAATATAATTGTAATTTGTTAAACAATCCAAATTTGATGTATTACATTCATTTATCTATGCCGTACCTTGCGAAAAAGCAATGTTTTCTGTTTCTCTCCCGCACTGTCACCACCGTCAGCTTAAAACATTTCTCACGCTGAGCTCAGAGGGCAAAGAATTAAGATTTATTGATGTCAGTTATTAAAGATGATCGTTTAAGGCACCGCTAACAAATGGGTTAGGTCTTTTGTAAATATTTCATGGAGCGTGTAGCTAAAATTAGATTGACCTATCGGATATTCTCAACTCATTACAAGTTCTTTCAATACTTCAGTTATAAAACTACCTTAATGTTTGAACAACAAATATCTATTAAAATTAAATAAATGTATCTGGAGATACAGGTGTTATTTTATTGACGAGGCGCTAATTTTGATTAAAACAGGGAAACTACTTTACTATTTCAAACGACAAATTCGAGAACAAATTTTTTCTCATAATACATAGACCTTAATAAATTACCATTGGGGAGTCCGTAACACGTCCCTTCTTCAAGAAAGATAATGACGGGTTTTAATAATAAGAAAGGGTTATTACTCGTCTAGATTGTTTTATTTAATAATAAAGAGCACTATTATTTAGCAAAGTGAAATTACAAAACTATTATTTTATTTAAAAAATGAATAAATTTCGTCCGAACTAAAATTTGTCACTGTTCAGTATTTAATGAAATTATTACTTTATTCTTCACTCAACAATCGCTTACCCTGACGCCGTTAGTGGACTGTAGACGTTCGACGCTCGGGATGATGGCGTCGCGACGACTGGCTTTTGCTAGGAACTCTGGATCCCAGAGCTGTATGTAGAACTTTATGCTGGACTGGTATTTAAGCCCCGGAAAAATTTCTCTTGTCGGCTAGATATCCCCTTTTAAACCATAAAATGTTATTGGGATATTTATGTCAGCATACGCGCCCTCACAAGACTGACGTATAGCTGTCCTTCCAGCCAAAAGTCCAGCCACATGTCCTCTAGAGCCCCAGCTGGGCTCAGGTTCCACTCTTTCTGTTAAATACATCAACGATTTCGAGGTGACATTCTATCTTCCAGCGTCCAACGAACATGTGATTTTTACATCTGGCGTTTTTCCAATGTGTACAAACCACACCTTGATCATCGTAATTGTTTAGGTCACACGCTTAAAGTTATTGTATGAAAAGAAGTTAATTAAAAAATATATAATAATTTACGGACTGTTTAAATTTAATAATTAAACTAAATATATTTTAAAAAGTAATTTCAAATCTTTAAATAACCTTGGTATCAATAAAAAATAATACGTTTGACACATTCTCAGATCAACCAGTGTATTGAAAAACTAAAAACGGCAAACGGAATTGAAACATTGAATAAGACCAACTCTAATTGCAAAATATTTGACCTTGGCTATGCGAGTTATGATTTTCCAGACATAAAGACATCATTAAACCGTGAACTGTGAGCGTAACTAAAGATCCATGTAGTTGATGCGTGACTGTTCCATCAGGATGATTAGTCGTTTCTGTTCTCGTGTGGTTCGCCAAAAGCACTATTTTCTCTACTTTCTACCTTTAAACTCTATTCAATAATCTCGGAATTTGTGGCCGGTTTTTTCAACTCAAAATTAAAATGCTTTATTTTTCTCTCATTATGTACCACAAACAGTATTACACTATCAACTCTCTCTCTCTATATATATATATATATTGTTAACTGCCTCCTAAAACTTATGGAGACACGGAGAAGGGAATGCTGCGACCCCACAGCAAACTCGTCTGCCGTCATTCTAAAGGGCGTGAGAATAGTACCGAATGCCCAACCTACTTGAAGCAGGTTTTCTAGGGTTTTCCCTACATCATCTCTTTAGGTGAAACACTGGGTAGGATCCTTAAACTATAGCAGAGGGGCCCTAGTCAACCCTTGGCTACCTTACTCTACCTTCCGAATCCCCTCTTTTCAATTCCCTTCCTATGCTATTAAAGGGGATTTGCCTATTTCAGGATCACCCTCATATAACCTGTTTACCCAAAAAAAATTATAATAGATAATTTATTCATCTTCCACATACACACCATTCCGCTAAAAATTAGTTGTGAAAAGTTCAGTATATACCACGATTAGAGCTGCTGAACACTGAAGTACCCACCACATTCTTCTTCCAACTTATTTACAGCTGCCCCCACTTGTACAAAATCGTCCGTTTGTATATCTTTTACCCCCCATGTAAACTGCCTACCCGACTTCCGGAGAGACTTTTCTTCGCGCATTTGCCTTCTGCTAAGACAAATGGCTGTCATTTTCAAAGGGTGAAAAGCTGGTTTTCTTCTTAAGTGAAAAGAAAGATCTTTGTACGCTTCACAAATTTAGGGTATGTATCATGGGCCTTATAACTGCACTACATTATACCGTATATGCCTGTTTTACATAAAATTATGCATAAAATAAGCCCCTGTGAAGTCTGTTGAAAAGTATCAAACACTAGCTATACGCCCAGGGGTTTACTGGATATTAACATATATTATTCCGGAAAATGAATTAATTTGACACTATTGTTTCCTTAAGTACGTGATTTAATTGGTATAAATCCTTGATGAGCACACACCGGCCTATAAAATCTATTGTGAGGTAGCTTCCAATTAACCAGGACGATGACTGATTATACCTTAACCTACTTAATAAATCTTCTGAGACATAAATAAGCAAGGATCCTGCCAATTTTGATATTGTGATTTTAGGTACCATTTTCTCGAAAAAAAAGCGAAAGATTCAACACTAAAATTTTCACAACTTATTTTTAGCGAAATGGCGTGTATGTGGAAGAAAAAAGAAAGATTTTTAAAATTTTATTAACAATTTATTTTTCAAGATCTCGCAGGTATTTACAACAATAGATGGGGTGAGAATGCTCACCCCCCTCTCTGTCACAATCTTTCTCCCTCTGTGTGTGTGTGTCAAAATTACACTTATAATAACACAATCAGCAGGATGAATGGTATAGGATCGCCTTATAGGACTTTTAACTCGCACTTGGTTTTTACGCCGCCTTCGCGCAGCAATTCAATGGATTTATAAATATTATTATTAATACCGTCTGAACACTGAAAGATATCGAAATGAAATGTGCACGAATATTTAAGTTAAATTTCCTGTTTTTAAACCCTCAAATTTAAATTTAAATCCGTTGAGCCGTTTCGGAGCCTATTCGAGACAAAAATACGGTCAGATAGACTGAAAGACACTTCAATTTTATTTATTGTTATAAATATAGATTTATTTTTCAAGCTCTACTCTGCTTTCACATATATACCATAAGATTAAAGATCATCATCAGCTCAACAACTCTTATTAGTCCTGACTTCCCGCAGCATTGTCTCCCACTCTGCCCTAGATGTTTAGAAATAATCTGTGAAATTTTCAGTTCTGTAGCTATGTAAACGGATAAATGGCATAGGAACGCATTCGGGACATAATTTATTTTTATTTATACTGATAGAGAAGTGAAGGTACTGATCAATAAAAATCAACAACTGCTGATTTGAATATGAACTCAAGGTCAAACAAGGAGGTATTATACACGAGGAAAAATTTGATGAAATAGAAGTGAGAAAACGAAGACAGTAGATCTATTAAAGCAAAACTGCAATTGTTCGGGATCACATGTCGTATATGTGATCACTGATGAGTAACAATTATTTTACACTAATAAACAATGGGTTTCAAGTTTAGTCAACCTTGAGACTGTCTGCCAGAAACCTAGGTAGTAACTTTCTTATGAACTAGCTATTCAAAATTTTACTCTTCTGCAAAAACTGTTCTGGAGTTTGATATATTATTCAGTGTTGCTCACCCATATATCAAGATTATTTGGGAGCGTACTAAAATAAACTGCCTTCTATTCCTACTTAATCCTAAACTATGTAATAATTAACACTGCAGTGAATTAATGTCACAAAAACTCTGCACTCCGCCCTTCGCTCTTGCTGTTCTATGTCAGTTCTTCAAGTGTTGACTGAACCAGAACAATTGCTACTACTGACCGAGACACATATGGACGGGATGACACGTTGGAACGTCCAGAGAGAAATTACTTTGCGTGACGATTAAGGCGAATGAGTTTAAGTTTCTCTGGAGCGAATAATGTGAAACGTTTTCTCTTTGGCGCAAAGTCCGAGACGGCGTCGCGTCTGAAGCGTCTTTGCCACTTGGGCGGCCAAGCAAGGATTCCTGCACACTGCTCACACAGCGCGCGTTACAGACTTCCTCCAAACACTGGCACACTTTCGGCTTCATTGGTGTTCCCTAAAAACGGTTCTCATTGTACGTTCTTCGGCCTTGCTACTTCCTCTTCAGGTCGTTACTCAGCACGGGACGAGAGGCTTGATGAGGGCTACACAACCAAATGCCTGCTTTGCACTCCTCACATTTTTATTACACCATAAAAACGTTCAGTACATGAGCTCTCAACATGATGTCATATCCATCTGAAACAGATCATTGAAACGCAGAGTCAATGTCACTGCTTATTAATTCAGATCGTAATTAGTCGAGTGCAATATTATGTATATTTGGCCTATAAGTCTTGTTAATTGAGGTACCACCTTTGATCGCGAACGCGAAATATATTGTGTACACTTTATCAAGCGGAACCCGTTTAATATGAAATTATTTCTATGTTATAAAGGCAAATGAAACGTTAAATAATTGTCAAGAAGTCAAAAGTCAGTTTGACATATGTCAATAAGCGTTGGTAGCTCACTGAGACAAAAAAAGCATATTTGTTTATTGTTACGATGGAATAGTCTCTCTCGTCAGGTTGGTGAACGAGGAGGAAGCCGGGAAAACCATCCTAACATTCTGTGGAGTCAGAGGTTCAGTGGAAATTGTTCCAAAGAAACGAGAGTCCGTAACGTATTATTAAAATTTATGACGAAAGTGATTCTTCATTTAAAGTAATATTCAATGTTGGGAAATTACTATTATGTGTCGTTCAGAACAAACGTATTGATATTGTAAAAAGAAAATATTTCTGTTAATTTTTAATAATAGAAAAGTAAATACACTATTTTAGTTTCTCCTTACGGTGGTAAGGTGGATTCGGTTCTTAAATCATTAAGCATAAGAACAGGTAAAAATTATTTTGTAGTTTGTTTTTTCTTTTGATTAGTTATGTGTTTCATCTTGTATGTAACAATAAATTGGAGTCGAATTGATCGTGGCGCGAGATCTCTTAGTGAAATCACCCACGTTAGCTTTCTTCAGCTCTCGGAACCTCTCATAATCTTCCTGCTTCCATTGTTTACACATTCTCAATTTTCATGCTGAGCATCAAAAATGTCAAAGTTTGTATCTAGCTTTGGTGATGAGTACCAGTTGCAGAATACTGTCAAATGAGTATAATTTAGACGTCAGTCCACGATACTTGAGAGAGAGAGTACTTTTTCTGAGTGGCCGGGCATAACCGGAATTGAAAGGTAGAACATGAAATAGAAATCTAAGGGTTATCTCTATTTATTAGAAGACGGATTTTCCGGAGAGTTGTTACTAATTGTATGTGATTATAATAAACAAATTATTATAACTGTAACTATTTATCACGCCGTACACTTAATAAATTGTCCAGTTAGTCTACCAAATTGCTGTTTTGTTATAGTCTACATTATTTTTGAAGCTACAGTCAGCCTTTTTCGGGTATTTATGATGCATATCTTTGAATTAAGAACAAGAAAGGTTATTGTGAGAAAGATCTATTACTCGTTATACGACAAGCGTCGAATATGTACCTTCACACAAACACAAACTTGAATGTCCATTAGTATACTTTACAGTGAATTAATTTGTGTGTGTGTGAGCGCCGGTCTAACAGACTGACGTCATGCAGCGTTATTATTTTCCATTCGGATCCATGAACAGCATTATAGTAATATTATATGCTTACTTGCTGATGAATCACAGTGAAAACATATTACAAAAACCACGGAAGATTAGTAAGTAGCCTGTTAACCCCCCCCCCCCCAAAAAAAAAAACAACGACTTGAACGAAGAACATTGAAGTAGATACTAACTATCAGTAATGTCCAGGAATAAAAAAACAGCCGAGTACTGGAAAGTCAAGAGTCAAGTATCACGTCTTCCTTGGCGTTTTAACAATGTTCAAGATCTTGAGCAAGCTGTGTTTCAAGGCTTCGTTCTTCTGGTAGTATTGAAAGCAGTTACTTGGTTCTTCATTTGCCTCATACAGCTATTACTTCAATTATAAGGCGCGAGGAAATTAAACAATCTATTTTCCTACTAACTATTCCAAGTAACGAGTAACATATCGAGGAACTTGTATGTATAAACCGTGTTTTAGTACACAAATTTGCTGATTTGTGCAGTTAATAGATAATTGAGTTATATCGCATGATTAAAAGGCACAGATCAGACTTAATAAGCAATGAAAAGTGTTTGGGAAACCCTTACTCAAAATGTACCTGGATATACTGTAGTGCATACTTATGAACTGTTAAGGATATCGGGATTAAAAAGGTTGGACTTCTGGTTACAAACTTCTAACCAAATAAGAAACAAACATTCGACCTCAATGAATAATGGATAATTCGTTATGGATTTAGAGGGTAATAATGGAAAACCTAGAATTAGATTAGGTTAGCGAGAGGTCCTGGGTTCCAGTCCCTCTCAGGTCGGCAATTTTCCATTCTGAACTAAATTGAGTTTCACACACTTTATTTGGAGCATTTCTTCTTTCTTTCATTATAGATTTTTATTTCTGGCGTATTACTTAAATGCGCTGATGCCACATTTCTCTTTTAACATCCTTTTTTTAAAAAATGGTCGGAACTCAGTCACCAAATCGTACTGCCCCACCTATATCAGCTTTTTATGCGGGATTATCACGCGTCAAGATAATGAGTATTAAAACTGCATTATTGAAAGCCGCACTAATCAAGAAGTTTCTCTATTGATTCTATCTGTCAGAGTATTTACGTTTTTTACTTACCTGTGCACTAGTTCACGGTGCCCTGTGAAATCGTCTATTCGATATAACTTAAGAGACATAAAATGAACATAACAATGCAAAACAAACGGGTTCGTGGGGTCCATTTACTAAATCGGAAACGAACGACGCTCCTTATCCTATGAAATTATTCAAGAAACTATCACATCGAATAAAACAAAACAGAGGAAGTAGGGAACTTATTTGAGGAAATTCTCATTTATATATGAGAAAACATGAAACAGGAAATCATACAAGGCATCCTCAATTTTTTTCAGTAAATTGAAATGTGATTGGGAGTAAACAGAAAAACAGTATTTTGACATACTGGAACACCAGCCCAAGTGAAATTAAAATAATTTCGGTCTGGGTTGGAATAAGGTGGGGAAACGAATGATAAAGATTACTTTTTTGGGAACTAAAACTATTTCTGACGTTAACGTACAAATTAAGAAGATGATCGAGAGCAACTTGACGTGTTGGAAGGAGAAACGTTGAAACCAGTTGCGAAATATAATAATTATGTTCATCATAAATGTCATCTATAGAAAAATCTTATATGCCGACTCATGAGTAATGGTTATATATATTTTCTCATCGCAGCGTCAAACGACGTGTTGGTACTAAAATATAATAACTTGTTTACTTATTATCATTTGTTTTCCAAATACGTATGATTTTGGAATCCGCTTTGACATTTTCCTTACAAAATATGCGTATCAGTTCTCCAACTTGGCACCAACTAGGTAAATGAGCCGAATAAAGAACAAAATGTTTAGGAAATTAACACGGATTTGTATACGTCGTACTTTCGCCACTAATATAAGAATATGTCGCGACGATGAGGGTATGAAGTGAGAATTATTTTTAAAATGAAAAATAAAGGGCAGAATACTTAAAAATTACTGTATAGGAAAACGAATAAGCGATATCTACATATCATATTATTAACTATTTCAATGTTTATCCTAATCGGATATTTAGCAGCCTAAATCCAAACAGAATATCTCTAATTCAGCTGTCAAATGACCGACCCTCATGATATTTTATGATTACAGCACACTAAACTGTTTTACAATCTACTACTTTAGAAAGATATACAGCTTACTATCATTTCGGGTTTAAAATAAACTAACATATTTAAGTTTTTACTTTTCTCATGAAATCATTCTTGATTCATTATATTTTTTGGAATACTCGTGAAATATATCGTTCCAATCTCGTTTTGGTTAAATTTTTTATTTCGTTTTCATAAATTTAGCCCATTCTATATGAAACACAGTGGGGATGGTGCATTTGTCCTCATGTGCTACAATGCAAAAAAGTAATTTAGAAAAAATTATTTATTTTGTAATTTTAAGAAATTTTACATCAATATTATTTTAAGAGTGGTAATTTCTGTTTCGACTTTAAACTGTCCGCCTCCTGGAGCGCTTCCTTCCGCCAAAGCAGAAAATCTTACCATGACTTGAGCTATCATCTGCTGCAGAACATGATTCTCCTGTCTGGAATGAGAAATTTGCATGCACTCTATTCCGTTTCATCCTCTTACAACACCCATAAAGCTCAACGAGCTGCATATTTTCTGGTACTATGTAAGAGGTAGCACTAAAGCAACAGGGCCCTGTGTGCCATGCAGCAATTTCAGACTAAAGTTTTAAATGTTATTGACGAATTAATAAAATTATTACTGTTTGTAGTCTTGTTTTAGTTTATTTGAATTTATCAAGGGTTATTTTAAAGAAACAATATTTATTTTGAAGACTTTCATAGCACTGAGAAAACTACGGCACGATTATGCATGTAATTTTTCCATCGTGTGAGGCATGTTCCTAGTATTAATTATCTTTATTTTGAATATATACGAATGAAAAATACTTTCGCGTTAGGAACTTTTGCTAGCTTGGTTTTAAATTTGGCCACTTTTAAAAAATTATCCCCATTAGGCAGAATGTAAAAATATAGTATATTGCGGGTCACTGAGTATTAGAAACACTGTAGCTATTGCAATATTATTAATATCTTACGTAATTATCCTCGTAATAATTGTTGCTTGGAGTGATATAACACTTAAATTTAAAAATTAACGAACTGCCGCTGATAATCTGTCTGTAATATGAATTATGATTATGTTTCGATGTCAAGTAAGATACATTAATTCTTCAGTTTTGAAAACCTTGAATCTGTTCTATAAGGTCTTCTGGATTACATAGTTGCACTTCTCAAAACCGTTATCTAGAGTCCCTCAATATGCTTCTTATCTGAAAATTAGTCAGTCTTGACGCAAGGGATATTATCGGCAGCCAGATAACGAGATAGTAAGAGTTTTCATTTTATCTTGTCTTCGCTATAATGGCTCCACTTAACGAATTAGTTTTACTTAAGGGATGTAGCATATGAATGAAATAAAACTTCTTCGTTCTTCTTTGTTGATTGTAAATCAGCTGTGTAATTCGTTATAGTGTAAAGTTTGAGAAACTAAATTTCTTTCTGTATTCAAGAAAAAAATTCCTTTCGTTCCTTGGAAGCTTATCATCAGCTATTCTGCATTTTTTACGTTGATAAAAGATATATACAAATAGTATTCTTCATAATACTTTAAAGGGATGTTCACGGCCTGATATGCCGTTTTCTCATTCATTCAGAAAACACAACTAGTATGAAAGTTTTGGTACTCCTAAAACATTGTTATAATGTATTGAAAATGGCACCAAATCTCTGTCAATCCACATGACGATCACGATGGTAGCCAAAATTCGATATAAATCTAGTTTTGTAATTACTGACCAAATAATTCCTTCCCTTTCTGCAGGACAAAATTATATCCCTCCAGGGAAACTCGAGTTAGGAACTACCGTTTCGGCGAAAGTGCCTTAACTGGTAGAAGGAATCGATTATAACTGGTTTTCTATCTGCAGTGAGTCAGCGGGGGAGTTGCTTAGCAGAAGACCAAATCCAAACCCGATATAAACTGCATGGATTCAAACAGAAAAATTAAATTTCAAGATAAAGTATCTAAAGCCAATATTGATGGATTTTTCTTTTTAGTTTAAAAAGGATTATTAGAGCGCTGATAAGGTTTTTTAAGTGCGTGATGTCTTTATATATGATTTTCCAATGCATTTATCTTGCTTTAGATAGTATAAAGACGATTAAGACGTTTGTTGACACAATTGCAGCATCTACGGGCCTAGAAAAAAGCTTTCAGTTACATAAAGTACAATAAATTGATAGATACCTGAAAATAAATTCCACGGAAATATGAACATATCACCTGTGATATATTATTTATTATTCCTAACATTCGATCCTACAAAAATTTTAAATTTTCAGACTTTTTTTGTTCAGATAACAAGATTACCGACGTTACTTAATAGGATAGAAATATCTCTTCAAGGAGAAAAGGTTTCCAGTTAATGGATCGGGGATCGTCCATCGGAATCAACTTGGACAGACGAGGAGAGGCGTATTACCAAATAATCTTGTATATTAAATAATGCGGAAGGTAAAATAAGACATGAGAAATCCGTAGAAAAACTCGTTGCGAAAAGAAGTATACTGTCTGTTTATCAGAATGTCCCAGTTTTTATGGCATATTATAAAATTTTTATTTAGACTATTTGCAACAAATAATACATCAAATTGAAGAGAAAGCAACGTAGTTTTCCTTACAAACGTTCAAAACGTGCAGCTTTAATTAAACGACTCACATCCTACTTAAAATTCAAATCTTCCCACACTTTGAGTAGCAAGTCCGTCGTGATAGAAGCTATAGCCTCTTGAATTCTGTGTCTCAACCCGGGGAAATCGTTATGCAGTGGAGGAACAAAGACACGATCTCTTTTTATTAGATTATCAACAATTGGAAGTAAAACGATCTTTTATAAAGTTTCAAAAAAATAGTTATGAGCAGAGTAATTTTGGGAAACGATCCTTGAGCGTAAACCTCACCTGGCGACGTTGTCCAGACCTCTCCAAAAGTCGACGCTGCGATAAATAATAATCACGCATGTGATTATCTAAAACTATTTTTAGTTACTCTTTCATTATGATCTTGAAACATCAGACTACAAGCTTATAGTTGATGCTAATAACTTTTATAACTGGAAATTCTTTTATGGGTTCCCTTTATGGAACACATATTTTGCTAGTAAATACTGTTATAAAATGTACCATACAGTCGTGTGACCAAGCACTGTAGTTAAAGTACCGTACAAAGAACTTTTATAAGCGTTTTACGTGGAATAGAAAAGTTACGATTTCTTTGTAATAAATTCGTTTACTACATATATACACTATGTACTTCTGTACCCTATCAACCGTTTGGAGTCCGAATGAAATCTAGGCAAACTGAAATCTTTTTACTATTTTAATCAAATAGTTTATCTGACAATTAAATATATAGCAAATGAGTTATTTCAGCCTTTTTATCGGTTGTTTAATTTAAATATTAAATGTTACAACCTTTCGTCTCTGTTTTGAGACTTCTTCAGGTACTAAAAAGAAATTTAGAAT
The DNA here is from genome assembly GCA_034510155.1 of Eucriotettix oculatus. Classification (NCBI taxonomy): domain Eukaryota; kingdom Metazoa; phylum Arthropoda; class Insecta; order Orthoptera; family Tetrigidae; genus Eucriotettix; species Eucriotettix oculatus. The sequence continues at coordinate 129,783,769 of CM067376.1, read as the reverse complement.
AGATTACAATGTGTAAAATGATATGGGAAAAAATTTAAATACAAAACGTGGTTTTCCATTTACAAAATTTAGCTGCACATAGAACATCACTCCATTACACCTTCGGCCAAAATGCGGGAAAATGCCGCAAATCCGGCTTAGGAGTGAAGTTCCGTTACAAGTTTAAACCAACAATAGACTACATCAGTATAGAATCATATATGCAATTTAAGTTGCTGGTATCACTTTTTACGTTGATACAATGAATGTTTTTTCTAATGTGGCGCATTTTGCTCATTATTATCGAGAAGTAATGGTATATATATGAGTCTATACTGTTGTACTTCATTTTTGGTTTAATCTTTTAACGGAACTTCACTCCTAGGCCGGATTTGCGGCACTTTCCTGCCGAATGAGTCATGGAATGAGGTTCCATGTACAGCTAAATTTTGTAAGTTTAAAACCATGTTTTGTGTTAAAAAAATTTCCGTAACATTTTACCCATTGTAATCTATTCTAAATTTATTTTTAGTACCTGAAGAAGTCTCAAATCAGAAACGAAACGTTGTAATCTTTAAAATTTAAAAAGCTGATATACACTTTTTAAACTTTTTCTTTTAGAGTAGTGCATTGGTGATTAGTGAGGTTTTTTATGAGCTAAGTCGCCCCAAGCAATAATTTTTAAGAGGATAACTATGTACATAAGTAAAAGTGCTACCATAGTATGTTGAAAATGCCATTTTAAAAAAAATATCCATCAGCATAGATTCCAGTAGTGTCGAATTTTTGAAAGCGGAATAATTTAACACCAAGTAGAGTCTTACTTCTACTGAGAAAGTATTTTTTCTTTCTACAGATTTCAAATAAATTTAATTTTTAAGAATAATCCACGTATAACGGTAATATTGTTTGCAGGATAGTGCGGTAGATTTTCTCAGTATGGTCTTGGATTTGCCACCCCTTAAATGTTTTTTTTCTTCCTTTAAATAACCTTCAACAGTTAATTTTTTAAAAAAATACATAATGTGGCTCATTTCTATTTTTTTAAATGTGAATTCTTTTAAATATGTTTTCAATCACCGAATGATTTTTTTTTATTTCGCTGCTTGTGTCACCCCCTTCAACTGACGCTTGGTGCGGACGCGACTCTGTGTCATAGAACGGCATGGAACAGTTAGCGACAGCACCGATAGGAGACAGTTGGAAGAGCTTTACGGATAGTTCAGTGTGCTGAACGGAGTACTTAGCCTGCGCATTTAACATTCCAGACATCTGCTATAGCTGATGTGCTTCGCAAGACAAACACTTCTAAATCGAAGCAGAAATTCTTTCTGTTAAAACACAATTATTATCAATCTTCCTAAAATTAAGAAACAACAATTCCTTCTATATTTATTTATGTTCTGTGGCTCATATACACACCAGTCACCTAGTGTACTTGCTATTTGCAAATTGAAAGATAAGAAGATGGGCGACAAATATTATCAAAATAACAAGTTGACATAAGAAAAACTGATTTGTAAATTTAAAATAAAGAATTTCCTTATCACTTAATTGTTTATCGTTTTTAAAAATGTTACTACTTTACGTACGATCATAGAAACCTAGCTAAGTAATAAACTATTCGCCGGACTCAGCGATAGAACAAAAACTCTGAAGGGGGTGTAAATAAAATGGGTGCATAAAAACTATATGACTTATTTAAAGTTAAGTTAACCACAAATTCACAGGCAACCCATTTTTTATTTTTCTGCAATGTTATGTCGTCAAATTTGTAACTTCATCTGGTAAATTTCTTCATGGTATTAAATTTTTAATTATGTAGTTAATAATTAATTTAGACAATAATTATGTAAAATATTTCATCTTGGATTGCATCTAAGGACAGTTTCAACCGAAATTTGTGATTAATGTAAGCAAATAGCTTAGATTATGACAGAAACGCAAATAAGAACTGCTCAAGATCGAATAAGAAAGATTCACTAAGAAGCTTTTCCTTTGGAAGAATAATCAATTCAGTCTGATTATAACTGAGGATAATTTTTATTGGAGGCGCTCAGTTCTTTCTTTAGGAAAAAAAGGGGGGAAATTGCAGATATGAGTAGAGAGCGACAACCGAGTTATCAGAGCAATTTAACGAATTATCGGAAAAGTCGTTAGAAGCTTGTGTAAAGTGTTTCTCAATGTACGTGTTTTCGTTTTTGGACTTTTGACTTCGTACGCCCACGCTCCAAAATATTTTGCCGCGGACGCATAAATGCCAACATTGTGTTTTTGTAGCATTTTCTTCACAGATCTTCACATTGCACTCAGATACACTGTTCTTGAAATCGTCAAGACCTATTAAGATTTTGAGTCACTGTCCAGCTACGAAATATTCATCACATTCTAATGAATGGCCGTGTTAAACAATATCTGAACTGTTAATTTCGGGTGAGGCATTTGGCCGTGTGTACCTTGGAAATGTTAACGTTGCAGTCTGAAAGTAGGTCGTTCGCACGGAAAGGTCGAGGAAGAACTGCAGTGCGCCTCAGAGACAAAGCTGAAAGCGTTTACTTCAATAATTTAAAGCCTTGTGTAATCCGGAAAGAAAACACGAACAAAAATTGCATTAGTTACTTCCTCTGGGTTTTAGAAATCCACAAGTAATAGGAGAATTTAAATCATAAAGCAAGGTGTCTCGCCATGAGAAAGAAAATTTGACGTTGAGAGAATAGGATTAGCAAATTATACATTAAAATAAGGTTTCACCAAATATGTAACTTAATTGTATTGCAAATAATATAATTAATGTCAAAAGTGAATATAAGAATAAATTTTGAATCAGAGTATTTGATTTAAAATCAATGGGTCTTCTAATTGGATATGCCTCTGTAAGAATGCATTTTTCCATCGCGAGTTACCAAACGAATAAAGGACTTGCCAATAAATGGCGAACCTCACAAGGAAAATGAATTCAAATAACAATTTTAATCTGGACTATTTAAAAATAAATGTGTCCATAAGTCTTTATCGTCACGCTTAATCGGAACATGTTCCTCTGTTGTATTTAATTGAAACTTATTCGATAAATTTTAGTATAGAAGACGTATTATAAACATTTCATAAAACGCAGGATGGCAGTTTCAGACGTGGTGGATGATATGAGAAATTTGAAACGATAAAGTTCAGGACTTAGCGAGTAGACTAGGAGGAAAATTAACTGCAAATACGGAATCATAATGAAGGAGCACATTAAAGACAAATACATCAGAGTACTAACATGATGTGAGCTACATAACGTATATAGCAATGAACAAGAATAAATAATCAAATAAGAAGGCGTTGAAAATGTTACGGAAGCTGTATTCTGAGAACGGCTTAATTAATGCTGACAATTATGTATTTGTATAGTTCTTTGGTGGTCACAGTTCGTGACGAATATCATGCAGTTAATTTGATTCGTTGGACTCACGTACAGAGCAGAAAAATAGGAAAGGGCACTGAAGTGAAGAAAATTAATGGTGAACACGATTTTATTAAGAAAGAAAAAAAATATCGACATATGTAAATGAGATCAGAAAACGGCATGTGTAAGTTTCAGGCAGGCGCGGTGCTGTACAAATAACTAGATAAAGTACTCACAAAAAGGATTCTTAAACATTAAGGAGGAACTGGGTTGGAAACATTGAGGACAGTGTTGATATGTGTGTTGGAATCATCAAACGATATCTCCAAGATAAGAAGACCACGCAAGAGAAATTGATTTTTGTGCATCGTACGAAATGGTGACAACAATCAAGGAAGTGAAGTATACTGAGAACGATATTTCAACCAAAGCTTGTTTTATTTTAAAAAGTTGCAAGCTATGGGATAATTTCAATCAGAAAATTTGCAACTTATTTTTAATTACATTCATAAACAACGTGACTAAAATTTCATGCGGATATTAAACACAAATCTCTAAACAAATCTATACGTGAATAACGACGCAAATAAAGTTCACGGATTGAGATAAATGGAATGAGAAAACGTATTCTACAAGAAGGGTTTACAAAAATAAATACTTTGTATTGTTCAATCTTTAATTCGGGCAGCACAAATTCTATATTGGTGTGTGGTATTTACTTTTTTTTGTAACGTCCTTTTAAATATTGAAAGCCTCTTTCCCGCTTATTTCATACCAACCTTTCATTTTCCTTATTACACTTTCGACCTTATACAAAGCATTTCCTAGCACTTTCCCGTTCATTTTAAGATTTTCAAGTAATGTAATAGTCTCCAGGTTACGACAAAAATTTTTATTTAATAATTGTGTACTAGCTTTTTTAATAAATTATAATTCCAGATTAGCCCTAATCGTCATAAGTCACTATTACAGTTTAAATTTTCCTAGCGTTCAATCGATAAAGAACTTTCATAAATCGATTTATATTAGATACTACATTAATTAATCTCCATAAGCTTAAAAATATGCCCAGCATCAAACAATATTTTATATTTTTAATTAGCTAAAAAATTAGTGAGGTTTATTATCCTTTTTTAAGATAATAACTTGAATAAGACTTCCGAATCATTGATGTGCCTTGCCGTTTATATAGTTTAAATAGTATTAATTCGGAATTAATAATAAAATTATTTAATAGTCAAAAAGCACTCAAAGAGTAGAAAATGAATACCACACTACGTTTCCTTAGTCGTTTTTGCCCTCATCAGATGTAGAAGTAAAATTATTGGGTACTTTTTAAAAATTTCAAGCGTCGTAAACATTAATTCAGTTAGGAAACTATCGTTTTTCTTTTCTGAGAAATCATATCATGGTCGCCGACCTGTTAATAACTCCCCTTTAATAGCATAGGAATGGATTTGAAAGGGCGAAGCAAGGGTTACCTAAAAAATTAAGACTTCCACCCAACATTCGCCTAAACGTGATGCAGATGAAAACCTCTAGATAATCTGCATGAGGCAGATCGGACTCTCGCGTCCTTTCTATGACAAAAATGAGGTTAACCGCGATAAGATTAGAAGCCTGTTGATCGTAATTGTAATTTGGTATCTAAGTAAATAATATCCTTTCGTGCACTGTGAGATCTAAAATGGAAAACAATTATAAAAATATAGAAAATTTGCAGTTATTCACATTTAAGTTTATGTGACAAAATTAAAGGAAAATTTTCAAATTCTACAGAGAAACAAAAAATCATATTTCAATTAAGGAATTATATGAAATCTAACACTTTTTTATACATGTATAATTTTATATGGGTATTTATTTTATAGTACATTCTGAATGGTTACAATAAAATGTAAGTCTAACGTTATACTTTATTTTTTTCAGATCTGGGACAGAAAAACACAACTTGAACACGTGTAAGTACATTTCATGAAAATTACGGTGTTAGTTATTCTATTTTATGAAGCATAAATTCCTTCCCTTCATACATCAACTAGATAAATTAGCGAATTTAATTGAAGAAAATATAAATTCTCTAAATATGCATGTGGACAATAATAATTAAAATAGTCATGTCAATCGTTAATACATATAAACGCTTAAAATGTTAATGTTGAAGATCATTCCTATTGAGATATTCAGTTTTTCCTTTATACATTAAATATTAAACTTAATCTGACAGTTCTTTCAACGAAAAATTAATATAAATACATATACATTTTTGATATCCAATATATATATATAAAGTTTGAATGATTTTTTTAAAATGGATTGTTACCGCAACATTCAGACCGAAATGAGGGGAGACAAAGACATAGAAACAGAGAGCAAAATTTATGTTGTTGTATCTGAATTTTTTTAAATTAAAAAAATCATTTCAAAGTTTAAAAAAAATCATAATAATACAGTCATATATTTCTTATTCAATTTCTTGCTTCATGATTGAGTTTCATTTAGATATTTTGAGAGTTTAGTTCCTGTGAATAAATCATCTATGCTTCACTTAACTATTTTATTCCTTCATCATTTCCAGAAGACACGCGCGTTGTTCGTTTTCTTTTAAGTTACTTGTGGCATTTGTAAATACTTTTACTCTATCTTGAAAGTCACAGTCGTCATACATTTACTATCATCTATTGTATGAATTCTCAAATTATTTCTTGGTACTTTCAGAGGTTGTTCAAGGATACCTTCTGATTATTTTTGGTGTAATGAACCCGTGGTCTCTGGCTGCTCGTTACAGAGTAAATATGAAATAGTGATTTATTCGGTTTTTTACTGCAACCACAACACCGAGTAATGCAGCAACCATCAGACAAAACACGTACACTTTTATCACGGTGTGTACAGTAAATGTAGCAACATATGCAGAACTGTTACCATGTGTAAAATGTTGACCACCATAATCACAGAAACGCACCATCGACTGGCTGCCCAAAACGCTCAAGAGTTACAGGAGTTTGTGACACTGCTTCCGCGACTGCGATAATCCTAGGTGACCAGTTCCGTGCGATTATCAACGGGAGTATCGTAAACTAGGCTGTTCGTGTTCCCCCATGTGAATAAGTTCTGTCTGGTGACCGACCTGGCTATAGAGCAGTACTAATCCATTGCCGTCCAAACTGTAGTCGAATATGTTTCGTCTGAGGGTTGTTTCATTATTCTATGTTTTGGATATTTCATATTACAGACTTGTTCACTGTTATGAAAGTATTTTCACAGAAACATGCGAGATTTCGATTAAAAAAACGAATCAATCATAACTACATTATAACTGAGTAACGAGCCGCCGGCGTCCGCGTAAACCAAAATACTCGAAGGTATCTCTAAACAACCTCTGAACGTTTATCGGAGGAGTTCTGGTTCACCCTGTATAGATGTAATAACAGAAAAGAATTCCGTGACATTCATAGCTTATACACCTAAAACTTCAATTTGCTGTGTTCAGTCCTGAATGTTCAAGGTTCGTTTTCAAAATGCTGGACGAGGTCAGGTACTGCCGAGATGTAACGCGTGTAACTGTGCTCCCTATTTTGTTTACAATAGTTTGTGAGCTCCAATAAAGAAACGGCCCTTCCTTTTTCTAAAATCTCATTTACTTTATTTGAGGCGATTGTATGAACAAAGAAATTATTCGAGCAAGTTTTCTTCTGCCATGGGTAGATTTTAGATTAGTTTAGCTGTAGTAGTTTTTGAACTTGTATGTTTAATTAAGATTATTACAGGGAAGTTGCATTTGTATCAATATGCAATTAACATTTTACTACAAACTAGCTGTTACCGCGACTACGTTCGCTCAATACTTTTACAAATAGCACTGATGGTGTATTTCTTGATCTGATTCATTTCCCCGTGACTCATTATTTTCTTCTTCGTTATACTCACAGCTTAACCATGACTAAAATACACATTTCGATTTCTTTACTAATAATACACCATTTCCGAAATCAACTCTTTAATCAACCAAAACTAATAGTTATGTTTACTGAAATAGAATCTGAACTTTATTATTAGAAAATTAAATCTCCAGTTGAGTATGCCACAGGCAAGAAATCAAATCTCAGACTATTAAAGCTTCAAAGGACAGCAGCGAAAAAATAAACGTGACGAATGAATCTACATGTAAGCTTCCTTGAGATTTTTCTCCTCCAGCCGGATTTGGCGCGGCATGTGGGTCATGATACCCGCTAGATGGCAGTAATAGACTTTTTACAAATATTTATATTCATATCTTCTGAACTCTCCGAGATAGCTATGTGGAAGATAGACGAAAATTTAGGTTAAAATGCCTGTTTTGGTCCATTAAATTTTCATTGTAATCCGTTGAACCGTTTGGGAGGCAAAATTTTCAGACAGACAAAATTTTGAAACAGTCAAATATGATCAGGCGTGGTATAAATATCAGTTTTCACATAATTTTTGGTATTTATTTTGTAATCAGACACTTAAATTTTATTTTTTGGTATAGATACTGTAGTGTCATGTTTCCCAAGAGGCACTGTCAATCTTCGTTGGAAATGAATGGAATGCTTCGTCACTGCCTGTGATGACCAGTATTAACAGTATCTTGTGGAAGAATCGTTTAATGGAACTAAACCGGAGATATTCATCAAACTATTATCAATTTGGGTTTCACTGTCCTAAGAAAGTAATAACAATCATTTTGGTGATGTTTTTAATCCGTGTATTGGGAATATATGCGCTACAAATGCTTCCAATTTATTTTCTCCTAAAGTCATTACATTAAAGTATAGGAATGTTTACGAGCGGGCAATTGGAAGGGAGGTGGCTGAGCGAATTGCTTGGTTGCTTTTAAATTATCGTCTTCCGGATAGACGTGCAAGCCGCTCACGCAGTAAAAAAAAACAGCGTAGCGGTCAATGCATCTTCTTTTGTTGTTTCTCCCTGCAGATGCGTTTCTCAACATTGTTAAACCTGAGGAGTACACTTGCACTGAGAATCATTCCAATTTCTTAAATAACTGACATATTACAAATGAACTTCTGAATCGTGCTATATAAAATTTCCTATTTACCGTGCATTAAATATTTTTAGCTCTGTTATTGTACCGCGAGTATTTTTGAATCTCTCGAGATACTGGGATATTTGACTTTTCGATGCCGGTTGAATCATGTTGAACAAGAATTAAATAATGTATAAATAAATTCCTAGGCAACGCCGGGTTCCAAGCTACTTAATCAATAATGTTTACAATTGCTTGCAAAAACTAATTATCATTCACCTTGGTACTTAGGCAACACTGTTTTTAAATTTCTGAATAAAAGTCTACCATTTTCATAAATTGTAATATTTCGCCTTGCAACTTTGGAGAATCCATTATTTCGTAGATTTATTGTCCTCTTAAAATGCATTATTGCTTCAATTTCTTCTATACTTCAACGCTGAGTTTGTGTCATATGAAGTTCAGAGGAGTTAACGAAGATGTGTGCTATTTACGGAAATATGAACAGTTGGGAATCCTCTGTATTTCCGATTTTTGCGATCTTCCTACGAGTATCTTTGAAAGATTCTTCGGCCTCGTACCGAAATAATGATATTAGACACGAATGGCTACTAGTAGTTTTCATCTGTCATGGGTCGATTTATGATTAATTTAGCTGTAGTAGTTTTTTAAATTAATGTTCATTGACCTTGTATGTATAATTAAAATTATTACAGGGAAGTTGCATTTGTATGAATATTCAATTTACATTTTACTACAAATTGTGATGACGCGCGAGTTGACGGAACGTCTTGTATTTCAACGTCATCAGGTTGGAAACCAACAATATATTATTTGTTATACGGACTATTACAAAGTCTCACCTATGTTCTTTTAATTCCTTAATGTTTCTATGCGTAAAAATAAACTACTTGCGTGAAAAGTAAATAAGATCCATTTCGAACAGTTATACAGTACTTAGTTATAAAAATCTTAAAACCGACATCTATTAAAGTTATTTGATGATGGTCGCTGGATATGATTTATGATGCCCCTGCCGTTGCCGTCAGAACTTGTAAGGAGCCGATCTGGTTGATTTGTGTCGTCATAAGATGTTTTGCTTCTCACGCTGCTGTCACGCGTTAGTCGCCAATGTCGTAATGACTAGATATAGCAACCCCCTTGGTTGGTCATTAATTACTGATGAAATATTCGGGTTGTAAGCAATTTCTTATTAATGCATTACTTCTTCCCGACAGTGCATTTATGTGAGACCTGTGAGCCAACTCTCCAATTCTGCAAGACTCTTACATTCTACCCGGCAGTTCTTCAAAATTTATTTTCTGGCCAGGGTTACAAAAAAAAGATCCCAAACCAAATTGCCCGTTATAACTGTCAATGAAATCCGACAATGCCCATTCTCGTATTCGCGACTCGGCAAAATGTAAAAAAAAAATTCCTTGTGCTTTCCCGAGATAATAAATTTTACAGGTTTAATTAAAAATATAATTTTTTTGAGGAACGTGTTACCACAAGCTAATATAGCAGAGTCGTCGACAATGGTTACTAAAGGATAGACTGTCTTGACAAAAGCAACTAAAATATGGCGCAATTAATGAATGATAATAAAAATTAGGGATCAATAAAAAAGGCGTTCAGTGTGGTCATGAATACCCTTGTCTTGGCAATCCTGATATATAAGAGTTGTTGTTTTTGTTATAGTACTCGGTCCTTAGACTAGTCTGATACAATCCTCCATGATAACCTGTCCTGCACGAGTCTTTTCATTTATTCTTCACTGCCATAACCGACATTTTCCCTAATTTTCTTAGCGCATTCCACATCCTTCACTTCCCTCTCCTGTTCTTACCCCACACACTTCCCTCTAAAGCTAATTTTACAAGACCCTCATGTCTCAAAACGTGATCTATTAATCTAACCCTTCTCTTGGTCAAAGCCCTCCATATTGTTCTCTCTTCTCTTATTCTGCTTAGAACTTCCTGGTTAATTACCCTATCCACCCATCTGATTTTCAGCATTTTTTATAGCACCACATTTCAAAAGCTTTTTCCTATCTGCAACTCCTGCCGTCCAACGTTTATAACCCATATAACGCCACACTCCATACGAATATTATGAAAAAAGAAACTCAAAACGATACCTTGAATCACGACGTACAAATATTTCTGAGTAATCCTGGACCCCACATTGACTTCATTGCAACACCTTGTCATAAAAGTTAAAATAAACCTCTTTCCACTGGCTACTAGGGCAATCACTAGAAACAAGATGACGACATGTGATACAAGAAAGCCGTAGAGGAGAGAGAAGTGGAGTTCTTAAGCGGTTACTGGAGTAAAGTAATACAAATAAAACGAATATGAATTATGTGTCTAAAAATAAACTCAGGGTCCTACATTTATGAATTAATCTTCGTGTTGAGTAATAATAATCCTACCTGGAGTCTCCGTAAATACCTGTCGTTAATCATTATAGAATTCACTTCTATCAATTCCCAATTAAAAGTCAGAAGTATTTTTTTTATTTAGAGTCGCATCAACTATTATGATTATTAGCTACTACGACAGGTGAACTGGTTTTCTTGTAGCAGTTTCACAGCTCAAAAAACAAACACAAAATCCATGCACATGCCAGGATTCGAACCGAGAACGTCTGTGATGCGAGGCAGCAAAATTGTCTACTACACTACAGAAAGTCAGCAGATGTATTTTTTTGACCTCTACCAAACCACCGTTGTCCTTACAGGTCGCTGACCTACAGGATCCTTATCCAGCGAAGTATCCTCTTGCAGCGTCGCATTCAAATTGTCACTTTCCTGGATTATTTTTCGTGTATATGATATAAATGCGGGGGCGCTATAGCCAGTGCCTCATATTTGGAGCTAGACACATCCTTTATGTAAATGGCAGTGATGTTCCTGGTTCATGGCCTTGCAGAGCACGGAGCCAGCCGAGCACGACGCACCTTATCGAGATTAGGGCCAGTGCCCCGGAACTCTTAGAAACAGACGGAACACACGACAGCACTCACGTCAACCTTTTGATTTAACCAGAGTTGGTCGTGTATAAACATACAAATAACCATAAATCAACTGTCGGAAAAATAATAAGAAAACAACGCTATATCGATTAGTTCTTCCTATTGGAAACATGATTTGCCCAGAATAGATTGAAATTGATTACTAGTTATATTTTCCAAAACATATTGTTATGCTGTTTGTTCGTATTTTAATTTATCAAAAACTAGTATATTTTACAGATTGACCTGGGAAAACAAGGTAGAGTAGAGAATGAAAAAATTAAAAAAACGGAAATTAGTTGTGAGTTACGTTAGATTCTTGCTACCACAAATAGCATGCGTGTTAAAAAAAACCTTCAATAGTTCTGTTGACGTCGACAGAAGTCTCTTCCAGAGACGAGAAAGGGCTCGTATTCAAAGGTTCTTTGAACTTTCGGAACAATTGTGAACTTGTGCCAGGACTGCATGACGGGTGAGTCAACACTTCCTATCCGTATCCGTCATTATATTCATGTTGCGAGGGCGAATGTTTACAAGGGGAATGTGTGACCCAGCCTCGGGTACTTGTGGTCTCCTGAAGTTCGCCTTCAAACGTACTTATTTACCTGCTGTGACACTCGTTCAATACGATGCTACCTGCATTGACGATTCCTTGGTAACTATAAGAAAACATCTTCATTTGATTTACCGTGGATCGAGCGCGTAGAATCTTTGTTTTTTGAAAATTAGAAGGACGAATTTCTCCACTCATTACGGTACGATTTCACATCTGGCTCAAAGTTTCGTGCCCACTTTGCTCAAATAGAGCGTCGTTTCTTTCCTTGAGTAAAGGTCAACTACCCATAGCACCTTCTTTTTCTTTTCTTTAATATATCTGTGAAAATAGTCGCTGTTTCGAAAAGAGCAATTCCATTTGACATGTATATAATTTGAGAAATAATGAATATATAAAATTAATGGGTTGTCTGATTTTTTAATAATAAGTAAAATTTCCGACCAATTTCCGACTTTATTTTTAACAATTTCCAAAAAGGAAAAAAAACAACGTTTCGGTACTTATTTGTACCTTCTTCAGGTCAATATACTGTGGAGAAACATTGATAAACCACATGTTAACATGAAAACCCAAACATTTTAGACATTTTGTAGTAGTAATATATAACTAAACAAAAAGAGGTACGCAAATGAGAACACTCACCTAATAATCAATACATCAATTTTAAATACAACAATATTTATGAACATAACCACAAATTTTACAATATTTTGAAAATGTTCCACCCCTCACCCCGAAGCCATACGACAATGTTACACTTGCTCAGTTGTGGCAAAACCCTCAATCTGTCCCTTGGAATATAATCGAAAAAAATAAAAGCGTTGGTGTCTCAGTAAACTTTAGATTGAAAGGCTTAATACCTAATACCTAAATGATATAAAAAAGATATTAGAAATGTATTGGTCATATAATAAGATAGTTAGGAAATATAACAAATACACTATATATTTACTAAAATCTTAAAAGTGAAACTTGAGAAAATAACGTATTATAAATATTGCTTAATTTAATGGTGTAATTCTGAGAGATGATGGTGTTCTCTGTTATTTTAATATATATATCATTTCAGATAAATTGCGTGTGTATAAATTTGGTTCTATGACTAAAATTTTAACATCTTTCCAATTGAAGTCGTGATTGACAACAATTGAGTTGTTTCTATGCTCTTTTAGTCTGATTTCCAGTGAAAGAAAAATACAATTCCAGAGAAATAAAAATACATTACGCTTTTTACATAACAATTTAAATGTTCCCCTTCAGATGCAAAGCACATGTCTACGCGGTGCTAAGATTTGACCCACAATCTGACGATTATGTCTTGACTTACTGTTACCACGACTGTCGTTAAGCTGTTCCGCAGTTCGACCATTGTAGCTGGAAGCTGAGTCACGTAAACTGAGGCTGTTATAAGCTCCGCAAATAAAAACTCGAATGCAGTGAAGTTCGGTGACCTTGAAGGCCAGTGACGTAAGGCTGAATCATTGGCGAGGAAGTCTATAATTTAAAAACACGTGAAACTCGTGTGTTTCCAACAGTAAATTGTTCAATCACATCTGGTTAAAATGTGGATAGTTATAAGTTTAACACTTTGAAATGACTTTGACGCAATATCACGTCATATTGCATTCCAGTAGTTTTCGCTAATCTTGGAACTACGTCATTCGCCAAAGATATGCTTGGCTTCATAAAGAATGCTACTAGAAGAAACGAATTTAAAAATGATGACAACGGCGATGATAGTCGCGGTACCGTTGAGTTCTCACAACAATTGGGCCCGGTCTATAAGCTGAGAATCATTCATTAAGTTTAATTCACCGGGATACCCAACGCTCATTAAGAAATTAATTTTTTGATGTTTTGGCGAATTCCCCAAGTCACCCGCTGGATGGGTTATGTGCATGATAGGAAATGAATTCAAGGTGGTGGAACTGTTCACCATGACTAACCTATTTCAGATGCAAAGGAAAATATTACCAACAACCTGCCCGAGTTGCCATAGTAAACCCACTATTACCGGTCGAAGCAAAGTAACAATTGGAGGTTTTCGAAGCGCAATCTATGCCATCAACCAAACTCAAGCTGACTCTTTCACTGAGATTTGTGGATTTTTGATTGGGCCAACACCAGTTAGAGGAATTTTTGCAACACATTTATTATAAATGTACGATGTCAGTTGAGGAGAAAAAATTGTCGATTCTACTTGTTATAGGTAATCCAGAAAACTGGTGAGTTTTGAAAGACATGTGTTGTGGTATTCAGTCCTAAGACTGGTCTGATGCAACCCTCCATGCTAACATATCTTGCGCAAGCCTTTTCAATGTTGCATAACTAGCTCATCCCACATCCTCCCTAAACTACTTATCGTATTTCATCCTAACCTGCCTCTTCTGATCTTACTCCACACCTTGGCCTATTAATGTATCCCTTCTCTTGGTCACCGACCTCCACATTGTCCGCTCTTCCCCTTTTCTGTTTAGAACTTTCTCGTTAGTGATTCCATCCACCCATCTGATTTTCAGCATTCGCCTATAACACCACATTTCAAAGGCTTCTATTCTTTTCCTTTCCCCAACTCCTAGGGTCCACGTTTCGCACCCATATAACGCCACGCTTCACACGAATATTTTAGCAACGATTTCCTAATACTCACACTTATATTATTACCCGTAAGTAATTTCCTTTTTTTCGCGAAAACCTTCCTTGCCAATCTAACACCCTTTGTTGTTTCACTGTTTCCCAAACTACAATCCTCTATTAATTCTCATATTGAACTCTTTCTCCATGCCATTTTTTTTATGATTTCCAAGCCTTCTTCTGACTCTGACTTACGAAGGACATAATCAACAAGAAACCAATTAATGGAAACAGATCCCATCCCAATCCGAAGCGAGTACGAATAGCAATATTTTTACCGAACGGACTAATTTAAGCCGAAATAGTTTAAAGAAAGAAAAAACATATGTGATGCAAGCTTTAAAGTATAATTATTAAAAGAATGGAACTTGCGCTGTCATCAGACAAGGTAACGCAGTGCATAAAACTGATAACAAGACAGTTTAGTTTAATAATTGGAAACAGGACGTTTTTCCTGATGTCTAAGAGTAAAAAAATGAACACATTTACTCAGTGCATGGCCAATACTACGAAAGGCGTTTGTAAAATACCATGATCGTATGTAATGGTATACATCTTTGTGAGGCCGGCCAGTCAGTCTGTTTAAGATTATCTGAACACGAAATGTATCATCGGTTACGCCAACTGAACTTGTATGCTGTCGCGGAACAAGCCACGGTTACAAATCACAGCACACTTACAGGAAAGAGCCGGACACAGTTAAAACAGTGACCTTGGGAGTCGTACGATTGGACAGGGTCGACAGACTTGACCTAGTCTTGAGAATGCTCGGAGCTATAGAGCGAAACGTCGGCAAAAACGTGACGAAAACAAACAAGAAGCAATGCATACATTTTGCTTACTTATTTATACTTTTAAACTGTTATTCATTTAAAAATGCTTTTAGTTTGAGTCAGTTAATTTTGTATCATTTACTTGTCACACTGATAATTTAAATTCCTGAGAACAAATTTCATGGAGAAGATGCAAAAAATATGCTACGAAAGGGTATCATATTCAGCTTCGTAACAATAAGAAATTAATAAGGAGGTTTTTAATATTTATCAATATTTTTTTACTATTGAATTCCAAGTGGTGCTGGGAAAACAATTTGAAAACAAAGATTTAACAGTACAGTAGCAAGTAACTACCATTGCTGTTAGAACTTAGAAAAACTCGTATGTTTTAATGAAATTTAAAAGCACTGTTTATTTGACAGTTAAGATTCTTTTAGTATCTTAGATTGGAAAAAACTTGGTACAGAAAAGTGCATAAATGAATTAGTACGGTTAAAATTAAAGCGGTGAAAATATGTTAACTGACGTTAGGATAAACGACTTTCCACTGTATTAATAAGTAAGTGTTTAATATTTATCGATTCATTTCTATCATATTTAAATGTGTGGCTTCCTAGAATTAAAATTATATGGTTGACTTTTAGTATAATTATTAAAAGTAAATATTGTCTTTAAATGAAAAGTAAAATAGCCTCAGACTGAAAAAAAAAAGTGATCCGGGTGTGTATTTGTTTGCATGTTATAATATTCTCACTATAATATCGGGTAAATACATACGTTAACCTCAAGATTATTTCACCTCAAGTTATATAAAATAATCTTAATTTTCGACCTCATTGTCTATATAATTTCCGTTTGTACTGTAATTCCACATTATCTACTGCTTAATTATTATTTCTTCGTTCTTTGGATTTAAAAATTGTATCTGTGATAAGAAATCCACGAAACTCTCAATTTCTTGGGTGTTATAATTATTTTGTGCAATCATTCGCTGGCTTTGAATTCTCGTTCAAGACTAATTTTCAGTGATGACGATTCAGTCTACAAGTAATGTTGACTTTCTCAATGTGTCGAGTGGCATGTAGCAACAGTATATTGAAACGTTTGGAAGGCTTGCTCCGTCATCGTCTCCTGGTCATTTATCGATTCAGGAAGTGAAAGGATTTTTCTGCGTCCTTACAAATACAACTCTGTCACCAGGATGACGGAGTTGGACAACTGCTTCTAACAACCAGTCCCCGATCCTCGATCCTAGGTACACCCATAATTCGCGTTGTATTTTCCTGGAATACCTAGACGCTTTAATTACGGGTTGTATCAGTGGTAGCTCCAAAACAAGTCGTTACAGATACATTAGTTGTGTTAAGAAATTTTCCGCTTAGAACTTTTGTAAAAGTCAAAGCAGTAAGACATATGTTTATTTAGTTAAATAATAATATAAATCTTGAGTGAAGATTATTGGAACATTAATATAACTTAACTTGACAATTTTATTCAACATATTGTAGGCTACTATATAATTATTTTAATATTAATGTAGGAAGACGGAAAGAAGCTGACCTCCTGTGAGCTAGCGTCGCAAATTCACAATTCGGAGGTCCCGGGTTCGAATCATGTTTGTTTGTGTCACCATGGTAACGGATACAGGGATTAAGATGGGTGGAGAATCGATGTGCTGTCACGACAATCGTTTCGGTAGGCCAAGGCCCTCAATAGACTGAAGAGCCAAAAAAGAAAAGACAGAAAGAAACCCGAAAAGAACCGTGAAACAAATTAGGTACCACTGCTGAGTACGTAGCTGTTCTAACTATCTCGAATACCCTGCGGACCCAAGCTTCGTACTAGGCTTCTTATCTGTTTTGTATATGCATATTCCTCAAAACAACCTACGATTTGCTATTGAAATTCTTTCATAGCCTAATAGGATTCGTGAACTGATAAAATGTTAATTATTATATAAACAAAAATGCTTGATCTTCAGGTTATCTCAAAAGCTCAGATTGTTACAGTAGCCGCGTACTCAACAGTGGTCCCGGGTCCTATTACCAGATCTGTTGATTTCCTTCATCGTACTACATTAATTCAATTTCTCTAATCTAGAATCTGAGTTTAAGATGAAGCATTCTTATTTATATAATATTTAAACGATTTTTGTGATTGTCAAACGATGAAGCCTCTAAAAGATACCTTATAGTTTAAGTAAAAAAAGTTAATAAATGAAGTTAAGTCAATCATCTGTACCGGTCGAAAGGTTTGGATTAGTCTTTATGATTAATGTATGAGGATTATTTCCAGTTAATCATTCGTAGGATTACTTGCATCATTTGCAACAGGGAGAATCCTAGCACAGATGCTTCCAAACTAATTTCTCTCCAACTTACTCTTTCTTTCGCTCTCCATAAGATGTGAGCTTTTTTACCTTCACCTATTTTAGGAGGTATATGTACTGGGGTCGAAGACCTTGGGCATATGGCAAGAGTTGTCCGCTGATCCCATTAGATCAGTCGGCCAAATGCCTCCTGAAACTGGTGGGGACATGGAGAAGGGAATGCTGCTGCCCCACAGCAAACTCGTCTCCCGTCATTCGGAAGGGCGTGAGAATGAAAATGTACATGATATATATAATGTGATGCTATAGGCGAATGCTGAAAATCAGATGGGAGGATAGAATCACAAACGAGGAAGTTCTAAACCGAATAAGGGGAAAGCGAGCAATATGGAGACGGTTGACTAAGAGAAGGGATTGATTAATAGTACACATTTTAACTCGAGGGTCTTGTAAAATTAGCATTAGCAGGAGAGGGAGGCCAAGGATGGAATTCGCTAAGTAGATTAGGGGGGATGTGGGTTGTGCTCGTTATAATGAATTAAAAGGCTTGCGCAAGATAGATTAGCATGGAGGGTTGCGTCAGACCACTCTTAGGACTGAAAACCACAACAATAACAGGTACAATTGTATAATATATATATATATATATATATATATATTACAGTATATTAATGTAGGCAAAAAATTACGGCCAAAATTGAAGATTATTTATTAATTAAATTACGTAATGACGTTTCGTTCCTTTGTTTGGAACCTCCTCAGGTGTGAAAACAATCCGAAAGTAAACCCAGAAATAAGCACAAATAGCACAATGATTTTTAAGAAATTTGTGCGTGAAGCACAAAATGTCTCCAAGGATTGTTATTGAACTTAAGTAATTAATAATGTTCAATTCTTATCAGTTTTGACCGTTATTTTTCGCCTACATTATTCGAGATACAGTCAGAACAATTATAAAATTTGTTTTAACAGTATATTAAATTAATAAGAAGAAATTATTAGTGACAGAATTATTCTATTTAACTTGTGATGAGATAAACTTGAGTTTAACAGTACGAATATTAAAGCATTCTAACAAATTACAGATCCGGATCATAATTTTTTTAATCTGGGGCTATTTTATCTTTTATTTAAAGACAATATTTAATTCTAATAATTATATTAAAAATCAACTATATAATTTTAAAATTTGGAACCCACTTATTTCAATATGATACTAATGAATCGAAAAATGTTAAAAACTTATTATTTATTAATACAGTTGAAAGTCGTTTATCCTACCGACAGTTATCTGAAACGTCAAATATACGAACTCATATTTTCTCCACTTTACTTTTAACTACACTACTTCATTTACGCACTTTTCGGTACAAAACTTCTTTCAATCTAAGATACTAAAATAATCTAAACTGTCAAATAACACAGTGCTTTAAAATTTCATTAAAACATACGTGTTTTTCTTTATTTCTAACAGCAATGGAAACTACTTGCTACTGTACTGTTAAACCTTTGTTTTCAAATTGTTCGCTCAGAACCACTTGGAATTAGGTAATAATCTGTATTTTTAACGAATTTTTTGTATGACATTTCCTTGTACACACTTTTAAATTTTACAGATTCAGTTATCCGAATAATCGAATATCCTAAGTATAGGTGGCCTCAATTAGTTTGGATAGCCGACGTTCAACTGTAATCAGTAATATTTAATCTATTAACGAAAATAATATATTTAAGATAGCAAGGAGCAAGTGACATTCTATTACGGTTGTCGGGGTTCTTTTGGGTAGTTACACCGAAATTCAATTTTTTTTTGGGGGGGGGGGGATTAACAGGCTACATGAGGCTGATCCTGAAACAGGCAACTGCCCTTTAATAGCATAAGAAGGGAATTGAAAAGGGGGGTGCGGAAGGCAGAAAAATGTAGCCAAGGGTAAAAATCTAGCCGGGCTATAGTTTAAGGATCCTACCCGGTGTTTCACCTTAAGAGATGCACGAAAAATCCTTAGAAAACCTCCATCAGGTAGTTCGGGCATTGGGTACTATTCTCACGCCCGTCCGAGTGACGGGAGACGAGTTTGCTGTGGGGCAGCAGCATTCCCTTCTCTGTGTCTCCACCATTTTTAGGAGGCAGTTGGCCGACTGATCCAATGGGATCAGCGGGCAACTCTTGCCTCTTCGACCCCAGTACATAAACCTCCCAAAATAGGTTAAGGTGTCTTGGCATGTGAGAAGTTTGAAAAAGAACAGAGAGAGTACTAGGCATTCCCGGCATAGATCAGTTGAGCCCTGCAGTCACTCTGGGGGGAAATGCCTGCGAGAGAAAACTCACACAGGCACCCTTACCATCCTCCAACACCGATTTTTTTTGTTTACAGTCTACATGAGGGTGATCCTGAAACAGGCAACTCCTCTTTAATAGCATAAGAAGGGAATTGAAAATTAACTACGAAGTTAATTATATTTGTTATATGGAGGGTAAATGAGCGCAGATGTGACGCTCAGGTTGTGGGCAGGTGCAGGTCCTCATTCGTGTGTTTTGTAGCCGTTGCATTACTGGTGCAAGAGGTCTAGTGGGCCATAGATATAGGTGGACCTCCATTAGCATGTTTATCAGTGATATCGCTCGCTTCGGCTTCGGCTTCTCCGTCGAAGTATGTAGACATTTTACTAGCTGTCTCCCTTTCAAGAGTTACAACTGAAACTTGCCACAGCCTCTAAGACTTTGAAGGCCATAACTTTACTTTTCCTTCTACCTTAACTGGCATCTCCTCCCAATTCTCCTATGCACACCGTAAAAAAAACACTCTCAAATGCCTTTCGGGGATCCAATCAGACGTTGACCTGTGAATATAGCTAACGGATGAAGTCTTCAGAATTTCGGGAGCTCCAGCTGACTCCTTACAACACATTTCTGGAATCAGTTTTTTGCACACTTACGCTTAGTAGCTTCTATCAGATCGTTTATTGAATATAATTTGTTCCTAAAACAAAATTCTCGACGTGTATAACTTACGTAAAATTAAAACTAAGTATATATAAGTTACATTATAAAAAAAACTAGTATATATATAAACTCTCGGTTTTTGTGGCATTTCAGTTTTACGAACGTAATTGTAGGGTAATAAATGTGGTAAATTCAATTTTTTAACTTGTACTTAAGGGTTTTCTTCTATTACTTCCAGTTATTTTTGCAAACGACAAAAACCAGACAACGCAAATTGAATAGAATAGAAATTATTTCTAAATATGAAATCGGTTTCATTGTGTATTATCGCAAAAAGTTGGTAAATTTACGACTGTATCCAGTTTTCTTGCTTACTGAATATTCTTCATACATTTCCAGAAGAAAAGTAAGGACCTTTAGCTACTGATGATGCTGTGACACAGAAAAAATGTGGATTAAAATAATTACACATGTATTATTGGGGTTTTATTGCTTATCTTTGGTTTTTTTAATCTACCACCGAGTCTAAATGAATCTCATCGTGACTCAGGTGCAAAACGTCAGTATAGTCGTAGAGGGCAAAACGAAATGGATTTGAGGTAGACAGGACCTCATGGTAATGTTTTGATATGGTTCGTCTTCTTCTCTGTATATGATAGTTTTTACAAATTAATTTTACCCATTCTCTTTTAACACCACTGCTAAACCTTTCTCTTTCCTATTGCTAAGGAATTATAATTGATAGTCTATTTGTCTTCTAGCTATGACTTTCTTCCGTGTAGATAAAATAATTATAAGTTTGTAACCATGACCGGGAAAGTGAAATTTGTCTGTGGTTGTCTAGGAGGCAGAATTTCTTGAATTGTGCGGTTCAGTTCGTGTCCTGGCACGGCTGCCTCTAGTCGATACTGTCTAGCCTATAAACGCAAACAACTTATCAACGGAAGAACATCTGGTAATCCCAACCCTAGTCGCATTCTTTGTAATTAATGTGCTATTTCGCGCCTGTCTCTAGATGACCTTACCACGACAACAATCAATATAAAATACCTTCAACCCTTCCGCGGACAATATGTAGTCATGTTCCCTACTTATCAACGTAAAATTGCAGTTATGTCCGCGAAAGGGTTAAAATACAACATAGTTTTATGACTTTAAAATAAATTTACATTTAAAATAGTTTATAAATATGCTAATTATTTAATAAATCGCATTTCAGATTGATTATATAAATAAACGGGCCTCATAAACGCAATTTTATTTTTCGTAGATATGTATATTGAGTTCCGGCCTTCATCCCCCTTTCAGACTAAAGAAACGTTCTACTCTAGTGACATAGAATTTACAACAGGATGCCTTATGCCCTCACGTTGCCTTCCAAATTAGATAATTAAGTTACTGTTTAGCATGAAATAATACTAAAGCTTAACGAACATTTTATTTAAGCATTGATACTTTTTAATTAGTTAATACCGCAAAATATTTTATGAGTGGCAATTCAAATGATTCAGAATTGCGACTCTGGTGCCGGAGACGGATTTTTCTGCAACTAAAAGTCGATTCGCTTATCCGAAAAAATCGCGATAAAAATAATTTAACATCATTACTTAAATAAAATATTATTTTACTCGATATATAAATAGTGAACATTTGCTGGTTACGACAAGGTAAACACATTTATTTTATTTAACCAATGATACTTCTAATTAATTATTAAATATGCAAATTAGTATATGTCTCACAGGGCAGATGATTGAGATACGTTATATAAAAACCAGGGTTGCACACAGCCAATTTTATTTTTTGATGAAGATGTATACTTGCATGTATCTATACACATTATTTCACGGTAATCAAACATGGAAGACATGGTTCAAGTATCTCCTTCTTAGCCATAATTCTTGCACTTTTTTCCGAAACTCTGTATCTTTAGCTTTTGATTGCGGCTTAAATTCAGGGCGTGGCATTCCAACATTGGCAGTTGATACTCATGTTTTTAGAGTTAGCAATAGAATGGGGCATGTTAAAGAACAATTCTTTAAACATATCAACCTAATCTATCACTTCTCCAGAAACTTTTGCGAAACGCACTTTTCTACCGTCTATAATATTTTATAAAATACTCTTCGAGAACCCGTGCCAAGTGTTAATTATTGTGTAATTAACTGTATATGTTTAAAGCACTTTAGTCTTTCAATTAAAGGCAGATCAACTAGCTTTGACACTACAATTCCACTGACAATAAACATAAACCCATTGATAATGGATTATGATGTGCTAATGTATTTTCGTTTAAGTAGGGGGCATGAAATGGTGTTGATGTAGTTGTGATATTCAGTCCTAAGACTGTTTGATGCAACCCTCCATACTAACCTAGCTTGCGCAAGCCTTTTCATTTCCTTATAACTTGCACACCCCACATCCTCCTTAATCTGCTTAGCGTATTCCATCCTTGTCCTCCCTCGTCTCTTCTTCTAATGCTAATTTTACAAGACCCTCTGCTCTTAAAACGTGGCGTATTAATCTATCCCTTCTCTTAGTCAACGTCCTCCATTTTTTTTGCTTTTCCTCTATTCTGGTTGTGAAATGGTAATATTTAAAAAATGTGATGTTCTTGTTAAAGGTTTAATCATCTGTTGACAAAGAGATTAATATGGAATTAAAGTACTGTAGCTGATTAATGTAAATGAATTCATGAGCCCAGCTAGTTTACCTTTTAAGGTAAGGGAGTGAAGAGACAACACAAATAGCTATCGCAGTAAAAATGGTTGCCTGGTGTGATGTAGTCCATAATTTAAAAATGTTTCTTTACAAACAGTTTTTGAAGCACACCCTTGTCGTCTGATGGATTTCGAGGAATGAATGTGTATCTTTGTATGGTTACGAGTTAGTCGGCGACCACGTGTCTATGAAGGCGTTCCCTGGCCTGGGCTGGCCAAGGTCAAGGACAAGAGCAAGGCTCCCGCGTTGCGTCACTGCACTGCCTCGGACTGACTCAGCTGATCCTAACCTAACCTCTTCATATCGCTTAACGCAAAACTTTTACTCAACTTACGCATGAGATTTCAACCAATAATTAGAACATTTTGAGCGATTTTCTCACTTAGGAATTAAACCGTGGAAGTATTCCAGCTTCGGCATGATAGCTTTCATTTCTTCAGCTCTTCATTAAGATTTTTCATGATGGCCGTATTTACGTATAAGCCACGCAAGGTATAACCTTGATGGACCAACTCGTACCATATCTCCTACACCCCAAAACTATCGATATACTACGAATTGATATTTAACTTTAACTCATTTCGTTTCCGAAAATCCTATTTGTCACCGACATGGAATATCTCGACTTATAAAAGGATATCTTTTAAGGGAACGGGCAGCCCGGAGTTAATGACGTTTCTTTTGTTAGATCAAAGAAACCAATTTTATTAGCCTAGACAGGGTTACTGGAACTTCGGAATGTCTGAGGGATGAAAAGAGAATTTCTGAATGACCAATGGAAGGAGCTGTCGACTAGTTGAAAAGAAAAACAACTAACAGAAGCTGGAAGTGAGAACGTTAAGAAACAATAAAGCTAACCTGACCGACAAATCGTTGATTCCTTCTAGAAATTTGAGTCAGGGCGTCGTTCCATATCTCGGCGGGAACCTGGGCTATGTATCAGGGCAAAAGCTCAATAATAGGAGAGGACGTGGAATTTTTTTTTATTATTTTAAGTCGCGACTACGTTACCATGTAATGGTTACTTGATTTGGGAACACAAAGACGCTCACAAACACATAAGTCCTTGTCAGGAATCGAGCCCAGGACCTTTGTGGTACGAGGCAGTTACGCTAGCCACTAGGCCACAGAGGCCGACTATATCAGCAGAAGCACCATTTGACAGCAAGAAGGATGTTGAGGATCACATATGACCATCTAAACATCTAGCAATAGCAATATTCTGAAAAGTTGCCACAAGCAAAAGCTTCACAGCTTTCCAGACAATATCAACTGTCAGAATGTAGTTGCGAGAATGTAAAACAGTAAACCTGCAGATTTCTTTCTTATCCAACGTGGTCTTGCCATAAATATGTAATTGGTAATGCAACGTTTTAAAATTGAATTCTGATTCTGAACCTCACGAAAAACCACGAGATCCAACTATTTAAAGATAAATAACTAAGTTTAGTAACTTGAACTGTATTTTGAATGAGGTTTAAAACTAAATGTTTTTTTCTTTTTTTGAACTTAACGTATACAATTTTTTTTTGCAATGAAATAAACATGGTGTTATTAATTTGAAAATAGCATTACAATTTATATCACCACAGCGTATTTATTTATTAGTTCCGTTAGTCCTCTGATGAGGAAATACGATAAGTCAAATGATACAGTTGCAAATATAATCAGAACATTAATATAGTTAGTACTTAGACTATACATGACTACTAATTCTATCACTTTACAAAAAAATACAGATATATATTGCGTACTGCATTTAGCCCACCCATTTATCACGCTATGAACATTTGAAAGTATTAACCTCACGAAACACTCCCAGCTTGTATCTTGTAACAATTATCACGCAGTGTGCTTTTAAGGCTGGAGTGAATGTTGCGTGGGCTTAGTTTCCTACACACAGGTTCCCCCACGACTGATTTACTGACGACGCATTATCAGCGCTATCCCGTTTCAATAGTAAGATCACACTGAACAAGACAACTCACCACTGCAGAAGTTTACAGTTTCTTGAACAATGCCTTTTCTTTCACACGGCACGAAGTCCACCTCATTCTCTTTCGGTTCTCTTAACAAGCATATTCTTACGTAAGGTGTACCCAAAAACTAACTCGTGTTTCAACGTTGTTCGTTTCCTGTTTCCCAAGAGGTCATTAACTGAAAATGCATCAACCAAGAGAGTAAGGAAAAGCGAGCACTGTCATAACTGGAAAAGTAAACTCGCAGGAAACTATTCTCCCTCGTCATCGACAGATACCTCAATTTTCATTTTCACGCAGATATTGTTACTGCGTTTTACAGTTCGACAATGACGTGCATAGCAAGAAAATTACTGATCAGTGAATTATTATAACATTTATGTCACCGCCATCTTCTGCACTTCACTTGAAGAAGATGGCGGTGACAACCTTCGAAATGTTGTGGCAAATTAACGTCTACATCCGAGTGGAATCCCGAGAACACTTCATTCATCAACTACACCGGGAAAAAAACTTCGTTCTCTAGTGTAACATTTAATACTTTGTACGAACTGAATCGTATGGGTTATTAGCCGCCGGGACGTTTAATCATTTTGGATTCTCGTTCCATTTTCGGTGTTTATCGAAACACGGTTTTTGACTTACACGTCAGTAATTTATTATATGGATATAAGCAATAAATTGACGCGTAGATTAATTTTAATCTCACATGATTGCTACAACACTGAAAGCAAGTTTTAGTTTGAATTTTTTCTAAAATAATAACATTGAATTAAGTTCCGAGAATATTTGGGTGAAATTTCCACTTTCCGGTACTATAAATTTTGCCACCGTATGCAAACCAGACAGATTAAAAATGGAATTAAAATCACAAAAATTATAAAAGAATCATGTCAACCAGAAAATCGAGGTAATTTGATTAACGCAATAATACTAATATACGTAGTTTAACGAAAATTTGCTTTATTGAAAATATGAAATTAATAATTTTCATTAGCTAACGACAATTAACTTGCAAAGTAAAACTAGTATATACTACTTTCAGAGATAATTTGAATATGCATTTAAAACAATAAAAGAAATTAGTTAAAATATACGCAATTGAAACCTAAATTAAAACATTAGGGAATAACTTAATTAAAGATTTAATTTGTTGTTTAATTCATGTTCAACAGTTAACCCCGTTTATTAAACCCAGGTTATTAAATATTTTTTTTACTATTTTAATTTAGAAATGATTCTTTTGTCAGTAGTAACAGCTACTAGCAGTGTTAGAAAACTTTTAAAACAGTGTTCAAATTTGTTCCAATTTTAGAGAAATGTTGAATATAAGAACGTCAACGGGATCTTCTTTCCTTGTTAAAGCGTTAAAAAACTCGGCCCGTATCTACAGCTGTCAAGACGTTCCCGAAAAAAAAAATTTGTACTCTAGCTCAGGCGCTTTCGCGGCTCCTAAATTTTGTCGCCGTAGGCAGTCGCCTACCATCCTTACCGCCTAGGGACGAACGTGGTACACTACAATAGCGCTTTAAGCAATAAATCATCTTCCTGTCTTCGATCAGTTAGTCATTTCACCTTTAATTCTTTAGTTTTCACTACGCGAAACATTGGGTGATTTTAGAAACCTTTGATATGATGAAAACAGTTTTATGACACACGTAGGTTTTAGTAATATCTGGTTTGATGGTGTTCCGTTTTATTAACACAAACGGAAAACGGAAAATTACTTATTAATGTCGTAGAACCGCAAAATGAATTCTGAGCTCTCACGATTCCCTGTGAATATAGAAGCACCGGAGTGATTTATCTCTTTGTAGCAGCGTTACAATATCTTCAGGTCAGTAGTTTCAAACAAAATAATACCACGAACGGCTTACCATACGAATCCATTTGACTGACATTCTATACTTCGAGAAAGCTCCATATTTCCCACACGAACTTAATCTTCAAGCATCTGAACTATGTTCTGTGTTACAATGCAGCTCGCTCTTCAGTTTAGTACCGCAGTTGGTTTATTATTTTTTTTTCATTGTTTTCCTGTAAGAGCCTGCAATAAGCGCTGTACATTTTCTGCAAGAGAAACCTGAAAGAGACCGATCGCGGAAGAAAGCGTGTTCCACGGTACTCTCGCTCCCGCTGGTCATCATACGTAACGAAAGCATTTTCTGGCTCGCGCATGGAACAAAAGAACTACAAGAAAGTTCGCGCTTTGCTGCTTGCGCTCTCTGTGGGCGGAGATAACACGAAGGGAAACCAAACCTTAACTTCAGATTCTGGCAAATTGGACCACACCTTCCTTGATTTATATTAAGACATGAACTAGTCGTTTGTATAATCATGCCGTATCAAAGGTGTTAACACTTTCAGCTCGATGGAAACAGGTAGGAAACGATTTCTCAGAAGTTCCCCTGAAGATAACACTAACCCAGAATTTTAGAGCCCAATCAGAAATGATCTGGAGTAAGAGAATTGAGGTAGGTTAGGACGAAGAATCGACCAATGTATGGAGGATAATAAACAGGATGCATATTTATCTCACGTTAGGTATAAATAAAACAAATAAATTAGCCAAGAAAATTAGAATAATTTAAATCCAATACAATTAGAGAATTACTTTTGGAATTCATCAGGCATATTAAAATAAGACTTAAATAAAATTTATGGAATACAACAAAATCTCGTGACCTCGTTGAATCCAAATTTGGTGCCAAATACAATCTAAAACTTGTTAATAAGTTTGAAGCGTGCCAACAGATATTTTACACGTCTTTTAATCTAAATTTGGCTTCAACAAGATCACGAAGAGCTTTTAATTTGATATTCAATAAATTTAATTTGACTTCCTTTTTATTTTTTTCATTAATATAGAGCTAGATGAAGTCCCACATGTGTCGTTACATCGTATTTTTTATTGTTTTTTTCATTAGCAGCAATTTAATTTAATTAAATATAATTTTATTGGTTGATGTATTTACTTTATAAATAAGGTTCACCTGGACGTTTGCTAATTATACTCCGCATCTAATGGGTCATGACATCCTCAGTGATTCGGAAAGGAACTCATTTGATAACATTCTAAATGCAGATAACAAAGCCTAGGCACATATTTACAATTGCCGATCAATGGGGCTATCAACGTTTATCGTCGACTCGAAGAAATACGTTATGCATATCGTTGTGCAGCCTTATTATTCGGTTGATTTTAAGGCACCATCGGTCTATTCCGGTCTACTCAGATAAAATAAACAAACTAGGCATTTAAAATTCAGATAATGTAATAAGTTGGGTTTTTAATCCAATCGATAGATAAGTTGATAATTTCGCATAAGAAAATAGTCCCAGATCCTATCCGATGATCTCATAAAAACCGAAATACTGAAGGTAAATATCGTTATCCATAAACCATAATAATTTCTGTTCTGGGCCTCGGCCGAACTACGTATGCATAATTAATGATGCAATCATCAAATGATGTCCGAGGAGAATAATTCGTAGTCCGTACGTTCAAGGCACGAACCAATAAATTGTGTCTGCGATCAAATTGGAATTGGCCAACTTTATACCAGAGAATAGTGATTTACTGCAGAAGCATCACCATGAGTTAGAAATTACGCGGTGCTTTCACTCAAAGCTAATTTTTTCTCCCAATTATATTATGTAAATTCTATTCGCTCACGCTACGCTGATGTTTACTTAAAACACGTATATCTCGGGGCGAAAGATTAATAATATGTTTTACGGAAAGATAGTAAACATTACAGAGTAATTACTAATTATTTTTCTGTTTACTAGGAATTCACCAGTATGTCCCTTCAAGTGCCTTCATAACCTTGTCCGAAAGATTTAAATATCTCATTTAAAGACAATTTTATCTATTTCTTTTTTTGGGTATACAGGCTACACGAGGGTGATCCTGGAACAGGCAACTGACCTTTAATAGCATAGGAAGGGAATTGAAAAGGGGGGGGGGGATGTGGAAGGTAGTTAAGGTAACTCTTCTCGTTTTACTCAAACCGTCAACTTTATAGCCGCTAGTCTCTTCTTTTCGTGGTACCCATGTATATAATATCGTTGACTTACGTTTAGAAATGTGTTTCTAAAAAAATAATTCAGTTTTTCTGTTTGAATTCTCAGCCTGTGCTAGCCTACATTTTATAACTTTCGCTGCGCCGATTCTACTGACCAATCTCTTCATTCATTCAACAATATCAGATTAATTTCTAATATTTTCTCTGTGAATATTCATAAAAAAAGTTCTGCTCATGGATTAGAAGTACAGGGCAAGTGTCACTTTTTAATCAGAAGCAGATCCAGAGAAGTATCTTTGGAGGAGGGGGCAATTTGTTACAATTTATATTTGATTAGTATAATAGTTAACCCAGCTCTAAATCGTTTCGGTCTAATTTATTTTATAATTGTTACTTTGTATTACATATTTACTAGTTAATAATAGATTTTGAATACATATTTAGTCTGAACAAATCAACATTACGTAATTCTAATGAACTTCGCGTACACAATTCCAAAAATATAACAACCGTTATTCGAAAATACAAGTTTCTATTGCTCAGAGGAGGGTAATTCTTTGGCTGCATTAGAGATTTCATATTTTTATGATTTGTAAATTTAATGCTTTTATAATGAAAGAGTTGTCCATGAGGCTATAATGTTGGGATTATGCCAATAAAATATGATATTCTATCAATTTTTGTATCTTCAACGAAGAAACGGCACTCTGTATACGGATGGTTGAAATACTTACCTTAATACCTCAATTTCAGTTATGAATAGTATTGAAAAAAATTCATCACGAAAGTTAGCACAATTTCTGAAATATTACACTGCTTTTCTTTGAAGCGCGGTTTAATATTGTCCACGTTAAAGAAAGCTATCAAATAATATACCTCGCCGAATTAGAACTGCGCATCCTCCTTTAAAAAAGAAAGAAAAGCCGACACCTGCGACTAGTAAACAGATTTCGCGAGTGCAGATACCTCTTTTTTTTTAAAAAAAAAAAGTGTGTGGTTACTTGGTGAACCTAAAAAAAGTTTATCTATTAGTTTTGACATTTTAAAGGTGGTAAACGACAATATTGACGTGTACCGGCAGACAGGAAACGCGCTGCAGAGCGGAACCACGCTTTTTGGTGGACAACAAAAGCTTAACACGGACAGGTGACCCTTGAAAGAGTGTTTCCAATGCGCTTAATCTGTGAATTCGAAACATATGGAGATCCTTGTACCTCTCGCTTTAGTTGAGGCGGAAGAAACTTGAAAGCGGTCCTTCAGGCAAAACGTATGGTAATATCTAGAAAAGAAAACTATATTTACTGACGTGCCAGTTTAACATCATTGCCAGAGATATGCAAATAATTTTTCAGGCATTTTAAAGTAACGTGGTTTGTTAGACATTCGTTTCACCGTAGAGTGCCTAAATCTTTGACCAAGACTCTAGCCTACTGCATTTTTTTTTCGCGAATAATTTATTGAGTAAAGCAGTTCAATCTAGAGGAGACTGTAGAATGAGACGGCAACATATGAATACAGAAAATATTTGTTACAAAATTATGCCATATTCTAATAAGCTGGCCTTCAACCAATTTGCGACCATAGTTGACCCATAAATGGCAATTTTAATTAAATGAATAATTTTAAATATGCATGCAATGAGACTAGGGAAACTAAAATATCCCAGATGAGATATACATAATAATGTAACAATGGCATTAGGTGTAGCAGAACGATAAGCTATCAGATATATCAGTGGATAAGAACACATTGGAAGTAGAGTAGATAGAGGAAGGATTAAGTTATTTCCAAATGGCAATCCACTTAAAAAGCAACTGAAAGAATACTAATTGAGAAAATTAGACAAATGCTTTACTACAGGGAGTACCAGAATGAAAGCAGAGTAGAGATAAATTAATCATAAATATTTACAAGTGTGTGGAAGGGAACATTAGTATGAATAAGGCATTACACTATTGCTTATTATGATGAATATAAATAACTAGTATAGTATGAATGGTCTGTAAAATGTAAACTTTGTATGGACTGTCAGTGAAGACATGAAATGATACTGCTAAGTATATGCTATAGCCCAGAAAACGGTTGGGAATGTATGAAAGGCTGCAGCTAGGCTTCATAAATATTCCAGGCAGAATGGTCAAAAATCACATATAATTTAATTGAACTACCATAATCATATATTAAACTACAGAAGAAGAAAATGTCAAATCATTTATTAAAGATTCTGTAATAATAATTATACATGATATAACTGGTTTTGGATATTGTAGATTAAATTCATGATAATCATTCAGTGATATGAACCATTTTTCAGGCTGTGACTTTTTATATACTTCTCCAGCATTCTTCTCCCTTCTTTACAATTTTGGGCAATTATGTTCTTGGTATTGCCAGTGACCTTCCTAAAGAATGGATGCCCTCTAGGTTGTTTATGAACTCATGGATATTATTTATATAATATGACTAATGTACCATTGTAATAATTCTCATCCACAACAAATCAGTTACAATATCAATGTCAGTATTATTAATGAATACAAATTTTATTGATTTCTTTTGTCATAGGTGAGAGATGGAGAAGCAGAAGGTATGGGTTCCAGACCCATTACAAGGTTTTGTATCAGGACGTATTGAAGATATAGGATATGATGGTGATGCAACAATCAAAACCTCAGATCCAAAACGTCCAAGAGTGACATGCAGTCTCGATCGAGTGCATTATGCTGAAGAGGATGACAAAAAAGATGTTGAAGACAACTGTAAGTTATCAAAACCTCATTCTTTTAATTATAGAAAAATCAATCCATGTATAAGGAAAACATTTGATTGCATTAATCTCAGAATTTTAATTATTTCATTTATAAGGATTCATTTTATTATAACAGTAAATTGAAGAATGTTATTGATGTATAACTATTATAAATGAAGTGTATATAATGCTTTACTCTGTGTATCAACTAAACTATAGTACATTTAAAGTAACATTTAATTTAAACCAGTATGCATTTGTTGTAAAATTTAATGTGAGGAATACCATACATATACGGAAATATGATTTAAAGATTAACTTGAACTTACAAATTCTATGTTCCTCGTTACAGGTGCATTGATGTATTTGAATCCAGCAACACTCTTGAATAATGTACACAACAGATATGATAAAAATAAAATATATGTAAGTATAATTGACATATTTCAATATCAATTATCTTAATCTAACAAATGGTAATTATTTCTTAAATATACTGGTGCATAATGTGAATGAGTTGCAGACAGAAAAAAATAGAAGCTTTCAAAATGTTGTGCTATAATTGAATGACATGTGTATATAGGGTAACTAACCAAGAAGTTCTAAGCAGAATAGGGAAAGAGAGAGTAATATGGTGACTTTGAAGGAATAGATTAATAGGCCATGTTTTGAGACATGATTTGTAAAATTAACATTAGGGGAAGGGTGTAGGGTAAGAACAGAGGAGGGAAGAAGGGATGGAATAGACTAAGTAGATTAGAAGGATGTAATAGTATGTAGAAATGAAAAGGCTTGCACAGGATAGGTTAGCACAGAGTGTTGCATCAGACCACTCTTAAGACTGATTACCACAACAACACAATACGGTTTCAATAAATGGAAATGGATGAGTTTTGATAGACCAGTGACGTCAAGTTATTTTACTAAGACTGAAGGGAATAAATATTTGTATCTACAAATGAATGGTGGTACTTGGTGTGAATGCATTAATTCAACAATACATTTTCAAATAAAGGAGAACTGCTAAATTAAAGTTTCTAACAAATTAGTAAATCGAAGTTCTTATATTTGCATATGGAAATTGTTATACAATTTAGTGATTAATCCCTAATTACTGTAGAAAATTATAAAATTATACAACAACAGGCCATAAAATACATTTTCCTTGACAATCATTTTTAACATAATTCAACCAAAAATATGAATACTCACATTGCCATTGAGAACAAAGTAAAGTTATTCATATTTTGAAGGCCATCATAACCCCTTCCTGAGGAGAAAAGAAGACTCATTCCAATTGCCAGTGGTGGATTGTGTGCTCAGGCTAACACTTGTAATGTGTAATTTCATAAGTATCAGTTTAGGGTTAAATATGCTATTTAAGTACAACAAACTTTTCTGACTTTATATGTATACTTTACTGATATGATTTCTAAGATATTCAAATAATTTTATTCTTCTGACTTACAGACATATGTGGCTAATATACTCATAGCTGTCAATCCTTATTTTGAAATTAAGGACCTTTATTCTAAAAATACAATTAAGAGTTACCAGGGAAAGTCTCTTGGAGCAATGCCACCACATGTATTTGCAGTTGGTAAGAGAAGTAATTGTGTAATAATTCAGATATATTTAAAAATATTTTCAATCAGTGAAGGTTTTCACAAAATTAATCATAGTTATTTGAAAATAATTAAGTTAAAATATATTGTATATAATATCTAATCTGGTAACATTGGAATACATTGAAAATAAAAAATTACTTAATTACTGCCTTAAGATTTGTATAGAAATGAGTATATTTAAAAAGATCAGATACAATGTTAAATTTAAATAAATACCAATCAACCAATTTCATTTCTAGATTATTTGCAAAAGTTATTACTTTTATTTGAAAGCAATTTGTGTTTCATTTTAGCTGACAAGGCCTTCCGGGATATGAAGGTTGTCAAACAGTCACAGTCCATTATAGTGTCAGGTGAATCAGGAGCAGGAAAAACAGAGTCAACAAAGTATATCCTTCGGTATATATGTGACTTATGGGGATCAGCTGCTGGTCCAATAGAACAAAAGATTTTAGATGGTAAGCTCATGAATCATAGTAAAGTCAAGCAAAATTGTATAGAAATGATTATATTTAAAATGATATAAAATTTCAATAAAGAAATGATTATATTTAAAAGATATAATATAAATTTGCAATAAAGACAAGTATAATTAATTAATTTTGATTAGGTTTGATATTAATTACCAAATGTACAAACATTTGATTTATATGCATTCCTAAAAGGTAAAACTAATTGTCTGGTATTCAATAATCCTAGAATATTTCTTGAGATAAAAAAACCTTCGATAACATTGATTTTATGTAAAGAAGGTGCAGCAAAAGTTCAAGTGCATCATTAGCAATCTTTAATAAGCATGTGCCATTATTACTCATTCCTGATAAGTTGTCCTATGGCTATCTGTATAACTCATTTGGAAATATCTGAGTTCAAATGTACTTTCAGTCAATGAGCCATAAAATATTTGCAAAGACTGCACATCTATCATCAATCTATCTCACGTCACTCCTCATCAACTGATGAATTTTGCATTGCCAAGTCTATTGACACTCACTTTCCTAAATATTGGCAATAGTTGTTCAAAACTCACTTCTCCTGCTCACAACTGATACTGGCTCCCAAGCTCTTAAGCTAGTACAGTACAGGGTGTAAGGCATACATATAATCATGCTTTACATATGTTAAAAATTATTCAATTGGAATCCTGGGTACCAGTCATAGATTAAATAGAACAAATAAAATCTTCAATCATACTTTTGATTATGCTAAAAAAAATATCAGTTTTTGTCTTCTCAAAAATTGTATGTGGTTATAAGTGATGCATAATAAATAATTCTAATCCTCATTATAAAAAATTATTAAGACACTACAAATGTGAATATCTAGATGAAAAATTCATTAAAACTTTTATATATTCTCAGGTTCCTTCAATTACATTATTTTTTAGGAAATTATTGGTTCCTGTTTTAAATTAAATATTGGTTCTTTCTTATGACAGCAAATCCAATAATGGAAGCTTTTGGTAATTCTAAAACGACAAGAAATAATAACAGTAGTAGATTTGGAAAATTTATGGAAGTTCACTTTGACAACAAATATCAAGTAGTTGGAGGATACATTTCTCACTACTTACTTGAAAAATCTAGAATTTGTGTGCAGAGTGCTGATGAACGCAATTATCATGTATTTTATTTGTTGTGTGCTGGAGCACCTGATCAACTTCGAACTCAACTTAATATTACAAAACCAGATGATTTCCACGTAAGTATTAGAATATATTCTTTTGTTAATCATACATTTTTAAAGATATATATAAATAAGATAATAGATAAGTGTAATGAATACAGATACGTATTAAGACTGACTATATTCTCTAGAGTTGGCATGTAGCGAGGTAGCTCAAATTAGTGCTCTTTTGTATACAAAGCAAATGAACCATGTTTGATTCCTGGCCCTGCCAGATGTACAGTTGTTCCCCCTTTTACTTACCTTTCCTCTCTATTCCTTGATAATAATAAATTGAGTAGAAAAGAGAGAAAGAAAAAACATCAAAAGTACAAAAATACGGATTTTTGAGAACCTGAGTTCCTTTCTTCAGAGTGTCTGAAAAGCCTGGTGGCCAGCTGCTGCTGTCTCTGACAGCCTGCTAGATGAAGGTAGCTTAGGTTCTCGAAAAGTCTAATTTTCATACTTCCTGACAGTCAACGCCTACTATCAATTTAGGGAAGTCGATTAATTATTTTGTTTATTTCCTATCCAATATATATATATATATATTATCTTCCTTCCTTGGCTCAGGGCCTAGATGTACAGGTCAATTGTGGGCTGTCATCTTGCATGACACATTCCGAACTTAAAATAAAATGTGACGATGTGAAAATGATTATTGAACTGGATAGGAAAGAGGTGATAGAGATAGGTTGAGTAACCTTAAGTGAATAGTAGGCATCTCCAAACTGGGAAACAGTTACATGTGAAATTTTTAACAACCTGATACAATTCTTCAAGGCAGTGTCTGAATTCCTCATAAATTCATTTTTTAATGCACCTACAGTCTACATTCTGAACCTCTTCACTTTTTAACATTACGAAAATAAGGATAAGATGTCATAATGATAGATAAGATAGATGAGAATTATGTGACTTATCTGAAACAGGATAAATATCACAAATTATACTTATATCTGTATTTTTTAAGAGGATTAATGTTGGTATTCCATGTTGTAGGAACATTCCAACCATTATACACCATAACATTAATGTTTAATTTTTTTAGTACCTGAAGAATGGGTGTACTCAGTATTTTACAAACAGTAAATCTCAAGGCAAAATAAATAATTCACAGAAAAGTCAAACATATATCACAAAAGGAGGATTGAAAGACCCTCTGCTTGATGATGTTGAAGATTTCACAACTTTGGACCAGGTAAGCTAATACTGTTAGTCATTAAAAGAAAGTGTTGATGTTTTATGGAACGTAACTATTTTAATACTAAGTATATTTTTCAATAGAATATTTTTAAATTAGAAGTACTTTAAAGTTTGTGAAATATTATGTTTAATTTTTTTACTATTCTTTGTTTTCACAACTTGTGAAACTACTGGTAAGTATTGTATTTGCTACAAATACTACATAAACATCTATAATGTTACAAATTTTTATTTCCACAATTTTTTGGAGACAGTTTGATAACATAGCATTATGAACAACTATTGCAAGAAAACTATAAAATTTTTATCAGTTTTTGTATTGCATCAATTTAAAATTTATATATAATTTATATATATATATAAATTTATATATATATAATCTATGAAACAGAAAAATATACAAACTTCCCCTGTCTTTCTTAACAATTATTCCCTCTCCTAATGAAAACTTTGTATGCAATATAATCTGTTTGTGTGAAAAACATTAAATGGTGTATAAATTGATCCATAATATTTATTGCTGATTATACCAAATATATGTTTTTTAAATGACAAATAATTATTCAATTGAGAGTTTATCCTCAACAGTATACATACAGCCAATAAAGTACAGAGTATAAAAATAATTTACTTCATATTACAGGCTCTGGGTAGAATTGGTCTGAGTGAGCCAGAAAGATTAAGTATATACACCACAGTAGCAGCTGTTTTACACCTGGGCAACATTTCATTTGAAGAAAATCCAGAAGATACTAAAGGAGGGTGTAGAGTGTCTACTAACAGTGAAAAGTCTTTGGCAATGGCAGCCAAATTAATGGGTGTTGATGGGGAAGAGCTACGTCAGGCACTTGTTTCCAAAGTTATGCAGACCAGCAGAGGAGGACTCAAAGGGACAGTTATTATGTAAGATTATAACATAACTATAGTTATATATTTAATGTTAAATAGTAAGTGAAACCCCAATCTTAAATTTAATGCCAGCAAAAATTTAACAGTAGAGTAATTCTTAACTATAGATCATATTACAACTTGGATTTATGAATTGCTTAACAGATGAGTGATTTTTGAAGTATATTATAGTTCTCATGTTCCTCTTTGAAGAAATTTGGTCCATGTAATGTGATCAGTATTTAACTTTTGTGTTCATTTATTTTTCAGGGTCCCTCTAAAAGTTTATGAAGCCAATAATGCTCGAGATGCTCTTGCAAAGGCAGTATATAGCCATTTATTTGATCACATTGTACAGCGAATAAATAAATCTATACCATTTAAAGCATCCAGCTATTATATTGGTGTCCTTGACATTGCTGGATTTGGTATGACATAATCTTTAACAATTGCATATACAATAATTGCATATATTCCTTGATTCATTATTTAAATGTATTTATATTTTAATGTCAATTACAGAATATTTCACAGTAAACAGCTTTGAACAATTCTGTATTAATTATTGCAATGAAAAATTGCAACAATTCTTCAATGAAAGAATTCTGAAGGATGAACAAGAACTGTATATGAAGGAAGCTTTAAATGTTCCTAAAATTGAGTTTCGTGACAATCAAGACTGCATTGGTAATAAATTATTTAATATAGACATTTGTAAATTTGAACCTTATTAACTTTGTAGATCAAATAAATAATTAATTATTGGTGTTCATTGGCCAGGAAGAAATTATACATCTTGATACCATGACTCCAAATTATTTTCCTGAATACCGTATTTGTTTATATGTAATAGAGTGGACAATTAATTTACATTTCTGCATATAATATATTTTGTAATGCTAGTAGAATTTACATTACTACCGTCTCATATGGGATCTAATTAATTGAATATTTGGGTTTGAACTTAATGGAATACTCACTTCATTAATCATGCCTTATGACAGGAATGTTAATAGATATAAGTTAGTGTTTTATCCCTTCAAATATAGTGTGTCTATACTGACTAAACAATTTATATTTACTCAATAGAACTAGTTTTATAATACTTATAAGAGTAATTCTATTTCTTAATCGTTTTCAAAGTGAATTACAGATATACAGTAATTAATAACAAGTATTAATATGAATTTATTATATATTTCAGATCTCATTGAAATGAAATCTGGTGGAATTTTCAATCTCCTAGATGAGGAATCAAAACTTCCAAAACCAGCTGCTGATCATTTCACTATGGAAGTTCACAGACAATGGGCAAATCATTTCAGACTTGCAAAGCCTAGGGATTCAAAACTAAAAGCACACAGAGAAATCAGAGATGCTGAAGGCTTCATGGTTCGTCACTTTGCAGGAGCTGTGTGTTATCAGACAGTAAGATCAATTATTTTATTTCTAACTATTTCTTGATAGATTTTACCATGCTCACTGATATTTTAATCCAATTATAGGCACAATTTATAGAAAAGAACAATGATGCTCTACATGCATCCTTGGAAGGATTGGTCCAAGAAAGTAAAAATAAGTTTCTTCAAAGTCTGTTCTCAAATGGTGATACTAGTCAACAGAAAGGGAAGCTGTCTTTTAATAGTGTGGGATTGAAGTTCAAAAACCAGCTTACAGAATTAATGGATAAACTGAAAAGTACTGTAAGTAATAACAAATATTATGTGGAAAATATTATTTTATCATAGTTCACAAACCTGTTTGAATATTTTTTAGTGTTCAAATGCTTTGTGGTATTTATAGTTTATCAATTAAATCAAATATATTAATAATATCAGTCTGCATTTGCATTTAATAAACTTTAATAAAAATTGTCTCTATATTTATGTAATATAATATTTTGCATTTTGTTATAACTTCATTTATTAAACATTCATATTATATAAAAAGTTCCATTAATTAAAGACGGACTGCAGGATAAACTTCGATCCACGGTTGGAATTGTGGGAAAATGAATGGTCAGGAGAAGAGAGTTTTATCTTTCAACAACCTTTCCATAATTTAAATTAATGAATTCTTGTAAAAATGTATTGATAGTGAATTTTAGAAGATATAGTAGTATTCTTGGAAGCAATGTAGAGAAAATGAAGAAAATTACACTTTTTAACAGTAGTATTTGATATATTCAATGCAATCTTATCACTTGAGCACAATGTTAATTCTTATGCACTGGAAATCAAGGAATCCCATTTGCTATAGTTTGCCATAAATCTGAACATCAGTATGTTATAACTGAAGCAAATAATTGACCATCAAATTGTGTTATACAAAATGATATAATACTTGTTGCAGCTCATCAATCTGTATTAAAATTTAATACTATAATACACACAATAACACAAGAAAAACACTGCTGCATATCAGTTCATAATCAATCCTGTCTGTTGACTATAAAACAAAAGATCCCGTACAAGAACTATAAGTATTTGAGTGATTCCCATTGCTACTAAATTACCATAACATGTTTAGTTTGTAAAGTTTTACTGTTTATGTTGTTTTTAATATTAACATTTTTATAATTACAAATGAATATACCTGTAAATGGCAAGTTTATTGTAAACCTGTGGTATTACATTAATTCTTTTTGCAATAAAATTGTTGACTGTAATTATTATTTTCTTATATAAAACTATAGAATTTATTATGGGCATCAAATCTGCATTTGTCTGATCATTATAAACTTTAACATTTATTATTAATATTTAAACTTAATGTGCAATTTTATGTGTTGTAGGGGACAAATTTTGTAAGATGCATCAAACCAAATCAGAAAATGGTTGATCATCTTTTTGAAGGTGGATCAATTCTGTCTCAATTGGAATGCTCTGGCATGACAACTGTCCTGGAACTGATGCAGAATGGCTTTCCTTCTCGTGTGTCATTCAGTGATCTCTACAGCATGTATAGTAAATTTCTGCCACCAAAACTTGCAAAATTACAACCTAGAATATTTTGCAAGGTAAATACAATAAAATCAGTTTTGTGTTGAATTTCAAATTGAATATTTAATTTTTCATTAAAAGTATATCATTTTTCACTACAACAAGTTATATAATGTATTATTAACATTTACTATTTCACAGGCACTACTGCAAGCACTTGGAATGACTGAAAATGATTTCAGATTTGGTGTTACCAAAGTTTTCTTCAGACCAGGAAAGTTTTCAGAATTTGATGCCATCATGAAATCAGATCCAGATAATTTGGCAGCAATGGTAGCTAAAGTACAAAAATGGCTAATAACTTCAAGGTGGAAGAAAGCACAATGGTGTGCTTTATCAGTCATTAAATGTATGTGTTTTATAATTAATATTAACTTGAATCAAAATTTATTTATAAAATATATTGATATGAATACAGTGTGAATTTATTCTTCATTAAGTCGCCACTGTAAAATTGACTGGATTGATTATGAATTAATATTCTGCTTTCCAAACTCTCACATAAATGGTAAAATTTGGTAACTTTGATTATAACATCTCTCATAATCTCAAAAAGTGGAGTGCCTCTAATACTATGAGTCTAACAGCATTATATATTAAACTAATTTGTTGCTTTGTTATTTAACTTTATTTTGTCATAGACTTATTGCCTCTTAAGATGAGTTAGTGTTGTACCATGTTTCTCAACTAAAAATTAAATTAATAATATACTGTACATTATGGTTTTGTGAACACAGAAATATGTATATCTCAGTTTACATGGTTAAGCAATTTTTCAATGCATTATATTAATTTAAATTTATTTTTAAATCCTTACAAATTTGCATAATTCTTTGATAAATATATATTTAAACAATTAATGCTATGAAGAGTAATAATTTTCTTTGTTTCAGTAAAATATAAAATTATATATCGAAGACAGTGCCTAATTAAAGTTCAAAAAACTATTAGAATGTATTTAGCAAAGAAAAAGTTTCAGCACAGAGTGAAAGGGCTGTCCAAAATTAATGGATTGAAGGTAACTTATTTGTACAGATTGTATTCAAATGTGTACTGCTTTTATTACATCACCTAATGCTGGCAGCAATGATTAAATAATGTTTCTTACAGACAATTGATAATTTTTATCAACTAACTTGATTATTATATTATATTAGACAAGTTTTCTCATCATAGCCAGAAATATAAATCATGATCATAAAGAAAATCTTACTGAAAAAATTAATATGTGATACCAGTTATTAATTGTAACTACTGAAAAAAATAGCAAATTATTTGTAATTTATTGCAAATATTTTTATGCAGCATAATAATAATTAATTGCAACAAAATATAATGTAATGTAAATTTTTTGATATTAGAAAATTTTGTCATTTATTTATTTTCATCGGCATATTAATTTGTGAGTATTTGGGTGAAGGTTCATGTGACAAAAACTTTGGTTTCAGGCTAGACTAGCCAGAATGGCTGATATTGTTGCCCAGTTGAAGAAAGATAAGGACTCTTCTTCTGCTGAACTCAAAAAACTGCAAGCTGATATTGAAGCAGCTGTGAAGAAAATTAAGGTGCATATATCAAGTATATGGTATTTTATATTAATATTTGTAAACATAAAAGAAAAGGTTATTTTGCAATTCATTCTCAAGTACCATTGTTCTAATTATTTCTCAAGTTGATGTTCATGTGAAACAATAATATACACATTATATTATAATATGGAGGCATTAAATGTATCCAAGCAAAACTGAAAACTTGTTTCTTTCATGAAAATTATAAATAAATAATTAAATTTACTTATGAATCTTAATAGTTAAAGAAGCCAGTTTTATGTATTCTAATAACTAAAAATCATTTTATTTGTTCATCATATTTTCCCATTCATTGATAACAGAACATTGAATTTGCATCAGTTTATAAACAAACCAACCCTTCTTAAATTCTCAAAAGTTATAGAATAGAGAAATAGATTTCATTACTTACATATTTCTAATTTTATTACAATTAGTAGTATAAAATTGTTTTGGGTTTTAAGAGTTCTTTTCACAAAGCTTGTTAATTATTGTTTGTTTAATAATTTAACTATCTTATATATTTTTTAAAAGGCTGAAGATAAAATAACTGCAGCTCAAATAGATAAACTGCACACAGATCTCATGAACAAAGCAAATTCACAAATGAGTCAACTACAAACAAAGTTGCAACAACAAAAAGGTGCGGAAGAACAAGAAAGGCTTCGGAAGATTCAAGAGGAAATGGAAAAAGAAAAAAGACGTAAAGAAGAAGAAGAAAGGCAAAAGAAGGAAGAGGAGGAGAATAGAAAGAGGTAGTCAATTTCTAGATACAATACCTAACATTCTACCAGAAAGATAAGAAACCGTTATGAAAGATATTTACTCATACAAAACCTTATATATATATATTGGATAGATAGTAAGTAAAGATAGAAATGAGGGAGAAAATTTGCTTAAGTCATATGCTCGGCATAGAATTATGCTTAGAGGAAGGAATATGTTAAGTGTAGAGAGGAATGGGAGAAGAAAGAAACACTGAAAATATTTGGGACTGCTGGGACTTGGGGCCCGGATCGTCACAGAACCCCTACTATAACTGCAGAGTGCCTCACCGTTTAGGCTACACTCGCCGACTTACCAAATATCGTCAGTCTTGGAGTTAGATTATTTAGTTGTGATGGATAGAGAAGAAAATCCATTTAGGATAGATTACAAATTAATGAAATGTTTAAAACATGACAATATTGGATATTTAGATAGTAAGTAAAGATACCTCACAATTGACTATTACATATACAGTGTTCTATTAATTATTTATTCTAAGATTATACATTTTGAAGATGATATGCACAAACACACATAATATGTCTAAGATCAAATGTAGTACACAGAACCTATAGTACAATTTCATATTTTTGCTTTTATATAGTCACCTTTGTTAATCAATAGATAAAAATTCAAATAGAATGAAGAGAAATACCTTAGTGTTAAAGGTGGCCAGCACACAAACGGCACTAGATAATGTCCATAAACTAGAATTTTACAATTATTTAGGTCTAATTGTTTCTATTATTCTAATTTATCCAGTACAAAAGAAACAACACATGCAATATTGGTTAGATATGATTGAATGAATCTAATATAAATGTACAAATAAAAGAATAGATTAGGAAAAGAAATTTGGCACATAACAGCTTTATATGAAATGTAGATGTTTGTAATTACTAATGAAATGAAAATCAGTTTGTTTTCAAGGGAACAATCAAAACAAACATCTATAAGCACAAACTTACTTAGAATAGACCAACCTTACACATACGCTAAATGTGACTATTTAAATGTTGTAATATTGTTTTAGAAAAGCTGAAATGGAAGTACGAAGAAAACAGGAGGAAGAAGTTAGAAAAAAACAGGAAGCAGCTGATAAGAGAGCTGCAGCTGAACTGCAGGTACTAAACAAAACTTTTCCAAAAAAATACTTGTTCACTTGTAGTCAAACATAATAGTGGCACTTTTTTGTTTTTAATAATTAAATATCACCAGGGTTAATTCATTTTACTTACTGTTTTATTGATTGGGTAACATTGAGTTTTTATCAGCTGATAAATAAAACATCTCATTTTAAATTATATAAGGTTAACAAAACATTCACTATTCAATGTTAATCTACTAATGGTCACATTTATCCTTATTATTCTTACAAATGATAATGTACATGTCATTTTTCAGAAACAACTTGACAAAGAAGCAATTGAAGATTCAAAGTTCCGTGAACAACTGGAACAAGAAAGGCGTGATCATGAGTTGGCTTTAAGATTGGCACAAGAAACAAATGAACAGGTTGAGGATATTTCAAATGGTGGAAGGTAAGTTAAATTAAAAACTACTGGTAATACAACAATGAGTGGTTGTGAAATATTTTTCTTCATTAAATTCATTGAAATAGCTATGCAGATATATATATGAATCTCCCCAATCCCCATCAATTCTTTGCCACTTCCCTGACCCTCACTGAGAGAGAAATTGGAGGCCTGGTGGAGTTTATTGTTCACTAGCAAAAACTAGCTGTGCATCAAATTTTGACTGCCAAGTCAACAGCTGGCCATCACTCAAAATATTTTCCTAACCTTCTGATGAAGGAGGCGGTACGTTCAAAAAATTCAAGAATCTGAAACCCCAAGTGGTGTTATCTGTGAACTTCTCGTAAGCCACCAGCTTTCTGACTCTCTTTCCTGTCCTTATTAATTGTTTTAGTAGGACAATTTCATTTATATATATATATATCAGGAAATGATATTGTGATGTTAATTAAAACAATTAATAAGGAAAGGAAATAGAGATAGTAAGTAGGTGACTTACCTGAGGTTCATAGATGGTAGACACCTTGTGAGGTTTGTAGTTCTTGAATTTTCG
Organism: Eucriotettix oculatus; assembly: GCA_034510155.1. Taxonomy (NCBI): domain Eukaryota; kingdom Metazoa; phylum Arthropoda; class Insecta; order Orthoptera; family Tetrigidae; genus Eucriotettix; species Eucriotettix oculatus. The sequence continues at coordinate 129,738,847 of CM067376.1, read as the reverse complement.
GAGGCACCGTCCCCTTCATTAGAAAGTTAGGAAGACATTTTCAGTGATCGGCTAGACGACGACTCCTAGCCAACTTTCTGATGAAGGGGGCGGTGCGTCTAAAAATTTAAGAACACCAAACCTCACAAGGTGTCTACCATCTATGAACCTCAGGTAAATCACCTACTTTCTATCTCTCTTTTCTTTCCTTATTAATTATATATATATATATATATATATATATATATATATATATATATATGATGACGACAAAGTCATAATAATAAATTAGATAGGAAAGAAAGACAGGAAATAGTTATTGATTTAACCTTAAATGAATAGTAGGCATAGGCTGGCAGGAAACTACAAAAATGTGATTTTTTAAGTGTAAACTCCCTTTTTCTCACAATGATTGTCTGAAAGGTGTTGGCCATGTTGGGTGTTAATTATGCCAACTAATGGCTGGCATGCTATAATTTGAATCATATTTGAGTGGCTGAATGTCTTCCTGTTCGGACACACTGTCTGAAAAAGGGAGCTGAAAATCTTGAAAATTCACATTTTTGTACTTCCCTGAAAGTTAATGGGAACTACCACTTTAAGTTATTCAATGGCTTTATCTGTCTCTCTTTATTTAACACTTATCAATTATTTTAACTATTACTTTACTTATGTAAGGTTATAAGTAGATGGATCATTAATCTTCAACCATTTAATTATCATAAATACTGTAATGGTGGTATATATAATTTTTTTTTAAATATATAAGAACAATTGACACCTGTGACTACCATATGTAAATTAAGAATTAACAACCCATATAACAGACAGTTACAAAAATTTAGAATTATTTCAAACTTAAACTATAGTCATTTCAACCTACTTTTGTGGCCCTCGTTAATATTTGTAACAGACTGAAGATATGACAATACCATTATTTAAACTTAGAAAACAAATGTCAGAAAATTCTGTAACGGAAGGCAAATAAAAAGGTCAAATTGTTTAATATAACATAAAATTAAAAGTACTTGAAAAGTTATTGATGAAGGTTTTAGTTTCATTAACTATGGTCATTAATTCTTAATATATATATATATGACTAAGCATAATATATTTTGGAAATATTATTTTCATATAAAAATGTAAGTATCTTTTAAATAGTCATTAATTTGTTTACAAATTATATGTGACAAAAGCACAATACATTTACAATACTTCATTCATAAATTTAGAAATTTTGAATAAAAACTAATGTGATTGATATTTTATTTTCTATTACAAACAGAAGATGGGGAGATTGTAGGTAAATTTATCTTATTACTTATACTATATTTTATGTGCAATACAAATCAATTGAATATAATGAACAATCTGTCTTTGCAATGGATAAGATTGTGTTGTTTAATGGTTTCATCCTGCAGTAAATGGCATTTTGCATCAGCAATGATGTAGTAACTACTATGCTATATAAGACTTTTATAGAATTTTCTTCAAATACTTGATTATTAGATACATTCAAATATATATAATGCATGTAAAACAGAACATAAATAAACAATCATCTAGAAATAAAATGACAGGAATATATTTTCTAACATATAAATAGATGCATAATTTTTTTTATCAAAATATTGTGGCTACAGAAGACTCATTGGAAGGCCCAATTACAGGACACAGAAAGTTTTTGAGAGGAAACTGGATTTGTCAGGGCTGGATTTTGACTTAGAACAGGCCCTAAGATACTTGCAATATTCTCCGTCTGTGTTAAATATGATTTTCAGATACCTAAAGGGTTCAACTGAAATACAATTTAGTAGTAGTATATTGTACTAAAATAGTAATATATCACTTCTTTTTTTGCTCTCAGACAAAGAAAATATTAATATTTATTCATATATTTACTGGGAGCAGGCTCCATACTCTGTAACCAGTTTGACAAGTTTATAAATTGGGAGAAACAAAACTTCAGTTTAAATAGGGTGGGGTGGAAGGGAGCGAAACTAAGGTCCCCATATAAATGTAAACATCTGGATCAATTTCTACCAAATTTTATAGGCATGTTACTTACAGTCCAGAGGAAAACACTACTTTGGTATCCCTTATGTGGATGGGGGAGCAGACAGAGCATTTAAAAAACTTTTGAAAATGAAAATTATTACTGTTGAATGTGTGATATGAAAAATTAGAAAAATAATTAATTTAATTAAACTGAAGAGTGTACAACATGTAAATGATAATTGTTTTTATAGTTATTACCCATAAATTATTTAAGTAAAGAAAATGTTTTAAGACTTCATTATATGAAATATTTTAATTGGTTGGCTTATAATTTTTACTGATTTCCTCAAGTATTATCTATAATCATCCATAATGTATCTATAATACATTTTGCTGTATTGTAAACACGATTTCTTGAATTTCAATATGATTTAATTCCAATTTGTTACTATTTTAGAGCAAATATTGAGACAAAAAGACAGGTTTTACAACTGCTGGCAGAATTTGACAAATTATATTACCTGCTTTATTTTATCACAGATAAGTTTAAGCTATTGTTTATCATTCAGAAACATTCATGCAAGTTAATGAAACATTATTAATAATATAAATATACAGGTGGAAGCTCAGGTTTAAATTTGATGGTATAGATGAAATATATAGAATATTATCATACATTTAAGTAACAGATGAAAGTTCAATACCTAAACTTAATGGTGTGGTTAAAATATACTGATTGTTATACAACATTATTATTAATGAAGTTATCTACTACTGAATTGGAGTAAATCATAAGAATGATTATCATGCTGAAGAACACTTATAGATGTATGCAAACTAAAGCGTTATTTACTGTAAACAAAATTTATTTATATGTTTTTATTTAATGAATGTAATAGCAATGTACAATGTTGAAGATGTGTATTTAAAATTAGGTTTCCATCTGGGATAGTTTGGTTTATAGAATTTTGGTTGTGGGCATTTTTTTGTACAGTATCCATGAATGCTTGTTTCTTCAACAGTAGGTCGGTCTGCGCTGAAGTGAGGAGTCCTACACCAAATAAGCTCAACAGGTAGATACTTGAAATCACTGCATGTTTCATGTATAGCACAATGCTATTTGCATGACTCATTTCTAACTTACACACACAATATCACAGTAGTATTTGATCAATTAATCCTTTCTCACTAACCTCAGACTAATGAAAACTTAAAAGATTCATCAATATTTATGGGCGTTGTTCAGCACATCCATTAGAGTGAGTATATACATATATATATATATATTTATATATGGGATAAGTGACGAAGTCACGCATTTGATAATTGGATAGAAAGAAAGATAGAAATATTTGGGAGAAAGGCAGGAAATTTGCTCTTTAAATCATATGTACGCTTGGAATCACCCTCTGCAACAAGGAATACATATGTCAAAGCGTATGAAGGAGAGGGAATGGAAGAAGGAAGAAAGACTGAAAAAATTCGATGTGGCCAGGAATCGAACCTGGGTGCACGAAACAACAGTGCATCACCCCTAGAGCCGGATATATAAATATTTAAATTTCATCTTAACAGCATGCTCCTAATTCTGCCATCCCCTCTTCTCTATCCACTCCATACTTTGAAAACCTTAATTATATATTTAGACTGAAACTGTTCGGTGGGTCTGTACTCGATGTCGGTGGCCGGAGTGGATAGTCGCACGACACGGGCATCTAGGGTGATGCACTGTTGTTTGTGCACCAGGTATTATCAGAGTCCTGGCTCAACTCGAATTTTTTCAGTCTTTCTTCCTGCTTCCATTCCTTCTACGCGTGACCAATGTATTTCTTTGTGCATGATTCCATGCCGTAAAAGATGATTTAAAGAGCGAATTTCCTGCCTTTCTCCCAAATATTTCTATCTTTCTTTCTATCCTACATATATATATACATATATATAATGAATAGGGAATGGAAAGAGAGATAGAAAGTAGGTGACTTACCTGAGGTTCATAGATGGTAGACACCTTGTGAGGTTTGGAGTTCTTGAATTTTCGGAGGCACTGCCCCCTTCATCAGAAAGTTAGGAAGACATTTCCAGTCATCGGCTAGCCGATCACAGGAAATGTCTTTCTAATTTTCTGATGGAGGGTGCGGTGCCTCCAAAAATTCAAGTACTCTAAACCTCACAAGGTGTCCACCATCTATGAACCTCAGGAAAGTAGTCAATGAAAATTAAAGGTCAGTTGAACATTTTTTAATCTACACTAAGCAATTAATGTGTTTAAGAAGAAAAGTTTTCATTATAGGGATCATCATGATAAATATTGTACACACATGTAAACAGACACTCAAAAATAAGTCTAATTTGATGTATTTGAAGATACATAAATAATGTTTTCTAGCATTACCCTCATATTATTTTAGAAAATAAAAATTCTGGTGTTCTCAAAAGATTTTTTTTTTTTTTTTTCATTTTAAATTGGGTGGGGCTTTTGGGAATGAGGTGATTTTGTTTGCAGAATTTGCTTCTGGAGAAGTTGATCCTAATATTTATTGGTGTAGGCCATCATTACAAATATTTAATTAATCCTTGGCATTTATAAATTTGTTATATTTTTGGTACAGTCTAACTGCTTTAGTATAATAGTTGCATTAAATAGCTTTTTCTTTCAGTATACTGCATTTTAATAGATTATTTATGTAATGTTCATAGTATCTTAATCTGATTCATCAAAAGATGAATTAAAATCTACTAATTATTAATATTGCATTGTAAGTATATAATACCATGAATTCTATTCATATAGTTACAAACATCAACTTCCCAGCATGACCCTGTACTAATATCTTTATGAAATTAATACTTTTAATTTTTATCATTATATTAAGTAAAATAACAGCATAATTAAAAATAATTTTTTTGAATGATTAGAAATATGTTCTTAAGTTTTGAACAGTTATTTTTACTCTTTCTACCTAACAGAGCCTTTTATTTTCTAGCTTTAACAGTCAGTTCACTAAACCTAAGCAAATAACAAACTTATATTAGTTTCTATTATACCTCCTCCACTGTGATATTTAGAAATAGTAATAGCATGGTATATGAATGGTGCATGTGAAGTCTAAACTTCCTCAATCAGACAAAGAGTGTCTACATGGCATGACTGAGGACTGGCTGCCATGTTTTCATGCTTCCCATTTGATCCCATTCTTATCCAATTCAATTTTTATATATGCATATTAACAAATAAAAAACAGATTAAAACAAAAATAACAAAATTTATTATGTATTTTATAGATATTGATGTAAGAATAACAAAATTTCAAATTATAAATTTACAAAATATGTACCACAAATGCAAAGGTTATAAGATTTCTATGTACAGTACTAAATTTGTCACTGATAGTACGCTTCATAATAAGGTTTGATTCAATTTATTTCATTATTAATTCTTCAGACAGATTCTAATTTTATTGATAGAATATCTGAATTATTTATATTAATTTTAAAGGTCCGAACTAGTTCGCTCTGTTCAGGCATCCCAAGGGAAAGGAAAGTATGACCTATCGAAATGGAAGTATTCTGAGCTACGAGATACAATAAACACATCATGTGACATTGAACTGTTAGAGGTACTTGTATAAATTATTATTGTATTTCACCTTATAAAATTTAATTCTCATGCCTATTTATAGAACACACTCATCATTAACACAAATATTGATTGAATAGCTAAGCTGTACCCCAAATACATTAACATCACCACCAATACATTACTTTTGCTACAAATCATATTACTTATTCCAAAAATTATAAATCATTTTATATTGGATAGTTAAAGACAAGAATTAATATCAATAATTTAAAAGAATATTAATTTCATTTTTCAAAAATGTATTTTTCAAATATTGTTCAGGTATGTTGTTGTTGTAGTAGTTTCAGTCCTTAGACTGATATGGCATACAAACATTTTTATTAATTATTTTTCTAATATTCCTACTTATTCTTTTTTGAGAAAGCCTTCCTTACCTGTGCTATCTTACTCTTAATGTCTACTATACTTCTACCATCCCTCGGTATTATGCTGCACATGTAGCAGAATTCCAACTTCCTTCAAAACATCCCTTCCCAACTTAACTCTGTTTGTTATCTCTTTATTTCCATTACCTTGTTTTCTCTCTATTAATCCTCACATTGAACTCTTTCTCCAGGATCATGTTCATGCCAGTTATTATGATTTCCGAGTCTTCTTCTGACTCCCCTAATACTACAAAATCATCCTTGCAGTTACAAATTACTAAAAGGCAACCTGAGTTATTTCTTGATTGAAGTTGCCACTTGTTAGTTTAAAATCAATCACATGAAGCAAAGTAGGCACCTTATACTTCTAAGCATTTCTAAACAAAAGGAAACATCCATGTTATACATAAATTCTGTATCACTGACAGTTTAATCATTGCAAGTTTTTAATAGCAGTTTTAGTCAAATTAAAAGACTAATTTATATTAAAATTATTTTATAATAAATAAATTGCCCATAAGTAAGAAAAAATAATAAATCAGTTGATGATAAGTTCTCAATGTTTCTTTCTAGAACATTAACAAAATTTAATGAAAACATATTTAAGCAAGTGTTGACAAAAATTGATACATCCAATTAAATAAAACAGATTTAACTTACAATTAGTATACAATACAAGAGTATTCCATTAATATCCTTAAAAACTGATATAATATCAATAAATTTTGAGTTAACTTTCACATAATGGCTACATATGTATGTTGTACCTACACAAGATAAAAGCATAACAATGTGTTTTATAAAAAGCATGTGTTATTGAAGGTTTATATTAACAGTCCAAAAATTTTTGTTACTATTGAAACTAAACAATATGTAACTTAATTTAAATTTATTACAGTAATGTATAATATATTTACTTTAAATGTCATTTTTAATATTTCTGAATTAATTGTACCAAATTGGCAGCATTTCACTCAACAATTTTAAAAAATATAATCTTTTTAACACTAATAATATCTTCAGGCTTGCAGGATTGAATTTCATCGCCGTCTTAAGGTATACCATGCTTGGAAAGCAAAGAATAAAAGACGCACTACTATGAATGAAAATGAAAGAGCTCCTCGTTCTGTCATGGATGCAGGTAAAATTAGTATTCACAAAGTATCAGTTGTGAGTTTCTTAAGTTATGTAATATATCATCACAAGCAACAAATTTCGCAAGGATAACAATGTCAAATATTAATAATACTACAACAGCTATAGTGTTCAATCTTTGCACCTATTCAGGTTAAACTGTACAAATTGTAGGTAAAGCAAGTAAATGTAACAGTAGGCAACAAGAAATGAAAATTAAATCCACTGATTCCCAAAGGATGTGGACCAGCTCTCATTGGATGCACACGGATTCAATAGTTACTGAACTATTGCAGCTTATTTTTTTAACTCAAGAGTGAGTTTAATGACATATTTGACAGACATCTGGGAAACTACATGGGACTCCCAGTACATGTTGAACTTCAAGACAGTTTGTCACCACTCAGACAAAAGCATTCAAAGACATGCATAGTTGTCTCCCACTCAAGGCAAATGAATTGGAAGTTGATAATTCCATGCTACAAATCTTGCTTTTATCAGAAGAGATTTACACAATAACACAAGATATGATCAAATCTTGGACTGTGGAATGAGGAGCCATGTGTCATATGAATTAACACCATTCAAGGCATGTTGGGCTGAGTTTTCCATTGTAAATGGATGTATCATGTGAGGACATAGAGTCATCGTTGACACCAAATGTGCTCAAGCTCTTCCACAACTCACCCTGGCATGTCAAACATGAAGTCCCATACCCATGCTGTGGTACGGAGGCCAAAATTGAATAATGAGATTGAAGCTTTAGTCAACCTCATGCTTTTAAAATATTTGAGTTGCATAACATGTCGTCTGGTTAACCACAGATATTTTAAAAGTTAACAAAGAATGTTGTACAGATCATAGTGTTAAAATTGAACTGTTTTTAAGTACAAGGATGAATATGGCAGTATATGCTGCCAAAAGCTACCACTTTTGAAAAAACTAGCTTCTTAAAAACGTGGCCGACAAAAGGGGATTCTTATTATCCATTATCATATACATATAAATGGTCAAACAACCCAATGCACTATCTTATAAGTTTAAATTATGAGCAAGGCACTAAATAAAGCACAGATCGTCCATTTGGAACAACACACTACTACTTCTGCTATCTTTATTACTCTTTAAAATACTATATACAACAATACACTAAACATAAACACAACATGCTGTTTTCTTTAACAAAAGTGTAAGAGTACAATAAACAGTTGGGTCTCGCTATTTGGCTGGTAATTGACGAACTCTTGGTCTATGAACTCTTGCATGGTGAACTGGTGGGATTAGTTGCGGCACCAGAAGAGCAGGCACAGATGCATTGTGAAACTCAAGGTGGAGTTCATAATCTTCAAATGCATCTTGTATTTGAGACGATGTAGCATCAGGTCATAGATTAATTCTATTGCGACGCAGGTCATGACGTCTCTCATTTATAACCACATGTGTTATGTGGTAGAATGTCTGAAACAATGGTATGTTTCCATTCTCTGCCAGTCCAATAGCAGATTTTCTCTCCTTGTTGGAATTGACTAAGAGACTTAGTATGGGTGTTTGCATACTTCATCGCATTCTCTTGTCACTTTTCCAGAAAACAGAAAGCTTTCTTCATTCAATATGATGGTTGTTCAGGCAATTGTGGTAATTCCATACAAAGGTGATGTCCAATGAATAACTCAGTTGGACTTAATCCATCACTGTTGGTGTAGCTCTCGTGTCCATCAAATCTGTTTTGAGATTTCCTCCTGATTTCAATGTCTTTACCAACAATGTTTTTATTATGGGAACTGTTCTTTCAACTTGTCCATTGGATCTCGTGTTCAGCGGTGCTATTGGGTTGTGACATAAACCTTTCTGGCGCATGTAGTTTTTCAGTGTGTAGGAATCAAATGGTGGGCCATTTGTTGTTGACAAGTTCTTCAGGGATACCAAATAGCATGAATATTTTATCAAAAACAGTAATAACATGTCATAATTTTTAAAGTCGTTGCTTCAGGGTACTTGGAGTAGTAATCGATTTACAGGAGATAATGTTTTCTGTGTACTACAGTAAAGAAATATGCAGCAACTGTTTGATTTGGTTAGCTTGGTACTAGTCTCCAAGTGACTGGTTCATGGGGATATGCTGATTGATGTTGCTTACATAAATCACAACCTTGATAACATTTTCAATATAAACAGCTAGGCCTGGCCAGTAAACTACTGATCTAGCGTGTGACTTCATTGAGTTGATTCCACAATGTAGTACATCTAGTACATGGTGTATTTCCACTAATGGTATTACTATTTGTTGATGAAAGCAGATTAATAATTCTGTTTGAAATGGACAATAAGAATACAAACTGCAAAGCAATTGTTTCCATGATGCTGGAAAACCCTTTTGGATTAACTGCATAAGCAGCAGTTGCTTCTTGAAGCTTTATGAGCCTTGAGTCAGACATTGTTGCTGTCTTACAAATTTGTAATGCATCTTTACCATCAGAATGTATAACTCGTGGATCATCAGTGACGGGTAAAGGTGCTGAAGATAACATGTCAGGAATTTTTAGTTGCTTCCCTGGAACATAAAGTGTGAAGTCATATCAAAGCAGTCTACGTTGTAAGCATTGCAATCTTGGTGAAATGTCCTGTAATGGCTTCTTGATGATTGCCAGCAAAGGCTTGTGGTCTGTCCTGATTGTGAAATGTTGGCCATAGATGTAAAAATGAAATTCTTCACAGGCAAAAACAATAGCCAAGAGCTCTTTCTCAATTTGAGCATATTTTTGTTGAGACAGTAGTAGCATCTTGAAAGCAATTGGCTGTCCTTTCTGGTGGGGTACAGCTCCTAAACCAAAGGTGCTAACATCTGCAGAAATAGTTATTTATTCCTTTTGATCAAAGAATCACAGAAAAGGTGCAGCTGTAACAAGTTCTTTGAACTTTTAGACAATTAAGTCAGACTGACTGTCCCATCCCACACTGGGTTATTGTGTGTTAATTGACGTAGTGGCTGTGCTTCATCTGCCAAAAAGCTTCAGGAGCGTCGAGTAGTGTGGCTAACTCAACTTAGCCATATCAGTGGTAAGCTCGTCAAATGTAGGCAGATGATTGTGACGACGAATGATTGTGTTGTTCAAGTAGACAGGATCAAGGCATATACGCAACTGACCATTCGGATTATTAACAATGACAATTGGATTCACCCAGTCGATTGGCTCAGACACTTTACATTCTGAAAATCTTGGCTGTGACTTTAGGTATTAGAGCGACTGGGGTGCGATGTGCAGGTAACATCCGGGGAACCGCATCAGGTTTGAGGAATAGGTCCTGAAAAACTACATGGGCACATTTTATATTTGACGGGACTTTATTGTCTAGTATTGTGCCTGATTTAACTTCAGTTCGAATTTCTACAAGTGTGTTTACAGATGGACTTGTAGCGGATGATCAGTATAACTCATTAAATACATTTTGGAATGATGGAGTTTGGTGTGTGGAATTCTGTTGAAAATCAGTTTTGGAGGCACATTAACCTCGGCTTCGGTAAACATGCTTGAATACTATTGGTATCCTGTTAATGTAGATGGTTTCTAACACAACAGACTTTGGTGATGCAGTAAATGACACGTTGTCAGCATAGAGCGAGTGGAGAAAAACAGAGTTTACTTCAGCAATTGGCTCGAAAGTAAGTTTGTTTTCCTTGAATTTAGATTTTTTAAACAAACACCCTGGTAGTGATTTTGCTGTTAACAGAAGTTGCATTGCTGTCCAAAAACTGGGCAGGAGCACGGTGCGATCCACAGTGTTGTAGTTGAAAGACTGTTTAACTCGCCAAATTTGGTCTTTCATGCGCGTCAAACTCGCAGGTTTTAGCAATTGTCTGTAGATCTTGCAGCCATTCTTCAAATTACTCGCCCGCACGTTGCTTGCCGGGTGGGGGGTGAATTTGTAAGCAGAGTTTGGCAGGAATGCAGCAGTGAATTTGTCTAGCACATTCTTCAATGTTTGTGCTGTTCCCTGCTGTGCAGTTTTTTTGGGGGTTACAGGCTACATGAGGGTGATCCTGAAACAGGCAACTCCCCTTTGATAGCATAGGAAGGGAATTGAAAAGGGGGGGATGCGGAAGGTAGAGCAAGGTAGCCTAGGGTTGACTAGGGCCCCCTGGCTATGGTTTATGGGTCCTACTCGGTGTTTCACCCAATGAAATGCAGGGAAAACCCTAGAAAACCTGCATCAGGTAGGTCGGGCAATGGGTACTATTCTCACGTCCTTCCGAATAACGGGAGACGAGTTTGCTGTGGGGTCGCAGCATTCCCTTCTCCATGTCTCAACAAGTTTTAGGAAGCAGTTGGCCGACTGATCCAATGTGATCAGCGGACAACTCTAGCCACATGCCCAAGGTCTTCGACCCCAGTACATATACCTCCTAAAATAGGTGAAGGTGTCTGGGCTTGTGAGAACTTTGATTAAAAAAAACAGAGTGCGAGGCATTCCCGACATAATGAGGTGAGCCCCGCAGTCACTCTGAGGTGAAGCGCCTGCGAGAAAACTCCCGCAGCCCGCTTTCCTATATCTGCTGTGCAGTTGGAAACTCAAAGGTCTTATACATATTTCTCATTGATGCACTTGCAATATAGAGGAATGAAGCGATTCGCTTCTGCTCTGTGTACGTTGAATAGCCAGCAGATTCCTCATAGAAACTATATTCTTCCTCATAAGCTTTCTAGACCCCTGATAGGCTAGCCGTCTTATTAAATAGACCCGGCTGCCTTAAAACTGATGGCGGCGGCTGAGCGATTGTCATTCGATATTATTAAAGCAAACTGTATGAATCACACAAAATAGGAGCGTATGATTCCGTTAAAAGTTATTATTTACGTCAATTTGTCGTGCTGGATCGGTGATCTCATTGGCAACACTGTCGGTGAACAAACTTTCTCTCGAAAATCTCAAGTCTTTCCACGTAACGATTATAGTTATAATGTTTTCTATTTACAAAGATACGGCGGAAATTACTTACGTCTGACACCCTGTTGTGGTTACCGTAGCGAACCTGTGCTAACTAAGTTTAAATTATGAGCAAGGCATTATATGAAGTACACAACGTCCATCTTGGAACAACGCACTACAGTGTTGCTATCTGTATTACTAATGGAACACTGAATACAACAATAAGCTAATAATATACACAAAGTTGCTATTATTAGTTATGTGTATGGATTTGCATGTACACACACGCAAATAAATATACATATACAACAAAATTAAGCAAATATGTAAGTAATAAACATTGAAGGTTAATTTAAGAAACCCTTGGTACAGTTTAGCATAGAAACAGTTCTTTACCGGGAATACTTTGAGCTCATTTTGGAAATTTTTGGGGTACATTTTATATTTGAGGGAGTTTATTGTATAGAATTGTGCCTGATTTTTAATTGAGGATAGATTTTTTCAACCAAGGAGTTTATTAAGCAATGTCATGAACAGAAATATGAAAATAACAAATTTGAGTAGCCGAAAATAGTTTCTCAGAATCATTAGGAGATAAACTTCTTTAAAATTGTTATTCTTTTGCTGTAAATTTTTAAAATAAGTATGCTTTATTTACAGCTGTAAAAACACCAAAACTTGTGCCAAAGATGGCTATTTCTACTGATACACAGAGATACTTTCGTATTCCTTTTATACGTCCCCCTGCAGTGAACAACAACCAAGGAGAACCACCTGCAGGTGGCGGTAAACGAGGATGGTGGTATGCACATTTTGATGGACAATATGTAGCACGTCAAATGGAACTGCACCCAGATAAGCCTGCCATATTACTTGTTGCAGGTTAGTTCACTTAAACTTTTATTATTAATTTTAACTATAGAGAACTGTAATTTAACTCCTTTTAAAAACAGTGAAATAAATTGAATGTCTGTTTTTTTAATGATTGTTTTAACTTTTGTTACAGGAGTTGATGATATGCAAATGTGTGAATTAAGTCTGGATGAAACTGGACTGACAAGAAAACGAGGTGCTGAAATTCTTGAACATGAATTTAAGAGAGAATGGGAACGTCATGGAGGCAAGGAATATGTAAGACCTGCTGATAGAAAGAAGTGATCAAATTATTTGCATGATTTTTGTAGCACTTGGGGGATTAGCTGTAGGTTTATGGAAAATAAGATTATTTTATTGATTATTTTTTCTGAGTGAATGCTACATTCTTACAAAGATGGGTGAAGAATGATCAGCTGGTGCATCAAAATAACATCTAAACAAAAAATTTCAAACTCCATTAATTCAACATAATCATGAATTTATTTTAATTGTTGGAAAGGTATCTTTAGACACAGACCCTCAAATTATGTTAAAATTTTATAAAAAAATTTCAATAGCCTAATCACAAATTAGTAACACTTACTTTATTAATGATGTTATGTTCCTACTGTTTACATGCCATATTATTTGTTGTATATTTCAGACTTTTTAAAACCATTATACAGTTATTAATCATCAAATAAAGTTTTTCTAATATTTTGTTTTATATTTTTAATAATTATGTTATCATATTTTAAACTTTCTCTAATTTTATACATTCATGTAAATTATAGCAATTAAAACTTAAAATATAAGATATTATTTATGAAGTTGAAACACAATGTGTTTAACTCTGATGTTATGTAGAATATTAATGTTGGTAAACATATTATTAAAGCTTATGATTCAAGCAGCCTTAAGCTTTAGGCATTGAAACACTGTCAGTATGAATAAATATTTATTTTTGTAGAAAATGTACATAGTTATTATGTAACAGATACTTTAAAAAAAATTAATTTCACTGCTTCAAGGATCAAGTAGAGCTTTGATGGAAATAGTGTCATTGTTGGGTATGTCATTGGTACAATCCTTTCAATTAGTAAAAATATAAAAATGAAAGTAAATATTTTTAATTTGACTAGTCAAGTGTAGTGATGAAATGAATATTGTTTCACAAGTATATTTTGTAAAAAAAAAATATTACAACACAATCTTCTGTGTGTGTATATACTTTGAAATATTTGAAAGGTAAACTATTTAAGAATAATTAGTTATGTAGTATTTATTTTTATCAAAAATATTTTAAAGTTATAATTCAGTTGTTTGTTATCAAATAAAATAAGTTTATTTCAGTATCATAACATAATTTTGTGATACTACATATAGTGCAAAAGATTAATGACAAGCAATATAGTCAACATTCTTGAATTTTTTCTATTGCTTTAATATTAGTAATTTATCTATATGTACATTGTTACTGGAAATATTTTGTATTTTATGAATGTAAAGATTCAAGACTAAGATTTTTTAATCCATTATTCATATATTTAAATTGAGTGTTTGTATTAGATTCTTTAACTTGAAATTTGTTAAATTCATTAAAAATTATTTTCTTGGCATATATTGACTTATTTATTTGTCACACTAAGTATTTATTCATACTATAATGCAAATAACCTTTCTTGTTGATTATTGTGTGTTACTTAATGTTTATTATATTTGAGCTAATTGTCATCACAAAGTCAAGTATCTTCCAATTGCCAATATTCAATTAGTCAACATTGTAGATTATAATAAGAACTCAGGTCAAGTAATTACTAACATATTTTTATTAAATGAAAATGGATTGTTATTGTTGGACTGATATTTTTGTGGCACCTTACAGTTACAGTGTCATAAGTCATTTGTTAATTTTACTGGAAATTAGGTTTGGCATATATTTGTTCATCTAACATCAGTTATGGAGGCAAGTAAAGAAGAACAGCAATGTGTAGGGTGATCTTTAACTGCTGAAAGCGTAGGAATACAATAAATAATTAGTCACTTGTCTGCAGTTTATGACAAATACAGCATGTAACATTTGTGTGTTGTAACAGGTTTAATTTGATGAATTATTCATGTTAATTGATTGATTTGTTTAGGTGCCACAGAAGAAGTAAAGTTTTTTAAGATCTTATTTATTAACAAATAAAAAAGGAAGGTACTGTTTTTGAATTTATCTCAAATTAATTTATTGCCTCAGATAACTGAGTATTTTTTTAAAAATGGCACACAAGACAGAAGCAAATATGATCTGCTCTCTCAGGATCGCTCTTGTAATTATCTTAACTGAAGAGAATCACATACTTTTTACCTTCTTCCCTTGTTGATGTGTCAGATTCTCGCATTGTCTAAAAAGCAGGGTAGGTGTTGATATTCATTCCAGAAAATGCCTTTATCAGCTTCTGTCCTCTGTGATATTAGCCTGACTCAGTCAGGACTCAAATTTTCCTTCAACAAACTGTGACATTTTTCTATGAAACTACCCAAAAACTATTCCACTTAGCACTGTATCATTGTTCCAATGACACCTAGAATGCTCTCCTCACAGTCACACCAAAGAGATATCCTTCAACTGGAGAGACCAGAATGACGTTTTCTCGCAGCATCAAAATATTAAACTTTTCGGTCAATCTTTTCTAGACCACGAAATGCAAATGGTTGAGGAAACCACATGGTGTTCAAACATTTCAGAGTTTCCCACATGAGTGTTGTAACATGAGGATTAGAGGTTGCATCAGGCCTGAACATACTGGCACCTTGTCTAGCTCTCAATCTTTGTGGACTTTTATTCTAAAATTGAAGAAATACTTATATCAAAGAATATTGTTATACACAGTGTTATCCTCCAGCAAAATAATTGGTAATTGCATGAGAATATGACATTTGTTTGGAAAATGCTTCATAATCCTTCCTACAGCTAAGATCTCTCACCATTTAATTTTTTGAGTTAATTTTTTTTTCTTCAACCAGAAACATTTGTAACTGGGTAAAGATATTGTTCAGGAAAACCCACAATATTTTTCAAGAATAGTATTGATATTCCTGTCTTCTATTGGAATAAATCAATAAATAATTCATTTTGGCTTATGAAACATTTTTATTTGACTGCGCTTCTTATGTGAACTATTAATGAAACTAAGGAAAGGATCCATATTTTTGTGACAAGTCCTGATTTTAACACACTAAGCACATTAACACAATTCCATGGCTACATTAAACCAAATATTTGAAAAATACAAAAACCATAAGTAGCATTAAATCATAGACATTAACATCTGTAAAAATAAGAAAGAGAAGCATTAGAATAAAGACACTAAGCTTCGCTGAAGTGCCCAACACTTCCAAATTTTATTTTAATTGTCTGTATAAATATCAGATTTCTCTTTATTAGTTTGTAGAATTGTCAGCTAAACAAAATTAGATACTGATGAAACTTGCCTTTAAATTATAAAAAAGACTTTTAAGTTGAAACCCAATTGTAACTTTTACAGTTATAACAGTTCTGTCTTCACACATTTATTTGCAAATGTATTTATTAATAGAGAATAGGATAGTCTATCAAAAGCCCATAGATTCATCTTTTTGCTAACATTACATCTTTCATCATAATTAAAATTCATACACCAGCATTTAATTAACTTTAATGTCATATTATATAAAAAAAAGTCTTCTGTGCACTCGGAGACTGGTCAAATTAATATTATAATAATTGACTATGAATCACTCAAGACAATGATTCCATAACTGCTCAGTGGTTTACAATACCTGAACAATTAGGTATTATGCCATTCACAGCAGTGGAGGCTTTGATTAATTTTTTGGAAGTCAGCTTGGATGGCTGATGATCAGAAGATTGTTAGTTTTTTAAAAAAGTTGCTTGGCCCAACTGCTGTCAGTTTTGACACACAATACATACAGAATGACCTCAAATTCTCACCACTCTCACCTTTTTTTGTTTGAACTTTAACCATCTTCTTTTCATTTCCAACTTGATCTTTTAATTTCATTTGGAAGAAGTGATTTACTTTACCCTGTTACATGACAAGAGTTACTCTTTGTGTCTGCACCCTAAAACTGATCTATTGCTGTTCTAATATAAATATCTGGGCAAGTTGGCACTACAGGGATTATCTGTCTTACTTTGTCTAAAACTTCAGTACCTTATGGGGCCTATCAAAAATATTCTTGGTATCTTAATAGAGTCAAAAATACTTGAGGTACATTAAGAGAATAAAAAATACTCTAGTTAATGTTATATAGTCAAAAAATGCACCCCATACATTAAGGTGTTAAGAATACACCTAGTATTATGATGATTTATTTTGTTATTAAGTACAGTTCACTCTTTCAAGTAGAAATACAAATATAATACATTAAAAAATAAGAATAACATTTGTGTGCTATTCTACATGTCTGACTCAGGCATTAGGAAACTGAAGTTTGTGGAGGGATCCAGCCTTCAAATTCTCTTGATAATTCTTGAGCAATTGCTAGGCATAAACGGTCTTGATGTGGGGCTGCTGCAACCTATAAAATAATAGTGTTAGTTTACAGTATACATTCATTTTGAAAGATAATTTAAATTATTATGACAGTCTTTATGTTACCTGATTTTCTAAATGGTTCTGTTAATCTAGTGCTACTATCTAATTTTCAAGCATGTTACTGTAATGTTACATACACATTTAAAAATATTACAAAACCAGTTGTTCCTTAAGTGAACACAATGTTAAAAACAGTACAGTGATCCCTGACTAATCATAAGAAAACAAACTACATTATTGACTTGACCACAGAAGTTTCTTGTACTGATACTACCAATTCTTGGCATGTATTAGCCTGGTTATTTCCACTCATACCATTCGACGAAATTGCAGGCTCACTCAATCCCAGATCAGGAAACGCCAATGGTGCCTCAAATGCAAGCTTAATAACTTGGCTTTAGTCTCTCTTAGATGGAAAGCATTGAGTTGCACTACACAACTATTTTGTAGTTTTACTTCATAGGATTTTGGATAATCAGTATCATCTACAATAATTCCACCTTCCCAATGATGATGACCTGTCTGTACCTTCCAATAGATCAGGAACAACTCTAGCATTTATATCAGCATACCATTACCTGTGTGTGCCATGTTAAATACAATACTGTGAAGCTCTGAGTGCATAGTGCTGCCAATTATATAAATCAAATTACATTACAGTTAATTAATCCCACATTCAGGCATCAATTTTATAATGGTTAAATTAATTGTGCACAATGAAGTAATCAAGATTCATGAGACTCCCACTCAGATATAACTATCGATCCATAGATAAATGGTCACTCATGCTATGAATAAATCCAAAAATTAATTTATCGCTAGTTTTAATCCCTAGCTAAATTAATTTTACATACTATCTCTCTTCCTCACAGATATATATCCTCCAATGCTATAGCGCAAAGCTCTTCAATATTTTAAAATCTTTATTCTTTCTAATCATCCAATTCAATAAATATTCATGTTTAGATACATGAACTCATTATTAAATGTAAAATAAATATTTATTAAATGATCAATTAATATATTTATATTTTTTATAAGTTCATTATTTTTCACTCCATCTTCCCAGCAACCAAACCAAAGTTACACACTACTCCATACACTTCCAAATGTCTTTCTGCTTTACCAGCTGTTCCATAATTTGCACAGTTCTTACATTCAAAATTTAAAAGCAATATCACATGGATGAGCAGTATTTGAATATTCAGTTTCAATGTGCAAAGATGTATTAAGTATTGAATAAACAGTCAGATATTTGAGCTTACAAGTATTAGTGTAATTGAATCAATTTGGAAACATCACACATTATGCTGAAAATTATGATACTGAATTGAACAAGTATGGGAAAAATTTTCATTAAGTAATATAAGAAAAATATAAATGCTCTTCCTGAAGACTGATTAACCTACAAAGAGATTTTCTTTGAAAGTGGGTTAAACAACATTTGCCTCGGTTGAAGTAAACGGTGACATGAAGAGAGACTGCCTGAGACATCTGAGGAGAATTTGATTACCTTTCTACCATTTGCTAGATCATCAATAATGTTTTTAGTTCAAATTAAAAATCTTTAAATTTTGTTTACCAACTGAGAACTTAATTTGTAATATCCATTGAGGAATAATTGGAACCAAACATGGCATGTAACAAAACTGCATAGAGACAATGATTTTACTTCTTGACCTTGACCTACCTGAACACCAATTGGAAGACCTTCCTTGTTCAGACCCAAGGGGACATGTGTTGCAGGCATTCCAAGTATATTAAAAATCATGGTGTATAAAACACCTGGTGCATTTGTGTACACTTGATTATGATATATGGCAGGTGATGGATATGTTGGATAAATAAATACTCCATTATCACCTAATAAGTCCTGAAATATAAAAGTATTAAAGCTGATGAAGTTTATCTATGAAAAATATAGCTAGGTTTTACCCAAAATTAGAAAATTTTTCATACATATATGCAATTTTCCACATAATTCAATTTTCTTATATTTTGTAATGGATCTGGTTTCTCAGTATTTTACTTTCATTTATGAGCCACAATGCTGTACATTCATAAAATACTTGTAATTAATTTAATTGATTGGCACTTTTTTATTAATTAACATAGAAAGCTAAATTTAATAAATATATTTCAAAGCCTTCCTTACGATAAATTTTTTCCTGAGAGCATTCTTTTGAGAGCAATAATCTTTATATTTATTTCTTGGTATAAGGACATTAGTTTCCATTAGTAATGTGAATCCAAGAGCAGACAGTGAATATTTGGATAAACCAAATACTGATTTTAAAAGCTCAACAAACAAATTATGGTTCCTCTGTAAGTACAAAAAAAATCATGTTTTTATTATTTATATTATTTATGTTAAATATATAAATTTTATATGATTTTACTTCAAATATGACATCGGCCACAATTCAGGTGGTAGCCCTGTCATTCCACTTGTTAAGGAGTCAAAATGACATAAATGATAGGAAATAGAGGTTTTGCTGCAGCATTATAGGAAACTCTTCTAAAAGGAATTATAATTTAGAACACTATTTAAAGTCATGAAATCATACATTTTTCTGTTGAGAAGTAAAACGATTCTGATATGCAGTTATTAAATTTTGGATTTATGAAATTTTATGAAGATTTCTGAATAGAAGAAAAATTAGAGAGTGAAGGCTTTCCCAGTGAATTTGTTTAAAATATAATTCTTAGTTTTCAACCTGGGACAAAGTTTGCTTTCACAATGTTTTGACAGCAAGTTCCACCATTGTATTTGAGAAGAAAAATTGTATGTATTGAATAAATAGGGAAAAAATTATAAGTTAAAATGAAAGAATAACTTATTACATCTAGAAAAAAATGAACCAGTGGAATTTTTAGCGTCCTCCATATCTTAACTAACTTTCAGTGAAAAAAATATTTAATTAACACCCTCCCAAATGTAACATTATTACAAGATGCCAAACAACAACCATAAAATAGTTTAGTTATGTACTGAGCCACTTTGATTAATTCATTGTTTGCCTCTAACTTATAGGTAAATATGCAGAACTGAATCTATGTTATAGGAGAACATAGGCTTGTATAGCAAGCGGTCTCTGCCCAAAAATTGAACTATTCTCTTATAAATAGCTAGAGTTAAATTTGATTACATCTGATGTAATGTCAAAAAAATTCATCGTTACTCATTAGGAGCCCATAATACCCTGACAGAATAGATTTATCAATGAGGCATTTTAAATGTCATCAATTTAAACCATTAATATATTTTTTGTATTTCCCTGCAATTTTAGCAAATTAAACATTCTTATACTTCATATATATGAAGACAGCTTACAATTGGGCTAAGAGAGATTTGTCAAAAGAATCCTACAAAGATTTGGGATGGAAAATTGTAATGCGAAGAAAACACTGAGTGCAACGCAACAGAAGTTGGATGAAGATCAAGTCTCACAAGATATCAAGAGTTGCTAAGGTTCTTGATGTACTTATCCACAGGCATAAGACTGAATAAAACACAAACCATGAGCTCATTAGCACAGTATTTGAAATGAATTCATGAAACTTCTCTAAAAAGAGTGTACAAATATATACAAGGAACAAAGTTCTACAAGTTGATATACGACAGACGCAGAGGCAAAATTGAACTGGTCTACATTATCAATGTTGGATTGGGAACAATAGGATGGAAGTCGAGAAAACAAAGTCTAGTAGTGTTATCCACTTGCAAGGCTGAGATCATGGGAATTCACGAATACCTAAAGGAGTTCAAGTGGACAAGAAATTTATTGGCAGAAATGAGTTAGAGGAGTTGATTGACAAGATGACAACAATCAAGAGCGACAGCCATGCAGTCATACAATGGATCCAGATGACGCACATTAATCGCTTATTTTATTTTGTAGAGAAGCGTATGCAAACGGTAAGATAAGGCTGAAGCACATATCATCAGAGGAATTGGACTAGACCTCCTAACTAAAGCAATGACTGAGAACTTACTACAAGCAGCAATCGAGATGTTGAAGCTCACCATTGGGCCACCCAGAGGGGGAAATTGTAAGAGTGGACAGCGCCATCAGACGAGGAAAGATTGAATTGATAGACTCGTCAGTCAGTTGGGCGACCTTGAAGTGTGAAGATGTGTGTAAAGAGAGATGTGGGACTGTGAACTATAAATAATGGACAGTTATAATGTAATGTAACAAGATGTGTTTAAAATATAGATGAGTTGTTATCACATAACAAAGTGTGTGATTTGAATTCTATGCCAACAAATCCCTCATAATTGTTATATAAAACATTTATGTTATTGATAAATCAAGATATAGAAACATTAGGTAGGAAAGGAATTAGTCTGGGGGGAAGAAATGCGTTCTTAATAATGGTATATTTATCTATTGAGAAATATTTTAAATTCTCTCAACACTTGGAATGAATAATTATTTAGAACTTTTGAAGTATATCACTGCTTGCAATACCATATTTCAGACCCTTGAGAAGTTATAGCTATATAGTTTTGATTCATGATTACTCTTCTCTCTTTGTACAACAATCACAGTTGTTGGAAAAAATAATCCCATATAAAAGCTATTGTTTTTCAGTTTCTTACAGTCTAAAAGTAAACAATATTTGATAAACATGAGCTCTCATTATATAAAATATTAAATAATAACTTACAACTCTTTTCATAAATTATGTGAAATATGCACCTACCTTAGGATTCTCAGTATCTTGTAATAAGTTTGGAATATCTTGCATTCCAAAAAATACTGAACAACTTATTTCAACAGAATCTGACAGTTCTTCAATGCTACACTGAAATATGAGCAAATTTGTAAATTTGGTTATGTTCATGCAAGCGTATTATAATAATTATGCTTGTGAAAAACATAAAATAATCTTGCTTATAATTATACTGGTGAAAATTTCAAAATTTTCTACTAATAGCATTAAGTTCACAATAATCTTACTCCAGAAACATAATTTGTAATTGAATGCAAAAATTAAGTGATGTATGGGAGTGAAATTTGGACGATCAGCAGTACAGAACAGGAAAAAAAAAGGTTTTCAAATGTGAAGCAACAGAAAAATACTAAAAGCCAGATAGATAGATAGTCACAAATCACGAATTATTTAAAAGAATTGGTGAGTAGAGAACATTGTGTAAAACACTGACTAAAAGAAGGGGTAGGCTAATTTGTCACATTTTGTGGCTAGAAGAACTCATTAAATTAGTATAATAGGGAAGAATATTAAGTAGAAATGAAAATGATTAATGCAGGATATATTAACATGAAGAGTTGCATAAAACCAGTATGTGAACTGAATACCGCAACAACAGCATGTACATATACATCTTGCAGAATATTCTTTCAATATCCACAACTGCAATGTCCTCCTTCAAGCCAGTTGTTGATTATTCATATATATATATATATATATAAAGAAAGATAGAAATATTTGGGAGAAAGGCAGGAAATTCGCTCTTTAAAACATATGTACGGCATGGAATCATGCACAAGGAAATACATATGTCAAGCGTAGAAGGGAATGGAAGAAGGAAGAAAGACTGAAAAAATTCGATGTGGCCAGGACTCGAACCTGGGTGCACGAAACAACAGTGCATCACCCCTAGAGCCGGGGCGTGCGTCTATCCACTCCGCCACCACATCGAGTACGACCAACCGAACATTTTCAGTCTATATATCTTAGGTTTTCAAGTTAGGATGGATAGAGAAGAGGGATGGAAGAATTAGGAGCATCCGTTAAGGATAAATTAAATATATATATATGGGATAAGTGACGAAGTCACGCATTTGATAATTGGATAGAAAGAAAGATAGAAATATTTGGGAGAAAGGCAGGAAATTCGCTCTTTAAATCCATCCCTCTTCTCTATCCATCCTAACTTGAAAACCTAAGATATATAGACTGAAAATGTTCGGTTGGTCGTACTCGATGTGGTGGCGGAGTGGATAGACACACGCCCCGGCTCTAGGGGTGATGCACTGTTGTTTCGTGCACCCAGGTTCGAGTCCTGGCCACATCGAATTTTTTCAGTCTTTCTTCCTTCTTCCATTCCCTTCTACGCTTGACATATGTATTTCCTTGTGCATGATTCCATGCCGTACATATGATTTAAAGAGCGAATTTCCTGCCTTTCTCCCAAATATTTCTATCTTTCTTTCTATCCAATTATCAAATGCGTGACTTCGTCACTTATCCCATATATATATATATATATATATATATATATATATATATATATATATATATAAACATAATGGTTAACATCTATATACTTGACACATGTTACATATGATTCAAAGTAATTCTATAAATTGATAAGACACTAGAACCTCATGCATAATTTGTTATAAACATTATAAGTATTGTTTTTCATTCCTTCTTTACTGACACATACTCACATACTTGGATATATATAATATAATAAATTGGATAAGAAAGAGACAGGAAACTGTCACTGATTTTCCTTAAATTGACATTACTTTCAAAATTCACATTTTTGTACTCCCCTGTCAATTTATACCAACTATCAATTTAAGGTAATTCAGTGAAATTTTTCTGCCTCTCTTTCCTATCAAATTTATTATAATTTTGACTTTGTCATCTTACTTATATATTAAGAATGCTTCAAAAGAATCATTATTACTTTATTCACTGAGAGACCAAACTTTTCCTTTAAATAATTGACTGCTCTATAAAGCCTTTCCTTTATTTCTTTCTCCACTGGTGTCATTACAAAAGAATAACCAGCTTCATCCATGAAGAAAACTTTGGTTTTTTTAATTTCAACCTAAATAAAATAAAGAATAAATATGTAATTATTATAATCTATTATTTTATAACAATCTTCAGGTTGGAAAGTATTAGTAATGCATACTCTCTCACAAAATATATAACAAGTTGAAAATAGTAAATTGGATTTCATGAACTTACAAAAACTCAATTCAATCAGTTAATAAATACTATACAAAATGCATGCATCTTTAGTACTTCAACAATACTTTAATTGAAAATGAACTCTTCTCAATATAAGGTATATATAATTAATAAATATAACAATTAATAAGGGCAGGAAAGAGAGATAGAAAGTAGGTGACTTGCCTGAAGTTCAGGCAACTTGTAAAGTTTGAAGTACTTAAATTTTCGGAGGCACCGCCTCTTCACCAGAAAGATAGGAAGACATTTAAAGTGATTGGCTAGCCGACATCTGAGCAGACAAAATTTGCTGCACAGCTAGCTTAGTTCTTAAACAATGGACACCACCAGGCCACCAACTTTCACTCTCAATGAGGGTCTGTGAAGAGGCAAGAACTTGATGGGGGCTGGGGAGATGAGTACAAACACACCCATATTAACACACACAAACTCATTCAAACACATCTACTCTCAAATGTGTCAATATGTAAATACTAACACATACTCACATAAATACAGCCACACATCACTGCATAAACCACATACAGTCACATACCAAGTATATACTCATCAAGGTTTTAGTACATATACATATGGACTCAATATTCTATAGATAGTTACATTCATGTTGCCCCCCCCCCCCCCCACCTTTTTTTTACTATTAGGTTTTCCATAGAGATCTTCTGTGCAACGGCAGATTCCAGATCATCTCTCTCCAATGCGAATCGAGGACATGTCTACTCCTGGGGTCTTCTTCACTTTAATTTTGCTACATACTGAGAGTAGTTCCTTTCTTGTAATATTTGGCACTACCTCAGATGCTTTCACTGTCAGGTTAGCTCCTACCACGCCTTCCTGTCTCGGAAATATGGTTGAAACTATTTCGTCGAGTAGTGCGCGATATTTGGGTCCTGAGGGAGGGTTTCCTTTTATTCTCGTCATGACCAACTTGTAGGGTTTGCCCCATGGGTCGGTGTCGACCTCCTTGACGCTTGCCGCCCAGCTGCATCGCTTGCTATCCTTGATAGCTTTTGACAGTTCAGCGCGCGCTTTTCTGTAGTCCCTCAGGCTGCTGGCATTATTAGGGAGCCCTCTCGCTCCCTGGGAAAGCCTCCTCGAGCGTAGGCATGTCCTCCGCAGTTCGGCTATTTCTTCGTTCCACCAGTAGTCTGGTGTCCGTCGCGTCCGTGGTGAGCTTCTGATCATGGCTGCGTCGCACGGTTTGGTGAAGGTTGCCATTAGTTGTTCCGTCATCACCTCGGCGGGTCCCTGTATTTCGTCGTCGTTGCCAACCATCATTATAGTGAATGAGTCGACATTGATGGTCCTTCATGGTCCTCTCTGGATTACCCCGTGTTGTTTCAAACAGGATTGCTTGGTGGTCGCTGTGAGTGTAGGCATGACTTACTCGCCATTAGTCCCTCAATATTGAGCTCACCTGTTGTCTGCGTCAGAATATCCTGAGCAGCTCTGCAATGGTTCAGGTTTAGCTGCAGGAACTTCATAGTTTGGTACGGTCGGCTTTTCGCAACTGTAGCTGCCTGTAGGATGTTCTCCTGTTCAGAGGCCGCATCGTGACGTGTTTTGACACGAGCTGGATACGTGACCCTCCTCTCCACATCTTAGACAGGTAACCTGTCTGGTCCCGTGCAATTACGCGCCAGGTGTCCAAGGTCCCAGCACCAACAGCATCTGGTGACGGACGTCTTCTCCCTTGACCTAGCCTACTCGGATGTGTCCGAGGTTCAACGCAGTTTTGGCCAACTCAGCTGGGAGACTTATCACCGCCGTCAACGTTCCTTTATAGGCCTTTCTGATTGACTTCACAGCGGAGGAATTTAGATGCTCAGCTTTTAGCTGCTGTATCAGGGCCACTTGGATGTCCTCCTTTGTGGTTATCTTGTCGAGATCTTTTAACTCGAGAGAAACCTAGTGCCCCTTAGTTGTCACACTGGCCGTGACGCCAAGCTTGCTCGCTAAAGAGGAGCGTTCGTCGTTTGCAATTCCGCACGCAGCCCGGTTGAGTTTCAGGACCAAGCCTCCTTTGGATGCGGTGACGTTTGTGACCTTTTCCGCCCCAGTTTTTAGCTCCGGCGAGTTCTTCAGCGAACGGAGAATGTCCGCAGATGATGTGTCCGATGTTGGCTTTATAACGTGGTGTCGGCGCACTTTTTGCTGGAGGCGCCTTTATTATTTTTTTATTGTCTACGATTCACCACATTCGTTTCTTTCCCTTGTCTCCGGTAGGCGGGCGACGTGGTCGGCACATCCGAGCCACCCGGAATCGCTTGGTTGGAGCGTTTGGCTGTATGTATGTGTGTGTGTTAGCATTTACATATTGACACCTTTGAGGGTGGATGTGTTTAAATGTGTGCGTGTGTCAATAAGGGGGTGTTTGTATGCAGCTCCCAGACCCTCATTGAGAGAGAAAGTTGGTGGCCTGGTGGGGTCCATCGTAAATTTTGTCTGCTCAGTCGTCGGCTAGCCAATCACTGGAAAAATGTATTCCTAACTTTCTGATGAAAATGCCTCCAAAAACTTAAAGAATTCAAACCTTACAAGGTACCTTCCATCTGTGAACCTCAGGTAAGTTACCTAATTTCTATCTCTCTTTCCTGTCATTATTAATTGTTTTAATTAACCTGACAATGTAATTTCCTGGTGTGCACACACAGATATATATTGTGATGAAAATACTGATACCCCATTTTATCTTTATTAAGTAAGGTTATTATTAATCAAATTTGTTAATTCAGTGAGTTTATAGTTATAAGTGAAATACTGCTACAATTAGACGTTTGAGTGTGAATTGTAGCTTGCAAGCTGCGACTTGTTTGGCAAGTTGCACACCAAAACGGAAACAGACTGATAGTTGGACTGGTGTTGTTGCTGGCTGACATGAGAAGCGCAGAATAAATTTTGCTTTGCATGTGAGTTGCACGTGACAAGGCCCTGCAAATGGCTGTTGTTATGTGGGTCTTAAAGACTTGTGTTTGGTGAATGGGGTCTGGTGAACAAACTGAAGCAATATGGCGTTGGCAAGACAATGTAGTGGCAGACGGCGAGAGAGGTGGTTGTGTCACCCTGTGTTGTGAAAAGGGCAGAGAGTGGGCATGGTGGTTAGAGAAAGATGTGTTTTGGAGAATGGACTTGGTAGTGGAGGAGATCAGATGTACAATTTTGAAGAGCAGCGAAGGGTGATAGAGGCAAGAGCATATATAATTGAGAAGAAGTTCATATGTGTGTAAATCAGTTTTATGCCATACCTTCAATTGTATTAAGTAAATTTAAAGACAAGTGTTGGGTGTAGTGGAGTTAACATCTACATTTTTGGAGGATTGGAGTGACCACATGACGTACATATTGAGAACGATGGCTGGCGGAGGCCCGCCAATTTATTTTGTTTTTAGAGAGTTATGGCAAAGGTCAAGGTATGAAGATCTAGGTGCTGTTGTGATGTAAATGGAGGAAGCAGAATGGATTCCATGGCAGGTGATAGAGGAGTGAAGGGTTAACCTATATATAGTGAGAGCACATGGCAGAGTGTGCAGTGTGTGAATGAGAAAATAAGCAGCCAATCTGTTGGGGTAAGTTTATGTAAAACTTGCTTATTCTTTCATATGCTTTATCTTCAAATCTAATGTTTATTTCTCTTAATTTTTCAGTAGCTGGCATGCTTCATTCTTGAGAGCCTCTATAAACTTCCTGAGATAATAAGAAACTTTGTATCAATTATTTGATTATAATTTAACCATTTTTTATTCATTTATAATCATTGTAATTAATTTAATTTACCCCCTCCCTGTAGAATATTACTATATATATATCAGGCAAACATTATCCTATTGTGGAGAACTAATTGTAGTTTCAATAATATAATGTGTTTAAATTCCTTGTCTTTTTTGAATGACTGCCTCATTTCCAATAAATTATAATTTTTGTTCAAATGATAAATGACAGTAAGTGTAATGCTTCAATTAATACAAACTTCTTCATCAAGCTTTAGATGTTTTGCTTTGTCTCCTGACATAATTTCTAACATTGGTTTCAAATCTTCAACATATCTTGTTAATGGTCCAATGACAAGGAACTTGTTAAAATCTTCATCTGGTGAATATGGAAAGTGTCCATTAATGGAAATGTAACCTGAAAAATTAAATATGAAATACTTTTATTACCAAACTAAAAAATACATAATACTTACTAAATAACATATTTAACAAGTTGCTTATAATTTAAGAATTTTCTTAATAGGATCATACATATATTTTGGAAGGGAAAGCCAGATGGTAAACAAACCTTGTGCATACTCTATGGTCATCACATTTATTTTATGGAAGTAATTGTTTTTAAATATCGTCTGTGAAATATTTGTTGGAAGAGATGAGAGAATTGCAGAATTTTTTCTGCTTCTCTAGGCTGGTAAATGCTGAAATGTGCCACTTGTGAAATGTGAATTGTCAAAAAACATTATCATCAATGGAATAGGAAACCCGACTTAACTTTTTTAATTTCAAACTTTTATTTGATTGGGGAATGGAATGCAGAAAGAAATTTTGGAGGATTGAAGTTACAGCTAGGCAACTCTAGAGTAAAGAAGTCTTGGATGAGAAAGCAAAAAATGAAAGTTTGGCCATCGTTACTATCTACAGCCTGGCATGTGATCAACAACTTCTGCACACTCTTATCAACAATATAGTTTTCTTACCTTAAATCAAATGTAGATCTCATCTACCTGGGAAACAGTAACTTGTAAAATTTTCAAAAGCTCTGAACTCTTTACTTCAAGACAGTGTCCAAATGGTTGGGTATCAGCTGTCTGCTGTGTCATCCAGACAAGCTATGTCATGAAGAAGAGGCAGAGGCTCTCAAAAATTTGACATGTTACTGTGTCCCAGCTCAACAACATCAACTGTCAATTTCAGGTAGGCCAATACCATTCTCTATTCCTCTTTTCTATTCCAATGAATTTTATACATGACACAATACTTAAGGTATATTCGTATTGAATATATTATAAGTTTTGAATTAAATGAACTTACCTGGAGTTGGTTTGTGCCCATATATTCCATTGTACATAGCTGGTATACGAATGGAACCAGCAATATCAGAAGCAATACCTATCAGAGACGCTCCAGCTCCTAAGAGTGAAGCCTTTAAAGCAGAAATACAAATTTATAATCAAAACTGAAACTACTGTTGTTGTGAATAATATTTAACTAGTGGTGCAGATGTTATAACTCACTTCTCCACCTGATGAACCTCCAGGAGTTCTGTGCAAGTCATAAGGATTACATGTTTTACCAGTGACCAAGTTATTTGTTTCCCAACTAAGGCACCATTCTGGAGTAGTAGTGACAGCTAAAGGGATTGCTCCTGCCATTCTTACCAGAGCAACTGTTTCTCCATCAGAGTCAGATTTTATTCCTTTTCTTGGAATTGATCCAACACATTTACTCATACCTAAAAGATTTTTAATATGAAAATAAATTCTGAGAAATATATTATTTCAAATTAAATAAATGTGCACAATGAATCAGCAAGCATTTTACGGACTTAATAAAATATAGGTTATTTCATTACTTCCAACTTCAGAATTATTAGGTGGCTGTTCGTATGAGACAGAAAACTGTGAACAGTCTTTAAGTAGCATTATATGAGGTACAAAATCATAGGTTTTTGAGCAATCGATGACCACAGTGTCGAATCTTCCTCACTTTTCAACTGCATCTGCTACGCACGAGTAACTTTACTGAAAACTAAGTTATTGTACTGTTGTGAAATAAATGTTTGGGAGTGTTCTTGTGATTCCTATAAACAAGTGAATATGAGATAAGAATTTCTTCTAGTAGAAGTATTAACAATTACCTTTAAAGTTATTATCATTTTATGTACTGATTTCTTCTACTCACGTTTATATATGAATATTAACCCTTTATATATTTGTACATTTTACATTAGTATATATATATATATATATATATATATATATATATATATATATATGTATGTATATATATATATATATATATATAATTATATATATATTATGTATATATATATATATATATATATGTATATATATAGTATATATATATATATATATATATGTATATATATAGTATATATATATATATATATATATATATATATATATATCAGTTGTATTTTCTTTAATATATGTGTTCTATAGGTCTTGTTATTCTGTGCGAGTGTGATGTTTTGTTGCTTGTTTACTAATATATTGTACTTTTGTTACATTTATGTATTATATTTAAGATTATATATTTCATTAGTGCACTTGTTAACTAATTATATTTTTTACTTGTCCTATTCCGTCAATAGAGGATTAAATAAATCTAAATCTACATAGTAATGCAACTAATTAACATAAACAAAGCAATATAAATTGCTTCCTAATATAAGTGACTATCATTATGTACTTATGATGGATATGAAGCCACATTTCTTCTAAATCAGCTTACCTTTTAGTCCGCAGCTCTCCTTGACAGTGAAGGGAACTCCTAGGAGAGGTGGAAGACTGTCTGGGTCTTTGGCAACAGAAACTTGCCGATCAGCTTCCCTAGCGTCCTCCAGCGCAGCCTCAAATCGGTCTTCCACGATGGCGTTGAGGAAGGGATTCACTGCGCGGATCCTCTCGACGTACGCACGCACCACGTCTTCGCTGCGCACCTGCAACACAAAGGCAGCAATTGAAAACTTCGTAAAGAAAACACCCATTTCCCCAGAGGGTAGTGTGTTAAGTAAAATTCTTCAAAACAAACGTGTGGCAGAAATTCGAAGTATTACATCAAGTTTTGTCGAATTTGTTGACTTCCTAAGCGCGGAAATAGCTCTTTTTATTTTGCCATAAGCACTAAAGTACGGTATCATTTATTTATGATCGCTTCTCGGCAAACCTCATAACTCTCAGTTGGTTTTGAACCGTCCCGCTTTCACATGTTTTCGACAATAGATGGAGTGAGAATGCTCGCCCTCCCTCTCTCTTAAACTGCCAAAATTATGCATATAATAACATTGTAAGTGGGACAAATGATATAGGAGCGCCTAATAGGACATAACTCGCAGTTGGTTTTCACGCCATCTTTCGCGCGGCAATTCAATGTATTTATAAAAATTTACATTAATATCATCTGAACTCTGAAAGATATCGAAATGAAACATACACGAAAATTTAAGCTAAAATTCCTGTTTCAATCCCTTAAATTTTCATTTCAAGAGTGCTGGCAACCCGCATTCACTATTTGGAGAATTGAACGCGCGTAGCCAATAAACCTTTCCCGCAGAATGTTTTATATTATATTAATATCTTCTGCAATAAATTGAAATGAAACACGCACGAATACTGAAGTTCAATATCCAGTTTTTAAGCTCTTAAAATTTAATTGAAATCCGTTGAGCCGTTTCGGAGCCTATTCGAGACAAACATACGGACAGACAGACAGCTGCTTCAATTTTATTTATTGTTATACATATAGATTGTAGACTACAATTTGGCTCAGCAATTCATTTGCTATCAAAGAATATAAAGTAGTAACGTGTTTAAAAGTGTATGTTTCAATTACTACAACGTCGAGCTATTAAAATAAAACGATAAGAATTTTAAAGGTAATTAAATAGCGTTCTTTACAATTCTTCACTACGACGTGATGATAATCAATCAATTTTGATGACTCATAATAGAGACAATAAGTAATTGTATTTATAAAATGAAAATAAAACTATGAGCGGTTCAAGGCACAGAAAACACCGTGAATCGACGGAACAAAAACTTTGAGTTTTTTATATTCATAAATGACCGTGTCGGTGAGGCGTTACAAATAACTTTACTTCCCATGAGGAACGATGCTAAAGGACTGGTTATAAAGCTTCCTCCGACGGGCCTAGGGTTGACAGAGAGGGTAAATGACAAAATGTTGAGGCAGTTGTGCATTATCTGTTGAAGAGAGCGGAAGCTACGGCGCTCTGGAAGCATTTTATTGCAAATTATTCAAAATTTATATAGTACAGTGATTTATCGTCGCTGTTATATGTGGTTACTATGATGGAGTTCTGGGGCTGTCTTGAAATGTTGAGGAGAACAGATACTCCAGAGTTCTGCGGACATTCGTTGAATTTTGTTGTGGATTCTGGAGACATTTGCAAAGCGCGTTAAATTATCATTCTGTTTGCAGACACATTTGTGACTAATTCTTTGAGTCAGTCGCCTCGCTGTAATTAACAATATTCCTTGGGAAACTTCATGCTCATCGGATTCAGTGAAACAAAAGTTTGTGAAAGTGCACGGAATTTGTGCAAAATAGCACACCATGGCCTGTCTATTGTAAAGAATATTAGGGCAATACTAATTTTAATAATTAAAAAATATTAATATTTTATGATAATATCAATAAACAATTTACTTTAACAAAACAGAACATATTTACAATAATAATTACAAATTTTTAATAGTTTCAATAATTACGCCGGCACTTATTTTCAATAATAACTACACATATATTTACAAAATGATTTATATTAATTACTTAAACACTAACAATTTTAAGACTCATCTCAGGGTCGCACTTTATGGGCCTTCTCATAGAACAGATATTTTATAATACTAAACCACTCGGATCTGGCAGCAAACTGAAAATGACTAAGAGTTACAGATGCAGTAGCTTACCTAATCGTCTTAGTGCACGTTCCAGCTCCTTCCTCATCATTTCTCCAGATCGTCACCGCTCTACAACAATCTCCGCTCTCGACCACCAATGTCTCTAATTCACTCTCTACCAATCTGTCTCTCCACCAACCTGATCACCAATCAATCACCAAAAACTCAACATCTCTCCAACAATGTGTTCATTCCATTCTCTACCACCAATCTCCTCCAAAAATGTCTCCGCCTGCCTCTTTAAAACTTCTTCCCCACTCCTGCAACATCTATCACCAAGGTGGCAGGGATGGATCTCCTCCAATAATGTCCACTTCGGGAAAACACGACGCCTGGTCGCCGATTCTCACACAATTTTGGGAAACTCCCGAGGCGAGACGCCGAGTCTAGGTTTTATAGCCCAAATGTCAACCGCTGTCTCCTTTGTTTTGATTCCGCCGCCAAAGCCCGAGCAGCTGTATCTGCTCGTTACACTGTACTGTGCTACAAATTATAGACTATTTTCATTAGGTACAGAATTTGAAAATCGTCCCCGAATATTCATTTTGGGTACGTAATATTGTATATCATTGACTGTAAACTAACTTATATTTTTATACAGTGAAGTCTCATACTACTTAAGTTTCAATTGTATGTATTTGCAAAGTTAAGCATAATTCCTTAGTATATACACACTTATTACGGTGCCCGTTAAAACAACCTGCGGTTAAGTTTTTTGATTATAAATAAAAATCCCGTCAATTTGTCAACAAAAAATATTGACATTTACTTGTTTTCTACAACGTTTCGCTAATATTTATGGACTTCATTGGATAAATTTTAAATTGATAAAACTATTAAATATGCACATGCAAATAATTTTGCACCATGGACTGCGTTCCGGGACGGTCACTGCCTAAATGCAATTTCAAATAAATAACAATATTGTTTGCTGACAAATTGGCAGGATTTCTTATTAATAATTGAAGATAATTTCAGATTATTGATTTGTGCCCGGCGATGACCGAGAATTCATTCAGATTAGCCCACTACAGTATTTAATTCGGTAGTAGCATCTTTGTCAACACGTGGCTAAACAAAGAGCGAGAGTCACATTTTTGAAAATTTACATTTTCACACCTCTCTACTTTATGAGAGCTGAATTTCATCATAACCACTATGATGACTCAGTATCTTAATCGTCAATAAATCTCCTGGTACCTAAAATAATAACAGTAAATGACTGAAAAATGTACAACACAGAGTCACTAACAGCGAGTAGTATTTATTCTCATGCAAATATCTGCCGTTTATGTACGTTTTAAATTTCCATACTCTCCACCCCCACCCCGAGAGAAGGTAGAAGTTTCTATCTATGCTTGCTTCCGGGTCGCAAAGGATCGTGTACAAAATTGGGTTGAAATTTCTCTATGCGTTTAGGTTGGTTCGGATATTTATAACTAATTAAAAGTATCATTACTTATAATTACGTAGCTTTTAGTCGTAAAATTGCATTTTATTTGAGCAATGATACTTTTTAATAATTTTTCGGGAATGTCGCACTGGATAGGCTACTTTTAGTTACAAAAACATTCGTTTCGGGCGCCAGAGTCGCAATTATGAATGATTTGCATTGTGACTTATAAAACATTTTGTATTATTATTATTAACTATGATATTTCTTGGCCTGAAAGGAGGGCAGGAAGGAATCTAACTCTTTGAAAGATCGACAGAAACATTGTCTCGGCTGAACACTACAATACACCAAAATTTCATCGGTTGAATTATATAGGAGCATCTAAGGGCAAACCCTATAAACTCGCAGTCTGTTTGAACCAGGTATATAAACTTTGGAGCTTTTTAAATTTACAAAGTAGTTAAAATTTTGATTTTTCTTAAAATTTTAGAAAATTAATTACTTGAAATGTTTTTCTATTTAAGAGTCTCTGGTCTTTAGTTAATAAGATCCTTGAATATTATTTTAATTTTATTAATTTAAAATAGGTTTGGTATTCCCTATTGTTAAATGGTGTATTTAAATTTGAATAATTATGTAATTAATTTCATATGACTTATTTTAATATTTTTCATATTCCTGGTTTTGAAGTCTATTGACAATGATGAGGTAATATTTTTATTAAGTGTACGGAGAGGGTAGGGGGGAGGTAAAAAGAGAAACAAAGAGAAGGATATTAGAGATTAAAATCAAACAAACAAGTTACGTCAGAGGTGGCCAAACCGTGGCGGATGCGCCAAACGTGGCGCTTTGGACGAATAAAAGTGGCTCATTGCATCCTTGAGCCTATTTTTATTTTGGATGAAAATTCCCTTTACAATGTTAAAAATCAGTTAGACATGTATTATAAATAAATTCAATGAATGGTCAAATGTCTGAAATAGAAGCATTTGATAACAGTTCTTCTGGCAAACAGAGAGAACAGAAAATTCCAAGTTCCAAGTTGATCTCGCTCGCAGTGCCAACAACTATAGTCCAGAGCTATCTACACCAAACGGGACTCTGTCAGCTATGGTAAGCTATCACCCTCTCATAGGGGAACATCATTCTTTA
This sequence comes from Eucriotettix oculatus, assembly GCA_034510155.1. Lineage (NCBI taxonomy): Eukaryota > Metazoa > Arthropoda > Insecta > Orthoptera > Tetrigidae > Eucriotettix > Eucriotettix oculatus. The sequence continues at coordinate 129,703,200 of CM067376.1, read as the reverse complement.
CTTTTGTAGATTGACGCATCACTAAACTAGCGTAAATTAATTAATTTAACTGCGTCAAAGTTATTCGTTAACGTCCCCTAAGCGAAGCAGATTCTATCCTCATTTCTGCTAACCAACCGCTAACCATGAACAAGACGCTATAAAATGTGTTCGAGTCATATGGCTTGTCTGTGAAAAAATTGACGCTACGTATGCTAAAGGTTGGCCACCCCTGAGTTAGATTTACCCAGAGAGAGAGTGACGAAGGAAATCGTCTAGAAGGATAGCAGAGAAACAAACAAGAGGGTAGATTATCAGAAAGGAAACCAAATAAACATGTTAGGCTTATCCTTGAGAAAGAGACGCAGTGAAACGTCTAGAAGGATGGCAGAAGAAGAAAGAAATGAGAGAAACTACTCATACTGTGGAATACCCGAAGAAACTGAATAATGATTTTGAATATTACATTAAATAAGCCCAACTTAAGGGAATAAGTAAGTTCGTGAATATTACATTAAATGAAATAATAAGGAATGTAGTACAATATTTAATTTTATAATTTGAATATTACTATATATTACTTTTTAATAATTTTTTAAATAAATATTTGCTGTTCTTTGGGCAAAAGAAATCGAAACAGATCTCCTTAGATGCAGTAGTAAGCTGAAGAAGTATTCTATTTTGAAGTGCTCTAAACAATCGGGTTTTCCTTCCACAATAAGTGTATTCCTAGTTTGTACACTTGAAAAACCCGAGGTTTATGAAAATCTTCGAGATTTCTCTTCCAATTTTACCCAGTCTTCCGGTTGTGGTGGCTTCACTAAGACTTATATACGAGTTTGGTCTTACGATGATGTAAATGCCATACACAAATCCAATTGAGGAGTGAATAAATCACAACTTGAGACAAGATGTGAGTGTGAAATTATTTTGCCGTAGTTATGGTTTCCACAGCAAGCTGTGGTTGCATGGTAAACAGATTGAGTACACATGACCTAAGCAAGCACTGGCCGTATGCTGAAAACAGCACAAAAGCTGGAGCTGTCAATTGTGCACACATTACACTTACCTCATCAAGAAATGAAGATGGCTTTCTTGGCCAGGAAAATCATTCCAAAAACAAGTTACCACCATAGTGGAAGTTGCACTCATGTCTGTCAAAGTCCCGATATCTCTTTTTATATCGAATTCGGTGGGTCATGCAATTGTTTGGAACAATTGGAAACACCCTGGTGAAGGAAAATCACAAATCGACGCTACTTCACAGCTGTATGTCACTTCCTAATGAATGGAGGATGTGATCATGCATGCTCAAAATAGCAACTGCAGCGCAGGAGGAGCAAAATTGTAGAACAATACTTACAGTACAAACAACACTCATGTAATATAGAAATAATGACATTGGGACTGTTCTAAGAGGACTTTAATCAAGGTTTTTCAGCGTGATAGTCCGTTTAAACCAAATAAATGGATTAATAAACTCTTAATAATTAATGTTCACTTATTTAATTTCCCAAATTAACGACGAAACGTCCTGATATTATATTTTCATTGTAATTATAATTTTTATGATTATGGTTATAAATGTGAATTCATCATTTTTCTCGGTTATTTTGACGATCCAAAGTTTGTTTAAATTTGTTTTCCTCATCACGTCAACGACGCGAGTTGTAGTGATGTGAAGTTACCAAACCAAAATTTGGATGGGTCAAGGATTTTACATACTCTTAGAGGGAAAACAGTCCTATTGCTTAAACTACATTTAGATTTCGTGATGTTTCTTTTTGATACGGTAAACCTGTGGGTTTTGAAACGATGGTCAGAGAAAGAAAAATTGGCGCTTCTCATTACTTATAATGAATAGAATTACGGTCTATGGAAGTTTTACGAAGTAAAGGTAAGAATTGTTATCATAAAATATACATTTAATACATAAATGAAATGTATTTGTTTAAAATAAATGTTTGATTTGCTTATCTCACATTCTACAGTTTTCACTTTAAGTTGCACTTTCACTTCTTTGCATAACGTTACACGTAACGGAAATGTCTTCAAAATACCACTTGCAGGTAAGATATTCAAATAGATTTTTCTTTCGCTGAAAATCGAGGCACCTCAGTCAGAAAATAGTCCGACCTACCTGATGCACGTTTTCTTCTGGGTAGGTTCCTTAAAATTAGCCCGGGGGCTTAGTTAACCGTGTAGCGCAGTAGAACCCGGTCCAATTTTATACTACTTTATGGAAATTTAAATTGCATAAATATTTCTATATGAGCATGTCGCTGGCCAGGAAGAAGGGGTTTTTCCGCGCGCCGACTCGGCGGCTCGGAATCAAAACAAAGAGACAGCGGCTGACACTTGGGCCATAAAGCTCAGACACCTCGTCGCCGGTTTCGGAATTTCCTAATCTGTCTGAGAATTTGGTGACCGGGTGGCGTGTGTCCCTCAAATGTAACAAGGGATATTATTGGAGAATATCCATCCCTGCCACCTTAGTGATAGGTGTCGCATAAGTGGGGACGAAGTTTTAAAGAGGCAGGCGGAGAGATTTTCGGCAGTGGATTGAAGGAGATTGGCAGCAGAGTGGTGGAGAGAGGAGATTGGTGAGGAGAGCAGATTGGTGGTGGAGAAGGAATTGAATAGAGTGGTGGCTAGAGTATAAGGTGAGACATTAACAAGTGGAGGAGACAGACTAAATTACGGACTGATCCCTCATAAGAGGCAGCGGAGAGGTGTACCATGTTTTGATCAGTTGAGGAAGCAGCGAAGAAAGGTTTTAACAACGAGGGAAGAAAGAGGAAAAAGCTGAGTTTCCTCAATTCCGGCAGCACGACTTTGTGCTATTGTCTACCGGCCGCTTCAGGATCCACAACACGGAAGTTCCAATGACATCTACAGCAAAGCGCATATGCAAACATCTCAGGTTCTTCAACGAACGGAAAATCTGCTACACGTGGTCACCCAAACAATAATTACCCTGAGAACTTTAATATAATCCCCTTTTAATTCATTATTTTTGTACATGATATATACACGCCGGACCCATTTTAAAATTATTGTTTTCAGTTAATAAATATACATATTAAACCCAATTATTAAATTCATTAAATAATTAATAATACTCCCATCATTTAAAACCCTTAAATGCCTTCTTTTCCCTGCTGCATCATCTCTTTCAAATTCCCTTCCTATGCTATTACAGGAGAGTTGCCCTAATATACCCACTCTTATCAAGATACGTTTCTCTGCCTTATTATGCCATTCAGCTCTACTTTAATAAAAAGTTTCTTCTATCCACAATTAAATATCCCTATTAGCCATATTGCCAATATTATCTTGAAAAAGGATCCAATACGTAAATTGGGCTGTCGGCTTTCTAAAAGTACCCAATAAATTTCTCAACATTGCCATGTCTTTATCCACCTGGGATCACGTAATCTTTCTATGCATTCAACCTGATCATTTTTATTTGGGTGCCAACAGATTGAACCGAAGCCTAATGTAAGGCATATAAATGATTTTTAACATCATCGTAACTTATATGCTTGCTTAGTCAAATTGTCAATTTGGGTTTCCTAACCCGTGTTCTTGCCCAAGTGCTAAACAGTGACTTCTTGTTCTGGTATTGCCTCGTCACCGAGTTAGTAGTAAAGCCTCGTAACGAATAGGTTGCCAAGTTCTCGAAAGTAAGGCAAGAATAAAACGCCCGGCGTAAATTGAACGTCTGGACATTTAGAAAAATAATTAGAGCTAGTGAAGTATAGCACAGATTAGGGAGTTAATTGCCGTATTTATGTGTGTATAGGCCGCTAGCTTGTGTAATCCGCACCAGAAATTTGAGGCAATATTAGTGTTCTCTGTTTAAATACAAAAATTATATCTCCGCTTGTAAACCAATACAGTCTGGTGTACCTCAGGGCAGCGTGATTGATCCTCTGCTTTATCTGATATATTATGATGACATCGCGCTACCTAACCAATCAACAGTAGTATTTAATGCTCATGACCTGGCCATTCTCCAAGTGGATGATAATTTAGCAGCTGCACACAACAAACTTCAAGATTAATTACACGAAATCAAAATTCTGAGCAATAAATGGAGAATGAAAATCAATCCTCAAAAATCAACAGTAGTTCCTTTAACTTTAAGACGACAAATTTACAACAATAATCAACAACTCGATAACCAGGACATACCAACTGATACTGTAGTCAGATATTTGGATCTTCACTTCGATCATCACCTAACATGGGCAACTCATTTTAAATATCTCGTTGGAAGGATAAGACAAAGAATCCGTCAACTCAAGCCTCTTCTGCAGGAAAAATCTCCCTTATCTCTGGAAACAAAAATACTAATATATTTATCACTCATAAGGCCAATTTGGTAGTACTCTCAAAACAGAGTTATGCGACTGATGACTGGAGCACATGACAACCCCAACATTTCATCAATCGTGGAAGCTACAGTCGTCCATTCAAAAAATAGAAGACTAAAGCGGAAGAGACTCCATGATTCGACTGACTAAAGAAGAGGGAAAATAAATAAATGCAGTCACATGAAACAAAAGCTAGTTTCGAGCAGTTGGTGAACTTATCAAATAGCATATTTTATGTCAGTTAAACCTTTTTGTGTTTACTATACTCTTTGTGAACAAAGCTGTACAGTTCTGGGACAAAAAGTTAAATAAATTTTACAAAACAAAAATATTTGTGGTGATTATTTTTTTGAATCCCATTGTAGACTCAAAGTAGCAATGTTATAAATAAATAAAAATACATCTAAATAAGTTGGCAAATAAATTGAATTAGTATTTAATTGATATAAATACAACGTTTCATCCAATTTTGTAGACTTCTTCAGGTAAAATTTTAAATGGGTAGACTAATTAGTCGCGGACTACCTCCAACGACGGTGAAGACACCAAATTACTTACAATATAATTAGCCTATCCATTTAAAAATTTACCTGAAGAACTTCACAAAGTTGTTTGAAACGTTGTATTTATAATAATTAAATACTAATTCAATTTATTCGTTGACTTATGCGACCGTATTTTTATTTATTTATTATTAAACTTAATGTCAGGAAAACGATGTTTGTAGTAATTTTATACTTCCCTAAAGCCGCATTTGCACCGGAGTTGCCAAGTTTTAGGCAAATTCTAGAGTATTTGTTGACAATTTTTTCTGTACTCCTGCGAATCATCTGACAGAGGAATTGTATCAGACGATGATGAATGACAAACTATTTCAATAAGATTCAAATTCAATACGTTGTAAGGTATGTAGATATTTATGTTTTATACAAGTAAAATAAAGATACTCAAGGGTGTTTACCGTATTTGATTTAAAAATTCCGAGTACAAGACGCACCCCATTCTCCTCAACATATTTTTGGTAAAAAAGTGCAGCCAATACACGCCCAAATACAATAATTTCATCGCATGAACAAATTGCAACAAAATTCGGTACAAATATTCTTAAAACTTCGAAGAAAAACAACGAACGAGAAACTCTTGTACAGGGTGTTCGAAAATAGAGGGCATAATCTCAGCTATGAAGACAATAAATAAAGTTAATTACAACATATGTCCGTAAATATTTGGTTTCTGAGTTATAACCTTCATCGTACTTCGATTTATTGTATTTGACGCTTCATTTTAAAATAGTTTCATTATCAATTATAGGCACTAATAAAATAAGACCCGCTTAAGCAGTATTAGTTCTCTATTCGTTTTCCAAGCTCGAAGTGTAGTAATATCAGCGGCAGTAATAAAATGTAATTAAAAATTCCTTATAAAATTTACGCTAATAATACAAACAATGATATAAATTTAGAATGTTTACGTTTAAATTTTTTTTTCAAGGAACATGTTGAAAAGGTTAACTCTGCTAAAACATAGTTGACATGTTTGCGCTTAAATTCAGTAAATTATAAATTGTTTGATATCATTTTTCTTGAAATTCCACTATAATTTATATACATATTGCACACTTCAGATTAAATGGCAAATACAATAAATTGAAGTATCATCGGACGACTTTTTTTTGTGTAACAGGCTACATGAAGGCATAAATGTAATTACTTACGCATTACAGTAGTCATACGTTTTTCGTAAATAGCCTAAGGGCTGCAACTCGTCAAAGTCTATATATAATACGAGTACAATTTGCCGTCACAGTATTCATGTAAGAATTAAAACTTTCTATCTGAAAATTATTTGACTTTTATTCGACCTGTCAATAATTCGTATTTTAAAGCAAGTTATGTAACAATACCCGCCATTTCAGTTCACTTCACCCACGTTTTTGGAAGTACTGTTCATTGTGTTTAGTTAAGAAATAGTCCAGTTATTAATTCTGGTGAGCAACTGTGCTAACCAGAATACATTGTGAAAGTTTTCTTTATGGTTTTTATTCAGGAAAAGTAGGAAACACCCAAACGAAGAAGTCAACAAAATTATTAACTGATGTAGAAGTAAACCATGAAAGGGAAGTAATAGCCACTTCTGGGAATGAAATAGGAGGAAATATAACAAAAACATAAGATAAATAAATAGGTTAAATAAATAAAGTAGAACTTAAAATATCAGTGTCGGCTCTCAAATACTTAAAATTCAACAAATTCTCGTCTGCGAGTCCGGTTAATTGAAACGTACGTCTTGCAATTCTACCAAATTTGGTAGAGTCGAATTTCCAATTTTCACATTAACCGATTTCAGAAACAATGACAAAATTCTTAACGTTACATTCTACTACAGAAATATAAGGAAAATATTAGAGATATTGAGTTTTGTTGGGGGAAGGAGCAGGTAGGAAATTTCTTCGAGAAGGGCATAAAAAAGCTTGTGACACAGAAAACCACATGCATTGAACGGGATGGAGATTATGTATTTAAATAGTAAACAAGTGAATAAAAATATGCTGCTATTTTTTTTCAAATACACTTTTTCTAAAATATATAATATTTAGTACACTTTCTCTCTGAACATGCCTCGTAGAGGTAATTAAAATAAAAGCTGTATACACCATGTCTGAACAACACGATTACTGGGCTAATGTTATTCTGTTTTAACTAGAAAATAGTTAAGCCTATTTTGATTAATAGTTTTGCGTTGTTATACAGAATCGTAGTTTGCCTTTTTGGAATACAAATCTGGCATATATCCTCATGAAACTAAATAGCTATGTTCCAACACCTGATTTAACTGAATGTGTAGGGATTTTGTTCGCTTTACGACAAAATGGTTTTTTAAATTATCAGGATGAAAAAAACTTCGACATATAGTTTTATTCATTAGGGTTCTAAAATTAGGCCGTAATGAATGTGATCTAGGGTTCAGGTTGTAGAGTGGACGGAGAGAGCTCGACGATTTGGATAGTTCAGATGGTTAAAGCCACAGGTCCCAAGAGGAGGTCCTGGGGTTGATTTCGGGTCAGGTCGAGATTTTTCCATCCTGATTCTTTAATTGTTTCATAGTCTTCCTGCAGAATTTCTATTTAAAGTATACTTCTGCTCTTAAAATCAAGCGTATTTTAGTGTCTAAACACCATTGTGACTATCTTAAGCTGACTACCACAATTTTTTTAAAAAAAATAAACGTTCAAGACGACGGCGAAAAAGTCAGACAGTTTAATATTTAACGGCATGAAAGACTATCCATTTTTTGCATAAAAACGTTTGTGGTTAAGAGAGGTAAGAAAATAGGCGTCACGCACTGTAACTCAGAATTAAGTAACCCGCAGCCTAGCACTTTTTTTGTGCTGCCTGTTTGCGAGCAATTATTTTCTGCAATGAAAATAATTTTAAACGATAGCAATGCTGAAATTCTCATTAAAATATTTTTGTAGACTTTACCAACTATCGTTTTCTACTTTGTGCATAGTATTTTCATATTTACTCCTTTTCTTATAGAATTGATGGTTTATTCATTTTGTTAATGTCTGTCATGTATTACTGTTATTATTTGAAAACTAAACTTTTTAATTTTATAGTTGGCCCTGTCTTATCAAAGGTTGCTCTTCCCTACTGTAGATAGAGTGAGAGGTATACTAAAAGAAGAAGTCATAAGAACTCACAGCTCCAAGCCCTATCGTTACAGCAGTCTAAAATCCAGTAGACAAACCTTCTAGTGAAAGGATAATCCCACAACTACAGCCTTGTTCAAATGGCAAATGAGAACAGAGAAATAGACTATCGTTATCACGCCGTCTTCCCCACCCTTAAAAAGGCGGCTTCAAGTAAAAATCGACTCCCGTTTGAAAAAGGTTATACACACACGCGCAGACACACGCACACACATACTGGAAGGAGTATTTATTACTGCACTCTATGGTATGGCTTTCAATGGCGTCAAATAATGTAGTAACGATCAGCTGATGATGACGAAAGAACAAACAACAGCGTGCAATCTAAACTTTTCCTAAAATGTACTACACACAAAGGCGAAGCTATTTCTTTTCCTAACAGGGATTATTGTTTGGTGGAAATGCGGACGTACAATATGTTGGATAAGCCATGACCGTAGGTTGTCCACACTACGGCTTTGCCTCAGACAGCGACCTTGCACGTTCACCATTGTCTTCATTCAAACAATACCAACTATTGGCTCACTCAACAATTGCGTAAGATAAATTCCATCCATTCAAGACGATCAACACTTGGGCATGAAGTTTTAGTTTTATATTTCTCTAAAGGGGCTCGTAAAAAAGCAACAAAAATTTCACATTGCCGGCAATATTTCTGAAAATTATGGCCCGGCAATATTGTCGGCAATGTGTTGCAATGTATATCCCGGCAATATTGCGGCCACATTGTAACCAGAACATTTCCCGCTTACACGTAGTACAGCAATATGGCCGAAAATAAAGTTCTTATTAGCGCATCGTTAGTGGTGATAAACTAAAGAAAATGAGAACCTGGTTTAGACCTTTTTCAAATGAACAATTCACAATCGAAGCAACGAACTGATTCTTGATTATCTATTCAAAAACGTCGCCTTCTATGTCAAAGGGAGACTGAATATTTCCTTCGAAAATAGAGGTCATTGTAGGGAAAAAGGATACGGTGATATACAACACCGATCTATACGAGATTGGCAATTATCCAAAAATTATTTTGACGGGAATGCCCTCTACATCTTTGACGTATTTATTCAGTGTTCGATTGAATTATGCGTAGTTTTAAAGGAAGGATTAATTGAATTTATTTAATTACAGGCTAGACCTCTTTATTTGCTGAAAAATTATTTTAAAAAATATATAGGTTTCACAAGTTGTAAAATTTGTTGGCTATTGTTTACCAAACATCTATTTTTTTACTTGGTATTCTCTAATGACCCACGTCTCAAATTGATGAATTAGTGTAAACTGCATCGATAAATGCAATAGTTTTTCGTTTGGCGAATCCATGATTGGAATAATGAATAATATTTATACGAAACACGACGCTAACCACATCTTATATTAATTATTAACTCAGCTGATTGGCCACAGAGACCTCTAGGTGAGGGCTGGGGACTAGTATTGCTGGGCAACATTGCATATTTTCGATACCTGATCGAACTCACCGGCAACACCCCGGCAAGTGGTTGCAATACGGGCAATATTGCTCAGCAATACTGATATATTGCCGGGCAATATGTTTATATTGCCGGAAATGTTGCTGGATTTTAGGCAATATTGCTTGGCCATGATTGCCGACCACATATTGCCGTAAAAAGTTGCTAGTTTACAAGCCCGGGTAAGACGTGGTGCGAATCACAATTCGACATTTTATTCTAAACAGCGAAATGCCACATAGGAACTGAATGGTCGTCTTAACAATATCGTCAGCTCCGGGCTAGAATGAAAGCATGGTTTTTGGATAGTGTGATATTGTGACATTACAAAGTAATTACTTTTATATTTATATTATCTAAACGTCAAGATATTTCGTTAACAGTCAAATATAAAATTAAGTTTTTATTACTTCTACTCATTTAATAAATGAAATTAATTTCATAGAAGCTTCCACCCCCACCCCCGTTTTTACTCAGGGATACTGCACAAACACGATGAGACGATATTTGTCAACAGCCCTCTACAGTTGACTTTGACCCGAAATTTTAGACATCAAAACTAAATACCTTTTCTATTACAAACCATTATGATATTTTTAATGGTGTCAATAAGAAAACGAAACTTAGTGTTCCTCTGAACGATTTATCGCTCTGAAATAAAACTCATTTACGACTGCACCAAATTCACTACTATTCACTACAGCAAAGCTGTAAATCTTTTGTCTTCTATACAGTTTTATTAGACATTCCAACCAATGAATATGAATTCCGTTCCTACTTTATTTATCTCAACAGGATTCATTGAAACTACAGAAAAAAATACTTATTTTTGTCAACTTTGTGGGGCATGCTGGCCAGGAATGATATTTGTGTAACTTTTGGTTATTATTTCCGTAAACTACGCACAAGGTTTACCTTAGGAACTCTAATAACTGACACAATATTATATCTCAAAAGTAGTATTTTTGAGACGGCGTTGACAGCCTTCTACGAAAAAGACTAATCTTAACCAAAAAAAATCGAGCTGAAATTTGGCATGTGTCAATCGAAGGCGTCATAGTACAACATGTAAATATTTCATCCAAATAGGAAATGCCTATCGCGGGGTTCCCTAGCCCATTTGACATGGACTGGGGTTCTATTTAATTTTATAGAAAAACCTGACTAACTATTATAACATGGCTTGAGAATGGCAGAAATGTTCTGTCAAAAGCTTAAATAATATAATTTGGGTAATTACAGAATTTATAGTTAGTATTATAAGCTATCACAAGAAAAGAAGACGTGTAGGCTACCAGGCATTCCATCTATATTGCATAATATATTGACGATGTAATTAACTACCTTCGAGGTAACCCAGTCATGAAACGATGAGGATTCAGACGGCTATTCATCTCAATTGTCTATATCCAAGTAGATAGAAAAATAATTAGAAGGAACAAACATTGTCTAGTATCTTTCGCTTTCACGGACTTCAGATATCAGTAGTCACTGATGCGTCCGAAGCCCAAGATATCCAAAGTCATTTCTAGAAACTGCATCGATGATGAAACTCCAAACGGCACTAAAACTGAGGTTCAAGGTTGTTATATACGTCAGATGCGATTATTTTAGTTCACTTTTTTTGGGAAGGGGAGGGGACATTCAACGTACGGCTTTCAAAAACTAAGCTGGCAAGAAGAAAAGCATCAGCTACCTACGGTAATTCGCAGTTTACAATTCTCTGTCCTCTAGAACTGTCAAGTAATTATAAAACGTAATGAAGGAATTGAACACGATAAAAATCTTTGAGAAAACGATTTTTAATTCACGAATTTACATACACGTAAGGAAGGATGAACATAAATTACATGCATATACACAAACTGATAGGCATAACCAAAGACATATATAAACAACATAGACTGGACAAGGCGACGCCATATTTGAAGCAAATTGAAGGCTCAGGCGCCATTTTTTGAATGGAAAGGTGGGCGTGTCCTGTCGTCTGCTGGCATTGAATTGAGGTGGACTTACGAATACGTGCAGGAAGCGTATTTCGTAAATAAATATTTAAAAATTATATATGCATATGTATTAAAGTTACAAATGAGCGGAAACCAGCTAGAAAGTTTTTTCATCCTATAATATATATAAAAACCACTTAAAAATTGTAAATTATTTCTGTTGTCACACAAGGAACGTGCCGAAATTAAAGTAACACGGATAGGCCTTTAACCTCCATCTCAATGCTAAATACAACATGTAAACAATGACAGTTAATGAACGGGAAAACTTTATAATAGTTAATTTATAATTTTTGTTTTTAAATCAGGTCATTTCGATATTAATGCCGTAATTATTAGGATTGGACATATTAGAAAGCACTCGCTCATAGCAGTCCCTATAAGAAAGGATTACTCCGCAAATCTAAAATTTCATTTTTTTTACAATTAATACAATTGTACGTTGTACCAAGTAACATCTAAATGCGTCTAGACTGAAATTAAATATAGTTGTGAAAGTTGATGAAGGATCCAAGGTTAAACGAAATAAAACACATTCATTAATTACAGTACAGAGAACTACTTTCATAAAAAGAGAGCTGGCTTGCATTCTAGAGCACCACGAAGATCAGAAATTTGGTAAATATCGAAGTCACAAACACGTGCTGTCAAAGTGAAAATATGATGATATTTACTTAAAATACGATATTCCAGTTGTTTTTGAACTACGATTAGTACAATTGTACGCTGAAGACACATTTGGCATGATTTCGGATGAAAAACAATATATTTTAATCACAAAAATACACGATTATTCAACCTGTCATTTAACACAGTACATACGGTCAAAGTTCTTGACCGTAGACATTGTGATTGTCCCTGTTGTTAGTTGCTGCCACCCAGGGCGCTGTAACGTCCTCGTAGCCTGTCTATGATGTTTATATATCTCTTTGGGCATAACTGAGGCCTTTGGTACAGACAAAGGTTTAATACTGACTAATTTCAGAATTAGCAGTGCGTAAGAAATATTCGAAACAGAAAGAGTTTTGAATCCGAGGCCACGAGTTATCGTAGTCCCAAGGTTGAAGTATAGACTGGATGTTAGCAATTAACGGTGGCCGTATGTCTTAAAATATTAAATTAAATAGTTTTGTTGATAAAAAAAACATTATGTTCAACTAATAGGCAGAGAAAATAATGCATTCGTTGATTGCATAACAATATATTATAAAGTGGCCTTGGTGGTCCTCAGAACAAGGTCTTGGCAATGTCTTGTATCATAATCGTGATGTTCTGGTTTCCGGTTTCTTGGGCTAAGAATGTGGAGCACCCACTTCAGACAGGATGCCATGCGAACACCTGGCGGAAGGCTTTTCTACTGAAATCTCTGGGGACCAAGAAAAAACTTGGATATGATCGAGTTTGATAACTATTTACAAGGAAGATCAGCAATAAAAATTCTACAACTGTGATACTTTTTGTTCGTGAATGTACAACTGACTCTCGATTATGTCGGAGAGAATTGGCGCGGATAATCAAAAGCATGAGATAAATTAAAGCACACTAGAAGAGGCAAGTAACAATAATTTAACTAACCTGCTAACATGGTTTAATGCGAACGGACTAACAAATAACTGTGACAAAACACATTTCATGCAATTTCACACACTCAACACAGCTTTACAATCTATAACACTTAAATACGACAGCAAAAATGTAAATGAAACTTCCTCTGTTAAATTCTTAGGTCTCTTAGTAAATAATAAATTAAATTGGACTGATCAGATTAATCAATTACTTAAGAAACTCAGCTCAGCTACATAAGTTGTCAGAGCAATGTCCACCTTCAGTGATTTAAAAACAAGAAAATTAGTATACTTTGCATATTTTCATTCTATTTTATCATATGGTATTATATTTTGGGGCAACTCAGTAGGCATAGATAAGATTTTTATTAGTCAAAAACGTGTTATTAGAGCAATATGTCAGGTTTCCTCACGAACTTCTTGCAGAACTCTGTTCAAAAAGTTAGGTATTTTCACTTTGACGTGCCAATACATTTATTCATTAATGTTATTTTTAATCACAAATAGGCACTTATTTTTGAATAATTCTGATATTCATCCCTTCAATACAAGGAACAAAAATAATCTGTATAAAAAATGTAAAACATTGTCAATTGCACAGAAAGGTGTGCATTATTCAGGGATATCCATCTTCAACAGACTGCCGCATAGAATTAAACAGTTGTCCGATAATCAAGGTAAATTTAACACTGAATTACGCTCATTTTTGCTTAGCCACTCCTTCTATTCAATAAAGGAATTTATAGAAGAATCGGAGAAGAGTAATTTATAATAGTTTATAATACAAAAATTTGTTATAAGTATATTTTTCTTTTATACAATAAAATAATGTAATAAATGTACACCCTGACCCATTCCACATCCTTGAAGCTTAGCTTCTTTACAGGATCTACGGAATATGATTATTATTGAATATTGAATTGAACAGAAGGCATATACAAGCCAGATACACTGGTATAAAATTAACAACGTTAAGTTTTACATTTTTATCGTTTTGTGATGCAAGCTACAATGAGTAGTCAAATTATTGTTGGGTTATGTTGGCATCTCGGCGGTCACCATTCACGCACACAGGGTTGGAGCACCCGTGAGGAGAAAAACTCTGTGTGTCAATTATATATTTGTCAAATAGCCGCGATGCAGTGACACGGATGCCGACATTGTGCAATTTTTCCGTATCTTATGGGTGACTATCGAAGGTCTAGCTGAAATCCAAAAGGTCAGTAACGATCAGTTTTTTTCCCTCTTATTGAGTATCAAGTAGTTACTCGAGAAAATTATTTGAAGGGTGTTTGTAGATATCTCTGTTTTTAAATTACCGTACGTAAAACTAAGATACCGTATTAATCAGCAAATGAAACTAGAAAACAACACAAACACACTGCCAAGCCGCCTTCCGAAAATACAAAATGTAAGAAGTGTTAAAAGAAAACTGCCAAGGACTTATAACTGAAGAAGAAGAACTACCAATGTAATGAGGCAAAATTTAGAATTTCAAAACTGGAATGAGTATTATTTTGTCGAGTCTTTCGAGCATGTCTCGTAAAGAGGAGTGTCTGAGGGCGGAAAATTTTATCATAATTTATTGCCGGGGGACTTTTTACCGATTGTCCGTGAAATTTCTCCATACAGTAGCTGAGCGAACACCAGCCGACACAGTTTTTGTTTAAGATTTCTTGAGTAGTGACACGATGTGTCCGGAGAACGAACAACATAAAAATTTAATGTGTAGATAAATCTGAAGTGCTTCAGCAAGTGAGAAAAATGTTGTTGGGAGAGAGACAGTAGCTGTGAGATCGTGGCCGAGAAAGGGGGAAATAGCAAGAAATTTGAAAATCTGACTGTTGAGTTAATTAGGAGATTTATACAACGAAAGGAGGAAGTAATTGTCTGAAGATTATATAAGTAATAAAATATAAGCGAAGTGAAATAAAAATAAAAGGCAGAGCCTTAGTTTGCGGCAAAGGAGAAATTCAATTAGTTCAAGGCCAATACAGAAAAAATTTTATATCCCAGAAAGTTGGTCACACATTTGCCACTGAAACTCTTTTGTCAATATCTCTTCTCGGAAAATTACTTTGTTAAAAAGATTTCATGTTACTGTCATTTAAGAACTGAAAATTAAATTTGTATGCGTGATTACGTATTAAATAAATTACTAAATTATTTGACTTTGGTAATGAGATATATTTAATTATTTGTATTTGAAATAAATTTGTTGACATTGGCAAAAATAATAATAGTGGATGATGAAATTCTCTATAATACAGACTTATGTGTAATTTCAATATCCCGAAATGAATAAGTGGGGTTTAATTCTTTTAAATTAGGAATAATATATATATATATATATATATATATCTTCTTCTTCGGGTCTACAGCCCATTGATGATTTGGGCCTACCGGGACTGCGGACTGTCATCTTGCATGACACATTCCGAATTTGGAGCGACACGTAGTAATCGTATCGATTCTCCAGCAGTCTTTGCGACCATGAAGCCTAATGTTAAATTAATTCGGGAAGGGAACAAACAATGGGTGCCCAGGATTCGAACTTGGCACCCCTGGGTCCTAAACCACTTGACCACAGGAGGTGAGCAAGAATAACATATATATATATATAACATACATTGGGAAATAATATAGAAATAAATTAACTTTACATTTATAAATTGATGGTATACAATAATTTATTACCCAAATTCTTATTACGGAGCCGGCTTTTTAGGATTAGCATTTACACTTTACACTAACATTTCACAAAATTTAGTTACTTAAAAACTAACATTTGGAAAAATGAGATTTATTATAGTAGAAGCAGATTTATATACAAAATTCTTAACTCGGAATTGGTAGTACGAGGAAATCGGAAGAAAAATTATAAACAGCAACTATAGTTGTCAGAAACTCGCCGTTGAACATCAGATCTCGTACTGCTCCTCACAGATTTCTCTCGACTACTATGTTTCAAATTAACACTTTGCTCGTTTAATCTTCTTACACGCCGCCCTGGATATCCAATTATTAAAAACCACTCAACAGATCAGAAACAGTCTCTCAGTCCTGCGCTTAGTTACCCCCCCCCCCCTCTCTCTCTCTCTCTCTCTACCAACCACACTCTAAACTTCTCTCCAACCATCAACATCTTCATATTCCTTAATAACCAATCAGCGACCCTTTTCAATTTCTTTTCCCCACTCCAGTATTTGATTTCCTTCGGGTGGCGGGGACACATTCCTCTTCAATCAAACGTATTTCAATCCAGAATTTAGGAGGAGCCTTTCAACCCACCTACCACCGATATTTGGGAAAAATACTGAGCCTGGCCAACATCCAGGAGTAGAAATCCGGGATCGGCGCCAAACTGTCTAGGTTTTATTACCCTGTTTGCAGCCTTCTTCTATTTCTCTCAAGCCGACTGCTTTTCACTTTGTACCGCCAAAATCCGCATTTCTTTTGTGTTTTACCATTGCAATATATGTAATGCAGTAAGATAACGACGCATCAAATGGGGAAAAAATTAATTTACGTCTGTGGTTTCCCGTCTAAAAATTATTGTAATGTCATTGCAAGTGTGCCAAGTCATTTTAATTGTTTTTAAATGGCTACAATAATATGTGTAATTTGTCTTAACAAACAGATCCTAGTGTTATAGAATTTCGAGTCTTAATTACAAAAAATATGACCTTCAAATAACATTATTATTATTAAGTTGGAAACGAGAATCCTGTTTACAAAATTACTAAGACTGAACCTTCTAAGATGGCCGTATGGGAGCGGCTGAAAAATCCTCGGTATTGTTTAAGAAAACAAGTGTGTGTTGCGTGGGCCCCTCAAATATTGACACGTCAAAAGACATTGCACAAAAGTGACAGTGTTATAGTTGAGAATACGCTGTCAATATTTGTTAAGCGACGTTTAACCAACGTCGATTTCCTACAAAAGAGCATGACCTGGCGCAGAATAACAATCACGCTCAAGTTCTACGCTTGGCTGTAATGACTCGCCAATTCCTAATTGGGATAACTCCGTTCATAGCCGGCATTCCTTAACACTGTCGATGTGTGAAAATTCCCTTCCTTGTATATTTATTCACTACAGCTTTAACTCCTATTCAACCTGAAAATTTATTACGTAACTTTTTCGCTATTCCTAATATGTAATAGTCGTGTCTTTAGTAGTGCGAGATTCCTATCCTTTTTTTTATTTAGTTTGCGTTGTATATTATATTTTTAAGGTTTTATCAATGTTTCTTTAAGGTATATAACATCTATTAGATAATTAAACAAAGGTGGGTATATATTAAATGTACCTTGAGGGACGAAGACAATATACTACGACAATAAAAGTAATAATAATCTCAAATTTCTACAAAAAGAACGTGATTTCTGTAAGTGCTAATTGAATTTTTGAGTTGAGAGTAAGAAAACTCTCCAAAAGCTCTTCCCAATACAAGTTTTCTAACAAATAGTCCACTTTTCACGCAGTTTCCTAATCCCAATATTAATTCTCCTTCATTGTCATTATTTTGAAAAATATTTCTGGAGCATCAAAAATTATGTCGCCTGTCATACGCACAAAAGATAAAAATCTAGTTATAAAAATAGTCAGGAACGAAATAAATTTACTCCCATATGGAATATCGACTGAAGTTAGGGAAACATCAAGCCTAATGTTAAATGAATTCGGGAAGGGAACAAACAATGGGATCCCACACACGAGCAGATTTGATCGGCAGATCTGATCGGATTGGAGCGGCAGATAGTAAACAAATCCGCCGGTAGAGGACAAATGTATTGCGCATATGAGAATCTGCACAGATCTCGATCGTAACGTGTAAACGACCTTCAGATTTCGCGGCAGATTTGTTAAATCATATCTGCCGCAATATCTGCTCGTGTGTGGTCACCCATTGGAGCGCAGATAATTGTCTGAACGATCAAATCTGCGATGCGTTTACACGTACAGATCAGATCTGAACAATTGACGGTCGTCTGCGTATTCCAAAGGTTCCGTGTCAAATTTGTTACAGCTACGCTGACGCTTCTTTTGAATTTAAGCATATTGGAAGTTTTATAACGTCAATTGTTGGTTGTAGTGGTGAACAATAAGCCATAATCGCTTGTTATTATTACAATTACAAAATATAATATAGCTTGATGTCAAAAACGAATTATAAAATGTTATTATTTAAACTATGCCAATGAATCATAAAAAAATCAGCTTCTTAATATTATTAATTGTGTTGGTAATTTAAGATTATTATAATAATAAAGTAGTCCTTTGACTTGTTTATTTCGTAATTTGAGATAATTAGCTAAGATAGTAAACAGAAAACAGATCACGATAGTAAGATAATTGTCAGCAGACCTACACTGACGTGTAAACGACCTTCAGATTTTGCGGCAGATCTGTTAAATTTGCGAGATATCTGCCAATGAAATCCTCTCGTGTGTGGGCACCCAATGGTATAGGAAATCATATAGGACAAACATTAAGTTGCAGAGCAGATGATTGACGTGTAACCTTGGCTACCTTGCTCTGCCTTCCGCATCTCCCCAATTCAATTCACTTCCTATGCTATTAAACGGGAGTTGCCTGTTTCAGGATCACCCTCATGTAGCCTGCTAACCAAAACAAATGTAGCCTGTTAACCCCAAATAAATTGGGGGGAAGAGGAGGATGGAATTGCCTTTGCGAGTTTTCTCTCATAGCCATTTCTCCCCAGAGTGACTGCGGCGCTCATCTGACTATGTCGGGAATTGCTTGTACTCTCTGTTTTTTTTCTTCACATGATGAGACACCTTAACTTATTTTAGGAGGTATATGTACTGTGGTCGGAGACTTTGGGCCTGAGGCAAGAGTTGTCAGCTCCTAAAACTGGGAGAAGGGAATGCTGCAACCCCACAGCAAACCCGTCATTCGGAAGGGCGTGAGAATAGTACTCAATACCTGACCTACCTGATGCAGGTTTTCTAGGTGAAACACCGGGTAGGATCCTTAAACTATAGCCCGGGGGCCCTTGTCAACCCTTGGCTACCTTGCTCTATATTCCAACCCACCCCCTTTTCATTTCCCTTCCTATGCTATTAAAGGGGAGTTGCCTGTTTCAGGATCACCCTCATGTAGCCGGTTAACCAAAAAAATGTAGCCTGTTAAGATAAAAAACGTTTTTGGGGGATACCTCGTAATCTCTTTGTTATTTTTCGAGGTTCTCACCTGCCCAGGCACCTTAATCTATTTTAGAAGGTGTATGTACTGAGATCGAAGACCTTGGGCATACGGTAAGAGTTGTCCGCTGATACCATCGGATCAGTCGGCCAGCCAAAAACTGGTGCAGACACGGAGAAGGGAATGCTGCCACCCCACAGAAAACTCCTCTCTCCTCATTCGGAAGGGCGTGAGAATAGTACCTGCATCACTTTTAGGTTGATCACTGAGTAGGATCATTAAAGTGTAGTCCGGTGGCCTTAGTCAACCACTGGCTACCTTTCACTATCTTCCACAACCCCACTTTACAATTCCCTTCCTTTGCTATTAAAGGGGAGTTTAATGTTTCAGGATCACCCTCGTGTTGCGTGTTACCCCCAAAACTGCTTACATTGCATTTTATTTTTATAGAAGATATAATTTCCAAGTTTTGGAACGTAGCGGAATTACATCCACCTTTAATCAAATATATCTTAAATACCCGATTTACTGTAGAACTTCTCTTCATCGTACCAGAGTCACTAAATTGATCATCAGTCTGCATTTGCTTCCAAATGACTACTTTGAGGTTACCCCTATGACATAGATTGTGTGAAGATTAGCTGTCTAGTGTTACCTGCTTGGTGCGAATCATCTTAGCGAGGTTGGTTGCGCTTATGAAGAGCAAAGGGCTTTTGAAGGGAGGCAGCTTGGGCGTCTTCTGCCTGGCGTAGAGGGCGTAGAAGGGCGCAGTCAGCCAGCGCAGCAGCATCAGCAACGCGCCTACCAAGCGCACTCCGATCTCCATTTTCCTGCACAACACACACAACAATTAGAAACGTTCAACCAGAACAGTCAGTCATTCGTTCCTGAACGGGGAAGCCTCGTGGTTCGCGAAATTTAGCGACAATACTGGGCAAGTTTTCAGCTTGTAAAATTATATTTGGTGATAGAATTATTATTTTTATTGAGCACTTGTTGTTGTATTTATACGTGATTCTGATACTTGCGTAAATAACAGTTTTTGCGTAAATTACATACCTAAAACTGTAGCGCAGAGAATCACCAACCAATTTTTTTAATATAATTATATTCAAAAATAAATCAACGAACAAGTAATTTTTCTTTGAGTTTCACAAGCGAGAACTGGAGGCGACATAAACCCGAGGGGACGCAACAAAGTGTCGTCCCAGGGATTAAGAAAATTTCCCGCAGGCGAAGGTTAATCGCACTGGAATTTTCCCAGATGTTTTATCCCTAAGGGAGAGAGTTTGAAACGAAGAGATGGAATGTGAGAGATATACCACGTGGTATATTACCAAGAGCGGTGGAAAACTGGAGTCGAGGATGGAAGCGACAACGAGATGAAAAGTACAGTTCAGAAAATGTCTTCGATGAAGCAAGGTTAACAGCACAGCTGTCAGCAATGCTGGATGGAGAAGAGACTACTCTCACAACCAAACCAACCGCCTGTATATGCCGAATTAACCTGGGCATATGCCATCGAGAACGCTCGGCTGCAGAGATGTAAGCTGCTGAGACAAGGCTCAACGCCTTCACGCCTACCCAGATCCCAGAATTCCTGCTCCCAACTAACCGAAGCGACATCCAGGATTGCTCCAGTATGCCATTAAAACAGGTGTGTCACTTTTGTATTATGGGAATCTGCCATTCTGCTCTGCACGGATTCCGCCCCCATAAATCCCCTTGAATTATATAGAGTCTCAAACTTTGCTTGTTTTCTAACCCCTGAGCGAGTCCTAAGTAAATAATTTGTAAAGAGCACCATGATTTTGTTATAAATTAATAAAGTAATTACAAAATTAAAATCTGATGTTTAAATATTCATTTAAATTAAAAAAATAAAACCCCTATTTAATTAAGCCCTGACAAAAACCGAGGTTACAATACAAATCCCTTTTCAAACCGTGGTATGATAAGAGGGAGGATATATTTTATTCAGAAGAACTTTACCCAAATTATTTTAGCTACTTATTACTTATTTTCATAGAGCTAGAAGGGAATAAATTATTTCGTAAGCAATCTGTCCTTATATTTATTCATTTCCTGGCTGCCCGGGTATTTATTTATATTAGTACGGCACAGTATTGAAATCAACAATAATATCTAGGTCAACGTGTTATTACACCGGTATCGGCGATAATCTCTTTGCCTACACGTGATTAAATCCGTCTGGGGAGCACCATTTCTAATACAGATGAGTAGCTTATTCCCTGCGTGCGTTCAGCAACGGCGGCGGCGACATTTGCAAAAAAAAAATGGAAAAGTAATTACTTAAATAAAATGTAACTTATACTAAGATGTGTAACTATCTCGCTTGACTGGCTACGTGAGGGCATAATCTATCCTGTTGCAAACTTATACTTAAGATATGTAACCATCTCGCTTGACAGGCACGTGGGGGCATAATCTACCCTGTTGCAAGTTCTATAAGTCATTAGGGTGTGACCTTTTGTGGCCTGAAGGGAGGGAGGAGGAAGAAACTAAGATCCTGTAAAGATCCACCGAAACCTTCACCAGAATACACCAAAAGTTCATGGCAATCGGATGATTGGTACAGGAAGGCATAAGGGACAAACATTGAAAGACGCAGTGTACGTGTAGATAAATGAGTCAGGAAGCAGAACTTAAAGAGTTTCCAGTCACTGGCAGCCTTTATTACTTTGTGGAGAAATCAGTCGCCAGACGTTGCAAAACCACAGTAGTTAAAAGCGATACGCTTTTATGTATCCGAGGTTCTTTCTGAAGGTACTTATATCGAACAAGGCTTTTCTGCGGGAGTTACATCTCCAAGAAGCTGAGACACTTTGATACAGCATTTTGTTTTTAGGCGATTCGATAGGCACTGCTGTCAGCTCGAAATTCCTAATTCATACACCAGTGATTTTCCGTTCTCGTTTGGACACATTTAACTAACAATCCAGGAACAATAACTCTTAGGATAAAACACTCTCTTAGGATGTCGGACTATATTTAACTGTCTTAAGGTACAAAGAATATTTTATAATATTTTAGGGTTCCGACAGTATTTGTCGTTCTTATGCTGTCGGAAATAATTTGTACTCTATTAGGGTGCGAGAATTGTTTTAGACGCTCTTAAATTTCACGTAATAAGATTCTGGGAAGGCTTGGAATCTGGAAACTTGACATGTCAAATTTATCGATGCATAAGCGCTTGGGTTAACGTGGATAAAAATACAAAGATCACAAAAAAAACCTTAAAAGGCACTACCCTTTGCTGGAAAGGACACATCTTCAACCCCCGCCAGTAATTAGAGGCGGAGTCAGCAGTGATAAAATACTAATCAACTACTGAGTGGAAGGGGCCATTTATCGATTATCGATTAATATCCTTTATTCATTTGTGCTAATTTTGCAGGAGGAGGATTAGTAGAGTTTTAGACAAGTACTAGTGGAATGCACAGTTAAGATATCTTATTAGACTAGACATTGAAGCCATCTTTGCCGATTTTTTGGCTATGATTTCGGGGATTTCCTACGCCTACAAATCGCCGAGTCTGGACGTTGCTGAGTTGCTGTTTCCGACAACTACAGCTGATGCATCAATCAATTAGATGCAACCAACATACTGAAGCATACAGATCTGCAAGCTGATAGGTGATGTACAATGAATCACGTTCTCGCCCATGGTTACCCGTTACCTCAACAACATTCCACCACAAATTTCCGGGAGTATATTCCTCTCTCTAAGGATACCAGAGTATTTTAGACTCTCGTGTGGTGACTCATGGCCCCTACATTGAAGCGGTAAAGCAAAAATAATTTAATTTTTGGTATTCGCGTACAGCAGGACGAAAAGCGAGGGTGGTTTGGTCAAGGCCGAGTAGGCGGGAAACGTCGCCGTTTACAACATTATTTATTGCCTGGAGAGCTATGTATTTGGACAGTTGGTCCCGGAAGCTGTCCTGAGAAAGACGCGATGAGAGAGCAGTGGATGAAGAAGCAACATGCGTAAAAGTTAAATTCGGCAGGTTCCGAGAAAGAAGATTCATTTGATGGGAGTACGGAAAACAAAAAGATTACATTTGATTGAGATTTAATCTGAAGAAGAGGCGCTAGAGAATCTAGAAGACGTGATCCAGCAAAGGAACCTCCGGCAACGGCAAACCAAGAACGACGTCACCACGCAGAGCATCTGGTAACGGCATTTTACCCGGTTTCCACTTAAACCATTCTCGTTGATTCGCGATTGTTTTTATTTCACTTATATCGTTCGTCACCCGCGTTCCTGGGAGCAGCCGTTTAGAAGCTGCATAGATTCTTTTTGTTTTACCGACTGAGCCAATTTAATAATACATTTTATTCGTAAATTTATATTTTTACTAAAACTTAATTTGAGTTATTTTTCTTTTGTAAATTTTATATTGTAACACCACGATTTCGATTTTTAT
Source organism: Eucriotettix oculatus (assembly GCA_034510155.1). Classification (NCBI taxonomy): domain Eukaryota; kingdom Metazoa; phylum Arthropoda; class Insecta; order Orthoptera; family Tetrigidae; genus Eucriotettix; species Eucriotettix oculatus. The sequence goes on along the minus strand of CM067376.1, from coordinate 129,679,465 downwards.
TATCATCATAATTAAATGCAATATATTCAAATTAAATATACTCTTTTTATTATTTAACAGTTCCATGTTATAATAATATAATTTGTGGTGTAAACAAAGAGTAAACACCACACTCTCCAGGTGTCAGGAATATATATGACTTTCTTGTAGTATCGAACTATTGCCACCTCACTTAAGCTTCCGCAGAATTAAATCATTTTTAAGTTACTGTGCTTACTTAAGGTACCTGTAGTTTTCCTGGCTCGATTAAAATACTTTGAATCTTCATGCCAGTTATGATGAAATTAACATTCTCTCGACATAGGATAAGGTAGGGAGCAATAAAAGGTAAGTGTTCATAAAAAATTACGCTCACGATACTGGGTAAATCACGAGTTAAACGAGAGATTTGTGTCGGGCTTGGGGGCTAATATAAATAAATACCCGAGAAACATCTGGTACCCAACTAATACTAAAATAAAATAACCAGTTAACATAAGCGAAAATATAGTTTCATTGTCAATATATTATAAATAGCATAATAATTATGTCTTCCAATGTAGTACTTGCAATAAAGTACTTGAAAAAAAATCATTTTTCTCTACCTCTATTATTCCTAAAATGGTGTCCAATTGAGATGATACCGAATATTATGGAAAAGTTCAAAGTATTTGCCAACGCATAAGAAAGAAAAAATTAGACTTCGCTCACAAGTCGCCCACCTGTAATTAAGTAATATTTAATAATGAAATAATTTTCGACGTTTCGGCGAATGTGCACTTTCTTCAGGTTTTCCTCTTCGCAATAAAATTATTGTTACATCCAGTTTTTAAAAATTAAACATTATAAAATGTTATAAACAGAAATTTTTTATATAATCATATTAGTTCTTTTTAATATTTTAATATAAGATTTAATAATATTTAAGAAGTTCCCGCAAATATAATTAGCCTGTTATTTTGTAAATTATAATATTATGCATTTTATTAATGATGATGGTTAAAAGCAATAGATTTATTACATTATATCTGTTTATGAACATTATATACTTTTACTTCTGTAAAATAAATTTTCCGTTGTAGGAACAAAGCGTATCAGCAAGAAGCTATGTAAATATTAATAACCCGATATAGCCAAGAGAAGTAATATTGGTATAAAATCTTTGATTTGATCAATCATAATACATTAGTGGAATTTGACTTTAATTTTGCTGTATAGCTATGTTACTGTTGGTCACTTGGAACACTGTATTTGACTCAGTTTTTCTCGTAATTATTTGGTGTACTGAAGGTCAGGATTCGCAGTTAATAAAACTTTATTGCGACTAAAGCGAGGTATAAAAATTTCAACCTAGACCGAGTCCTTCAAATATCACGCCCAAGGCTGTGACTCGGTGAACCTTGTGTTTTTATTCGATCGTTTTTTGGTATAAATTCACATCACCCCGGGCCATTTTCGGGGCCAAAAGACCTTTCTCTATCGTAAACAGCTGTTTTTTCAAGGTTTGCGCTGGAAACAGGATCAGTTGCCATTCAAATCTCAAAAGGAAGAAATTTTTATATACACTTAAACATATCGCCGTTAAACAGAAGAAAAATGCTCTCTTTGTTTCTCTAACACTACGAAATGTAGTACTAGGGCTCATAAGATTAGTCTAGCACTGTTATGAGGCGCATAAATCTATTCAAAGTACTTATATCACTGCTTGTACTGAATTTTAGTGAACGAACATTTACGTAAACAACATGGAATCTAATTACTTTTTAATGAATATGCCTCGTAATGCAAAAATAAAGGTCCGTGATACATATTACTAACTAGCTGCGTGTCCGACGATGCTGGATAATTAATTTATTTTAATCCGTTCATTATTTAATTCGACAGTAACCTCTTTATCAACATGTGATTGAAATATCAGCGACCGGGTCAATTTTTTTAAAATTTACCTTTTCCCATCCCCTGCTATATGAGATCTGAAAACCACCGCAATGACACTATCTTAATTGAGTCAAGAAATCTACTGATACCTTAAATAAGCACAGTACCTTTAAAAGAAGTCTGAAAAAATTAACAATACCGAGAGAGACACTATCAATCTCACCAACATCGAAAAATATTTATTCCCATGAACATAACTGTCGTTCATTTATGTTTGAAGTTTTTACTCCTGTCCCCAGTGTTGCTCATAGTCTTAACTCCATAGTCCTTGCTTTGGATCGCAAGGAACACGCGTACAAAATTTGGTCGGAATTGCTCCACAAGTTAAGATTTGTATGCGCCACATACAAACACAAATTCATGGTAACAGCCAATTATATTTATAAAGAAAAGAACTTAAACCATATCTTTGATCTCATTGCTACAAAATATTGAGCACATATACAAATCTACGAAAAGTTGATTGGATGCGACCCGGGCATTTGTAAAATCAATTTGACTTATATAAAATTTTTCATTATTATTAACTGATAAAACTTATGTTTAACAGCAATAAGTCATAATCTCTGCACATCACAGGACCCACTCTATCTCAACATCGAAGTATTTGTTTCAAGCGAAGCTCAGCCTTGAAGGCTATGAAACTGAATCTCGACCAGACCCGGAATTAAAAACCGCCTGCTATAATTAATCTTGTGCCAAAATAAGCATACTTTCTATAGGGGCTCCCTTGTTCGGAGTAATATAAACTAAGGTTTACACGGTGCGTAGGGAAAAAATAGTACGTACTGTATTGGAAAATTGTTATGCCATGCGTTCATGGCCATCTTATGATTACGAATAAAAAGACTGAAGCTGATTAAATTTGAGCCCAACATAAAATCTCTCTGCACCAAGCATCAAGCGCAAGATTCTCACTAATTTTCGTACACCAATCCATAAGTGACCTCACATTGTATTTTAAAATTACTAAACAAATAATAATTACTAAATATTATAATACTTTAAAAAATGTTTCATATAAATTAGTTTGTAGAATTTTAATTGTCTACTATGTGTTTTGAGCATTTATTTACTGTCTTTTTATTAATAATCTCCTAGTGATTGCTTCCTAGAACCCTATTTTTTGTCCTAAACAAGTTGCAATGAGTCTTCGTTTACGAATAATTCCATTTTATAATACAAAAAAATGTATGTTTTATGCAGGGGGCATCAAAAATGACTTAGGTAGGGCGTGGTAAAAGAACGGTTAGGAAACATTGCTTTAGAGCATTAAAATTTGGCTGATCACGAATTTTTGACAAATACCTTATAATTAATTTGGTATTCTAACGTACCAGTATATTGCTATCCATAGCTACGTGCCAAACATGTAATGTTATAATACTTCATTCTAAAACGGAATAGGTCGTGTGTATTGAACCATATTGAGTATCGAGGATCTGTTGTCAATGGTTTTCTATTATTTCCTCTGTATAATAATAAAGCTCTAGTGATTGGCGTGAGATATGGCGGGCAATTACTGCGCGATTTTTTTAAAGAAACTTAAAAGTATTAGATGTAAACCATTTTTATGTGGTATGTGAACTAAAAAATTAGAATCAATGCATATAAAATACAAACGTTCACAAAAATGGGAGTCGAAGTTAATTCAGAAACCGAATATATAAATATGTCGAAAATAATATATTAAAATTTACCATTTAAAGATGATGCACAAGAAGTAAAATTTTCTTATGATATAGTATTATAATACCAACAGTGGCTGATATTGAGATTTATTAAATTGGGAAATGTTAAATTGCAACATTGTGTTGCAGATGCGAAAGTTGTTGCGGTTTGTTTCATCACTACAAGATGATCAGATAGACGATATCTCGAGTAAATGGGCTTGATATGAATAAGAGCAAATAGTTGACTCTTCGTAGCTTTGTTCGCCACTTTCTTGATTTCTGAGCAGTTGATGAGAGAATCAGCGAATATTTTCTTTCTAATCTCTAGAGATGATCGCAAAGAAAACAAAGAATTAATAATAGTGAGTCCTCGTCACATCAATTTCCTTTGCTAATTTGCTTAATATTACATATATTCAGAACGAACTATATACGCGATCAATCGAGTGGCTGGAAAGCCAAATTTTCGTTATTGATTAAATGGAACGGTTACTTCGGAAGTCCTCGATGTGAAGCATTCTATTAATTTCGTTTAAAGTAAAATTTGCGCATTTTTTATGTTTTAATTTTGATAGTACCAGTTTACAAAATAGCAAACCGCCATTTACAAATCTGCAGTGTGTAAGATCAATTACAACACCTATTTGACCTGAAATTAACCTTTTTCTTAAACTTGACAAATATCTGGGAGTATATTTCTTAGATTAGTTTTGTATTCCACAATGTTCTTTCATTTGTTGCTTAAATAATGTGAGCCGTGGCACCGCAGAACGTCATTATAATGTTCTGGATATATAATCTTGTTTATTAATGATCAAACTATTATGTAAGAACCAATGTTGAAGTCGCTATGGAAGTCATAAATAGTTTTTGTGAATCGCTTACAAAAGAATTTACAACCTCGGCTTATCTTGCATAGAGCGCCTTGTCTATCGAAGCACAAAGGAGGCAATAATGAAAGGCTAATAATTTAAAGCATCGTTGATTGATCAATAATACGAATGAGGCTGGTGAACCTGCGTACTCGCGAAGCTAAGGTCCGTTGCGCAAGGACCCGTTAACCTCCAACGAAGGTCGTACCACGCGTCTGCTCTCCAAAAACCCTGGATTTTAGCAATGTCAAGGATTATTATCGAGACTCGTAAAGACCACACTAGAAATTTAAAACAGAAAACATCGTCCAATTTCCAGTTGTCTGATTTCACATCACGCATGAACTTTCCGGAAAATAAATTAATATTACAAGAACCACTTTAAATGAATGTATGGTTATTTCAAATAACTTGAGTTTCCCATTACCTTACAGAATAAATTAGGACATGGAAGTCCGACGGTGACGAATTAATTAATTTAACTTTAACTTCACTGTATTTAAGCCTTTTATTCCTGTACTCGATGGGCAGTAAAATACTAAATATAGACTTACGAAACTGAATCGAATACTAGACTGAACTCACAACTACATTCATTTATATTAGCCGGCAAGATTTTAGAAAAAACTTAACTATACCCATACCGAAGTGGACTGGGACTGATAGATGAGAACACCACAAGACAATTAGTTTAGTATCACATGCAGGCAAAATTTTAACTGAAATACTATATAGGAGGATGGAACGTCAAATAGAATGCCAGCTAGGAGAAGATCAGTTTGGTTTTAGGTAGAATGTAGGGACAATAGAAGTAATATTGACTTTGCGTCTAATTTTAGAAGACAGGATAAAAAGAAAACAGACCAACGTTCATGGCATTTGTAGATTTATAAAAAGCCTTTGATAATGTGAACTGGAACACACTATTAAGTATTTTCAAGAGGACAGGAATAAAATATCGAGAAAGAAGGCAATCAGTAGTAATTAGAATTGAAGAACAAGAAAAGATATCTGAAATCAATAAAGGAGTAAGACAAAGATGCAGTCTGTCGCGCATGCTGTTTAACTTATATAAGGAAGAAAAACGGAATCTGGAAAAGGTATCATACTGCTAAGAGAAGAAATAAAAACCCTACGCTTTGTCGATTGTAGTATAATAAATGGCATGTAGGTGGTCCTGGAGAAAGAGCTCAATATGTGGATTAATAATAATTGAGTGTAGTATGGGGAACTGCGGAATAAAATGGGTGTTAGATTGGGATCTTTTGAAGAAAGATAAGAAACTTTGCTACTTGGGTAGCGTAATAACTATGGATGGTAGAAGTATAGTAGACATAATAAGTAGAATAGCACAGACAAGGAAGACTTTCGCAAAATACAATAATTTACGTACGGGTAATATAAGTGTGAATATTAGGCAATCATTGTTCGTATGAAGAAATGGCGTTATATGGGTGCGAAACGTGGACGGTAGGAGTTGCAGCAAGGAAAAGAATAGAAGCCTTTGAAATGTGGTGCAATAGGAGAATGCTGAAAATCAGATGGGTGGATAGAATCACAAACGAGGAAGTTCTAAACAGAAAAGAGGAAAAGCAAACAATATGTAGGAAATTGACTAAGAGATTAAGAGAAGAGGGTCATGTGAAATTAGCATTAGAGGGAAGTGTGTGTGGGGTAAGCACAGAACAGGGAGGCCATGATGGAATACGCTAAGAAGATTAGGATTTAGGTGGGATGTGGGAGTTATACGGAAATGAAAAGGCTTGCACAAATCAGGTTAACGTGTAGTGTTGCATCACACCAGTCTTAGGATTGAACACCAATACAACCACAGACGGCAAAATTAATTATTCCATATTAATTTGTCAACATGTAATGATTTAACTGGCATCGAAACCGATTCTTTTTGGGACATTAACCCTTTAATAGACACATCCAGACCTATTTCGATTTGAGTTTAGTTTCCAATTAACCAGGATTAAGACTGGTACTACCTTAACCGAGTTAATATTTCTCCTGGCACATTAAATTAGCACTTTACCTCAAGAGACTTTAAAACATTCCCGGTGCATTACGAGAATAAAACGTTACCCGGAACTTTAAAGGAGTCCACAGTCCTCAAGCTACCCTAAAAGAATCCAAAAGCACGCGGTTCATAAGGAATTAAAAACCACGCCCTTTACGTTGAAAATAAACCCAGTAACCTTAAGGAGGCCAAAGTACACCGGGACTTTAACCAAGTACAAATGATCCTGATATTTTAAAGAAGCAAAGAATAATCCCGATTGAAAAGGGGATCTAGTCGGACCTCGCCTATGTTAAATTACGGATATGATATGAAGTGTACTTCAGTTATTCTCAAACAGTGCGTCGCGACGTCTCAGGGCTGTTTTACAGAGACGCCCAAAAATATTTTAACTTCAGACATATTCAGCCCAGTAAAAGGTTTCACATGATACTTCACTTGACTTATGTTCGAGATCCATTGTGCTACAAAAATATATATTATATAGTTTAGTATAGTATATCAATATAATATGTATTTTATTATTACAAAAGTAGTACTATAGAATAACTAAATAATATATATTTTTGTATCACAACGAATCGCGAACATAAGGGATTTTGTCATCTGGTATACTTTAAATTAAATGTTTTAATTAAATGTCTTCAATTGTTTGTGAATATAAAATACGGAATTATCACTTCAAATGTTTTGATTCGGGGCGTCGCGAAAAATTGCTACATATTAAAGGTGTCGGGGACCAAGTAAGTTGAGGATCAACTGGTGGACCCTTTCTTTAAGTAAATGATACAAATATTTTAAAAATGATTTGGAAGCCACCTATCGCTAACTTCTTGAACTAATTCGCTATCCTTTGATGCAACTCGAGTACTATCGGTTAATACTTTTCGAAACGTTTTCAAGGAAGGGGGGTTGCTTCTTAGTTCTGAAAGGGGAAAGAGAGGGACCTAATTTTTCTAAATATCGACAGAAATCTTGTCTGGAAAGCACTACAAATCCCAAACACGATCGAATGAATTGCATAATAATTAATGAGGAACAAACAAAGATAGATATATATAATTCAGAGCTTAGAGATGCTTTGATTTGACGAGACGAGTGTTATATCGAAGCACGAATTTCTCTTTATCAGTTGCTACTTTAACAATACATTTTATTTCTCACTTATCGTTTCCGTAATTAGCGTCCAAATCTTATCGTGGTAAAGAATTACTTAACGTGAGTTGAAGAGTAAGATAGCCTACAATGAACTGAAGAGAGGCGCAAGGGAATGTTAAGCAATATCATATCTTAGAACGCTAAACATTTTAAAAAGGCATAGTTTAACCTTTTTGATGACTGGTTTTTGTTATCTGAATCATTTATATAGTCCGTTGTTACATGCTTAAAACGTGAATGAAAATATCAGAGGAGGGATTACTGTTGGTAAGAATAGATTGCGGGTTTGTTTGTTCTCAAGTTATCGTTAGTTTTGCAACAGAATCAGCTTGTTTAGCACGCCAATATTAATTCCTCACGTATGCCACGTACGTCGCGTCAGTAGTGTACTTTGCAATCAGAAGAATTTTTGTACCTGTCAGCTTCTTTAATGACGCACATTTAGAAGAATGATTTGTCTTCTCAGAATATCCTCAACGCTATATTGACTACCTCATGTAAACTCCGCCTCAATCTAAAGGTTCGTTCCGTTTGATCTCATTTCATGTATCTTAATTAACGGGTCAGAATTATATATGGCAATCCTCTATTTTTGATGATGCACTGCTATTATGAGCTACGACAAGGATGGCCAACCTGTTTCATTCCATGCGCCAATTTCTGGACAGACGAGTTCAGAAACACAATTCAACTCGAGATGTTCTTAAAGCGTTATACGTTCAGGGTTAGGTCTGTAAATGGTGATAATTATTAATCTACTATCCTATCAGCAACTTTATTATCAAGATAGCGTGCAAATATTTTGAGACAATTTCTTCTCCGTCAGAAAAAGGTTTCTTTCCTTGCGGAAATGTTAAGCAATATCATATGACGAATATGTCATTGTTGCTTCAGCGAAAATATTTCTCTTCTTCAGATTTCTTCCTTTTTCTTAGTCACATCTTCCTTTCGCAACTCGAATCTAATAACGAAGTCCATCTTTTTTTCTATATAAGTCTGATGCTATGTTTCATAGTGTCTATTAAGGTAACGTCGTTTATTATGTGAAAAACTACTTTCACTAACAAAAAAAAGTTTTCCTTTTGAATGAACTATAGTTAATCATTCACTTTCTCCGTTGTTGCACCCAATTGTAGATTAAAAGTAAATACAAAATACTGTCTTCGAAATTCACGCCTACTTTTGCTGATTTTATTTTGTACTGCAATGGATGATAGGACTTAAAAACATACAATTGTTTTTTATTTTATCATAAAAAACATTTGTCGTAAAGACTATCAGTTTGGACAGTAATGAATCAGTATTTACAATATAAAAAATAAATAATACAAAACTAAAATATAATAATACAATAGTAAAACCTCTAAACAACGTTGAAAGAAAAACATATATAGGGTTTCCTAATTGGGGCAGGTCGATGTTGGCAGCCTGTGGCGCCCATGTTGTTTTGGTGGAGTCTGTCTAATCCGTTGTTTATTATCCAGTCACTGATGCCAAATCACCATACAAGTTAGACGTTTGAGCAGAACGTCCGATTAAAAAAATTGATTATAAAAAAAACACCTTGCTCTCGACGCTCCTTTATAAGGCAAGATGTTGAAAGTTTACCTAAGGAAATAGAACACCTATGGAAAACGTTCAAGGAAAATGGATAGGCAAAATAATAAACGCTATTAAAGTAAGCAAGACCCAGAAATGCACCAATGACGATACCAATGAGAAGACGGCCTACATTCCATACGCGGGCGTAACATCGGCCAGAATAGGCAGAATATTAGAAAAACAGAAGATAGAAACCATATTCTGTCCACAAACAAAACTACGAAATATGCTGCGTACGGTAAAAACGGTATAGGCCTCCGAAAGCCCGGGATTTACCAGATTCCGTGCGACTGTGGTCTGCAATACATAGGCCAAACTATTAGTGCTGTGGAAGAATGAACCGAAGAACACAACACAAATATTCGGCTTAAACAGACACTTAAGTCCGCAGTAGCCGAACACGCTTTGATGTCGGATCATAAGATTCAGTTCGAGGAAACCAAGATCCTCCACACGGCATCAAACTTAACTTGAACATGATGGCAGTGACAACCTTCGAAACGTCGTGTTTCTACAATGTTTTCACCCAGTTAGAATCCCGAGAACTCTTTCTTAATCACATACACCGGGAAAGCCTTCGTTTGATAATATCAAATGAGTGATAATTAGTGCAAACGTTGCTCGCGGTGGTCCTTCAAAGTGTACTCTCAAACGTTTGCTGACCAAATTCTACCGGTATGGTAAACAACCAACTGACGTCCGTACGTCAAAGGAACGCCAAATCGGCCGAGAACATCGCCGCAATCAATTCCTCGCTGTGCACAACAACTTGGTCTGTCGCAGACTTCTACTTGGTGAATTATGCCTACACCCGTACAAGACCCAACTGAACCAAGAGCTTAAAGTTAGTGACCATAGACGACGTCGTATGTTCACTGACTTCGAAGCGTTTGAAGGAGGACCCCAATTTTGCCCGAAAATTCATCGTCAGCTACAATGAGCATTTTGGGATGAATGGCAACGTTAACAAGCACAATTGCCGTATTTGGGACGACGCCAACCGACACAGTGGCATTACAATCTGTTTTGTGTGGATTTTTGGCCGTCGACCACGTTGGTGATGCCATCACCGGCAACGGCAAGCGCAACAGAACGATGATAAACGATTTATGAGACCCAAATTGAACGATATTGACGTCGACGACGTGTAGTTCCAGCCGAATGGCGATACGTGCGACACAGAGGGAAGCAACGATGTACATTCTACATTAACGATTGTGTGGGATATGGTTATCTATCACTTAGGTGACGTGAATTGGCCACCAAGACAGTGCGGCTTGATCCCGCTTATCTTTTTCTTGTGGAGTTTCCTGAAGTCGCAGGTCTATGCCAATAAACCGCAATCGACTTAAAGTGAACTTAATCCATACCATCACTCAAATTTAGCCGGATCTATGCGGCAGTCATTGATACTTGGAACACTCGGATTCGTACCACCGCGAGAAGTTGAATGATATTATGTTGCATATATAATGGCATACACGGGCCTTTCACACAAAAAGAGAATTTAGTTAACACACAGCTTGTTTTATTCCACTTCAGCATCATATCACAGTGACGGATATCATATCAACCAAAGAAACGCAAACAAACAGAACGCTAGCTCAAAAAATAAGACTTAAAACTCGACGCCACTGCGACTCATCCAGAAATGATTGATCTACGACATAATTTTTGAAGATGTGCGCATGATATACGTTATCCCTGTATTGCATGTGACTTTCATAGGGTTGCACCATCCACGATGCGACTTTGAACCACTGTGAAACATTTTAAATAGCAATTTACGGGGATGAGGTTAGTCCGTCGACAGCGACGAGAGCTTACCAACACTTAAAACTGAAATACAATTTATTAGTATATTTAATGAGAAATATTAAATCGTTAACTGAAAATCGTTTTTATTTCCAACAACATAATAATGTAAGCTCTAGTAAAATGAAACATAAATTAATTTAACAGACTCAATTTACAAAGGCTTATTATTTTATTCTTGAAACATATTCCAAGTTATATACAACATTTCACCGATTGAACTGTAATATTCTAATATATATGTTATTCGTAAATTCAGAAATATGATATTAATTAATCTTAAACTATTTGGATAGTTTTTAAAACAATAAAGGATTGTTGTAGTATAAAGCCTAACGATATATTTTATTTAAATCCTCACATCTTCAAATCCGACGGTAAATTTATCAAAATGTGATCCACTTCTTATAAAGTAATATGCTTCATTTTTTTAATTACCATAAAGACTATGCAAATCTAATTATTTGTTTACACACAACAAAACTAGGAGGATTGTTCTCAAACGTTACAAGTCAATTTATTTTTCAGAACTTTTTTATTTACTAAAATGTAAATGGAATTTTTGTTCTTGAATTTAAAGGTTAATGTTATCTATGGTTTCTTCCATAATAAATATTAATGAGTGTAAAATTAATATTCAGCTTGAAAGCTTTTGTAGAGAAATTCAGTAATTTTTTTAAAATAAATTATTAAAATTTTATATTTTTGTGTCTTACAAACCGAGGGGGAAATTTTACTTTTGATACACAAAAAAATACTCTTATTTCCTTTTCTAGAACAAAGTCACAGATGATGTCCACAAATGATAAACTGCGTAGTTTCTGACATAATTTATCATGCGTCATTGCCTTTCTAATTTCAGGTTTTATCCTCTTCTGGTGAGATGATCTTTCACCTGAGCCATTTGCAACCATCATACTAAGAAACTAACTCAAAAATTCTTTTACATATGTGACGTTGACACGATCGTGAAATATTACCCAATTTAGATCCTGATGCTGAATTGGTGAACCATGAGCTTGACTAGGTCTAACTTATTCGTGAAAATGCTCCACTTCTCCTACCAAGATCAACTACATCTATTCTTTTGCAGCTTCAATTTTTGTTAAAAAGGAAACTTTTTGCACCATCGTTGTGTACGGAGGCCAGACATGACTAAAAAATCCAGCACGAGAATAAATGTTTTGATTCTGAGCTTGTGGCCTGGTCCACGGTTGTCTAATGCATAAATTATTGCCCTTTTCAGCTTTCGGGAGATTATTATTTCGGGGCCCTATCAAGTTTGGAGCCTTAAACTATAGTTTGAGTAGCTTATAGGTAAATAAGGCTCTGCTCATAAGTTAATCCTTGTACCACTCTCCGACCACCCACCATCATCGATTCCGGCCATTATTGAAATAAGAGTCTACTCACAGTTTCTCGGATAAACCTTCTTGGGTATATCAGTTATCGTTCCTTGAAACCCGTCCTTGTTCCCATTACCGCCACAAGCGCTGCCAAATTTACAGAACGCAATCGCATTGGCGAATGAAAAGGGAAATGTCCGCCTTGACATTGTTTCCTCGGTGCGACACTGTCGTAAGTTGTTGATTAAAGTGCATGGCGCATCGCAGCTTCCTCACATGGATGTGCGTACCGTTAGCCATCATCTTCACGATCCACCTCACATGTGTGGGCGGCTTCTTCCAACATTTCCAATCACAACTCTACGTATTCCAGTGTTCATCGCGCCTCTCACGTTCTTCATCGCCCGACGCAAGCTACAAGGTTAACAGAAACATTGCGTGGGATGTATTTTACCACTAATTTACTGTCTGAATTTTGTCTACTTCTTTTTGTAATTTGTATACTTTAAACACAGGTGTTTACATTTTACGTTTTTATAGTTCATTTGACTTTGTAAACGGCTAAACCGAAAGGCCTGCGTCATCCTTAAACAATGAAGCACATATTTTGGTCGTTTCCCTAATTTAAAGGCACCATACTGGTCCCTAATATTAACCAAAAGTGACCTATTTTGTTCAGTAATCGTCAAAACTGATCTTTGATACAATGTTTTCTAATATAGAATTCTATTTAAAATTCTGTTTGTAATTATACAATCAGATTCCTCTCTCTCCAAATAAATAGCAAGTAAACGCTAAAACTTATTAATATTTATGGAGTATGCAAACAATATGCCGTCCTTCTGGGTAGACCCAGGCTAGAAGTGGTCTGTAGAGCCAAAGAAGAATGCAAACAACATAATAATATGTTCAAAAAAGTTAACTAAAACTTTAAACAACATTTTGATAGCGTGACTTCGAATGTTTTAATGAATAATTGTATTAATAAAAGGAACAACATAGGTGTTTCTGAAACTATAATCCCTGACAGTTTAGAAAAAATTAAATTAGGAGGAAGATAAGAATGGTAAAATACCGGCCGGACCCAGGACTCTAACCCAGTACCTCCCGCTTTCCGGGCGGGTACTCTACCACTGAGCTAGTCACAGTAGTACGTCCCAAGGACCGATTCAACATCAATTTACTAGCCAGGTTCTTCACAATCTAATTTCTAGGAATTTGGTGCAAAATGGAATTGATCAAAGGTGCATGAAATTGAAGTCAAAGGAAGTAGAAGTGCTTAAATTGAAGTTCAGGTAAAGCGTATTTAGAGGAAAGACAAGAATGGAGGAACTGGGTTCGTGTCCTGGGTCCGGTCGACATTTTTACATTATTGTATTTTTCTAAATTACCTATACGCTTTACCTAAGCTTCAATGGAAGCATTTCTACTTTCTTTGAAAAATTAAACTGTTAAAAGTAATAACAATGTTAAATTATCTTTGAAAAAAATAATAGCCAAACATGCAAAGCAATAGTAATTTTTTTGCTAGTAAGACGAGAATATCTGTTCCGAAGATATTTTAAATTAAATATATATGCATATATATATATATATATATGATACCAGACAACTATGTAATCTTGTAATGTCTCTTTGAAAGTGTATGTTTCAAATGATATAATGTTTTGGGAATTATTTTCAGATGAATATGGCTATAATTGTCGAAAGTTTATGTCGGACGAACATTTATACATCAAGTGAGAATACAGCCTAGAGGACGTTGTATTTACTTCTAATTATTGCGAAGACATAGTTCTTGCACGAAATATATTGAAGATTGATTTTGAAACCCCACTATTAGAAGATCTAATTTCGAATTGGGTTCTTTTATACATTTTATTTCTATTGTCTTAAATGATCAAATTCAAGGAGTAGTAATACATTTTTAGTTCAATTGACTAATGATGGAAATTCGTTAGTATAATTAACTATAATACAAAAGATAGCTTTACTGTAATTTGAATAGTTATTTTCCATTCCTCCTTAAGTCTGTTTTATGTTTATTTTCGGAGCCAATATCCCATTAAGGCAGGCAAAATTGGTTTATGGAGCTCTGTTATAACAAGAACCCGAGAAATAATTGATTTTATGTATAAACTCATTTTAATGAGTAAATGTCTCTAGCTTCGGAAACTTACTTTGGACGGCTACGGCTAGATGGAAATATGAATATCCCCGCCAGTAGCTATACAATCACAGACTGCACCTTTTGAGTTCTGAAGAGCCGAAAAGCAGAAACATATGGAAACATGTTTAATAGTCACTGTACACGCGGAAAACATTTTATGTTGTCGAATTCTACCGAGCCACACTTAACCTTGTCCATAATAAGGCTGACAAAAACAAAACAAAATCAGCTGAGCTCCGAAGGACATGGAGTTGTGTATTTGGACCAGTGAAGAAGTTGAAATAATAATTTTGGATTTTCATTTTCAAAAATCTCAACGTTACTGAACAATAAACGTTTAGTCATTCTAAAACAACATAACATGTGAAAAGAAGATTAAAAGTTGTCAATTCAGAGATTTCGACAACCTGAGTGGTTCAAAATTCAATGTATTTCCGTCCTAACTTTGACGCACTTATATCGAAAGTGCAAGTAAAACGATTTGTCAGAAAATTATTTCTATGACCCGTTTCTATTGCAGTTGTGTTAAGTTATGGAATTTAATTTCGATTCTCTACGTAAATAATAACATATTAGGTAGTGTTGTTATCTGATTCTGCATTGCGGCTTATAAAACATTTTTCGTATTTATTAGCTAATTAAAAGCATTATTACATAAATGTTAGTTAAATTTAAGCACTATTTCACGCTTAACAGATTTTTCATGAGGGGGTATGATCTATCTTATTGCAAGTTGTATATAGAACGAATTTACTCGCGAGCCCCCAAGAGGAAAATAGAAAAATTATTCAAAATATACATCGAGGTCAGGACCCTTTTACGCCTGAAAGATGGGAAAGAACGAACCTATATCTTCTAAAGATCAACAGAAGCGTTCTCTGGGGTGACCTTTACAACCCACCAAAATTTCATGGCAATCGGATGAATCGTATAGGAACGGATAATGGATCTAAATACATTCCTTTTTATGTATGTAGATAAATGGTCTTTATTGGTACAGAGTACCCCATATAAGTTTTTTTTGCTGTGTAATAGTTGTTGTTATCCATTTCTCCGCATCGCATTGCACCGTTCGCTAACCAACAACCTTACATGTGGGCAAAACCATTCCGAGAAGCTCCTGACAATCACATAGGACAACAAAATTTCGAGCCAGTTCGTAGAAAACAGGGACAGTCTAAACAACCCAACTTAATATTCTTTCTTAAATCAGAAGTTTTATTTAACAGGTGTTACGCGTTTCGTTTTAGAAAGCGAAAATTGGAGGAATGAGAAATAGTTATGAAACTAAAACCGAAATAAATCAAATATTCCTCACGCTTGACATTACTACGGTTTCCGTCCTCGAAAAGCTTTAAATTCTATCTTGGTGTTGTTTGGTACTATTTGTGTTTGTGCTCTCATTGCCCCTGGACCTCTCCTCTCCTGCCAACATAACGTGAAAAGACGATCTCTTTATTTGTGCAACAATTGACACTTGACGTGGAAGTTGACGGCTCGCACTTGAGCGCGACGACCTCAAGGACGATCATTCACATTCCGTTTACCTGATAAACACACGCACACCATGAGACAACAATAGTTAGTTCGCTTGCCTCACTGTTGACATTATAAAATACCACTTCTAGTAATGGTAAAGTATTCCCAATTACCATAGGGTTCCCAAGTGCCTTCTTTTGGATAGGGCATTCCTTTTGCGACAACCGGCTGTCCTTGTCCTTCCTTAAATTAGGAAAGGACGCATTTTGTCCTTTCGTTTTCAGATATTGTAGGTACAAATCTTATTTATTTTATTACTATTTATTTATTAAGAGTCCAATTTAACTGCTGATGGTCATTAGTGACTTTCGGCCATTAGGGGAACTCGTAAGGGATTTCACGAATGGAAGGTTTGAAACCAGGACCTCTATGATACGAGGCAGCTACTCTAAACCACTACAAGAGGCCGGCTTAATTTCTTGTATTTTTCATTTTCGTTGTTTTCAATCAATGTTTATTATAATTTTTTTGGGAACATTGAATCTCAAAATTAAAAAAAGTTCTGAAACATCCGGCATCAGCTGTAGCGGATTCAGAGTTGTATCTTGGATGAGGGGGCCATTTATGTAAAATTTATATTTGATTCGTATAATAATTAATCCAACTCTAGATCAATTCACTCTATTTTATTTTATATCTGTTATTTTTTATTACACATTTCATAGATAATGATGGTGGTTAAATAAAGATTTATTTAACAATTATTATTATTATTACTTCATTATAATGAACATCGCGTACACAATTCGAAACATTTGTTATCCAGTACAAATTTCTAATAGCCAGTAAAGTGAAATTTTTTGACTGCGTGAGAAATTTAATGGATTAAAGTAGGTATTCCTCCAATGAAACAACCGGAATATTATATTACATTTCTAATGCATCTTCAACACAGAAACGATACACGATATATAAATGGGTTGAAAAACTTTCACTTATGCCTCCATTTTCAGTAAATACTAATAATGAAAAATAAATCATCACTAAATGACGAAAGTAGTTAGTTTTCATAATGTCAATCGTACGCAAAATACATTAATTTTTGAAAAATTGCATTTCTTTCCCCATGAGCGCTGCACATGTACTTCAGCAAATTGTTTCGTCTCATTCGGAAGTCCACATTTTTCCCCTTCCCGTAAAATATAATTAATTTAATGACCCACCCACTGTGAAGTCAGATCAGTGATTCGTTACTTGAACGTAAGGAATGTTACGTCAACAAACATTCCTCGATATTTTTGTAAACAACAATCCGTGGAGTGTTGGCAGAAAATATCACCACGAAGAAAATCTTCAAACAGACGTTACCCTGTAGCAATAACATTTGCATGGTTTCCTGAGACAGACAAGGTGTTTTGTTGATTTCCTTTGGAAATTATCGGACGTTTAACATGAGGCATTATGGAAGTTCTGTCCTGCAATACAGAACAAAAAGCGAGGAATGTTTTCGTGTGTTATCATTTTCATTCATGATAACGCCCGGCCACACGCCTCAATCAATCTCAAGATCTGATCGCATTATTTGTTTGTGAACTATTCAACTACCCTCGCTAAAGTCCGTATTATCGATCTTCATCTGAAGAAATACCTTGCCGGAAATATGAAGTCGGTAATGCGAAACAAGTAGTGTAGAGTCTTACTTTAATAAATGATTTCCCATTAAGACAAGTTTCTGAAACAGGCGGTGACTACGTGAAGAAGTATTGTGAGGTGTAACGTAATGATAAATAATATAATATAATTTCTGGAAAATAATTATCTGTGATTTTTTTTATAATATCGGTATTAATTTAAAAATAGCCCTCGTACACTAAACGTATGTTTTATATATAAAATTTTAAATAAATTTCAACCGGAAGTGATTTTATGTTTCTATCATTCCAAACAATACGTCAAAATATTAATACACGCCACAGTCTTTCCCTACAAGCGGAAACAAAAGAACCAAGTAAGTTAGCGATCTTATACTCGCATAAGAATACGATCAGCCCAGTCTGGTTTCACTCATTTAAAACACTTAAATATTCATACTAAGAAGAAAAATTAACTACACAGTTAATTCCTCTATTTATAATTCCCGGAAATTACGCATTTGCATATCGACATTGCCTTGGCCAGAACGAAAGTGGCATTTCCTGTGTATTCTTCAATTTGTCTCAAACCAATATTACAGACTTTATTCCAGTATTATGGAAAATTACCTAACGTTTAAATAACAAACGCATAATATTTTGTTGCATAAACTTATCACTTCTTAACAAAATCAGCTCCGAGCCATGGCATTACAGGTAAAGTGAGTACGGATATATATGGTGATACACAAAACTTTCGAGGATTTGTTTTTCAACACTTGTCAAATACTATATAGGAGGATGGAACGCCAAATGGAATGCGAGTTAGGAGATGATCAGTTTGGTTTTAGGAAGAAAGTAGGGACAAGAGAAGCAATATTGACAATGCATCTAATTTTAGAAGACAGGCTAAGAAAATACAGACCTATGTTCATGGCATTTGTAGATTTAGAAAAAGCGTTTTATAATGTAAACTGGAACACACTACTATGGAATTTGAAGAGGACAGAAATAAAATATCGAGAAAGAAGGATTATCCATAACATCTACAGAAGGCAGTCAGCAGTAATTAGAATTGAAGTGCATGGAAAGAAAGCAGAAATCAAGAAGGGAGTTAGACAACGATGGAGTCTGTCGCCTATGCTCTTTAACTTACATATAAAACAGGCGATGAAGAAGTAATATGGAAAACGAATCATACTGCAAGGAGAAAAAATAAAAACCCTGAGGTTTTCTGATGATATTGTAGCATTATGGGGCGCAGTAAGAGGACTTGGGAACTATAATAAACGGTATGAACGTGGCCATGGAGAAAAAGTTCAACGTAATTATTAATAGACCAAAGTAATGAAGTGTAGAATAGGAACAGTGGAATAACAAAGGGCGTTAGATTGGGAAGGGATAATTTAACGGAAGTTAAGGATTACAGCTACTTGGACAGCATAGTAACTAGGAATGGTAGACATAAAGATTAGGATAGCACAGGTAAGATAGGCTTTCGCATAAAAGAGGAATTTATTTACGGCTAATATAAGTGTGAATATTAAGAAATCATTACTAAAAATGTTCATATGGAGCTGGATATGGGTGCAAAACGTTATGGGTAGGAGTTATAGAAAGGAGAAGAATAGAAGGTTTTGGTGCTATATAAGAGTGCATATGTGTGGATAGAGTAACTAAACAGGAAGAGATAACAACACGGAGTACTTTAACCAAGAGACGGGTTAGATTAATAAGCCACGTTTTGAGACATGAGGGTCTAGTAAAATTAGCATTAGAGGGAGAAGGGAATCAAAGGATAGAATACGCTAAGCAAATGTGGCCTGTAGTGGCTATGTAAGATTGAAAAGGCTTGCGTAGAATAGGTTAGCATGGAGGGTTGCATCAGACCAGTCTTTTGACGGAGTACTACAACAACTTCGGAAATAGTAGAAACATGCAATGAGACTGTCAAGTTGGAAATTTTAAAGGCACGCATTTTCAATGGAGCTCTTAAGTACTGTAGCCCGAAACTCGAAGCATACTAACGAGGCTTTGGTAAACACTTTGTTGAAGAAGTCATAATATGTGAGTTGTTTACGTAAATCATAGACGGTAGTGAATCTGTGAAGGGCAACATATACCTGTCCATGTTCATGTATAACTCAGAAAACGACACATATAAATTCCGATCTGACTGTGTGCTACTTTTTACTTCTTACATAAAGTAGAAATACAGATTACAAGATGACGTTTTGTCGCCATTAATGAAATCTGATCTCTCTAAAGTGATTCTGAAGAGATGTTTCCACAAGTTGGAAAATCACTGTATTCTTTATTTACACGCCCAGGGTGACATTAAGAGCTGCCTCTTTAAGTAGCAAATTCTCTGAAGACTTATAGCTCCTTGTTGTGTAATATGGTAATTCTGCAGAAAGTTACAGCACACAGTCACACTATTCAATTAAAAAGACACAAATTAAACATAAAACTCTCTCTCTGGTTTTCAATGTTCTGTCAAACCGAGAGATCTCGGTCACATTTGAAAGACGCATGCTCTGGGGTCGCAGATCTTGGGCATGTGATTACAGTTGTCCGCTGAGCCTATTGGAACCCGCGGACAGTTGTTCCTAAGCTTGTCCCGTCATACGGAAGGCCGCGAGACAAGAACCCAATAGTCCATCCTACCTGATGCAGCTTTTTTCTACAGTTTACACTGCATCTCTGTCAGGTGAATACTGGATAGGATCCTTAAACTAAATTCCGGAGGCCTTAGTTAACCTTTGGCTGCCTTCTTCGCCCTTAAGCACCCCCATTTAATATCCCTTCCTATAGTATTAAATGGGTGTTACCCCATGCAGCTTGTCATCATAAAAAAAACAAATATAAATGGAAACGAACAGGAAGGGGAACCACTTAGTTATGCAATTATTATTGGTTAATCCTGGTGGCAAAATAGTAGAGCTGCGCTGCGTCCTTGTCTTTCGCGTATTGGCAATTATTGTCCAATAAGTTGGTTTCATTTATTAACCGCCATCTGATTATTAATATATTAATCCAGATACTGCAATCACTTAGTAGTGTCAAATTCTTAATTAGTTTATAGTTATTTTAGAGACGTTGGCTTTTCTGTATCACTAGCTGGTTGGTCGGGAACATTTTTTAATTTCCCTGGACAGTTTTGAAATCGGCACTAATCTCTTTCTCAACGTGTGATGTAACCTGCATCGAACGATTTTTTTCTTCTGTTTTTTTTTGGGTAACAGGCTACATGAGGGTGATCCTGAAACAGGCAATTAGCCTTTAATAGCATAGGAAGGGAGTTGAAATGGGGAGATGTGGAAGGTAGAGCAAGGTAACCAAGGGTAGACTAGGACCACCGGGAAATTCTTTGGGGATCCTATCCACTGTTTCACCTAAAGAGATGCTGGGAAAACCCTAGAAAACCTGCATCAGGTAGGTTGGGCATCGGGTACTATTCTTGCACCCTTCCGAATGACGGGAGACGAGTTTGCTGGGGGTCGCAGCATTCTCTTCTCCGTGTCTCCACCAGTTTTAGGAGGCAGCTGGCCGATTGATCCAATGGGATCAGCGGACAACACTTACCATATGCCCAAGGTCTTAGACCCCAGTACCTTCTAAAATAGCTAAAGGTGTCTCAGCATGTGAGAACTTTGAAAAAACCCAAAGAAAGTACGAACGCTTTTCCTTTTCAACATTTATCTTTTCACGCGTACCTATTCCGACAGAATGTTTACTTCATCACAAACGGCTTTATGACTCACAGTATATAATAGAGTCAATAAATCCCCTGGTATATTAACTAAGCAGGCTGCCTTCAAAAAGTCTAAAAGAAACCGGTGCATTGAGGGAGCAAAAATATGTAATTCATAATTCTCCCGGTACACACGGAGAAAATTATTCTTGTACCTCATGGAAGTAAAATCACAAATCCTCGCGGTACCTATGCCGATATTTATTTCATTCCCGAGAAATTTATCGTAGCGTCTATTTATTTAAAACGTGTTGCGTAACGCGAACTTTTAAATCGATGGCCGCGCGAACTTTTAAATCTGGGCACGACGTAAAAAATGAACCTTTAAGTATGAATCATGGTACTCTGTATGAAACTCTCAAATAGAAAAATTATTTAAGTGTAGTATCAGTTACTTAGCCATTGACATCTATTAAACTATAATAATATATTTAAACTTAACGCACAAAATTAAAAGACAACCGAAGCTTCTCTAGCATTGTCACTTATATTATTTCGTCAGTCTTTGCAAATGACAACATATCCATTAATTATATTGATTAAGAAATTTACCTAACATTTTGGTATTTCCTGAAGTTCGTATTGTGATAAATAATTGGGCAAAAGTTTAGTTTGAAAGCATAGTCAATTCTCGTGGTTCCGTGAATTGTAAAAGACAGTTCAAAATAAGATGAATATATTCAAGCTTACGTGTCTAAAACAATCTTTCCTTCCATGTGTTCGTGGTGTTCAGATTCCACGATATAACTGATCAAAAGTAATAGTAGCAGAAAATAAGCAAATAGCCGCCATATTGCGGGTAATTAAATATGTACTCTGTCTCTCTGTCGTAACAGTCGCACGCTTGACACATTCGCAATTCTTTTAACTTCCTCGTTGTAACTACTCCACCCGATAAAATTATAAATACATTAAATGAACATACATTATTTCGTATTATAAACATTATTATTAATGGCGTTTATAATTGCATATTGTTTCCATTCTTCAAAAAAAGCTTGCGGTAGATAAGATTTTGTAACATACTCGGCCTTGCTCTGCTCTCCTTGGTAAAATAATTTTTTTTTCTCGTTAAAACTCGTAAGTATTAAAAGAAGAAGAATAAAATGGCTTAATCAAGTTCATCTCAAAAGGCTGTTTAAGTGAATTAACAATTTAGGATATATAAATCTCGACAGGACCAGTAATCGCACACAGGATTAATGCAAAGTGTCGTCACTGTAGCCTCTAAGCTTCCTCTATCCTGTTCTATAGGTCTGAACTGAACAAGCAATGTACTCGCGGCGCATTTTTGGGACCCCAATAAAGAATTAAAATTAGATGTAAATTGATTATAGATATTTTGAATTAATTCATGAACAGAGGAAATGCTTTCAATATAGGTCAGGAGTCATGCTCGTGAGTATTATTCATTCAAGTCTTGAAATTAGTGCAGTGAAGAACGTGATTCAGTAAATTGTAGGTGAGTCTGTGTTCAGGACTACACAAAGAAAGAATATTGCTCAACGAGAATAGCACAGAGGTAAGAGCAGTGTTTCCCAGCCTTTCTTTTACCATGCTCCACCCGCCTAAGTCTTCCGATGTCCCCTATGTAACATATAAGGAAATTCCAGGCGGGGACAGGACTGCGGGGTAGAACGGATTAACCTATATTATTTTACTAGATAGTGCTGGAGTTTAGTAAATAGGGGTAGAACATTGTAACTGGTCAAAGAAGAAGTCCTGGGAACCCCTTTGACCAAGTTCTGACTGCACCATGTGAATGAGCTCTAGTTTTGGCGTCTTACATATATGACTTTATCATTTTTGCAGCATTTCGATAGAAGATGATCTACAAAACTCCCCGCTTTTAACTCTTTAATGGTATATATTCATAAAGTAGGTGTCTTTAGCAAGTTAAGTATAAGATTTAAATCTACTTGTACTAAGGCTCGGTGGGAAACCTTAAACTGAAACTAGCGGAACGGGATACTACTGTATGAGGCAAAAATGTCACGAGTTGCTCGATACAAAAAGGAAAAACTGACAGGCTCAACTTAAAAGAATGAGTTACAGGATGCTGTACCCAAAATGAATAGATTAAGAAAGAAAAGGAACGGGAAAAGGGGGAAATCGTTGCAAAAACGGGGCGGTTGAAAAAAAAATTGCGATAGGAAAAATTGATATATCTAAATAAGTATAACAAAGAAATCACAGAGGGTGTTAATTAAATTTAGCTTTATTGCATTAATTGTATATACAAAATATCACCCCCCGGGGCAAAACGGGAAATTTGTAAGTTTCTTTTTTAAAACTTCCTCAAAAATCAAAATTCTTTGTTTTAAGTTATATTTATATTAAATTAAGTAAGCAAAAGAATAAGATAATGTTTTATTTTTATTAAATCATATTTCTTTTTCCATAATTTTACAAAAATTGCCCCGATTTCCCCTACCCTTGTTTTATATTGAAAAATTGGTCCATTCTTCAAATTAAGTCTAATAACGTAGAAGAAAGAAAGGAATGCTGGAATGTCGAGCGGACCAGGGACTCGAACCCAGGACCTCCCGTTTTTCGGGCGGGCGCCCTACCACTGAGCTCATCCGAGTAAACGTCCATTGACCGGTTCAACATCCTTCCATTCCTGTAAACCAGGCTCGCCTACAATTCACCAATCACATTATTCACACCCTAATATCTAGGAAATTCGTGAAGAATGGACATAGCGTAAATTGATCAAATGTGCTTGGAATTCAATTCAAATGAAGTAGAAATGCTTCTATTGAAGCTCAGACAGGAGCGCTCCTACGTGATTTTCAATAGAGGCATTTCTACTTCTTTAAAAAAGTCTAATAACTTTTGCAGAGCAAAAACTTAGGATTCAACATACAGTCACTTGGAGAATATTAAAAAAGACAATAAGTAAATTTTCAAAACAAATATTAGACAACCAAAATTCAAGTAAAAACAAATAATATGAATATTTTCCTATAATATTTTATTTTTTAGTTTGTATTATTTCATTGTTTAGGAATTTCAACATTCCATTGAGGTCACTTCAGGATTAATGCACTAAATTGAGTTAGAGCTTTCTGCTTGATGCTTACTGCATTCAGATTATTATAGTCAATTATAATCATATTAGATGGTTGATTTTTTTAGTTTCTGGGCGAGTTCATTTTCCATTTTCCCCTTGAACAATCAAATTGCCTTTATGTGGAGTAACAGAAATAGCAAATGTTATATGAGGATAACGTTAAAAAGCTTGTTCGCGCCGCTGTACTGTTGGATATTTATAGAACACAAAGCTGCAGTGAGGGAAAGGGAACGCAAATACGTTCGTAAGTATTTTATGGGTTGGAACAAGTGTCACACGGCAATCGATACTCTTCCCTCGAAGCTGCTACTTGTCTTTCGTACTACGTTCGTACTGTAGAAAATTTATACTCGTACGTTATGCGAGTTCAAAGGAAAGTAAAAAGCAACTGGAATAGAAATTAATAATCAAGGGTCTCAAAGTAGCATACCTGACTGTGTTTCCGTATAGGAGCATAGCACACTTATAAAAAAGAAATGCGGGGTTGGTATTTTCAGTTTCCAACGACTCTGGACTTATTGCTAAGACTCAAAGTTAGAAGGAAAAAATAGTTTAATTTGAATTCAAAAAACCAAAGATACCTGAAAACTTTCAAAATTGGAAGCAAACGTATGGAAATAAAAATGCAATGAATCAATTAATTTGGCATTTACTAAATTAATAAATAAACAAAATATCAGACAATATGTCCGAAGACCACAATACCCTATATTCTTTCACAATTTAGGGACTTCCTTTGAAGTCAGCTACAGATAAAAAGCAACAAAGGATTCATTTAGTAGAAATGTGAATTGTTCAGGTTTTAATTAAATTATTAAAATATAAATAATACATATTTACATTTGAATGGATACAAATATATATTAATTAAACATTCCGAAAACGAGTTTTGTTTTGTTTCCTGTGCCGGTTACGGTCGATATGTGATTTAACAATACGTCGGTAATGTAGATCGTTAAAATTTAACAAAGTAAAATGAAATTAATAATTATAAGAACAATATAAAATCAAGTATCGTAAATTTTGCTCAAATTAGTCGTATCAATTTTAAATTTAATTCAATAGGAATTACAGCAGTTATGCAGTTATTCGCTCATCAGTCAAGAGAAATAGGTTTTTTTCTTCATCCATCGAAATAAATATACAACCTTATGATTTTCAGTAGGTAATAAATAAATTTGAAAGGAACACATTGATCAATTTTCCTTTTATATACTATTTTCAAATTCATTATTATGATACAAAAACTCTATCCTTCCAGAGCAAACAAATAATTTCCGATTTATACTATAAAATGTAAAATTTTAATATATATTATTTTAGGTACATTTAAGGTTATCACTAAAAATATAAATGTTAAGCAAAAATTTACAAAATTTGTCATTTTAAGTCCAAAAATGTAACGGATATTGTAATTTCGTGTAAGTCGCTAACGACTTTTTGTTTATGCGACTATAAATAAATTAATAAAAAAATTGTTCGAATAATTAGTATTGGTATAATATAGCGAAGACTTTCTCGGTAAAAACTATTAAGAATTAGTTATTGTGAATATTCATTATTTATTTATTTAAAGTATTACTTGAAATCAATAGCTGCACATAATTGTAACAACAGTCGACATGACGACGATTGCACAGCACGTAATCGAACCGCCGGGTATGATATATTTAATTTTGTTAGAAACCCGAGAATTTTTTATTCATAATAATATTGATGATTTGAAAAACTGCAAGAACTTATGAAATGAAACTGTTCATATATATTTACATAATTTTCCTCAATATGTTTCTACCAAAACTGTCTATTTTGATGTTAGGTTTAAGGGTGAAAGATTTCTCGATATAATGAAAATTGATTAAAGAAGATATTCTATTACGATTTTATTTTGAAATTACAATTGCCATTCCGGTTTAAAATAAACTTGTAATGATAAAGCTCAAAATAATATGTAATTTGGAAGTTGGCTTGAGGGAGACTGAAAGAAGTAACAGCCAGGGTAATAAAACACGGATATTCTGAAACCTATCCGGGATTTTCGAAGCGCTGATGTTTTCTAAGAGCTTTTCAGTGTGCCATGTCTTGTATTTTCCTATCTATCGGTGGTAGGTGGGGTGATTGTCTTTCCAGATTTTCAACGTCGTTACATTTGATTCGGGAGAAATTTATTCCCGCCGCCAATGTAAACAATATGCTTGAGTGGGGTGATGATGAATATTTTGAGGTGGGTGTTGCAGGGGTGATTCAGCAAGGATTCAGGAGAGACAGTAGAAAGAGTGAAGTTCTGGAGATAGAGAGAGGGAGGTCGTGTGCAGCAGTGAAAGACTTTTAGAAGTGATACAGTGGTCGTGACTTGGATTATCCAGGCAAGAATATTCTTAGCCTCGTCGTCGTCGTTTCAGAAAATTTAAATGAGCAAGGTGCTCATTTCCAATCCGGAAGTCCAGGGGAATCTTTATGAGATTCTACCTGAGCCTGATGACCAACATCGATCTTCAAACAACACAGAAACCGTCATTTTCAGACCTTGATATTGTTCTACTCGTAACTTTCTTATAATTTCCTTATACTGCCGAATCAGATTGGAAATATTATTGAAGCTGAACAGCCGGCTTAGAAAGTAATTTGTGTAATAAATGTTGTATATTATTTAATTCTAAAATGTAAAAATATTTTATTCACACCAGTCCGACAAAACTCCTAATTGGTCCCTACATATTCGTCTCAAACGTTTTCAAGAGTAAAATAAATGCATGCAATTGAATTCGAGTATCGAGATGGAACAATCTCGACCGTGTTCGATTCCCGATCGGATTATTCTTTTAGTTTTTTCACAAAAAAATTCCACGAAGATAATTTTGGATCAGTTTTGACTGACTATGGTCGTGGAAATACAGCATCTTAAAGTGAATTATCTTCCATGGGAACGACTCGTTGACACAAAAAATCGTTTAAAATTAAATTAAACTAACTTTTAAGTAAAATTCTGTTATACTTTCAACCGAAGAATGAATCTGTGGCGCCTTCTGAATCCATTTTGGCAAATTGGATACGGAATTCTCACAAATTACGAAAATAGAAATAACCGTAGTTGAGTTCAAAGTGACTGTATTTCCAGGAACCAAGCAAATTGTTGTACATTACCCATAATCATGTAAAATTTCTACCTTTAAAATAGCGGAAACCCATTGAAACTAATGATGGCACCACCAAATGACTAGTACTTCCAGTCATCTTTCGCATTACTGATTCTAACGACACTCATTTCCCTAGATTGCCTCTGAAACATGAATACTACTTATTTAACCCGTCTATCGGGAAACAATCTTTTTGAACTTCTGAACTTATTTTAAACACAAAAATGAGCAAAAACCACAATGTTATAAATTGCATTTTTGAGGTTATTGATTCCCTAAGAAATATTACTTTAACTTCAATTTTCTTTTGGTAATAGTGCAGTAAATGTATGTTACAAAATTCTTCGTAATATATTCTGACAGCAGCTAAACAAATATGTTATTGTTATATATAATTTTACATAAATAAGAGTAAATCTAACGTGTTGTGGTCATTTTCTTCACCTACGTGATGAGTGCGACGATACCTCTTCAATCTTCAAAGCGTTTACCTGACTTATCACAAGATAGATTAGCATGATGAAGTCAAATCAATACAGTCTGTTGACTGACCAGTGCTGATACCAGGGATGGGAGAGAATAATACGGGAAATTCCACTCTCCCCCTCTCAAAAGAAATCAATCTAATTTTCCTAAAATTAATGCTTTTGTGACAACTGATAATTAGTCAACTAATTACTTTCAATGATCTGCGATGAATTTTTATTTATTTATTAGCCATATCTGAAAAGTGAGGTATTAAGTGAAGTATTGGTACTAGTATTCCAGTGGTTGGTCGAAACTCTAGTGTAATTCTTTAAATTTTTAAGTGCGAAAACTGCATTGTAAATCCAACAATCAAAAATATTAAAAATTCTTTAAATAACGTTCAGTGCGAATCGCTCTAAATAATTTCATCATACTGTATACTGTTTATATTATTTAATTTTGTATTTGGCGTATTATGTGTACTCGAATAAATATCCCTTCTTCGCCTCTCACTCTGGCCCACCATTGTGCAATGTCGAGGCATAATGCAAGTAAGTGCGAGTACCTGAATGTACTCACTTTTTGAAACCACCAATAATAATTAGTGAAGTAATTGTCACGTGTTCGCCAGAGACTGTAGATTCCCAGAAAAGAAGGGATCCTCTGCAGCTTCTCTATATTGTAAAATCTTGCTCTGACTCTTAAATCGATGCCGATTCGGAACGTGAAAAGGAAAATTACATGTTTAGATTATCTTGAATGGTTGTAGAGAGGCAAGAAAGATCAGATAAGAATCGGGAGGTTGGGGTTTTTACCAGTTAAGACACAGATGCGTAGCTTTAGATGTGTGTATTATACTGTATCGATATTGGCCTAACTGATAATCTGAAAGGTAATAGTTTTTATATATAAATAAAAAATAGATGTGTGTATAATTTACAGTCAATATTATTCTAAGTGGGAAGCGAACGAGAGCCTGTGGCCAATTTGTACGTTAATCTTCTTTCGTGAACTCATGGGGTGAAGGTTAAAGATGCATTGTGGACGACATTGCCCTAGTAAGTAGGATCGTTGATCCGCCGAATTGTTCGTCAGCATTCCTGAAACTCTGTCGGTTGGTTAACATGTATTTCAATTGTCTTAAGGAACGCGTCCATCCGCCAAACCTACGTTGTAGGAAGGGAAACGAGAATTTGTTTCAATTCACTCACATTGCTACTACAAAATTTTATTTTTACGACAGATGTAGTTGAGGAAGCCGAATTTCACAAATACATAAAGCACAAATATGCAATGTTTATACAATGTATGCACGTTTTATTTTTTTAGTTTAATACATTCCAAATACTTGAGCGATATATCTACTCAATGCGAGTCTTTGAAGAGGGATATTCACGGGTTTGACGTTCAGTAAGAACGTAATCAATGTGTTTAAATTAATTTAACATATTTATAACACATATTATGCATAAATATTATCATTCTGCACTTCTTCTCTATATGAACTTGAACAATGCCAAATCTCTCACTCCTCTGTGCGTGTAATGTGCTTAAAAATGGGAACAATTTTTTTCTGCACGTATTAATATACATTATTATAATCTCTATATTATAGGCACAATAACATCCATTTGGATCTTAATCCATAAAAAAAATTTAACATATAGATACGAAATCATTCACGCAGCTTTTACTGAACATTAGAAATTTGTATTTTCAGATGAGAATATACTGTTTACAATTGTGTACAGATATATATTGAGTCCAATTACGTAATACTAATTATTGTTAAAAATCTTCCTTCAAAAACCATTATTATCTATTATATGTGTATTTTAAACTAATAGATATAAAAATAAAATAGAGTGAAATGATTATGAGTTAGATTAATGAATCAAATATAAATTTTATAAAACCTCCCTGTCCAAGATACTTTCTCGGATCCGCTACTGGATCCTTTAAGATAAACTATATCAACCGATAGGCAGTACTGGTGGGGTCATGGATTCAGATAAGAGACTTAAAGGTTATTAAACCTTAAGAACTGATCCTTAGGGGCTGGGTCACGGATAAGGGAAGGTTGCTGATACTGACGGAGTGTTAATGAAGGGGCAAAATATAAAGCCATTTTTAACTGATTAAAATAATCAACTACTGTATTTTCTTATGACAAAGGTCAGCAAAGAGGTTAATATTTCATTACATTTGAATGCATGTAGTGAACGTAGTTTCGATATTTTTGGGAATGAAAGTGGTATACAGTGTTGTGTTGAGTTCAGTAAACAATCCTATCTATGAGGAATTGTTCAAAACCGGTACGAAACCGATAATGGCACAGGTAATATCGTATCATTTTGCGATTTAATCAGCAATAGGCTGAATTTAAAGTCAACAGATGTTGGTATTGCCAGAGATGACAGTGGAAGGCACTTACTTACTAAGAAAATTCTTGAAACAAAAATTGGCACGATCCAAATTTACAAGAATAGCATAGCCAGTAAATAAAATTAATATTTTCAAAATATCTTTGTCGTTTTTCCGTGTCCGACTTATCATTAACGCAGATACTGGAGTGGCATGAGATATGGCTTTATGATCAACGATCGCATTCATTTATCAGATCTTCACATTTATCAAAACTATTTCTGGTGCAAAAATGTAATTGCCCATTTATAGAAAATAATTTCTTTTTCCAAGACGTAATAATGCTCTTTTGTATTGCTTTAACCAGCATTCAAAACAACGGTAGTGTAAACTAATAAAATAATAATAGGAAGACTTATTAGCCTACCGCTTCACTTTTCAGTTTCGTTACAGCGACGAATCCATCGCCCAACAGTGCTGACGTCCACTGTTGCATACACATCCATACATCAGCCTTTCATGAATGCGAATGAGCGTTTCATCTTCCGCATTTAAGAATTCAATCACAGAATGCTGTATAATACGTACGTCGATGTCAGCCATTTTTCAAGACTGTTCCGTGCTGCCACTTTTTGACTTAGGAAGTTGATACTGCAGTGGATTGGAGTAGAATGATTGAGAAATTGGCGCTAATTCACAACTTTCACATAATTTATTTTAGAAGAGAAAATAGGAATCATTAATTATTTAACCATCCTTGTGTATGGGATGTTTAAAAATGTAGAAACTAACTTTCAGTAGAGGTAGGGCAAATCATAAGGAAAATGCAGAGCGAACCATGATCTAAATCGTTGTGGGCAAGTGATTTCAGGACATCCTGTATACTAAGCGTAGATAATACGAAATTGTTAATTAATTATTCATTTGGAGAGGAAAGTGTGATAGATTGCAGATGAATTACGCCAGGCTAGGAAGCGATAAAATATCAATTCCCTTATGATAATGGTACTGCTTCACCCTATCAAACAGTATTATGTATATACTTATTATGTATAAATATATAATTGGGTGAGGTATCTCCTTATACGAAGAGAAATGCTTGTCAAAACTCGTAGCCCATTCCAGGCGAACATTTCGTATGAGCTATTGGGCAACACCTGATAATTTATGTATAATAAAACTGCGCAACTCATTCTTCAAATAAATTACTAGACGTTAAAGTTGTCACAAAACTAACGACTTTCGCATCTTGAGGAAGTTTGCAGTCATTTCCATTGAAGGTTGCTGAATGCACATATATGACGCTATATTTTCTTTATGAGCGACTAATTTCGTCTCCATAACGCAATTCAAATACCGCCTCGTCCTCACGCGGTTTATTCTTCGCTAATGGTTGGCGTCCTTGACCGCGAGAGACATTTCCGCGAGCCTTTGAGCTGGCCACGAGGAATGTCACAGTTCTCCTTGCGCAATTTTTATGTATGTGAGGAAATAGAAGACGTCATACATGTCATTTTGTAAGATCAAGTTGCATAAAACTCTCTGCACGATTTAATAGCTATCCTGATTCAGCTCCGACCTTGTTCTGGTTGTTTGAGAGATCCTCCAATCATAATGGTAACTACTTTTTAACTGCCTCTGTTTATCAGTTTGTCAACTCAATGAGAAGAAAATCCGATTGTGACGAAAATGTATACAAGTTACAGATCTACGAAATCAGAACAACTGCTAATAAGCCGACAAGCATTTTCGGTTATAGATGTTTGTAAAATACTAAATCTTTTATTTTGAGGAATGCGTTATATCTGAACGCTTACACTCTTAAGCTTCAGTAGATCTATATTGTTACTCTCCAAACAGAAGGATTGATTGTTTTCTACATGTTTTCTGCCGATAGAAAATTAACTCGAAGAGAATTAATTTTATACAACTTCCCCTTAACCCAGCAAGGTTATTTGGATTGCATTAAATGTCTGATCAACAAACAAATTTTTCTTCTTTTATTTAATAAAATATTTGCTTTTAAACGACCTGGAAAATTGAGTAATAGACTGATTTGGGGGAAAAAAATTGTATGTTCTACAAAAGTTATACTTGATACCGCTGGTATTACTTTCTCACTTTGCACCATTGTAGACAAATAATAAAAATAGAAACGTTTTGGTTTTTTCAATTTCGTTTAAATTAATAATACAGTCGCACGTCGGTTATCGTCAACAATCCATCTAAACGCGATCGGCGAAAACCGAAACCGAGTCAATTATTTACAATAAATAAAAAAACGGCCAAAACACTCAGAATTAAATACATAACTATTAATATTGTAATATTATGTTTGTCGTAAGCCTGATGAAGTCTCAAAATGGAGATTAAACGTCGCTTTTGTTAATAAATATATATGGAACATATATGGAAATGAGTATCTAGCAGAATGGGAAACAATTACCGCGGTGTCCCTCAGGGCTCAATTTTGGGACCTTTACTTTTCATCATTTACATTAACTATTTACCTAATTATTTAGATCCCTTAAAATCAGTCCTCTACGCTGACGACACAAATTTGGTTATCACGGACAGCGACTCGCAAACTTAATGCGAGAAAGTTGATACTGCGATGTGCCGTCTCAATTTTTCATTCACTGCAAACAAATTTTCTCTTAACCTAGAGAAAACCAAAATCGTTAACTTCACAGCAAACACAAACAGTTTATCTCCTAACTTGGAAAACATTTCAGAGCACGCGCCTTTTCTTGGTCTGCTGATTGACAATAATTTGAAATGGAATCACCACATTAAAAAACTCAGCAAAATTTGCTTTACATTACGAGTGTTAGCTCGGGAAGCCGACATAGCTACATCAAAAATGATGTACCATGCATATTTTCATTGTGTCATGTGTTACGGTATTGCAAACTGGGGTCATTCGCATCACGCGCTTCACATTTTTAAACTACAAAAGTATCTGGTGCGGATTGGAATATCACTTGCTAACCTTTGTTTCGCAAACTTGGAATTTTAACCTTGCCTTGTACGTATATTCTAGAAATTTTAAAATTTGTATGGAGCAACATCAATCTATATGATCTAAACGGTTCAAGCCATTCGTACAACACAAGAAATCGCTCTCAGCTCCGTGTTGAAAAACATCGTCTAAGTCTTTTTGAAACCAGCATTCACTATTCCGGTATAAATCTATACAATAGTCTCCCGGAAGAAATAAAAGCTTTAAAGTTTCAAAAATTATTTATAAAGAGTTGTAAATCTCTGTTAATGAATGGAGCGTATTATTCACTCAAAGAGTTCGTAGATAGGAAGGACTAAAACAGTTTGCTGGTGTCCTATCAAATTCTCCTATTATTTTAGAACTATACTCTACTAGAATTTAACTGCTGACTTATTTTCTTTTTCATGTTCGACGGGAACCTACGCACGATCTTCTGCTGCCTTCTCCGTCGACTGAAAATTGAAGATTGAATTTTATCTTTCCTCTTTTGTCATTCAATTCTTAGTTGTAAAATTTTGTATATTTCTTGTAATATTATATTTGACGTATCCTATTTCCTCAACCGAGGACTAATGGATTGAATAATAATAAAATCGGGTTTCCAATGGGGTTAAAGTACAAGGATTCCACAAAGTTTCAATAGTGGGCATTGCTACCTTCAACAAAAAATGATCTAAATGTCTGCTAAATAGCAAAATAATGAACTAGAAAACAGACAAATGTTTGGCAATCACAGTTTCGCTTGGGTTAATATAGTGTCTGGGCTGACTGCTCGAGACAAACGCAAACCGCGCTTACACGATTTTTGATACTTGAACTTTTTATTAATTTTACGTTACTAAATATAACTTTATGTGTTATTTAACAATTGGAGAATATTTACCGTAAAGTTTTGCTAACTTAAAATTGTCAAACTTTATTCAGTTCACAATTTAACATACATTCATTACGCCTAACGATTCATGAAGAAAAAAATCCTTTCAGTACAAGCAACGTCTCTTTCTTTGTCAATCATTTCTACAAACAGTGTTATGTCATATTTTGCGTAGGATTAGTTCCGCGAATCGTACATGTTGTTTCTATCTTTCACCTCACAGTGACAAGGCATAAAGGCTATACGGAACACTTTCAATTACTTTAAGAATTTTGCACAACTAGGAATTTTACTTCGCCGTATTCTTTATTGGTATTTATCTTAGTCTTATCTTTAGCCTGTAAAGAAACAGTGGCCCAGCGGTAACAAATCATACAGAAGTTATATATTTTGCTGTATTTAGTGTCGGCAGGGCTCACTATCAAATTGTTTCTGGTTTGTGGATGTAAAGTCGATTCGGGACTAGAGGATACGCGTATGAGGAAGGATGATGCGTCGTCATCGGATGTTTACATATGTGTAGACTACCCACAAATGAGACTGCTGCATGATATTCAAATAATTTTTTCCCCTTGTTCCATACATTAATTTTTATAAACAAAGTGAAAATGTAAAGTTCTGTGTAGTAATAGTGCCACATCTCATAACCTGAAGCCGTAGCTCAGGGGTTCAGAGCTGGACGGCAGAAAAAAATAGGACTCGGATTCGAGTCCCACTCAACGTAACCATTTTATTTGTATACGTTGTTTACTTTTCGCTTCTAGAATTTTCTGTTTCAAGAATGTTCCATTTCTGTAATCTTTCACGAAAGTATAAATTGTACTGGACCTCGAAGCGGTGGCAGTCTTTCGCAGTGCGAGCCTTTGTACAACACTTTGTGTTAAATAATCTCTAGCAGTGTGTGTTACTGTAACTCAAAATCATACAGAACCGTGACAATATTCACAAACATTATTGAAACTTCACGCTCATAGATAAAAGTTGTTGGCCTTATCTTCGATGAGGAACTTCTTAGCACAAAGTGCCAGTAAAAAATCACGTAAGCGTGAAGACAAGAACGAAAAAGTGAACTATGTTGCATATAAACGTAACTGTATAGAATTAAATCTGAACGAAAATACGATGTTTTGCAAAAAGTAAGGTGAAGCCAGTAAAATTTAAAACTCTTCAAATTGTGGAAATCAAAAAAGTAAAAACCCAATCAGAATATCATAACATGCGAAACCAGATCAGTGAAATAACCTCACATTCCAAAATGTTATTTGAAGAAAAACGAGAATGTCATCTTGATAAAATACACCTACAAACTAAATCATTTCCGCCTAATTTGGCAGCCATTTGCTATTACGTTAATTCGAGCACAGCCAAGCTGAAAGAGCAAAATACTCGATTCATGGTTTCCAGAAAACGCCTCGAACATCCGGTCAGGAAATCGGGTATTGTAATATAGAATCTGGAAAGTTCATAAAATCCCAGAGACGCCATATATTTTTAATCTTGTTCTTGAAAGATCTTTATATTTATATACACATATGCATTTAAACACGATATTTTTACACCTACTCTCACAATCCTCTGAAGAGTTGAACAGATCTCTCGTTATCATGGTGTTGGGTTAAGTAAAAAATATCTGGAATACTATCAAGAGTTTTACGACAAATTTGAATAGGTTTTCGATTAAATAATAAGGGAAAGTATTTAAGCAAATTCAAATTATACTTCAAGTATAATTGAAATAATGTCATATTATTTAAGAAATTGAATTATCCTCTTGGGACGTGTCATGTCATTTTTAGTCACTACTTTTTATTCAATTCAAAATCGTAATTCTTTTGAAACAAAATATTGAATGTCCACAACCCTTTAATCCGAAACGACGCAACCTCACCCAGGCACCGTACACCATCAGGCTCTCATACAAACACTCCCTTTCATACAAGGTTAAGCTCCTTCTGTTATCAAAAATGGGGAATCCTACAAATATATCGTTTGTCCTCCATGGCACATTGCAAAATCCTACATCGATCAATCTCAGAAGAATGGATCACAAAATTCACATATCTATGCCTCAAGTTCAACAGCTTCGAACGCATTTGCACTGACGGTGCCAAGAACAAAGATGGTGTCAGCAGTCGCATCATTTCTTCTAAAACCCGCAGCTCCATCCTCACTGCAGAAACCTACGCCACTGCTCTTCATTGCCCCAAAACGAATCACTTAATCCTCTCAGACTCATTCTCTGCTTTCAAAATCATCGCCAATGAAAACAACTTCCAAGAGCTATCCGCAATCATCACTGAAGATCTACACAAGCTCCAAACAACAGGAAAGAATATTGTATTGGCCTGGATACGGGCGCACCAGGGAATGAAAGGGAACATCTCTGTTGACCAGCTGGCAAAAACCGCCACTCATCTTCACCCCCCTCTCCTCTCCGTAGTTTCGTCAACACATTCTCGGATGTATGGAAACACCCTTCCAAAACTAGCCCATCTCTGGATGCAAAATTGGTCGCTTCTGAAATCAAGCCCTACCAACAAGATAGTTAACAACTTTCTCAGTACCCTCCTCCCCGAAAAGGCATCCAGAACACATCAAGTAGTCCTTTCTAGAGTAAGATCCGGTCACTCCAAATTAACACACTCCCACATATATACAAACAGTCCTCCTCCAATTTGCGATCTCTGCAACACGATCGTCACCATGGAGCACCTTATCAACTCCTGCAGCAAATTTCTGGAAGATTAACACCGGATCCTCCGAGGGGACAACCCAGATCAGATCAACCACTCGCCGGACTACCAAAAAAGAGTGATCATGTTCATGAAAACGATTGTTATTATGCAATATAACATACTCAATTTTGATCTTTTGTAGTCCTTAAGTCTGTTCAGTCGCTAATGACCTCGTAGTTTTTGCGGCGTTAAATAAACTATATATATATATATATATAGTGACTGTGATCATAACCTACTTTGTGACTAAAATATGTTAGAACGTGTCGTTTAAAGTATTGTTTATACATTATAAGTGAATAAGCGTTCTGATGTATTTGGAGGAGCTGTTTATTGTTGAGAAGCTTAAACGGTTTAGACGATTTTAAGAAACTCTTGAATATCGTCAAGGAGAATTTCACAAGTTACGGAGTCCAAAACGATAGGATATTTTCCTTTTTTTATTATATAATTGGTTCGCGGTAACTGGAATGAGCCAGACGGTAATCCGTAAGTTACAGGAACGAGGACCCTGAAAGAGATACATTCGGATAAACAAAGTCCTCATTATTTATGCAATAATTATACTCAAGGGAACTCATTATTTGTATAAATTTTAAAACTGTTTTAAGCGATAAGAGTAAACAGGTTTATGTGGGAAGATATAACCTTACTGAGTGTCACAGAATTCGTATGTATGTTAGTAGTATATTTTAGGTTTACGGGAATGGAGGGATGTTGAATCCGTCCTTGGACGTCGACTCGGATTAGCTCAGTTGGTAGAGCGCCCGCCCGGAAAATGGGAGGTCCAGGCTTTGATCCCTGGTCCGGTCAACATTTTTCCATTTTATTTATTTGGGTTGTTAGAATTAAATACAATGAAGCGCAAGTATAGGATATAGCTGTAATAAATATTTAAAAAATTGTGGACAGATTTACGTCACCATGTGACGTCACTTCACCTATCCCAAGTATAATATTGGCGATCGTCCTGCCCGCCCACTCCTGGCACACAAATCGACCTCAGGAGGACATCCGTCAGTTACAGTTCGTATTTTGATTTGACTGCAAGTGCTGGAGACAATAACTTTAATGCGAAAGATCGGTAGCGTTAAAAGTTATTTAAAGCTTACGGATACTTGAGACACATGAATGTTTGCACATTGTCCGTTCAGAGTTATTTAAAAAAATATATTAAATGGCAGGTTGACGAAATGAAGGGCCAGCGATTCATGTAATACGATTAAGTGTTAGAAAGTGCGGTCACCATAATTGTAATTGTATGTGGACTGGAACAAACTATTAAGGAATTTGACGACGACATGAATATCGATAAAGAAGAGTTATCCATAACCTCTACAGATGGCAGACGGCAGTGATTAAAATTAAAGGGCAAGAAAAGAAATCAGAAATCAAGAAAGGAGTAAGACAAGGTTGCAGTCTGTCGTCCATGCTCTTTAACTTATATATAGAAGAGGCGATGAAGAATATGGAAAGGGAATCAAAATGCAAGGAGAATAAATAATACCCCTAGTTTTCTGATCATATTGTGGTATTAAGGGGGTCAGAATAGGCCTGGAAAACAATAATAAACGGCATTGACGTAATCCTGAAGGAAGAGTACAAAATGAGAATTTAAAGAGGGAAAACCAAGGTAATGGAGTGTAGTATGGGAAATAGTGGAATAACAAAGGGTGTTAGATTGGGAAAGGATATTTTGACGGAAGTTAAGGAATTCTGCTACTTGGGCAGTATAATAACTAGAGATGGTAGAAGTATAGTAGATATAAAGAGTAGGATAGCACAGGCAAGGAAGGCTTCTCAAAAAGGAATTTACTTACGGCTTATGTAAGTATGAATATTAAGAAATCATTACTAATAATGTTCGTATGGAGTGTGGTGTTATATGGGCGCGAATCTTGGATGATAGGAGTTGCAGAAATTAAAATAAACCAAGATTTCGAAATGTAATGCTAGAGGATAAGTATTTACAATATCACAATTGTTGAATGAGTGTAAAGAGAACACACTTTATTATTTCTAGGCTAATTATAAATTTAGGTGCACGGCAAATTGTTCAAATTTGAACTTATGGCTCGCGTCCCACGCATATTTTCTCTCGAATGTGCCTAATACTTCACTGAATGTGTGCTTTAATGTAAATGCACTCTAGAGGGCATTTAACTGTGTTTTTCTGTGACCTATGTTGGTTTGAATGAAGTTTCAATGGTGTACGTTGAAATATAATAATAATAAAATGATCAGCTGAGGTGTCGTCTATGTGTCGAAAGAAATAGTAATTTGGTTACAAGGACGTATTTCATATTCATCATTGAAGTTGTGTCATAACATCGCTCAAATGTAACTTACGATGTTTTGAAATAACAATACGCTCGTTCCTAATACCTTCTTCATAACGGGTACTTTTAGCAAAAATAAATAA
Source organism: Eucriotettix oculatus (assembly GCA_034510155.1). Classification (NCBI taxonomy): domain Eukaryota; kingdom Metazoa; phylum Arthropoda; class Insecta; order Orthoptera; family Tetrigidae; genus Eucriotettix; species Eucriotettix oculatus. Next base: position 129,639,942 of record CM067376.1, on the reverse strand, counting down.
AACTGAGACTGTTTATTGAAATGGAAATAGTGCCTTTAGAGACAAGTCCTTTTCGACAACAGCCTCCCTTTTTAAATGCATGAATAATATTTCTTTAGTTGAACTGATATGCGAGTTCGGATTCTTTCTAAATTATGCTTAGGAAGAATAGGAATTTATTCGTAATGCATTCATCATAATCGTTCAAAATATGTAAGATATCTAACAAATAATAATCACAGAGAACGAACTGAAATTTCTCTTATACGGTATAGCATTAATAGCGTTACATACAGATCAGTAATAACCAAATATGCTACAGTTCTGATTGAAAAAATGGCGGTGAAACACGATGTACTGAAATAAATTTATCTGACATATTATTAAGACTGATATAAAATAATAAATGTTTCAGAACCAAAACATACGATCATTAAAAGAAATTATTCCGAGCTGTGATGAGAGAGTCAGTTCACTTTATCTAAGGATCTTGTATAAACGAGGATTGTTTGATATGTCTGGTTAAAAAATGTAACAAAAATAATATTTTTTAGAAAGCTTACTTTATTTCTTAAGAAAGTCTTCTTCCTTAGCTATACACATGGCCCAGCAAGTGAATTCTTCAAATAGAATTTGTCAAACTGTGCAAAATAGTCCGTCACGGTCTCGATCATTTCCTCGTTTCTTAAAAATATCTTCCCACCAATCCAAATTTATAAGTTTGGGAACAAGAATAAGTCACTTGGTGCTAGTTGTGGGGAATAGGATGAATGAGAAGCAAAATCGAAACCCAACTCGCACATTTTCGCAATTGAGACTGCTGCTGTGTGCCCAGGTTCATTGTCCTGCTGAAACAACACTTTGTTGCACACCAACCTTGGTCGTTTCTCTATCAGTAACCGTTTCAAACGATCAAACAGAGCTCCGTAATAGATTCCATTGTGCTATTTTCCGAGAAATCTGTGAATGTTATACCCGGAGAACTCAAAAATACCATGATTATCACCTTTCTAGCTGATCAAATGATCATCGCCTTTTTCTGTTCACTTTCTCCAGCTTTTGTCCATTGTTCTGATTGTTATTCGGTCTCTGGAGTGTAGTGAATCTGCGCAAAACGTCTTTTACGTTACACCTAAACATTGATAGATTCCCGAATCCGTTTTAGGTCCATTGTCAAGAGTCGCGGCACCCATAACGCACAAAGCTTTTTCACGGCCAGTTTTTCATACAGGATGAAATGAATTCGTTCAGTTGTGCAGCCTACGGCATCAGCTACATCACGCGCTTTCAGTCTGCGACCTTCTATTACGATAGTGTGAACTTTATCCATGTTTTCCTCAGTGCCAATCTCAACTGGGGTCTGAACGAGTTTCAATTGCTGTGCTTCTGCAATCTCATTCAAACTCATTAATCAAGAAGTAAATTGTCTTCAATAGTGGTGCAGATTCCGAATGATCTTCATCCAGTTTGGTTTTGATTTGTGCAGCAGTACAATCCTTCAAATGAAAGTGTTTAATGACAGTGCAAAATTCGTTTCTTCCCTTTGTCTCCGCCTGAGTACGCATCTGACACTGCCGAAGGCTGCCAACAATAAACTACGACTGGCTTATGTTTAAATCTTTTAGGGACATGTTTGAAAGGATCATGTTTACCATGGAGAAAAATTCTTCAGACTTATTCAACAACTCGTATTTCAGGGAATTGTCTCCTAAACTGGGAGACAAGTTGGTGCCGCATCCTAAACGTGTTCAAGAAGAGGCGAACAGACAGGCCACAGAATAAGCCGTATCTGCTCAAGGACAGCTTGAACATTTCTTCCAGCTTGTGGTCGAGTATTTTCTTGACGTTTTATAGCATTATGAAAACAATAAATTTGCTGAAACGCTTTCCCTAATTTTATGTCTTGAAAAAAGCGAATCGCAAATCACATCAATGTTTTAGCTCTGTCAGTATAAACGCTCGATAATGAAATATGCATGACACTGGTCAACACGATAATATCTAATACCTGTTTATGCATCATGGAAGTCCAAGTTTAAGCAAAAATCATCCGAAAACGTGACGTAATGGAATTCTGCAGGTCACTGAACGTTCAAAAGTCCATTGTGGTATCGTAAGCAAGCAGCCTCGCTACGAAACAAACTGTTACTGCACCCTTTTAGCACTACTTAGAGATACTTTACAGTCCGGTGATTACACGGTTTAACACGGATTGTGCAGTTGAACAACATTTTATTAACCCATCGTATGTGGAAACCTACAGCGCACTGATGGGTTCAGGAATAGAAAATCATTTTCACATCCGTATTTGTACTTAACCTAAGTTTCAGGAGTATAACAATTTTTTATATTTTTAATAATTGAAATACAGCCAAATTAGTCAGTATAACACTTAATTACTATGTTGTTAATATAATTACAATTACGACGTTTCGTCTATCTAAACTAACTTCATCAGGTAACTAGATAAACGAATACTAAAAATATACATTAATGTTGGATGCATAATATTTTGTTGAAATAAAATTTTCCAGTAAAAAAATGTAATATATTAAAATTACGCGAGAGTCTGAAAGGTTTCTAAGTATTTCTTTTGTGTGTGCGTAGTATCTTTTGTGACCCTTCTTCGCACAATAGAAAAGGACATTTGCCTGTCCGAGGCACATGCAAGAAAAATTTTCTTGTATCAAGTTGGAAGCTAGGCGTAGCTAATAGGAAATAGCAGCTGCGCAACGAGCGTAAAATATGTGCACATCCGGCGGCTAACATTTTCCTGTTGGCTGTAATTTTCTAAATTTCATCCAAAGAATGCTATTTGAAATTGCAGCTTAGTGGCTATTATAAAAGGGAGCATACGAATTCAGAGCCATACGAGGCGAAATGGAAAGACGTTTGGCGCAGAGGCGTTCAATTGGAGGCCACTACCGAGAGCCGAGTTGGTCTTAAAAGTTGTGAGTCGATATCGAGGAAATGATAAAGTTTAGGTAGAAATCTCGACTATTTCGGCCCATGCAGCCAAATCATCCCAACTCAGAGTCAACCAGAAGTAGATCGTCACAACAGGCACCTGTCCAATGATTATCATCCTGAAGCAGACCGTCACAGCAGACACCAAAGGAAATAGCTGCAGTCTTTTGTCGGTATCGTTGAGATAACATTGTTCACACTGCCAGTCCTTTTTGCCAAAAAAACATTGCTTCATTTTGGTCCACCCCACAGCTGACCTGATATTACTGAGTTTAAATGTAAATTTATGAATGTTATACTATTTTTCACTTCTAATTCCTTTTAATCAGTTTTCTTGTTGTTTGCATATCAAATCATAATTTATTTGTGATTAAATTCAAAATTATTAATAAAATCTTTTTCTTGTCTCTCTTGAATTCTAAATAAATATATCCCTTTTGACCGATAAAAGAAAGACAATTTAAGTAAAATGAATCCTATAAATGGCTTACAATCATAATAAATTAACTTTTTACTAAAATTGGCACCAACTATGAGGCAAAATAAAATTAAATAATCAGTGAATATAACATTTTTTGTCTCAAAGAGAAATAAATAACCGACTTCCATTTTTAAATAAATTTATTTATATATCATATTTAATTGAATATGATATTTTAACAAAATATTATGCATCCAACATTAATATTGTTATTTAAAAATTTGTTAATCTAGTTATATGATGAGCTCGACGATGATGGACGAAACATCGTAATTGTAATTGGATATATAATATCATATTATCTAATATTATATGCAAATTCTCAGCATTAAAAACTAATATTATATATTACCTATAATGTTATTATCAGTCAAGGAACGTCATAATTGAAAAATAATAATTTATAAAATATTGTGAAACTTAACACTGAAAATCTTAAGAAATATATCTTATTTCTTTGGTTATTTTCTGATATTGATTGAGTTGTAGATATTTTCTTTCCAGTCTGTTTGAAAACTGCGTCGATACGTTCAGACATTTATTTGTTTAATATTTTTATACAAAACTTTTTTGCAAACTGAGACCGAACTATTTATTATTATTATTTTATTTTAAATTTGAAGTTGAACTAACATTAACTTAAAAGACGTAACGTTTCAATTGTTTTCATATTAAAATTTGTCTGAAAACTAAGGTTATACAATTAACATATCATACTTAAAAATTATTTGTAATATCTAAAGGAAGACATAATATTGTTTACAAATATGAATATTAGTTGTCATTGAGGTATTAAGAGCAGACATGCTTTACGCATTTCTTAAGTGTAAATGTTGTTTTTAAACTGTAGTGATTATTCTAATGAATTCTTCCTTGAATAGGATAATTTGCATAGTAGGTTGCTTGTTTACCCTTCGTTTACAATTCTAAGTTTCTCACACTGCGTAATATGGGAAACCTAAGGATATAATGTTATATAATATTACATTTAACCTTCAGCTTTTGTAGAATCATTAAACAAGAAGGATATTTTTTTAAACTTTAATATTTATTTTATGACTTATATTTATCATTAAGTCGTTACCTTACAACGTTTAAACACAAGAGGTGATGAATAAAGTTAAAAGGGTAAGTAAGAAAAAATTGTACTGCCTGGTGAATAAAGAAAAGACCTAAGGTTTGCCGATGATATTGTAAGGGAGTCAGAAGAAGACTTGAAAACCAAAATAAATGGTCCTGAGGAAACAGTTCAACATGAGGATTAACATAGGAAAAACCAAGGAATGTAGTATGGGAAATAATGGCATAACAAAGGGTGTTAGATTGGTATTTTAAAGGAAGTTAAGTAATTCTGCTATTTGGGCTGCATAATAACTAGGGATGGTAGAAGTATAGTAGACTTAAAGAGTAGGATAGCACAGGCAAGGAAGTCTTTCACAAAAGGAGGAATTTATTTTCGGCCATCATTACTAAAATTGTTCGTATAGTGTGTGGCTTTATTGGGTGCGAAAGGTCGAGAGTAGGAGTTGCAGAAAGGAAAAGAATAGTAGCCTTTGAAATGTGGTGATAAAGAAGAACGCAGAAAATCAGATGGGTTAATAGAGTAACTAACCAGGAAGTTCTGAGCAGAATAAGAAACGAGAAAGCAACATGGAGGACTTTGACCTAGAGAAGGAATAGATTGATAGCGCCATTTTGAGACACGAGGCTTGTAAAATTAGCATTAGAGGGAAGTGTGTGGGGTAAGAACAGACGAGATGGGCCAAGGAAGGAATACGGTAAGCAGATTAAGGGATGTTGTCAGATGTGGTAAATAAGTAGAAATGAAAAGGCTTGCGCTGAATAGGTTAGCATGGAGGGATGTATTAGACCAGTCTTAGGACTGAATACTACTACAACAACATTATATGAGTAGAATATATCATGTGACGAGTCATGTTCGTGGAATAAAACATGTACTACATTTGATAATGTTATATTTCAGATACAAACAAATAAGATGAAGAATCGAACAAATTATCAAGATTGGAACGTGAATACAAAAGGAAATTGAAATTTTAGCATTAATTATTCTAATGAAGTTAGCAATTACAAATGCATTATATCAGTATAACAACAAAATGTATGCATATATACCTTTGATAATTTTGTAATATCCGGTTTCAATGTAAATCGTGATGAGAAGGGCAAACTTCAGCTGTTTTGAAATGTTTCAATCGTAAGATGATTGTTATTTAGTTCAACAAGTTCAATAGTAGTTGCCTTTCGAGATACAGTTTTTAGGTGTATATAGTAGAATTTCTTGGACTAAGAATCTGAGAAGACTGCACTTTTATTGGTCTCTGTTGAGAGAGTAAAACAAAATTTTGAATAAACATTCGGAGAAAATAAAATATGATAATATTCTTGTTTATTAATTTGTATTCTGCAGCCGCAATTAAGTGAAATAACCGCGATTCCGTCTTATTTTTGTTCAAAGATTATTCTTCAAATGAAACGTACGGAATTTCAATACATAATATCAGTTTACCATAGCCATAATATTCAGAAGAACGCGAAAATATGAAATCGTCCTGGAAACAATTTTTAACAATACGTTTGACGTTTGTCGTTGAGCGATAATGGCTAGTGCAAGTCAGATTATGAATTGTTCACATATTACATCGGCTGTTGTAAAATAGAGAAAGTGAGAAGAACTCAGTTACTTAATTTAATTCACAGAAACGAAAGTGAAAGCAAGAAAAGAAGATAATGCATAACAATCAGGTAAAAATAGAACTTACGTGTTACAGAGGATCGTATTAACAGGAATAAATATATTAGTTGTTTAACGATCAATATAAAGGCCCCCAGAGTGACTGCGGGGCTCACCTGATCATGTCGGGAATGCCTCGTACTTTCTCTGGGTATTTTTTATCAAAGTTCTCACATGCCGAGACACCTTCACCTATTTTAGGAGGTATATGTACTGGGGTCAAAGACCTTGGGCATATGGCAAGAGTTGTCCGCTGATCCCATTGGATCAGTCGGCCAATTGCCTCCTGAAACGGGTGGAGACACGGAGAAGGGAATGCTGCGACCCCACAGCAAACTCGTCTCCCGTCATTCGGAAGGGCGTGAGAATAGTACCCAATGCCCGACCTACCTGATGCACGTTTTCTAGGGTTTTCCCTGCATCTCTTTAGGTGAAACACCGGGTAGGATCCTTAAACCATAGCCCGGGGGCCCTAGTCAACCCTTGGCTACCTTGCTCTACCTTCCGCATCCCCCCTTTTCAATTCCCTTCCTATGCTATTAAAGGGGAGTTGCCTGTTTCAGGATTACCCTCATGTAGCCTGTTACCCCAAAAAATCAATATAAAGACGTGTGGCCATTGTATTTCATTTCTTCATAAATATCTGTATTCATTACGTTAATTGTTTGGGGTAAGATGGATGTGGTCTAGTTTTTATGAGAGGTGAAGTGAGCTGCCTACGGATTCTGAGAGCCTCATTGGTGGTTGTCTTGGACTGGATTGTACCGACTTGTACCTAGAGTGTAATTGGGACTTATTCGCTCAGAACGTGTTCCACCTGAAGACGAACAGGTTTCATGCGTGTCACAAATGTCGGTGTCCTCTTTACATCTTCTTCCGCTCCGTACCGATGTTATCTCATCTATCAATTATTGCAGTTAAATTCCAATTTCTCTTATCGTCATAATCTTTCATCGTTCTATGTACCGCCGAAACACCCTCCGTCCCCCCTCCAAGAATCCAAAGGCTAGATAATGGAAAACCTGAAGAATCAAATTTTGAACTGAAGCGTTGTCCACTCATGTCAAAACAACTATCACTTTGTATCATTCACGTGGCTTAAACAGAAGGTCGTTAAAAGACCATTCTTTCTGTGATACGCACAGATGAGGCAATTGTAGTGTATTGCAGAGGATTTCAATCTGTGGCGTTTTGGACGATTAAAAGTGGCGCATTGCATCCTTCAGCCTGTTTGCATTTCTGACGATAAGTTCCTTTACGTTGTTGAAAAGTTTTGTTCAATTAGACGTGTATTATAAATAAACATAATGAATGGCCAAAAGTCAGAGATAACAATTTAACAACAGTTATTCTGGTAAACAGAGAGAACAGACAGTTATACTTTCCAAGCTAATTTTGCTCTCAGTGCCAACTACTGAAGTTCAGAGTTATCTTCACCAAATGAGAAACTGTCAGCTAAAGCAGCATCATGAAGCTGTCATCCTCTCGTACAGGAACATCATTCTTGAGTTTTGTTGATTGGTGCTTCATTAAACTGCCGTAATTAATTCATTTAACTGAGTCAAAGTTATTCCTTTTCGTCCCCTAAGCGAAGCAGATTCGATCCTTATAACTATTTGCCAACTGCTAACCATGGACAAGACGCTATAAAATGTGCTCGAGTCTTATGGCGCATCTAAAGTCGTCTGTCAAAATTTGGCGCTTGGTATGCAAAGTGTTGACATCAATTTACTTCTATACAATACTAGCGGACAAACCGTATAACTTTCATATGATGTTGTTCCGTACAAAAGGAAAGTTTCTCCGACGATATTACCTGTGCTTATAAACTAATTATATTAGAAAAAATTGCATACTCATTATGGTTTACCGGTTAATATTCAGGAAATTTTCAACAAATGCTTGTTAATGAAGAGAAGTACACCTACAGACCTCTATTCCTCATACGCTATTGATATAGTTTTTTGATAATAAATAAACATTATTTTTTCATGAACTATACTAATGATTTAGTTGGTTTTCAAGATTATTACAGCAACGGAGAAAAATTATAAACAAAAACTGGATATTATACTTATACGTACTGATAAAACATTGGAATACCACTGAAACGTATAGTGCCAATAATTATAAAACAAGTGTACTGGTGGATCTCGGGGAAATAATTAAGATCGTGAACTCGTCTTTCTTAAAATTGGCGCTTGGTATGCAAACAGTTGGCCACCCCTGGTGTAGCGTGACGCCAACTCTTCTGTTTCTCATATCTGGTAACCTAACGCCAACACTGTTTAATTGCTATTTAACTTTGACTTTTAAATCGTATCAGTTTTCATAAATAAAAAACCTGAAGGAGAAGTGGCACTGCTTCTAACTTCTAAATTTTGTAGCATCGAAATTAAAACTTCATTTCTGTAGTTATATTTGTCGAGTACAGTCAAAAACAGGAGAAATGTTAAGTTGTATTTTTTTTTCACTCAAAAAACTGCTGCAGATCCCTGTCAGTATTATTATTCGTTATACCACGTGATTATAGCCTAAGAATTCTGTAAAAAGGTGTGGTAATTTGTTTTGTAATAAAGGAATGCCGTCTCCGTGGTGCCGATCCGAACTAGTCTATTGCAAACTACTTTACAAAATTGGTATATAAATATAAGAAACGAGTACATTCCACTCGTAGGCCGTCTAACAAGGATAAAAGTTTCACGTCTGAAGGACGCAATTTTAGAGCCTGAAAGAAGGTTGTCGCATATTAGACTCTCACGATCCATATCAAACCATTTAATTTCAGGTTTATAAACCAGCAATCTGAAATCGTGAATAAACAATCTGTGAACCCCTCATGATAAGCCAAACGCGACGTCCGTTCTTTTCGCTGCTGCGATCGAAAATACGCGTTTTTCAAAATATATTTTTATATGCTACTACCATAAATTTACCTTTATTAGTTTTATAAACTGTGATTCTTCGGGTTATATACGTACGTGAAGTTGTAATAACTTATTATGAACCGCGCTGGTGGAAAACTAAATGCACAACGACTTTGTCGCCTCTGCAAGCATTTGGAGAATCGCCCTAAGAAAAGGAAAGACAATCGATATATTTCGATCAGATTGCGTTGTATTTCATATTGTTGGTTCGAGTAAAATTTGTATGCAGTGCTATGTTTTCCCAATTAGTCTTCGATCCCACGCCGTGAAAACCAAAAAAAAAATCCTAGATGTGTTACGAACGTATAAATAAGTACGAGATTTGGGGAATTCCATGCAACGTCCGTATTAATACGCGAGATACAATTTAATATGCTTCGTACGTATATATACGTTTCAAGGTTTTCTTATCATAGCACACGCAGGAGCATTTAGAACCCAGAACATCTATGAAGGGTTAAATTTTAATCAAAATCACACATCTAATAAACATTTGAAAATATATTAGCGGTTTCTTAAATTTCGGAAAAATGGCAATATAAGATCTTGACTATAATTCTGAAATGATATTTTACCTCAAAACGTAACAAAATCTTTCTTATTTTTGATTCTTAAAAAAAACTCGCACACATTATTATATTTTCTTCTTTCACCTTATCCATATCAGTTCTGTTTCTTCATCAATTAATCCACTCTGCTGTCACTACAACTCATATGGCCTACTAAAACCCCTGTAATATACACGCGGTAAAAAACCTTTCACTAGCCGGAAGTCTTCGGGAAATTCAGAAGAAACCTGCTTGGCATGACTGAAAACTGCCAAGAGTTAACGGAACCAGTTTTGTTGTTACTACCTGCTTTTATTTTAAAATTGGAATAGAAGGTGCAATAAAAGGATGGGACGTCAAAGAGTTTAAAACTTTTTTTCGAAACCCAGCGAGCGTCATTTCTACATTTATTTTATGTTTCTCATTTGTTAACTTAATCATCTCAAAACTCTTTCGATAAATTAATGACCATAATTAACTTTAGACCCATGTTCAGATTATATTTTTTATTTTTAAATAAACCACAATTTTCCTATCATCATATATTTCTTAATTTATATTTCAAAATATCAGAACATAAAAAAGATTAATTTTAGTACTCCTGTTACCCCCCCCCCCCGCCACTCTAAAATTTTTAGACTTATACAAAAAGCTTAATCTCCCTTCCAAATTAAAGGCTCCCAAAATATTATAAATTTGATGAAATCTAAAATAAATAATTTTCGTTCTTCATTCTTTCCATTGATATCCCCGTTTAGACTCCCTCACTTTTCACGAATTTGTTCCTATTCAAGCGATAATCTCCATGACTATTAAACGGTTGTCTCGACGAAACGGAATGATATAATTCATACTTTACATTTACTGAATTAATGTATAACGATTTCATTTTAGGCTTTAACAGAGCTTGTATTACAGCCTGCATTAATTTCTATTGGAGACTATGGGATTCTTACTATAATTTCCTTTCGAAGTTATTAAATGAACTATGCGATAGGAATCATCATTAACGTGAAAAATCTCCTTATATGTTTGTTGTGTTTTAGACTACCAGATACAGCTGAAACATACTAAAGTGGGCGGTAGGCATAAAAAGATTCACCACAATCGTGATTTTCTTTCTGAACAATCTTCATTTTGTAATAGATGCTTACACGTACTCTTCTTGAAACTGCTGAGAAGTAAAAAAGAATAATAGTAATAACATTTTCAACGATGTTAAGAAATAATCGGTCGAGTAAACTCTCTGTGACGATACTTTAAAAAGAAATTTTTAGACATCGATACCAGGAATTCGATGTTGTTAGTGAGTCAACCATCGACACTGCTCTCCAATACCGATTCGTTACATACGGCCAATTTTGGCATATAGTGTATGAATTTCGTATGAAAGTGGCAGAAAAAGAAATGGAACAGCATTTCGTCAGCTGAAGGAAGTTCAGTGGTTTATAGCAGTGCATGGTACTCGTGCAATTCGCATTCCTTCTCTGAATCATGGATATTACTGGCTTAATTCATCACGATCCACGGAATTCCTGCCGAATACAAAGTAATACACGGACTTTCAATAAACATTGTACAGCCAAATGAAACAGGAAACATATGCGGATCTACAACATTCATCATGGAATATACCTTTGTTCGACAGACCGGACAAAAATTTCGCGAGAAATTTTCTTATCAAATCTGCTGATGCAAGACAGGACGAACACGGAACATAGTCTGCATTCACGGCTTCCTGCAAGAGCCAGGAAATACCTTTCGGAAAATTCCCTGAACTGGCCTACAATCGGATCAAGTGGGAATAATCAAGGGCTTGGATTGGTATACGAATAGAAGATAAATCATAAAATGGTCATCTAGTGCGAACAACCCCCGTACATTGAATGCACATGTGCAGCGAGCTTAAAAACTACTAAGTAAGATAGGAAATGGCGGGGGAAAAGTCAACACCGAATGAGTTCGCAATCATGAAGGGAACGATGGAAGATGTGCTAGAAAAGGAAATAGCATTTTGTACTTAAAACCTTGCCCGCTAGTGTCAAAACCAGGAATATGACAATAAACACAGAAAAATGGCAAACATAATAGACACGAAGTGAAAAAGAAAGAGGGATACGTATATTATACTCTTATAGGGTAGTAACGGCTGATGCATATGTACTGCTGCACATGAATTAATTGAGGAATAATTATTTGTTTCATAATTGTAAGAAACTTCACAATAATAATATCATAAGATAGTGAATTTCTGCCTCGATTTCGAAAACTTTAAGTTTCCCACGTTCTCCCGCTAAAGCAGCATACGCCTTGCGCTATCGTGGCTGTAGCACACGACTCCTGTCTGGAAAAAGAAATGCTCAGTGCTACGTTTAACCCCTATCAAAGCTGTCCTATAAAAGTGACAGCACTTATAAACCGAGACATGCGTGCTGGCATATAAGCGGTCTCATCAGATTACTCATTTAAATGTTTTTGATCAATTAACGAAACTAATACTGCTAAAGGACTTGTTGTGGTTTCTTGAATAACTTATAACTAAAGAAACATTTAGAAAACTTACATTACGCTGAGAAAACTACGGCACGATCATGCATACCATATTGCCATCAGTGAGGCTTGTTAGTAAAATTAACTTTCGTTATTTAAAATATGTATGATTGAATGCTTTCGGGTTAGGAGTCTGTACCAATTTGGTTCTATATTTTTCCACTTTTAAAAATGAGTCCCGATTGCACGTTATGCCGATGGATTATAAATATAGCCTATTACGAGACGTCGTGTATTATCAACACTAATTCTTGTAGCATTTTTAATGTGTTATGGTATTCTGTCCTAAGACTGGTCTGATACAATCTTCCATGATAACGTATCTTGCGAAAGCTGTTTCATTTCCGCATGACTCCCTAATCCCATCTCCACCCTAATCTGATAAGTGTATTCCATACTTGTCCTCCCTCTTCTGTTTCTTACCCCAGAAACTTCCCTCTAATGCTAATTTTACAAGACCCTCGTGTCTTAAAACGTGGCCTATTAATCTCTCTCTTCTCTTAGTCAACGTACTCCATATTGTTCGCTTTTCCCCCATTCTGTTAAGAACTTCCTCGCTTGTGGTTCTATCCAGCCAACTGATTTTCAACATTCGCCTATAGCACCACATTTCAAAAGCTTCTATTATTTTCCTTTCCCCAACTCCTATCGTCCACGTTTCGCACCCATATAACGCCACACTCCATAAGAACATTTTTAACAATGCTTGCCTAATATTCACACTTATATTACCCGTAAGTAAATTATTTTCTTTTGCGAAAGTCTTCCTTGTCTGTGCTATCCTACTCTTCATGTCTACTATACTTCTACCATCCCTAGTTATTAGGCTTCCCAAGTAGCAGAATTCCTAACTTCCGTCAAAATTTCCTACCTAATCTAACACCCTTTGTTATTCCACTGTATCTTATATAATTATCCTAGAAAAAATTGTTGTTGTTTGGGTAGTTGCAACATATAAATTTAAATCCTCACGAGCCAAACCGATTTGCTAAGACTTCTGGCCATACTCTATATTACAGATAAACATGAAACTCCTCAAATTCATCATTTATTTCAAATTACAAACACTACATTCATTGCCGGAAGGCATTTAATTGGTTGATGACGTTGGATAGTTATGTGTAACACAGTTTTAAAGTTTAGAAAAATATTTAGATGAAAAAGGTCATGAAGACCGAAATCTCGAGAATTTGATGTAGAACTTGCAATTTGAAATAAATTGTGAATTTGCAGTTTTCCATGTATATTTACAAGATAATATTCATTGTTAAATGACACAGCTGCCGACAGGACATGTTGATTTCAACATCTACCTGACGCGTTTCAACCTTGGGGGAAACGGCGACACATGTGAGTGCAAGATGGACGCTACGATGACGTCATACAATCCATCGCGAATGTCCAAAGGACAGAGTCCGCGACTACAGCTTCAACACAGCCTCAACGTGGACGACATCGGAGAAAACGTGACCTCAGCTTCATCTCTACGGCGTTTTGTGCACACCTACAGTAATCTGGTGATAACAAGGTGCAACTAAAGATAACTAATTCTCTCTCTTATGAACAATACTTTATAAATGTTACTTAACAGTAGCCCGGGGGCCCTAGTCAACATATGGCTAGCTTGCTTTACCATCCACATCCCCCCTTTTCAATTCCCTTACTATGCTATTAATGGTGAGTTGCCTGTTTCAGGATCACCCTCGTGTAGCCTGTTACCCCCCAAAACAACCTTCGTCAGCAAAAAAGGAGAGTTCTCTCACATGTATTTTCCCCCCAGATTGATTGCCGGGCTTAACGTTGGGAATGCCTCGTAGTCTCTCTGGGTTTTTCAAGGTTATCACATGCCGAGGCACCTTCATCTCTTTTCGGAGGTGTATGTACTTGGGTCGAAGACCTTGGACAGTATGGTAAGAGTTGCGTTGTCCGCTAATCTCATTAGACCAGTCGGCCAGCTGCCTCCTAAAAGAGGTGGAGATACGAAGAGAATGCTGTGACGCCGCAGCAAACTCTTATCCCATAATTCAGAAGGGCGTGAGAATAGTACCCAATTGCCCGACCCTCCTATCAAGATTTTCTAGAGTCATAATAATTTTTCCCTAGGTTAATCATTTACATTCATAACCAAAACTAGAATTTAATTTTGATTTCATATTTATTCATTCGAGCTTTCAGCATCTACATAATTCAAATACAATTTTTTTAAACATTACAAATTTCTTTATGGAATTTGTTTAAAATTATAACAAAAGGAATTTTACAAATAATCTAATACATAGATATTTAAAATTAACAGATATTTCATTCATAAAGGAAATTAAAACAATTATATATAAGATATTACTAAAACTTGATCAATTCTTTATGGTATTCCAATATAAATAATGGTAATAAAATAAGCCTATATAGGTAAGAAAGTGGTAAATAATGATCAACAAATTAAACACACTAATAACCTTAAAACCAAAAACAAGCAGAATGTCACACATTATTTTAAACTAATAGATAATAAAGCACCTAAGATGATAATGAAATAGTAGTTCGAAAATAAAGAAGCAATAACACAGAAAATAATACAAAGTACATTGAAACATTATCACCCAAAATAGTAAAAGTTTTTAAAAATAATGGTATTAATTTAATTAAATTTGGATTAAAGCCAGAAACTAAGATAAAAAATTATTTAACTAAACTAAAAGATTAAAATTCCGGTAAAAGAACAAAATAATGTAATATATCAAATTAATTGTAATGGCTGTAACAAAAATTATATCTGACACACAGTAATTAACCTGATTACTAGAATAATTAACGTTAGATATAATGCTAAAAGCAATACTAAAACAAATACAGCCTTGTCATTTCACAATTTAAACCTAAAACATAATATTGATAATGTTAAAATTATACATAAACAAAATAATATAATTAAAAGAAAGATTTTAGAATCTATATATATATTTTCAAAAACGATAATGGCATGAATTCCTAAGAGGAAAATTAACACTACGCCAGAGTTTTAGAGTAAATCTAAATTTTAGAGTTATTATTTAAAAATTTGTTGACTTGGACTACACTTATCAAAATTCTTTCTACAAGATTCTATTAGTCGATTTAAATATTACGATTAATATCGAAACTTATGACGTTTAAAATTTTCTACGTGCGTAAATTTGCAAGATCAGGACTCATTGAAAAAAGATTTTCAATGTAAATTTTCTACAATTCGTGCTAACCAAGCACAATTTGTGCTAAATTAATGAGGGTATGTACCATATTTTTAACATTTAATCATTAAAAAAACAAAATTTGATTTACATTGATATAATTTTAAACCAATTCCATTAAAAAATTATATTTCAATTTTGTAGATGACTATGGCAATGCCGGAAGCTCCTGCTGAATAAATTTGAAATCAAAATTAAATTATAGTTTTGGTTATTAATGTGGCTGATTAACATAGGGAAAAATTATTATCATACTAATTAAAAATCTGTCTTTCAACAAAATTTTAATAAATTCCTTGAAGAAATTTTCTAGAGTTTTCCCAGCATCACTTTTAAAGGAATAACCGGGTAGGATCCTTAAAGTATAACCTGGGAGCCCTAATCAACCCTTGCCTGCCTCGTTGTACCTTCCTTATCCCCCTTTTCAATTCCCTTCCCATGCTATTAAATTTGTCTGTTTCAGAATCACCCTCATGCAGCCCGCTACCAAAAGCAACTATCGTCAGCGTCAATTTTCGTTGCTTGTGTATATCTGTTATAGCAATGCCAATAAATAAAAAGAGAAGAAAAATATAGGATAGTTTTGTAAATAAAATAAATATAAGTACTTAGACGCTCGCTTTTGAACGGAAATAGGAGATAACTAGAAAAAAAAATATGGGACGTAAGTTTCCCCGGTATAATGTTTTGTCAGGTTTACGGCCGAGCCAGGAATTTTCAAACAACGTTTTAATGACTAGCGTCCTCTTCGTCTTCACCAAAACACGATGACGACGCCAAGCATTGAAACAATATGTAACATATTATGGACTCGGTTCGTACCCGACAGTAAACTACACAGCAAAAAATTATAAACCGAAGATTTTTTAAAAAATCAAGGAAAGTGATCTATATATATATATATATATATATATATATAATTATTTTACAATCCTATCTACTGTCAGCTGTTTACATCCCATAAAGTCCCTGAAGTCTTCTTAATGGGATGTAAGAATTCTGAAGAAGAACCCAGTACGATATAAGCAACCAAAAGAACTGTCGTTTCAAGTTCGTAAAATATATGCTTAAATTAAATAAATTAAAAATCTGACATTATCATCAATTAAAAATAATAAATCATACCGATTTGTCATCAAACAATATTAATATTTATTTGAGGCATCTACAACGTTCCATCCGTATTTGTGGACTTTCTCAGGTAATTTCTGAATGAAAAAACGTATATACATAAGTTGATTTTCGGGTGTAACCGTCGCTGGACGCAGTCAACGGCGAAAAATTATCGGCATGTGTATACAGGTTTATTCATTTAAAGCTTACCTGAGGAAGCCCACAAATATGAACGAAACGATGAAGGTGTTTTAAATAAATATTAATATCGTTTTCTGACAAACTGACTGGATCTTTTATTTATTTAGGTAAAAAAGCTATATCTTTTCCCGATCATAATTTCAAAATTTATTCAGCAACTCGCAGAAATTCCTCGACTTCAATACATTACGTAACTTAGAAAAACGCGTAAGATCACATAAAAGTCATTCTAACAACTCAACTATAATAAAGAAATATGCTGCGCAGGTAAAATAAAAGAACCAAAGGGAGACGTATTCAGAACTACAGAGACACGCAAACCTTCGAGTTATCATAGGCTCGTTTTATTATAATAAATATCTTACTGCTGGTATCAGAAACTTGAAATAGGTAACTAAATAAGAATAAATACGACGGTAGGTTTAATACAACCTCCCGGACCGGTCGTAATTTTCCCTTCCCTGATATCATTATTTAAAAGTAAAATTTTTAATATTACACTTACATAATAATATTATTTTCAGAATGGTAAATGGAATCTATAAATTTCATCAATCAATTTGCAACGTATGGAACATAATCTATAATTAATATATATGCTTAGGTTAAGCATTTAGAAAAAATTTAATTCAATCTGTAGAACAATTTGTTTCTGTAATGATGGTAGTTAATCAATAGCGACGAAACACCTTCTTTTGGTGAAGACGTACGATTTATGTACGAAAAAAAAACATCATCTTCAAGTCTACTTCCATTCTTTTACCGCACAGTGTATTGTTTCCTCATCTGAGCACTGCAAATAAATAATTAATGCGGTAGACATCCACAATTTTTAACTTATTACACAAGTATCTGTGAAATTTTTTTCAGTGTCGATTTTCTACAGTTCGTTACAATTTGAATTGCGCGCGTAGAAAACATTTATTCGTACGGAAAAACGCTATGGGAAGTTTCTTACAAAAAAAACTTCTACTACTCGAAATAGCTAATACTCGTTTTTCTCACTGATATTTATCTTCGTTGAATTTTAAAATATATTTTCCTAGATATTCTCAACAAATAAATTCTTCTTAAATGAATTAGTGTCATTAAAACCTCTCCCTCGCCCCTCAGGTCGATTAAAATGAATGAAATTATAACATATAAACTGTTAAAATTTATCATGCGGGAAGTGCGTTGAGCCAACAATACATGGTTGAGCGCTAGCTCATTTATTTTCAGTGAAGTCAGATCATTATACTTAAATTACGTTTATCTCAGTTTCAATGTACACGCGATTGCTATTGCAACACATGTGTTTTCCCGTTAAAGAAGTCTGATATTACCAAATGTTATAAATTTTTACTCCCCAACAATGCTAACGTTTTCAATACGTTCTCACTCGTTGTTAATTCAAAATGAGACATGTGGCTCACGTTACACCAACAGACCTTGTTAATTACGGTGATTAAAACGTCTCTTCGTGTCTAACGACGTCTGACGCGTTGCCTTAAATCTCTTTTTTTAATTGCGTGCAAAGTTTCTCACATATAAAGACTTTATCATGAATTCCCTGCATACGTCAAAGTGAATAACGTAAGGAAGATTCAATCCACAGTTTTGACGGTCAAATTTTGTGACTATTTTTAGGGATGAAGGAAGAACTCTCGGATGGACGGAATTTGCTGGTTCATGTCTGTAGAAGACATTTCATGGTTCTGATACCTTTACCAACCCGTTTTATACAATTGCACGCTTTATCTTAAACATTTCTTCCCTTCCTCTCTGATTATTTCTTCTTTCGTTTATAATTAACTTCTTGTAATTGTCAACAAACTTCAAACAGGAATTCATTTTACTCGCTTGCGTGCGAATGGAAAAACGCAACACGAGGAAAATGTATGTCGGTTGGAAAGACGAAACCTTTTTATGCCCTATGAACGCGTATAAGCCTTATCTGATAGCCACTATAAAGATATGTTATCGGTCCTTTTGAATGTGATGGTGTATTGGTAAGTCAGTGGTGAGAGCGACTCTGCCTACCTGCGACGTGGAGCAGACCTCGCGAGCGACTGGAAGGCCTGACGGCTGACAGCTGAAGCAGACCGTCTGACCGAAGCACGACCTTGGCCATCGAACACTGCGCTGTCTGCCTCCTGCGGAGGGGGGAGGAGGAGCACTCGCTCGCTGTCACTCCATACAATAAACAAGCGAGCTATTTGCCTTTATTAATTCCTTTCTTATATATGTATTTAGAAATACTTTGTAAATGAATTGGGGGGAATATTAATTAATGAAACTAATAATTGGTTTTTTATATATACATTTATTAATTGTAAACACAATTATTTTAATATGAGTCGTGCGTGTATATATTATGTACAAAAATAATTAATTTAAATGGGATTGTATTAAAGATCTCAGGGTATTAATGGTTTGGGTGACCACGTGTGGCAGATTTTTCTGTTCGTTGCCGAACCTGTGTTGTTAAGACCCTTCTTCTCTGCTTCCTGGAATGGTCAAAGCATGGTCCACCTCTCACAAATCTGCTCTTGCCGTAACTTCTCTGCTGCCAATCTCCTCTCTCCACCTCCTTGTATCACCACAAATCTGTCCACCACTCTCCTTCAATATCCTCTCGCCATCCCCTTGTATCACGTTCCGTTTGTCCTGAAATGTTTAATGTGTATTTCGGAGCGAAGCGGACAAAACTGGTACCTCTGTCCCAACACTGACTAACAACGTCCTGTTCGCTAAAGCGGACGCCAAGAACTGTCATTGCTTTTCAAAACCTCGGCATAAAGCATTGTAACATGAAGTTACTCCTCTGTTGTCGGCTTCTTTTGAGACTTGCCGACAGGAAGGTATTGTTGATGGTGCGCCACAAGCGTCGATAATCTCCTTAAATAATAAAAAAAATTGGACGCGGGTTCTACTGCTCTACAATTTATTCTCCTTGCATTTTGATACGATATTCTTTCTGTTGTTTTGAGCTTGTGTAGATCTTCAGTGATGATTGCGGATAGCTCTTGGAAGTTGTTTTCATTGGCGATGATTTTGAAAGCAGAGAATGAGTCTGAGAGGATTAAGTGATTCATTTTGGGGTTATGAAGAGCAGTGGTTTACAGCAATCTTGATGGCGTATGTTTCTGCAGTGAGGATGGAGCTGCGGGTATTAGAAGAAATGATGCGACTGCTGACACCGTCTTTGTTCTTGGCACCGTCAGTGCAAATGCGTTCGAAGCTGTTGAACTTGAGGCATAGATATGTGAATTTTGTGATCATTTCTTCTGAGATTGATGGATGTAGGATTTTGCAATGTGCCATGGAGGATATTTGTAGGATTCCTGTATTCCCCCTTTTTGGGGGAGGGGGTTAAGGTGTTTTTGATAGCACAAGGAGCTTAACCTTGTATGAAAGGGAGTGTTTTTATGAGAGCCTGATGGTGTACGGTGCCTGGGTGAGGTTGCGTCGTTTCGGATTAAAGAGTTGTAGGCATTCAATATTTTGTTTCAAAAGAATTACGATTTTGAATTGAATAAAAAGTAGTGACTAAAATTGACATGTCACGTCCCAAGAGGATAATACGATTTCTTAAATAATATGACATTATTTCAATTAAACTTGAAGTATTTGGTACTATCCCTATAATTTTCATTTGCTTAAATACTTTACCTTATTATTTAATCGAAACCCTATTCACATTTGTCGTAAAACTCTTGACAGTATTCTAGATATTTTTTACTTAACCCAACATGATGATAATATTCAACTCTTCAGAGAATTGTGAGAGTAGGTGTAAAAATATCGTGTTTAAATGCATATGTGTATATAAATATAAAGATCTTTCAAGAACAAGATTAAAAATATATGGCGTCTCTGGGATTTTATGAACTTTCCTTTGTTAGCTATGGGTTTATAGACCAGATTCTATATTACTATGCCCGATTCCCTGACCGGATGTTCGAGGCGTTTCTGGAAACCATGAATCGAGTATTTTGCTCTTTCAGCTTGGCTGTGCTCGAATTAACGTAATACCAAATGGCTGCCAAATTAGGCGGAAATGATTTAGTTTGTAGGTGTATTTTATCAAGATGGCATTCTCGTTTATTTCACTGATCTGGTTTCCCATGTTATATTCTGATTGGGTTTTTACTTTTTTGAGTTCTACAATTTAAAGTGTTCTGTAGAAAGGTTTTAAATTTTACTGGCTTCAGATTACTTTTAACAAAACAGCGTATTTTCGTTCAGATTTAATTCTATACATTTCGTTTATATGTAACATAGTTCACTTTTTCGTTCCGTCTTCACGCTTACGTGATTTTTTATTGGCACTTAGTGCTAAGAAGTTCCTCATCGAAGATAAGGCCAACAACTTTTATCTATGAGTGTGAAGCTTCAATAATGTCACGGTTCTGTATGATTTTGAGTTACAGTAACACACACTACTAGAGGTTATAGACGTTTATTTAACACGAAGTGTTGTACAAAAACTCGTACTGCGAAAGACTGCCACCGCTTCGAGGTTCAGTACAATTTATACTTTCGTGAAATATTACAGAAATAGAACATTCTTGAAACAGAAAATTCTAGAAGCGAAAAGTAAACAACGTATACAAATAACAAAATGGTTACGTTGAGTTCTATTTTTTTCTGCCGTCCAGCTCTGACCCCCTGAGCTACGGCTTCAGGTTATGAGATGTGGCACTATTACTACACAGTACTTTACATTTTCACTATGTTTATAAAAGTTAATGTATGGAACAAGGAAAAAAATTATTTGATTTTCATGCAGTTGTCTCATTTGTAGGTAGTCTACACATATGTAAACATCCGATGACGACGCATCATCCTTCCTCACACGCGTATCCTCTAGTCCCGAATCGACTTTACATCCAAAAATTGGGGAGGAATATTAATTAATGAAATTAATTATTGGGTTTAAATATATATATTTATTAATTGTAAACACAATTATTTTAATATGGGTCGTGCTTATATATATTATGTACAAAAATAATTAATTTAAATGGGATTGTAAAGATCTCAGGGTATTAATGGTTTGGGTGACCACGTGTGGCAGATTTTTCTGTTCGTTGCCGAACCTGAGTTGTTAAGACCCTTCTTCTCTGCTTCCTGGACTGGTCAAAGCATGGTCCACCTCACAAATCTGCTCTCGCCGTAACTTCTCTGCTGCCAATCTCCTCTCTCCACCTCCTTGTATCACCAGAAATCTGTCTAGCACTCTCCTTCAATATCCTCTCGCCATTACCTTGTATCACGTTTAACGCAAATGTTACTTAATTCACAATTTTCTCTGCTCATAACACAGGGATGCACACCTTCCTTACTCGTCCAACCCGCTCTCTAAAAACACATATTCACTCAACCATGTCCTTCGCCGCTCCCTAAGTACAACCTTCACGGGATCTCATCCGCTCCGTGTCCTTTCTATCGCCCGTCTCCCTCAACCGTCCAACTCGCTCTCCAAGTCCACAATGTCCTAGGAACTGTCATTGTTTTTCAAAATTTCGGTATAAAGTATTGTAACATGAAGTTACTCCTCTGTTGTCGGCTTCTTTTGAGACTTGCCGATAGGAAGGTATTGTTGATGGCGCGCCACAAGCGTCGATAATTTCCTTGTTAAACGTTTCCGTAAATAATAAAAAATAATTAGGCGCGGGTTCTACTGCGCTACAACTTACGACACAAAGATATGTTGTTGAAAAGCATGTTCGTAGCCGCCGTCGAGAGCTTCGCGTCTTCCACGATTCCCCTGGCCGTCGGCGCCGAAGAAGATTCTCTCCTCTTCCATAGATGTCCATGGAAGATCTATGTGATGTGACAGTGCCCTGAACGGCACGTGAAGACAACGGAAACGTGAATAATACTCCTGTGGGATTTTAAATGGTAGTGTTCATCAGTGCTCCTCTATGTGACCGTTCAAAGGCAGTTCAGATTACTTCCGGATGATATTTTTACACTTTTACGGACGTTATTTTTTTTCAATGTTTTCATTTATTTCTCTATTCAAATTGACATTATTGCTTCTCAAACTTTTATGGCTACAAACTTATTTCTATCCCTCGTGAAACAAGACTCTTCACATGGAAGAACCCGGGAGACACGGGGAGGTACCAACTTGAATATACACTGGTGAGACAGAGACATGCGCAGGACCAGACATAAACTCCGACCATAATCTGCTGATTATGAAATGCAGGCTGAAAATGAACAAACTCAAGAAAGGAATAAAAACTGAAACAACAGGAGGTGCTTCAGAATTTGAAAGAAGATATGTAGCGTAGATGAATAGAGAAAGAAACCATATAGAAGAGAAATGGGCATTCTTGAAGGAATAAATGACTAGAACAACCGACGAAAAAAAAGGAAGATAGCTCACACACATAGGAAAGCAATGATAACACAAGAAATAATAAAACTGATCGAGGAAAGGTGTAAATATAAAAACGCAAAAGATGAAAATGGTAAAGAGCAGTACAGACGCTTGAAGAATGAGATAGGTAAGAAGTTCAAAGTAGCTAAAGAGGCTTTGCTCCAAGAGAAATTCGAAGCGGTTGTAGATTTTATGATGAAAGTGAAAATAGACGCAGCTTATAGGTAAATCAGAAAAAACATTCGGAGAGAAATCATCAGGAGTACAGATGGGAAGCCAGTTCCGCATAAAGAAGAAAAGGCAGAAATATGTCAGGAATATCTAGATTGGCTGTATCATAGTGGAAATCTAGCTCAGACAGTAATAAAAGAAGAAGAGGAGGTGGATGATGAAAGAGTTGGGGGACAAAATTTTAGGGTCGCAGTTTGATAGGGCGCTGTAAACCTGAGAAATTGTAAAGCACCAGGAATTGCTAACATTCCAGCGGAGTGGATAAGATCATCGGGCGAAAAAGCAATATCAAAGCTCCTCAGGATGGTTTGCAAAATCTACGAAACAGGAATAATAACAAAAGATTTTGGTAAAAATATAATTACACCCACACCGAAGAGGACTGGGGCTGATAGATGCGAACAGCACAGGGCAATTAGTTTAATATCTCATGCATGAAAAATATTAACAAAAATAGTATATAGAAGGATGGAACTACAAATAGAAGAAGCGGTAGCCATCAGTAGGTCGCAAAAATGTACATTTTGGAATGAACAATATTTTTAAATAACTAGTTACTAAACAATTTTTAAGGTTTTTTAAGTGGTTACTTTAAACACTTGATGTTTGTACTAAATAAATCGGCGAAGTAAATTGTTTATTGAGGCTGAGCGCCTTTTTCTTTCTAGTATTCTCTGCCTTGCGGAGGACTCAGGTTTACTTCTTTTGTATACTCTTTCATTTTAATATATAAACATATTGCCTGGAAATATATGAGTATTGCCGAGCAATGTTGTCCGTATTGCAACCACTTGCCGGCGTGTTTCCAGTGAGCTCGGTCCGGTATCGAAAATATACAATATTGCCCGGCGATACTAGTTCCCAGCCCTCACATAGAGGTCTTCGTAGCCAATCAGCTGCGTTAAAAATTATTATTAGATGTGGTTAGCGTCGTTCCTTCCCAGTGTTTCGTTTGTTTTTGTTGTTGTTGTGGTATTCAGTCCTAAGACTCGTCTGGTGCAACCCTCTATACTAACCTATCTTGTGCAAGACTTTTCATTTCATCATAACTAGCACATCCCACATCATCCCTAATCTGATTATCGTATTCCATCCTAAGCTTCCCTCTAATGCTAATTTTACAAAACCCTCGTGTCTTAAAACGTAGCCTATTAATCTATCCCTTCTCTCAGTCAACGTCCTCCATATTATTCGCTCTTCTCCTATTCTGTTTAGAACTTACTCGTTTGTGATTCTATCCACCCATCTGATTTTCAGCCTTCGCCTATAGCGCCACAATTCAAAGGCTTATATTATTTTACTTTCCGCAACTCCTACCGTCCACGTTTCGCACCCATATAACGCCACGCTCCATACGAACATTTTTAGCAACGATTTCCTAATATTCACACTTATATTACCCGTAAGTAAATTCCTCTTTTTCGCGAATGACTTCCTTACCTTTCCTATCCTATTCTTTATGTCTAGTATAATTCTACCATCTCTAGTTATTACGCTTCCCAAATAGCAGAATTTCTTAACTTCCTTCCAAATAACCCTTCTCAATCTAATACCCTTTGTTATTACACTGTTTCCCATACTACGCTCAATCACATTGGTTTTCCTTATATTAATCCTCATACTGAGTTCTTTCTCCAGAACCACATTCATGCCATTTATTATCTTCTGACACCCCTAATACTACAATATCATCGGGAATCGTAGGGTTTTTATTTATTCTCCTTGCAGTATGATTCCTGTTTCGTATGAATATTATTCAGTATTATAATCATGGATTGGCCAAACGAAAAAATTATTACTTTTGTCGATGAAGTTCACGAAAATTTATCATTTTGAGACGTGGGTTATAGAGAATACCAAGTAAATTTTTTTTGAACAACTTGTGAAACCTATATATTGGTTATTTATTGAAAAGTAACTGCCAATTTTTTAAAAAATAATTATTCCTCAAAATATTAAATGAATTCATTTAATTCTCCCTTTAAAACTACGCATATTTCAATCGAACGGTCGGCCACTGATTAAATACGTCAAAGATGTATAGGGCAGTCCCGTCGAAAGTATTTAAGGATAATTGCCAATCTCATATAGAACGGTGCTGCATTCCCCATCACCGTATCCTTTTTCCCTGTAACGAGTTCAGTTTTTGAAGGAAATATTCAAAGTCGCCCTTCGACATAGAAGGCAACGTTTTTGAATAAATAATTATCAAGAATCAATTCGTTGCTTAAATTGTGAATTGTTTCTCGTTTATTTAAATAAAGGTCAAATTCAGGTTCTCCTTTTATTTAATTTATTATCACAACTAACGATACTCTAATAAGAACTTCATTTTCGGCGGGAAATGTTGGGGCAATATTGCTATACATTGGTACACATTTCAGAAACATTGCCGGCAATGTGAAATTTTTGTTTCTCGTGTGCAAGCCCCTTACCAAATGTGTGAACAATAAAGTTTTCATTTTAAAGAAACTATAAATGCCCGTGTTTCAAGTGTACAAATTACAAAAGAAGTAAGCACAATAAATGAGTGATAAAATAAGTACAACATAACGTTTCTGCTAGCCTTGTAGCTACAGTCAGGTGATGAAAAACATGTCTCGAGAACGACTCAGCACAAACCGAGTGACGAACTCTCAAATGCAAAGTTCAAAAGCAGAGAAGATAGCCTAGCAATACGGGATAATGACGATTGATGAGATTCACGGTACGTTAATTGCAGACATTTTTTATGTGTAGCATTTCTAATGTTTCCACATCTAAATTCTTACATTTTACCAATTAATTCGTTTCCCCCCTCATATACCTCTCCACAATACAACCCACCTGGTCCTATGCCTCCTCCATATGGGGAACAACAGCCAAAACCCATTCAACTAAAATTAAAACCAAACAAAACATAATACTACGCACCATTACAAACTCTCCCTGGTACCTAAGAAATTCCGTCATCCACCATAACATCAAAATTCCCAATGTAAACTCAGTAATCTCCAAATCCATAACAAACCTAATCAAAAGCGCACTCAACCACCCAAACCCCACGATCCAGCAATTTCACAACAATCCTCCTCCACCTCCACGCTCCCGTCGCCTCAAAAGAAAACTTCCAATTGACCTCATCCTTCCCCCTGATCATTCAGGCACACCCTAACCCACTCTACCATCATGTCCGCAGACCACATCCTCATTAATCCTCCAAAAATCAGTTCACTGCCTGTCAATCCTCACCCACCTACTTCGTATGCCCCTCAGGTACTCGCAAAAATAAATAAACCTAACAAATTCTCCTAAAGTAGGTTAATTAAATGGATTAACCTATCTTCACGTTATTATGTTAATTATATACCTTTTTTAATATTGTATATACTGTATCGTTATCGTCCTAACTGATAATCTGTACGATAAAAGTTTTTAAAATAAATAAAAATAAAAAACCGTTTCCAATTGATGATTTGCTTGGACACTACAGACTGTTTGTTGTTGGGTAGTTTGATTTGGAGATGTGCTCTTTACTATAGATATTGCGAGACCTTTTCAATCAAAAACATTTAGTAAACCACACAGTGTTAGCTGTTTGTGGCTGTCAAGTAATGTGTTTACTGAACAAATTTATATATTAGAATATTACGGGCAATATTTATGTTTTTGATGGAACTTTGAGACAGAAAGCAATGTAGCTCCGTCTACAAGATTACTTATTTTTGAATAATTCTGATATTCATCCCTTCAATACAAGGAACAAAAATAATCTGTACAAAAAATGTAAAACATTGTCAATTGCACAGAAAGTTGTGCATTATTCTGGGATATCCATCTTCAACAGACTGCCGCATAGAATTAAACAGTTGTCCGATAACCAAGGTAAATTTAAAACTGAATTATCCTCATCGTTGCTTAGCCACTCCTTCTATTCAGTAAAGGAATTTATAGAAGAATCGGAGACGAGTAATTAGTTTATAATGTTGGAATCGCCTTTCTATTTGGTTACAAAAATTTGTTATACGTATATTTATCTTTTATATAATAAAATAATGTAATAAATGTACACCCTGACTCATTCCACATCCTTGAAGCTTAGCTTCTTTACAGGATCTACTGAATATGATTATTATTATTATTACAGACCATAGCTTTATTTTGGTTAAAATAAAACTAAGGAGAATTCTATAGTTGACCTTAAGTAGTGAAATATATTTTAAATTTCACAACAAAGTAGTGACCAATGAGAAAATTTTAAGGGTTAACCGAATAGGTTATCTCGGGTAAATAGAGGCATTTCTGTAGCAAACTACCCATTCAGTTTCTCGTAACGAACGATAGAAAATCGACACTTACATGTTAATAGTAAGTTATTAATTTTTGCCACGTAAAGTAGTGAACAACTCCGCCATATTCTAGTGGGGGTAGTAAGGAGCTCACTTTAACTCTAACTTTGTGAACGCAACTTTTTAGTGTAAAAGCAATTCTGAAAGCATTGTCACTAGGAAATATATTGCTATTTCAATTACACGTCCCTTTATCCTTGAGCACTGATTGACATCATGTTCTCTTTTCCTGACCCTACGATCAATTTACACACAATATCCATTCTTCATTCAAGTCCTAAAATTATTCCGTGAAGAATGTGATTTAATAAACTCTAGGTGTTCAGTTCTATACAACGGACACAAAAAGCTAGCTCTCGGCCGGAGGTTGAAAACGACTGATTATTAGAGAACAGCATGCTAATCATAGGTCCTTGGTTCGATTCCCACCCGGTCGAAAATTTTCTATTCTAATCAGTTACAAATAGAATATATAAAACTATAAAAGTAAGATTATAGAAAAATACTATAAGGAAGTTGCAAATCACACATATGAAAATTTTATGTGTTTACGTAAAAAATACATAAATAGAAAAAATAATGTTCTTATATATATATGCTTGAGAAAATAAAAATAAAGAAAGAAAGAAATTAACTCACTAAATACAAAATAGACTATAATGTATCACTTAACTTCTGTCTTTCAAATAATTAAATAAAAATAAATTAGGCCCGTTCCTTTAACCCTTTCTGTCCAAAATACCTACCCCCTCCCTATTTAAACACTGTTGTATTTTAAAATAGGTGGAGCGCGATTAGTTTCATCATGTGAGTGTATGTAATATACAAGCCATACAAATTTCAAATGAGTGTAATTTAATTAAAGTACTCTTTATATACATTATTTAAAATAGGCAAAAAGCAGTATTTTTCACCTTCTTAGAGTACTGGGAATAGCCATAACTCCCTTGTTGTACTGGGATAATTTATTCTTCCTCTAGCTAACGGGAGCATTTTTACTCCGTTCAGAGAAAAATAGACTTTGTTTACTTCTGTAATGTACCGACTGCATTTGGAGACTCTTAGGGAACCGTGGAGGATTTTTAACTCCTTTAAAGAACCGGAAATATTTTCATTATGTTAATACACTGGAAATGAAAGTTATAATTTCATTATCATTTAGTGCATAACAATAGCGCGACGTGTTGTTCCTGTCATTTGAACCTATTCAAGTGTCAGAGTAAAATGATTATAAATAATTTTACTGTCACACCTGAAGAGGTTCCAGTAAAAGGAGCGACACGTCGTGCTATTGTCATTATTATCCAAACTAAATAACGAATGAATATGCAAATATAAGTTTTTGGAAAAGTTTTCGGCAATATTACCTTGACGCATATGGATGGAAAAGCCTTTCATCAGAACTCTGAGGGTAAGTAATGATTTCACAATAACTTAAATAATTTCATATTTAACAAATATACGACACTTTATAGACAATATATCCTATTTAATTATTGTGAATAACATACGTTAAATTATTTTCTTTTACATCAAGTAACTATCACTCTGAAGAGTGCTAATATAATGTACTAAGAGAATTATTGGCCCGTTTAAGATACCAATGCTGGTTAATTTTAAGCTAACCCCAATTCGACATAGATCGGGGTTAATGGTACTAAAAAGATACGGTCTCGAAGACAGTTAAATCACGTGTTGACCAAGAAATAAGTGTGTAATTAATTAATTTTCCTGGACGATGCTGAGCGCCCACCGGCCGTCCTGTATGTCATTGCCTCGCACAATTCTCATCCCGGAACACATACTGTAAGGATAAAACACAACTACTAGTGGAATTTGGCGGTACGGAATCAAAGGCAATCACCGTGAGGGAAGTCGTAGGTTACAGACAGGGGTAGTAAAATCCAGACAGGATTGCGCTACTGAGGTGATTTCCCAAGTTTCGTAAGTTTTGGTGGCATCGGATGGTGTATTTCCTCAAAAACGTCGATGGAGTAGAGTAAACGGCTCCTCCCAGAGAGGAGAGATAAGAATATTTATTGGGCACGATCGAACTCTGCCACCGACGGAATATAAAATAAGGAAGTAAGTAAAAATGATTAAGGACGTCGATTTTCTGATTGGGACATTAAGCAGATTATGATTGGAGCCTAATATTGGATAGTGTAGTTTGTCCTGGCGAGAGGAAGGAGTGATCCAGTCCGGATTTCCAAAGTGAGGGTCCAGCAACAAGTCCAGGCCAAGCTGAGAACAAAAGGTAATAACTCTGTAACCTTTTTCCGATTTTCTGGTGCTGCCAATTCCGAGTATGATTTATGTTGATGGTTCTGCTTTTTGCGAAGGCCGGTTTAAACGGCCCTTAGTGAAGAACTCATACATTTAGTTTATACGACATTTAGTGTATAAATTTTTTAATACATTTATTGTTAATCGTGAAAAAATCCGTCTTTGCAAATTAAGGTTCATCCAATTATTGTACATAGTCATAAATATATGTTCAATTTAATATTATTCACATTGTTATAACAGTTCTTTCATTATGAAATAATATTCCCTATAATTCATTTCAATACAGTATACACACCAACAACGGTCTCTCTGTACCAGCATCCTACTTCGAACCTACGCTATTAGTTTGGTTGTTGTTGTGGTATTCAGTCCTAAGACTGGTCTGACGTAACCCTCCATGCTAACCTATCTTGCGCAAGTATTTTCATTTCCTCATCACAAGCACATCCCACATCCTCCCTAACTGCTTAGCGTATTCCATCCTTGGCCTTCCTCTTTTTACCCCACACATTCCCTCTAATGCTAATTTTATAAGACCCACATATCTTAAAACGTGGCCTATTAATATATCCCTTCTCTTTGTCAACGTCCTCCATATTGTTCGCTCTTTCCATATTGGTTGATGATAAATATACTGTAGTATACAATGGGAGGTGAAGGTTTTATCAAATGATTAACTAACTTTTTAAAATCTCATAATATTATATTCAGTGATAGAAGGAAAAAACATAAATTACAAGCAATTTCCAAAATTTTAGGGGATATTGGGCCTCTTGAGTGTGAAGCAAGCAGATACTGAAAAAATAAAAATAAAATATTTTAGTTTATGAATTGAATAAAGAAAATGAGCTAGTTTCACACCTTTTTTATCACTCACCTAACATAATTTTGCTGCCAGTCTCGTATTTCGGACTCTGCCATGTGCCCTCACTATCTTCCATGTCACAGATTCCACTATTTAAGGTAGAAGCACTACACGGCTGCTCTCCTCAATATCACATCACGCTGACTACACCTTCCAAGGATTACTGGCGGCTATTACTGTTCTCCTGTAACACAGAAATCTTCTCCAACGGTCATTGCCGTTGTCCTAACACATCAGCTCTCAGAAAGTACGTATTCTCCCTTCAATATCCTCCGCTGCTCTGTACACTGAGTCGCATCCCACTCAAAAGTTAATTAATTCACCGTTTGCTCTGCTCATATCACAGGGAGTCACGTCCTCATCGGCTGAACTCTTCTCTCCAGGCCAGCTCTGTCTCACACAACTTATCTCCTCAACGTCCACCACGGCTCTTCCCAAGAACAGCCTCGCTTCTTAACCTCCTTCGCCGCTCTGCCACCTCCACCTAAATTTCAGCTATAGCCATTTTACAAATCATAGGTGGCCAAACCAACCAATCAGTGAATTTTCCGACTGGAAAATTCTGGAAGATTTTTCATTTTCCCAACTTGCAATCACACGTGACGCACACACACTGCTTCGTGCGTCGCTACCCATGCGGCCTCAACAATCAAAGACTTCTACTTTGTTGGCTCCACGTTATCACCGAACAAAATTCCTTTGTCCTAAGCACAAATACACTCCACGTAATAAATTCCTTATATTGGAGAATTCTTCCAGTCTTTTTCTCAAGTATTAATATTAAATGAAAATCATACACTATTTACAAGTAATACGAAAAAGCAAAGGGTACCCCGGTTTTACACCACAATATTGATATTGTAATTTTTTATTATTAATATATTTACAATCTGTTCAAAAGAACATTTAGCAAATTGGATGGATGAATGACACATGAGGGGAGAAGTGGTCCAGTGATCACGCTCCGTGATACATGAATACAATAAAATTAATCTTCACAGATCCGTTGGCCGCTTCATTTTCAATCTGCGACGAGAGGTTCGTTCATTTGCTAGATGGCTGACTTCTTCGTTATGGTGTCCTGGGAGATTTTGACGATAGTTACTGCTGATTCTGTGTATTTCCTCTTCTATAGTAGGTATGGCTAGGTCTTCATGTGTTGTTTTGTTGCTGACGAACCAAGGTGCGTTTAAGATGGTACGAAGGATTTTTGACTGAAGACGTTGAAGGCTTGGTGCACCCCCATAGTTGGATACCATTTGTCCATATGGGTTTAAGAATACATTTATATATGAGTATTTTATTTTCTGTTTTTAATTTGAAGTTTCTGCAAAGTAGCCAATGCATTTGTCGAAGCTTGCTCTTGATGTGATCCCTTTTGGATTTGATTTTCACCTTTGACGTGCGTTACATGAACAAAGAAATATTAAATCATACTAATATTATTACCGTAGTGAGTCCATACAATTTGACGGTCTCCTGCTTCCCATATTTCCTACTGCAGGCTTGGGTCCGCTAAGAAAGATCCATTATATTTTTACAAATGATTAAAGCTCCTTCACAATAGAGCTACATGCCTCTCTATTCCCATCTTTTCTCTCCATTCTCTCACTTTCATACTCTTCAGATTATCAATCACATTCTCCATCCATCTCGTTCTCGGTCTTCCTTCCTTGTCAACACTAATGCACTATGCCATTAGAGCCGAAGAACACTTGAGCATAACCTTCACATTCGACCGTACTTGTCGAGCATTTTTCGGTCTTGTCGATGGTCTGGGTTGGTTGGTGATTCGTCATCGTAAACCTATCTTTCATCACCTATTATGAAGCTTTTCAGCAGTTCTGTATCGCTATTGGCTTTATTTAGCAACTCTTGAGCAATTTCCAAACTTATTCAAACCTCAACCATTTTTGAAATTAATTTTGCTGTTACGCGAGACATACGCAAAACAAACGAAATAATTTCATGATGTGAGCAAATTGAGATGCTAACGTCATCAGCGACCTGACTGATTGTGATTCGGCGATCGTTCATGATCATTTCTCTCAAGGAATACGTAATCTTTCTTAAACATTAAGTAATTGAGTAGTACAACACTCTATTCCATTCTTATAACAAAGTTTAATACAAATTCTCTGATTAGTTTTTCAAACAAACAAAGAATCGCTAATGTTAAGAAACAAATATATCCTTTTTAAAAGTTGACAACAGTCTAGACATCCAATATGGCCAACAATCAAAGAGATATATAAACATCATAGTGAGGCTACGAGGACGTTACAGCGCCCTGGGTGGCAGCAACTAACAGGGACAATGACAATGTCTACGGTCAAGAACTTTGACCGTATGTACTGTGTTAAATGACTGAGGTTGAATAATCGTGTATTTTTGTGATTAAAATATATTGTTTTTCATCCGAAATCATGCCAAATGTGTGTTCAGCGTACAATTGTACTAATCGTAGTTCAAAAACAACTGGAATATCGTATTTTAAGTAAATATCATCATATTTTCACTTTTGAAAGCACGTGTTTGTAACTTCGATATTTACCAAATTTCTGATCTTCGTGGTGCTCTAGAATGCAAGCCAGCTCTCTTTTTATGAAAGTAGTTCTCTGTACTGTAATTAATGAATGTGTTTTATTTCGTTTAACCTTGATCCCTATCAACTTTCAACTATATTTAATGTCAGTCTAGATGCATTTAGATGTTACTTGTACAACGTACAATTGTAAAAAAAATTAAAATTTTAGATATTGGGAGTAATCTTTATTATAGACTGATGAGCGAGATGCTTCATATCTCATCTAATAATTCGGCATTAATATCAGAAATGACTGATTTAAAACAAAAATTATAAATTAACTATTATAAAGTTTCCTGTTCATTAACTGTCAATGTTTACATGTTGTATTGAGCATTGAGATAATGTTTATAAGCCCCTTTATTCGTGTTAACTTTAATTTCGGCACTTTCCTTGTGTGACAACAGAAATAATTTACAATTTTTAAGTGATGTGTTATATATATTATATGTAATGAAACACTTTCTAGCTGGTTTCCGCTCATTTGTAACTTTAATACATATGTATATATAGTTTTTAAATATTGATTTACGAGATACGCTTCCTGCACGTATTCGTAAGTCCACCTCAATTCAATGCCAGCAGACGACAGAACACGCCCACCTTTCCATTCAAAAAATGGCGCCTGAGCCTTCAATTTGCTTCAAATATGGCGGCGCCTTGTCCAGTCTATGTTGTTTATATATGTCTTTGCCAACAATGTACATATACAGCACTTTTCACGCATGATTATCAACACAACGAAAAAAATGGCACGAAGGGGACTAATACAACCCTCGAGTTACTAAATTCCCGTAATGTTTTGAATACTCGTCGTACATATTTCATATTTGATGGTGAAGGTCGAGTGAAGACAAAGGGAGGAAACGGCAATGTATGCATGGAAATTGTAGTCTTGTGATGTTTATCCATGAAAGCCATATATCTGAAGTAATCTGAATCGATAATAACTCAAATTGTGTTGGTTATAATATTAATATGTTTACTGGAGTTGAAACTGGGTAATACATAGAGTCGTTTAACAACTGTTCCTATTAAAAATAACAGAAGATGTTATGGGTGAAAATATAGAAATAGCCAAGAGTCATTTGGTACCCTTTTAAATGATTTTTCTTCATAAGTAGGTGAAGCGTATAAAGATCCCTTAATATGACAGTAATGTGATGATCATTTGCACCCACAACTGAACGAAAGGTCAATTATCCCGAATATAAAATATTCATTCTTTTCTAATTTAATTTTCTGCATATATGATACACCGAATATACAATTATGTATGTAGCGGGCTCCGGTGCTTCCAAAGGCAAACGCAAAGCAATAATGAACACGATTCGTCCATTTTAACTCCCAATTAAAATATATATTTAACCAGACAAGTACCGTGAGTCATGTACAGGACTACAATGGATTCAAAGATTTTTTAGAATGACAGGGCAGCATCTGGAGATCTAAAAAACATGAACAAAGAGTATCTGTCTGAGTTTGGCCCTTCTGAATAAGAAGTTTAAACAATAGTAAAGTGCACGCGGGTGGCATCAGTCTTTCACAAGCATACTAACCCGTCAGTAAACATCACCAGAACTCCACAATAGAACTTGAATACGATCACCGTAACGAAATAAATTGAAGCATAAAGTATGACATGGACGGGATCCGTGTCAAATTGCCAGAGTTATACACTACACGTGCATATGAAGTATCAACAATGGATCTCCGCACGTGGGAAGACTGTCACCCTTTTCACGCCCTAAGAATTCTGGAATACTATGGACAGGAGGATGGAGAACGGAGCTGAACGGTTGACATGTCAAATTTCCGGCGTATCAGCACTTGGTTTGATGTGGATAATTATGAAGATCACCCAAAACGTTCTCCAAAGGAATATTCCCCTTTCTGTCGAAGGACACTCCTTCAACCACTGTCAGTAATGTATAGGTATGGCCAGAAGTTATGAGATACTCAACTGCTGAAAGGAAGGGATCATTATTAATAGTTTTTTAGACGGAGTATTTTTTGGACAGAGTTTTGTTTACACAATTTCTAATGCGAATAGTTTTATACTTCGACACGAACAGATAGGTTTTGGAGATTCCTTTGAAACGTAAGGGACACAACTTAAAAAAATTATTACACTTGAAATTGGACCATTTTGCTGATTATTAGTCGATTATTTCAATGATTTTCTAAAAGAACACATGACCAAGTCTGTGCGTTCGAGATCACAAGAACGAGTAGCTATTTTTGTTTGCAACTGATGCGAAGATCGTCGAACTACCACCACATCCTGGAGTATGCAGGTCTACGAGCTAAACGGTGATGTACAATAATCCACGATTCTCGTCCCTAGTTATCTGATTCCAACTTTTTGTTTTATGAACTCTAGATGAGAAGCAATCGGCACAATTTGTAAATAAATTTAATTTATTTGAGGGGGAGAGAGAAGTACAAATATACATTAACAAGTACAGTTAGGTTTTGCAGTGCCGTTTGGCCTCGGTTTATAGCTGAAACTTTTCGAGCCAAATTTTCGGATGAGAAACAAAATTTTAACGTGTAAGAATAGTAATGATAAATACGACAAACACTGAGGAGAAAACATTAACGAAATAATTTAAACAGGATGAACATTTTGATGCGAGCTTAGCGTCTCTCTCCATCGGCTAAAAGTAAAACGAAGTTTTTTTATTTTTAAATAACTATTTAATATTGTCACGTAGAAATCGAAACGTTGGAATAATGATAAATAATCAGGTTAGTTGTAGAACACGTTTATTTATAATACACAAGGTTATACAAGATGTGACCCGATGCTCGCTCACAAGTCAACTGCCCGCTGCATAGTAGATCACAGCTTTATATAGACACAGAACAGGAAATGATGTAACACTCATTGTTAACATAGAACAATCTGGAACAAATTAAACGAAGTAATGAAAAGTGATTAACCACTAGACCATAGCGTCAGGTCCATTACAGATCACAAATGTGGCGTTGCTCCCCCTCCGAAGGAAACAGCGTCTCGCTGTTATGGAGATATCGGCCAGAATCTGTTGGGAACCGATGGAAAGAAACAGTTTGTAATATTGACGGCTTGACCGTTTTTTTTATTCATCTTCTGGGGGTGTTGTTCTCGGAATTAGGACGGATCGTTGATCTCCTTCTTCGTTATCTACTTGAAGGTCAGGTCTATTGTAGGACTTCATTCGTAAGACGTGTACTATATCCTTTGGTTTCCGTCGCTTCGACGAAGGATCATAGTCTTCAACCTCATAATTGACATCCGAAATTTTTCGTAGGACTCGGTACGGCCCAAAGTATCGTTTTAAAAGTTTTTCGGACAGGCCAACCTTCCTTACAGGTCTGAAAATCCACACCAAGTCTCCTGGCTTGTACTCTACAGGTCTGTGTTTCGTATTATAGCGTTCCCGGTCCTTGTCTTGTGTGCTTAATGTCCGTATTCGCGCAAGCTGTCGGGCTTCTTCTGCTCTAGTTACCAGATGTCATTATCTATTTCGTCAGGGTAAAGGGGGAACAGCGTATCCATAGTTGTCTCGGCCTCGCGTGCATGGAGCAGAAAGAAAGGACTGAAACCAGTGGCATCTTGCTTTGCCGTGTTGTACGCAAATGTTGCAAATGGAAGAAACGTATCCCAATCCATCTGTTCGGCATCGACGTACATCGAAAGCATATCAGTCAGAGTCTTATTGAATCTTTCCATTAGTCTATTCGTCTATGGATGATAGGCCGTAGTCATTCTATGAGTAACATTGCAGCGTGCAGCTACTTCCGAAACTAGCTTCGAATAAAACACTTTCCCACGATCCGTTATCATTATTCTCGGGGCTCTATGTTTCAAGATGATTTCTTCAATAGAAACTTTGCTATCTCCTGAGCTTCGGCAGTCGGTACAGCTTTAGCGACAGCGTGCAGACAATTATCCATCGATTACCGTAAGTTGTTTTTGGAAATTTTCCTAAGAGATCAATCCCAATTCGGTGAAATGGAGAAACGGCGGGTGGGATCGGTATCAGATGTCCCGGTGGTAACTGTGGCAAATGCTTTCGTCTCTGGCATTCCTTGCAGTGACTTACGTAGCGTCTGACGGTTCTGTACAGGCCCGGCCAATAGTATCGTCGTCTGATTCTGTCGAAGGTCTTGGTGAAACCCAGATGCCCAGACGTAGGCGCGTCATGGAAATGACGCATAATGTCAAGTCGCAATTCACGGGGAATAACTATCAACCACTCTTGTCCCATAGGATCGTAGTTCCTCTTGCACAATGTTCCCTCTACCAATTCGAACCCTCCTTTAAGTGGTTCCTCCTTCTCCAGAGCCCTTATGATGTCTCGTAGCTTCGGATCTCCCCTTTGCTCCGCAGCTATGTTAACTAAAGCAGTGATGGCTGGGATCTCATCATCATCACTTACTGGGTCTTCTTGAAGAGGATATCTGACAGGCAGTCTGCGTCTCGGTGTTTGCGCCCGTTCTTATATACGACGGTGACGTCAAACTCTTGTAGTCTCAATGCCCATCTAGCTAGTCGTCCCGAAGGATCCTTTAGGCTTGTTAACCAACATAAGGAGTGATGATATATTTTAATTTTTGTGTGTTTTGAGGAAATTGAGTTTTGTTCAGTTTTATAGAAAAGCCTGACTAGCAAATTTTGAGAATGGGAGAAATTTCATGCCGAAAATTTAAATAAATTTTATATTTTGATAATTTGAGTTGCTATAATTAGTTTTTCTATCTACATGTTAAAATATATTAATATGTGTTGACACATACTCCATTTTATTTCCAGAATTCATAACGAATGAAAAATCAGTGACTTATATCCTCCTATATTTGCAGATAAAATAAATATTTGTTTTTAACTTGTGTTTCAGAAGTACTTTGATAAAACTGATTTTAAAACATAGCCACTTTTGTTAATAATCCATACAAATTTAAATTTGCACATCACATATTTGAAAATAGTTATTGTGTAAAAATTAATCCACTATTATTTATTTTTTACTAGATTTTAATAGCGCTGAGAGAAGATTGAATGAGGGAAACCA
Source organism: Eucriotettix oculatus (assembly GCA_034510155.1). Taxonomy (NCBI): domain Eukaryota; kingdom Metazoa; phylum Arthropoda; class Insecta; order Orthoptera; family Tetrigidae; genus Eucriotettix; species Eucriotettix oculatus. The sequence continues at coordinate 129,601,458 of CM067376.1, read as the reverse complement.
GATACGCTGCCACCTGTGGGCAAGCCCTGACATTGTCATATTATAATACTCTTTGCATTCATATACATCGCTGGTGTAAACTGTAGGACAGGAGAGTCCGAAGAGTATCTTAAATAGATACTCTTTGGGAGAGGCACCCCTAAAATAAATATAATTCAATTGTTTGTTTACTTCTTCAGGTCTTAAATAGAAGTAAGGTTAACCTGGATCAATTTTTTTTTTACAAATATGAAGCTAATGAAATTATAACGACGCTCATTTTCTAGACAGATTATTCTACATTAATAACGTTTTAATATGCATGCATAGGTAACAACAGTGTGTAAAGTTCTCAATATTATTTAATATGATTACCTTGACAGCTACGGATGGAAAAGCCTTTGTTTGGAACTCTGAGGGTAAGTAATGATTTAAGAAGACGATATTAATTTATGTATTTGCCCTATATAATCTATATAAAAAAACGACGGCCAAAGAGGCATATGATCCCCCAAACGTATACATCAGGAGTTTCTCTTCTAGTCTTAGAACTATGTATCATACATTTAAATGAAAAATTATGGTAATTTATTTACCATAATTTTTCATTTAAATGTATGATACATATGATAAATTACTAACAGCCCAGTTTCTAGAAAGTAAGTATGACATGTCAGAATAGGTCCTATAAATTCTTAAATTTTGAATTGAATTATTAAATTTACATTAAATTTATTATATATAAATTCAGATGTGTCAAAATACCTGACTGTAACAACACCCTTCGAGTCTCTTTTGTAAATAGCATTTATTGTATGTTATTTACTACCAATCCTCTAATTTATGATAACATGTACTCATAGCTTCTTTTGATTACAGACTGGTTAAAATTAAGAGAATTCCGAATCCTGGGTGCCTTTATTGGTTGCTTGGCACATTTGCCACATCAAGAAATATTTCAAGGATTCCCCTTAGAGTTACTGCCAGAGGAAGTTACATTATTGCTTGAGCTAAAAGTTGCGAAATTGGCTCGATTCCCATCACTTTCACGCCCTCCTGGCGAAGGAGTTAAAATTGAGTATGAAAAATACAGAGAAAGAATTTATAATGAACAGGTAATTATTAAGTTTGTACTTTCTTCTTAATAAAAATTCCATTTGTTTCTGAGGAATAAAGATACTGAGATAATTTTGTTATATTGTTTTGATGCTCAAAGTAATTTTCAGCTGTGTTCTGTTAATAGGCTTGACTGCGTAAGTCCGTAAGTAAGTGTTACAGAATTACATGTGTATGCTCTGCAATGATTCTCATAACTGTCTAATAATAATAATAGTAGTAGTAGTTGTTGTTGATATATCACTCCTCCCTCTATTTGATCCCAATAGCTTTTGCCCTTATCTAGATCTTAATACAATATTTACCCCTCTTCTGTTAATCAGAAAATTAAAATTCCTGAACAATAATATCCCAATTTTTAAGTAAACTTCAGATTAATGAATTAAACGAAGAGTAATCTTTTATGGTGTGAATTATTATATGTAAAATAATATTTCACTTGATCATAATACACAATGTCAAGTTAACTGTGGTATAATGTGGATATGAAACAGCAGGAATTTTCTACCTATTAGTTTCTGTCTTTTCTGTGCCTAGAAGTTAAGTTTGGCCTTCAAGATTTGACAATAAGAATGGCAAATCTTTTGGATGTCATGGAGTAAAATTTGAAATTTTAAGGACATCAAAAAAATAAATAAACAAAACAAAGACACATCTAAAAAATTAGCATATACTTGTGTTAATCTTAACTAACAAAAATTTGATAGATCAAACATAATCTAAATACAATCCCTGACACACCATACACAAAGCTTGCTGCATAGTAATGGCACCTAACAATTCTTATAAACCTAATAAAAAGCTGCAACCTCCTAATATAAATTTACTTTATTTCCCAAAACTTTCAAGGTATCAGCATGATTTGAAAGAAGTGTAATTTCCAAATAACTTTATTTATAAGCACACAAAAAGTGATCCAATTGTGACCCAATTGTACATTTCATACACCTAAATATATGACACGTGGAAAATATACTGGAAGAAATTTTTTCATATTAAACTATTTTGGAAAGCTGAAATAATCATATTGACATTAATAAGAATCTCCTTATGGTAGTAACAATTACTTTCTATTTAAATTATAGTGGTCTATAATAAAAGCACCATGGCAACATAGAATTCAAAGAAACCTCTTCCATTAAATATAATTTACAACTTACATTAACATGAGTCCACTTTGCACTTGGCCCTTAATGTTCTGTTCTGATAGATTCATGACCACTCTGCCCATGTTGATCTGTAATTTCAGAGATGCCATTGATATAAGACTACTACTTTGCAACACCATTTATATTGTAACTAATTGTGTCTCCGCAGAACAACTGCTTTGCTACCTCTACAAAATCTACTCCTGTTTACTCACAAAATCACAAAAGTTCTCTTTTAATGTCAATTTTCCCACAAAATTCCCCCCCTCCCCTTTCCACTCCTGGATCTTTCACTGATAATTTGTAAGATTAGGATAATAAGGTAAAGATTGTGGTGAAAAATGATTGTATAAAATTTCAAATATTATTTCTTTTGTCTCTTCATTTTCATATTAACTTAGTATATTATTATTACTACAAAAACACTTATATGTGGCATCAGACTGATTTTATTAATTGAACAGTTACTACTTTCGTTTCTGAAAGCATACCATGTAAGCAACAGTGAAATTACCTCTAAATCGAAGTATAACCGGAAGAACTAAATAACTTGCCTCTGCTTTCTAGCAACACATTAGGCACTCGACTGCGGACTGTCATCTAGCATTCCACTATCCATTGCATGTCTCAAATACTAACTCACAGAAAATACTTTTCCCAAGTAGGAGCAAATTCTGAGGCTAAATATGATTACTGCCATCTACTTCAGAAAACAGAATACTATAAACAAATAATAATTTTTTCACTACTTTTAATAATTAGTCATCTTCGTACTTAATGTATAAATTAAATATAATTTGCAATTTACAGTACATAAAATATCTAAAAAAAAATTGTGTTACTTGTTTACAATTTTCAGGCTGATATCTTAATGCGACAACGGAAAGAACACATAGTCAATATTATCGACAGAATTGCAGAGGGAAAAAAGCGTAAATTATTGGGTTTGAGTACGTCTAAGAAGAAAAAGCATCTGCCCGAAGAGAGTAAATCTTTACATTCTGACGGTGATCCAGTTATTGACAAAGATGCTCTATTACAAGAAGAGTTTAGTAAGATTCAACCAGTATCAATGGTTAATACATTAGTGCAGATTTTTACAGGTAAACATGCACCACAAAAGTCTCTTGTTTCAGCGTATCTTAGCTCCTGTATTTAATCAAAATATATATTGAAATTTAAATTCTTTTAATTTGTAACATGATTCTTCCATATATATATTTGACTTACACTTTTCTATATTCTGAAGGTTGTAAAATATCAGTCGAGTTAAAAAAATAAACATTTAAAAGGAGAATTATATTCTTTCTTTGTGTTGCACATTTTACAAATTAACATCTTAGTGAAACAATTCAGAAAGTGTTTCATTCTATTAGAAATAGTAACATTCTTGAACATTGGTCTTTTAGATGGGGAATGACTATAGCCTTCTTCAAATGGAAACCAATTTGACCTTGAAGCCAACTAATCAAAATCTTGTGACATTGTAACATTATTGTCCACTCAGCTAAAGTAAGTTGCTTAGTGTGGCAATGTTTGTCTAATTTCCCTGTTCTCATCCTCTGAATGCCAGGTTGGTTCCAAATTGAAAAAGGCTAGTACCACTGAGTAGTACTTTCAATATTACAAAATTTACTCTCCTATAATTTTATTCTATATCATAAATGTCTTTATTAGATTATGCAACATTTTGTTGTGAAAATGGATTACATGTAAAACTTTGTCATTCTAGTTTACCCATGGCTTAGAATTGAAGATGCTTGCCCTTTCAATTGGACATACCCTACAACAAGTGGGGAGAAACTACAATATAAGACATTTAAGGACTTGTGGAATAAGGGTTACTTCATAACAAGTGGTAGAAAGTTTGGAGGAGATTATTTAGTATATCCAGGTAAGAAATATCCATTACAAAATATCCTTCTTTCTTTTTAACTCCTCTTTAGAAACTTAAATGTAAAATGTCTGCTGTCAATTTATACTGCATCCTCCCATGGCATGGATTTCAGTCCCACCTTAAACATTTAATTTAGTTTATATTTATGCTATTGTGTTTTAAAATATTCATACAAGTGTGATTATGTATGTCTGCAGGTATATATGCATGTTTATGAATGTATCTTCACAACTTTTCCTTTGCTGTGAACTTTCTTGAGAGAGAGATTTGGTGGTTTGGCAGGGTGAATATTGGCAATGGAAAGCCATGCTGTAGTTATAAAACCCCACTCTATAGCTGGACATCACATCACATGACACTCTGAGGAAAGGGCTACTGACTGAAAAATTAAATAAACTTATCCTATGCAGTATAACAACCTATACTTCAGGATGATAGCCTCTTTCCTTTCCAGACCAATTATTTTAATTATAGTGTGGTGATTCATGACCCTTACAGTCGGGTAAAGCAAAAATAATTTAGTTTTGTTATTTACGTATACAGGACGGAAGACGACAATGGCTTGGTGGGGCCGAGTGGGCGGGAAAACGTCACCGTCTGCAACATTATTGATGGCCTGGACGAGATTTGAGAACAGTTGGTGCAGGGAAGCTGGAGGGGACAGTTGTTGCAGAGAGGCTGCAGGAGAGAGACGCTAGGGAGAGACGAAGCAGTGGCAGAACAAGGCGACATGTATAAAATTTAGTTTCTGCACATTTAAGAGAGGAGATTCGTTTGGTGGGAGTACAGAAAATAAAAAGACAACATTTGATGGTGAAGGAGAGGCGCTAGAGAATCTTAATATGAAGAAGACGTGACCCAGGAAAGGAACAACCGGCACACGAACAAAAACGAAGAACGACGTCATCAGGCGTTGACATCTGGTAACGGCATTTTACTCGGTTTTTCCACACAAACCATTCTCGTCTGATTCGCGATTTTAATTTTCAACCATATCGTTCGTCACCCGCGTTCCCTGGAGCAGCAATTTAAGAAGCTGCGTAGAGTATTATTTTTGCGTAATGGTTAAATTGATATCGTAAATTTATATGTTTTCTATTATAACTTAATTTGAGTTGTATTTATATTCAAATAGTAAATACATTATCATTATTATTGATTGTTTGATTACAACAATATTTTTGATGGTGTAAACAATGAACACCACAATAGATATTGAGTCAATGTCACATTGACTAATTCTATGGGCAGGAAAGAGAGAGAGAGTCAACGGTTTATCTGTAATTGAGGGGCAGTTCCCATAATATACTGGAAATGTCATTTACAAATAGATGATCTACACCTCATGCTGCCTGACATGTGTGAGGAGCATTTATAAGGATTTTTTTTTTCAGGTGATCCTGTAAAATTCCACGCTCAGTTCATAGTTATTTGTATGGATCGAAAGTCTCCAATACCAATGATTGACTTTGTTACTTTGGGCCGCTTGGGAACAAGTGTCCGTAAGACTACTGTGATTGCAACTCTTTCACATAATGCGGAAGATGTATTATATCAATCTATTAAGTGGAATGGAAAAATACTGTGATAGCCATCGCAAAACGATATGGACTGCTAATTAATTTTTAATGTTATTTTGTACTGTGTTATGAAATAAAAATTTAATGTAAATAAATATTGTGATGAGTAAGCACCATAATTAATGCTGGTTTAATCAGTTAGTAAAGTACCCATTAATGGATCCTTAACCACATTTCATCACCAGTAATCAATGTTGGTACTGCAAAATACATTTTAACTGTGTGGAATGTTATAAAAGGAACTCAAGGCCATACGAACCACTTCAAAAATGTTAATTTCTACAGCCTATTGAGGCATTGGCCTACCATGTTATTCGATTATACTAAATAATGAAAATAAAAAAATAGTTTTTCTCAAAAGTGTCCTCTCTTTGTATTGGAGATACTAGGAAAGTAATTTTCGGTAAACTGCTTTGTTCATCCTCTAGTTATTCAGGTAATCAGTGGGTCCTACTCTTAATTCTTGTAATATGTATGTACCAGTTTCTCTTTAACAACCACTGCTGACACCTCTTTTCACACTTTCTTCTTTGACGATTCCTACAAGTTGGAAATAAATATTGTGCTAATGCAATGTCAGACTAGTGTGTGTACCTAGCAGATACACCTGACATAACCTGTGCAGGTTCACCTCTCTGATGTATACCTCAGATTTTAACCCTTCTATCATCATTTAACTAACCTATTGCCAACAATCCGTTAAAATCTCAACCAATATACTAAAGTGAAATAGTAAAATATTTATATGCTTTCAGGTATACTTTGTGTCCATTTTTTAGGTAAAAACAATATTCCTTATTCAAAAATTATCTTCCAATATCATTCCATACAAAAAAATGTCAGGAGAGGAGTTTCCTTTAGGGTCACAGCATTCCCTTCTCTGTGCCTTCACCAGTCTTAGGAGGCAGCTGGGATTCGTGGACAACTCATACCATGTGCCCCAGTTCATTCACCACCCAAAAGAGAAAGTGCCATGTGAGAACACAGAAACCAAGGAGAATGAGGTATCCCCAAACGTAAGCCGACATCACACAGGTGAGAAATACCTGCGACAGAAAGCTCCCACAGGTTTCATACCTGAATTTTTGACGAGTACCGTCATCTATAGGGTAGAAAATGCTTCCATCTTGAGTAAATTTAATTTTCTTTTCACTAACAAAAAATGTGTTTCCACTCCTGTCAAATATATTGAATATTGTATCTTTATAAACTTTATTGTTACTGTACAGGAAGCCAACATAAAAACTCAGTTTCTAAACCATTGGACTGCGGCGGGATTACCCAGGGTAATGCTGCCATCACTCAGAGTGATAATTCCAGTCCATTGAACTATATACTAAGAAGGAACAAATTAATATAAACCCATTTTATTTTTATATAAAAATTTAATGAACATTAGTGTTTTAGTACTTAATTTATCCAAAATAAATAAGCAAGTTACAATGAAAAAAGTCACAAATAAAATTTCCTGGTGATCCCACTCCACTGCTATCACAATTGACTTGCCATTGGTTGACCTGGATTTATTCAAGACTGAACCAGCAGATCCCAACATAAAATAAATGTTTCATATACAAAAAAAGTCTGCTGTGTAATGATACCATATTTTTTTAAAATGGGAGACATATTTGAGATATTTTAGCCCGAAATTTAGCTACTTTTACATGTAAAAATCTTTTTGGGCTACTTTCACGAGGAATATCATAAGACATATGAATGTAATAGTTTTTTTGTTGCTGCACATCTTAATATGGTGCTATTTCCCTTCAGTTGCAGAATTTGGTGGCGTACAGATATTTGGCTGCTGAGTAATTGGTCTCAAAAATTTGTGGCAACTTTGGCCTGAACAGACAGTTGTACTACCGTTTTGATCAAACCACATTTTGGGCTAGAAGTTGTATCGATTAGCTAAGTATCAAACTTACCTGGCCGCTAGAACCGAGTTGACAAGTAATCAAAGTTGACCCTTCCAGTAGTGCGTGAGCATTAACGCCATTTAAGATGACTTCTGAACCAATGTACAATGAGCTCTAATACTTTGTACAGTTGCAGTAGGTGTCTGGGTTCACTTCCTTACAAAATTTCAAGAGATTTGGAGACAGTCAAATAGGAAGCCTTTGGTGATTTGACATGGGATGCACCATCGCCCCTCCCAATAAAATTGAAGTGCCTTGTCAGTCTGAAAGTTTGTCTCAAATAGGCTCCGAAACGGCTCAAAAGATTTAAATGAAAATACAAGATATTGAAACAGGAATTTTAACTAAATTTTCATGTATGTCTCATTTTGATATCTTCAGAAGATGTGTATATAAATATTTGGAAATGCATTGAACTGCGCCGAAGGTGGGCCTCTTTAAAACCAAATGCAAGCTATATTTGCCCTGAGGCGTTCCTCCCCCATTCATCAGATTGCCGTGTTTAGTGCTATCATTATCAATCTTTTAAAGATTTAGGTTTGAAAACAGGTCCTACCCTAAAGACAATTACAAATGCATAGATTATGCTCTCACATGTCATGCCTGTGAAATGAGAATTTAATTTCTCTTGTGTGTGAAATAATGCTCAAGTTATTGAAGTAATAACACAAATTAGTTAATTATAAGCAAAATGTCAATCACAGCACTCACAATTATATTTTTCTTAGATATGTATCTACACACATCATTTCACAGTAATTTCCTTATAAATATAATTGACTGTTAAGTGTATTTTTTTGTCTGTATGTGCCACATACAAATCAAAATGCTTGGACCAAATTTTTTACAATCCTCGTGACTCTGTTGAGGATAAGACACTATTATCACTGCTGGGGACAGGGTTAGAAAGTAGGGAAATTTAATACTTTAACATAAAATATCTCTTGTCAAACATTTTTAAGATACTATGCTCATTTAAGATACCAGCAGATTTCTTGACTTTATTATGATACTAAATCATTGTGGTGATCGAATTCAGATCTCTTACTGTAAGGGGCATGAAAATGTGACCCTCTGCCTTATGATTTAATCACTTGTTGATAAGTGGATTACTCCCAGCTAATAAATAATAAGAAAAAAGGAATAGTCTAAAATTGGAGCCTTCTGTTCAGTGTTTGCAAAGCAAAATGTCATCCTCATCACAGGCAACTTCAGGAGTCAGAAAGTTATCCTCAAAACCAGTCCTTCATCGAAATCTGAGATTTATTTTACAACTACCTCACCTTCTACTGCTTCTAATTTTCAACAGCCAATGAGTAAATTTGATAACAGTAAAACCAATAACATTAAATAAAAGTATTGAAATATTTCCCACATCAGCCATCTTAATAGTAGAAGACCCAGTTTCAAACATTATATATATGTTCTGCCCAAATTATTGTTACAAAGTTGAAAAACTTAATCAAATCATTTGTTACCATCTCCTCAACGCCCTTTCAAAATACTTGAAAATGTTAGCTGTTACAAAGTAAAACTTTCATCATCTGTCATGCTTTTCACTTCTTATACCGATTCAATGTGCCATCCAATCCTGAGTACCAGAAATGATGTGAGGTAAAACCAATTGTTGATGACTATCACTTCCCCTCTTGGCACAGCGACAGGAACTGTCAGGCAATTTTGAATATTTCTTTCAAAACAATGACACCATAATAGCAATTTCCAAACATTAGAATTCAGACAACTGTTAACCATGGCGAAATAAACTGAACTTCTAATCAAGACCCCATGTTGCAGAAAATTTAATATGAAGGAATTAGATACCAAAGTTATAGAAGTCAAAAACTATTAAATAAGCTTACTCAACCAAAAAAGCTCAGTAATAAGATCTCCAATTATGAAACTCCATATTCCACTTCAAATAATTTATAGTGAGGATATAAATATTGGACTTTAATGTATAATCCCATTATATTTAATGTTCATTATACACATTACAGTAACATTTTTAAACCATTCTTCTGAGCAGTTCATTTATTTTGTCTTCTCGGTTGCCAAAATCACCACCTTCTACATAATGGTTTGTCTTCTTCCTCCATCCACCAGTTGGTGTATTGAGCTGAAAATAAAATATTGAAAATTTGATAATTCATTCAGAAACAAGAAAGTAATTATTGAATATAGAAGAAACAGGAAATGTTTCCTTTTTAAAGACTGGATAAAAATCATACTATAACTCTGCTAGCTGCAAAAAATTGGTAAAAGTAATGTTTTATTTCATAACTGTATTAAATGAAAATAAATTTGGCAACATAGAACACACAAAAATGCATATTTCAACACACCATATAAGCTCATTTACATTAAAGATACAAACTTTAAAGAAGATATTGCCACATCTCAAGATCTGCAGTAATGGCAGAGGGGTATAGATCCGGACTGCAAAAACGTAGACGCGGGTTAGAGTCCCACCCGACGCAAACATTTGTATTAGTTTATTTTTTTAACAGTGTTTGCCTTTACTTTCTAGTATTTTCTGTTTCGAGAATGTACTGCTTCTGGAATATTCCATGTATGTATAAATGGGACTGGATTCCAAATCAGAGTCAGTCTTATACAGTACGAGCTTTGTACAGCACTTTGCCGTTGAAAAGCATATAACCTCTGTGTGTGTTTTATTGAATCTCACGATCCCTCAAAAATGTGTCAGTTAATAAATATTTTTAATCACCAAATTTGTGGAAAAATATTTTTAAGAATACAGTATAGACAGAAGTAATAAGTTAACAGCTCCTTTAGTCATCAGGGATTGTTATAGTTTCCAGTCCATAGACTAGCCTGATAACTCTCCATTGTAACCTATTCTGCACAAGCATTTTCCCTTTAACACTAATTTTTTCAAGACCCTCATGTATCAAACATGGCCTATTAATCTATCCCATCTATTGGACAGTTTGATTTAAGAAAGAATGTAGGGACAAGAGAAGCAAACTGCTTCTAAAGTAAAAGAGGAAAAAAAGCCTATGTTAATTGCATTTTTAGATTTAGATGAAGCCTTTGATGATGTAAACTGGAACACACTATTAAGGATTTTGAAAATGACAGGAATAAAATACTGAGAAGGCAGTCAGCAGTAATTATAATTGTTGACTATGCTGTTTAACTTTATAAATATATATATATTGCCACATCTAAAGACCTGCAGTGATGGCAGAGCGGTAGCGAGCCGGACTGCAGATTTGCAGACTGGGGTTCGAGTCCCAGCCAACGCAACCATTTTTATTTGTTTAATTTATTTACATTGTTTGCCTTTAGTTTCTAGTATTTTCTGTTTCTAGAATATTCCATGTATGTATAAATAGGACTGGATTCCAAATCGGAGTCAGTCTGTAGCAGTACGAGCTTTGTACAGCACTTCGCCGTTGATTAAACGCCTATAACCTCAACGTGTGTGTGTTATTGAATCTCACGATCCCTAAGAAACGCGACAATATATATATACATATATGATGAAGAAAGTTAAAACAGAATATGGAAAAGGAATCATACTGCAAGAAGAAATAAAAACCCTACGCTTTGCCAATATTGTAGTATTAGGAAAGTCAGAATAAGACATGAATGTGGCTGGAGTGTAGTGCGGGAAAAAGTGGAATAACAAAGATGTTGGATTGGGAAGGTGTATTTTGAAGGAAGTTAAGGAATTCTTCTACTTTGGAAACATAACTAGGGATGGTAGAAATATTAGTAGACATAAAAAGGATAGCACAGGCACGGAAGGCTTTCGCGAAAAAGAGGAATTTACTTACAGGTAATGTAAGTGTAAATATTAGTAAACCGTTGCTAATTATGTCCCCATGGAGCATGACACTATGGGTGTGAAACACGGACAGTAAGAGTTGCAGAAAGGAAAAGAATAGAAGCTTTTGAAATGTAGTGCTACAGAAGAAAGCTGAAATCGGATGGGTGGATAGAGTAACTAGAAAGTTCTAAGCAGAAAGACAACAATGTAGAGGACTTTGACCAAGAAAAGGAACCAAGAATTGGGGATTAAGAAACATTAATTTAAGGCAGGAATCAACACTTTTCCCCTTCACATTTTCCTCCATCCCTACCCAGATTTACATTTTTCATTTTCACTCATTCTCCAAATCTGAGAACACCATATTTCAATACTGTTCAATACTGTCAGTGAATCTAAAATTGTGCACTCTAATTCAAATTTTGTACAAGTCATGAACAAAAAAATTATAATAATTTCAGAAGAACATGACATGAAATTGCTTTTCAACAAGATGGAAGGAAGCATTTAAAACTAAAATGCCACCATGGACTTGTTGGTTAAGTTCAATAAGAGGAAATTGAACACTAAGCAACTATAAATGTAACTTACCCATTACAATGAATGAAATAGAAACATGTTTAGGTTTATGATAATAAAGGAAAGTATAATATATTCAAAACAAAAGTACTCTGACATTTGTTTCATATAGAATTTAAAATTGAATCAGTAGAAGCAAACATCGTGCAAAGCATGCTGAAGTGGATTACACACTTCTTTAGCAAAACTCAGACTTCTTAGATCTACAGACCAGAATTAAATATATATTGACAGAAAAGTGAGAATTCTACTCAGCTTAAATTAATAAATTGTGCATCACATTGCATTTGCACATTTCTCAATGCAGGATCGCATGCCAACACCAACTATTTATTGTAGTGTTCTGTTCATATTAATTAGGCAATGTCACACTTTCCTCTATTGCTTTTCCATGTAGAAACCATGCCAGACTGGAAGAAACTTTCATACAAGCTGCTATGAAAGTTGACTCCAATGAATAGTGGTGTCAAGCTTCAACCCTTCCCTTTCCCCATAACAATGCCTCATATGATTTTGATACACCACACATCTTTGATGTTTCAATTTAACTTTTCATCTGACAATAATATTGTAGGACTCACCTTGAAAGGCCACAGGAAATTTGATGCGTATTTAAATTTGCTTCCAACAGTGAATATTTCATGAATCAAATCTTCAACACAAATAATTCCCATTTTACCTGTAACAAGTAACACTTAGATAAGCAACATGATAAAAAAAAATTAATTTAATATTGAAAACAAGTACATACCTAATTTAGTTTCGATAATTTCATTAGATGTAATTGGGATTCTTTGTCCATTAACCTTTGCAAATCCCCTCTTGTAAACTAATTCCCTGACACTCTTCAAATTGGGGATTCCCCAGGTTACATATGGCTCACAAATTCTCAACATGTTAATGGTAGCCTGTAATTAGAAACATTAGTGAATAACTGATATGGTTCATTAGTCTCTTTAATACTACTCAGATATAATGATGGCTGAAGTCACAACCATAATTAAACTACAACTTCACAACTTAATATACAAATTCAAATGAGTTATATAAGATGACTAGACCAAAATAAAGCACCCATCATATTAATAAATGATAAAAATAAGAAAAAGCCTTTAAACATTTCAGCTAAGCATACCTTGTTAAGCTTGAGGAAGACCCCATTGTTGATTTGCTTCAATCTGAATAACTGGAGTACTTTGCGAACTTTGGGTGAAACTTGATTCACACTGAAAGTAAATTATAAATAGAATACAAATATCTATAAATTGTTCATAAATGCTATTGTATGAGCCTCAAGTAACTGGTGACACCAAAGTAAGCTGCTCTCTTATCTTTCCTTTCTATAATAATTTGCCAATACAATCAGCTTGAGTTGCTTTCACATACGAGAAAATTTCCAGCAAATTTTTTCCAGTAATACACTTTCAAATTTTGATTAAACTATGGTAAAATACATCCCAACTCACAATTCACTCATAAACCCTGACTTATAAACAAGCTCTACATGTATTTAAAACTAACAGCATAGAACACGTTCACAATTTTCCAACTTACCCTCTAATACGGATCACAAAGGCCAAACGAGCTTCACCAGGAATGTAGTAATTACCACGATTCCTTGCCTGCCTGGCCAACCTAATCTCGTCTCGCTCACGAACATGATATTCCTTGACGTATCTTTCTGCTCGCTTGAATATCTCCCGCCGCTTCTTGTACTTCAAAGCACGTTGCTAAAAAATTAATTTAACATTGTAATCTAGACACAGTTTTACAATAAGATCTTATTAAATATCTAATGAAATTAATAATAAGAGTTCTATACAGGAACCTTATAATTCAGACCACAGTATTACTAGCCTGAAGTTGAATATTGTCATCCACATGATGTAACATGTGCTGCAAAAATACATATTGTGTGCTTTTCTTGTTTAAAGATGAAATTATAATTAAGTCATATTACCATGCGAAGGCAATACTGCAGAAATTATTTCAGTAAATCAGATACATAAAATTTTTTTAAAATTTAACAAAATACAAGAAAAGGAACCTAGTGAAGTTATATTCACATGTATACTCCCCTAAATCACAATTGGTTCACAGGTAGCAATGTTAGTCTACTAACATGTAAAGAATTAAGGGAAACTGATGTAATATGTTTGGAGAATAGTATTCCTCTTTAGACTGATAAAAGTTAATAATGAAACTGTTCGGATAAATCTATTAGATTGAGTATACATGGGGGGGGGGGGTCAGCTCTATTTCTAAAACTAAAGCCAGAGTGAAAACTGTCTTAGAATCTTCCATGATATTAAGAAATGACAACTTTGTTCTAGTTTCCCATTGTCAATATACACAAAACATAGGCTGCAGCTGATATTCAACAAGAAATAGTTAAAAAAACTAATTTTTAAGACTACTGATTTATACCTTTAAATTAGCCTTCAAACGAGCTGCTTTGGATGCATCCCGTCCTTTACGCCTCTTTAGAACAGATTCAGGAACAGCAGGAAGCTTCTTTGAAGTAACCTTCTTTTCAGCAGACTTAGGTTTATCCACCTTTTTCTCTTTAGGAGCAGGCTTCTCAGCCTTTTGACTGAAAGGGAAATAAATCCAAATAACACACAATAAACAAACTTGTCTCGAGTATTATACACGGGTACACCCTTAAAACAAAAATTACAATTGCAATACATATTATATACGTGCGCGTTTACAAACATGTGACAGAAGTAGAAGTGTTAGCATAAGCATAGAGTATATTTACAAACATATATCATATACCGAATGGTTATGGACACAACTACAATTTTGAATATTCCGATAGTAATAATATACTTATTCCATTATGGGATCGTACTTAACGTTTCGCAACTATAGCATTAAATTAATTTTACTACATGCTTAAAGCATTCGACATTAACAAACTGAATTCTTAGTAACACCTTTACGAATTATTAAATGAAAGGTTACTAATCAAAAATTAATAACTAAATATTAATTTCATAAACAATTTTATACATATTTTAAAAATAAAATCAGGATGAAACAAGATAAAGAAATTCAATTTAATAATACTTACGTGTCGGCCATGCTTACGGCGAAAAGGAATAAGAACTTAGCTCACGGAGCACGCAATGAAAACGACTTCAATCAAAGAACACAGACTGCAAGTCTGAAGATACTCCAGTTGTTAAAATAATATCTGGAAAACATTTTATTTTGAAATAGTCATTTTATTCAATCTATAATTATGAAAAACTGTAATTATTAAATTGATTATACAAATGAAGTATCGAAAAAAGAGTTTAAGTGAATGAATAATTTATAGCTAGAAAACAAAGGTCTATTTGGAAGCAAATATAATGTTTTCTATTCTCCAGAAGTTTGCAAAAGAATATCATTAAATTTAGAGCAGAATTATATAGATCGATAGTGTACCAATTTATTTTATCTTTTATTATGTTTATATATTCTTTATAAGAACATACATTTTATTAATTGCATAATAATTTGAAATTTAATTGTTGGGTGTTGAGCCACTTGTTCGCATTTATCTCGTCGGATATACTTCATTTTCGCGTGATAAATAGAGCAGTTATACCCACTCACAAACGAGAAAGGCTACTGAAATAGTTTTAAGAGAATAAGTGAACTCAAATGAGGAGCTCACTAGATACAACAAAAATGAGTGACTAAAATATGAGGAATAAAAACAAGCAGCGTGATAGGATCTTTATTACTCTCTCTAACGAACTTCGCAAACTGGCTCAAAAACTTCGGAAGGGTGAAAGTTATTACAGACAACTTCACAAAATTAATTTCAATAAGCGGCATGGAGTTCATTTCATTGTCAATCCTTCAGCCACAAGATTAAGTGTGAATTGCGGACTTGAGACTTTATTGATTGATAAGAGAAATTTTGAAAACTCCTTGAAGTTACATTATAAATACGGAGAAGGAAACTGTTCCGAGAAATCGATTACATTGAGTACACATGGGGGTCGACTCTACTTGAAACACTATAAAGCCAGAGTGAAATTTCGTAAAGCTCTAAGAGAAGTTCAGATAAAAGTGCAGAAGGAGGAGATGAAGGATTCTCAAAAGAGAGGGATAGCTGATACTGGAGAAACGGGCGAACAGAAACAGAACGAAAATGAGAGTAATACAATATTTTCAAACTCGACAGACTCCGAACAAATTGGACGTCAGATTAAAGGACGCAAAAGATTTCTTTTGACTTTATTTAGAATAGCTATGCCCGCGTCTTCGTTCGTATAGGGGCTTGTAAACGAGCAACTTTATACGGCAATATGTGGTCGGCAATCATGGCCAAGCAATATTGTCCAAAATCCAGCAACATTTCCACCAATATAAACATATTGCCCGGCAATATATCAGTATTGCTGAGCAGTATTGCCCGTATTGCAACCACTTGCCGGGGTGTTGCTGGTATCGAAAATATGCAATATTGCCCAACAATACTAGTCCCCAGCCCTTACCTAGAGGTTTCTGTGGCCAATCAGCTGAGTTAATAATTAATATAAGATGTGGTTAGCGTCGTGTTTCGTATAAATATTATTCATTATTACAATCATGGACTCGCCAAACGAAAAAATTATTGTAGAAACGTTTCTCTGGTTTCCAACCGGGTAGTCTCAGTAAACAGCGACGTTTCGACAGATAGCAACTCCGTCATCTTCAGCCTGGAAGATGACGGAGTTGCTATCTGTCGAAACGTCGCTGTTTACTGAGAATACCCGGTTGGAAACCCGAGAAACGTTTCTATATATTCTTCACCGGGAAAGCCTTCGTTCTGAAAAAATTATTGCATTTATCGATGCAGTTCACACAAATTCATCAATTTGAGACGTGAATTATTAGAGAATACCAAGTAAAAAAATAGAGGTTTGGTAAACAATAGCCAACAAATTTTACAACTTGTGAAACCTATATATTGATTATTTATTGAAAAGTAACAAAAAATAATTACAAAGTAATTTCTAATTTTTAAAATAATTTTTCATCAAATAAAGAGGTCTAGCCTGTAATTAAATAAATTCAATTAATCCTTCCTTTAAAACTACGCATAATTCAATCGAACACTGAATAAATTCGTCAAAGATGTATTGGGCATTCCCGTCAAAATAATTTTTTGGATAATTGCCAATCTCGTATAGATTAGTGTTGTATTCCCCATCACCGTATCCTTTTCCCCTACAATGACCTCTATTTTTACAGAAAATATTCAGTCCCCCTTTGACATAGAAGACGACTTTTTGAATAGATAATCAAGAATCAGTTCGTTGCTTAAATAGTGAATCTTTCATTTAAAAAAGGGCTAAACCAGGTTCTCATTTTCTTTAGTTTATCACGACTAACGATGCGCTAATAAGAACTTTATTTTCGGCCATATTGCTGTTCCGGTTAAAATGTGGCCGCAATATTGCCAGGATATACATTGCAACACATTACCCGTCCATAGCTAGAGCAACACATTTTCGAAAATATTGCCGGGCCATAATTTTCAGAAATATTGCCGGCAATGTGAAATTTTTGTTGCTTTTGGAACTTGTACAAACTGCACTTCAGGAGTCTGTTAGATATAAACCTCCAGAAAGGCAGATATTTCAATTATATTTATTGGTCATAAGTGCCCGACGATGCCCGGACATTCCCACATTCACAGTAGATCGAGTGGTATTGCTCGCCCTCCTTCCCTTCCACTGTCTCGCCTTTCGTACAGCAATTCAATGAATTTACAAATATTTACATTAATATCTTCTGAACTCTAAAATATATCGAAACATTAATTTTAAATTCCTGTTTCAATTCCTGAAATTTCCATTGAAAAACGCGCGGATGTAGAATTTTTTCATACAATGAGATTTTAAAACTTTTCCGTACGATTTTTTAAAAATATTCTTTTATAAAAAACTTGATTAAACAGTAACGAACTCAACAAAAAAATCCAGTTTGTTGCAGTTGTTCGGTAGTTATGGGCGTACATACATTACGGCGATTCATTTATATATATATATAGATTATAAGACGTTACATACACGTGCCTATATAATTTCACGTGTGATTAGGTTCACATTAATACCTATAAACGGGTTTCCCAAACTGTGTTCAGCAAAAATTTGGAATGATTCTATACTATACTATGATACTATGATTCTATACTATGAATTATAATATCATGTTATAATTATACTTAATCAGTTCGTAAGACTCCTTTTTCATCGAACGGGAGAAAGTCGAATCATTTCTCAGATCTTTTTTCATACCGTGTGCATTAGAGAGAAACAAAATTTGTCAGGTAGATATCGCCCCACACCAATCTCAACAGTATATATAACACAGTCTAGTCCACTCTGTAAACAAATGTTTCGCAATAGTGTTCATAAACCATGTTCTTCAAGTTTCTCAACGGCTCAATTTTTTCTATCTTGTTTAGGAACGGATTTAACGTTGTGAAACAAAAAAAACCCTGTTCCTTGTCTTACGCTACAATAGGAAACGTGCATAACAAGGAGCAAGTGTGGACGTGTTCAAAATCCTGTAGAAGTGAGTTAAAGATTGACATAGCCCAGAATTATACAGATAATAGTTTATTTAACTTGACAATGAGCAACTATAGCCAACAAATAAACCAATCTGATACATCTTTGTGGAATGTAATTCAACACCACGTGATTGCAGGAAAATTTTAATGGTCCGCGAAAGATAATGATTAGTTTTACTAACAAACAAAAAATATATTTTGTCACAAAAGTATATGTTTTAGTAAAGCTATTTCGGAAGCTTTCGACATATTGTCATGATCGTCCATTTAAAAATGTCTTCTGACATAAGCTGTTAAATGTCGCTGCTGTTAAAACATTGTGTTGAAGTTTTAACAAATCAATCATGTTTGATCAAACTTGCATATCTAACAAAAATCTTTACGAAGAGCAATGACTTTAAATTACAAGTGCAAGGAAATTTTTTAAAAATTTTTCATGCACGATATAAGATTGCGTCTTGTGATAGGAAAAAATACAATTTTGGATTTCTTAAGTTGATTTTAATTATTTTTCTGCTTTACATGAATGTTTGAATAAATACAATTTTAAAGTAAATGAACAAGTTTCAAAAATATTTTTAGAATATCTCCTAACTTGAAATCAACTCTTTTTCAATATTTTCCGAAACTAGTAAAGACGATTCCTGGGTTCAGAATCCATTTTCCGTGACAGCTGAACCAGTAGGTTTAAATGCTAGTAATGTAATTGATTTAATCAGTGACTCTAATCTGAAATAAAATACAAACATAAGGCTTTAAGCGATTTCTGGGCGAGTTTGTCAGAAGAGTACCCCAATATTTCAAAACAAGCAGAAGCGGTGGTAGATCTGATTTTACTTCTGTTTTCTACAACCTATTTATGCGAAGGGGGATTTTCTCATAAAGCAAGAAAGTCAAAGTGTAGAAACAGACTCGACGATATTAGAATTCAACTTAAAATATTGTGCCTGGTATAAACAAGTCATGCAATTCAATGACCGAAAACATAAAAGTCATTAAGTGCTTCGTTTATATCATAATTTTATGTTTACATTATATTACAGTTTGTAAATGGGGGGGATATTAATTAATGAATTTCATAATTGGGTTTAAATATATACATTTATTTATTGTAAACTCAATTATTTTAATATGGGTAGTGCGTGTATATATTATGTACAAAAATAATTAATTAAAATGGGATTGTATTAAAGATCTCAGGGTATTAATGGCTTGGGTGACCACGTGTAGCAGATTTTCTGTTCGTTGACGAACCTGAGTTGTTTTCATATGCGTCTCGCTGTAACTTCCGTGTTGTGGAACTTGAAGCGGCCGGTCGACAATAGCACAAAGTCGTGCTGCCAAATTGAGGAAACTCCGCTTTTTCCTCTTTCTTCCCTTGTTGTTAAGACCTTTCTTCGCTGCTTCCTGGACTGATCAAAGCATGGTCCACCTCTCCGCTGCCACCTCACAAATCTGCTCTCGCCGTAACTTCTCTGTTGCCAATCTCCTTTCGCCACCACCTTGTATCATCAGAATGTCCGTCCACCACTCTCCTTCAATATCCTCTCGCCATCATCTTTGTATCACCTGAAAAAATCTGTCCACCACTCTCCTTCAATATCCACCTGTCATCCCCTTGTATCACCTGCCAAAAATCTGTCCTAAAATTGTCTCCGTTGGCCTCTTTAAAATCTTTTCCCCACTTTTCCGACACCTATCACTAAGGTGGTAGGGATGGATATTCTCCAATCATATCCCTTGTTTCATTTGGGGAAGACACGCCACCCGGTCACCAGATTCCCAGGCAGATTAAGACATTCCGAAACCGGCGACGAGGTGTCCGAGCTTTATGGTCCAGGTGTCAGCCGCAGACCCTTTGCTATTATTCCGAGCCACCAAGGCGGCGCGCGGAGAAAACCCTTCTTCCCGGCAAGCGCCCCGTATTTATATTATTCCTCTACAGTATTTAATTCGACAGTAATCTCAGTAACCATCAGCGAGAGGGTCAGGCTTTTGAAAAATTACCTTTCCACGGCCCCTGATTTTCTCCATAACCAACGCGATACTCAGTAACTTAATCGAATTAACAAGCCTACTGGTACCTTAAATAAGCACCGCAATTTAAAAAAACTGAAGAAAATGGGTAATACCGCGAGAGCCACCATCAATCTCTCAAACTGAACATTAATTCGCACGCACATATCTGGTGTTTATTTACGTAGCCTCCACCCGCAACCCCAGGAGTGGTAGTCATATCTTACCCCTGCAGCCCTTGCTTGCTTCTAATAAAATGTCAGTTAAATTTTAGAATCATTTCACGAGAAGTAGCAATTTAATCGAGAGGCTTGAAACGTGAGGGCATAATCTGTCCTGCTGCAATTTCTACAATATGTCTTTAGGTTAGGATCATTTCTGGCTTGAAATGGGAAAAGAAGGAACATAAATTTCAAAAGATAGATCAAAGCTCAATACACATTTTTTTACGCTAATCGGACGAATGCTATGGGAACGCCTAAGAAGCCTTATAACTTTCAGTTGGTTTTGAAGTCCATTTTTCGCGCAGCGATTCAATATTTACAAATCTTTACATTAATAGCTTCTGAACTGTGTAAGATATCGAAATGAAACATACACGAAATATTATGTTAAAATTCCTGTTTTAAGTTTTCATTGAAATCCGTCTATCCGTTTCGGGGTCTATTCGAGACAAACTTCCAGACAGACACTTCTATTTTCGGTATAGATTTGTGTTTTATGTTGTTGATTTCTCTTAAAGGGAGGAATGTACATAGGGCCCCCCTTTTTTGACGGTATTGATAATAGAAAAATAAATGTCGTATGTATTCCTGGTTAATGTCAATTTATAAAATTATGTTGACTTATAATGCAGTCCAATTACACAAAGTTTCATGGATGTTACATAAACGGTCTAAATTTTTATGTTGAAAGGATTAAATTCATTTCACATTTTCTTGATTAAGTACAACTGAAGAGGTTTCTAAACTTTAGGGATGAAACGTTTTGTTTAATGATAATTTAAATTTGTAATGAATTTCTGACTTTTGGACAGTATATTGTAATCCCCTCCATTCTTATTAAACTACACATTACTTTATATACACATAAATGTAACGTCCGATTTAATTAAACATTGCAATCACATCCGATTCTGTGATTAATCGATTGTCGCATATTATATGGTATTTTGAACTAGGAGAAACCCGCGAATTGTAGCCTGATATTTAAAAAAAAATGATTTGCAGTTCGGTCAAGCGAATTATTATCACTTCGCGTGATAAACCAAATTACGTAACATTAGGTTTTAAGAGAATGTACTCATACTCGGAAACAATTAAGGAAAATGGTTTGTTCCGTGGAACAATATATTTGAATTATTAATGATTGAGTTACTGTCAATAAGTAGAATGATGCAAAAGTAAAGAAGTCAATTTTATTACATTTCAGTATTTAGAGACATTACAAAAGGCCGTCAACTTTTAGGAACATTGGCATAATGAATTGGCAAAATTCACTTGTACACATAAATTATTGTAATTTTTGTTCTCGTTTTTCCATGTGATTTATACAGTCCTCAGTCTGCTTTAAACATGTGTGGAACAAAACACTTATGTGCTAATATATCACAAGGCAACTATTCTGTATGTTGTCATTTTATACAAGGCACATTTTCTTTATGTGGGTGTTGGTTGAATAACGTGGTTTTATGCGTCAAACCTTACTTCCACCCAAAAATTTACTCCCTTGAGGATCTTTTTACTTTGACATGGATCATTCTTTTTGTTGAGATGTAGTTTCAGCCCTTAGAATGATCTGATGCAACCATCCTTGCTAACCTATTCTATGCAAGACTTTTCACTTCTATTTATTGAGATGACATTCAAGAGTATAACATTTTCTTCTTGATTGACAATTTGGTTTGCCAAGCATTTACAACCATGATATTAATCATAATTTCTTTTTTGTGTGGATCCAAATTTGGCACAATGATATATGTTTATATAATAAGTAAACTCCACACATGTGGAGATTATATTCTTGTATATAGCTTTAGGAATTGGTACATGAATTCACTTCTCTTCCCTTTGAGAGTCTCTACAAACATTTGTAAAGGGCCTTACTGTCCTGTAATTAGTACCAACTGTGACAAATTTATTGGTTTTCCACTTCATAATCAGTATCTCAAGTTATATCAAATCTGAAGTTGCAAAACACACAATTTTCTTCTCAATATGTTTAACAGACATGACTGGACATTTATGGATGTGATTACCCATATTTTTCCCATAGGTTTGGTGTTCCTTGCTTTTAGGACTTTAAGTGCATCTGCACTTGATAACTCTTGGGCCCAGTGGTCCTGTTTGTGTGTGTGTTTTTCCACAATATTGTGAAAAATTACATAGATAACTGTATAAACACCATATTTTACTGGTTTACCCCTCATGAACATCTTTGCATCATTGTATTGCATATTGTATTCATGTAAAATTTCAAAAATTCTCACACAGTATCAAACAATAACCTCAACTTGATAATTTGATCAGCCTTGTCAATTTTTTGAATAATTATTCAAATGCGGGAATTTTTAAAATATTTTTTGGTGTAGCTTCATACACTTCTGGAATGCCTACATCTGGAGCTCTTTCCTAGTACATGTCTTCCTGGGGTAGTTTATGATGGCCAGAAATCCATAAATTGCGTTGAGCTCCTCATTGCTTATACAAAAACCAGAGCTGTTCTTTTCGTTAGCATAAATTTCTCTTTGATTTGTGACTAATGCCAGCTCTTTATCATAGCTACTGCTATTTGCATTGTTTTTTCTTCACATTTCATCCATTTTGGTTTCACTGTCCCTCACAACTTGATTTGTTTCTTTGAGTTTCTTTTAGTTAAAGTTTTTATTTTTATTAAGAGAATTTTCGGAAAATGGTGACAGAAGATTTTCATCTGCTTTGTTATTTGTGATACACATTCAGCTCCTATAAACACTTTGAATGTTCAGCTACATATTAAATTTCACCTATATCTCCTTCAACTGTTACATCATCTGGGTCTGTAGGTACAATTACGAATGACTTCAGCAGCAGCAACACACAGTATTCCTTGCTCCAAATACTTTAGAACTCTATTTCTTATACAGTTGAACCCTCCTAATAGTAAGACATAATGTCAGATTTTTTTATATGTATTTTAAATGAAATCGACCAAATTCCTCTTGTGTAAATAGTTTATACATTTTATAATCATTTTGGCTGAAGGAGTCCTGTAGTGAAGATCATGAATTGCTAAATTTTATGCTTGAAGTCTCAAAAGGGAGACAAAAGATATATTTGTTTGAATTAAATAGTAATAAAATTAATTGCTGACTTATTGGCCATATTTTTATTTGTTTAAACTTCATGTCAGATAATTATGTTTGAGTTTAAATTAAAATGATTATTTTTAGGATTATTGTATACACCTTTGAAGTATGACACAATTACAACTTCCAAAAATGCAGTAGAAAGTGATAATTATTCACTCAATAGTAAACAATAAAAATTAAGAGAAACACTTTACAAGGCACTACTTTATGAAATGCAACAATGACAATTACTTTTTTCTATTTTTCAGTATCCAGTACAACAATATAACATTCCCGTTGTTGTTTAGCCTACAAATAGGACACTGGAAAATAGTGGGTTAAGCTGTAAATAGCAATATGAAACATTTCACTTATACAATGTGTCTGTATACATAAATTATTCAGATGTATTCACCTCCCAATTATCCAGATGTAAATTTTCTTCAGAATATCACTCTTATTTATAATTTAAAAGTACTTCAAATGTATGACCCTTAAAAATTTGTGAATCATAAACATTTGGATGCAAGTAATAGACCAACTAACTGACAACTTATCTGTATATAAATTTACAATTGTAATCATGCTATCTAAGTGGTAATAGGCTAATCATTGCTCTTATCCTTCATCTCTCAATATTTCAGATACTTATTCTTTCCTCATTCTTTATTCAAATTGAAACAGTTTACTATTGTGTATAAATTTTTAGAAATTTTTGTATATTGAATCGGAAAAAAATCTGAAAGGTTTTCTGTATTGTTTATCTTACAGATGAGGTTTTGGTTGATAAAATTGGAAAAATAGTAACCATTGGCATAAATAGACCACACAAGAGAAATTGTGTTAATCTTTCAATTGCACAGAAACTGAGAAAGGCCATGAAAGACTTTGAAAATGATGAAAATATAAATGCAGCTGTATTGTATGGAACAGGTGGAAATTTTTGTGCTGGTTATGACCTTGCACAAGTTGCAAATGGTGAAAACTTAGAATATTTAAGTCATCCCAAGGAAGGCCCTATGGTATGTATCATTTTAACAGTTTTCATTTGAAATAAATTTAATCCTGTAATTGACCATAAATATTTCAAACTTTGGAGGTCTTAACTTCTTTCTTTGTGAAATGGGATGGCAGTTAGTGCGTTTATTGGCATTTGGGTAGGAAAAATGGAGGGAGAGGATCTAAGAAGGGTCTGAACATTTTTTGTCAGTGAAATGGGACTAAATGTTGTCCCATCTGGTTCACAAATTGTCAAATTGAAACCCTAGTATGCCAGATGTTAGTAATAATTGACACTTACCAACAAAGCAATTTCTGTCTTGGAATTATTATGTCAATGTAAAAATAACAGTAAAACATATCAACGTCCATATAAACATGTACATTACATTCACAAATTGCAAAAGAAAGAGTGTGAATTTGATTGGGCAAAGCAGTAGTTAGAAGATGTTAAGTACAGGACTTTTGCCTGTATTATCACATTTGTTGGAAATAGATTCCCGAAGATAGAGTTCAGCACCTAATGAATTCGAGAAAGGTCAGTATGAAGCATTTGCTGAAATAGTTGATGTTATGGCTTTGGACATGTGCAACTATTAATTTTGGGTTTTAGGAGAGTAAGAGAACAATATGGAGGACTTTTTGAGACCGGGGGGGGGGGGGGGGAGTTGGGGTGAGAACAAAAGAGGAAAGAAAGGATGGAACATGATGAGTACATTAGGGAGGATGTGTTAGCTATGTGGGAATGAAAAAACTTGCACAGAATAGATTACCACAGAGAGTTAGTTACACCAGACAAAATACAACATACAGTTGCAATGCTGCAGTGATTAGCAATTGGTTCAGGAATAATCTTGTTTGAGTATAGGCGGGTAATGTTTTCCTTGATTTTGTAGGTGGCTGTCTAGGATTTTGGAGGATTGTTGAAAGATAGGGCAGATGTGGCACCTGATTCTAAAGAAATTTCGGAAACCTGCCAGAAATTTGGGAGTGTGAAGTTGTGGTAAGGCAGCTCTTGGGTAGGTGTAGAGTATTGAGGGAAAAATGTTTTTATATCTGGGTTGGATTGCAGTCTAGTGTAGGCCAGGCAAATAATAAAATTGATCTTTGTAGTCCTTTCTCATTTTCCTTTCCATGCCTATTATTTGAATGATTTTTATTTCACAATTTACAATGTTAATGTGATATTATCAAATTAATTAAATATTAGGAGAGAGTTAAATTTTCTTGGAGTGCAAAGCACATTAATGTGGTTGGAATCATAATATGTACTTCAATAATTTTTTTGGGTGTAGGGGGTAGTGGTTGTCATCAAGTTTTTTCCAGTATAATTGCAATTATTTAAATGGTGAATTATTTTTATGTCAAAAGGTAGCCATCAGTCATTGTTATGTCTGAAAGGAAGTGGACACAATAGTGCATATTAGAGGTGTGATAGTACAGTGTCATTACAAATTATTAACTTGAAAACTGGTATCACTTTTAACATATTTGTGGAACTTGTTCTTAGGGTCCATCTAGACAATGTTTTAAAAAACCAGTAATAGCTGCAGTCAGTGGTTATGCAGTAGCAGGTGGCCTAGAATTGGCATTAATGTGTGATCTAAGAGTTGTGGAAGAAACTGCAATAATGGGAGTATATTGCAGACGGTTTGGTAAGTTAGTAATCACCCACCATTTTCCTGTATTTCATGTTAACAAAGCAATGTACAGAATACTTTTATTCCACCCTTTGCTTAAATAGTTCCATGCTATTTAAAGCTAATTTTCCTCATATTTAGGGTGATCTGAAGAATCAGAGCTAACAAAATAAAATTGATGACATATTGGTTAATGTGCCAAATTACATTCAACATATTTTATTTTAAAAGAAAATATGGAGGTTCATCACTGCCATGTGTGCAACCTGTATTATTTTTTCTTAATATTTTACTTCCATAAAATTTAGTTTCAAAATTTATTTTACTAGGATGATTTCAGGGTATAGGATATTGGAAACATGCAAATAGACTTTACTATTTATAAGTTATAAAATTGTATGTCTTAAGTAAGTATTTAAACAAATATTTGACAATAGCCAGACTTTGAATAATTAAATTATGACATTTAAGTATAATAAACAAAAATACAGCCAATTTGTCAGAAAAAAAAATAATTAAAATTTGGTTAATATAGTTATGATTCTGCATCCATATTTGTGAACATCAGGTAATTTTTTAAAAATTACACATATAGATAATTTTTGTCATGGACTGTGTCCAGCGACAGTTACGGATGCATTTTTTATATGGAATATTTAATTTTGATTGTGTTTCAACATTGTGCTGTTATTTTTCAGATAGCTTAGTTCATTAAGTATGCAAATTTGTATATCTAGCTGAAATAATATTGGCTAGGAGAATGTTATTGTTTCTCAAAATATTGGAATTATTGTTACTGTGCGTACAGTAACATTAAAGGATATTGCTCGTATCACACAAAAATAAAGCAACTTTAATGAGATTCTGTATTTATTAAAAAAAGAAACAAAGCATATAATAATCCTATAGTATCTCCCTAAATATACATATTCTTTTAGTTCATGGGTATGGGTATTATATATATATATATAATGCAAAGAAAATAACAATTATTTCATTGGGTGACATAAATTTTGAATACAGTTTCTATTAGTAATAATAAAATTATTTATTACTTCACAACAGCATTGACTATGTTTATATTGTGTTTATACTCTGATTAAAAGCTCATTGTTAAAATTGATAGAGATGTTGTACAGATGCTTTAGAAACTGTGTGTGTGGTATTGTGTATTGATATTGAAATATGAGCAACAAATAATAAAGTTATGTTGTGTATACAATAGACTTGATTTTCCACAGTAATTACTAAGGTAATTAAATATAATACAATTATTATGTACACTAAATAAAGGAACATAAGTAAATAAACAACAAAAACTACACATGTTTTGGTAGTGTTATTGATTTGGCTTCTTTCTTCCTTTAAGTTGTTCTCAATCTGCATAAAACCAATTCATCAGAGAGTAGAGAATTGCATTATTGCTCCAGAAACTAAAAAAAGTCCGAAGTCCATTGTAGAGCAGATGAATTGCTTATCCTTGTTTCTGGAATAATTGAACTAAAGTCCGAATTAAATAAGAATTCCTTTTGCATTTCCACGTTGACAGAGACTTGGTGTCACATAGCAAAGAAATGTTATACTGCTCCAATATTCACACACTTTGTGGTGTCCATTCTTGGCAATGTTGCTTGGCCAGCCCTTTATTGTAAGCACTCTGATTGGTTCATTCAAGGTCACACCCATGCGGTATCAAACTTTTATCAGACTTCTTATAGAAAACAATTTACCCTACTGCCTACTGTATTAATAACAACGGAGTGACATAGATTATCATATTCTTCTTTTAATTGACCCTTTCTTGCACTAGTACAGATAGACAGGTGCCCGAGTTGGGTCTTACAGCGTCTTTGTTGGGCCCTTTGTATTTTAAAAAATGAACTGCTGTAGTTGAGCTATAATGGGGGTTAAACTGTGTGTTGTCAATGGCGAGTCTACTATATATTTTTTAAACGAATGTATGTTTACAGAGTGAGTATGAAACAACTGTTTCAAAAGCTTCTGCACAACAACATCCTTGGTGTATATATTAATTTTAATGATATTGTAAATAAAGAGCTTTTAGTCAGAGTATAAAATTATTTATTTTATACCCAGGAGTACCACTCATTGATGGAGGAACTGTAAGGTTACCAGCAATTGTTGGATTATCAAGAGCATTAGATATGATCCTCACTGGAAGGCCTGTTTCTGCAAAAGAAGCATTAGAATGGGGTCTTGCTAACCGTGTTGTAGCTTGTGGCACTGGTAAGAAATTATTTCTTAATGTCAAAATTATTATATCTGCCTCATGTTGAATAAAATAATGTTTTAAATAAATGCCATTAATTTTAACATGCTTGACAAAGTTTATTCTGGCTAATTCACGATTTAAATTCATATAATATATATACTTCTCACCTATTCTGTGGGAGTTTTCTCTTGCAGGTATTTGTTCCCAGATTTCCTGGCTCACCTTTAGGAATGCCTCATACACACTCGTTTTTAAAGGCTCTCACATGCCTAGGCATCTATTTTAGGAGGTGTATGTATTGGGGTCGAAGACCTTTGTCATATGGTGAGAGTTGTCCACTGATCCTATTGGATCATTCAGCCAACTACTTTCTGAAACTGGTGGAGACACTGTGACCCCACAGTAAACTCGTGTCCCGTCAATCGTAAGGGCACGAGAATAGTACCCAAAAGCCCGACCTTCCTGATTCAGGTTTTCTAGAGTTTTCCCTGCATCTCTTTTTGGTGAAACACTGGGTAGGATCCTTAAGCTACAGCCTGGGGGTCCTAGTCAACCCTTAGCTACCTTGCTCTATCAACCACATCCCCCTTTTTCAATTCCCTTCCTATGCTATTAAAGGGTAGTTGCCTCTTTCAGAATCACCCTTGTGTAGTAGCCTGTTATCCGAAAAAAACAATTAAGCGACAGGATGTTTTCATTCAGTGTGCATAATAATTTTGAAATCGGGTCAACAAATAATAGTTATAAATAAAGTAATTACGTTAATCTGACTTAATATTATAAATAAAATAACAGCAACATGAAATTTTGTAATATTTTAATTGTAAGTACCTACAACATACCAAATTTATTTATTTATGTGTATTGAAATATCTATATGTAATTATATAAATCTTTTGCAGAATGAACTGAGGAGGTCCTGAAAGTTGGAATGAAACATTTTTAAATAATAAAGTTGTTATGTTGATGTTTATATTTCTTTAACAGATTTATTTTCACAGATGATGACATGTCTAGTGATGGGGGTAACAGTGCTTGTATTAATTCTCTTATTTTACTTTGTAGCCTTAGGACAAGCTGTCAATCTTGCAGACTCGTTAGTGAAATTTCCGCAAGCATGTTTACTGGCAGATAGAACTTCAGCGTTTAATAGTATGTACAATGCAAGAAGCTTTGAAGAAGCTATAGCTTTTGAAATACAAAGCGCCAATAGTGAGGTACTTCAGGTATGACATAAAAGTTTTATATAATTATATTAAAACACTTAATAATGACAGGAAAGACAGATAGGAAGGTTTGCACGTCTTTAAATTTTTGGAGACACCACCACCTTCATCAGAAAGTTAGGAAGACATTTCCAGTGATCGGCTAGCCGATCACTGACGTTGGCCATTCGATAAATGGAAATGTCTTTCTAAGTTTTTGTTGAAGGGGCGTCGCCTCCGAAAATTTAGAGAACTCCAAACATTACAAGGTGTCTGCTAACTGTGAACCAGAGATAAGTCATATACTTTCTATTTTAGCAATTAATTTTTGTATTGTTTGCATTTTTCCATTTTGGATTTTTTAATTGTATAATAATCATACAGCCAGTTGAGATTTTCCCTTCATAATTTATTTGCTGTAATGGCCTTTAGAGCTGAACTTGAAATTATTTATTCTGTTTTTAAATTAATTCAATGTACTGATCAATTTTCACACAGTACCCATTCTTCTTTGAAGTCCTAATATAAGGCTATTAATAATGTGCTTCACTAAATTTTGTTCAGATATATGACTGCTAGAGAAAGCTTACATGTACCTGAAGTTGACAGAGATGTGATATGTAGTTTAAGGGTACTTAAGAGTGAATGATGGGTGCATATGCAGACTGGTAAAAGGCATTTGACTTGGAAAGATGGACATATTAGAGGTGCCAAAAGACATCAGTATTAACGGGAAAGATTGTAGATTTATGATGGAGTTATATGAAGATCAGAAGATCACTATTATAGAGTAGATGGTGAGGAGACTAGAGGTAAACTATGGAAGAGTAATGCTATTTGTCAACAGCACTCTATTTTATATGCAGAGAAGCTTACTCTTACTCGAGTTGGCGAGGAGATAAACATATTAAAAAGAGGAGACCATCATGGATAAGACATGTGTAGAGTGAAAGTGTGTTCTTTTCATGGATATAACTAAGTATATTAAATATTTCTGCTCTATCTCAAATGTTTTTTGCTTTACAGCCAGTTAAATTTTGTGAAATTTCATGGTTTTTTATCAATTGGCGGGGGAAATGCAATTTGTTCTTCCATTGAAAATAAATTACAGTTTCCTTCTTTTTATGAAAATACTTCAATAGGTATGGCCATAAAGTATCCATACTTTATAAATAATAGATCCATAAGTGGCCTGAAAAAAATTCTGAAGTGTTGAAATGAATTTGTTTAAATCAAATATGAACTTCTATACGAAGTGGAATATCATTAAGAGAAAAGAGGATATTGACAAAAGTTTATTATTATTATTCTACAAGATATACCCTACCACATGAAAAAATATAATTAACGTTTTTTTCTGCGAGTGTGTAGATACTTACATAGGACAAACCATGAGAAACGAGGAGGAAGAGAACTGGAAATTAGGACAGTGATCTAAATCGCCTGTCGCCAAACCTTCTCTCATTGCTGAACATAATATAAAATTCCAAAAGACCAGGATATTGAACAAAACTAAAATATTCTGGGAAGGTATAATCTTTGAGACCCTACAGATATGGGAAAAGAATCCAAAACTAAACTGGGACACAGACTACCAGATGGGACCTGTTGACTCGTCGCAGAAGCTGCAACACAAATGAGGTGCCTGATGAGAGTTAGGTGATCTCGCCTACCATGCTGATAAGTAGCAGCCTTTGATGCTACAGGTCAGGTTTTCCAAAACAAGGCTAAAAGGCAGTCAATTTTCCAGTACTAGGGGGGGGGGGGGAGATACTGTGGGAGATTTTTCTTACAGATAGAGGATGGGGCTTACCTTTGGGGATGCATTGTTCCCTTTCTAGTTTTAAGGTTTTCACGTGCCAAGGCACCTTCATCTCTTGTAGGAGGTTTATGTACTTGAGTTTATGGTAAGAGTGTTCATCTAATCCCATCAGCCAGCTGCCTCCTAAAACTGGTGTAGACACGCAGAAGGAAATTCTGTGACCCCACAGCAAACTCCTCTCCTGTCATTCAGAAGGCTATGAGTATAGTACCCTGACCTACCTACTGCAGGTTTCTAGAGTTTTCCCTGGATCTGCTTTGAGGTAAATCACTGGGTAGGATCCTTAAACTTTAGCCTGGGAGCTCTTGGCTACCTTCCACTTCTCCCCTTTTCAATTCCCTTTCTATGCTATTGAAGGGGAGTTGCCTGTTTCATCAGGATCAGCCTCATGTAGCCTGTCAGCCCCCCCCCCCCTTTTCATTCAAAAAAATAACAGTTCTTGTAACTTTATGAGAAGATGTCAAGTGTGTTTAGTTATCAACTAAATGTCATGTTAACAAATGTCCCCAGTAGCTCATTCACTGGGAAAACCTATGGAAATTAATATAATCATTGACACAATTGAAGAAATAGTGAACTGTTGTTCATTAGTCTGAATTAAGTTGCTCTTTACCTTGATGAGTGTTAATGTGAATTATTCCATTATTCTTAAAAGTAGTTTTTTCATATCCAAATTTTGATTTACACTTAATTCAGTAGATAGTTGTGTAGTGACAATCGTTACAATAAACTTTGTTTCGAAATCTTTGCAGGAAGCAGCGCTTGGAGCTAGTAAGTTCATCTCTGGAGTGGGTAGGCATGGAACTACTAAAAATCTCGCAGACTTGGAAATACCAAAAAGTAAATTATAAGAAGTATGTTTTGTAAACTATCTTCTTTAAGCACAAAAGAGTTTACCCAAGGTGTAAAAAAGTGTATAAAGAATTGTAAGCCTCCCATTTAATAATTGAGAAATGGCATTCCACAAATGGACAAACACACATCAATGAATATTCACCATTAAAAAACTGTTTCTAACAATGTCTTTTATTACTTATACACACCTGAATAAACCCCTAACTCAATGCATAATAATTAATTTAAATGCAATCAATGTAAAATAAAACAAAACAGCACATTGACGATTCGATGAAATACCAACAGGATCCCACATTGTTGAGTTGTCATTGCGAGCCTTCAGCATATTGTACAGAAGAAACTTATTTCCTCTACTGGCTCCATCATTTTTAAGTAGAGTTTAAAATTTTTTACTGCCAAAATTTCTGCACAATTATTTGGCAACTATTAAATCCTTTCAAAATAATTTGTTTGACAAGCATTAAAATTTTGAAGACTGGTTTTGTTAAAGAGCGAAGGTTTATCAGTTATTTCCTGCTTCAATAGTTCATGGGCTTCCAGCAGGTGTAAGTAAGCATTGGCCACGATGTTTCAATGGCGGTCACTGCAATCGTTATCATAAACACTCAATAACGACGGAAGTGACCATCGAAATGTCAAGGCCAATGCCTACTTTCACTCAGTTGGAAGCCCTAGAACTATTGAAGCTCCTGTCCTTATACATATCTTCCTCTTCTTCCTTGGAGGGCCTTGGTCTACCATGTCAACAGTAGACTGTCATCTTACATGACACATTCGGATTTTGGTGTGTATCGAGTGACAGTGTGTCAATTCTCCGTGACCATGGTGAAACAAACATCCAAGCCCATGCCAGGATTTGAAACCAGGACCCTGTTTTGTGAGGCAACAATGCTAGGTACTAGACAACAGGAGGTTGGCCCTTGTATATTAGTATTCATTAATGTTTATTGTTAGAATTTAAATAAAAATTGTATAATTCTCCAAATGTATTTAAGAATTTGAAAAAGTCTCCAATTTTTCTTTTTTTTTCATATTTCCTTGGCAGTCAACACCTACTAAAAATTTGACATAAATTAATAAGTTTTTTCTGTCTCTGAAGAAATTCATGGTGGAAAGCATTTCAACAATGATTATGTGAAATGGGAAGTGTAAACATTGCTTTCATCACAGGGTACGCCTTTCTTTTACAAAAGCACACAAAAACTGGTTTTCCTTTACAGCAGATGCCTAAATTATGGTGGTGAATGTGTGGAGAAGTAGTGTGATGTGTAATTATGTGATTGATGATAAAACGTCTGTAAAATAATGTTTTTTAAATGACCCTCTTCATTTTATTTGAAAGTAATTATGAAGCAGCAAGGCACAGTGCCGTCTGAACAGGTTACAACTAAGGTAATATAGTTTTGTTGTCTTGGTGATCTTATTTTGAAGTTGATGTAAAATAACTCTCCTCAGAAAATTGTGATTTAATGTAAATCTCTTCCTCAGACTTGAGTGCAGTTAATGGCGCTTTACTGAATACTGATAGAGTATATTTATCTCCAATGTGTACAGGCCCAGATTTACACTTGATGAGGATCTAAACCGTTGAAATATGGGATTCTGTGAGTAGATATTTTAGGTTGGTGACAAATATGATTTTCGGATACCTAAAGGGTTAAACTTGATATAAAAAAATCTTTAACTCAAAATCATTTTGAGGGGTCAAGGTGTAACTTGTGTCAATCCAGCCCTGAATCTACAGTCACGAAAATATTTGTCACAGCACTAGATACAAAACCTTTGTACTTGAAATCAAAATACCCCAAATTTTTACTATAGTCTAAGAGCCATAAAATGAAAGTGAAATTGTTGACATATGTCGAAATGAAATTAAGAGGTAACAGAAACGTAAAAGTTGGTAAATAATGTCGAAATATTATAAGAAGAAAAGTCAAGGAGAATAAATAAATAAAACTTCGAATTTCGAATTACAAAAAAATTAGTCCTTTTTCAATGAATGACCAGAGTTTACAGTCAAATAAGCGTGGTTAATTTGATATTTAAATTAATCTAACATTTATAGAGTAAACAGCGAATAAGTAATGATTTTTCATATTATTCAATTCTTCGTATATAACGTTTCGTGAACAATACTGCGACTTCCTCAGTTAAAGACGTACGAAATGAAATTTCTTCTGAAGTTAAATTTGACTTGATGCAAATACATGTAAATTAATTATTAGAGGTACAAAAATAGGAAACTTTGCTTCCTGGACTGTGGCCTGTGACTGTTCATTTGGCTCTACTGCAGAAGCATTTTATCTCTGCTTAAGCATATGCGTTTCGCCAGCGTCAAACGGCAATTTTCCATTAAATCCCTGGTTTAATTCTGTATTCAGCTACGCGACTTCAACC
Source organism: Eucriotettix oculatus (assembly GCA_034510155.1). Classification (NCBI taxonomy): domain Eukaryota; kingdom Metazoa; phylum Arthropoda; class Insecta; order Orthoptera; family Tetrigidae; genus Eucriotettix; species Eucriotettix oculatus. The sequence continues at coordinate 129,566,381 of CM067376.1, read as the reverse complement.
TCTTCTATAATAACAATAATAATAAAATCAGACAACATATTGTTACTCATGCGAAATACGGCAAATTGACGTTTTATTTAAATAATTAGGTGGTGAAGCAATTATTAAGCAGTCTTGCAGCTTAAATTATTTTTTATAACTTAATTTTTAAAAACATTATATTCAGTTTCTTATCTCAGGTTTTGCTAATGTACAGTGTGTAAATAAAGGAAACAATGCTATTACATCGAACCTCTTCGATTTACTTATCAAGGTTAATTTATAAATTTAAATAAAATATTAATTTGTTTATTGACTTATATTTTGCAATGAAATTGAAAGAGAAAGCTAACACGGGTTAAAAACTAATGCATAAACCATTCTGTTAACAAAATAAAAAGTAGCATTAGGTGCTAAATTCGTAAATCATATTTGAAGCCAACTTCCTATTTCTGGCGAAAACATTTTGTTTCGAATTTGAATCCCAGCGCAAAGAATTTTCTATGCACTGAACCTGCAATTCTGCCTGACGAATGATAAAAACTTAGAGCAAAATCAATTGTAACTCTGTAACTAATTGATAAGGAGTAAGCAATTACACCAAATTAAAATAGGTTAAATTAGTAGCAGAAACAAAATTTCCAACATTTCAACTGCTGAAAGTTTAGTTGTTTGCACTACTTTTGCGATGTTTTACTCACCAAAAAACAACAAAATACTATAATCTGCAAAAGTTTATGTCCTTGTTCACACAAATATTGATAAAATTCATGAAATATTTATAACTTTTTATCCATTAAACTGCCATTGAACACTGTTTTAACAATTAAATGAATTGCATTACATTATTGGAGCACCATTTTCAACCTCTTACAAACAATAGTATGTTACAATAACACATTAATTTTTTAAGGCTGTTTTATGTTTGCCCAAAATTTGTCTTGTACTACAATATTATCATCCTTCTTCTGTATATTCCCATGTGAAGTAGCAGAATAACTGCACACTGTTGTGAATTCAAACCAGTGGCATAGCATGGGTTTCAGTTGCCTGGGGCATAGGCCAAATTTGCTGCCACCTTATTTACTTTTATGCTAAAATAAAAAAGTATTCTTTGCCATACTGTGGCTCTGGTTCAAACTTAACTATCACTTCTTGAATGTATTACTAACCTTTCTGGCACTGTCAGGCTGTCTAGAGCATAATTCCCAATAACTGCTTATATTCAAAGCTACAATACCTACAATTTAATCCCATGCTTCACACACCTTCCTTAAAACCTTACCCTCCTGATTCATAATATGCTGATCTCTATCCCCTGATCCATCTATGGGAACTCTCCTTTCAGCACATCTTGCAGTTCCTCCTCTCCTACTGACCACCCAAATTTTCACGATTCCACATGAACCTATTTTAGTGTGTTTGTGTTAAATTAGAGATGTATGTGAAATAATGTATTGTGTGCGCATAAGAATGCATCATGTACATTTGGTTGTTTTGCATGCATCTCTTCAGCTCCCATGAAAACCTTGCCTCTGCCCTGACAAACCTTGAAAGAGAAAGTTGGTGTCCTGGGGTATTTTGTTTACAAGTAACAGCTAACTGTGCCACAGTCCCTCAGAACATATCTCCTTCTCTCCTGATGGAGGCAGTGGTTGCCTCGAAAAATTTCTTCATGCTTCTGTTTCAGGTAAGCTACCACCTTTCTTTCTCTCTTTCTTGTCCTTTTCAATTCTGTTAATTATTTTGTTTGGTAATGTTATATCCTTTATGGACTAATTATAAACATAAGGAAAACAAAATATCTAAGATGTGTGAAAAACCAAAACAGCTTAGAAAATATCAAAATAAACTATGACCCCATATAACAGATAAAATCATTTAAATACTTGGGAACTATAGTAAATAGTGATAACTCACTTGAAGAAGAGATTAAACATTGAATCATGTTAGGAAACAAAGCTTATTATGATCATAAAAACTCTTCACAAGTAAGCTAATATCACAGAAAGCAAAGGTGAGAATATTAAACTCTACAATAAGACCAATTCTCATGTATGCAAGTGAAACATGGGTGCTCACAGAATCAGATATTCAAAAACTGCTAGTTTTTGAAAGGAAAATTTTAAGGCAAATCTATGGACCAATAAAAGGCATAGATGGGACAAGGATAAGGAGAAATGATGAATTGAATAATCTCATGAGAAAATACAATATAATAAATTATATCAAAACTTAATGTCTGAGGTAGTTTGGTCATGCATATAGGATATAGAGGCACATGATTTTGGTGTTGGCTGTTTGATTAATGGAGATGTGATGCTCAATGGCAGTTCACAAGGGGGGGCTGCTCAACTGCAGGGTAGGTGCTCTCTTGTGTTCTGAAAGTGCCAGCTCTACTGCAGTTGGCCCCGAGGAATTATTCCTCGAAAGAGCAGTACAGGATTCACCCATACCTTCAGTGAAAAATTTGGGTAAACAGGGGCTTTGGCCCAGATGTCACTCTATTAGGTGGCAGCCTGGCTAATGTTTGAGTTGGACTCTGTTGGGCAGTAACTTGCGCTCACAATCCCACGGAGGTGGTGCTAGCTTTCGTTCTTGCATCGGCAACCGGGTCCAAATGTGAAGCCTCCACCCCTTGGATATGGCAGCAGCCCTGTGGGCACTTTCATTGTTATGGATGGAGCACATTTCCAATTAAATGGTCAAAAACTCAGGTGTCAGAAATGTATGCACATTCACCCTGTGAAGCCTGATAAGGTATATACAAGGCTAGATACTGGTCCTCTCCAGCATTTGCTATCTGAGCACAAACTGATGTACATTTAAGGTAAGCCACCATATTTCTATCTCTCTTTCCTGTCATTATATATAAACAATTAAAAGGACAGAAAAGAGAGATATATAATTGGTGGCTTACCTGAAGTCCACAGTTGGCAGGCACCATGTCGAGTGTGGATTTCTTTGAAGGCATCGTCCCCTTCAACAGAAGATTAGGAAAAATATTCCAAGTGACGGTCATCTGTTGACTGAGCAGTCAAAATTGCTGTGCACCTAGCTTTTGCTGGTAAACAACAGACCCCCCAACTTTCTCTCTCAATGAAAGTCAGGGAAGATGCAAAGAATTGATGGGGGTTGGGTAGATGCTGATATACAACCCCATGTTAACTCACATATAAATACATCCACCTATTGACACACACACAGACAGCCACATATTTAAAAATACTGACACTTCGAAATCTTAACACATACAAGCAAATAATTGGCTTATTTCAGAAGTTGTAATGTATAAAATATTATTTATCTTTTTATTTACATGTATATATAATTTTTTTATATTTTTTGTGTTATGTTTTGATAAACATCTACTAAACTTTCTTGAAGGTTACTTAAATACAGAGTCTTCTGCTGCATAAAAGGAAGAAATGATTTTACTACAAAGCCATTATATGATTTAAATAATATGAATGTGAAAGTTCCATCTATTAAGTTTTATAATGGCATTGAAATGCCAATTATTGGACTTGGTACATGGCAGGTAAATATATGTTACTTTAAAGAGAAATAAATAATGTACCTATTGTTTTAATATTTATTATTTCTATTTGGAGGCATCAGAAGAGGAGATAAATACATCAGTAGATGCTGCATTAAAAGCAGGATACAGACATATTGATACAGCATACAGCTACAAAAATGAGCATGCAATTGGAAAAGCATTAAAAAAATGGTTTGAGTCTAAAGAAATTACCAGAAATGACTTATTTATTGTAACGAAGGTAAGAATAATTCAATTTATTATTAGAGAGGCTTAGTTATCAATAATGAAGTCAGTATGCCATAATATCACATTGTCATTTGCTTTTAAGATAAAAAAGTTTATCTCAAATAACAATTAATAAATACTTTAAATTAACATTCTTCTCTTAATTATTGTTTGTTTTTCTACAAGATTAGAGAAAAAATTATTCATGATTCTTCATTAAAAAACTTATTACAATAAATGAATGGCTGTTGAAGTAGTAAAGAAAGGGAGAAACTAGATTAGATATGTTATTTGTATATCCAAACATTGTCTTCCTTATGAAAATTAATTTGCTTTTCTGTAATTTCAATAAGTAATCTACTCCAATACATTTATATTTATCCCTTTTGGTTCTGTAATTTTTGTAAGAAATAATTCTATTTTATATATGGGCACAAAGGCTTATATATAATTACATATGTCGCTTTAGAATATTATATGCCATTTTCTGACTCCTAACCTCCAATCTTCTCTATTCAGCCAGAGATAATCAGGTATTTCTTGTTCCTTTATTTCTTTGTCTATTCCCTCTCAACAACTTCTTCTCAGTCTCTCTCTTTAATTTTACTATGTGGTGTCCATAACAATATCTGCTTTGCGATTCTATTTTCAGACATTTGTTACACATGACCATACCAGAGGATTTTTAATTTTATTTGACGTCATCTACTATCATATGTTCTACTCCCACAATCTCCCTTAGTTTGATTTTCCCTTTTCTCCTCCAGTAAACCATTTTGGTGGCTAGTAGCAACTCTCCATTCTGCTCTTCAACTGTCATACCTTGCTCCCAGAAGTTCTTATACTTTATCAATGGTATTGTATATAGTCTCTATTTAAAGAGTGAAGTCTTTCTTTGTTTTAAAAATGTTTGATCCGATAGCATATCATTCAACATTGATATAGCTCTCCTACCTTGCGCTATCCACTCTCTTATACCATCTAATGTTCTGTCTCTAGTTATTTTCAGTCGCAGTTTTTTATCACTTGTTCATCCTCCAGGACTTTATTTCTTGTGCTCCCCCTACACTCATACATTCTGTTTTTGCTATATTAACCTCCAACCCCCATATGCTATACATATTTTCTTGTCATATATTCCAGATCATCATGGTCTTGGGCTGGGACTATCTGGTCATCAGCAAAGAGTACGATATATGAAGTGTTTTCATTTAGTTGAGGGATTCCCATTCCTCTACATTTACTCGTCCATTTTGAGTGCTTGTTGTAGGTATATTTTAAATAGTATAGGCAGCACCCTGTTTGAGACCTTTTGTAATTTGTATACATTATGATAATGAGTTTCATATTTTTATTCTAGCTGTGGAATTTTGGTATAGCTACTTAATGACTTTTATTAAGTTAGCATTTATGTTTATTTTTTCCCAAGGCTTCCCATAATTTTCAAGTGGTATGTTGTATTAAGCTTTCTGTAAGTCTATGTATGGAAGATGTAGCTTCTGGTCTTTAGTAGCTTTTTTTCTTTCTCTAGTACATGTGTTATAGTTAATATATTCATCACTGCCAATCCTTTTTTTAATGAAGTCATGTGTAAATGATGTGGGGGGATATTAATTAATGACTTTAATAATTGAGTTTAAATATATACATTTATTAATTGTAAACAATAATTTTTAATATGGGTAGTGCGTAGATGTATTAAGTTCAAAATAATTATTTAAAAATGGGATTATATTAAAGATCTCAGGGTATTAATGGGTGACCACATGTAGCAGATCTGTTCGTTGACGAACCTGAGTTGTCTTCATAGGCGTCTCGCTGTAATTTCCGTATTGTGGAACTTGAAGCAGCCGGTCGACAATAACACGAAGTCTTTCTTTCCTTGTTGCTAAGACCTTTCTTCCCTGCTTCCTGGACTGATCAAAGCATGGTCCACCTCTCTGCTGCCACCTCACAAAATCTGTCTCCACCACTCTCCTTCAATATCCTCTCACCATCACCTTGTATCACTTGCAAAAATCTGTCAAATCTGTCCTCAAATTGTCTCTGCCAGCCTCTTTAAAGCCTTGTCCCCACTTATCCGACACCTATCACTAAGGTGGCAGGGATGGATATCCTCCAATCATATCCAGGCAGATTAAGACATTCCAAAACGGCGACGAGGTGTCCGAGCTTTATGGTCCAAGTGTCAGCCACAATCCCTTTGTTATTATTCCGCGCCGCCAAGACGACGCGCGGAAAAACCCCTTCTTCCTGACAAGCGACTTTCTCATGCCGGAATATTTGGTATTTAAGTTCCTGTAAATTATAATAAATAATTGGATGCAGGTTCTACTGCGCTACACATGATATACAAGTTTTTTTTAATTCTTTGGCACTTCTGCACCATCTATACATATTTAGAACGTTTTTGTTATGCGTCAGTATAGATTTTCCATCCCATATTTTATCTGTTCTCCTGTTATTTCTCCAGGTCCAGCAATTTTTTAGATTTTTTACATACCTCTTTCACTTCTAACTTGACATAAAATGTTTTGTATTCTAGACATGATGAATTTGATATAATGATCAATGTGTGTGTGTATAAATCACGTGGTGAATATTTAAATTTATTGTATGGTTAGTGTTGGTGGGGTGTCCCATTGTTTTGTTGTAAGTGAAAATAATGGAATAAAACAAAAGGAAAGAATAAAATTTCAATAAAGTAATCCAACATTTCAAAAACAGTAAAATCTCTGTTCATTTCAGGGAATAAGTATACAATATTCTAATTTTCTACATTACTTTCTAGGGTAAACAAGTTACTTATCTTAAATTGTGTTACTAGATTAGGTGGATAAAAATATAAATTGAAATATAACTTATTTATTTTTCAGCTACCACTCATTGGCATGCAACCCAAGGCTGTAGAAAAATACCTACTGAAATCTCTTGAAGCCCTGCAGACTTCTTATGTTGATTTGTACCTGATCCACCTCCCTGTTGGAGTTGAAGAGGATGAAACATTGTCACCTGCAACTTTAAAAGAAATGAAAGTTGACTACACTACAGATCATATTCTCATTTGGAAGGTAACAAAAATTATTGTACTATACTTGTAATCAATTAAATACTAAATGTAAGGTTAAATGATTTGACAAAAAGCGACAATAACAATGTGGAACCCTGACACATAAGCCACTTCCACTCTGTCTGTAAAAGAAAAAACATGCACTTTATCAAAATGTTCTTGATCAATTACAATCTGGATGGAGATGTGAAGTTATAACTTGTCCTTAGCTAATATATTTATATTGGATAATTGAATAGTAAATAAGGATAGAAATGAGTGATAAATGTATGAAATTCAATTTAAAAATATATATGCCAGCATGGACTATAATATCAAGATAAATGACCATTTTATATATAGTATGGAATTCAAATTTTCAGTGTTTAATTCAATGTGAATACAATTTTCTGCTTGTCCTACACAAGAGTGCAAAACAATAGTCTTCTGGTAGCTACCATATATCTGTAGTGTTTTGCTTACTTATTTTTATATTTTAAATTTCTAAAGTAATTTTTGTCTTTGAATCAATCTACAAGTGAGAACACCACTTCACAAACATTATGGTTGAATATAAATAATAATTTCTTAAAATTATATTATTTTTGAGAATATCAATATACAATTATTCACATATTTAACCAGAGTTAATTACAGTTTGTGAGATTATACATGGCATGTTAGATGTGCAGTAGAGAAAGGATAAGGGGGAGTATTGTCTTTTGAGGAGGAACTTCCTCTTCAAGTGGACTGGCGTAACACTACTATCATTGTTAACAACATTAATTGTTTTCTTATAATTGGGATATGGAGATATGGAGACTGTGACATCTTTTTAACATACCCTTTACTTATTATCTATTACCTAGCACCAATGTTTTCAGAATTTATTTTGCACTACCAAGTTATTCACATAGTTGGAGTTAAAGTGAGCTCCTGTCTACCCCCACTACAATTTGGAAAAAGTTGTCCACTGTGCATTGTGTGGACACACGACTATCTAAAATTCCTGAGCTGTACTTTTTGTTCAAGTTCACAGAAGTGAGTGATAGTTTCATTCACTGTGACTTACATTTAATTTGAAATCATATTTGTGCTATTTTCTTCCAATGCTCGTTGACAGTGTTGGTACCTACTTAGACAAGTTGTTACTAAACACTTTCATACACTATTATTGCAATAAAATGTGATAAAACCTCCATGTGAAAGTTGTCTGTTTTAATAACATGCTTCATTTTACAATTTGTTTTTAACAGATTGCCCATTTCATTTGAAAATGTTAAGGACTATATTCAAGTTTATTGAAGTAACTGGTATAATTTCACAGCCTCATTATTATTTTGATGTAAGTTATTTGTAACAGTCAGTTGTAAAATAAATGTTTTGGTAATACTTTGACATTTTCACCTCTTAAATTGGAAGAACAATTTTATAATATAAATAACTCTTTCGCTTTCAACTAGCTGAATGGTGGTCAATGTTATCATTCTCAAGTGAATTGCCACCAATGCCTGAGAACAATGAGATTGAAACACCATGGCGTAAACCTACTTTCAGTTGGAAGTCTACAAGTTACTTACGTAGCAAGTACACGAGAAAAATTGTTTGTTGTTGCTAACAATTTTTATAGTCACAACTATGAAAATAATGATTATTTTGATCTTTGCTAAAAGCTTATTAACTCTGAACCCAATATTAATTATCTGAATTATTGTTAGTTTGGACTGTAAAGAATTTTCACTTGTGTGTATTTTGATTCAAACGCTGAAATATAAAATTTAACTCTTAAAATTCCAAATTTTCAAATTGTAATTTATATTAAAATTCCATTTTAAATGATGATTATTGCAGGATTTATTTATACCTTGCTTTTTATGTTTCTGACAGTTTCAATTAATAAATTTGTAACAAAGAAATAAGATTGTGAACCATAACCATTTCCTTGAAAGTATGTTTTGCAGATAAGACAAATAATTTAAACCTCTGTTGCTTCTAAAATGAAATGTTTTTGTGGGATAGGTAACAAAAGCAGTAAAGACTCGCACTTATTCAAAAATCACTGTAGAAATGTATTTGTGCGTTTTCTCAAAAATAATTCAGGGGAAATAATTAAATATACTTTATTGGAACTGATGCAAGTATGTTACCAATCTTAATTTATGTTAAAATAAGTTATTATTTTTGTCATTTTCATATTGTGACTCAAGTTTTTGTTTGCATATTGGTTGATTTATCATAGAATATTTACTCAGTTAATTATGGATTACAAATTTGATTATACTGTCAATATTTTCCATAATTTTACTTAATAAATTATTGAAGGAGGCTTTTAATAAATTACTTTTTTTCAGGAAATGGAAAAACAAGTTGATATTGGACGAGCACGTTGTATAGGAGTGTCAAATTTCAACTCTAGGCAGATTCATCGTATTGTGAAAGCAGCTCGCATTAAACCAGCAAACTTACAGGTTGAATTGAATGTTTACTTCCAGCAACGGGAATTAGCTGCTTTTTGCAGAGCACTTGATATCACACTGTGCGCTTATGCTCCAATTGGATCACCAGGTTTAGAAAAATATATACAAAAAGTTGGAGCTGGATCATCAAGGTAGAGTGTGTTTAATAGAAATAGAGATGTTTTCTTACTGGCTATTTTAAATTTTTATATAGTATTATTATATTATATGTAGAATAGTCCAAGTTACTTAAATCAGACTTATAAGGCAAATAATTTCCTACGCAATTAGATGGGTAGCAACTGTGGTTAATCATGTTTTATTTTTTGCTATTGCAAGCATGCTATAGGTCCAGTCTCAAATATAAGTAAACAAGTTACTTTTTTGTACATAAAAATGGGTAATCTGTGACGCGCTCAAGGTTTAGATAAACATTAAATTTTAAAAAACTACTCAAATAAATCATACAATTCTTTAAAGTGATCATTTATATTTTTAATGACCTTATTATTGAAATCCAAAATAAATATTTACTTATAACTCTTATATTATTATTAGTTATTGTACAGTAATTATTTTCAGATTACCAGAGATTCCACTTTTAAGTCATCCTGTTGTTCTTGAACTATCAAAGAAATATGGAAAATTACCTTCTAATATCCTGTTGCGTCACATTATTCAACGTGGTATAGCAGCAATACCAAAGAGCACAAATCCCCAAAGAATCATGCAAAATATTCAGGTAATAGAAGTCACATAAAATATCAGAGTTATACAAATGAGGCAATTATTATGTTGTTGCTAGGCTCCTGCTGAAATTTAATTTATTCCATGGTTTATTCTAATTACATCAATTATTACTTTTTATTTGAAAATTATAGCTGCTACATTACAGGAATATCTCAAACTTTTCTGATGAAAATTTTTCTAAAATAGAACAATTTAACAATATAAATTAATCTTGTGACAAAATTTTAATTTACTTATTTTTATGATTATAGAGAATAACTAGACTTTTATTGTTTTCATGTTATTAATGACAATATGAACAAATAGGGTAATTGTGCTTGCATACATATAAATCACGTTGACATTTGTAACGCTGCATTTATTGTTAACTGATCTTTAATCTGGAAACATGTTTTTATCCTTGTAAAATAATATTATCTGATGTTTGTATTGTGGACTCCAAACTCAAGTAAATATTTAGTTATAAGGTAAAAGTTTTGCACTGTATATTTAATAATTGGTTCTAAATTACAGATATTTGACTTTGAGCTAAGCAATGATGATATTGAGAAATTGGATGACCTAGATAAAGGACCTAAGGGGCGGTGCTTTAGAATGGACTGGGCCAAAGGGTAACACATTAGCCAACTTCGGTTCTTAATATTCCATTGGAAATGATATTAATTTCATCTATTTGTTTCAGAATGTATGACCACCCTGAATATCCATTTAAGGATCATTACTAAGTCTATTTGGTTATAGTATGCAGTGGCACATTATCCTATGGGCAACGTGGGCAAATACCCAGGACCCTAAAACAAATCAAAATCTGATATCCAAATACTATATTTTTCTCATCAAGACATTTCAAATTCAATTTTTAATTAGGAACTGTTCTTAATTCTACTTGTAAGCATTCTATAGTAGACTTTGGCATGGAGCAGTTTCTTTAAAATTAATAAATAACGCCCTAACAGTCAGAAAAGGCTTATTAATTAATGATGTGATTAATATAATTTATCACTAGTTCCTAACTTTAAGCTTAATCAGATGAAAGTAAAAAATATGTGACCTCAATGATTATTATAATCTAATAATAATTATTTTTCTTCCTGATACTAAAATTCAAAGATAACTTATTTTAGCTGAGTTTAGAAAAATTACTTTAAATTATATAAAACAAATTGAAACTTAAAATTTCATTATTTAGTCTTTTATTATTCTCAACAAAAAGATTTTTTAAGCAATTTTAGGTAACAATATAATCATTCATGAAGGTCTCATCTTTCTTTTTTCATATGAAGCAGCCCTAAAATTAGGAATATTACCATAGTGATATATTTTATTAATTGCACTGTTATTAAAAACCTTTTCTGTTAGGCTATTATATATTTTTTTAGTTGAACAATTCTTATAAACTCAAATTGTTTATCAAATATTTTGTATTTTAAGTAAAGTTTTTCATGTGGTAACTGGAATTTATATCACTTTTCGTCAAATAATGAATATATAGTTTTAAAAATTTGAAATAATTTAGTTGGTGTTATGGGTCCTGAAATTCCATTTTGACCAAGACCCCAACTAGGTATAATATGTCGCTGATAGAATGATATGAACTTTTTAAAAGTCTTCCAATGACAAAACAGTACTTAAAAAAAAGCTGAAGAGACTGATCATTTATTATTCCAGAGTAGATGAGCTGAACTTCTACTCTCTCTATTGTTTTCTCAACATTCGCATCCTAATATTTGAATATTTTATTCTTATGCTGTAAGTCTGGTGGTATTGATATCAAACAATTTTACTCATATTACCATACTGGAATCTGTTTTTGTACCAAGGTTGAAATAATGCAATTTATTTTGGCGGTTATGATAATTTTCTGTATACCTTTGAGATTTTAGCCTAGATAAATGTGAATGTGTTTATAAAATGCTTATATTGTCTGACATTACAGTAATGTTAGTGGATTATACCTTGAGATGGATGAATATTTTTGAAGTCAATATAAATTGTTCTTAAATGGGATGTTGGGTTTTAATTTCACCTTCACCTTCAACCAGACTGAACCTTATTGTAATATAATTAATTCTTCATTATTTCTTTTCTGCAAACCATTTGATGTATTTCAAGTAAAAATGTTTTTTTTTCAAAACTGTTTGTTTTATCATAAGAATAATTCAATTTCTGAATTTACCCTCTTGTACATATATTTTCTTCAAAAGTTGTATTGTTTTCACTCATTCCTAATAATTTAAAAATGGCCAGTTGTGGAGTTCAGAAATACTTTAAGCCATCAATGAGACATTTTAGCTCTTTTTACCAATATGTATTAAAAACAATTAGAAGTATCAATAGTGTTTTGTGGTACAGCTAGTGCATAAAATATTATAGGACAACCAACTCAAAAAGACACTTTATAGTAAATAGGGAGACGCGTGTTAGACTTCTAGGACTTGTTTATGGAGAAAGTGGAAAATTTAGTTATCAGAGAAAGTATTAAAATAATATTTACAAAATATAGTTAGAGAAATAAAAATTCAAGTTTTGTAATTGATTAAATGATAATTTTGAAAAAAAGAAAACTCTTATTTTACTTAACATGTAAATCATTAAAATTGAATTTGTGAATTGTTTTGTATTTGTTGTGAATAATTAAGTCGAACAAGAAACTTTTTTTGTAAAATACAGAAAGTTCTCTTAATAAATTTCCTCTAATAATTGGTACCATTTAATCCAGGAATAAGGAATCACAGAAAAAAAAATCTCAATAGTTCTATATATGCAATTTTATTTCACAAAGAAATTATAACATTTAATAAAACTTGAAGATATTTGGTTTTGAATGAATGTGAGACTCTTTTCTCCGTTGTATGTCATTTTCTTCATAAAAAAGGGCACTTGTTAACCTATGAAAATATCTACTAACAAACAATCATTTTGTATATATTTCATTGAAAATACTGTATATTGTCAAGGCATATTTATATCAAGTACACTTAAAACTGCACAGCATATCAGAATAGAAGAATATAATTAAGGTTTCTTAAACCTCCAATAACAATTCCATTTCATAAAATTTTCCATTTTATCAGATTTAATTGCATAACAGTAGAATCAACAATATATAAAATGTCAGATTTAACAGCTTTAACACCATAATCTAACAAAATATAAATAACATTTGAATATTTACTTGTATTATTTTACATAACTAGGCTTATGGTTAGAAATGTATTTACATATTCACAACGTGAAACATTTTTACAATAATAACTAAAAAATCTTAAATTGCTGTTCAAAATAATGATACAATTTACAAGCAAACATCAAAATACGATCATATGAACATTAAAATTTTGTTCGTGTATCAACTATAATCTATATTATGTCCTTGTATAGTAAGTGTGGGAGCCAATTTTACGAGTATTATCCTAAAATTTCATGGCTAAACTGAAAACAAATGAATAATATACATTTAACAAGCCAGCATTCATAGGTTTTGTTCATATCCAAGCTCACTACTATCAAACTCGTTAAAATATTGATTAGTATTCTTTGTATTTGATTTATATTGAATCAGCTCAATTATACCAATAATGTATTTAGATTTGATGGAAGTATTTTCTTTTTAAATCATAATATACAATTATTAAACTTCATGTTCATTTATTTTCCGTAAAATATTGATTCAGATATATTCCACATGTAAAAATAATTTGCGTGCTTGATTTAGTACACTTTAAAATTTACCTTCAGTTGTTTCTTATTTAAAAATCTGTTATTAAAATGATCTCATTCATTGTAGTTGTAACTCGCTACTTCCACATTACTCATTCTTAGATGCAGAACATCATCTTCAATGTAAGTCTTTTAAAACATCTATATATAAGGAGTAGTCCATAATAGTATTAAACATTGGTAATGTTATTGATCATGTTAAAATTACACAAATATCCAGTTTCACTTGGGGACATGAAACAGTTATATTACTTTTTTGTATCATATTAGAAAATTTAATTATAGAAAACAAAACTCAAAGATTTTGCTTTGTCATAGTTTTAGTTCACAGCAGTAAAAGGCACCTCGTTCTCAACTGTAGTATGTCAGTATTTACCTCTGCAAAAATATAATTACTCTACACCCAACCTCCCGTCAGTTTGTGAAACATTTCTTCATTAAGAGTTTGATTTGCTTCTTTTGACCTCATTGACAGAAATATGTAGCCCCCAATAAATTCATGAATCACTTTGCAGTCTGCAGATAGACAACTAAATATAATACTTTCTTCCTCAAACTGCACCATCATGTGTTTTACTTCCCAGTTTACATTCCAAGCCTGAAAACAAAACAACTTTACTAGTTAAAAAATTCTCAAGACAAGGATTATTTGTTTGTACATGTAATGTTTTAGTTTGGTTCCTTTTCAGTGTCAAAAATATAGCAACATTAAAAAGACAAACTGGCTAAAATTATTTGTGTGGGCTGAAATGATATGAAATAAATCAGTTCAATTTATTACTTATTACAAATCATATTGAAGTCATTGCAAGTTTCTAACCAAGGTTCTCATGGTATTCACTTTTATCTTGAGATGTACCTCTGTGTGTCATGACCAGAATAATTGTATTTATATAGATACACTTAATACTTCAGAGTGTATTATTTTTATTTTGATATACTAAGGATAAATTAATCGAGAAAGGCTAATACATAACCTCTACAGAAGACAGGCAGCAGTAATTAGAATAGAAGACCAAGACAAGGAAGGCGTAATCAAGAAAGGAATGAGACAAGGACGCGGTCTGTAGCCCATGCTGTTTAACTTATGTATAGAACAGGTGATAGAGAAAGTTAAAACGGAATATGGCAAAGGAATCATACTGCAAGGAGAAGAATTAAAAACCTTATGCTTTGCCGACGATATTGTAGTATTAGGATAATCAGAAGACGAATTGGAAACCATAATGACATGAACGTAGTCCTGAAGAAAGAGTTCAGTATGAGGATTAATAGAGGGAAAACCAAGGTAATGGAGTGTAGTATGGGAAAAAGTGGATTACCAACTGGTGTTAGATTGGGAAGGGATTTGATGGAAGTTAAAGAATTCTGCTACTTGGGAAGTGTAATAACTAGTGGTGGTAGAAGTATAGTAGACATAAAGAGTAGGATAGCAAAGGCAAGGAAAGCTTTCACGAAAAAGAGGGATTGACTTACAGGTAATTAAGTTCATACTTATGTTTGAATGGAGTGTGGCGTTATATATGGCTACGAAACGTGGACGATAGGAGTTGGGAAAGGAAAAAGAATAGAAGCCTTTGAAATGTGGTGCTATAGGCGAATGCTGAAAATCAGATTCGGTGGATAGAATCACAAACAAGGAAGTTCTAAACAGAATAGGGGAAGAAAGAACAATATGGAGGACGTTCTCTCAGAGAAGGGATAGATTAATAGGCCACATTTTAAGACACAAGGGTTTTGTAAAATTTGCATTAGAAGGAAGTGTGTGGTATAAGAACAGAAGAGGGAGGCCAAGGATGTAATATGCAAAGCAGATTATGGATCATGTGGGTTGTGCTAGTTATAAGTAAATGAAAAGGCTTGCACAAGATAAGTTAGCATGGAGGGTTGCATCAGACCAGTCTTTGGACTGAATACCACAACAACAACACAAATATCCACTCCTTTGTTACTTTGTGTTGACTTTCTGCCCATATTGTGAAGAGAGTTGTTATAGTTCATAATATATAATTTTAATATTAGGTTAAATACATAACCAAATTTGTTGGCTAATTTACTTGGGGGTTTCAGTTTAATATCATACAGAGAAAATCATAACATTGAAGGGAGGCTGCCAATGATATTAAACAGGTCAACACAAACCTGGATTACCATACTTGAGAAACATAGTGCAAACTACTACCATACCACATAGTAATGTAAATATATTTCTACCGCAGATAAAATCCAGCCCACAATGAAAGTAAGTATATTAAAACTTATTCATGCTGAACTTGGGAATAAACCCAGATGAACTATTTTTTGTATCCAGTAAAATAACAAAATTCACAACTAAAATAATTAAATTAATGTGACTTACAATTTTTAAGAAAATACTTAAAATAAAATTAGAGAATGTAGATTTTCCCATTAAATTAGTTTATTATAGTGGGTTTCTATCTTGGTTATATCACTTTTGAAACAATGTTATATTATAGGGTTAAAAGGGTAACTACATCTCAATTCCTTGTCAAGTAACACACAGTATTATGCTGCTGTGATGAACTAACCTTCATGGTGTTGTACCTCCAGGTTTTGATATGATCTCCTGTGCCTATGTCCATCCTCATTAATCTGTTGAATGCTACTCCCAACAGCTCTTCCTTCTTGTGACCCATAAATTTCACAATGAATAATGAAATTCCATACTCTGGTAATGATTGCCAAGCCTTTATGTAGTTCATTTTAGCATCAACAAGAGGAAGATCCTTAACATTTGCATGAGCTTCTAAAATCCTCTGAACAAGCTAAAACATTCAGAATATGATTATAGTTACAGTAAGATTGAAACAAGATTAAAAATTAGGTATATTAAAAATTTTCATGAATTGTTTTTATGTAAACATGACTTAATTACCACAGGGCTCTTACATACAATGAAAGAAGTTTTAAAAACAAAATGACATGATAGTAGTACAAACTTTAAAT
This sequence comes from Eucriotettix oculatus, assembly GCA_034510155.1. NCBI lineage: Eukaryota > Metazoa > Arthropoda > Insecta > Orthoptera > Tetrigidae > Eucriotettix > Eucriotettix oculatus. The sequence goes on along the minus strand of CM067376.1, from coordinate 129,549,691 downwards.
AGATATATTTAAAAAAGTGATACAAATAGCCTGATCTTAAATAGGATATAAATCAACATAATAAATTAAATGTCCTTAATTTAAACTATTATTAAAAAGAAACCAGTTTTCTTAATTAGTAAATTCCTCACCTTGCCTTTAAGCTTTCGTACAAATCTAGGGGCAATATAGTCTTCTGGCAAAATATCAAGTGATGATGGATTGATAGCAGGTGCGGGTGCTGGATGCTGCATTTGCAAGAATGCTTCAATTGATTTTACTTCTGCTTCATAGGAGCTGTCAGCAAGAGAACGTCCTTTTGCAGCCAACCTACACGCTGCCATCCATCTTGCATACTGTGACTCCTATAAATATGAAATTAATCCATTAATGCCATGAGAACGACTCCCAAAATCATATTCAGTTTGACACAAACACTTACCGAGTCACACCGGATGTACATCTCCGACATTCCTTCTGCACTGGGTACCTCTAATTTGATTCCATATTTTCCTTGTGCTATATTGACTTCAGGTGTTACCTCACAGCCTCTCAAATTTATTTTTTGTATAGGCTGTTCATGGCGAGCTTCTTCTTGGTTTTTGTAATACGATAGATGAAGGTCACGGCATGTAAACCAGTATCTTTTAAAGGCTTTTAATGTAAATCGTTTTGGTCTGGAAAATAATTGGTTTATTAGTATGTGAACACTTATTTAAATATAGATCATTATTAAAGTGACATATTCTGGCAACACCTAAATCTAACCAGTTAGCAAACTTTCTTACCATTGAAATTATCATTTTATCTTAAGTACAAACTCATTTTATTTAGCAGTATACTTCTATGCCAGTGACAGGGAGACTTTCTTTCTTCACTGTATGTGTGTTGGTATAGGGGATAGGGTTATTATTGATATTATTAATGTGACTAACAATTAGTATTTTGTTAAAATCTGAGAATTAAGTTGTCATAAAATATATCCAAATAGGAATTAAGCTCGAAAGTCCTGTACATCTTTGAAGTAATAAAATACATTACAAATAGAAAAACAACTCTGAACAAAATTATTTGAAAAAGAAGAATGTGACAAATAGTTGAAACAGAATTGTAATAGAGAAATCATGACAGCATTCAAAGTACTTGAAATGTGAATGTTGCCTGTAAATTATTTTTTACTATTTAATATGGAGAGAAAAATAGATTTGAAGAGGCCAAATTTAATTTAAAAGTCAATATTTAGTGGCAAGTCATTGCCAAATTAGTACAAGGTATTGTTAACACGAAGAATTAGAAAATCAAACAATTTGAAGGAATGGTTCATTATTTGTTAAAAATCATAAATAACTTTTATGAGCTCATTTACAATTGTGTTGTTTGTATTGAATGTACAGAATTTCTGTTTGATCATTACTCACTCTGGTTATAAAAAAGTGAGTATCAAGTTTTCATACTTCACATGTATTGAATGGTGCTTCTATAGTTCCTCTACTCCAAAATTATTTAGAGGTTCAAGATTTAATTCTGATGGAGATCTGAACTTCATTTCTCAGAAATATATTTTAAGAAAACCTAATTTATTTTAAAAATAATTGTAATATTTATTGCATTAAATATGTAAAACTGGTATTTGTATGAAAATTAATATACAACTTACTTGAGAAACCGTAGATAATCATTCAATTCTGGTACTTGCATTATGTCATCATGTGTATTATTGATATAAGAACCCTCCAATGTGACCTGAAGATCTGTGAGAGCTGCATCTATATCATCCTCTTCTCTGATGTTGCTATTATCAAGAACTGGCTGAGGGACATTAGACTGTAATGTCACTTGAACCTATAATGTGTGTGTTTAATTAGAACAATTTTTATTTATCCACTTCATTACATTTTATTCTTTATATTCATTCATAAATCCATTTTATAAATTTCTATTGCAATTTGAGATTTATATTGTTTATATGCATTTTTTACTAATTGAAGCTTTACTGACTCCATTAATAGCAACTCCAATATTCAAATAACATACTTTCCTGGTGTAATGACTTGATAACAGATTCTTGATTTATCAACTGGGCGAAGTCAGCATTGGAACGCAATGTTTCGGTGCAGTGGTCATAATGCAACTGATGACGACATATTAGTTTCGTTGAAATGTCTTGTTCCAATGCTGACTTCACCTGGTTGATAAATTGAGAATATTTTATTAACTCTAACATTCATTAATGATTTCACATAGATGTGAATATTGTATCTGTATGATCATATGTATCAATAATTTTCATTTTTAGTGGATGGAATTGTAATATAGAAAAAAAATCAGGTTTAAACCTGATTATTTTTCAATATTATTCCTTATGACTGAACTCTATACAATACAGTATTTTCTATTTGCAACACACATCCTTATCTCTCAAAAAAGTTTGTTTACATTATCAAGTATATATTTGAATACTGTATTTTGAATATCTATGAAGACAGTTAAGAAATACACCTTTTGAATAGTAATCTTGTTTTACAATTATTTTAACTTCCTTGTCATCCAGTAATCTATCATAATGTATTTAACTTCACTATTTAAAATATTTGATTCATTTGTATTTGGAATAATTTTATTGAGCCCTATATTTTGAGTGTTTTATAATCAATTTTCTATTATGGTAAATGTTACATAATTTCTCAAATAACTACCTGCAAAGCTGCAAACATTAACATTTCTTCCTCAGTACAATCAATTTCTTCATTCAGTAATTGCCATTTTGCTTGTTCATAAATCTGATTAATTCTCACTGCATCATATTTTGGGTTCAAGTCGTAAAATGAATAAAACTTAAATCTGAGGCATAGGGTGTCAAATTCACGTACTCCTTGCTCCATAATTGACAGTGAAGAATCTAACCACCTGTAAATTTTATCATTTTAATTTCTAAATTCAGTATATTATGTTCACTATTTAAAAAAGGCAAGATTAGTAGGAAGTATTTAAATAAGAGCTAGATGTTTCGGATTGTTTGTTAATGTTATGGAGAAGATCTGACAAAAGAATTGTCTCGCACATGCAAACTGTTGAATGTGATCTCAGAGTCATAGAGTAATACTAACGCAACATTCATTCTTGCTCGTTCCACTAATGTGCGGGGTCTTAACAAGCGTCCCCGAGCTTCCGGGCTTGGATGTGGTGGACTTTGTGCCAAGGAAGAGTCAAGACTTCCGTTTAACATTTCAAGTGACATATTGGGTGAATATCCTCCATTCATGTCAGTGTATGGTGTAGAGTTTGCATTTCTCTTCCATGTTCCAGATTGCTGCAAATAATATATATGTCTTAATGTACATATAGGATCTGTAGAAAAGTCTGTATTACAAAATTATTTTCTTTCTGATTACAATATTTTACATTTTTATTGAATGCTGGTAGTCAATACAGTGCTTAAATATTAATGAAACTTAAGAAATGCTTGTATAATATAGCATAAAATGACAAACTTAAATCAACAAACATTCCCTTATAAAGGCTTTAACGCTCCTTATGCATAAAAATTGTAAAATTGATATTTCTCTGTGTATCTATCATGATTTGATACGAAATTATTATTACATTTCAGTGATACATGGTTTTATAAACATGAAAAATATAATGGTATTATTAACTCAAGTGTTGAAATATGAAACTTTCTATTAAAATTAGTATAATTAAATGAGTTACTAGAAAGTGTCTTACCGATATTGGTGAACTTATGGGACCAGCCGACTGTGATCGCTGAGGAGTTACTGGTGCACAGAGAAACGGTTGAGAATGTTTCTCCAAACTGCCCGTTGAACCCGAAGGACTGTGGTTTGCAATGAATGTGTTGGTATCAGGTGGCGGAAGTCCATTATTTGTACCTCTTGTTTCACTGTTCCGTTTTTTATTGCATGGCATATCTTTGAGATTGTATTTTAAGTGATTTGGTTCTAAAGGCTTGCAAAATGATAGTTCTTCAGGGTGTCTGATACCTGAAATTTGATAGAAAATGCAAACTTACTGGTCTAAGAAAAAGCATAAATATTAATATCATTGAATATAGTTTGCAGGAAACTTCTTATTGGGAGGGAGAAAATAATGAATCTATGAAGGCTTTTAATCTATTTGTTGATGTAAGAAGGAAAAGTTTTCAAATTACTTCAAAAGACTGTTGTAGAAAAGGTTTCAGTAAATCTAATTAAGAAAGGTTTCTCAGGTTTCCAATCAGATAACATCCGTAAACACTGAAGTTTGGATGGGTAGCACTTCCACCATCTTCCAGGCTGAAAGTCTTTGAAATCTAATATTTTACATTGTTTACCTAAAATAAGTGATTACTTCAAACATAAACAAAGTATTTTTTCCCTCTATCTGTATATCTCAGCTTTCCGTTTTCTCATAGTGTATCATAATGTTTTAATATTGCTTTATAATTCAGCAATAAGTCGTTCCCATATCCTGAATAGAACTAAACTCTGGTTTTAAATGGTCTACCAAAAATAACTGTCATAACTTGGTGAACTGTTTTTAAATTATATCTTGTTGTTTCACTATTTTTTTGTCTGTTTTTGGCATTATTTAAACTTTTATTAAACTTACAGACATTGATAATTATTATAAACGTGCCTTATTATTAGTGTTCGAATATCATTGTTCATTCCAACAGGTAGCAATATGAAAATGCATAATTGGTGTGACTTAGGCTAGTTTTGTTCATTATCTTCTAAGAGTGCATTATAAACATCAGTAAGTTGGTAGAAACCCCTATTATAATTGGATAAGTGTTGGGAACCTCTGTTCGAACTCAACGGTGGTACATGTCAGACAACACAAGAGACTCTCGCTTTGTTGCTTGAAAGATTTCAGTAAGAGTTATTTTATGGTATGATGTTAACCCTGGAAGCCCAGGTCGTACCATCTCATGTCCCCATAGTTACAACTTCTTGTTGTGGGTTTACGAGAATAAGTCATCAAAGTTCCAATTTACTACATGTAGTGAACAAAAGAGTGGCCAGACATTGGGGCTTGAAGATTCCGTTCAAGAAGACAAAGTTTAAGTGGGCATTTGACCTAAACACATTTGGAAATGTTTATTATAACTGAATAATTTAATGTAACATTAAACCAAACACCTTAGGAAAAATGAATAAAATATCCTGTGTGTGATCAGCGAGTTTCGTTTTCCTATTTCAGTCTACTGGTCGTCCCCATAGTTACAACTACACATATACAAGTCAGTTGGGACTGAACCATGGCTACTTCGTAATATTACTAATATTTGACAACGCATCAGTAACATTTGCATTATTGACTGCTTACCTAGATCCTTGGAAAGATTAACGATTGCGTTGAATGTCTTGATTGAAAAATCAACTCTGCAGTCCAAATAGCGAAGATCGGGCAGCTGGACTCTGAGGGTCTTGTGCATGGGTGTAAAGTTGAGGAGGGCATCGGCCTGCACTCCATATTGGTCGAGCGTGGAACGAGTCCTGGTCAGCCACACGTTCCTAGCTGGCCACCACAGGGCGTGATCGGACCAATCGTTCGTAATTTCTGAAACAGTAAGTTATTTATCAATCTAAAAATATTAATATCAATAAACACAAAGAATTGGACAACATTCTAACGAGGAAGCAGGCATGAGGTATTTCTATGAACGTTACAGATCTTTCTTTTTCAATGGATGGTCTGAGAAGCCCAAGTGTCAGAGAGCAAAGCGGCATCACGTCTAAATTATGTAGTGAAATCCAAGTGAATTTCCGACAAAAATTCATGTCCCTACGATTTGTTCCTTTATCCCAGAAGTGGCCAAAACATTGTCGCATGCGCCAAACGTGACGCTTGAGATGAAAAGTGGCGCATTGCATTCTTCAGCCTATTTGTATTTCAAAATAGAAGTCCCTTTACATTGTTAGAAACTATTGTATAGTTAGATATGTATTATAAATAAATACAATGAATGTCTAAAAGTTATAAATAGAAGAATTTAAGGACAGTTCTTTTGGCAAACAGAGAGAACAGAAAATTCCAAGTTGATCTCGCTCTCAGTGCCAACAACTGTAGTCCAGAGTTATCCTCACCAAACGAGTATCATGAAGCTATCACCTTTTCGTACAGGAACATCATTCTTGAGTTTTGTAAATTGTTGCTTCGTTAAACTGGCGTCAATTAATTAATTTAACTGTGTCAAAGTTACTCCTTTTCGTCCCCTAAGAGAAGCAGATTATATCCTCATTTATATTCATCAACCCATAACCACGAACGTATGACGTTATAAAATATACTGGAGTCGGATGGCGCATCCGAACTCGTCTGTCAAAAAATTGGCGCCTGGTATGCAAAAGGTTGGCCCAACCCAGCGTTATACTGACAACAATTTACTTCTATTCTAACAATACTTTTAGACAAAGCTTGTAACTTTCAGACGAATCTTTGCCGCACAAAAGGAAAGTTTCTCGGACGATATTGCCTGAGCTTATTAACTGGTTTTTGTTATAAAAAGTGGCCAACTCATTTTGGCTTACTGGTTTACATTTGAATAAATGCTTGAATAAACTGCTGATTGTTGGTTAAGAGAAAAGTACCTATCGACCTACATTTACCATACGCCATTGATATGGTTTTTTTTGATAATAAACGAAAATTACTTATTTTTTGCATAAACTGTACGAATGATTAAGTTTGTTTCCAAGATTATTACACCAATGGAATAAAATTAACAAAAATTGGATATGAAATTAAAACCACAGGATTATATGCGCTTTCCACGTACTGATAATAATTGAAACACCACCGAAACGAATAGTGCCAATAATTAGTACTCAAGGGTACAATCAAGATCGTGAAGCGAAACTCTAGAGCTGAGTTCAAATCTGGAACAAAGGGCCCAGTAGATAAAACGAATAAATTGAAATTGATGGTAGTGACAGATTTTTTTGGGTCTCTCCATTTGTCAACGTGCAGACGACACAATTGAGAGAAGAAATCATTAGGAAAATTTGCGTAAGTTCTTTCATCTTTAAGGAGTTCCAAAAGTCTAAAGCCTTTGCTCTCCCGTCTAGGCTGGAAATGTTTTACTCGCATAGTTATACTCTTGCGAGTACAAAACAATTACACATTCACCCTAAACCAATTACAGATGAGAGTAGATAATGTGGAATATTTAAGGTACCCCCCCTCTCCCCCTTTAGTCAAAGGGAAGTCATTCGTCAACTGCTAGGGTTCCTGGAGATGGATGAGAGTATTACCACCCCACCCATTGGCGTCTTCATTTCCTCCTCCACACAATTTGCAAGCGAGATCAATGGCTTCTGTTGACGTTCACGTTATTCTTCGCGGTGACAATAGCTTCACGGGAGGGAAGGGGGATTCTAATCTCATTCCAGGACAAAGTCTAACGATGGACGTGGGTTTCTCTTCTACTTTGATTTACGATTTCCTTTTCCAAAGAATACTCTTCTAGAACGTTTATATATATATATATATAAATAAATAAAATAAACGTTATTTCGCATTTCGACATAGCTTAAGGAACTACAAGTATTATTAGGGAATATTTTTTCCGACAAAACCTTTACATTTAATGCGGGATTTACTCCTTGTTTGAGGGAAGAAAATTGAAAATAGAAAAATTAAATTACGAGTGAAAGGAAATAGAAGTGGCGTGAATGACAATTAGTATATGAGCGTAGGAACGTGCCGAAGTTAAGAGAGGTACAAATGCTGGGAAAATGTACCAAACGGCATTTATTTGGAAACTAAAATCGAATGTCCATACATATTTTGCGATATTAAGTACGTAGGAAATACCCCAACACTGGAAAAAACAATAGTCTCTAAAATAAAATTCTAACGGAAACAAACTTGTGATTAAAAACAAAATGTGATGATTGTTCCGACTATATCTCGTAGAATACAGGAGATTAATGACGGCCAAATCAGTCAGTGACTAATTTCGACATCACTAATCTCCTGTAAACTCGTGACTAGTTTCTCGAATCTTTGTAAGTCCATTGTTAATACTTTTTCCTTGCTTATTTCATTGTTCTTGTCGAGACAAACTCCCGACGAAAATGTTTATTTTTATCAATGCTATGTGACAATAATTAATCTCGAGTCTACCCACAAGAAATATCCTTTTTAAAATTTCATTTAATTAAGATTATTTCGGCCTTTCATTTGTCTAAGAGGTAAGAAGATATTATCGCGGAAGAAGGAAGTAATGCAGCAACAGATTTAACAGGTACGGGTCTGATTGACCCAGAGACTTGTTCCTGGCTGTGGAGGCTTGGGACTGCTGGGAAATTTGCACTGAATGTGGTCCTCGTGGGCGCCGCTGTTTGGGCGTGAAGACGCACAGCTGCGTACGCACGCCCACGCATCGCTCCACATGTTGGACCAACACTTGACCTGAATAAGGCGGCCTCTTCCGCCAATTAGTTCAATCGGCTTGCGTAACGTACATGTCCATAAATACCAGCTTTGTGCGACGCATAAACTGGAATAGGAATAGAGGACACGATTCAAAAGATTCAAAAGAACGAGCTGACGTTATCCAAATACGTGACAATAATAAAAAAAAGTAAGATTTACAAGGTCTGAGAAAGCTCGAGAGTATTGTAGAACGAGATTATCTGATTAAGCGTAATAACGAACGTAGTTTTGCAAATTCAGATTTTAATTCGACGGTGATAATCAAATGTGTCATATGCAGATGATCTTATTATACTTGGACGATCAACGAAGATTGTTGAGGCTTTAATATAGTTAAAACAAGGATCAAAGAAGACAGGATTATTTGTAAATGAAAATAAAACAAAATACATGAGAATATTTAGAGCAGGACCAAACCAGGTATCCGAAATAAGACTGGATGGACAAAACTTTGATAAGGTTAATAATTTTAATTTCTTGGGTACATTAATTACCTCAAAAAATGTATAAAGTGAAGAGATACGAGGGAGGATAATAGCAGGTAATAGATGTTATTACTCGCTAAAACAAATTTTTAATTCTAAGACAGTGAGTAGAATTACCGAAATTAAAACTTAAGACAATATTGAAAGTCCTAGACTTTGTCAGCGAAGGATAAGTTCACATTGAACGCTTGGGAAACGAAAATACTAAGAAAGATATATGGACCAGTGCAGGAGCAGAATATGTGGAGAATAAGAAACGAATAAAGAACTAAGAATTATACCAGGGTTTATATCTGATCGGGGATATTAAAAGGAAACGGTTGGAATGGGTAGGGCATGTGTGGCGAATGGAATGAGGAAGAATACCTAAAAGAATTTAGAAGACAAACTTGAAGGAAGGAGAAAGATTGGAAGACAGAGGTTGAAGGGTCAAGAAACGGAGACAAAAGACTATAAATAGAGAAGACTGGGCAGTTGCAATAAAGGAGGCCAAGAGGGGCGTAGTGCCAGGGTAAGAAGAAGAAGGCGATAATCAAAATATAAATTTCATATCTTTGATAAGGGTAACAAAAAGACACATGAAGAGTTAAAGGTACGGAGAAAACTTAGACGTGGGGAAAGAGAACTAGTGTTTATAACAGGAGATAAAAATTATCGGAATTAGGTTTACTGAAAGGTTTAAATTAATCACTAATGAATAGCTTATTAAAGTATATACATACACCTGCATTTGTCTATCACTAGGTGAATAATTTTACACCGTCGAACACTTCACTGCCAAAAAATGCAAGAAAATCTGGTAACAACTATATCGTTGGCGTTGCAAAACACGCCACAGCAATAATAAGGATTAATGGAAAAACTCAAGAACATACAACACAAAAAGTATTTTATGAGGACAACTTATTTCAGAGAATTCTTGCCTTAATCTTTACTTCACCTGTAGTAGTTTTCGATTTTTTAGTTAAGGAATTTATCAATAAACACTGACGAATAACCCAGCTTATCTGAGCGATTGAGACGTGGAATCTCTTCATCTGGCTGCTTGCGTGTGTAAAATGTTTTGGAG